>OY728121.1:1609164431-1612132777 GCA_963277665.1 Viscum album | reverse complement strand
TCCCTCCCCCACACTTAACTGATGTAGTGTCCTCGATGCATTCAAGTGTATTTAACATGTAATCCAATTTTAAAATGAATCACAATATCAAGAAAGTGTGAAGGAGAGGTACAACCTGATTTATTGGCAATGCAACATTCAGTTTGGATCCTAAGTGTTGCTCTTCAAAAACCTAAAAAAAGTAAAAACATAACATAAGAAATTTATTAAAAGAAATTAAAACAGAAATTGAATAAGAAAAAAAAAGATAAATCTTGGTATAATCCCCCAAGTGGGCCCTGGGTTTTGACTGCCTCCAGAGGGGCAGTTCTAATCGGTTATCCCCAATCTGATGGTGGATGAGGTTTCTTTGATTTGAACCACCACATGTGGGTGTTCCCAGCTTTCATTTCATTGTTCTTGTTGAGGAGGACTCCATAGATAGAGTACACCAGATCCACCCCCTTCGCAATGTTGTACACTATGCATGGTGGGGGTAGGATAAAGTACAGAGCCTCATCCTTCATGGGTTCGCATGAACAACATCATCTTTATTTTCTAGTGGTTGCTGAAGGTATGATACATCTAGGGAAAAATCAAAGGGAATGTCAGAGTTTAATTCTATTTGAAAAAAATTAAAGCATGAAGAATCAATATCAAATTCTTCCCTTTCAAAGTAAGTAGCTTGTGTCTCATTTTCCTCCAAAAAATTCACTTTGATCTTCTCATGCAGTCCTTCCATTAAATTTTCAAGAGGTTTGGGGAGCTCCAGATGTTCCTCTTCAGATTCATATTCTCCCTCCAAGGAAATACAAGTGTTGGATGAATCTGAAAAATTAAAACAAGGGAGGAAATACTCAATTCAGTTTCAACAAAATCAAAAGATAATGAGTTTATGAAAAGATTAACTCCCTGAGATTGTTTTGATTCAATTTCTTCTTCAAAGGGAAGTGGCTATTGGTGTTTAATTTCCATAGATAAAGGTACGTAGTCAGACTCCTCTATCTTCTCTTCAAATTCCACTACTTGGTTGGTTTCTTCCTTCAATGTTGCTGAATCATCTACATTATGAGGAATAGTTGGCTCAAGAAGTTCCTCACACTCATTCCAAAAGTTATCAAGATCTTTTTGATCTCCCATATGTATTTCAATTGCTAAATCTTCTTCATCAATCTCATCCAACATTAATTGAGGTGGGTTCAATGGATCTTCTTTTAATTTTATCAATGCTTCCATGGGTTCTTCAACTTGAAGGATTTGTGGGGATGCTTCTTCCATCTATTTTTCTAGTTCTGGTTCTTGTTCGGGCTCCATTTGTTGTTGATCCTGGGATGCATGTACTTGTTCTGCAATCCACTGTATTAAGGTCTCTAGGTTTTGAACTGTTTGAATAATTCTTTTAAATTGGGCTTCAATATCCATGTGAACTTCTTCTTCTTGGGGTTGTACATTGATTATGTCTTGATAAAATTCCATAAAATAATCCTGAAGTTTAATTAATTCTCTGGCCAATCCCTCCACCACTGGGTATTCGAGGTTCTCTTTAAGTTCTTCAATGAGATTCTTGAATTCATTCTCTGTGATGATTTGGATTCGAGCTCCCTGAATTTGTTTAACCAAGAAAGAAACTTTATACTCTATAGACCAAGGTGATTCAATAATTGGTTCTCGCACTGGTGGGTAATTGTTCCATGAATTAAAGAAATAATCATTTGAAAACAACATGGAAAAAGATTTTTTTTTAATTTTTTTTAAAATTGAAATAAAGTAAAATATTTACAATTAAATTGTGGCACTACCTCCCCAGAAATGGCGCCATGTTTGACGCACGCCTGTCGTAGGGAGTGGAAAAACAATTGTTTCTTAAGTTAAAATGGAGTAATGTGGTTGACCTTGGATGTCTCCCAAAGGGGAGTGCACACAAAACGGTTTTTCACTTTAAAACGGGGGTAAAAAGGTTGTGAAAGGAAATTTGAAATTCAAATGATTGAAAGAAATATGAAATTAAAAGGGTGATTAGGTCGGGGTCGATTTCCGAATTATAATGCTATCCTTGTTCAATTTAATTCAATCCTCTTATTCTTAGTTGATTAAATTGAGTTTCCACAATCTTTTCCTCTCACTTCCTTGGTGAAATGGTTATTGTGAGAGAAAACCTTACCAAGATCTCGGTTTGGTCAACTCTCCTTCCATGTGTAAAATAGTTGTATTGAATATTTTTAATTGAAATGGGCAATACCTGATTGGGTTTTGTTTGTCCAAAACAATCAAGAACATTCACTACACCTTTTACACGTACTGACGATCATCGAGTACTTCACCACTAATTCCTGGTTTATTCCATCGTATATAAACCAGAAATTAGTGGAGGGAGATATTGATTATTTTACCAAGGCAAAAATAAATAACGGAATTAATATTCAAGAACGATCGCACTTGATTATAAAATCCGCTATAATAAATTGAAAAACAACTTTGAAGAAGAAAGAAATTTATTCAATTGCGTCCAAGAACTCAAGCATTATAATTTAGAAAACCAACCCTTCCCCAATCACTCCAAAAGTTTACCCCACCATGGTAAGGGTAATCGAGTTTAATGGGGAAGAAGAAGGAATTAAAAAACTATGAAAAATAAAATAAATAAAAGATAAAGCTAAAAATTTCTCCTTCTTGGTGTCCCAGAAGAGGAATGGGGTGGAGAATGGATTGCTTTGAGAGGGTGGAGCTCTCCTCCTTTTATATCCAGAATGATTTCCCCGAATGTCGACGCGTTGTAGCCCCATTAAATTACATATTCACGCATTGATCCCTTCTTAAATGTTGTTCATAATTCCCTTTTCCATGTCCCCTCAAAATTCCATCGGATTTGGACACGTATTACGAGAGTTATGGCAGTTTTACTATGAGCATTTATTCTGTCCAGTCAGACTCTCCAAAACGAAATCATCCGGATTAGGGTACTTTAATGACCCCATAAACGGCCAATTATCTCGGTTCTTCCTTCATAAAAGATTCTCCAAACCTCCTTGAGCGTCCACCCACCGAATTTCATAAGCTTTGGGCCCACAGAGGATGTGTTATGGATCCCATATCAAAACTAGGAAGAACTGAAAAAAGTTTTCTTGAGCCAACTTGTGAGCTTCTTTTGAGCTTCCATATGGCCGATTCAGATTTTAGTCCAAATATATTAAATGAATCCCTGGATGTGTAGAATCTGGAAAAGAATGAATTTTGCAATTTGGATCAGTGTAGATAATGTTATGGCCAAACTACCAAAATAATTTAAAACTGTTAAAAATCCAAAATGGCCAATTTTTACTATTCAGCTCAAAATAACACCATTATCAAAAAAAATGAAACAATTCATCTTAGATGAAAAATTTTGTGGGTATAAAACAGTGATATTCTATATAAATTAATTGAAAATATTTTATCTATCAACATGATTGTTTACTTCTTGGATAAAGTATGTTCATTCAAAAGGATGGATGTATATACAAGGTTGGTATGTATTTCTAGGTTAATATTAAAGATAGTAAATAGGTTTCTTTTGAATGATATTGGACAGTAGTTATTCATTTCTAAATTTTGTTAGTCTAAATATGGAATATGATCTATTGAGGTCTGACTGAGGCTCTAGGATTGGTCTTCCACATAGTGAGTTTCTTATTATATATCCTTATATAATTATTCTCTTTATTCTCCTTCATATTCAAGTATAACTATCTCCCATGTTATACTCTAAATATGTATGATTGCCTAATGTTACACTCAATATAATATTTGGTTCCCTCTTTCCCTCCTTTATTTTGGTTTTGAGGACTTTTGTTAGTTATGAAACATATCAATTTTTACTTTTATTAAGAGAAATAATTAACTTTCAAACTCGTGTTTTTTTATCTGGAGTCATTGTAATGGTTGGAGAAGTTGTGATTTTCTAATTTCAGGGGAAAACTACTATGAAACACACTATGCAGAGTGATTTCAGTAAATAATGTGTAGGGGAAGGAAATAACTATGAGGAAGATTATATTATAGGATATGTGCATAAATATTTATGATTTTAAAGACTAGTCTAGCTGATTGAATTGATGAACATTATGAAATGTTACATTACGAGACATGCACACCATACTAGATGATCCTTGCTATTTTTAGTTGAGTGTACCAACTAGAATACATATTATAATTATTGTGGAGGATTTAGAGCTTGAGATTTTGTTCAGAGTGAATGATTATTCATTATTAGATGTTATAAATTTTTTTATAAAAGTTGTAAGAGGAGAATATATTGAAGGACCACGAGGAAATATAGTATCAATTTGATCAACTCTGAGAATTAGAAGAGTTTCTTTTCAGAAAAATGAGGAGGATAATATTGTTCATATACTATCGAAACTACTTAGCACAGAAGAAATGTGTATGATGGTACTTCCCCCAAAAAACATTTTTAAAAACATGCTCACACTATATCACAGTATTCTGAATGAGTATAACACCAATCAAGCATTGTGAGAGTTTTACTAACATTCCATGCAAACACAGTTTCAGCAACCACTAGCTATAGGGACTATGGAAGATGGTTAAAAAACCCTTCTACATGAGTACTTTTAACACATTGATATTTTAGGAAATATATTTTTTAAAAATAAATTTTATTTCATTGATATATTGGGTAAAATTAAACATCATGTTATAAAAAACCAAAATATACTAGTAATATTATTATTAAAACATGAATGTTTTATTATAGACTTTAAAAATGAAAGTATAAATAGGAATAACCTGATTTTATAAGTTAATATTAATGGATTTAGATAAATAAAATATATTTATAAATAAATACTTAATATTTTCTAATGTCTTTACATTCCTTGAAAATTCATTTTTATCAAAAAATTTATATTTATCAATTTTTGTGAACAAATAATAAAAATAAATTATTTTCCACTTTTTGAAAATTTATTTGGAAATTTTAAAATAATATTTACAATCAACATGTAAAAATTATCTTAGGGAGAATTTATAGGGATTTTCAAAAGATAACTTTTCAATAAATTGTTATCAATATTGGGTTTTATTGAAAACATAATTTTTGTTTAAATATATTACAAAGATATATATTTTTAAAAAAATTAAATATAAAATTTTTGGAATAATATTATAATTATCCAAATATATTTCATTATAATCAATTTAAAATATAATTTTTAAATTAACAAAATTTATACTTATGAAACTTTTCTTTCCATAAAAATATTTTTTTGTCATCTCTTCCAGATTATTTTATTTTAAAAGATTCCACTTATATGAATTTAATTTAGTAAAATTGATTCAATATTTGAAATAATAATAACATATATTATATAATAATTTTAAATTATATTTTTCATAAATAATAGTAAAAATAGTGTAAAAATTATTTATTTTTTCTATGGTTTAAACCGGGTTTTTCGCTTTACATATGCATGTGTAAAAATTATTTTTCAAGACACATAATATCATCATTTCAAAAAATATTTCATATTTTGAAAAATTGGTTCCAAATTATAAAATCTGAATATTTTTATTTTAATTAGTAAAGGTGAAATGACATTGGTAAACAAAAAGAGACTAGTTATCATTATAAAAACTAAATTGATAAAAATGTGTAAACATGGATTCTCAGGAGATAATATTTTTAATACATGTTTCATTTTTATGTTGGAGGTTTTTATCATAAATATAATCCCTCCATTCGATTACTTATCAATTTTTTAGGCACATGGCATGAGAGTGACTTCCCATTATTGAAGTGTTTTGTGTATTTAAAAAAATGCCACTCCTTGATTATAAAAGGGGACCTCCTCACATAAAAATTTAGCACATATTATCCCATTTTTATTGACCAAAACATACCAAAATATCTCCCAAAAAGCCTTAAACACGTTATATATCTAAGGGTATTCCCAAAATTCTATCACTACGGTCCTTAATAAGATATCCAATGGAGGTTTTTTAAAAGAAGGTAATTTTCTTCAGTAAGATCTTTCTTTTAAATTCTTATCTTAATACTTATTATAATATAATAATGAAAGTATATATACTATTATGATATTTTTATATGTTAATGGGATAACATATATCCATGTCATCTTCCTTCAAATGGAAATGAAATAGTTAATGCTATGTACAAAGGACCACCGCCTTGCAAACCGATGTAATTTGTTTTCCATCACTACATATTATAGGTGGATAAAATGATTGATTTAAATTATATAAAAGGTATTTATGAAATAATTATACTTATGGATTTATAATTTCACATATACCTTCCTACCTTCCAATCTATTGGAAAATGTTAGCATGGTTCATGTATACATTTGGACTACCGCCTCCACGAAGCAATGTGATACATTTTTCATTTTATTTTTACACGGATGGTATTAAGGGAATATTTAAGGAATATATATAATATATATGATATACAAATTATCCTATAAAATTTAATTAATACATTCATTTATTTCATTACATCCATCAAGAAAATGAAAACTATTTTCCCATATACATATGATCAACCATCTACATGAACTATGTAATTCATTTTCAATCTCTAAAATTTATAGATTACTATAAATAAATATATAATGAATATATATGATATTTAAACCATGGAAAAAAATATTCCAATGATTTATCCTTCATCAAAATCAAAGGACCAAAAATACCAAACAAAAACATACAAGAAAAATGAAGCAGTAATTACCCTAAACACGATTTTAACATGGAATTGTTAATAACATGGTAATAAAAGTTCATAAGAAAATATTATATGGTATGATATATATGAGTATGGTTATATAGAAAAATTAAAATAAATATTTATTTTTTATACATTTTTTAATTGGTATGAATAAATTCTAGATTTGTTGTTAGGGTTTTCCTCTCAAAACATCATTCTTTTAGACACATGTTCTCTTATGCACATAATTTTTCTAAAAGGTGAATATAATAAACATTGAATATTTTAAATAATATATTATTAAAATTCATGATATTTTAACTTCAAATTCATGATCTCTCACATTCAAGTGGTTTGTATTAAGTCATTTTTAAACAGTATGGGATTTTTAGCCTCTCTTTTATTTCTAGGAGACATATTCCATATTTACAACATATTTCATTTATGATGTGCATATAATTACTTTTGAAAAGTTATATATTGAATATAATTATTTTAATTATATTTATTATTTCATTTTATGTTATTATTTATGGGTATTTTGATCGAAAGGTTTCCAATGTGTACGTGATTTTAGTCTCAAGTTGTCTCCTTTGGGACATATGTTATGATATAAAATTATATTATTTTATGAGGTTTATATACATACCATTTGAAATATTATATAATTAATCTCATTATTTAATAGAATTTAGATTTTCATTTTAGTTTATTCCTTGATGGGGATCATGATTCAAAAGTCTCCAATTTGGTAATGTATTTCCGTCTCAAATTTATTTATATGGGATGCTTGCCATATTCACCACATATTTCCTTTATGTGGTGTATATATGTAACATGAATGTATTTTATTATGATAGTTATAAATTTTATGATGAATTACATATACATCAGAGTTCTATTATTTCGTGGGGATTGGGAATCAAATGTTACCAAAGTGGTAAGGGTTTTATTTTATATTCTCATTCTCTATCTTGACTATTTTTAATTATGCTTTCAATGCTAGAATATTATGATTTAAACCTCAAGAATCTGATGAATTATCTTGTACTATGTATATTTATTGATAATACATATTTTCCATTCATTTTATTTTTTTAAGAACTAAATATAATGAAATAATGTTTTCAATGAAAAATTAATATATTCCTCTCTTTGGCCGAAAATGATTTCTCTTAAATGTTTATGATATATAAAAATTATTTACATATTTTTTTACTACTACTTAGTTATTTATAAAATATATATTTACCCATGTTTTATTTTTTTAAATATTATATAGAAATGTTCTTTTCATTTTAAAAAATTGTTAATTATTAATTTTAAATAAAAATGTGAAGTGAATATTTTTTTAAAATGTATGACATGAATGGTATTTTCTTCCATAATGAAAAATAAATATTTTAAATATACATTAAAATATTAAAAAAAATAAATAAAATGGTTATTCATAATGCATTGTGAAATTTAATTTAAAAAATGAGTTTTTTCAAAGTGAAAAGGATATTTTCCTCAGAAAATTTTCAAATTGATATTTAAAAATAATTTCCCATCTAAGAAGAAATCCTTTTATGTCACATAATCATTATAGGGGATATTATCCAATGATACCATTCTAACTCATTATATAGACAGTTTAAGTATATAATGATAAGTTGTTTATAAAACCCATTCTTTTTCAGTGGGTTATGATATAGTGAAAAGTTGAAATTTTTATGAAACCTATTTCTCTTCCATGGGTTATTATATTATGAAAAATGATATATTTATGAGACAAATTTATTTCCCATGGGTTATTCCATTGATAAATATTTATAAACCCATTTCTTATAATGGTTTCTAATATGATAAAGGATTTAGGATCTTGCATCTGACATATGTGTTATTTTTTATTATTTGATTGGAGGGACCAATATCTCCCCCAATACACTGGGTAACGATTGATATCTTATGAGATAAACAAAACTGGAATGGGGAGGGAGCCCCATTCAGTATGGGACTTTGTCCACTGTGATAGTCTTTATATTGAACCTTAACTACTGTGGTGGGTCAGAGAGTGATCCATTTCCACTATGATTGCCTAAAAAATAGCCTTGACTACTAAGGAAATTATTTTCGATGATTATGAGTTTTACATAGATATATTACTTATTCCAATATTATGTACTCACAAATCAGGTTCTTTGATTCCTTTATGATTCATTCCTTATGAGTTGTCATGATTTATTCCATGACTGAAAATTATTATCTTATGATATTAAGGGTATGGTTTTGAAATTTTAAGATCATGGTTTCAAACCATTATGGACATCTTATTATTATGAAATCATTGATATCTCAATTTCCTGCCCCTACTGAACATATGAGATCACCCTTTCTTATGTTTTGATTAAATGGGTTATGAAGAAAAGTTTTCTATAATATTTCAATATGAAGGGCCCTTTGAGGAATAAATTATTTTTAAATTATTTAGTTCACTTATGAACCATTTGTTTATGTATCCATGTTTCCAAAGACACTAAAACTGTGGGGTCCTCATGAATAGTTTTGAATGATGAAATTATAATTAACGTATTATGATGTAATATCATGGTTTGATATGTTTAGGTATTTACAATTGGTATCACATGAATGGTTTAGTTATCCTTTGGGAACATGGATGATAGAACTATAGTGAGAACCATAAGGATAAGTCAAATTATAGAAAAATATTTTCGAATTTTGGTGAAGGATAGACTGAGAAGTATCCATTAAATCACATCCCTGTCAAGATACTAAAAGTGGATGTGCCCCTAGAATTGTTATACCTAGTTTACTAACATTAAAAATTTTGTATTGAGAATAGACTCAATTTTCACCTGGGGTTTGACAATAGACCTTTCTACATTCCAGGTTTGACATTCTATGGGGATATGTTTTGAAAATTCACAAACTCATTATAAACCATCTTGAAGGATTTTCATAGACGATCAACATGAGTGAACTAGGTTAAACAAAATTTGTTTCATATTTAAAAGATGGTGTAATGATTTTAACATCCATTTAATGATTGATCACTATGATCAAATATTATTGTGAGTGAAGAAAATCATTTTGGTTTTACTATGGTATTGAATATAAAACAATGATGTTGGCTAGGTGATAGGTATTCTCAAATATTGAAGTATCTTATTTGAGATTAATTATATAAATTTCCATTATATAATCAAAAAGTGGTTTCAAATGTTAATTCATATCCCCAATGTTTAAATATTAAATTATAAGTGAAAACCCCTAATGATATGATGGTCACATCTCAATTCTACTAATCTTCTCCGGTATAATTTTTTGGGAACTTGTTTCCTGGAAATCAAAATATTCTCCCTCTATTTGAGTTTTTTATCTTATGTATGGATTTTATTTCTATAAATAAATCACATAACTATTTCTGAGGATGTTAATTCACATTTTATATTCCAAATCATTATAGGATCATATATCATTGTGAAGATATATATGAACGTCCAATAAAGATCACATCCAATGTATTGGTTCAGATTCTTATTCAAAAAGGGTTTTTTATAATAGGTGGTTGGGGAGAAACAAAAAATTGAAGATATTACAATTGTGTTGGAGTTTTTTTGTGTCTTTTTTGAAGAGTTTCCTCAACTTCCACTAAATGTTGTTGTTGAGTTCTGAAACAAACTTATACCTGGTGCTCTGCCAATTTCAAATACTCAATATTGAATAAATTCAATTACATTACAATTATTTGATATTCTACTCTAGGATAATCATTAAAAGGGGTCCAGTCATCCATGTGTGTCACATTACGGAAAAACAATGATTTTTTAATAATAAATATTGATCAAAGCGATTCTGCATTGATTATTGGGAACTGAAAATGATACTGATCAAAAAAGTATCCACTAACCCATACTGATGAATTGTTTGTCCAACTGTTTAAATCTCAATATTTTTTGAGATTGAATAGCATTCTGGATATCATAAATTTTGGTTTAATAAGGATAATATATCCAAGAAAACCTTCCACATACTTCATGTGCACTACGAAAATATAGTGATACCATATGGTTTTACAAATGCCACCAAAATCTAAATGGATTTAATGAATAGAGTATTTAGAAATTTCCATGATCATTTTGTGGAATTTTTTATAGATTATGTAATTATCCATTCATAGAGTAAGGAATATCATGGATATCACTTTATAATTGTGTTGAATACACTAAGGAAATATAAACTGATAGATAAATTTGGAAATTGTAAATTTGTTTACAGAATGTAAAATTTTTGGGTCATATTGTAATGACCTAGATTTCTATAATTAAAATTTACATTCTTATAATTATTTCATATATTATATATCCCACAAAATGACATATAGAACACATACAAACTATATAAAAGAACAATGTATGAAATAAGATGTATTTCTATAATTTATGGAACCTATACTGATGAAATAGTAACATGACATTAGGAATAAAATTATGACCATTATGAATAGTAAATGAGACCAATTTATTGTAATCTAACCCATGAAATTTTAAATAAAATTTTGGAATCATATATAAGAATTTATGAAATAATTATATCATAGTGTGATTAAATAAATATTTTGAAAATTATTAATTAAGTGTTGGTATTTTTGTAAATCATAAATATTTAATTATAAATTTATAATTTAAAAAATGTTTAAAAAAAATTTATTTTCTAAAATTTATTCATAAATTAATATTTTAATTTTTTATGGTTTTATGATTATTTTATAATACCTTAATATTTTTTTAGAGTGTTACAAAATCGGTTATAAATTTTAAATGTGTGTTTTTTGAGTAAATGATTTTTTTATTAAAAAGTAAACCTCTCATAGTTAGAAAATTATTTTCATAAAATGGAGTTTTTTTCAATTATAAACATAAAATTATTGGGTGTTTTAATTTTATTCATCTTTCTAAAATTCGTTATTTTTTTTGTGAATTGTAAAATATGATATTTTTCGATAAATGTTAAATACATAAATTATTGAGTCATAGGTGATGTTTGGATGATATAAGCCCATAATATTGAACAATAAATAATTTTTTTAATATATTTGGAGATAATTATCAAACAAGTTGAGTTATTGATTAAAAAATAATAAACAATTGATTAAAATAACCAAAAACACCCCCTCCTCCACAATAAATACCACCCCTCAAATCCCCTTCTCCTCACACCTTCAAAGATAGAAGCCCTGTAATTTAATTCCCAATACTATTCAAAACCATATTCAACATGTCTAGGATCCTTTGGTCCAAATATAAGATCAAAACCAATCCCATTAATGAGGCCTCTAAGGAGAAGAATTTAAGAGGTAAAAATCCACTTTCTTTTGATTTATTTTCTTTTTAATTTCTTTTAATTTCTTATCCATCCAAAAAATACCCTTTAAAAATATAAAATACAGCTCCAGTAACATTTATATATTTTAATTATATCATTTTATTGTAATATCCATCATAAAACTCTTATCTCACTTTTATTCTATAAATGAAAACATTATCTGTGATGTGTCAATTTACAGACATCATGAACAATGTATTTTCGTTTTCCATTAAAGCCTTCATGGCTAGTCCTAAAACCATTTTTATGGTTAAAAACAGTATAATATATTTATTATATCCTATTTATTTCAACACATCCATTATATAAACTTTATGTTAATTTATAAAAGATAACTAGTTTGTGATGATCAAAAAACATCCAAAATAATCTAAACGATTATCACTAACATCTTATCTAATGAATCATCCTCACCCCAAAAAACCAAATGAATTATATAAAAATTTAATACTTTTGTTGTTCATTAATAACATATAACTCAAAATATTTATTTTTATTCCCATTTGACATGAACATCCATACTCATACACAAGTAAAGCATTAATGAAAAACAATGAATCCAAAACTCTTGAACGGTAAAATTGTTTCTTATAACCCATCAAAAAGACCATAAATATAATTAATACAAGTAAAATAAATAAAATAAATTTATAAAAATTCATGAATTAATTAAATAAAATATTTAGTTTTATTATCCATGATAAAAAGATCTTGGGCAGAACACTTCCAGACATAAGGTTATGGTTTTCTCATCTCACCTTCATTTCTGTGAGATATGCTTTATTCACCACCATTTCTAGTGTATGGTGAATGTATAAGGACCCTTTATGTATCATATCTTGAATCATTTTTTCTTAATTTTTTCAATGTATCATTTTATTATTATTAACTTTATAGGTCATACATTTCCATTGACTACAAGGGGTAAGTGTTTCTTCACAAACCTCCATTTTCATTCGGGTTTTTCTATCTCTCTCTTTACCACAATTTAATTATTATTTATTTTTTATGTATTTTAAATTCTGTGTATATGTTTCAAAACCATATATCCAGATAATTTAATCTTCCTTTTTTGGATAAATTCATTTTTTATAAGGTTTCCTTTTCAATTCCTCTAGATATAAAATCCTGATTAATGGGAACCTCCAAATTTCTTACCCATTTTCAAATATCACCCATAATCATTTTAAGATACCATTATTTTTATTAAATAAATAATTTTATCAGTAAAAACATAATTTTTTTAATTTATAGTTTTAAACAAAAAACTATTCTTTTTTTCTTTTTAAGGTCTCTATAATATTTTCATTTAACATTTTTAAAGATGCTCATTTCTAAAGTTTCTTAAACAGTATTTTTTACATTATTTGACTTCATTTGGACATCATTTATGACTAAAAAATAATTTAATTGTCCATTTATTTTATTTTATAGGTTATCTATTTTTATAATATTATTTTATAAAACAATATTTTCTAGAAGAAATATTCGTTTTAAAGTTAAAAATTATTTTATTACATCACACTTTTATTTCTGTGATATATATTTCTTTTCACCATTTATTCCATGCATGTGGTGTTTGTAATACCCCTTCATATATATTATCACGAGTCTTCATATTCATATGATATTATATGTTTCATTTAATGTTATTCCATGATAGGGATTAATATTTAAATGTTTCAAACTACTATAAGACCCTTGTACATGTTTAAATATTATTTTCTTCAAGAATTTATCATTAATTTTACTAGAGTATTTTCATATTTGATTATGATTAAAATATTTTAAAAATTTATGGGACACTTTTATTTAGAGATTTATTTTTATTATACATATTATGAAGTCACTGGTCTTAGTATGTGATGGGAGGGGCCCGATATAGCCCCTCAATTCATCGGTAGGTCTCATTACAAAAAACAGAAATGGATTTTGGTTAAGGCCTTAGCCATTTATTTTTAGAAATCTTTTAAATGTCCTGGAGGATATATTTATGATGTACAACATATTAATTCCCTTGTTATGGTATTATTAATTGATAAATCAAATGATTATTCAGCTAATATATTATACAGGGTTTAGTTGTATGTGATTATTTAGATGGATTTATTTATTCTGACTTTATTCCATCCACATTATGCACAATATTATGTTTTATTTAATTGAGTTCCAGTTATTAACCTTTATTTATTAGTTATGTTTATGATAGCTTCCTCTGTATTACATAAACTTGTTGATTGTCTGAGATCTATCACTACCACAATATTGGGCAAGGCCAGCGCCACCCCTTTATCAGCGCTAAAAAAAAGCATTGATAAAAGGACCCCTTTATCAGCGCATTTTTTAAAAGCGATGATAAAGTGTCGACTTCAAAAAAAATTAAAAAAATTTAATATATAAATATACTTATATAGTTATATTGATATAAATATAATATTTAATTTTTAAATATATTTTAGATAAGTATAAATGTACATTTACACTTATTATACTTAATATATAATATATTTAGTGAAAATGGCTTCTTAAAAAATTTTAAAAATATTTTTAATTAATAATTTGATAATTATTATGGAGTAATAGTCATTTAATAACAATTTGAAGACTAAAAAAATTAAAAAAATTAAAAAAAGATCCAAAATATGTTAAAAACGCAACTCGAACTTCAAACGACCATAAACATTGATCCGGGTGTCCGTTTTAGCTCTACCACATATCAAATCAAATCCTGCGACGATCTCTACGTTGTTATGACCGGGGTTACCCCAGTCAAGCATTTTTAGAGGCCAAAAGAGTCCCAGAAGGCCTCCAAAACTGAGTTTTTAGTTGGGGTAACCAGATTTTTAAACATTTTATGGATTTTCAGCCTCATTTAAGGGGGTATTATTGGATTTTTATGGTGAGGACTGAATTTATTCCAAGGTATTATATTCATATTGATATTATGTCTTTGAAATTTTATCGTTTTTTATAATGCACTGCTATTTATAATAAATTATAAATATATGTACATATTTTTTATATATTCACACCTAAAAATTAAATTTTTTAAATAAATATTAAACATATTTACATATTAAATATACTATATTTATCTAAATAATAACTAACATTCATTTTATTAAAAATACCAATATATGAATATTTATATAACTACTATATATTAATATAACTATATATATATATATTAATATAACTATATATATATAGTAATATAACTATATATATATTAATATAACTATATATATATTAATATAAATATATATTATTGTATGAATAAATATAACGAAATATATATAAAAATAAATAGATATATCATGAATAAGAGACCAAATCAATATAGGGTAGTGGCAAAGGCTTTAGGTGCGTATGAGGGAGGTCTCGAGATCAAATCAGGGTGGAGGAAAGGGCACACGCGCAAGGGTGATTTAAAGGGCTAGCGCTGATAAAGGGTGTAGGTGGTGCATGTGGGCGCTGGATGTGCGGGAAAGTGCTAATAAAGGGGGGATCAAGAACTCTAAACCCCCCCCCCAAGAGATTGGTGGTATTTTTTTTTTATTTTTTTTATCAGCGCTTTTTTTAGTGCTAATAAAATGGGTCTTTATCAGCGCTTTTTTTAGTGCTGATAAAAGGGGTCTTTATCAGCGCTTTTTGGAGCGCTGATAAAGGGGACCCCCCCTCCCCTTATCTTCACCGGAATTATCAACGATTTTTCTAGCACTAGAAAATTTGTATTTTTAAATACAATATAATGGACTTGGAGGATGCACTAAGGTACTACTAGAATTAATGGGCCCTTTATTTTAATTGGAGACACCGACAATGAATACTTGGATGAATGTATGAGATGATTTTGACTTTTTTTTTTGTTTAGTGATCCTACTAACATAATTTTGGAAATCAATAAAATTTATGTTTCGAGCATGAAAATCATGTCATAGAGTGTGGATGAATGAAAAGGGTTATGAAATTTTTTCAAATGTACAATTCTAAACTATAAGGATATGGGGAACAATTATGATTAATGTTCCATGAATAAAGGGAATATAGCTCAGAAGAAATAAATGGATCATGGTAAATCTTACACAACTACCTCATATGAAGATGAATGATTAATATACCTGTGTTTGGATTCTGGAATCATGTTATTTGAGTATTTATGAGATATATAAGGATTGTATTACAGTCCTTCTTGATGATATTGGAAGCATGAGCTGAATAGAACCAGTAATCAAGTGAATTGATTCAATTGTAGGAAGATATTTTTTTTAAAACACATCAAATTGGAAGGATAGCCCTGCATATGTGTTTGATGCCCGGGATAATAAAAAATAGATGTTTATTAGAAATTATTTATTACCATGAAGGTTCCTAGTGATCTGATTGTTTATGTTTTGATGGATTTATTATATGTTTTCATTTAGGGACAACCTAAGAATTTAATCTTTTAAGAATTCATGTTTTCATTAATTTTTTAATGTTATCAACATATTCACATATTTAGTATATGGTTTTATACAATACATTATTTAGAAAATATTATGATAACTTGATTTTGGAAATTTTGTGACCTTTGTTCTAATTTTTTGGTCTTTGAAAGTGGGTAGAAATGTTTTAGATGAATATTAAGATGAAATAATTATTGACCAGATGGGTTTAACCATTTAAAATTATTTTTAAATGATAAAATATTAAAACCTTATTGGTTTGTGTAAATATTTAAAGGTTGAAGGAATGACTTAAAGACCATATTATTTTCTAAAAGTGATTCAGGCATGAAATATTCATCTTGAACAATCATTTCAAGGTATAAATGATAAATTCATAATAGATCAAATCACAACGAAATGACGATATTATGCATATTACATGTAATGGAATGATGTTTTTTTTCTCAAGTGATTATCTTAATATTAAAATAATCCCTCAACACTTAGATAATGATTTTATATGAAAAAAATCATCCATTTAATTTTCCTTTTGATAAATATATGGTCTTTAAAGTGACCATATGATTTACATTTTTTTGATGGTAAAATTTCTAATGACTTCATTATTAAACACTCTCCATCAGATCTTGATATTTATATTTCTCTTATATGCCCATGTTATCACTTTTTTTCTCAAGTGATTATCTTAATATTAAAATAATCCCTCAACACTTAGATAATGATTTTATATGAAAAAAATCATCCATTTAATTTTCCTTTTGATAAATCTATGGTCTTTAAAGTGACCATATGATTTACATTTTTTCGATGGTAAAATTTCTAATGACTTCATTATTTAACACTCTCCATCAGATCTTGATATTTATATTTCTCTTATATGCCCATGTTATCACTTAACACTAATTATTTCCTACTTAAAATCCTAGTTTTTTGGTGACATCTGCATTTTTATTTCCCTCTTTTTAAGAGGATGTTTAATTAACCTTATTTTCTATGTGGATATCCCACAAAATAAATTTCATCTATCAAATTCTGATTATTTAGAACAATTTCAAATTTCAATGATGAAATTTTTTTGTTAGAGGGGTGATTGTAATGACCCAGATTTCTATCAATGAAATTTCCCTTATAAAAATTATTTCATATAGTATAAATTCCATAAAATCACTTATAAACATGAATAAAAAAATTATAAATGATCAGTGAATAAAATAAGAGGTATTTCTAGATGTTAAGAAAACTATACAGACGAAATTGTAACTTTAATTTAGAAATAGTAATATTACCATCATGAGTAGTATACTGGAAAAATAAATTGTAACCTCACTCATGAAATTATAAATAAAATTCATAAATCTTATGAATGACTTTATGAAATAATTATATCATATTATAAGTAAATGAAAATTTTTACAATTATTTATTATGTGTAAGAATTTTTATAAGTCATAAATATTAAATTATAATTTTATAATTAATAAAATGTTATTTAGGAAATTTAATTTTGATAAAAATTATTTATAAATTAATAGCATTTTGTTTTATGATTTTAGGATAATTTTATGAGACCTTAGTTAATTTTTCAAAGTGTTATAGAATCAGTTATAAATTAAAATTTTTTATTTTTCAAGTAAAAAATGATTTTTATTAAAAATAAAACTTAAAATTTTTATAAAATTAGTTTCATAAAAGAGAGTTCATTTTTGAATTATAAATATTGAAATTGTCCAGGGTGAATTTAGGATTTTTTTTATAAAATACTTGAGTTTTTGTTGAATGGTACAATATGATAATTTATTATAAATGTTAAATACAAGAATTATTATGTCGTATCTAATTTATAGATTATATAAGCCTATAATCTCAAATTTCCTTGATTCATTTAATATATTTTTGGATAATGATTAAATTATTCATAGTGTTTTTCCAAAATAATAAACAATTTAATAAAATATTCCAAAAATACCCCTCTCCTCCACTATAAACACCACCCATTCTCCTAACACATTCCATGATTTGATACTTTTAAAATATTTTTCTAGTCACTTCCCAATATCATACCCCACATCTGTTATCATTTTTTTCTCAAAAAAATACCAAAACTAATCCACTTAAGGGGGTCCTCAGGGAGAATAATTCAAGATATAAAAGTCCTCTTTCTTTACTTATATTTTCAATTTAGTTTATTTTATTTTCTTATACTTTTCTCACCTCCACTGTCCAAAATGACATGATAAATCCAATATCACTTATATAATAGAATTATAATATTTCAATGTAAGATTAATCATCAAAATCCTTTCTCTCTCTCTTTTATTCAATGATATAAAACATCGCCCATGATGTGTCAACTTACTGACATCATAGATGATGAATTTTCATTTCCCATTAACTCCCTATGGGTTGGTCATAAAATTATTTTTATGGTTCAATAATATTATAATTTATTTATTACAGAAAATTTATTATTCTAGAACCAATATTTATACATTATGTCAATTAATAAAAAAATCTAGTTTGTGATGATCAATAACTCACCAAAATAATATAATTGATTATCACTAACGTTGTATCTAATGATTCAGCCTCACCCAGATTAAATAAATGAATTATACACCCATTTAATATTTTGTATGTTCATTAATAACATATAACATCAATTATTTATATCTATTTCAATTTTACAAGAACATCCATACTCTTATATAGGTAAACTGATCATGAATATCAAGGAAACAAATTGTCCCAAATGACAATATTTTATCTTATAACTCACCCAAAAGGACATAAATGAACATACAAAATCTATAATAAATAAAATACATGTATTAAATGCTTTTAATTAATTAATAATTTTATTAAATTTTATTATCCAGGACAATAAGATCAATTGATGAACACTTTTGGACATAAGTTAAGGGTTTTCTTATCTCACATTCATTTATATGAGATATGCCTTATTCACCACCAATTATGGTGTATGGTGTATGTGTATGACCCTTTAATGTATAATATCATGAATATATTTTTCTTCATGTTATTTAATGTTTAATTTTATTTTTATTAACTTCATGTGGCATACTATTTAATTTATTAGAAGTTGAAAGTATTTCATCCCAATCCTCCATTTTTCATTCGGGTTATGCTATCTCTCTCTTTACCCCAATGTAATACTACATTATTTCTACTTATTATAAAATCTATGTATATGTCTCAAACCCAAGTATATATATCATTTAATATTTGTTTTATATGTAAATTCATGTTTTATTAGGTTTCCTTTTCAATTCCACCTAATAAGAAATCCCTATTAAAGGGAACACCTATATTTCTAACCCTTTTAAAGTATCCCACATAATCTTTTTTAAGCTACAATATTCTCATAAAATCACTCATTTTAACACAAAAAACAATATTTTTTAATTTCTAGTTTTATAAAATCAATTTTTACTTTTTTTAAAGACTCGTTAGTATTTTCCTTAAACTGCATTAAAGAGGCTCATTTCTAAGGTTTCTTAAACACTCTTGTTTACATGTTTTCACTTTAGTTGGGAATTATTTTTTCCTAAAATATAATTTCATTCTCCTTACATTTTCACTAAGGTTATATAAATGTTTATAATATTATTTTAAGTCAAATAAAAATGATTTTCTAGAATAACTCTTCTTTCAAATGTAAAAACAATTTTTTCATCTCACTTTAACTTCTATGAGATATACTCCTTATTCACTAACTATGAATTTCATATGGTGTATTTAATTCCCCTTGATATATCAAATAACTATTATTCATATTGATATGATATTATATGATTCACTTAATTTTATTCCTTCATAAGTATTAATATTTTAATTTTTCATCATGGTATGAGACACTTTGGAATTCTTATAGATTATATTCCTCATGAATTTATCAATTATTATAATATATCTTTTCCATCTATTATTATGATTCAAATATTTCAATGTGGTATTATGAAACTTATTTCTAATTATATATTTTTATTAGAAATTTTAAAAATGCATTGGACTTAGTAAGTGATGGTTGGGTCCTGCTCTAGCCCCTCAATGCATCGGTGGGTCTCATGAGACAAAATAAAAATATATTTTGGCCAAGTACTTAACCATTTATTTTCAAGAGCCTTGGACTAGGCCATAATGGTATGTGTATGATGCCCAACATATGCATCTCCTAATTATTATAAAAGTAATTGATAAATCAGAGGATTATTTGGTTAGTTGAATATCCATGGTTGTGTTTTATATGATTAGTTATATGGATTTATTTATTAATATTTTATTCCTAACACATTATTATTACAATTTTTTATTGGATTGACTTTCAGTTATTCACCGAACCATACTATTTATGTTTATGAAAGCATCCACTGTATTGAATACCCTAATTGAGCATCTAATATCCCCCCTTTTTTATGATTTATTTTTTCCAAGATGCAAGGATGTACATTATAACTGATATGTAGGATTAATCTAGGAAAAATATGATGTTATCAAAGAGTTATATTTGTTGAATTTTTTGTTTTAATGTTTAATGTAATGTTAATGTATGAAATCTGGCTTCCAAAAGTTCTAAATTGATTGATCCTATGGGATTCAAGTCTTGTATCTATGCCAATGTAATAATATAAGGCATTTGATCTGGGATTTGAGGGTTTTTTACACATATAATCTCATGTCATGGTATATCTGTGGATCCATCAATGAGAGAAGTTATTTATCAAATGACCATACCACCCATGGAGACTAAGATCTAGAGTTCTCTTGGTTTGTTTGGATATTGTCAATGATTTTTGGAAAATATCTCATTGATTTCTAATCTACTCAACAATTTAACTCGAAACAGATCCATGTTCAGTTTTATAATTGAATGTGAATAAAATATAAATGTACTAAATAGAAGGTTAGTTAGTGAAAATATCCTTATATTATCCAACAATGGATAAGGGTTTGTAATCTATACTAATTCATTGTAGAATGAGTTTGGATGTTTCCTCATGTATAATGATATTGTGATAGATAATGCCTCTTGATAATTTATGGTTGGTCACCAAAATTACCTCAATCCTGATTTGGGGTTAGCTATTGTAATTTTTACATTAATAGAAAAGTGGAATTATCTTTATGGAGAAAGGTGTAATATATATATTTTGACAGTAAATGTTGAAAGTATATATTCAGACATAATAAGTTGAATATGAACCAGTGAAGATTGGTAGAGCTGATTAAATATTAAAACTAATCAACACATTACCACCCTGAGAAAATGAACAAGGTGTCCAATTCTTTGAGTCAAAAGGATCAGTTTTTCTTATCCATGATAAGGGTCAAAAATGATTAAATTTTTCTAAATTTTCAAAGGATACATCTCGAAGACATAATGGGGGGATATTCTCTTTCTCAATTGAGTGTTCAAATGTATTTCTGAGGGAATACTAAAGTAACACAAAAGAAAGATGAAGAGCTACATAATAACATAAAAATGTTCTATATTTCTCCCTTGGTTGTGAGGGAATGATACGGTTCAACAACCTTGTGTATTACCCATAAATTCACGATTTTAAGAAAGTGTTATTGAAGGATGGTCGTAGTTCTCCATTCTCCATTCATCTGGGAAGTACAAGGATGTATAGTGATATGGAAGAATATTTTTGGTTATAGGACATGATGACAGATATTGAAAGTATTGTATCTTGGTTCTTGGTATGTCAGAAAGTTATGGGTGAGAAATAAATATTATGGATGTTATAAACATTACCCATACAACAATGGAAATGGGAAAGAATCAATAAGGATTTTATCATCAGACTCCCCAAAACAACTCAACGGAACAATGCTATATGTGTTCTAGTTTATCACCTTAAAAGTCAACACTCATCATTTTAATTATATATTATTTCACACTAGATCAAATATAAAAGATATATATTATGGATGTTCTAATGCTTCATGGAGTACCATAGTCTATTGTATCTGATTGGGAAAAGGGGTTTGCCACAAATTTATGGAAAATTCATTACCATGCATTGGATAGGGAGTTATCTTTTAAAATAATTTATCATCAATAGATAGACTATAAATTTGATAGAATAATTAAAACCCTATACCATATGATACGATCTTATTCTATAGCTTTCAAAAGTGTCTGGGTTTAACACCTTCCTCTAATTGAGATTTCTTACAAAAATAGATATCAATCGCGTATTCAAATAGATCCTTAGGAATCTCTAAATGGAATGAAGTGTAGAACTAAAAAATATTAGGATGATGTTAGGGAAATAAATCTATTAGGTAATGATTTTTAGGAAGAAATGGTAGTAAATTTTGAAGATATTTAGCAACAAAAAATGGATTTATAATTTTAAAAAGGTTATGTTGGTAATTGTTGATGAGATCTGAAATTTGAAGTTTGTTAGAAGGTAATTCTATTTATTTATCTAGGGAACAAGGTCTTGATATTTTGAAGTAAATAAAACATTACCCCTAGGAATATTTTCCATTTGGTGATTCTTGATCGAGTAGGGATGGTTTCTTATCGCTTGTAACTTCCATTGAACCTCTCTCAAGTCCATGGTGTCTTCCATGTGTCTATCTTGAGGAAGTACATACATAATACTTAACATTTCATAAAATGATAGGTCTTAACACTATATCGTGATATTTAATAAGAAAAAAATACATTATTGATTCTATTTCATATAGTTAATTTTCTTTAAAAAATAACACTCACATGTTTAGTGTTTTGTAACTAAATAGCCAACTTGAGGAAGCTTCATTGAAATCAGAGGACATGATGAGTCAAAAGTATCTTAATTTTTATGTATCAAAGTTAAATAATTAGGTTATATAAATTAATTTTAAGGGTGGTATAATTTTAAACACATAAATTTTATGAAATACTTTTTTTGAAATAAATACAGTTTCTTTGATACCGTGTGTTACTCACAACATCGAGTATTAAAGAACCATATTTCATAATTAACATTATTATTTAAAAATCATAGTAATAGCCTAGATATTAAACATGTAGGTATGAAAATGGATATCCAAATTTAATAAATTAAGTATAATTTTTTTATGTAATAAAAATATGTTGATAAATTTGTAATTAATTTTTTTTATGTCTTTAATCATTTCGAAGATAACTTTTTTTCAAAAAAATATTATACATTTAATTTTTGCGAACAAATCCTAAATTTAATTTTTTATAATTTTTTGACAATTTATTGTGAAAAATAAACAACAATATCATAATAAAAGATTCAAAATTATCGTAGGGATTATTTTAGGGGTCTTTTAATGTTTAAATTTTTAATGATTTTTGAAAAATACTTTTTTATTGAAAATTTTATTTTCGTTTAGATCATTTAAAAATATCAATTTTGTATTAAATTTATTTAATAGAAAAATTATTTTAATTACGTTATATAAAATATATTTTAGATCATTAATATAATTTTAATATTTAATATTTAAATGAAAAGATTTAAAACTTATGAAAATTTTCTCTTTGTAAAAATACTTTTCTATAATGTCTTTAGGATTTATTTTAAATTAAATTATTCCACTTATTTGAATTTAATTTGATAAAATGGATTATATATTTGGAATAAGAAAATTTTATATTATATAATAATATAAAATTAATTTTCTTTATAAATAGCAGTAAAAATATTAAAAATATTATTACTATGGTTAAGGATAAAATGACATTTTGCGCGTTACATATACACGTGATAAAATTAATTTTCAACACATATAGGATTATTATTTAATAAATAATATTTATTATTTCAAATAAGTGGACCCACATTATCTATTAAGTCACATTTTAGTTTTATTCTTAAAGGATAAATTACTTATCAAAATAAAAAGAGAATAGTTTCTATTGTGAAAACAAAAAGGATAAAACTTAGTAAACATAGAGGCTAAGTGAATAACACGTTTAAAACATGTGTATTGTTTTAGGGTGGAGTGTTTTATAATATATATCATCCATCCAATTAATTATTTTTGAATTTTTGAAGAACATATATTTGAGAGTGGCTTCCCATTGTTGAATAGTTTTTGGTATTTACAAAAATACCACTCAACCTCAATTATAAAGCAGGACCTCCTCATGTAACTTATTCACACCTATTAGTCCATTTGGATTGACCATTACCTAAATAAATCCCTCTAAAAAATCCTTATACATGTTCTAGAGAAACATTTATACCTAAAATACCAACCCCAATGTCCTTAATAAGTGATACAAATGTGGTTTTTCTAAGAGAAGGTAATGGTCTCCATGAAGATCATTATTTTTTTACTTCTATTCTTACCAACTTAATTCAATTTTTTATAATTCAAACATAATAATGTCATTATGTAAAATATAATAATATGTTTTTATGTTAATTTAATAACCTATATCATCTTATATTCCATATAATGGGAAACAAAACCATCTATCATGTCTACAACAGACTATCACTTCACGAACCAACGTAATTCTTTTCCCATCACCACCTCTATTCGTTGAATATAATGATTAATATAAATTATATATATGATATATATTAAATAAATATAGTCATTACATTATAATATCACATAATATTTATTACCATTAAATCTGTTTAAATACTACTATATCAGTTGTGTGTACTTGAGGACTACCACCTTTATGAAGTGATGTGATACATTTTTTATTTTATTTTGAAATGGATTTTAATATATATTTATTTAATGAATATTTACGATATATGTGATATTAAAATGATCCTCTAAATATTATTTGATATTTATCATTATTTCTTTCCATCCATCGGCAAAATGGAAACAACATTTGTATGAATGTATATCCTACCAGCTCTATGAATAGTGTAATTAATATTATTTTTATATATTTTTTAACATAAGCTGAATAAATATTTGATGAATATAAATTATAATTCCATATTGTTTAGAAATATGTATATTTTTTCACTATGATAAAATTAAAAGTCTTGGAAATACCAAAGAAAAGCGTACGTGAAAAGAAAATCATATATTACCCAAAACATGATTTAATATATAATTGTCAATAAAAGGATAATAAAAGGTCATAAATAAATCATATGTGGTATGATATATATGAGTTATATTCTTTAATTTATTTATAATAAAAATATATTTATTATTTAGGAGATTTGAATGTGTGCAAAGAAATTCAGGTATATAAATTTATTTATCTTTCAATAGGTTCTTATTATGACATTTTTTAAATCATAAGGGATTTCTACTATATTGTTTATTTTTGGTAGACATGTGCCATATTCACCACTAATTTATTTTCAATAGTTGATATACTTACCATTTGGAATTTTATATCATTAATATAATTATTTTCATGACATTTAAATTACATGTTTTATTTTATTAATAAATGGGTCTTATGATTCAAAAGTCTCCAATGAGGTAAGGAGTTTTGGTCTCAAATTGTCTTCATTGGGAAATATGTTAAGTTATGAACCTATATTATTTTATGAGGTTTATGTACTTCCACTTTGAAATTTTATATCATTAATATTATCACTTAATGATATTAAAAATTTTCTTTATGTAACTATTTAATTTTATTATGAATCAAAAGTTTCCAAAGTGGTAATAGAATTTTGACTCAATTTTATTTCCTTGAGATAAATGCCATATTCACCACTTCATTCATTTATGAGTGTGTATAAAACCCTTGAATTTATTTTATGATTATTATTAGGATTTTTATAGGATTTACATTTCTATATATGGTTATTTATTTCATGGGTTTTATGATTCAAAATTTGTGAAAGATATATGGGTTTTATAATATAATATCATTTCCTATTAAGATTGTTTATGATTATACTTCCAATAATGAAATATGATCATATAAATATCAAGAAACTCATTAATTTCCTTCTAATCAACTAATTTCGATAGAATAAATTTTTTTCATTAATTTGCATATTTTTTAAAACTAAATAGTCAAAATTATTTTTTTTGGGGAAAATGAATTTATTTCACTCTTCAGTTGACAATACATTCTTGTTCATGTCCTTTTTTCAAAAAAATGTTTTGTTTAATGTTTTTATAAATCTAAAATGATTATTTAAAGATATTTATATCATTTTTTACTTTTAGAAAAATGGTTTAATTGGAATCTCCTTTTCATTTTTCTAATGTGTTACTTTTCACTTTTTACTAAAAATGTTATAGGAATCAATGTTTTAAAATAATATTAATTAATTTAATTTTTCATCATCATAACCAATCAATGTTTTAAATAATACATTATAAGTTTCAATTTTTATTTTCAATGAAAATTATTTTAATAATTCTCATTTATCTTTTAGTTTTAATATGGTTATATTCAAAGTGAAAACAATATTTGTCTCAAGTAATGTTCCAAATGATCTTTCAAAATCATTTTCCAGGTAAGATGACATCCTTTGATGTCATTTAGGATTTTATGGGGATATGATCCAATGATAAAATCCTTATTCTTTTTCTGGGTGGTTTATGTTTATGATAAAAATAATTTTATGAACCCTATTTATTTTCCACGGGTTACACAATGATTAAAATATGAAATGATTATGAACCATTGTTTCTTTTTCACAGGTTATGAAATGATGGAAATATGAACCTTTTTTGAAAATTGATTCTTTTCTATAGGTTATTACAAGGTGAAAACACATTTATTTTCATGGTTTTGGATATCCTGAATGTTTTATGTTCTTGTGTGACACATATATTTGATTTTTATTATTTGATGGGTGCGACCTATATCTGACTCTAATTCATTGGGTGAAGATTAATATCCCCTAAGATAAATAAGAATGGAATGGATATTGAAACAAGTTTAGTAAAAGAAATTTTACATTGTGATAGTGTTGGGAGTTAACCATGACCACTATTCATGTTTAAGGAGTGAACTCATTCCACTAAGATAGCCGTAGTAGTGATCCTCATTACCAAGGACATGATTTTACATACTTATGTGTATAGAATAAATCAATTTCTTATCATAATGTTTTTTTCTCATGGCTCATGTTCTTTGATTCCTCTGTGATTAATATCTTATGAACATCCATGATTACTTCCATGAATCAAACTTATGATCATCGATATGCTAGTAATGGTTTTAAAATGTTAAGGTCATATTCTCATACCCTAATTATCATGTTATTCATATATGATCACTCATGTATCCCATGTTTAACATTAATGAGCATCTATTCTCACTCGTACTTATATTCCCTTTCCATAGGTTATAATGAATGGTTTATAAGGTTTTGTGTGTTGTGGAATCATCACATGGTTCATGCCCAACTTTTATTTTTCCATTATCGATGATTAATATCAAATTTAAATGATGAATGGTTTATAAGGTTTTGTGTGTTGTGGAATCATCACATGGTTCATGCCCAACTTTTATTTTTCCATTATCGATGATTAATCTCAAATTTAAATGATGATAAATGACATGATCAATAGAATTAAATCCATGTATATAAAAAATTGATAAATTTAAAACTAAACTACATGTTCCCCACATATTATTTATAATTAATTTCATTAATTAAAGAACTACCTTGTGAGAAATTCATTCCTCATTTATGGATCTAATAATGAATCTGCATTGAATAATCATTTCATTATAGTAATCATGAATAGATTAACTCTAAAGATAATCCACATGTGTTCAATGAATATCTGAACATCGTTATTGGATTGTTTCCGTGGTTGAATCATAGATCCCATTTCTTGCCTAGTTAACCTTTAATCACACATGGAATCACTTCGAATGTATTATTTATGGTATATCTTGACTCAAGAGTGTGAGGTGGAGGAAGATCACTATATTTTCTTGGCAGCGTTCTGGGAGAAATATCTTTCAAGCTCATGAGAGGATTCTCTCTAGATCTCGATGTGCAAAACACAAAATGATTTTTCTCTCATAAGAAATAAATATAATTGGGTTTATATTCAACTAGGATTCAATAAAATAATTAAAAATGTTCTATATACTCTTTATTTAAATAATGTGGAACCCCATGTTAATAATATTTTTATTATTACTTATTGATATGAACTAAACTGATGAATTAAATTAAATATTATTTATTCTACTAATATTTAATATATATTATTTATAACTAGTCCATTAAACTCAGTCTTCCATTCCACCACAATATTTATTGGGCCAAGAATAATTATTATTTTTTTAATAAATAAATATCACATTAATGTTCTCCAATAAATAAATAAATATTATATCCACTAAATATTAAGTAAATATTTATTATATATTCCACTCACATAATATTCTCTCGAAATTTTGGTGATGAAATATATATGATTAAGCAAAGATGAATAATTATTTCAAGTTGTATTTTAAGAATTCATTAAAATTTTAAAATAATAATTAGTAATATATTATTTCATTGAGATTATGGATACACTTAGTGTGTGACCATCTAGGGATATTTCACAGTGAAATTAGGTGAAGAAGCCTAAATTCCTATGTTATCATCGATAATCATTCCAAGGAACCCATAAAGAAATAATTTAATACCTCAATGACATAGGTACTTCATATAGATGTTGTTTTAACAAAAAATTACATCGATGGGATTCAATAGACAGTTCGATTATGGAGGGTTCAATGCCTTACTCAATCGATCACATCAGGTTTAGAATCTGTTTAGTATTCCCTATACAATCACAGTGGTTCCCACATCCAAAAATGTGTAGAGAACTACTATCAATAGGTAGGCAGTCAGTTGGTGTTTTAGACACAACAATTCTTAAGAACACACATTGGTCATGATGATGGGAGGTTAGAATAATATCACCCTTTTGGGGGAATTTTGACCTACTCTAGACATCTCCTAAATATTTAAGATATGTTTGTGAATCTCTTTATAATCAAAATATGGGTCTAGTTACCCTACGAATGATCATCAGTTAATCCCTTTTATTTATAGGATAAGGGGATCTAATTCATGAATCCATATATATTTATCTATGTTTATTCCTCCATTTCCCGATAATGGGAAGTTACTTATGTGTTGAAACCATATAACTAGGTATTTCATAATTTAATACTATCCTGGGAGGCAAAAAATATATTGAGGGTATTGATCCATTATGAGGTGTCCTATGTAACTTGGTTATTGTAGTAATCAAATCCCATGAAGTTCATTAAAATAGAAGTAGTTTAATGGAATAGGGAGAGGACATATGGATGGTTACTTAGGAACCTGATATTAAATATTGATTATTGAGGAGACGTCTTTTGTATAATGGTTATAGACAGAATAAAATTTATCATAGTTAAATTGAATTTTCATTCCACTGATTGATGAGGAAACATGATCATCCCACAAGAATGATTGGGTCTCGATGGTTATAATGTTGGAGACATGGCAGGACTTAATCCAAATTGGATGACTATTTGTGAACTGGCCTTATGAAGGTGTCCTATATATCATGGGTATTGCAGAAATAATTATTCTCATAGTTCAGCAACACACTTGTTGTTGGCCACAAGGTAGACACCCTCATATGGATAAAAATATATCATGCCACTCATCATGTCACACACAATGAGGTTACCCTTGCTGGTGGAGATTCATGATGTGAATGATATGACAATGGAAAATCCCTAAACATACATGATCAATGATCTATGTGCGAAACAATGGATAAACAATTAATGAGTCTAACTATATATGTATGTGGTACTTTCAATATGGGAGTGCCTGGATCTTGAGCCTTAGGAATGTGTTCTACATATCCTGGTTATAGATGGAATCATTGTTCTCATATTTTAGTTTATCAGGGATTGCACACTAATTTCACCCTATTATTAAAGAATTATCGGGGGAATGTTATGATTATTAAAACATTGTAATCCCACATTAGCTATTTTGGGTATGAGAAACAAAATTTGGAGAATAATTAGTCCCATTTCTTTTGTATGAGGGACTAATTTTCTAGAACTTCCCTTTGGATGGTTAATATAAATCTCAGGGTGCTAAAAGATGTCCTATGTATTATAGTTATCGAATGAATCAGAGTCATGTTAGTTCAATTGATTAGTGATTACACACTAATGTTTTCCTTACATGTGGGACTTGTCATATTATACCACTAATTGGGTATTAAACTCTTAGGTTAGACATGATTATCAAATCTTGGGATTCTTGGTTGACATGTAATGCTTGTCTTCTTGATATGCATTGAGTTTCCTCTTATTATTCCTCGAATGAATTCTTCAAATATTGAAGGTCGTATTCCAGAAATGTCTAAAGACCCATTACACGATCCAATTTAAATTTTCATGGGACTTCATGTAACCTATATTGAATGTTTGAAGGTTCTTGCTGGATCATGTCTAACTTTTCAAGAGGACATCATAAAACCTGGCTGGTGGAACTTGGAAGCCAACGTAAAATATTGGATGACATGCTTTGATCGATTTCCATGATCTAGCAAATATACCTTTATGTCACTGAATTTGTTGTATTATAATCATGGAGAGAATTATGAGAGTCAATTTGTCATGTCCCGGGGGGTGCATGTCTTAGCTGACTTGTGTGGAGGTCCTCATGAGATCTGGCTAGTGTATCCAGAGGACGTCACAACAGTTGGATGATTTGTGTAGGTGCTACCATGAGACTCAATTGACATGTAATGGTTCCACCGTATGACTCAAGTGACATGACTAAAGAAAATTTCTAATCCTGGATGGTGAGCCCGTAGGTTTTCAAGAGACATGGGTGGTATGCCAGAGGGGTGCCATGTGAGTTTCTTTTGACATGTCGAGGGGACTTCGCATTATCCAAATAGTAATCCAATAGATCATCACGTGATCTTGGAGACATTTCATGATATTTTCTCAAGACCTAGATGGTTTATGTGATGTCCATGGGGATTAGTGTATATGTTCTTCACATAAGTTTCTCATTTCATAGTCATTCACATAGTCTTTATATTTATAGTGACTTATATTTTTTGAGTGTTACCATGTTTTATGTCCTTTGTGTTTTATCACATATATGAGATTTCATTTGTGTTTATCACTAGAAGTCCTACACGTAATGTATAATCAATCACACAATGTTCCTATGTATGCTACATTGTCACTTTGGTTGTTCTTTGGATATAATCCTACTAATTTGAAAAGGGACTTTTATATTGTCATGTTGACTTGTATGGGTTCCTTTGTGTGATCTGGGTGCCTGTTGAAATTCCTTTTCATGATATCAGAAGACTTATCTATGACTTCCTGTGAGCGAGGATGACTTTTTAGGGGGGAATTGTGAAATCAAAATTGACTTTCAAGAGGCATTTTGAGGTACTTCTTCATAAATCCTAGTCATGTCACATGAGTTTTACAACCATGAGAGGATCATGTATCCTCCCCTTTTTATTTCCTTGATTTATTTTAAAAAGGTTGGGGATTTTGAGAGGTTGTTTTGGTGTTTTGAAGGAAACAAACATTACCTCTTGGTGATGCGTCGCATTACCAACAATGGTATTTCTAGAGATGCGTGATAATATCAGCAAAAACTCAATATTTTTTTTCTTTTTGGAGTGACGCACCCCTATCACAGGGCAAGGAAAAAGAAACTTTCTATATTTTTATAGTGCAGAATAGAGGCTGCCAATGGTCATCTCACTTGAGAAGATTTGTAGTTGGATCAATAAATATTCATATTTCACCAAATCTAATTCTTTTTTATATTATTTATGAAAATTTTGGACATTGAAAACAAGCAATAATAAATTGCATAATTTAAATCTAAATGAGGATGTAGACAAAATGCATATTAGAGAGAATGGTCTTGATCTAGGGTTTGATAACACATGTTCATTTGTTATTTAAAATCAATTTGATAATTCAGTTAGTGAAACCTCATTCATGAATTAATTTACATTGATATATTGAGTGTGTGATTTTAGTATGCGTCGGGAACACCCAACCACACCTCATCCAGTAGTCAAGTTGGGTAACACCTTAATAGAGAATGTTATTCCTAAAAGACTCGGCTCCACCGTATATAGATTTCATTGATTCAAGAAACCCAAACTCCACCATATCAATGGTTTTCCCAAGATAGGGGATGGAAAAATTATGAATCGATGGAAAGAAATGTAATTGGAAATAGTCTCATGGTTGACGACCGCTGTACCAGTGCAATACCCCCGAATCCACCACAAATAGTACAAAAAAATTTCAATTGAAGCACAATAACAAATAACACCATGAGGACTCCCCTTTTTCCAAACCACTGGTTAGTAACTTTTCATTGCAAATTAAAAAAGAGATCACGATGGAAATATGGAAGAGATAGAATGATTATATAAGAATATAAATAGAGATGGATGAATGAAAGGCAAACACATTAATTAAATAAATAATCATGTGTTAAAATGAAAATGAAAACTAAAATATAAAAATAAATAATGAAAAAGAATAAATTGCCACTTTTTCTCCTCTCCTAGGTTCCCCATACGGTGATGGGAAGGATTGTAATCCTTTTGGAGGTAGGGTCTCCTCTCCTTTTATAGGCAGAATCTATTCACCACAAGTTGTCACATTGTTGACCCACTAATTTTCCGATTCACATGTATAACTCTTCATGTACATTATTTGTAAATATCTTTTATAATCAACCTAAAAATTTAATCTCATTTATCAACCTAATGTATGAGTTATGTTTTTTTAATTAACAGTTTCTTTTTCTAGATGAAGGTTCCAGGAATATTTCTTCAAAACTATGTTGTTAAACGACCACCTTAATGGATTAAAACATCCATGTAATTTAATTTAAAAATGTGCCTATGTATCCTTGTTCCATTTCATAAGGAATTACCTCAATTTATGTAGTGTAGTTTGAGATGCAATTCTGTTTTGGTGGTGGGGTCCACAATGTTTTCTTGGAAAATTATTCATCTTAATTGATTTTTTATGGTCTCTAGATAGTAGAATAAGCCCTTGGTCATAAATACAATGTTAAATTAAATAATATAATGATTCTAAAAAAATCACACAATTTAAAAATTATATTTTTCCAGTAAATTACTAAAATAACCTTGAGGTAAAAATCTATCAAAAATCTATAATTAAGCACCTTTCACCATTTTTCTCAAAACACATCATAATTCCAAAATTTATCAATATAACCTCAAATTGATAATGTGGAAAGGTTAAAATAATAATAATTCACACAAACAATGTGTAAAATATTATCTATATCAATTCCCCTAGCCATAAACCATGCTTGTCCGGAAGAATAAAATCTCAACAAATAATTTATAGTACACCAATGTTCCCAATATTCATGATTCCAAATTTAAAATTTTTAACAATTTTTAATGTCAAATCAAAAATTATAAAATCAATATAAAAAATAAATTTAATATCAAAATTTTCAATGAAACAATCAAAACAATAATTTTACATTTCCCCTTTGAAGAATGATTAAACATCTACTTTCATTCATTCGAGCTCCTTAATTCAATATTATTAAACATACGAATTCATGAATACCTAAATTTTGAATCTTTTCTCTCATCTCTTATGATAAAATTCTAGTATAGTTATGTTGATATCATTATAACATGCTTCTTATCCATAATATTGTAAAATAACTACTTTCTCGACTTTTTAATGACAAAAGAAACATAAAATCATGAGGACTTTACAATTAAGGTTCAAATGAAACTAAGGATTACAGTTGGTAGTATTTGATTCTTTTAAAAATTATGGCTCAAGGAGGCAATTTATCTCTTAACTAAAAATCATGATATCAGAAAGTGAAATGAAATCATCCACTTCCAATTATCAACACCGACTTCCACCAAAACTCAAAGTAAGGTCATGATCAAAGAAAGGCCTAATAAATGATTAATGAACCCTATTGATTTAAAAAAAAATTAATTACTTTTGAATGTTTTTATTAGACCAATATTCACATCCATCACCTTAACATATATGATTAGATAATTTTCCATCTATAAAACGGTGATTTTTAGTTCTCCCAAACTGAAACCAATTTTTCTCATCTTTTTTTGGTTATTTTTCTCATTTTTTCATTAGTTTTAATTAAATCACATAAAATAATGTAGTAAGATGAATTATTCAAAAAAAAACTTAAAATTACCACAATAGAGTCACAACACATTTTTCTAAAAATTTGTAACATCCCTTCAACCATGATTCCATTCACCCCAGAATTCATTTATAAAATATAATGAAAATATTAACAGTAGGGTAGGAATGGAAAAAATGGCCTGAAACATGGGTCATCCCTGTAAAGGTCATTCACGGTCTCTATGGGATAAAAGAATGATTTTTTAAAGGTGTTTTATAAGGATAAAATATTTTCAAAAAATTTCTCTATAATTTTAAATATTTTTTTAAATAGTCATATATTCGACAAGTTCAAATGCATGTTCAGGTCTGTGACATGTCCCAATATCAATCCATAAATATGATAATGAATATATAAGAAGTATATGGTCTATAAATCCTCTCAGTAATGAGATATATGATATTGGACAATCACTCATGGCATGATTAATATTAAAAAATCTAGTCACATCAATTTTAGAAATTCAACGAAATAAAAACCATAGGAAAATTTCATTTACATAAATCTACTAATTACCTTAAATCAGGAGTCATCATTTCAATATCCATGATTCACATTAAACATTCAATTTTCCATTGTAATCATTCAATATCAATAACATTCATATCTAAAAAAAGAAATCACAGGATTCCTAAGAAACTCTTGTCTCCTAGAGAAGTCAAGTAATGTAAAAATTCAACTGTTGGAATGCAATTTTTATCATTAATGCTCAAAAAATATTTTGGAGGAAAAAATGTAAGTATTTTAAAAGATTAAACATTAAAAGTGAAATCCCTTTTAAATAAATTATAAGTCTTCTTCCTCTATTTATGGATTCCTTTTCACATTCATAGACCTACAAAAGAGAATTACTTTCTTAATAACAAAGTTCATGTCATTAAATCTATTAATGAAAAGGAAGTGTGGGTCACATGTTAGAATAATCAATAAAATAAATTTGAAATACGAAAAGTTTTTAAAGATAAATCATGGTATGATCCCCCAAGTGGGCCCTGAGTTTTTATAACCTCTAGTGGGCAGTAACTGATTTTATCTAAACTCAGATGGTGGATAAAGCTTCTTTGAATTGAACCACCACATGTGGATTTTCCCCGCTTCTAGTTCTTTGTTCTTGTTGATGAGATATCCATGGAAAGAGTACAGTAGATCTCCCCCTTCACAACATGGTAAATCATTCTTGGTGGGTGTAAAGATGAATTATGGAACCTCGCCCTATTTTGTTACTTATTCCACGTTCTCTTTTTCTTCTTGAACCCCCTCTACTAAATTTTGAATGTCTTCTGGGAGCTCTAAGTGTTCCTCAACAAGTGCATCTTCTTTTATATCATTATCCTCCAATGCATCATACATGTTTTCTGAATATGAAAATTTATAATTATTAGGTTTGATACTCAAATTACATTCAATAAAATTGGATGTTTTTTTACTTCAAGATTCAATCATCTCCCTAATGTGGTTCAGGTTGAATCAATTATTTAATGGAATGTACCTATTGGATTCATTATTCACTGGAAGGAGGTAGGTAGTTGGGCTCCTCCACCTTGAGTTTGGACTCTACTTCTTAAATGACTTTAGTGAAATCAAGGAAAACATGGGGAACTCCTTTCTTGGCCTTGATTCTTTGAAAGTCAGTTTGGAGTTCATTAATCATTCTCATCAGAACACGTGTTGAGATCCATGTATCTTGTCCTTTTTTGAAACTATTGAACATTATCATTAAATAATCATCCCTTTATTAGAGGGACTCTTCATTATAGTTAGTTTCTTCTTCTTGCACGTACGAGTAATTATTTCATGCATAATAGTTTGAATTTTTTTATATCATGGAAAAAGTAATTTATAGATTTTTTATGAAAAATAAATATTTTAAAAAAAGTAAATTTTATATAAAATTATTTAAAGAACTATTTATCACCCAATAAATGAAGCATGTTTTGACGCACGCCTGTCATGAGGCATGGAAAATGAAATTTTTTAAATTTTCCTAGTGCATCATAGAGGCAGAACAAGGTCATCTCAGTTGAGGAGCTTTGCAGTTTTTTCAATAACTAATCATAATTCACTTAATGTAATATGAGTTGGTTTTTATGTTATATATGAAAATGTTGGACATTGAAAACATGAAATAATAAAATGTATAATTTAAAACTAAACAAAGATGCGGACTAAATGAAGATTAGAAAGAATGGTCTTTGTCCAGGGTCTGACAACACAGTTTCATTAATTAATTATTTTTTTTTAAATTCAATTTGATAATTAATTTAGTGAATCCTTATTAATTTTTTATGTTCCATTGATTTATTTATTGTTTGACTTTACCATGTGTTTGGCACACCAAAACACACCTCCTCTAGTAGTCAAGTATGGTAACACCTCAACTGAGAATGTTATTCCTAAAAGACTCAACTCCACCATATGTCATTTTCATCCATTATGGAATCCCAAACACCACAATATGATTATTCTTTCCAATATAACTGAGGGAAAAATAACTAATCAAATTAAATTAATGGAATTGGAAATATTATCATGGTGGATGACCGCCACAGCAGTGCAATACTCCCGCATCCATGAAAAATCGTATAAATTTTTTTTTGAATTGAAGCACAATAAAAAATAACATCGTGAAAACTCCCCCATGACAAATCCTTCAGTTAGTCACTTTCCATTGCAAATTAAAAGGAGATAATTATGTAATGATGGAATATAGAGAATGATTAGATTAGAATAGAATGAGAGATGGATTAATGAAAGGGAAACACATTAATTTACGTAATAAGCATGAGTTTCAATGGAAATGAAAACTAAAATATAGAAATAAATAATGATGAAAACTAAATGGACCCTTGGCCTGCTCTCCTTGGTGCCCCAGATTGTGTTGGGAGGGATTGGAATCCTTTGAGAGGTAGGATATCCTCTTGTATTATAGGCAGAATCTGCCCTCCATAGGTTGTCATGTCGTTGACCCATTAATTGGTCGATACACTTGTGACCCCCTTCATGAATGTTGTTCATAAATATCTTTTTCATTCCCCCTAAAAATTTTAGGTCATTTTCCCACTATATTTATGAGTTATTATTGTTTAATTAATGGTTTATCTTTTTAGAGGAAGGTTCCAGGAAGCTTCCTTCAAACATATGTCATTCAAAGGCCACCTTAATGGACTCAAAACTCCATGTTATTTAACGGAGAAATAAGAATATGTATCCTTGTTACATTATAGCTATAATCCCCTAAATTTAAGGAGTTTATTCTGAGAAGGACATCTGATATGGTAGTGGGGTCCAGGCTGTTTTCCCGAATAATTCTTCAACTTTATTGATTTTTTACAATCTCTTGATGATATAATAATCCCCTGGTCCAGAAGAAAAATTTAAAGGAAATACAACTATGATTCTAAAAAATAATAATCTCTCATTTTGGAATTATATTTTTCAATAAATGACTAAAATACCCCTAATGTAAAAATCTTTCAAAAATCAACAATTAAGCACTATCCACCATTTTCCACAAAACACATCATAGATCCAAAAAATTTCAATATAAGCTCCAATTGATAATTTGGGAAGGTTAAAATAATTAAAATTAAGACATAAAATGTGAAAAATATTATCTCTACCCTGGAACCAAAGGGGGTAATGAAATCTTATAGATATTTCTAAGGCCCTTTATGAGTTGAGGATTATATGTATGTGGTCTTTCACGAGATGAGGCATAGTTTTCACTGGTTGTACTGTAGTTTCTTGTGAATAACCAAGGAATCACCACATGATATTTATGACCACAAAAGGATATCATATCCTCCCCTTTTATTTACGTTTTTTTGTATATTACAAAGGATAGGGATATTTTTAGTTTTCATGAATGTTGTTGAGGATAATCATTCAACCCATCGGTGATCTGTTGTGTATGTTTCATGGCCTCAAGAGGCTCCCTCTTTTTGGATATTTTCCTCCTATTTTCAATGTATTTTTGAAAGGGTTTTTAAGAATTCAATAGTTTTCAATTTTCATGTTTTAGGGGTGATCTCCTAGAGTCCTCTAGATAATCGACGAGTGTCATGGGTGCCTTTACAAGATAAGAATAACATTATATAAGGGACTTCATAGTATCTTCCACATGTTATACGCAGTGTGTGAACTCCACGTGTCCTTGTGATGGTCACGTGATCACGTGTCTCATAGAGTCTTATGTGATTCTCGAGTCTTTGGACACCATCATATTCCTTTTTTGAGGAAATATAATATCCATATTCAATTATTTCATCCATTGTGAATTGTTTAATGCCCATTTGGTGGGTGTCAACAAATCCCCCCCCCCCTCAGGCGTGACATATGTAGGGACAAGGACTTAGTTTAGAGGAAAGTAAATTCCATCCTGAGTCATCGGTGGTATCGAAAATAGTTGTATTAGGAAATGAATGGAAAATATGGAAACATTTGGTATTATGTGGGATTCCCTATAAATATTGGAGTGGAGAGGGATTCAATCCCTATCTATTGAATTCCCTAGAGATTTTCCACACACTTCTGCCCCATAAACTCCTCTCATGAAGTTACCACAATATCTGATTGTGAGACCTCACCTCAAGACCCTTTTCTGATAACTCTTACACATGACCAATTTTCCCAAGTGCCCACTTCAATTAATAGTGAACTATATTTTGGTAGTTTATTTGAACTTTTACCACGGGGATGCAATCTTCTTGAGGATTTCATGTTATCTTCTAGCATAATGAGAGTACCCTCTGAATATTATGTGGCTCACATGAGCATGTCAAGGTCATGCAATTGTGTGTATTTGATGGGGCATGCAACTATATGATGATTTGTGGGATTATGTTACTAGTGAGACATTCATGAGTCAGGAAATTCATGAATCCCTTAAGTGATTCTATAATTCCTTTTCGGATTCATGTGTTGTGCATGATGCAACTAGAATTTCATGTCATTTACCTTGATAAGATTTTATTTTTTGTATCTCACATAAGTTACTTACTTCTGTTTCTATGGATTTTGGTAATCAGGAAGGTTCCTATTATATTGACAATAAAAGGTCCACGATCTATTCAAATCTTAATGATGGCCTCTAAAATCACATGAATTATAATAATGAGGTTCTTAAGAGGTTCCTCTTGTTTGAGCTCAAAGATTATCCTTTATCGCATCAGATTCCTCTATACGGGTTTGGCATGTTGGGTGATGTTGTCATCACTCCTTCAGACTTTAATATTCCATCTCATTAGTTGTCAAATTATTATGATTTTATTTAGATGGAAATTACTAAGGAAGGTAATCTCATCATAGCTCAATCCCAAGGGTTGACATATATGTTAGAAATCTCTCCCTTGGGTCCTGATGGCTATGATTTTTCTCATCATCCAATTGATGATAGTTATTCAATTATATTTGTCTCTTCTCTAAACAAATAATGTTGCTGATGGAGCCGGAAATGGTAACTTTTTCTTGGTTCTAATTTCTCTGATGAATGAGTGTGGCCATTCTAGCTTAGGCAAAGAAAAATAGAGTTCATTGGGTATTTATATATGATTAATCCTTATAGAGAAGTGTGGATTTCAAAATTTATTATTTCTCACCATCCTGATCTCCTTTTAGAAATGATTAGTTGTTGGTTTCCAAGATCCAAATCATTACATTTTTTCCATGGTGATATGGGAACCAACAAATGGGATACCAACCAAGTGGGTAGGACCCCCCTTTTTGTATAGATATATGATGAATTTCTTCCCACTATTGATGTCTATAGTGATACTTTATAGACTCCAATCAAGTTGAAGGACATGTTCTTCATTGTGATGGAGATATTGAGAAAGGATTTAACTATGTGCTCTCGCATCTCCTTCATGGGCTACATCCAAAATTTCTTCTATCACAACCAGGTTAGGCCAACTACTAGATACCCCCATCGGTTCCCCTACCATCATGTTCGTGGTAGTGTCAGTTCATATTGGGAAATTTTTTAAGCTGGGGATCATACTTCTTGGGGGTATCAAATGAAAATATAGATCTCTCTAACACTTAGGATGGAGGGAATCATGTCCATGTTTATGAATGAATGGCTTTTCCATGCTGGGGAAAAGATTTCAAAAATCTGTGTTAGCACCCTTGTGATGGGATCATGGCTAGAAGAAGGAAAATGTATTAATCAAGAATTTTCTGCCCTTTCCAACCTATACCAAATCCTAGGCCACATTGAATAAGGAAAACCTCCAATAAGATCAGTGGTCCTTACCTTTTTTATTTTTTTGGATAATGTAGCATTTCTATTTCTATGAATACAACAATTCCACCAGCATCCTTGATTCCCTTTCTCGTCCTTGTTTGATACAAATATTTGGGTTCAGGGCTATGTCTCTAAGCTCTCAAGAGTTTATATTTTCACACATTAAATCCAATATCTCTTTATTTAATTCTGTATCATGCACCAACAATGTTTATCATTAAAAATTTAAGTATTTTACATAATGAAAGGTTTTATATAATCCCTCTTTAGGACATGGATCTTGCAGCTAGGGTGGACGAGTGGATCATCTACGAGATATATACTCATTATCTATTAATTAATCAAGTATGAATCTCCCAAAGGGCCTCACCTCTTCCCTCAGATGGTGTGTGAGGATAGTGATATATTAGATTCATCTACTAATTTTAGATGATGTTATAATTTGAAGACACTAATGTAGTGATAATTCTTCATCCAATTGAATATCTTACCTTTCATACACAAGATTATTCCCAAGAATTGGTAGTATCCTATCCATTGGGTGTTCTATACTACCTATTTTGTCATGTAGATAAGACATTTTCCTCATTAACCCCTCTTTTCTAGGAAATGGTGGAGTTTGTTGAAACTTGGGAGAGACTTCAAGGAATCCATCATCCGGGTGATGATTATCCTAATATGGGAGATAATATATCAAAAAATTAATCAATTTGGAATAAGTGATGGGTGGTGCCTCTATTGAGGCGGTGATATATGGAAACTCCTCTCTTTCATCATTTCCAACACAGTCATCTATTTCTTCTTTTAGTGTGACCATAGCATCATTAACAAAGTCTCAGACATGATGTAGGATTATCTAGAGGTAGATTAATTCTTTGAATACTGAGAACTAATTTTGAACATTTCCTGAAAAAGGGGTACTCCTTCATTGGAAATTTAATTAATTGGGATGGATGGTTTTGATTACCAGTAACTATATGAAATCATGAAACAAATTATCTTAACTCAGAAAGATCTACCCACCAATGAGAGTGTCTTGAAATTTTTTGAATATAAGCCTCCTCTTACCGGACATTTGAAGGAATCTTGGGAGGCACTAGGTTAGAGTCTCCATTTTATGGAAAACATGCAAGCCCATATATATGTATAGAATTTGTAGACATGGAGGTGTGAGGAAATCACAACTCACCTGAGGTCTGATCTCTTAGTATAAGAATCCTCAATGGAAACCTCACAAAAGTGTGTTGATATGATAACTACATTAGTTATGACTATATAATAGTGAATAAGAACAATGGTGGGGTGAGTAGAACATTAGTTTTCAATTTTAGTTCCACACTAAACTCTTCATAACATTTCGATCATTTTACATCGAATCTTATTATAGTTTGATGTATTATTTTTTTTTGATTCTTCAAGAGACATATAAATGTGGAGATTCCTATGAATGCATACTTTAACAATGAATTTATTTTCTGAAATTCTCATGTTTTTTTCTTGTTTCCTCTTTTACATGACGTTCATGATATTCCATGAACCAATATTATATGAATCTCCAAAAATACTCATCCATTGAATAATCTCAAGTAATGCTATATTACTATAATTAAATGTTGAAATTATAACAAATTATTTTTTAGAAATACTCATGAATGAAGACCGACATGAGATTCCTTATATATATGTATTCTCTATCAATCATGAAATTACCTAATTCATAGAAAGAAAATTGGGTAGAACATAAGTCCCCTACTGAGAGTGCATTATATTTTTTCCATATCTAATTGGCATGGGGAGGGAATCTAGATTTCTTTAAAGGCTATATGGTATGTCATACAATCTTTTTTTCTTAGAGTCTAAATCATTATTGTGTCTTAGTTCAGGGTATTTTTGCATAGATATTTTATTACTATAACTTAGAGTCTTCTATCTCAAAACTTCTATACTTATAGTTTAGGGTCTTTTAGCTAAAAACATCTATTGCAATAGATTAGGGTATTTTTTATCAGAAAATGTATCTATTTAGTTTAGGTTCTTTTATCTTAGACATTCTATTTCTTTAGTTTATTGTATTTTATCATAGACCATATGCCACATTAGTTTAGGGTCATTTAGATTGGACCATTCATTTATTTAGTTTAGTGTCTTTTATCTCATCCCTTATATCGCTTCAGTTTAGGGTCATTGTTATCTCACCTTCTATTGTTATAGTCAAGGGGATATTACCTTATACCTTTCATTGATTTAGTTTAGGGTATTTTAGCTCAGTCCTTTTTTCTCATCATTTTAGGGTCCATTAGATCAGACATTCTACTATTATAGTATAGAGTTATTTTCATAGAAATTTCTTTTTTTATTTTAGCATCTTTTAGCTCAGATATTTTATCACTTTAATTTAGGTTCTTCTAACTTGGACCTCATATTTCATTATTTTAAGGTCATTTACCTCGTAACTTTTGTCGCTTTAGTTTATGGTCATTAATATCAGACCATCTATCACTTTAGTTTAGTTTCTTTAATATCAAACCTTTCATCACCTCAGTTTAGTGTGTTTTTACTTCAACTTGATGAGTGATCATGGAATATTGTGCAGACATGCCAGGAATGACCCAAAACCCTCTAGGGAGTTGAGTTATGTTGTTTTGTGGTTAAGGCTCTGGTGGATCATAACTCTTTTCATCCATGGAGGAGATGCCTTTGGTCGGTAGGTAAAAGACCTTATACATCTGTAGAATTTTAAAAAAGATCTGTATCAAATATTTTCTATGGATCATGGAAAATATATGTGTGTAATATCAGTTTAGAGTGAAATACTCTGGATTTTATGTTCACATAGATAGTTTTAATTTGGGTGATTTAAGTCAGAACCCAAAATTTTTGAGTTTATGACAATGGGATGGGGTATACATACGAGGGATGACACATAACACACTGATATTATAGGTTCTACCATGGTTTTTTCAGATATCACAAGGATTGAATCACATTTATTCTAATTAGGAGATACTTTTAGTTGGTAGGATAAGGCCCTTTTGTTTCGATAGCATGGTGATGAAAATATTATATCCACTCCATTATGGGGGACATAAAAGATTTTTTAGGACTCAAATGTCCAGATAATGAAGTTTGGTATGGGAAGAAAACTATATGTGATGAATTTTGGCACCCTATGGATGTTCGGCTCTTAGATTGTGAAGTAGAAGCCCTACACCATGTGGTTTGAAATCACGAGTCTGTAGGTTCTGGGCGCAGCGGAAGAGCATTGATGGGTTTTCCCAACTTTAATTTTAGTTTTAAACAACATTCAATCTGAGATCCATCACAATAATAAAATTCCGGATCTTCAGAATAGAATGAAGAACGAAAAGAAATAGAAGGGTCCCAGAACCATCGAGAGGATCATCATATGTTGGTTATAATTAATTTAATAAATTGACAAGAATTAACTTGATGGAATTATTTCTTCTTTGAGGTTTTCCAGTCACGATCCGATGTGATTTGTCGTTGCGTCGTAGAATCCAAGTGTAGAAATCCTCTAGCAGTGATCCACACGTGCACCACATATATTTTGATGTCACCAAAAAAATATCTGGGTACTGGCATAGAGAATCCTTTGTATGAATTGTCTACCTTAGATTGCCTTGATCTGATGGAGGAGGATCTCTGTCGGTCTTGAGAGTGTTCTTGGAGAATAGAGTTCTTTCTGTCTTGAGATAATTCTCCAGAATTGTTGTGCACAACGATTCTCTCTAGAAAAGTGTTGGGGTTTGGAGGATATTTATAATCGGTTTTTAGGTTATAGAGTTATTAAAATATATAAATGTGTTACTCATTTTATTTATCTCATTAACTTGTATTGAAAACCCCCATGTCGAATGATTAATTCCTTGACATGCACCCACGCTGATTATAATAAATATCATTTATTAAAAAGATATTATTTCCTCAAAATCCCGACTGGAAAAACTACACATCATGTAATCATTAATACATGGTGTGTACTCATTTTCAATGAAAGTTGTAGGGTGTGTTCTTTTAATGTACGCTGTGTGTTTATCTTCTTTCCATTTTTCATTATTTCTCCCACCACATTTATTAGACCTTCAGTAATGGCTATTTATTTCTTAAACAAAAGTAATTGCATTACTCACTAATAAATATATATTATTTCTCACACAATATATTCTCTCGAATAACCAGTGTTGAAATAAATGTGATCAGGAATCCTTAAATAATTATTAAACCACATTCAGGAATAATCTTTATTTAACTTGTTAAATTAATATTTAACTGATATACATGGACGCACTTATTGTGTGATCCTCTAGGCCTTTTTCTCAGTGTCATTAGGAATAGCCTGCCTAATGTCCATGGTTAGCATCTAGCAACATGTCAAGGAATCCATAGAGAAAGATGTTAATGACACAATTACATGTCACCTCATATGAACACTTACTATGCAATATAATCCCTTTGTCATGATATCTCAAATTTAGCGGGTTCATGCTAGTGACATCAACCCATGTGCTCGATTATTATTTCTTTGACTTTCCGGAATTGAACTCTCCCATTCATTACCATGGAATTGGATTTATTTAGGATATATCAATTCCATCAAAGGGCCTAAGATATCTACTTATATTATGGAATAGAAGAGACAAATCCTTCCTCGCATTATTTATTAATGCAGTATTACTCGTGATGCACCCAACGTATCCTACCTCACTACGAAGAGTGTGTCATCACAGTTTTTGTCAATACATCTATATACACGGGTTGTAATACCCATTAATAATAATCATCAAGTCCAAGGACCAATACACAAGTCTGTAGATAGGAACATCCAATGACACTATGAAATCTGGATTTCCTACTGGTGGGTCTTGTTGTCATAATATCATCCTGGATATTACCAATGGAACAAACCATGAAAAGTTGCCTCAATGTTTTATGAGTCCTCACCCCTAATGGACTATATTATTTGTGCCCCTCAAATAACATCATCCGACCATAGAAAATATATTCAAGAACAGTGTTATAGAACCTCCAGGTTCACATCATTGAAGGGATCCTCTATGACCCTTTAATGAAACATCTATCCATGGGACATTATCACATGCATTGTCATGTAGAAGAACAATCATGATGTGATTATGTTTTTATTTAATGAATAATGTACAAAGTAGTTGGTTCATGGTCAATAACTCCAATAGACTCCCAATTGTACTAGATCCAACTGCTAACAACTTTTAACCGGCTAGCTCTCATATGAAATTCATGCTTTTTCTGAGATTGGCCTTTAGTTATGGGGTCTGACACATTCTCTTCCATGGACACTCTGCTCACTGTAAATTCACCCCATTGATAGAAATACCTCAAGAGGTGATACTTTCAGAGTATGTTCATTGTCTATTGATGTAGCCTTAGATCTTTTTCAGGAGACACCACTGCAGTATTGTCACAATACAACGTGATATGATCTATAATACTAGGCACCACATCAAGCTCCTGGAATATGTTCCAAATTCATACGGATTCTTTGGCTGCATCAGAAGCTGCTATATATTTCGGAGTCCATAGTAGAATCAGAGACAACTAGTTGATATTTACTCTTCCAGATCACAGATCCTCCATTGAGATAGAAAACATATCCATATTGTGACTTCATATCGTTCTGATCTGTCTGAAGACCTACATCAACGTACCCTCTAATGAAAATCCCCTCATCTCCTCCATACACCAGGAACATATCCTTAGTTCTACTCAGATACTTAAGGATACTCTAAACAGAAGTCTAATGATGTTCTCCTACATCTTCCTGATATCTTCCTACCATGCTCAGTGAATAGGCAACATCAAGCCTGGTACATAATATGGAATACATGATGGATCTTACAGCCGAAGAATATGGGATATTACTCATTCTATCTTTCTACTGGTGTGTCTGTGGAAACATTTTCTTAGAAAGATATAGGGCATGTGACATTGGAACTGACCCCCTCTTGGATTTTTCCATACTAAATCTCTTTAGTATCTAGTCAATGCTTGTACCCTGATGTAGTTCAAGTAGCCTCTTGGATTTATCATGAATGATCTTGATCCCTAGAATGTAGGCTACTTCACCCAATTCCTTCATGGAGAAACACTTGTTCAACCAGTCCTTAACTGACTGTAAGACAGGTACATCATTTCCAATAAGCAATATGTCATCTACATATACTACTAGGATAACTATTTCATTCCCATTAAACCGCTTATAAACACATGGATCATATTCGTTCTTAATGAAACCAAATTCCTTTATGGCTTCATCAAATCAAATGCTCCTTGACTTGGATGCTTGTTTTAATCCATAAATGGATTATGCAACTTTCAAACCCATTTGTATTCACCTTGTGTCACAAACCCTTCTGGTTGTGTCATATAGACATCTTCCTGAAGGTTCCTGTTATGGAATTCTATTTTGACATCCATTTTCCAAATCTCATAGTCATGGTAAGTTGCTATGAAAAGTATGATTCTTATGGATTTAAACAAGGAAAATGGAGAGAAGGTTTCATCATAGTCAATTTATTGACGTTTCCTAAATCATTTAGCCACTATCCTTTCTTTATAGGTTCTAACTTGACCTTCCATGTCCATTTTTCTCTTGAATACTCATTTTCATCCAACAGGATTTACATCAACTAGCTCATCGACCAGAACCCAGACACGGTTCTGATACATGGAATCAATCTTAAAATTTATTGCTTCTATCCATCTTGTAGCTTCTGAGCTTTATACTACTTCTTTGAAGGAGATATGTTCATCATTGTCCAACAATAATGATTCACCATCCTTGGTGACTAGGAAATGAAATATCACTGGTTCCCTTACTTCCCTTGATCTCCTACGTAGTGCTTGTGTTGCTGGAACCTCTTTCATGAGGACTTGTGGAACTTTTTCCTCTACCAAATCCTGTGTATCTTGAACATCAACTTCGTGCAAGTCAATCGTTCTCCCTCTATCCCTTTTGAGGATTTTCTCCCTCTCAAGAAATACATCTTGTTTGGAGACAATCACTTTCTTGTCATGAGGGTTATATATGTAATATCCTTTTGTTTCCTTGGGATACCCTATAAAGATACACCTGGTTCCCCGAGGTGCTAGTTTTTTTCTTGAGAAGTCCTTAACAAATTCCTCACATCCCCATACACGTGTGTGCAAAAAATGGGTTTCTTTCCATTCCATAACTCAGATGGAATTCCATTTTGCACCTTATTTGGTACTCGGTTTAATGTGTTTGTTGCATTTTTTAATACATATCCCCAAAAGGATAATGGGAGATCTGCATGACTCATCATCAACCTCACCATGTCCAACAAGGTGTGGTTCCTCCTTTCACTAACACCATTCCACTGTGGCATATAAGGAGGAGTGAGCTGAGATAGAATTCCCAACTCCCATAGAAGATCGAAGAACACTTGGTTCAAATATTCTCTGCCTTGATGTAATCGAAGATTCTTATATTCTTACAAAGCTGGTTCTATACTTCATTCTTGAATTCCTTAAATTTATCTATGGCTCTTGAATTATACCTTATTAATTGGATACAACCATATCTACTCAAATAATTAGTAAATGTAATGAAGTAAGAATATCCACCTCTAGCTTCTACTTAAAATGGTCCACACACATCTGTGTGCACCAATCCTAGAAGCTATGTGGCCCTTTCACCTTGTCCACCAAAAGGCGGCTTAGTCATTTTACCTTATAAACAAGAATGAAATCTATCATGTGGTTTTAGCTCAGTAGAGTCCAAATAACCGTCTTAGAAGAGCTTTTCCAAGCACTTCTCGTTTACATGAACAAGACAGTGATGCCACATCTGTGTGATGTATGAGTCCAATGAGTTTGTTTCATTATCGATTGCCAAAACATGGTTTTCGTAATTTAATTCTTACAAAACATTATTTAAATGGTCCATAACATAACATACGGTGTTCTTATAATAGAGACAACCCTTATTTGCATACATGAAAATAAATCCATCCATATCCAATCAAGATACATAAATTATGTTCTTGGTAACACTAGGCACATATTAACAAACCAAAATCATCCTAGTGGGCAATGATAGGTGGTAATCACCAATAGACAACACAGCCAGCCTTAATTCATTGATAGCTTGAAGATCCACCTTTTCTCTAGCAATATTTCTAAATCCACTTGGTTCTGGAATTTGAATAAATATGTGAGCCCCACAATCAATATCTAAATCCCAATTTGTAGAAATGGAAATATTACACTTGATAACGAACACACCTTTTGCATCCCCATGCTTCTCAGTGCAATTGCTCTTCCAGTGTCCTTGCTTGACACATGAAAAACATACTACCTCCTATTTTGTGCCCTACCTATGGTTATTCCCCTTCTTGGAGGGACGGTGCTCGGGGGATTTGGACCATTTATATGTCTTTGGCCACTTTTCCTTTTCCTTCCTTTACTTATTCAGTATAAGGACTGTGGGTTTTTCATGCCCCATGTCCTTATCTACCTGGCGAATTATGTTCAATGGTTTTGATAGACTCTTCTCATTGTTTCTCATGTTATAATTGACAATGAAGCTAGAGAAGTTCATGGGCAGTGATGATAGGATGGGATATGTTTGCAACTCATCCGATAATTTAATCCCTATGATGTACAGACTTTCTATATAGCCAATAAGCTTGACAACATGAGGCCCATCTGGTGCATACTCTCCAAGCATAGTTATAAACAATGCATTGGATATCTCATATCTCTCTTTTCTCTCCTTCTCTTGGTAGATATAGTTAAGGTGAGACATCATGCTATATGTGTTCATGTTTTCATATTTCATCAAGAGCTCACTAGATTGGCCGATAGCATGAAACACTATACATATGTGGCATCATCCATATGTTTCGGATAGAGAGATATTTCTTCATCACTGGCCTCTTTCCCAGGTGCTACTGGAACATGCTCTCCCAGCACATACAATTTCCTTTCAAGGCGAATGATGATGCATAAACACCTCTACCGCTTTTGGAAATTAGTGCTAGTGAGAAGGTTTTCCTTCTCGAGTATGGTTCACAATGATATTTTTGAAGTAATTTCTCTTTCCGTTTTAAAAAATAAAGATGAGAAATTTTTTAGTAAATTATTAAAAAACTGATACAAATATATTAATTAATACTTATTAGTCCCCCACTATTTTATCCAAATCCAATATCCCTCACCATTGAATTTAGAATATTCTATTGCCTAAATATTCTAGTGGAAAAGATCCATATTTCTCTTCACATTAACCCAAATAGGGTTGGTCAAGAAAATTGAAGGGTTTTAGGTAGGCATTACAAATGCCAAATGCATTAACTCACAGCTCCTTGATCAACTGAGTGGACTCCCTAATCCTGAAATCCTTTTATTTTGGATTTCCTCAACCTTGGCTTCTTGGTCACACCATGTCCTACTGTAGCAGTCAACCCTTGATGCGAACCAAGTAATGTCAACCCAAAACCTTGAATTAGAATTCTCTAATAATTTAAAGCACCCAAACTTGGTTTTGTGAAGCACTTTGAACTATGGTTTGATTCTAACCAAGATTATGGAAGGCTATAACGACTTAATATTTCTTTGAGGGACTTTATCCTTTAAAGTAAATTTCAATTTTATTATCATTGATTACATGATTTTTAATATTAACTGGGATATACATAAGTGATTAACCATGTCTAAGATAATATTTACGCATAAGACGATCTTATTTTTGTTCCATATTGCATTCTTGTTAAATTCATTAATTGTGTGATTGTGACAACACACCCACAATAAATAAACCATGCAACTAAAAAAATAAAATAAATGGTATGATCATGAGCTTGATCTATTGGTTAATTTATCTAGCAGTTGATAATGTACCCCAATACCTAGGGGAGAAACACCTTAAACCTTTTGGGTTTGTGTTTGCAGCTTTCCACCTATCCACCTTTGTATCTCCTAGGATTGGTTTCACCTGGGATCTTGACTTGAGCCGCCACCACTAGCTTGGGAGATCCATCCATTACATATGCATTTATATGACACACAGGTGAGGGGTAAAAGGGGTTTTTACATAAAAGAATCATTGGTTGCATGGGCCTTACATATTAATGAGGATAAGGCTCACATGCCAACAAATTTAATTTAAATAAATAAATTAAAAGAAACCATTCACATATAAAGGTCCTGGTCTAGCTCATGATCATCCATAAATGCAATGATATTTATGCATAAATAAAACTATCATTCAATTATTTAATTGTTCTTGTTTAAGATAAACCACACTCGATTAAGTTAATTATCATTATTTAATAAATCCTATTATCTTAAACCATTTTCAGAATTTCCATGATATTCTCATACATCATAATTTTTAACAAATAAATTAATTTAAAATTTTCTTTCTATGTAAATTTTCTCTTGGAGGGAACCTAGTGAATTCTCATTCATTATGGAGACATTAAATTAAACACTCATATATATAACACCTGTCACGTGTTCTGCATCAGCTTTATGCATGCACTATGGTACAGGTCTCAATGACTTTTATAATATAAAAATAAATTTTAATAAATCTACATAATTTGGTTGAGTACATGGAGTGTAGTTCTGACTACACGGCGTGTACTTTTTCTCACCATCCATCCGAAGTACACACCTGGGGATATGGTTTGTAGATGTACATCAAAAAAATTTAGAGTACATGGCATGTTCAGTGGGACACACGCCATGTAGTATCTGCATTACACGGTTTCCAGTCGAGAAATCCATGTACGGGGTATACGGTCCAACCCTAACCCAATGGGACTACATGCTGGGTTTAGTGGAACACATGGCGTGTAATCCAGAAACCTTGTGCCACTTATTCCTTGTCAACACATGGTGTCATTTATGACTTAGGTATAATATAATACATGGTCTGGTTTGGTGGACTAGTCTGATGTAATGAACCAAGATAACACGATGTTTACTTCTGAATACCCATCGTGTATTCTTGTTTTGTACGGACTGGAATGTTTGGCACCTCCAGATGAGTTACTCTATTTTATTTTAATCAAAATTAAAATTAAAATTTGTTTCTGTAAGCTGAACGAGAAACAAGAGTATAGTAACAGATCTCGATATTCATATTTAAAAAATGATTAACTTTAATTGAAACAAATAAATTATTAAATTCGTAAATCACCAACGAAAAACTAAATAATTATAATCAATGATATGGACCCTCTGATCCCACTTGTAGGTTCTTAGCATAGCGGAAGCGTGTTGGTTGGTTTTTCCAACATTAATTTTAACATTAAACGACATTCAATTCGAGATCCATCGTGATAATATAACGCCGAATATTCAAAATAGAAAGAAGAATTAAAAGAAACATAAGGGTTATAGATACATCGATAGGATCTTCATATGTTGGTTATAATTAATTTAATTTATTGAAAAGAATTACCTTGATTTAATTCTGTCTTTGTTGATGTTTTTCGGTCATGATCCAATGTGATTCGTCATTGCATCAAAAAGTCCAAGTGTAGAATTTTTCTAGTAGTGATCCACACATGCACCACGTATCTCTAGATGTCGCCAATGGAATCTTCGGGTGCTAGAGTGGAGAAGAATTTTCTTGTGTTGTCCTCCTTAGATCACCTTGCTCCAATGGATGAGGATATATCTCAGTCTTGAGAGCGTTCTTGGAGGAAGGATTTCATTCGGTCTTGATTGAATTCTCCAAAATTGTTGTGCACAACGATTCTATCTGGAAAAGTGTAGGGGTTGTGGGGATATTTATAATCAGGTTTGAGGTTATATAGTTATTACAATAAATAAACACTTTACACGTTTTATTTTTACATTGAATCTTATTAAAAAACCCCCATGTCGAATGATTAATTCCGTGACATGCGCCCACACTATTTATAATAAATATCATTTAATAAAATGATATTATTTCCTGAAAATAATGACTAGAAAAACTACACAGTGTGTAATCATTAATACACAATGTGTACTCATTTTCCATGAAAACTACAGGGTCTGTATATTCAATTTACACGGTGTGTTTATCTTGTTTTCATTTTTCTTTATTTCCTCCACCCCATTTATTAGACCTTGAGTAATGGAAATTAATTTCATAAATAAATTTAACCACATTACTTGCTAAAATATATATATTATTTCTCCCACAATATATTCCCTCATATAACTAGTGTCAAAAAAATGCAATCTGGCATCCTTAAATAATTATGAAACCACAGTCAGGAATAATCGTTATTTAACTTGTTAAATTAATATTTAACTGAGATACATGGACACACTTAGTGTGTGACCCTCTAGGCCTCTTTATCAGTGGCATTAGGCTGAACCTACCTAATGTCCTAGGTTAGCGTCTCACAACACACCAAGGCACTCATAGAGAATGATGTTAATGCCGCAATGACGTGTCACCCCCTACGAACACTTACCATGTAATATAATCACTTTCTCACTATATCTTGAATCAAGCGGGTTGCATGCTAGTTCCATCAACCCATGTGTTCGATTATTCATTCTTTGAATTTTCGTAATTGAACTCGCCCATTCCATACCATGGCCAGTGATTTATTTAGTCTATATCAATTCCATCAAAGGGCCTAAGGTATCTAATTCTGTTATGGAACAGAATTGAAAAATCCTTTCTCCCATTATTTGTTAATGCAGTATTACTCATGACGCACCCAACGTATCCCACCTCACATAAAATAGTGTGTCATCACAGTTTTTGTCAATAAATCTATGTCCACAATTTGTAATACCCGTTAATAATAATCATAAATTCCAAGGACCAATACACACGTCCAGAAATAGGCACATCCAAGGACACTATGAAATGTAGATTTCCTACTGGCGGGTCTTATTCTCATAATATCCTTCTAGATATTACCAAGGGAACACACCATGAGAATGTGCCTCAATGTTTAATGAGTACTCACCCCTAATGGCCTGTATTATTTGTTTCCCTCAAATAACATCATCCTCCCATAGAACATATATTCAAGAATAGAGTTATGGTGCTTCTGAGATCTCATCATAGCAGGGATCTGTTATGGACCTTTAATTAAATAACTATCCTTGGGACATTATCACATGAATTTTCATGTCTATGAACAATAATGATGTGATAAGGTGTTTATTTAATGATTAATGTACAAAGTAGTTGGTTCTAGGAAACCAACTCCAATAGAGTCTTGTGAAATCAAAGGATCTTGAATGGAGTGTTATATTCTGGACATGGGAAAGGGTACACAACATAGTGACGTAGTGTCAAGGAATTAAAATAAGATTGAATATTTTTTCACAAAATTTTTAAATGATGGTTCAAAGTGCTCAAGTCACGAGGATGATATGGGAAAATCATACCAGGAATGACCCAAAACACACTGATGTGCTGGGTTCGGCCACAGTGATGCCAGGGATCATAAGGATTGGAAATCCATTTTTATAGAGTAAAAAATATTGTTTATTACTATAGGTTCTTATGTAAGATCCATAATAATACAAGTATAGTCATGAAACCAGTTTCTTGATGAAAGGTATCCTTTCCACGGGCCATAGAAGATTATGGTGATCTGAGGCACTCAAATCATGAAGTGTGATATATGGAATGTCTAAAATCCAAGAAGGGTTTGAGAACCCTAAAATTTGATTCTCCAAAAATTGAACATATTCTCGTCGTGAGAATATGTGAAAAATCATTACACAATTTTTTTCTTGAACTAGGCAGTGCAGAAAAAATTGCTTAGAATTTACTAGGGATTAGTGTAGACCCTATTTGCATTATTGATTATTTATTTTCACACTAATTTTTCTCAAAATCTAGAGATGAAGGGTTTAATGACCAAATACAATAATTTTTCATAGGCCTTCTTTTTTGGGTTTTCAATATGTCAAGATTTTTTTCACATTCACTACCAGTTTACGGTCTTGTGATTTGGACCATTATAGAATAGAGTTTTAGGTCATACAAAATTGGCCAGAGTGAATGCAGTTTAAGGTCATGACGCACATAGAACTAATATGGAGGATGAAACACAAGATCCCAATTAAGATACCCAGGGTCAATAGTAGTCCATCATCCTTTTGAGCGGGGGATGAAAATATTTTAAATCATGTATCAAGGTTCTCGTGTTGTGAGAAATGATATGGGAAAATCATATCAGGAGTAGATAATGTCACACTAAGGTTTTGAGCTCTTCCATGGTGATTCCATCGCTCATAAATAATTCTTTTATTGACACACATTATTGATGACCATAAGAACATATGCAAGAGCCATAGGCATTCATGCGTAGTCAAACAAATGGGATCTTGAATATGGGTATCTTTTCTAGGGGTTGTGGAAGGTTTTAGAAACATATGGTACTCATGATATGAGGTAGGATTTATGGATTCAGGTACATAAAAGAATCTGGAAGCACGCCGTACTCTAGATGAAAGGGGAAAGGCTATAATGGTCCTTTGAATAAGGAATGAAAATGGATGATGTTATTCATAGTTTAATGTCATGTGGTGGGGAGATTTTTTTTTCCTTTCAAATTATCATCATAATGTAGGGAAATTTTTATGTAGTTTATCATCATGAAGTAATGACATTTTCTATGTAGTTTATCAACATGTGGTAAGGATGTTTTCATGTGTGCGGTTTTATGGTCATGTGGCAAAGATGATTGCCTTTCAGTTTAAGGAAATGTGGTAAGGATGTGGGATCTGACATTAAAAAGAGTACAATATATATTATTTGCACAAGAAAGTCATATGTAGATCTATATCATATGTATGAAAAAATAAGTTGTATGAATCATCCCATATTTAGTTTGGGGTGTGTTTTTACTTATCAGTAATGGTATTTGGGTCAGAATTAGAGATCTTAGCATCAATATGTATCCCTTGATGGCATGAATCAATCCACATACAGTTTTAGAATAAGAAACACTATACCCAAATATGTCCCATATGTAACGATGAGACTTATTTCTATTTATTATTGTATCTGATCTCATGATTGGATATCATTGATTCATTGTGTATCATTTGATGACATGAATTAGTCTATACATAGTTCTTGGGGAACCATGATGTTTAATGTCATGTGGTAAGGATATGTGCTTCCTGATATGAAAAATTGTATATTGGATAGATGCAATGATGTAAATCATTGTGTCACAATGTATCTTAATTTAATCGAAATTGATCCTAACATAGTTATTGAGGAATGACCTTACCATGTAAGTCTATCATATATGCATGGAGGGGGAATTTTTATATTTGTTGTGACAAGACCCGGGATTAAATATTTGGTCATCACTATGATTCATGTGTTGTTAGGAATCATGTCACATGTAGATATTGAATGGAGGTTTGGTAGGATTCCAAAACCAACAACGGTTGTCCTCTAAGGTGATGTTTATAGGAATGTATTGTTTTATGTCATGCCAGGGAAATCAACTATATAGTTTAACATCATGTGGTGAGGACACATGGTATGCCTTTATGGTCATGAATTTGGGACCTTGATGAACCCATCATGAGTTGGTATGCCTTGTCTTTGTGGGTAATCCATTACTAAAATTCTTATCCTCACATTGTCTATGCTTGGTGTAAGAAATAAGGAATGTAAAGGGGTTGACTCACAATGAAATAATGATTAAGGATAGAACATGGGAATTTTGTATCATGTGGTAGATGGACAAAGTTACTGGATCATAGTGTCCCTACGTATCTTATAGAAAATTAGAATCAAGCCACACATTGTTCATGAAAAACTATGTAGTTTAATGTTGTGCATAAATTACATTAGTCATGAAATTTAACAATGTGTATAAATAATGAGGATCTCCCGATGTGATGGAAAAGATAAGTTGTGGTGGGGCCTAGGAGTAGAAGTTTGTGCATCACTACATATCTTATGATGGTAGTAATCCAGATGCACGTAGTTATTGGATAATTAGATTCAATATGTGGTGCTATATATCACATGGGGATGGGACATCTCATACTTCCTTCATATAGATCTGGTTCAAGCACGATGAGTCATTAGTGGGAACATACTTCTTGTGCTATTTAACAACATATGGTTAAGACATGATTCAAATAGTTTAGTGTCTTATGGTTTGGATGCAAGATGTGGTCTCTTTTAACATTTTTCTCTGAGGACGAGTTCGATATAGTTTAATATTATATAGTCAAGATGATCTACCATGAAGTTTAATGTCATGTGGTGAGGATGTATCATTATAGTTTAACATCATGTGGTCAAGAAGTGGAATGTTGTTCAGTTTATGATCTTTCTTCTAGGACATAACACTTGGTGATATAAATAAAAATTCTTTCATAATAACCCCCACATTGGTGGGGGTATGAAATTCACAGCATCATTTGTGGCAAAATAGTATGCTCTATTACCATAGACATACATATGATGTAAGGACCCTTCCATTTGTGTTCCAGATTTGAAGGAGTATTCCATGGTATCATTGGGGTCATGATAGCTAACACAAGTTCTTATTTAAAGAATTAACAGAGGTTTACCTTCTAATTAATGGATTAGGTGATCCAATTATGATGGACGTGAATGTTATGTAACGTATGCAACCCGGTATCATCATGTCTCTCTAACTCATCCACCCACCTTTTCAATTTCTCATCATCAGAGAGTTGTACGCAAATGTCTATTTCGAGTGAGGGAAGTTGGATTTTATGGGTAATTGTCCCATGGTTGTCGTGATGTTTGGAAAAAATTAAATCCCCCCAAAGGGAGTAGTATGAGTGGTGATTAGAAAGACATTCTTCAAAAGAGTTTTTTTAATCTCGGTGTCACCCAAAAACTATCATGATTTAATTATTTAATAAAACAAGAGATTTTGGTGAATTTAAAATGATAGATAATTGATTGTATTCATGTTGGGTTTTCCCTTTTTATATTTCATCACTATTTTGAGAAAATAATTAATCATTTGGTTTTAGATCAAAATAATTAAATGAATTGAATAAAAAAAATTCTTCAATTCATCATTCATTTATTTATATGTCAAAGTGTATAAATATCCATTTAATAGTTTTAATTACTTGGGAAATTAAAAATATTGTATATATTTTCCATAAATATTAAAATTATTTAAAATTAATTTCTTCATGTGTTTTAGTAGTCACTAAATCAATCCCTTAATTGATTTTTCATATAAATTAACCAATTGGTGTAAAAAATAATGTAATTATAGAATAATATTTTAATAAAAGAAATTTCATATTTAATAAAAAATTAAAATAAAATCATATTTAATTTAAATTCAATAATAAATCACATTGAAAACCATTTAATTAAAAACAAATAATTCTTTTGATTTAAAACCCTTTAGAAATCCAAAGATCACCAAATTGGATCCCCCATCCTTTTAACCAATCACTAAAGATTATACACCTCAATGAATGAAGGGGACATAAAATTTGAAGAAAAAATAAACATGTATGAAATAAATAAGAATGAAGAACATGGGGAATGAATTAAGTGTCGTTCTACTCTTTGATGCTTCCCACCAGATGTATTGGAATTATTTGGGAATGACGAGGTATCCTCCTTTTATAGATTAGAATTTACCTTTTATATTATCCACATGTTATCCACATAAAATAAAATATTCACACATTTAAACATTAATTAAAGTTGTTTATAAATTTATTTAACACATCCCCTCAAAATATCAGCATATGTTTCCATGTGTGGTGAGAGTTATTCCAATTTCATTATGAGAATTTAATTCACCCAGACAGACACTTCATATTCCTTGTCAATGGTTTCCCATGAAATAATTTTCTTGTAAAAAATATATTAAATGGTTCCACTTTAATTAATGTTTTAAATAAATATCTTGTGTGTCTTCACTCCAAATTTGATAACATTTGGGCCGTCCAATCAAGATATATGGTCCAACCATCAAATATTTCTAGATCTATGAACAGTTTTTAAGGACAAATTTTTGAGCAGGGTTTTGGCTTCTAAATTTTGGATTATGTTTTGAGTATATATGAATTAAATGAATCTCAATATGGAAATAATCCTAAAAAGTAATAAATTCTTGATTTTTATAAGTATAAAATATTTTATGGCCTACATACGGAAATAAGAAAATCAATTAAAATTCAAAATATGTCATTATTCGAATTGAGATAAAAATTCAACTGAAATCATAAAATGGAAGAATTTACCTTCAAATAACACTTTTGTTGGATTAAAAAAATTAAAATTAAATATAAAATTACGGAAAATATTTTTTACATCTGTAACACTTATCTTGTTCTGTACACTAATGATAATTGTGTTTCTTGTGTTTCAGTTCATGTGCTGGTATGGTGGCCCAAAAATCATGGATGAGATTTTCTAGTCTATAATTATTACACACGATTCCCATATTTTGTGTTATATTTTATAGATAATTATTTAATTCCTATATTTATATATTTTCCAGTACATGATTTGAAGATGAGCGATTGGACACAATATTGTACACATGATATAGTTTCTTCAACTCCATAGAATAGATGTTGGTGTCATTACCCATCAATATTTTGTGAGGGGCTTTGAACCAAGTGATGATATGGGACTTCCTACAGTTGATAATATTATTTTTTCCAACATATTTGATTGGTATTGCTTCATCCCATTTGTAAAATTAGTCAGTTGTAGTAAGGATGTACTTGAACTGTTTATCTTTTACTTGGGGATATAGTCCCACAACATCCATTTCCCCAATTGAAAATGACCAAAAATATTTATCTATATGTAGAAATTGTAGTTTTTTATGGATTTAGTTTTCATGGAATATTCATGAACAAAATTTCTTGGTGAATTATATAAATTCTTGAATCACGATTATCTAGTAATATCTCAACCTCTAGATTTGGTTGAAGGTTCTTGTTGCAAACTGATCGGAACTACAGGAGCCCGAATTGACTTTGTCCATGATGGTGTGATTGTATGCTTATTTAATTAATCTAATGAGGATTCCATCAATTCCATGATTGTAGAGGGATGTCTATTCATTTTGACCACTATATAGTGTAAATTTTATTGCACGATGCTGAATTTGTTGTCTTCCAGCACAGTATGTCAAGAGAAATCTTTTTTGGAGATATCACATTATGGGATCCATCTATCCAGGATTGGATACTAGTTTATCATGATATAGGGTGGTTTTGAACTGATTGATTTCTTCCATATCAAAGATGATGATCTATGAAACAATTCTTTTATGTTTCATACATAATTTTTTCTCTAGATCAGGGTTGGCATGTACTGTGGATGCATTAGCTAATGTGTTAGCACGAGCATTCTATGATGGGGGGAAATTATTCAATGAGTGCCCAATGGGGAAATCTTCCATCAATCCATTGATGTAAGCAGAGAGAAGGGCATGTTCTTCCTTTTTGATGGTATATTCTCTATTGATCTTCTTTATCAAAATTTCCAAAAATATTTTGATATTCACATAGGATATATGTAAATGTAGGGATATTTCATACCTGGTGATAAGGACTTGGCATTCTGCCTCATTATTCATTCACCCTTCAGATATGGAGAAAGAGTAGAGAAAAATTTCATTGTCTTGAATGAGAAATGAAATCCATAATCCAAACTAATTGATCTTTTTGTTTTCTATCCTTTTTTGATAGGACTTCATGAGGGATCATAAAAATACTTCTCCCAATATAGGGAGTATTATGGGAAAAAAATACGTCCTCATCTTGAAGCTTGATGTCCATCATTGTATTATCCGAGGTAAGATGTGCTATGAGGATATCAATAGGTCTTTTTCATTCATCGATTTCTATGATACAAACTAAATTTTTTATTATTGTATAATGACCTCTCATCAGGAGATGTACCTTTTCAACATAGGGTGAACAAGTATGTACTTTAGTAGGTCAAAATGAGAGACTATATGGACTTTGTGGTGATGCTTGTAATGACTTGTCTTTTTATTGTGAAGATGAGTGCAAGGTAGTTCTTCTTAACATAAGAGTATCAAGTATCATCAAATAGAATCCTTCAGATGATGTATTAGAGACTGTTTTCTCTCTCCACATCATTTTCTTGTGTGAGGTGGGTGCCCAGTGAGTGTTCCATGGTGTCCACATATAGGATTTGTGGCCACCCATCCACCAGTGGAACCAAAATCGATGGGTATAGTAGTATATTCTTGTTACATTCAAATAAATCTTAACATTCATCATCTCATTTATAGGTTATTCCCTTCTTCATATTCCTAGTGAAGAGGAGATCATTTTTAGTCATTTTGGTTATGAAATGCACAATGTAATAGCAGTTTTCTTGGATCCCCTCAATTTTTTAGATTTATGGGGTGACATAGAAAACATAGCACTAGTATTATATGGTTTGACATTGATGTTGTATTGTCATAACAAAAATCCAAGAAACATCCCTGATGTTTCCCCAATTGTTTATTTTAGTGGATTCATCTTCAGACTATTTTTTCATAACATGTAGAATATTTTTTCATGATCTATGAGGTGATTACATCATAGTCCATTTTTCTCATCAAATTCATCTATGTAAAATTCATATATCATTCCAAAAAATGAATTAGGGATATGATTCATAAGTGTTAATATGTGTATCAGATGTTCTTTAACATAAAGGTAATTAATTGATAGAAAAAGATCCCCAAAAGCACTCTAATGAAACTGAATTCTTCATCCTCAAGGGCCATCTTTATTTGATTGTGCCCTTAATATCCATCCATGAAAGAATGGTCTTGGAATCCAAAAGTTACATCGATCAAGAGTTCTATGAGTGTTAATGGGAAATCAACCTTTGGGGGGTAAAAATTATGGTCTCTAAAATTAATTACGACCCCATCTATCAATTATTTTTCATAACAGGGATGATGTTGGAAAGACATCGTGGATATTTCACTTCTCACACAATGTTGGATTTGATCAATTGGTCAAATTATCCCACAACATCAGCGGAATGAAAGGGTTTAATCCTCTTTTTAACTTTCATGAATCCTCGATGGTCATTGTATATTTCGAGATAGTGTGAAGAAACATTTGGATTCTTTTTTTGTCATTTACATATAGTTCTAAGTGAACACATATCAATGTTTCATTATAAAGTGAATGAATCTCTTTCTCTCTTCAAGTGTTATGGTGACACCAATTACTGTAGGTCACATGTATTATTATGTTCCAAATAATAACTATATGATCTCATCAATGGTGGTGGAGACCCTTCCTCGAATGATGGTGGGGATTTACAGGGGTCATCCTAATCTTCCTCCTCCTCTAATTCTACAGAGGTATTCTCATAAAGAGTTGGAAATCAATGGGATTTTATATCACTATCAATGTGAGAGAGGTGATAAGTATAGATATTACAATCCATTATTTCCTAAGTCATTGAAGAGAGATTATGAAGCTGGTTTAACTTCACATAGTCACTAGGAAAAAAAGTGGCTTGGACCTCTAGGGTACAATATATCACCTCGACTAGAATTATGGGGGGGACATAGTTTTTTCGGGAATACTCCAGGGATTCCCAAGTGTGGTTCCCATGTCATTGGGGGCTATAAACTATATATCATCCTCAATTATAGGCTATTTTCCTCCCATTTTATAGAAACCTACTTCAACATATCTTCCTTCACAAGTATCGAATGGTTCACTATCATCATGTATTATGATGATGATACCATCAATGCGGTATTTTTGTCACTGATAGAATGCTAAAGGAACCATCACTTAGCTAAGGTGTCAGGGACATTAGAGAAGGACATTGTTGGCATTGTCTTACTGGATAACAATAAACTTATCTTCAAATGTGATATCCCAAAACTAAGTATTGAGTTAAATCATCCCAAATAGGTCTTTGATCATGCTCATTATTCCCATGAATGGTTCTCCATTTGGGATCTAGGTCCTATTTTCTATATAACAAACATTGGAGGGTCTATGCCAGGATGAGATTGATCCTAGAACCAGTTTCAATAAGGTCTATTTTGTTTCTGACATTATCGAGTCGAACAAAAATATATAGGGGACTAATGTGCCCTTGGATGACCTATTCCTATTCCTATTTAGTGAATGAGATGGAGACATGGAATTTTGATGACATGGTCTCCACATGATAAACCTATATTGTTGTGACTTATATATAAAACTCTTGTGTTTTTTAAAATGATTCAATTAGTGAATCTATGAGTTATTTAGAATATAGTGCATATCTAGAATTTATATTTTGGCCGGGGAAACCACCTATTGTTTCAGAATGTCGTACATTTGTTCCAGAGACCAGCACTTCCTGATGTGGGGTTACTCATTGATAGGTGGCCTAGGGTTTTTGGAATTCTAGCTGGATGGGCCTAGTGATTGTGAAAAATTCAAGGGAGATTCTATTGCTAGTGGCACATGTCATTCAGTCCTTCCATGTTACCTATATGGATCGGATAATCAAACACCTGCTAGGCGGTCATGCAAGAAAACTAGGAGTACATTACCCTTGGAGGGTTTTGTTATGCCTACATGCCACTTTTGATCCTACTGGAGTACTTTCCCATGAGTCTCATCTACATATATGTCCTATTAGTGGACATGAATGAAATATTGGGATTGACCATACCCATGTTGCCCCTATATCTTATGTTCCTATGCATGCTGCCTCTCGTTCACCAGTTATATGTAGGAAATCATATTCTACGTCATATTCATAATTGCATAAGTGGTATGCCAAGTGTATCATGTTGAAAAAAAAAACAAATATGATATCTTCATTTGATGAGGATTCTATTTGGTGGAGCAGTTCCCTTGCTTCATATGTTACGGGGAATAAATCAGAATGTGGAGAATAATCAACTATTTCTCTAATATTTCTTCCAGCATTAGATGGTTACACCAACCTTTGGGAGGCATATATGATGTTACCTTCATTAGTGATTAATCTATTACATGTCTGCACAGCTGTTCTCTAATGGTGGAATAATCTTGATAAACATTAGTTTGAGTCATCTAATGGTTGAAATTTCATTAATTCCAAGATGTAACTTTCTTCCAATTACCCTTTTCTTCTAACTAGGAAATGGTTTTGATGACCAGATTCTCTAAGGATCAATCTAACACCAGATTTACAGAATTGACCATGCCTCGTAGGATGTCATTGAAGATGAATAAATCCTAGATTTTATGACACATCATTCTATGGAATGAGAAGTTTCTAAAATGGTTGGTGAGGTTGAACACATTGGGATTCCAGGGTTGCATTTCCTTGAGTAATTTATTTTCCATAGCTTCCATGAAATAACTAGGGAATTTTTTATTTTGGAATGAGTATTTATTATTCATCCCTTCCTAAAATATAGGGATCTAAAAATTACACTTTTATTATGGGTGAGGGCAATTCGGTTATTGTTGTCACATGATAGGAGGTTGAGTGAGGTTCAAGACCCACCAAGGTTCTCGGATGAAAACCCTACTGGATTGAGAGTGACTGCTACAGCTTCTTATTTACCTAGATGTTTCCCCTATGCCAAGGGAATGTGTTGAGATTTGTATAAGGTTTTCTAAATGGTTCCCTTGAGTAGTTTTTCCATTTATGCGAACTCCCAAAAACAACATGGATACTTAATTGGGATCATATCTGTTTCTTAATGAACCCATTGATTTTCAGCATAGAGGCCCAGTAGTTTCTCCAATGAGAGAGTGATGATGAGTGAATAGGTTAAACCATTCTACTTGGCTATGATGTCAGGGACCCTCTCATTTTCATGTTTTTTGTAGTTCATTATGTTGAAAATTATTGCTTTCATCATCACAGAGCATAAATTATAAAATAACTGATGGAGAAGTTATTTCCATAATGTAATGGATCCTGTTGGTAGACTATTGTACCATAAAATTTTTTTCCATATCAGAGTCGGTACAAAAAAAACCTCATCCTTGTTACCTCATGTTTCTCTTAAGGGCCCATCATCGTCCCGTATCAAGATATGAATTGTGGGAGATGTTGTTCGAGGTGTCTTTCACTGTCATAGGTAGATAAGGTAGGATTGTCAAAATTGGGAGGGGAAAAGTGTTTTCCACCCACACAGGATATGGTTTCATCTTAGGCTACGAAGGTGCACATCTCCCATCCATTGATATGATTCGTGTATCCAAGGACATGATGAAATTAAGTAGTGTCATGGAACTATTTTCTAAGACACCTCCAATATATAGGGAGTGGGTTGAAGTTGATGTGGTGGACCCCCCTTTGTCCCCCACTAATTCTCGATTCATCATAAGACAAAATGATTACCCTATAGAGGGAGAGTATGTCACTAAATCAGAGGGAATTCAAGTTCATTTCTGACTTCCATATCTAGAAAGATCAGATTCAAAGATCTAAATCTAGTATGATGCTCAAGTACCACAATTTCATGTGGATCGGTTATGGGAGTGAGAACATTCTTCTCTATCTAGAGAAGATACCTAGTGAGAATATTTCCCCTAGACAGGCCTTCATTGAGTTTTATAAGATTTTTTATCTCACTATAATATCATTACATTTTTTCATCTATAAAAATAACCCTATCTCTACACAGTGGTTATTGGGATGTATCCATAAATTTATCTTTTCCTTTAGTAGTGCTCCTTTATGGAGGTTAAAAATTTATTTTTGTAGGTTCTTTATTTTGGATCCCCCTTTCGGTTTGGATGTGTTTAGCCTCATTTGGTGAATCCAAATCACCCACCTCTTAGGGAAAATATTATGTTTTGTGTCCCTCTTCAAATTCTTAATGATCCAAAATGTCTTACAAATTGACAGTGACGACATTCATACAGGTAAATCAAGGAATTGTTGATGTCACGTTACTTCAAACACAATATGTTGTTTGGTAACTTCCTTCATCATGGTCAACATTCAAGCCCCTAAACATGTTTTTCCATATTAGATGGTGACCTTTATGGGGTCTAATCTCCTTCACCGTGTGTTTCACCCATCTTGGTCTATAAATAGTGACTTTGAAAGTGTTCCTGATAATATTTTCCAAATGAACCCCGAATAATAGAGGTTTGTCCTGTGGAGTTTGTAACAAATGAGATGCCAACTTTTGATCATTAAATCCCAACATGGAGAATATTGATTCTATCTATGGAGATTATTATGATTAAAATTCCCCATTAATATAGGCTAGAGGTTATTTGGGGATGTAATTAGATTTTATTTGTCCTTTCTTAGGATCTAATGATGTCTGTCTGGGATTTTATAACTCATGGGGCGAACATTCAGATATAAATGTCCCCATCTGAGTAATATTTTATTGATCTATAATTTTCATTGATTTCCCAAGTACCCTCATAGGGGTTAATAAACCTATTTATGGTGATTGAGATTAAAAATACCCCCATCACAGTGGGGTTTGTAACACCCCGGGATTTTATGAGAAAAACTATTATTATTTTAATTTCTTTGATGTATTGTGTTTTACACTAAACCAAGATTATCTTGTACTATACAAAATACTGTATTATCTTGACGTATACACAATACTATTCTTGGCTTGTATTACATGCAATCGCGACCTTCCTCGATAACATGTGTAGTACGCAATACCGGGTTTCACTAAACAACGATATATGGTAATAATATTATTATGAACTAGACGTTATGAATAGTATTAACTATATTTTTAATTTTATAACATTATTATTCACCTTACACATTTTCTAGAACATGGTATGAGACCAAAATAATTTTTTGTGTAAAATAAGTATTTTTCAAAAAATGCAGTTTTGCCGTATTTTCATTGTGCACCCACATTAAATCTAGTTTTTGACATGTTTATAAGTTCAATTTGAAAAAATAAAATACTTCTTTGGAATCAGGATATAAAAATTTACCTTGGATAATTTTTTCATATTATTCTGATAAATTTCATATTTTAATGAATAGTTAAAACACACTATATTTTAATTAAAAACAACTTCTTTCATCATAATATTTTATATGGTTAATTTATAATATTGACTGGTTTTAAAGTATAAATATAATATATTATACCATTTCATATAATGTATGTCATTAGCATTGATTTTACATTGAATTCATCGGTAAAATCATTCCAATCTTTTGCAATGTTTTAACTTTTAAAACTCATTTTCATAACAATGAGATTAATTTTAAATTAATTTTTTCAACTTCTGTGATTTGAATTAGGAGAAATGTATTCCATACTTTGAATCAGTAGGTCCAAATTATTTTAATAGGCAACTTTTTATTTTTGGGCCCTATGAATAGTAACTACGCTAAATTTTATTTACCATGGTTAAAGGTAAATCGGGTAATTGAGTGTAAATATAATATTATAAAATTACCCAAAAACTTGTCTTAATATAATTGGATGATTATATTTCGTCCTATAAAATATTTTGGTCGAAATTGAATCCATTTTAACCCACTTGGATGTGATTAAGACCTTTAATTTTTATTATTTATATGAAAGTGAAATATGTCTCACTCAAACTTTAATAATTAAACTATTTTTAATATAAGGTTATACAGAATATAAATTCGGTTATAAATACTCATTTTAAATCTAAAATGTTTTTCTTTATCATTGTAATTTATTTTTAATTTTTAAGAATTATTTATTTATCTTATTAGCTTATGCATTAATGATGCATAAATTATTTATTTAGTGAAAAATCAATAATATAGTTTTTAATGAAATAATAATACACATAAAAGGCCCAAAAACCCGAAAAAGAATTATTTGTAGTGTATATATAAACCCTAAGAATCCAATGGCCGAATTGGTGACCATTTTCACCCTTAAAATAATATTATGACACTTATATTATTTTATATTAAATGAATCCAAAGTTGTCACCTTCATAATATAATAAATATAACTATTTACATGTTGTGATTTTAAGATGATAAATTATAGTAAAAGTATTATTATAAAAGTTATGAGATTTATCTTCATCATAGGATTTTATTTTTAATTTTTATGCAACAAATAAGTATATTAAATTATTATAGAAAAATGTTGTACTAATTATTTTATTAAGAGATATACCAAATAAACGGTTTTAAAAATATTAAAATAAATATTATATGAACTATTTAATGTGCTCCAAGAATTTAATAGACAAATTTTACATGTTAGGAATCTATTAAATATTTTGGTTAGAATATATCCTTTGTTTAGATTTTATTTAAATTAAAATAAATGAATAATGTCAAAATTGAAACTATTGTTATTTTATAAACATAACATATTATAAAATTGTGTAAAAACCACAAAAATATTTAAAAATTATAAATTGAAATTTGTATGGTCGAAAATGTCATAAATTATACAATTAGGGACAATTCACAACACACAAGTAATTACTTATAACGATTTAAAAATTGTAATCTTATTACCAAAAATAAAATTAAATAGATTAAATAAAGATAAATCCAGTTGATAATGTTTAAAATAAATACCCATCATTTCTAAATTTTATTTTTTTGATGCGATTACAACCATATCTCATCTAATATTCGGATTTGAGTCTTTTTTGGAAGTTTTTAAGAGAGGTTGAATTTATTATAAATTAATATTTCTTATATTACCAAAGGTGCCCCTCTCATCCCTTATAAAAAGGGCACCCCTTCCCTATTCTCTTCAAACCCTTTTGAGCCTTTAATCTCAGTCAACCCCTGCCAATTACTCCTACCAACCTATCTATTTAAATAATAGTGGTTTTTTTCTTCTCAAAATACAATCTCTAGTGCCCTTAGAAGAAGTTTAAAGGAGGTGCATCGAGGAAGAGGTAATCTCTTCTACTGACTCTTTCAAGTTTCATTCTTCTTATACTTCCTCTCCATTAGATGTTTCATTATAAAGTAATAAAATCAGTATTACTTATATACTAATATGTTATTATAAATATGAAACAACCCTATTTCACCTTCTATCCATGCCATGTAAAATGAAATCACCGCGCGTGCGTACGTACAGAATACCATCTCCACGAAGTGGTGTAATATGTTTTCCACCACCACCATATTTGGATAGGTATAATGGTGTAAGAAATAACTATATATGATTATTATAACATCATAATGATTATATGATATTATATCATCCACTCCAATTCCATTCAATAAATATGGGAACGATATCATCACTCGTGCGTACGTACGGATTACCATCTCCACGACGCGATGAGATCCATTTTCCATGTTAACAATTCAAGAATGATTATAAATTATATATAATAATAAATCATGAAATATATGAAATATTAATGATACTAGATTTATGTATATGTTATTTACTTACATCTATTAAATTTAATAAGGAAACGAAAACAACGTTCATGCGTACGTACGACCTACAGTCTCCATGAATGGTGTATTTCTTTCTATTTATCTATCTATTATATATATTTATATTCTGAATATATATTATATATAAATAATGTTTTATATTCTCGAATTATTTAATCATTATATAAGTAATCATATGAATAATTACAAGTCAAAACACGGATGATAAATGTAACACTTTTACCCAAAACGATGCTTTAACATGGAATTGACAAATGAACAGATAATATAAAGTCATAAGTGAATCATATATGATATCATAAATATTATTATGGTTCTTTTATAGATTAATAATATGTTTAAACCCACTATATAGGAGTCTCAAACACATTCGGAAGAAATTGGACAAAAGGTAAGGGATAAATTTTCGAATCTCGTTTTTATCCGAGATTGTTTATTCATAAGTATTTACTGGGGTTATATTTTTCATCCATGTCCCTATTTTCTAAAAATGTTTTTATGTATGTTTCAAGTATTTTTACCCATTTTTGACTTTTACTACATGGTATGTAAGGAATATTTCTTTTTATTACCATACGAGGTACTTTTTTACTTTTCCAGCAAAATTACAAGGAGGATTTTTTTACTTATACGGCGTGAATAGATTTTTACGGTTTCATAACGACTTATTTCAATGAAGCTTTATCTATAAAATTTCATGATTATTTTCAACAAAATCCTTTCCTTTTAAAATTTCATGGGATTTTGAGAAAAGAAAATGATTTTGAAGAATAAAGAATATTTTCCTCAAGAATTCATTTCAAGTGTTTTATCAAAACTATTTTCAACTAAGATGACATTATTTAGTATGCTTATGTATCAATTATATTGTATCTATTATTTAAATGGATTGGTTTTTCTTATGATCAAAAGGTTATCCATTTATTTTATATGGATTTTGTTAAGATGGGATGATGTTTATGAAACCCATTTTATTCGTTGTGTTATTTTGAATGTCGCATGTTTATTTTTTGGAACATGAAATAATGATTTCATTATGAGATTGGTGGTACCTATATCTCCCTCCAATACATTGGGTAATGATTTATATCTCCTGAGATAGACAAGGCTGGAGCGGTTAGTTAATCCGGTTCAGTGTTACAGGACTAGAACGAGGAGTGAACTCGACTCAGACAGGGACTTTGTCCACTAAGATGGTCTTGGCAGCAATGCCTTGGCTACTATGGAAATCATATCATGTTCTTAATGGTTTGACACAATTAAATGATTTATTCCCACGCTATTTTATGATGATTTATGTTCCATTATGATATATGCATTATTTACTTCTATATTTTATGTCATTGCTCAAGATTTTGATGTTTAAACATTATGTTCATGTTTTTTAAGTTCAAATGTATATGGTTTGTTTTATATTCTCCATGCTTACCCTTACTGAGAATTTGAGCTCCTCTTTATATGTTTTCTTTTCCCCAGGATATAATGAAAGGTTTTAGGTAAGAAAACAAAAGGGAAAGATATTTATGGGAGATGTTTAAGATCTTTCACCATGATTAGAAGTTTATGTTCCAAGTTTCCAAAGACACTAAAATATTACGGTCCTTGATTATTGGTTTTTTTATGTATTAAGTATTCCGAAAAAGTAATTTAATGTCCATGTACATCAAGTTTGAGGTCTCTGCAGTTGGTATTAGAGGAAAGGTTTAGTTAACCTTTGGAAACTAGGATGTGAATACTTTAGTGAAATCCCAAGAGATATTTCTATGGTATGTCTAGGGATGTCCCCAGGGTTACGTATAAGTATAGGTTATAGTCCTAAAATTATGGTAAAGATCTTATAATTTAACCTAAGATGTTAGATATTGAAAGTACTCCCCATTGATTTTGATTTTTGCCTCTCATAATATTTTTTTGGGTTTTAGAAAATGGCTAGAAACAGGAAGATTCACGATATTGGAGAATATAGTGGACAATGGAACGATATTTTTCATGATCGATCAAATGAAATGGGATTTGGAAGGCGAAACATCGTTATTATGAATAATCAGAAATCTCATAATATGATCAATAATATCAACTTAGTTAAGTTTCCTGACTCCGTTAATAAGAGAAATTATGAGTTTCATGATGATCATAGAGGAAAGAAAGTTCAATTTTCCTCATGTGAATCATGTGGGAAGAGACATCAAGGAGAATGTTTCAAAGGAACTGGAAGATGCTTTGGGTGTGGAAAAGAGGGACACAAAGCCAATAATTGCAGAGGAAAAGGTTTAGTTAACACCATGGACAAGGATGATGGTATTGCTATGACAAAAAAATGGTTAAATTTTTCAAATGTGGAATGTATGGGCATTATGCAAACCAATGCCCTAAGGGAAAATATCATGAATAGAATCTGCATGGTCGTATGAGTAGTATTTATATTGATGATGATGAAGAGACTACCAATGATATGTGAGATGAAAGAACTGTTCAAGATCAATCAATGGTTTAAGAAGGTAGTGGAATGATTACATGTTTATCAAGAGTAATGTTGTATAAGTAATCTAATAGTACTATGGAATAATGAGACATCTAAGGATTGTTACACTATTGTTTTTACTTATGTTTTTGAAATTATATGTCGAATGGTACCAGTAACCATGAATGGCCATTCAGATATTTTTGGAAAGTAGATGATATGTGAATAATGAAAGGATAAAGAAAAAAATGAAATGATCTCATGACTGATATAAGGACAAAGTTATATCATGGTATGGGTATATTGAATATTTGGGATTTTGGTATGTGGAAAGAGTTACCTTTTGACATCATTCATGTTTTCACTAAGGTTCAATGGGTACTAATTTTTCAAGAGAATACATGATTAACGAATTCACATGTTTGGAATGTGGCCAATAAGAGATATATATAAATATATATATATATATATATATATATCTTATGATATACGGGCAATAAATGATTGTACTCAATGCTTGGTAGATGACCTTTCTAGTAATCATTTTATTTATACAATGAGATTGGATTGAATTATTTTGGATAAATCTAAAGATTGTAATCGATTAAGTTAAAAATCGGATAGTATTATTTAAGGATAGAACTTTTTGATATTATTTTTGAAATGTTATAATAGTATTGTTTAAGAAAAAGGACAACCCATAGGACGGGTGGCAGCCCGTCGCGTCGGACAAGGCTGTGGGAATCGAACCCACAACCGAAGTGTGACAGACTTTTATCTCCTACCACTGGCCTACAGGATGTCCCTGGTTAGTAGAAACTAGTTATATTTTATTAATAGGCATGATAGATGATGTATAAGTCAATTTTTGGAATCGTATACGATTAACCTCACTATAGATGGAGTTATGTATATTTGATAACTTTTTCTAACCTTTTGTTTGAGACAGATTGAATGACCCATCATTCTATCACATGATCTGCTAACGATTCAAGAATGAAAAAATGAACTTCATTTATTTAAGAGATAAAGTGGAAATTGTTCAAGGCACGAACAGCGGTGAGATTTTACTAAAACAAAGTAACTATTTCTTCTAATTAAAATTCTTCAACTTTAGGGAAATGATATTGAAAACCAAAAATGTTGTCCAAGTGTATTCATATCAGATGAATCATATGGTACCATAGATCATCACAAATCTATGGCTTTGTGATTTTTTCCTTTTTCATAGCCATGTTCTCTACCACACTCCATCAGAACTTGAGGGTTAGGTTTCTCTTTCATATCCATATGTTCACCTATGATCTCCTATATGGAAACCCAGTGATGAGTTAATTTGGGTAACCCTTATGATTCATAGTTTACATTTTAAAATTATGTTTTAGTATTTCTTTTTATGATGTGAGTTTCTATGAATGAAAATTTCAAGTAGAAAACCATATATAACCCCGACGAATTTCGAGGGCGAAATTCATTTTAAGGGGGTAGAATGTAACATCCTGAGATTTTAAGAGAAATTTTTTTTCATTTCTTTGATGTCTTCTGTTGTACGCTACACCAATATTAGCTTGTACTATACACAACAATGTATTATCTTGAAGTATATACAACAATATTCTTGGCTTGCATTACACGCAATCACGACCCTCCTCGATAACGTGTGTAGTACGCAATACCGGGTTTCAATAAACAACGATATATGGTTATAATATTATTATGAACTAGATTTTATGAATATTATTAACTGAATTTTTAATTTTATAACAATATTATTTATCTTACACATTTTCTAGAACATGGTATGTGAACAAAATAATTTGTTTTTGGTAAATTAATTATTTTTCAAAAAATGCAGTTTTGCCGCCTTTTGATGGTGCATCCACTTTAAATCTAGTTTTTGACATGTTTGTAAGTTCAATTTGACAAAATTAAATGCTTATTTTGAATCAGGATATAAAAATTTACTTTGGATAAATTTTCATATTATTCTGATAACTTTCATATTTTAATGAATAGTGAAAACACGCTATTTTTAATTAAAAACATCTTTTTCCATCATAATAATTTAAATGGCTAAATTATAATATTGAATATTTAATTTAAATGTCTAAATTATAATATTGAATATTTTTATAGTATAAATAGAATATATTTTTACCATTTAATATAACTTATGTTTTTATCATTGATTTTACATTGAATACATAGGTAAAATCATTTCAATCTTTTGCAATGTTTTAACTTTTAAAACTCACTTCCATAACAACGAGATTAATTTTAATATAATTTCTGAAAATTATGTGATTTTAATTAGGAAAAATGGATTCCATATTTTGAATCAGTAGGTCCAAATTATGTTAATAGGCTACTTTTTATTTTTGGGCCCTATTAATAGTAACTACGGTTAATTTTATTTACCTTAGTTAAAGGTAAATCGGGTAATTGAGGGTAAATATAATATTATAAAATTACTTTAACACTTGTATTAATATAATTGGATGATTATATTTCGTCCTATGACATATTTTGGTCAAAATTGAATCCATTGGAACCCACTTGGATGTGATTAAGACTTTTTATTTATTTTATTTAAAAGAAAGTGAAATATGTCTCACTCAAACATTAATAATTAAACTATTTTTAATATAAGGTTATACAGAATATAAATTCAGTTATAAATATTCATTTAAAATATAAAATGATTTTATTTATCATGGTTATTTATTTTTAATTTTTAAGATTTATTTATTTACCTTATTAGCTTATACATTATTGCTGCAGAAATTATTTATTTAGTGAAAAATCAATAATATAGTTCTAATTGAAATAATCATACAAATAAAAAGGCCCAAAAACCAGAACAATACTTATTGGTAGTGTATATATAAACCCTAATCATCCAATGGCCGAATTGGTGACCATTTGGACCCTTATAAAGAATATTATGACACTTATATTATTTTATTTTAAATGATTTCCAAGTTGTCACCTGCATAATTAAATAAATATAACTATTTAAATGTTGTGATTTTAATATGATAAATTCAAGTAAATGTATTATTATAAAATATATGAGATTTATCTTTATCATAGGATTTTATTTTTAATTTTTATACAACAAATAAGTATATTAAATAATTATAAAAAAATGTTGTACTAATTATTTTATTAAACGATATACCAAATAAATGGTTTTAAAAATATTAAACTAAATAGTATATGAACTATTTAATGTGCTCCGTGAAATTTATAGGCAAACTTCACATGTTAGGAATCTATTAAATATTTTGGTTAGAATATATCCTCTGTTTGGATTTTAGTTAAATTAAAATAAATGAATAATGTTAAAATTGACACTATTGTTATTTTATAAAAATAACATATTATAAAATTGTTTAAAAATCACAAAAATATTTAACAATTTTAAATTGAAATTTATATGGTCTAAAATTTCATAAAATATCCAATTATGGACAATTAACAACACATAAGTAATTATTTATAATAATTTAAAATTTGAATCTTATTACGAAGAATAAAATTAAATAGATTAAATATTGATAAATCAAGTTGATAATGTTAAAAATTAATTCCCAAAATGTCTAAATTTTATTGTTTTATGAGATTACAACCCTATCTCATCTAATATTCGGATTTGAGTCATTTTTGGAAGTTTTTAATGGAGGTTGAATTTATTATAAATTAATATTTCTTATGTTACCAAAGGTGCCCCTCTCCTCCCTTATAAAAAGGGAACCCCTTCCCTATTCACATCAAAACCTTTTAAGCCTTTAATATCATAAAACCACTACCAATTATTATTCTCAACCTCTATAGTTATATCATAGAGGTTATGGTCTTCTCAAAATACCAACTATAGTGCTCTAAGAAGAAGTTTAAAGGAGGTGCGTCCAGGAAGAGGAAATCTCTTCTACCGACTCTTTCGTGTTTCTTTCTTCTTCTACATACTCTTATTTAGTTGTTTAATTATAAAGTAATAACATCAGTGTTACTTTTATATTTATTTTTTATTATAAATATTAAACAACCCTATTTCACCTTCTATCCATCCTACGAAAAATGAAATCACAGCGCGTGCGTACATACGGAATACCGTCTCCATGATGTGGTGTATTCTGTTTTCCACCACCACCATACTTGGATGGGTATAATGGTGTAAATAATTACTATATATGATTTTTATAACATCATACTGATTCTAAGATATTATATCATCCACTCCAATTCAATTTAATAAATATGGGAACAATATCATCGCTCGTGCGTACGTACGGATTTCCGCCTCCACGACGCGATGATATTAATTTTCCATGTTAACAATTCAAGAATGATTAAAATGTACATGTAATAAGTAACCATGAAATATATGAAATATTAATTATACTGGATTTATGTATATGTTATTTACTTATGTCTATTAAATTTAATAAGGAAATGAAAATAGCGTTCATGCGTACGTACGGCCTACCGTCTCCATGAACGGTGTATTTCTTTCCAATTATAAATCTATTATATATATTTATACTATGAATATTTATTATATGTAAATCATGTTTTATATTATTGAATTATTTAATCATGATATAAGTAATCATATGAATATTCACAAGTCATAACACGGACGATAAATGAACTGATTTTACCCAAAACACTTGTTAACATGGAATTGACAAATGAACGGATAATATAAAGTCGTAAGTGAATCATATATTATATCATAAATATTATTATGTGTTTGTGAAAAGTTAATAATATCTTCAAAACCACTATACAGGAGTCTCGGACACATACAAAAGAAATTGGACAAAAGGTAAGGGATAATGTTTCCAATCTCGTTTTTATCTAAGATTGTTTATTGGTATGTATTTACTGGGATTTTATTTTTCATCCATGTCCCTGTTTTCTAAAAAGGGTTTCAGGTATGTTTAAATTCATTTTTACCCATTTTTTACTTTTAATACATGGTATGTAAGGAATCTTTCTTTTGTTTACCATATAAGGTACTTTATTACTTTTCCAGAAAAATTACAAGGAGAATGTTTTTTAACTTATACGGTATGAATAGATTTTTACGGTTTCATAACGACTTATTTCAATGAAGATTTCTACAAAAAATTTAATGATTCTTTTCAACAAAATCATTTCCTTTTAAAATTTCATGGAATTTTGAGAAAAAAATGGTTTTGAAGAAGAAAGGATATTTTTCTCAAGAATTCATTCCAAGTGTTTTATCAAAACTATTTTCCAACTAAGATGAAATTATTTAGTATGATTATGTTTCAAGTATAATGTCTCTATTATTTACATGGTATTATTTTTCTTATGATGAAATGATATCCATTTATTTTATATGGATTATGTTGTGATGGGATGATGTTTATGAATCCCATTTTATTTCTTGGGTTATTTTGTGGCACATGAAAGAATGATTTAATTTTGAGATGGGTGGGACCTATATGTCCCTCCAATGAATTGGGTAATGTTTCATATCTCATGAGATAGATATGGATGGAATGTTAAGTTAATCCGGTTCAGTGTTACAGGACTGGAACAAGGAGTGAACTGGATTTAGATATGGACTTTGTCCACTAAGATGGTCTTGGAAGCAATTCCTTGGCTACTATGGAAATAATTTCATGTGCTTAATGGTTTTACACAATTATATGATTTATTCCCATGCTATTTTATGATTATTTATGTTCCATTATGATCTATACGTTACGTACTTCCATGTTTTATGTCATTGCTCAAGATTTTGATGTTTAAACATTATGTTCATGTTTTTTGAGTTCAAATGTATATGGTTTGTTTAATTTTCTCCATTCTTACCCTTACTGAGCATTTGAGATCACCCTTTATATGTTTTATTTTCACCAGGATATAAAGAAACGTTTTAGGTAAGAAAACAAAAGTGGAAGATCTTTATGGGACATGTTGAAGATCTTTCACCATGATTAGAAGATTATTATTCTGTGTTTCCAAAGACACTAATCTATTACATTCCTTGAGTGTTGGTTTTTGTTATGTATTATGTATTCCGAAAAAGTAATGTAATGTCCATGTACGTCAATTTTGGGGTCTCTATAGTTGGTATCAAAGGAAAGTATTAGTTATCCTTTGGAAACGAGGATGCAAAAACTTTAGTGAAATCCCTAGAGATATTTCTAAGATATGTCTAGGGATGCCCCTATGGTTATGTATAAGTATAGGTTATATTCCTAGAATTATGGTAACGATATTATAATTTAACCTAAGATGTTAGATATTGAAGGTAATCCCCCTTGATTATAATTTTTGCCTCTCATACTATTCTTTTTGGGTATTATAAAATGGATGGAAATAGAAAGATTCATGATAATGGAGAATATGATGGACAATGGAATGATATTATTCATGATCATGCAAATGAAATGGGATTTGGAAGGCGAAACATCGTTATTATGCATAATAAGAAATCACATAATATGATCAATAATCTCAACTTCAGTAAGTTTCCTGACTCAGTTAATAAGAGAAAGAAGGAGTTTCATTATGATCATAGAGGAAAGAGAGTTCAATTATCCTTATGTGAATCATGTGGGAAGAGAAATCAAAGAGAATGTTTCAAAGGAACTGGAGGATTATTTAGGTGTGGAAAAGAATGACACAAAGCCAGTAATTGCAAAGGAAAAGGTTCAGTTAACACCATGGACAAGTATAATGGTATTTCTAAGACATCAAAAATGGATAAATGTTTGAAATGTGGAATGTACGGGCATTATGCAAACCAATGCCCTAAAGGAAAATCTCATGAAGAGAATCTTCATGGTCATATGGGTAGTATTTATATTGATGATGATGAAGAGACTACAAATGATATGTGAGATGAATGAATTGTTCAAGATCGGTCAATGGTTTAAGAAGGTAGTGGAATAATTACATGTTTATCAAGCGTAATGTTGTATTAGTAATCTCATGGTACTATGGAGTAAATAGACATCTAAGGATTGTTACACTATTGTTTTTCCTTATATTTTTGAAAGTATATGTTGATTGGTACTTGTAACCATGAAATTTTATTCAGATATTTTTGTAAAGTAGATGATATGCGCATAATGAAAGGATAAAGAAAAAAATTATATGAGATCATGACTGATATATGGAAAATGTTCTATCAAGGTATGAGTATATAGAATTTTTGGGATTTTTGTATGTGGAAAGAGTTACCTTTTGACAAAATTCATGTTTTCACTAAGGTTCAATGGGTACTCATGTTTCAAGAGAATACATGATTAAGGAATTCACATGTTTGGAATGTGACCAACAAGATATATATATATATATCTAATGATATACGGACAATAAATTATTGTATTCAATGCTTGGTAGATGACCTTTCTAGTAATCATTTTATTAATACTATGATATTGGATAGAAGTATTTTGGATAAACATAAAGATTAAAATCGATTAAGTTAGTCATCAGATAGTATTGTTTAAGGCTAGAAATTTTTGACAATATTTTGGGAATGTTTTAATATTATTGTTTTAGAAAAAGGACAACCCATAGGACGGGTGACAACACGTCGTGTCGGACAAGGCTGTGGGAATAGAACCCACAACCGAAGTGAAACATGCCTTTATCGCCTACCACTAGCCTACAAGAAGTCCCTGGTTAGTAGAAACTTATTTTATTTTATTAATAGGTATGCTAGATGAATTATAAGTCCATTTTTGGAATTATATACGATTAACCTCACTATAGATGGACTTATGTATATTTGATAACTTTTGCTAACTTTTTGTTTGAGATAGATGGAATGACCCATCATTCTATCACATGATCTGCTAACCCTTCAAGAATGAAAAATTCAACTTCATTTATTTAAGAGATGAAGTGGAAATTTTTCATGGAATGAAAAACGGTGAGATTGTACCGAAATAACGTAAGTATTTCTTCTAATTCAAATTCTTCAAATTTAGGGAAATGATCTTGAAAAACAAAAATGTTGTCCTAGTGTCTTCATATCCGATGAACCAGATGGTACCTTCGATCATCACAAATCTATGGCTTTGTGATTATTGGATTTTTCATAGCCATGTTCTATACCACTCTCCATCAGAACTTGATGGTTAGGTATCTCTTTCATATCCATATTTTCACCAATGTTATCCTATGTTGAAACCCAGTGATGAGTTAATTTGGGTAACTGTTATATTTCTTACATCACATTTTGAAACTAAGTTTTAGTATTATTTTTTATGATGTGGGTTTATATGAAAGAAATTTTCAAGTAGAAAACCATTTATAACCACGAAGAATTTCGAGGGTGAAATTCATTTTAATGGGGGTAGTATGTGACACACTAAGATTTTTTGAGAAAAATTATTATTATTTTAATTACTTTAATTCCTTGTGTTGTACACTACACCAAGATTAGATTTTACTATACACAACACTATATTAGCTTCAAGTTTACACAACACTATTATTGGCTTTCATTACACGCAATCATGACCTTCCTTGATAACGTGTGTAGTACGCAATACCAGGTTTCACTAAACAACGATATATAGTTATAATATTATTTTGAACAATAAGTTATGAATATTAATAACTAAATTTTGAATTTTTTAACATTATTATTCATCTTACACATTTTCCAGAACATGGTAAGAGAAGAATATAATTTTTTTTGGGTAAAATAGGTATATCCAAAAAATGCAATTTTGCCACACTTTGATGGCGCACCCACTTTAAATCTAGTTTTTCACATGTTTATAAGTTCAATTTGAAAAAATAAAATTCTTATTTTGAATCAGGGTATAAAAATTTACTTTGGATAATTTTTTCATATTATTTTTATAACTTCCATATTTTAATGAATAGTAAAAACACGCTATATTTTAATTAAAAACAACCTTTTTCTTCATAATAATTTATATGGTTAAATTATAATATTTACTATTTTTAAATTAGAAATAGAATATATATTTACCATTTAATATAACTTATGTCATTAGCATTGATTTTACATTGAATTCATAGGTAAAATCATTTCAATCTTTTGCAATGTTTTAACTTTTAAAACTCATTTTCTTATCAATGAGATTAATTTTAAATTAATTTCTGAAACTTATGTGATTTGAATTAGCAAAACTGGATTCCATATTTGGGATCATTAGGTACAAATTATGTTAATATGCTACTTTTTTTGGGGGCACTATTAATAGTAACTACGATAAATTTTATTTTGCATAGATAAAGGTAAATCAGGTAATTGGGGAAAAATATAATATTATAAAATTACCCTAACACTTGTCTTAATATAATTGGATGATTATATTTCTTAATATGGAATATTTCGGTCGAAATGGAATCCATAAGATCCCACATGGATGTGATTAATACCTTTAATTTATTTTATTTAAAATAAAGTGAAATATGTCTCATTCAAACATTAATAATTAAACTATTTGTAATATAAGGTTATACAGAATATAAATTCATTTATAAATACTCATTTGAAATATAAAATGTTTTTCTTTACCATGGTAATTTATTTGTAATTTTTATGTGTTATTTATTTACCTTATTAGCTTATACATTAATGATGAAGAAATTATTTATTTATTGAAAAATCAATAATATAGTTTTTATTGAAATAATAATACACATAAAAAGGCCCAAAAACATGACCAAGACTTATTTCTAGTGTATATATAAACCCTAGGCATCCAATGGAATAATTGGAGACCATTTGGACCATTATAAAAAAGATTATGACACTTATATTATTTTATTTTAAATGATTCAAAAGTTGTGAGCTTCATAATTTAATAAATATTAATATTTACATGTTGTCATTTTAAGATGATAAATTCAAGTAAAAGTATTATTATAAAATCTATGAGATTTATCTTTATCGTAGGATTTTATTTTAAATTTTTATGCAACCAATAAGTATATTAAATAATTATACAAAAAATGTTGTACTAATTATTTTATTAAGAGATATACCAAATAAATGGTTTTAAAAATATTAAAATAAATATTATATGAACTATTTAATGTGTTCCACGAATTTTCTAGAAAAATTAGATATGTTATGAATCTATTAAATATTTTGGATAGAATATATCCTCTGTGTGTATTTTATTTAATTTAAAATAAATGAAAATTGTCAAAATTAACACTATTGTTATTTTATAAGAATAACATACTATAAAATTGTTTAAAAATCACAAAAATATTTTAAAATTTTAAATTGAAATTTAAATGGTCTAAAATGTCTTAAATTATACAAATTATATACAATTCAAAAACATAATTATTTATTTATAACAATTTAAAATTTTCAATCTTATTACGACAAATAAAATTAAATAGAATAAATAAGGATATATCAAGTTGATAATGTTTAAAATTAATTCCCAACATATCTAAATTTTATTGGATGATAATATTACAACATTATCTCATATAATGTTTATATTTGAGTCATTTTTGGAAGTTTTTAAGTGAGTTTGAATTTATTATAAATTAATATTTCTTATGTTACCAAAGGTGCCCCTCTCCTCCCTTATAAAAAGGGCACCCCTTCCCTATTCTCTTCACACCCTTTTGAGCCTTGATGCTCGGCCAACCCCTGCCAATTACTCTTCTAAACCTCTCTATTTATTTTATAGAAGTTATGGTCTTCTAAAAAGACCAAATCTAGTTCCCTAAGAGGAAGTTTAAAGGAGGTGCGTCCAGGAAGAGGTAATCTCTTCAACCAACTCTATCAAGTTTATTTCTTCTTCTAATTCCTCTTCTTTAGTTGTTTCATTATAATGTAATAACATAAGTACTAATTATATATTGATATGTTATTATAAATATGAAACAACCCTATTTCACCTTCTATCCATCCTACGGAAAATGAAATCACCGCGCGTGCATACGTACGGAATACTGTCTCCATGCTCTGGTGTAATCTGTTTTCAACCACCACCGTACTTGGATGGGTATAATGGTGAAAATAATAACTATATATGATTATTATAACATCATACTGATTCTAAAATATTATATCATACACTCAAATTCCATTCAATAAATATGGGAATGATATCATCGCTCGTGCGTACGTACGAATTACTGTATCCACGACGTGATGATATTCATTTTCAATGTTAACAATTCAAGAATGATTAAAAAGTATATATAATAAGTTTTCATGAAATATATGACATATTAATGATACTTTATTTATGTATATGTTATTTACTTACATCTATTAAATTTAATATGGAAACGAAAACAGCGTTCATGCGTACGTACGGCCTACCGTCTCCATGAACGGTGTATTTGTTTCCATTTATAGATCTATTATATATATAAATATTCTGAATATATATTATATATAAATCATGTTTTATATTCTGGAATTATGTAATCATGATCTAAGTAATCATATGAATAATTACAAGTCAAAACACAGATGATAAATGAAACGATTTTACCCAAAACGCTTCTTTAACATAGAAATGACAAATGAACAGATAATATAATGTCGTATGTCAATAATATATGTTATCATAAATATTATTTTGGGTATTTGAGAAGTTAATAATATTTTTAAACCCACTATATATGAGTCTCGGACACATACTGAAGAAATTAGAGAAAAGTTAAGGGATAACTTTTCCAATCTCGTTTTTATCCGAGATTGTTTAGTTGTATGTATTTGCTGTGGTTATATTTTTCATCCATGTACCTGTTTTATAAAAAGGGTTTCATGTATGTTTAAAGTCATTTTTACCCATTTTTTACTTTTACTACACGGTATGTAAGGAATCTTTTTTCATTTACCATACGAGGTACTTTTTTACTTTTCGAGAAAAATTACAAGGAGAATGTTTTTTTAACTTATACGGCGTGAATGGATTTTTATGGTTTCATAACGAATTATTTAAATGAAGATTTCTCTACAAGGTTTCATTATTATTTTCAAAAAAATCATTTCCTTTTAAAATTTCATGAAATTTTGAGAAAAGAAAATGATTTTTAAGAAGAAAGGATATTTTCCTCAATAATTCATTTGAAGTGTTTTATCAAAACTATTTTCCAACTAAGATGACATTATTTAGTATGTTTTTGTTTCAAGTATAATGTATCTATTATTTACATGGTTTGATTTTTCTTATGATGAAATGATATCCATTTCTTTGATATGGATTATGTTATGATGGGATGATGTTTATGAAACCCATTTTATTTGTTGGGTTATTTTAAATGATGTATGTTTATTTTGTGGAACATGAATGAATGATTTCATTATGAGATGGGTGGGACCTATATCTCCCTCCAAGGAATTGGGTAAAGATTTATATCTCATGAGATAGATATGGCTGGAACGGTAAGTTAATCTGGTTCAGTGTTACAGGACTATAACAAGGAGTGAACTCGATTTAGACACGGACTTTGTCCACTAATATTGTCTTTCCAACAATGCCTGGGCTACTATGGAAATCATAAAATGTGATTAATGGTTTTCCACAATTACATGATTTATTCCCGTGCTATTTTATGATGATAGATGTTCCATTAAGATCAATGCCTTACGTACTACCATGTTTTATGTCATTGCTCAAGATTTTGATGTTTAAACATTATGTTCATGTTTTTTAAGTTCAAATGTATATGGTTTGTTTTATTTTCTCCATGATTACCCTTAATGAGAATTTGATCTCACCTTTTAAATTTTTTCTTTTCCCTAGGATATAAAGAAAGGTTTGAGGAAAGAAAATAAAATGGGAAGATCTTTATGGGTGATGTTGAATATGTTTCACCATGATTAGAAGATTATTCTCCCAGTTTCCAAAGACACTAAACTATTATGGTACTTGAGTGTTGTTTTTTGTTATGTATTATGTATTTCAAAAAAGTAATGTAATGTCCATGTATGTCAATTTGGGGTATCTACAGGGTTGGGTTTGATTTCATCTACCTAGTATATACCCTAAATCATTTCAAGAATTTAAAATCTAAGAGGTTGAGGTGGTGGTTGATTTTTTTCTGACTCGGTGAGTTGGGTCAGCTCCTAAATGACTATTATGGAATTTACTATTGTGGCTTATATGATTTGGTGCATCTTTTTTCATGTAAGAGTTGGGCATAATAAAATCTCATGATGGGGATCATTCATTAAGGGATGTTGTCTAGTTGATCATAACATAATTTCTTTTTATATATATATATTCCATTTTCGTTATGGGTCCCAGTTAAAAGAAAGTTTGGAAATCCAATACATATATTTTTTATATCTAGGAATCATTGAAGAGGGTGCACTATGATGTAGTGACCAACTGGCCTGAGAAATACTTGGTCCTCTAATTTCCCCATAGTCTATGACATTACAAGTTTCTAAAAATGAAGGGTTATTCCTTTAAAGGGATAAAGTGATGTGAAATACACCATATTTCACCCCTCTACAGATGCAAACATCTAAGAATTTTTTTTGGAAATCAATCGGTAGAGGGTTGTAATAACACAGTGAAGAACACTTCATAGGAGTCTATCATGCACTTCCACTCACTACTAGAATTTTTAGCTTTTGAGGTTGTGGACTTGTAGGAGCCGCAATTTGGTGGCCGCTAATACAATCAACAACGGCTATCAAATGGTAGCCGCTCCATTTTTATACACCTAGCACCCTAATTATTACCTCCCGACCCCCGCGCCCTAATTTTTCTCTCCCCGACTTTGCAACCCACCCCTCCCCGACCCCACGACCCTGACCCCCAGTGACCCCGACCCCCGGAAACCCCTGCCCCCTTGCCTCCGCGCTGCGCCACCCGCAACCCCAACGAGACCCACCACCTTGACTCCACACTACACCCCCATGACCCCAACACCCCCGCGATCCAAAAACCCCCACCCCTACCTCTACACTACACCTTCGTATAGTCTCACTGCCATCATCCTCTCTCGGCCCCATTGCATCCCTCTGGCAAGTCCTCATGTCTTGCCTCCATTGGACCCTCTCGGTCCGTCATATCCCACCGTGTAGAACCCTCCCGTGCTTCATCCAATAGTTCTGAACCTTTTGATTCCGGACGTCGAACCCATGTCGTCAAGTCGTTGCACCATCATGGATCTGCAATCGAGTCACACCCCATTACCCACGGTCGATTACTCTGCAGGTAATGTTTTTTATCCTTCAAATTAGCTTTGAAGTCATTTGTTTTTAAATTTTAATGATATGTGTTTTTTTTAATTTAAATAAGATATTTCACTTTTGATTTCTATTAAATACAGATATGGATAAAAACAGGATTGAAATGGAAGATAGTTTTTTGGATGAATTTTATGAGGAGATTAAGAGATTAATGGATTTAAATAATATATTTCCAAGCGACATGATTAGTTGTCCATGCAGAAAATGTGCAAATAGATCACTCTTCAAACAAGATAGTGTTAGAGAAAAAAATTTGAATGGGATTTTTACAAACTATAAGATATGGACATGTCATGGTGAAGATTCTATTTCATGTCATCACTCTGAAAGTATTCATATGAATGTGGATTCGAGAAAATTTGGTCTGATGAACATAATTCAAAATGATATGATGTGTCAGTTTCCACCTGAAGATAGTAATGTCTTAATGATGACGTTGGATCGAGTAATCCCCATTCTTCTGAAGATGGAGAAGCATTAAAATTCATTGAAATTATTGACGATGCGCATACTAAATTATATCATGGATGCATTAAATTTAGTAAAATGTCATTCATTGTTGAATTTTTACTCTTGAAGTCCTTGAAGCTGTGGTCAAACACCTCATTCGACATGTTGTTGGTATTTCTGAAGAAGGTACTCCCTACTAGAGAGAATATTTCGAAGTCATTCTATCAAGATTGCAAGTTGACTGATGATCTTGGTTTTACATAACATACAATTGATGTGTGTCACAATAATTGTATGTTGTTTAAAAAAGATAATGTGCAATTAAATATTTGTACGGTCTGTTATACATCCAGGTGGAAGACCAATGAGATTAATCAAGGTAGTCAGTTTCTTCCTGGGAGAATCTTGAATCAAGGGAAACAAGTTGCCGCTAAACAGATGCATTATTTCCCACTAAAACCATGATAGAAGAGATTCTCCTTGTCAAATAAAATTGTTAAATTGATGACTTGGTATTAATAGATAAAGAAAGTGGATGATAAATTAACTCACACTGAAGATTCTTTAGCATGGAAAGAGTTTGATCAAAGACACCCATACTTTTGCTGAGATGATCGTAATATTGGACTGGGTTTTGCAGTAGATGGTTTTAACCCATTTAGGTCCATGGTTGGTGCGACACATAGTATGTAGCTAGTGGTGTTGGTTCAATAAAACATTCCCCCATGGGTATGTATGATTCATACTTTTTTGTTACACTCAATTATAATTTATTGAATGAGAGGACCTGGAGATAAAATTGATGTTTATATGAAAACATATATTGATGAGCTGCAAGAATTTTGGGCCTATGGTGTAATGACTTTTGACTCAGTAGCTAATGAAATGTTTAGACTTCGGGCAGCTTTGTTATGGAAAATTAATGATTTCCCAGCGTATGATAACTTATCCGGTTGTAGTACAAAAGGATAATTTTCTTACCCTTGTTGTAATATGAGTAGTAAATCTATATGGCATAAGCACTGTAGAAAGTTGGCATATCTTGGTCACATATGATTTCTTCCTCCATTGCACTGGTCGAGAAAAGACCATGAATCATTTGATGGGAATAGAGAGTATGACCCACCACCAAAAATACAGTATGGGGTCTAAATTTGTGCACAATTTGATCAAGAAAACATCTGTACAATGTATGATTTTCAATATTTATTGGTTCCTGTATTGCCTTATATTCTAGCTACAAATAGTTAGTGCAGTCATAATTGGAAGAAATGGAGTTTTTTTTTAAATTTTTTTATTGGAAATATAATATTTTAAGACATAATTTGGATGTAATGCACATTGAAAAAAATTTATGTGATTATATATTATGCACCATTTTAGGCATCAAGGGGAAATAAAAGGACAATGCTAATGCTCGACGTGATTTTCAAGAAATGGGATTGAGAAAACCTTTACACATATAGCTGGGCGAAGGTAATCGAGCATACATTCCTTCTACACTTTACACAATGAGTAAAAAAGAGAAACAAACATTTTTATCAATTTTGAATATTGTTAAGGTTCCATATGGTTAGTGCTCTAATATTTCCAAGCATGTGAATAGGACAAGGATTACATTACAGGGGTTCAAAATTCATGATAATCATATTCTACTTCAATAGTTAATTCCAATAGAAATTCTTGATTTTTTACCTACCCAGGATGTTAAGCCATTGATGGGAGTTTCTAATTTTTTTAGACAACTCTATTCTTGGAATCATCACATGATTTATTTGAAAAAGGTACAGGATAAGATTTTAATTGCACTATGTCACCTAGAAAAACTATTTCTATCATCTTTTTTGGTGTCATGGTTCACTTGACTATGCATTTAACTGTTGAAGTCATTTTTAGAGGTCCCATCCAATTCAGGTGGATGTATCCTATTGAGCGATACTTAAATACATTGAAACAGTATGTGTGCAACGAAGTTCATCTGGAAGCCTCAATTGCCAAGGTATATTTAATGGATGAGTGTACTAATTTCTGTGATTCATATATTGATTAGGTTGAAACAAAGATATATAAACCCTCTCAAAATGAAGACGGTCCAATTGGAGAAGGAATAAAGTTTTATATGAGGAATGATGAGTGGGTTCAAGCTCATCGATATGTGTTGTTCAACACTCCATCAGTTATTCCATTGATACGGTATGTTTAATAGATGATGTGTATTTTGTTTCTATTTTTATTTTATTGCTTACCTTATATTGTGTTGGGATTTAGGATTCATATTGCTATGTTGAAATGTGATAGGCCCCATGCAACTGACTATCAAATCAAAAAACATCATTTCAACAAATTTCATTAGTGGTTCCAGACTGAGGTATCTATAATTGATTTAATATTTTTACAGTACAACTTAGTTGTGTTTTCAAAATCATTTATCCATTAAACTATATATGTTAAATTTTAATATTCAAAAGTTACATGATGTAACCCATCATGTGAGTGAAAAACTCAACCAACTAGCTGATGGTCTATTTATTACATCTCGTCGCTACAAGTCTTTGGATGATAATGGATTCTGATATCATATTAGAGATGTTGACATGAACCAAGATACAAAAAATAGTGGTGCTGGTTGTTCTTTTTTTTGGTCTGGTTATTATTATGGATTGCTGAAAGATATTATTGAGGTTATTTATGGTCATGGCATAAAACACATATTGTTAAGGTATGATTAGGTTGATCCGGTTCATGAAACGAAAGTTGATGACTTCCAATTTAAATTAGTAAACTTTAATGATATGCTATATAAAGATGACCAAGTAAGAAATGAACCCTTTATACTAACATTGCAGGAAGAACATGTTTACATTGTCAGCATTGATTCTGATTGGAAAGTTGTGGTGAAAATGTCTAGAAGAGGGGTTTTCCTGATTGAACACGAGGAACCTTACGTTGTCTCATTTACTGATCAAACACTTGACCAAACAACAGTAGAAGTACAAGATGAAGATATACAATGGGCAAGAGAGACAGTTCAAGGAGATACGATAGACTTGCATGATTAGTGAAAATAGTAATCATATCCCCAGTTATTGTTTGTAAAAATAATTATGAGTCATATTGGTATAAAAATTTCTTGATTTAACTATAATTTCTTTTAATTTCGTTATGTCACTGGGTGGCCACAGTGGTTCACCTAATGTTGTGGATATGTATGTTTTCATTTTTCTAAATTAATTGATTGTAATTTTCTGTGTTCATTTACCTAACTGTTTCTAATCCTTAATTTATATTGTAATTGAATTATGAATTTATGAATATCTGGATCTAGTGCATCTTCCAGAATATGCAGGGGTCCGGGTAGAGGGGTTTGATCTTGGAACTATGGATCACAATTGGATGTGTTATTTGATGACACATTTCATCCCGTCAGAGAAGGTGATACTATATTTAGTCATCAGTTTGGGAATATGATACAATACTCACACAAATTATCTTTGACGACTCATGAATGGAGTTATTTCCCCCAGGATACGATGGACTGATTATGGATGGAGGTTCAGGTAAATTCCATGTTTAATTTTTCATGATATTGTTATTATTATTGTCCCATTTACTGAGAATTTTTCTAACCGGATAACTCGAAATCCTGTCTAGATGAGTTTCTGGCTATATGTATATCCAAATGCCAAAAATTAGGGATGGATTACAAGTCTTGGGTGAAGAGATATCACTGGACACCATTTGTGTGTGTGCCAGACATTCTAAAGTGAGTCCCTACGAGCATTCTTCCTGCAAAGTGGCACGATTTGGTTGTGTTTTGGTCAAGTGAGGCGGTGATGGTAAGATTTATTACTTTTACTCTATAAATGTCTAATTTTTCAAATGTGTATTAAGTAAATATGATGAATGTAGACTGATTCAGCTCGTCATTCACATAACCAGGAAATGCAGTTCACGCCTTCTAGACATGGAACTCAACATGTGTCACATCTCAGACATGATGTATGTTTAGAATTCACTATTCATTCATATATTTAATAATATTGTAGTATAACATGGTGAACCCCTTAATTATAGTTACACCAACACGGCGAGCCAATCAATCAGATGTCCATATGGGTGAGGACCCGTAGGGTGGGTGATCCAGATGTTACTGGTGTTATAGTAAGAAAATTATTTGCTAATAAATTTATTTATTTTTTTATAAATTATTCATATTTTTGCATTGATTCATTATATGCTAAAGGATCATTTTTATGCTCAGTTAGCAGAGTTTCCAGAAAAGCAATGTCGTAGTATTGTGCGTAGAGATGAAATATTTCACAGTGACATGGGGCATGACAGTCATGGTTATTCTTTGACTTATGGATGTGGTATCCCACGACGTGCAGTTGTAAGAGAAAATGCAAAGGGTGCATGCAGAGATTCAGGGATGCGCACACAGTCTAAGATAGATGCTACCATGTAAGATATAAAGCACAATATGGATGCGTAGTTTCAGCCATTACATGCAGATTATGATTTGGGGATGTCACAGATGTCATCATGTATCGATTAAATGATGATTCAACAATCTAATTATAATTTGTGACATGTACTAGGAGACGACATGTCAATCAGACGTGCAGTTTGCCCGATATGGCTCAATATACATTTTTTAAGTGTTGGGAACGCTTCAGAAATTCACGTGGGGTGGTCCAAATAGGTCAAACGACATCTGAATGTACTTAAATTAGAAAAAAACATTTGAGTTAATTGTGAAGTGGTCTTGCAGACGGCATGTCAATCGAAGGTGTCGTGTGCCCACGGTGACCGAAAACGCACTTCTGGTGTCAAAAACAGACGAAACGGTCATTTAACAGTCAAATTCTTAGAGAAAAAAATCGGATTGGCTAGAAATCACAGGGAAACAATATAATTATTATGTTTGATCTGTAGGAGGAGACGACACATCAATCAGATGTACGGTTTGTGTGGTACGACTCAATATGCGTTTTTTAAGTGTTGAGCGCCCTTCTGAAACATGCGTGGGGTGGGACAAACTAGCCGAACGACGTCAGATTGGCTTGAAATTAAACTAAAACAACGGGTGAGTGAATTTTGAAGTGTTCAGGTAGACGACATGTCAATCGGAGGTGTTTTGTGCCCGCGGTGACCGAGAATGCACTTCTGGTGTCATAAATGGCCAAAATGGGCGATTAACGGTCAAATTCATAGAAGACAACATCGGATTGACCTGAAATAATAGGGGAAAAATCTAGTTATTATTTTTGACATGTACTAGGAGACAAAACATCAATTGGACATGCAGTTTGTGCGGTACGGCTCAATATGCGTTTTTTAAGTGTTGGGCGTGCTTGAGAAACGTGTGTGGCATAGTCCAAACTGGATGAATGATGTCAGAATGGCCTGAAATCAGACGACACCAGTGAGTGAGTGATTTTTGAAGTGGTCAGGTAGATGGAATATCAATTGGAGGTGTCTTGTTCTCGTGGTGACTGAAAACACACTTCTAGTGTCACAAACGGCCAAAACGAGTATTTAATGGTCAAATTCATAGAGAAAGACGTCTAATTGACCTGAAATCATAGGGAAAAAATCTTATTATTATTCGTGACATGTACAGGAAGACGGAACGTCAATCGCTCAAGTGGTTTTCAAGGTACGTCTCAATATACGTATTTAAGTGTTGGACGTGCATCAGCAATGCACGTGGGGTGGTCCTAACCAGTCGAATGATGTTGGAATGACCTCAAATTAGACGACAACAATGTGTGAGTGAATTGTGAAGTGTTCGGGTAGATGAAACATCAATCGGAGGTGTCGTGTGCCTGCGGTGACCGATAATGCACATCTGGTGTCATAAACGACCAAAATGGGCGTTTAATGGTCAATTTCACAGTGAATGACATCGAATTGACCTACATTCACAGTGAAACAATATAATTATTATTCTTGACGTGTACAAGGAGACGACACACCAATCAGACATGCAATTTTCATGGTACAGCTCAATAGCTTTTTTTATGTGTTGGGCCTGCTTCAAGAACACACATTGGGCTGTCCAAACCAGCCGAACGACGTCCGAATGGCCTGAAATCAGACAATAACAAAGGTTGGGTGAATAGTAAAGTGGTAAGGTAGGAGACGCATCAATCAGAGGTGTCGTGTGCCCGTGGGGACTAATAACGTACTTCTGGTGTCAAAAATGGCCAAATGGGGGTTTAACGGTCAAATTCATAGCGTACAACATCATATTGAACTGAAATCATAGGGAAAAATTCTAATTATTATTTTTTATGTTTATGAGGAGACAACACGTCAACCAGACGTGCTGTTTGCACGGAACAACTTATTATGCGTTTTTTAAGTGTTGGACACGTTTCAGAAACACGCGTGAGTCGGTCCAAACTGACCGAATGACATCAGAATGGCTTGAAATAAGATACCAACAATGGGTGAGTGAATTGTGAAGTGTTTGGGTAGACGACACATCAATCGGAGGAGATGTCTACGCGTGGTGACCGAGAACGCACTTCTGGTGTCATAAACGGATAAAATGGGCGTTTAATGGTCAAATTCATAGAGACCAACATTGGAAAGACCTAATATCATAGTTCAACAATATAATTATTATTCGTGAAGTGTACGAGGAGAAAAAACTTCAATCGGACATGCGGTTTGTGCGGTACGGCTCAAAATGTGTTTTTTAATTGTTGGGCGCGCTTCAGAAACAAGTGTGGGTGGCCCAAACCAGTCGAACGATGTCGGAATGGCCTGAAATCTGATGAAAAAAATAGGTGAGTGAATTTCAAAGTGGGAGGGAAGACAGAATGTCAATCGGAGGTGTCGTGTGCCCACAGTGATCGAAAATGCACTTCTGTTGTCATTAATGGCCAAAACTGGCGTTTAACGGTCAAATTCATAGAGAATGACATCAGATTGACCTAAAATCATAGAAAAACTATCTAATTATTATTTGAGACGTGTACCAGAAGACAAAATGTCAATCGAATCGGATTTTTGAGTGGTACGACTCAATATGCCTTTTTTATGTGTTGAGCGCACTTCAGAAACTCGCGTGGGGAGGTCCAAACCAGCCGAATGATGTTGGAATGGCCTGAAATCAGACAACAACAATGGGTGACTGAATTTTTATGTGGTCAGGGAAACAAAACGTCAATCAGAGGTGTTGTGTGCCTGCGGTGACTAAGAACTCACTTCTGGTGTCATAAACAGCGAAAACGGGCGTTTAACGATCAAATGCATAGAGGAAGACATTGGATTGACCTAAAATAACATTAAAGTAATATAATTATTATTTGTGACATGTACGAGGAGTAAGCACATCAATCAAAAGTGTGGTTTGCATGGTACATCTCAAAATGTGTTTTTTATGTGTTGGGTGAACTTTAGAAACGCGTGTGGGGTGGTCCAAACCAGCCGAACGATGTCAAAATGGCATGAAATCAGCTGAAAACAATGGGTGAGTGAATTTTGAAGTGTCTGGGAAGATATCATGTCAACCAGTGGTGATGTGTGCCCGCGGTGATCGAAAACGCACTTCTACTGTCATAAATGGCCAAAACGGGCGTTTAATAGTCAAATACAAAGCGAACGACATCGGATTGACCAAAAATCACATGGAAACAATCTAATTATTATTCTTGATATGTACGAGGAGAAGACACATCAATCAGACGTGCGGTTTGGGCAGTACGAATCAATATGCATTTTTTAACTATTGAGCGTGCTTCAGAAACACGCGTGGGGTGGTCCAAACTGGCCGAACGACGTCAGAATGGCCTGAAATCAGACAAAAACAACGGTTTTAGTGAATTGTGAAGTTTTCGGGTAAAAGACACATCCATCAGAGGTGTCGTATGCCCATGGTGACCGATAACGCACTTCTGGTATCATAAACGGCCAAAACAGACGTTTAACGGTCAAATGCATAGCGGAAGACATCATATTGACCTTAAGTCGTAAGGAAAAAATCAAATTATTATCTAGGATGTGTATGAGGAGATGACACATCAATTGGATGTGCGGTTTTCACGGTATGGATCAATATGCATTTTTTAAGTGTTGGGCGCACTTCGAAAATGCATGTGGGGTAGTTCAAACTGGCCAAACGACGTTGAATTGACATAAAATCGGACGAAAACAATGGATGAGTGAATTTTGAAGTGGTCTGGTAGATGACACGTCAATCAGAGGTGTTCTGAGCCCGTGGTGACTGAGAACGCACATCTGGTGTCATAAACGGCCAAAACAGGCGTCTAACAGTCAAATTAAAAGAGGGCGACATCGTATTGACCTAAAATCATATGTAAGCAATTTAATTATTATTCGTGACCTGTACGAGGATACCACACATCAATTGGACGTGCGGTTTGCATGGTACGACTCAATATGAATTTTTTATGTATTGGGCGCTCTTCATAAACGCGCATGGGGCGGTCCAAACCAGATAAATGATGTCGGATTGACCTGTAAGCAGACGAAAACAATGGGTGAGAAATTTTTTGAAGTGGTCGGGCAGACGACACATCAATCGGAGGTGTCGTCCGCCCGTGGTGACCCAGAACACACTTCTGGTGTCATAAACGGCCAAGATGGGCATTTAACAGTCAAATGCATAGCAGATTACATCGAATTGATCTGAAATCATAGGAAAAAATCTCATTATTTTCTGTGATGTGTAAAATGAGACGAAATGTCAATCAGACATGCGGTTTACAAGGTATGGCAGAATATGCAATTTTTAACTATTGAGCGTGCTACAGAAACATGCTTGGGGTGGTCCAAACCAGCCGAATGACGTCGAAATGGAGTGAAATCAGATGACAACAATAGGTGAGTGACTTATGAAGTGGTCAGTAAGACAACACATCAATCGGAGGTGGTGTGGGTCCGCGGTGACTGAGAACGCACTGTTGGTGTCATAAACGACCTAAACGGGCGTTTAACGAAAAAATGCATAGCAGACGACATCAGATGGACCTAAAATAACATGGAAACAATCTAATTGTTATTCAAGGCGTGTATAAAAAGACTTCCTGTCAATAAAACTTTCAGTTTGCACGGTATGTCTCAATATGCGTTTTTAAGTGTTGGGCGCCCTTCAAAAACGCATGCGGTGCGGTCTAAACCGGACGAACAATGTCGGATTGACTCGAAATCCGGCGAAAATAATGGGTTAGTGAATTTTGAAGTGGTCTAGTAGCTGAAATGTCAATATGTGGTGTCGTGTTCCCACGGTGATCGAGAATTCACTTCTGGTGTTATAAATAGCCAAAACGGGTGTTTAACGGTAAAATTCATTGCGGACGACATCATATTAACATGAAATCACAGGGAAATAATCTAATTATTATTTGTGACATGTACGAGTAGTCAGAATGACAATTGGACGTGTGGTTTTCATGGTATAGCTCAATATGTGTTTTGTAAGTGTTGGGCGCTTCAGAATCGCGCGTGGGGCGGTCCAAACCGGCCGAACGACGCTGAAATGGCTTCAAATCAGATGAAAAAAATGGGTGAGTTAATTTTTAGGTTTTCGGGCACACAACACATCATTCAGAGGTGTCGTCTGCCTGCAGTGACCATGAATGAACTTCTGGTATCACAAACGGCCAAAACGGGCGTTTAACGGTCAAATTCATAGCGGACAACATCAGATTGACCTAAAATCACAGGGAAACAACATAATTATTAAATGTGATGTGTATGAGGAGATAGAATAACAATCTAATGTGCGGTTTGTGCGGTATGACTCAATATTCATTTTTTATGTGTTGGGAGCGCTTCAGAAATGCGCGTGGGGCAGTTCAAATTGGTCAAACGGTGTTGGATTGACCAGAAATTATAAGAAAATGATAGTTGAGTAAATTGTGAAGTGTCCAGGTAGACGATACGTCAATTGGAGGTGTTGTGTGCCCTCGGTGACCGAGAATGCACTTCCAGTGTCATAAACGGCCAAAACGGGCGTTTAACAATCAAATTCCTAGAGGACGATGTTGGATTGACCTAAAATCATAGGGAAACAATCTAATTATTATTCGTATCATGTATGAGGATATGGCACATTAATCGGACATGTGGTCTGTGTGGTACGGCTCAATATACATTTTATAAATGTTGGGTGTGCTTTAGAAACTCGCGTGGGGTGGTCCAAAATGGCAGAACGACATCGGATTGACCTGAAATTAGACAAAAACAATGGGTTAGTGAATTGTGAAGTGTTCCGATAGACAAAATGTCAATCGGAGGTGTCGTGTGCCCGCGGTGACAGAGAACGCAATTCTGGTGTCATTAATGGCCAAAACGGGCGTTTGACGGTCAAATTAATAGATGAAAACATCGGATTGACCTCAAATCACAGGTAAACAATCTAGTTATTATTCAGGATGTGTACGAGGAGACAACATGTCAATCGGACAAGCGGTTTGCAAGGTACTGCTGAATATGAGATTTTTAAGTGTTGGGAGCACTTCAGAAACGCGAGTGGGGCGGTCCAAACCGGCTGAACAACTTTATAATGGCCTGAAATCATACGAAAACAATGGTTTAGTGAATTGTGAAGTGGATGGGTAGAAGACACATCAATCAGAGGGGTCGTGTGCCAGCGGTGACTGAGAACGCACTTCTGGTGTCATAAACTGCCAAAACGAGCATTTAATAGTCACATTCATAGAAAAAAACATCGTATTGACCGGAAATCACAAGGAAACTATCTAATTGTTATACGAGACATGTATGAGAAGACAGAACGTCAATCGGTCATGTCATTTGTGCGGTACCACTCAATATGCACTTTTTAATTGTTGGGAATGCTTCAGAAACACGTGTGGGCGGTCCAAACCGGTCGAACAATGTCGAAATCACCTGAAATCAGACGACATCAATGGTTGAGTGAATTGTGAAGTGGTTGTGCCGAAGACACACCAATTGGAGGTGTTGTGTGCCCGCGGTGACCAAAAACACACTTTTGGTGTCATAAACGTCCAAAATGGGCATTTAAATGTCAAATTCATAGTGAACGACAATATATTGACCTTAAATCATAGGTAAACAATCTAATTATTACTCGTGATGTGTAAGAGGAGACGAAACGTCAATCAGATATGCATTTTTCATGGTATGACTCAATATGTGTTTTTTAAGTGTTGGGTGCGCTTCAAAAACTCACGTGGGATGGTCCAAACAGGCTGAACAATGTCTGAATGGCCTGAAATAAGTTGAAAACAATGGGTGAGTGAATTTTTAAATTGTTGGGTAGACGGTACGTCAATCGAAGGTGTCGTGTGCCCGTAGTGACCGAGAAAGTACTTCTAGTGTGATAGACGACCTAAACGGGCGTTTAACAGACAAATACATAGCAGATGGCATCGGATTAACCTGAAATCACATGAAAACAATATAATTACTATTCTTGATGTGTACGAGGAGACGACAGATCAATCAGACATGCAGTTTGCGCGGTACGACTCAATATGCATTTTTAATGTTTTGGGCGTGCTTCCAAAAGGTGCGTGGGGCGGTCCAAACTGGTCGAACAATGTCAGATTGACCTGAAATTAGATGACAACAATAGGTCAGTGAATTTTTTAGTGTTCGGTCAGACGACATGTCAATCGGAGGTTCTGTGTTCCCGCGGTGACCGGGAAAGCACTTCTAGTGTCAAAAATGGGCAAAACGGGCATTTAACTGTCAAATCCATATCAGACAACATTAGATTGACCTGAAATCAAAGGGAAACAATCTACTTATTATTATTGATGTGTATGAGGAGACAGAATGTCAATCGTACATGCGGTCTGTGCGGTACAGCTCAATATGCATTTTTTTAGTGTTGGGCTCGTTTCAGAAACTCGCGTGGGGAGGTCCAAACTGGCCGAATGATGACGGAATGTCCTAAAATCAGACGAAAAAAATGGGTGAGTGTATTTTGAAGTGTTCGGGTAGAAAACACGTAAATCAAAGGTGTAGTGTGCTCGTGGTGACCGAGAACGCACTTTCGGTGTCATAATTGGCCAAAACGGGCATTTAATGGTCAAATTCATATCGAACAACATCAAATTGACGTGAATTCATAGGGAAACAATATAATTATTATTCGTGATGCGTATGAGGAGACAACACGTCAATCGGACTTTTGGTTTGCACGGTACAGCTCAATATGCGTTTTTTAAGTGTTGGGCGCACTTCAGAAATGTGTGTGGGGAGGTCCAAACCAGCCGAACGACATCAGAATGGCCTTAAATCAGAAAAAATTAATGGGTGAGTGAATTTTGAAGGGTTTGTGAAGACGACAGGTCAATAGGAGGTGTCGTGTTCCCACGGTGATTGAAAATGCATTTCTGGTGTCGTAAACGGCCAAATGCACAGTGAATGACATCAGATTGACCTGAAATCATAGGGAAACAATCTAATTAGAACCATATAATTAATGTTTTAAATTTTTGAAATGGTAATCAAAATTATGAATATATTTTTAAAATAGAATACTTTCAATCTGTTACAGTAAGTTTGAATTGAAATATGTTAATTTGTTTCAATTATTTGTTAATAAGTTTTATTCATTAATAATTTTGTTATTATATTTTGTTATGCAATAATATTTGATGATGGATGTGGAGCTCGGAAGAGGACTGATGAGATTTATGTGGGTATATTTTATTGTATTATTTATATTTTTTAAAAAAAATTTAAAAACCTAAAGCGGCCGATGTAGGTGATTCCAGGGCCACCTACAGCGGCCGCCAAATGGCGACCGCTTTAGCTCTGGGCTAATGCAGGAACCGTAGGGCGGCCGCCGTAGCCCATACCAGCTTGCCTTCCCCATCTGCCAAATGGAGGTCACTGATAGCAATAGTGACGGGCCAAAAGCGTCCATCGTTTGGTGGATCCTATGTGGCCTCTATAGACCTTTAGTGATAGATTTTGGCTACCGATAAAGGTCATGATTATACTAGTGACTCCAAGGTTCAAGGATACAGAGAAGGCATCTATATCTAGCAAAAAATACAATATATTAATGAGATTAAGGTGATAATAATATCCTAGATAGTGGAGAAGTTTATCCTTCTGTCACTAATGAGTGTCCCATATATTTTGGCATAGATAGGGAATGCACTGCTTTTCTAGCTCATATGGGAACTCATAGTCAGAAGTGGTAAGGGACCAGAACATGATGGGTAGGATTTTTCTAGCTTACTCTATCCATATGTCAATGTTATGATCCTCCTCATTAGGCATACAATCCTCCATCTGGTCAGACCATAGAATATGCTTCTGAGGTTCTCCTTCAAACTGGAGTGGAATTCTTCTGGATGTTTATGTGGAACTATATACAGTTTACCCCAATGTTTTGAGCAGCTATTTATAAAATGAAATCTATATTTTGAAAACCTCTCTATTCGATGGTTTTTGGGTAATGGGGGATTTCCTTCTTCATGGGATATATATCTCTGGGTACGTTTACTGTAGTAGATGTCAGGAGTAGAGTCCCTATGATATATCTTTACACTACCATGAGGAGGAAAATACCAGTAACGATCATCCTCTACTTTGGGAGAATAGTTGATCGACCCTTTGGGTATTTATAATGTATCTCAAATGACTTCGAGGAAACAAACATTGATAATATTAAGAATATGGGTCTTCATCTACATCGTCATCAGAATATGTCAACCAACCATTTGGAATTGTGCATGGATATGAGCATGTTGTATTACAATTTCCAAAACTAGTTCAAAATCGTCTAATGTGGTGGAAGTATGATCCTACTATTAATAAGCTCTAGGAAAATTCCAATGAGATTCCTCATTATTGGAAGGAATAAAAAAGTTTCCTAATTTATGTTTCATTCTCACTTGGTAAGCATCTTCCTTGACAAGAATATTTCCTCAATATCGAGACATCAGAATAAATTTTTAGTAATTATTTGTAGGAGTATAAGCCTTCCCCAAGGCATGTGTTTCTCAGACATGGTACACCTCGATTGGAACTGGAATATGAGATGGATCTAATTATGCATTCCCCACCGAAATATGATGATGGATCTCTAGAATGGGATAAGGGATATGAGACTCCCCTTGTATTTCCATAGAATGATGGTGGTGGAGTCCTTCTTTTGTAGAAGTAGGAATATTTTCCTGGAATCCATGATCTTGTAAAAATATTCTTGAATATTTACTAATAGTAATATGAGCTTTTCCCAAGATGTGTTCCATTATCATTTGATTATCCTCAAAAATAATGGAGATATGATCTTGATCCTAGTCCTTTAGAGTATGTCACAAGTCTTCTTTGAGTGGAATATAAGCCTTCCCTAAAGATGTTCCCCTTTCACATGGTGAGACACTACTAGAACGAGGATATGAGCCCAATCCTAGGATATTTAGAATTTTTCAATGAAATTTTTCGAGAGGAATATGAGTTTGTCTTGAGGCATGTTCCCCTCCCACGGGGGATATCCCATCTAGAAATGGTATATGAGATAGATCCTGAGCCTTTATAATATTCCCTTATAATTGTTTGATCAAAATATGCCCTCATACCTAGTTATGTATATCAATCACCTAGTCATCCACAATTATAATGAGAATATGAGTTTGGTATGGTTCATTGTCCTTTACTAGAATATGCAGATAATCATCCCACATGAGAGAAAGAATGTGTTATTTCCCTAGAGAAACCACTTGTTCATAATGTTCTGAGTGTTGAGTATTTATGTCAATAGGGACAAAAGTATGTGCCTACCCAGTATCAATACCAGTGTCAGAATATGCTAGTGGATTTCAACAATTTTTTCTAATATGTATTGATTTTTTTATAAAAGTGTGTGTAGTGATATTAGCCTACACATGTTCCTCCCTCATTATATAATGGTAGATATCTTCAATAGAAGCATCGATATGATCCCAATTCAATCCTCCTTGTTCCATAGGAATATTTTGATCGACATCATGCATGGGGGTAGGGATATATGTCTCCCCCATGCTAGTTGTATGAATATGACCATAGACTTATTCCATGTGATAAGGGATATTATCCATCTCAGTAGTTACTATATGAATATACTGAAAAACATCATCAATGGGAGTGTGGATATGTTCCCACTATTTGATATCTAGTACAATCCTCTCCTGATGTGTCTTCTTTATCGCTCGTGCTTCGACATAATAGGTGGAAGTGTATCAAGTGGTGCCAGCAGCTGGTGACTGGTCGGTATAGGTGGGATTGAGCTAGGGATGGCGGTTGATTGGGTCCCTTCATGGAAGCACCTAAGTAGGAATAGATCTAAATTTTACTCCCTATTCCACCTTCCTCAGTTATTGAAGGGGTGGTTTTCATGCTCCAGGGATAATATCTTGAAGTAGTTGGATATGGTAAAGAGGGTGATAGTCTTAGCTAAAATGCAACCTGGGTGATGTAGAAACATCAGTTTCCAAACATGGATACCTTCATGGGAGGCTTTCAGGGTTGGGTTTCTACCACATCAGTTGTATTCCAAGACAATTTTGTTCCCCACTTGATGTAAAACCTATCATAAAGGTGAATTAATTTTTTGACGTTCGGGGGTTGAATCCAAAGGTTATTTAATATAAGGTTGATGTATGTTGAATTTATCTAATATCAGGATGATATGGATGATAGCAGTATCAACAGTCATTCATACAATAAGTAATAAGGTTAAAAATTAGTGAAATATCGTAGACGTGATGCATGCTCAATCTGGTTTTCATGTCTGACATAGTTTTCCTTTTATTCATGATCTGTACATTCTAATCGAGTGGACTTGTCAATGAAAATATGGAATTATTTTATGAAAATTATGGTTAAACAAGATCAACTATAAAATGTATGTCATTCTTACTAGCTTTTATTGATATTTCAATTAGGATTCATGCCACATGGTTACTGAACAATCCTGTTATTTGAGGGTTTTACATTGGGCTCATTGATTTCTTAGCTTATAAATAGAGAAAAGGAAAAATTTGTTATTAACATATCTTCTTGTTATTTGAGAGATTCACTTCGGCTTCAAAAAAAAATTTGTCAGGAATTTGATGTGGATGGGATTATCAAGATGGTTTTATTGTGGGGGGTTCAATGCCTTACTCAATCACTCGCTTCAGGTTTACTGTATTTTTAGTCTTCCCTAGAAACTCCTGATGGTTCTAACATCCATAAATGTATACATACCTTCATTCCAAAGGTAAGAATTCAATTGGGGTTATTGACCCAAATATTCTTAGGGAAACACATTGGTTGAGTTGATGAGAGCTCAGGATCATTGCTCCCTTTTGGGGTGAATTTTTTACTACTCCGGGACTCTCTTATTGATATAATATATGTTCATAAATTACATCCAAATATGGATATGGGAACGGTTACCCTTACAACAATATCATAGGTTAATCCCTTTTATTTATAGGATAAGGGGATCTGATTAGTGAATCCATCATTATATACTTGATTTCCATCATCCATTTCATAGTAATGGGTAGCTTCTTATGTTATAAAACCATATAACCAGGTACTACATAATTTTCTACCATGTAGGGAGACTATTAATATTTTTAGTATGGTAGTAAACCATTATGATGTGTCCCATGTATCATTGTTATAGTAGCAATAAAATCTACCATATTTCATTAAAACCTATGTATTTTAATGTCATTATTAGAGGATATATGAATCCATACTTAAGCACTTGATATTCAAGATCAAGTCTTAAGGAGACATCCAATGTATCCTGGTTAAACTGGGAATCAAATTTATCATAGTTTAATTGATTTCTCAATCCACTATAATATGAGCTTAATGTTTATCCCATTGTAATGATTGGGTCTCGATGGTTGAGATGTTGAAGGCATGATGGTACATACTCTGAAGTAGATAACTATTTGATCTTGATCCTTTGGAAGGTGTCCTACATATCCTATTTATTGGTGGAATCATTGTTCTTATATTTCATTCATAGCCTTGGGATGGCCCCCAAGGTAGATGCCCTTATATCGAGGAAATTATATCATGCAACTCATTAGGGCATACACACCAAGGTTTTTCAAGCTGTTTTAGATTCGTGATGTGACTTATATGACCATTGAAACTACCTATGATCATGTGAACCATGCTCTATATGAGAAAAAAAGGGGTAATAAGTAATCTGTCTCACTTCATATGGATGTAGGGATTACATGCTAGGAAAACCCTTAGGATATTTAATATGGTGGTTGGCCCTTAGGAAGGCGTCTTAGATATCCAGGTTATAGCAAGAACAAAATTTATCATAGTTGAGTTGATCAGGGATTTCACACTAGTGTTTCCATATTAATAGAGTATTATGGGGAATGTGATATTATTATTTCAATTCTCTAAGATCGCGCAAGCTATTCTATTTGGGGGAAACAAGGGATCATGAATGATTAGTCTCATTTCTTTTAGATGTTGGACTAATGTTCTGGGTATGCCTTTTGTATGGTTAATATATATCTCAGGCCTTGAAGAGGCATCTTACGTATCCTAGTTATGGTTGAAATCAGAGTCATATTTTTTTAATTGAATGGGGATTACACACTGACATTTCCATTTCATGCATGACATATCATATTATTCTACGGATCAGGGCTTAAACTCTAATGTTGAACAAGGTTATCGTTTCATGGGATACCTAGTTGACCTTTCATGCTAGTCTTCAAGATATGCATTGATTTTCTTCATGGAATTCCATGATTATATGCATGATATGTTGAAGGGTGTATTCCTGACATGTCCAAAAACAATTACATGATCTATTTTACATATCTGAGGGAATTTAAAAAAACAAGATGGCATGACCAAAGGTTGTTGCATGATCATTGCTAACTTGCCTAGAGGATATCAGAATACCTGACTAGTTGATGCTGTAAATTATCACATAATCCAAGAGGACATGCTTAGAGGGATTCACTTGATCCATCAAACATACCCTGGTGTCATCAAAATAGGTGGATAAAGTTCTTAGAGAGTGTTTCAAGACTTATTGTGACATGTCTTGAAGGATACCACATAACCTGGATGACTTGTCTAGTGGTCATCGTGAGATCTGGATGGTGTGCTAGGAGGATGTTGCAAGAGCCATTTGAAATAATTGGGTTCTACCATTAGACTCAAATAAAATGCACTTGTACCAAAAAATGAGTTGGGTGACACATGAGAAGGAACCTGTAAGACATTAATGGTGATCCCATAGTGTTTTTGGATACGTGGGTGTCATTTCAGAGTTGATTCACGTGACATTATTTTGAAATGTCTAGATTAAATTTCCTGATTGAAAAATTATTCAAAAGGAGCCCCACATTATCTGGGTGACATTCTATCATGTTGTCGCATAACCTGGATGGTTCATGCGAAGTGTATGAGGATAAACATATTATTTCTTCACATAAGTGTCTTATTTTTTAGTCTTTGTTCTAGCATTTATATTTTGAATGCCTTAGATTTTTTCATTGTAATATTTTTTAGGTTTCATATTATTTTTCACATATTTTTGTTGTCTTACACATATTTTTCAAGAATTCATTTGCATGGTCTATATGTGATAACAAAAAGTGCTTATGCTTGTTGCACGGTTGCTCAGGTTGTTCCCTAGATCATACCTGATGGGAAGCATTTCCATTCATTATCATCTGCACTGAAAAATCCATTTAATGTGGTCATGTTTAATCAATAAAATATGCAATGATAATTTCATATTTTTAGGTTGATATGTCCATATGCCTCCATGAGTTCAAGGAGTCTATTTAAAGGACTTCACGTGACCTTAGTTGACTTTTATGTGACCTTCCATTAGACAAGGATGAATTATCATGGGGACTTTGTGAAATCGAATGATATTTTCCAGGTGTCTTATAAGATCATGATATAGACATCCCAAGCATATCAAATGAGTTTTATGATCGTGAGAGTTTCCCACGTCCTCCCCCTTTTTTACATTATTTATTGTACAAAGGTTGGGTGTTTCTCAATTTTGTTTAGGTGTTGTCCTGGAAAATCCCTACACCTCTTGGCAATTCATAGTGTGACCAAAAATGGGCTTTGTGGAGATGAATTATCATTTCGTAGACAACTCCATCTTTTTTCCCTTATAGAACCAAAGGGGGAGTGTAATATCTCCTATACATTCTTGAGGCACTTCGTGCGATCAGGATGACATGTCAATGGGATTTTGTGATATGTGGTGAACTTTTCATCAATTTTTCTATGTTTTCTTGCAAATATACTTGGCAGAGTCATTTGATTTTTATGACCAAAAGAGGTTCTCATCTCCCCTAACCCACTTTAATTTCCATTTTTTATTTTACTAATCCTTGGGATCTCAAAAGTTTTGATAAATGTTGTCGAAGATAATCATTGTCCCTATTGATGATGCAAAATGTATGTTTTCAACCGCAAGAGGATCCCACCATTTGGATAATTTCCTCTTATTTTCAAAGGATTTTTTGGGGGTTTTTCAAGCATCCGCTGGTTAGAAAATCATGTGTCCTAGGGGATCTCATTAGGAATCCATCGCATGATCAATGTGTTTCGAGGGTGCCTTCTGAAGAGCATAAGTAATTTTTAAAGGGACTTCACGGGATCTTCCACATGCGATGTGATTTTCATCACATTATGTTGGTCACACAATCACGTGTCTCTTGGATGATTATACGATTTGAGAGTCCTTATCCACAATCTTTTTATTTTATTTTGTGGTAAGGATAATACCTATATTTTTGGTTTTCTTCCTTTTTGAATTTGATAATACTCATTTTGAGGGTGATAACAGATGCCAAAGTGGTATCATAATCACTTTATCATGATATCACTTATCATGTAGGTTGTATGCTGATGCCATCAACTTATGTGATCAATGTAACTTTCCATTGAATTTGTTGAACTAAAAAATTCCTATAGAACATAATTTCCATGGATTTATATTGGATATATCATATCCATAAAAAGGATTGAGATCCCAACATCCATTAAATAATAGGTGGTCCAAATCCATTCTCACAATATTCATTAATGAAATATTACTCGTGATGCACCCAACATATCCCACATCCCCGTGAATATATGTCATCATGGTTTCCATAAATAAATAATTGTATGATCCTTATAACACTAATTAATAATAACATTAAGTTATAAGGATAAATACATAAATATGTAGATAGTAACATACACTAAAACATATAAATGAGGATTTCGTACTACTAGGTCATAATATCATAATATCCAAAACTGGATATTACCAAGGTAATACACCATGAGAAGGTGACTCAATGTACTATGGGTATCCACCCATTATAGCCTGAATCATTTGTGTCCTTAATATTATTTCATCTAAATATAGAAATTATATTTATGAATACTTTCATGGATATTCAAGGGTCCCATAATAAAAAAGAACTTATATGACATTTTAGTGTGACAACTACTATTAGGATATTACAACATACTATGATACACATAAGACCAATCATGATGTGTTAAATAGTTTATTAATACTCAAATCAATGGTTACATGTTATAATAATGTACAAAAAAAATTCTAGGGCACCAAATCCACCAGACTCCTACTTTTACTAGATCCAACTGTTTACAACCTTCAGTCCTCAAGAAATCACATGATACTCATTATTCTACTAAGATAGGAATTTAGTCAAGGGTTCTTACAAGTTTTCAAATTGATAAATAAGACATTCTACACCATCACTCCTCTAATAAAAATCCATCAATAGATGATACTTTAGGATTATGTTCTTTGTCTTTTATTGTGACCATGGCTATTTTTCAAGAGCCAATAGATCAATATTATCATAATACAATGTGATAGTTTCTTTACATCTAGGTAGCACGTTAAGATCCTAGAAATTATTTGGAATCTAAACAGCTTCCTTTCCTATATCATACAATTTTATATACTCCAACTTCACTATAGAATTAGTAAAAATTGGCTTCCTTAAAAACTTCTATATCACAACTCCTCCGTTGATATAGAAAATGTATCCTGATTATGACTTCATAACATTCTGTAATTTTTGAAAACTACCATTTGTATAATCTAATTTGATAAACTTCCCTTCTCATCTATACATGTGAACATGTCCTTAGTTCTTCTTAAATATTTCATTATAACATGAAAAAAATCTAATTTTATTCTCTGGGATCAACTTGATATCTTCTAACCATGATCATTACATTGGCAACATAATGTATAGTACAAACCATGGAATAAAAAATTGATCCTATCACTGTAGTGTATGGGATATTACTCATTGTATCTTTTTTCTCTTGTTTATGGGGAAAAGTTTTCTTAGAAATATGTATACCATGTGACTCTAGAACCAATCCCCTACTATATTATTCCATAGTAAAACAATTTAGTATCTGGTCAATATATGTACTTTGAATATTTCCATGACACCTCATAAATTTATCAATAATGACCTTTATTCCTAGAATATAGGCTTCTTTGCCTAATTCCTTCATGAATAAACACTTTTTTAACTAGTCGTTTATAGATAGTAAGACTAGTATTTAGTTTCCAATACATAATATGTCATTAATATATAAAACAAGGATAATGACTGCATTCCCAAAAAAAATAGTATAAACAAATAGATCACATTAATTCATAATAAAACCACATTGTTTTAGAGATTCATTGAATTGAATGTTCCATGACGTAGATGCTTTCGCCATTCCACAATGGGAAATCTGACACTTTAAAATATTTTTGGCATCACCAAGAGTCAAAAAACCTTCTTGCTTCTCCGTGTAGAAATATTTCTAAAGGTTCTCATTAAGGAAATACATTTTTGAAATCCATCTTCCAAATTTCATAATCATGGTATGTTGTTTTATCAATTACAATTTTGATGGATTTAAACCTTAAAACTAGTGAAAGGTTTTCATTATAATCATTTCCATGACAATGTTTAACACCATTATCCACTTGACTTAACATTTAGGTATTTAATTTACCTTCCAAGTCAAATTTTAAATTTAATACACATTTACACATTATGGGCATTTTATCATATATCAAATCAACCAAAACCCAATCATAGTTCTAATTCATGGATTACATTTTAATATTCAAGGATTCATTACATCATGTCACTTCTTATATCTCTACAACCTCTTTGTATTAAATAGGTTAATCATTTATAACCTAAAATGAGTCACTATATTGAGTTACTAGAAAATAATAACTCTCTAACTCCCTTACCTCTCTAGTGCTCTTATATAGTACTTGTGTTTTAGGAACGACTTCTTTTACTGGGATCTGTGGAGCCAATTCCTGTAACAACTCTTATGTATCATGAGCATAAACTTCATTGAAGTCAATATTTCTCCCAAAATCATTTTTTAGGATGTTCTCCCAATCATGAAATATGAAATTCATGGATATAATTATTTTCTTAATTAAGTGTTTTTGTAGTTAGTATGTCGTTATTTTCATGGGATACCCTACAAATATACACCTCGTTTCCTAAGGTTCTAGTTTTTTCCTAATAATTCCATAAAAAACATCTCACAACCCCATACACATATATGTGATAAAACAAGTTTTATTCCATTCCATAACATGAAGGAAATTTTTTCTTACAATTTAGTTAGTACTTGTTTTAATATGTATTTCATAGTTTTAAGGAACATCCCAAAAATAATAATGGAATATCTCTATGAATCATCATCTACCTCACCATGTCTAACTAGGAACATTACATCCTTTCACTAACACTATTCTATTGTGATGTTTAATTTGGAGTATGTTGATATATAATCCCAAACTCTTATAAAATGTTGATAAACTCATAGTTAAGATATTCACCACCTCGATCTGATTGAACCTTTTTATATTCAATCAATGTTTATTCTCTACTTCATTCATGAATTATATAAATTTCTCAATGGAATCATTCTTATACATCATTAAGTACACATATCTATATCTACTCAATTCATCCATAAAATATCTGAAGTAACAATATCAACCACAAGCTTCTATAGAAAATGGTCCACACATATTAGTGTGTAAAAATCCTATAATCTTTATGGATCCTTCAATATGTACATAAAATGGTGTTTTTTACATTTTTATTTATACTCAAGCATTGAAAATTTCATGTGGTTTTAGTTCAGAAGATTCTAAATTACCATCATGAAAATGCTTTTTCAGACAATTATCTTTTATATGACCACGATGCCATAACTGTGTGTTAATAAATTCATTTGAACATGATTTTTGATCTACTTCCAATACGTGGTTTTTATAATTTAATACATTAAATCCATTATTTAAATTCACCATACCATAATAAATTTTTTATTTATTAAATAATCTATGTTTATTACCATACCATAGAATAAACCCTTATGCATCTAGGAATGACTGAGAAATAATGTTCTTGGTAACAGTTGGTATATAATAAATATATTTTAAAACTAATTTCATTATAGTTAGAAATGGAAGGTAGTTGCCTTTTATGACTAAAGATCTAGGCTCACATATTTTATCACATGTAAATCCACCAATACTCTAGAAATAATATGGAATCTACTTGGATCCTTAATTTGGTTACATATATCAACACCACAAGCTGTATATGATACCCAATTTGTAGATATTGAATGATTACACTTCATAATGAATGAACATTTTTCATCCCCTTCCATCTAGGTGTAGTTATCCTTCCAATGGCCTCTATTTCAACTTGAAAAACATACTACCTCATTTTTCATACCATTCCTCTAGATCATTAACTTCTAGGAAAGATGGTTCTTGAGATATTTACACATTTATGAGTCATGGTACCTTTATCCTTATTCTTAATTTTGTTATTCACTATAAGGATTGTGGGAATGTCATGCCTCATGTCCTTAACCACTAGGAGAATCAGAGTAAGATGATCAAAAAGTCTCTTCTCATTTTTTATTCATGATATTTTTTACAATAAAACTAGAGGAGGTCTCGAAAGTGATAAAAGTAGGACATTTGTCTCAAACTGATCTGAGAATTTAATCCCAAAGATGTCTATGTGTTCAATGAATCCAATAATCTTGACTACATGATGCACAGCTGGTGCCCACTCTCCAAGTTTAGTTGTAAATAGAGCATTGGAGATCTCATATCTCTCTAGTTTCAACTTCTATTGATAGATATCCTCAAGGTGAGACATCATGTTATATGTATCCATGTTCTCATGTTTCTTCAAAATATCATTGTATGTGGATGATATCATGAAACACTAAAAATTTATAGAATCATTCAAATTTTTATGATAGAGATTCAACTTTTCCTCACTAAACTCATTGCTAGGCCAATCAATTATAGGGTCTTCTAGTACATACAATTTATTTTCAGGGAGTAAGAAAAAGTTTAAGAAAATTTAACACTCCTAGAAAATTATTCCAGTGATAAGGTTATGCTTCTCAAGTAAGGATCACTGTGATATTTTGAAGTCATTTTTTTATTGTTTTAACAAATAATATGAGATGAGTTTTTTAATTTATCTATTAAAATTTTGATGATTAAATAAATATTATATTTATTAATCTCCCACTATTTTATCAAAACCCAATAAACATCACCATTTTATTTGGAATATGCTATTTCCTAAAATTTTAGTTGAATGTATATATATTAGCATTCTCACAACCTCAATATTGGATGGTTAAGAAATTTGAAGGATTTTAGGATTGAATTCCAAATTCCAACATTGTTAACTCATAGTTCCTTGACCTATTAAGTGTACTCGTTGATCTTAAAATTCAAAAATTGGATTTCCTCAACCCTTTACTCTCAGTTACACCAATTATTACTTTTTTATTCAACACATGATGTGAATAAATTTAATTCATCCTAAAACATTACGTTTGAATTACATGATAATTGAATGAATGCCATGTTTGACTGGTCAAGTTCCATAAAGCATGGTTCTATTTTAACTGAAGTGGTGGAAGGCTATACCAAATTAATATATAAAATTGATGTATTTTTTTTTGTACCTAAATTTACAATTAATATATTTATTAAGTGAATGTAATTATTAATTCTATTTAAAAAAAATTTTAACCATGTCATAGATAATATTTATGCATAATCCAATGTATTTTAGTTCAGTCTATCAATGATGTAAATCCATTAATTCATGTGATCAAGAAAAAACATCCATATTGAAATAATCTTGAAACTAGAAAAAATTAAATTAATAAAGTTCTATGATCATGATCTTTTACGAATGGTTGGTTTATTTATAAGATGATAAACCAATCATTGACCTAGATAAACAACACCTTGATCCATTTATGGTTTGTGTTACAGCTATCCTCCATTCCACATATGTATCCATCTATGATTGGTTTCTATTTTCCTCAAATCTTGAATAACCTCTCATATCTTGGGAGCTCCATCCATTACATACACATTTACAATCATGTAGGTGAGGGGAAAAATGTTTGGTTTGGGGGTATACATAAAAGAAACCACGGGAACACCTTCCTTCACATAAATAGATTATAGATGAAACATAAGAAAAAAACTTAATTTCATAAAAAATTAAATGAAACTAATCACATAAAAAGTTCTAGTCCAATCTCAAGACCATCCACAAGCATGAATTTAATTCTGACATTAATAAAATTAGTATTAAATTATAATCGTTCTTATTTCAGATAAATCTAACTAGAATTAATTAATTATCATATTTAATTAATCAATTATTTTATCTCAATTCTAATCCAAAATTTTCTAGAGATTATATTCACTTATAATTTTATACAATTTAAATAGATTTATTTATAATTTTCTATTTGAAAAATATACCATGAAAACAATGTGGTGAGTAGCCATCTAAATGATCCAATGTGTATTATAATTAAATACTATTTAATCATAAGACATTTGTCATACATGACTTATCACATAATTTTACGGCATGTAAAACCAAATTAATTTCCATAAGGAACACATGGTATTACCAATGAATGTTAAGATTTAATTAATATAGAGTAATAACTATAATACGACTTATACAAGACATGTATATCTGAACATTGCGTAGAAATTAATTTTCATATATATATATATATAACCCATGACATGGAATTTTCTATGAACATAATAACCAAAAAACACATTTTGACATTTTGATAAGTTTTTCAATGAATATTAGATTAATTTTATTTCTACATAATTTGGTAAGAGTACAGGGTGTGTATATTGGAGCTACATAACCTGTATTGTTTTCACTTTCAATCTGTGGAACTTGACAGGGGTCTTGGAATGTAACCATGACATTGAAAATTTTTTAGTACATAGAATGAACATGGGATAAAAGGTGTTTTCTCTCAATGTTACCAGGACACAAGTCATGTATGTTGTATATTAGAATTCCACTCCCATCTATGACTAATGTACTACATGTCATGTACTAATGTTACAAAATGTGTTCTCCAATGGACTATGTTCCAGGATATCCCACTCAACACATAATGTATAAATAAATTCACAATGTGTAATTAATTCACAGTAATTTAATTAATTCTTAATTAATACATGGTGAATTAAACACTAGTACATGGTGTGTACCTATGGGTTACATGATGTGGAATCTTTTGTAATCTGGATAAAATCCTCATTTCCTTCGGATGAGTTCTTCAAATCCATTTCAATCATAAAATTAATTGATTGGATTATTTGTACAAGAAAAAAGAGGATGAATTTATATATCACAATTGGTATTAAATAATCATTAAACTGGGATTAAAAACTAATTAAAAATGTGTAAATCATTCCATTATCATTATGTAAATATAAATAATTATGTTACCCCTTGATGAAACTTGATGGTTTCTGGTGAAACAAATACATTTAGTGTGTCCTTCCAAACTTTTATTTAGTTCATGATCGATGATTAATCTAAAATATAAATAAGGATAAATGATATGAGCTGAAAAATTAAAACAAATAATATAGAAAAAAGGATAAACTCCTAAAGAAAAATGTAGGATTCCCATATAATATTTATCATTAATTTGATAAATTAAAGAATTATATTGTGAGAACATATTTTTTCTTTGATAAATATGAAAATGGATCTACATTTTACAATCAATTCATTGTATGAATGAATAATAGATTCCCTCTAGTGGTTATCGACATGTATTCCATGAATCTCTGGATAATGTCATAGGAACCTTAAAGTACTAGCACTATATATCCTATCACTGGCGTCATTCTCCTTTGATCACCCTAAGAATCACATCGAAAGGATTATCCTTAGTCTCTCTAAACTCAAGATTGGATGGTGGTGGATGATCAACTTCTTTTCTTGTGAGTGATCTAGGAGAGAGAGAGATCTCTACGGATTGATAGGATTGTCTCTAGATCTCGATGTTCAAAACACAAAATGAATTGGACATCATAATAATATAAAATAATTTGGTTCTTATACCACTTGGTTTAGAATAAATAATTTCACAAGTACCTTTACTATTTATTAAATACCTAAACAACCCCATTCCTATAATAATAATATTATTATTTCTTGAAATGTTCATAAATGAAAGAATAAAATTAAACAGTATTTACTCAAATAATATTCAATATATATTATTTCTCACCAGAATATTACAAAATATCTTCTATTCCTCCAAAATATTTATCGGTACTTCAATAATGAGTATTTTTTAGTAAATATATATCACTGCAATATAATTCAATAAATAAATATATCTAATATCCACTAAAAAGGAAATAACTATTTATTAAATATTTCACTCATATTATATTCTCTCGAATAACTGGTGAAAGAATATATGATCTCAAAAAACCATGAATAATTATTAAAAAAAATTTGGGAATAATATTTACTCAAATTTTTAAATAATAAATAATAATATATCATTTAATTGATATTCAAGATACACTTATTTTCTGACCCTCTAGGCCTATTTGTCAGTGGAATTAGAAAACGAAGTATAAATTCCAAGGTTAAATCTAAAAAAATTCCATGTTACCCATATAAAAAGAAGGTAATTCCAAAAAAACATAATACCTTATATGGAAGCATATTATGTAATGATATCCCTTTATTGCGATAACACTAATCAAGCAAGATTCATGCTTGTGTCATCAAACTATGTGCTCGATGTCTCTTCCTTTGAATTTCTAAAAATGAACTTTTCTAGTGAACACCATGTAAAATGATTTATTTATTCTATATCATTTGCATCAATGTTTATGGGATTTAACATTCCATTTTAGAATAAGAGGAAAAATCCATTCTCATATTATACATTAATGAAAAATTACTTGTGACAGACCCCAAATATCCTACCTCATCATGACCATATATACCAATGGTGTTCATTAACACATCAAAGTACGTGAATTATGTCACTAATTAATAATAATATTAAAGTAATAGTATCAATAAAGATATCCATATATAGGAATGCCTAATGACACATATAAATATTTATTTTCCATTAGTGGGTCACATTCTCATAATACCGTACACTGGATATTATGAAGGGCATGTACCAAGATAAGGTGCCTCAAATAAAAATGAGTATCCACTATTGATTTCCTAAATCATTTTTTCCCACTGATGATTTAATACGGTAAAAGAATATATATGTAAGAATACTAATGGGTCACTTGTGGGTTCCCATCATTTTGGAAAACTGCTATGACCTTTCAGTGTAATATCTACTATTAGAACATTATCACATACTATGTTATGAAATAGAACAATATTGGTGTAATAAATAGTTTATTAATATAAAAAACCATGAAAACATGTTATAATAAAGTACACATATGTTGGTTCTAGGGAACCAAATATAACAGGTTTGGTGTATAATATGTCTAAGAAGGGTTCTATTTATGAAGAACATTGTAGGAGATAATGTTGTTCACATATGAACTACTTGTCATTGTATATGTGTTTCTAATGACACTAAAACATTATGTTCATCAACTTTTTTTTTGTAATATGAAATTAATATACCTATATTATTATGTAATATCTATGTTTGAAAAGTTTTGGTATTTTCTTCACTATTGTAGATAGAATAAAAACGCTTTATGGATTACCTATTGGTTTGGGGTTAAATACACACAGAAGATATAATGAATTTTTGTATATGGAAGATCTTTAAATGAGTACATATATTATGATATCAATACCATTTTTTAAGGTGTTGAACAGAATATTTGAGGTAGTTTTTAAGGAAAGAGAAAAACATGAGTAAGATAGGGAAAAAATATATAATTTTTTCTACAATAGATCCATCCATGAAATATTGTCTTTCTATGCCACACCAATGAATTAATATTATTGAAAACTGATTTAGGGTATTTTTATTATTTAATGGTGTATTGAAAAATTGGATATTATTATTTGGATTTCACATTTAAATATATATGAGATACAAGAAGTTGATTCCTCCATTTTCATCAGTTTATTTGGGCTATTGTGATTATAGTTTAGATTAGCTACACTGTTTCAAATTTTTCTTGGTCTGTAGACCCCTAGAAATTATAATGGAATAATATATAATTTGTACTTGTGTTGAATGGTGTTTAACAAGTTGAATTGGATTAATATTTGGGTACTTTGATTAAATTTAATGAACAAAAAACTATGATTTAGGATGTTGCATCTGTGAAAAATTTGAATTTTATTTTCTCGAGAATTGTGATAGGCTATTTTGAGTTTTATAGAGGTTATGGGAGAGTGATTTAGGCTATGTAGTTGAAAAAATTATTATTAAAGGATTTAGTTTTGAAATTGTTAACTGAGAAGTTTGTTTTATGGTGATAAAAATAATAGATGCATGGGATTTCCATGGTCATGAAATAAATGAATTTATATTTTTGGTTAACAAGCATCCTAGAAAAAAATTATCTTATAAAATGTGAGGGGTGGACGGAATAGATTTTTGAGGTTCTTATCACTAAACATGAAATAATTGAATGAAAATTTTATTGTCCTTCATGCTTGGGAAATTTAAATTTTTTAGAAATGACGAAGGTTCTTGTATTCTATATTGATGGGGAAATAGGAGTTGGAACCATCCCTGATGGATTTGGTGGTATGTTGTTGTTTGCATTGATATTTTTTCATGTCCCACATTTCCACCAATGACCCAATACCTGTGTCAGATGATGAATTAACGTATAGAAGATGTCATACATGAATACCTATTGTTTATTGAAACATATCAATGACCCAAAATTCCACTAAGAATATGATCTTTCTTAGATGAGAGTCTGATACGACACAAAGCCAAAAAAATATGTCTTGAACCCCTAACCAACTAGGCCAACTCAATTGAGGCGCATGTGGGACTAGTTCAACAATTCCCAGGAGAGTTAGCCCAGGAAAACTGGTGACCTAGTGGGGTAGCATAGCTCCCGCAAGGATGAGGTCGATCTAACGTATGGGGCCCGAGGTGCACAAAACTGTAGGGACGTGCTCATATAGGATGGGTAAGGCCCAATGGGTGGAGATTTTTTCATGTGGTACAAGTTTCGACCTCGTTGTCGGATCAAACTAATAGCCTACATCGAATGTCTTATAAGAATAATGTAGTAAGGCATGGGAATTCGATGTGGGAAACATATTTTTTCTTTGGGATCAAATTTTGGTCATATGATATAGTCCCAGAAGCTCTGCACTATCAGATCTCACACCCAGTTGATCCTAGTTGTCCGCTCCATCCCGAAGAATGAGATTTCAATTCCATCTGATGTCCCTGTGCCACATGACACCCATCTTGAACATCCTTTCACACTGGATCGATACCCTGAGGCACACCTGATGATCCCTCTCTATCACTTCCATGAATTCAATACTTTTCCAATGATGTCATAGGTTCATGGTAGTTCCCACGAGATCTAATCTTTGAGGCTCACTGGTCTCTCACAAGTATCCCTGACAACATTCTTTGATACCACGTGATCCTTTCATGATCACGCCACCGAACTGAGACGATTGAGAGGGGCTACCGCAAGCCCTACCAGTTCCTTCTGCACGTTTGTCTGACAACATCCAATGTCATTGTATGGTCATTCCATGATCATGTGACTGAACCATGGTAACCTATACGAAACTATTATGTTACATGACAGCAATCAGTAAGAACCTTTGAATGGATTTGAAGCCAACACATGATCACCACATGATCATGTGACAGAGATAAGGATAACCCATGGGTTATACCAAGACATTTCAGAACTGCAGATCCCTTCTGCCTCTATGTGTTTTTCATTTGATTTATTTTTTATTTTTCATAGACATGAAACTCCATGTGAACGTGTCCCTCTTATAATAAAAATCAGCACCTCCCTCGACCTCACGTGACTTATATACACCGCCTGACCTCTCAAAAAGATCACACAAGGGTGAGAGGGGAAGTGCTCTGAAAAAGGGGGAACTCCAAAGGATAGAGGGGTCGACCGCTACCATCAAGGAACACCTCCATGTAAATAAAGAGGCCCCTCCCATGGTAATCAAAGTAACATGTCCTTAGAATAACATCTATAATGATCCTCATATGATCAGATGATTTCTTATCAGACCCCTATGAATGCTCGTAGGGCCTTCTATGAGGCCTCCCATCAGATCACGTGATCTCAAGATCTATGGTATATCATGAGATGCATGACTTAGGATACACGAGGCACCCATATTTTTTTCTACATATATGCACCAGTGAAGATATAAACCCCGATCTCATGAATACCATGAGTGTCCTTCTCCAACAACGTCTTTACAAATCCCACCAGAAATGACCATCCATGCTAGAAAATAGAACCCACAAGTCCTTGGTATGATGTACTTAGCCATCATTGTACCCATTGTTAAAAACATGTGAGTCACATGAGAAGGAAGGCATTAGGGTGTTGCAAATTCGCGATCATATAGAACACCATCTATAGCCTCTGATTCCCAAGACAGATAACCCCTATTTTCGTGTCCCACCCCCGTAGAACCCTTATGAACCCTCAAACATGTGTAAATTCTAGCCTCCTTTGGTCCCACATATACTCATTTCCACAAACATGTGGACTGTACATGGAATCACATTCATAGTCAAGGTGTACATCGTATGATCCCATTGAAGATTATGTGCTCGTATAATTGATCATGAATCCAGGGGGTGTATAAACATGTGCATGAAGGCATCGATATAAAACCACTTTCACATGATCTCAAGGCCTGTCGCAAGATCTAATCTACACTGTATGTGTCGTCAAGAGTTTCTTCCTCATCATAGATGATTCTTGGGGACCCCTTTTTTATACATTTGTGAGGTCATGCGGTCAATGATCCAGGCACTCTATGCTATACAATTATCATCGACCCTTTATGGTCATGCTGTATTTTGGCCATCATGAAGGGGTATCATGAAAATATCCCCTTAGTGCACATAGGATCCCATGGATAGGGCCTTTCCTCACAATGCAAACCCCACAATGTATGCCGTCAGTAGGAGCACTCGTACGCATATGCTTCCCATGCAACTGAAGGTGTAATATCTTGGGATATGCACTTGAGATACTTGTACAAGTGAATACTTCATTAACACTCATGAGACACTTTGATTGTCTCACAATGCCCTCAGAGAACATCCATGTGAATCACAAGGAGAACCTCGGAAAATTTTGGCATGTCTCATTGAACCACTTTTGACATGTCACCAGGGTCATGTGATGACCTAAGGACAAGTCATACTAGACATGTGAGGTACCTTTGAGATGCCTACCTTGATCATGTGAATAATTCCTAAAACATTTCACTTTGATTATGAGAAGTAGTCATCAACGTGTTAGAATGATCATGTGAACAACCTCAAACATATCCATATTGACATGCGATGGTACAAGGAATGGACCATATACATGTAAACCTCAAAACATTGAAGCCTCCATGTATGTCTAGAAAAACAAGAGGAATCCTGAGAATAAGAAAAAAAACATGTCCATGGTATTCATGTCCACTCTCCACATGACCCTTATTGGCCATACAAAGCACCATTGAAAAATTGTCTAAAATTCATATGCATTTCTCGCACGAAGTCATGTGATACTAGGACTACATAGAATAAAAAATATAAGATCAAAATGAGGGAGGTGATAGGTATTAATAGTCGTTGAAGTTCACGTGATCTGTCCACTGCATAGCTCGACAAGATCCCTGAAAAGTCAGGCTGACATGTCTGCATGGAAACACGCGACACCTCAGACATGTTCAAAATGATTATGTAAAGACACCCGTGAAAAGACAGTCAATCATACACCATCCCCCAGACATTTCCACTTTGATCATGTGGAGCACCCCATACATTTCTACCTTGATCATGGGAACGAATCTCGGACAAGCCAGTTGGTCACATGAGACACCTAGGACTTGTCTACTTGAACATGTGAAGCACCTCTGACATATCAACCAGGACATGAAAAGCTCTCTAATATGTCCACCTGAACATGTGAATCACCAATGAAATTTCCAACTAGTCATGTTAAGAACTGTTAACATGAATGATTCACTCAAGAAAAGACACCTGATATAATTTTGTTTATCATGCGTGAGACCTCAGAACTTTCCACTTTTAACAAGTGAAGCATCTCAGACATATTTTCTTCGCCCATGATAAGACATCCAGAGCATGAAAATGGATCAGATATCCAACCTCAAATGTGTCTACTATGTTAAATTGATTCCCCCAACATATCAGTTGAATAATCAATACCTTCCCTATAGATGTCTAAGACATTTCTAGAAAATAACTTATAATATTCCCACTATGTATGACATGACTACTCGGACTCATGTCATGTGGTCCCCATATAAGAATCCTCAGGAAAATTTCCATTTCATGAAGGAAGATTACCTTATGTTCTTGTATCATGCATTTATTAAACCCCACCAATGTGACACTCTCGGATAGAACTCTCTTTAATCCTTTAGAGGATAGAGAATTTGTGCACCAATTGGTGGCCCTAGAGTGTAATACCCAACCAATTATTGCACTAATCGGTGGCCTTAGAGTGTAATCCCTGAACAATGTGTGAACCATTGGGAGGACCTAGAGTGTATGTTGAACCAAAATCAGGTAGCCTCAGAGTGTAAGCCCTGACTAGTGATATGATATGAATATAGCAATAGGTAATCCCTAGAGTGTAAACCTCAACCAGCATCATGGCATGAGTGAACCCATCACAAGAAACCTTCGAGTGTAAACCCCAACCAGTGAAATGATACCAAAAGAGAAGCCTTAGAGTTTAATCCTGAACTAATGACATGATACCAACCAGGAAACCTAAGAGTGTAATCATCAACCAGTGACATGACATGAGTGAACCAATCACGGGATACCCCAAAGTGTCATCCCCAGTCATCGACATGATTGAATATTTTCCCGTTGATAGGGAATCCATATTGGTATAATCCCCTTGCATCCCAGGGATCTCCATAATGTCTCCAAGTTTTATCACCTACCATAGCCCGTTATAATTTTCAGGTCGATATGAACTACAAGAACTCTGATTCCTGCCATATTTGGGATACGTAAGATGCCTCATTAAATCCCAAGCTCCATACCATATCTTCCATGATGTGGATAATAATTCCTAGAATTGGTAAACATTAATGTGTAATCCTCATGTAGATATACTATTATGAAATGTGTCCAATCTACAGTTATCTCTTGTTTCTCACACTGAGCATGGATCATGTGGGCTTAGAGGATAACAGTGATTGTACTAATTTCATGATGAAGATTCTCCAAACAAGGGATTCTCACCTTTGGGATATAATCCTGATTACATCCCATCTCTTCTCACATGTCTCATGACACATACACACTCCATAAGAACTATGTGGACTCTGATTCCTATATTAAATATGATACGTATGACACCTCATTGATCTCTGATCACTATATTTATGTCCTAACCATATGGAGTTAAACTATATGGATCTGTCCAATCACATGACATTAAACTATGTCAAAAGAACAATGTGGTTTTTGATTCATAATCTCATAGGATATGTAGGATGACTCATAGGTGTTCAATCCCATCTCTAAGACACAAACTATCCCAATGCACGACAATAAACTAAAGATTGTTCAAGTATAGTTACAGTCCAAAGGATATTAATTAAATTAAAGAGTGATAGAAAACCCGAAATATGCACATGATAATCTATATAGATACATTTTCTTAATCAATTCATTGACACCAGAGTAACCAATCCTGTATTGAGGTCTGGGAAATATTTCAAAAATATTTCTTAAATCAATAAAAAATTTCCGAAGTAGGAAACAATTCCCCACAAAAGGGTGTGATCAGACTATCCCCCCGTTCTTTTTACCAATGAGAGTCCCTAATAGTTAATGGTCCTTAATACCTAAATGAATACCAGCCATTGGAAAGACGGACTATACTCAGCTATGGATGGGGAACAATTGGGTGTTTTAGGGAAAAGTGAAAGGGTAATGTGATGAGTGAAACCCATTACCCACCACGAAATCCCTCCAAAACAAAAATGGTGAACCTGAAGTGAATCCTTTAACTATGTAATCCTTTTCATGGGTAAATAGGGATAAGGATCCCTAAAACCTATCAAACCAATTTATGTTGTAATTTTCACATAGAAAAACATTGAACCCGACATAGTCTTTTAACCACATTGAACCTTGAATAAAAATAATTTTTTCCACTTTATCCTTTAATTGTTAAGGTTATTGATAAAACATGTACTCTTATATATGATGCTTCACTGATAAGGTGTCCTTTCTTTATTCCATCACTTATCTAGATTCCTTTTAATCAAAATTATGTCATCAGATGTACTATTAGATACCAAGATCGTTGGAAAATCTTCATTGATCCTGAGGCCCGAAAGTGCATTTTTACCAACAAACCATCTTCATTATCGGATGGTGAACATCCTGGGCTTAGCATTCTGCATCAACATCTCTAGAAGACTCTCGGATCATTTTATGAAATCATTCAAAGGATGGATTCTCACCTAATATCTTTCACATGAACGGACATAGATGAGGATGTGGTCCTTATCGCCACATTCAATTTCTTCGAAAACCCATCACAAGAAGGAAACATCATACACCTTTTCTATGCTGGTGAGGTAGATGAGGATGGTCAATGAGACAACTCAATAACCAAGGAGCTTCCTGGGAGAGATCCCATCCATTATGATCATCATCACTGATGTGAGGCCATAATCCCACAAGGATATGGGAAGGATATTATGCCTACGCTGACTATCCAAAATTTATAACCCAACAAGAGAGCCCACATGGGATATCCAAATAATAAAACTCCAAAGAAGGATCATATCCCTATTACCTCTACCCTGACTGAGTTCCCCCAGTGTGTCTCAACAATGTCCCATTATGAATCCTGGATCACTACCAGTAAGGAGCCTTTGTCTTCACCTTAAATATATGCACGGACTATAGAGTCCTAGGGAGAAGCCCAACCAACATGGATGGGGAAATATTTACCATATTTATCCTGGAATAATATTCATCATGGGTATTGACCCCTCAAAAGGAATCATGGACACCAATTAATAAAATAGTATCATAGTCACTGACCCCCCACCCCAAATGGTGTATTGGGTACCTACCCCCCAAACGATATATCAGGAACCAAATCCCAAAATGAGGTACTACATTGATGGGTAGAACCACCCTACTTGTGTTTTGGTCAATATGATATCAATCAGGCCAAAAGATTCTTCTCTAGATTCATGCATGTATACTCCAGAAGGGTAAAGTCACACCGTCCTGTAGTCATTTGGTTCACTGTTGTTTGACATACTTCCTACAATTGGAATAATAGTAGAATGGGTCAATTTTGTTCACTAGAAAACTATAGAAGGAATTAACAATCTTACTAGTATTCTGAAGGGGCAAGACTATGGATTTTATGAACATTGGAAATAGTGGATCCAGTCCCTCGTATCCTTATTGGAACCCCCATCACCATCCACTCACCATTCCATTGATAGAGGAAGGTGTATTTTCATGGAACATTCCATATATCCCCTTGTGGATGATAGGGTCATCAATATATAAGAACATATTAATTAACTCCAATAAGAGAATAGGGATATCCAGGAGATAATTTTGGGAATGCTCCTAAGATATATGCTTAGGGATGATGATCATGTTTCAACTTATAGAATTCCTCCTTGAAATGAAGTTCCCCATCCCACAGGGTTGGAGGAATTTTCAAAATTTTCATCCCACCATTAGGTGGAATCCGAACATTGGTCCACCTCACCTCATCCCATAGGGTTTACAGTATTTCCATATTTTCCACCTTAACATCGGGGCAATCATAAATCCATCCAACCTCAAGTATCACTACCAAACCATCAGGGGAGTTAAGGAATTTTAATCAACGGGATTCATTTGAATCATCTATGTCCCCCAAATCTTCAGCACCCACCCATAAATCAACAGAGATTGGGAATCCATACCCCAGATTCAAGACTCTTCCATGCACTCACAATGGAATGGCCAACACGCGGGAGGAGCAGTAAAGTCACCCATATCTGGAAGATAGCCAATGAAAAGTATATTCCATCAATGCCAAACATGTTCTCAGATATTTGATCTTTCCCATGGGGAATAATTTGATGAGACCCCTAGTTACGAGGAAGTCGAATGAGGCATGTTAGAAAATCCATGATGATTATTTTCCCTACCATCACCGTCTCATGAAAACCATGGATGATTTCTTTTCTTTCAAATACTGGCTTCAAGAGCAAATTAACATGGGGATACTAGAACCACCAACACCAGAATTCCCACTCCAACCACCTGATAATTCCTTGTTTGGAGAAATGATCATGTGACAAAGCATTAGTCACTTACCTACTAGAGAGAAATGACCATATCTTGATGCAAGATTGATAAAAGTTTATTCCTTCCAAAAAAACATGTCTCTACATATTTTGACTGCGTCATGGAAATTGTTTTGATAGAACTCCCAAAAATGAGAAAACTGCATGAGGTAGGTCTAATAGTCCATAATGACTATTTCCCTTACCACTGACGTCTTGGGCACACGATCTAAAACAACTTTGTCTTTAAGGATCATTCGGATGAATAAGTATTTGAAGATCTAATAGAAAGGAAGGATCCTGAGAATAATGAAACATGCATAAGTGTTTTCCATGATCCTTTCGATAATCTAATCTCCTGATAGATTACATGGCCTATATCCTGACCACATGACATTAAATTTTATGGAACCTATGTCGTCACTGCCAGATGTTAATATTAACGAAATGTCTTGTCCCTACCAAATGTTGTTGAAATACATGGAAATATGTTCTTATTACATGATTTTATACTTCATGGGAGTAAGTCCCTGTCACAAGATGTTAAAATTCATGGTTCATCCAGAGCTATGTGTATCTTGATTCCTTTCCATACATGATACATAGTGATGCTTAGATTTTTAATATTTGGCCTACCTACAACTATCAATGGGATATAATTCCAACATATACGTATGATCCAGACCTATGTAGATTATATCATTTCCTAGAACTATGTGATACATGATTCCAGTCATCATGGGACACATAGTGATGCCTGTTCATTTCATCTTTGGCCCCAGCCACAGACATAATCCTATTTTCCCTTCACCCTATGTTTTCCTTGAAAGGTGAGTGGTGTGGCAGATACCTTTTAGTCATCAATAATATCGAGATTATTCTCGACACCCCACTACACATCTCCATGTTAGGAGATCTATCTTATGGTGTGAGACACATAACCCTAAACATTAAGCATGTGTCCCCTCGATAGGATGTTAAATTGTGGTGAAAATACTTGCTGGATGACATTAAATTGCATTGAATGTCCTACAAAAAATAATAAATTTTGTGGAAAAATCATCACCACATGACACTAAACTACGCATTCTTCCTAGAACATTGAATGGCTTGATTCCCATCCTTATGGGATATATAGGGACACCATTCTCTTATGTATTGGCCTAGCTACCACATGATATAAAATAATCCCATCCTATTATCCATGCCTCCGAATAGTTGGAGGGGTCCTTGTCATTCCCTATTTCTCGCACCAAGAATAGCTCACATTGTCTTATGTATTTTGATAAGGGTTTCTCTACACAAAATATGCTATAAAGGATTGGGAAGGACCCATTATCATCCTAAATATAGTGATATAATATGTTTTTATTGATTCCTCGCCTCATGACATTAAGCTGCATGGTCAATATCCCCTACATGACATAAAACCATATGCTCTTGTTGACCTCGTCTAAGAGAAGCAACAACACTAGTTTCAATCTCCCACCGCGCCATCATTTCAAGAACAATGTGGGTCTTGATTCCCATTATCAATGAGATATTTAGTGATGCCTAAGTCCATGTTTCTTGGGCCAGCCATATGATTATCTTCTTTTCACATTGAGTAGTCTAATGCCTTTACCGCATGACATAAAACTCCATAGAAATGTGGCATCCATCCCATTCACATTATGTAACCTTCATCCTCCCTTCATGACGTTAAATTGTATGGAATATCAAGAACCTCGTGTGTCTTGATTCCCATCTCCATGGGATATGTAGCAATTCCTAGGAATTTCACCTTGGGTATAGCCCTAGGCCCCTTTTTCCCTTCCTATCCCCTTCTCCTAAGTCCCCTCATAGGTGTGTGTGGTGTAGTGTGTGTAACACCCCGAGCTTCCACGATACGCATCTCATTCAATAATGCAATAGCTTGCATTGTACGCAAGTTCGAGTTCTAACACACCGCAACTAATCAAAATAGCCGTTATGAATAGTAATAACCACTTTTTAAAATTATAGAAATTTTATATTTCAAAATGGACTTTATTTTTGTATTCCTAATATTGAAATTAGCCTATGTTGAATTTTTTGTAATTTTCTGAGAACTTCAAAATTTTTATGAATAGTGAAAAATACTTAAAACAACTTTTTTAATCAAAATAATTCATAGTGATAAATTATACTATTGAGTGGTTTTAGAGTATAATTAGAATATATTTTTACCATTTTATCCAATGGTGGTCATTAGAATTAATTTAACATTGAAATTGGACATAAACAATTGCCAATCTTTTGATATAAATTGTTTCTTAAAAACACGCTATTTGTTGTGACAGCGGGAATTAATTATAAAATTAATTAATGCAACTAATATGTTTGGAATTTTTTAAAATAGAAATCATTTTTGAATTCGTAATATCAATTATAGCTTAGGGTGAAATTTTGGCCTTTTTCTGAAAAACTTCAATTTTTGATGAATAGTGAAACCACTAAGTGGTAGTTAAATAACTGATTTTTCGTTTAAATGAAATATTACCACTTCTGTGATTTGATTTTCAAAAATCCGACATACATGGTTGTCATTAAGAAGTAAAATGTGGTTCAATGGGATAAAAATAATTTTTTGGTGAATAGTAACTTATTAAGTTCTTAATCGCGATTAGTGGTAATTAGGGTAGTTTAAGGTATAAATAATACTTTAATAATATTAAATGACCTAGACAAATGTCCCAACCTCATTGGTTGTGTCATGGCCGACCAAGACAAGCCATGGCCTAACTTGGGGACCCCATGTATCCACTTTTGTTGGGAAATAACATAAATTACTTTTTATTTAATGTTAAAGTGAAAATGACACTAACATAAAGTGTTTTACTAAAACAATTTTTAAGTAGGGTTACACAAGTCCAAATTTTGATTATAAATAGTCATTGGAAAGATAAAAAGATTTCCTATATCATAGTATTTTTTTTATAATTTTTAGACATTAAATAAATTTAATTATTTATGACATAATAATGATGCAGCGATGACATCATTATTTGACGATTTAAATAAAATGGAAAGATAATATAAAATATATGAACTACACATGGCCAAAACCAATTGGATGAGTGGATTTCGATGCCTTATCACCTTATCCACGAATTCTATCAATGTGGGACCTTTTAAAACCGAAACACATTTTCAAATAATGTAATGTTCCTTTACTTTCCAAAAGTGCCCCTCCTCTCCTCTTATAAAAGGCCCCCACCTCTACCTCATTTCACACACTCTTCAAGCCATTGGCTCGGCCAACCCCTGCCCATTTGCTCTCTCCACATCCCTCTACTCATCCTAGAGGATTCCCTTTGGGCAGAATCCTTTCAAAGGAAGCCTTTAGGCTCAACTCAAAAGGAGTTACACTTTTTAAGGTAATTCATTCTCTCATGTTCTTTTGTTTTATTTTGCTTCTCCAACCCCCTAAACTCATTTTATTTACTTCTTTTGTAACAACAACAGTATCTTAAATATACTAGGATGTTGTTATAAGATTTATTTGAGCTACACTTCCACACAACTACATCAAATGGTTAAAGAACATAAGGTTTCCGTGGATGGCGAAATTCTGCCTCCCGAAACGATGATTGTTCAACACTCATTTAACACCTTCAAAGGTGGCCATTATGATGTCACTATTTTTATATATGATATATAATATGTTTATGTTTTCCTTAAGCTTCTGTTTTTTCATTTTGGGCATACCTTTATGGTTTCCATTATGGGTAAAACACGATATCTTCATTTTAGGAAGCGCGGACTACCGCCCCCTGAAAGTGATTTGATTCGTTAATACCATATGTGGGATGTGTGAAGGATAAAGTTAATGATATTATATATGTTATTATACTGGAATTATAATATACTCTCATATCATTATGATTCCATTCCAGAAAATATGAAATAGAAATGGAAGTAGCGTTCATGCGTACGTACGGCTTACCGTCTCCATGAACGGTGCATTTCATTTCTTACCTCTAAATGTGATGTAATATTATAAATGAATGTATGTACTGGATATATATGAAATATATGATATCTACATCATGAATACCATTCTGGATATAATGAACCTTTGACCAAATTAACAACATGTAAGTGTAAGAAGCCTATTTTTGACTTAAGAACCAAATACCGACAAAATGAACATTATTAACTTAAATAATTACATAATGTTCATATCATTGTAATAAGTGATATAATAAGGATAATGAAGTTGAAAATGGTTCTTAATAAGGTATATATTAACTCTAGTTTATTATTCAGGAGGTTAAAGAACGGTTGAGTCAAGTCAGACACGAGGTAAGGGAACTTCTTAACCCAACTTCCATTCTTTGGGTTAATCTCCTACTTTCAAATTATGTCATGATATTATTATGTCCTATCTTGTATTTTTACATTATTTATGTGTACCTATAGTGAATACACATAATAGATATATTTTATTTAAAAATTATCTTTTAAAGTACTTCGTCTCAATCTCCTTTCATTGAGGCATATTTGGTTTTATACACAATTTTCATTTATACGGTGTATAAACCCCTTTGACTTTTACGTTTGTACAAAAGGAATCTTTTTATACGAAGCGTTTTGCTAAACGAAAAAAGGGAATGTTTTTCTTTCCGTACTTATGCGGCGACAATGACTTCTCCGCCGCCGTGACCATTATTTGAGTTTCTGCTTCCTTTACAATCCATCACTTTTTTTTTAATGAAAAATAAATACAAAGTTTTAACATTCTTTTATTTTGGTATTGAAAATGGTTTGAAAGAATTTTTACTATATCAATGTGTTGTATTGATATCTTGTGATTGAAATGTGGAAATGTTATGTTTCCTTTATGCATGTTTTATGTGATATGATTATGTTATGGTTTATGATATGTTTAAACCTATTCATATGAGGAATGCATTGGACTTAATAAGTGACGGGTGGAGCCCGCTATAGCTCCTCGATGCATCGGCAGGTCTCATGAGACAAACTAGTGTCTTGGCACAAGGCCTTGACAAAATCTTATTTGTAGTCTTGGCACGAGGCCTTGGCTATGTGGTTATGATAGTCTGGCATTATGCATTCCATCATTATGAAAGTGGTTATTGATATTGCATGTGATTATTCGACCAGTAGAATATCCATGTGAAGAAGTAAATGGCATTATCTCATTTTACTTTTGCCATATTATGTTGAAGTTCATGTTTAAAAGGCTTTTGTTTTAGTTATACATTGCCTTAAATGTTAATGTTTATTTATGAAAGCTTCCGCATTATTGTTATCCTTACTGAGCATCTGAGCTCACCCCTTTCAATGTTTTAATATTTTCCAGGATGTGAAGAAGTATTTTATGAATGACCTGCAGGGATAGTCGGAAGAGGATATGAGTGTGGACTATGGAGACTTTGTTATTGTAGTTTTTCACTTTTTGATGTAATGAAAGACTTATGAATGTATCTAGTGTTTCCAAGGCTACTAAACTAATCGGTCTTTCGAGACTTGATCCTTTGTGATCATGCCAATGTTACGAAGTAATGCACCGACTCTGGGTAGCTGGGGTCGGGGCGTTACAGTTGGTATCAGAGGCAGTTTAGTACTAACCTTGGAAGCTAGATTTAGATAAACTCTGATTAGAGCACATAGCCCAAAGATAGACTTTGAGGATTAGTATAAAAGAACATCTTAGAATATTGGTATTGTAGAGATTTTGTGAGTTTTCCAAGCAATACATTCCTGTCTGGATACGAGCAGGTAGAGGCGGCTCTGGCACAGATGTACCTAGGGGTAAAACCCGAAAACACCGCTTTGAGCTAGACTCGAACGGGAACTGGTGCACGACAACAGGCCTTGCTGCACTCTTGGTTACGACACTCCCGGGGGATATTCTTTGGATAATTCCCATTTTCTTTACAAACCACTATGAAGGGTTACGAGTATATACTTCCTCAAAGAATACATTTTTATGATTATGGATTATATCCATAAATAGTTCAATTTATGTAAAGTGTTTTACAAGTATGGAATTATGTATTTTGATTCATAAACTAATCTAGTTTATGCCATTGTTTAGAAATGGCGCCTAGTAGAAGGAATGGAAACCGTATCAATGCACGAACTCCGTGTAGGGATTGCCCTCCTGATCAAGATAATTATTGTGGATCTGGAGATACAACTGGTGCTGATCAACTTATTACCATACTTGGACAACTCACTCAGGTTATGAATAATAACCTTACTCGTATGGAGCACCCTGATCCGCAACGTGGAGGATCAATGTTAGACCGCTTCATGAGGCAACAACCACCAACCTTCAATGGGAGTACAAATCCTATAGTAGCTGAGCAATGGATAAATTCCTTAGAGAAAATATTCCATGCCTTGGGGAGTAGTGAAAGGGAGAAGGTTGTCATGGCAGTTTACCGCCTCACTGGAGATGCCGATCAGTGGTGGTCGCTGATTCAAAACACAAAGGAAGATGACGACGTATCAAGTATGGAATGGAGGGAGTTCAAAGAGCTTTTCTTAGAAAAATACTTTCCTCGTGACCATCGAGCAGATATGGAAAGGCAATTTCTGAGTCTGAGGCAGAAGGAGGATGAGAATGTCGCAAAGTATGAGGCTAACTTTACAAGGTTAGCGAGGCATGCTGCAGATTATATACGTAACCCAAGAAGTAAGATTGATCGTTTCTTTGATGGGTTAAAACCATTTCTCCGTCGAGCTCTAGTGTCACAATCTTTCTCAACATACGAGGATATAGTCTCATGTGCTATCAAGACAGAAAAGGAATTCTCTAAGTCTTATGACAACAAAGTAAAGCAAGAGAAGAAGAGAACGGTGGAACAAGAGACAGATAAAGGGAAAAAGGGAAAGAAGGATTTTCCATTATGTGATAATTGTGGGAAGAATCACCCTGGTACTTGCCTAAAAGGAATGGGAGTTTGTTATAAATGTGGAGAAAAGGGTCACCAGGCTCGTGATTGCAAGGGAAAGAAAGAGGCTGTCAAAGTTGAATGCTACAATTGTAGAGAAATGGGTCATTATGTAAATGAATGTCCTAAGCGTCAGGGAAACTTACCTCAGAAAAGGACAAGGGATCAAGGACAATCTTATGCTATTACTACAGTTGAAGCAGAATAACTAATGTATTGGTGCTTTTGGACTCAAGGATTATATTCTGGTTATAAGAATAATGTAATATATATATATGGATTGTACTGCATTACTTTTTGATTTCAGTAAGGTTTTAATATGATTAAGGTAATCATATTTTTGGTATGTGACAATAAGAGAAACATTTCTTTGTTTGGGGAATCTGATAAATTGATTTTGGAATTAAGAGACCTTTTAGAGAAAGTATGGACAGAGGTATTTTGGATAACTATAAAGGTTGGAGTGGATTAAGTTGATTTTTGGATAGTATGGTTTAAGGTTAAAAAATTTATGAAGATTATTTTTGGAGTATTATAATACTATAGTTTTAGGAAAAGGACAACCTGCAGGGTGGGGCATAACCCGTCGCGTCAGACAAAGCTGTAGGAATCGAACCCACAATCAAAGTGCGACAGGCCTTTATTTCCTACCACTAGCCTACAGGAAGTCCCTGGTTATTACAAAATAATTTTACTAATCTAAATGGTATGTGTTAACCTTTGGTACCTTATACAATTAGGATAAATAGAATATTTTTGAGTTCTGTTACCATTTGGAGTAAAAGATGGGTTTGTGGTAAAAATTCATTAATGAATGAAAGTATACATAACAAGTATGTATATTCCCTTACGTTCTTAGTAAATCTCCTAAATAAAATCCTCAACATTATAAAAGGTAACTTAAAACAAAAATGTTGTCGGTTAACTTTTCCAACTAGGGATTCAATGACCGTTTAACCAATCACAAGTTTGTGATTTTCTTGTGGTTAAACTTTCTCCTAATCCTGTTTTCTATAACTCCCCATCAGACCTTGATGGTTTGTTTCTCCTCCATATCCATATTTTCATAGAATCCTATAATGGGCTATATCGGGTGACCTTTGTACTTATCCTGCTTTCTTTTAATGTTATATATTTATTAACCTTATTTTCGATGTGGGTTTTCCTCAAAGGTATTTTCTATTTTCAACCTTTTATTTTCCAAGAAAAATTTCAAATTGCGAGGACGCAATTTATTGAAGGAGGGGAGAATGTAACACCCCGAGCTTCCACGATACGCATCTCATTCAATAATGCAATAGCTTGCATTGTACGCAAGTTCGAGTTCTAACACACCGCAACTAATCAAAATAGCCGTTATGAATAGTAATAACCACTTTTTAAAATTATAGAAATTTTATATTTCAAAATGGACTTTATTTTTGTATTCCTAATATTGAAATTAGCCTATGTTGAATTTTTTGTAATTTTCTGAGAACTTCAAAATTTTTATGAATAGTGAAAAATACTTAAAACAACTTTTTTAATCAAAATAATTCATAGTGATAAATTATACTATTGAGTGGTTTTAGAGTATAATTAGAATATATTTTTACCATTTTATCCAATGGTGGTCATTAGAATTAATTTAACATTGAAATTGGACATAAACAATTGCCAATCTTTTGATATAAATTGTTTCTTAAAAACACGCTATTTGTTGTGACAGCGGGAATTAATTATAAAATTAATTAATGCAACTAATATGTTTGGAATTTTTTAAAATAGAAATCATTTTTGAATTCGTAATATCAATTATAGCTTAGGGTGAAATTTTGGCCTTTTTCTGAAAAACTTCAATTTTTGATGAATAGTGAAACCACTAAGTGGTAGTTAAATAACTGATTTTTCGTTTAAATGAAATATTACCACTTCTGTGATTTGATTTTCAAAAATCCGACATACATGGTTGTCATTAAGAAGTAAAATGTGGTTCAATGGGATAAAAATAATTTTTTGGTGAATAGTAACTTATTAAGTTCTTAATCGCGATTAGTGGTAATTAGGGTAGTTTAAGGTATAAATAATACTTTAATAATATTAAATGACCTAGACACATGTCCCAACCTCATTGGTTGTGTCATGGCCGACCAAGACAAGCCATGGCCTAACTTGGGGACCCCATGTATCCACTTTTGTTGGGAAATAACATAAATTACTTTTTATTTAATGTTAAAGTGAAAATGACACTAACATAAAGTGTTTTACTAAAACAATTTTTAAGTAGGGTTACACAAGTCCAAATTTTGATTATAAATAGTCATTGGAAAGATAAAAAGATTTCCTATATCATAGTATTTTTTTTATAATTTTTAGACATTAAATAAATTTAATTATTTATGACATAATAATGATGCAGCGATGACATCATTATTTGACGATTTAAATAAAATGGAAAGATAATATAAAATCTATGAACTACACATGGCCAAAACCAATTGGATGAGTGTATTTCGATGCCTTATCACCTTATCCACGAATTCTATCAATGTGGGACCTTTTAAAACCGAAACACATTTTCAAATAATGTAATGTTCCTTTACTTTCCAAAAGTGCCCCTCCTCTCCTCTTATAAAAGGCCCCCACCTCTACCTCATTTCACACACTCTTCAAGCCATTGGCTCGGCCAACCCCTGCCCATTTGCTCTCTCCACATCCCTCTCCTCATCCTAGAGGATTCCCTTTGGGCAGAATCCTTTCAAAGGAAGCCTTTAGGCTCAACTCAAAAGGAGTTACACTTTTTAAGGTAATTCATTCTCTCATTTTCTTTTGTTTTATTTTGCTTCTCCAACCCCCTAAACTCTTTTTATTTACTTCTTTTGTAACAACAACAGTATCTTAAATATACTAGGATGTTGTTATAAGATTTATTTGAGCTACACTTCCACAAAACTACATCAAATGGTTAAAGAACATAAGGTTTCCGTGGATGGCGAAATTCTGCCTCCCGAAACGATGATTGTTCAACACTCATTTAACACCTTCAAAGGTGGCCATTATGATGTCACTATTTTTATATATGATATATAATATGTTTATGTTTTCCTTAAGCTTCTGTTTTTTCATTTTGGGCATACCTTTATGGCTTCCATTATGGGTAAAACACGATATCTTCATTTTAGGAAGCGCGGACTACCGCCCCCTGAAAGTGATTTGATTCGTTAATACCATATGTGGGATGTGTGAAGGATAAAGTTAATGATATTATATATGTTATTATACTGGAATTATAATATACTCTCATATCATTATGATTCCATTCCAGAAAATATGAAATAGAAATGGAAGTAGCGTTCATGCGTACGTACGGCTTACCGTCTCCATGAACGGTGCATTTCATTTCTTACCTCTAAATGTGATGTAATATTATAAATGAATGTATGTACTGGATATATATGAAATATATGATATCTACATCATGAATACCATTCTGGATATAATGAACCTTTGACCAAATTAACAACATGTAAGTGTAAGAAGCCTATTTTTGACTTAAGAACCAAATACCGACAAAATGAACATTATTAACTTAAATAATTACATAATGTTCATATCATTGTAATAAGTGATATAATAAGGATAATGAAGTTGAAAATGGTTCTTAATAAGGTATATATTAACTCTAGTTTATTATTCAGGAGGTTAAAGAACGGTTGAGTCAAGTCAGACACGAGGTAAGGGAACTTCTTAACCCAACTTCCATTCTTTGGGTTAATCTCCTACTTTCAAATTATGTCATGATATTATTATGTCCTATCTTGTATTTTTACATTATTTATGTGTACCTATAGTGAATACACATAATAGATATATTTTATTTAAAAATTATCTTTTAAAGTACTTCGTCTCAATCTCCTTTCATTGAGGCATATTTGGTTTTATACACAATTTTCATTTATACGGTGTATAAACCCCTTTGACTTTTACGTTTGTACAAAAGGAATCTTTTTATACGAAGCGTTTTGCTAAACAAAAAAAGGGAATGTTTTTCTTTCCGTACTTATGCGGCGACAATGACTTCTCCGCCGCCGTGACCATTATTTGAGTTTCTGCTTCCTTTACAATCCATCACTTTTTTTTTAATGAAAAATAAATACAAAGTTTTAACATTCTTTTATTTTGGTATTGAAAATGGTTTGAAAGAATTTTTACTATATCAATGTGTTGTATTGATATCTTGTGATTGAAATGTGGAAATGTTATGTTTCCTTTATGCATGTTTTATGTGATATGATTATGTTATGGTTTATGATATGTTTAAACCTATTCATATGAGGAATGCATTGGACTTAATAAGTGACGGGTGGAGCCCGCTATAGCTCCTCGATGCATCGGCAGGTCTCATGAGACAAACTAGTGTCTTGGCACAAGGCCTTGACAAAATCTTATTTGTAGTCTTGGCACGAGGCCTTGGCTATGTGGTTATGATAGTCTGGCATTATGCATTCCATCATTATGAAAGTGGTTATTGATATTGCATGTGATTATTCGACCAGTAGAATATCCATGTGAAGAAGTAAATGGCATTATCTCATTTTACTTTTGCCATATTATGTTGAAGTTCATGTTTAAAAGGCTTTTGTTTTAGTTATACATTGCCTTAAATGTTAATGTTTATTTATGAAAGCTTCCGCATTATTGTTATCCTTACTGAGCATCTGAGCTCACCCCTTTCAATGTTTTAATATTTTCCAGGATGTGAAGAAGTATTTTATGAATGACCTGCAGGGATAGTCGGAAGAGGATATGAGTGTGGACTATGGAGACTTTGTTATTGTAGTTTTTCACTTTTTGATGTAATGAAAGACTTATGAATGTATCTAGTGTTTCCAAGGCTACTAAACTAATCGGTCTTTCGAGACTTGATCCTTTGTGATCATGCCAATGTTACGAAGTAATGCACCGACTCTGGGTAGCTGGGGTCGGGGCGTTACAGTGTGGACTTCATTGATCCACATTCATTTGAGGTTTGTTTAACCATACCATGTGCACCCCCTTTGGAGCACTATCCCCCCTTTTTCTTCGTCGTATGATGACAAACTGTGGTGGCACGCTTCGTCCTTACTGCATGTCCTTAAACTGCATGGCATGGTGTGGGTCTTTTTTTTCATCATTCACATCAGTTCTACCTTCATCCTCCAAACATGACATTAAACTGCATGGAATATCATGAACTGTGTATGGCTTGATTCCGACCCAAGTAGGATACATATGAATTCCCAATCATTTTGTCTACAGGTTCACCCCATGCACCATAAACCATTCCATCTCCTTTTAGCCCCTCATCCCATGTCCTCTCCATAAGTTCACATTATATGGTGTGGACCCCTTTTTTCCCCATTCACATTGGGTATATTCAACCACACCATGGGCATACTTCTTTTGAAAATTATCCCTTTGGTGTCCTAGCCGTATGACAACAAACTATTCCACAACTTACATCCTCACCACATGTCATTTGACTACATTGTTCTCCAATAACAGCATGGACTATGATTCCCAAACAAGCTGGGATATGTAGGAACCCCCCGAAGCCCCAACCCGATACTTCACAGACCTCATAAATTCCTATTTATTAATGTTATTCAGACGTTTTCCTTACAATATGACTTTAAACTAAATGGAATTGTTTCCTAAATATAATATGTTAAAGTTCATGGAAGCATGTCCCACTACCTAATGATAAACAATGTAGTTCGTCATCCGTATCCTCTATTTGTCAAAGGAACCCATGATCCTTACCAAGGCCAACAAGAGAGAAGATTGCTTCAATCAAATTTTTAAGAACCTCAATCCATGTTCCAAACTTCATGAATCATGCGTATCATGTCACTTAAAACCATTCACTTCCCTTGAGGAATATTATAGATCACTCAAATCGGTCATGCTTTTGATGTGAGGTCTCAAACACACCAACTAGATACATCTTGGCCTGGTGTAAATGGATTTATAATTCTTGTGAGCCTGATTCACACATGTGAAACCCATCACTCAATTTTTTTATAGGTAACCCCAAAAAAAAATTTCCATGTCATCACTCATGACCTGTGAACCTTGACTCATGATTTATGAATCCTCAATAGCCTTCTCAGAATGGACGTTGGAGTAATCTTAACCCTAGGTATACTATTAAGCTTCTTATGTAACATCCCCCATACCAGGTCCTTGTAGCATGACCTAAAACTGGTCACACATTGAAAAAATATTTATGACCATAAACTATAGTACATAATGGTCCAAACCACAAGACCTAAACTACTAACAAAAGAGATACAAAACTTGTCAGGTAGAAACCCCGCAAAGGGTGACCTTTGAAAATGTTGAGAAATCCCCCACTAGACTCAGCATATCCAATGTTTTGGAAATAATTAAGGAATAATTTAATGAGGAATAAATCTCATAGGTTCTAGTATGTATCCCTAGTAAAACACAAGCAATGTTCGTTGGGCCCTCTGATCCTAGAAAAAATGAGAGTAATGATTCTTCACAACTCCTCACTTTGATAATATGTTCGAAAAGTGGTGGCACATATTTATGGTGCATGAACCCTTCATGGATCTTAAATTTCCCATATATCCCACATCATAATCTAAAGTGTCTCAAGTTGTTTAAAACCTTTCATTACATCTGAATAAATAAGATACTTCTCCACTTGGCCATACAATTGATATGAGGACTTATACCCACGAACTAGAGATATCATGGACCGACATAAAAGGATTTCTGATTCTAGTAAGAATGATGTCACCAAAGTTTAACCCAACACCCCAATTGAGTTATAGGTTACCTCTGAATGACTATCACATACCTTCTTCTTCACTAGATCACTTTGTTCTATGATTTATATTCTCAATATCAGACTATCCAAGAGGATTCAATATCCTCGATGTTGAATCACCATTTTTTCTACCCATTCTCACGTCTATAATGTTTCTAGTCATTCTGGAACCTTTTTTTGTCCCACACCTCAAGATTATAAACCACTAGGTGTAAGGATTGAGTAGTTCTATCAAGATATTTGTTAACATCGCGTGCAAGAACCCTTTCGGGATAGCCTTCCTTCCATATCCAACATCATAATTCTGAGGTTTGTGCCTTCATAAATATTTCATAGCCCCTGTAAAGGGCTAGATATCTCTCATATTTTCCATGACATTGATGAAGGATCTCAAATCTACCAACGAGAAACATCTTGGCTTGTAAAAAGGAGCCTCCTAATATTTCTGAGCCTTAATGACACCATGGAGGGACCTGACACCCCAATAGTGTTAAGCGACATACCCATCATGTCTATCCTGTCCCATACCACATTGCTCAGACTCCTTGGTTGTGATTTACATAACCAACATCCCAACTATCTTGGACAACCTAGCTTCTCTATCATTTCACCATTAGTGATTTCCACCCCCTGAATAGCCCTTGGAAAAGAGTAGAGATCATCTTTTCTTTTACATGCTATCAATGAATATGTGATTCAACGCTCTAGATAAAGATATATCCTCCTTATAAGAAAGGAACTACAATCCTAATGATCCCAAAAAACATAATGATAGAACTCACCCCCATAGTTTTTTGAGTCACCCCTGGGTTTCTCACCCAATGTTCTTTAAAAATTCTGGTGGTAAGAATTTGATATACAAGGCACACCAATAATCCTAGCGGTAAGACATTAATTAAACTATATGGCACACCAAAAGTCTTGGAGGTAATACTTTAAACTAAATGGCATCCCAATGGTCTGAGTTGGAAGACCCTAAACTGCTGAATAATAATGGTCTATCTTGCAAGAACATGAAACAACATGAGACATGATACTCATCAGGATGAAAACCCGATAAGGGTGTCATGGGAAAATGTTCTTTCTCCTCTCATTGGAAATATACTCTGTGCGATCTAGGAAATATTGAGAATCTATAAAATGGAATAGGAACAAGACTTTTCAGGTTGGAAACCAATGAAGGCTAGCCTGAGAAAAATATAAGTCCATGCCCACTATGTCTTCCCCCATATGATGCTTTGAAAAAAGTTAGGGAAAAACAAATAGAAAAGATTGAATGTATTTGGGGACCCTATATGGGATCAGGAAAAAATAAAGCTACGATCACTATGTCCCTTGAAATAGGAAAACATTAAAAAATTATACATTTGAGAAGGATACCATGTACAAATAGTCCTCAAAGCCCAAATGATCTCAAGACTATTGGAGCCGGAGCGTGAATGAAGGATTTCATGTTAAAGGGTATTTATGAACATATTTTGAAAATAAACCTATTGGAAGTCAAGAAGTCAAATCCAAGAAATTGGAACTATTACGTATTACCCACGAAGGACATGTATAGTGGACGATCTGATCAATATTTCTACTAAGGAATGGATCTCCACTAGATATTTTATCACAATATAATGACATTTCCCCTCCTACGTATGAGCTAGATCATTGTAAGGAAATTTTTTATTGACTTCCAAATCAATGGACCTATGATCCTACTCCTGAGTTTGGTCTACATATTGATATATTTCGTAACCACATGAATCTTGATTCGGATCCTCATGAGATACGTAGGGACACCCAAGTATTTTAATTTGGATCCAACCACATCTTCCATTCCACCCTATCCCCATTTCATTTCAGAATTTTCCTAAACATTCCAATTTCAGGGTTTACATGCTATATGTTAAAGCTATTTCCAATATTGGATTCAGCTGATCTACTGTGGCTAGAAGCATTATCTTAATAGCACCTGAGATATCCTCAGACATACCTATGATAGATCATCTCAAGGAATTTAGTAACAGGGGTCATCAGGTTTCCCAATGCATGGAAAAGTGATCTAAGTTTACATTATAATCAGATTCATTCATTTTGGAAAATCTAATTCTAAGGGGGACCATTTATTGGCACTGGTATATGTGAAAGTCCCACTTTTCCTCCAAATATCCAACAACTTTTTCAGATGATGAATTAATATATGGAGGATATCATACTTGAAGACCTATTGTTTGAAGAAACATATGTTAGACCCAATATTCAACTAATAATTTCATCATTATTAGTTGATATTTGACACCACAGCTAGCCAAAAAATAGGTCTAGAAACACCAACCAGTTGGGCCAACTCAACTAAGGCCCATGTGGGACTAGGTCAACTGCATCCATTGGAGTCATCCAAATCCAAGCAACATGCCAACGGGGAAACATAGCTTCAAAAAGGAAAAGGTCAATCTCGTTTATAGGGTATATGTTTGACAAACCTCCAGACACACACTCACATTGGCGGGTGGAGGCCCATTGGGTGGAGTGTGTAGCCTGGGGTATGGGTGATAACACTATTACCAGCTCAAACAAATAAGCACCACCTAATGGCTTATAATCCAAATGGGGAAGGAGTGAGAATTCGATGTGGGACACAAATTTTTTCCCTGGGATCAAATAATGGTTGTCCGATCATTCATCTCATGATACGGGCCATCAGATCTCATCCCATCCTGATCCTAGCTATCTTTTCAATACCACAGATCACAAGATTGAATAAATCTAAAACCCATGTGACACATGACCATTGTCTTAATCTACCCTCCACATTGGTTCGATACCCCTAGGCACACCTGATGCTCCCTCTTTGTCACTGCCATGCCTTTCATGCATTTCTTATGACGTTGTGGGTCCAAAGAATTTATCACGTGATCTAATCCATGAGCCTCACTGGTCTCCCACTAGTCTCCTTGATAGAATGTAAAGCTATTGTGTGGTCCTTTCTTGATCACATGTCCAAACTGAGATGGGTAAGAGGGGAAACCTAAGCCCAACCAGGGCCTTCAACATTTCCTTCTGACAGAATCTAAGGTTATTGCTTGATCATTCAATTATCATGAGACCAAACTAAGACAACCAATCAAAAACCGCCACGATCTGTTCAGCCTTCCATGAGTTCCTTTGGATAGATTTGAAGCCATCGCATGATCACCACATGATCATGCGATTGATACAAGGACAAACCATGAGTTTTCATGATATGTTTTACGACTGTGAACCCCTTATTCCCCCACATGTTTTTTCATCTAAATTATATCCAAATTTTCTCAAACAAGCGACATCATGTGAACATTTCCCTCATCCCATTAAAAGAGGCACCACCTTCAGCCTCATGGGGCCTATATAAACCCCTTCACCTCCTGAAAAATGTACCCAAGGGTGGGAGGGGAAGAGATCTGAAAAAGGGGAAATGTCGAAGGATAGAGGCGCTGACCACTACCTTCAAGGAACTCCTCAAGGAAAATAAAGAGTCCCCTCCTACAAGAATCCTCCATTTCATGTCTTTAGTATAACATGTTGCATGATCCTCATATGATCATGAGATTTCCTATCAGACCCCCAAAAATGCTTGGAAGGCCTCCCCTCAAATCACGTGATCGCATGAGCTATGTAACCACATTCAATGTGAGTCCTATAATACACGAGGCACCCATATTGATTTACCTAGATATACAATTGGGAATTTATAAACCTTAATCTTAGAAATACCGTGAGAATCCTTATCCTACAGTGAGTTCACGAAGCCCACTAGACATAACCATCCCAGACAGAAAACACCTTCCACAAGCCCTTGGAATGATGTAATTATCTATCATGGGACACTTTTTTTTAAAAACGTGATTTATATGACAAAGAAGGCCTCGATGTTTCGGAAACCCACAATCACACGTAACACCATCTCGGGAGTAATTTTTTTAAAAGGGTTTTTGAATTTTTTTTGGCCGAAATGGGTTAGGGTTCTAAATATTTTTAAAATTGGGTCTAAGATGTGTGTACCCCATTCATGCATCCTCACAAGATGAAGGATGCATGAACGGGGTTCGCGCATCTTCTTCCGAGTCTGGGATGCGTGAACGGGGTTCACGCATCCGGTAAAAACATAATAAAGGATGTGTGAACCCTGTTCACGCATCGTACAGAATGTTTTAATTTTTATTTTATTTTTGAATTTTTATTATTTTTTTTTGTTTTTTTTGTTTTGTTATATATATATATATATATAATTCAGTAGAATTTATCTGCTATTTCATATCCAGCTATTCTGTTGTTACAGCAGTCTAGATTATGACAAACACCCTCACCCAGGGCTCTCTTTTATAAGAGGACTAGCCCTGCAAATCATTCGGAATTTTTGATGTGGGATTGGGCTTCTCTCTTTTATGCACAGAACATTCTGCATTTCCGATGTGGGATTATATTTCAAGTACATGACTTTGAAAGACTATAAAATACAAACTATAAGACCAATATAAATGAAACGTAAAACATGGATTAAACATATAAGAAGTTGTTGAAAATAAAAAGAATTTCGTAAAAAATGTTCATAAATAATAATTTATAAACTTTCAAAGTCACCAACATGAAACATAAAAATGTTTCAAATACGTGTCTTTGAAAGACTATAAAATAAAAACTATAGGAAAAATATGAATAGAAGTTAAAACATGGATTAAATATATAAGAAATAGTTTAAAAAGAAAAGAATTTCATAAAAATTGTTGAGGAAAAATAATTTATTCGATTTCAAAACCACCAACTAGAAACTTAAAAACTTTTTAAGTATGTGGCTTAGAAAACCTATAAAATAAAAACTATAAAACCGATATAAATGAAAAGTAAAACACTGATTAAACATATAAGAAATAGTTAATGATTAATTATTTAATTAGCAATATAATTATTAATTAGTTGATAATTAGTTAATTCTTAATATAATTATTAATTATATAATTATTAATTAGTTAATTTGTAATATAATTATTATTACCATAATAATTAATTAGTTAATTAGTAATATAATTATGAATTATACAATAATTAAGTATTTAGTAGGTAATATAATTATTAATTATATAATAATTCTTTAGTTAATTAGTAAATTAGTAATATATTAAATAATTATAATTATTCATTACAATTTTTAGTTATTAATTATTAATAATTAATTATTTAATTAGTAATATAATTATTAATTATATATTAATTAACTAAATAATTTTTATATAATTAATTTTTAATAAACAATAAAATAGTTAATGATTTATTAGTTAATTAGAAATATAATTATTAATTAGTTAATTATTAGTTAATTAGTAATATAATTATTAATTATATAATAATTAATTAGTTAATTTGTAATATAATTATTAATTACATAATAATTAATTAGTTAATTTGTAATATAATTATTAATTATACAATAATTAAGTATTTAGTAAGTAATATAATTTTTAATTATATAATAATTCATTACATAATTAGTAAATTAGTATTATAATAAATAATTATAATTATTCATTTCAATTATTAGTTATTAATTATTAATAAATAATTATATAATAATTAATTAGTTAATTAGTAATATAATTAATAATTAAATAATAATTAACTAATTATTTATTATATAATTAATTTCTAATAATTAATAAAATTGTTAATGATTAAATAGTTATTTATCAATATAATTATTAATTAGTTAATAATTAGTTAAATAGTAAATTCATTATTAATTATTTAATAATTATTTAGTTAATTTGTATTATAATTATTAATTAAATAATAATTAATTATTTAATTAGTAATATAATTATTAATTATACAGTAATTAAGTATTTATTTTGTAATATAATTATTAATTATAAAATAATTAATTTGTTAATTAGTAAATTAGTGATATAATAAATAATTATAATTATTCATTTCAATTATTATTTATTAATTATTAATAATTAATTATATAATAATTAATTAGTTAATTAGTTATATAGTTATTATTTATATAATAATCAACTAATTAATTATTATATAATTAGTTTGTAATAATTAATAATTATATTGGTAATTAACTAATTAATTATTATATAATAAATAATTACTAATTATAATTAATAATTATATTAATAATTATAATTCAAAATTATATTACTAATTATAATTAATAATTACATAACTAATTAAATAATTCATTATTATATAATTAATAATTATATTACTAATTAACAAATTAATTATTATATAATTAACAATTAACAATTAAAAATTAAAAATTATAATGGATAATTAAAATAAATAATTATATTACTAATTAACAAATTAATTATTATTTTAATAATAATTAAAAATTATAATTAGTAATTACATTACTAATTATAATTAATAATTAAATTACTAATTAAATAATTTATCAGTATATAATTAATAATTATTAAATATAATTAATAACTATAATTTATAATTATATTATTAGTTAATTATTGTTTAATTAATACTTATATTTGTAATTAACTAAATAATTCTTATATAATTAATAATTAATAAACAATAAATAATAATTATAATGAATAATTATAATAAGTAATTATAATTACTAATTATATTACAAATTATTTATTTATTTATTTTATAATTAATAATTATATTACAAAATAACTAATTAATTATTATATAATAAATAATTAATAGTTATAATTAATAATTATATTACAAATTAACTAATTAATTATTATCTAATTAATAATTATAGTGAATAATCATAATTAATTGGTATATTACTAATTAACTAATTAATTATCAATGTATAATTATATTACTAATTAACTAAATAATTATTATATAATTATACTACTTATTAACTAATTAATTATTGTATATTAGTAAATAAAAATTAAAAATTAAAAATTAATAATTAAGAATTAAGAATTAATAATTATATTAATTATAAACTAATTAATAATTATATTTCTAATTAACTAATTAATCATTAAATATTTCTTATATGTTTAATCTGTGTTTTAATTTTCATTTATATCGGTTATGTAGTTTTTATTTTATAGGTTTTCTAAGACACGTACTTGAAACATTTTTAAGTTTCAAGTTGGTGGTTTTGAAAGCTTATAAATTTCTTTTGATCAATAATTTTTATGAAATTATATTTATTTTCAACTATTTCTTATATATTTAATCCATGTTTTTTGTTTCATTCATATTTTTCCTATAGTTTTAACTTTATAGTCTTTCAAATACACGTATATGAAGCATTTTTAAGTTTCATATTGGTGACTTTGAAAGCTTATAAATTATTATTTATCAACATTTTTTACGAAATTCTTTTTATTTTCATCAATTCCTTATATGCTTAATCCAAATTTAAGTTTCATTTATATTGGTCGTATAGTTTTTATTATATAGTCTTTCAAAGTCACATACTTGAAACATAATCCCACATCGGAAATGAAGAATGTTTTGTGTAGGAAAGAGAGAAGTTGAATCCCACATCGAAAATGCAGAATGATTTTCAGGGCTAGACATCTTATAAAAGAGAACCCTAGGTGAGGGAGTCTGTCAGAATCCAGACTGCTGTAATGGCAGAACTGCTGGATATTAAATAGTAGATAAATTCTGCTAAAAGTTTTTGTTATATATATATATATATAAACAAAACAAAACAAAAAAATAAAAATAAAACTTTTAAAAATACAAAAAAAAAATTAAAACATTTGGTAGGATGTGTGAACCCCGTTCACGCATCCCAAACCCTACGGAAGATGCGTGAACCCTGTTCAAGAACCCTTCATCTCAAGAGGATGCGTGAATGGGGTTCACGCATCTTAGACCCAATTTTAAAAATATTTAGAACCCTAACCCATTTTGGAAAAAAAAATTCAAAACCCCATTTAAAAAAATTACTCCCATCTCTGGCCATCGATGCACTAGACAAATAACTCCTGATCTGGGTGTCCCACACCCGCGACACCATCATGCACCCTCAGGCACGTGGCTATCCTGACCTCCTTCGGTCCCACGTATACACCTTCGCCAACACATGATGACTCAGAAGGAAAATCCATTCAGGGTCAAGGAGTCCATCACATGATCCCCTTGAAGATCATGTGCTCACATGATTGATAATGTTATCATGCTTTTCATTCCCATGAACATGAAGTCCTCGATATACAGACCCCTTCTTTTGATCACATGGCATGATACAAGTCCCATTGCACCCTGCATGTGGCCATAGGTGGGTCAGCCTCAAGATATAGGATTCCTGCAAAAACCCTTTTCATATATGCAGTGAGGAAATGTGGTCAAGGATCTATGCACTTTTCGCTATGAAATTATCAATTCCCCTTGGACATCATGTAATCCACACGCCTTCATGAAGGGGTATCATGGAGACATACCCTTAATGCTTGAAGGAGCCAATGGATAGGACCTACCCTCTCTATGAAACCCCAATGGTATACACCTTCAGCAGGAGCACTCAGGAACATATTCCTCCCCTAAAACATAAGCCATAATCCATTTGGATATGAACCTACAATACTTTTGACCAGCAAAGCCCCCAAGTGCCCTTACGAGACCCTTCTCTGGTCTTGCGAAGCCCTCAGAAAAACTCCATGTGAATAACAAGGTGATCCCCAGACAAGTAAAGCATGTTCTACGACACCCCTTTGGACATGTAATCTTGGACATGAGATGACCCACAAACAAGTAATATCATTCATGTGAAGTACCTTCAAGATTCCTACCTTGATCACGTGAAGACATCCTAAAAATATAACTTTGATCATGCAAAGTAGTCATCAACATGTTAGAATGATCCTGAGATCATCTGCAAACATGTCGATATTGACATGTGATGGCCTGAGGACAGGACCCCATACAAGTCCACCTCACAACATGGAAGCCTCCAGGTTTTCCTGAAAACCCATATGGAACCCTAAGAATAATGAGAATTACATGTCCATGATTTGTTTGTGTACACTCCATGTGAAAAAAAATTGGTCATGTGAAGCAACATCGAATAATCATGAAAAAATAATATGAATTACATACATGAAGTCGTGTGATCCCTATCCTTCATAGAATAAATTGATGGAGATAAAAAGTATGGAAGAGATTTGTGTTCGCAGTCACTGAAGTACATGCGGCACGTCCACTCCATTGCTTTGAAAGACCTCATGACAAGTCATCCTGACCTGTCTGCATATTCACATGCGACACCTAGAACATGTTCACCTTGATCGGGAAAATACACCTAAGACAATACATTTGATCATTTGTAAGGCCCCATACATGACCCCTTCGATCATGGGGATCATCCCTAACTTTCTCACATTGATAAGGTGAAGTAATATAGAACAAGCCAGTTGGTATTGTGCAACACCTGGGACATGTTTACTTGAACTTGTGAAGAACCTCATACATATCCACATCCGAATGAAAAGAAATATTATGTGTCAACCTAAACAAGAAAATCACCCCAATAAATTTCCAACTAGACCCTCGAATAACCATTTACATTACTGCTTCCATCATGCGAAGATACCTGATACAATTCTGTTGATCATCTATGAGACCTCAGACCTATCAACATTGAACATGCAATACTTCTCTAACCTGTTTTCTTCTCCCATTAAATGTTATCCAGAGAATTAAAATGGATAATATATCCACCCTTAGATGTGTCTACTATGTCAAATTGACGCCCCAACATATCTGGTGAACAATCAATACATACTCAGACGTTTGCCAAGAAATGTTAGGCATAACCCATATGACATGTACACTCTGTAAGTCATGCCTACTCTGACTCATTCCATGTAGATCCTGGAATATAATCCCTAACCACATTACCATTATATGGAGTAAGTTTCCCTAATGAACTTGGATCATGCATTTATGAAACACCACAAATTTCACTCTCTCAGACAGACCTCTCTCTAATTTTCCAGAGGATAGGTAATGCGTGCACCAATAGGCTACCCTAGAGTGTAATCCCTGACCAATAAGTGCACCAACGGGTGACCCTAGAGTGTAATACATGAATAATGAGTGAACTAATTGGAATATCTAGAGTGTAATCCCTAGGAAATGAGCACATGAATTAGTCAGCCTCAGAGTGTAAGCCTCGATCAACGATATGATATAAATATACTAATAAGGATGCCCTAGAGTGTAAGTCCCAGCCAGCACCATGGAATGAGTGAAACAATCACAAGAAACATCATAGTGTATTCCCCAGCCAATGACATGATACCAACTAGGTAGCTTCTCAGTGTAAGCCCCGACCAATGACATGATTCAAACTGGGAAGCCACATTGTGTAATCCCCAACTGGTGACATGACATGAGTGAAGAATCATGGTCAACCTAAGAGTTTAATCCCTGATCATCGACATGATATATTATTTTCCCAATGATAGGGAATCCATTTTGGTATAATCCCCTAACATCCCATTTTTCTCTATAATGTCTCCAAGAATGATCCCCAAATATAGCCTATTAGTAGGTTAAGGTTGATATAAACTATCAGAACTCTGATTCCAAACATATTCCGGATACATAGGGGGAATACATTAGGCCTGATATCCATGCCATATCTTACATGATATGGTTATGCATTTATATCAAAGGGAAACTTTAATGTGTAAACCCCAATGCAGATATACTATCATGCAACATGTCAATCTATCATTATCTCTTGTTTCTCACACTGAGCATGGCTCGTGTGGGCATAGAGGTCAGAAATTATTATACTAATGGAATGATGGAGATTCCCCCAACATGGGATTCTCACCACTTGGATAAAATCTAGATAACCTCACATATTTGGTCATAGGGACCTATACACAGATGATCTCTATTAGAAAAATATGGACTCTGATTCAAATATTAAATAGGATACGTAGAACACCTCCTTGAGTTCTGAGCCTGATGTTTTCATCCTGATCATATGACGTTAAACTATATGGATGGGTCTAGTCATATGACCTTAAACTATGTCAAACAAAATACATGGGTTTTGATTCCTTCTCTAACCGGATACATAGGATGACTTGTAGGGGTTCAATACTATCCTCAAGACACCAACCATTCTCCTTGATATCAATAAACCCCAGTGTGCTTGTGCATGTCCATAGTCAAAAGCATCATAATTAAAAATTGAGAGATAGAGAACCCATGATATGTTCATGATATTCCCTATCAACACAAGTTCTTAATAAATTCATCAAAATAGGGGTATCTAGTCCCATATCAGGGCATGGGAAGGATTTCATAAATATGTCTTCAATCTATAAGAGAGTCCCAGAGTTGGAAAACATTTACCCCTAAAGAGTGTGATGAACCTTACCTCTCATACTCTTGACCAATGTAATTCCTTAATATAATTTGGGACTCAAAACCCAGATTATTGTTGGCCTATGGAAAGAAGGTTCGTACTCATCTACATATGGGGGAACCATTTGGTGTTTCAGGGAAAATTGAAATGGTAACGTGATAAGAAAACCTCATTCAACACCACGAAATACCTCTTAAATAGTGGTATTGGTGGTGTCTTCCTAGTTATGTAGACATCCTAGTGAGTGATAGTCATTTGGTGGTAAATCTTAGTGATAGATCCTTCAATAATTGTTTTTTGTTTTCACTCAATGGTTAAAATATTTCCCTCCACTTTCAGGTTAAAAAATTATTTTATTTTCTATTATGAATATAAGAAACTTATTGCTGATGAATCTTCATCAAATGAGTCATGAAATGTTTTAAAGAGGCTCACCATAAAACTAAATAAGACTAACTTTTCTCCTGAGACATGGATAAAATCCAATTTAGTCTTCTTAGCATAGATATTTCCAATTCAATGAGAATCCTTATTCACTACCAAAATAGATATTCCAAGAATGGTTCCCCATATTAAAAAGAGATCAAGGATACAAATCAATTTGAATCCCTTTTAAAAATCATTGATATAATAGAATAGTGACAACTTAGACTTTCATGTTTAAAGAAAAGAGATAGGAATTCTAAATATTTCACTTTTATAATAGGGAAAGGATGGCCAAGATGGTTTTCACCTCTATTAGCATCGATTGAAATATCCTTAATTTAGAATAGGACATTATTGAGGGTTTGGTGTCCTTTTTTTATTACTATTTAAAGAAGAATACAATTAACTTCTTGACCCCAATTTATATGAGGTCATCAATTTTTCAATAAATAGCTTGTCAAATTCCATCCTCATGGCCACTAAACCTAAGGAGTAGATAAAAAAGCCTTGTTTTATTTTAATTTGGAGAACATTTCTTGGATGAATAGTTTTACCAACAAATTTTTTATTCATCTTTAGGATATTTTTCATCTAGATATGGATTAGGATGTCAAAGAAAGTGTTATCATAGGTCACCATCCAACTGGTTTCAATTCTCATTTTATTTTCCTCATTTCAAATGTGGTTCATTCCATGAATTCTAAGTACAATTAGCACATTTTTTTTGGAAAAACACTCCCCAATATAGTAAATAAGATCCATTCCATTATGATAGTACACAATTCTAGTGTCCTATTTTATCATGATCAATTTGGTTTCATAACCATGAGGAAAATTTAGGACTGCCTCTTCATTGCCTTGGAAGGCATTAATGTTATCCAGAATCCCTCTAACCATGGGAATTCATTTCCTGAATTCGGATACATCCAAATCCTTATACACATTGAGATGAATTTTTATTATTAAGGTCCCTCAAAAATCTTTCATCTATAACAAATTCATCATTTTCATCAACTCACTTCTACAGAGTTCAAGACAATGTGCTTTTACTAATTGTTCCATCGAATGATATTTATCCCATACAAGTGGTTTCAGTAAAGGTATTCCTTTCATTAAGATTTTATTTTTTTATCACAGAGTACTAACATAGAGGGATATTCCATCAATATTTGAGAGGAAAAATTCATTCTACTAAGGATTCCAGAAATCTTATTATTCCATCATACATGTTCTATGTTGATCATATTTTTCTCATCAATGGGGATGATGATAATTTAAATAATTATATCAAAAATAAACTCTCTTATTATGAGTAGGAATCCGAGAATGTCATCACATGAAGAAAATATATGATCATTTTTAGAAAGGGGTGCACTAAAAATATTAAAAAAACTTCACGAATGTTTTTCTAGATTAAGAAAGAGGTGTTTACGTTTACTTACCTGGGTATGCCTCTATTTTTTTGGTAGAGTTTGTACCTCTTTTTTAAAATTAATTAACAATGGGATATACCCTCAGGCCACATCATGGAATTAAAAATATGTGTCTCAAGTTGGTGTAATTTTCCTTGTTAACATGGTTATCACATCCAGGTTTTCTCTTTTCAGATATAGAAATGACCTAGGGACATGCTTACTCATCTAGAAACACAAATTAAATAATTGTTTTGGATATTAAGTATTCATGAAAGGAAAAATATGATGGTTTCTTGGATTATATGTGTTAATTCAATTCAAATAGGAGGAAATTGTTTTAAAAATCTCTAAATGTTCAATAAATCTTATGTGGCTAGCTACACTGGGCTTCTATTAACCTCCAACAATCCCTCATATGATTTTATCTGGGAAAAATTATAAAAAAACATCATAGTGGAAATAGTTTCTTTATTAGAAGATATATTTAGTTTTCCATCTAGTATGAGTATGATTAAACCATAATCAATACCCACTTGATTCCTTCGAGAATATCAAAATTGAATTTCTAGAACCCCTCAATGATCCAAAACCGAATTCTAGAGTCTGACTAGCCCCTTATTATCTTATATGTATTTCATTTTATGATTCTTTCCAATTTGTTTAATTGGTTGGATAGAAACATTCCACTAATATCATATAAATTATCTCCTCTATTAATTTTTATGCCGAGGATATGGCCTTATGGAGACACTATATGCTTGGAATTCTTAGCCCAAATTTGAATTACCATTAATCATATGAAGCAGGATAACACACACCAAAATGGATCAAGATATTTTTTTGTATATATGGGTGGATATAATTTCCCCCAAAATTTGTGGGATCAAGCCTCAAATAAAATATATCCATATAGGAATTATATAATATTTTTAGGTGGATTATAAAATCTAGAATTTAATCATGTCAAACACCATGAATTACTTCATTTCAATCAAAATTTCAGGTGTCAAGGGTATTCCTCATAGGTAAATTCAACCCCAGATAGTTAGATGGATTCATCCTCTACCCTCATGGATCAACCATAATGTTGATGGTGTGACCTTTGGTTCTAATGTATTTTCTAGATATGGGGACATTTTATGAACTATAAGGGTGTTTATTAAAGGGTTCTTTCAGAAATTTTTTACATGTATATTTCCACAAAGGTTAGACTATGGGAAGTCATTTAATCCATAAGTTATGCTATAAACTTCTAAGGGGAAAAGTTATGGAATGAAATTTATTCCACCAAAGTAGTCAATTTAGTTAAAATTAGATCACCAATGGTCTCATGCTATCTTTTATATGACTCGACAGAATTCTTGACATACATGGGAATGATTCACTACAAGATTACACACATTTAAAGATATACCAATATAGTTGATGATGTCTTATCAAAGCATTTAGTGCAGGACTTCATATACTTTTCATCCTTTTATATTAATTACAATCTATTACCCTTAAACCTATCTAATATTAGGTGTGATTTATAACATAGTCATTGAACTCTCCTTATTTCTATACCCATTTTTATTTAATAATTTTTTCTGGCACTAAGTCCATTGGAACTCTACTCATGCCTTCTTAGATTAAGTGGATATTTGGATATCTACATTTCCTTGGGTGAAGAAAAAAATGGCTCAAGATTGTATTTAATGTTGATTAATCTAGAAAACATGGTGAATATTATCAATTGAATGGATCAATACTATAGTGTTTTCTTACATAAAGTTTGATTTCATTGACCAATTGGTATTTCATCTGCATATCTTTTGTATTTTTGGAATGAGTGAAGGTTTTTCTTGCGTTTTTCACCATTCTGGGGAACATGGGGATGTGGTACTATGAGAACTAATAATCCTACAGTTTCCACGAAGATGGATTGAAAATTGGAATGGTTGTGGTAAACAATATGATTGAAGATAGATTTGTTTTAGGGAACATTGTATGCTTTTGGTACCTTCTATGATCGAATTGTAAGAATTCGTTCAGATCAGTATGTTTTCCTGACACTATTTCCATAATGGATCACATATATTATTAAAAGAAGTGGATTTTTCCTATCATTCTGAATGAATGACTAGATATTGTGACTATAAAAGAACAAAAAGAGTAACAGCCTACAGTTCTACTATAAGGTTATCAGAAAAGCACACATCGGCTTAGTACAAACCTCTAAAATTAGATATTTTTCCTCCAATCTACAATATGACCTTGTGAATCTTATGATGATATTAAATAGAAAAAAATCATACATCTAGTTCCAAGATCATAACATAGATAAGTTAGTGGACACCCTTATTTTTGATATATGGATTAATGCAATACTATTTTTCAATTATTTTAAATAGAAATATTGTGATGAGTTTTTTGCCTATATTCTAGTTTTTATCTAGTTATCACCTTTAGGACCAGGTGATTTTTTCATGTGGTAATGAAATGTTATGAATTTGGGTGAGTACTATGTATGTGTTTGGATTAAATTAGTGTTCGGGTGTTATATACTATTATTTTTTAAATTAATTGGTTGTTTGGGCTACCTATTAATGAGTATTGGGTGTAGGGTTGCCTAAATAAGAGCATGGTTCATAGATTCTGAAGGGTAGTATGGTTTGTCCATTAAATGGGTATTTTTTCAAAGAATGTAGGGAATGTTACCAATGTAGTTGGGGTAATAAATAAGGGAGTTATTGTAATAGGAAGGGACTACATTTTTTCATTTAGAAATTTTCTTAGTAGAAATAGGGAGGGAGACTTTAAGAGGTTCGGTCATGCTTCCAGGAGTATTCTGGCTCAAAGAGTGATTCTTATTCAATCTCATTATCTACTTCTTCCCTTTATTCTGCTCTATATTAAATATTCTACATTAACTCTCTCTCTACATCCCCTTATACTTTAATTATATATGATTCACTGATGAAATAGTATGTATGTTGTTTGGTATTGTTTTTGTATCATATATTTATATTTTGTATCCCATTATTAAGTATGAAACAAAACATCAATTAAAAAATCATGTCCAAATGAAAAGATTTCAAGCGATTAAGATATCTATTTCAATTAACACACAAAACAGAAATATATTTTATCCCAAAACCCACTCATCCATAATAAGTGGTATAAAAATTAAGGTATGTTTTGCCTTCAATTCATGAAACTCATCCTGGATATCCTATAACCATCTTGGTTGATATTTCTACTTTCCCAAGGTGAGAGGTATCATAGTCTCAAAAAATGTAAAAATAAAAGGAGTAGTGAATCATATAATCTTCAATATTACTAGGCATACATTTACACCATCCTAAAATAATGTGAACCTTTTCATTAGTTCAATATGAAAATATAATTTTTTTTATGGAATATAAGATTCATCAAGTGCATAGTTTTCATTAGACTCTATGGTTTGTCTATAATATATGGATTTGAAAAACAAAACCAAAAAAAAATCCATTGACATCATATGGAGATAGGGGTTAGTGCGGTGGACCTATTAAGTATGGATGAGATATATCAAGATATGAAATGGAAGGTGATGATAGTTTTTAAAAATTTAACATTATGAAAAAAATTGTGTAACAACCTTATCTAAACCATTATCAGAATAAAAAATATGAAACATGACCAGATAACATTGTGAATTAACTTATACTCACAATCATCAGAGAATTGACATGTACACCAATAAGAATTAATATTTTGAGCAACCACATCTTCTAGAATCCATTGTCTCTATATAAGCATCATGAAAAATCTATATTTCATATTTCCTTCTTCCACTCATCTGAATCAAAACATTAAATTAGACATCACTATTCCTAATAATTTCTCAATTGAATAATACTTTCATTAAAACCATAAAAATTTAGAAAACATAAGAAAAAAAAACAAACTTCTATTTCTAAGATTGAAACAATGTCTACAACACCTTTTGATTATCATAGTCTCCCTGAGGCCCAATGTGTTGGAAATTCATAAAAATTAGTTATTATATTTTATGATATCTTTGATTTATATTCATATGTTTGGGAATTATAATTACTAAATCATATTCTATTGTTGAATTCAACCATATTGTATTATAGAACATGAAATATGTGATATTTCATGAATTTGTCACTACCACTTCTTCAATTTTTTTTCCATTCATGCATACCACACTTTTATGAAGAGTTCAAACGTGTTGTAACATATTAATGGGTAATAACAACTACCATTATATAGAATATAATGTAGTTAATGCTTCACCATATTCATTTAATGAATAGGGTTCATATAATGGATAAGATTCCTCCCATTGATGTGAAATAGAATAATTTAAGCTAATCCAAAACTCTTTTCATCCTAAAGGTGTCATTAGATAAGGCACCACTGAAATACGAGAGGCAGTGGGCTGTAACTGGGTCCCACACTCGATATCATGGTGAGGGGTTATAGAAAAAAACTAATCATATAAAATAATGGAATGCTCCTATAAAGCACTAATGGATCCCATTAACTTCACCTCTACTGAACCAAATTATAATGTTTTTTACAATGATAATGATGACTCCATATATCTATATTCTATATGATGCCCCCGCTCGCTAATGAACACAAAACACTAGCACTTCTCATCACATAACACAACTCTTATTTGGTAGAAATTGATAACTATGCACATAGAGTACCACCAATCGATTCAACGAATGAAATCATGTGACTAAATAGGATGTATAATGAAATCCATAGACTACTGATTCTTCCAAATAATCATCCTAGAACACCAGTATAAATCAATAAGATCCATTCAAACTCATACTAGAATTCCCAAGGATAGGGGACCTAGAATCCACCCCACAATGATTCCCAAATTATAGATTAAGGTGGGTATAATTAAGGAGTGAAACATTCAAGAATAAAAAAACATAGGCCATGGTAGAAGACAAATATATCATACCTCAAATGACCTCTAGCCCCTACGTCACTAAGACATACATAGAATAAGATATCATGAATTTGAAACCACCTCCTCTCTATTTATGACCACTATCAACTCCACAATCATACCAATGTCCCTGAAAGTGAAGAAAATCATGAGTTTGTCCTCTACCAGCTCCATATCCTCACAGTGGAACAAAGTACTGTTAAACATACGACTGATATTCCCTCTATGAAAACTAGTGATGGTAGGGTTAGTATGGAATCATACCTCCCATACCATGCTCAGATCCAAGTATGATCAAACACTAATAATTTTGAGGTACATAACCTACACATATCTACCAAACTGGGGAAAATCCACGTCAAGGGAATGGGGATACTGACCTCAAAGAAATAGAAGGAATAAAACTACCAAGGATGACTCCTAACTAGATGAAACCAAACTTTCCACAACACCTTCAATCCACCACCAATATCTCTTCACCTCAAGGAACCCTGATGGATCTTATATTGAGATGAACCTAGTTGAGAATGTATATTATCAATCACCTTGGCCTTATTTTTCTCATATAGTTACCTAGGTGACCTAAATGAGGTGACTAAATAGAAAATCCAAGGACCCAACGCCTCCTCTAGATTTTTATGTCTAGAATCCTCAAATGAAAACAAATTAATGTAAAAGTAACGGAGGTTTTTAATCTCAATGTCGAGACCCCATGCGCTCAGGATCTCCTACTGAAGGAAGGTTAGATCCTACTTATTGGATTCCCTCACTTTTGGTGATAGAAAAATAGCATGAAACATCAATTTAAAATTATTCAAAGAGACATATTTCTCCTTTCACTCCCCCAGATACAGGATCCTTTATTGATGCCAAATTCTCCGCATATGACTGATCAAAATCAAGACATGATACTCAGACATATCTTGGGTCAAAACCAAATTGATCTCATGCTCCACATTTCATTACTCTATATTCATATAATGGACACTCCCATACAAGATATATATACCCTGATACTAGAACACACTCAGTGTTTTCCTCCACAGCTCATCCTCCTCTATCAGGTTATCCATACCACTATCCACCTAGTTGGCCTGATGAACCTCACTAACCTGAACCACACTTGGACAATGACCAACACCTATCTCATTAAAAAATGAAAAAAACTCCTATGCCTCATAGCATGGAATTAAATTAATAAAATTCATTTATCTAGATTAATTTAACTTTAATGAAATTATCTATTTCAAAAAAAATGTAAAATAATATTTAGGAATATACATCTCTTTGGTATCTACCTTAAAAGAGAGACCAATTCATTCAATCATTTAATAATCTCATATTTCATTCATTGGATCATGGGGACTCTAAAATATCTTTTCCTAACCAGCCTCCTAGGAACATGTCATGCACCAAGCTTAACCTGTACTGTTTCCAAACCAAACTATGAAATCTTTAGTAGTAACTTACTCTAATATCCATCCTATCTCTCAATAAAAATACCTCGTACTAATCTGTCATGATGTTCCCTCAATATTAAGACCTATAAGGCCTATAGTGAAGATGAAAGTGGTCCCCAAAACCCACATTCAATAGGCCGTGTATTGATAACTGTAATGGATAAGAATATAGATGAGGGAGGGAGGGTGAGAAAAAAATTATTTCTATTGATATATGAATAAAAAGTTTATAATAATTTATAAAAATAAAAAAAAAGGGGAATAAAATGATGAAAAAGTAGAAAGAATGAAACCTTGGGAAACATTTCAACCTCTTCTAAGACCTTTCCCTCTATTTTCATCTATATAACGGTATTTCTAAATCAATATCCAATACTGCAAGCCATATTTAATATTCCCCAAACACACAACTAATAATTGACTAATACAATTTACAATAGTGCCTCTAAAATTTATTACCCAATTGTATGAAGCTTATGGTTTCAACATAAGCACTTTTTAGATGAATATAGATTTTGGATTTTATTACATTCAATGGATAATTTGATAAATTTTCAAGGCGTAAACATCCTGAAGATTTATATTTAAACATAAAATATTTATATAGAATGTCTGGAATCCATATATGACCTTTTTCGCATAAAATTTATAATCAGTTTAAATAGAATGGAAATAATAATACATCATCTTAGGATCTTTTTCGGTGACATTGTTGATTATCTGAAACGCATTTTCGTATTACCATCATTGTGTAGATAGGAAACTATGTACAGTACATCTTTCTATGATCCACTTGTTGTCATATTCACATTGAAAAGTGTTAATGGAATGTTGTGTGATGGAATAATGGATTTATCGACTTTTTTTGTTCATCTTGATCTCTTCAAGTTCCTTCAAGATTGAAGGATTTTATCTTGTTCTTATTTTTCATGAGAGGATGAGAGGATGAATTTAAAGAGAAATGTGTTGTGAACAATGATTTCCTATTCTCAATTAACCGTACATTGTAGACAAGGCCATCTATATGGTGAGTTATTATTAAGGATAAAAATATTAGTTAATTACACTATGACCCTTAAATAATATAATAATCCTTATCTGACCCCATTCCATGTATTAATAATTTTTTTATTCTATGGTATGCACATACTTTCACAATGATATATTTTTTAATATATTGTAAATTAATATTTATCATATTAAATTATATTGTTTCACTCATCATCCATGGAATTTATTTTAATGTGAATAAATATTGAATTAAATATTATATTCATAAAAATATTCAATTCATATTCTGATGAATAATAATTATTATATATTAATGTAATTAAATAATACGATTATTAATGAATAAATTATAATTTATTACCTTGCCAATATTTATAATGAATAAATCCTAAATAGAAATTTTCTTTAGTCTTGTGAATAATATTTATTCCAATAATTAAATTTAAATATAATATAATTAATATCAATAGAAACACATATTTTGTGACCCTCTAGGATTCTTTCTCATTGTCATTATGTGGACTTTCCTAAAACCCAATAATTCAATCTATAAATGGGTCAATGAACCTATGGGAAAGTAGTTAATGTTACAAAAAATAAATCATTACATGAATGCTAACTATGTAATATAATCACATTGTCAAAATATCTCATCAACTAGGTCGAACCCACATGTCATCTACCTATGTGTTTGATACGACATTCTTTGACTATTAAAAATAAAATCATCATTACACCATGACCACAAAATTTAATTTGATGTTTCTATTTCATTAAAAGGGTTAATATATCAAATTCCAAAAATATATAAGGGGAAAATCCTTCCTCTACTTATTCATTAATAACATGTTATTCATCACACACTCCATTTACTCTACTTCTATCCAAAATATGGTGTCATATTTTTTCATAGTACATATTACTATGAAAGTAATGAAAAGTACTAATAATAATCCGAAAGTCTAACTACAGTTACACATTCTCTTATATAGTAATATCTGATTTTAAATAATCAATCATATTTCCTACAGGCTTTTCAATTTTCATAATCTCCATCATGGAGATTACCGAGTACGAACTACTTGTGAATAAGAATCGTCGTCTTATGAGTACTCAAACATGAAAATAAATATTTTATGTGTCCCATAATAGTATGTTTTCTGACTATAGAACTATATTTAAGAATATTATCATGTAATTTCACGTTTTTAATCATATAAAGGAACTTCTATGACCGTATCAATGAAACAAATACTCTAAGACATTATTACATTAAATTCACACAGCACAATGAACAATATGTAATATGATTTTTTATTAATATTAAAATATTCCAATACACAGGAAATATGAATAAATAATATTTGCTTCTATTATATAGACTCTCAATGGCTCCCACTTGGACTAGAAGAAACTACCTATAAATTTCATTTTGATAGACCTCACATGACGATAATTATATTGCTCAGTTAAGGATTTTTTAAAGGGTTTCACCACATTATCTTCCATGGATATTTTTATCACTATGAAAAAAAATATTTGAAAAAAAAATCCCCCATTATATGGTAATTATGAAGTATTAACTTTTTCTAATAATGTGGTCTTGAATCCATTGAAATATCCACCACTACAATATTATCACAATAAATTATTATAGGTTCATCACTTCTTATCACCACGTCACGTTATTAGAAAAAAAATTATATATCCAAAATGATTCATTAACTACTTTATAATTTTCAATATACTTGTAATATTATATATAATTCGTGAACGTAACTATATATGAGTTTATTTGGCTCATAAAACCTCAATTAAAAGTGAATCCATATCTCAATTTCAATTTCAGATCATCATTTTTCATTTGAAATCTAACAGCTATAAATCCTATTATTACTAGTTACTCATCTCATACATATAAAAATAACATATAATAATTATGACTTATATACATAAGGATAAGATTTAAAATGTCCCTGACCGAGAAGCCACTAAACCGGTGCCCCGATCCAGGTCACAACATGACCTCAAGCCGGCCTCCCCGTCCAGCAGAGGTTGTCGACTAGTAGAGAGGGTCTAGTGGATATTTTGGGGAGACGATACCCTATTAACTAGAGTAGAAAACAAAATATAATATATTATATAAAGGAAAAAATAATAAATAAACTATAACTATTAACTACCAACAAAATCCCAAGTAGAGTACAACCACAACAAAACAGTAAATATTTTATTTTATGCTAATATTACAAAAGTGAAGGAAACCGAAAAATACAGGCCAACAACTAAATCCCAAAACAAGTATCAACTCCATGTATAGATCCCCTAACATGCACATCCCAATCCCAACTCAACTTCCAAGAATAGGGCCTTTAACCTTGTCCCGATCTACTACCATGAAATCTACTCGGGTTTCTAATGGCATCTTGAGCATGGTGTGAGTATAACTCAGTATGACACTATAAATGGTGTCTATAAAATATCCTTTATAAATATGTAGTTCATTATTTTACTGAATAAATGGCATGTTAAATAAAATATAACTTAGGATCCATCTGTTAACATTATCCTCCATAACCATTTCCTTTATTATTTCAATTTTGATAACTTATGCCATGTTCATTTGAAATTTCATTTACATCACATTTTCCATGGGTTATACATTTATTTAATTCAAAAAATAGCCTAATCCAGTCAATTATCATTCAACCAAGATCCCTCTCTCATTATGGATTATCATTTCATAAAAAAAATCATCACACTTACAATGGAGCCTTTATTTTGGTAGTATCACAAAATTAAATAGATAGGGATAGAGATCCTCAGTCCACTTCCCTAACCCATGCATTATGGGATGAGGTTCAGTGCCTCAATATAACCAAACCCATTTGTGTACATCCACTAGTCCAATACCACACAACTACGAATCCATGTGCACATGATTATATATCCATTTTACATATATACCATATGATAATCCATTCACAACCAATATACTAAACATTTACAATTCATATTTCATTCAACATGTTTATCATCATCATGAATTAACCCATTATCACACTTACCATTTACTTAACATATCACATTTATCCCATTTACCTTTTTATACCTTAACCTATTTAGCCTAGTCAACAATTTTGATACATTAGCCTATTTAACATATTCATCAATTCATATAATTAACCCATTTAGTATATTCATCATTTCATAAGAAATTTCCCATTTAACATGTTCATCAATATCACATACATTAACCCACATATTCATTTCAAGTACATTTTATAATACATTTTTCATAATGTCATTATTTCACCAAACACATTTCATATTAATCCGAATAATCCCCTATGCCATTATCAATGTCTATAAATAAATATCAATATTACTTATTCCAACACATATAATGTCTCAAATTATTCATCCTACGATCAATTTTATCAAAAGTCAATTATATGATTAAAATTTTTCTTTTCCATGCTCGAGAATGTTAGTTCACCCCATGGGTGGACGTAATCTAGTCTAATCATCCCTGATGCATCCCATGGGGATCATGAGGGATTAATTTCATCATTTACCAAACCATTTTACAATATCTCATTAAAGGAGTCAGTTTCTCAACAAAATATAAGCAATAAAACAACCATGTATGCACAAATAAACTTCAAGATAAGGCGATAATACATGTGGACCACCTACCTCAAATCTGAAGAAAAAACACCCCTAAAATTAGCTTTAATTCCATATTCAAGCACCCCTTAAATCCCCAACCCATGTTCCGCTGGAGAAGATGGGTTTAGGTATTTGGATGAATAATTAGGAATCCATAAGACTTAATCTGTAAATGAGAATCTAGATAAGGATTAGACTCACCGAGATCTTCGATTTGCAAGAAACATTGCACCAAATAGCATAAAATTGAAAGAGATTGATTCTTGGGAATATTTGGGAGTTTGGTCTGTCCCTAGGAATAGAGAAGTAGAAATAGAGGATAATCAGGTTGGGAACATAAAATCCCAACGGGGTAATTTGGTAAATTATCAATTTTTAAATGATGCACATATTGGCCGCATGGTTTTCCAAACAATGTGCCTACCTGTGTTCAAGTGGAGTCCAAGTCACATGATTACCTTGGAATCCCCCATGGTTTGACAAACTAGGCACCAACCATGTTATGGGCTTTTATACAAGGCTACATGGTCTGGTTTCCCCCTTATATGGTTTGTACTAATAATGCACCATTCGTGCGACATGCACAAGATTCCCCAGTTTCCCCTTCTTTCTTGCCTCAAACCCCTGGGACACCATTAGCATCCTCATACACCAGATAAACATTCAATTAAAAAATATTAAGTGATTAAAATAACAATTTAAATAGGAACATGCCTCTAAAAATTTTGTGATCTTACATCCTCTCCTCTATATAATGGCTCATCCATGAGTCGCACTTCCAAACATCACTGACCATATAATGAAAAGAGATCGGGCCATTGTGTCTGCACATCTGACTCCTTTTTCAAAACTTTCTGCATGAAAATATCCACACTTCTATGACACTCAAACCAAAGGCACAATATTTCCCCATAAGACCTTATCACTATAGTACATAGTACGAACCCGATTCTCTTCAATGGATGCATCAGAATCCATCTCCTCAACCTCAACATTAATCATGTGTGATTGGTTAGGGTGATAATGATAGAGAATTGAAACATGAAAAACATCATTCATGAAACTATATTGTCATGGAAAAGTCAATCAGTATTCCAGCTATATGATCCTCTCCATAATCTTAAATGGTCCATGTACCTAGGTGCCAATATAACCTATTTCAGAATTTGATGGTGACCCATCCTATGAGACACCTGAAGAAACACATGAACACTAACTAAAAATGTAATAGGTTGACGATGGCCTTCCTCATATGACTTTTTCCTACTCTAATAAATTTTTCAAAATTTCTAAATCCTCTAAACTTTTTCTGATGTCTCCTACAAGAGACTCCATCCCAATAATTTTGATTCCTGATATTCCATCCAACACAACATAGATCTGCACAATCTACCATAGAGCGCCTCATATGGTTCCATCAGAATTCACACCTAGGAACTACGGTTATTGGAAAATTCAACCTTTGCTAAAGGATTTTCGCATGATCTACAAAAGTCTACGACACATGCACTAAACATGATCTCTAACTCTTAGATATTACACTCCGATTTCACTTCCATATATGGTTGAAAGGTTGTACTAAAAAAAATGGGGACAATCAACCTATGTAATCTGATATAGAAGCACAATGTAAAATGAGGATCATGATCTAAATCTATTGTACATGGTAGCCAATGAAATAAATTTATCTTCCATATGTACAACAAACCAAACTGATCCATGATAAATATATCTATAATTTTCAGGAAATTAGCCACTATAACAAACTGATCTACAACTAACCAGATCAAATTATTATTCTAAGGAGTACCTAGGAGACCCACCATGAGATCTATTGTTGTGTCATTCCATTTCCACTCTATAATGGGAAATTTCAATAAGAAACCACATGACTGGTGATGGTCATCCTTCACCTACAAGAAGCTGAGTCATCACACTAGAGCCTAGAACCACATTCTTCATCCCTGACCACCAATACTGCCTACAATTATCATGATACATCTTGGTGAAACTAGGATGCACTGTCATCTTATATGCATTAAACATTAACATAAAATCTTCTCACATAACTATTATAACAACTACATGGTGAGGAATATAAATAGACCCATCATCTCCAGTGGTCCAACTTGAAGGTGAATCCACACCTTTAAAACCTTCCCACTAAGATAACCATTCAGGATCCTCCTACTAACTTTCATTAATCTGACTCAGATATGTGGACTCACCTGCCAAGGATGTAATGGTCATATATCATTGGTCATCGTACACCTCAAGTTTCATCTCAATAAGGAATGCCATCATCTTCCACTCTAAACTGAATTCCTGAACCACCTAATTTTGGGTATTGTTGCTCCAAGAATCTATGACACTGTTTCCCTTTAACGATGTGTCAAACCAGCTCAATGTTAAAGGATTTAATGTAGTCAACCCATATCATCGATGAAGACTCAAATCACAATGATATAAAATGTTATTCAGGATTTTATGATTGATATACACTATAAAACATTCCCCAAATAATTAATTCCACCAGCATTTTATGGCACGAACCACCAAGGGCAATTTAAGATCATGTGTAGGGTAATTTCATTCATGATAGCTCAACCTTCATAACCCAGAGGCCACAACCCAATCATCCTTCATCAACAATTACCTATTCACAACACCAATCACATCACAAAACAAAGAATATTTATTACTTAGCTCAGGTAATATCAGAATCAATGTGGTTTCCCATTGCCACTTTAATTCTTATGAGGAATTATCAGATGCCCTAGACAACTCAAACTTGATTCCCTTATTGTTAAATCCTAATATTGGTGCTTCCATATGAGTTTTATAATATATTTACTTACATAAAAAACATCATAAATTATAGAAATTATATAAATAATCCCAAGAAACAAATACCTTCACATTATCTAAGTCCACAACCATTCCTTCCGCTGAGATGATGTAACACATGAAATGAACCCTATCGATTCAGAATTGACACTTAGATCTCATGGAATATAGCATATGATCTCTTAGTGTACTCAGTTTGATTTCAAGATGTTTGGAATGATCTTTATGAGTCTTAGATTACACCAACATGTTATCAACAAAGGAAACCTGAAAATAATATAAGTGAGGGTTAAAAATTTAACTCATTAGGCCATAAACACTATTAGTGCATTGGTTTACCAAAAGGGCATCACAATTAATTCTAATAGCGCATACCAGCTCTATAAGGCATTCTATGGAACGTAAAAAGGTATCTCTCTCATATAATGATAACCAAATATCAAATAAATATTGGAGAACACTGAAGCACCTCTCAGCGAGTGAAAAATAATATCAATTTGAGTAAGAAGGTATCTTTTCATAGTCATCATCTGATTCAGTTTCCTATAACTAGAACATAACCACAAATATCCAACATCCTTTTTATTAAAAATTTATGATTCCCAATGTGACATACTAGGATGGATATAACCATTATTTTCTAATTCTTCTAAATTATATTTATGTTCCTGGAGTTATGATGAATATATTCTATATGGTGCAAAAGAAACTGGTTATTCTTCTAGAAGAAACACTATTGTGAACTCAACATCTCTCTCAGGTGAAAGACCCAAGAATTCTTCATTAAACACATCTAGAAACTGATCCACCACTTACGGATGTACAAGATTCTATAATCCCTCATCCTCTAGAATAAGACACGCCTCTTCAGCTATGAGTTCATCAAACTACTAATGAACTCGCCCTGCACAGCTTGCCTGGACATCCCACTCACCCCGATGGACATACATGTCTCCCTAAAGAGACATGAACATTACCCTATGGTGGAAAAAATCAATATAGACTTGATACAACACTAACCAGTCCAACCCCAATATCATATCAAAATCTATCATATCAAGAATAAACAATTCCCATAGAAAACAGTACACGTCAATCCTGAGAGAACACCGCTAAAATTGATGTATGTTTTTCCCTAAATCCAACATATTTATTAATTGACATAACCCCATAAAAACACTCTACTACTAGACCCAACACAACCAAAAACTGAGAAGAAACAAAATAATTGGAGGCACTTGTATCAAACAATGAACATAAAAGTGTATAAGCTACATGGATCATACCTCAAACGATTGATTATCCAACCTCATTACCTCGATGTGTAGGCTAAAAATGCATGAAGCTAACCTACCCCTTTTATAGACACGCATTATTTTCATATATTATCGTTATATAAAATTTTTAGAATACATAAAACATTACAAAAAATAGACACCCAAATACCAAACTAGTCTAGTGCCTTTGGAATCATGGAAACATAAACATCAGTACATAAGTGAGAAAATTTATCTCCCACTAGGTTCTTAATGACTATAAACCTTCTTAGACACATAAAAAATAAAACATATTTTCAAAACCTAGGTATAAAAACATAAAAATGTGTGATCTAAGATGCTCTGTAAGGGTAAACAAGAATGAAATGTAAGCATCAATATAATAATAGGGGTATGAAAATGTTATCATAACATTAGAAGATCATACCATTCATATCATAAAATTGGAAACAAGAATCATGAAATAAATCATAGAAATTCATAGGACATGAATCATTAATAAATAAAATAATATAAGACATGAATGCATATCATAGGAATAATACATGGAATTGTGGCACACATAAACATGTGAAATCATTCCCCATAAGCCAAGATGCATTGCTATAAATTATCAAGGCACTTCATGGGAACTACACCTATAGGGTGGGACACACCACTATCCCTAGTTGAAGTTATTTAATTATAAGGTATTTGGTTTCCCCATATTCTGATAGTGGATCAGTTTTACCCATATTCCATCTTCATGGTGACTACACCTATAGGGCGGGACACACCACCATCCCCAGTCGCAGTCCTTTAATTTTGAGGGGTCATGTGTCATCATCTTTTCACTGTGGATTATTCCCAACGACTTTATAAGAATCATTATATCATGATATATAAATCATCAACCAATGCATTAGAGGGATATATTGTTCCCACCCATCTCACAATAAAATTATTCATACATGTTCCACATGATAATAAAACATTCATCATGTCATGTCCCATAAAAAGATAGGGGTTGTATAAACATCATATCATAATTCAATGAAATGAAATGTGTTTCACAAACAAGTAATCATATCTTAACATGAGGAAAAATATATGTTTCATTTTTTTCCTCAATGTATTACATATGAGAATAAGAGGGTTTAAAAAGCATATAACTCATGGAAGATAAACGAGTGTCAAAAGCATCATTCAATACAAACATAAAACATCCAACAAATAATATTAATTTAACAATTATATAATTTTATATAAGGGTAATTGTAACTTCAAAGGATGCCATCATAGATGGAAAAAAACTTGGAATGAAATCCTAATATCATTTCTTGAGTAAAGTATCCATTCTTCATTAGAAAAGTCTTTTAAAACCTAAAACATTTTAAAACCAATTATCTTGAAAATTAAATAGAATACTTATAATCAAATATTTGAAAAAGAATTCATTTAAAACATATAAAGAGTGTTTCAAAATGTTTTGAAACCCATTTTCATAGAGAGCTTATAAAATAAACTTCATAACATTTGGAAAATACATTTAATTGAAAATAATTTGAAATTTTTTAAAGGAAACATGAAAAAATAAAACATTCTTAAAATACATTTTCCTTAAAAATGATGAAAAATGATCATCTTTTAAAACATTTTTGGAAACATGGTTTTTTAAGTTCTTGGAATGAGTTTCAATGAAAGAAAATTAAGACAGAACTACTTTTCAGATTTGGTAACACTTGAAACATAAGCCCCATTAAAGATAAATCATTAAATGGATATGTAAATACACATAAAACTAAGGATAAAAATCATAGAATATATTTTGTTCATTATAATCACCACACAAAACAAATGAGTGGTGAATAAACCGTAAATAGAACATAAATGAAAGTGAGACTAGAAATCTTCTTACCTTGTGTCTTGAATCTCATTGTAATCATTAAAAACTCATGAATAGTAAATATATGCATATCATACATAAAAATATTCTTATACATAATACCATATATTGTTTTATTATGACTTTATATTACCCTATTTTAACAATTTTGTTTTATGTTTTCACTTCTGGTAATATTTGCTTTGTTCTTTGCATGTGTCTTAATTTGTTATGCCTTTGGTCCTTATACTTATATCATGATTTCCCAGCTGTTAAACATGATATAAATTTATATTATTTTCATTATATATTTTTATAATAATCCATATAATGATTAATTATAAAATGGAATACACCGTTCAAGAGGATTGTAGGTCATTCGTAACCATGAACATTGGTTCTGTTTTATTGTCATATTTATAGAAAGAAATAAAATGATATATATGTATATATGTATAAATATCATTTTTATAGTAGAAATATTATATCATATATAACATAAAAGTTCAATACATGGATTATTAATATATTCCATGTAGTTTTTGAAGGATTTACATGGCTTTGAGGGGGTGGTAGTCCACACTTCCTCAAATGAAATTATCATAATTACACCATATAGAAAGTATAAATAACTATATTTATAAATATTACATAATCATAAAGAAATAATTAATATAATACATAGAATATATAAAAATATTTTCTATCATAATGTCTACTATGGGATGTGGTAATGGAAAAATGAATAAGCAATGTTTCGTGAGGGGGTAGTTCACCGTACACATAATCATTATGTTCATTACCCATTAGACAGATGTGTGTGTAAGTTTAGGTAGAACCATTAGTATAAAAACATCTCTGTATCTTGAGGATTATATATTTTTTGTAAAAATGGAATATTTTATGTTTAGGGGGTGTATAAAGAAAATAAAATAATGGTGCTTCCAAGAGGGTGTTACCTCTTAATCAGGTAAATCCTTTTCGTTTTCATTGAAGGTATTCATTGGAAGGATTTCTAACCAATGGGATGATTCAAGGTTGAATTTAAGGAATTTGATAATTTTATTGGGTATATCTTGGATAAATATATGTGTTTTTATCGTTGTGACGAGTGGGTAGAGTTGGTGGCCTTTTTACAGAAGGGATGGGTTACACTTTTCATTTTTTAAAACAAGTTAGCTGTAACCACGCTTTTACATAACAAAGTCATGAAAACCAAAACAACTAAATAATGGAATATTTATGGAATAAATATGGCCATAATAGGGGTTTTAGATAAGTTGTTATGTCATTTGGGCCATCAAATATTAGTTTTATTCCATTATAGTCTTACGTTTACCTTAATAACTGTAATTAATTTTAACTACATTCACTAATCTATTTGGTAAAAACCTAAGTGGAACATATTATAAATTATAAATTAATATTATTTCAAATATGGAATCCATTTTTATAAATTCCAAACACATATGTGATCGAAATTAATTTAAAATCAATCAAATAAATGGGATGACAATGTAGGTTATTAAAGTTAAAATGTCCAAAAGTTTTCTATGTTATTATACACAATTTCTTAGTGAAATTGATTCTAATGAAATTCATGGGATTAATTGATAATAAAATTATCTAAGTAAACATTTAAAAAAATATAATATAATTTGACCTTATAAATAAACAAGATGAAAAAGATGTTTTGAAATAAAATTCAGTATTTTTCATTATTCATAAAAAAATGTTGATTCTCATAAAAATATGAAAAAATAATCCTAATATAATTTTTACATTCTAAATCAAAAGAAGAATTTTATTTTTTCAAATTAAATTTCTAAAAGTTTCTAAAATTCATTTAATTTTTTTCACCGAAGGACTTGATAACCAGTTAATTTGAGAAAATAGTATCATTAAAAATTTAAAGACTACCTAAAGTTATATTTTTAATTATAAATATGATCTTTTTATATACAACTATTTTATGCCATATTTGAAAATTTGTTATTAATATTCATATTACTATATTTAATGTATAGGTTATAACTATCTCATTTAAATAATTTTAAGTATAAAATGATGATTTGTAGAAACACAATATTGTGTGTTACGTATTCCAAGTCAGTGTCGCATGTAGATTAAGACAAGTAGGTTTCATGTTAAATTAATCATTGTGTTAGTTAAATGCAATAAATAAATAAAAATAGTTCATTTTAAAAAAATGTTCCATACAAACTCATGGTTTTACATTCTACCCACCATAAAATAAACTTCACCCTCGAAATTTGTTATTAAATTACAAAAAAATGAGGATAATTCTAATTAATAATATCATCAAGTTCCCATATCACATTATATGACTTGTGATTTCTCCAAAAAGACATTGAATATGTGATTGGTTTTGTTTCTCAGAACATTAAATGTACATTTCAAAATTTTAACAGGGTGTTTCTCGTATGAAATATCCAAATCATGTGGTATGACCACTGAGTTCAGATCATATTAAGGATCATGTATATACATACATGAGAGAGATAAATAGAACAAATCATTAGATTAAGTTTGATTTAAAATAAGTTCCAAGCGACAGGCTATAATCCTGATGTGATCCAAAATCTCAAAGGGACCAATATACCTAGGTCTTAGTTTCCCTTTCTTCCCAAATCTCATAACATTATTTATGACAACCCTATTTTTATTAAAAACATAAACATGATTTATTACATAAAACATTACATGATACAATAAAGAACATCGAGAGGTTTAGTGTTTTTTGGTGTTAGGATCATTACATAAAAACATAAAACATGAAATACAACATATTTATTGAAAACTTCGTTGACATGACCACTACATTCCTTCATACTTAGCATTGCATGGGATAACCTGAGGACATGCATAAGAAAAGGGTGATATATAAAGCATAGTAAGGGAATACACATGGAATAACATGAGGAGTACAATACATGTTAGACATTAGGAATATCAATAGATCACTAGAGAAACATGAACATAAATGCATGATAAAGAATTATAATCATAACATGGAAATGTGGCAACAACACTTGACATGGAATTAGCATGATCCAAGGCTCATTGCACATGGATCATGATTAAATCCTCATTGCACATAAATCATGAGTAAAACCTCGTTGCACTTGAATTAGCATGAGTTAGCACTCATTGCACATGACGTATCATGATACTATACTTTACCCAATACATTGGAGCTCTATAAGGGTGCACCCTTCTTAAACATTTCATTTCATGCATAAGTGTGCCACATGGATCATAAAACATGGATTCATAAAACATAATCATTTATTCCATGATAAAGTAATGTGGAATTCATACATGAAAATTGATAATAAATAAGTAAATGTGCATAAAGGGGAATACCCTTGATGGAGAAATGGGCATGGTATTCACTACAGGATGGCATTGGCATAGAAAAGCAGTGCGATTTTGACAGCGTAACGGCGTGACATAAGAATTCATAAAAATGGTTGATGAGAGAGAAATGGGTTCCTCGTCATATTTACATTTAATGGACAGTAATGAGGTCATATAGATACATTTCTCAACAATTTAAGTGGAATTTAGATTCATGATACAAAATTATTGCTTGAATGTAAAAGAGGAGAGGGAAGTTTCTTTCGGAATTTCGGCATAGTAATGGGTGTACATGGGAGGCATTTAATGAGAGAGAAAGGGGTAACCCATCATTAAAACATAAATAGGGTAGTATGAGGGAGGTGAGAAACCATACCCCAACATTCATAATTTAAATTAAAAGGGAAAAACTACTTAAAGAAAATTTGACAAAATGAGAAAAGAAGAAAAAATCCCTTACTTGGAAGTGTGCTTCCAAAGGCTTGAGAGTGGCTTGATAGAGCCTTATTGGGAGCTTGGGGAATCTTGGGAGGATTCTAGAGAGAGTAGGGCAGAGGTTGGACAAAATCCAATGGCTTTGAGTAAGGAGGAAGTGGGAGCTTGGGTGGGTTTATATAGGAAAGGTGAGGGAATTCTTTATTATTTAGGTTTGGGACCCCTTATATTAAATTAATCCAAACCACAAACCATCCCATGGTTTTTGCCCATGGTTTCTGGAAAAGGGAAGAGAAAACAATATTTTATAAGGACAAAGTCCGAACTTCTTAAAATAATAGGGTTGCTTATATGGAGGTGAGTCACACTCCCATGGAAAACAATTTAAAAAGACAAGGTGTTTAATAAGTCTTGAAGGGTCCATTAATTATTTTAAAAGTAAGTCAAACAAACACAAAATCACATTATTTTAATGGTAAAACATATATTGGCCTAAAATAAAGCTTATAGTATTTTATTACAAAACTATTGGGTCCCTATGAGGTCATAAAACACAATATATATTTAAACGGTATTTAATTTTTACCCAAAAATTTGACTGTCTCAGAAAATTATAAAAAATTCACCTTTGGATAATTTAGACATCTTGATTCCCGAAATATCAATTATTTTATCTAAATAATTTTTTAAATTTGTTAATTTTCACTTTTAAAATAAAAACCACCATTTATCGAAAATTCACGGGTTTTGACAGAAATGGCTTTCAAACCTTATTAAAAATTATAATTGTGTTCATAAAATTATATGATCATTTATATATATAATAAAATTAATTTCATAATAATAATAATATTTTATTAAAATATTATTTAATTCATAAATACCTTAATTTAATAAAATAGAATTCTTAATTAAATAATAATTAAAAACACTATTTGTACTTTAAAAACTATTTACAATTTATCAATAATGACAAGAAGGTATATTAATTATTATATACAAAAAAAAATATACATGAACATATTACTAGATATTTTTTACATAACCCCTTAAAACAGCCGCATGAGATCTAAGGGTATGGTGTGCAATGGTGAGAGACTCTTGGGGTGGCTCAGATAACATTGATCGAGTGGTAATCTCTATCAACTTCCACTTTTCCCGTAGATGATCTCGTTCGAGCTTCACATGATGAAGCTCAGATTGGGATTGGTCAAGAGCGAAGCCCAAAGACACCACCTCTTTTCCGAGCTCCGACAAATGGGCTTCTTATAGAGCAATTCTACTGGATGATGTCATCGCTTCCTTTGTCTGAGTAAATTGGGTTTGTTTAAGCCTTATATTTATACTAATCATGTGATCACTATTCGACAAGTATAAAAGCAACGGTCACAATTCTTGACATAAAACCAAAGAAGTTGACATTTTATATAAAAATTTTACATAAACAGACATTTAACTAGATCAATAGGGATTTTCCATTAATCAAACTTTGGGTCGTTACATTATTCTGGGGTGAGGTTTATAGAATCAACATTTCAAAAAAAATAAAATTCTTGATCTTGAGGATTGTTATAAGTGTAAATTTTCTACAAACATTTAGCTTCCTTGATATTTGACTGAATGTCTCTAACCATATCTTCCATTTCTTCTATGTTCTCAAGTCCCAATAGCATTCTTTCTCTAACTTCATCCCAACATGTTGTAGCTCTTAATTTCTTCCAATATAGGGCTTCATAAGGTACCATATGAATTCATGAGTGAAATATATTATTGTTAGAAAACTCAACTACAGGAAGGTTCTGATCCCAACCACCTTTGAAATCTATAGAACAAGATCCCAACATTTCTTATAGGGTTTGAATTGTTCTTTCAGACTATCCATATATCTAAGGATGATATGAAGTGGCGAAACTCAATTCTATATCAAGTTCTTGAGGATTACATCACCTGAACATAGAGGTAAATCATGGATCCCAATCTGATATAATGGAATGTGGTACTCCATGAACCCTTACCACTTCTTTAAGGTATATATTGGAAATCTGATATAGGGAGAAGTATTATTGGATAGTGAGGATGTTCTCTGAATTTCTAAGGTGATCAACTACCATTCATATAGACTTATTTTATATAGAGGTCTTGGGGAGTCAAATGAAAATATCCATTGTGATTTTCTACAATTTCTATTCTGGTATATGTAATACATGCAACATCCCATTATACTTTTGACTTTGGACCTTAACTTTTTGGCATACCTAGAAACAAGATACAAACTCTATGATATCTCTCTTCATTCAATACCATAAGAAGTATTCATTCAAATCCAAATACATCTTCATACATCCTGGATGAAGATAGAATGAAGAACTATGAACTTCTTATAGCAGCTCTATCTTAAAATCCTATATGTAAGGAACACATAAATAGTTCCTAAAATTTTTTATATATCCTAATCAAGGTTAAATGATGGAATATTTATCACTTTCTTTTATATCTCTACATCTTCCTTCTACTCCCCCTTAATCTTCACTTGGATTGAGGGGAGAATGGTCATTTGAGAATGAAAATAGTTTTCCTCTTCCTTCAATATTTCTATCTCCATCCATTGAAAATATAGAAATATTTGATCTTTTGTGATCCTCAACATGGATAAGATAGCATGATCCTTTCAACTCAATGCATCATCCACCTTGTTCACATTCCCGGGGTTGTAATGTATTGAGCAGTCATAATATATTATCAACTCTAACCATCTTATTTTGTGAATGTTAAACTCCTTCTATGTGAATATAAATTTGATAATTATTTGATCAGAATATATATCACACTTTTCTCCATAAAGATAATCCATCAATATCTTTAATGAAAAAATTTATACTACTAACTTCAAATCATGACTTCGGTAATATTTCTCTTGAATAATCAATTTCCAAGAGTTGTAAGCGATAACTATGTTATTATTAATTAAAGAAATATAAGTTTTCTATTTGATACATAAATAAATATTAAAGAAACCAATATCCATTATATGGTAAGGTAAGAATATGTGTGTTGGCAAAAATTCTCTTCAGTCCCCTAAACATTACCTCGCTTTCTTCTGTCTAGAGGAACTTGTCACCATTAGGAGTTAGCATTGTCACAAGATTAGATAGTCATGAAAACAATATCCATAAACTGTCAATAATATCAAGCTAAACTAAGAAAACTATGGATCTCAGTTATTGTGGTTAGTATAGGCCATCATAAAATAACCTTCATCTTTGATGGATCTACTAATATACCATCTCTTGAGATTATGTGATGAAGATATGAATCCTTTTTCATCCAAAATTCACAGTTCTTAAATTTTTCATATATTTTTTTATTCCTTGGGGTCTTTAGTACAATTATCACATGATTTTCATGCTCTTCCATTCTCTTTTAATAGATATGAATAACATCTATGAATACTACCACATACATATTAAGATAATCTCTAAAGAATCTATTCATCAAAACCATGATGATAGTAGGTGAATTAGTAAGACCAAAATGCATTACTATATATTCATAGTTTCCATACCTTGTAAACGATTCAGTCTTAGGTAAATCCTCCTTCTAGACCCTCAATTAATGATATCAGAAACAAAGTTAAATAATGGAAAATTATTGAACACCAAATAATTTGTCAAACAATTCATAAATATGTGGAAGACGAATGTTGTTCTTGATTTTAATCTTGTTCAACTCCCTATAATCAATGTAGAGTCTCATTGATCGATATTTCCTTTTAATAAAAAGAATAGGTGAACCCCAAGGTGGAACACTTGGATGAATGAATCCCTTGTCAAATATTTTCTTGGAGTTGGTTCATCAATTTCTGCATCCCAAATGAGAACATTCTATAAAAAATATTTGAAATTGGTGTGAAACTAGTATGAGTTTTATTGAGAAATCAATTTAACATTTTGGTGGAAGGCTAGGAAACTCTATTGGAAAGGCGTCCACGAATTCCCAAAAAATTGGCATATCATAAATGTCAATTTTATCCGCAACTATTTGAGATAAAGAACCCTTATGAATGGTAATTACGACTCACACGCTGGATATAATATCCATAGGAAGTTCATACTTATTGTTACATTGATGGAAGATCGTTAGAGGGTTTGAAATTTCAAACCTAACTTCCCTTACTTTACAATTGATTTAGGTTTTATGCAATGAAATCCAATCCATTCCTAAGAGGACAACAAATTCATCTAGATAATGAATGTCAAGATTGGAAGGAAGAAACTTCCCACAAACATCGATGGGATAGGATTCATATACTTGAGATGAAATAATCATACCATTAGGGGGTTTCACTTCTAATTACACATCTAACCATTTAGGTGGAATATTAATACCCCTAGAAAATTCATTAGATATTAAAGAGTGGGTAGATCAAGAATAAAATAACACATTATAAGTTCTAGAGTAGATGGTATTTGTACCTTTCACCACATCGTTATCTCAACCCTATTTATAAGTAGTGATTTCATGAGCTTTCCTCTTGTCCATTTGTTGTAGAGGTTTATGACATAGATCATCATCAATATCCCTCAGGTATGTGCAGTAGTTAGTATAATGCCTATTCTCCTTACACATGAAGCACTACAGTGTGGTAGATTCATTTTGGGTAGATTTCCATATAATTGAATAATTATCCAACTTCTTCCCATCAATGCGATTATAAATTTCCAGATATCCTTCCCTTCCACATTTAAAACACATATTAGAAGCCATAAGACAATTCCCTTCATGATTATTTCCACACTTATAGAATAAAAAAAGGCTCAACTTCTTCTCTATATAGTTTTTTTATTTTCCTTTCAACTCCATCTTCCATTTTTTATTAAAACCATGATACTGACATGTAACTCTAACCACCATTTAAACTTTGTTACTACTAAATACCCTTATGTCCAATTCCGTTTTGAGACTTGGATTTATTACACTGAAGAACCTATCAACATTACATTCATTTTGGTTCATAACTCTAGAAGCATAACACACAAGTCCTATGAAATTATTCTCATAGGTACAGATAAATTCATCATCCTTCGACTTCAACTCAAGAAAATCATTTTCCATATATTTACAAAGAAAATGTATAATGTACTTAGTGAAGTATAATTTCATGAACTCATCCACGTACATGGATTCAACTTCATCTTGATTCTTTGTATTCTTGATTAGAGTTCACAACTATTATACTTCACCATAAAACCAATAAAAATATAGAATGGTTTTATCATGATCTTTAAACTCAAGATCATTTCATATCTTTTAAGTGGTACTGATAATGATATAAGCAACAAGCGGATTATAATACCCGCTAAAAGTAGGGTGTTTTCTAATAAAGGAATCAACATGACATCGTTCCCTCCTATTCAAATTTGGAAGATCATCATGATTCATATCTAATGAAATCTATGTGATCACCGAAATAAGGTTTTTCATTCCAACTGCCATAGAATTAATATGATCAAGAGAAAAATCATTTCATTTTCTATTTCAACCACCATTAACTTAGTTCCTTTAGGTTCCATCCCTTGAATAAAACTAAAGCACGGAGTAAGAAATAGTTATCATAATGAGGGACCATGTAATCCTGAAAAATAATCTATTAGATATCTAAATTATGACACATTACTTAATATATGACACCTTAGTTTTATCCTAGCTCATTTGTATCCAACTTATATTTAAATCCATTATGAAGTTTTGTGAAAAGTTTTTTTATTCCCAAAGCATATCCCCTCGGAGTACCAAACGAGGTGTCCCTCAAGGCCCATTTTCGTGTACTATAATACCCCACTCCAGGCCTAGAACATCTGGTTAGAGTTGTTACTCCTTGGTATATCTATTATAAATCCACATCCACTTATAGTATCTAGATAGAGATTTATTTCTGTGATACCACTTACTCTATCCTTTACCCAAATTCCAGGACTTTTTCCAATAATTTTCCTTATTCTTAGGCATATCGATAGAAATTTCCTTAGAGTTTTCAATAAGTTTATCTCATTCAAGATTCCAATGGTCAATTGAACATTTTCTCTAATACTAACTATATAGATTCACTCTTTTCATATATCATCATTACATAACTTTTGTGGTATAGTTAAAACATTACACAAATAGACACCTAAATACTATACTAGACTAGTGTATTTGGAAACTTGGAAACATGAACACCAGTACATAAGTGAGATACATTATCTGCTACTCGGTTCATCATTAAAAGAACCCTTATTAGACACATCAAAAATAATAGATATCTTCATAACTTATGGAAGGAAAGAAAAAAATGGGTGATCTCATATTCCCAGTTGGGGTAAAAAATAGAGTCTTGTAATCATAAACATAAATATAGGGTATGAAAACATGATCATAAAATTAGAAGACCATACCATTCATATAATAATATCTAAAAACACTAATCGTATAATCAACATTGGTAGTTCATATGAAATGAATCATAATCCAATAAATAACAAAATCCATGAAATAATATCATAGGAATAATTCAAGGAGTTGTGGAATAAATAAAAATGTGATATCATTCCCTATAAGATAAGAAGCATTTCTAGAAATTATCAAGTAACTTAATGGGATCTCCACCTACTCAGTGGGAAAGACTACCATCCCCAATCATAGTTATTTCCATGTAAGTGATTGGGTTTCCCCATCATCCCATTTTAGATCAGGTTTCCCCATATTCCATCTTCATGGTGACAACATCTACTGGGCAGGACACACCATCATCCACAGCAGTAGGCTTTTCTATATGAGGGATCATGTTATTCCATCCTCCCATAGTGGATTGATCTCATTTAATTGATTCAAATTTTTATCTCCGGAGATATAAATTTTTTTGTATTACATTTGAGGGAGATATAGGTCCCACTTAGATCATAATAAAATCATCTATACATGTTCCACAAGAAAATAAAACATTCATCATTTCATGACCCATAAAAAGAGATGGGTTTGATAAAAATCCTAAGATAATACCATGAAATGAAATTGGGGTCACAAACAAGTAATCATATCTTAACCTAAGAAAATAATATAGGTTTCATAATCATTTCCACAATGTATACCTCCTGATGATAAGAAGGATTCAAAATCCTAAAACCCATGGAAGAGAAATGGGTTTCATAAGAATCATTACATCAAAACATAAAACATTCCAGAAATATGATTATTGGATCTATTAGATCATTTTCTTGAAAGTCATGAGTAACATCAATAAATTTTATATTAGATGGAAAATAACATGGAAATTTATTTTCAAAAAATTTAATTAGGAAAATATTATTTTTCATTAAATAGATTTTTACAAAATTAAACCTTCTAAAAATAATTTTCTTTAAAATAAACATTGAAACCACTAAATATTTGAAAAAAATCAAAACCATTTTCTTTGAAAATAAATAAAGCGAGTTTTAAAACTTTTTGAAAACCATTTTCCTTGAAAACATATAAAAGAAGATTGGATAAATTTTGAAAACCCATTTCTTTGAAAATAATTAAATAATTTAATGAAATATTGAAATCCAAAAAACATTTTTAAAATATATTTTCCATGAAAATGATTTTAAAATAATATCTTTGAAAACATTTTTGGAAGCATGGTTGTTGAAGTTTATGGCATGTGACTCAATGAAAGAAAATTGAGACAAAACTAAATTTCCATTTTGGTAAATCTTGAAACATAATCTACATGAAAGATATATAATAAAATGGATATTTATATACCCATAACATTAAGGATAAAAATAATAGAATATATTCACTGGTAATATAATCACCACACAAAATACATGAGTGGGGAATAAAGAATATATCTCACAGAAATAAATGTGAGACTGGAAATATCCATACCTCGTCTCTTGAATCTCACAATATTCATTCAAACCACATGGGTAATAGATATAGTTTTATTATACAGAACCATATTATTATATATAATACCATATATTGTTTTATTATGGCTTTATGTTACCTTCATGATAATAATTCTAGGTTAATGTTTCCCTTCGGGTAATATCTATTTTGTTCTCCACATGTGTATTAATTTGTAATATCATTGATCCTAATACATATGTCATGATTTCTAGAATATAAAAAATGATATAAATATAAATTATATTAATAATATATATTTTATACTAATTCATATTAAATAGAAGTAAAAAATTGAATACAACATTCAAGGAGATGGTTGGATGTATGTACGCATGAATATCATTTATGTTTTATTATCATATTGAATGAAAGAATGAAAATGCAATATATATATATATATATATAATTATTACTGTATAATTATTATATCATATATATGATATAATTTCAATAAACTAATTCATAATAAATTCCATGTAGTGTGTGAACGAATCACATCACTTTGAGGTATCGGTAGCTCACACTTCCTCAAACGAAATTACCATATTTAGAATAGTATTTAACGTATAAATATATGTTATGTAAAAGGATTAAATAATATTAAATAAATAATAAATATATTATATAACATATATAAATATATTTTCCATCATAAAATCTACCATGAGGGGTGTTAAAGGAAAAATTAACAATCATCATTTTGTCTGGATATAGTTTTTCATACATGTAAACAGTATGTTCATTACCAATTAGTTGGAAGTGTTAGTAGGTGTATGTATTACATTTATAATAAAAACATATCATTATATTGAGTATGTGCTCTTTATATGTTTTGACTGAGGTTATTTGAGGGTGATGGAGGAAGAAAATAAAATAAAGGAGTTTGAGTTAGTGTGTTACCTCTTAATCGGTTAAATCCTTTTGGTTTGCACTAGGGGGATTCCTCATAATGATTTATGACAAAACAGAGGACTCATGGAGTAAGATATGGATTTTTATAAGTTTATTATTATGATTTTGTAAGATCAAAAGTGGTTTGAGAGGTGTGAAGATGGGGTAGAGTTGGTGGCCTTTACAGGGAAGGGAGGGGACACACTTGGCATTTTTGAAAGCAAGTTAGGTGTAACCACATTTTTACCTAAAAAAGTCATAAAAACCAAAACACCTATGTAAAATAACGTTTATGGCTGAAATATGGTAATATAATTTATTTTTTACAAATGGTTAAGTAATTTGGGCCCTTAAATTTAAGGATTATTAAACTATTATGCAACATTTTATAGTAACAAATTTAATTAATTTTAACTACATTTACTAATATTTTTGACAAAAAATATGTTAAACTTATATGAAATTATGAATTACACTTATTCGAAATGAAGAATCCACTTTCCAATTATAACACATAATTGATAGAAATTTATTTAAAATTAATCTCGCATATGGGATGACTATGCAGGTTTTAATGTTAAAACATCCAAAAGTATACTATGTTTTATAACCCAATTTAAAAATAAAATTTATTATAGATACAGAAAAAGGATTAATTTTGATTAATATTATCTAATTATACTTTTAAATCTATTTAATATATAATTTATCTTTATAAATAAATTAGATTAAAAACCAATTTTGAATTAAAATTAAACATTTTTCTCAATTCATCTAAAAATGATGTTTCACAAAAAAATATAAAAAATTAACCCTATGATAATTTATAAATTATAAATTCAAAAATGAAGTTTATTTTATCAAATTAAATATCTAAGATTGTCTAAAATTTATTTTATTGTTTTTCACTGAAGGGCATGATAAAAAGTTCATTTGATAAAATAGTATCTTTAAACAAATAATGAACTTACGAAAAATTATATTTTTCATTATCAATAAGATCAAATTGTATAAAAATATTATAAAATATATGAATTTTTTTATTACTATTCATGTTACTAATTATAATGGATAGGTTATAACTATCTCATTTAAATAATTACAACAATAAAATGATGTTTTGTAGAAACTCAATGTTGTGTGTTGCATATGCCAAGCCATTGTTGCATGTAGTGAATGGAAATTCTGTTTTTTGTGAAATAAATGTTTGAAACAGTGTAATGTAAAAAATGAATAAAAATAAATAATTTGTAAAAAAAGTTCCATAATGACTTCTTTTGTTACACCCTTTCCTTGGTCCATGGTCTAAATCCCTTTGGTTGCACTACCCTGCTAATATGGATGCTCCCACCCTGAGGTACCATGTCTTCCACCTCTTCATGTACAACTAGTAGAGTTCCAAATACCATCCTGTCATGGGTTAAATAATCCCCTTCTTTCAATGTACATCGACATCGATCATCCTTCCATTCCCACCGATCGAGGGTTCCTAGAGAACCTTTACACATTCCCTATTCGGCTGTATGCTCATCACACCAACGGTGGTCACAGATACTAATCCCGCATGTGTCCCAGTCATCTATACTGATATGAAAACACCTGGTCACCATCTTAATAAGATAATCCCCACTTTTGACTTCTCTACAGGCTACCACCGTAGTGGGTATTCCCAAAATGACACTTCCTTACCTTGGAAGTCGCACCACCGATCCATCCAAATTGAACCAAAAACCCAAAACATTAATCCTAATGTATGTTCCCTTCTAAAATAAGGGTGTGGTCTACTAATTTATTAAACCTTTTTAAAAAGTATATGTTCAACAGAGACATAATCTCATGTCTATGTCCATCCTAAAAATTTATTGTCATATCAGCCTCATCCCCTACCAACGCCAGGATAAGGCATTGAAAGTCCATTAAATAGGCCACATAATCCATTAAAGACATATCTCATTTATTAAACCTCATAAACTGCACATATTTCTCATATCTGAAATTATCTGGATAGAAATGCTCCAAAAAATCATCTTAAATGTATTTCCATAACATATCATCATCCTATTGATTCTGATCCATGATATCCTACCAGCACTTTTCTAGTCCCCACAACATCTATTCTACCAACTTAACTCCCTTTTACACTGGAGTCTCCATGAGATCAACAATCATCTAGATGGACTCTATCCAGAACTCTATATCCCCATGTCAACCCTCTCCTAAAATCATTGGAGCGTGTTGCAACTAAAACTCTCTTGTCAGATCAAACATGCTCGGCATGAACCAATCTAGGTCCCATTCCATCATCAGAATAAAAAAACTAAATCCCTCCCCATACTTCTCCTCACCCCATTTATCTTTGACCAATGGTTTTTATTTCTCTGCTACTAGAGGACGATTTTCAGTGATATCCTCTTGTCTCATAACCAATACATGATATTGTGGTGGGGTTTACAAATATTTCCAAACACAAGTTATATAACACATAATAACCATTTTCCACAGTTTACATAAAATAGAGATCTCACTGGTCATAAACAATCCACTTCATATACACAAACCCAACAGATATCACCACATCTTGAACACTAACCTCGAACATCCCTATTATGGGTCACAACTAACGTGGGGTAAACCAAATTATGTTGACACAACTCATTCATGTATCACCTTTTATACCATTTCCACTTTCTCAATGAAAAATTTCTATTTTAGGAACATTTCCCATTTTAAAACTTGTTACAAACAACATTGTAACTCACTTTTCACTAAGAAAAAAACCTTAACTATTCATTCACATTCGTTTCATTTAACCATTTTTATCGTCTTTACTTGAAACATTTTCATTAAATTTCTATGGAACTGAAATTAATTATACTCTTTATGTCCCACACACCTATCTTGTGTGTTCCTATCATGATTCATGTAACCTTTATTCCTAGGTGCCTATGTTTCATGAATTTCCAACCTCATTCTATTTCAACCACGAGTGAAATACCATAAAATAATCACTTCACACCACTTGTGCATCACCCAATGGCGAAATTTCATCCAAATGTAACAACAAACATCCAGAACAAAAAATTACCTCCCTAGGTACTTGGTTTCCCCTCGTAATAGGGTTAGCTACTCCTATAACATAACTCATGTTAGTGGCCCGAAACTTTCTAATCTAGAATCTACCAATACCAAATAGTAATCCAAAAGGATATAACCTCCATTTAATACCACATTGTCACATCCTGGACCTAGAATCCACTAAACTAATGGCCTAGTTCTGGACGCCGTATTATCTCAAGCATTCCTCCTCATACACCAGAGGTTGAAGACTAGTAGCGTGGGACTAATGGATCATGTGGGGAGACTGTACACTATTTTCCAAAGTAATCCAAAACATATAAATTAAAAAAATGAAAATTTTAATCAATAACATAGAACCACACATTACTAACCAAATCCCATATAGGGAACAACCACAAGAAAACAATAAATATTTCATTTTATGACAATAGTTCCGAAGTGAAAGAAAAATCAAAAAAATACGAACAAATAAACCCTAAAATTTGTCCTGACTCTAGGCTTGGATCCTCAACCATCCAAATCCCAATCTCAACTCAACTCCCTATTATAGGGCCTTTAATCTTCTCCTGTATTTCAACCTTGAAATATTCCTAGGTACAATACCCCACAACTACCAATCCATGTGAACATTGTTATTTATCCATTTTCCACATATATCATATCACACACCATTCACAACCGATACAAACAATATTTATATTTTACATGTCATTCAACATTCCAATTATATTAAATCATTAACCCATTTTCACACATACCATTTTCTTAATATATCCCACTTATCATATTTCCCTTTATATACCTTATCCCATTTAGCATAATCAACATTTATTATATATTATCCTACATAACATATTCATCAGTTACATAGCATTATACCAATTATAGAATTCAAAATTTCACAAGAAATATCCTATTTAACATGTTCATCACTTTCACATACATTAACCCACAAATACATTACAAGTACATTTCATAATAGATTGATGACAATCTTTTTATTTCACCCAACCAAATTCATATTGAGAAAAAAAATTCCCTATTCCATTATCAATGACTAGAAATGAATATTAATAATCTATTTTTAACTAATCTAATATCTCAATGTATTCATCATGGTCTCTACTTTATCAAAAAACAACTATATGCTTAACATTTTCATTTTCCATGCTCGGGAATGTTGGTTCACCCCATTGGTGGCCCTAATCCAATCTAATAATCCTTGCTGCATCCCAATGGGATAATGAGGGGGTTATTTAATAATTTTTCCAAAAATTATAAAAAATATAACTAAATGAATCAATTTAACAACAAAATAGAAACAATAACATAACCACACATTAAAAAAAACAACTTTTAGACTACAGGATAAAACATTTAGACCACCTACTTCGAATCGGAAGATTAAAACACCCTTAACCCGAGCTTTAGATCTGGATTTTATAACCCTCAAAATCCCAAACTTATAATCCACCAAAAAAGGGGTTTTTGGTATTTTTAAGAAGAAGAACATAATGAAAATCTCTAATCAAGAAATTAGAATCCATAGATGGATTTGACTCACTCAGAGCTTCAATATTGAACCAAGGGCACTCCAAAAAACATTAAATCAAATGAAATTGATCCTTTGGATGCTTAGGGTAGTTTTTTTTATTCCCTATGAATGTATTAGAATAATCATTGAAGAAAAATTAGGTGAGGAACTAAAAATCCAGAGGGTAAATTTAGTAAATTCACGCGTTTTAAAGGGGACATAGTTTGGACGCATAGTTTTCTAAAATATATGCCAACCATGCACCTGCCTTTATCCAATAGGGGTCCAAGTTTCACAGTTACATAAGAATCATGCATGGTTTTTCAAACCGTGCAGAAATTATCTGATATTCCTCTTTCCAAGGCCACACACTTTTTCATCCCCCTTGCATAGTTTTTTCTAACAGTGCACCAACCTTGCTACATGCACAGGATGACATGATTTTCCTTTATATCAGGTCCTAAACCCCCCGAAACAGCCTTACGCTTCCTTATACACCCATTAAACATTAGAATAACCAAATTTATGCTATTAAAAACAGAATATAACCAAGAACATACCTCCAAAATGTCTGAGATATTACAGTCTTGACTACCATCTATTAGTTGTCACCTGGGTCAACATGATATCTTCCCACCGCAGTAATGGAGTAGGTGGAATATTGACTATTTCATAGTATAACGTACATGAATGAACTAATCATTGATGCGGATAGAATCAATTCTATAATATTTCTTCAGTTATGAATATGAGGACACATTTTCTTAGAAAGATGAATTCCAAGACACTAAAAATGATCCCCTAATTTATTGTTGCATTCCAAAAATCATATGTATATTTTCAATATATCTACTTTGACTTAGTCCAAATAGCCTCTTGGACCTATCACGGTGGATCTAGATCATATTAACATATTCTACTTCACCTATGTCCTTAATGGATATTCTTGTGTTAACTAGTAATTATCGGACTGTAAGATTGGTATTTCATTTCTAATAAGCAGTATTCGATCAATATTGTAACATCCTAGATCCGGGTGCCACTCAACAGGTGCCCCGAACCCGATTGGTCACATGAACTCAAAAAAAATTCCCAAAATTCTAGAGGCTGCTGACTAGCAGCGAGGGGCTAGGTCTGATAGAGCGGAAACTATGCCCTCATTTTTCAAAGTATAACGCAGTGGAACAAAATACAAGCATACAAAAGAAGAAGGAGTAAACAATACCAATGCTAAAATGGACTCAGTACTAATGTAAAGAAAAGACCAACAGTCATATATAATGATGCAATATGTCCCTAAGTCTAAGAAAGAATCCAAAACAAGATACACTACAATCCGAAACAATACATTACAAGGGGAAAATACCACAAATAAAAAAAAATAGCGTAGAAGGAACTCAGCATCATTGCACGCCTAATCTTGGTCCCATGCTCTCCTACCCCTCTACAACAATCAAGGGCCTGTATAGGAACCCTTTCCCTTATCCAAACTTGTAGAAATATAATTTGCTTGGGCTCAAGACATGAACTAAACAGGGTGTGAGAAATAAATCCAAGTAGGCAACCATCAAAGGCTCGTACCCAACTGTCAGTTAATTTCTACAACAACAGTGTGCAGTAATGAAATGCAGTAAACTAAGAAGTACTCAAAATAAGATACTCCTACCAGTTCAATTTCTATTTAATTATTATTTAACAGTTCTTTACAATTGAATTATAAGTTCTCAAGACTCAGCATCAACCGATAATCTCCTATACAGTGCCACAACAAAACTACAACCAGCTATCTAAAAAGTACAAGGTAAAACAATACCAAGCCTGTGCTTTATCTTGGAAGGTATAACATGTAAAATCACCACAGTGAATTTTCTAATAAACAGTGTCCTCATAAACAAGAACCATTTCCCTTGGGCTAAACAGAATCATGCCCTTAGGCTAATCAGAACCTTTCCCTCAGGCGAAACAGAATCTTTCCCTAAGTCTAAACAGAATCACACCCTTAGGCTAATCAGAACCTTAACATTAGTGTTTTCCCTTAGGTGAAATAGAAATGAAATCCTCAGGTGATTTCCCTCAGGCATGGAAGCTACAACCTATAGGCATATGAAACGTTGCCCTCAGGCTAACAAGCACTTTCCCTCAGGATGAATAGAACCTTGCCCTCAGCCTGAATAGTACCTTGCCCTCAGGCTAATAAAAACACTTCCATTAGGCTATATAAGTAACCAGGCCGAGCCCAACACATAAGAAAGTGATTTTATATACATTTTCTCTCAATAAAACTCAAATCATGCTAAATCATGGCATACCCTCGGGTAACCTGGCCAAACGGCTAAACAAGGGAATCGCACCCACGGGGTGGCCCTAGATCCAAGCAATGATCCCAGACAATAGTTTATAACTATCATCAGATTATCTATGAAATTTTAGATATCTTAATTAATCAAGGCCTTATCCATATGACACCCCAAACATGGGCGACTAGAAAAATGGTACACAAAAACCACATGGCAGTTGGAATTAAACATCAGACCACCTACCTTGATCTCCTCTGATAAATATACGTGAACGATGCCTCCTGAAACACCTGATAACTGTGTAGATCTGGGATTAACAACTACTCTTTCAAACAAAAATAACATCCCCTCGGGAAATAATAGAAAGTAATGGTTCAAGAAGAGTGAAGAACTCACCTACACAGTTCAATCGAGACTTTCAGTGAAGGAATCCGAGTTCCAATATGCGTTCGGGAGCTCCTCCATGCCCCGACCTTCTCTCTCGGTGCTCCAAATGCGTTCTAAGCTTCCTCTATTGAAAGAGGAGGCTACTGACCGTTTTAAGAAAAAACAACTACACGTAGTTTACTATAAAGTACACGACGTGTACTTTGCATTTTTTTAACTGTTCCTCTGGCGGCTACTTTTCACCACCGCACTATTTATCTATCTACAAGAGTACACAACGTGAATTTCTGAATACACGGCCTGTACTGTCGCTCTGCTGGCGGATACTCCCATAGCCTTAATGCTCACCTGTCAACTGATTACACGGTGTGTATATACTAAGTACACGATGTGTAGTCATCTTTTTAAACCCTTCATCGCCGACATACCTATAAACCCTGTGTACTCATCCCACATGGCCAAAGAACATGGTGTGTCAAAAAGTACAAGGAATGTAAAAAAAATGTGGGATTTTCCCCATTTTCCTTATTTTCTCATAAACACTTAAGGAAAATGGAAAAGAAGAAACTTGTACCACAAGAATAAGAACCAGGTTCTTACAAACATCCCCCATTAAAGATAATTGTACCTGAATTTCCCATCCGGGGGTGGTGAAGATAATGCTCCGAACAACTCTCTCCACTGAGCACGTACACTAGTCTCCCGCTCCCAGGTTTCGTCCTACTCGGCCATGCTACCATAGCACCCATACGAGAGGAACTTACCAGCCTCGGAGAACCTTCATTCTCAAAACAAAATTACGAATCAGATGCTCCTCAAAAGATGCATCAGCCTGATTCTCAACCTCATCAGGCTGAAAAATGTGGGATGGGTCTGAGTGATAACGGCGTAGCTAAGGTACATGGAAGCCGTTGTGCATGGCCCGATACCTCTGTGCTAACTGCAACCGATAGGTTACCGGCCTGACTCTCTCCATAATGTCAAATGGCCCCACATACATCATTGAAATTTTATCATGTCTCCTGATCCACCTATGTCCCAACCTTAGTAAATGACACAAGAAAACCTGATCCCCGACCACGAACTCCATGGGTCATCTGCAGCAATCAGCGTAATATTTCTGATGAGACTATGTGGTAGTGATCCACTTATTAATAAACTAGACCTGCTCTGAAGTCTCTTTCATGGGATGTGGTCCCAGTAAAGCTGCCTCACCTGACTCCAACCAGCACAGGGGTGATCAGCACAACCTTCTATATAATGCCTTGTAAGGTGCCATCTCAATAGTTTCCTGAAAAACATTATTGTAGGCAAACTCTACCAGGGGTATGTGCTTCTACCAAGAGCACCCAAAGTCCAGGATTCATGCACACAACATGTCCTCTTACACATGTATCATACAATCTGACTGGATATCAGTCTGAGGGTGGTAAGTTGTGCTCAAAAGCACCTATGTACCCAGTGCCTTCTCAAAAATATGCCAGAAACGAGACATAAGACAGGTGTCCGTATCTGAAACTATAGAACATGGAACCCCATGAATACGTACTACCTCTTAGATATACAACATTCCGATCTCGTCAACACAGAAGGTCTCCTTGATCGAAAAAAGTGAGATACATTCGTAACTCTTTCCACAACAACCCACATGGCATCACTGCCTCAAGGTGACCTCAGCAACCCTGTCATTAAATCCATCATGACATCATCACATTTCCACTCCAGAAAGGGTAACTACTGTAACAATTTAGCTAGAATCTGATGTTATGCCTTCACGTGCTGACAGGTGGAACATCTCGCAACAAAACTAGCTATATCCCATTTCATACCCAGCCATTGATACTGACATCTCAAGTCACGGTACATTTTTGTAACTCCGGGATGCACTGCCCAAGATAAAGAATGAAACTACCACATCAACTCCTCACATATGTCCCATGGAACCCACACTCATCCATGGACACACATTACCTCATCATGGCCTATCGTCCAACCAGGAGGTGGGTCCTCACTTGCCACCGACTCCCGTAGAACTTGTCTTTCTGAATCAGATAGCTGTCTCATCCTAACTCTATCTAAGAGGGAAAAAGACACAGCTAAGGAAGAAAGATAGGCTCGCCCCTGTCTATAGTGCACCTCAAAATGCATCTCAGAGAACAAATTCATGAGTTGTCACTCACTGCTGGCCTTTTGCACTGCCTATAACTGAGTCCTCCTACTCAGTGCATCGGAAACTGCGTTACCCATAACAGGTGTATAGGAAAGGTCAAAGTCGAAGGACTGAAGGTATTAAACCCACCTTCGCTATCTCAAATTCAAGTTGCACTGGGTAAAGATATATTTTAGACTTTGGTGGTCCGTAAACACAAAAAAGTGTTCTCCCTTGAGATAATGTCTCCAAAAGTGTAATGCATGAACAACTGCAGCCAACTCAAGATCATGTGTCGGTTAATTCCTCTCATGTGACCTCAACTACCAAGACCCATACGCAACTACTCGGTCACCCCGAATCAACACTACTCCCAGCCCAATACCTGATGCATCACAATAAACTATATATCTCTTCCCTTTCTATGAAAGTATCTAGACTTGTGTTGATGTCAACCTTCCCTTCAACTCCTGAATGGCTGTCTTGCAATCTTCAGACCAAACGAACCTCACATCCTTCTTAGTCTAACCCATAAAAGGTGATTCTATGTGGGAGAATACCTGTATGAAGTATCTGTAGTAACCACCCATCCCCAAGAAACTCCATATATAAAACAAGTTCTTAGGATGCTCTTAGGAAACTACTGCTCTCACATTCTCTGGGTCTACCACAACTCCTTCCTATGAGATAATATGACCCAGGAGGTGTATCTGGTCCATCCAAAAGTGGCACTTGGAGAGCATAGAATATATCTTATTCTCTCTCAGTGTACTCAGTACGATCTCATGATGGGTATCATGGTTGTGTCGAGTGTGAGAGGAGACCTAGATATCGTCCTTGAGGATTACAAAAAAAGAATCCAAATAAGGGTGGAACACATGATTCACCAAATCCATGAATACTGCTGGTACGTTTGTGAGTCCGAACAACATGACCAAGTACTCATATAGACCATACCTGCTCTGAAAAGCTATAACCGGTATGTCCAATGGTCTAATGCGTAACTGATGATATATGGATCTCAATTCAATCATCTAGAACACTCGCGATCCCAAAAGATGGTAAAAAAGATCATCAATCCTTTGCAAGGGATATCAGTTCTTGATTTTCAACTGGTTAAGATTCTAATAATCAACACAAATTCTGAGGGTACCGTCCACCTTCTTCGCAAATAGGACATGAGAACCTCAAGGAGAAGTACTGGGTTGGATGAAACCCTTTTCCTATAACTCCTCCAACTGTCTCTTGAGTTCTTTCAACTCCAGTGCAGCTATACTATAAGGAGGAATGGGCACAAGTGATACTCTTAGAACAAGATCAATAGATAAATCCACCTCTCGCTCTGGAGGTAAACCTGAAAAGTCATCTGGGAAGACATCCTGGAAACGATCAACTACTAGAGGGAATTATTTTTGAAAATTTACCTTGTAATCCATATATAAAATCACAATCTGGGTTGTCAGTCCACCTTGCCCACGATTCTCGGGTCAAGCTCAGATCGACTGGACATACAATTCACCCTTGTATAGAAACTCTCCGCCCTCTGGTGACGTAAAAATCGTCCTACAACGATAGAAATATATAAAGGCTCAAAAGGGTACCAACCAGTCCATCACACGAATGACGTCATAGCTTGTCATATCTAAGACATAGAGGTCCCATAGAAAGTGACACCCACCAACCTCTAGGGGGAACTCCCTACACTAATGCACACCATCTGTTCAAGTCCCCAATGGAGTGTCTAGCATCATGACATCAGAATAAGAAGAAACACTGATCCCAACATTCTCAACAAAAGGCACAGATATAAGGCTATGTGTAGCACCAGTATCGAAAAGTACTGAAAAAAAACATAAGCTACAAGAATATTACATCTGATAGTTGATGGTTCGGGATCCTTCCCATGTTGGGTTTGTTGCACTACATATGCCTACCCAATGTCGTGGCCCAGCAACACAGCCTGGCTACCCTGAGCTGACCTGACATGTTGTCTCTGAGATCCTGGTGTTAGGCTACCATGGCCATGACCACCACCTCATCCTGTACGTCCAGACATATTCCAAATCCTCTGATTGGTAAGAAGCTATTAGCCCTACATTTGCATGAGGAGTCTACACAGAACCCATCTCACTAGCCACTGGTGGAAACATCTTGAAAAATGTTTTAGATGACTCATCTTGCCGCAAGATCAGTACTCCACTGGGTCACGTGGACACTGAAGTATCTTGTGCAACTCTTTACTGCAATGGTAACACCTCACTTAGCCACCTGAAGAGTTCTTTTGTCTATTACTACCATTGTGAGAGAAATCCATCTGCCACTTCCTCTTACCAGTAGAAATAGTACAAGAAACTGGTGCTGAACCACCCTAACCTACACCACTAGCTTCCCGCATGATCTACTCAATAATTAGTGCCTGGTTCATAATAGCATGCACTGTAGGCTACCTGAAAATGTTCACCAGTGCTCAGATGTCATATCAAAGACTATCCTCAAAGCGACGAGCCCTCAATGTCTAATCTCTCACCATAACTGGTGTAAAGCACTGTAGTTTAGTGAAGTTGGAAGAATAGTCCATAACTGACATAGCTCCCTATTGCAAATTCATGAACTCTCATGCTCTATCCTCCCTCAGAATCTCTGGAAAGAGAATATCATAGAGGACTGCCTGAAAATTATCCCCCTCCATGTCTTGGAGATGCTCAGTTTGGGTGGTAATCTCCCATCATCTCTTGGTGGAATCATGCAGCATGTATGAAGCAAGCATGACCCTCCGCTCTGGAGGCGTCTCTAGATGATCAAAGATAGTCTACATAGAACCCATCCTAGACTCCGTAGGCTATGGTCCTCCATCCCCTGAAAATGTAGGTGGATGCTATTGCTGGAATATACGAGTCAGCACTGCCATAGATGCGGCAGCCGACAATGCTCCCTAGAAGGTCTGTATGAACCACATGAAGCCTTCATGGAACTGTGCATCTGCGCCTGTGTTTGGTATAATGGATTGCGCCACATCTGGATATACTAGAGGATCCATCGGTAGCATGTGGCCTACTGTCTCTGGATTATACTCATTGCCTCTATCCTGGAGAAAAACTCGAGGTCATCTCAGCGGCATGACTCTACAAGGTCAAACATCTGCCTTAAATTAAGATAATCACGGACTGAAAACAAGGAGTGTAATAAGGGAACAGGAGAAATAAAACATTCATGTTTTACCAAACAAGACTACACAACGTCTATAATAACTACACGACGTGTTCCCTTAAGTATTTCACATGGGTGTGTACTCTGCCAGCACTGGTCCTGTAACACCCCAAACAATATGTGTGTGGTAAGTGATTTATTTTATTTATTCATCAATATGTAAAAGGGGAAGTAGGAATGTTTACATATATAAAGATTCATAGGATACTATTGGTTAGTGTTTAATTTCATAGGATAGATTTAGTTTTTTCGGTTTCATTTAAAAAAGGAATTTTTAATGCTTTTTTGTGAGTATTCTTAAGTGTTTACCATTACTATTTTTGGGTTTTTTGGGGGGTTTTTTGTTAATTTTATACTAGGTGAATTTTTTTATTAAAAAAATTGATGTTTGGATATTGATTTGTGTTTGGGATGTGGAGTTTCATTTTATGATATGTTTTGATTCAATTCATTGTTTATCATTTTTTGACTATTACCCTAAAAATCCTAAATAAATAGTGGATTTCCAGTCTCAAGGATGTATTACTATGTATCACAGTGAATTTATATTTTCATAATTCGTGATAAATATCTTTTTGGGGTTTTAGATTAAAAATATTATGGTGGTCAGATTATTTGAAGAAATTATGAATAAGTTTTTCTCTAGGTATTCCCCTTTGAAAACTCCTTAGGGAGCATGGATTTTTTTACTGATCATCCATTTTGATGAGTTACATGCCTATATGATGGATTTAAAAAATTTAATGTTGAAGACTTGGGTAAGTGGTTGAGATAAATGGGAAGGGGTTTTTTATTCTTTTGATCAGTTGGGTTCACCCAGGGTCGATGTTCCCAGAGAAGGTCCCATGTTTTCCTCCATTGGCCAAAAAATTAAACCCATGTAGATTTTTTTAAGTAATGTTTGTTTTATAAAGTTCTTAACCATATATTATCTTCCTATATAGTATCTTATTACTATTTTTCATCATTATATGGGGTATTACTTCGAGATTCTGGGTATATGAGGTGTTTATGGTTCTCGAGTGGTGCCTGGTTTAAGAGGTCCTGACTCATTAGAACTGGCCTTGAGTTTGGTTGGGTTCTTGTGGTGTATTCTGATAAACTTTTATTCTTTTTGCACTCTCTTATACATTGGTACTTTGTAGGCTTTCTATTCCGTTAGGAATAATCCAATTTGAGAGAGATTATCTTCTTTGAAATTCTAAATCTTATTATGAGGTGGGGGCGTTAATCATTCCATGTGTCTTTTATCATATCTATTTATCTAATTAAGACTCATTGGATTTTCCATATATGGAAATTATTGTTTAATAAGAGTATTAAAATATTCGGGATGCCATTATATATATAACTAATGGCAAACATAGATTCTATTTTTCTTTAAGAGGAAATTCCTTGCTCCCTCAATGTCTGACCCTAAGCATAGTAGTTTTAGTATGTTGTACATTGGGTAGTGTAATAGATACTCATGGAAATATTAAGTATACCATGCTGATTTTATTTGGTAATATTGATGTTAGGGGATGGATTATTCCTTGTTTTTAGGTTTTTCTATAGATATGAGATTCTATTTTTCTTTTCATTTTTCTCATTTGATGGATTGAGTTCCTTTGTCTCCCTTGATATTACATTGCACACAGATTTATTTTTTTGAGGATGATCTCTTTAGTTTCCTTTGTATTTAAAAGATTTGTTATTTCAACAAAAGGAGTGAATTAGTCCTTTTATCTTTGGTTTTGGAGTCTCATTGGGGTACTATCTCATCCTTTCTTTTTTCATGATCACCATAATCACTTAGTAAATTCTATTTGAAAAAGTCTCATTATGGTGATAATTTTCACGCACTTACCCAACACTAATTTTTAATTTTATTTATTTCTGATTCCCTCATTATTTATTTTTACATGTAGGTATTTAACCCCAAAATTTGGAATTTTTGTCCATACAGAGCATGTCACATGCCTGAGGTGCATAGTTTTCTAAACCTTATGGAAAGAGTGTGACATATACTACAATTTAATAAGTCTAGCCACATAGTCAACACCATGTTTTCCAAATCGTGCCAAATCTCTATGCATGACTCTCCATAGGCCTAGTAGAAGGTGTACAGTTGGCCCATAGCTTTCCAGACCGTTCCTAGGGTTTTGTTTTTAGAAAATAGAAATTCCCATTTTCCCTTAAAAAAATATGACCCCAAAGGGGTCTCATGTACCTCCCCCATTCAATTCATGCTTCATAATCTAGGGAGAGCTCCCCAACCATGTTCCTTTAATCTTATTTCTCCCTTGGTTCTTAACCGATTCTCCTCTTAATTTTTGGTGTGACCATCCTATGTTAGCTTCTCCTCTACTATTATTCCCTTTTATTTACTTTTTTATTGGATTACATTCTCCTCCATTTGGTACATGTTCTATGTCTGAAACCTAACCTGAATTTGGGTTTCTTTTTAGATTCATGGTTCCTAGGGTTTGTGAGGATTATGTCAAACCCCATTATTTTTTTGGTTTTCAACGGTGGAAAGTCTCCCATAGAATCTGATTAGGGTTTTAGATATTTTCCATTATAGACCAATTTTTCTATTCAGAATTTTGTGTCATTGGGATTTCTTGTGTTTTTATAGAGATCCTTGGAAACTATTGTGTCTTTTTTGAGACACTATCATCAAAGGAGATAGGTTTTGATGAAGGTTTCCCTATTTATGAGCCATTAATTTAAAAAATTATATTTCATGAATGTTTTATTGGGTGTTTTAATTGTATTAGGAATCAAGTATATTACATAAAATTATTATGATAATTGTAATGGGGTTTTACATTATTTTCCTTGTTTTACTAAAATCAAACATACATACCATACATAGATATTACATTTTAATATCTGAATACTCATTACCTAACATAGTGATCCATTATTAAACCATTTTGTTATAGTGAATATAGAAACTAAAATACCTAAACAATTTATAAATAAGTGAGTTATGTCATATCCTACTTAATTCTTCATAGCTGTAACCATTATTATAAATTTCTTATGTAATACCTTTCTTCATAACGTCAGAAAGGAAACCAAAAATTGGGTGAGTTTTGATGCTCAGTATGTGAAAAAAAGAGAGATATATGTGTATCCTGATCATAAAGGTATAAGAATATGAGAAACATTTTAAGACCATACCTTGCATGTAATATATCATAAAATAGATTCATGGAATAAATCATGGCATTTCAAAACACATTAATCATAATTGAATCAATGAACATAAGCCATGAGAACATAAAATTTTCGTAAGAAATATATTTTTGGCATGTATATAAACATAAAAAAAATCATTTCCTTAGTACTCAATGATCAACAAAAAAAATATCATATTGGAATGGGTTTAGTCCCCAAACCATCATATTATTCAAGGTTCGCTCACAAGACTATTATTTTGGAAAAATTCCATTACTGGACTGGGTTCACTCAACATTCTAGTCCTTTTTATCATATGAGATATCAATCTTTACACAATTATTTAAAGGGAGATATAGGTCCCACCCATCCTTGGTTATAATGTAACAACTTTCCTTGGATATAACGTAACCACCACAACTTAATGAAAACCATACATATGTCTTCCACAAGATCCTAAAAAATATATAATTGAAAAAATAATGAAAAGAAATGATTTTTACAATAATTTCATTATTGAATAATCGAAGGAAAATAAATGGTTATCAGAAACATTTCATCACCCCACAATAGTATAACATATGTAATAAGAAAATGTTTAATAAAAATATATTCATGATAAACAAAAAACCATCCATCGAAAGAGTAAGGATGGTATCATATGATAATATTCCTAGTAAATCTTAATTAACATCAATGTATTTCATCTTAGATGGAAAACTATTTTGAAATATCACTTGGAATATATCTTAAGGAAAATAAAAGTTTCACCTTGAAATCATTTATTTGAATTAGAAACACTTCCTAAATTATAAATAAAACATTTTCTTTGAAATAACCTATGAAAATTATAAATTTATTTTTAAAAATTTGAGCCTTCATTATGTCTTAAAATAATTTTCATGCCATACTCTTTTAAAAAATGATTCCTTTCACATTTTTGGTAAAAAGTGTAATAGAGTTTTTTTTCATAAAAAAAATATTATTTTTAAAACCAAATTTTAAAACGACCAAAAGTGTAAAAATTAATTAAAAAAATCATCAGATGATAGTAAAGAATTTATTTAAAACGTTAATAGAAGACAAATACGTTGAATAGAAAAGATTTTAAAATTATGAGAGAAATAATGTAGATTTTTTAAAAAATATTTTGGTAATCATTAATACATAAATAGTTTAAAAGGAAATAAAAAATAGATATTTTTGTGAAATAACTCTAATAGAAGAAAATAAATGAGTTTCTTTATAGGTAAATCATAATATCTCATCATTTGAATAATATCATGAATAATATTATTAAACAATTATATTGTAACATTAAAGAATTACCCCCTTGGTAAACTTTCTATAATATGCCCCATGAAATATTAAAATCAATTGAAACATTAAATATTATAAAATGAATTATATTCATGATATAAAATACTTTTGAATAATTATCCTCTTGAAGGAATAAAATCAATTGAAACATTAAATACTGTAAAATGAATTAGATTAATGATCTAAAATTTCATATTGAATTTATATACACCTCATAAAGGAATATAGGTGGATAACATAACATATGTCCCAATGAATATAATTTGAAACAAAATCCCTAACCATAAGTATAAACATACTTTGTACACATTTCAGCATCCTATATTATAAATATAAGATTATTATAAAAATATTATAGAAAATTTATTATATTAATTATACCATATATTATATTATTATGACCTTTTATTACCCATTAATTACTAATTCCTTGATAAAATCACGTTTTGAGTAATATGTGTTTCATTTTTCATGTTTGTTATGTTCTAGTATTATTGATATTTTTTACATTAATCAAGGTTACATTTTCTTATGAAATAAATAAATGATATGAATACCATATATATTCATTATATATGTATTTATGTTAATACATTAAATTTAGATATAGAAAATGAATTACACCATTCATTGATATTGTAGGCCATATGTACGCTTGAGCATTGTTTCCATTTTTAAGAAGAATGAAATGAAATAATTGTAAATAACATATTAATTTCAAAGAATCATTTTTATTTAATATATTCTTCAAACCTATCCATATTAACATCCATATAAGGAGTAAGTGAAGAATGGAACACATCACTTCATGAAGCGGTAGTCCACTATACATATGAGTGTTGTTATCATGTTCACAGGGAATGAATTTTAAGAAGGGTTAAAAGATATTAAAAAAAAGAAGTATAATAATTTCATTAATTTCATATAAATATTTTAAATACATAACAATATAAAAACATGGGAGTTGGTGATGGAAATCGAATTACATTGGTTTTCAAGATGAAATTCCACCATACACACGATCAATGTTTTCATTTCCCATTTGAAGGAAGAGGAGATCTGTAAATGTTATTACACAAAAATAATAACATATAATAATATATATAATACTTGTGTATATTTGTAAAATATTTTAAGGAGTTGGAAAAAAGGAAAAAAATGAAAACTGAAGTTTAATAAATTTTCTACTCCAATATAGAACCCCTTTAGGTTTATACCTAAAGCCCTATTTGAAGGGTTTAAAAATAAAAATAAGGAATCTATGATTTGTGTAGGGAATTTAGGAAGGTATAAGGTTAGGTCTTGTCTAAAGAAAAGTATTTTTTATGTATGAAGAGGAGAGGATAAGGGTGCCATTTTATATGTGGAGAAGATAACTAAAATTGTGTTTTTTAACAGAATAAAGTCCACTGATATTTTTTATTTTAAAAAAGGATCTAAAATATAACATTATTAAACCTAGTAACATATAATGTCAACATATGGACATAAAAAATTATTTTGACACGTTTTAGGTCATTTTACCCCTTATGGACATAAATCATTATTTTTAATAATGGAAAATATGGAATCCATTTTAAAAAATTCATTATCACATAAGATTCATAATCTAATTTAATCCTACAGACGTGAGAAAAGGTGGTTTCCAAATAATTTTTTTTGCATATGTGTAAAATGTTTTAATATAAAACATAAATATGAAATTGATTTTAATTACCTAAAAAGGATTAATAAATATATAATTTATCTAATATTACCTTGGAAACCATTTTTAAATTAAATTTAACTTGTGCATTGTTTAAATGATAAGTTAGTTTTTAATAAAAATATGTATTTTCTAAAATTTATACCAAAATCAACATTTTCATAATATTCTCAAAAATTCAATCAAAGATAACATTTTCAATTATATTTTAAAAATTATGACTACTTTTTCAAAAAAAATTTATAAAATTAGGTAATTTTATTTATTTTATCACAAAAGTAAATAATTTTTTAGAGATTAGTATTTTCAAAACATATAAAGACATTACTAAAAATTAAGTACTTTTTTATCATAATGTTTTATTTATATAAAACCATTATAAATAATATTTTTAAAAAAATTATTCTTATTCATACCTAGATGTTTTAAAACTATGTTATTATGGACATGTTCAAATAATAATATTAATAATACAACATAGTTTTTTAAAAACATATTATTATGTGTAGTGAAATTTGTTGAATAAATGAAATTTATACCAAAAATTATATTTCATAAAATCATTGGGTATTATATTCTATACGCCTAAAAATATTTTTAACCTTGAAATTATATAACATATTTACAATCAACTGATATTACATATACATAATTACATCCTCATGTTCTCATTTGGCTTCCTCAAGCCGATTATCTTGACAAAAAATATTGACCAAGTGATTAGTCTTGTTTCATAACAGTTTCTCTTTATAATAATGAATATCCATCAAATGTTTTTCTCATAATAATTATCACGCCCCATCTGTACAACATAGGATTTTATTACATGATATGCATTAGGTATGTACTTAATTTGGAGAGATACATGGAACACGTCATGTAATTGAAAGAGGTTTAGTATAAGTACCGATTGATAAGATACTATCCTGATAAGATCAATAATTTCAAGGGTCCCAATATACCTTATGACCTGTTTCCATTTAACCGACAGTCTTGTAGAATTCATCCATGGATAAATTCATTGTGTAATATCCAAGGAAAATAATGAATAAGACATTTTCATATTTATTAATATTTTTGAATTAAAAATTAATTTTATTTTAAAGGGGATTCTATATTCAATGGCATACATGACACAGAACAATGGGTCACTCCGATGTCTTATGTTTCACACAATACTAAGTCATATTAAAAAATAATAATATATTATTATTTTAAATGGTTGTTAATGCCTAGAAGTTTTAATGGAGAGAATGAACAAAACTAAAAACAATATGATTATACATGTTTATTAAATGTTTTAACAGTTATCTTATAAAAGTATGTGTCTTAATATGTGAATGAATCTAATTTTAAGCATAAATACTCTCATATTCATAAAAAGGTTAATTTACCACCTATTAATGGAGAACCCTCATTAAATATAATTTTTGTCACTTTTATATTTTACATTTGGAAAAATAAAATTATTCTTTAGAATCGGGACATCAAAATTTACTTTGGGAAATTTTTTGGAATTTTTCTGATATAGTTCATTTTTTAATGAACTGTTAAAAATATTACATTTTAATTCAAAACTACCTTTTAATCTAATTTATTTATATGGATAGATTATATTTTTAAATGGTTTATAAGTGTAATTAAATTATATTTTTACAATTTAATCCAATTTTGGTCATTATAAGTAATTTCAATTTGAAATTGGACATAAACAAGTGTCAATCTTTTGATAGTTATTATTTCATAAAAACATGATTTTTTTGAAAAAGGGAATTAATATTAAATTAATTAATGCAACTTATATGTTTTGAATTTGGTAAAATATACATAATTTTTTAATTTAGAATATCAAATATATCTTAGGCTGAATTTTTTGTATTTTTCAGAAAACCATCAATTTTTGATGAATAGTGAAAAACACTGAGTAGTAGTTAAAAACATGACTTTTTCCCTTTAAATGAAATTTTTCTTCTTCTGGGAATCGAATTTCAAAAATTTGACATACATAGTTTTTATCATTATGTAAAATTTGGTTCATTAAGGTGAAGATAAATTTTGTGAACAGTAACTTTTGGCTTTTATTTACTACTATTAAAGGTAAATAAGGTAATTCTAGGTAAAAATTATATTATAATAATATAAAATCACCTTAACACTTGTCATAAAATTATTGTATGAGTAATGTAAGACCAAGGAATTCCTTGGGTAAGACGTTTGGCCTTTGAAAGCCATTTGGGAAAGATAGTGACATTAATAACTTTTTATTTAAAGTAAAAATAAAAATATAATAAACATGTATTGTTTGTAAAAAACAATTTTAATGAGGAGTTATATAATTGATATATTCGACTATAAATATTAATTAGAAAGTTAAAAATATTTCATATATCATTGTATTTTATTTTTAATTTTTAGACATCAAATAAATAAAATTATTTATGACACAATAATGATGTAGTGTTTACCTCATTGATGAATCATTTAAATAAATAAGATTATAGAAATAAAATTATTATACAAAATCTCTCCAATTTATATTAGATGAGTTTATTTTAAATATTAGTCATCTTACCTTATACTTTAAAAAGTTTTTGACCTTTTAAATCCGAAAATAATTATATAATAAAATATTATTTTCCAATATTCCTAAGGAGACCCTACCCCCTTATAAAAAGCCCTCACTTATATCCCATTACTCACACCTCTCAAGCCCCTTGTCTCATCCAAACTCTACCCAAATAAGATCACAGTATCACTCTATTCCACATAAAAGCCTTACCATAGGCATAAGGAACTTTAATAAATACTTTTGGTTCAATCCAAAGGAGGTTAATCGATTTAAATGTAACGTCTTCTCTTAAGCTCTTTTCGTTTATTTTACTTATCTAACCACATAAAGGCATTTTATTCTTTTATTTTGTAATGAAACTAGTATCATAAATATTATAGGTTGTTTTTGGGATATTTATTCTAACTACACTTACACACACCTCCATCAATTGGGTAATGAACATACTGTTTCTGTGGACGGCGAACTACTTCCTCAAGAAACAATGATTGTTCAATATTCTCCTACAACCTCTTATAGTGGCCATTATGATGGAAAATTATTTATATGTGATATATATTATATTTATATTGTCTATATACATCTGTATTTTTCATTCATATCATACCTTTATGGTTTCCGAAATGGGGAAACTCGATTATTTCATTTGTGGAAGTGCAGACTATCGCCCCCCCCAAAGTGATATGACTCATTCATGCCATACGTGGAACATATAAAGGATGGAGTTAATAAAATTATATTTTATATTATACTGAAATTATAATATACCAATTTTTCCTTAATTTTAATTATATTAAATATGAAATAGATATGAAAGTAGCGTTCATGCGTACATACAAATTATCAACTTCAATAACGGTGCATTTCATTTCTTATCTCTAAAAGTTATGTAATATTATAAATAAATAAATATAATAGATATATATTATATATATTATATCTAAATCATGAATATCATTTTGTAGATAATTCAATTTTTATCACATGAACAACTTGTAATTATATGTAGTTCATTTTTGACTCAAGTACCAAATATCGACAAAATGACCATTATTAACTTAAATGATGGAATAATGATTATAACATGGTAATAAGTTATATAATAGGAATCATAAATTTTAAAAAGGTTCTTATGAAATTAGTAATTAACTTTAGTTTATTATTCAGGAGATTAAAGAAATAACGGGTCATGTCGGACATGAGGTAAGGGGTTTCTTATCTCACTTTTAATTATGTGAGATTTCCACTGTTCACCACTTATTTATTCCATGTGGTGTATTGTGTACTGAAATTTGATATATATTTTCAAAATTCCCATATATTCATGGTATTCTGTGATTCATTTGGTTGTAATTAACTTTTGGTTATATGAATCAATTGATTATAATGTGGTAAGGGGTTTTCATCTCACTTTTTATTCCCGTGAGATTCATGCTATATTTTCCACTATTTTTTTTGTGTGGTGTATATAGTTCCAATTATTGTATTCATTGTGTAATATAATTTAATTTATAGGTATTTATATATTCATTTTATGATCCTTCTTTCATGGGGTGTATGTTTTGTAACATACCAAATTGGTAAGGGGACTGTTCACCGTCCTCTGTTTGTCAAAGACTTATTTTATGTTATGTATTTAAATTTCTAATCTCGAATGTTGGGATATGTTCTTATATAACCTTATTGCTGTAAATTTTCTGATGAAATACCCTTTTCTCTCTCATCAAATCATTTTATGATTTTTTATGTGACATTTTTTGGCTACCAAATTTTTTTATGGGAACTTCTTAACCCCATTTCCATTATTTAGGTTGAACTTATACTTCTTTATTCTGTCATGCTATGAATTTGTGTGAATAACCCCTGATTGTTTCAAACATTATATCCACTTATAATGGGTGTATTATTAATTTTCAAAAATAATTATTTCATTTATTATTCATTAATATATGGAGATGATCTTTTCAAGGGACTTTGTCTCAATTTACATTATATTGAGACTTATTAGTTGTTGTACACAAATTCACTTTTTTATGGTGTATAAACATCATATTGACATATTATATTGTAATCTCATTAATCTCATGATATTATAATCTTTGATGAAGTTTATTCTAATATTATTAGTATTCATGCGTCTCTCTTTTGGTTAGGAAATCATTAACTAAAATATCATTTTAAATGTTTTAATGATTTATTCTTCAAAATATTTCTCATTAATGTCCATGTTTTAAAAATTGTTTTAAGGATTTATTTATATAGAAATGAATGTTTTGAAATTAAAATTTCTTTTAAAGGATTCAAAGTGGTATGGGACACTTCGATTCCAAAATAACTTTATTAAATGATTTAAATGGTTTTGAGAAATGTTTTGATAAAGCATTGATTAGGTCAATATCTTGAAATGATATATTGTGATTGTAATATGGAAATGTAAACATTGCTTTATAATTTTTTTTGTGTTATGAATATGTTATAGTTAATGGGAATTTTTGATGCATACAAGTTATTCCTTGATAAACCTAGGGTGGGTGAGCCTGATATAGCTATCCAATGCATTGGGTAACCTGAAGAAGGTAAACCTTAAAATTTCTCGTAAGAGATTAATGGAATATACTGTGATGGGTATTCAAAGCATTACTCTCTATGTAGTTGTGAAGCTACAATGTAAGTCTATTATGTATGCCATAATTTTCCTTTATTATTCATGATTTTTGTGTGTTATTCATAAATCATGTGATTCCCTAAGGAATGTTATGATTGAAAAGTATGGTTTCATTGATTTGTATTTTGTTATGGGATAATGTTTTCTTTCCTAATTTTATAACCCTTACTGGGATTTTTATGCTCATCCCTAGTTTGTAATTGTTTTCCACATGACATAAATATGAATAGGGTCGAGGATGGGATCATGGAAAAGTCATTTTGTCGAAAACATAGTACAAGACAAGTTTCTTTTTTTAAGAGTTATTATTTTTTGAAAAAACAGAAACTGTGCAGAAGTGTCTACTTTGTAATTTTTGAGATGTAATAGTTATGGTCTAGTTCTCTAAATCCCTGAACCTGAAAATATCCTAAATGTGGATAATTCACTTAATTAAATATTATTTAATGTTTAAGGCAGGGTCATTATAGTTATTATCAGAGGTAAACTTAGATAAAATTAAAAGTTAGAGTCTTATCTAAGAATAAGTGACATAACCATAATGGTTATAAAATTAGAAATTTTCATAGTTATTTTAGAGGTGATAAATTGTTATTAGATTTCGTGGTGCTAAATGAAAGGTATTAGATAACCTTTGAGGATAAAATATGTTATGGTTATTTTTGAGTAATCTGTCTCTTTTTTTGGAATTCTATGAAATTGTATATTTTTTTAAAAAGGAAAAAATTCAGACCATGTGACATCCCATCACATTGGGTAATGCTATCGGAATCGAACCCACATCCAAAGTGTTATTTGGATTTATCACCTACCACTAGACTATGTGAAGTCATTGGTTAGTGTGACTAATTCTTTTAATTTAAAGTATTTTATGTATTAAGAATAAGTTTTTTTGGGATCTTATTTTTTATCAAATGGAGATACTTAGTATAGAAAAATTATTTGGTGATTAAGTGATAATGTTTATTTTGGAATGCATTCACTCTTTTGGGAACACTATATGCTTAAAGAAAATAGAATTCTACGGGACTTAATTTGTGGAGTGTCAGTTGACATATTATTTTGGAAAAATCTATATTTTTATTGTAGACATAAGGTGATTTGGGTAATTTATTGAAATTATTAACTTATCAATGAAAACATGTGATTAGGTTAACTACACTTCATTATGAGACTTTAAGAGTAGTCGAAGTTTTTGGAGATAAATGTTTAGATTTATTATGGAAGACTATGTGATTAAATCATTCTATGTTTTGGGTTTCAATCTTAGTTTGGATTATTTTGAATAATTTTAAGGAAAATTGTATATTTAATAGTATTTCTTGAACTTTGGGTACTTTTTGTTGAGTTTTAGAGATTAAGAGTATTATTTCTATTTATAATGGATTATAATTTTGGATATTATATGATTTCGTACTAACCAATTTTGGTTTTGGTTAATGTATAAATATAGGAATGAAATATTGTTCATATTTTGCAGATCATGTTATTCTCTAGAAGTTGATTCTAAAACTTTTTCTGTCACCAGATCATTTTGAATACTCATCATTTGGAGAAAATATGATTCTGTGGTAGAAATTTTGTAAACGATGAAAGTCTACAAGTCAAGTATGTATCTTTCCTTATGTTCTTATTAAATATCCAAAATATATTCTCTATATTTATGAAAATTAACGTAAAACAAAATTGTTGTCCATTTACTTTTCTGACCGGGAAACCAATGACCATTTAACCCATCACAAATTTGTGGTTTTCTTATTGTTATCTTTCTCATAATCATGTTTTCTATCACTCTACATTAGAACATGACACATAGTTTCTCCTCCATATCCATGTTTTCAAGTAATCAAATAATGGGTTATCTCGGGTAACCTTTGTACTTATCTTTCTTAAAATTAAAGTAATAGTTTTATTTACACTATTTCCGATGTTGTCCTTTCAATTAAGATTCCAAGCCCAATTTTAAAATTTTGAGGATGCAATTTTCAAATGGGGGGAATGATATAACATCCTATGAAAATAAAAATATGACATTTTAATATTTATTAACATTTTGGAATTAAATATTATTTTTATTTTAAAAGGGTATGTTATATTCAAAGGCATACCTAACACACAATTATGGGTTTCTCTGAAGTATTATGTTTCAGAGAATGTTGAGTCATACTGAAAAATAATAATATATTATTATTTTAAATGGTTGTTGACACCTAATCGTTTTAATGGTCGGAATTAAAAGAACTAACTACAATATGATTATAAATGTTTTTTTAAATGTTTTTACATTTATCAAATAACATTTAGAGGCTTCAAATATGAAAGAATCAAATATTAAGCATAAATACTCTAATATTCTTTAAATGGTCGATTTACAGCCTTTTAGTCGAAAACCCTCATTAAATATAGTTTTGGTCACATTTATATTTTTTATTTTATAAAAATTATTCTTTATAATTGGAAACTAAAATTTTACTTTGGGAAATTTTTTGGTATTTTTCTGATAAAGCTCATTTTTAATGAATAATGAAAAATACTGCATTTTAATTCCAAACTGGCTTTTAGTCTAATATATTTAAATGGTTAGATTATCATTTAAAATGGTTTTATTGTGTAATTAGATTATATTTTTACCATTTAATCCAATGTTGGTCATTGGAAGTAATTTCACATTGAAATTGGACATAAACATGTGCTAATCTTTTGATTGTTATTGTTTCGTAAAAACACGTTTTTTGTTTTGAAAATGAGAATTAATTTTAAATAAATCAATTCAACTTCTATGTTTTGAATTTTGTAAAATATACATCATTTTTTGAATTCAGAATATCAAATATTTCTTCGGCTAATTTATTGGAAATTTTTTAAAAACCATCAATTTTTGATAAAGAGTTAAAACACTGAGTAGTAGTTAAAGTATAATTTTTTCATTTAAAAGAAATTTTACCACTTTTTGTGATTTTAATTTAGAAAATATGACATAAATTGTTGTTATAAGTAAGTAAAATGTGGTTAAATAAGATAAAAATAATTTTTTGTGAATAGTATCTTTTGACTTTTATTTTCGGAGGATAAAGGTAAATAGGGTAATTCAATGTAAAAATAATGTTATTATAATATAAAATTACCTTAACACTTGTCCTAACTTTATTGGATGAGTAATGTCTGAACAAGAAAATCCAAAAGTAAGACTTTTGGACTTTGAAATCCATTTTGGTATGATAATGTCATTAATATCTTTTTATTAAAATTAAAAATAAAAATATCATTAACACGTATTGTTTTTCTTAAAAAACATTAATTTGGAGATATAAAATTAATATATTTTACTATAAATATTCATTATAAATATAAAAATATTTTATATATCCTGTTATTTTATTTAAAAATTTTAAGCATCAAATAAATGAAATTATTTATGACACAATAATGATGGAGTGCTTACCTCATTAATAAATGACTTAAATAAATAAGATTATAAAAATTAAAACAGTATCCAAAACCAATCCAATTATTATAAGATTATTTTATTTAAATCAAGATTCATATTATCTTTGAATTTAATAAGTTTTTTACTTTTAGAAACCCAAAATCATTATATAATAAAATAATATATTCAAACATTCCTAAAGAGCCCCTCCTCCCCTTAAAAAATGCCCTCACCTCTAACCCATTACACACACCTCTCAAGACACTTGGATTATCCAACATCTACCCAAATAATATCTCTAGATCCCTCTCATCCACCTATATTTCTTACCTTATGAAGAAGGCTCTTTAAGAAATTATTTTGGTTCAAACCAAAGAGAGTTACCCAATTTAAAGGTAACGTCTTCTCTTAAGTTCTTTTCTTTTATTTTACCTCAAAAAACACTCAAATAATTTTATTCCTTTTTTTTAACAACACAAGTATCCTAAATATAATTGTTTGTGGTTATGATAGGTATTCTAACTACACTTACAAACACTTCTGTCTAATGGATAAAGAACATATTGTTTCTTTAGACATCGAACTACTACCTCACAAATGGATGATTGCTCAATCTTCTAATACCACATCTTACGGTGGCCATTATGATGGAACTATATTTATATATGATGTATATTATATTTATATTGTCTATATAATTCTGTATTTTTCAATTCAAGCATTCCTTATTGTTTTCATAATGTGTAAACACTATAATTTCATTAGAGGAAGTGCATACTACCACCCACTCAATGTGATATGAATCGTTCATGCCATGAGTGGAATGTATAAATGATGGAGTTAATGAAATTATATATTATATTATACTGGAATTTTAATATACATTTTTATCATTATGTTTTCATTCCATTAAATACAAAATAGAAATAAAAGTAGCATTCATGCGTACGTGTGACTTACCGTCTCCATGAATAGTGCATTTTATTTCTTATCTCCAAATGTTATATAATATTATAAATACAAACATATAATGTATATATAAGATATATATGATATCTAATTCAATAATATCATTCTATAGATAATGGACTTTTAAATACCTGAAAAACTAGTAACTATAGAAGTTCATTTTTGACTCAAGTACCAAATATCCACAAAATGACCATTATTAACCAAAATGATTGAATAATGTATATTACATCGTAATAAGATATATAAAAGGAATAATTAACTTTAAAAAGGTTCTTAAGAACATAGAAATCAACATTAGTTTATTATTCAGAAGATTAAAGAACGAATGGGTCATGTCGGACATGAGGTAAGAGGTTTCTTATCTCACTTTTAATTCTGTGAGGTTTCCATTGTTCACCACTTATTTATTACATTTGGTGCATTATGTACTGACATTTGATTTGTATTATCATGATTATATTTATATTCATGGTATTTTGTGATTCATTTGGTGGTTATTAATAAATGGTCACACGGCTTGATTGATTACAATGTGGTATAGGGTTTTCATCTCACTTTTTATTCCTATGAGATTCATACTATATTTGCCACTACTTCCTTTTGTGTGGTGTATTTACTAAAAATTATTGTATTATTTGAGTAAAATACATTAATTTTTGGGTATTTAAATCTTCATTTAATAATCATTATTTCATGGGGCGTATGATTCATATGTTACCAAATTTGTAAGGGAATGTTTCACCGTCCTCTTTTTTTCGAAGACTTCTTTTACGTTAGGTCTTTGAATATAAATTCTCAAATGCTGGGATATTTTCTTATATATCATTATTTATATTAAATTTATTTCTATGTGATTAGAGACCATTTTCACTCTCCTCAACACATTTTCTGAATTTTTTTATGACGCCGTTAGGCGGCCAAATTTTGTAAGGGAACTTTTTATCCTAATTTCTATTCACTAGGTTGAACTTATACGTATTGATTCGGTCATGATTTGAATATTTGTGAATGGACTCATGTTGTTTTACACTTAATATCCACTTATATTTGGTGTATTCTTATTTTTTACACATACTTATGTCACTGATTTTTCCTTAATCTATGGATATGATCTTTTCAAGTGACTTTGTCTCAATTTACATTCCATTGAGACTTATTTGTTGTTTTATACCAATTCAATTTTATATGGTGTATATACTGTCCATTGGAATTTTATATCATTAATCTCCTTATTCTCATGATATTATAAGCATTATTAATGTTATTCATCAATTATCTTTTTTCAAGAATCTCCATTTTGTTAGGAAGTATTTAACTAAAATATCATTTTATATGTTTTAGTGATTAATTCTACTAAATCATTCTCATTAATGTAGATGTTTTAAAAATGGTTTAAATTATTTATTTATATAGACATGAATTTTTTGAAATTAATTTTTTTAAATATCCAAGGTTGTATGGGACACTTTGATTAAAAAATCACATTATTAAATGTTTTAAATGGTTTTGAAAAATGTTTTGATAAATAATTGATTTTGTAAATATCATGAAATGATATATTATGATTGTAATATAAAAATGTTATCTTTTCCTTTGTGATTGTTTTATTTGTTATGAATATGTTGTGGTTATTGGTCATTGTTTATGCATACGGGTGGTTCCGTGATAAACCTATGGTGGGTGAGCCCAAGACATCTCTCCAATGCATTAGGTAACATGACAGAGGTAAATGTTAATTTTTATCTTTATAGATTTATGGAATATAATGTGATGGGTATTCCAAACAAAACTACTTAAGTATTTGTGAAAGTTGTAATGTATGTATGTAATGTATGCCATAAGTTACCTTTATTATTTATCATTTCTATGTGATAATCATAAATCATATGATTTCATAATTATTGTTAGGATTGAAAAGTATCTTTTCATTGAATTGAATTTATTTATGGGCTAATTCTTTCTTTCCTTATTTTATAACCCTTACTAATCTTTCTATGCTCATCAATAGTTTAGAAATTTTTTGACGAGACTTAAAGATGAATAGGGTCAAGGACGGGATCAAGGATAAATTATGCTGTCTAAAACATGGAACTATACATGATTTTTTAAGAGTTTGTATTTTAAGAAAAAATGGGAACTAAGAAAAAGTGTCTACTTTTCAATTTTTGGGATGTAATATTTATGGCGTAATTATTTAAAGCTCTAAAACTGAACAGAACCTCAATGTGAATTATTCTTTTAATTCAATATAATGTAATGTTTAAGGTTGGGTCCTTATACATAGAAACACCATATCACCAACTTCAAATTCAGGATCACGTTAGTGATTATCAGAATAACTTTTTTGTGTACTTTATGTTGACCTTGCGTGTTGCTTAATATTTTCCCTTAGAGATTTAGGGAATATAATTTGATGGGTATTCTAAACGTAACTCTTTACGTACCTATGAAAGCTACAATTTAAGAATGTTATGTATGGAATAAGTTACCTTAATGATTTATGAATTTTGTGTTTTATTCATAAATCTTATGATTTCATAAGGATATTTATGATTGAAAAGTATGGTATTATTAACTTTTATTTATTAATGGGATAATGTTTTTTGTCTTTATTTTATAACCCTTACTGAGATTTTTATTCTCATCCCTAGTTTGGAAAAGTTTTTAAGAGGACATAAATATTAATAGGGTCAAGGATGAGGTCAACGAAAAGTCATTAATGCTAAAACATTGAAGTAGACAAGTTTCTTTTTTTAAGTGTTTTTATTTTATGAAAAAATGGAATCTAAGTAGAATTGTCTACTTTGAAATTTTTTATATGTAATATATATGGTCTAATTCATTTAATCCTTAAACCTAAAAATATCCTCAATGTGAATTATTCAATTAATTAATTATTATTTAATGTTTAAGGCTGGGTCCTTATACTTACAAACACCTTATCACCGCTTGAAATTCCAGATCATGCCATTCATTAGTCGAAAAACTTTTTTGTTTGCTTTATGCTTCCCTTAGGTGATGATAAATGGATCTTCCCTACTCGTCCATTTATTTTTCTAGCACAATTTAAAAAAGATTTATTTCTCCAACTTCATTATAGTATGTTGGAGTTCTACAATTATTTCCATAATCCTCTTCATAAAGATCCATTTGAATTATTTAGTGATATAAATTGTTTTCTGAAAACATGAATAATGGAATATTTTGATCCCAATCACCATTGAAATCCATAGGACATGATATTATTAAGTCCATAAATTTTTTAATTTTTATCTTAGACTGAATATCTATCTATGACTGATAACTAGTTATTAAAAACTACTTTGTGTCAGGATCTTGCTGAAATTTTTTTCATAACTTCAAGTTAAACCTCAAATCCTAATCAGATACAACTAAATGTGGTGCTCCATGAAATCTTAAAACATCATTATTGTATATTATATAAGGTTGATCTAGAGAGAAATATTCTATAATAATGATGAAGTGTACAAACTGTTTATCGTTGTTAACTACAACCATATAGAATTACTCCCAATAAATGTTTGGGGGAGTCCAATGATAAAATCCATAGTGATGTTTTCCAATTTTTATTCTAGTATGGGTAATGGTTGTAACATCCCCTTATAATTTTTTATCTCATCCTTAACTTACTATTATACCATGAAATAAGATAAAAACATTATAATATATTTCTATATTTTTTCCCACCATAAATACTCTTTCAAATATCTGCACATATTTTTACTTCTCAGATGGAGAAAGAATGAAGAACTATGATATTCATATAATAGATCCACATTTAAATATATTATTGATGGAACACATACATGATTCATGAACATTTTAATTCCTTCATAATAAATGGTAAACTCAAGAGCATTTATTATCTTATTTTGAATCTTTGTATCATTATTTTACACCTATTTTGTCCTCACATGGACAGATGGTTGAACACTAATTTTAGAAAGATAATATTTCCCCCTTCCTTCATGATTTTTATATCCATACTATGAATTTCCAGAAATATTTGATATTTTAAATACCTTGTCATAGAAAATATGGCATGATACTTTCATGTCAAATTATATTCCAACTTGTATTCATTCCCATGGTTGTAATTTATTAATGAATCATAAAATTTAATCATCTTGAACCATCATCTTTGGGTCATTTTATTCTCTTTTTATGTGAATATATAATTTAAACTCTTATGATCATAATATATATTGATCCTTTTCCCATAATGATAATTTCTTCATATAATTAATTTAAAAATACCACAGCAAACACAAAATCAGGAGTTGGGTAATTTTGATTATGAACCCTCAATCATCATGAGGAATATGCTATAACCATGTCAATATGCTTGAGAAGGTATCCAAATCCCTTCTTGGGTTCATCACTAAATATTAGTAATCCTACTCCACTATATGGTATTATTTTCATAGGTGAACCAAATAATCTTGTCCTAAGTTCCTTAAAGTTCCCCTCACATTAATCTGTCTAGAGGAACTTAGATCCATTCATAGTTAACATTGTGAGTATATTAGATAGTCGTGAGAAATTATAAACAAGAAATGGATAATTTCCATATAAACCAAGAAAACAATGGATCTTAGTCCCCATGGTTGGTTTAGAACAATGTTCAATGGCCTCTATCTTTAATTGATCTACTGATATACACTCTTATGGGATTATATGACCATAATAATAAAACATGTTGTAGAAAAAATTCGAACATTGTAATTTTAGCATATAGTTACTCAATCTGTAAGCTATTTAGTACAATTCTCATGTGACCATTATGCTCTTCTTTATTCTTTGAATGAATTGAAATTATTGTCTATAGAGACAACCACAAATTGATCAAGGAAATCTCTAATGTCTTTATTCATTAAATACATGATGATATTAGTGGTCTTAGTAAGACATAATGGAATCACTATATATTCCTAGTTTCCATACCTTGTAACAAATGTTATATTAGTTACATCCTCATTATTCCCCCTCAATTGATGAAATACACAATGACGGTTAATATTGGAAAAGTATTTGTCTCCATGAAGTTGATCAAACATTTCATCAATATGGGGTATATGATAGTTATTCTTGATTGTTCTTTTGTTCATCTTGTGATAATTAATACAACGTCACATCGATCCATCTTACTTTTTAAAAAATTGAATTGGTACACAACATGGTGATTAATTTGAATGAATTACTCCATTTTCTTGCTTCTCTTATAGTTTATTCCTCAAATTCCTTCAACTCAAATAGGGATAATCTATAAAGATTATTTAAAATAGTTTTGGAACCAAGTACAAATTATATTGAGAAATAAATATAATAATTTGGTCAATTACTTGTAAAATATTCATGAAAAAAATAAAAAAAAGCATGTGAATGGGAATATCATCATTTTTAGCTTCTCTCCAAACATATTAGATAAAAAAACCCTTTTGAATAGGAATCTAAACACATACAATATGTTTTTTTGCATTGAAATTTCATCTATATCGTCGTACTGATAGATGATCATAGTTTCATTTTGAATATAAAACATGACTTCCCTCACTATGAAACTGATGGTGGATTTATGTAGATAATGTCAATCCATGTCTAAGATAGCATCAAATTCAACAAAATGAACAATAACAAGGTTTTTAGGAAGCACATTCTCACAAATGTCAACTAAATAATAATCATAGACTTCTAAAGCAAACATTACACCATAGGTGGTTTTCTATAATAATTCAACATCAAATCAATTGGGTTCTATTTTGATTCCTATAGAAAATTATGAAAATACAAAAGAGTTGGTAGATCTGGAGAAAAATAAAACATTATCATTTTTTGAGTGGATGGTAAGTGAACCATTCCCCGAGTAGTTACTGAAACCCTCATCTCAAAAAGTGATCTCAAGATATTTCCTTTTACCTCTTAGATTAAGAGGTAGCTGACATCAATCATCATCATTATCCTTTATTTTTGGAAACTGTTAATCATAATTATAAAACTTCTTGTATTTGAAAAAAATGGAGTGTGGGTGGTGAATTCTATGAACCAATATCTCAAATAGAATCATTAGGTATACTTTTAATATAAATGTAGTAATAAATTACTGAATGACCTTCCTTCCAACACTAAAAATATTTACCAATCCACCTAAGACAATTTCCTCTATGATTCCTTCCTCAAATTGTGCATAAATTTAATCTCATCTTTATTTATCTATGATTTTTAGAGTTTCCTATAAATTAAACAATTTTTTTCTAATAGAACCCATATTATTGATGGGTAACTACAATTTCCATTTCCACCTTTATTGAAAAAATAATGACTACTTCATAGCTATTGAAGTCCATTATGGCCAATACCATTTGGAGACTTGGTTGTAACCACAAAAGAATCATTCATCCTTATTGACTATGAGGTTGTTGAACTCATGAAAATTAAAATTTATAAGACCCTACACACTAATAGTATGGTTGTGAGAGGGGTTTTTAATCAATAGGAAAGGATTAATGGTGTGTGTGAGTGACCAAAATAAAATTAAAACAATAAAAGAATAAAATAGAAACATAATGGAAATAGTGAAATGGAATGTGGTTAAAGGGAGATAAAAAATATAAAATAAGTAAAATTGATGAATTAGGGACCTAAATCTCATTAATAGTGATTGAAATAACTTATCATATCTTAAATTAATTAATAAAATATTTCATTACTAATGAAATGTTATATATTCACTATGTTTTCCTTTCATTGAACATCTACATATTGATGAACCTTCTTGAGAATTGATCATTCGATCATAACCCTTGAATTAATTCATTCATTGTTGGGAAGAGATGCATTAACATTTTCTAGTTTTTTGTACATCGATCAATGATCCACGGTGAAATTATTCACTACCCACACCTGTTGGTTATTGGGTAGTGAAAATTGAAATACATATATGAATGGAAAAAACTAAACATAATTTGATCTAAAAAAATTATATTAACAAAGAAAAATGGATAATATGATGACCAGATATTCCTGGCTTAGTTCCCCTAATATAAATTAAATACACATTCTTGGAAAATAAAAAATGAACAGGACTAGAACAAATAGGTGAAGTAGAATATATGGAGAGATTTCTCTCCTCCTCCAACCTCATTTTAAATTCCCACTCCCTACTCAGTTTCCAGCTCCTTGTTCCCCATGCTATAATGAATGATGCTAGAGATTAGCTTTGTTGGATATGGAATGGTCCACATGTAACCCCTAATATGATGGTATTCATAGCCCCCTCCTTCTTCATTACTCTTATAATTTTAATGAAAATATTTTATACACCACTCACATGGGCGCTCACGATCACCGCTTGGTTAATGATTCATGTCTTCCACATGGCATGTGAATTACTATACATACTCCTCCATCAGTGACTCAAGTGCAGCTCCATCAACCAACATCAATCTAAATTAAAAATACCTATATAATTAAAAAAATTAGTAATATAAAAACAAAATTGGGCCTTATAAATTGATCCCCCACCCCACCTGGATCAATACAATTTTTTACGATTTTTAGATTTTATATCTTTATTTTTAGTTATAGAGTTATTATTTATAATAAGATGACACCTAACCTGGTTTTTTATCCCATGATCCCAAATTTTATTAATATAAAATATAAAAATCATACTAGAGGGAGCCGTCACATAAAAACTAGTAAACTACTATATAAGGAAAATAGACACATCTATATAATAGGAGATCTTCATCAATGGGAGAGGAAGCCACCATTCCTACCTCATGAATGTCATCCTCTATTCCATGTATATGAAAATTTCTATATATCATAATCAACCTGAGGTTTTTTTCAATATGGTGATAAGGGTCCCTCGAATGTTGGAGTATCAGATTCTTTAACTAGATCCAAATCAAATATACTTGCCTTAATCATTTCAGATCGACGGGCACACCCAAATTCATCATGCGATACATCTCTACTATAGGATATGTTAAAGATTCCCAGAATACTAAACAAAATTTTACTAAAATATAGCGCATCATTCATGGAACTACTCACCCCTTGAATGGGGGTGGTCACTAATTTTAGCAGATCTGTAGTAGAGCCACTCAAAATTATGGGTTGATCCTGACATTCCAATACCTCCCATTCCACCCAAGTTTTACCCACATTTGATTCATCCTAAGAATTATACATCAACTTGAATGGAATGGCAAGGTAGACCATAATTTTGCACTTCCATTTTTTACAAGAATTTCCCTCCTCCCAAAAATGATAATAATTTCTATTTGGGCATCATGTTCTAAGTCAGACTAATAATTTTCACCTTCAAACATATCTTGAATTAATGTGTTGTTTACATCTCCAAAGGAGGATGTAGCATTAAATTTTTCCATATGATTAACATTACTAATGTAGAAGTACTCTCCATCTGAAGAACCATATAGAGAAATATCCTTCTCTTTGGAATTGAACTCAATTGGTGCATCATTAACTCCTGAGGATTTCTAAAATTCCCCTTTGAACCCCCCTGTCCACCAGAAATTCTAGCATGCACAGAAGGGAATACCAAGGGGTTCTGCTAACAGAACAACTCCTGGGATCTAATGGATTTCAGCATCTGCTCATGAGTTTTAGAAAAATCCATTTTCTCCTTGGATATAACATCTTGGATCATCCCCTTATACCCATTTCAATAAGGGTTTATCTCATTTCCCTTGGTGGAGGAGGAATGATGTTTTTTTCATGGGTGGACTGGGAGGAATACCCCACCATCATATGGATTTTCCTCACATTTCTTCACTCAAATATATCATTCCCCACCATCCTTAAATAGTTAAAAAATGTAGGGATTTACTCATATTCAATCTCAACCTCAAATTTCTCAAAATTTGCGTCCAATGTTGAAAAATAAGGTAAGGTTTTCTATATGTCTAAATCAACCAAAACTATAGAGAGGTATCCAAATTTTCGTACCATTGTGTTCTCATCCATATTCAAAAGAGCACTAATGTAGGAATCTAAACCATTCAAGGTTAAAAAATGCCAGAGAACCCAGTTTAAAACAAATTGTAATACAAATCAGTGATCGATTTCTCTCAAAGGAAGTAGTGATAGAGCCTTCATAAGCCTTTGGGTGTTCTTCCAACATTAGGGGATACCTCGAGTTTAGACTAGGATTCATTTAGCCATGAAAAATAGGGTGGTTCTATTCATATCAGGTCACAGTTTCAATATTTCTTGATCTGAGTAGGTTTTGTGACTATGGATGGTAATTTTGTTTCTGGTTGATCAAGGTTTGATTTGGGTTTTTTCATATCTATGTTTTTTCAGTGGTTCATGTTGTTTCAATTTAATTAGAGGTTGGTTATTATGGTTTAAATCAACAGGGTGGTAGTAGATGGTCAGATGCAGTTGTGGGGTTGTTATTATGGATCTACTATTGATGGGTGAGTTCTGGTGGTGGAAAGCTGCTGCTACTATTCGGTGAATTCTTGTTCTAGAAGATGTGCAACCATTTTGTTCTAAGAAGTTTTTTGGTGGTGGAAGATGTTCTAACATTGGGAATATGGAGTGGATGTAGCTTCCAATGGTAGAAGATGATATAGCTTTGGTTAGGGAAGTCTCATGATGGATGGAGGGGAAGAGATAGATGTCATGTTTTACAGGTAGAACTAGTATAGAGGCTGGAAGTAATAGATGGGTCAGTGGTAGCTGGACCATAATATAAATAAATAAATTTCAATAAACTTAACAATTAAAATTAAAAAAGAAAATAAAAAACAAATTAAAATCAAAATAATAATTCATGTAAAAATTATTTATTTTAAAATAATAATAATAAATTTAATAATTAAATTTTTCTCAATAATAAATTATTAAAAATAAAATTGAATGCATAATTAATTAAAATAATGAATTAAGTAAAAATAATAACAACTTAAGATAATAAATAAATTAAAAAAATAGTAAAAATAAATAAATCAGTAATATTAAATTTTAATTAATAATTTAATATTTATTAAACATAGAAAATATTAGATTCAAAATTGTTGTCATAAAATCCTTATATTAAATAAATGACAAAATTATTTTGGAAAATATAAAAAATGAAAAAATCAAATAATTAAGAAAATGGTAGAAAACAATTAACAACCCAGAAGAATAAACAATGATGGTTATTACAAAATAAATTATTAATCTTTAAACTATTTTAAATGACTAAAAAAATAACAAAAGACCCATTTGAACCAAAAAATTAGTGTTTTAATAATTTAATACAATATTAATGGTAGTTTTAAATTTTCCAGTTAGAAATTTTTTTTTGATATAAATAATAAAATAAAATAAAATAAAAATATGCAATATAGTATGCAAAAAATATTCACATCACTTATACTAAGGTTGAATGATAATATCAAGAGCGTACCTTAGAAGTATTGTAAAATTCTCCTCATATGTACCAATGAATTTATCATCATTCTTCTTTAACACAAAAAACTACTTATCCTTTTTCATGTGAATAATAAAAAGAAAGTACTTTTTGAAAAATAATTTCAAAAACTCATCCCATTCAATAGATTCAATTTATTTTTATTGACTTGTATTCTATATAGGATTCCACCATTGATCTGCATCTCATTCCAACTGATAGATAGCCAAAATGAATTTTTCATGATCTGAATACAGGATAATGAAAAATATCTTCTTTGTGGTGCTGATCCATTAGCCAGAATCTAGTGGATAGGTAGTACCGCTAATAGAATGTTGAAATTTCCCCAGAAAGTACTCAATTGAATGGTGTTCCCTCCTTTTATTGTTTTTATATTAAATATGATTCCTAGATTGAGAATTCCTTATGGGAATGGAAATGAAAATTTTAATTCCAGATCCCATACATTTGGTTGATTATGAGTAAAATAAATTCATTGTCCATTACACTCAATATTAACAATGTTCCTTTAGGTTCTAGATATCAACTAAAACCAAAAAAAATGTGTCAGTAATAAAAATAAAATTGGAAGACCACATAGTCAAGAAATATAAGTTATTAGATGTCTAAATCATGACACCTTCTTTTAGATCTATAAAACCTTATGTTAATCCTAGTTTATTCAGGTCATTATTCATATAATTTATTATGGTCTATAAATATTTTATAAATTTCTAATAAAATTCCCTGAGGAGTTTCAAACTAGGCGTGAATCAAGGATCATTATTATGAACTAGGTAACAATTGAGTCAAGATCATTACACCCTATTTAGAGTTATTACCCATAGGTAAAATATTTATAGATCCATATCCACTTATAATATCCAAAAAGGGATTTAATGTCTTCAAAACCACATGCTCTTCCCTTAAAAAATTCCAAGATATTTTCCTCTACATAGACTTATCCTGGTGGTTGTCACCAAATTTTTCTCATAATATTTCCAAAGCATTTGATAAAACATTATATGATACTAAATATAGAGTCCAATAATTTAAAAGCATATATATTTGTTCTAAATTGATTAATATTCATTACATTACATAATGATACATGCCTGAATAGTTTAGGTCTAGTTTCTTTGGATAGTTGGATACATAAATAGCTAGTTCATAAGGGATATATATCAGCTCCCACAACGTTCATCATAACTATTACCCTTATAAGGAATATCATAAATTATATCAATCTTCATAAACTAGTTAATGAAACATAAAAAAGAGTGATATCAACTGCCCAGTAAGGGAAAACAAGGGAGATATCAACATAACATGAGCATAAAGGCATGATAACATGATAATAACATTTTAAAATCATTCCCTTCATATCATAGATCATAATCATGATTCATTGAATAAATACTAGTAGTTCATAATACATGAACCATAATTTAATAAAAGAACATGATCCATGAGAACATAAAATTAGCATAATATGTAGATTTGTGTCGTACATATAAGCATAGAAAACCATTTCCTTAGTAGTTGAGGCTTATTTCAAAATCTATCGTATTGGAATGGGTTCACTCCCCAAAACATCACAATAGTAAAGTTTTATTTCCAAGACTATTGTAGTGGATAAATTCAAATACTAAAATTGGTTCACTCCCTATTCTAGTTATTTTTATCTCATGAGATATAAATATTTACACAATTCATTAGAGCGAGATAATGGTCCCACCTGTCCTTGGTTATGACATAACCACCTTCCTTGGTTATAACGTAACCACAATAACATAATGAAAACAGAAATTCTGTGTTCCAAGATATCATTAAACATTTATCATACTAGAAAACATTAAAAAATAGGTTTCATAATCATGTTATCATATGAAAACCCATGTATAAGAAAATAGTTTCATAAAACATTCTACATTTCATTGTAGTATAACTTGTGGATAAGGAATCGGTTTCCAAATTTTTTTGTCATCACAAATTGAAAAAATATATAGAAATAGTATGTTGGGTATTATTGGATCATGTCCTTATTAAAATATAATTAAAATCTATCGATTTTATTATATATTGAAAATAATTTTGAAATATCAATTGGAATATTTCATGAGGAAAATAACATTTTCACCATGAAATCATTTACATAAAATATAAAAACATACAAAATGTTAAGGGAAAAATTTTCTTTGAGAAAGACCTTGTATAATTTTTATGTAATACATAATACCTTGAGTCTTTAGTATGATAGAAAATATAATTCATATCATAATTATTAAAATAATGATTCTTTTCACATTTGTGGAAAAAAAATCAAAAGTGCATGTTTGTACAAAAAGAAATTAATTTAAAATAATATCATAAAAATTAAAACATGGGTAAAAATGTTTTTTAAAAAATATTTTGAGAATATTAAATACTTTCATTAATTCATTCTTATAAAACATAAATATAGATGAAATAATATTTTCAACCAAAGAGAGAAATAGAGTCGATTTCTATTAAAAATATTATTTTGAATTCCTGGGTACACAAAGATATAAAAATGAAATGAATATGGGTATTTTCATGAAATAACCTGATGATATGAAGAATCATTATTTTCATGAGAGTTTTATTATAATATCTCATTAATGGAATCATATCATAAACAATCTCATTGAATAATGAGATTGTAACATTAAACCTTTACCAATTTAGTCACCTTTGAATCATTATCCTCATAAAAGAATAAGATAAATTGAAACCTTAAATATCACTAATTTAATTAAATTCATGTAATAAAATGATAAATGTTATGTATATAAACCTTATAAAATAATATAGGTTCATATGATAAAATATTTCCCAAAAAGGAAATTTGAGACAAAATCCCTAACTTTAATAATCGAATTCATTAGAACATGTTTGAACATCTTGTATAATAAATAAAAGTTTATTATACATAAAAATAATCGTATTTATCATACCATATATGATTTGCTTATGAACTTTTATTACCCTATTATTAACAATTTTTTTTTAAAATCTCATTTTGGGTAACAACTATTTTGTTTTTCCTGTATGTTTTGGTTTGGTATTCTCAACCCATTTTCACTGATCATGGTTAAAGTAAACCCATAATTTTAATCAATATATAAATATGATAAATATTAATTAAATATGATTTATGGTAATATATTATATTTTTTGATGAGAAATTAATTATACCATTCATGGAGATGGTAGGTCCTGCATTCACATGAAAATTGTTTCAATCTTCTCAACAGATGAAGAAAAAGAAAGTTATATAATATATTAATTTTATATAGTAATTTTTATTTCATATATATCACAAATTATTATTAAATATATCTTTATTACAATCCATGTAAAACTTATGTGAAGACAGAATCATGTCGCTTTGCAAGGCGGTAGTCCGCCGTACACATAGGCGACATTATCGTATTCCCAGTGAAATGAAAGTAATATTTTATATATGATATTATAACTCTAGAAATATGATAATGTTAGAAATATTATATATATATATATATTAAACCCATAATTATATCCAACCATGAAATGTGGTGATTTAAAATGAATTACAATTATTCTTGAGGCAGTAGTTTGTCGTACACATGATCAATGGTTTTATTTCCCATTTGATTGAAAATGAAATGGATATTGGTTGTTACCTTAAAATTATAACATATAATTATATTTCAGAATTTTTTTATTAATATATCTTCATATTATATAATTTTTTTACGTATTTGGAAGTATACATAAAAAAATACAAGTTTATTAATTTTATCTCTTCTTCACAGAAACACTTTAGGATTATTTCTAATTCCTTCCTTGGATGGTTTCCTAATAAAAATAGGGAATATATTATTTGGATTTGGAATTAATGAATTGATTTTGATAGGTATTTCCTGAACTAAATGGTGTTTGATGTGTGGAGAGTAGAGGAGTGGCGGTGCCCATATATTAGTTGGGGATGGGACACACATAGAATTTTTGAAAATAAAAAAGAATACCGACATATTTAAAATGATAAAATGATCCAAAATGGATCATTATCAAACATTACATGATATATGTTCTAAATATTTTCATAAAATGGCTATTTGATATGATTATTGGTCATTTCACACCTTATCTTTTTTAACCCCCAATAAACTTCTTTTAACGTTAACTGTGGAAATTAATTTTTACTGTTATTACCACCCATTTAGACTAAAAATTAAGTAGAAATTTTTATATAATATAAAAAAATATGATTCCAAATATTTAATTTATTTTTAAAACATTCATTCATATAAGTGGAAAAAAAATTAATTTATGCCCGTGGATGTGATGAAAATTAATTTTCCAAATAGAACATATGGATAAGTATGGAAGGTTTTAATATCAAAATTATATATGAAATTAATTAAAATTAGTTAAATTGTATTAATAAGTATATAATTTTAATAATTTTTATTTTAAAACCATCTAAAAAATTTAACATTTAGATTCTTTAAATGAAAATTCATTTCTTAATGGAAATCAGTATTTTTTAATATTCATCCAAAAAGTAGACTGTTTATAAAATTCCCAAAAACACCCTCAAAGATAATTTTTACATGTACATTTGAAAATTGAAGTTTATTTTTTAAAATAAATTTTTTAAAATTGGAATAAATTAATTTTATAATTTTATAAAAATTGAAATAAAAAGATTTTTTAGAAAATAGTATTTTAGAAACATATAAAGAGTTCAATAAAAATTAAATACTTTTTTATCAATCTAGATTATTCATATAAATCCATTATACAAGATATTTATAAACTGGTTATTCATATTCATATTGGTATGTTTATTTTCTAGTTTGTAACATTATTTTTTAAATATTAATTATAATAATATATCCTGGTTTGTTAAAAACTCATTGTTTTGTGTAACACAAGGTATCAATGAAATTACATTTACTATAAAAAATATATTTCATTAAATATCAGGGTGTTAAATTTCCCTGAATATTTTAAATGTGTGTTTTTTTTTGAATTTTTTAATCTTTTTCTAGAGTGTTAAACATTCAGAACAATCTAATTAGTTCATAATGATTTCTAGAATGTAAATTAAAAAATCCTAAAGGTGTTTTTGTCATTACACTAGTTTTAAAATATGGATTCATGGAATTTTTTCTTTTCTAAGGATCATCTAAATGATTTCTAAATCCATTAAATTGTTAAATTTTACTTACACACACATAGATATATATGTATTTAAATAGGTTCCCTATTTTTACTTCTTTACTCATGGTGATGGTAACATGTACATTGGGACCAGTGGTATCCATATATATATATATATATATATATATACTTGTACATTTGTTTAAGTATTAAGTGTGGTTTTTGTACATGAATTCTTTAAGAAAAGGATCTTGCAAAGGAATGTGTTTCCTTTAAAATGGTGAGTCCTAGTTGGAACATCGAAATGTTTTATAAAAATAAAAATCATGTTATAGAATTCTGCTTGTATTGGACATGTGGTGTGTTCTAAATGTGGTAAATCTGTTGTATGCCCGGTAAGGGGATTGTTATTTTTTATATAATATGGAAAGGGGATGTTCTTAGGGAGGTTGTTCGGAGATGAGAAAATGAATGGGTTATTTTGTGTAATGAATTTTATAAGTATGTATATGATAGAATGATAAAACTCACATCCATTTTTATGTCATGGGAATAAATTATTCGTTGTAAGGGATCTCATTATATAGATTCCACACTAGTTTTTTATTACACTCTAACTGGTGGCCCTAATATATAATTTCTATTCTTTTTGGATATTCCCCTCAGTTGAACCAGTGGGATTGATACCATGTGTTGTGGGGAGTTTATTATGGATAATCTATACAAGTAGTGACCAATTATGTGTATGTTTATGGATCTATACATGAACATATATAATACAATAGAGATCCATTGAATCCTATTTTATATATGCACAATTTTCCCTTGATTGTAGTAATTTTATGAATTGGATTCCACTATCATGTTTTCTTAATGAAATGATTATTTAATCATATGATCCTTCTAAAAATGGGTTTTATAATGTGTATTATTAGTTGGAAATGGTTTTTGAAATAAAATTTCAAATGATTCTCTTTAATCTTATCCTACAACTTGTTTTCAAAAAAAAATTAAAAACCAATTTTTATATATAATTTTTTCAAACTATGATAAAATGATTTTCTCTATAATGTTATGACATAGGGATTCGTTTCACTTATATAATCCCTACAGAGCATTTTAGTGGTAACCTCAATATCCCTATTCATTTGTTGGTATTAGGTTCTACACAGCTCTATATTTCTCATGGGGTGAGTACGGTTATGTGGTTGGTGGTGACCTGTGATTTCATATGGAGGTATGTCTAGCTTTTATATTATACCTCCATTATTCCTTTTATTTATTTTTCTCTTATTTATATATATGTTGTCTTATGGAATAAATCATTCCTAGTTGAGTTATTCCTTAGGCCCATAACTAGTTTCTATCCTAGGAGGATCGAGAATGCCTCTAGGGCCTTGTTGAGGGCCATCTCGGTTCCAAGTTTAGGGTCGAACTTGGAAGGTTTGTGAATAAATTGTACCATAGTAGGTCATCCTTTGTTATTTTAATTTTCTAATAGTTTGTAGCTTGGATTATTGGATTTCAAGTGATCATTAAATGATAGGATCATGAAAATCGTTTATTTAAAAATATTCTTTATTTCCCAGGGTGGTCCAAGATAGTAGTGTTTAAAATCCTTTGATGGTTCATAGATTTTGTTGAGTTATTTGGAAAATTATTGGATTGTTTCATTTTTTTGAGAGAATTTATTTATTTTAGATAATAAATGGTTTGGAGTGGATTTTTTTGGGATCCATATGTTGTACGATTACTGTTAATGGTATCGAAAGCCATGTGTCGTCCTGGAACTGACTCTAAAGACCTCTATTGTGCTCACAAGGTTGGTGCGTGATCTTAACAATCGTCTTTCCAGCCCATGTGATGCAGTTATATCATTTTAATTTTTTTATATTTCATTCTATGGGTGTCAGGTTGTTTCCATTTATAATTGATAACGGTTTAAGTTTATTTTTAATTGTTTATTTGGAGTTTAATATGGTTTTTATTTATATAATATTAGATTTACAAAATGAAAACATTAGGTTTCATGAAGACTAAATAGAAATTGTCTCTGAACATTGAAAAAATTTCTGAGATGTGGGATGGAAAAATGGATTTATGGGTATAAATTTTTTTTTTATGAAAAAGTGTGTCTTTAATGTTTGTTGGGAAATTTATTAAATGGTTTGATATGGAATCTTCCTTTCTTTAAACTTTTTTATTCCTTATGAATTATTACATATGTGTACATGTGGGGAATGTGAATTATTATATAATTCTATGGGTGTCTACAAGGGGAAGTGGAAATGTGTACATATTTTAATATTCATAGGACTCCATTGGATAGTGTTTCAAATTTATGGTTTTATTTAGTTTTTTTAAAATTGATTTCAAAAATGGTAATTTCAATGTTTTGATGAGTGATTATTATTTGATGTTTCACATTTGAGGTTTGGGATTTATTTTTATATATTTCATTGATACATTATTCTAGTAGAATTTTTGAAATGGTTTTTTTAGTTTTGGTTATTGAATTGTGTTTGTTACAAGGATTTTTTGTTTATAATATATTATGACTCAGATTTATTGTTATTGTTTTTTAGATTATTACATAGAAAAATATTTTTAAATAGTGGATGCTAAGTTTACATCATGTCTTACTCGATTTCTAGGTAAAGATCATTTTTTTAAATTTTTATTTGTTATCATTTAGTATTTTTATCTATTTATGTTTTTGGTTTTTGTAATGTTTTAGGTAGTTGTAATTTTTTTAAAAATTCAAAATAAGTGTTTCTCTTGGTCTTCCATTTTGATATATCTTTGTGGAGATCCAATTTTTTTATTAATCATACCTTTTGTATGATGTTAATGATTTGGTGTTTGAATAAATTATTTTATGGGAAAATTGTGTGTAAGTGGTTGGGATTACATGGAATGTTTTTTTCTTTTAAACAGTTGGGTTCACTGAGGGTAAAATTTTTGAGAGATGGCCCCAGGTTTTCATACCGTGACCAAATAATATAACCCATGTTGATTTTTTCGAGGATTGTTTTTTTAGTGATTTATAATCCACATATTGTCATCTTATTTTTGTCAGTTAGTCGTAGTTGTCTTCAATATTGGTGGTAGTCCTTTGAGAACTTAGTTTTATTATGTGTTTAGGGTTTATGGGTGGTGCCTTGTTTAAGTGGTCTTAACTCTTTAAGTGTTATCATGTGGATGGATGTGTTTTAGTTGTATCTCTTGAGATCCATTCTCTTTTTTTGTAGTCTCTTATCCATTGGAATTTTCTTGGTTTTTTATTCCTTGAGGAAAAATTTACTTTTAATAATGGTTATTTTTGGGAAATTTCAAATCTTTTTTTGAGGTGGTGGTGTTCTTCGTTTTTTGTATCATTTGTCATATATTGTGGCTCTAGTTGTTACTCTAAAGTTCTTCCATCTTGGGAAATTATTTTTTTACTATGGTTTTAATATGGTGCAGAAGTTATCATAGAAGTACATTGTAGTTAACCTAGTTTCCATGTTTCATTGATGTGGTAACTCATTCTTCCCACACTGCCCAACCCCAATAATAGTAATTTGGATTGAATAGACTTTGGGGTATGTGATGGATTATTATGGAGATCAAAAACATTCCATAATAATTTTATTTTGTAATTTCTATGGTAGGGGTCAGGGTGTTCATTTCTTTGAGGTTTTTTTGGATATATGAGATTCTATTTATCTTTTGATTTTTTCATTTGATGGCCTAAGTTCCTTGGTATCACTAGATTTTTATTTACATATTGTTTTAGTTCTTGAGTGTGGTATATTTATTTTTATTTTTATTTTTGATTTTCAGATTATTTTTAAGGGAAGTTGATTATTGGTCCTTTAGAATTCGAGTTTTGTGCCTCGTCATGGGTACTAATTTATCCTTGTTAATGACTTGGTGAATCGTATCTCATGGTACTTTCTAGGGGAAACCCCAATATAGTGGGGTGAATTTTTACATCTTGACGTAATAATAATTTTTTATTTTATCTATATTTGAGTCCCCCATTATTTATTTTTTCCTTCTGAGCTGTTTTTTGTAAAATTTGGTGTTTTGGGCTAGGCAGAGTATGTCACATGGTTAAGGTGCATACATTTAAAAACCCAGAAGAAATAATGTGACTACTATAGTAACATAATAAATACAGCTTCATAGATATCATGGGGATTTCGAAACCATGTGACCAGCCCATGTGTGGCTCTCCTAAAACCCAGTACGGTGTGCACGATTGGTGCACAATTTTTCATGAGGTGCATTGTATTCCATTTAAAAAAATATAAAAAAATAAAAAATAAAAATAAAACAGTAATTCCCTTTTTTGCATTAAAAATTTAAAACCCCATAGGGGTATCCTCTCTCTCCTCTATTCATGTCACTCTCCAATTGATAGGGATAGATCCCCAACTGCATACTCCTCCTCTTTCTCTATTGGTTCTTGGTTGATTATCCACCTATTTTCCTGTATCATCATCCCTAGTTATCTTATCCTCTCATCCTCTTCACACTTATTTCCTATTTTATTGGTTTCCTTTCCCTTTTATTTTGTGAATTCACCTTTTCATAACCTTAACACGTTTTGGGTGTTTATTTTGGGTGATTATTTGTTCATAGTTTTTGTGAGGACTATGTTGATGCTCATTCAAGAAATGGTTTTCAAAGGTGACATGTTCTCCAATAAATACATGTAGGTTATTTCCATTTTCCATTATATCAAAATTTATAATTAATGATTTTAGTTATTTTGGGTTTCCCTTGTTATTAAATAGTTAATTAGACCCCCATGAGGTAGTTTGGATCCACTATAGTCAATGGTGACAAGTATCTAGGTAGGTTACCCTATGTCTGAGCATTTAATTTTAGAACTGCTTTTTATCAGTGGTTTTTTTGGTTTTTTTATTATAATATATTGTAATTATATTATAGGAAACGGTTTTGATGCAATGAAGTGGTTTTTCCATGGTTTTCCATGTTTTACCCTAAAATTTGACATGAGTTTTTTTATTAAACTATGTTTCCCAACTTCTTCCAAAGAGTTAAACAATATAAATGATCCAATGTGTTAAAGATTATTTCTAACATGTGACTCCGAGATTATCAAAGTTGTTTGGGTCTTTTAACCAGTTTTATACTGAGGATTAATGGAATTTTTTGTTTCGTATGGATCATTTAATGGATTACCAAATCCCTTAAATTCAAAAATGTGACTTTTACATACACACAGACACACACACACATATATACATATATAGGATCCCTCTTTGTACATATTCACCCCTGGAGATGGAAACATGTAAATTTGGAAAAGGGGTATCTATATATATATATATATCACGGGTTATATGTGTTTATGTTTTATGTGTGGTATTGGAACAATAAATATTTGTAAAAAATTATTTTGTAATGGAAATGATTTCTTATAAAATGGTGAGGCTTGGTTGACACTTAGAAATTATTTATGAAAATATAAACCCTTTTATATAATTCCCCTTATATTTTAAATGTGTCATGTTTTTAATGTTTGAAATGTGATGTATTCATGATAAGGGACTTGATCATAATTTATGTGATTAGGAAAGGGGTAATTATTTTGAAGGGAGATCAGAGGAGAGAAAATAAATGGGTTATTTTGGGAAAAGAAAGTGATATGTATGTATATGATTGATTGATAATACTTGCCTCTATTTTTATATTATGGGATGATATGGGTAGCAAAGAGGGATCTACAGTTACACATGTTTCACTAGTTTAGTATTACGCTCCGAAAACTGCCCTAAGATGGACTTTTTCTCTTGTGGGATATTCCACTTAGCTGAAATAGTAAGGGTGAAATTAGTCATCAATACAAGTTTATGATTAATAACATACACCAATATTGATTTATTATGTGAATGATTATGGATATATCCTAGAAAATATAAACTTCTACTAAGATCCCATGGAACCTGTTTCATATACACACTACATTCCATTGATTGTAGAAATTTTATGATGTAGTTTTCACTATTATTTTTTATTATTAAAATGATTATCTCATTACATTATCCTTTTTGTAATGGGTTCTGGATGGTATATAATTATTTGGAAATGGTTATGAAATAAAATAGTAAAGTATTCTTCAAAATTTTGGCCAGGTAATTATTTTAAAAAATATAAATCCTTATTTTTAAATGATATATTTTCAGACTAGCATGAAAATAGAATCTATTTAATGATAGGTAATAAGGATTTATTCTCTTATTGTATACATTATGAGAATATTTCTTCTGATACCTATATATCTATTAATTTTTAGTATCACGTTCTATAAAGAATTGTATTTATCATGGAGTTAGTATGGTTCTATGTTTTTTGTGACATGTTTGGTCATATGAATCTATGTATAACTTTTATTTATTTTCTAATAAAAGTTTTCATTTTATTTTTTTAGTTGTTATTTATTTATCAGTTCTATTATAAGACTAATCATTTCAAATTTATTTTTTATTGATTCCTATCACTATTTTCCACAATGGGAGGACCAGGAATATCTCTCAGATCTTATTACAGGCCGACTCAGGTGCCCAGTTTGGGGTCATCCCATAATGGTTCATAACAAAATGGTATCCGGGTATATTATCCTTCGTTATTTTGTATTTTTTGGAAGTTTAGAAGAAATATTATTATAATTAGACTATCAATTCATTAGTTGTTTCTGGATCACTACCTATTAGGAATGAATCTTGAGATGTTAGGGTGGACTGTGATGATGGAGCCTAAAATATGATATTTGGTTCCCAAATTTTCTTGAGGTTTTTGGGTCCTTATTTTAGTTATTTCTATTCATTTTTAGAATTTTTATGTTTTTCTAAGAAGATAAAATGTTTATAGTGTATTTTTTGAGGGATACAGTAGTTTTAGGGTTATTATTCATTGTATGGAAAACCATGCATAGACCCTGAAACTTCCTCTATTGACCGTTAGTGTACTCAGATGGTTGTTTCATGGTATTCCAAAACATGTCGACAAACCAAGAATAATAGTTGTATCTTTTTAATATTCTTAATTTTTCATTTATTAGAGGTTAATTTTTTTCTTTCTACAATTTTTAATGATTTACCCTTATTTTTAACTATTTATTTTGATTTTAAATTTTTTTTGGTTTAACAAAGATTTATTTCAAATATATAAACATGGGTTTTTTTAAAATGAAATGGAAATATTTTGTGAATTTTGAAATGTTTTGTGAGTCCAAAATATACCGTGCTAATGATGAGGAGCTGCATAAACTTCATGAAATGAAACTATAAACCATTAATAGAAAAAATTGGAATGTAACCCTTGGATCATATCACCAAAAGGAATGATTATGACAAATAGATATCATCTTTGATGGTAAATAATTTTGAAATGAATTTGAAAAACACTTTTTGTGGAAAATATCTTTTATACATTGAAAAAATAATTTTTAGAAATAAAAAATTTTTTGGAAGTCATTTTCTTTGAAAATAACCTTGAAACATATAAATAATTTTTTATAACCATTTTAAACACATTTTAAAAAATAAAAAACTTTTAAAATCCTTTTCCTTAAATGTTTTTTTTGAAAACATTATTTTGGAATAAAAAATATGTATGACTGAAGAGAGAAATAAGGTAGGGTTTTCTTGAAAACATTTATTTAATTATATTAACTTCCAAAGTGTAAGAAATGGTACCTATATATGAGAATATAATTAATCAACATTGGAGGATACAATTCATGAGAGTTATTTAGGTATGGATCATAATATTTAACGAATGGGAGAATAATCACAAAAATCCTAATAAATGATGATATTTTAGCAATAAACTCTTATGAATTTAACATTAAATTATAATCCCAACGGGTGAATGAAATTACATGATGCTTATAATATCATGAAAATAAAAATATTTGTGATATATTATTTTAATTGGACAATATATATACATCATAAAAGAATATTGGTGTATAAAAATCATGTGACTCAAAATATATGTATTTATAATAATATATAGAAGACCTAAATATAAAATTGAATACACATTTCATGGGGACTGCAGTCCATATGTACACATGAACATTGGTTCCATTTTCTTATCACATTGAAAGAAGGAAACTAATTGAAATATATTTATATATATTTAATATAATTTCTATATAATTATTATGTAATATATATCATAACATTTCACTAAACCCATCCTTAATTAATACGATTTAAATATTGAACGATTTACATCGCTTTGAGATGAAGATAGTCCACACATCCACAAATAAAGTTTATATATTTACACAAAATGTAATAAATGAATTTATGTATTGTATAAAAATTCAAGAAGAATAAATATATCATATATATCATATATATCAATTATATCATATATATCATATATATATCATATAAAAACATAAATTCCATCATTATTTCCTACCTTGATTGGTGGAAATAGAAGAACAAATAACATCAGTTTGGGAGGTTGTAGTTTGTCGTACAAACGAATGATAATTGTGTAAGGAATTTGATAGAAGTGTGTGTGATTTTAAGTTGAACCATTAATATAAAAGCATATAAATATATTTATTATAAATAGGTTTTTATTTAATCATGGAATTAGAAGATCAGTGAGGGTGGAGAAAAAAATAAAACAATGTGCTTGCTAAAGGATGTTACTTCTTCTTTGGGTAACTACTTTTGGTTTGCACAAAATAGATTCCTTGGATGGATTTCTGCAAAAAGGTATAATTATTGGATGAATGGAGGGAATTTTGGGGGATATTTGTTAATTTTTAGGCTGAGACAAAGGTCATCAGAGTTAGGAAGAGATGGGGAGTAGAGGAGGCATTTCATATGTGGGGAAAAGGGCACATTGGGTATTCTTGAAATGATTTGTGTGCTATACACATTTTACTTATCCGGTAAGAGTAAAAAATTGAAAATTAAAGATATTTACAGGTGTAATGGTAAAAATATGTCTAGAAAATATTTTTTTAGACCTGTTTATGGTCAATTTTAAATCTTACTTTCTTAGTTTAGTCATTAATTAAAGTCTTTTTTACCTTAATCATTGTAATTAATTTTAATTACATTCACAAATAATTTTTATCAAAAAAATCGTTTAACAGACTATAAATTATAAATTATGATGATTCAAAATATTTAATCCATTTTTCTAATTTCTAATCCTAGATGTGATATAAATTAATTTAAAATTAATCCCAGAAATGGTATGAGACGATGAGTTTTTTAAGTGAAAAAGTCCAGAAGTTTGAAATATTTATATATCCAATTTCATTGTTAAACTGGTTCAAATTACCTAAATTAGATTAATTTATGTTTGATTTATCTATTTATACATTTAAATAAAATTAAAATAAGATATAAATATACAAATAAATTAGGTAAAAAATTGTTTTGAAATAAAATTATGTAACTATCACTATTCATCCAAAAATGAAGTTTTTTGAAAAAATCCTTAAAAATCCGCATAAAATAATTTTTAAATTATAAATTCAAAATAATTGTTTATATTAACAAATTAAATTTATCAAATATTTTTAAAATTAATTTTACTATTGTCCACATATGGATATGAAAATTATTTCCTTTAAACAAATAGTATTTTCAAACATATAACGACATTAAAAAAAATTATTTTTTATTATCAATAAGTTTTATATAAAATCATTTTCAATAATATTTTAAAAATTAGTAAATAATATTTATATTAATATGTTTAATGAGTATGTTATAAATATCCCATTTGAATAATTATAACAACAAAATGGTGTTTAGTAGAAACTCAATGTTGTGTCTAACGCACATTAAGCCAGTGTTGCATGTAGTACAAGATTAACTTATTGTATAATATAAAACAAAATTAACTAAATTTAGTGTGAATCTCATGGAATCAATGAAAGTTAATTTATTTGAACAATGTTTCATAAAAATTTGGGGTGTTACAAACGTGTACCCCGTTTTGGCATTCTATAGTGTCACCAAAATTTTTTTATTAGTATCATATATAATCATTCAAGAAAGTTTGTCTTAATGACCAATGAAAAATATAATTATCATTAAAATTTGTTACGAAAATTATAATTTAGATGGATTGAGCATGATAATTGGTCAAAATAATCTAACATATATAACTTCTAGTCTCATGTGTATTTATAATATTAATCATTCCTCATTCATAAAAATTTGACCATCCATGTATTGCTTTTATTGAATACCCACAACAGTATCAAGATATGAAATATTAAAAATACAAAGAACTTTTATTTTGATACCTGGAATCCATTATTGAATTTTAATTGAACCTTTAAATATTATATTGTTTCAATTTACTTCTTACTTGTAGGAATCACTACTCTTAATGAATAATGAATCCCCATCCATGTTGATGTAAAACTAAAACTATGGTTTTAAACATATTAAATAGTATGTTTCTCTAGAACATCCCTTTTCACAAGCTATTTTGGAACTAATTCATATTCTAACTAGTTGTGCATCTTTATCCTTGAATTAAACAAAGGCAACCTTTGTCTTATAGTCTCAAATAGAGATATTCACCCATTTTTAGAAAAATAGTCTATGAAATGAATATAGAATTCCTATTATATGGATTCATATAATACCAAGTATGATATTTATGGTACAAGAACATATGAACATTATTCTTCTCTTGATTAATGTTTTTATAAATTTTTAATAAAATAATTCCACTGAAACACAAGTCATTATGATATAACGAATTTATAAAATACTATAACTCATATGATATTAATTTATCATTATATTTTCCTTATGGTTATGAGTTAATGATGCTATTTATGAAGAAATTATTGAAAAATAATGAATGTATCTGTAATGAATATGAATATTAACATTAATTCTCATTTTACATATATCACAAATTTGATTTTTATATTGAAATAAGAATATAGAAATTACTCCATACTACATTTTATTGATCAATTTTTTCATGTAAGACTCATCGTTGATCCTCCTTACCAAAACAATAACTCTGATGCATATAAGGAAATGTCCATTTTATAATGACTTCATGATATATTAAAGTATTCAATGAATGCTTGGTTAAGATATTATTTTAAACATGGGCTCAAAGAATAACATATATTATGTCCTTTAATATTCCCTTATTTACTTTTACATTCCATCAAACACTTAAAGGAATCTCATGAATAATATATGTTTACCCATAGCTTATCATTAGAATAATTTACCCTCTCTAGATGAAAAAATTTGATAATATTTTTGGCATTCCTTTAATTATAATTTTTTTGTCCAAAACTAAATAAGTAAATGTGTTGATAACACCAAAGGAAATTAACACCAATTTGTCTAAAAACTATAATCAGTATATCATTGAAAACTACATAGTTTTACTACAACATGAATTTTCTTTCCACAACTGGGTATAGAAGATCCTTGAATTTTATATTCATAAGTGATTTTTAATGATTAGTGGATTAAAAAACTAGTAATTTACTATTAGAAACCACAAACATCATTCATTCAAACATGCAATAATTCCTCCTCATGTCCAATATACACGTGTGATAAAAGGTTCACTAATAATTTAAAAAAATTCAATTATAACCTGTAAATATGGAAATTATAAGTTGTTTACTTCTCACCACTAACTTAGAAATAACCCCTACTCAGCTACATAAAAAATTCTCCTTAGTTCTTTAAATGTTACTATACTTGGTTACTGTATTTGGATAAACATTTGAGACACACATTCATTGTCTAGTAGACAATAAGTATAATAGAAACATCACATATACAAATGATTATACACCTAGAGGAAGCATCATCCTTCTACTACTTCAATTAATCACATTTGATCTTCTATAGACTTATCTCATAACATGAAAAGTGAATAACTAATTTTATAATGATCTACCTCACTTCATTGAAGGGGTTTTTAATGGTTCCTTTTGCATTACATTATATATTTTCATTTAAACTTTTCCTTCATCTTTATAACTATAAGAACAAAGTATTAGTATTTATTTATGTTCTTATTTTCAAAGTGGTGCTTACCCAATAGGAAATGATGTTATTCCCTATATTTTTTGTTTTATGGTCCTAAATTAAATTAGAGTAATTGGGTGAAAATTATATAAGGGGTGTATGGAAAGATAATGATCCATTTTTAATTAACATATATTCAGTTTAATCAAAACTCCATTCATATATCACTTCAGTTTCTCCTTGTATTCTTCTAAGATATGAGAAACCATGTGAAATCAACAATGTCCTGATGTTGTTTCCCCAACCCATTAGACATTTATGATAGAATTTTGATATAAAAATACAATGAATAATACATGAGTATCATGTAATAATCCTTTTCTCACTCTCTCCCTGATGTAGATCGTTATTTATTATGGACTCCATCATGAAGAATTTGATATCTCAAAGTGATTTTCACAAGCCCCTATACAACACTTAGAAATTAGTTTAGGTTTCGAAATGTTATTTTTCTAGAAAAAAAATTTCATGAAATTTTGATATTAGATTAAATTAAATAAAAATAATCTCAGTATTTAGTACCATATCTTTTATAAAAATTACACATTACCGATTAGTTAAATTATAAAATTTCTCCCACTATTTTATCAAAACCTAGTAGCCCCCACTAATAGATTTATAAAAACCAGTCAGATGAGTATTATAGTGTCAAGGATCCTTGAGAATATCCTCATGGTCTAATATTTGGATACTCCACTACTCATAGATTTTAATGGTATTGGTTTGATGTACCAAACACATTAACTCACTATTCCTTCAACTATTGAGTGAAGTCTCAACTTCTAATAATCTAAAGCATTATTTACACATATATTTATCTCTAAAGTGGCAACAAGATAGATATGAAAACTTATTTATTATCATATTTATTTAATTCAACTTATCTCTTTCATAATAACTTACTAATAGTCTTGTCACCCTCTACTATAGCTGAATAGCACCCCATACACCATATTTTTTTGAAATTCAATTGACAGAACACGTAACTACTAAATAATTCCTTAATTTATTTTATTATTTCTCAATTAATGATTTCATCTTCTATCAGATATGAATGTATTATTTTATCTCACTCATAACTTTATTATTTATTAAATAGAAAAAATTATTCACATTCTAATTTGATTTAAGATATTCATTATTTGTTTATTATTTTATGTGTTTACATTAACTTTAAATTTAAAAAATATTAACAAAACATACATAAATTAAATTTCTTATAATGATAATTTATTACAAGTTTATACATTCAGTTTAAACTGATCAACCCAAACCCTAGGGGTAAAATACCTAGGTCGTGTCTTAATCATATCGAATATCATACCCTTCTCAATATATTCAAGTCTTTTTTCGAACTATTATAGGAATCAGATGGTCCAAAGATTAATTATTCTACTTTAGAATACATAAATACTTATGCATAGATGATGGGTTCTTGAGAGTGTGTAGTATACATGAAAAATTTATCTCATGAATATGTGGTCCCTTATACGGATAATGAGGAAGACAGACGATTCACATACTATCAGATTAATTAATAAAATAAATTCAAATATCAATTACATGCAATAATTATTTAATAAATAAATTTTAGAAAAACATTAACCAGCCATCACTCTTGATCAGTCAAAAAAATAATGTGTAGTAAAAATTAAATTTGTGGTAATATTAGGTTGATAGAAATAATAAGGAATTAAAATAATTAAGACTAATTTTAATTCAAAAATAAATCTCCCTAGGTTTCAAATTATATATTTTTTTATAAAAATTCAACATAATTTCTGATGTTTATCGATTTTTTCTCGGGCCCTTAGTAGCCTAGAAAACCACTATAAGGGGCTTGAGACCTATTTTAGACTAGAAATGTCTGGGAGGGTTGGGAAGGGCCCAATTAAGTTTAACTTGTTCTCTACCACATGCCATGCATGGTGAAATGGGAGGTGGCCAGTGAAAATGGTTGAGGGGTGGCATCCATGAAACGAGTGTTTGAAAGGGGGTCGAAAGATGGTGGATATGTTGTCAAAGACTGATTGGGGAATATGAAAAATTTTCGAGTGATGGGTGTGATATTGAATGACCATGTTGTAGGGGAGGCCGACATCATGATGAGATATCAGCTGGGAGCCTGGCTGGCAGTGCGATGGGAGGCCAGTCGGGGGGGGACCCTGGCGGCGGAGGGCCAAATGGAGGGGATGGAATGTGGGGGGATGAGAGAGAGGCGGTTTGATGGTAGGGTTAGTGGCACATCCACCCCATATAAAAGGTTATTTTTTACCTTTTTTTCTTATACTAGAGTTATACAACCCCTCCCTTATATTATATATCTATTTATTTATCAATTTATTTCTTGACTCACCACCCCCTTTCCTTACATATATTTTTTTATAATTTTTTATATTCATTAAATTTCAAATCCTACTGATAGTCTTTTGAAATTTTTTCCAAATACAATATTATTTGTGGATAAATCATGGGTGGGGTAGAAAAAACCCAAGTCAGAAAGAATTATTCTGAAAATAATTAGGTGAATTTGAGAAAACAGTTATATGGACTCCTTCTAATAAAATTAACATATATTTATAAATATATACATGTTCTTAAATTTATTAAACAAATAATAAAAATGGTCTCAATTCAATTTATATCTTCATATGGTCATAACATAGCCACTATAGATTGGATCTAAGTGTGTATTTATTTGATGATATAGTAGAAAAATTCACCTTAAAATATTAATGCTAAATTAATTTTTCTTGGTTTAAAATATTTGCACGATTTCTCAGATACCAATTGAATGTACCGAGGTGCATAGTAGAATCATATGGGCTGGGGAATTTAAATTTCCATCATTGATCAATGAAACTATGTCATTTACAGTGATGCACAAACCATTAAGAAATATGAGGACCTTGCATAAATAAATTACTCACAAATAAATTAAACCAAAACAAAACTCATTCAATATAAAGATGTGTTCAAAAAACACTCATCATTAGTAAGATTTAATAAAATAACCTTTTTTGGATCCCTCTAGATTGGAAAAACATTCTTTAATAGTATGCAGGATCCTCGATCATCAAAATCCGAGTGCAATCACAGCGATCCAAAGATGTCTTTGACATCTTGGCGATCACCACTACATCAATCCTTTGATCCATGAAGGAGAACTCAGATCAGTTGCTCAAATTAAGGATTTCCCAATCTAGGAAATTGAATACATGAGAGAGTATCTCAAAATCATATTGTGAATAGTAACATTAATAATATCATCCTCCTTATATATTGACATATATTAGACCCATGATTGGCATCCCGACCCCTGAATATGTATTACACACTAAAAATTACATAATGGAAGTATTATGATTGATTTAGTGAGAAATGAAAATTATTTATGTTTGTACTACATTCCTAAAATAGAATAAATATATTACATCGTAAAATATTTTTATTAACTCAAATAATAATTCCTAAAAATATAAAATAAACCATGAAAATTTAAAAAAAAATAGTTTGTTAAATTTTTTCCCATGAACTCACTTGAATATTTTTGAATTAAATAAATAAATAAATTAAACTATAATTATTATACCCTAAAATAATAATGAATTTATTTATTTTTTTGAAATCAAATATTATCATGGAACTCTAACACCCCATGGTGGGTCCACTATGTCCCATACTTCTATTCATTAAAATAGGACAGACTCTTGAATACACATAGTTTGTGAGCCTCTTAGCTGTTATCTTGATAGTAACTAAACTTATTAATAGAAAAATAATGGATCCATGAAAACTATCAAGTACCCTAAGGAAAAAATTAAATTTCATAGAAATAAAAACCTTTCCAACTAACACACATTTTTTAATATAATCATATTGTCTCATAGTATCTCATAATGCGAGATGCACACTTCAAGTCTTCATCATTTCTTACATTGTTATTCATTATCCAAACTAAACGGAATTATCTTATTCTACCACATGCATTGATTTAGTGAAGTTACTACTATCCCAAGCAACTAATACCATGATCTCTCTTCTTATGGGAAGAAAAAAAAGTCTATCCTATATTATTAAATCAATGTCATACCACCGATGATGCACCCAACACAAACCACCTTGTTGTGACGTTAATGAAATAGTATTCATCTTGTATCAATGAATGTAATAAAATAATATACACTGATAATAATCTCAATTTAGGAGACCATTAAATGTTTTTAAAGATAGGAACTACAAATAAAACTTAAAACATGTGGTTTTCTTATTGATGGGTAGGTCCTTATGATCTCATCTACTCAAGATCACCATGTGTGAACTTTATAGGAATATGTATCAATTCTTAGAGCATCTAACACCTGATGGTCACAAATTATCTTTGTTATATCAGTATAGGATTAAGATTAATTTCAAAGTATATATAAGTTCTCATTATACTATGGGAACTGCTATAACTTTTTGATAAGAAAAATAATCTATAGACATTATCATGTGAATAGAGGATAAAAAAATATAATCATTATTATGGTAAGTGTACACCATATAGAACTCTCTATATACAAGATATTATAATAAAAATTATTGATCGAGTTGGGTTTAGGGAACCCACTTTTGTAAGAGAATAAACACAATCCTTGATGCTATAATCCCTCAATGTTTCTATGAATCACATTAAAAAACCTGAGGTTATAAATGAGGATGACAAAAAACATAACAAGTCTGATTCTTGTAAAATTTAAAATGAATTATCAATAGTGTTGTGTTAAAAATAATCCCTTTTAAGTGAAATTTAATATGAGAGAACCCATTTTGTTTGGATGAAAAATAATTATGTAAATAAATTAAATTGATAATAGAATAAAAAATAATTTTAATAATGTTCGGTATAAATAAATAGGAAGAAACACATTGTAGCCTAAAAATGATGTTTAGTCTGAGGTAAATAAGAATGTGCTGAATATATTAAAATTAAAGGAAAAAAATTGTTATAAATAAAATATATAAATCACTTATTGGAATCATAATGGTTTTTAGTTATGATATAATTACGATCCATGAAAATTCCATTTTTTGGATGGGAATATATTTACACTTTTGAAATCCATTAACAAACAGAAAATGAGACCTGTTCATCACTGAAAAAAATAATGAAATGGGAATTCATTTCTCATTTCATTTCTATTACACTATTTTCCATAATTGAAAATGAGTCCTTTCTTAATAAATAGTTAGTATAAAATTAATGCATTTTAGGAGAATCAAAAGTAAAAACATGGTGTCTAGGAATATATTAAGGAATAATATAAAACTATGTTTTAATTAATTTGGATATTTCATATCTCAATGAGAAAATGTGATATGTATTAATTATTTTCATTCATTTAGGGATAATTATATTACCATAATTAGAGATGAAAAAATGAGAAAAATTATTACTTTCGAGGATTGAGATGCTTGGTTTCCAAAAAATTATTGACAACCATGTGTAATGCCTCGAGTTCTATAAGGGAATTCAATTTTCAAGAAATGTTTCAATGTTGATTTGGTGGCTGGGAAAAATTGTTTTTGGGGTTTGAAATGGAATTTCATGAGTTTGGGTGATATAATTTGATGTTTTTAGATCGAGTATGAATCTAAGGAGGTGTCTCGGGTCCCTATACAACCCTCGGAAACATCAGGCTTCAAAATGTTAGTTTTGAGAGATATTGACCAGGGTACATGGTAAGAATAGTGTTATCACTATCCATTCACCCCAAACTATTTGAACTAATTTTAAGGAACACAATTTCTATTCCATGAAAGGGTCACTACCAAACCATTTGTTTATCTACAAAATTGTAGAGGTATCCACATGGTTGGTGCATTATATGTCAAACTATGCATTGTAACCATGGGAAGTAGAGGTTGTTTGGATAGTATGTCTACACGATTGACACAAAAATTGACAAACCATGTGACTAAACCATGAGCCTCATTAAAAGAATAATATTTATTATCTTTCCCCTCTATTCTTTAATGCTTTTACCAATTTTTCCTCAATAATTTTCCCAATAGCTAAACTTATGTACACCTCTCCGTTCTCCCTTACTCCATGAGAAATCATCTTCATTCCATGGTTGAATTAAGTTTCATCGGTTACGATCATGATACCTTGGTAATTATATACCCCTTATAACTTCATTTTCTTATTTCTTTTTATTTAATGTTTCCTCAACCTATTTATTTTGTTTCTACCCTATTTCTATAGTGTATTTCTAGTTTCATATTTTCTCTCATGTCAAGCCAAAATGGTAGCCAATACCCACGGAGTAAAGCTTCCTATATTTAAGGTAGTTGATATATTTTTTTCTATAAAACATTAAAATTTATATATTTTTTCATAATTTTCCATGTGAGAAATTTTGAGAATTACCCATATAATTTATAATTACATAAACGTTCACATTAATCCTAGGCAATAAGTAGTACAATCCTCTCTTACACCATTTAAGGTTGAAAACAAAAACTATAACCACCTTTAAGGTTGATTTTAGCTTATCCACCATGAAAACCTTACATTTTATGAAACCAAAACACCTCATAAGGAGTTTTCTTCTTGATAATCAGTAACCCACCATTTATTATTCCCCTAACTAATTAAGCAACCCCTTAGTATTTGTTTGGATTTCACTTCCTTTAAGAGAATACCGATGGTGTAACCAAAACTCCCCCTATGGTATGTTCTTTTTGGAAATTAAGAATAAACCCGAATTCTATTTGGACCGAACCAACCCTTTGGGTGTGTTTGGAATGTCAATTGGATAATGGAACTCATAGATGAATCCTGAGATTGTCTTGAGTTACCTAAATTTTCTTAAGCACCAAGGGTGTCATGAATAAATGTTATATCCAAAGTTCATTTCTTATTATGTACTTATTTAGATTAATATACTAATTTAATTATAAAATGATATAGTTTCTAATGGGAAACCTTTGGGAGGTACCTCCAAGGCTATTGTTTAATTATAAAAAATCATTGATATGATAATTTTACTTGTCCATATGACTTATACCATTAATGTATTCGATTCCATTTCTGGAATTCCTTGCACCTTATAACATATTACTATAGTCACATTTGTGTATATAAGTAATGAAAATGGTGTTGGTATGTTTCGATACCCTTAATGAAATATGATAAATTTAGAATCGTATTGTGGAATTAAATGCTTTTTTAATTAATGAAAGTATTTGGGTATATTTTAGCAAAATAGACATGATCCATAACATTAACTTGCCAAAGTTACTTATCCTTTTCATTATTAAGGAAATTATAAAGGTAATCCCCATCATTATAATAAGGTTGGTTATTGTTTAGAAGTGGAACATTCCCAGGGAATGTCTTGGATTCAAGTGATGAATGTCAAGCATAAACCTGATGAATGTAACATTTTTCATTGATGTGAATGGAAAGGTGTAATCCAACCTTGAATCTATTTAATTTCTTATATTCATGAATTCCTTAGTCTAGCAACAAAAATTATACTAGAAAATTTAGAAATTCAATAATTCCTAGGACTAGCTCTCGGAATCAAATTAATGACATTAGACATTGAATTCCTTGAATTATCTCCTCATATTTCAATCAAGAATCTCCTAAGATTACCTTGTACTTTATTTTTTGGCTCAGTTAGAGCCCATTAATTAAAATTGGAATGTCATGGGTTCATCCCTTAGATTCTTACCTAGAGATAAACATCATGGATTCATCATTAGTAGTTGGCTCGCTCATTCCCACACAAAATTCTTTAGATTGGTCCTTGGATTATCTTTGTTTTGATATATGAGAATTCCATGACCTACTCTATGGATTCACCTTTGGTGCTTATTTTTGCACACATGGGATTATAACCATGGGATTTATTACTAATAAATTATTAATATGGTCATTGTTATCCAAGCTATGTAGAAGTAGCTAGTATTCCCTAGTTCATCTCCACTTTACTAATTTGTTATTTTTATACTAAAATATTATGTTTTATACTCATGGACTATAAATGAATTATACACTAGTGATGGTGGCCTAATATTTTTTAATAACACCCTGTTTGATCTTCCTCTTGGTAATGAAGCAGATCTAATGGCTGCAGGTTTGGACTTGGTTGGCGCTTTTTGTTGTTACTTATTAGTAGCTGGGATTTGGAATGTGAACTATAGATAATTCATGCACATAGAATGTCTCTAGGGACTAGTTATTTCTACTTATTTATTTATTTTCATCGATCCATGTAATTGTGTAATTTTTTAAGATAATTTTGTCCATTATATTTGAATCATAATAGGTTTTATGGATACTTACTATTTAGATTTTCTAATTATCAGTTGATTATTATCTATCTGTGGTTTATTCATTTTAAATATTAATCCATTATATTTAATACTTTTTATAGGGTATATTATCCACATAGTACAATCATTAGATCATTACTGCTAGTTGAAAACCTATGGTATATGGAGAGGCTTTCTTGAGTCTGTGTGGTGCTCAGTCTCAGTTACATATGAGTGAACATGGCTGCGGATTTCACACCCAAACTCCTATAAAAATGGGAATCATTGAAAATATAGTTATAGAGACACCCTAAAAATATTATCAAATGTCAATTCTATTAAGTAAATCTATACGAATTGAAAAAAATACCCCCATCCTCTTAAATCCCATGGATGATAGCACTACATACTATCACCCCTCCTCTTTCACATAATGATGTTTTCATCCTACCTACACCTCCCTCTCCATTAAAAATTCCCCGATTAATCCCCCTATCCTAGTAATTCCTTCTCTACCCAACCATTACAAAGAATAGTTTGGTTTAAATAATATTAAGTGAATGAATGATAATGAATATTAGTTTCCTAGAATGAGATTTATGATTTTCTGTAAAAGTATAGAAAAATAAATTCTTGTGCTAAAAAGAGTGTATAAAAATTTAGTTATTATGATTTCCTTAAAATGTATCCTTCATACCATCCAAATTAACCAAAACATCCCCACTTCTACTAATTACCATGGCCAATGGTCTAACCTCTCTCATCCCCCAATTAACAACTATGGACTGCCCCTCCCCCTTCACCTAGTAATGTTTCTACCCCTCCCAACAACCTCATATATAATGATTCAACCCTCCCCTACATCATGAAAACACCACTCTACCCTCCCCCCACTCCTAAGGGTTTGTTCATTATGAAATATTGAATAAATTAATGATAATGATAATTAAGATCACAAATTAAATATTTTTATTGTAAATAAATATTGAAAATCGTATTCTACTGGGAATGAGAATGTCCAAAAGTCTAGTAGTGATGGTTATTTCCATTAAACAAAATTGACTGTCTAAATGGGATGAATTCTATCTTTTTTCTCACCTTTATTTCATCTATAAATATTGAACTCTACCTCCTAATGAGGTATGAAATTTTACCACAACAAAGTATCAAAGGATGATATGAAACCCTCTATGTTCTGAAGCCCCAATAGAATACCTTGTATCCCTCTTGCAACCCCTTGTCCCGTGGTATTGACCCCCCATGAAATCCACCCACTCTATCCAAAATAAGATCTAGTGCCACACCTATTGCGAAAATTCTAGGAAAAACAAGTGACACATGATTTGTAGATTATTATTAAAAGGGATAAAATGATGGAAAAATTAAATAAAATAAGTCATAGAAATTTACGAGGATTGGGAATGATATATATATCCACATATATAGAGAATTATTTCACTAATTTATTAGTATAATTACAGAGATATATCATTGAATAATGCACATATAGATATAAATACTAGCACAAATGATCTCAAAAATAATATTATTAAACTATATCACAAAGCACATATTCTGTAAAATGAACAATAGTAAATGGTTAGAGGAATTCTATGGAGGTGTAGTACAACAATCATAAAATTCCAAGCTACTAAAGTTCCATGTCATCCAAGTCTGCACTAATTTACTACTCTTTTAGTGTCACTAGTTATCCCTACTATAGTTAGTTTGTATTTATACATTTACCAAAAAATAGGGTCGAGCAACTTGCCCCCTAAACCCTAAGTAAGGGGATGTTTCCCCCTATAACTCTAAAAACCTCACCACAGTGGTTGATCCATTAAAGTTGTGGCCAGATGTTCAATATGGGATACCAATAGTTTACCACACTTTATCCAAGGATCAGTCTATACCGATCCAACAATACCCAACCCTCAACAACTATCTAAAATTTCCTTCATAGTGGCCTTCCGACTTTTTTCTCATCCATGGAGTAACCCTCTTGTCAGTTGGCCCCAAGTGAAATCACACTAGAATCATTCTTTGTTTTCACTACCATGATTGATAACAAAAAATTCTGGTTTTGAAATTTAGATCCTTTTTTCGTCCAATTGAGAACCTCAAGTATCTTCTAAATGTGCATCTTCAGCACTCAATAGAACTCCTATGATTTTTTTATTTTATCAACCTATGGAATAATCATCTCCCTTAATGAATACTATAACAACATCCACAAATAATTTTGATGAACATCTAAGTTCATCTAATTTTAGGATTTGGAGAAAAAGTATTTTTATGTATTCATGCATCCCATCCCAATCCCAAAGATCCCACATTCATAAAATGGGAATAGTGGGGAAAAATGACCTTCTCCATATTTCTTAACTCAATATATTTCTTAGTAAAACATGTTGAAAATAACGATAATACTTGAAAAAAAATTATGGGAGTCTTTATTTCTTATTTTCTCTAAAACAAAAAATATTCCTCATATATCATATCTTTTTTAGAAACTAGTTTCCCTTCAATAAGGAATTCAGTTGGTTCCACCATATTACATTGTTTGTTTGTCTATTTTTGATGAGATTAAGGAATTATGTCCAATTCCAAAAGCTCATAAGAATGACCATATTAAACAATATCTTATATTCTTATTATCCCAAATGCATGATAGAAATATAGAGTAATCTATGATTTTTACTGAAATGTTGGATATCCTCCCCTCATTACATTCATCATTAGTTAATTGTCCCAATTTTCATTTGATTATTCCTCCACCAACATAGAGAACTGGCCACTCTAATCATGTTGTTATATTATTTCATGGTGCCAACTGAGGTAGAGGACATTTTGGAGGCAATGTTAAACCCACTATCTATTAAAATAGAATGAATTATTTAATATATTATCATATTATTGATACTTGATTGAATATTAATGGTCATCCAAATGGTTCTATGATTCCAGGATATTCTAGTTCCATATATGAAGCTATACATGACTCTAAACCTCAATCTAACCTTAATTTTTTTCTCTCTAATGATGAGTAGTATACTCTATAGTCTAAATACACGTATACTACATCAAAATCCACTATTTCACATGAGGATGTTCTAATGGTTTGTTTATCCCAATGGTCCACCTCATGGTGTCTTCACTCAAGTGCCTCAAATCACATCACCAGGAATGTAGATATTATTTATTCCTATAACTGCACTTCACCTAGAGGTAATATTACTATGGTATATGGTTAGACATTGCACATTGTAGGTAATGGGAGTTTTCTAATTTTTTCTAGCTTTATGCTATTCATTGTTTCCTTTGTTCCCCATTGTCTCTTTAATTAACTATCTACTAGTAATCATAAAATTTAATTATAGATCCAAGTCATCTTCTCTATTAATTTACATATATTTTAGGAGAAATCAACAAATTAGGTTTACCTAATATTTCTGAGTGTGAGTCATGACAATACGCAAAACATAACCAGGTTACCTATGTTCCATGATAAATCCACCATGAATCCACTCTATTTAAAATGGTTCAGTATGATATATGGGGACCCATTTCTATTCCATTAAACTTCGTTATTTATTTTTTCTTTACCTTAATAAATTATTTCACATAGATGACTTGATTTTATTATTTGAAAAATGTATCTAAAATCTTTACTATTTTATGCTCCTATTATCCAGAAGTCTCTATCTTGTTTTCTATTTAAATTAACTATTTACATTCATAAACTGGTGGGGAATATTTATTAGATAATTCCAATTTTTTGGAGATGTTCATGGAATTATCCATCAGAAATTCAATAATGATACACCTCAAAGAAATAGTTTGGTTAAATGAATGTACTTCCATATATCAGAAGTTACTCGTGAACTTTTATTTTCGAAGAAAGTACTTACTATTTATTAGGAAGATGTCATTATCACACCCAAAAATCATATAATAAAACTTCCATCTAATATACCTCAGGGGGAGAAACCATTCCATTATTAATTTCCCAAAATATCACCTCATTCCCTACACCTATCCATTTTTAACTATGTGTGATACGTTCCTAAGATTCACACCTTGATTACCATGTTTGATGTCCATACTCTGCAATGAATATTTCAATTAATTATTTTGGATATCATTGTTTCTCTATATATTTTCACCATTATGTTGCATCAACTAATGATTCCTTTGTTGAATCCTCTATTTTTCATGATCCTAATTTACAACCATCATCTTTTATTCCTAATTTTGAAGTTATTTTACCATATTCTCACAATACACCATTCACACCATATCATACTAGTAATGTTATTGGATTATGATTTTTTAGGATTATACTTTCCGATCTAGAACACCTATAACACCAACACCTGATGTTGTTACCACACATGATGACTCACCTTCCCCAGTTACTACATCACCAAAGTTTCCTATTTCCCTTCGCAAAGGTTCATGATCATTTCATTCATAGAAAGAATTATCTCCAGCTGCCTCAAAAGTTATTCAGAAATTGGTTTCTCACTGGACACAACAAACTGTTTTCAAGTCCAAATATCCACCCATCTATTTATAGGCTATGTTGGATAAACATCAGGCTCTTTGAAGTACTCTTTGGTTAATGTTCATATTTGATGTCAATTATTCATATTTTCATTTTCAATTTCATTATAAAAAGACGATGATATGGATTTTGAAGTGTGTAACCACTCATTATATAAGGATTATAGGATCTTCAAAAATATGAGGAAAGGGAAAATATAGAGCTAGATTCCCTTTGAATCCTATTAAATGAGAGAATATTTTTGATTGACTAACATTAGCTACCACCAAAGTCTACTTTTTTAAGACATCATTGTATGTCTGTGACCCAACCATATGACTTTGATGAAATGTAATACTTTAATTTGATGCATATTCATCCATCAAAATGCTGCATGAGAGTCTCCATAAAAAGACTTCATGAGCACAAGACTCTTAAGTACCCATTGTAAATCACTGACTGAACATAAATCATCAAAAAATGGTCAAATTTTCATAAAGCTACTAGATAAAAATGATTTATTTGGATAGGAACATAGAGATTCATCATAAGGATTTTCAAGAATCAATACCCCAAAATATGTCTTCAAAACATGGAAAAATTTGAAGTTTCATCTAGATGAAAAATCATGTTTCCATATTATGAATATAATGAAATGAAATTAAATGTGATGAGGCAAGAACTATTTGACCTTGGAATAAACAACATAAATACGAAAAAGTGTTTGTCATTCATGCAAGATGGTGGTGTGAAGATGGTTTTCATCCATATAAATTGATGATCAAAGAGTTATGGTAAATAGAGTATCTAGAATTCATAAATTATGAGGAAAATATAATTACGTTAAAGGTGTGATTTTGAGTTAAAAATATCATGAATATTACTTAAAGCATGATCAAAACTTGTTATGAGTAATATTGAATGAGTAGAGACACTACATGTATTATTCGATGAGGAAAATGAAATCATTAATTTTTCATGAATTATAAACATGATGATCCATCAAAAATCAAGTTATTTAATATCTTTGCCCAAATTAGTTTGATCTATGGATTTTTCAGTGTTTATGAGTGATTGAGATGGATGTTTGGGATGTTTTCCAAGGATTGAGCGGTGAGATGAATAATTGGGTGTTTACAAAATTGAATACGAGTTCAATGTCACTGATATTATTTTTTATGGGTCTTTGTACAATTTTGTAGATTGAAAATTTTATTTTTGTTAATATATTTTTAGAAGATGAGTTAATACCTAGAGAAGAATAATAGGTCATTTTTTGTGTTGAGTTTTAAAAGGGAGAATCTTTAATAAGGGAAATTTATAGAATGTACTGTGATTTCAAAATTGAAGTGAATGAAAATTTGTGAGAAAAGAAGTTGGAATTTGATAATACCTCATTTTAGTTGGAACTAAAAAATTCTCAATGTATTTTATTTATGGATATTTAAAATGAAATAATACATTTAATGTATCAACTCATTCACATGATAAAATAAGAAGATCGAGGAAAAATAAACAAAAATATAAAAAGAATATGTCGCTTCTTATGTGTTCAAATAGTGATTAGTCTAGCGTATGAATATCTCCTAATGAAGAAGAAGATAAGCATACACTACTGGTTGCAGCAAAGAAGATGAAGAAGAAATCGATACAATTATAAAGTTATATATCTATTGTGTATTGAAGCTATGTTTGAGGCACGAAATGTGAGACACCATTAAGTATGTCTGTAGAAGAACTATGATGCTTAGATGAGTGGACACCAAGTTTCAAAAAGTCTATCTTGAAAATATGATGGCATTTGAAGACTCTATTATGACTATAAGGAGATCTTTCATAATAATATAGAGGCATCAAGTGCAGAGATACTATTCTTCTTGATAAAAATAACATCAAAGTTACAAATTTTTGGAAGCCTAACTACATGATGATTAATCAACATAAAATTTATTATTTGGATAGAAAAGTGATCTAGTTCATAGATTCACAAAAAAAATGTAGTGGATGGTTATTCTCCCCATTGTAAGATATGTGAAAAGGGAACCTAACTTTTGGTAATATATATTTTTATCAAGAACATATATAAATTGAATCCTGTTTTACATGGATTATGAATGATGTTTCTCTTTTAGGATTTATATATTTGTACTTGTAGTATTTATTAAAGGTAATTAGATTTCCTAGTGACTTAAGATGTAGTTAGTCATATTTTGTTGAAGTGAAGAGTAATAATATCATGTTGTGGAACATGTGATAGCAATTGTAATTTGTTCACAATATATACTACAATAAATTGGGTATAATATCAAGAAACCATAATTTTTTGGGCATGAAAATAAATCTACAATCAATATTAGCCCCAATATAATCATACCTGATCAAACAAAACATATTGAAGTTTCTTTGAACTTTTTTTGAGAGAATTTTTAGAAGAGGATCTGCTTCGACCACATTACCACCTCTGGTCAACTTATATATATTCTCAGAAATAGGCTCCTATAATGTGTGCTCAATTTTTTTGTAACAACATTGGTATGATGAATATATATATATATCCAGTGTTTTGAGGTAATATAATAGTACTTAAACATTTATGATAAGATTCACGGTCGATGTTTCACCATTCAAATTGGTTGACTTGTATTTATGATCTCACATTTATTTCATCTATAATAAATGAACCCTCCTCCTTATGATGTATGGGATTTTACCAGAATAAAACCCATCCAAATTTACCAAATACCCCCCATTATTCAACCTTCAATTATTGATGACCTGATAAATAAAATTTTTCATTTCATTTTGTTCTAAGAACTTAATTTTTTAGTTATTTCTGTTATTTTTATCTACATGTAATCATTTTAATTTTATTTATGTTATAAATATATTTTATTTAATATTAGAATATTTTTTAGTGATTTATAATGATTTTATTAGTTTAATTTAAATTTTAGTTTATTTTTTTATTAGTTGTAATATTGGTTAATGAAAATGATGAATGTAAAAAAATATGTTCTTATAAACATGGTGAATTTGAAATAATATGTTATTTCTGTATAACATAATGTTAATTAATATGATTATAAAATTATTGAGATAAATAAAACATAAAATGATGGAATAATTATTTTTAGATGATATTGTTTCTAGTAAGAGTGTATCTTTATTCCCATATAGGTTGAACCCCATGCCGGATTATTATTTTTTATAGTTTTTTTACCATCTAATAATCATTGCTGGATGAAAACAAACCAAACATAAGAGGTTCTGTCTTTAAAAAATAAATAATGTAAATTATCAAATGAAAAAGAGGATAACATAGTATCTCGTATGTGTGTGTTATGGTAGTAGAAGACATATTCTTCAATAGATGGAGTGTGTTTGATGTTGAACATTGAAGCAGAAAAAAACAATTCCTGCCTTCGAGGGAGTACACTGGCTGAAGGATCCTTGATCATATCAATAGGATGCCATAATTTTAGAAGGTTTTTCGAAACCTTATCGGTGAGATAAAAACTATTCAGGGGAAATAAGTTTCTATTGAAAACATCATATGAAATTGATGATCACATCACCATACAAACACAATCAGCACACCTCCCACTAAAAAATAGATTATATCTCATATATAGATGATGTATGATGCTTTTGAGAATATAACACATCATAATTTGTGGTAATAGTGGATTCCAAAATCCAACTATATAGTAATATTATATTACCATTTCATTCATACAATTATTTATGTATGATCTACACTTACCATTATAGTGTAGACATTTTTGTGTCTACTTTTTAATGGTAATGTTCAAAGATTAATTATATCAAAAGTTTATAAAAGATCCCATTCTAAAATGAGAACCTCAAGATACTATGAAATTAATCTTAAATATATGTCATATGGTCTAGATACATCATACCAAATGGACATTTTTGATGTTGAACTATCATGTTTTGGGGGGGTCATAATCATTGAGACATCTTCTCATGAAGTTCTCACATGGTTATCTATTGTAGTTGGGACCATGAGGAAAGGACCAATGGTAAGAACACCACATGTTTCAGGCATTATTGGATGTTCTTATATATAGACATGTGTATTGGTCTCTTGACTTGAGAGCATTATCAATTTGTGACATTTTATTGCATACTTTGATGAAAGGAAAAAACCCATCATACTAAAATCATGGTGAGGTAGTTTATGTTGGGTGTGTCATTGGTGGTAAGGAATTGTTCTAATAATCAAGATATAATTTTTTTACTTCCGAGTTGATGAAGTAATATATCTCATGCTTATTTTATAAGGATGGTAGTACCTTCATAAATCAATTCTCAAGGTAGTTTAAGGGTAAATCCATCCAAATATATCAACAAAAAATAAATCAATGAAGGATTATGACACAAGTTTCCATAAAGTTTTATGAGATATCCAAAGGTAAAGAGATTATATTACACAATTTGTGTTCGTAGGTTGGTTTTCATTGCAATGACTACTCCTTATCTCTTTAGGGGACTTGAGGATTTTCTATAATACACTCTTGGTTAGTGAATATTAGTCAATACTATCAATATAAGATACTAGAGAGTCAAAGAATGTAGCATATTCAATAATCTACCCTATTCAGGTGAATGCGAATATTGAACGTAGTGGGCCTCACCACGAGGTCTGAGAGTTGTCCATGTGATTGATCATTGATAAATACATAATTTCACTATTATCCAAGTTAATATTATTGGGTTTAATTGATCAATTAATAGTATTCATGTAGTCCTTAGTGAAAATAAGAAATAATATTATTCAAACAAAGATTATTTTAATATTCCATGTTTTTTTAATATTAGCGGGAATTATGAGCCTAGTTAAATGACTCAGTTTTGTCATGTAATATATTTTTTTATATATTATAGGAATGTTATAAAATATAAATAATATTTATGGTGTATTCTAGTTAAACATAATTATTATTTTTTACATATTTATTGGATGTTAAATGTACGAGGGCTAGAACCCTATCCATATATACTGGGAAATCCACAATACTAGTAGGAGACGTGATTCATTTCGTGGAATGTGCATCCATTAAAAATTGAGATCCTCTCTATCCTATTGAATACTCGATAGAAAAATGCTCCAACTCAGTGTATCGTCCAATATTGCCTTCACATATCAAAGGAATAGGATCATAGTGATTGACGCGATGGTGAAGGATTAATTAAAGTGTCGCACTAGCCCAAGGAATTCAAATAACAGTGTGCACGTATATTCTTGAGGTGTGTGTGTATGATATACATAATCATAGATCATCAAAAGGGGAGTTCCAAATTTTATAAGCTCAAACCAGTAAGCGATGAAAAAAGGGGCACCTTTACCAATGCTAACTAAAAGCACTGATAAAGCTAACTTTTATCAGCCCTAAAAAATGGCAGATAATGGTGTACGATTTATCAGCAGTCTGTTAGCATTGATAAAGGTTGATCTCTTTTAGTGCAATTATTTGTGTTGAGAAAACATTAAATCATATATGTCTATAATATATATATATATAATATTTACATTTACATTAAAAAATAATGTTTATTTGTATACATTAATAAAAAAATCATGTTTATAATTAATATAAATGTGATATATTAATATATATTTTTTTATTATTCAAATATATATATATAATGTTTGAAAAAAAGTTTTTATAAGATTATAAATATACACGCATATATATATATTTAAATAATTATAAAATTTTAATATTTTTTTAAAATAATAAATATTTTTATTAAATTTATAATTATATATATTTATATATTAATAAACATACATATATAATTATATAAACATATATGATTATATACATAAATATAATTTTATAAATATATATAATTATATAAATGTTAGTCAGGTTTGTCTTAGTGGTAAACACCCCATAATTCTACATCATAGGTTGTGTATTCAAATCTCATGCAGCGTAGATACTGTAGCTACAATATAGCAGTAGCGAGTACTATAACACTTATGGGTTTTTTTAGTATTGATGGAAAACATTGTAGCAATTACTGGTATAGTAAAGAGTACTTTAGTAGTGGCGGTAATGTAGATGGTACTGTAGCAGCCCAAATTGTATAGAAGTACTATTCACAGAATGGGCCTTAGGCCAAAATTTCAAGCCTTTATGCGATTTAATGGCTTTCATACCTACTGGGCCTTCGGGCCTAAAATATATAATGTAATAAAGTGGCTAGTTGGGTGGTTTATCCCTTGGGGGGGGGGGCTATGACCTTCCTTTCAAGCTTTAGTGCATGTTTGAATGTAAATGTACCCCCAGAACATATAATATAAAATAATTATATAAACGTATTTATAATTATATAAAAATATTTATAAAAATATATACTTATACTTAAAATTATAAATAATTATATATTTAAATAATTAAAAATTTATAATAAATATTTCTAAATAATATATATCAATTATATTTATAATTATAAATACTTATAAATTAATAAACATTTATAATTATATATATAATAATATACTAAAATTTATAAATATATTTATTTATAATTATAATTATATATTCATATATGTATATATATATTTGTAAATTATTTTATATATAAAAAATTATCAAATTTATATTAGTCAAATGTTTAATATTTTAATTTTATACATTGATTACCAAATGTGTGTATAATTAAAATAAATATAATATTTTAATATTTTATTTTCTCCATTATATAATATATAAATTAATATATTTATTTACTTATATATTTATATTGATATAAAATAATTCTAAATATATGTACATGTATAACTACATGGATGTATTTTTATGTTTTTATATACATGTGTGTATCTACATGTGTGTGTATGGATGTGTATGTATACATATAGATATTTGAAATTAACATATATGTTATGAATTCCTTTTTTTAATATTTTTTTAATTATTTTTTTTGATTTATCCAATTATTATTAAACATTCATTAATAATATAAAAAGTTCATTTAATCATTTTTAATTATTTATTTAGATATTTATTTATTTACTACATATAAATGTAATACATTCAACCGAATTTATATGATAAATATCCATTCGTTTTTATTTATTATGTTTTAAAATTTAAAGTATGTTGGGAATTTATATAATTAACCGATTTAAATTATTTTTTATTAATAATTTTGTAATCTAAATATTTAATTATAAAATTATAAATATATATAATATTTTTAAAAGTATTTATGAAATTATAAATAAATAAAAATATATTTTTAAAAAATTATAAAATTATAATAAATGTATCTATTATATTTTTAATTATATATCAATATATATATAAATATATTTATAATTAAATATATTTATTTGCCAAATATATTTATTTATAATTATAATTATAAATAAATAAATACATATTTAAATCATTATTAAATTAAATAAATATATTTAAATAAAAAATATATTTATTATATCTATAATTATATATATCAGGTACTTAGGGGTAAAATGAAGTCAAAACACGCAAATACACACGTATTAGCCCTAATGGGCAGGTCATAGAACCCACTAAGGGATAACCTACCCTTAAACAACCTAGAGACCCAGTTGATACCAGCACATTAATCCAACATCACCATTCTCGGTGTGTGATCCCACCGACAGTCTCCTAATTGTAGACCTGCACTGCACTGTAGGGTTCATTCCCCTATCGCTGGCCTCCCGAGGAGGCTCATCCGCCCAGTGCCTCTCCTTCCAACAACATAGGATCGTAGTTTTACTGCCAACACCAGAGTGCCACCACACTCCCTTCACACCTCACCAACCTCCGTGGAGGCCCGTATGCACCACCACCACACAAACTCCCATCAATGATGGCTCCTAGATCGCCTGCCTATACAAGAGCATCGACGCACACCTGTCATGCCTCACCCACCTAGATAGTCATCCTTTGTGTTGCATCACTCCACACACCTCTCCTGTTATGGCCCATGCCATCCTATCGATCCATTTGAGAAACTACTTGTCATCAATCCATCGCCATAAATATATTAGGGGGTAAATGTTGTTGGTGGGAGTCGAACCTGAACTCCACAACCTCGGGATGTCACAGACAGGTTCAGGTCATCAACTGAACTGAACCCCATCGACTTAATTAAAAAGTTATTTGGGTAATTTGGTTTAGGTGGGTTCTACAACATGCATGTCTTGTGCCCAACCCACCACCAATGAAAAATGCGTGTAAGGTTAACTCTTGCCTCCCATTAGGGGGGGCACCAAGCCCAGAGTGTACCTCACGTTCTCCATCTCGGCGACTGGTGGTGTGGTTACCACCTATAACACGACAGGTGCTGGAACTGATGGTATATTGGTGTCAGTCCTTCCTGATTGGTGACAAGAGGAGGATACCTATGACATTATCAGGGGATGTCAGTGGGGTTTCATGGTTTGTGGCCCTGTAGAAGCAACTGACGGAGTGGCAGGGGCATCGGGTGGCCACAAAGACACGTTGAGGATCTTGATAGCGGGAGATGCATGTTCGAAAACCTTCTGAGGAAGAATCTCTGATGACATTGTTTCTTCGTTGATGAGGGTCAGTATTGACTTGGTGGCTACTAGAAATCCCGTTGATCCCTAGATTTGTATTTCAATACTAGGTAGGACGACCTCAGATAGGACAACCTAAGCCAAAGAGAATACATCAGACACCATGATGACTTTAGGTGGTACTATAGGAAGCATTTTTTTCCTCATGTTGGGCCCTTGGTTTTGGATTTATTTTTGAGAATTAAAGCTCTTTTTTCTGGAAACATGAGGGCCATTGTTTCTCTTTTTCTATTGGTGGGATATTTTTTCCCCAGGTGTTGATGGGATGGCAGTTACGAGATTACATGTGCTGTTATAGTAAACTGATGAGGGTGAAGATATCATGTAACACGAGTTGTAGATAGTTTGGGATGTCGACGGTGAGATTTCCCATAGATTATGTGATGTCACTTACACCTTCAACGATGGGAATCAAGGACGCCCTCAATCGTGTGACTGATGATGCTCAAGGGCATGAAAATATCATCGGCGTGAATGATTCTGCGTCCAAGATGATGACCTCTGGTGGTGTGTTGTCAGTGAGCCTCATCGATGCGGCCATGTTCACAAGATCTTCGAATTCAACAACTATCGATCAAATCATGGCTCCATTATACAGTGCTGGTATTTATAGTCCATTATGATTTTTTACGTGGGTCATTTTTCCTTTTATTTTGGTCTAGTGACTTTATCATTTTTTTATGGGGGTGATATGGACCCATTCTTATTTAGTGAAATTTCAGTCGTTATAAACTTTTTCTTTGTAGTAATGTCTTTTTTATTCAATAAATTTATTGGTTCAAGAATGCGCAATACTTGAATTGTCCTTGTATAATTATAATAATAAATAAATAAATATTTATTTATTTATTAAATTTATAATTTTATAAATAAGTATTATAATAAAAATAAATTATTAATATTATATCTTTATCAGTGTTTTTCATCACTGATAAATATACCCCTTTATCAGTGCTAAAAAAGCGATGATAAATCTACCCTAATCAGCATCAGAATTTTAGTGCTAATAAAAGGACTCTTTATATGTTCTTTTTGGAAAGTGTAGATAAAATCCTTAACTGATCGTATAATATAGAACCCAAACATGAGGATTCTATTGTACCCTATTAAGCTGTGATGGGACACTAGTTTTTCCATATAACCTTTCTCTCTCCCTCTCACGCTGACACCAATCTTGTTTCCGATCTTTCCGCCTCCCTCACCGTTGCAGCTCTCACCAGCACTGATCTCTAAATCTACGGTATGTGATGAATCCCTACACCACATCACACACCCTCCCTACATTGCACCACCCCTACACCACAAGAATCCCTACACCACATTACACCACCGCACCACATCCCACCACCCCTGGACCACATCGCACCCCCTACATTCCAATTTCCTATATGAAAACCATACCACGAGGGACAGTGGGTGATCCATTTGAGTTTGGGAAACCATGGAAGGGCCCCATTAGCAGCAGCATAGCTTAAGTACCTATGTGAAGGATTATGGATTTGACATAATGTAACTATGTTAAGAGATCACATGATTAAGATATATTCAGGCAATTCCAAATGTAGTGGCTTTTCTGGTGATTAGATTTTCAAAATGAGATCACAATATCGTGAAAATATGCCATGTAGTTAACGGTTCCTTATTCATATCATCCATAATACCTCATAATTTTTTCAAATATATATTTATGTTATTTTATTTTATTTTCAAGAAATTACGTATTATAATTTAATTTTATTATTGATGGATTAAATTTAATTTACTATTACATAAGTTTTGTCAAAAAAATAATTTTATTTTATTGAAATTTAGTGTGATCCTACAAAATATTTTTCATGTAAAACATTGAAATGGGAAAAATAATCAATGTATCAAAATATATGTCTTTTTTTTCTAAATGTATAGTTATTTCTAACCAAGAATTTAGTAAGTTGTGTTTAAATTTAAAATTATATATTCTTGAAATATTTTTTAAAAAATCACTATAAAATTTTAAAATATATATTTTTATTGGATACATATATTAAATAATTGAATATATTTTCAAAAAATTAAACATATAAATAAAATAAATTAAATTAAAACTAAAATAAAATATCAATAAGTTTTAATAATATGTTTTTAATGTAACTCTTAAATAAATTTTGAAATATTTTATAACATTACATGTTTTATTAAAATGCATATTTTGATTTTCATTAATTATAGTGATTAATTTTTAAACTCTATATAATGAATATTATTATTTATTTATATTTGAAAGTGTTGGATACTAAATATAGTAATATAAAATAAAATTAATCTTCATATTAACTCTTACATATCATAGTTTGGTTATATACATAGCAAATTTTATTCATTTATAAATTTATATACTTATATAAATTTTATAGTATATCATAATTACATATATAGTTTAAAAATAAAATTTTATTAATTATTTATAGTTTTATTGTTTTCAATATTTGTAAATTAATATACAATTATAATTTTATTTGTTAAAAATTATTATACTTTTGTAATTTCATAAATTTTAGTTTATATATTACAATTTTATACTTATATAATTTTATAAAAATATATACTTCTATATATTTTGTATTCATTTATAACATATATATCGATTTATATAGTCTTATAAATTTATATACATTTTTATATTATCAATATTTCTTTAAAATATATATTATTTTATAAATAATAATTAATTTTATACTTCTATATATGTCTATAATTGTATATATCGATATATATATATATAAATCTATAATTTATACTTCTATACCTGCATACTTTTTTCTATTTTTTAAGTGTTTAATGCTTTTATAAATTCATAAATTTTATCTCTATATATTATACTTTTATATTTATAATCTTTTGTAATATGATTAATATATTTTCAAAAAAATCATTTGGTTAATTTAGAGTTGTTTTATTATATGAAATATTTATGTTTTAAATCATAATGGATATAACTTGATTGCATTCTTTTAATTGAGTATCGAATGAGCTTCAAAATTTTCTTTGTTTTTTTTGGATTTCTTGTTCAATAATGTATCTATGTGTGAAAAAATTCAATTCCTTTTTATAATAGCATTTGTATACCATGGTTTACTAATATATGGTCATATCTTTATTTATATTATCATATTAACATTCAGAGACCTTCTATATATATAGAATCTCACCTCATACATGATATAAATTGATAGTAACACCGTGGAAAAAAAATTGACTAACTCTATCCTACCCGAAGGATATATATTATGGCCTTACTCCCACAAAAGGTGAATTTATGTTTTTCCCCATTGCATCTCCTAAACCTACTAATCTTAAAACATCCCATGTAAGGTTTAAATTAGGGGAGTCCTAATCAACTACATCTTCTCTCTAATTTTGAGTTATCTTATAAGGGATTGACTCTTTGGAAACAAATTTCAATAATAACTATCATCCTCACCAGCTTCATCTCTTGAATAGTTGTTATTGTATATTTTTCCTAAGACTCATTCCCCATCTCTTCTGGACATAAACCTATGTTGTGTGAACTACTCTAAGCACTACTCATCCCATACCAGGTATTAGTGAATACTGTGGATGAATTTATAGGATTACATCTACCACCAGTGGAGTAATTATTTTCTTAAATTCAATTACATATTTACTTAAAATAATGATGAAATTAACTGAAACATTTAAATATTGGGTTCACTAGTGGAAATAGTGTTTTTAACGTCGGTGAAATGACATTTTCTTTTTTTAACTGGAGAAAAAATTATATATGGGAAATTTTTTGCAACTTTTTAGTTAAATACATACACTGAAATTCTTTTAAACATAGTTTTTGGAATTAGTATTTCGTAAAACCGATGCCAAAAACTACTGAAGTGTTTATTTATGCACCCATTTTGTAAAAAAACTGACACAAAAAAGAATATATATATATATATATATACATATATATATTTCACGTCATTTTTTTAAAAAACGAACATGAAATATTTATTCTTAGACTCTCCAGCATCGATTTTTAAAATAATCAACTCCAAAAATATTTTAAAATTTCTTGGGATCGGGAAACACTAATTTTTTATCTATGAAACCATCATACTCGTGACAACCCCTTTAGAATCGTGTTGACTGCAAATGAAACCAGGTGATCTCCAATGCCATTGTTATTGATTTTCTTCGATTTTCACGATTTTATGTCTCTATTCTACATCTTTATAGATTAAATCATCATCTCTATATTATATTCTCCTTGAAATCCTATTTCCTACCCTAAAGGGGGTTTGATTTTATTTTTTTCATATTTAATTTTCATTTTTACAATCAATTTCATATATATCTTACTCGCATTGTTTATTATTGTAAGGAATTCATGGGACAATGTTCGAATTAAGGATCAAGGAAAATTTAAACACCTAATATTGTAAGTTATTTTTATAATTTAACAGATATCTTATTTGTCATTTAATTTTATTTTTGAGTTGTTTCAATTATTAGTTTGTATAGAGATTACCTAAATGAAATTTTCATGTAATTCAATATAACCATTGAATGTGTAAGTATTTATAAAAAAAATTGGTATTTTAAACCCGTTATATATTTGATTCTAGATATGAGAGGGAGTGGGTATCATGGGAAAGAGAGACAACCCAAGATTATGTGAGACAACATGTATGATATGATTCTTGCATATAATATTAAAATAATATAAAAATTTTAAATATAATTTGTGGTATGTTCATTTTGGATTTATATCTAATTTATATATCTACATTTTTATTGTAATATAATTCTACTACAATGATCACTGGTTGAGCACCCAAATGGTATGAATGAGTATGTAACATCATATGAAGAGATAGATCTTATTGTTATAGTATTACATCGTCCTGACCAGCAGCAATGTGATAGTATTAATGATTTTTTTTAAATCTATTTGAGGTGTAGTGTTGAGATGTGAGAATTCCATATCTATTATGACCAGTGAGTTTAGTTGTAACATCCCCCACTATTTAGTAACTAATATGTAAAATGAACTAATAAAATAATTCAATCTCCAATACTTTTGACTCAAGAAACATCACACTAACATAAAAAGTATGTAAAATTAACTAATAAATGTTATATTATAGAAAATAATTAAATTATAATAGCAATAAAACACATTCATATAATATAAAAATAAAAAATTTACAATTTTTAGTTGTTTTTCACATCTGATGTTTTCTATCTGATTATCAAAAGTTTTTATTAAATGTGTTTATGTTTACAGTTTATCAGTTTATATATATATATATAAAGAAATGTTTATCAGTTTTAATATATTCATCAATTATATTGTGATATATGGTATTTAATTGATCTTCATTGGATAAATTCATGAAGTAAAACTGGTGAATATGGTAATGGAGTTGATGAATTATTGGAATTTTCTATACAAAATCTTCAAAACATGGATTTTATTTTTTGTCCATGTGTGAAGTATTGGAATATGAGAAAGTTAAAAAAATATTTTTAAATCAAGGATCATATAATTTTTTATGGTTTTAGCCTTAATTATACACATTATATCTGGCATAGTGAAAGGGCTATAAATTCAAAAGATTGTGTTGATGAAAATATTCATAATGGGATAGAGGATCATATTGAAGATTTAATTTATTATTTAGTTGTGGAAACGGATGAAATAAAGAATGTATTGAATGATAATATGGAGATTCTAAAAAACCATTATTCCCATGATATAGTAAATATACAATGTTATCTACCGTTTTGAGATTGGTTAAATTGAAATCATGTAATGGTTGGAGGAATAATAGATTATATAACTTACATTTAATTTTAAAAGACAAACTTTAAGATGAAAATGTGCTTCCAGATTCTAATTATGATGTGAAATAAATATTATTCCCAATGGGATTAGGGTATAAAAGATACATTCTTTCCCTAATGATTGTGTTTTGTATAGGAATGAATATTAATTTTTATCAAACTTTTCTAAAAGTGGAACATCACGCTATAAGATGAATGCAATTGTCAATTCAGATTCATTCTCGGGTGCTGACATCTATCCTCATGCTAAATCAAATAATTTCATCCAATAATCCATTCATATAAATCTGATAAATTAACTCTAATTCATTCTCAGGAAACAAAATCAAAGATCCTACTAAGGAATCTTGGTACCTTCCAATAATTCTTCATTTGAAGCGTCTATTTTCAAATTCAATTGATGAAAAATGGTTAAGATGAAATTCATATGTACACATCTATGATTGTAACTGGTGTACCTTACTGAATCACCATAATCTTATTGATTTGATAAAAAATTTCCTGATTTGAATGTTAAGATAGAAATATGAGAATGGGAGTGTGTACAAGTAGAATGAATCCATATCAGAGCCTAAGCAGCAAACAATGTCTGGGGCCTATTTTATTGGTGGTACAAATTATCCCCATAGATTTGTATGACGAAATAAAATTATGATCAGCTTGATTATTTTTACACCAGAACAGCCACGAAACAATATTCATGTCTATCTTTCACCATTTATTGATGATTTGAAACATCTATGGGAGGTAGACGTTAATTATTTTAATGCATACAAGAAAGATTATTTTATTTTGTGTGTTAAGATAAGGTTCAGTATAAATGATTTCCCTTCATGTAGAAACAAATCTGGATATAGTGTTAAGGGACATAACTGATGTCAAATTTGTGAAGAAGATACTTCATATTAGCAATTACAAAATGGAAGAAATACATTGTACATGGGACATCAAATATTTTTTAGAAATGATCATCCTTATCATAGATTCAAAAAGGAATTTAACGATTTATAAGAATATGAAAAACCCCCAAAACCATTTTTAGTTGAAAAATATTACAACAGGATGAAAAATATTGATTCAAAATTTGAAAAAAAAGTATTTGTGGTCCTCAAAAAAATATATGGAAGAAACAATCTAATTTTTTCAAACTACCTTATTGGATATTTTTAAAGATAAAACATAACATTGATGTTTTTCATGTTGATGAAAATATATTTGAAAATTCTATTTGAACATAATTAGACATAAAAGGAAAGACAAATGATGGACTGAATTTTAGATTGGAATGAATAAAAATGGGAATACGTTTGGATTTAGCTCCCACTATGAAAGTAAATAGAAAATATTTACCTAAAGCTTGTCACACATTAATCAAGAGTGAGAAGTTGAATTTTTTTTTCAGTTTCTGTATGGTATGAAAGTATCCAGTGGATATTAATCAAATGTGACGAATTTGGTGTCAGTGATGGATTGAAAATTAATAGGTATGAAATCTTATGACTGTCACATGTTGGTGCAACAACTTCTACAAGTCGCACTACGTGGTATATTGCAATCAGCTATCAGAAAGACTATCATCATGTCATGTAATTTTTTCAAATCTATTTGTATCGATGTTATTGATCTAAATTTATTAGATTAGCAGGAGAATGAAGCTGCTGTAATACTTTTTCAACACGAAATTTATTTTCCACCATCATTTTTAGATATAATGGTTCATCTACAGATTCATCTTGTGTATGAGATAAGAATATGTGGGCCTATTTATTTTCATTGGGTGTATCTTTTTGAAAGGTATATGGAAATTTTAAAGGGATATGATAAAAATCATTATAGACCAGAGGCCTCTATTGTTCCAAAATATGTATCGGAAGAAGTGATTGAATTCTATACTGATTATTTGTATGATGTAGGGAATTTTTTTCTCCCTATATCTCACCATTTGATAGTTGATAGTAAAGGTAAAGGGATTCAGGGATTAAAGTTAAAGTTAATTCCCCATGATGAAGTGATGCAAGAACATTTATATATTTTGAACAACATAGATGATGTTCAATCATATATCTCCTCACATTTTTCTGAATTAAAGAGACGATATCTAAAAAGAAAATAAAAGTGGTTAATTATTGACCAAAAAAGCCATTTGTTTTATGGTTTAAAGAGAATTTGAGAATAGATATATCTGTATCAGAAACATTGAAATGGTTGGTAGGGGTACCCTCTATTAATGTGACAACATGGAATTATTTTTATATTAATTTGTACACATTTTACACAAAAAAAATATAGATGATAAGAGAACCGTTCAAAATATTGGTCTGATGGTTATCACCAATGAATTTCATTTTTCAAGTGAAAATGGTAAATACAAAATTTCAGCATCATCGACATATTTTGGAGTTCATGAGGATATATGGGAAATTTATTATACAAAATTTTCAGTCACTATGTTTAAGTGTAATTGGGTTGATATCAATAGTGGTGTGAAACATGATGATTGTGGATTTACACTGGTTGATTTGAAAATATTTAATTACAATGAGGCACTATTTATCATGGAGACACATTAAACTAAGATATTATTTTTCATTGATCCATAAAATGATCTATGGTCCATTTTTTTTAAAGGAAAAAAAGAAATCTTTTGGGTGATGAGAATGATGCTGCTGATGTTATTTATTTATATGAGTCATAATCATATATAATCCGATTTCCAGATAATTACAAGGACAATAAGTCATACATAGTTCATGTAGTATGTAATTATTATGATGAAGGAATATGGGAACGCACTAAATTAGTCTCCTAATTTTCATGGTAATTATTTATATTTTGTTTATTTTTTGAAATATACAAATTTTTGCCTTTTTTAATTATTTTTTTCATCCTTGTTTCTAAATATGCAGTTTTATAATGATATACTGGTATACAAAATTTCATTACACATTCTTTTGTCAATGTCAGATACAGAGAGAGGAGCAGTTATCGTGGTTTATCTATTTTTTCACATTGTTAAATATTCATTAATATACATATTTAAGGAATGAAAAATTTTAATTTATATATTTTTTGTTGGATTACTGATGCATCCTCAGTGGAGGATACTACTCCGGTTAATATAGAGAAATTAAATTCTCCTGATGGTAAACAAGGTCTAACAAGTTTACCAAAACTGTCCCTTTCTCATGGAGATGAGAGATTACATATTCATTTTAAAGATAATTACAATTCAACTGGCCCAAATGCAGGTTAGTTTATTAGTTATATATCAATTTAACTCCAATGTAGGATTAGTATTTTATATCCCAAATGTAGGTATGTGGACAAGATGGTGAAACAACAGCTTTGGGAGGCCGTGATGGTAAAATATATCAATTGATTTATTTTATCTCATTTTTTGAATATTAAATATTTTAAAGTAAATATTTCACTTATTCAATTATAGATGTCATTCATCATTGAGGAAAAAAAATTAAGAAAATAAATATGTGTTTAGCAATGGTTTGATGCAGATATTTTAAAACAAAACTAACAAAAAATTATTATTTTTAGATAGAAAAAGATTGAAACCCCTTTCCTTAAGTATCCATATATAGATAAATACATGGAAATAATTTGTTGAATGTCTTCATGATGAAAAATTTTAGTTTTGATATTTATTTGATATTGTAAAAATTATTATATATTTATCTAATTACTTCGTAGTTTATTTTTATGTAATAGGACTCCAGATGATCTCATCAAGAGAACCAATTGAACAATGTATACCCTCATACATTATCACATAAAGGGTATCTGTTGTTGGAGTAGAAAATTATTTTTTTTATGCATTGAGACCTCGATATACTAGTGGTTTATAAGAGGTCATGTTTGGTCCTCCATCTCCTCCCACTCGCGATGAAAAATGGAAACAAGAAATAATATTGAAATATGAAAGGTATCATATAGAGGAATATAAGAAATTAGATGATAAAATTGTATGTAAATATTATTTATTCGTGATTATTTTTTATATTTTATAAATTATATATAGTAATACAGATTTGTCAATTTTCATTTCAGGATGAACTTTAGGAGAAAGATACATGGTTCTCTTTTATCGCATAGGGTTGGATTGACATCATAACCACTTCTTTATGAAAGGTAAAACACTCTATCCATGTTAGAGGATATCAGGTGGGTGTTATTATACAGAATGTTTTTGGTAAGATTAATCAATCAAAAGACCCAGAAATAGAATAATTAAAATCAAAGATAAAATAGATGAAATAGTCTATCGATAATCAAATTCAAGAAATTGTGCACCTGGAATTTTTAGAACACTTGACAAGAGATCCACAATCTGCCCATCCTTCCAAGACTTCCCTACCTTCTTACACTGATCCTCTAACTCCATTCTAGTAAGACTAACCTGCTGAACCTACATACTTTGATCATCCACCTCCTCTATCATACCAAACCATATACTATGAGTTATTTTCTAGAGAACCTCATATAAATATTGTTGGGTATGGGCTCATATATTTTTTAGGGGATTCTATAGAACACCAGACTATGTATATGAGTCAGGTTAGAGTATTAGTACATGATATTATTGGTCCAAATTCAAATCTTTTGTTTACAACTTTGGATATTACAAGTGTTAGGGATTGTCTGGCTTATTTTTTTGTTTGGCCAACTAGTCTTCTTTGTTATATTTCATATGAGGTATGAATTTTCTAAATATTAATTAAATATGATTGAAAATTACTTATAATGTTTTCTAATATATTAATTATACAACATTAACTGAAATAAAAATAAATTTCACAATCGAAATAACAAATTCATAAACAATCGACTGTAGATACTTCTGATATTTCTTATGGGATATAATGATTATCTCAGTTTTCTTCATCCTTGGATAAAATATTTGAGTATCGAATGACATATAATATATGAAAAAGATATTATCCACTGAGATTACTGAAATAATTTTTCATGCATCTAGTTCGTTTTAAAGAGCTCAGCCTGAATGTGTTGCAGTTGTTTTCCATTTAAGTAAATTGATGATTGAATATTTATTTTTTTAATATTAATATGGTTTAAATTTAATACCTATATTTCCTTTTTAAAGTAGGTATCTACAAATGACTCTTGTACAATATGAAAACCCAACCATTTGTGGTAATATAGATCTAGAATACATTTTCATGGAAGTGAAACATGTGATGAATCATAGTAGAGTTGCATATAAATTCCAGAGATTATTACATATAAATATTAGATGTTTTTTAAATTTCATGATAACTAAGAATATAAACATAATTATGATCTAATTATCATTATAATGTCATTAATTTTTAATTTTTTTATTATAGGGGCGTTGGATGTCAGGTGTATTTTTCCCCTATGAATGCACTTTATATTGGGTTTTCTCATTATGAGGGAGTGTTTGTAAATGTTTTTCCACATTATTATATAAGTAAGCATTTTTGGTTTATCATAAGCTCATTATGTTTATTTATTATTATTTATACATGTATTATTAATTAAAATATATAAAAATGTAACTAATGAAAAAATTTAACAAAGAACACAAGTTGATAAAGAAATGAAATTCCATCAATTATGTGAATGTAAAGGTAATTATTTTTTATATTAGATATTGTTCTAATTTTTTGATATATAGATATTTATATATATTTGTTTTTATTATTTAGTTGATGTTTTATAACAACAGTTTTATCACCAACAAGGACATGTTGAATGTGGTCACTATGCTCTATGATTTATGTTCTATAAAATCACAATAGGGTAACTACTAAATTTCAAAAGGTTAGTTTATTATTTTTTATTTTTTTGGTAACATTATTCTATTTTTTAGTCGCATATCATTCAATGTTATTTTAGACATTCAATGATACAGAGTCTTATACAGAAACTAAACTTAACCATCTTCAATATCTTTTTGTAAACTATTTGATATGTATGATTATGATTTGAGGTATGTATATTCTAATGTTTGGGAATAATATTAAATTTTCTTAAAAAATTGTGTTAAAAAAACTAATTATTTTTTTATAATAGGTGTTCGCTCAAAATTATATAAAATTGATGCTTCAATAATAACCAACAATGGTCATGTCATCAATTTCAAGCATGTGTATTTTAATTCTACATTATAATAAAAATAAATATCTATATTTTTAAATAACTAGATAAAAATATATAAGATTTTATAGATTTATAATAAATGATAAATACATTTTGATTTTTATTTACTATGTTTCATTAAATGGATTTTGATTATTTTTATAATGTTATATTATGTACTTTCTATAATAATTACATTCAGCATTGGTTTTTCTAAAAAACGACGATGAATATTTTTTTAAAAATTACAGTGTCTGTGGTATTAGTTGATCATTAAACTAAGACCAAAAAAGGTTTTCGGTGTCCGTTTATAAGAAACCGACATGGATAATTGGGCTATGCTCGATTTTTTCCATCGAATCATATAATAAGTGATGCTAAATATTGGATTTCAATGTCGGTAAATTACTAAAACTGATGCCTAAAACTAAGAATGGAATCATTTTTGTGTATTTTTATTAAAAACCAATGCCAAAAATATTATATTTTACATCTCCATTATATACATCAGATAAAAACTGATGTCAAAAGTTAAAAAAATATGATGTTAAATCAAACTTTTGATCTTCTGGTTTCCATTATTTGAAATTCCCATTTTGTGTATTTAATTGTTTTATTAAATATTATATTTAACAAATGAAATAGTGTGGATATGAAATTATATTGTAAGGATTCCAATTATTATACAAAAGAGAATAAATATGGTGTGAAATAGTATATTACATTTGCAAATGATCCGGCATATGAACCCTCTAAAATCCATTTTCTGTGTTTATGTTTTTTTATTCAATACTAATTAGCCCATAAGTGTTACAAGAATACTTTATCAATCAGATAATCAATCAAAGTTGAAACATATGGAATAACCATGAGGAAAAATGAATATAGCTAGTGAATGGGATTACACTGAGTTTTATGGATCATCTGATATAAGTGTTACATACATAGTGAATGTGATTACATGTGAGAATGATGATGAATATGGTATTGAGTAAACGATGAAGATAGTTGAATATTAACTTTTTAATTTTCAATATTTTTTTAGATGTTAAAGTGTAGTGAAAAGACTCCATTATATGTTGGTTGAAAAAAATATAAATCATTGTCAGACATACTGAACCTGTATACTTAAAAATCTAGAAATGGATGGAGTGATACCAATTTTAGTAAACTAATTTCTCTATAGAATGATATGATCCCAGATGATAATTATCTTCATAGCCAAACATATAATTTTAAATGAATTCTATATTCTATTGGTATGATCTTTGAAAGAATACTTTATTGTTCAAATTATTGTATTCCATTTGATAGGGATCGAAAATCACTTATGGAATTCTCAAAGTGTGGTGCTTCTCAATAAAATAATGATGAATCGGGTCATATGACTGTTTTATGGTACTTTATAATCATTCTATGGTTTTAATGTTTATAAGGAAGATATGAGATAGTGGGAAACGTTTCATGGCACACAAATGAATGAAATAAAGATGGGAATCATCATCACCTGGAAGACTCTCCTTAGTGGAAGTGAATTGATCATGAGTATTCTAAATTTGGAAACGAGTTGAGAAACCATGGTCTTGTTATTTCTACATATGGAGTTCATCATTTTGGTTTTCCAAATAGCACTCAGAGTACATGGATAATTATAACGGTAAATTATAACATGCTATTGTGGATATGCATGAAATTAAATTAAATTATTCTATCTATTCTTCTATCTTGACAAAAAATCCAGGAAATGGTATTGATGTTTATTTGGCTCTATTGATCACATATATGAAATTATTATGGAATTCAAGTGTTACTTTGTTTAATGGTTATAGAAATGAATATTTCATATTGAGATTCAGGTTTCACTTGAAGATATATAGAATTCCTACTTTTGGAAGCTTGTTAGTATATATAATTAAATTAAATCATGTGTTTCCCATTTTTAAAAAATTTACATAATCTATTATGTCAAATAATTCATGTAATAATGTGTTTCTAAGAAAATGTATATTTCTACCCCAACAACCCAAGTATTTATCTTAGAAGATTTCAATTTATGGGATTTTAAAAGAATGATAAACACCATCTACATTAATAGGTTATCAAATATTTGATAAATTAAAATATATGGACACTTCTTTTAGTAATCATTTTTCTAAAAAACTTAAGAAAATTGGTTTGAAAAAAAGATAATTTTTTGAAATTATCATACTAGAATTTTCTGTATGATAGAAATTTTCATCTCCTTATGCATGTTGAAATAAATGTTATAGTATCCTTGAAACAATACTAAATTAACTAGGAACTCAAAGGATATAATTAAGGCTAGGTTGGACATGATTCGTGTGGGAATATGGGAAGAGTTGGCACTAGTGAATGGTGAAAAAAAGACTTTTCTTCCTCCCGTTTCTTATACTCTTTCCAGGAAGGAGAGAAATCAGTTTTCAATCTTCTTTAATGATGTAAATTTTTTAGATGGGTATTCATTGATCTTCATGAAAAGCATGTAAATGACTGATTTAAAGTTTAAGTGTTTAAAATCACCTGATTAGCATGTTTTGATGAAATATATAATTCCTATATCATTACATTTCATTTTCACCATGAATTTTCATCATACATTTACCAATCTCAATTATTTTTAAAATAAATATGAATTAAAGTTATAGACCCGAAAATATTTCCAACTCTGGAAAAGGAAATTTCCATAATATTATGGTAATTGCAAATGTTCTTCCCACCATCATTTTTTATATGATTTTCTACATGATGGTTTACTTGGTGAGATAGATTTAACTATGTAAAATTGTACATTATAGACCGATATACCCCCATTTATTAGTAAATGAATATTTTGAAATGGTGTGTCAAAAACAAAATTCATCCATAGGGTTGTATTACAAAGTTATATAATGCTAAAGATGGTGATGAATTCTATGCTAACTATTTATTCTGTGTAGAAAGCATTGGTCTATAGAAATCTCAACACACTCAGAGGATTGTGGGTAAATAAATTTCTAGAATAAATGTTGTCACAATTAATATTACATATCGGGAGTAGGATAAATTTATATATTTCATTGCATTTTATAGGTTTACCCATATATTGAAACCCACAAAGAAATTATTAGGAATTTTAATCCATTAGGTGATGAAACCTGGATATTCAATACACATAATTAATAGTTTTTATAATGGTTTTTAGATCATAGTTTTTAGGATTCGGGTGAAAATATGGATTCAATTTATGAACGACTTTGATGGCTAGCCATAGGACCAAGTGTGCATATATTATCATACAATGGTTATGTAATTAATGGGTATACGTTCTATAAAAATGAATATAATGAAGGTAGTACAATACAAAATAATAGAGTTACTCTTGTGGATACAAAAATCCATGTATCTATTACGAAAGGAAAAATATAAATTATGAGAATATGTCATTTTTTTGAATCATTAATTAAATGTGGGAGTTGGATTATACAACATTACAAGTGTTGTTTTTTCAATACGAGATGGCTGATAACAAGAGTTATATTAAAATAAATGAATTATGATTTATAAAAGAGGATTTATGTAAGGAAGGGTATAAATATGAACTATTTATAATGAAATAATTGGATGTAAAAGTTTTTTATGTTCTAATTCTTACAAACCAAATATGGTTAATTGTTCTCTTTTTTACCAAAGCCAATTATTGTCAATTGAAAATTCAACTGAGGATCACCCTTTCATTGGGACGATCATTTATCAATGGCCCTAATGTAGATGTGGTTTTATATGTCAATGAAGACAATAATTAATGGATTTAGATACTCTATCAAGGGGTCAAATAACTTCAACCTTTAAAAAAGTGACTTCAATAAAGAAGTTATATTTTTTTTGTAATACACATTCTATTACATCGTGTTATTATCTGTTCACTACTATATTTATGTAATATAAATTAATTGGTGAACCACCTGTATAGATAATGGCTTCTGCAATTTCTTATACTCCCAATCCTAAAAAATAACATGTTTCTCAACCTATAGATGCTCCCAGTTTAGAGAAATAATAACCTTCTTCACATGCTAAGGCTTCCAATCCTGGGGAACAAAATGTTTCACAACCTACTGCTACACCCAATATAGATGAACAATGAACATCTTCATGTGAGGATTCTACAAATATATAAGAAAAAAATATTAATGATGTTGAACTTAAGGAAGTGGTAGATTATGAAGAACCTATGTCCCATAAAAATAAAAGCACTGTAGAATGAAGGTGTTAGAAAAATATTTTAAGGTGAAAATTAATCGCATCAAATTTTAGGTCATATGGAATGTACATGGCCAGCCTATTAACACTAAAAGGCATTATTCAGTAGTTTTATTGTTCTTATCATGCTACAGTGCAAGACAATTGATATAGATTCATGGAACCATTTTGTTCCCATGATTAAGACATTTATTTGGAAAGATATTTTTGTAACATTATGATACGCAATCATTATTTTACTAAAACTTTATATAATGAAAAATTTAATTACTCTTAATCACCCCTTATAGAGTGAATTTATATTAATGAATCCCCATATAAATTTTCATTAATTATTACTATAATGATCACATAGTATTTCAAAAAATTATAATGAAATTTTATCTCAGATATGGTTAATGGAAAATAAAATCAAACCCAAAACGTATGTATGTACACCTAATAAGCCAGAAGCATGGAATGCATTTACTGGCCATCGTGGAGAGATATATTTTCTAGAATATTATGGTTTGTGATACATTTTTTTAAAATATTGGTATTAATAACTTGGATTGATAATTTTTAATTTATGAAACAACAAATGAGTGATAAAAACATGTAAATGATATAAAAACCAACATAACCCAAATATAAAGAAAAGATGGGTTATGATTCACTTGAAAAAGAAATTATGTATTTTAAATCTACTATAATACTTTTATATAACATGGATGAAAAATATAATTATGCTCCTCTGTTTATTTGAAGATTTATGAATCTGAATCTGAAGCCAATTTTACCCCACATCATGTGATATTTAAGGAGGCATGTGAAAATAAAGGTGGGATACTAATAGATTAAAATAGAAAAAAAGTTTGTGTAGAATTTGTAAGTACGAAAATATAAAAAAAAATTGGTTTAAATTATTATTATATAAAAATTTTAAATTATTTTCAAATATTTTTTATCCAACATAGACACAAAAATCATAAAACCTTATGTTAGATGAAAACCTACTATATGTGGCCTTGAAGCGGCCAGAAAAATATGCTCGCATCAGAGGTGTGGGTATTTAGGTGACACCCTGAACATATCATGATAAATGAAAAAAATAGGGGGATGAAGATAAATAATTGGATGAGATAAAAGAAAGATTATCTTTCCATGAAGAAAATATGCATTGGTAGTTCGAGTTTCTAGAAAATGTTTTGGGGGGGGGATCAAAGAGAAGAAACAACTCAAGAACAATAACTATAAGAATATCCTGACCCACCCACCCCCTGACTAGCATTGAGGTGATCCATTCTCCTAAAATAGTTGTATTATATGAGGAAATTTGTAATCTCATAACTGTTTCTGTAAAATATGAATTTAAAATAAACTGATACGTTTCCTTTACTAGTATTATATTAGGTGTAAGTGACTATGAATTGTAGCTATCAACACCCACTCATTGCCTTTATGTGAGGACTACTGTGTTTAGTATCTGAGAAGATAGTCTACATAATAGACCACTTCAAATAGCTCATTTGAGAGAGGGGGTTATCATATCTCATGAGTTGTGTACCGAGCTAACTATTCCACATGATGATGTAGATAATCATATGATTGACCAAGCTATTAGAATAATTGTATCATGACAATCTAATCTTGTAATAAACCTGTCAACAAGAATATATTCAATTATAATTTATTTTTCTTTCTAAACCATTAATAATTAATGCAAAAGGTCTAAACCGATGAATGTTTTTAAAAATGGAAAAATGAGGGGTTGAAATTAAAGGTCTAAACATCATTTAAAGTTTTACCAACTGTTAAAAAAGTCCTTCAAAAATCACCATTACCCGGCTCATTCAATATCTACATTTGTTAACATTGAAGGTTCATTCAGATACAAAGTTTCAAAGAGGTAGTAATAACATAGTTAGTTTTTAAGAACAAATTTATGGATAGGCCATTACAGAATACATTTCTTTTGAGAAAAATAAATGAATCATCATGTATGAAAGGCTAGGAGTCTCAGTTGTTAATGTATACTTGATGTTTTTTTCATGATTTTTTCCAATAGATTATATATTATATTACGTATTAGGGTTTTGGATTAGTGGTAAGAACCCTGTAATGCTACATGAAAAATTGGGTTTCAAAACCCATGGGGCACAAGTATTGTAGCGTACTATAGTAGCGGTGGGAACTATAGCAATAGTGGGCACTATAGCAGTGGCAGGTCACAGTAGCGGCAGTAGGGTATTGTAGTAGTGGTAGGTATTGTGCGTTACATTAGCAGGAGGTACTGTAGCAGTACTATTTATAAAGTAGACCTTGGGAAAAAATTTGGGCCTACAGGCTATCTCATGGGATAATGGACCACTGGGCCTTTGGGTTATGTATTGGGTATCCCTCTACCCAGTTAAAAGAGGTCTTTTCATTGCTTTAATAATAAATGAGGCTTCAACCCCAATTTTTTTAAAAAAATTATATATTATGTTAATTATGACAAAATACATTTCATATATTTTTTGGAATATATATGAATACCAATTGAAGGGATTTCCCCATGAACATAAATATGGACTCATTATTCCTCACGTTAATTTTACAAACCAAAAAAATTTGAATAAAAAATTGATGAAATAATGAAAAAACAAGCCAAATAATTTGAATTTAATCTTCTGGATGGAAGACTCTTCTAAATTCCAGTGATATAGGGGTAAAAATCTACAATTTAATCATATAAAATTTATTTTAATTCTTTAATTAATTATTACTTTTTTCATTTTAAGGCTAATTTGGTTACTTATTACTTTCAATTTGGACACTCTGATGATTTATTTTCTTGATTCACTGGATGGATACCCAAAAAACTAACCACGCGTGATGTCATTATTCAAATTTTAATACAATACATCTAATGTTTTAGAACTAAACATTGACATATATATTTTAAAATATTTTTTGAGGAAAATTCTATTATGATTGGGTGGTGTTTAAATATCATGAAAATCATAGCATGTGAACATTACATTCATACAAGGAGCCTAATGGATACTAAAAGTGGATAAGTAACCAAGTATATAAAATAATATTTTCACTATCCAAATATATATATAAAAAATAGTTATTTTTATCTGTGTTTTGACAATTTCCAAAACAAAAAATTGTAAAAGATTATGGTTGTTATTTTTGTAAATTGAAGATAGATATTATATACCATCAATAAACTAATATCCCTGAAGATGTATTTTTTTTTGATAATTACTATTTCATTAAAAATATTTATTCATCATTTTTTCATTTATATTTTTCCAGTACTATTATGACTACCAGAAATCCTATAATTAAAAATATGAAATATATTTGTTTTTAAATGAATGGGAATCATACCTGATGTCTGAATGTACATATATATCAGGAATACGTGAGTTCCTATTTATTATTTAGTTCATTTTATCATCATTTTATCTCCTTTTTTTAATTTCCTAAGCATTTCAATTGTATACTTATTTTTTTAATTTTCATAGAGATCATAAAAAATGACTTTATTAACAAGGATTATTCTCTCTTATAGTATGATAATGCACTCAATACGATGCACGATGTACCTAGAATAAATCAAATTGTATGGTTTCATTTTAAAATTGATATTTTATAAAAAAAATTCCATATTTAGGTATAATTTATTTCATTGTAGTATTACTAAAATAAGAATTTTTTTCTTATATAGGTTTATTCTTTTTCTTGGGATGGGCTGGTTGGTTTGAAGCTACTCGTGCTCATGCATTATTGGACTTCAAGGCTACAACTGATATAATGAAAATAAAAAAATGGTTTGATAATGTATACAACAATTATAAAAAGGTGAATTCATAATAAAAATTTTATTAACCTTTTCATAATTTTATATACAACTATTATGTTAATTTCTTTATCATTTTTAACAAATACTTATTTAGTTTTTTCACAGATCTTTTGGGTTGTATAATTTTTCTTTCAACTATTTGATATAGGACTAAAAAATGTTGAACATGTTTCTTTATGATAGAATAGGAAACCCCATGCTGCTTGAAATGTGAAGAGTTTCACAGATCATGGACTTTATCTTCCATCAAAACATAATTTGTTTACTATTTTATTTATTTTTTTTGTTAGTCTATTCCAAAACACATATCACATACTAAATCAATTGTATCTCAATCTGATAGACAGTGTTCTCGTTATGACTCGGATTGTGTGTTTTTAGTTTTTAATTTAAATTTTTGTTAAAAAATAACATTACATACTCTAAACTAAGAAATTTCATTTATATTGATTTGATACATTTCATAAGAGGATCTATAAGTCAATTATGTTGTGCAGGAATCAACACCACCTCAATTTGATGCATGGTGTGGCTTGTATGACTCCAAGCAGGTCTTTCAATATAAAATTGAAATTGATTTTAGTGAAAAGATAAAGTGATTTACTTATATATAAGAAAATACATTAATATTTTTTTGATACATTAATAAAATTATCCATATGTTATTTGTGAAATTTTGGAATCAACTATACCTCAATCTATCAGACAGAGTGGACGATATGAATCCAAGTCTGTCTTTTTATTTAAAATTGAAATTAATTGTAGTAAAAACAATTTTCATACATATAACTAAAAAAACATTCATATTGTTTTTTACATTAGAAAAATAATCCATAAGACATTTTGGACGTGTAAGAATCAACCACACCTCAATCAGACACAATGTGTGACTGATATGACTCTAAGTGTCACTTTTTTAAAAACTCACCTTAATTTTAGTAACTAGAAAAAGTGACATATAAGGCACTGATAAAATAAATTTATATTATTTTGATACATTACTACAATGATCAATTAGGCATTTATCCAGTATAGAAATCAGCCACACCTCAATCGGATGCATGATGTGACCGATATAAGTCCAAGTGCTCTTTTAATTTAAAATTGACTTTAATTCTTATAAAGAGAATATGTGACATACTAAAAACTGATAAAATGCATTAATATTGTTTTGATACATTAGGAAAACAATCCATAAGTATTTTTTCATTTGAAGGAATCAACCTCACCTTATTCTGACACACGGGATGACTGGTATGACTCAAAGTATTTGTAATAAGTTTATAATTTGTATCTTAGTTCAAAACGTGTGTAACTCACTGAAAAAAAATAAAACACACCCTGATTTTCTTGATAATTTAATAAAAATATTCATATGTAATTTTTGATGTGTAGGGAGTATTCTTCCTGTTAAACTAATACATTATGTGATTGGTATGACTCAAAATTTGTGTTTTTCAATTTGACATGGAATTTTAGTAAAAAAAATGAACTCATAACTGTGAAAACACATTCAGATTGTTTTTATAATTTAAAAAAATGATCCGTAAGTCATTTTTGAAATTTACGAAGTAAAATTACCTCAATTTGTTACATGGTGTTACTGTTATAACTCCAAGCGTGACTTTATATTTAATATTGACATTAATTTTAGTAAATAAAATAAGAGACATTCTAATACCAAGTAAAAACATTCATATTCTTTTGATACTCTTTATAAAGGATACATGAGTCTTTTTTTGATGTATAAGAATCAACTGAACCTCAATCTAAATAATGGAAAGACCAGTATATCTCCAATCTTGTATTTTTATTTAAAATTGACATTTAATTTATCAAAAATAACTTGTGACATACTAAAAACATAGAAATAACATTCATATTGTTTTGATATTTTATGAAAATGATCCATAAGTCATTTTTGATGTGTAATAATAAACCATACCCAATATAAAGCATGTTTTGACCGATATCACACTAAGTGTATCATTATATTTAAAATGTACTTTAATCATTGCAAAAAGATTATGTGAAATACTAAAAACTAAGAAAACACAATCAGATTGTTTTGATACTTTAGAAAAATGATCCATAAGTTATTGTTTCAGGTAGAAGTCAACTACACCACAATATGATGTACGGTGTGACTGGTATTACTCTAATTATACATTATCAGTTTAAAATTGACATTTTAGTTCAAAATATTTTTTAGCCACTAAAATCTAAGAAAATCATCTCTGATTTTCATGATAATTTAGGAAAACTAGTCAGAAGTCATTAGTGAATGTATGAAGCAACCTTAATTCAAATTGACATATTATGTGATAGGTATGACTCAAAGTTTGTGTTTGAAGTTCAAAATGAAATTTTAGTAAAAAAATGAGTGACATGCTAAAAACCATGAAAAATCATTAATATTATTTTTATACATTAGGAAATAATTTTATATGTAATTGTTTATGTGTTGGAAAAGTCTCAGCCCAATCTGACGCACGTTGAGACTAGTATAACTCCTAATGTATCTTTTTAATTAAAACTGAAATTAATTTTAGTAAAAATAACAATTGACATTATGTAAATTGAGAAAATGTGTTCTTATTATTTTGATACTTTAACAAAATGATCCACAAGGCATTTTTAAAGTGTAAGAATCACTCTCACCCCAATATGATCCATGTTATAACCGGTATCAATAAAAGTGTTGAATTTTATTTAAAATTGACATTTTATTAATATATTTTATCAATATTTATGTTAAATTTATTTCATTATAGAATTACTAACACAAGATTCAGTATATTATACATGGATATTATTTTTCTTGGGTTTGGGTAGTTTGTCTAGTAACTAATACCATGGTCAGGCTTTTTTGAGAGGGGTCATGGGTTTTAGAGATGATGAAACATTAATATTTTTATATTTTTTTTAAAATTAATTGTAAAATTATTATATAAAACATTATTTTAATTTTATATATTATTGTCTTTTTTTATTTTTATGTAAAATTTATTTTAATTAAATTATATATTTTTGTAAAGGTTATAGGTTTATTTGTTTCTGTGTGCTATTATTCAGACATCACATATCAGTATGTTGGCCTTTATCAACAGTATTTCATGTGTTGATAAAGTCCCCCTTTATAACAGCTAGTTTAGCACAAATAAAGATCCCCCATTATCATCCATAATGAAAGCGTTGATAAAGGGTTTCCTTTATTACCTCTAAACTATAGTTGATAAAGCGGGTCATTTATTTGTGATTTTTTAGTGCTAATAAATTGGACCACCTTTTAACAAAACTAGAGAAAACAATGATTTTTTAGAACTATAAAATAACTTTTTGTATGTTGTTAAAGGGTTGATATGAAGTAGTGGTTGAGGGGTTTAGCTTTGGATCCATTGAGACATAATCAATAGAGATGATTTGTAGTCGTGTTCACTTCAATTCGGAACAAGGTATAGGTTCTATTTATTTTCATTGTACTCTTTAACATACATAAAATCCTTGGGACTATACTGGGTCTTGGATCACTAGAGATGAATAGTTCTGTTTTTCCAGGTGACGAAAAATTATAAATTCCAATCCCACTGGCTTTTACATTGTTCCTTAGTACCTTTAATTAGTATCAGAGCGGTGATGTGATTTTTTATACCAATAAAAATTAATATTCTTTAAATTTAAGAATTGGGTATTATTTAGGTCCCAATGGCTTTGACCATATATTGATCCAATCTTGGATGACCATGTTATGGAAATCTAAAAATAATAATAGATCATATGCTGTGAATTTTAATGAATTAGAACAAAAAACATATATTTTAATCAATGGGGTTTTACGATGGCGTAGTGGCAAAATGAAAAAAAAATCAAGTGACCTGGATAAGTTATGGCAATGTTATGGAAAGAATCCGGTGGCCGGATCCCCACTTTCTAGTTTCTTTTTCATTTTTTCCCACAAGCTTTATAGAATAAGTAATTATATTTATGGCAAGAATCCGGTAATGTTATGCCATCGATCGGATTTCTGTGCACCTACATCGCTATGGTCGAGCTTACCCAGACAAACCCTCCCCCTAAACCCTTAGTTTGCCAAATCCTACACACTAACTACCTCCCATCATTCGACCACCATGAGAATTCTCCTCTATCAGGAAAAAATGGGAACAACACCTCCACCATTGTCTAACAGCATCGGTGAGGATCATTCAAACCACATCCACACCAGGCTGCTCCCCTTAGGAGGGTCACCCCATAGGGAATCCTCCCTCTTAATCCTTGATAGGGCCATTCATTCCCATATATTAATTTCCATCCTCTATTTAAAATAATCTTTTGGCTCTTAGTGTTTCTCTCGAGTTCCAGGTGTTTCAGAATTAAATTTGGTGTTTCGGGTGTTCATTGTTAAAATTTGAGTCTTGGAAGTTTAGGATTCTATTTGGACATGTCTACTATTTTTGGGAAGCTATTAAGAGGATTCATCATGATAAATTAATTTTTAAAACTCATTGTGGAACCATTTTATGTGGTATGTTTTTGTGATGGTTTATCCAATTGAGTTATATTTGTTTTGGTGTGAAAAGTGGGATTTTGGGGACTTTTTTTATTTCATATGGTTAAAGGGAATAGTTATTTTAACCATCGAGGTATGTTGGAAGGGGTTTCACAATTGGTGAATGGTTTAACTAACCTTGTAGCTTATGTGTAAATCCCGTGTAGTACTAGAAAGTGGGAAATCACATAGTTTTCACACAGTTTGTTTTTCCGTATGAGATAACCTTGTAACCCACTCAAAAAAGGGTATTTTGTGGTTTTTCATTATTTTAAATTGGTTTTTCTCCCCTTAGACACCCATTCAAAATACCCCACCTAGACACCATTCATGGGGTTATTTGTCACCTTCAATCCCTTCTATGTGAAATTCAAGGTGATTTCTTAGTGATTATTCACCCCGATTGAAAGGTTAGGGCTTCTTTCTCCTTCTCTATTTATTTTAATCATTTTTACCCTTCACCTATAACCCTAGTAGACATGTTTGGACGATTTACATGTATATAATGGTGAGAAATTTAGGATTTTTTATTCGTAGGGTTCCATGGGGATTTTCATGCTTTCTGAACCCTCTGTGGAGTAATTTTGGTTGGGCATTGTGGAAGCAAAAGAGATTTCAGGTAGGATCCCTTTTAATTTCTTCAATACAATGGATATCAATTAGATATGGATTATTTTAATAATTATTGTTTGATGTGAAATCAGGCTATTTTGAATTTGATTTTAATTATTTGAAATGGCTTTATTGGGTTTTTTCACACTATGTTCTTGACAAAATTATAGGCTGGATATTGTAAATGAGTTTTGGATTTTTTGGGATTGTCTGGTTTTTATAAATGGGTTTCCAAAAGTGATTTTGTTTTGAAAATAATATTGTGTTGGGTCATTAAGAAAATGTTTGATATGTGAATATTATATGAGGCCCAATTGAAATTTTTGAAATTATTTCATTGGAAAACACTTCATGGAATGATTCCCTTGCATTTTTGGTAGAAAAATAAATGAGAGTGTCATCAGTATGGGAATTCCCATATGTAATGATTGTTTAAAGGCAAGGGACTACTCCATGGGGTGGTTGGGGTGGGGATGGTTTGTGTGAGTTCTGTGATGGCATATATGAATGGTTTGTGTCTTGGATTTATTTAGTACACCCCACTTTGAATAGTAAATAAGAACCTAGCATAGATACATGGACTTTTGAGAATGATTGTTTTAGTAGTTAGATTTTGCACTAGCTAGTGTCCCATAGTAGGGGGAAGTTTTGTTATTATTATTATGGGATTGGGCCCCTCAATCAGTCCAGGTAGGGTGTGATCAAGTGTTTGGGTGTTGTAATGTCATTGGGGAAGGAATGCCTTCAGAATTAGTCATACATATAGCATGTTATAGATTTCCTAAGAGTTCATAGGTATTATAATGTTTTCTATAGCACTAGATTACCTTTTGTAGATGAATTGGATGACTCTCATACTATGGATTCTTGAGAACCATTATCCTTTTACCCTTGTTGTCTGATTTAATTCTTTGTTCATGGATTATGGTGTTTCCATTTTTAAAATATAATGTGTGATTTTTCATAAAAAGGTTTCTAGAAATATTTTTTGAAAGTATAAATGTTTTCTCTCTTTCCCTTGCATTGAATATGAACATTTCCCATTATGTTTTCTTTCCCATTTACCCTAGGAATGTAACTATCCTCTATGAAAGGAAGATTGTTTTAAATAATGAGGGTAATTTATTGTGATTTGTTTTCATTAAAATGAAAATTGTGGAAAACCTAGATTTATATAATGTCTTTCAATCTTGAAATTTATGTTTCTTTATTTAAAGGAAATGTCTTTAGAATAGATTTATTCAAGATTACCTAAAATATTTTAATACTCAAACCTATAGTTCATTCTTGTTTTTAGTTTCTTCTATAGGATCTTGTTCGGGTTTAATCACTTTGGGTGATAGTTGGTTATGAATTAGAGAGTCACCCTCAGGGTCACATGGATATTTTTTAGTTTTCAGGTTCAATTTTTAGTTTTTTTCTATAGTTTTATTTTTTGTCTTGTTGTATTTTTCAGTTTAAGTGTAAATGAATTTTAGTTTTATAATTATGTTTATATAAGAATACTCTATTTATTATTTTTTTTGTTTATTTATATTATGAGAAATCATTCCCTTTGCCAATATGTTGATGCCCTTGGAACTTGTTTCTAGCTGAAGAGGATTGGGAATTCCACTCAGGCCTTGCCACACATCGACTCGGGTGACTGGTTTGGGGTTGACCCAGGTTTCTTCTTGATAGGGAATGGGCATCGTCGACTCCATGAATGCTGCCTAGTTAGGAAAAATTCAGTGCCCTACTACCCACCTCAGTAGTACACCATACCTATGGTGTCTTCCTTGATCGTGGCTCGCCGGTGCAGAACCCAGCTCAGACCAGCCATGATATTGTACCATTGCTTTTGTTGTCCAGTTACAGTTCCACTTCCATCCTCTTTTTTCCCCACTGGGTGACTGAAGATGTGGGGTATCCCCAGAACTTCTTTTCCCAGCCCAAATTTGTACAGAATGGACCTAAATAATGTTCTTCCCATCCGGTATGAGTTTTACAAGACTTGGTGGATCTTCTGGACTTGGAAGGGGTCAAGACAGGTCTTCCTAGAAAGAAATTACCCCACAAGGGGACTGCACGACCGGGAATGGGCCTACACGGGTTCATCCTTACAAGCAATGGCCCAGATGGGGGTTTTCAGGGCCTGTGTTAATCAAAATTAATTTAATTATTTAATTAAATTTTTTTATTTAATTAAATTAATTAAAATATGAATTTTGTTTTAAAATATATTTTTTAATACCTGAGTAAAAATAATTGTTTTTATTAAATTAAATTAATTAATTAATTCACATTTGGGAATTTTAAATGAATTATTTATTCGATCAAATAGGGTTAAATTATTTTAATTTTATTAATTAATTTAATTTATTTATAATACCATCGTACTATAATTTATTGAAATTTAATTTATTATCACGCTTTATTTTTAACTACAGACCGGTCTTGAGAATTTTCTAACAATTATATGTATAGTTTTGTGATTTAATTAGTTATTTAATTCCGTGCGATGATTATAATTAATTAATTATTTTTATGGTTTTTTCATTTTCATTTCTTTTTGGTCAATATGTGTAACGGTCTGCATGTTAAATTTTCTATATTGTATATTGCACCCCTAGATCCCTTTGCCTGCATGTGAGTAGTATTGTATCATGACGACCACATTGGATGATGCAGACCATGCCATGTCGAGGTGAAATCTTGATAAGAAATGGACACAATGGATCTGGAATGAGCTACATCACAAGTCAAGCTATGACTAAGGTATGATACACCTAGGTCATGGTTGATCCATTGAGTTTAAATGAATCAACTAGTTTTTATTGCTCATTACTAGTCAGGTATTTTATTTCATTTATGTATTTCTACATTTTTTTATTTTTATTGTAGTGGGATACACCTAAATTAATAAATAGTAAAATTCATAATGAATAGATGAATGTTTTTCTTTTAATGTTCAATTGTGAGTGTGAGAACATATATTCCACAAATATTAATAGAAATGGTTTACATTCATCATGAAAAATATAAAAACTCATAAACAAAATATAATGTCAGTAAACAAATACCGCCATTTGAGTTTGAACAAGACTGGTTGTTTGGGGTTCTTGTCATCCCAATATGAGGGAGCCTCTTACTACATGGGAATTATTATGAGAGTGATGGGATGACTTAACTAAATCTGGTAGAAAAGATGTTGTCAAAGGTTTCTTGCTATAACTTTAGAGTAAAGCATTGATAAAATCATGTTTATTATTTTAGAAGAAGGTACATCACTCAATAGATCAATGAACCATGAGTCAATATGGTTTACCATTCAAACACCTACCTTGAACTCTCCCCGTAGTGGAATATCCATGCAATTAAACTATAAGTGGAGTTTCAATGATCTTGTCCACTAGAATACTAAAGCAACATATTATTCTAATTCTAGTTCAAAGGGTTCCTTGAATTAAATAAAATAGTGAAAGACATTTAATCATATAATTCATTAATTAATAATGTATAAATTTATCATCAATATAAAATTATAATATGGTAGATTTTATTTTCTCAAAAATGGAATGTAATACCATTAATACACTATAATAATTATGGACAAAGTTAGTGTCCGAACCTTTATGAATTTCCAAGTGTATTATAGGCACCTGCATATAATACTATGATAATGGAAATTGAAGGTGCTGGTGTCCCCAAAACCTATTAAGCCACCTCAAAAAGTGAGGGTGTAAAAATGATTATAGGAGAATAATTTATGATACATATGATGGTTATATGATAATGTTATCATCAACATCCAATGTAAGTTTTGGATAATACATTAGTACAAGTATGATATTAAATTTTGTCTCATCTCCTAGAAGCTTTCGAGGAGAAAGTGAAGAAGGATATGAATAAAGTAATTATATGTTTAAATTGAATGATGCATAATGATAATTCAATGTATCAGTTTCTCATATCATTTTCACCCAATCACTCTAGGTTCATTTAAGAATATAAATTGAACAATCTAAAGAAAAATTCTTCATTACCTTTTGGGTAAGGTTTTCCATGTAAATAGTAATATTAAATACTGTAATAACCATTAAATAATAAGGTAATCAAGTTGAAAGACAAGGAAAAAAGGACAATGTATATAGAGGTGTTAAAGTAGCCTTCCTAATTTCTTTCAAAGAGATAGTTAATGAATAAGAGGTTATCTTCATTGCATATCATGAAATAAAGCAACAGAAGTTTATAAGTAATGAACTGAATTAATGATGAAACTAGTCACTTCTTCTTCAGGTATATTCATTAATTATAATTATTGCTTCTAAAATACATCCTAGGTATTGAATAAAATATTAATATCACATATGTGTATCAAAATATTGTAACCATTTAAGTATATAAACATTAATAGAATGAAGGTGTGTTCTCCATGCAGTTGAGAATTGGTGGTTCCTAAGTCATCGGTGATAATAACATAAATTCTAATTTCCAGGTAAATGATTATAGTACAACATTTGTTGAGTATTTCCAAAAAAAATATCTCACATGTCCTTCAGACAGAAGGATACATTATTCTAGTTTAGGAATGAATGTTTTTTGTGGTGACTCATACTCAAATAATAGATCAGTGATACATGAATCATATGTAATACATAATGAATATAAAATTTAAGACTCATATACCCAGTTGTGGAAATACAATTATTTTTCATGAAAAAATAAAATTATACAACAAGGATATATTGAGTATTTTAGTTTGCTTCTTTAGAATAAAACCTCCTAGTTATTACCAATATAATTAGTTTTCAAAAAAAACATTTAGAAATAAAGGTATGCCACAAATCATTCTGAATTAGTTCATAAAAGAGCACGAACTATTCCAAGGGTAATGTAGTGGTAAATATGATTAATAAGAATCCTTATAGTCTTTAAGGAATGGTTAATTAATGTATGGAATATGCATGTTTAGAAGATATAATATTCTTCGGGCCGACATACCGAATAATATCTTGACCAAAAATTTATCAATCAATATAATCTATTGTGGAGTAATTCATAAATTCATATTACCATATCTAGATATGGTATGTGATGTAAATAAATAAGATATATGATTAGTCATACATTTTTACATGGATAAACATTTTCTTTCACTCAACATATTCTTAATTTAAGTATAAGGAGAATAAATGTTATTGTAGACATTACATAACATATATTCTATTTCAAGAGGTGATTCACAAATACTAGATCTATCCCATAACCATATTCCTACTATAATGATTAATTGATATCATATGTGTTTTAGTATTATATAAATCCAGTTTTGTTAGAACATATGTTTCAATTTAATGTGTTTTTTAAGGACATACACAAACGTCCATCAATAAAAACAGAATGTTATTCTATAGTAATCATCTTAAATGTTTCTTAGGATATTAAAAAAAATCTCTATGAATGAAAAGATACAATCAAGTTATAAACTTTATTTCTATGAAAGGGTTCACATATCTATTTTGGATAGTGATTGAAATAATGAAATGGGTTTAATGAATCATGGAGTTTCAAAAATAGGTGGAAATGGAATGATTTACACAATAAGTGGGGAATGAAATACTCTAGAGAAACATACATAATTGTTTGGATAAAACCATGGTGAAGTTTTTATATTCACCATGGCCAGAGACAAATTATTTAGAGTAATAATTCTTACAAATAATCAGTAAATGGTATTTAGCTAAAATTAACAACATTTATTAAAATTAAATAATATATTTCATTTATCAAAGTATAGGGGTCATATTATTTTGAGTACTATGGTAGGTATTCATGTGAGATGATATATGGGTGTTACAAGTGTATTGACAATAAGGATCGATTAGAAACGCCAAGTAATTCTTCTTAAATACATTAGAAATATACTTATCATATCTACATTATATGATCATTTAATTGGATATTTGATTTTAAGTAAAACATTCCTAGAATGTGTCTATATGATTCAATCATAAAGGGATGATAAAAACACAAAATGCCAATTAATGGTAAAAGTTATTGAAATCTTGTTAATGATTAAAAGTATGAAATAATATCCTCAAGAATTCATTTGGAATGAATATTTTCCATGTTTCTACTAGAGTTTAGTTTGAGATTTGTTATTTTCCAAATAAAATAAGTTTGATAACATATGGAAAACAGTTAATGGTATTATAGTTATTTTAGATTAGAATAGGTCTTATAGTTAGTTATGACTGGAATGGAAGTAATTTACCAGATATTGAATTAAAGTAGTAACCTATGTTCTCATTAATAGGATCTACTAAGTTAGATATAATGGTTTATTAAACCAAATTAATTATATATAATTTGACATGTTATTGAAAAATACATGATTTAAGAATTCTAGATAGAAATGTTTTCAATGTCACATGGCATAAATCTATCCAAGTAGACATGCATGGGAATAGCAGGAGATTAAATTGTTGATTTGAATTTCATATGCTTCTATGATGGGTAAATCAAATATTCCAAGATATGTGTAATATATGATATTTAAAAAATATACTTTATTGTAGGAAAATATCAGTTAAATCAAAGAGAACTGCAATAGAAGAGTTCAGAATTCTCTAATTTGACCATAAGATCAAACTCTCTAATTACACTCTTGTCTTATGACCTAGATTAAAGTAGATGGTGGAAAACCAATGGGGATGATAGTGTCCCCCCCCCTCCGATGCTAGTTAGCAGGAGGGGTTAGGATCAACAGATTCCTCATAATGGCCAGAGATGCAACTTCTACCCCTTCACTAATTCTGATTTTATTCTGAGGTTTCCTGAGATTAACCTAGGTCTGAAGGTCCCTTGTATTCTATAAAGAGATCACATGGTCCCGCTATCGAATCTAGAATTTATGGAGGTGGAGAGGTTTCTGAACATATCTTTGGTTTCATGATATTGGAAAAAAACATCCTTTGGTGGATGAATTTGACAATTTTGTCGTCGAATCATAGGGACTTGAAGAATGAGTGGTTTTCGGTCTGTTAGATAAAAGGCATTTTATGGTGATATGTTCTTTATTGGAGGATATTGTCTGTAATCTATCCTATGCTCCCAAAAAGTGTGGTGGATGCATATTCTATCTTTTTCTATGGAGTTACGATCTATACATGAATCGTGGTTATCCTTAAATTATGATTTGGGTAATCTTCCCTCAACTACCTCTCCCATTCCAAATTCCTTAGTGGGTTGGTTTCTATGTGTCAATTCATGTACTTCTTCTGTGTGCCCTCTGATCAACCCATGAAAGTGTGTGGTGGTTGATGTGTCAAGGCATCCAGTCGAGTTTGTGTGGATTAAAGACGGTGAGGAGGTACAGTGTAAGAAGCAGGTGGTATTTCATAATTGGGTGGAGTTCTACTGATCTTTCTATCGACAAGGTCACATAGACGCTAACATTAGATGGGGTGTTCACCAGGGGAAGGTTTCATGGGATCTATCAATAATAAATAAATACATAAATTATTTTTCATGTAATTAATAACTGGGATAAATTTATTTAATAAATGTATTCATATGGAATTTAGTGAATTCAAGAAAAAATTTGATTTGAACAAATATTATATTATTATTCCATGTTCTTTAAATATTAGCAGGAATTACAAGTCAAACTAAATGACATGGTTTTATCATTTAGTTAAGTAAATATATAATACTAGAATGTGATAATATATAACTAATGTTTATTATGTAGTTTAGTTTGTCGTAATTATTATTGGTTACATATTTAGTTTAAATTAAATATACAGGGGACGAGAACTCTTTTCAGATATTTTGAGAAGTACACTATATAAGTCAGATTGGATCTTTATTCCATGGATGGTTCATTAATTCAAAATTGGTGGATTCTCTATACTCTTGATTATAAGGTACATAAATTTCTCAACCAAACATATGATCCAAGATTTCCTTCAAATATCAAAGTCAAGAGCTCGTGGTGATCGACGCGATGCCGAACGATTTATCGAAGCTCCATGCTAGCACCAAAAATTTTATGAATGGATAGTGCATGTATTTTGTATTCATTTTTGGATGATCTATAGGGGTTAAACTTCATATCCTTTGAGCAAAGATCACTGGACAAAAATTTTAGTAGTGCGTGCTTTGAATCGGAACAATGTAAAAAATTTATTTAGTTTTCATGCTTTGTTTAATTCACTCGAGATCCTCAATACCATACCGGTGCACAGATCACATAAGATGATAAGTTAATTCATCCCATCGATGAAAATTTTTAAATTCTCGACCCACTGACTTCCGATGCATGTCGTGGTACCTTCATAATCTCTACAACCTATTGAGTATAATTGATTGACATAATTTCAATGAATAATTTAAATGTTTTTATAAACAAACCTTTTAACATAACTAATAAAAACAATTTATTATTTAGGTCCAGTCAATAAATTGTAAGAAACCCACTCTATATATGATATAATATATATATCAACACATGCATCTTATGTATGAAAATTTATATTCTTCATATGCGTTTATTAAATATACACTATATATAAAATATAATACTATATGTATGCATTCTTTATTGATCATATTCATGTTCACATGCATCATATGCTTTTATATTTAGTACACCTCACACAATATCCCAATTTCAATAAAAATATTATAAGTTCATAATGAAAAACATTAATACTCTGCATGAATTCGTCCAAAATTACTTAGATATAGTTTCATCAAATTCACAAAACCTTGAACAAAAACGTTTTTTGATGATGTGTCCTTATATAAGGTACTAAATGGAATACCCTAAAATCCTTTCAAGCATTAAAAACAAATATGAAATCAATATTTAATATATGTAATAAAAAATAGACCTCTAACAAACAATTAGTTCTACTCAGTATACTAAGTGACCTGGTGTGGTCTCACAGAAAGAGAATTACATATCTATAAAAATAAGACCACCATAAGATGTATCTTATATTTCAAATGTATATTTATATAATCTACTATTCCATGAAATGGAGTGACCACTTGAAATGGATCATGTTAATATAGTAGAATCAAATCATCATTTCATGATTCTCGATTGGACTAACAATGTTGATGAATATGTCGCATGTTGTTTATATTAGAGATGATTAAATCTCATTTCTATAATCCATATGGTTTAACACATCATATATGACTAAAATATGAATGATAATTCATTTACATGGTATAATTAAATCAGTGTAAAAAATTTATTTTCTTATCTAACAAGGGAAAACATCATAACATAGTTGTGCTTCAACTAACAACACGATCAATGAAATACCCAAAAAACCTCATATTAGATAAAAAATGTTCAAACATGTATTAGAAGGATATCAAAATACAATGGTTCTAAATATTGGTATTTATCCAACATAAATTGAAAAATTATTGATAAAAATCATACACCCATAAGTATATCTATGACTGTATGACATTCGATGAAATATACTATGGAAGGTCATCCAAAGTAATAAGTATTTACATATTACCTCGTGAATTTCCTCATTATGACACTTATAAAACTCTTTTTAAATGATTACAATATTCTATTCATGTAAATATTTAGATATCGTGGCATTTTATAATACTTTTTGATTATTAGAGATTACGGACAACTCAAAGTAACACTTTGAGGGGATATTATCATTTTACAGTTCATGTAAAATAAATTATATCACAAATGAATGAATGATAATTAGAGATTATATTTATTATAATAACTTGATATAGTTTAGAAAAATTACATCCAATATCTCATATGTCTTACACTGAGAGATTCTACATGACCATCATTTCATTATTGTTGTAATAGTTTCATCAAAAGATATACTATATTCTCCTTTGTATCTACTCAACATATCCTTACATATCCCATCTAAAATATCTATCATTTTAGATGGTATTTAAAAATGATTTTTTGGTTATTTTTTGAGACCATGGTTCCTTAGATTTGGAAAAAAAATTCATTGTTTCCACAAAATATAGTCCAATTAATCCCTCAATTCTAGCAACCACTCCAAGTATAGTGATAAAATCCATGATCCAAACTACTACCTTCATGGTATCTGATGTAATAATGTGATAAAAAATTGTTGTTGAGTCTACTATGGTGATTTTCATATAATTAATCCATCAAACAGTTCCATAATTTGGTCAAACCATGAATCCATACTAAGATATCAGATCAACTTTTCCAGATTTGAAACTAGTATATGAGTAACCCTTTATACAAATTTCATACTATCCTCTAAGGAACAGTAATATATCTTTATTCATCAAGTTCTTAATAATATGTTTTACAAAAATTTAGTGAATCACCAGGATCACATTGAAATCTACTAGTTATGATAAAATCATAAGATACATAGGTTCAAGTACATAACATGCCATACATGATAGACCTTATGGGGAACATATAAGGAATATTATCTATCCTTTATAACTCTATAAGGATCCTAAATCTTACAAATATTTGTATCATGAAACATTGTTAAGTACCCATTCTTGAAGCTCTTCATTCTAAACAACTTTATTACTTTACCAATATATTTGTTTTCACTTAGTCCAAGAAACCTCATAAATATGTCTTTATATATCTTCATACCCAGTATGTAGACTAATTTACCCACGTATTTTATTGAGAAACGTTAACCCATCCATCAAATCCAAGAATGAAGTATCTGGATGTGATTTATAATAATTATTATGTATTCTATATACAATATCAATAAAATTACTATACTCTCACTGATCCATTTATATACACAATAATATTCCATGTTCTTTATGAAAAAAAATATTTTATTGAATTATCAAACTTTATATTCCATATTTAATAAGATTATTTCAATCTATAAATATACCATTGCAACTTTTATTACATTATAGTCTAATTGTGTGCATAAAAACATTCAGGTTGTATCATATACACATCCACGACTAAATTCCCATTAAATAAAGTGGTTTTGATATCCATTTTATTTATATGTCATAATAATAACGAGTTATTAGGGATAGATAAATATTAAGGAACATTATCATCACAACTAGTGAAAATGGTTCGTCTTCATTAATACTATAAATTTGTCTATAACCCTTTGTCGTTAGGCATAGTTTTTTGGGCGACAATATATTGAACACAAAAAACTCAATTTCACCCTATCAATATTACCCCTCTATGTACATCCACCAAATTCCAGACTTGGTTAGTATACATAGAGTCCACTCATATTCCATGGTTTTAACCATTTCATGGAATCAAAACACTCACTATCCTATTAGTAGGAAGTATTTTTGTCTCTTATGAATGTTACATCATCATCGTTGGCCATGATAAATCCATATCTATTAGCATGCTAAAAAATACTACAAAAAATTTTATATTCTTATGTAAGTTGAGTCTTTTCTTCTTCCGCTACACTTTACGGAACAGGCTAGGCCTACACCCCAGAAACACTTCCTATTTGTTGGTGTTGAACATCTCAAGGTATAACATTCCTCCCATTGACTACTTCATCCATGTGTTGTCTCTCAATTAAAACTCCTTAGTAAGCTAGAAAAACTTTCTATTCAGTGTAATTTTATAAATACTATACCTTTGTTTCCTCGGGATGATCAAAATATAATATTTTTTCGGAACTTGAGCATATCTTTCCTGAATCCAATTTTTATATGATCACTAAAAGACCTCAAATTTTCATAAAAAACTTAATTCATTGTTTCTCTATAAATATTTCATATAGTGACATGATGAATACATTAGATGGAATGATATTTCATACAAATGTTGTAGTTTCTATAGAATATCATTTGAATGAAATATAAAGGTCACACTAACACATCATTAATCAAACCTTGTCCAATAAGGCAATATTACTCCTTTAAGACACACCATTCCATTGTGGTGTTCCAGGATAAATTAGTTATGAAAATATTGCATAATTTATCAAATTATCAGCGAATTTCTTGCACAAGTATTCACTATTTTGATCTAATCCGAGAACCATAAAGCTATTTCATAGTTGATATGGTTCTTCATTCTTAAGCTTATTAAACATTTACAAGGATTCATACTTGTGCTTCATTAAAAAAATATCTATACTAACTAAATTCATAGGTAAAACTATAAAATTACATAAAACTACCACTTTCTTGTGTACTTGTTGGTCCACATAAATCTCTATGCATCCAATAGACCACCACCCCTCTCACTTGTTCTCCAAAAATGTGTCTAACATTTTTTCCAATAAAAAGAATTTATATGTATCAAAATATTCATAATAATATGATACCAAAAATCTATATCTACAGAGTGTTTGAAAGTGTTTATCATTTATATATCCAAGGCGATGATACCAAATGTAGGTGGTATTGGAATAATATCTACCTATATTATTTTGAATGTTTCAAAGATAATTATCCATATATAAAATATATAAACCATTAATTATATTCCCAATACCATAATTAATTAAATCTTATCTTGTTCTTAATAATGAATGAAACTCTCATCTTGTCCAAAGAATATGCAAAAAAATAGATTTATGATTTACTCGAAACATAATAACAATTTTTAAATTATAGGACTAATCAACTGGGTAGACAGTGATTATAAGTGATAACTTCTAATGTAGGAATTGTTTCTCTATTACTACCAGGAATATTAATTTCATTCTTCATTAATTTCATTTTATCTCACAGCCTATTTTCTTCATCACAAATGTGTACTGTACACCCAGCATCTAATACCCATGTTTCAAGGATGGTGGGATTAATCATTATAACATTCCTATTAAAATTATAAAAAAATTTATCCTTGAGGACAATTTTTAATAATATATACCAATATTTAAATGTTTTATAGGTTATTCCTATTAGTGGTCTAAATATGGTTGTGATTAAGTATGTCAAAAAAATACAATAAAGATATATTCATGGGTGATTATTATGTATTTTCCTTTTCATTAATTCCTTCAAATGAACATGCACCCATTAAAAATATTGATCCCTCAAATCTTATCAATTAATTCATCCATGATAAATATTTTACAATGAAATTACCATATTTCATGAGAAACGCATGACTTTTTGTTATTTATTTTGGGATTAATCACAATCACAACAGTTGTGATTATTTAATAGTTTAGTAGATAACTCATTGTCCACTCCCATAAGATATAGAATACTCTACACTGTTTATATGGTATCCCAACATTTGGGGTTTTTTAGATAAATATAACCCAAATGAAACATAAAAGATATGATAAAATGAGAAAATTTATGGAAACCTAGTTTTGGTGTGAAAGTACCTAGTTGAATGATGGAGGTCTTAACCAATGCCTCTTTGTGAGGAACATTAAAAATAGTATTTATGGGGTTTATCCTTTTAATGACTCGCCAATTTAATATACATAATATTGATATTATGTTGATAACTATTAAATCTTATGTAATCATTATATTCTAATGTTTTATTAATTTTTTGTGTATGGGGGACTCAAATGATTTTGTTTTTTGAATCTCCATTTTATCCACTAAATTAACATTCTCACACCACATTATGGAGAAACGCATTACAAAACCTATAAGTCTATATTAATCGTCCAAAATTTTAATTTAAAAATATGTATTTATATCCAAATAAATCATATGCGTAAGGTATGTCAATGATTCATGTAAATTCCTAGACTTATATGTGATTGAAAATCTACAACAGAGAAATCTTGGAGAGACAGATAGCCAACCACATTCACCATTATAGACAAGGCATAATCTCTAGGCTAGTTGGTGATCCATCCACTAGTCCTTCTACCCAGGGAGACTTATGTAATATATAATTCATTTATTGATAATTTTTTTTATTTTTTATCTAATTCATTTATTGATAATTATAAACCCTAATATTGAAAAAATATGCACAAAAACTAAATTAAAAATAATAAATCCTATTACAAACTATGTTTTAGGTGGATGAGAACAAAATTTTATTGAGTCTTAGAGATCATGTAATATAGGGCTCTAACTCCTAGAAGTAGTTTAACTAATATTCATAAATAATACACTATATTCACATATCACAATAAATTTAATTTATATGAATATCAGTGGAATTTAAAATGTAAAAAAATATTTTATTTATTATCCAAAACACGTGATAAATATTCTGAAACATTTAATAAATAATTTTTTAAAAAAACATTTAAAAATTCATCAGGAATATAAATTTTTTTATATTTATTTAAATAGTAACTCTTTCATATTTCATATTTTATATAATTTAAATGATATTTCATGATTTATAAATATTTTACCATTCAATTATTATTATATAAATATTTTAACCATTATAAATGTAAAATATTTTTTAATTTCAAAAATCTTTCAATTTCTAAACAAAATATTTTATTTCTAATCCACAAGCATGCAATATAATTTGGGTAAAATTTATTTAATTTTTAAAATTTAATATTTTGTAAATAATTGTTAAATAAAAATTTATTTAATTAATTATAAAATTATTATAATTTATTTTGTTTATTTTTTTATATATAAATTATTTATAAATTAAACAGTCAAAAAACCTTTGAACATGATTTATAATGATTTTACAAATGAATAAATCCATTTAAATGAATGTTTTAACATTTTTATGTTTACCCTTACGTAATGGGGTATGCCTATAAAAGGTTAAAACCTTATACCCTTACTCAAGTCACCTAGAACTATTGTAACCCACTGTGTAAAAGTAATACACAGATGACCTTCACACAACTCATTTCACATAAAGGTGACTAAGTGGATACCATTAAATTGACTATCTAGGTAATGTATGCATGGTGTTTACCTTTACATAGCTCATTTTTGTAAATATAATTTATGATTTACCATTATATAAAACCAATTACTTAAAGGTATGTCATTGTGACCTTTACGTAAACCATTTAAGTAAAGGAAAGAATTTGTTGACCTTTATGTGAACCATTCACATAAATTTTTTTCTATGGGTAACGTTCACATGACTGCTTGCAAGAAGTGGAATCTTATATTACCTTTACATAGCACATGTAATGGTATGAAAAGATGAAACTATTTTACAATTATTCTATTCTTCAAGAACCAGTTATTCAAACACAATTAAAACATGGATAAACGTACATTGATACCACTAATAGGTTTTTTGATCATATAGTGATGAATATCAATGAAAAAATCCCAATAAAGACTGATCTATATTCAAGATATCAAACATGTGAATTATTAAAAAATAGAGGTAAATAGAGAAACTGGTATTCATGTGTTTTAGAAACAATATTTATCTTATTCAATTGATGGTGTGTGTTTGATATAGATCATGTATGTAGTAAAAAATGATCCCTACTTCCAAAGGACTACACTCTCTAAACGATCCTTGATCATAGTATTAGGATACCTAATTTTTCGAAGGGGTGTTAATGAAATTTTTGTGACATAAAAAAGGATCACAGGGATGAGGGTTTTCTATATAAAAAACATTGCATGAAACTAATGATCATATCACCATCTGAACATAATCATCACATCACCCTAAATAAAAGAGATATTACCTCTTATATAGTCAAAGATAAATGATTCTAGGAATTTAACGCATCATATATTTTACAACATGTTGGTTATAATTCATTAAACTAATTTTAATTGTTAAATTAAAATTTTTTATGAACCATTCTTGGGTTCAAACCTAATGAAAAATATTTATGAGAGAAAGAGTGAGTTGTTTCATTACATACAACCTCTAGTACATGCATCTCATGTATATCTGATAATATATATATATATATATATATATATTATATGTAAATACATGCTTTTTATTTATGAAAATATACATGTATGATATTATTGTTTTAAATGTATGATATATATATATATATATATAATATCATATATTTTATATATACATCATACTTGATATGCATGTTTACATTAATCTTATAAATGTGCATTTTATTTAACATATAATAGTTTTTTAATGCATGTACTTAGAAATTATTCAATATTCAATTAAATAATAAATAATTAGTTATAGTTTGTGAATCTTTTAGTTCATGCCATTTTAGTCACATAATCTAGTTTTCAATATAACATTCTTTCAGCTTTAGGGTGTTTGGGAGGATGATATTTTCAAAAATAAGGATTTGTATCTATGGAATAATGATTGTTACACACAATCATATATTATAACATTTAATAGTTATCCCTTGGGTTTAACTCTAATGATTCTATTTTTTCTGGTTGATTCTAAACACAATTTTCTATCCAGGGGGTCCCCTATCCTATGTCATGCAACAAAACTTTTGGAGTGAATTTTTCATGGTGTTCAAATTCTTATCTGGATTACAAAAATTAACAAGTATTTATCCCTCTATCATTTTTTAACTTTTTATGGTTGAGACACCTTTTTATTTAGAAAGAAATCCTTCTTTTTAACAGGGTTGATAGGTAACTCTTGCATTATTTGAGGGCCCAGTGGCATATTGGCCCATTAAAGCATATCCTAACATCCCAATGTCATAAATCCCAATCCAATGTTTGAGAGGAGGTTTGGATGATAGGTTCTAGACCACCTATCCCAATTTCCATCTACCCACCCATTAGTTGTTGCATGTCCCTCTCTTGCATCACATGCGTGTTTATTTACATCCTATGATTGGTCCCTATGTAACTATGATAGCATGATAGGGAACCCCTTCAATACTACATCAATAGGAAATGTGGATTAATGGATTGAAGAAAAGTTTCATCATTCCTATCCCTCAAATAGAGGTCACCCACTAGGTAATTCCTAACTACATTGTCTTTCAATTGGGCCGAACTATTTCCCCAACCCCTTTCACTTAACCTTCTGCCCACTAGTGCTGAACAAGAGGCCCTATGGCCAAAAGGCCTCCAACTGATGATGGATGTGAGGCCCAATGGATCAAATTTCATTGATGGTCCAAATTCCATGTGGCCCAAAATCCTAATTTAGGTGAATAGTTCTGCAACTATAGTATCACTATAGTAACTCAAAAATACCCCTACCTAGTTTTGAACTCAGGTCTCTTAAATAATGGATTACCAGGGTTGATCTAATTTTCTCTTTTCTTGTTTTCAAAATATCTTATATTTTTTCTTTAAAATAAATTTCTACTCTTAATTTTTCAATTTATAATTCAAAATAAATTTTATTAAAAAAATTATTATCCATTATAGATTCATATTTTATGACTTACTATTTGTAGATCTCAATTTTTTCTTTTTCTTATAAATATTTTAGCATGTATATTATTATTTCATTGTTGTATTTCATTTACCATTTTTGCAGCAACCCTTAATCATAATGTTTGACAATCATAAATGTTTTATAAGTTGATTTTTGTTTTTATTTCACTCCTATATTTGATTTGAATCTTAAGTATTCTTATTATTGAGTTATGAATCTTGGATTATAGAGGCGTAGAAAAACTAATTTTTAAAATAATGAGAATATTCTTTTTATTCGAATATAAAATAACCAATTCTAATATTAACAGATTTATCAAATATAATTAATATTTTCAAACTAAATGACAATTAATTTTTAACCCCCATTTAATAAATCTTTGTTTTTTATCATTGATTGAATTTAAAAATTGTTGAAAATATTCTGGTTAATTATTCAAAGCCCAACATCCCTTAAATGAAAAATTAAGATGAATTGAATAAACATGAATATTCCAAACAAAATCTATATTATATGTTTTAGGTTCTATAGTCATCTAATATGACATGATTTTAATTGAACTACAAAATAGAATACTCTCAAGATCATTGGGGATATGAATTTGGTAGATTAAAAATGAAACTTAAGCTTCAAAAACATAAATATTTCTCTATTAACCATATACTTTACGTTTGATGAAAAAAATCACCAACCCACCAGTTCATTCCTCTGATAGAAATCTAACGACTACAGGAAACTCAAATCATATTTGAATAAGTACTAAATTCTCACATTGTGATAGAAAATACATAGAAAAGTAAAAGGAGAGGGACATTAGTTAATGTAAGGGAGTTTTCAATCAACTTTTTGTGTATAGAATGAACATCAACCACTTTATATACTGCAATCAAAATTAATGAAATATGATCAAAGGAATTAAATGTTTCACATGTATTAGAGATGTTATGTTTGGGATATGGTTTATCATATCCCATGTATGTAGGATTAATACTATCCTATCATATATATTTGAATTTTATTTTCCCAACTGTACTTACCATTTGTATTTTGGAATTGTATATCTATAAATAAAGAACAAGACATCACTTGAGGGGCATGGATTTTGATGCCTCATATTTTCATGGTATCAACGAAGATGTACTCTATATCTACCCCTATATTTATTAGCCAAACCTAGGGATACTCCCCAAAAATACACACTCCAACAATACAACCCATTGCATGCCAAAAACCACTACGCCATGAAAACCATTACCTTTCCCTATAGAAGCTGAAAATTCGCGTTGATGCCCTTCCCAAGTGATTGCACCACTACATAGCACATTTACAATCCATTGAAGAAAATTAGATACTTCTCACTCAAATTTCATTTATTACATGTTGGTGAGGAAACGGATCAGTCCCATGATAAATACTCAATTGTGACAGAAGTATTTTAAGAATAACCCATGAAAAAAGAAGTGTAAAAATAGAATAAAATAAATTGATATTCATATTTTTAATATCGATAAACCTTTCTATGTTGGGAGATTAAAAAAATCATTGGGACGCTATGAAAATTTTCACTATAATTATTGTGTCTATAGAATCCATGTAAAAGGATTAAAGATGAATTATACTGAGTGTTTAGAAAACATTTGAAAAATCACACCCTGATATGCCTCTCCTTCATCTATGATAATCATCTTCTGTCAGAAATTAACCCTTCTAAGATCAAAACGAAACATGTGGCCTTATTGTGGAACCTCCAATATGTTATTTTACATCCTGATTTTTTATTTCTCATTATATCCAACTCCACGCTCCTTTCTTTTCCAAATAATATTATCCCATGTATCTATCCACAAAGTAACACACCTATGTTTCTCCCATTATATGAAAAGGATTCCCTAAAATCAATGTGTGTAATATCAATTTAAATATTCAATTAATATATAATAATACTATAGTAAAATTCCAAAAATATGTGTAGAATTTAGATATCCCCTTTTGATACCACATGATTCCAGTGCTATAATGAAGAAAAAAACTCCTTTTTATTTGATTTTATCTCCTCGTTGAAAACCCAAAAAATATGATGACACCCTTTTACAACTCTAACATAAATGTTATAGTTCCCCCCTATAAAAAAATCCAAACTTGGATGTCTTCTTCATACCTATGTCTACACTGCACTACTGAACATGACTGGAAGAAACAACATCTGGCTCCGTAATAATAGTGATTTCTACTTAATCAATAGTAGTTGTAGAGACTGATTATTCCTTCCTCCCAACATCCGCTGAGAAGTCTATAACTCACAATGCATCACCTCAATATTTGATTTTAATTCCTCCTACCCTAGTGGAACTCTCTCATTATGGGAAAAATGTGTTCTTTTGCGAAGGGTCATTTGCGACGGGTGGATGACCTTTCACAAAGAGTTTGTCGCTGAAAACTATTTGCAGTGAGAATATGGACCCATCGCAAAAGAGCTTGGTGTATGGTGTGCACCAAAATTTTGGAAGGATATTTTCAATGGGTGTAGATACCCATCGTAAAGACTATCTGTTTTTTTATTTGTTTGTGACGAGAGTACCCTCCCGTCGCAAATAGTATGTCAGTGGGAACATATTTACGATTGGATCCATCAGAAATAGTTTCTTTTTACCACCACCACCGCAAATAGTTTCACTCTTCTCTCAACTCCCCTCTCATTAACTCCTCTCATGTTTTTCCCTTTTGTTTTTTCAAAGTTTCAGATTTCACAGTAGAGAAATTTTAAAGGTTTTCATCCAATAAAAGATTTATTTTAGAGGTTTTTATTCATTTTATTTTTTATTTTTTTAGTAAAAATTATTAATAATTAGTAATAATTAGTAATAATTAGTAATATATAGTATTAGATAATTATTATAATTAATAAACTGTAGTAATTACTAATAAATAATAATAATTTGTAATAATTAGTAACAATTAGTTATAATTAGTTACATATAGTAATAATTATTAATAAATAGTAATAATAATTAATAAATAGTAGTAATTAGTAAAAAATTGTAGTAATTAGTAATATACTATAATAATTAGTGAAAAATAGTTCTAATTAGTAATAATTAGTAATAAATAATACTAATTAGTAATAAATAGTTGTAATTGTTAATAAATTGTAGTAATTAGTAATAAATAGTATTAAATAGTAATAAATAGTTATAATTAGTAATAAATTGTAAAAAATAGTAAAAATGGAATAATTAGTAATAATTAGAAATAATTAGTAATAATTAGTAATAATTACTAATAATTTGTAGTAAATAGTAATAAATGGAAATAAATGGTAATAAATGGTAATAAATGGTAATAAATGGTAATAAATAGTAATAAATAGTATTAATTAGAACTAATTTACAATAATTAAAACTAATTAGTACTAATTACTAATGATTAGTAATAATTAGTAAAAATAGTAACAAATAGTAATAAATAAAAATTAATAACAATAATTATTAATATTTAGTAATAATTAGTAATATTCAGTAATATTCAGTAATAAATAGTAAAAATAGTTGTAATTAGTAACAATTAGTAATAAATAGTTATAATTAGTTATAATTAGTACTAAATAGTAATAATTATTAATAATTTTTAATTAGTACTAATTAATGATAACTAGTAATGAATAGTAGTAATTAATACCAAAAAGTAAAAATTAGTAAAAACTAGTTATAAATAGTAATAATTAATAATAAATAATAATAAATAGTAATAATTCGTAATAATTCGTAATAATTCGTAATAATTAATAATAATAGGTAATAATTCTTAATAATTTGAAATAATTTGTAATAAAAATAATTTGTAAAAATTCATAATAATTCATAATAATTTGTAACAATTTCTAATAATTTGTAATAATTTGTAATAATTCAAAATAACTCGTAATTATCTGTAATGATTTATAACAATTCAAAATAATTAGTAATAATTAGTAATAATTTATACTTATTTGTATTAATTTGAACCAATTTGAAGTAATTTGAAATAATTAGTAATAAATAGTAATAATTAGTAATAATTAGAAATAATTAGTAATAATTAGTAATAATTAGTATCAATTAGCAATAATTACTTGTCATTAGGTGTAATTAGTAATAATTAATTATTATTTCTAAAAATTAGCGACAAATTGATTCAATTGAATATTTTTACATGTAAATTTTGATGGTTTAATTTCTACTATTTTTAGGATCCCCATTTTCTTATATCAAATTAATAAAAATTTATTTATTTTATGTTTTTTAGAATAATATGGAACAAGCTAGTCGACAAAATTCTTTATTACATGATCATGATTCGATAAATCATCATTAAAATAAAAATGATTCAAGTATAAATAATGTATATATTGAGGGTGTTAAAGATTTTTTTTATCATTTTCATCATGAAAAGAAGAAGTTGTTTTAGAAGGGATAATTATGTGTCTATGAAAGAAATTTGATATAAGGATGTTTGACACATTTGATAATGTTGGGTGCAATCTATTGAAATTTGGTTTTTGAAAAGATTATGTTTTTTGCTATCAACATGGTGAACATAGTTTTGGAGAAGATTCTAATAATTTAGTTCCAGATTCATCACAGTATCAATATTCAGAAATGATGTGTTTGGTCCATCTCTTCAAAAAAATAAAAACCTAGATCATATTGTTTTTACTCCTATGTTTGAACCATCCCAATTTTATGAGTTATTGATATCTTATAAGGATTCATTATATCCTTCTTGTAAGATAAGAAAATTTAAAGTGGTTGCAAAATTTATGGCTATAAAATCAAATAATGGAACATTAAATAGCTGTTTTGATTAGATATTATGCTTGGTTAAAGCATTGTTACAAGAAGGAAATATGTTGGCTACAAATTAATTTGCGATCAAGAGGCTTGTTCTTAATTTTGGCCTTTGTTATCAAAAGATTCATACATGTTTAAATTATTACATTTTATATAATAATGAAAATTATGTTTTAGTTAGTTTTCCTACATGTGGGAAATTATGTTACAAAGAGGCAAACCTAGGTAATTATTGTTTGATTCCTATAAAAACGTTGATGTGTTTCCCGCTTACACCCAGATTGAAATGTTTATTTATTTCTCAGAACACAATGTCATTGATTTCATGGAACAAAACCAATATTTCAATTGATAAATACTTAAATGATCCCACTGATGGTGATTCATGGAATCATTTTGACAAAGTACATCTGTCTTTTGAATTAGAAGATCAGAACATGCAATTGGGTCTTTCTATTGATGGTTTCAATCTATTTGGTTCTTATGGTATCCAATATTCTTATTGGCTTGTCTTTATAACTATGTAAAATTTATTTCCTTTGATGTTAATGAATATTCCATATATCATTTTCACCTTACAAATTATAGGATATATGAAAATGAATATCAATGTTTATTTGAAACAATTGATTCATGATTAGACTTTATTTTAATGTAAGGGTGTTAGTACGTATCATGTTTTAGTAAAAAAATTATAATGAAAGCTGTATTGATGTGGATAATTATTGATTTCCCAACATATGGAATGTTATCTGGATTGAGTACCTATGGTCCAAAATTAAATCCATATTGTGTGATAGACATCAGAGTGTTTATGCACATCACTAGAAGAAAACCTTGTTTCCCTAACTATCATCTAGTATTTCTTCCAACCGATCATCCTTTTCAGAGGAAAAAATATCATTTTAGAAAATGTACAATTGAAAGAGATGGACCTCCAACAATGATCTCGGGTATTGAGTTAAAATCCAATATATCTCCATTTTATATCATTTCCTTTGGACTGTCTATAAACCTATAAGAGATATATAGATTTGGGAAAGAACACTATTGGATAAAATGGGTCATTTTTTGGGATCTTCTATATTGGTCTGATTTATTAGTCCGTCACATGTTGGATGTCATGCATATTGAGAATAACTATTTTGATAAAATATTTAAAATAGTTTTGGACACACCTAGAAAGACTAAAATAATGTAACGGAATGACTAAATCTTTCCCAAATTTGAATGAAACTAGAACATGAACGGTTTGAAATTTATAGATCATAGAATATAATGAAGCCAAAAGAGGCTTATAATATTTCCAAAGAAAATAGTTTATTATTTTGTCCATGGATTGAAGATTTGAATCTTCAAGATGGTTATGTTTCCAATTTTTCTAGATGTGCAGAAATGGTCATATTACCAGATTAAAAATTGATAACTCTCATGTTATAATGGGAAGTCGTCTACCTATTGGATTTAGAGGTTTTTTTATTTCTATGATTTGGGATGTAGTAACTGAAATATAAATTTTTTTGAGTCATTTTTGTAGTGACAACAAACTGTGATGTAATAAGTAAACTCCAAGAAGATGTTGTTTTAATTTTTTGGAAACTGAAAAAAAAAATCTCATGGGATCTCTCTTATTCAATGGAACATTTGATATTAAATTTTCCACATGATGAAAAATTTAGAGGTATAGTGCAATTATGATGGATATTCTCATTCGAGATATGCACGTATAAATTAGAGAAAAAGGTACTGACATGGAATATATTGAAAGATAAAATGCAGAAGCTTATTTTTATGACGAAATTTCATTTTTCTACTCTCATTATTTTCAATATAAATATCCATCAAAACATCACTGGATGGGATGTAATATGGGAAATTCTAATGGTGAAATGAACAATCTATTATAAGTTTTTAATCAGCCTGAACATGGGTTTGGTGGAGTTCTTGAGAAATGTATTTTAGATGATGAACATCATAGGGATCATACATTTTTTCTTCTTAACCGTGATGAAATGAAACCACTTGTACTGTGAGTGCTCTTATAAATTATTCTATAATTTTTTAGTAAATTAATATTATTTTATTTATAGATTATATGACAATAATATCAAAAAATAGTCTCTAAAAATTATTATAGCTGATCTTGAAGACCGTTAGAAAAATATTTTTTCCCAATGGATTAAAAAAATAGTAAAATAAATTGTTTATAATTTAACATATGAAGCCAATTTATTTCATGTTATATTGATATTTTTTTTAATTTTCAAGTATCTCAACATGCTGATAAAATTGATGATCAATTGTGTGTATAGAGTATCCCACAATAAAAAATGGTTAAATCTTATAATTCATACATGGTGAATGGTTTTTGATTTCCTACATATTCATATACGGAATCAAAAAAAAAGTGAATAGTGGTGCTTTATTGATGGGATCTCATCATAGGGAAAGTAAAGATGAATTTTAAGGCATGCTAGAACAAATAATTGGACTATGATATCTGAAAAAGATTTATGTAATGATGTTTAAATATCATTGGTTTGATAATGAGAGTGGCTTGAGCACTCATATGTTCCATGTAATTGTTGATATTAAATATAGAAAACCTTCTTGTATTAAATGAACCATTTTTTTTTTTGATAATTCACACATCAAGTTGATTATATAAATTATTGTAATACTTTAGTAGAGTTTAGTGATTTATAGAGAATAATAAAAATGAAATCTTGGGAAAATTAGTTTATCCAAAGTGAATGTGGTTATGTTGAAGTGAAAGGAATAGATATTTTTTAATAGACTACTCCAAATCCTTATTTTACATGAACATTCATGAATATTGATGATGACACCCCATAGTTATGGGTGGATGGTGACGATGATGTTATCAATGTAATAAATGTATTTGAAATGGAAAAAGATAATGAAACCAAAACTCCTAAGGATATTTACAATGTAGAAGTGAAATATGAAGATATTGACACCATAATATATGAATATTAGTATAGTGATGAATATTGAAACTATTAATTTCTGGTTATAATCATATATAATAAATATCTCGACATAATATCTTTTTTCAAAAAAAATCTATGAAAAATAATTTTTTGTTTCAGATGGACTCTGTTCTATTTCATGAGTTACAGGAAGCTGATCTACCGAGTGACGAGCATGATGTAGCCTCATCTGACCCTCATACGAATGTCATTTCAGCGATGAATCATAGGGGTTGTGTTCTTGTGAGATTGATGATACCAGATCATATCCCCAAGCAACATCCACACCTTGACTTCGAACCATGCATGTAGAGATATATTATTTTATGTATTTGAGTTAGTTTTCATTAATTTTGATTAATTTTTTTATATAATATTTTTTTTATTATTTGTTTTCTTTTTTCACGTCTTTTCACATAAAACAGTTGAACATGGAAGTGTTATATTGCAAAAAAAAATCTAGAGCATGGGTTACACGGGATCAGATTCCTATTGATGTTCAACCCCACATATTTGATCATTGGATTGTGTGTAAATAAATAATATTTATTTTGAAATTTATTTAATTAATTACTTGATATTATTAATAATTTTTAGGTTTTATGGTATCTCATCGATGATATCATGCATGACTTTATTTGGGAGGCATGGGTGGGTTGTATACATGACTGTTTTTGTCAATGTTTTCACAATATAAGGAGGAAATCAATGCATGATGCGAGATTCATAGATTTTGATCAGTCTCTCTATGCTCACTAACTAGATTAACTCTTATCTAGGGTTTGGGATGGATTATATTCATATTGGATGGGAGATACTTTTCCAAGGAGAGCATCATTATCTTGACATAACTAAAGGAGAAAAGAGGTGGTACATCAAGCCAGTAGTCATACATTCATTACACATCGAAATCATTGGGTACGTATTTTTTTAATAATTTATATAACATTAATTGTAAACTATTTATTTTGTACTAATATAGGTTGTCAAACCACCTGATATTACAAAATTTTTATGTCTATTGGAGGATGTACAGAGATTTTGTCACCAGAGATATTAGAGGTGATCACTAGTGTTATATTATGGTCAATATATTATCTTTTTGAGTTTTAAAATTAACTACAAATAATTGTTTAATGATTTTAATTTTAAATTGTCATTTAAGGAGTCATATGAGAACACAATATCTCAGACTTAAGACAAGATTCAGTCCGAGAGTGAGGATCATACCTCTAGTGCACAGGAATTGATGATGTAGCATGGATTCTTGCAACTCTGTATGCCTTCATGAAAGGTTGAGTGGTCGGTATTGGCTCTTGATTGACGCCTTTGAGTTATTATTGTACCACTGCGATGCAATCATGAAGTTCTAGAGGATATTTTGTAGATTTATCATCATCTGTTGCACAGTATGAGGAGAAGATGTGAGATCAAGGTGAACTTATAGAGACCATGCATATGGGAGTAGGAAGATCTCTGTCGACAAAAGAATTTGTAGTAGGAAGAAGAGATGTGTCGATTCTAGTAGTAGCACCACGAGTTGGTGATTGAGTACATGCGACATTTGACTCATGTTTTAGGGTTGATGTTCCCTCTACTAGTTCCTCTACCTCTTCTAGACGACCCACAACATCATTGATTTATATATTTTCCTCATATACCATTATATGTAAAAAAACTATAATATTTTTATTAATCCATATATATATATATATACATTTCTACATACTGTGTTATTTATACTGTTGAAAATATTGTGTTTTTATCAGTTTTTTATTTTATTAATTTTTGAATTTTATTATTGATTTTGTATTCTATTTTTAATTTATTTTTATTATTTTTTTATTATTTTACTATTGCTATTATTTTTTAACATTATTCCGAATATTTTTTTTTGATTATTAGATTTTTAATTGTATTTTTTTATTTTTTTATTTTAATTATATTTATATTAAATTTATTAGTTATTATTGTTATTTAAATTTTTAATTTTTTTAATTTTTTTATTTTTATATTAATAAATTTTATTAATATTTATTTTTTATTTTATTTTATTTTATTTTATTTTATTTAAGTTTTTGTGACAGTTAGTAAATCTCGCCACAAAACGGTTTTTTAAAACCCAACTAAACTATTTGCAAAGTGGTTTTCTGCAATGGGTTATTTATAATAAGACCCCATTGTAAAGGCTTCAATTTCCACTTATGTCTAAAGAATATATATTGGGTGTAAGACCAGAATCACCTGACCTGGACATCTTCAGATTCAAATATTTCATTATCCTTATCGATGGTCTTCAACTCATGCACAATGATCGTCAGCACCACAAATCCTATGAATTCCCCATTGAAACTATATTTTTCACTTCACCGCATACCTTTACATCAGTCCAATAATGGGTGTCATCAATTATTCCCCATGCATATACCATCGATCTTCTAAATAATTTTCATCCTCCACTGATAAATTAACTCTTGAACCCATCATTAAAAAGTGTACAAGAAAATTTCAAATTATGTAATATAACTAGTACATCTCGCACATCCCTCAAGATTATCATACAAATTACTTTTATAGTGATATAAATATCACCAACAATAATGAATGCAGAAAAATATTCACTGTCCATATTTTAACAACCAAAGTCACCATCTTCGTATGAAGAGAATATTTACCACATTAATGAAATATAGTATGGCATTTCAGAATCCACCACCTTTTCATTATAAAAATATGACATGTGATAATCAATTCCAATATAAATTAATTTGACTATATAATCTATAAGATGTACATTGGCATTCTCAAATTTGGTATCATGTGTCATATTTTCTTCCTTTTTTTTCAAATCATATCTATTTCTCTCCACATAGAACTTCTTATCATAAAAGGTAAACATGATTTTTCTTATTATCATTGATTGAATTTTTTTATTACCATGTATATCTATCACCACAAGAATACCACTATTACCTGAAGGATCATCCCCATTGGTCATTCTCCACATCTCACTCATCGGAAACAATGAAATCACATCATCCCACTTTATATTGTCTTTTTTAAACTACAATGTGGTGATGATGTTATTATATGAATCTGGTAATGAACCCGAGAGAATAAAAACATTGTCTTCTTCATCCGTTTCAATAGGTATTGTTTACCTTTATCATTAATTTTGGCCACCACTAATGACAGCTCCATCTAATGTTTAGTGAACTCATCCAGATGGATACCTAAATCACAAATCTCGGGATTTCACAAATTATATGATCATTTTTTATATATAAATGTTTTTAGGGATTTTTATTTATATATTCTTTCATTATTCACCTAGATCTCATATGGATCTATCGGATTTATCACCTCACATAGGGTATTATCAGTAAAATACATCTCAATTGCATTTTTTGCTAACTCATTCATATCCCACCAATCATCATCGCTCATTTTATTTAGGTTCAATGTTTTAATTCTAATCTCATTAATTTTATTCTCAATGACCTAAATATTTTTTCTCATTTCTGCCATCGTGTAAGATCATTTTCCCATTGAACAGTTTGATGTGGGTAGAAATCCGATGGAAGGAGTCTCCCATATACAATCAGTAAGAAACATGGATAATGTCCACATATACTAGTTTTTCAAAAACTATTTTACAGTAGAAATATTTTGATAATATTAAAAGTAAAAAAACAAAAAAATAGAGAAATAAATAGAGAATAAAATTTTAACATGGAAAATACCACCATTGAATAGGATTAAAAACCATAGGGTAACACCAAAAAATTACATTATAATCATATATTCTAAAAAATAAATGTTAATTGAATGTAACATGAATTAAAATGATATTTTAGAAATCCTATGAAAATCACACAATGATATGTCTTCTCCTTTACTCGAATATTAATCTCATGACATAGTGTCACCCCTTAGAGATCAAAATTGAATATGTAGTTTCATTTCCTCACATAAAATAAGTTGTTTCACAATAATACTGGTCACTTCTCATTCTACCCTATTCCACGATGTTTCCCACACCTAAAAATCATCCCCCACCTATATGTCCACAAAGAAGAACACCACTTCTTCTACCATTATAAGTGATGGATTCCCTAAAATCCATTTGTGCATCATACCTTCAAATATTAAAATAATATGTAATGATCATATCATAAAATTCAAAAAAATCATTGAATAAAGATATCCACCCTTTAAAACCGCATGATTGGTGAACTATAATGAAAAAAACTCATTTATATCTTATTTTAACTTCTCTTTTTAAAAATATTGTTTTATGATATCATTATTGTGGATATCCCCATATGGTTCAATTGTGTGAAAACTCAAATCCCACATTATTTTATATGGGTGTGATAGGGAGATAATCATGTAATCTTTTTAGGGAATATGAATTAATTGTATGATAATTACAGGTAAAGAAGAAGGTAAAGAAGAAAATAGAGGAGGATGAATTGAAATATGAACGCCCATGGGATACCCACTCCCTAATTCCCTAGGTTACAGTCTCAATTTATCTATGATTAAAACCCCCACAAAAATATTTGTGAGTCCCCACACCAACTACCCTTACCCCAATTTATATCCCCTAAACCATATCCAACCACTTTTGATATCCAAAAAAATTTATCGGAAAGGTCAATAATGCCCACGGTAGTTCCTTATATCTTTAAAAACTCGTCACTAGCACCTAGTACCCTCCATAACTCATGGTAGATAACTTCTAGTATTTCCTCACAAGTCTACATAGTAGAACTATTATTAGACCACCCTACAACAGCCACAGACCAGTAACCCAGAAGCTTCTCTATCTCGCTTCTATAATTTCCCTCACCATGAAAAACAACCTTGCCCTCAATAAGAGGGGATCAATCCAAAATTTCCTTCATTACATTCACATAACTAGAATATTTTTATACCCAGTTATTTTCTAATACAATATCTCTATGCATAATTAATCATCCCCATGTATCTCATCTGATTCCAACATAAGGGAAGTCGATACCCTCTAAAATCCTATATCTCTGAAAGCCATCAATAATCCTTGTTTCCTTCATCAAATGATACCTTTAAACTCAAGTATTTAAATTAAAACACAATAAAATTAATTTTTATATTGAGAGAGATGTTCCAGTTAATTTATTATAAGTATAATCCAATCTATCCCCATAAAATCTCCTAGACCATGTCCCATATGGACTTCATGTGTGTAACAAAACAAGCCAAAGTACAATATAAATATGTATCCATGCCATCTCATGAAAGACTCAAAGGGAGTTTCTGATCACTATGGGATGGTGACAAGAACCCAAGCATCCATATAAATCCTTTGGGAATAATTTTACCCACAACATAAGAAATAATTTCAAGGTTCATGCTGAGAACTTCATTATATAAATAAATCAATACAACCATATCATGATACAATGAGATAATAAAAAACTAAGAGTATAAAAAACTACCAAAACCAATATTATACTAGTTCATGACCACCCACGATGATCGAAGTCACATTCCCTTGGCAAAAAAAATCATGATCCCCTAATGGAAGGCAATGAGAACACAAGAAACTATTTTAAGAACATAGAGACTAAAAATGCCACATATTACCAGTAGGGTGTAATCTATATATCCCAATAATATTTAACCAATGATTCTATATATTTTAATAATAAGGTAATCCATAAGTTCTAAAAGAGATTATAATAATATAGAACAAGTATTTTATTTTCAGAATAGGAAACTAACTCCATTATGATCAAATTACAAAAATATTGGTTTTTAAAAATAGAAATTTAAATATTTAAAAACCATTTTGAAAACCAAGATGAAACATTCCATTAAATCATTTGAGAACCAAACCTTTTCTTGAAAATATTTGAACACCATGTCAGTGGATAATGTTAGATCATTTAGGAAAATTTAAGAACATGAAACAAATATTAACAAGTTGTACATTTGTAAATATTATATAATCAAGGTGTTTCATTTTAATAAGAAATTTTATCAAGAATGAAAATCAATCAATAAAGGAAACTCTATTGAAAATTATCTAAAACTATCACTATCATATATCGAGTATCATGTGTAATGATGTTATGGGTATGAACAAGAAATGATAGTGAGTTCACAATAGTCTAGATAGTAAATATATTCTGACTAATATCTTGGAATACATAAAGTCTAAAAGGGGTCTCAAGGAAACCAAGTCCATGCACAAATGACTTTTTGGCTGCACGTCCATAGCCTAAACCTATCATATTTTCTACAAGTCCACTAGCTTTTGAGTGAGTCTTATAGAATGGAAAGAATATATGTCATCTCATCCAACTATCTAGGTTCTCATGACTAGTCAAAATATGGTGAGTTAGATTATTGTGTTACACAGATTTATAAGGAAATCCCAATTTGTGTAAACATGGGATCATTACATCAACATTTCAATTCATTATCATTTCTCATCTCATTATAACCCCAAATATCCCTCAAATTAAATAATACCTTCATAAAAAATCATCAATGGGAAGAACAATAGTCAATTAAGTGACATCAATTGTTTTTCAAAAGAATGTATCATCAAAAATTACTAACTAGGATTTCATGAACCATCAATTTTAAATAACGTTTATATTTACCAACAAACATTCAGTAGGGTAATCACACAAGATTCCTTTCACAAGTCATTATAAAAATACCAAACTAGCCTTTAAATCAATCATTTATTTCAAAACATCCCTAAATCTTTAGAAAGAATCTTCATAATATAAAATAATATAAGTTATTTAAAAATAGATTCTAAACCATTTGTAAAAAAATTCATAAATAAACTCTTTCATTTACATCAAGGAATATCATTTTATAAATCAAAACCTAGGCCCATTACCTCGGTTTCATCAAACAATATAAAAAATCTATTTTAAAAGGAATAAAAATATGTGGCATTCAACAATAATAAAATAGTGAGATAAATCAAGATAACAAAAAATGTTCCCTTTCTATATTTAATTCATAGAGAATGTATTAGATAAAATTTTATGTTTTATTTCAAGGAAAACTTTATAGAACTTGTTTTTTAAAATAAAAAATTAATATCTAGGAATTCAAAAGAAATGGTGCATTACGAGATGAAATAATGGAATAGAAACTCCTACCTCAATTAGATTATTGTACAAAACCTAACGATGGATCCTAAATAGTAAAACGAGAATCTCTTTGAATGATAAACAAGGATAAAATCACCTCTAACACACTCTATTTGATCTCCCTATAGCTGGACACATGTTACTCCCCATGAGGACAATGAAAAATGAAGACAGTAAAGATTTGAGTATTTTAAAATAAAAAATAGGGTGTTCGAATTTTCCAAAATTAAAACCATAAATTTAAATTGAAGGTTTTGGGTGTAGTGGAAGCACTTATTGGGACCAATACCCACTCAATTAATATAATATTGAATGGGTTATTCACATATTTTTCAAGAGTTGAACATCATGACCAATGAAAATTTTCCAATCGAATATAGACAAGAAGGTCACCGAAACAAAGAGTAGATCATTTTTATGTAATAATTATAATTAATTTAAATAATTAAAAAGAATGATTACCTTGTTCATGATATATTTTTCTTCATTATATATATTGATCATATGAACCGCTTTCAAAAATCATTCCATATGCTTATATGATCCATGTGTAGAATCCCTCTAGGGTGATCCACTCATGTTCCTTTGATCTCTGAATGATACCGATGAATGGTCAGGTGCAAGTATGGTCGATTGGTGATCTTTGTTATCTATATTACTTCTCATTTTTTTCATTCCTGAATAACTTATATTTAGTTTCTAATTTTTTTAGTGGATATTATAGAGAATAGGTTAATTTTATAGTGTAAATCGTTGTGAACAAAGATTTCCAATTAACATCACATAGAATGTATTACCAGTCTATTTACATTCCTAGGGTTTGGGTTTTTAATTTAAATAACTGCACAAGTTCCCTTAATAAAACTTAAATCTCATGTATGACATCATGTTGTGTAATAAAATAATATTATTATGTTTATTCCATGGCATTTGCAAATTGGTTCAATGATAATTATTATTTTACCATCTTGTAAATTAATATTTATCATCAAAATCTTTCATGGTCCACTAGTCCTCAACATTTATTGATTCCTAAGTAAATTAAATATTTATTCATTCAATAAATAAATATATAAATATTATATATCAGTGTAAATTAACAATTAACTTGTGAATAAATATGTATTTAATTTATGTGATCATTAATCCTAAATAAAATTATTCTTCCATATTGAGAATATAATTTATTCCAATAAATTAATTCAAATAGAATATTATTGAGATCAATGGGAACACATAGTGTGTGTCCTTATAGGCTTCTTTCTCATAGTCATTATGCATTTTTATCTAAATTCCTAAAATACTATCAAGAAATGGGTCAAATCACTTTAGAGAAATAAGTTTATGATGCTATGTTGATAACCACATAGGATCACTCATTGTGTAATGTAATCTCTTTGTCCCAATATCTCATCAAGGAAGTTTCACAATCATAGCATCAACTTATATTATTGATGTATATTTGTTTGACTATCTGAAAAAAGATAATTGTAACACCATGGACAAGGAACTTAATGTGATTTTTCTATGTCAATTAGTGGGTTGAGAGATCAAATACATTAATGTAGAAGTGAAAAATTCTTCCTAGACAAACACTTTAATAACACATCATTTTTAACACACCCAAAATACCCAACGTCACCATGAACTAGCATCATCATTGTTTATGTTAATTCATATAATTACACAAGTTGTAACTTTTATTAATAATAATCATATTGTTTAAAGACCATTACACAAGCCTGAAAATTTGAATATCCAAAATCACATAAACATATGGAATTTATATTGGAGAGTATATTTTCAGAATCCCCCCTCTTGGATATTTCTATATGTGAACTTCAAGAAAATAAGACTCATTATTTTATGAGTACTCTCACCAGATAGTCAATGTCACATCCCATCCTAAAAACCCATTTGACTATGTTCTGAATAAGAAAGTGATAAGACCTAAATAAAATTCATAATCCCTATGGACTAAAGGCTAGGACCAAAAAATTTAATAACAATTAGAAGGAATGATTCCAACCAACATGAAACAAAATACCAAAAGTATATATAGATACAGTAGAAAGAAAATCAAGAAAGAAATATGTCCTAAAATAATGATCCAACATTATTGTTACAACATAAATATATAAAACAAATCCCAAATTACATTTCAAACAACCAAAAGGTTCCACCAAAACTTTAAAAAAATAATCAATGTGATATGTTGTAAATGTCCTACCAACTCAGCAACAGTTACCCATGGCAAGCTAACACTAACCTTATCACCTCACTATCAAACCTTTCTCATTCCTTCATTAAAATATAATTCAAGTTCTATACACCCAAAAAGGAGTGTGTTGGGTGTTATATAAATAGGGTTTGTACGATCTCACTCATGTGTTCCATATAATGTATATATAAAATAATCATAATATTCTAAAATCAATGGAAAATAATGAATGATAAACACCTAAACAATTTCATATCAACAGAATAATAAAACGTTTCCCATTTTTCCATAGTTATAAAAAAATCTTGGTAGAATGGTTTTAAATAATAATTCTAGAAAATTATTTTAATTTATAAAATAATACATATTACATAAAAAATTGTACAAATCCAACACAAAATTTTTAACATTAAAAGGATCAAAAAGGTTAGGATAGATAGATCACTTGTACCAAAATAACAATTAAAAACTTGTGTGGAATCATGTCCATATAACCCATGCATAAAAGTACAGGTAATATAGGAACACTTCAGAAATTGATCCCCCTAAATTTTAAATAATGCACTATATCCTATGTATCTATGATCTAATATATGAAACAACCTATCAATGTGAACATCCCCCCAAATTCATTGGACAATATCAAATACTAAACCCTCCACCTCAATAACCAAGGCTCTCATGTGATACATATATTTAATCAATTGGAATGGTATTTTCATATTTTAGAAAATATTTCAAATAACCCTTTATAATTGAAATTATACTTTTAAAATACATTTCACTTTTCATTTCACTATTACTTGAAAAACACCTTTCTTTTACCAAAACGTGGAGGAAATACATCCTTCCTCAAAAACATATTTACACACAAAAATCAACTTTTAAAAAATATTCAAAATTTATTTGTAAAATAATTTATAAAAATAAGATGAATTATATTTCAAATTTTATAATATAAAGTAGGAACCACATACCCCAACTAGGGTTTCTCACCAACCACAATGGAATATACACACTATGAGGGGAAATGGAAAATAAAAGTAACAAATATTGGCCCTAAAAACTTATCTTATCATAGAAACTAATTCATAAACATAATTGGATATATGATAAGTCATAAAAACACATAACATAAGAAACTCTCATGTCACACCACAACCAATATCATATCCAACTTCTAGAAGATGAACACCTGACACATATAGAAGGAACTGAAGAAGAATCATCATCACCTGATCATAAATCCCATTAACTCATCCCAAATATACTCCCAAATAACAGTGAAACAAATACAATGAGAATATAAAAATTGTACAAACCTAAAGATAAGAAACCAACCAAGATAGAGATCAAAATTCCAAAAGTATGAGCTCCGAAGAGAAGAAGTTTTTTTCAAATGCATGAAGAATACATAGGGTTTCAGGTATAGAGGATGAATGTGAATGATATAATTTCTACTTATATAGAAAAAAACCCACCGGGATGAATTAATTAATGTCATGATCCATCAATTCATTAATTTAATCCCTTGATTTTCCTATTTGCTGAAAATGTGTCACCACGGTTAACAAATCTCAAATGAAAAATTAATGTTGTGAATGGAATTCAAATATGAAATGATTTTAATTCCATTAAAATATATTCATTGATTCTTATCAGGCTTCATACAGGTCATTAATTTCCCATTCATAGTGTGAACATTATCTGGTAGCTAGCGCCCAACATAGTTCGCTTATTAAACCCCTGGATTTCCTCCAGTAATCATTAATAATAGTGTATAAATTATTAAAATTAAAAAATAGTACATAACATAAATATTATTATAAAATTATCCCCAACATAGTAATTTACATCCCCATAATGTTGTGTGAAATAAATATTCTCCGAAAAGAGGTGAGGTCACTACTCCTTCACTAACAATTCACGCTTCAATGTGTTATAAGAATATGATCCTAGCCTCCATAACCCATTTTATTATCAAATAGAATTTCCACAAAAGGATTTAATATGAAAATTAATTATCTAAACTAGTTTCTCCATAATATTATAATATAGGTCTCACTTGTTTTTCTATTTCCATTGAACATAGGATGGATTAGGGTGGTACATTTTGAGACGTGATATGTGTGAGAAATATGGTATACATATTAATTGAGCTAGTAATGATAACCAATAACCAACCAGGCCAAGTATCTCAATGATATAAAATGGTCTAGCATATCTCAGATACATATTTACCTATTTCCCAAGAAATTGGTGACACAACTCGGTATAAACAATCAATTAAACTCACTCATTAATTGAAAACACTAAATGGCATCATCGATGCTCTCCATATGATTTCTGTCAAATCTGAGTTATACCCAAACATCAATTTATATCTTGAATCCTCAAAAAAATCTCTTGAATAAGACTTGGTGACACTGGAGAGGTCTCTACCACCTCTAAAAAATAAATATGTGACCTAGATGGGGGACTATAAATATCCTTTATGGGTTTTATTCTATTAGATGAATGAAAAATATTACTAAAAGAAAACTAGACTAGTCACATATGATTGTCTCTCTCAATCATCTACAAACATATCAATTAGTTTTTTCATTGATGTTTCACCATGAATATGGATAGTGATATTCTAGAAATAAAAATTCAGGAAATGAAATCATATTATTGATGATGAGGTTTTGGTGGATGTTTAGGCCCACAAGAATGGAAATTTGTATCTCTGAATTGGATCCATCATCCATAGAGTCTGTATGAAATGCACCAATTAGAGGAAATACAACAACACATATAGATATGAATGTAAGTGATGCCTAAATCCTTAGAATGTCTAGAGGAAGATTTAGATAATATACTTGGATGACAGTTTGTTAAAGGGAAGTTATTAATTTTAGAAAAAGGGTAAGGTGGATGGAAACTAAATGCTGTAGAAAGTAAATACCAAAATGGAGTGGTGGTAAATAAATGGAAGATGAGACCTACAGTTTGGGATAAGTGAAAAGTGTTCCCTAGGCAAATAATGATGCCTATTTTTAGAAGAACCTAAGACTACGATTAAAGAATATGAGACTTATTTTTCAATTCACTATGAACTGGAATTCATGATGGTTCTAGAGGAATGAATGTGTACGCATGTTACATTTAGATAAAAAAAATCATTGAAAACAACTAATCCTGATCTCACATGGTCACATTTCATAGAATACATGCTTTAGAAATATGATACCATGGAAGGGGAAGATTATGTGGCTCCTACTACTCAAGTTGAAACTAATTTCATAGAAAAATAGAGATATGAGGAAAAAAATTAGTCAGTAGAGGAATAGACATGACCAGTTGAGGTAAATTCTAATCCTAGTATTGTATTTAATGTATGCACTATATAGATAGAGGAAATTTTTCCTTCCAAATAACATCCAAAAGTGAATGATCCACAATCAGAAGAGAAATCGTAATCTATGTAGGAATAGAAGTGTCAAGAATTTAATGTTTCAGTTGATTATACATTTTCTTAGGTGAATAATGTATACATGAGTGAAATAAAATATACTAATTGGAAGGAGAAGTGTGTGATCTCCATGAAATATGAGGTCTATGAGTCATTGTAATAATATACACGTGTGTTGGATGAACTCTCTGAAAGAACCCTCCTATTTTTTTGAGTCCTCTAAATGAAAACAAACTTCTTTTATGAGTGCAGGTGAAGATAAGGGTTTTTTAGAATTCGCAGTACTTTGAATGTTCTATGCTACAGATTTAGCTTGTTTTCTAGGAGTGAGATATGGAAATGAATTCACTATTTTTATTGAATATATCCATATCTTTGGTAATCAATTCCATTCTTTCATCAAGATTTCTAATGCTACAAAAATATTTAGATTAGTTGATGTGATCCAAGGAGGAGGGAGCTATAAATATCCACTAAGGAATGTCACTGAAGTGAAATTATATAGGGGAGAAATAGGACATTAAAAACCACCATACTGAAAGAGCATCAATGTGCTCCTAATGTTATTAATGTGCTGGAGGAGGGTCCAAGGGAAGACTTCACCCGTGTAGAAAAATGATTTTCCATTAAAAATGTGCCCAGTTCAAAATCTTCATTGTCGGTACTATAAATACCATTTGAATTTTTTTTCATAGTAAAAAAAATCGGTTATTAGGCAAAATTTATCAATTTTCCTAGGATTGTGAATTGTAAATCAATGTGTATAATATGATGATGTGTGGAAATAATAGTATACATGACCCCTATTTTAAGAGAACGAATGATGGTAGTTATAGTGAAATCCCTCATTGTACCCCCAACGATCATAATGAAATTGATGTTTGTGCCATGTCAAGATGTTATGAGAAGTGTTATTATTTAGAGGGACAAAAATTAGAACCAACACAGCATGATCTAGATAAATGGGATCATGAAAATAAACATTTAAATGGTTGTGGTGATTTTATGTTTCATGAAATATGGTAGTCTCAAGTTGATCTTCCACAATTTGTTTCTGAGTTGGGGAGTGGTATTTGTAATGTTCCATTGGAGAAAACTTTATGTACCATTGGATCATTATATGTAGTGTCTAAGGTTGAAATGATTAAGGAGATACAATTTTTTGAACATATATTTTATGGGATATCATTTTCAAATTCAAAATAATAATAATATGTTGATATTATAAATGAGAATTTTATTCAAGTGGTGTAATGTTATGAATATTTTTATCATGTATAACTAAAGGATTTTGGGTCTTATTTAGATAGGCTATCAAATTCATTTCAAAATGGTTATCAAGAATCAAGATTCTTTTATATTTTCTTGGATTCTAGTTCTACATCATCTAATTTTAAGCTGGTTGTGGAGTCCGGTAATATTGTATTTTATATTACTCAGTGTCATCCAAAAACGATTTTTGGAATTTCCTTTCTTGTGAAGAATTCAAAATAAAAACAGGTTATTCTAATGTTGATATTAAAGAAACTACAGTTGATGAAATTAGTTGTGATCATATTCAAAAAGTAAGAGAGAACATAAACATTCTTAATCCCGATGAAGAGAAATTTGGGAATGTTCAAATTATTTTTAGACAGAATTATTTGGAAGAACTATTAGTCCGTTTTCAAAGGAATAGAAATTTCAGATATGAGTATAGGAAAATTGAAAAAAAAACTCATATTCTATTAGTAAATAGGTGTTTTATAAGTTCCAAGGACTACTTGATATGTTATATTGAAATTATATATTTTAACACTAGAAGTTGAATACCAAGGTGCATTTATGGACCTCATCACCATGACTATACAAGTGGTGCATCAAAGAATGATAATGAGGATACTTAGAATTATTTTTCCCCTTAAGGTCAAGGTTGATTTTCATGGTGTAAGAAATGATAAGGATGTGTGTAGGGGATATCTATGCATGGTCTTTGAGAAAATTATAACACAAGATAGTGAGGTAGAAGGAGTGAAGGGGACATGCTATTGGAGTGAAAGGGGTATCTAAAAGGGGCACAGTGTTGGATTTGGTGTTCTATAACCAACTCTTTGTACATTAGATTACATTTATATTTAAATATTATAATATTAATAAGACATGTTATTATATATTTGTCATTGTTCTACCTGACATTAATGTAACAGTGTCCAAGATTATTTTTCGCAATGATAAGGTCATATCAGTTCCTCACTATGAGGAGAACCTAGACATTCTACGATGACATTTTTAAATATAGTTCCATGATCAGATAACATACTATGATGGGACCCATGGAATGAATATCATCACATGTGAGTACTCATAATAAGATGTGAGTTTTTCTCACTATGTTCACACAAGGTAATCTCCAAAATGGAAGATTATGATAACATAACTTCTTGTAGGAATTATTAATGTTTATGTTTCATCAAATATTCATATATTCAATTGTGTGTAATGGTCCTTAGACATTATTATTATTATTACAATTTTTCATGACTCGCATACTTTGATGTACTGACCAAAAAAATAATACTATATGTTCATTGGAGGTGGGGTACATTGTGAGAATCATGAATGGAATGTTTTAAATTAGCAGTTCATGGAAGGATTTTCCCTTCTATATTTATGGAATTTTAAATATCTTCACTTTGATTGAAATGGAACCATCACAGTAAATACCATTTTCATAGTGTAACGAAGAGTTTCTTTTAAATATTCAATGAAAGATGTATCAACCCCATGTTGAGTGAAAATATTAGTTTAAAAACTCTCAAGACATAGTTTTGAAAACATAAATAACTTTCTTAATTGATTTTTGTTACTGATTTCATAAATCCAGAGTGTTTAGAATGGTTTTTTAGAAAGGATATTTTACCTAACATAGAAAACATGCATTACCAGTCAAAACAATCTTAACTAGAAGAACCTTTACTTTTGTAGATTTGATGGATACAAAATTCATTGGACATAGATTGATAAATGCTACTATGTATATGTATAGTGAAGTCCATTGAATGAAGATCTACCAAGTCTACCATACAAACATCATTAGATAAAGGTAGATATTATTTCCCAAAAAACATTTGTAAAATCTATCAGATTAATTATTCCATTTCACCTAATGAAAAATGTTCATTTGATTAAAAAATATCTACTACATGGAATTATAAATCATTGTAAAGGTTCAACTAGGATGACCATAAAATTATATAATTTTTATCCTTTCATGAGAATAAAGATTTTAAACAAATTCATTGCATACAAAATTGATGAATTTAAAATATAACCATTAGAAAGATTCTTATAAATATATTTATTATTTGAGGAGGAAGAATATCTTAAATCATTGATGATATAAGAGTCATTTTAAATCATTTTTTAACATCTTCTTACTTTTAGAGAGATTCATTTTAATTATTTAGTGATTATTTTCCTTAATGATTCACCTATGAGGATATTCTATATATGACATAAGAATTTTTGTGTTTGTAATTTTTTGCCCACTAAATCAATATATAGGGATATCATGTTTTTAATAGTTATATTATTATCTAATCTTTTATAATAGAGGGAGTATATATATGTGGAAATAGAGACTTATAATGATCTTTTTATCAATGGATTTCCTGATATAATAAAGAAATATATATAGGGTTACCTATGGTTTTTCCAATCTCACACCCCAATGTTGAATGTCATGTGATCTCATCATTTCCAAACACATCACATCACAAAAAATAAATATATTATGTGTTTTAGGATGCATCCCTATATATCCCTCCCTATTAAGTTCCAGAATCATTTTCTAGAATTAGGAATAATCACATCATGTCTCACCTGATGGCACCTGGTCCATCACATAACTAGAGTAACATGGTTTAATGAATGTCAAGTACATCAACCTCATGACATCCTCCTACTACTCATGACCCCAAAACATATCACATTTTATCTCATCACATCACTACCTCATCACCTCATCTAACTCAAAAATTCATGGTCCATCTATGTTGAAGGAAGAGCAAGGAAGAGGGGGTAACTAGTCATCTGTATCACCACAATCCTGGATATTGAGTAAACAATTGGAACCTAGAACCCCTAATAATTTGTAAGGATATCCAACATGGGAGGGGAACATATATAAATAACATAAAATACATTATATATAGACATCACTCAATACCCATGTGACGTACCTGGCCCAGATTCCACATAATGGGTGCCTCGATCTCGGTGGACCACATGGCATCAAGCACATCTCCCCAAACACCAGAGGCTACCAACTAGCAGTGAGGGCCTAGGGTGTGTCAATGGGAAGACTTTTCCCTCATTACCAATGTGTATTATTGTGGATAAATATAAACGGATGTAAATAGTTTATGCAATAAAAGTAAATAGAAGGCACATTGTAAAATAGAGATACCAGTAACCATAATTGAAATAACTAGAATAACATAGTAGCATACAACATCTGATGATGATATGTCATGTCACTAGAAAACTGGAAAAAAATGGATACAAAATATCATTAATTACATGTTCCAAAAAAGTATAATGGAAATATAAAGAATATCCCAATTATCATGATCTTTGGCTCTATCATCTGCTATCATGCTCTATCTTAAATAGAGGTAAATCTAGTGTTTGAAGTCATATGCTTCACTTTATCAACACTTTCATTCATGTAATATATATAGGGTACCAAATGGTTCCCATAGATGGTGTGAGAAAAATCTCAGTGGGTCACCACCAATGATTCCTATATCATCTGACTCATGTAATGGAAATGTAACACTATGAAATCATGCATATATAAAGTAAAGTAGTACAATGTAACTAAATACCCAAGTACCTGGTTCTTCCATCAGATGGAATCTGAATGTAACAAGTCCATTAATTTATCATTACCTGTTTAGAAATAAGTCACATGTTAAAAATAGTAATGGTTCCATGTTATGATGAGGTCACCTGCAATGAAATTTAATAATGTTGTTCCAAGGTAATAAACAAGGCTATATAGAACTAAAGGGTCGCCAACTCAACAATAATTGTACCCTGGCTAAGGGTAATATTGTAATCCAAGGAGAATATTCCAAGGAAATCCACAATAATATACCTTCCAAATCCAAGGTGATTTTCCAAGGAAAAAGAAGGATAAGTAGTGACTGGGCCCTATAATATTTAATCGTGGCGCATACCTGTCAATGCTGGATCTAAGGAGTGTGTCTAAGGTATCCTTTAATACTATGAGAGATATTCTATGTTTTCATATTGGGAATCCAATAATATAAAAATATTAGTATCTAGGATTGTCTCAATATTAACAAGATGTATCCTTGAATCAAAGTGGTGTTCCTGGGTACTCACAGAATTCCTCAAAAAGAAATCAAGGCGAACTCGATTCGGGATACTCAATTTTAATTATAAATTCATGGAATATTTTATTTGGTTCAATCCTTTCCTTTCATTAGTGTGATAAGGGTAGGTATCATAATACCATTTAATCAAGTTATATTCAATCAATAAGTCCATTTGGGTCAAGCCTTTCCTTTTATTAGTGTGAGAAGGCCAAGTAGCATGTAACCATTATTAATTCCATCTAAAGAAAATTAAATAATTAAGGTTCATTCCTTTACATTACATTAATGTGTTAATGGGTGATACATACATGAAACCTATTAAAAATTCACATTTTATTTGATCAAGTAATATATATAATATACATGCAAATTTACTTTTCATATATAAATATAATTTTGAAGAGTTAACCTTAGGCATGTCAAGTGGAAGTGACATGGAACATTCCATTCACTATTACATGATCCAACACGAACTTATGATAGTGGGGCCTACCATTAGTGTGGTCAATTTCAAGTGCATCCGAACAATGGCTCAAAAGTGTCAAAACACAAAAAACTCAACTGTGGAATATTATTATATATGGGATGTTCGGTGTTGTTGGAGTAACCACAAACAACTAATCACATATATTGAAAGAGAATAATCATATTGTTATAATTATTATAATCATGGCATATAAATTCAATAAACAGAACCTGATGAAATTAGTGGTCCCCACACAACAATCCGAAATCAAATAACTTGAGGGATGACTTATAGACCACCCACCTTAGGGTCATATGACTCTCCACCTCCAATGTCGGCCACTAATTAGGCTTTAAAATGGAGTAGATTTTTGAAAAAGGGAAAATTTATCACACCTCAATAACTAGGTTGATAGAGAAATAGAATAAGAAAGGCTCAAATAGACTCAAGTACTTACTTTTGTGCATCCAGCGGGACAAATTGAAGCTTGATCAGATACTGGATGAAGAAGATCATTAAATACTTACCTTAGTCCTTTAAGGAGATCTAAATGGGAAGTAAAATATGTTAATACCACATAAACTCAAATTAAGAGGGAGGGAGTGTCCTAATTAGATCGTTAAGGAAAAAAGGGCCATTTCACCCACATATTAGCATGTGCATCATTTTTTCACACGGTTTTTGAAACCGTGTTCACACCATGCACATGTACCAAGGAAAGAAAGGGAACTCACAGGGTTAGGCCATACAATTAGTTCAATCATATCACAACTGGGTGGTATGGCTCTGTACATAAATATTCCCATCGTACTGTTTTCATTAACCATGTGGACATCCTACATGGTTTACTATAAACCATGCACCCGTCCTATTTTCTCAAAAATAAAGGTTTTGAGCTCCGAACAATACTCGAACACCCATGAGACTTTCACTATGTCATTTTGAATCCAAAATAAGTCCAAAATGAATAATTAGAACAAAACATTATGTATTCATACCTAATTGAAAAACAAGGTTCTTATAGTCTTCCCCCCCCCCCCTTAAAAAGAACTCATCCCTAATTTCACCTTCCACTGGTGTAGAAATGTTGTATAAGAACAATTTTTCCCACTGAGCACATAGGTCGCCCTCCTGCTCCCATGTCTCTTCCTTCATGTGGTTGTGATGCCATAACACCAGTACTAGAGGAAATACTAGACTTAGAGAACCTTCATTCTTTGGTCGATGATGCACACAGGATACTCTTCAAAGGTAACATCATCATCTAACTCTAATTCCATAGGGATCAAAGGTGTGAGATGGTTCAACATGATACCGGAGAAGTTGTGAAACTAGGAATATTTTGTGAATGGAATGGTACCTTCAAGGTAGTAGAAACCAATAGGCTACCAGCCCAACTCTCTCTAGGATCTCAAATAGACATATTTAATGATCTAATAAATTACCTTGCTTCCATAACCATCTATGCCCTAGCCTATGTGATACCTCAAGGAAAACATGATCCCTAACCTCAAACTATAGAGGTCTTCGATGGTGATCACCATAATATTTTTTTCTATAATGGGCTGTAGTCATTCTCCTTTTAATTAGCTAAACCTACCCTAAAGTGTCCAGAACGAAATAAACACCAAGTAGGGTGGTCTCACCTACCTCTATCTAGAACATGGGTAAATGAAACAACCTACAGTTTAAGGGATCAAAAGAAGAAATCGAAATTGTTACCAGGAAGCTATTCTAATTGGAGAACTCAATAAGAGGGATATTATTTTCCCAATAACCACCAAAATCCAAGAAACATGCTCAAATCATATCCTATAGAACCTATATTGTATGTTCTGATTTTCAATTTTTCTGAGGGTAAAAATATGTGTTTATAAGAACCATTTTTCTCCTATCCCTAGATAATCCTTACTAAAACCATGACATAAAATAGGAATCCCTATCTCAAAAGATAGTATGATGGACCCTATGTAGTTGTATGATTTCACAGATATACAATTTTCCCATCTCATGAACTGAGAAAAACTCCCGAATATGAATAAAGTGGGATACTTTCATCATTCGGTCAGTGAGAACCAATATAGTAATGATACCTCTAGGATACCAAGTTTAACCAACTACATAGTCAATAGAAACATATTTCCATTTCCATTCTGGGACTAGAAGAGACTATAACAAGCATCCATGTCTCAGGTTCTCTACCTCCACCTACAGATAGGTGGAACACATAGTGATAAAGCCTGACATCTGATGTTTGCTTCAAGGCCAGCAATACTGGCATCACATGTCTCGATACATCATCAACATTCCTATATGATCTTCCCACTAAGAGGTGTGGGGTTATTTTATAATCTCCTCTCACATATCTGTAGGGACCCAGATACATCCATGGATAGGTAAGATGTTCTCTCTGTTTATAGACATATCTGGAGGTAGGTTATCTCCTGATATACTCTCACATTGTACTAAGCCTTCAGAATCTAAAAATTGTCTACTCTTCTCCTTCTCATAGAGGGAAGTGGTAACTATCAAGGATTATAGGTATGAGTACTCATGAATATCACGAAACTTCATATACAACATAGATAATAGGTCCATTAACTTCTATTCATCCCTGGCTTTCCATACTGCATGTGCCTAAGTTCTTCGACTTAGTACATATGCAACCACATATCCCTTATCAGGCATATAAGTAAGCTCAAAATCAATGGATTATAAATATTCAACCCATATTCTCTATCTAAGGATCATGTCACATAGAGAAAAGATATATTTTAGTATCTTGTGGTCTTTGTGCACCACAAAGCACTCACCAAATAGATAATGTCTCCAGTAACGTAAGGAATGGAATGCAACTACTAGTTTAGGGTTTTGTGTTCACTATTTTTTCTCATGAGGCCATAGCTACTGAGATCCATACACAAGTGCATACTCTCTATTCGTGCCCCTAATGGTTTATCAAGGGTCATTACACCATAGTAATATTGTATCTACAGTTTGAGGACGTACACAATAGATACAGAGATAAATGATTTTGATGAACCTATATCAAATTATCAAGATACTATGGTAGATGCCACAAGAATAGTATCTCGTACTATTGATGGTCTTGCAGCCTAATACTTAGGTATTTTAGTAGTGCGTTCAATTGACCTAAGCCATGGAAAAATGCATTAGATGGAATACCATGATCATAACTGCTCTATTGGTGTTGCTTGTGGTCAGGGGTCTAGCTTCCATGGCCACAAACTCTACATTAGATAGTCTTTCCATTACTATTCCAACATTCCTCATAGTGTGGCACAAAATAACTAACTCATGAATGTGGATATGCACAGATCCTTTTCCACTCGAAGAAAGTGGAACAAACCTATAGAAATGGGGATGATTCCCTATATGATAGCAAGCTTGAGAGTCCATTAGGACACTATCATAATAAGGCTCCAGGTTCCCCCATAGGCCACACTGATGACACACTTTGCTTCTATTGGAATGATCACTCTATTTTTTACTACCCTGACACGAAACCTCAAGAGAGCACTTCCTACCACCAAACGTACTATTGTCCTCATGAAAAACTGGTCCTCTTTGGTCAATACTATTATCATCCCTCAGGTTATGCTCAGTGATAATAGATTGATTAACTATTATAGAAATGGTAAGTAGGAAAAAGGCAATCACCTATGTATGGATGGCATATTTCATCCCATCCTCAAAATTTCTAGCATACAAAAGATCATCAATGGGCAGAAGGGGTGCAAAGAGCTGAAACTCTGTGAAACAATTTGATTACTCCATAATAGACATAGAACCCTACTCATGATGCATAAACCATATATCATTATCAGATCTTGGTTTTTGAGGAAAGAACCGATCATAAAAGGTAGTCTGGAAATCAACCCATAACATTCCTAGATAACGATCAGCTTATGTAATCACATCCCACCAACACTAGGCCAAATCATGGAACATGTATGTAGAAAGATTGACCATATTCTCTAGATTCATATCTAGATGCTCAATGATAGATAGGGTGGATTCTAGGAAAGAATCAGTAGCCTGTGGACCACCATCCCCTAAAATTGTAGAAGGTTGTTGCTGCTGGAACACATGAGTTACATCAGCCATTGTAGGTGAAAGTTGTAGACCACGATGCATGGACTACATCTGATGTAGGAAACTATCATGAACATGGGAATCAGTGCCTAGATTATGTACAATAGGTGGTTCCTCAAGTGGAGCTCCTAGAGGTAAGAGTGGTGGATTAGGGCCCACCATGTCTGGAGTGTTGTCATCACCACCCTCCTGGTGTATGATATGAGGACATCGTGGTGGCATTGGTCTACAAATTATAATCACATTCCTTAGAACATGCATAAGCATAAGGATAGAATCACTAGTAGAATATAAACATAGAAAAACTAACTACCCATGGAATACTACCACAACAACCCACATAGATGGGTAGGTATCAGTAAGCGCTCAAGTATAAGTTTCATTTCATTTTATATTTAATTACCAGGTTCACTCATTTATCTTTAATAATATGAGAAAGTTGGATATGGATGCACAACAAATTCATTTTAGATGTCATGATTCTATTTGTAATGGAGATCCATTCCTGGTGAATCAGTACCCATACACATTATCGCTAGAAACAACATCCATTTATTTATAGCATAATGGATCGAATCGATAAATTACTCATCCCAACCCATCAGGTACCATACAATGCATGAATTGAGACATGCAATCACTTAATCACATCCAAAATTAATATATTCATAAGAAAACTATCAAATCATCACTCTAAAATGACAAGCATATCAACCAATGCATGTATTGAAATTCAACTATATGGCATAGCAATATGCATGACATGTGTATTCTAGTTTCCAATAGTGACGCATGCAACAATGATCCATGCCCTAATATCATCAGTCCAAAGGTAAAATAGAATTTCAATAATAATAAAACTCAACAACACAACATAGAATGTGAAACTCCCAATGGTTAAATAATGCCAATTTTAATTGGAAAAATATAAAAATATATATATAATTAGGGTAACATGGCTTCTGCCCTGAACCTGGTTTCACGATGACCAAGAATGGATAATGAACAAGTTCCCAAGAATTACTAATCTTTAATCTATTGTATCCATATAGTAAACAAGAAAGGAACCTCCTCTGATACCACTTTGATATTTCTCGTACTTGAATGCCACGTAATGGGTGCCCCGATCTCGATGGGCCACATGGCCTGAAGCACAACTCCCCAAACGCTAGAGGCAACCAACTAGTAGTGAGGTCCTAGGGTGTGTCCTGGGGGAAAATATTCCCACATTACCAAAGTGTAGAATAGTGGATAAATATAAATAGAGGTAAATGGGGGAAGCAATACAAGTAAACAGAATGCGTAGTGGAAAATTTAGAAAACAATAACAATAATTGAAATAACTGAAATAACATATAAGAATAAAACAAATGAGGAGGATATGTCATGTTTCTGGAAAAATGAAAATCATGGATAGAAGATAGTATGAAAAACATGTTCCACAAAAATTATAAAGGAAATAAAAAGACTAACCCAAGCAGCCAAAGCCTCGGCTCGGTAATCTGCTATCAACCTCCATCCTAAATAGAAAGCAATCAAGTGTTTGAATCCATGTGCTTCCATTTATCATCACATACATTCATGTAATCTACATTGGGTACCAAACAACACCCGTAGAGGGTATGACATAAAACATAGTAGGCCAACAGCAATGGTTTCAATATCATATGGCCCATGTAATGGAAATTTAAAAGTGTACAAGCATGAATATATAGTTTAATGTAGTATAATGTAACTAAATACCAATGTACCTTCTTTAACCCTTAGCTATTGTTTGAACATAAACAGTCCATTAATTTATTATTACTATTTTATAAATAATTCACAGGTTGACAATAGTGATGATTCCAAGTTATAAAAAGGCAACCTGCAATGACATTTAATAATGACTTTCCAAGGTAATAACCAAGACAACATAGACCTCAAGGGTCGAAAACTCAGTAATAAATGTATCCTAACTAAGGGTAAGAGTGTAATACAAGGATCATTTTCAATGGAATTCCATAATAAGATTCCTACCTAATCCAACGTGATCGTCCAAGGTAAAACGGGGTTATGTAGTGACTGGGACCTATGAGATTTTACCATCACACCTACCTGTCAATGATGAATCAAAGGAGTGTATCCAATGAATCCTTTAATACTATTTAAGGGATTTTACAATTTCATATTGGGCATCCAATAATAGACAAAGATAGGAATCCAGGTGGGTCTCAACCTAAGAAAGTCATAGCCTTGAATTAGAATGGGGTTCATGAGTTCTCAAGGCATTCCCTATTAAGAATCCAAGGTGTGCTCGAGTCAGGCCCCTTCAATTTTATTAGGAATTAAAGTAATATTTCAATTTTTCAATACCTTACTTTCATTAGTGTGATAAGAACAAGTAGTGTGAAACCATTTAATCCATTCATAATTAAACAATAAGCCCATTTGGTTTAATCATTTCTGTTCCTTAGTGTGACAAGACCATGTATCATACAACCATTATTAATTCCATTTAATTCATATTCAATAATTAAGGTACTTTCTAATACCTTCCATAAATGTGTTAATGGGGGATATATACATGAAACCTATTAATTTTTCACTTTTAATCCGATCTAGTCATATACGTGTATACTTTCTAATTTCCCATTCACATTTAATTATCATTTTTATGAACATACCTTAGACAAGACAAGTTTAAGTGACATGGTAGTTTCTATTTCCCATTTCATGATACAATAATAATTTATGATAAGGAGGTCTACCATTCATGTGGTCAATCTCGAGCACATCCGAACAATGGCTCAAAAGTGTCAAAACAATAAAAAATGAACTATGGAATATCATCATACATGGGATGTGGGGTGTTGTGGGTGTAAACAGCAATAAATAATCACATATATGGAAATATCATAATCATATAGTTATAATGATTGTAATCATTACATATAAATTCAAAAAATGTCACCCCATGAATTTGGTTGGCCCCGCATGACAATTCCAATATCAATGAACATGAGGGTTTAGTTATAAACCACCTACCTTAAGGTTGTAAAACTCTCCTCCTCCGATACTGGCCTCTGATTTAATATATAATTGAGTATATATAAGAAAAAGGAAAAAATCTCACACTTTATGACTAGGTCAAAATAAATATTGAAGAAGAAAGGCTCTAATGGACTTGAGTACTTATCATTGCGCATCCAACGTCATGAACAGAAGCTCGATCAGATCCCTGATGAAGAATATCTTTCAATCCCTACTTATTCCTTCAAATAGTACAAAAATATAAGGAAAACCGTTATATCCAAGATAATCTCGGATTATAAGGAAGGAGGAGGCCTAATTAGATCATTATGGGAGAAATGGTCATTTTACCAAAAAATTAACCTGTGCACAGTTTTTCTACACAGTTTTTTAAACTGTGTACAAACCCTGAATGGTGTACCTATGAATGAAAGGGAACTTTCAGGGATAGGTTGCATGGGTAAGGTAAACTGTGTGCCAACTATGTGGAAATGCTCTGTCCAAAAACATTCCACATAAACTATTTTCTCAATTCATGCGGACTTCTCGCACAGTTTAATATAAATCGTGCATGAGGACTACTTTCCCAAATAACTGGGTTTTGGGCTCCTAATAAGCCCCATACACACTCAGGACCTTCACCAACTCATTATTCATCCAAAATTGGTCAAAGATAAAGATTTATACAAAATTTTAATGGATCCATACATGACTGAAAACTCAGGTTCTAACAACACAACCTATAGGTCTATAATAATTGTACTACAGAGTTCTACCACACTACCACTACACCACATTTAAACCATCACCACTTAATCCAACACTATATAAAACATGCCACACCACTACCACAGAATATTCACATTTCCATATTCATTTACTAATCTAATTCATTCACATTTTCACTTCACATCCCACTTATTTACCAGCATATGTTTTTCCCTTTTATCATTGAAAAAATATTTTATAGATTTCCAAGAAACTAAAATACCCACACCACACCACAACTATCCCATACCACATCAACCATCATAGTCATTCCACACCAACCAAACCATCTTATCACAAAACCCAAACATTTCACAACCCAAACACATCTCACAACATAGTTTCTGCACACAAAATCTACACATCGTCGCAATAGATCAGTACCACTACACAACTCAGCCTTTGGGAACCCAAACCACATTGTACCAGACATAATATGAACCAAAACCACTACACACCACAACCACTATGCACCACAATAGTTGTGCACCACATCCACTACACACCAAAACTATTTATCACCATATTTCAAAAATTCTATAATCATGTCAATTCCAACCATCCACAACATCACTTAAAATCTATACACTCCACATAGCCTAGCTGATCCATACTACCATCAATTAATAGCCTAATCCACACTAGGATACAAAAAAAATAAACCACATATAATAGAGACACATCTCATCCACTATAAATATTCAAAGGTATTTATCAAATTACCCCTTTGTTTAGAATGTGTAATATCACACAAATAAGATTTCATGGGAAAAATCTTATTAGACAAATATACATTCATTTGCCTTTTATTCATGGTGTGATCACACAACAACACAATAAGGGTCTCAAATAATATCAAAAACTGTTCAACTAAGACTCCCAAATTCCATTGTTTTCTGTATTAGCAACAAGTATGATCAATATCATCAACATTATATATCAAATCCATAAATAATGTGATATCTCTCCCATACTCATTAATTTAAATTATTCTAATCGATTATCTTATTATATAGACCCTTAATATCAACCCAAAGAAATGAAACCCCATGAAATCCCCACACATAGCACATAAATAGGTGAGAACAAGGATTCTCTACCTTAAGAAAGATTTTTGATATCATTGCACACCACAGTGTGAACAAGAAACATACCAAAACTAAAGATACACCAGTAAACTCATGGATCATCTTATGCCGCATTAAGGTTTTTCAAAAACATCTTCTAAAACATAACTCAAATGAAACAAAATCTCTATAATGGATTACTTGAAGAATAACAAAAAGAAACATAGGTATAATGGGGAAGGAACTCACCACTGATCACTATTGGGTGACCCCCAAAACCCATGGATTGAATCACAGTAAGATGGGATGGAAGATATCCCAGAGCCACTATAGTTCACCACAAAATTGAGAGGAACCCATAGCTGAATGTTAGGGTGTGGATGCACATCAAACCTATAAACAGACTTTAATTAACCTAAAATTCAATGTAAATTACACTTTTATATCCTCAGTTTCATCGTTCTATATAAGTTATACAATGAAAACACTTTTTTGGATGTAAATTACTTTTCCACCAAAAAACATGGAACCTCAGATAGGAATTAACTTACACTATAAGTTCCACATTTATAGTGTAAATACATTTTACGCTCTACACCCCAGGAACACAGAAGCTGTAAATTTTAACTTATAAAAGTCATAAACCACACAATTACACCATTAACTCCTCTTTTATGACATAAATAGACTATTGTAGCTCCAATATCCACCAATACTCCTTGAACCTCCTTAGGTAACTCTCCAACAACAAACCATCAATGTAAAGGTCTAGTAAGGCATATACCATTACATTTGATACCTCTAAAATGATTCTCATACTAGAGAATCATAAAAACCCAAAGAAAGATATGGTTCTGAATAATCACCTCATTCTCAAGGATATGGTTTCATATCAACACTACCACCAACAAAACATGAAAAAAACATAATGCCTACAGAAATTTCCACTGAACAATGTCACACCACAACTATATCATAACATCTCAATGGGAACAACACCACACCCCCTAGTACAATCCACCAGCCACTTCTTTCCACATTTTCATCCACATCCTCTACACAACCCAATCCAGCCATTTATACAACTAACAGAATCACTTACCTAAGCACACGAATCAGAAATACCATCTTCCATTATAAGATATTATCTTCTTTGGGTGGCACTGACTTATCTACATGGTTATAATTATTTCCTTGTAAAACACACCTTAATTAGGATTTAGGTTCTCAAATTTTCATGTGTTTGAATGTTTATCACAAATCACTCATCACATCAATAAGGAAACAACACATATCATAAAACAAAAAGATCTTGACGTAACATCATATGAAAAAAAACAAGGAAAACATGAAATAGATCCAGGTACTGGGAATACATCTTCATCTCTCGCTCCCAAGTACTCTCTTCCATGCCACATTTCCACCATGACACATGAACCAAGGGAATGCTTCATAAATTTCATACGATCTCTTAATGATCCTAGAACTCCATTGGATGCTCCATAAATGTCATTTCATCCTTTATATCCAAATATATCTATTATAGGACGTGATAGTCATTGTAAAGATACTGACGAAACTAAGACACATGAACGATTTCCTAGATAAACTCCTTCCATGGTGGAAATTATAACCAATATAACACCTCATCCATAATCCCAAACAACTAAAATGTCTAAACAAACTAGGGAGAAATATATACACCATATACTTTTATATATAACATTACATGATTTTAAGAATAATTATACATAAGAGTACAATCCAAGCATCATGAAGTCTAGCGTCATGGAATACTAGGTACATAAAACATAAAACATGTGGAAAAAATACACCTCTTTATTTAATATTCATAAAGAGATCCTAACTTCCTTTGATCCCTTACATCTTCATATGGTACCTTGTGGAACACATGAACAAAGGGATGAGATAAAATACTAGTTAGGGAATATAAATAAGAATAAATACATAGCACATGGGTTAGAAAACATGATATAAAGAAATAAAAATGCATGTAACATAAGGGATCATAACATATAAACATGGATTCATATAAACATGGAATCATATTAATGTGGATAAAACATAAAATATGTCATTAGTACAAGTGAAGTCTAAACGCTAATCATGTTTCCCATAATAGTATGGTCCAAGGCTAACCACCAATCATGTTTCCCATACTAGCATAAGCCAAGGATAACCGCTGAGACTATTGCACATAGCATCTCATGAAACCTAACATTATCCAATAAATTTGAGATCTATCTAGGTGCACCCATCATAAATTTCATGAATATTTTTTCCACATAAATAATCATACGTAATCAATCTTACATATATATAAGGGTTACCCATGGAATGGATTGGGTACCACAATCATGAAATAAATTATAACCAATGGTCGTATCCTGAAAGTGTCTATAAAAAAATGAATTAGAAAATAAATGGTAGTACATAAGGTAAAATAGTCTTATATCATGGAAATTGATGTCAAACTAAAGTGACAATATGTAGGAAGTGTATTAGAATCAAAACACTTTTGTGCGGTTTTAAAGAAAATACTATAGAGATTTTAAAATAGAAAAGTGGACGATCTTATATATATAAAAATATTATACCAAGATGGTTTTTATAATAAAAATAAATATTTTATAAATTGAATCTTGGCATAAAAAAATAAATTGTACTTGAATTTCGGAAAAAATTTGGGAAGTTCCCTTAAGACAAGATTTCTTACTTGGATGTATTGAAGAGGGAGTCGCTTACAAGCATGTATATCCCCACAAGAGAATGAGGGATGGATATTGAAACATGAGTTTGGAGAATATAAACATGATGTATAAGTTGTCCATAAAAGTAAAATACAACTTTATTTGGATAAAAATAAAGATAGGGAACCCCAAAAGAATAAAGGCGGTTCAGGTTGAATTTAAAATGGATTATCAGTATAATATCAGGTGTACTTAAGAGTTATCACTATCAGAAATAAGATCTATACCAACGGTTTTGGGAAAACTGTTGGTATAGTTCACTTATATGGACCTATACCAATGGGTTTTCCAAAACCGTTGTTATAGGTCACTAATTTGGACATATACCAATGGTTTTGGACAAACCGTTGGTATAGGGGGGATCCTAAACCAACGGTTTGGGGAAACCATTGTTATAGTCCCCCCTATACCAACAGATTGTCCAAAACCGTTGGTATAGGTCCCAAAATCAATGAATCTATACCAACGGTTTTGAGAACCGTTGTTATAGGTCAATACCTATGGTTTTGAGAACCATTGGTATAGTTACATGTATTTTATATGGAATCTTCTTAAAGAGAACATTAAATAAATCAAAATTTAAAATATTTGTGATAATATATATATATATATATATATATATATATATGAAATTATGTTCACAAAATTCACGTTAGGTTAGTGGTTAGGTCATTCAATCATAAACTGCAGGTATTGAGATCAAAACCAATCAGATGTGTCTTTTTTTGAAATACATATACCAACGGTTTTATGGAACATTTGGTATAGATTTTTCATATTACATATACCAACGGTTTTGAAAACTATTGGTCTAGGTCAATGCCAATAGTTTTGGGAAACCTGTTGGTATAGACCTAACACCACAGATTACTTGTCCACGGTTCTCCAAACCATTGGTATAGGATATACCAATGGTTTGGAGGCCTATACCAACGGTTTCAAACCATTGGTATAGTGTATTTTTTAACTACTGGCTTAATTAGAGAGAATTTGATTTCTCACATTTTATACATCTTGAGGATAGTATGGTCGGAGGTGTGTAATCATACCCTATCATAAGGAATTACACATAAAATGGCCTAACATTCAGGAAAATCTTGAATTAAAGTGAAATGGAGGGCATCCCTTACCTTAAATCTAATGGTGATATTTTCATGAACATGATGACCTGAATAATAAATTATTTTTATAAATTAATAATTTCATAACCTATTATATATTTATAATATTTAGTATAATTCATTTTAGTTCATTTATAACCCGTTGTATTGGTTATGAGGTTAAATTACATTTTTCAGGTCTGTTTTCTTACTTAGTTTTAATGATCGGTTCAATTATTTTAATATTCAGATATGAGAGGACCGATTTGTGATATTCCTAACACTATATTGGGGGCGGGGTTGAATCAGTGTTGGGGACTTTTGAAACTAATTCAAATGTTTAATCCCTAAACCTCTTGACCTGTAAGGATCTGGATTCTATTATTCTATTTTCCCTATTGCATGCAATAATAAAAAGAAGTAAAAATATGCACATGATATTTTTTCAAGGTTCACTACTCAATTAGAGCATCCATGTCCATGTCATGCATGGAAATGACTAGTTCATGGATTCTCTACTATAATTTGATATGTTATTATAGTGGTTGAATTGAAAAAAAATCCTCTAGTCAGTGTGGGTCCCTACACTTTGGAGGGGGTGGGAAACAATCCTTTTCACTGGATTGGTGATAGCCTAGTCCAACTTGCATCCTTTAGCTGGTTCATTATACTACCTATGGAGACAGTCTTTTTCCTTATTCAAAAGTCGGGTTCTTCTCCTGGTCTTCTTTTTTTCTCTTCATGTGATTACTTGCAAAGCATTAGGCAATCAATTCTCCATTATTTCTTTCTCTTCTTCTCTTGTGCAACAACAACTACACTATACTTCCTCTTAATTATTCATAGTGAAACAACCAGCTTCACTATTCATCTCATCTATTTTTTATAGAATCACATGGAAAAATGTGATTATTCAGGAAATGAAGATAATTTCACCCAACATCATCAAAATTAATTTCTCTCTCTTTCATATGATCATTCATATGACATTTAGGTTGAACTCTTCCTTCTACTTCATCACATAGGTTCACAAACAATTTTGGTTATTTCTTTTGAGTGCCTTCACATATACATGTGCATGCATGCATGCACTCACCTCGTCTTCTTCTAGTGTGATAACCCTAATGGGAAAAACACACACGAACTTCTCTTCTGTTGTGTGATTCTTTAAACCTGAATGGGTGAATTTTCATTAAGAAAACACACATGGCCTCGTCTCCTTTTCATCATCTTTTTTTCCTTTCATTCTTGTGCACTTAGTTAGGGTGTTTGTTATATTTTTATTTAAAAACGAATTGGTTCAACCATTTCCCTGTGTGAGCTCTTTCTTCTCATACGTGTACACTGCCTTGGGCTCCTTCAACCAGAGCACATGCGTACTTGCATGTATTCTTCCTCTTCACATGAAAACACCCGAGCCCCCGGGTTCCTTCAAACCAAACACACACTTCCATGAAAGTCACCACATGTGACCTCTTTCTTCTTCAATAATGTACCCTTGTATGCAGTGTATTATAAACATGAAAACAGGAGGGTTTTCTCACCTTTATTTGTGATACAAAGGGGGCCATGGGTCACTTTCTTTATGCAAGGATGAGTGGATCATCTTTTTGATTGAGGTGAATAGATTTTCCTTTTTGCAATGATCAGTAAGAGTGAATCTCAAGAAGTGTCTCATGATGGTGTGGCCTTTGAGAAGCACATCTTGGGTTTTACAAAACCTATCATGTGTTCATGTTTCGGTTCATCATAAAGCTATTATAGGGTGTGTAGCACCTATTGAAGTCTTTCATGAACTCTTATTCACAGAGCAGGCAGCTCGTAGGACTCCTGGTTTCTCTTCGTGAAATAGTGCACAGAGAGATGTTATGCTTTTTGAAACAAGAGCTCTCGAATATGTGGGAGCAGTACCTATCTCATCTTGGTTCCTATACTTTTATAAGCAGGTATAACTTCTTCATCTACGTTCAAATCAATCATCTGAATTGTCCAAGATTCACTCTTTGAATAACCAAGATCTTCTGTTCTTTAAAAAATTCATACCATTTTTGAGATATGATGGTATTTTTGGATATTTCCTTTTCAAACACGGTCTCCATTATTTATGCATGAGATCAAGAACACATGCATGAATCTTTTGCAAGAGTATCATTCAAGTACACACTCCAATCTATTTGGCCTCAACAACATCGTTTTCCTTTGTCAAAACTCAATCCTCGAGATATCGCATGCATGCATGATGTAGATATCATTAATGGTCTCAGTTCGATCTGACGATCCTCACAGTGTCAAAATAATAAGGCTTGATGGTTTGTGTATGATCATCCATCAACTCCGGAAGAATTCCATGGCGCCGATCATCGTAGGATATTAAAGATGACATTGTAATTCTTCAAATACCATGGGTAGATCGTACAACTCTGGTTCATACTCACACGACATAGGATAAATGCATGGTGGAGATAAAATGCATCTAATTCTGATCGAACAAATAGAATAGAGAGATGCAGGATTAGCTGGAAAGTAGAGATTACATCTGAATTTTTTAAATTTTTTCCCACACTGAAATGGAGATGCGGGTTTCTCGTGGTTTATCAATCAACTCCCCTTCCATTTACTCAGAATTATCTGATCCCCCCTCCTATGCCACCCCACACTAGTTCTATGTAGCAGTTCTTTTAGCTCCCACTCTTCCTCCTCGGGCATGCACCTAGAACCTACTATTCCCTCGTGCATCCGTGACACCTCGCATGGTGGTGCGCGCTGTGTGCCCATTTCCATTCTTAGGCCTGACCTCGTCTTGGCTTTACCTATTGGAATTGTTGACCCCTAGTGGTCCCACGCATTCTTTTGGTTGAATTCTGGATATATAGCTCAAGAGTTGGACGAAATTATTGTAATCCAAAAATAAAATTTCTAGGAGAAATTCATGGACATCTTTAAACACACACAAACCTAATGCATGGCCACTATAATGTCCAAGCCTCTTCTTTAACCTACTTCTTCCTTATTTACTTTTTGAATAATCAAATAAAAATTACATTAATCATCCTTAAAAGGTTTCTACTTCAATGTTGTTGACAATGTATCACACGTGATACAAGTTAATTGAACTTTCAAGACCAGTGCATCAATCGTCTGATTTCCAATATCAATTTCACTTAAGAGAGTTTCTTTACCCATAATTAACATTCATTGACCTCATTAACAAAAAATACAAATTCATTTCTTAATTGGACCCAACAATATCCCCATTTATATTCATTAGAAATACCCAATGTTTTTCCAACTAAATTATTGTGTCAATGTGAGTCTTCACTTCTTTCTCTCTTTTAAAAATTCATTTAATTTTTCTCCCCATTATTAAAAAGAAATAAATTGTTCATGGTATAGAGTGTATAATTTCATAATTATGAAATGTACCATCTATAAATTAGCTCTATATCTACTTGAGAAATGATCAGTGTAGAAAACAAGATGATTTGATTTAGACAACATGGTTGTCCATTCTCCACTGATCATTATACCTCATGAGTTGAGAATTCATGTACATTGTCTTTAAGATATTTTCACATTAATTCTATTCTAAGGATAACATATGTGTGAGAAATAATCAACTTCAAACTCCTTCACTCAAATTAACAATTGAATGAAAATGTTCAAGTGCAATAGGCAGTATAAGTGACTTTGGAACACATACACTATTCTTATGTCACATATTAATTAATTTACTCCCCATTTGAGAAATAATATTTACTTTGAGTAACCAAGGAAGAGATATTGGGAAATGAGATACCTTTTCTAATGACATTATCCACAAATAATCTTCAGAGTAATTGAATTTTTATACCAAATGAAGTTGATACTAATTAGAATAATCAATCTGGAATCATCATTTATCTCCCCCACAAGGGAACACTTTTTATCACTGACTCTCAAGTTATCCCCCTGAGAGATTTCTTCACCATCATTTCCATTTATTATAAAAAAAAATAAAATACAAAAAAAATGTTAGGGGAATAATGTGGATCCCCCTTGCTCCATAAATGTGAAAAACATGGTTGAGATGAATCTCTCAACCCATATGATCCATTATTCACACTCTCAAAACTGATCTTCAATGTCGACTATGGCTGTGTGGATCTGAATATTTTTTCCATCTCTTTGTGTGATAATCTTATTTCTTCAAGGGATCTCAAATCACTAGAATCTCCTTGTGAAATTTTTTTCATCTTGAGGAATTTTTGTTGAGTTGGAGTAAATCCAAAGAATATTCTAATAGTGTGACATGACTTGTTGCACCTCAAACACAGAACATCATTGTCTTAATGTAGAATCTTCCTTTTTTTTTATTTTAGCACTAGCCATATCCTGTGAATCTTCCATATTTCTGATTTTTTCCAAATATTTTGGCCAGACCACCAATATAAAATTAGTGGTTGAGGAATCAAGATTAGATATACTACATGGAATATTCTGAGTTCCATCCTTCATAGTTGTCATTTTGAATGCACTACGCTTCAACTTATTTGATTTAAAATCCATGGTCTTCTAAACATTCCTCCTGAGAGTCTACTTGGGAGTATTTTCTTTTTCAACATTCTACTAACTACTTCCCAAGGATGCTTTTTCTTTCTTATCCAACTCATGTGATCTTTTTTTTCTTATCAACTTTGGGTTCCTGTTGAAATGAACATGCACCATTCTTGTACCACACCTATTGGATACACCATAGATTATATCTATCATTCCAAATATTTTTACAGTATACAGATGCTTTGAGATATTTCGATGTTTCTTATTATTCTCTGGAATTATCCCCATTGAGATGGGATTTCTCTATTATTTTACATTTAATGGATTGTACCAAAAATCTACTGTACAGTTCTGAAATCTATTAAAACACCATCATATACCAACAAACTGTGACTTCTTGGTAGCATATTTATAAGGTCGCTGAGACTTATTTTGAATTATGGTGCTTTTGTGGTGAGATATCTTCCAAACTATATACCATATCCACCCTATCCATGGTGGTAGCATAATTATTATTATTCTTCATCCATACTTTTTATGAATTTTTCTTCCAATATGCACTTTTTGTTGAAGAAATTTTAGAGTCATTAGTACTAGTGGGTATAGATGATACCTTTAATTTCTTAGCTGCTTGTGATAGATCAGTGAGTTATTCCATGATCTTCTTATCACATGTTTGAGTTTATTTGATAGTAGAATACTCCTATGAGCATTGAGTACTGGAAAAAACTATTTCATTATTTTTTGGAGACTCAATATGCGTCTTCTCAAGATTGGTCAACTCAACTCCCAATTCTAGATATCTCATATTGAGGATGACTTGCTGGTCTTCAATCATAGTCATCTTCTCATTAAAATCCTTCTTTAATCTTTCAACTCCAACTTCATGCATATTTACTTTGTTTTTTAAAAAGGAGTCACATTCTTTGATCTTCTTAGAGTCTTCTTCCAAATATACCTTCTTGACTTCATTGCCCTTTTTAAGCTGATCTTCACATGCATGGGTCTTATCTTCTAGATCCTTGTTGACTCACTCTTTCTCTATAATTTATTTGAGAAAATTTCAAGAACATACTTCAAATCCACTATTTTTTGCATCAAAGGCTCCAACCTATTTGTAGAGCTTTAAATATTCCACAATTTTTTCTTGTAATCCTTTCTCTAGAACATCAGTTTCTTTATCCAGTTGAGTGATATTTTCCTGCATACATTGAAATAATACACAAACTAGGGATGTAATTTTTTCATTAATACCATGCAGAATCATTCTTATTATGTCAATTGATATTTCTTGTGATGTTTTAGATTGATCATAACAACTTATTCTTGAATTTTCATCATGAGAATAATCTCCAAATGTAAAAACACATTCTTCTTGATCAGTTGAGGTAGGAAGGTTTTTCATCTTCTTAGAGGGGACTTGAGACACCTTCTCATTAACTTCCAAGTTTGGTGTGTCTTCAATGTTAGAAAGAAATGGAGAACCAGAGGCTTCCTATTCTTTAGATAAGAGGGACCTTTTCTTCAATTTTCTTTTTTCATTCTTTTTCATGTTCATCATGGTCTTGGTAGATATAACCTTCTGCTCAGAGATAACAAAATCATCATTGAAAGTTAACTTCATTGATTCTTCAGAAAAGAAACATAGGTCTTCAAAAGGAAATAACTTCACTGTATAGAATCTAACAGAGGTGAACATGGCTCTGAAACCAATTTAGAGGACCAGTTAGGGGTATACCTAACACTGAATGGTGGGGTAAATCAATATTGGGAACTTTTGAAACCAATTCCAAATTTTTAACCTTGTACCTCTAGTCCTGTTAGGATCTTGATTTTATTATTCTCTTTTCCCCATCGCATGCAATAATAGAAAGAAGTAAAAATATAAACACTATATTTTTACAATTTTCACCACTCAATAAGAGTAGCTAAGTCCTTTTTATGAATAGGATTGACCAGTGAATGGATTCTCCACTATAATGTAATATGCTATTATAGTGGTTGACTAGGAAAACAATCCTCTAGTCAGTGTGGGTCCATATACATTAGAGGGGGTGAGAAACAATCCTCTTCCCTGGACTAGTGATATCCTAGTCCAACATGCATCCTATAGATGGTTCTTTATACTACCTATGGAGACAGTATCCTTCCTTCTTCAAAAGGTATGTTCTTCTCCTACTCTTCTTTAGTTCTTTTCACTTGATTACTTGAAAAGTAGTAGGCAAGAAATTCAACCTTCATTCCTTCTCTTCATCAAAACTGAATCACCAACTACACTTGAATTCTTCATTCATCTTATTAGTGAAACAACCAACTTCACTATTCTTCTTGTCACTTTTTTCTAGAATCACATACACTAATGTGATTATTCCGGAAATGATGATCAGTTCAAATAACATCATCTGAATTAATTCTTCTCTCTTTCATGTGATCATGTATATGAAATTTAGGTTGAACTCTTCTTTCTACTTCTTCACATATTTGCTCACACAATTTTGGTTCATTCTTTTGAATGCCTTCGCATATGAATGTGCATGAATGCATGCACTCACCTACTATTATTCTAGTGTGAGAACCCTAATGGTTAAAACACACAAGACCTTATCTTATCTTGTGTGATTCATTAAACTTGAATGGGTGAAGTTTAATTAGGAACAAACACCTGGCCTCTTCTCTTTTTCCTATTATTTATTTTCATTCTTCCCTTTTCACATAGTTAGGGTGTTTGTTTATATGTTTCTTTAAACCCTAATGGGTGAATAACTTTCCATGTGTGAGCTCCTTCTTCTCACAAGTGTATTTTTCCTTGGGATCCTTCAACTAGAGCACATGTGTACATGCATGTATTCTTCCTCTTCACTTGAAAAAAACTGAGACCATGTGTTTCTTAAAATCAAACACACACATTCATTCCTGTCACCACATGTGACCTCCTTCTTCAACAACAAACCCCTACACATAGTAAAGTATAAACATGAAAATAAGAGGGTTTTCCCACCTTTATTTGTGAAACCAAGGTGGCCATGGATCACTTTCTTTACGCAAGGATTAGTGGATCTTATTTGTGCATGAGGTGCAGATGATTGCCTCTTCGCAAAGATCAATGAGAGTGAATCTCAAGCACTATCTCAAGATGGTGTGGCATTCGTGAAGCATAGAGAAGGTTTTACAAAACATATCACATGTTCCGGTGCCAGTTCATCATGAAGCTATTCAAGGGTGCACAGAACCTATCAAAGGCTTGTGGGAACTCTTATTTGCAAAGAAAAAATCTCATGAGACTCTTGGTTTCTCATCCTGAAAAGGTGCATAGGAGATGCTCTATTTTTTGAAACAAGAGCCCTCGAATATATGGGAGAACCCCTCTCTCTTCTTGGTATGTCTCCTTTTATAGGTGATAATATCTTCTTCATCAGCATTCACATATATCCTATGAATCGACCAAAAATCACTCTTTGAATAACCAAGATATTTGGTTCCTTAAAAAATTAAAAGCACATTTGAGATAAGCTAGGATTTTTGGATGTTTTCTTTTTGAACATAAGCTCCTTTCTTTGTCTATGAGATCAGGAAGAAATGCATGAATCTTGTGTATGAGTCCCTATCGGCCATGGATCTATCAAATAGTATGGAGAGATGTGGGATTTGATGTATAACGGAGAGTACATCCCCATTTTTTAAATCTTGTCCCACATCGAAATAGAGACATGGGTTTCCTGTGGTTTATCAATCAACTCCCCCTACCATCCACTAAAAATTATACTATCCCGCTCTGGTGCCGCCCCACACCAGTTCTCTGTGGGTGTGCTCTTAGTGCCCTCTTTTCCTCCTTAGTCACGTACCTAGAACCTACTATTCCCTCATGCCTATGTGCCTCCCCACACGATGGCGTGTACTATGCACCCATTTTCACACTGGGGCCTAACCTCAGCCCGACTTTCCCCAATGGTACGGTTGACCTTTAGTGGTCCTAGAAATGCCTGGGGTTGAATACAGGCTAGATAGCTCAAGAGTTGGCCCAATTTTTTTAATCCAAAAATAAACTTTCTAAGATAAATGCATGTCCATCATTAAACACAACACCAACTCCATGCATGGCCCCATAAAGTCCAAGCCTCTTCTTCATCCTACATCTTCCTTTGTTACTTTTTGAATTATCAAATCCAAAGTACATTAATCATACTTAAAAGTTTTCCACATCAATGTTGTAAACATTATATCACACAAGATACAATTTATTTGAACATTCAAGATCAGTGCATCAATCGTCTGATTTCCATTCCATGTTTCACTTAGGAGAGTTCAATTATCCATCATTGACATTCATTGACCTCATTGACAACAAATAAAAATCATTTACTAAAGTGGTCCCAATAGGATAAACATGTAATATGAAAGTGTTTTTCTAGAATTGATGTTGTATGTTATTATTGAACGTCCTGGAGATTATGTGGTAATAAAAATTCATTCGGTTATTGGGATTGAAGTTGAGTTATAATATAAAACCATAGTGATAACTGTTTTGGTTAATCTGTGGGTTTTATTACATTGGAATTTTTTTATTTATAACATAATACCATTTGTAAAAAAAGTATTACAGAACCTTACATAGGATATATTTCATAACTAATAATATGGATCAACCATAAAAAATTATTTCATGACCAGAATTAATGATGTTAATGAAATTAATAAACAGTTGTCCTTGAATGTACTAAATTAACACATCTCAAATGGTGTTTTCATTTCATTCAAATTAATTATGGGGAATGAAGAGATGATAATGAAACATCCCATTATCATAAAAACATTCTAGTAGAAGTATGTTATTGAAGTTTTCATACCATTTGGGTGAAGTGAGGTGAGGAAAGAAATAAGAAGATAAAAGAGATTAAAAGAAATAAAAATTTGCAAAGAGAAATTTACATCTTGAGTTTATCTCCTTTGAGAACCTCTTAAGGGTAGAGGATTCAGAATTTTTAAGGGACTAGGGCTTGTTTCACATGGGGGAGGATATTGGGTGGAGATTTGGGCAGAATATTGGCAAGGCCCAAGGCTAGAGATAAGTAGAGGGAAGTGGGAGTGAGGGGGGGGGGGGTTATAGTGGAGGAGAGGAGGGTTTTCATATTATTATAATCAATAATTTATTATTTCTTCAAAAGACTAGAAATAGATAGTATTCCATTACAAATAATAGTAATAAATTCATGTGAGTTCAAACTAATGGCCATTTACATCCTCCATGACTCAAGCATGATTCAGAAGTTCAGGTTCTGGAATTTATTATGAATTATCGTATTTTATTATTCACAAAAAATTCAAGTATTTTAAAAATATCCCAAAAATTCACCCTCACAATTTTTTTATGTGTAGAATCCAAAAATGAATTCCATTTTTTAAACATACTTTTATAAATAAGATAAATTTAATATTTAAGTAAAATCACAATTTATTATTTAAAACAGTTTTAAAACATTCATTTAATTATTCTAAAATATAGGTACATAATACTTCCACTTCAATATTATTTTTATTATATCATAGGTATGGTTACAATTCATTAGGGCATATCACTATTCATAAGTTACTATTCATATCTGTTGGTTACTATTAACCAAAAATTTTGTTTTCCCCATCAGACTCTAAATAACATAATGAACGTAAACATGTATGTCAGATTTTGAAAATTCCAAACACAGAAGTGAAAAACTTGTTTTTAAAGGATAAATAGAACATATTAGTTCATTATTTTGTGTTTTAATGTGATTTTATGACAAAATTATAAGAAGTAAATTTCCATTGAAAATTTTGGGTTGTTACATTCCTCCCCCTTATGAATTTTCTCCCTTGAAATTTAATTTGACATTCTAGGCCATAAATAGGTGTGGGTACTTTTCCTTAATTTACTCCTACAGTTCTCATGTTTCCTCTTCATACATATGGTTTTTCCACAATACATTGACCGGGTGAGTAGTCTTGTTACGTAAAACATTATCTCTACAATACATGATCATTACTGGTTGTTCCTCATAGAACATAAAATCCTCCAACTATACCACCTTTGAAGAGAGTACATGTGAAGGGTCTGGTATGTTCTTCTTTAAGAGGGATATATGAAATACATCATGTACTTTGGCCATGGTAGGTGGAAGTGCTAGTCGATATGCCACAACCCCAACACGAACAAGAATATTGATGGGGTCAATGTACCTAATACTTTACTTCCCTTTATTTCTAAACCTCATGACCTTCTTCCATAGAGATATGCATAGAAATACAATGTCTCCAACATGTCGGGGTTCTGCACCATTTCCCTTAAAGGGATTCATATGGTTCCATTTAGATGCTCGAGGGGAAACTGTTGTTATAGGAGAATTCAACCCATGGAAGAAGTTTGTCCCATCCTATTTTGAATTATATAGAACCTTCTCTCAACATGTATTCTAGTGTCTAAATAGTCCACTCAGATAGGCCATCAGTTTGAGGATGATAGGCCATACTGAAGATTAGTTCATTTCTTATTTCTTTTTATAGACTTTTCCAGAACATCGAGCTGAATCTATGGTCACAAACAGATACAATAGATAGTTGTACTCCATGAAGCCTTTGCATTTCATAGATGTAAATCCATGAAAGTTTATCCAATGAGAAGTCCTATCAAATTTTGATAAAGTGGTATGTCTTTGTATGATGGTCCACAATGACCCATATAGGATTGTTTCTTCTGCATGTCCTTGGAAGTCAGGGGACAATGTCTATGGTAATGTTCTCCCACTTCTATGTTGTTTTGGGTAGTGGTTGCATCATCCCCTTAGACATTTTCCTCTCATCCTTTAGTTGCTGAAATACCAGGCAGTTTGATGTATATTCAGCAATTTCCCATTTCATATTATCCCACCAAATGTTTTCTCAAATATAACAGTACATCTTTGTGCACCCTAGGTGGATAGAGAAGGTATAGCTATGTGTGTCATTAAAAAGATCCTTCTTTATCTGTGGATTGGATGGTACACTTAATTGTGACCCAATTCTTACCACTCCTTCCTCATCAATCATGAACCCATATGATTTTCCACTTTTTATAGCTTCCACCATTTTGATAATATCCACATCTTTTCTTTGAGGATCCATTATATTCACCATGATGGATGGATGAACAATCATTTTAGAAAGTATCGATGATGTTCCTCCCTTAATGATTCCCATGTCTATCCTCTGCAAATCATAGAAGATCAGATCCTTTTCAATTCTCATCATTGATAAAGATATAGGATCCTTTCTACTTAGAGCATGTTCTACCTTATTTTCCTTACTGGTATGGTAGTGGATTGAGAAGACATAATCTTTGATGAGATCTATCCACCTTTTCTAGTGAATATTAAGTTCTTTTTGTGTGAATTTATATTTGAGACTCTTGTTCTTAGTATATATCTCACACTTTTCCCCATAGAGACAATTCTACTAGATTTTCAATGCAAAGATCATAATCACCAACTCCAGATCAAGTATGGGGTTTTTTCTGAAGGATTTTTAGCTGACTTGTGGCGTAATCTATCCCTTTATTATTTGGTATTAGCAGAAAACCTATGACCTTATTTGAAGCATCACTGTACATCACAAAGATTTATCCACTTGATGGGAGTGTTAGTACTGGTGCAGTGATAAACCTTTATTTTAACTCCTGGAAACTATCTTCACATTCCTGAGTCCAAACGAAATTTACTCCCTTCCGTGCTATCTTGTTCATTGGGTTTTATAATCATTAAAACTAATTCACAAATTGTGGATAATACCTGGCTAGACCTTGAATGCTGTGGATCTCTATTAGATAAGTTCGCATGTGCCACTCTTCAATTATCATTGTCTAAGAAGGGCCCACATATATCCTTTTTTTGTGATAACATTCCCCATGAATGATACATCGTCCATCCAAAACACACATTTACTGTACTTTTCATACATATTCTCCCTCCACAAATTCTTTATCATAGTATTAATATTTTCCTTATGTTCCTCCTTACTCTTGGATTATATCATAATATTGTCAATAAATTCTACCATAAATTTGTCGCGGTAATATCTAAAGACTCTAATCATTAAATCCATGAAAATTACTAGATCATTAGTGAGTCTAAAGAAAATCACTATGAATTAATAGCGTCCATTCATCATTCAAAATGAATTATTGGGAATATCTTCCATCCTCACCTTTAATTGGTGATATCCTGACAGAAGGTCCACCATAGAGAAATAACAGGCCCCACAAAGCAGATCAAACAATTATTCTATCTGTGGAAATGAATACTTGTTCTTTATCGTGATTTTATTGAGATCGTGATAATCAATGAAGATGTGCAATGATCCATCCTTCTTCTTGATGAAGAGGACTCATGCACCCTATGGTGAAGCACTATGGCATATAAAACCCTTCTCCAGATTATCCTGAAACTGCTTCTTCTATTCTACTAGCTCTATAGTGGCCATTCTGTATGGTGTCTCTATGATAGGTAGAGATCAAGGGATATGTTCAATTGAGAACCCAACCTCTCGGTTAAGAGGAAGACCATGAAACCCTTTAGGGAATACATCAGTGTAATCCCTCACAATGTGCATATCTTCAGGCATTATTTTATCCTTTGTCTCAATCATTTGAACTAGATATGCTTGCTCATAAGGAAACAAAACCCACACTTGATATGATGATTCTAAGGGAGAATCATCATCCACATTACACTTGTAATGAATTGAAGGATGCTTCGGAATTTGAAGAGTTATCTCCCTTTCCTGATAGTTGATGTTGGCCTTATATATGGATGGCCCATACTTGCCCAATATTGTGTCATACTCCACTAAATAAAGTATTATGAAATTTTATGGGAGGTTCAATCCACAAACGTTAACTGGGGAGGAGTTCTAAAACATGGACTCAATAATTTCCCCTTTCGCTGTTCTCACAGATAAATTTTTCCTCCAAATTTTGAGGTGGTTGTTTAATATTTCTACTAAACATTAATGATATTGATGAATGCTTAGAACAAGAATCAAATTGTATGTTATCTATTATTTAATAAATAAATAGTGTACCTTTCACCACATTATTTTCTGGCTCAAAATCAGCAGTAGTGATAGCATAATCCCTTCCTTGCTGCCTTGGAGGTTGTTACTGATTTCCTCTGATGACCATTGGCTTAGAGAAATTGTTTTCATAATTCACATGCTCATTTTAGTTGTAACACTACACCACAAGTTGAGTGAGGATCTAAACCTTACATTCTTCTTCCACGTTAGTGGGATTTTTCATATACCTTTGGTAGTTTTTAGCCGGATGACCAAAAATTCAACATTTGAATAAATCATTGGATTCCTTTAGACAGTTCATATTATTATTCATCCCATAAATTTTACATGTGGGATATTCGGGATTCCTTCCATCATGAGATTTTTTTGATGAACCACCCATGTTGTTCTCCATTTTGTGCTTCTTGACACCATTCCCACGAGACCACTGAGAGTCTCCATTATCCATTTCAACCTTGAGGGAACAATAGACAATCTCGACATAACTGTCGAAGTCTTAGATTGTCAACACCTTCTGTAGACTCAACTTTAGCCTACAAAAGAAGCGATCCACCATGCTTTCGGTGTTCATGAAAAATATATAAGTGTACCTTGTAAGACTTGTAATGTTTTCTTCATACGCCTCGATGAACTCATCTTCATTCTGCCTGAGTCCGAGGAACTCTCTTTCCATTTGAGATGGAGGGTTCAGTGAAAATATTTTTTGAAAAACATCCTCTTGAATTCCTCTTAATTCATTGAATAATTTTTTCCTTGGGACTTTTTATTCATGATCATTTTTCACCACTGATTAAATTCCCCGTTAAATAAATAGACCTCCTGTACAACTTTCCCTTCTTCCAAGCACTAGAGGATGGAGAATATCTTTTCAATGGAGTTAATCCACTATTCTAAAAGGAGGGGATCAAAATATCTACTAAACATGGTTGGACTTTTCCTCACGAAGGATTCTACGACCACTTGCTCTATCCATAGGGGAGGAGGGTGATCCACATGACCTGAGTTATTATTCATAACTTGGAAAAGCTGAGAAAGTACGATCAGGATGTTTTGAGCACCCGTTCTTTTCTTATGAGGCATATCATTGGGGAAATCTTCATATTTCATATCACATTTATTGTTGGAACGTTTTATTCTATTTTTATCCACTAACTATGAAAAAAAAATTCAATTATAGGTCTTGAATACTTAGTTATTGAACATAAAAAGGAATCTTTTTTAGATAAAAGGATAAACTTTTAAAGTAGAGGTATATCGTAACTTGTGATTGCTTAGGTTTAAATCTAGGTTATCCTCAATAAATTTCTTATCCTATATTCTTATGTGGTTTTTATTCCCTTAATAGTGGTTTTTACTATGCTTATGAATTTACCAAAGCATATCCCCTGTGAGTGTCAATCCCAAGAGTGAAGAAAGCCATGTTGTCATGTTCCGTGTTACCCTAGGCCACGTTTGAGACTCCTTGTCAGTGTTTTCACCTGTAGTTACATTTGTGCCAGAGCTGCCTCTACCTATTTTTGTTCAGACAGGGATGTATTTTCATGATAAACCAATTACTCTACACTTACCAAAACATAGGGTTGTTTTCTAGTACTTCGTCTCATCCTTAAGGTTCTTACTAAAGTTCTCTATTCATAATCTCAAAAAATAACTACACAATACTTTGATACCAATTATAATGACCCTAGACTTTTACATATAACATTACATTATTTTAAGCACAATTATACATTAGAGTAAAAGACATGGATCCAAATGTTTGGCATCATTGAAGACAATGTATATAAAACATAAAACATGGGGAAAAATTAAATTTCTTTACTTAATATCCATAAAGAGCTCCAAACTTCATTTTAGCCCTTACATCTTCTTAGGGTACCCTCAGGAAAAAATGAACAAAGAGATGATCTAAAATACCAGTAAGGGAATAAAAATATGAATAAATCCATAGCACATGGGTAGGAAAACGTGACATAAATAAATGAAAATGAATGTAAAAAAGGGATGATAACATATAAAGATGGAGTCATATAAACATGGAATGAAAGGAATGTGGTAGAAACATAAAAATTATCATTAGTACATGTCAAGGATGACGTCCAATCCCATTTCCCATTGAAGTACGAGCCAAGGATAATAGCCAATCCTATTTCACATAATTGCACAAGCCAAGGCTAACCATAGAGATCATTGCACATAACATCTCATGATACTTAACATTACCAAATGTATTGGAGTGATCTCTAGGTGAATCTATCAAACATTTCTTGAATGTGTTTTCAACATAAGTAATCATACATAATAAATCTTACATATACATAAGTGCTAACCATAGAAAGAATTTGATACCACAGTCATGATATAAAGCATAAACAATGGGTGTATCATGAAGGTGTCCATGAAATAAAAGAATTAGAACATACATGGAAGTTCAAGTTGTAAAATAGGCACAGATCATGTAATGATATTTCAAATATAAGTGACAACATGTAGGAAATGTATTAGCATCAAAACGTTGTTATGCAATTTTATAGAAAATACTTTAGAGCTTTTAAAATTCCAAAGAGGGTGATCTTTTATATATAAACCAAATTTAAATAATATGTTTTCATAATAAAAAGATTTATTTGATAAATAAAATGTTGGATTAAAATAGAGGATAACATTCACTTGAAATTGGGTAAAATTTTATGAAGTTCCCTTAAAACAAGTTTGCTTTCTAGGAAGTATCGAGGAGGGAGTCACATAAAAGCATGTATATCCCCATAATATAATGAGGTATGGATCCTGAAACATGATTTTGGAGAACATAAATATAATTTATAAGTTTAATAAAACTTTATTTTGGTAATGATAATTATAGAGAAACCCAATGGAATAAATGTTGTTCGAGAAGAATTCCTTACTGATTATCGGTATGATATCAGGTGTACTTGAAAGTGATTAATCAGAGAGAAAGGGATTTATCATCATTTATACATCATTAGAAATGTATGTTATAGGATAGTAATCATACCCCATCACTATTAATTACACATAAAAGGAATAAAAAAGAGGACAATCTTGAATAAAATTGAAATGGAGTTGATCCCTTACCTTAAATATAATGGTGATATTTTCTTGATCTTAATGGCTGGAAAAATAAATTTAGGATTAAAAATTAATAACTTCAGAACATATTCTATATTTATAAAATTTATTATAATCATTTTTAGTTCATTTAAAACTATTTTGATTGGTTATGAGGTTCAATTTCATTTTTCAGGTCTGTTGGCTAACTTGGGTTTAATGATCTGTTCACTTATATTCATATTTGAATAAACAAGTAAGATTAAAGTGGTTCTCCAGAATTGAAGTTTTATGTTATTATTGAACATATAAGATATTACATTATTAAAAAAATTCATCCGGTTATTGGGAGTGAAGATGAGTTATTATATAAAACCTTAGTGATAACCGTTTTTATTAATCAGTGGGTTTGATTACAATGAACATATTTTTTTATAACATGATACCATTTGTAAAAATGGATTAAAAATAAATAAATAGGATATAATTAAAATATAATAATCGTGTTTAACCATAACTCAAATGTTTTCATGACCAGAATTAATGATGATAATATAAATTGATAAACTATTGTCCTTGAATGTGCTAAATTAACACATCACAAACGATGTTTCCATTTATTTCAATTAAAATATGGGGAAAAGAGAGATGATAATGTAATGTCCCATTATAATAACAATATTACATTAAATTTATGTTACTAGAGTTTTCATACCATTTGGGTGAAGGGAGGTGAGGGAATAAAAATAAAATAAAATAACTTAAAAGAAATAAAGTAATGGGAACGAGGAATTTATCTCTTGAGTTTATCTCCTTTGAGAACATATTAAGGGGAGAGGTTTGGTATTTTTAAAATACTACGGGATGATGGAAGTTGGGGAGGATCTTGGAAAGATATTTGGGAATAATATTGGCAAGTCACAAGGCTTGAGCGGAGTGTAGAGAAGAGGGAGTGAGGGGGGGGGGGTTATAGTGGAGGAGAGGAGGGTTTTCATAATATTATAATCATTAATTTATTATTTCATCACAAGTAAAGAAATAATAATTATTACATGACAAATAATAGTAATAAAAGCATGTGAGTTCATTCCAATGTCCATTTACATCATCTATGATCAAGCATGATCTATAAATTTAGGTTTAAGCATTTATTGTGAATTATCGGATTTTACTATTCATAAAAATTCAAGAATTTTAGAAAAATCACAAAAACATACCATAATTTTTTTACATGTAGAATCCTAAAATGAAATCCATTTTTAAAAAATAATTTTATAAATAATATTAATTTAATATTTAGTTTATATCAATATTTATTATTAAAAAATCGTTTTAAAACATTCATTTACTTATTATAAAATATAGGTACATCATTCTTCCACTTGAATATAATTTTTATACTATCATAGTTAAGATTACTATTCATTAGGTTATATCACTATTCATATGTTACTCTTCATAAGGTTATGTTAATATTCCCCAAAAATTATCTTTTCCCTATCGGACATCAAATAAATTACTGATCGCAACCGTGTATGTTAGATTATTGTAATTCCTAACACGGAAGTGAAAAACTAATGTTTAAAGGTCACATAGAACATATTAGTTCATTATGTTGTGTTCTCATATGATTTTATGACATAATTATATGAATTAAATATCCATTGAAAACATTGGGTTGTTAAAAGAAATATTAATCCCCCTATCAAAACATCGCAACCCATGTCGAAGGGATACTCCCATCAATATATGGTCTCTAACATAGAACTCTAGGGGCCTCCAACAATGATCATCATATCCCTTTAGATGGTCATGTGCCACCACCATCCTCTATTAAAACAAACCAATCTTCTTGGTCATGATCTACACCACATTACGACCAACAAATATTATTTCCCCAACCTCCACCAACCATAACAAAGGATGACATGACCATTCATACAAAGCCTCAAACAGAGTCATGCTGAAAAATGTGTGATAGTTGCTGTTGTTCACATACTCAGCCAAAGTAAATTTTCATACCCAAGATTCACCAAATTCCAATTGAAGGATTGCAACATATCCTCTTGGGTCTGGATGGTCTTGTCCATCGTTCCATCTATCTGAGGGTGGAAGGTAGTCCTAAGGAACATCTAAGAGATAAAACCATATTGTAATCCCCTATTGACTTGCAATATAAAATGAGGATCTAGATCAGAGATGATGGTCCTTATTACCCCATTAATCCCAACCACATCATCAACAAGCCACCTTTCCAAAATATATATTGCACTCGATTCATGTATATCCATAAAATTATCTGACTTCGTCAGTTGGCCCACTATCAACCAAACTGCATTGCAACCTCACTAAGCCTAGGGTAACCTAATGACAAAATTCATTGATATTTCCTCCCATTTCCACTCAGGACCTATGAACTATATGAAACCTATAGGAACACTTTTCAAATCTTTCACCTGCTAACAAACTAGACACCTCACCAAAAAATCTACAATTATCCGTTTCATCAGTGTACACAAAATGTGTCCCCATAAACCAGGATACAACATCGTTACAATGGGATATACCACTAAAGGTGAGTTTCAGAACACATATATAACTCCCTCATAAAATGTATACTGATTTGACAACTTACCTTAGAATAACATCAAGTTCTGCCCATTCTCCGACCATCCCTTTAGAGCATCACCATGGCCAATGTGATCCATAATCACCTTCACCTCTAAGTCTCCCCACTAATAATCCTCCACCTTACACATTAAATATGACCCCACAGTCATTTTACAAATAAAATCTTGAACACTACTCTCTCCAATTTCAAGATGCTTTATTTCAAGCTCCTCCAACCCTATCCAAATGTTGGTAGACACCCAAACCACGTCTCCTCGTGAATTCTGACTTAACATATCAGAAAAAAATACCATTTAAAAAGGTGTAAGAGATGTTAAAATCGTAATCATAGAGAAACTTCATATGCCTCCACTAGTGTAGATTCACATCCAAAAGATAGAAAATATATTTTAGGGTATTTTGTTCTGTGAAAACTACAAATCACTGACCGATGACAAGATCACACCACACCATTAGCATAGACACAACCTCCACCAACTCTAGGTCATGGGTAAGATAGTAATGCTCATGTTTATGTATCTACATAGACCTATATGAGATCATTTCTTCCTACTACACCAACAAAAATCCAAATCCTAGATGGGAAACACCATATAAAATTTAAAAAAACACACCCTTCTCTGGAATCCAAAGCATTAGGGAACTAAACAACATCTCCAACATGTAATTGAACATTACTAGGAACTGATTACTCTAAAAAATCTAGGTCATTTTTTGTCATTGCTATTATTAGTATTGTATCTCAAGATAAATTAGAGACAACCCTGATATAATAGCATTTGATACCATGGAAACAATGAACCTATGACTCGTTCTTGGGTGTTCTCTAATAAAAAACTTACACAATATCTCATGGTCTACACCACACCTTTTTAACACCCCATATGTCCAAGAAAACATAGCCATCACACCCATCACTCACACTTTGACTATTCCCCATAGAGATGCTGGTTTTGATGGAATTGAAAAATACCACTAAGATACTTGGGATACTCCTCCTCTAACCTATGTAGAAAAATATATAATCCATGAATACAATGAATAACTGGTTTTAAAATTAACGGAATATTTTGTTCATGAGTGCCATAAACATTTATGGTTCATTTGTAACACAAAACTATAAGAAAATAAACATGAAGTGTCCATACCAACATCATAAGGTAGACTTCATAATATCCTCATCCTTCATCCTCAACTAGCAATATACTGACTAAATATCATCCTTAAGAACCTAAGAGTACCTCTAAAATGGTCGAATAGATCATAAATTTTAAAACTCCATGGCATAATAAGATAATTGTATCATAATTGTTGGGAAAAATCCCTCAAGGTTTCCTCTTGGTATTATTTGGGTGTGATTGTGTTTGTTTAAAAGTATAGATGATTGTGAATGAGTGTGGTTGGTGTTTGTTGAAATAAGGTTTTTAAGGATTCATAATTTCCTTTTGTTTGCCAAATTTTTAGTCCTCACAATAAATAATTTGTGTTTGGAAAAGTAAGGATTCATCATATGATTGAATGGAATGAAGAAATGTGAAGAAAATCATCAAAATAAGGGAACTGGATACCATTGAACAAGGACTGCGTACCATGTTTGGGAATGGTTCGTGACCACGTACCGAGTAGTGGGAATGATACATGGAACAGTTCACAGCGAAGGGATTGTGGTATGCGGAAGGCATAGAGGTTCATGTAATGGTGCACCCAATTGGAATATATGAAGTACATGGACTACAGTGTAAAAATTGTAAAGGAAAGGGTTGTGGTTCATGGAAGTAGGATCGGTATGCGGTGGGGGCTATACCAAATCAATGATTTTATAAATCGTGAATTAGTAGATTTTGTGGGTCTCTTTTCCTATATAAGGAGAACTAAACCAACCTATTAGATGAGGGGGAGAATATAATTATAGAAAATATACTTTCCTTGAGAATTCAGTGAAGTCCGAAGGTAGTTCGCGCAGAAGAAATTCTGGTGAAGGTTCATGCAATGTAGTGAAGCTCGTAAATGGAGAAGTGGTTTGCGTGGATGATTCTATGAAAGGAAGTGGTTTGTGTGGAAGGAATTATGCCGAATGTTTTTGAGAGGAGTTGTAGGCCTCAAAGGAATATAATTCTCAGAAGAAGAATAAAGTATGTGAAGGGTGAGCGTCGGTAAGCTGAAACGAATGGAATCCATGAACAAAGAATAGTTCTTGGAGAGAGGGTGATTCACAAAAATAGATTTGGTTCTCAAAGTCGGCTTGCAGACATAGTATGAAGAGGTATTTTATAGATATGGAACATAGAGGTAGTACACGGATAGAGGAGGTTCATAGAATAAGACGTGGTACATAGTGGTTGTGGTCCATGTTGCGAACCTATTACATAGTATACAGGAGGATAAAGTGGTTTATAGAACACTAAAGGAAGCTTCAGAATGCTTTAAATCAGTTTACCAAAGTATTTTCTGATATCTAACAGTACACGAGAAGGTGGACATCACTTTTGGGTGAAAAGGGGAATTTAACAGAGCATCTACCTAAAGTTGAGGATGTATGATTTCATGAAAATGAAGGGACCTACATGTCCATAAACTGTGTTTGACCTACAAGTCTATAAATTGTGAGTAGATTCCTTTCCAAGAGTTTTGAGAGAAGGAAGAGAAGGATGATGAACGTTTCCACAGGCAGTGATTTATAGAAAGAGGCATAGGGACTAACCCTAGGGAATGTAGTGAGAAGACCCTAAAACTTGTAAAGCCAATGATCCTGGGCATATAAGATCTATCCCAAACCTTGTAATCATTATTAACAGTGAGCCCTAGTGAATTTTGTACAATGACACATCGTCTGTTGAATTCTCCTTGGACATAGCCCAGTGAGGGTGAAACATGTTAAAATCAATGTGTATTGTGCATGACTTCATTTATATTAATATAATAATATGGGAGAAATAGATAATTGTGTTTTTTCTGTCAATTAAACTGGATACAACATGGACTAAGTTTTAATCTTTCATATCCTGATTCACCCCACCCCCCCCCCCTTATGAGGGTATTAGACCTATTGGACATAATAATTGGTATCAGAGGGAAAGGTAAAAAGTTATTGTGTCTCTCTTAGTAGAAGAAATGGTGGTGGTCAATCACAAAGGTGTTACGTTCATTGATGGAAATAATTTTCAACTTTGGATGAATTGGATGTAGCACTACTTCCGATCATTAGGAATGGATGTCTGTGCAACAGCTATACATGGATTCTTAATCGATATCAATATTGGTTCTTTATCTGAGGCTGAATTAAAGGAATTGGATGTTGATTCTAAAATGATCAATTCTTTTGGGGGACACCTAAAAAATGAAATTTATACGAAGGTGATATCATATAAATCATCACTTTCTATGTGGGAAAAATTGTTTCATATTTATGAGGGTGACTCAAAAGTGAGATATGAAAAGATTTACGTTATATAGAACAAATATGAGGATATTATAATGCACCTAAATAAGTCTATTGATATATTATTTGATTGGCAGAATATTGTAGTGGAATACATGTCTGGTCTTGGTGAAATTATTAAATATATAAGTACTATCAAATGCATCTTGATAAAACATCCACCTCGGTCTAATCCAATGGTTTCTGTATTGGAAGATGAAGATTTGAAGGAGCTGACACTGGATAAATTTCATAATAATCTCATTGCATATGAAATGATAATGATTACAACGATGCAGTGAAATGTGGAATTCCAAATAAGTGGCATTCAATGCCATAGAGAATCTCTCTATTGAATATGGTATTTAGGATGACAATTTAGAAGATGTAATCTCATTTCTCTCCTAAATAATGTAAAGTGGAAAATGAAAGTTCAAAGGTAAACATTAAATTTCATGAATTCTATGTACAAATATTAGGAATTATGCCGTAAAGTGTCCTAAGATGTTTGATGATGAAAATAAATACCATGAGGAAATTCACCAAAAGAAATATTCATAATATGTAAAAGGTAGGATAAGTACTAAGAGAATGTTCTTCAAAAATAAGAATCTACTTTCAAAAGAAGATGAATGTTCAGAAGAATCTGAGGCTAAAGAGTTGGAGTACAGCAAGGATCATAAAGTATATTATTTGGTGGAAGTTGTTGTAAATTCATTAACAAGAGAAAAAAGTGCCGATGAAAAATGATAAATTTAGGGAATTGTTGATCTTTAGGTTGAATTAAAATATTCCATTGAAGAGAGAGATATTTTCATATCCAAAACAAAGAAAACTAATAAAGTTGTTCATGATGACAAACTCTATATGAAGTAGCATGATGAATATAATTATAAGCTGAATGTAGAAATTTAAAAGTTGAGGACATCAATACCAAAGAACTTTGAAAAGGTGGTTGAGTAAAAACTCAAAATTGAAGAGCAGAGAAAATATATTGATAGTTTGACAGAAACTAGAAATGGTCAAATCAAACATATTGAAGAACTAGAATAAGAATACTTCAGACTATGATGAAGTGTTAAGGATAATGAAAAATTGTTTAATGATTGAAAAACATCGGGAAAATAGATAACACATGAAATAGAAGTGATAAAAGTGGAACATAGGTATCTTGAAGAACATAAGAAACAATCAAATATAAATGATAAGAATGGTACATGACGTTATTGAAAACAGAAGGAAGTAATGGATGAAGTTACACCATAAGCACCCATTCTGATATTCGAGATTCATTTGGGTTCTAAGCAGAATAATAATATTTTGAGAACTGGAGGGATAACCAATTGTGAAGTATTTCAAGGAAACAATGTACCCCGTAAAAGATTTTATTGTTGTGGTAAGATATTACATGAACAAATTGTGTGTTCCAAAGAAAATAGATGCCAAAAAGAACATGACCAATAGAGGAAGTCATATAGAGATCAATTTTCAAGGTCATTATATGATGTTCCTTGTTTCAGGTTTGGAGGATTCAAGCACATGTATAGATATTACTCATCAAAAATAAAGATAACTGTGCCCAAGCAGACTGAGGTTGGTTATAATATGTAGAAAAATGTATCATCAAATGATATGAAAATGAAAAATTGATTTTTAGAACTATAATATGAAGGTGGTCTATTGTATTCTTAGGAATGTAAAGAGTCTCAATTCATATCGTGTATGAAATCCGAAACATCGATCAAAAAAATGATTTGAGCAGGAAGTGGTTGCAGAAATTGTGTTCAAGGAATCAGATCACACTGTGATATGGATCATTAATAGAGGATGAACCACCCATATGATAGGAAATAAGTATCTGGTTATGGGAATCAGGTACTATAAAGAAGGTATTAAAATATTTGGAAATCATGAAGGGTTGAAAATTACTTGCTCTGGAAAATCAATGATTATGGGAAAAGACATGATATATGTAGATAGCTTGTTTGTTTAAGGTCTTAGTCACAACATATTTAGTGTAAGACAATTATGTGACCTAGGAATTCAATATTATTTTCCACAAAATTATGTGTCATCATGGAAAAATTTGTCGTTGTTGTGTTGTGGGGAAAATGTAAAAAAGGGAATCTCTACCTTGTGAGTGGAGAGGAAGATATGTGATTTTTGTCCAAGGAAAAATAAAATAAGTTGTGGCATAAAAATCTTAGACATGTGATCCAAATGTCCTTGGAAGATCTGGTGAAATATGAAGCTACTCGAGATCTCCCAATTATTATTACATGATCATATATATACATTTTATGCCTACCAACATGGGAATATTTTTTGAAAGGCATATAAGGAAAAAGGGAAAAGGTCAACAATACTTCTTGAGTTGTTTCATACATATTTTTGAAGACCATTATCACCCAGATCTATTGATGGGATGAGATATTATGTTATCTTCATTGAATATTATAGAACAATGGCATGGGTTTCAATCATCACTAATAAATTTATGGTGTTCAGTTTCATTACAGGATACTGATGGGAATGTGAAAAAATTATTTGTGAAAAAAAATAGAAGATTTGAACTGATAAAGGAATAGAGGTCACAAATGGTATAGTGAATGATTATATCGAGAAACATGGGATAAGGAATCCAGTTTCAGTAGTAATAACTCCTTAGAAAAAAAAATTGTTCAGAGAAGAAATCGTATTTTAAACAACATGGATAGAAAAATGCTCATTGAGAAAGATCATGTAGAGATGTTTTGGAATGATCTAGTGGTGACAGCAGTCTACACATTAAACAAAGAATTTATATGTACGAAAGAAGATAAGACTCCATTTGAGCTATGGTATTGAATGAATCCTTCATTGATGTAATTTTGAATATTTGGAAGTAAGTGTTTCATTATAAATAAGGATAAACATAGGAATTCTGAATCGCATGGAGATAAAGGGATATTTACTGGACACTCAATGAAAAGAAAATACGTTCTTCAATAAATTGATATCAAATATTGTAGAAAGTCATGATGTAACCATAGTGGATAATGAGAAAAAATTTCATCAAATATATGATTAATCACTTGAAGATATTGATGAATATATAAACATATTGGGAGATGATCTAGTTATAGAAGTTGATTTAGAAGAAAACTCAAATGATGAGAAAGATTAAAATGATTCAGTATCTTCACAAATATAGAAGTGAATAGCTGAAAATTGGTTGGTTGAACATTATTTCGGATCAGACAATGCTAGTGAAAACAAGAATACTGAGGACTCTACAACAAGCATCATACTTATAACAATTAGAGCACAAATGATTAAGGGAGTATGTTATAGATGATAATTGGGTTTTGGAAATTAATGATGGGTTTGAATGAATTGAAATGAATCAGATGTGGGAGATTGTTTTGAGGCTAAGAGACAAGAATGTTATTGGGACTAAATGGGTCATTCACAAAAAAATGAATGAATATGGTGTTGAGATTAGAAAACAAGCATGAATATTGTGCAAAGGTTAATCCCATATATATTGCACTGGTATTGATGAAAAATTTTCTCATATTTTAAGGATAGAGAAAATTATATTATTCTTGTCCATATTAGTGTAAAGGCAGTTCAAGGTATTCTAGATGGATGTGAAATTAACATTTCCAAATGTGGTTTTAGAAGAACAAGAATACATTTAGCTTCCATATGTTTTTTCTCATTCATGATGATGAGAATAGAGTTTTCTGGATTAGGAAGGCATTTTATGGGTTGATGTTGATGTAAGCCTCAAGAGAATGGTATTCAAGCCTTGATCATTTTTGGAAGAAGATCGGTTTACAATGGGGTGGAGTTGATTACCATATCTATTTCAATAATGACAGAAATCAAAGGAATATGGTGATGGTTTATGTCGATGAAATGATATTTGGTGGATCAGATGAAGCACAATGGAGATAGTTCTCTAAATTTATGAAATGTGAGTTTGAATTGAAAATGATTGGTGAGATAGAATTTTTCCTTGTTTTATAGGTGACATAAGGAAGGAATGTAACTTTAATTTCTCAGTATAAATTTTCCAAGAAGGTTTTGAGAGGATTGGAATGGAAAATTCCAAGGACATGAGGACTTTAGTGGCTACCCAGATGAAATTATCAAAGGATGATGGTGGAGAGGTAGTTAATATCACATAATACAGGAAAATTGTTGGATGTTTAATGTATCTAACACCGAAAATATAGGATATTGTATTTTCCACATGCCAAGCTGTGCAATATCAAAGTAATTAAAAAGGGCACCACATTCTTTTAGTGAAAAAATTATTCAGTATATCAAAGGCACTATACATTTCGGTTTGATCTACAATGACCAATGTTAGTAGGAGTTAGTGGGATATGCATATGTTTATTGGGATGATTTAGTATATGGCAAGAAATTAACGACTGGAAGTGATTTCAATCTTGGTGGATTTTTTTTCTTGTTTTAGAAAAAAACAAGACTCCATTTCATTAAGCCCTCTAGAAGCTGAGTATATTGCAGCTACTCTAGCATACACACCATTATTGTGAATGAAGCAACAACATGAGGGTATAAGGGTTGCAGTGAAATCTCTAATTAGAATTCATTGTGACAATTCCAATGATATAAACATTAGATAAAATTCAGTCCATTACTCAAGTAAAAAGAACATTGAAATCAAATATCATGTTTTCAAGGAGAATGCAGAGTGAGGGCTAGCGAAGTTGAAGTATGTTCCAACAAATCAACATGTTTCTGATATTCTTATGACAGACTTACCAAAATAATCATTTTAAAGGCATCGACTAACTCTAGGAGTCTTGTCAACTCCCCACAGTTTAAAAAGTATGGACGTGGGACCCACTATCCCTGAGGTATGATGTGTCTTTCCCTATTGTACTAATATGTGTTCTTTGCCCTGTTGTATAAACATTGAAATTCCCTTCAGGTTCGATGAAAAAGGGGGAGATAAGACACAGGGAGAAGTTTTTATGTGGAGTAGCAAGATAGGGGGAGTTGAAGCTGAGCTGAAGCTTTTTTGAGAAGCAGAATGATAGGGGAGTATTAATTCTGACAATTCTAGAAGTTATTAATCAAATATTATTTTTCATGATATATGAGGTTTATGATGAAATAAATTGTTTGGATTCATGAATTGGTGTTGGTAATTAAGTGATTTATTGATTAATTTTTCATACTACTCTTGTTTCTCATGCCAATCATGGATCATGTGGGCTTAGTGTATATGTTTAGTAAATCGTTGATCACTATTTTAATCACTAAAATTGAATACTTGTGGATAATGGAGAAAATCCTTAACAATGTATCATAATGTGGAGAATTGTTAAGATAGTTTTGTCAACAATCCCAAAGGAGATATTGTTGGGAAAAAATCCCTCAAGTTGTCCTCTAATTATGTTTTGGGTGAGATTGTGTTTGTTGGAAAATCTACATATAAGTGAATGGTATGCGGAATGGTTCATGGTTAAGGGATCACACTACACATAAGGCATGAAGGTTTAAAAATATGGTGCACTATGTAGGAAGAGATGAAGAACACAGACCATGATGGAAAAATGGTATGCTAAAGGGTTTTGGTTCGCAGTAGAAGGATTGTCATACGGTCGAGGCTATACCGAATCAATGATTTGGTAAATCTAGTATTATGAAATTTTTTGGATATATTTTCCTCTATAAGGAGAACTAATCACACCAATTAGATAATGGAGAATATATCATTATAGAACTTCTCTTTGTTTTAATATTTTGGTAAATTATGAAGGTAGTTTACACAGAAGCAATTCTGGTTAAGGTTATTCCAAGGTACTAAACCCCAAAAAGAGAGAAGTGGTTTGCATTGGCGATTCCATAAAGGGAAGTGGTTTGTGCAAAAGGAATTCCACCAAAGTGTTTTGTGTGGAATTGTAGGCCAGAAAGGAAAAATTCTTGTAGAAGAAGAATTTCATATGAGGAGGGGGACTTTCTATACGCGGAAGTGAAGGCAGCCCGCGAACAACGAATAGTTCGTGGACAAAGGGTGATTCATAGAAGTAGAGCCAGTGGGTGGAAATAGTATATTGAATTATCAAATGGATGATGTTTTCAGAGACAGAACATGGAGGCATTATGCAGGTGGAGGTAGTTCACAAAATAGGTAATAGAATGCGTAGGAGGCAGCCCATATAGTGAACTCATTACACAGTACGCGGGGGGATAATGTGGTTAGCTGAAGAATCAAGGAAGATTTAGAAATCTTCAAATCAGTTTTTGAAAGTATTTTATGGTATCTCACAGTACTCAGTAATGTTTACATAATCTACAGGTGAAAAAGGGACTTCAATAGAGCATCTACATAATGTTGAGGATATAGGTATTCATGCAAATAAAGGGACCTACAAGTCCATAAACTGTGTTTTAACTTGATGTATATAAAATGTGTGTGTATTCAATTACAAGAGCACTAAGAGAAGGAAGAAGAAGATAATGACCCTTTCCAATGGAAGTGTGGTAGAGAAAGAGGAATTGAGAGTGACCGATTAGAATGCAGTGAGTAGACCCTAAACCTTGTAATGGTAGTGAGGCTGGGAATAGAAGATCTAGCTCAAACCCTGAAATCATTCTTGGCAATGAGCCCTTGTGAATTTGGTTCAGTGTAACATCATCAGTTTTATACTAATTTCATGTATCATAATGAGTTTTAAATAAGTAAAAATTATTGTGTCCTTTTCATGATTTCATCAATGTTTATATATTGTTATGGGAGAATGAGAGAAGTGTTTTTTGTTTAAAAACACGACAAGATCCAAAGGGGTATAAGTTTTAATATATAATAACATGATTCACCCCCCCCCCTCTTAGGGTATTCAATCTAGTGTACCAAAAAATAATAAATTTATTTTTTTGATACATTGTGATGCATGCAACATTGGGTGTAAATAAAATATGGGTTCATCCCGCTTTTCACACATAAATTAAAATTAAAAATAAATTTAAAAATTTTAGAAAATATATTTTTAAAAATAATTTTTTTTAATTTAGAATACATAAATTAACATAGCATTAATGTTTTTAATTTTTCTGAGAAGTTTCATTTTTTAATAAATAGAGACAAATATTAAATTTTAATTGAAAACTATATTTTTGTTTAAATAATTTATAATGTTAAATTATATTTTTATTTGGTTTTAAAATTAAATTAGTAAAATTTTATATCAATTAAACCAATTTAGTTTATCGTAATTATTATCATATTGAATTTTTAAATAAAAACATTGTAATCTTTTGAACATTGTCACTGAAAAAACACATTCTCATCATGTCTGTGGGATTAATTTTAAATTAAAATTTTCCAATTATGTGAATTGAATTTCTGAAAATTGATTACAGATTTAGAATCATCCTAATATATAATTTTTAATAAGGTTAAATTTATTTTTCACCAAAAATAATTGTCAATGTATTATACAAAATTATTGTGGTTATTGTAAAAATTGATTTACTAAGGGGTTATACTTGAATTATAACAGTGAAAATGACCTCAAATGTTTTATTAATTTTATTAAGGATTTCATTTTTACATTTTACATCATTTTATATGAAATATAGAAAATAATTTCCACTTTCCATTGAATATGACCCATATAATAAGTCAAGTAATGAAAAAGGGAAAAATATACTTTTCTTCCTTTTAATTTCCAAAAAGCATTCAGATAATGAAAAAATAAAATTGCTTCAGTAATATATTTTTTTAATGATATATTATCTTTTATCATAATAATTTATTTTCAAATTTTAAAGATATACAATTTCTTAAAATTCTTAAGAAATTTAAACTCAATAATTATTTAGTTAATTATTAACTAAAATACATGGTAGTAAAAATATCAAAAGTGATGTTAATTGAGTGAATTATTATGTTTTATTATTTTTGTAGATTAATGTATCATTTTATAAATGTTTTTAATAATATATTAGAATTACATCATTTTATTGATATTTTTTAAATTCAAATTAATTGAATAACGTCAAAATTTGCAATAATGTTATTTTTTGATAAATTATATTTTATTAAATGATTTAAAATTATTGAAAATAAAATATTATTATATGTTATTTTTAAATGTTAATAAATATAAATAATATCCCATTTAGGTAATAATTTTTCTTTTATAATGAATATATTGACCCCTAAATAGTAAAAACATTGTTGTTATGGTTATGGTTAAAGCGGGGTTTTCGCATGTTACATGCACTTGGGTTAAAATTAATTTCCAAAAAAATTAAGATTTTTATTTGAGAGGGTTGTTTCCATATTTATAATAATTGTTTATAAATTTTCTAATAATTATAAATTTTATTTTATTTTAATTTATAAGTTACCTTGGTTAGAAATTTTTTTACCATAGTGAAAACGGAAAATTAAAAAAATAGGGAAACATATAAGTTCATTAATAAACTATTTAAAACATGTGTCTTAATGTGTGTTAGAGGTTTTCATCTAATATAAAATCCCTAAAAACCATTAATTATCAATTTTTGATCCACTTTATGTAATACTGATCTCCCAATAGTTATTACATTTGAGTATTTATGAGAATGTCACTCATCAACTAAAAAAGGGCACTCACTCCCCTCACTTCCCTACACCTCTCAATCTATTTGACTCATTAAAAACCTTCCAAAATAACCTCCGAGCATTACTATAATCATACTATAATCATTATTTTGGTAATAATTCCATAATTTCAAGGATTTAATGCAAACCTAAGGAGGATACCCAAATGATTGGTAATGTTCTTCAACTAAAATCTTTATTTTATTTCACTACGCACCTTCTTAAAATATTATTATAGAATGATTATATAATAACCTCATACTATTACATATAATATGATGTTATTATGTTAATGGTATGACCTACAACCACAAAATCGTCCATCAAATGGGTTATAAAATCAGCATTCATCTCTATGACTAACTACAGCCTCAAGAACTGATGTCATTATTTCTTCCATTACCACATCTCAAGGTTATGGATGATGATGGATATAAATATTAAATATGATATTTGTAGAAATATTATACCATCCAGGTTATTATATCATATAAATACTTTTTTACATTCTATCCCTTAGGGGATATAATAATGTTGCTCATGTGTACAAAGGATTACTGCCGCACGAAGTGATGCGAGTCATCTTTCAGTAATTCTATACATGGAAAGTGATAAATATATATTTAATGAAATACATGAAATAATTATTATATTAATGAAATAATTATAATTCTATAAATAATATATATATATATATATCTCATTTTATTTCATTCCTTTCACTCATGTAAAGATGATAACATCATTCGTGTACATTTGTATTACTACTTTCACAATGTGATGTGACTATCTTTCATCACCACAACGAATTAATGATATATATAAGTATATTTAAATAAATAATACTATAAAATTGTAATGATTATTATTATTGAGATGTTATATCTATATAATATGTACAATAACTGATTCTTTAATAATCCAATATGCATTTCAAAACAAGGAAATTAACACCCAAAATAAAAAAAATATTGAATAATTGTTAGTGAACTGGAAGTAATATTTTATAAAAGGATCATATATAATATAAAAATTTTTAATATAGTTCCTATACAGGTTAGTAACATGTTCAAAACCACTATAATGGAAGTTAAAGCAATTTCATCCAAAAGGAAGCCTGATTTTAGAGATTTCATCTCAATTTACATCACATTAGGACTTATTTTTTATTTTCCACTAATTCAACGTTATGTGGTGTATATACTTCTTTTTTACACGTAATATCATTAATAATTATTTTATCATGGTATTTTAAGTTTTAATTTGAATTATCTCATCCAAGGGGATTTGACGTGAAAATTACCATGTAGTAAAAGTTATTTTTCTAATCTCTCTTTCAATTGTGATTATTAACATTATATTGAAACAATAAAATTGTTGTAATAATTTGTTATTATAAATTACTTTTTTATTAAATATAGATATTATTTGTTAATTTAAATTATAATTTCCAAAATATTATACCATTTTGAAATTTGGTGTTTACTTTGAAATTTATTTTATTAATTGTGGAAATATTGATAAATTTGTATCCCTTACACAATAAATATATTTGATAAGAAAAAATTTTTATGAATTAGATATATTATTCAATATATGATAATTTATTTGGAAAGGAAATTCAAGGGATGGGGACTCATTAATGTAATCTTGTTGATTCATTAGTAGTCTCTTGAGATGACTCTATTGGACAAATTATATGGATTTTTACCATGTATATTTTAAACTGTCTGGAGGATAGAACATGACTATATAGGTTGTCATGTTTCTAATACATGAAATCCAATAATTAAGAGTTTGCATTATTAATTATTTCGTTATTAATATCAAGGATATTTCCACTATGAAATTATATTTGGATGCATTTCATTATCTATAATTGATTAAATAGAATGTGTTTTCAGTTATTTACCACGTCATATTAATTATGCCTTATCTATTCATGCAATCATGTTACTTAAATAGAATGTGTGTTCTGATGATTACCCTAACATATTTTTAATGCTTTTTTATTCATGATATATTCTATTTTACTTAATCCTTACAGAGAATTTGGGCTCATCCTTTTTTTTTCTTTCCCAAGGATATGTAGATAAATTCTTGTAATGAGATTCAATGATGACGAGATTATAATTTTGTTTTGATTTTTTTTATTTTCTCAATGCATAATAGGTGTAATGTAATTATATATATTCAAAAAACCAATATACACATAGGCCCTTTAAGATTTATCATATTGAATCTATTCTAATGTAACAAATTATGGTACCATGTCTAGGATTCTAGGTTTAGGGTCATTGTAGTTAGTATCATATGGTGTTTAGTGTAAATAATGGGAACTTGATTTAAGAAAATGTATATTATGGAACATAAACATATGATATAATTTTAGGACAAGAAAAAAATAATATCCTAATGTTTTGGTAAGTTATGGATTTTGTGGGTCTTCCTAGTAATACATCCCACTTTGGATACAAAAAGTGGTCATGGTTCTAACATAGATGTATCAAGGGGTAAAAATTCTAAAAAGAGTACATTTGGATTGACTTGAGTGTAACCTTGTACATGAAAACGGGTCTTACTATGCACCTATTTTGACACTATCGGTGGATATGATTAGGATAGTTCAAATTTTCCTAACAAACCATTATGAAGAAATTGAAAATAGAGATATCCCCATGGAAACCATGCTTATGATTATGACATTATCTTATGCTTAGTTTTTCACTAGTTTATGGATTATAAATTATGAAAATAAATTCATAATTTTATGAGTTAATCCAGTATATTCCATTTTTTTAAATGGAACCTAAAAGGAATAATGGTATCGATTCTCATAGATAATTTATAGGCTTCCTAAACGAGGAATCCGATATAGCTCGTGCCGGAACAAAGAAAGTTATAGTTATATTAGGGATACATAATCAGGTTATGACTCATAGCCTTTAATAGATAGAGAAAACTATTCTATAGTGAGATTCCCCTATATTTGATCACTTTATTCGATATAGGCCCCTATCATTTTGTGGGAATATAGATCCAATGGAAGATGAGAAATTGATTAAGTCTCTGGAGATGATATTTGTGGAATTAAGATTTTGTGAAAAGGAAAAGGTTACACTTTCAGTGTATTTTATCAAATGTGATGTTGATCAATGGTGGTAATTGATTTGTAATAATAGAGAGGAAGAAGAAATTTAACTCATAGAATGTTTTTATTTTAAAGATACATTATTTGAAAAATATTTCCTATGTGAACAAAAAACTGAGATTATGAGAATTTTTGTTAGCTTAAACAAAAAGGAATAAGAAATTATTACAAAGTATGAAACCACAGTTACAATGATATCTAGGTATTCTATGGATTACATATTCCACACAATGTTCAATATTGATCTCTTCTCTAAGGTCTTAATCCAAGAATATGAAGGAAAGTGGTCTCCCATAATTTTTCATTAAATAATGAATTAGTTTTATGTGTTATCAAGATAGAGAAGTAGTTCTCTACCTCTTATGAAATCCAATGGATGAAAGAGTATAAGAGGATGATAGAGAAAAAATTAGATAAATATATGAAAGGAAATAATTTGTCTCCCACATGCGATAATTGTGGAAATAATCACCTTAGTAAATCTTGAAAGGGTTGATAGTTGGTTATAAGTGAGGATAAAAGGGCTACCAAGATCATTATTGCAAGGGAAAGTATAAAATTTACAATGTTCAATACTTTAATTGTAAGGATACAGGTCACTATTCAAATGAATGAACTAAGAGTTAATGGAATCTATCACAGAAGAGGCCAATGGGATAAGGCCAAGCTTATACTATTGATATAGCTAAATTTGAAAGAGTAATATTCTTTTGTATTTAGATCCATGAAATATTTTGTAAAGGTGTTTTATTTATGATGATATCGTCATAAGAATTATGAAATATATAATGATTTATTGTAAATACTATTTCATTAATTATTTATGGAAATATGTTGAATGGTACTAAGAAAAGAGATTCGGTAGCATGATTAACATTTTTGAAAACACATGTTTCAGGGAATGATAACTAGTAATTTGATCCTGATGTTGAGATAATGATGTTTGGATAAATAGATTATTAATACGGATAAATTAAACTAGATAGTACTAACTAAAATTGAATTGATTAATGACAATTTTATTTTCAAAATATAGTGACCATTTTTCTAAATTTATAGATCCTAGTCTTTTGGAAGGGTTATAGGGTTAACCATTTATAAAATGGTTTAAGTTGTAATTTGGATGAGGTTTTAATGATTAATGCATCACTTCACCATATAATGATTCATGAATATTAGATAACTTGTGTTATCCGTTTTTTTATAAAAATAACTAGAGATATGATGAATGAATTATCATTATTTAAGGATCTTACGATATATTTAAAGTGGATTTTAGTGCTTCAGGAAAATAAAAATTAATTTTTGTGGAAATGTATGAATTCTAACTTGATTAAGACACAACCAATGAAAGAGATTTTTCTTATGAATTGGAATGACATAAAGTAAGTATATATTATCATGAAATTTAATAAATTGTAGGGAAATGATCATAAAATAAAAATGATATCCTATTTCTATAATTTGTGATGATATCAATCACCTTTTCCACACCACATTGGTTTATAGATTTTTGGTTGTTAACCTTCTATGGATCACCCACTTTTGTGTGATCAATGATCTCTATAATTCTCTATTATTACGTGGGTGTTAGTATTATCATTTATTTCAATGTTTTAGTTTCACACCTATGTTCTCTTACTTGGAAACCCAATTATTTTATTATTAAATAGTATATTCACACTTCCCTTTCTATATTATTACGTGGATGTTTTATTAAATCTTTTATTGTGTGGATTTTTTAGCAAAGGAATTTTCAAATATCAAACCCTTGATTATCAAAATCAAGTTCAAATTGGGATGATTAAATTTATTTAAGGTGGATATAATTTACCAACCTTATTAATTACAATATATTTCAGTAAAAATAAATTTTATTTAATTGGTATCTTACGATGCATGCAACACTATGTTTAAAAAATACTATTTAGTCACGCTTTTAACAGTTAATTTAAAATTAAATTTTTACACGTTAGGAAAAATTATTTTAAAATTTTAATTTGATTTTTTAATTCACTATACCAAAATTATCTTAGAGTTAATTTTTGGTATTTTTCTAAATATTTTAATTTGTATAATGAATATTGAAAAATAATAAATTTTAATTGAAAAATTACTTTTTTTCTGAATAATTTATAATGTAAAATTATATTTTGAAATGGTTTAAAATAAAATTACTAAAATTTTATATTAATTAACCAGATTTAGGTTATTATAATTATATTCATATTGAATTTTGATATAAATGAATTTTAAACTTTTGAACATTTTCACTTTAAAAACTCGCTTTGATATCGCATTTGTGGGATTGATTATAGATCAATTTTTTTATCTTATGTGAATTTAATTTTAAAAAATGGATTATTTATTTTTCATGAGAATAATTTTTAATTTCAAACAAGATCAACTTATTTTTCTATGAAAATGAATAGAGAATTCAGTAAAACATAATTATCATTGTTAAGAAAAAAAATTTATTTACTAGGGGTTAAAATAGAATGATAGGAGTAAAATTGACATAAAATACTATCTTAATTTTATTTAATGAGTTTTTTTTCTACATTTTATTTCAATATATAAGAAATATGGAAATTACTTTCCACCTTCCATTGAATTTGACCCATATAATAAGTTAAGTAAAGGAAAAGATAAAAACATACATTTCTTCTATTTAATTTACATGATGCTTTGGGATAGAAAAAACAAAGGTTTTGTTATATATATATATATATATATTAATGATTAATTAGTTTTTTATGATAATAATTTATATTTTATTTTTTGTTATTAAATAATTACATAAAATTCCAATGAAACTCAAATGAAACAATTATTAAGTTAATAATTAACTAAAATAAATGGAACTAAAAATATTAACAGTGAATTAAAGAGAATTAATTTTTTTGTTAAAATATTATTTATTATGAATATAACATTATTTCACAGGATGGAGAAAAATAGAAACTAATTGCATCCCTATCTTGATATTTCTTAAATTCAAATTAAATGAATAATGTCAAAATTGACACTAATGCCATTTTATGATGAATTATATTTTATTAAATGATTTAAAATTAATAAAAATACTATCTTATGAAAAGTTATTTTAAAATGTTAATAAATATCAACTATATCACAGTTGTGGTTCCATTTTTATTTTATGATTAATATATTGATCGCTAATTAGTAAAAACATTGTTAGTGTGGTTAAGGTTAAAGTGGGGCTTTTTCACATTACACCCACTTGTGTTAAAAATAATTTTCATCACACTTGGGATTTTTATTGTATAAATTAGAAATCCTAACTTCCTAAACACTTATGGTTCATTTCCAAAATATCTACTCCTAGAAAAACCATATTGGACATTCTCTAGTGGATTAAATCTGAGAAAAAACATCTGATTGATAACCTTATCCTTTTTTATGCACCTCTATATATATAGGGGAATAAATGGAGTGACATACTTGATCCCTCGGTGAAAATACTCTACCAAGCACTATGATTTGGACTTTTCATCTAGAAAAAAAATTGAATAGAAGTGCAGGAGGTCCTGGAATATCATCCCAAGATCCCTCACACTTAGGATCCTTTACTTATTGGAGAGAATATTCCTCAAATTTTCTACCCTAATAATTGAATATATGAATTCCAAATGGAAATCCTTTTAAAATTACATCCACAACACATCTTCCACCTTATTGTCACAAAAAAATATAATCCACCACTCTCAGATATCTCCCATCATCTAAATAACATCTATTGTAACCCATTACTCATACCACACTCGAATCAAATGGAAATAGACATCAATCTCCTCCAACCATCACTCCATATTCAGATCTGAGATGCACACCTCATACTTCCCCAAACTCTGACATTGAAAGTCACACAAGTCCATTTATCATGCAAAAATCCTCCTATTTTGGGTTGATCCTATGATGATCAACTAGATTATCCTGGTGAACTAAAACAACTTGAGAAACTTTTGGAAGAAGCACACGAGCTATTCTTAAAAAGTAAGGATATGTACTACTCCTGGTACCATGAAATTTTATCAAATAATATTTATTTAAATAATATTATTTTCCCACAATGACGCAATTCAAACATGAATTCAATCAAACGTGATGGGTGTTCCTATCTTGGGTCCCTTCTCTACAAATAGTTCCAACTCACTTTATTGTTCAGTTATCTCATAGTTCATGCACAAGATCATGGGGCCCCTAAAATCATGTGTCCTAAATGGTCTACATGTCCTATTTCATGCACCAAGATCAACTGGGATCATTTTCCTACAAACTCGTGAAAAAAAAATTTCCTAACTCAAAAATCAATCATATTTCTCAACTATACCATTGATACCACTCTATCATTACCCCTCCCTCTAATGATTTTGTAATGAAGTAAGAGAAATAATGAACCCCATGTTTCTCCTCAAGTAGGCCTCGAGCTGAAACAAGCACCGAGGGAATAAAAAAATCTCACATATGGGAGGTATTACCCTATAAAAATAAAATTGGATCAGAAGATTGGATAATAATCAATAAACACTAACATGTAATATAAAAGTAAACCCAAAACCATCCCTCAATGCATGAAAAAATATAAACCAACATAATAAAAGTCTCCAATATAGAAAAAGATGAATCCCATGACATAAACTCAATAGTAACTCCAACTCCTAAGCTAAAAATGACTATCTTGGTCCCCAATGTCCTTATAGATACTTGATAATAGTTTATATACATAGGGTGAGTATAACCTATATACTCAATTGAGATTTCCAAGGTCTCAAGTGAATATGTGAAGACAACATACTAATGTCTTGGGGAACAAATAAAAGAAATAACAAGAACCTACTCTGGTCAATATACTAAACCTCAGCCTCACCATAGCTCTCTCACCAAATAAAACATCCACTATATTATCATTGCATCAATATCTTGAAAAATAACGGCACCTTGCTACCGCTTACCCACAAATATTTCCCTCTCACTTTCCATAATTGAATGTCTTGTGCTCCAAACCCTTCCATACATATTACGTCACATAATATTACATACCAACCATCTTATATGTTGGTCTGGAAACATCCCTAATTACCCTACCCCCACAAGGTCAATAGATTGGTGTTATTATCAATAATCATCACATCATGTATCGTCCAAAGGAATAGGGTCCATCACAACTCATCTCACCTGAAGACACATGGTTCATCACCCCACATCTCATCACATAACTACAGAAATATGTATTATGAATGTGAAGGACATAAACATCATTCCCTTCACCTACCATACATGACCCTGCCACCTATCACATCACATATCATCACATAACTACCTTGTCACCTCATTATGTGAAAAAACACTTACCCCATATCTAGTGAAGGTGGAGAGGGGAAGAGGGGGTATCCATCCATTCACATCACCATAATCTTGGATGTTGAGGAAAACACATAGAACCCATAACCTATAATCATTGATATGGTTATCCAACTCATGTGGGTAGAATATAAAAATAACATGAAGTACATGATATATAAAAAGCACACAACACCAGACCTATGGGTCCACAACAACTGAACTACTATAGACCCCCACACAAGTAATTCTCCACACATCAACTATCACCACTAATTCCACCACTATGTGTAACCCAACACACCACCACCACAAAAGCCACACATTTACAAAATTATTTACTATTTCACTTCATTGAAATGTACACTGCCCATCTCACTTATTTACCATAATATTTTGTTTTTTTTATCATTATACAATTATTTTATGGCTAGTAGAGAAACATACACAACCATGCCACACCAAAACTATACCATATGACATCAAACATCATCACCTCACCACACCAACAAAACCACATTACAACAACTACTACACAATGCACAACCTGACCAAATCACACAACGTAGATGCCACAAACCAAAATTACTCATCATCACCACATATCATCACAACTGCACAACTCAACCACTTCCCACAATAACCATTATGATCCACAACCATTATGCACCATAACCACTATTCACCACAACCACTAGGCACCACACCAACTAAATACCACAACCACCATGCACTAAATCCAACGCACACCAAAATCACTTCACACCACAACCACTACACACAAAAACCACTATTCACAATATCATATAACTTTACACATCACATCCATCCCAACCAAACACCACATCCCATAATTTCCCCACACACCACACTAGCCAATAGGTAACTCATACAATCACACAATAACCCAATCCAAACAAGGAAACACATCATGGATACCTTAATTATTCCATGGATTTTATCATATTAACACATTAATTAGCATGGATATTATCACGAAAACTAGATTCCATGTTAAATGTATTTATTAGAAAAATATGCATTCCTTATCCTTTTATTTAAGGTGTGATCACACAATTACACTGTATGTTTATAAAGGTATATCAACTACTATACAAGCAAGGTACCCAAAAATATAATTTTTAGTATTGGCAATAAGTGTGGTCAATATCATCAACAAAATATATCAAAGTATTAATGTATATGATATCTCCCCCATACCCATCAATTTCAATTATGATAATTAAAAATATTATTATGATGACACTTAATATCCACCCAAATGATTGAAAAACCATGGAATCAACACACATAGAACATAAGCTAGTGAGAAAGAGGATTACATACCTTATGAAAGCATTATGATCTCTCTACGCACAACATGATGATGAATAAACAACTCAAAAATCACTAATACACCAGGAAACTCATGGAAAAACAAATATATAAATCAAGGGTTGTTGAAAACATCAATGGAAACAAACCCCAAACGAAATAGAACCACCGTAGTGGATTATCAGAATAAGAACGAAAGGAAAAATGGGTATAAAGGGGAAGGAACTCACCACTGATCACCAATGAGAAACCACTAGAACCCACATATCTAATCAAGGGATTATGGGATAGAAGATATCCATTAGCCACTAGTGTTCACCATAAAACCGAGATGAAGAGGTAGGTTAATGACAGGGTTTAAACACACGTCAAACCTATAAACTGTCCGTAAGTAGGAAGACATATGGTGTAAAATTCCACTTTTACATAAAAATTACCGGGGTTCTGGAAAAATTATACTATAAATACACTTTTATGACATAAAATCTATTTTTTTCTAAAAAATAGGGTAACTAGGGATGGAATTAACTTACACCATAAGTTCCACTTTTTTTTCCTAAACCCATTTTATACTCTACACCTCCACTGCACAAAAGTTGTATATATAAACCCATACAATATATAAAGAAAACAATTACATTATAAACTACTCTTTTATAGTATAAAAGGCATATTATAGCTCAAACATCCACTGAACCTCCTCTATCCTCCCTCATGCTCTATCAAACCACAAAACTAGAGAAGTAACATTCCTTGAAGGAATAGATTATTAAATTCCTAGCAAATTGGAATAAAAAATAATATCTATTTATGATACTTGTCACGAACCGGATCTGGTCGCCACCATTAACGGCACCAAACCCGGCCCGTAGCAAGGCCCGAAGGGCATTCCCTATCCCCACGGGCTAGCACAAGTGCCCGGGTATCAAACAAATCTGGTTTGGGAACGATTTACCCGAGTACGAAATCATAAATCATAAAAAAACAATCAATTATTAAAATCTGAAATTTTCATGCTAAAAAATTCTTAACAAAACCAGATATGAATACATAAGTTTAAAGACACTACAATTGGTCTAAAAACAAATAATGACAACATAAATACATCCCCATGGACTCCACATGAAAATGGGATCATCACCCGCAAGCCGTCCCCGCAACTTCGCCCCAACGATGGGGACTAACCTCCCGAACCGCCATCACCCTTAGCCTTCCCTTTACCTTAGTCAAGCATAAGCAGGTCTACTTACACCCAAGGGGTGTAAGTAGGGTGTGAGCCTAATTCCAATAGGATACCACCAGTTGATTCCAAAGAGTATGCAATACAATGTGAACAAAACAATCAATTTTAATACACAAGGTGAAACAGTGTTAAAATTCAAAGAAATGCAACTTTCAAATGAAAACAGTTTTCAATCCGAGAATTTCAAAATGTTAGCACATTAAATAGACATGTGAGCTACTGTAATGTACTACCAAAAACAACCCACAACAAGGGTATATACCATAAATCCTATGAGCATCAAAATCAGGAACACCCCTAAGCACTAGGTTGTCTCGGGCCCTATGTACCTCGTACCTCGGTGTAGAGTAACCATAGAAAAATCCGTTCTCGTGCACGAGCCACTAGTAGGGAACATACCCATAAACTAGTGGTCCCCAATCATCATCAAAATAGTTTAGTTATAGTTGTCGTTATCCATATGCTAAGTGGAACAGGGACAAAACCCATCCGATCCACTAGCCGTACTAGTACAAATCCGCCCCACCTAAGTACCCTGGCTTCCCCTTTTTGTGCTCAAACAATTTCAGCAAACAACACACATAAATTTTCATATAAAATATCACTACTGGTCACAAACAAATTTTACAGTAGCTACACACATTTTATACCATTTAAAACACACAATAAAATAATTTTATTTCCAATAAAAAAACCTCTCAAAACATCACATTGTTTTTCACCCAAAGCACTTTAAGATATCCACCTTTCACACTATGATAACACTTTTAAGTTATTAAAACAAAATTTCAGTTCAAAACCCTTTAATGAAACCAAAAATTCAGTTATGGGGCATCCCAAAATGAACCAATAAAAGATTTGAATGGAAACCCCTCAATTTCACCAAAAATTGGAACATAAAATTCATTTGCATTATAAATGAAACTAAAAACAATTTTTACAGAAACATTCAAGTGAAATAAACATTATAGTACCATGAAAACCGCAAGCTAATTCACAAAAATTGCACACACAATGGAATCGCCTACCAAATTAACAAAACCCCTTGAATCTCCGTGCGAAAATCAACTCGCACCCCTACCGCACCAAGAGAGAACTAGATCAAACCTAAAACCACAAAAATTGGCCAATAAAGCCCAAAGATAAACCCTAGGTTCGAAATCCTAGTTTCTGGATATTATTAAACTCAATTATAACCGAAGAAACCATAAGAACAATGAGTTAAATCCAATGTAATTTGAAAGAGGAAAGAAAAGGGCTCATTTACTTGAAGTATCTTGAAGTAATCACTCCAAAACTCCAGTATCTGAACTTTAAAAGAGCACAAATTTAGGGTACGTTAGAACAAGATGTATTATCTCATTTAGGAACTGGAATGGAGGAAAACGATTGAGAATTGAGAGAGTTATGAAAGAAATACTTTACCTCTTCAAGTCTGGGCGATTTGAGGAACCCTATGAAGATTGGCACAAAATAACGATTCTACAGAGCTCCAAATGGGTAGGAGAGAGTTCAGACGCGCGGCTGGGTTACTTGGTCTTGAGTGAGACTTGTAATCACCTAAAAATCCCAAATATTGAATAAGTTATAACAAAATCAAATTTTATTTTTAAAACAGGAATTGGGCTTTCGGGCAGGCCCAACCCCTTAGACAAAAACCCAAATAACCCATGGTTATGGATTTCTAAAAGCTCCAAATTACCTTGGTGGTGTTAATAGGTTAGGGTAGGACAATTATGAATTTGAATGGATGAAAAATGTTGAAAAATGAAAAAGTTATAAAAGATAAAACATTTATTTTTTAATCTGGAATTAGGCTCACAGTTTGGCCCAATTCATGGATACTCATCTATTCCTCCCGAAAACCTAGGGAAACCCCCAAAAAAAGAAAGGATGTAAATTAAATGAAAAAAATAACTTTAAAATATGTCTTGTTTGTGACAATTCTCCCCACCATTAAGGACTTTCTGCCCCGGAAAGTCAACATGAATCTCGGTTGGAAAACAAGAATCAGTACTCTTCCTCGACCCATGACTTTCGCTCCCATGTCTTGTGTGTATCATTCCCGTGCTGCCATAAAACCCGGACTAAAGGAATAGACATTCCTCAAAGTATCTTCTCTTGGGAGTCCACTATTTTCATCGGTATATCAACGATAGACAAGTCAGGCTCTATCTCTAGTTCTTCCCAACTCAGCACATGGGATGGATCCAGATTGTATTTCTTCAACTGAGAGACGTGGAAGACATCATGGATAGACGTCAACTGAGAAGGTAAGGCCAACCTGTATGCCACCTTACCAATATGCTCAGTGATCTAAAAGGGTCCGACATACCGTGGAATTAGCTTACCTTGCTTACCCAATCGACGATGGCCCAGACGAGGGGCCACTTTTAAGAATACCCTGTCACCCACAGAAAACTCTAGGTCTCGACGCCTCTGGTCAGCATAAGATTTATGACGACTCTGAGCTGTAAATAAGCACTTCTTCATCAACTTGACCTTCTCAAAAGTCTCCTGCACAAGGCTTGGCCCCAACAGTGAAGTTTCTCCTACCTCATCCCAACATAGGGGGGACCAACAAGGCCGACCATAGAGCGCATCAAAAGGGGACATTCGAATCGTGGATTGGTAACTATTATTATAAGCAAACTCTACCAATCCCAAATGGCTATCCCAAGAACCTCCAAAGTCCAGGACACATGCACGAAGCAAGTCCTCCAATATCTGATTCGCCCACTCTGTCTGACCATCCATCTGTGGGTGGTATGTCGTGCTCATCTTAATCTGAGACCCCAAGGACATCTTAAGGCCTTCCCAAAATCGATAAGTGAAGCGGGGGTCTCTATCTGAGACAACAGATGATGGTACACCATGGAGTCTCACCACTTCTTGAAGATACAAATGGCCCAACTAATCTACATTAGTTGTATCTTTAATCGGAATGAAGTGGGATGATTTGGTCAGACGATCAATCACCACCCAAATAGCATTCTTACCCCGAGGTGTACGAGGTAAGCCAACAATGAAGTCCATGGAAACCTCTTCCCACTTCCAGGTAGGAATGGGTAGTGGTTGGAGAAAACCGGATGGACATTGGTGCTATGCTTTCACCAGCTGACATGTGTAGCATCTCGAAACAAAGTCTGCTATGTACCTTCTCATACCAGGCCACCAAAACTGCCGACGAACATCATAATACATCTTAGTGGCACCCGGATGGACAGCCCACTGAGACTGGTGGCTATCTTGCATCACCACCTTCCGCAGAGATAATGGCACTACTGAACGGCCCTTGAAGCACAAGATTCCCTCAAGAGACGATGACCAATCAGAGGATGTCTCCCCACCATGAAGGAACTACTTAGACCGCTGACAAAGATCATCACTGGGCTGTTCCTGCTGAATCAACTCCAATAGAGAAGGAGTCAACTGGACACTTGCCAAGAATGCCCCTCCACTGTATTCCCTGGTCTCCACATGCATTTGAGAAAAGAGACCCATCAATGCCCACTCATCAATAGACGTCCTCAAAGCCTGCACTGGAACTCTTCGGCTCAAAGCGTCAGCCACTACATTACACTTGCCTGGGGTATAGACAATGTCAAAGTCAAACCCCTGCAAGTACTCGATCCAGCGACGTTGCCTCAAGTTGAGGTCCTTCTGCGAGAAGATATAAGCCAAGCTTTTTTTATCAGAGTATACCACAAACTTCTCCCTAAAGAGGTTGTGACACCAAGTCTTCAAAGCATGCATCACCGCTGCCAACTCCAAGTCATGGTTTGGGTAGTTCTTTTCATGTGGTCGAAGTTGGCGAGAGCCATACGCGACCACATGATCATCTTGCATAAGAACGCACCCAAGACCCATACCTGAAGCATCACAATAGACCACATATCCCTTTCCATCCTCTGGAAAAATCAGCACGGGGGTAGTAGACAACCGCCTCTTCATCTCCTCAAACGATTCCTGACATTATGGACCCCATACAAACTTCACCCCTTTCCGGGTGAGGGAAGTCATCGATGAAGCAAGCTGAGAGAAATCCCAAACGAATCGCCTGTAATAACCGGCCAAGCCAAGAAAACTCCTGATCTCAAACACATTCTTCGGTTTCTCCAATGACATGACTGCACTAATTTTCTCAGGGTCCACTGAAACTCCATGCTTTGAGATTACATGCCCCAGAAATGTCACCTCTCTGATCCAGAAAGTGCACTTTGACAACTTTGCATAGAGGCGGTGATCTCGTATTGTACCCAAAACGATCCTCAAGTGATGTTCGTGTTCCTCCTCAGAGAAAGAGTATACCAGAATGTCATCCAAAAACACCACAACAAAGGAATCGAGATACTGATGGAACACCCTATTCATAAGTTCCATAAATACCGCTGGAGCATTGGTCAATCCGAAGGGCATGACCAAATACTCAAAGTGGCCGTACCTGCTTCAGAAGGCTGTCTTAGGGATATCTGACTCCTTCACCCTGAGTTGATGATACCCTGAATGCAGGTCTATCTTTGAGAACCACATTACCCCCTTCAACTGATCAGACAAATCATCTATTCTGGTCAAAGGGTATTTGTTTTTAATTGTTACCTTATTCAGCTTCCGGTAGTGAATACACAACCGGAGGGATCCATCATCCTTTTTTGCAAACAACACAGGAGCGGCCCAAGGAGATACGCTCGGGCGAATGAATCCTTTGGATTCTAAGTTCTCCAGCTGTATCTTTAATTCCCTCAACTCGGTGGGGGCCATGCGATAAGAGGGAAGAGATATCGGCTGTGTTCCCGGCGCCAGATCAATCAAAAACTCCACATCCTGCTCCGGGGGAAAACCAGAAAAATCATCAGGGAATACCTCGGGAAACTCATACACTACACGAGGTAGTGCACCTTCAGGGGAAAGACCATCCTCTAGCACAATCAAAGATAACTGGAAGATAACACTTCCCAACTCTGGGAGTGGAGGCCCTGCGCGACTTGATCGTGGATGCCATTCTCCATGAAAAACCTGAAGACTCCCATCAGGTGCTGTGAAAATCACACGCCGTCTGTAGAAATCGATGTGTGCCTGGAAGTGTACTAGCCAATCCATCCCGAGTATGACATCAAAAAGGTCCATATCTAAGACCAAGAGGTCCCACTCCATCTCGACCCCTGACACAGAAAGTTCACATGAGGGGCACCTGAGGCCCTGCTCCTTCTTCTTTCCCAATGGTGTCACCAACTCCATCGCAAAAGAAATCAAATCAGTTGGAAAATTCAGAATGTCCACAAAATGTCCAGAAATGAATGAAATAGAGGCACTAGTATCAAAAAGAGCAGTAGCTATAGAAGATGCAATCAGAACGGTACCTCGAACAGTCAACGGTCCCGCATCTGATCCTGCTGGTGACTGATCCAATGCATGGAGATGTCCAGTATCTGCCTGAGGAAGACCGCTAGTCTGTAGTTGTGCCCTGAACTGGCTCTGCCTAGAAGATGATCCAGCCCTACCACCACGACCACCAAATCGAGATCCCCCAGTCCTTGACGGCTCGGACTGTGTTGGCACTCCTCTTGAAGCCACTAACCCTGCCCCACTTGGGAGTGGATGTGCCACACCGCAGAAGCGCTGCAAATTCCCTATACCTCCACATTGGTAACAAGGCTTCGGAGGAAGAGGACATGATGGTAGGATATGCCCAGGCCTCCCACAATGGTGGCACACTACCGATCTCACATCAAAAGCCGCAGAAGAAAACTTCCTGGAAGAGTGGCCTGAACTGCCCCCTCCTTTCTTCACATGATCCTCCCGCTTCCTTTTCTTCTCTAAGGAGCTGCCACTACCCACTGCTGATACTGAACCATAGAAACTAGCCCTACCTTTCCTATCAATCTCCACCATGCATTCCCAATCAACATCCTCAGCATAGGTCATCAGCTTAAACAAGAACACCTGGGAGTATATCTCTGGTCGCAAGCCATTCTCAAACCTTTGGGCCTTCGCTTGCTCATTAGAGACAATTTCTGGAGCATACAGAAGCAATTCAGCGAAACAGTTGGAATACTCCATCACAGATAGATTCCCCTGAACAAGTTCCATGAACTCTCTAGACCTAGCATAAGCCAACACCTCAGGGAAATACTGTTCATTGAAGATAGCATTGAAATCTCCCTAGCGCATCTGCTCATTCTTCCCAGACTGAAGCACTGACTCCCACCATTTATGGCTGGGACCCTCCAACAAAAAGTAGTCACACTTCACCCTAAGATCCTCGGGTGTTTCCAGGAACTCAAACATACGCTCGATCTTCTCGAGCCATTCTTCTGCTTCTTGGGGTTCTGCACTACCTTGGAAGGCAGGAGGCTTGTTTTTCAGAAACTCTTGTGCTTTATCTTTTCTAGGACATGTCTCCTCTTCCCTAACAGGAATAGGTGCATGAGCTGGTCCCTGTCCCAAAGCTTGGATATCCCGAACAACAGCCTCCACAAGCCTCTGATCAATCTGCGTGGGAGAACTCTCTCCAGCTTCCTCCTGTGGGTGCGTGGGAGCTTTCCGGGGAGGCATGTTGCTACAAAATGAAACAGTCACAAAACAATAGTCAATACCACAATTATGAAAATTGTAATCAAATACATCAAATATAGACAAACTAAACACATTCTTGTAATAAAAGAAACAACTATTCCACGTCTGCCTGATGTCCACATGTGGTCTGCAGCCCACACGTCTCACCTGGAAGTGAAGTCAATCAGTAAATTCCAACATCCTATGCTGACTCAAGGTCTTCCATGAGAGGTGCGGGCCAGGCACCCTACTCACAACCAATACCCCGAGCCGCGACAGTCCTAGCTCCTGTCTATCCCGACTCATCTCAAAATAACAATATAACCCAAAAACATTAACCTCCTCTGATACCATTTTGTCACGAACCGGATCTGGTCGCCACTATTAACAGCACCAAACCCGGCCCGTGGCAAGGCCCGAAGGGAGTTCCCTATCCCCACGGGCTGGCATAAGTTCCCGGGTATCAAACAAATCTGGTTTGGGAACGATTTACCCGAGTATGAAAGCATAAATCATAAAAAACAATCAATTATTAAAATCTGAAATTTTCATGCTAAACAATTATTAACAAAACCAGATCTGAATACATAAGTTTAAAGACACTAAAAGTGGTCTAAAAACAAATAATGACAACATAAATACATCCCCATGGACTCCACATGACAAGGGGATCATCACCCGCAAGCCGTCCCCGCAACTCTGCCACAACGATGGGGACTAACATCCCGAACCACCATCACCCTTAGCCTTCCCTTTACCTTAGTCAAGCATAAGCAGGTCTACTTACACCCAAGGGGTGTAGGTAGGGTGTGAGCCTAAGCCCAATAGGATACCACCTGTTTATTCCAAAGAGTATGCAATATAATGTGAACAAAACAAGCAATTTTAATACACAAGGTGAAACAGTGTTAAAATTCAAAGAAATGCAACTTTCAAATGAAAATAGTTTTAAATTCGAGAATTTCAGAATGTTAGCACATTAAATAGACATGTGATCTACTATAATTTACTGCCAAAAACAACCCACAACAAGGGTATATACCACAAATCCTATGAGCATGAAAATCAGGAACACCCCTAAGCACTAGGTTGTCTCGGGCCCTATGTACCTCGTACCTCGGTGTAGAGTAACCATAGAAAAATCCATTCTCATGCACGAGCCACTAGTAGGGAACATACCTATAACCTATTGGTCCCCAATCATCATCCAAATAGTTTAGATAGAGTTGTCGTTATCCATATGCTAAGTGGAATAGGGACAAAACTCATCTGATCCACTAGTCGTACTAGTACAAATCTGCCCCACCTAAGTACCTGGGCTTCCCCTTTTTGTGCTCAAACAATTTCAGAAAACAACACACATACTCTTTTATATAAAATATCACTACTAGTCACAAACGAATTTTACAGTAGCTACACATATTTTATACCATTTAAAACACACAATAAAATAATTTTATTTCCAATAAAACAACCTCTCAAAACATCACATTGTTTTTCACCCAAAGCTCATTAAGATATCCACCTTTCACACTATGATAACAATTTTAAGTTATTAAAACAAAATTTCAGATCAAAACCCTTTAATTAAACCAAAAATTCAGTTTTGGGGAATCCCAAAATGAACCAATAAAAGATTTGAATGGAAACCCCTCAATTTCACCAAAAATTGGAACATAAAATTCATTTGCATTATAAATGCAACTAAAAACAATTTTTACAGAAACATTCAAGTGAAATAAACATTAGAGTACCATGAAAACAGCAAGCTAATTCACAAAAATTGCACACACAATGGAATCACCTACCAAATTAACAAAACCCCTTGAATCTCCGTGCGAAAATCAACTCGCACCCCCGCCGCACCAAGAGAGAACTAGATCAAACATAAAACCACACAAATTGGCCAAGAAAGCCCAAAGTTAAACCCTAGGTTCGAAATCCTAGTTTCTTGATATTATTAAACTCAATTATAACAGATGAAACCTTAAGAACAATGAGTTAAACCCAAAGTAATTTGAAAGAGGAAAGAAAAGGGCTCATTTACTTGAAGTATCTTGAAGTAATCACTCCAAAACTCCAGTATCTGAAATTTAAAAGAGCCTAAATTTAGGGTACGTTTGAACAAGATGTATTATCTCATTTATGAACTTGAATGGAGGACAAAGATTGAGAATTTACAGAGTTATGAAATAAATACTTTACCTCTTCAAATCTGGGCGATTTGAGGAACCCTATGAATATCGGCACGAAATCGCGATTCTACAGAGCTCCAAATGGGTGGGAGAGAGTTCAGATGCGCAGCTGGATTACTTGGTCTTGAGTGAGACTTGGAATCACCGAAAAATCCCAAATATTGAATAAGTTATAACAAAATCAAATTGTAATTTTAAAACATGAATTGGGATTTCGGGCAGGCCCAACCCCTTAGGCAAAAACCCATATAACCCATGGTTATGGATTTCTAAAAGCTCCAAATTACCTTGGTGGTGTTAATAGATTAGGGGAGGTAAATTAGGAATTTTAATAGAAGAAAAATGTTGAAAAATGAAAAAGTTATAAAAGATACAAAATTTATTTTTTTAATCTGGAATTGGGCTCACGGTTTGGCCCAATTCATGGATACTCATCTATTTCTCCCTAAAACCTAGGGAAACCCCCAAAAAGAGAAAGGATGTAAATTAAATGAAAAAAATACCTTTAAAATAGGTCTTGTATGTGACAATACTAAGTATCATGAAAATCATATTCTGGATGATTTAATTGGTACTCTCATGTAGTATGGGGGTAGATTAAAAAGGGATGCTGAAAAAGATAATAAGAAAAATGGTGTGGATTTTCCCTCTATATCTACTTCTGTTAAGAAACATAGATCATCAAAGAATTTTTCTAAATAATCTAAGAAATAGAATGTAAAATATGAGATAAAATTAGTTCTTATGATTAAATTGACAATGATCTTGTTAATATTTTAAAATAGATGAATAAAATTTTTGGAAAGGAATATTTGAGATAAAAATACAAGAAATATTATAAGGAAATAAGTGATGAGAAATATGTTTCTAAAATAATTTTTTATGAATTAATGAAACTATGACACATCATACTAGATTGAAAAAGATTTCTAAAAAAGGAAAATAAAGATAGAAACTATTAGAAATTCTATAAGTATAATGGAATGAATTGTCTGGAAGCAGCAGATACCTGATGTGTTAGTGGAGAAGATAGTTCTTCATAAAATTCATCAATTAAATTCAATGATAATCATAAGAATATGATATTATATAATAAAATTACAAAGACTAACCATTTAATCATGGATAATATATATATTTAATCCTTAACCAATATTAATTTAAATGAAAATTATATTGATTTTCGTGATGAAAGATGTTATACATCTTCGAAATAAAAAAATCAACTTCATAGTGAATAAGGTACTTTAAAAATATATGAGAATGCTTCTATATTTGAAACATTATTAGAAATACAAAATAATAGTTTCCAAAACTATAAAAATATTAATTCATAACTTTTCATTGAAAATTATAGAATTTCAAAACATTACCCAATGATTTAAAATCACACAAAATAATTAGATAACAAATATATTTCTACCTCATCAATTGATAATAAATATTTATTTGTAAAAATAAATTATGAAATTTTGAGTCTGTAAAAATTAATATCAAATTGAACTTCTAGGAATTTAAATTTTGATAACATGTACAAACAAATGATACCACAAAGAAACAATTAGGGAATATGTTTTAAAAATTAAAAACCTCATTCTAAAAATAAATAATTTGTTTCTACATGTGCCCATTTTTTAGGTAATGTAAAGGGGGAGTAAAATTGAAGAACATATATTTTTAAAATAATGCTTAATAATGTAGTTTTCAAAAATATTATTTTTTTACGGAATTGTAAAGTGTAAGAAATTATAATGTTGGAAGAATTTGGAACCCTAAAGTATTATTTACTAATAATGTTCGACTAGAGAATGCTTGGGTTCCAAAACACTGACATTTTTTTCTAGAAAATAAGAATAGTGCCAATAAAAATAACATTTAGTATATGGATAGTGGGTATTCCAGGCACATGACTGGAAAAAATAATTCCTTAATTAAATTATCAAGATGAAAGGTGTAAAATTCTATTTTTTTTATAATTATAAATGATATATATGTGGTATATGTTATATTTATCTTCTTGGAAAAGTGATAATTTCTTAATTTTATTTTTTTTAATCCTTAATAACAACCACATTGGTATAATTCAATTATGAGATTAATGATATTTTGTGAACTCTAGGAATGAAAAATTCATAGTTCAATGTTCGGGATGTAAATTTATTTTTTTCTGATAGGCATGAGAATGTATACACACTAAATTTAAGAGACCTAATGAGCCAAGATCTAACTTGAGTTAGTTCAGTGGAATATCAATCTTGGTTAAGGGATAGAATATTAGTACATTGTAATGTTATGAATTTATTTAAACATTCTATTAAAGGTCTATTTAGATATTTTTTGAAGATAAGGTTCAATTATTGAAATATTCTTTATTATTTTTAATTTGGAAAGTAACATAAGTTATGTTTTAAATATATAAGTGACGTTTCAACATCTAATGGTTTAAAGTTAGTGCACATGGATTTATTTGGTCCAACACAGACATGAATTATTTGTGGAAAATATATGTATATGTTTTAGTTGATGACTAAACTATATATACACATGGCTATTTTATAAAAATAAATCCATTTTATATTTTGTGTTCATCATATCCCGTGTTTAAAATGAGATAGATATTCTTTTGATTACCATTCTTAGTGATCATGGTGGAGAATTTATAAATTATGAATTTGAATCTTTTCTTAGTAAAAAAGGAATAATATATAACTTCTCATATCCTAGAACACCACATCAAAATAGTGTAACTAAAATAAGAAATATAGTTCTTCAAAATATTAAAAGAATCATTTTGAGTGAATATTCAAATGCTAATTTTTTTTGGGATGAATTTGTCTGTATTGCGTTCTATATTATAAATCAATTTCTACTTAGACATTTTGTTAATAAAACTCATTATGATTTTTGTACTGGAGGGTATCCAAAACATTCTTAATTTAGTTTATTTATATAGAATATTCTTTTCAAATAATAATGATATTTTTCTAAAAAGTTATCCAAAATATAATCAAGGAATTTTTATGTAATTCTTTAACTAGTATTCCTTGTAAAAATGGAATCCCTAGGTGTAGCCTTTTATAACCCTCCACACCTGGAAATCCCCTTCACCATGAATGGATCACTCTAAAGTGAGCCCCAACTAGGAATGAGTCATTTCTAGCCGAAATAGTAGAGATTACTAGATAGAGACGACCCGATAGGAAATTATAAAACTTTTATAGATTATATTTTTTTTAATAAAAATAAAAGTACTATTGAAGAAAACTTTTAAGTAAAATTTTAGGAAACAGAAATTTTTGTTTTTAAAGAACTCAAAACAAATTCTTAGGATGATTTTTGGAAAAATAATTTTCAATCTATGTTTGAAAATTATTCTTTGGATAGAACAACTAAAAATATTCTGAATTTATAAATCAACATTAATTTAAACATGTATTTTAAGAAAAACATTTTACAAACTCACGGATTCAAATAATATTAAAAAATCATCCTAGTTTCAATATCATCATTAATTTAGGTCAAACTATCTCTCTCATTTTAATGGATCATTAGCTAATATAGTTTAATCTATAATAACTAGATGTTCACTATGAAATTAATGGGAAAATTGTGCATTTTTACCAAAATTTTGACCTATGACACATGATAAGGCTTTATGTGATTAAGATTAGATAAAATAAATGCAGATGATCTCAATGAGTAAGAGAGAAATCATGTTAAGACTGTGGTTGAATATCATAAAGATGCTCATGTAATTTGGATCATGTAGGTTTTGCATAATAAATGTGATGAAAAAGGACTAATAGGAAGAAATAAATCCAAAACTATTGAAAATATTTATAATCAACAATAAGAAATAAATTATGATGAAACTTATGCAACAATATCTATACTTGAAGAAATTCGTATACTCTTGTGTATGATACATTTCTAAATTTCACTCTTTTTCAAATGGCTTTTAAGTGTTTTTTCCATAATATATATGTTTAGGAGAAATTTTATATAGAAAAATCAATTAGATTCAATAAAATAAATATTTGGAGTGTGTTTCTATACTTGTTAAGGAACTCTAAGGACTCAAACAATCCCCAAGAGATTGGTATGATATATTGACTAGTTTTTATGTTATGAACCAATTCTATTAAGGGATCCATAGATACAACATTTTTTATTAAAAATTTTATAAAGATATCAACATTATACAAATTTATGTTGATGAAATTATATTTGGCTCATCACAAAAATCTCTTACTGATTCATTTTCGAAACTTATAAAATCTTATTTTGAAATTAGTATGATGTATGAATTAAATTAGTTCCTTTGTATTCAAATTTGTCAAAAATATAAATAAATTTTTTATCTCAATAAAATTATATAAATGTTATTCTTAAAAAGTTTAGATATGAAAATTGCATTGGTATTATTACTCTTATAAGAACCTGAAAACTGTTGATCTTGATGAATCTAGAAATCTAATTTCTCAAAAACATTTTAGAGGAATAATTTATAGTTTATTATATCTTGCATCTGGTTGACCCGATTAAATTTTTTCTACATGCTTATGTGCAACATATCAAGTAAATAAAAAATATCCGCATCAAAATGTTGTAAAATGAATCTTTCAATTTCTTAAAGGAACTATGGATCTTATAATATTTTATTTTTATAAAATTTATTTAGAACTAAATTTTCTTAGATACTAACTTTTATGAATTTAAAATTGATAAAAAAAGTAAATATGAAAATTTTCATTTTTTATGAGAGGATTTAGTTTCATGTTATTTTAAGAATATACGCACAATATCACTTTCCACTATTGAAGATGAATATGTGGTATAAATAATTGTTTATGAACATGTGTTGTGGATGAAACACATACTCACAAATTTTAACATGAGTTTTAGTAAAAATAATATATTTTTTATAAATCAAGAGTCCTGAGAATAATTAAAAACCTAGTACATCACTCATGAGAAAATCATTGAGTTATAAGACATCATTTCCTTTATAATCACTCCCAAAAAGGAGATACCATTTTTGAGTTTATAAGATCGCAAGAACAACTTTCTGATATTTTTGAAAAAATAGTCAATTGTAATATATTTTAATATATTAAATAGAAACTAGAAATGGTCAAAATAAAATGATCATTTATCTAATTATTGTTTAAATCATCTCTCTATAGTAAAAAAATCCAAAAAATAGGGCAATCATTTTTTTTCCTTTTTTTAAAATATTATATTTTAAAAACACCCTAAAAAGATCCTTTTTGTAGAAAGTGTTTTTCCATAAATGTTTATTGAAATTCATTTCCTTTTTCCACAATATCTTTTAGAAATCAAGAATATCATATTATATATGGAACTTTTATAAATAATGTGTATTCATTTTTATATTACCATAAGATAATACATTTATTATTTCCCTTTTCATTGATATAATTCTTTATATGTTGTTAAACATAAATGCTTTTCATAATTGTTAGTCTCATCGGAACATATATTGGTTCGAAAAAATTTATAACTTTATCTTTCTCAAACCTCAAGAGACCAAACATTTATTCAATCATTCGATAAATGATATGAATCATCTATCAAAGATAGGGTTTCTTTTTGAGCCATTCAATTTGGATAAGTAGAAACATCCATCTACTTAAGACTATTTAAATGGGTTAGGGTCACCACTCCATTCCCACTTTTCTATGAAAATATATCTCTACAATATAATATTTCTTTTTATATTTATTTCAATGATTGTATACTTCTTTGGGTTTTGTCCAATAATAAAAATGGACTCTAAAAGCGATATTTTAAGTAGATTGTATATGAAATAAATAATTATAGAAATATTACGAAGTGAAAAATATGAATCTTTGTGAATGTTTGAAATTATTTTTCAAGGATGGGAACATATTTGTATTGAAAAATATGTTTTTCATCTCTATTTTCCATATGTATTCAGAAAATTATATTCTTTATTCTAACTCAGTGATGACAAAAGTCTTAATGTTTTCAATTTTTTTTAGAGTTTTATATTAATTCATTTTATGTCATGTGGATGAGTTCATTGGAGATCCATCAAAATGAGAATAAAACATAGTAACTCGCAATCTTCTGGAAATGATATAATGTTTTAAAAACTCTTATGCAGAAACTTATTTGTTTAATTCTTATGAAAAAAGTTAGAAATGATCATTATATATCTTCAGATGAATGTATTTTTTCAATTTGGATGAAAAACTATTTCATTCCAGTTAATGGGTAGATATAATCTAAAAGTACATGACAGGTATGTTTTTTATTTTTTTTGTAATAAGATAAAATTCAATCTACTGATATTTATATTACTTTACATAGAGGTTTCAAAATATGGTACTATAAAGTTGAATATTCCATTATTTCCAAGTTTCATAAATATATTTGGGGTAATGTTTATGGAAGTACAATAAAATAATGAAACATTAGGGGGAGAGAAGGGTTCTTTTATTAGTGATAAAAAAAATAAACTATATGATACATATATTTGATCCATCTCAAATGAAGTTTGTAGAAAATTACTATAAAGATATTATTGAAATAAAAATAGAGAAGCAAAAAACAAATGGTGTTAGAAAAAAAAAGAAATATAGTAAATGTTTTCCCCTCATTTCCTAAGAATAAAAAAAACAAAATGTTTGAAGAGGATTTTGTAGCTTTTATGAAGAAGAAAGAATAAAACAAACATGATGGTCTGACTTTTAGAATAGATTTGGTTGAGGCCTTGGAATTCAAGGATAATACTTATAAAAAATTTAATGAAGAAGAAAACAGGAAACATAAGACAAAAAGGTTTATGAAATACAAGATAACTAAAACATTATAAAAATTTTAAAAAACACATTCAAAAGTTGTAACTACTGATCAATTAGATCCTCAATCTGTTATACCTTTTTCTGTTCCTATATTTTTGGTTTTATATTTTCCCATTTTTCAACCAAAATTTCAATCAGTACAAATCTCATTATAACCATTATATAAAGAAAAAAAATAATTGAAAATAAGTTATATATGTGAAATATTAGTATCAAAATATGGAATCTGGAGTTAAAATTTTTTTTGAAAAGAAAGGGATAATTAAGAAGAGGAACATATATGAGATATCTACATAATGGAAAAAATATTTAGATATTAAGGAAATTTGAGGTGCTTATTCAACCTCTGTATGAGATCAAGAAAAATACATCTCTAGTCATCTCAAACAATGATGAAGCATTAGAATAAAAATATCAATTCTCACAAAAAAGGAACAAGACATTAAGGAAACATACAAAGAAGAAACAGATAAACAATTTGAAGTCATATAAGTTTTTGAACTTCAATCAGATGAAATAAAAAATATTCTAGTACATCAATACCTCTTCCTCATTCCATTATAGAAGTTTCTTTATATTCATCTGATTCTACTCCCAACATGATCCCATAAATAATTTAAATGATATTGAATTATTGGAACAAAATTTTAAGGAATCTTGATGATTCCATATATTTCTTCCATAATATTCAAGTCAGTTACAAGTATATTCAATGGAAGATTTATGTGCTAGAGAACTCATTTTTTTTTTTGAAATAGCTGGCTAAGGCTATAATACATAATGAATCATATTTCAAATATTTAATTGGAAAATTTAAAATGTGTTCATGGAAATTATAATGATTGGATAGATGGATCAAGAATATTAAGGGAGACATAATGTTTTGGTTAGTACCATGTAATGTAGAAGAAGTTAGTGGGATGTAGATTTAAAACTTTTTCATCACTATAGAGATTAAAAATCATTTTTTCCAGTGATTTGAGCCCTCCTAGAGGCCCTAATATCTCATATGAATTAATTAAAATAAAAAATAGAATTAATACCTTATTCCTATTGAAGGGAGGTCGAAAAAATTTATTCACTAGTGGTCATTTCTAAAAGGATCTAAGGCCTAACACCTCTAGATCATCCACAAACACTTCCAGACTCCACATGAGTTTTATTCATCAAATTTTGAGTGCTTTCACGGAGCTCTAATAAATCCTTATACATCACGATGATCACCTTGAATCCCTTCCATTGATCCATGAAGGTGTTATTGGATTGAGTTCTCAGAAAGAATCTACATGTATCTAGAATTGGGGTGGAAAGAGAGTCTCTCAATCAATTATAATGAATAGTACCCTAGGTATGAGTCTCTCCATATCTTATATAGTGTATGTTAAGTGCACTGATAGGGTTCCCCAACCCCCTTATAAGAAAATTCCACTAAATGAGAAAAAAAAGTAGTTATGATGAACTTATTTCCCCATAAACATTTCTTATACATTATCACATTATTTTAATATATAATTAATATATTATGTGATAAAATAAAATTTTTTCATAAAATATTTGTCACGACCCGTCCTCGGGGCCCGTGCCGTGACTACCCCAAGCCTGCCTTCCATAGGCCAGGGGTTGGCGACTCGCACCAAGGCGTAAATCCCGGTAAAAAGGGAAGGCATTGCCTTTGTAAAGTAAACAAGCACCACAGAGTACAAGCGGAAGAAGTAAACAATAAGTAAAAACAGTGTACAACAGTAAGTACAGAAAGTAAAAGGGGCCAAAAAATACAAGCCCAACTGTAAAGTACAACTCGAAATGGAAAACAGAAACTGTAAAGTAAAGCCGCTACACCAAGCTGTCCACTAGAAATCCCACCTGAAGGGTGGGTACAGATAGCTCCACTGCTCCTCGGGTCCCGCCGTCTGCTCCGAGTACGTCCCGCCTAGTGGTCCACCTCCAGGTACTGTCCTGCTCTGCACGCCTCAACCACGATCAACGCTGTCCATCGTCTGCAACCAACACAAAGTAGTACGGGCATAGCCCGTGCTGGGGTGAGTATAAGTTACTCAGTAGGGACCCCGAGACCCCCGAAGGTCTCCCAAAATCCACAAAGGATAAACCACAAAGGAAAGTTACAATCACGAAGTAACAACCGACACTTCTTAGGTATATGCCCATACATATACCTAAGTCATCAATTCCAATACGCTCCAACCTCCGAGCCCAAGTACAAATCAGTCCACACAGGAAAGTATACTTATTCCACACAGGAAAGCAAACGTAATCCACACAGGATAGCACAACACAATCCACACAGGAAAGTAAACAGGATTCAGCTCACACAGGTATACATCTTCGAAAACGATAAAGATGATCACTGATCCATCTAAGTCGTCGGACCCACAAAGGATCGATAGGTACTAACCCCCGCAAAGACCCACACAGGATCGGACCCACACAGGATCTGTAGGCGCTGGTTCACACAGGACCACTGAGCGCTGACCCACATAGGATCAGAGCCACACAGAATCGGTAGCACTGATCCACACAGGATCGCTGAGTGCTGTAGTCATCGTCGTCGAATCCACTAAGGATCTCTGCACAGTCGTCGTCGCAGTCACATTAGTAGTCGCAGCCAGCTCTAGGGTTCCCGCACACAGCAAGCTCATTCGGGAGGGTCCGCTCCACGAGCCGAGATGCTGATACATCAATTGTCACAAAGTCCAGAGTTAATGTATCCAAAAGTTCCGTATCATCAACAGGAACTCAACGCAACAGACGGCGCGTCAATCGGATGCCCGGTCTGAGAGTTATTGGCTTTTTCGTTCCAGGGGCCCGGTTGGTTTTTAATGCAAAACCAACCCGACCATACTCCACCTGCGTCCAAACCTCAGGCGGAGTATGCCAAAAGATCTGTCTCACTAAGAGGAACTCAACAAAGCTGATGGCACGTCAATCGGATGTCCGTAGCTCAAGATATGAGTGTTTCCGCTCCGAGGGCCCGGTTGGTTTCGTGTACGAACCAACCTGGCCGAACTCAAAGTATTCCGAAACCTTGAGTGCGATATACCAAAACAGCCGTCTCGATCCAATGATCGCATTTCCCCTGACGGTGTGTCGTTTGGAGGTCTGTAGCCCGAGTTATGGGCATTTGAACCCAAACAGTTCGGTATCGGGGGTTTCGGGCCCTGGCCGACCTGGCCCGAGACCCCCCGGTTGGCCCAAACCGTGTCGACCCGCCCCGAAAAGGGTCGGCCCTGCCCGGAACGGCACGGCCCAGCCCGTCCCGGCTGGGCGCGGCCCGGCCTGGCGCGGCGCGGCCCGGCAGGGCTCGGCCCGGCCTGGCAGACCGGCCAGGCGCTGATCCGGCTGGACACAGCGCGCCCAGCGCGCTGCAAGCTCGGCCTTTGGCCGAGCTCTTGGAAAAACGGGGTGCGCCTACCCCCCTTTTGTAACCCCCCCCTCATTATGGGGGGCCGTTGATGCTGGCCGGGGAAATTTAATTCCCACGACTTTCTCTTTTCCGGCCGGCCCGACCTGGCCGGCCGACCCCCTTCTCAACGGGACCGGCGGTGGTCGGTCCCCCTTCCGGCTCCGACACTGGTGGCCCAGCTGGCCGCCGGTCACCATGCTCCGCCGCGGCCGGGAACCGGCCGCAGCCCTTGTCGTCCGGCAGGGTGCGACGGCACCGCGCCCCTCCGCCACAGCCCCGCTCCGGCCGCGGCGCCTTCGATTTCCTTCAACGTGGCGCGACGGCGTCGCGTTCTTGAATTTCTTTCCACGGCGCGGCGCGACGGCGCTGCGCAATACTTGCCGTGTGATTCATGCGTGGTGCGACGACACCACGCCATCCCGTTCCATTCACAAAGAAACAATCATGAACAAATGAGGGGGTTAGGCCGTGTTTGTACGGTCCGCCCCCCTTTTGTTAAACGATAACATTTAGTCGATTAACCACAAAGTTCGACATGCCAGAATCAAGAACGGAATTTATTTAACAAAATAACAATAATCCCATACCTCGGTTCAGGAACGGTGTTCGTCAACGACCCTCGGAAGACGAGCGTTGTGGAGGAAAGAACGTCGACGTCGCGAAGCGATGATTCTAAGTCATTGACGTCGATTTCGTCGCGGAAAACCGTCGTGGAAGAGACGACGCGGAAGAAGAACATTGTGTCGTGGATACGGCGTCGCGGAAGAACCATGTTCTTTGGCGGAGAAGTTCTTCGTTGAAGAACGGTGTTCTTCGCATTCTTCGTCGAGGTTGAAGAAGATGAAGAAGAAGAAGATGCTTTCCCAACTCTCTCAAGGAGACAAAACTCTAACAAAAATAAAATAAGACTCTTTCTTATTTTATTGACACAACAACACATTTTAATTTCAAGAATTTGAAATTCAATAACCACACACAACTCACCTAATTAAACTCATTACATTTAAGTCATAGGTTATAACTTAAGTTAACATAATTTAAGTGGGAGTTGAGGTGGGTTTTAGAGGATATGAAGAGGTGGGGTTCATGTGGGCCCCACCACCCTCATAACCTCCCAAGGGAGGTTGGGTGGTTACCCAACTTCCATCAAGACCTAACACTTAGAGTAAAATAATAAAAATTGTAGTATAATTATAAAATAAACTTCCACAATTTTTATTATCAACACTCGTGTAAACGCAACTCCGGAATAGGAGTTCCTAAGTAATTACCGGCGCTGCGGTTCCATCGGTGCCCTCAGAATTCGATTCCGGGCACCGGTTCAAAATTTAGAAAAACCCGCTCATTCGTTCACTGAACGTACCCGAGCCAAACTTCGAAAATTGATTTCGGGCACACCGGGCCTCAGAATCAGGTGCCGTCAGAAACCACGCTCTTGTAAAATTCCAAAGAAAATTAATAAAAAAATTCCCTTGAATTTTACGGGTCTTTACATTACTCCCACCTCAGGGCTTTACGTCCCCGTAATGATACATCAAAACTAGGGAAACAAATGAGGGTACTGAGCACGCATCTGAACCTCCCGCTCCCAAGTGCTCTCCTGAAGGTTCCCGTGATGCCATCTGATGCGCACAAGAGGAATCGACCATCCACATAAGACCCGCTCCTGCTGATCCTCGATCTCCACCGGGACCTCTGTAAAAGTCTCCACATCATCAACATCAAGATCCCCATGGTCAATGATGTGCGTCCGGTCGTGCACGTATCTCCTCAGCTGAGATACGTGGAAGACGTCGTTCACTCGGTGAAACTGAGGTGGTAGAGCGAGGCAATAAGCCACCTCGCCAATCCTGATGAGGACATGGAAGGGTCCGATGAAGTGCGGGGATAACTTGCTGCCTCGTCCAAATCTCTGTAATCCACGTCGAGGTGAGACACGCAAGAAGACATGGTCTCCATCCTCGAACTCTAGTGGCCTCCGCCTCCTGTCAGCGTATGACTTCTGCCGGCTCTCAGCTATCCTCATCCGCTCCTGGATGACCAGGACCTTCTTTGTCGTGGCCTGGACCATCTCTGGCCCCACAAGTGCTGACTCCCTAGGGTCTGTCCAGCACAAAGGAGATCTACAAGGTCGGTCGTACAATGCCTCGTACGGTGCCATCCCGATGGTGGAGTGGTAGTTGTTGTTGTACGCAATCTCCACTAAGGGTAGGTGGTCCTCCCAGCTACGACCAAAGTCGAGGAAACATGCACAGAGCATGTCCTTGAGTGTCTGAATGGTCCTCTCCATTTGACCATCCGTCTGAGGATGAAAGGCGGTGCTCAAACATAGTTGCGTCCCGAACGCCTCCTGCAATCCCTTCCATAGCCGGGAAGTAAAGCGAGCATCTCGATCGGAGATGATAGATGATGGCACACCGTGAAGCCGAACAATCTCCTGAACTTAAAGTCGTCCCAAGCTCTCCACTGATCCCTGCTCTCTGATGGGTAAGAAGTGAGCTGACATGGTGAGTCGGTCGACAATCACCCAGATGGGGTCGTGACCTCTGGAAGTGCGTGGAAGTCTAGTCATGAAGTCCATAGATATCTCGTCCCACTTCCACTCTGGGACCTCTAAGGGATGTACCAAACCTGCTGGTACCTAATGCTCTTCCTTCACCTGCTGGCAGGTGAGGCATCGAAAAACGAACTCTGCCACAGCCTTCTTCATGCTCGGCCACCAGTGCTGTCGTCTGAGATCCGGGTACATCTTCGCCACTCTGGGATGTACCGCCAAAGGAGAAGTGTGAAACTCTCTCAGCACCTCCTCCCGTAAAACGATTGGTACCATGGTACGTCCTCTGAAAAGGATGTCGTGCTCTGCTCCAAAAGAGAAACCATCAGGTGACTGTCTTGAGGATATTTGTGCACGACGCGTCTCACAATCAGAGACCCCACGATGTGCCTCTCTGACCCGCTGTAGAAGTGGAGGAGTGACTATGAGAGACTGAAGGAAGGCTGCTCCATCTCTATCCACGAAGGATATCTGCAAAGAGGCTAGCTGCTCCGTCACCTCCCCAAGTAGTTGAATGCTCGTCCTCCTTCTGAGGGCATCAGCTACTACGTTCCCCTTCCCAGGAGTATAGAATATCTCAAATTCATATTTTTGGAGGAACTCGATCCATCGTCGTTGTATCAGGTTCAGGTCCTTCTGCGAGAAGATGTACCTGAGACTCTGATGATCAGAAAAGACTGTAAAGCGTTCGCCCATCAGATAGTGTCACCATGTCTTCAGAGCGAACACCACTACTGCTAACTCCAGGTCATGGGTAGCGTAGTTCTGCTCATGCGGCCTCAACTGTCGTGATCCATAGGAGATCACTGCCCACTCCTCTATCAGGATGCATCCGAGTCCGGTCCCTGATGCATCGCAATAGACTACGTACCCTACTCCCTCCTCAGGAAACCTCAAGATAGGTGCGCTGGTCAATCTCTGTATCTGCTCCTGGAAGCTCTGATGACATTTGTCTGACCACACGAAGGGTTTCCCCTTCTTCGTCGAATCTGAGAGTGCTGCCGCAACTCTGTAGAAATCTGGCATGAATCTCCGGTAGTATCCGGTTAGACCCAAGAAACTCCGCACCTCCGACACACTCCTGGGTGGCTCCCAAGCAAACACTGCCTCGATCTTCGGAGGATCCACTACAACTCATGCCTCAGAGATGACGTGTCCCAAGAAGTGGACCTCACGTATCCATAACTGACACTTCAAGAGCTTTCCATAAAGCTGGTGCTCTCGGAGTGTGTCTAGTACAACCCGTAAGTGGTAGGCGTGCTCCTCCTCAGTCGTCGAGTAAATCAGAATGTCGTCAATGAAGACCACGACAAATCGATCGAGGTATGGCTAAAAGATCCTGTTCATGAGGGCCATGAACAATGCTGGAGCATTGGTTACGCCGAATGGCATAACCAAGAACTCATAGTGGCCATACCGACATCTGAAGGCCGTCTTCTGTACGTCCTCATCTCGAACTCTGAGCTGGTGATAGAGTGACCTGAGGTCTATCTTCGAGAACCACCGTGCTCCCTTGAGCTGATCAAAGAGGTCATCAATCCTCGGTAGAGGATACTTGTTCCTCACTGTCACCTGGTTCAGGTGATGATAGTCAGCACAAAGTCGCAAGCTCCCGTCCGCCTTCTTGGAGAACAAAATCATGGAAGCCTAGGGTGAAACACTGGGTCGGATAAACCCCTTGCCCGACAAGTCCTCCAACTGTACCCATAGCTCTAGAAGCTCAGCGGGGGCCATCCGATATGATGGAGTCGATATCGGGGTTGTCCCGGGGTACAGGACAATATAAAAGTCTACCTATCTGCGAGTAGGTAGTCCTGGAACGTCGTCGGGAAAAACGTCCGCAAACAGATCCACCACTGCAGGAAAACCAGGACTCCGCACGTCAACTGCTCCTAGGATGTGGCTAGCCAACTGATGAGTAATGGGCTATCCTCTCCTCCGCATAAGTCCATCCTATGCTACAAAGGCTCCCTTCTCACCGGTGAAGGTGAACCTGCTCCCGTCGGTGCGTACACATCGCACCTTGCACCTAAAACAGTCAATCTGTGCATGGACCGTAGATAACCAATCCATACCCAAGATGAGGTCGTAAGGCCTCGACGCTGCTACAAGAAGATCCCAGCCGATTCTCTCGCCTCCTAGAGTAATCTCACACTGTCGGCACCAGTGCATAATGGTCGAGTCTACTCCCGTAGGAGTCTCTAGCCGTAAGGATCGAGCCAACGGCTCTGTCGGAATCTTCGAGCTCCGAACAAGGGCAGCGACTATGAAAGAGTGACTCTCTCTTGTGTCTATAAGAACTGCAGCAAGGGTGGAATAGACATAGATAGTACCTCGAATCATCTCGGGTGCGCCGTGGTCATAGGCCTCTGCTGCCTGGAGATGTGCCTGTCTCTACCCGCCATCTCCCTATGGTCGGGGTGGACCTCCTGGTGGTGGTGGTGGTGGTAATGCCTCAAAGCGTCGCCCACCACCTGCTGCTCGGCCAGCTCCACTGCCTCGCCCGCCTCCTCCCTGTGGACCACCACGGTCGACCCTCTGCCTTTGACTCGGTGGTCCCTCAACCGTCTGCTGCTCCTCGGCATGACGGGTCGGGCAGTCACGAGCCATATGGCCCTACCTGCCGCACAAGTACCACTGTCTGCCTCTCGAAAGACTGACTCCGTGCTGTGTTCCCCGCACTGTTGAGCCAGTGTCCTGAGGTCGTCTGCCTGAGGGTCTGGTCTACCTGGACCCAAGAGTCATCCGTCGACTGCCTGCTGCAGAAGACTCTACTATGTTCCGCCCTGCGGTGGGTCTCGGCGCTGGTGTAGACTCAGCAAGAAAGCTCTCGATCAAAAGGGACCACTCCAGTACTCCTGTCTGAGTCGGAATGCTGAGGGAGATCAGCGATGCCTTGATCTCGTGTCTCAAACCCTGCTGAAAGGTCCGGGCCCGGAAGAATGGGTCTCGTACCATGTCGGTCGAGTAGCGCGAGAGATCGTTAAATCTCGCCGAGTACTGAGTGAACGTCATGATGCCCTGCCGCAGCTGAAGAAGCTCATGAATGCGCACCGCTCAGAGGGTGGCTAGGACGAACTCTGAGAAGAAGTTTCTCTCAAAGTCCGTCCAAAGTAGAGATGCCTCAACGTGCACCTGGTGTATCAAGCTCCACCATCGGCCCGCTGCTGCGTGCAGTAGGTTCGCTGCGAGGATCACCATGAGGTCTGCTGGTGTCCTCACTAGCCTGAAAACTCGTACTACTGCCTCCAGCCAGTCCTCGGCTGCCTGGGGGTCTGTCTCCCCGTGGAACCTGGGCAGTCGCTGGCGCTAAAACTCATGCAGTGCGCTGAGGCGACGTGCATCGTCAGCGGCTAGTGTTGGAAGTATCGATGGCTCGGCGGGTAGTGTTACCGCCAGTGCCACTGCTGACAAAGGGCCCTACACCGAGGCCTCGTCGCTTGGTGGGATGTCGTCACACTCGACTCTCGGAACCCTAGCTGGCTGCCGTTGTGGGGCCATCCTGAAAAGGAAACAGGTGCACCATGGTCAGAACAGTATACCTGGTGAGCTGATACAAAGTAATCACAAATAAAACTTGAAACACACACTCAATCAATGTTTTCGTGCATTAAGTCGGAAATCAGAAGTCAGGGTCCTGGTGTACGGATACGTCGGCCGCCGCACCAACACTGGACTCCCTGGAATGATAACCACATTCAATACGCTAAACACTATTGCTTCACATAGAAAAGATCAGAGTTCGTGGTAGAACCGAACTCCTTTGATACCAATTTGTCACGACCCTTCCTCGGGGCCCGTGCCGTGACTACCCCAAGCCCGCCTTTCATAGGACAGGGGCTGGCGACTAGCACCAAGGCGTAAATCCTGGTAAAAAGGGAAGGCATTGCCTTTGTAAAGTAAACAACCACCACAGAGTACTAGCGGAAGAAGTAAACACTAAGTAAAAACTGTGTACAACAGTAAGTACGGAAAGTAAAAGGGGCTGAAAATACAAGCCCAACTATAAAGTACAACTCGAAAGGGAAAATAGAAACGGTAAAGTAAAGCCGCTACGCCGAGCTGTCCACTAGAAATCCCACCTGAAGGGTGGGTACAGATAGCTCCACTGCTCCTCGGGTCCCGTCGTCCGCTCCGAGTACGTCCCGTCCAGCGGTCCACCTCCAGGTACTGTCCTGCTCTGCACGCCTCAACCACGATCAACGCTGTCCGTCGTTTGCAACCATCACAATGTAGTGCGGGCATAGCCCATGCAGGGGTGAGTGTAAGTTAATCAGTAGGGATCCCGAGACCCCCGAATGTCTCCCAAAATCCACAAAGGATAAACCAAAAAGGAAAGTTACAATCACGAAGTAACAACCGACACTGCTTAGGTATATGCCCATACATATTCCTAAGTCATCAATTCCAATACGCTCCAACCTCCGAGCCCAAGTAAAACTCAGTCCACACAGGAAAGTATACGTATTCCACACAGGAAAGAAAACGTAATCCACACAGGATAGCACAACACAATCCACATAGGAAAGTAAACAGGATTCAGCTCACAGAGGTATACATCTTCGAAGACGATAGAGATGATCACTGATCAATCTAAGTCATTGGACCCACAAAGGATCGATAGGTACTAACCCCCGCAAAGACCCACACAGGATCGGACCCACACAGGATCTATAGGCGCTGGTTCACACAGGACCGCTGAGCGCTGACCCACACAGGATCGGACCCACACAGGATCGGTAGCACGGATCCACACAGGATCACTGAGTGTTGTAGTCGTCGTCGTCGAATCGACTAAGGATCTCTGCACAGTCGTCGTCGCAGTCACAGTAGTAGTCGCAACCAGCTCTAGGGTTCCCGCACACAGCAAGCTCGTTCGGGAGGGTCCGCTCCACGAGCCGAGAGGCTGATACATCAACTGTCACAAAGTCCAGAGTTTATGTATCCAAAAGTTCCGTATCATCAACAGGAACTCAGCGCAACATAAGCTGCGTCAATCGGACGCCCGGTCTGAGAGTTATTGGCCTTTTCGTTACAGGGGCCCGGTTGGTTTTTAAAGAAAAACCAACCCGAACGTACTCCACCTGCATCCAAACCTCAGGCGGAGTATGCCAAAAGATCCGTCTCACTAAGAGGAACTCAACAAAGCTGATGGCACGTCAATCGGACGTCCGTAGCTCAAGATATGAGCGTTTCCGCTCCGAGGGCCCGGTTGGTTTCGTGTACGAACCAACCCGGCCGAACTCAAAGTATTCCGAAACAATGAGTGTGATATACCGAAACGACCGCCTCCATCCAAGGATCGTATCTCCGCTGACAGCGCGTCGTTTAGAGGTTCGTAGCCCGAGTTATGGGCATTTGAACCCAAACAGTTCGGTATCGGGGGTTTCGGGCCCAGGCCGACCCGGCCCGAGACCCCCCGGTTGGCCCAAACCGGGTCGGCCCGGCACGGCCCGGCCCGGTCTGGAAGACTGGCCAGGCACCGGTCCGGCTAGACGCAGATGCCAGCTCGGCCTTCGGCCGTGCTGTTGGAAAAACGGGGGGCGCCTGCCCCCCTTTTGTAACCCCCCCTCATTATGGGGGTTGTTGATGCTGGTCGGGGAAATTTAATTCCCCCAGCTTTCTCTTTTCCGGCCATCCCGACCTGGCCGGCCGACCCCCTTCTAAACGGGACCGGTGGTGGCCGGTCCCCCTTCCGGCTCCGACACCGGCGGCCCGGCTGGCCGCCGGTCACCATGCTCCGCTGCGGCCCTTGTCGTCCGGCGCGGTACGACGGCACCGCGCCCCTCCACCGCGGCCCTGCTCCGGCCGTGACGCCTTCTATTTCCTTCAACACGGCACGACGGCGTCGCGTTCTTGAATTTCTTTCCATGGCGCGGCGCGACGGCGCAGCGCAATACTTGCCGTGTGATTCCCGCGTGGTGCGACGGCACCACGCCATCCCATTACATTCACAAAGAAACAATCATGAACAAAGGAGGGGGTTAGGCCATGTTTGTGCGGTCCAGCCCCCTCTCGTTAAACGATAACATTTAGTCGATTAACCACGAAGTTCGACATGCCAGAATCAAGAATGGAATTGATTTAACAAAATAACAATAATCCCCTACCTCGGTTCAAGAACGGTGTTCGTCAACGACCCGCGGAAGACGAGCGTCATGGAGGAAAGAACGTCGACGTCACAAAGCAAGGATTCAAAGTCATTGACGGAAATTTCGTCGTGGAAAACTATCATGGAAGAGACGACGCGGAAGAAGAACATCGTGTCGCGGATACGACGTCGTGGAAGAACCGTGTTCTTCGGCAGAGAAGTTCTTCGTTGAAGAACGGTGTTCTTCACGTTCTTCGTCGAGGTTGAAGAAGATGAAGAAGAAGAAGATGCTTTCCCAACTCTCTCAAGGAGACAAAACTCTAACAAAAATAAAATAAGACTCTTTCTTATTTTATTAACAAAACAACACATTTGAATTTCAAGAATTTGAAATTCAATAACCACACACAACTCACCTCATTAAACTCATTACATTTAAGTCATAGGTTATAACTTAAGTTAACATAATTTAAGTGGGATTTGAGGGGGGTTTTAGAGGATATGAAGAGGTGGGGTTCGTGTGGGCCCCACCACCCTCATAACCTCCCAAGGGAGGTTTGGTGGTTACCCAACTTCAATAAAGAGCTAACACTTAGAGTAAAATAAGAAAAATTGTAGTGTAATTATAAAATAAACTTCCAAAATTTTTATTATCAACACTCGTGTAAACGCAACTCCGGAACAGAAGTTCCTAGGCAATTACCAGCACTGCGATTCCATCGGTGCCCTCAGAATTCGTTTCTGGGTACCGGTTCAAAAGTTAGAAAAACCCACTAGTTCATTCACTGAACGTACCCGAGCCAAACTTCGGAAATTGATTTCGGGCACACCGGGTCTCGGAATCAGGTTCCCTTAGAAACTGCGCTCTTGTAAAATTCCAAAGAAAATTAAGAAAAAATTTCCCTTGAATTTTACGGGTCTTTACAATATTTTCCATATATTTACATAAATAATTATAAAACATTTTAATAAAAAAATTCAATACAATTAATCTATTCTAAAATAATATTGAATTTATTTATTTATTGGTGACTATTAATTCTCGAACACATCTCAGACCTCATGGTGGGTCCCACCATGTCCTATAAACCTATTCAACAGAATAGGGTACACCCATTAATATGATACTATGTATTACCATCTAGTATGTTATATCAATAGTAGTGAATATTATTCACATACTAGGATCAGAGTCTAGAAACACATCAAGGACCCTACACAGATAAGGAACAGTCATAACAATGACAATCATTTTATACACACTATGTAATATAATCTCTTCATCTTGGGATATCACCTAATGTAGGACACAAACGTGTTTAATCTTACTTTCCATGATTTATTTTTTTATTAACCTTGTTTTATGGACTCACGTTCTTCTAACATGGTCATGAAGTTAGTGAAGTTACTACCTTCCTAATCAATTGGGCTTGAGATATCACTTCCTCAACCCAGATGTTAAAAAAAATATCATGAACATTCAACCAATTTCATACCACCAATGGTGAACCAAATAACGCTATCCCACCATGACTACAATTTCATGGTTTTCTCTTTTCATTAATGTACATGATTAAATTTAATACATTGATAATGATCTCAATTCAAGAGACTAATAAACATTTTCATAGATAGTAAAAACCAGTAATAACTGAAACATGCAGTGTTCCAATTTCCAGGTCTATCCCCATGATCTCGCCTACTATAATCACTAAGTGAGAACTTCATGAGAATATTTCTCAATGAACATGATCCCCCATAACCTAATAGTAAAACATTAACTGTGTCAAATCGTTATGATATATCTAGTCCATAGAACATATGTTTAATATTAATTTCATAGTATCTCGAGGTTATCATTATAGCATGAGAATATTTATAACCATTTAATATGAAAAATAAAATATCAACATTACCATTTACATAAAATAAAAAATAAATATCAACACTATAATTGTAATTTTACAACATTAATATCTCACTATTTACATGAAATAGACATCGAAAAGTACTACTCAGTTGAGTCTAGGGAACCCATTAATACAACAATCACACGTGAACTATATCCAACGTGGAAACTATATTTATTATAACTTACATGATAATATCATTTTTCTACTAAGTTTTGGATTTATTCAAGGGATTTTTATATCTCCACTAAATGGATATTCTTCAATCTGTGACCTCACCTTCTTGATTAAGACACCACAATAGATGTAATACCTGAGTATATATCCTTTTGTTCACTTTCAAAACATGAAATCCTGTATAGTACCAGTAAAATAATTACCATCATGATAAATTTTTACCTACAAGGTGTTATTCCAATAATTATAAAAAATCATTATATACTTTACACTATTCCTTTAGATTCCACAAAATATGTAATGCACTCAGTATTTTTACACATGGAAAACACTAGCTTGAATGATCTTGGATAGCTCATTACCTTTTCCAAAATTTGAAAATTGATTATATTTATCCATATGGAGACTAGATTATGTCCCCTCAAAATTGTTATCTATTCCTCCCTAAATATTATGTATATATCATTTATACCTTCCCTTGCATAATTGTATAGTTCTAACTACTTCCTATGTAGTTATTCGGGATATAATTGATATTTTCCAACCATTAAGTATATATGGAAAGTATCAAATATAGTACATAACATGCAATATCTAATAGATCCATATATAGTACCTATTTAATTCTACTCACCTATTTAATCCCCTCTTATGCCACATGCATGTATTCTTGGAGTGATTTATGTCATGTGACATTGGTAAAAATTCTCTCTCGAATTGTTCAAATATGTAATTTTTAATACCTTGTTACAATATATACTATTTACTAGTTATATAATACTTTTATATCTATCTTAGTAGATCCCATTCCCTAGAACTCATCTTGCTAATTTAAGTCCATCTCTAGACATTAACTTCTTTTCTGGTCTTAACTAGATGTAAGACCCGTAATTTCTTTCTATATATTATCAAACATGTTCCCTTTTAAAAACTATAGCACTCCCACTAACCTCATGTATACATATGGAAAAGCTCATTCCAAATAAATATTTTATTATCTCATTATGTAATTCAATCCCAAACTATATTTTGGTAACATACCCAAAGTATTGGAATTCCATGGTGTCAACACCCATTTCTGGTTTCATCATATATATTCTTTCCATGATTGGTGGACTTGAAATCCAATTCCCAAAAAAATGATCCTATAAAGTATTTATGATTAGTAAAATTTCAGTGGATTTAGACATCACGACATGTTATTACTAATCGATTCATATTGGTACAACGCTTGTACTATCTACATATAGTTTCACCTAAATAACCTCCATGGTATTCAAATTAAAAATCCCATATTCTTTGACAAATGGAATCTATTATTGAATTTTAATTTAACTTTTCTATCTTATTTCATTTCTATTTACTTCTAACTTATAGGATTCATTAATCTCAACGAATAATGTTTCATCGACCATGATGAATAAAAATCCATTATAATGGTTTTATTCATCCTATGTAGTACATGACTTAATAACATTCTTTCCCACAAAGTCTCATGGAACATGTTCATATGACATATATTTGTACATCTCATTCATTGACTAAATCCAAATCAATATTTATTCAACAATCTCAAGTAGAGATGTTCAACCTTTTATAGAAATATAATATAGTACATTACTACCACTTTTATATCACAGGTATTTCTATAATATCCTTAGAGGCCACTAGGATAATTACTTCAGATTCACAATGTGTTTTAGTAAATGATTTTTTATATCATCAACAACAACATTTCATCTAAAGACATGCTCCTATGAAATAATGGATTTATATCATACAATAAATCATATGATATCCATTGCTCATTAGAGTTTTCATGTTATTATGGGATACACTATTATTCATTATGCATGTTCTAAAAAAATGAAAGTATCTACAACAGATATAAGTCTTAATATTTATTTTTATTTTACATACATCATAACTCTAATGCGTATAATAAAATGCTCATTAAGTAATTACTCCACACTACATTTTTTTAACAATGTTTAACATGTAATTCTAAAAATTGATCCTCCCTATTTACATTATAACTCTGATGTGAATAAGGAAATGTGTGTTCAATAATTACTCCACACTATATTTTATTGATTGATGAATACATGGTCAATATATTATTCAAAACATGAGCCCAAAGATACTCATATCATCTAACCCTGAATATTATGTTCATAACTTTTAAATTCCTTAAACAACATAAATTAATATTATGATATATAGTCACCACTATCTTACCCATTTAATAGGTCATAACTAATTCTGAAATCTTTGTGGATCCCCTTTATTTCTAAAGGTTTCTTTTTCAAAACTAATGAAGTGCATGTGTCATAAATACCTAAGGTCTTTTAATTTAAAGTGTCTAAAACTATACTAGATATATCTATGAAACAAATATTAAGTTTTTTTTAAATGAAGTATCTTTCTACATCTGGGTAATAGAATATTACTTTTTATATTCATCATATGTTTCCAACTATTCAAGAAATAATGAATTGTTAGTTAATTATTGGACACTACAAAAAATATTCATCCAAAACTAGAATAATTATCAATTTTTCCCAATGGGCACATGAGACAAATGTTCTGGTCACACTCAATAAATGTTCTACTATATCCATTTACATGGAAAGTTGAAGATGTGTTCTTCTCACCGCCAACTTATGAATCACCCTTTCTAATCCCCTTTAAGAAATGAACTTACTTCTTATAATGTTTATTTTCTTAATTGGTTAATATATTCAAATACAAATATGTAATAAGAATTTTCTATTTAATACCTATAAAGTAAAACATATAAATTACTTTGAATTGATGAATATACAAAAAGTAGAAGTGATTGCATGATTATTTAATTCAATTCATAATATTTAAAATTATAGAGACTTATTTCCCGATATGAGATTAAAATAACTTCTTATACAATGACCATCCTATTTTCATCAAAATTCATTGACAAGGTTCTTTTTGGAATCACAATTTTAATTGGACTTTTCTACTATTCTTTCAACTTTTTCACCATAATAATTAAAACTTTTTGTATGTTCTCATTTACTAGGTAAATCATACATAAAAGGTAATGAAGCATTTTCTACATATTGTACATTTGGTGATCTTAACTGGCTAATTTGGGTGAAATTATAGAGGTAAGGGATGTATTCAAATATCATAATCTATTATTCAATTTACATATAATCAATTTAAGCATCACCCATTCATATCTGACTTTACATTCTCCGTAAAAGCTTCTCAAAGTTAGACAAAATGTGAAATCATTCATTTCATAATGTTGTATCAACAAATCACATAGAACGTTGATGATAAAATTATGAAAAAACCATAATATTCACAATACCTGAGTACCATATATGCTTTTTTTTCCCACCCTTGCTTCCTGAGGAGGCTTAACAGTTACTATGGACAACAACACCTTGAATTTTTGATATCATAGTACTTTGAAAAATCTCATATACTACTCTTGGAAACTCAATATAGTTTGGATGTGTTCTTTTTCCGAAAGTTATCATAGTTTATTGGTGTTATTACATTCCAATTATATAAAAAATATATGATTTTAGTACTTTTATATTGATTACTCATTATACAATACTGATTAAATCATTTAATTTCTCCCACTACATTATCTAATACTAGTATCAAGCACTACTAAACTCGAAATAATATATCGCTTGAGTATTTTAGTGGAAAGGATAGTAGAATCTTCTCCTCATAGTATACAAGTTATGGATTCAAATAAACTCAGAGAGTTTCAGGGTTGATTTTTGAATGATCAATCTTATTAACTCAAGGATCCTATATTTGTTGAGTTATGTCCCAACATCATAAATCATAAACATTATTTACTCAACACTTGACTCTAGATATGAAAAACGATTAATATGAATTATTATTTGTTGTAATCATCAATTATTTCAACCCATAATTCTTATAAGAACTCCCTGGTAATAGGATTCACCCTCAATTAGGGATGACGACCACCTCACACACCTGGTATTGTTCAAATTTGTGGGATGGAAGGCGTTTGTGACTTAATATTTCATTGTGGTATTTTTTAATATTTTTTAAAAATGTAATACCTTCTTATTGAATATTTTCACACTATGTTTCTGCACTCACAAATTAACATTAATTAATAGAATAAATTTATCATAATATGCATTATTTTATTTTATTTTATTTTATGTGTATCCTGTAGACAAGAAAATGCATCAAATAAAAAACAATGCATAAAGGAAATAATGACCTGATTGGTCTTTAGAGTTTTATATTGGTTGACCCATTTAAATTCAATGGATCAACAATGACCTAATGGTATCATACCTGAGTCAGGTCCTGACAAATGATGCGGAAATCCCCCAATACAATTTTTTTCACTACTCATCTACTATACCACATCATGTTGGCATGGTCCACATCTCACATTGTCATCCTCACAAGTGAAAATATTCTCATATGCAGGTGTGACGGTCACAGGAAGTGCAATGTACATACACATAAAAATGTGAATGCATTCCTTTATATGTATTTAAGAATGAATTACAATTCACATACCATTAATAAAAACTATTTAAATAATTGAAACTTCACATGCAGTTGTAATAAAAATATAAATAAAATAAAACTTGAAATGCATGGTCAGTCACTGCTCAAGACTAGTATACGGGTAAATTAAAATCATGATAAAATTAAATTACTATAAATTTAAGTTAGAGGGAATTCAAATAAATTAAAGTAATTATTTTAAATTAAAATATTTTATTTTTATTTTTCCCTACGATTAAATTAATTTTAAATCCAAAATTAAATTAATCAATTAATTTAATTTTATTAATAAAATTAATTTATAAATATGAAAAATATATTTTTTAATCCTAAAAAATTAAGTAAATAATTTAAAATATTTTAATATTTTATAGGGCCTTAAAACCATCCTAGGGTCATTGTGGGTCTTGATGAACCCAAACATTCCCATTATTGGTTAGGAAATGTGAAAGGATATTTTGGGTAATGTGGGCCAGCCCTAACCTATCATGTGTTGTTCAGACCCACCCAGACCCATTGCTGGGTGGGTTAGGCATATACAATTTGCAACCATCATGGTTTACTCATAGTGGGGGGGGGGGGTACATTGTCTGACCATGGGGGTTCATTCACAGTTGTAGAGCATGGGAGCTGACCCACAAAGGAAGGGGTACAATAGTACCATGGTGGCGGTGGTGGAAATGGATCGTTGAGGGATTCAATATCCAAAAGAGTGGGAAGTAGTGGTGGCACATGTAGGTAGACCACTAGGCTGGGGCGGGTCACCTATGGAATGAGGTTCTATCGGAAGGCACTGTCATTGGAAGGTTTGGTAATGTATAATAGCAGTGGCACATGTAGGATGGTGGTATGGTAAATGAGGTCCACTGCAGACCTTGATGTTTAGGTAGCACTCTTTTCAACCGGTATGATGTCCTTACTTGAAGGGTGGTAGCGATACATGGTTTCATGCTAGATTTTATATGCAGGCGATAGTAGAAAAGCACAACACCTACTTCAGGAAGATCTGGTGACCACATAGTGGCATAGGGGTCTAGGAATCCATGAAGAAGTGATATGTCATGAGGAGGGATCCATTGTAAGGGGATGGTACCTCTGGAATACATCCTCCTCCATTTATATATTTTTTGTTTTGTTTTTCAATGCTTCTAAACACCTCCTTTTTTACTAAAAAATATAGAATGCTTTAGGAAAAAAATCTATGTTTTTATTCAGCCATTTTTTTCACTCATCTTCCAAGTTTCTCCCCCATATGATATTGGTTTATTATTATTATTATTTTTGTTCTTTATATTACTATTATTTTCAGCCACCACATGAAAAATTCAAAATCTTGATTTCATAGATTTTTTTTCTTCTCCTTTAGTTGATTTCACAGTGGTTAAGGAAAAAATAGCCCCAAATAGTATTTTTCTGGTGATCAGACTCCAGTCAGAAGATAGCTGGAAAATTATAATTCATTGGAATCTATGCCAGTAGTAAAAATGTATAAAATAACATATATTTAAAATATATGTTCTTCAAATTTTAATACCCATAAAACCACAAATGATTAATATAATAAATTTTTGAAGGTCATAGTTCAGAATTGGATCAATGTGTGGTCTATTTGGTTAGAACTGAATTAAAACCATCAACTTAATTTAATGAAAATTAATTTTTTTTCATAGCCTACAAAATTCACATGATTTCTCTATTACCAATTTCTAGTATCAAGATGTCCAACGGAAGCCAATGGGTCATAGATTTAAAAAAAATCATCAGAGAAATGTAACTTCATCGTCTCTAGTGATCCAAGTCCTAGATGTGGTTTGAGGATCATGAGTGAATTAATTATGCAAAAAAACATATTAAAGAACCCATTCAGATCGAATTGTGCTCTAGAGCCACTCGTGAACGATGACCATCACTCAAAAGATCTATGGTTTGTCACCAATATATCATCCACACAAGCTTTATGAATCTACATTATCATTATTTGTCGAATTTCGAGTGTTAGAGTAGATCTCTGATAAATCCTTCAGCATCACAATGATCACCTTGAATACCTTCCTTCGATCTGTTATGTTTTTCATAGATCACTTGCTCAAAAGGAGTCTTCCATTCTCTTGTATTTTGGAGGGGAGGGAGGCTCTCAATCCATTGGAATGAATAGTCCAATGTATTTTTTCTTCTCCTCGGCTTATATAAGGGATGTTAAATACCCAAATTGGGATCCCTAAATTCTATATAAAATACATTATATAAATAAGAAATAAATTTATAGTTATGATAAACTAACTATGCCATAAACATTGTTTATATTCAATAACCTTCTGGTAATATATATCAAATACATTATGTGATAAAACATAGTCATTTACTCAAATTTTAATTCCTGCAATATTAAACGAACATTGAGTGTTAAAATAATAATCATTCATATAATATTTTCAACGTATTTACATAAATACATTTAAGTAATTCTAATAAATAAATTCACCCCAAATACTTTGTTCTTGAATAATAATTTATTTATTTATTTATTGGTGATCATTAATTCTCAGAAAAAATCTTTAACCCCATAATGGGTCCCAACATATCTTATAAACATATTCAATAGAATAGGGAACACTCTTGAATACTTTATTTTATGTGACAATTTTTACCCTTTCAACGATAGTAATGAAAATTATTCACAGAATAGAAGTGGATTCTAGCAATCCATGAAGGACCCTAAAGTGATAATGAATTGTGATTTAATTCAATACCATCCTATAAACACACATTTTGTGACATAATATTTTTGTTTCACTATATCTCATAATTCATGACTCACACTTGTTTCATCGTTCCACAAACCATCCTAGATACCCAAGTTCCCTAATTCCCAAGCTAGCTATGACATTGTCTCAAGGGAATTCAAGAACCCCTTGGGTGGCTGACTCGAACCTATTATTATACATGAATACAGAGGGAATAGTTTTTTCCAAAAATTAGAAGAAGATAAGAAAATTTGATATGATCAAAACTCCAAATTGAGAAATTACCAGAATAAAATATGTAAAACTATACTAAAATAGTGCATCCTCAAAAAACAAAATGTTTTTTTAGATAAATCTCAAATATAAACCCATGTAACCAGTGGATCACATCTTCACTAGTAACCTTCATCATGTCAAGTCCCAAGGATTAGTGAAATCCACCACCCCAAGTGGTTCTTTTCCTTTATTGGGACATAGAATAAGAAGATATATAGATGCTCGAAATAAAAGTTATATTATGAGATATAAATCCAAGTAGGGTCACACCAAGTGTTCCATGAACAATTCCAAGATAATTAATCCAAATGTCAATTCAATGTAAACAAAACAATGCATGTCCTAGAACCAATATATTTTAAACATAACATTATTGCAATTCATAAAATGGAATATATATCAAATAGGATTAAATAAACATTTTATATAAAAAATTTGAATAAAATAAGATTAATTAATAAAAATATTATATTAATCAATGAAATGTAATTATAAAATAAAGTATATCATAGATACATTTATCGATAACTTAAGTACGTTAGTTTCTAGTAATAGGATCCTCACACTACTTATCAATAATCTTGGTTTAATGTGTACACACATCACTTGACTCAAGTCATCAGGACGCAACTCCCCATCAGGGAAAAATCTTCAAATATGTTTATGTCAATGTTTTCATCATCATTCATAATTCATGTGTTATAACATAGTGTGATTATCCTAATTATTCACTAAATACCCAGAATGTATCGTCTTAAGAACAAAAAAACAAACATTTGAAAATCAATCATTTCAAATCATTTCATCTTTCAGATTTCAATTCCCCATTACATTTTTGAACATGTCATTTTATTCAAAAACCAAATAATAGATTTTTATTAATTCCATTTTAAATCATCTGTAATTTAAATAAATTTTTCTCAATTAAAGGAAAAACATATTACCAATTTATTTCCATCACAAACCATCTTTTCACAAATCATTCCATATCTCAAAACCACCCAAATATGGTTTTATTTCACAAACACAAGCCTCTGAAAACATACATCAAATCAAATTTAATTACAATCAATGAAAATAATGTTTAAATGAACTTTGAATAAATAATAAATACAGGGTTTAAAATATGAGGAAGAAACGTTATTGAACCACTAAACTCTAATCAAAAATCAAACAATCAAACACCCTAAATAAGAACAATAATGGGGAGTCAAAGGAATTAAAGATCAAAAGAAAGTCCAAGACCAAAAAACCTTAAGACCATATCTAATTCCATCTACAAACATGAGATCATATCTACAACAAAGAGGGATTACAAGGAGGGGAAGAAAACCAAATCATAGATACAAACTGTGGATTAAACCCCAAACTATGACGTCCAAAAGGGAAGAAATTGATTATTTCTCATTAGAGGAAGATTAGGGTTATCTGAAGTAGGACCCATCAGATTCCTAAATAAATTATCCATGATACATAATTAAAATAATTGTATGAAATCCATTAATGTCATAAATAATGATTTCACATAGAAAATGTTTCAAGTTGCACATACAGCAAAATAGGCATCTCTTTGGGTTAAAATCTCAGTCGATGGATTTATTGCATAAATAATTTATCCCCATAATCTATTTTTATGTTTTTTGGATAGAAGAAAACATGGGTTAGAAATAAAATATTCACCTCCTAGATTCAATTTTCATCCAATGTCAAGAAATAGAAGCCTTTAGAAAGAACCAAATAATATCAAATATTCCTAGACTTAAAAGGGAACCATCAAAATATCATAACTCTTCTATATAAAGAATTCATTAATTAAAAAAATTACTTCCTCAATATTTTGGTCATTTTACCTAACAAAATTCTCTATTATTGAAAGTATCAAAAGGCACCCAACAAAATTGAAACAAAACTTGAGTCAAGAAGTACCTGATAAATGGTAATAGTATATTACAACCTCCCTTATATATAAATTTTGTATCCCTAAGAAAACTAGAAATTAATTTTCATGTTAATGAGATGAGTTCATTGCTCCCTAATTGATTCCTCATGATCCCATGTCTCATGTGAAATCAAAGCATTCTACCATAGCACACATACCAATGTTATCAGCTTACTATCATGAAACTTTGTATTGGATTCAACAATCTTAATTGGATGCTCAATCACTGATAAAAGAGTCCCAACATCAAGATATTCCTAGCTGAGAACATGATAATGGTCAAAAGTATACTTCTTAAGATTCCATAAATGAAACAAAAAATGGATCACAGTTAACTACAATGGATGTTCCAATCGGAAGGCCACATTCTTCTCTCCCTCAACAATATCAAAGGATCAACCAACCTAGATGCAAGAATTCTTTATTTTCCAAGTTCTTGATATCCAAAATGAGGTGAAAATCTAAAAAAACATAGTATCCAATAGAAAAGTCCAATGGGCATTGATGATGACCATCATAGGATTTATTACGGCTCTATGATCTCAATATCATCTGATGAATCAAGTGAATCCTTGTTCTCATATCATGGACCAAACATTTTCTAAAGAAGGAAATTTCACTTATCTCGATCCAAAGAAAATAGAGATCTACAAGGTCATCCATCCAAGGTCCCAAATTGATCCATTGTAATAGTATACTGGTAACTATTTTTGTTGGAAAACATAGCCACTCCAAATGGGAATCCCATGATATGCCAAAGTCTGGAACACAAGCACGAAACATGTCCTCTATAATCTGTATATATTTTCTCTATATGACCATCCATATATAGATGATATATCGTTCTCAAAATTACCTAGGATCTCATGGCCTCCAGGATGCCTCTCTAGAAGCATGAAGTGAAATGGATATTCCTATCAAAGATTATAGAAGATGAAACTCCATTCAATCTAAAAATATCTTGTTCTTAAATATGTCCCAATTCCTCAACATTGGTTGTATCTAGGATTCATATAATGTGAGAAAATTTGTTCAGACTATCAAAAAAACCAATATTTAATTCATCCCTCAAGGGGTACTTGGAAACCTTACCAAAAAGTACATATAAATCTTTTCCCACTTCCAACTCAACAGAGGATGTTCTTAAAGTAAACTTGAAGGTATCTGGAGATCAACCTTGACCTGTTGGTAGGTATATCAATGAGATACCAATTTAATGATATCATTTCTCAAACTTGAACACTAGAAACATCTCTACATGTAATATAATTTCATTGTGGTTCCAGGGTTCCCAACCCACTACGAACTATAGATGCTCCCCATCATTCATTTTCCATAGGCAAAGGAACCATGTGTTGGTTCAAGAAACAAAGGATTCACCCTGGAAAAAATATTCATTCACTAATGCTCTCCCAACCATAAAGGGTTCCCTTAATTCCAAATAATTTATCATTAAACTAATGGTCATGAAGAATCATCTAAAAAAGAGATGATTTCAACTACACACTCACCAAGACAACCTCACTCATTCTCCAGAACTCCCAAATACAACAGATCAAAGATAGCCATTAGGTTCCACTCTTTTGACAATTCCTTCATAGCTTCGGTTAGAAGTCTCCTAATTAAGGATTTACAAATGCAATTCCCCTGGTCATGGGTGTAGGAAAAGTCGAAATCAAAAGACTTCAAGTACTCTTTCCAATGCCTTTGTCAATGGTTCAAATCTTTTTGGGAGAATATTTAACTCAAAATTTGTGATCAGAATAAATGCTAAACTTTCTAAAAAGGTGATGTTGAAAAATTATGATATCATGCATCATTGTTGTGAATTATAGATCATGGGTCATATAATTCTTCTCATGTTTCATAAGTTGACTAGAACCATAGGTTTCCATGTCCCCACACATTATAAGGATACAATGAAAACCAGAATCTGATGGATCATATAAGACCACATAGCCCATCCTAACCACAAGAAGAGTCAACACCGGTGCTAATGTTGTAATGCCCCAACCCCAGTTACCCGGAGACGGTGCATTACTTCATAACATTGGCATGATCACAAAAGATCAATTCTCGAAATACTGATTAGTTTAGTAGCCTTGGAAACACTAGATACATTCATAAATGTTACATTACATCATAAAGTGAAAAACTAATAACAATTTCTTCATAGTCCACACTCATATCCTCTTTTGACTATCCCTACATGTCATTCATAAAATACTTCTTCACATCCTGGAAAATATTAAAACATTGAAAGGGGTGATCTCAGATGCTCAGTAAGGATAACAATATAGCTGAAGCTTTCATCAATAAACATAAACATTTAAGGCAATGTGTAACTAAAACAAAAGACTTTTAACTTGAACTTCAACATAATATGGCAAAAGTAAATTGAGAAAATTCCATTTACTTCTTCACATGGATATTCTACTGGTCGAATAATCACATGCAATATTAATAACCACATTAATAATGATGTAATGCATAATGCCAGACTATCATAACCACGTAGCCAAGGCCTCATGCCAAGACCACAAATAAGATTTTTTCAAGGCCTCGTGCCAAGACAGTAGTTTGTCTCATGAGACCTGCCGATACATTGAGGAGCTATATCAGGCTCCACCCGTCACTTATTAAGTCCAATTCATTCCTCATATGAATAGGTTTAAACATATCATAAACCATAACATAATCGTATCACATAAAACATGCATAAAGGAAACATAACATTTCCACATTTCAATCACAATATACCCAGAAAATTCGTCAGAGGATAACCCTCTGACCATTTATTAAAAAGAGAAAGAAAACCGGTTTAAGGGTTTCCGGTATCCATTACAAAACATCCCCGCGCCATACATTTCAAAACCCAGAATGAAAAAAATTCAAAATCAAAAAACCCAAACCACTTTCCATTTTTCCTGACCGCGTGTCCCCCTTCATCATTTCCAAGAGCCACCTCGAGACGCGAGTGTGGAAATCGTCACCCACCGCTAAAATCACGCCTGGAAGAAAATCAAATTTTCAAATTTTCAAAACCAAAAAGCAGTCAAAAATAACCAGATCACGTGCTGATGCTCTTCCCGAGAGACCATCCCTCGATACCCTCATTGCCATCATCACAACCCTAGCATCAGTCATCATCATATCGCCGGAGCCGGACAAGGCCCCGCCGTCGACGGTCGAAATGTTGTCACCGTCCACCTCCCATAGAATCCAGATCACCGGAGGAGCATCTCCATTCATCACGCACCACAAAAACGAGAGACACCAGACCAGATTCATCCAAACCAATCCATCGCAAAAAAGAACAAAACACCAAGAGTAACAGCCAGCAAATCCAAACTCTAAAGATGAAAAAGGGCAAGAACGCGAACGCATCACCATTCTGGAACACCGAAGAACAACCAAGTCAGCGGCAGATCCCGTCGCCGCTACCAGTCCAGCCGGAGAAGACCTCCACGAAACTTTGTAGCATTCATTCCGCCGCAAAACAAGACCACAACCCCCAAACGACGACAGACTAGGACAATGCCACTCCTCCAGTAGCTGGGATCCCACGAACGCTCCGGAGAGTAAGCCAGCGAACAAAGCGACCTCGTCGCAAGCTGGTCTTACGCCCAAGGATCCTGAACCGAAGTGTTGCAGAGCCCATAGTAGGAACGACATCAGAAGGATGAGCCGCGAGCACGAATGGAGAGCGCTGGAAAGCCTGCAGAAGATCCACCACGGGGGAGAAGATAGCGGCGGCGGGGGAAACCCTAGCGCCGTAAGCCCCTTACGGGCGCATCTCAATCACAATATATCAATACAACACATTGATATAATAAAAACACTTTCAAAACCATTTTCAATACCAAAATAAAAGAATGGTAAAACATGGTATTTATTTTTCTTTAAAAAAAAGGTATGGCTTGTAGAGGAAGCCGAAACTCAAATAATGGTCACGGTGGCGGAGAAGTCGTTGTCGCCGCTTATGTATGACAAAAACATTCCCTTTTGTCGTTTATTAAATGCTTCGTATAAAAATATTCCTTTTGAATAAACATAAAAGTCAAAAGGGTTTATACACCATATAATCGAAAGTTTTGTATAATACAAAATATGCCTCAATGAAAGGAGATTGAGACGAAGACCCTTACAAAGATAATTTTTTTATAAAGTAGATTTATTATGTGTATTAACTATTAGTGCACATAAATAAAGTACAAATACAATATAGGACATAATAATATCATGACATAATTTGAAAGTAGGAGATTAACCCAAAGAATGGAAATTGGGTTAAGAAGTTCCCTTACCTCGTGTCCAAATTCACTCGACCGTTCTTTGATCTCCTGAATATTAAACTAGAGTTAATCTATACATTCTTAAGAACCTTTTTCAAGTTCATTATTCCTTTTATATCACTTATTACCATGTCATGAACATTATGTAATTATTTATGTTTATAACGGTCGTTTTGTCGATCTTAGGTACTTGAGTCAAAAATAAACTTCTTATAATTACAAGTTGGTGATGTGGTGAAATATCCATTATATACAAAATTATATTCATTATTTAGATATCATATATCTCATATATTTCTAGTATATACATGTATTTATAATATTCCATAATGTTTAGAGGTACGAAATGAAATGCACCGTTCATGGAGACGGTAAGCCGTACGTACGCATGAACGCTACTTTCATTTATATTTTGTATTTAATGAAATCATAATGATATAAAGGTATATCATAATTCCAGTATAATATAATGTATAATACCATTTAATCCATCCTTTATACATCCCACATATGGCATTAACGATTCAAATCACTTTGAGGGGGCGGTAGTCTGCACTTCCTAAAATGAAAATATCGCGTTTACCCATAATCGAAATCCTAAAGGTATGACATAAATGAAAAATACATAAGCTTAAGTAAAACATAAACATATTATATATCATATATAAATATAGTGACATCTTAATGGCCACATTTGAAGGTGTTATATGAGTGTTGAACAATCATCGTTTCGTGAGGCAGAAATTCGCTATCCACAGAAACAGTATGTTCTTTAACCATTAGATGTAGGTGTGTGTAAGTGTAGATATAATAATTCTTAAAACAACATCCTAGTATATTTAGGATACTGTTATTGTTACAAAAGAAAACAATAAAAAGATTTTAGGGGGTTGGAGATGAAAAATAAAATAAAATAACACAAGAGAAGACATTACCTTAAAATCGGGTAACTCTTTTGATTTAAGCCAAAGGCTTCTTTGGGAAGACTTCTGCCGAAAGTAAGGCTTCTAAGAGTAAGGAAGGGAAGTTGAGAGAGTATTTGGGCAGTGGTTTTCCGATCCAAATGGCTTTGAAGGTGTGAGTAAGGTGTAGTGGTGGGAGCCTTTTATAAGTGGAGAGGAGGGGCACTTTTGGAAAGTAATAAAATGTTACTTTATTATACAATGCTTTTCAGATTCTAAAGGTCCCAAACTTATATAATTCGAGACTAAGGTGATAAGGGTTCGAAATATTCTCATCCAATAGTCTTTGGAAATGTGTAATTCTTATATTTTACATTATCTATCCATTTTATTAAAATTGTTAATTAATGAGGTAATCGCTGCATCATCATGGTGTCATAAATAAGTTAATTTATTTAATGTCTAAAAATTATAAAACAAATATCATAATGTAGGAAATATTTATATCTTTCTAATTAATATTTAAAGTCAAAAATATTACTCGTATAACCCCATTTAAAAATTGTTTTAGTAAAACAACTCTTCTTTGTGACCTTTTTATTTTAACATTAAATAAAAAGTTATTTATGTCCTTTTCCTACCAAAGTGGCTCCATGGGGTCCCCAAGTTGACTCATGGATTTTTTTGTTCGGCCATGACACATCCAATAGGGGTAGGACAAGTTTAAAGGTCATTTCATATTTTTATAATACCATTTTTACCTTAAATTTCACTAATTACCTTTAATCGCGATTAATTAAACTTAAAAGTTACTATTCACCAAAGAATTATTTTCATCCCATTGAACCGCATTTTAATTCCTAATGACAACCACGTATGTCGGATTTTTGAAAATCAAATCACAGAAGTGGTAATATTTCATTTAAATGAAAAATCAATTATTTAACTACCACTTAGTGGTTTCACTATTCATCAAAAATTGAAGTTTTTCAGAACAATGCCAAAATTTCCCCCTAAGCTATAATTGATATTCCAAATTCAAAAATGATGCCTATTTTACAAAATTCCAAACATATATGTTTCATTAATTAATTTTATAATTAATTTCCACTGTCACAACAAATAGCGTGTTTTTAAGAAACAATATATATCAAAAGATTGACAATTGTTTATGTCTAATTTCAAAGTGAAATTAATTATAATGAACACCATTGGATAAAATGGTAACAATATATTCTAATTATACTTTAAAACAACTCAATAGTATAATTTATCACTATAAATTATTTTGATTAAAAATGTTGTTTTATATATTTTTCACTATTCATAAGAATTTGGAAGTTCTCAGAAAATTAAAAAAAAATAAACATAGGCTAATTTCGACATTCCGAATCCAAAAATGAAGTCCATTTTGAAATATAAAATATATATAATTTCAAAAAGTGGGAATTAATATTCATAATGGCTATTTTGATTAGTCGCGGTGTGTTAGAACTCGAACATTCGTAAAATACAAGCTATTGCATTATTGAAAGAGAGGCGTATCGTGAAAGCTCAGGGTGTTACATTCTCCCCTCCTTCAATAAATTACGTCCTCGCAATTTGAAATTTTTCTTTAAAAATAAAAGGTTGAAAATAGAAAATACCTTTGTGGAAAACCCACATCGGAAATAAGGTCAACAAAAATATAACTTTAAAAGAAAGAAAGATAAGTACAAAGGTCACTGAGATAGCCCATACTAGGATTATATGAAAATATGGATATGGAAGAACAACAAACCATCAAGGTCTGATGGAGAGTTGTAGAAAACTGGATTATTAGAAAGTTAACCACAAGAAAATCACAAACTTGTGATTGGTTAAACGATCATTGAATCCCCAGTTGGAAAATTTAACCGACAACGTTTTAGTTTTAAGATAAGTTTGATAAAGTTGAGGAGTTTATTTAGGAGATTTACTAAGAACGTAAGGGAATATACATACTTGTCCTGTAGACTTTCATTCATAAATTTTTTTTTACCACAAACCTATCTCTCACTCTAGAAGGTAATAGAACTCAAAAATATTCTATTTATCCTAATTGTATAAGGTTCCAAATATTAACACATGCCATTTAGATTAGTAAAACTATTTTGTAATAACCAGGGACTTCTTGTAGGCTAGTGGTAGGTAATAAAGGCCTGTTGCACTATGGTTGTGGGTTCGATTCCTGCAGCTTTGTCCGACGCGAAGGGTTATGCCCCACCCTGCAGGTTGTCCTTTTCCTAAAACCATAGTATTATAATATTCCAAAAATAATCTTCATAAATTTTTTATCCTTAAACAATACTATACAAGGCTCAACTTCATCCATTCCAACCTATATAGTTATCCAAAATACCTCTGTCCAGACTTTTTCTAAAAGGTCTCTAAATTCTAAAATCAATTGTAACATCAGATTCCCAAAACAAAGTAAAATTTCTCTTATTGTCACATAATAAAAATATGATTACCTTCATCATATTAAAACTTTAATAAAATCAACAAGTACTGTAGTACAATCGTTATATATATATATCACATTATTATAATAACCAGAATATAATCCATGAGTCCAAAAGCACCAATACATTAATTATTCCCCTTTAACTGTAGTCACAGCATAAGATTGGCCTTGATCCCTTGGCCTTTTCTGAGGTATGTTTCCCTAACGCTTAGGAAATTCATTTCCATAATGCCCCATTTCTCTACAATTGTAGCATTCAACATTGATAGCCTCTTTCTTTCCCTTTCAATCACGCGCCTGGTGACCTTTTTCTCCACATTTATAATAAACTCCCATTCCTTTTAGACAAGTACCAGGGTGATTCTTCCCACAATTATCACATAATGGAAAATCCTCATTTCCCTTTTTCCCTTTATATGTCTCTTGATCCACCGTTGTCTTCTTCTCTTGCTTTACTTTATTGTCATAAGATTTAGAGAATTCCTTTTCCTTCTTGATAACACATGAGACAATATCTTCATATGACGAGAAGGTTTGTGAGACTAATGCTCAACGAATAAATGGTTTTAACCCATTAAAGAAATGATCAATCTTAATTATTGGGTTACTTATATAATCTGTTGCATGCCTCGCTAACCTTGTAAAGTTAGCCTCAAACTTTGCGACATTCTCATCCTCCTTTTGTCTCAGACTCAGAAATTGCCTTTCCATATCTGCTCGATGGTCATGTGGAAAGTATTTTTCTAAGAAATATCTCTCCATTCCATACTTGATACTTCTTCAACTTCCTTTGTGTTTTGAATCACTGACCACCATTGATCGGCATCTCCGGTGAGGCAGTAAACTGCCATGATAACCTTCTCCCTTTCGCTACTCCCCAAGGCGTGGAATATTTTCTCTAAGGAGTTTATCCATTGCTCAGCTACTAATGGATTTGTACCCCCATTAAATGTTCGAGGTTGTTGCCTCATGAAGCGGTCTAACATTGATCCTCCACATTGCGGATCAGGGTGCTCCATACGAGTAAGGTTATTATTCAGAACCTCAGTGAGTTGTCCCAGTATGGTAGTAAGTTGATCAACACTAGTTGTATCTCCAACTCCACAATAATTATCTTGAGTAGGAGGGAAATCCCTACACGGAGTGCGTTCATTTATACGGTTTACATTCCTTCCACTAGGCGCCATTTCTAAATAATGGCATAAACTAGATTAGTTTACGAATCAAAATACATAATTCCATACTTGTAAAATACTTAACATAAATTGAACTATTTATGGATATAATCCATAATCATAAAAAAACGTTTTCTTTGAGAAAGTATATACTCATAACCCTTCATAGTGTTTTGTAAAGAAAATGATAATTATCCCAAGAATATCCACCGGGAGTGTCATAACAAAGAGTGCAGCAAGGCCCGTTGTCGTGCACCAGTTCTCGTTCGAGTCTAGCTCAAAGCGGTGTTTTCGGGTTTTACCCCTAGGTACATCTGTGCCAGAGCCGCCTATACCTTCTCTTATCCAGACAGGGGTGTATTGCTCTGAAAACTCAAAAAATCTCTATAATACCAAAATTCAAGGACGTTCTTATATACTAATCCTTTAATTCTATCTTCGGGCTATGTGCTCTAATCAGAGTTTATCTAAATCTAGCTTCCAAGGTTAGTACTAAACTGCCTCTGATACCAACTGTAACGCCCCGACCCCAGTTACCCGGAGTCGGTGCATTACTTCGTAACATTAGCATGATCACAAAAGATCATGTCTCGAAAGACCGATTAGTTTAGTATCCTTGGAAACACTAGATACATTCATAAATGTTACATTACATCATAAAGTGAAAAACTAATAACAAAGTCCTCATAGTCCACACTCATATCCTCTTCTGACTATCCCTGTAGGTCATTCATAAAATACTTCTTCACATTCTGGAAAACATTAAAACATTGAAAGGGGTGAGCTCAGATTCTCAGTAAGGATAACAATATAGCGGAAGCTTTCATCAATAAACATAAACATTTAAGGCAATGTGCAACTAAAACTAAAGCCTTTTAACTTGAACTTCAACATAATATGGAAAAATTAAAATTAGATAATGCCATTTACTTCTTCACATGAATATTCTACTGGTCGAATAATCACATGCAATATTAATAACCACTTTCATAATGAAGGAATGCATAATTCCAGACTATCATAACCACGTAGCCAAGGCCTCATGCCAAGACCACAAATAAGATTTTGTCAAGGCCTCGTGCCAAGACACTAGTTTTTCTCATGAGACCTGTCGAGGCATCGAGGAGCTATAGTGGGCTCCACCTGTCACTTATTAAGTCCAATGCATTCCTCATATGAATAGGTTTAAACATATCATAAACCATAAGATAATCGTATCACATAAAACATGCATAGAGGAAACATAACATTTACACATTTTAATCACAAGATATCAATACAACACATTGATATAATAAAAACACTTTCAAACCCATTTTCAAAACCAAAATAAAATAAAGGTAAAAAATTGTATTTATTTTTCTTTTAAAAAAAAGGTATGGCTTGTAGAAGAATCTGAAACTCAAATAATGGTCACGGCGGCGAAGAAGTCATTGTCGCCGCATACGTACGACAAAAACATTTCCTTTTGTCTTTTAGTAAATGCTTCGTATAAAAATATTCCTTTTGAATAAATGTAAAAGTCAAAGGGGTTTATACACCGTATAAAAGAAAGTTTTGTATAAAACAAAATATGACTCAATGAAAGAAGATTGAGATGAAGACCCATACAAAGATAATTTTTTTATAAAGTATATATGTTATGTGTATTCACTATAATTACACATAAATAATGTAAAAATACAAGATATGACATAATAATATGATGACATAATTTGAAAGTAGTAGATTAACCCAAAGAATGGAAATTGGGTTAAGAAGTTCCCTTACCTCGTGTCCAAATTCACTCGACCGTTATTTGATCTCTTGAATAATAAACTAGAGTTAATCTCTACCTTCTTAAGAACCTTTTTCAAGTTCATTATTCCTTTTATATCACTTATTACCGTGTCATGAACATTATGTAATTATTTAAGTTTATAATGGTCGTTTTGTCGATCTTAGTTACTTGAGTCAAAAATAAACTTCTTATAATTACAAGTTGGTCATGTGGTGAAATATCCATTATATCCAGAATTATATTCATTATTTAGATATCATATATCTCATATATATCCAGTATATACATGCATTTATAATATTCCATAACTTTTAGAGGTAAGAAATGAAATGCACCGTTCATGGAGACGGTAAGCCGTACGTACGCATGAACGCTACTTTCATTTATATTTTGTATTTAATGAAATAATAATGATATAAAGGTATATTATAATTCCAGTATAACATAATGTATAATATAATTTACTCCATCCTTTATACATCCCACATAAAGCATTAACGATTCAAATCACCTTGAGGGGGCGGTAGTCTGCACTTCCTAAAATGAAAATATCGCGTTTAACCATAATGGAAATCATAAAGGTATGCCATCAATGAAAAATATATAAGATTAATTAAAACATAAACATATTATATATCATATATAAATATAGTGACATCTTAATTTCCACCTTTGAAGGTGTTATATGAGTGTTGAACAATCATCGTTTCGTGAGGCAGAAATTCGACATCCACAAAAACAGTATGTTCTTTAACCATTAGATGTAGGTGTGTGTAAGTGTAGCTCAAATCCTTCTTATAACAACATTCTAGTATATTTAGGATACTGTTTTTGTTATAAAGGAAAATAATAAAAAGAGTTTAGGGGGTTGGAGAAGAAAAATAAAATAAAAGTACACAAGAGAAGACATTACCTTAAAATCGGGTAACTCTTTTGATTTGAGCGAAAGGCTTCCTTGGGAAGACTTCTGCCCAAATTTAGGCTTCTAAGAGTATGGAAGGGAAGTTGAGAGAGTATTTTGGAAGAGGTTGGCTGAGCCAAAAAGCTTTTATGGTGTGATTAAGGTGGTAGTGATGGGGGCCTTTTATAAGTGGAGATGAGGGGCACTCTTGGAAAGTAATAAAATTTTACATTATTATACAATTATTTTCTGATTATAAAGGTCCCAAACTAATATAATTCGAGGATAAGGTGATAAGGGTTCTAAATATTCTCATCCAATAGGCTTTGGACAAGTGTAATGCTTAGATTTTACATTATCCTTCCATTTTATTAAAATTGTTAATTAATGAGGTAATCGCTGCATCATCATGGTGTCATAAATAATTTAATTTATATAATGTCTAAAAATTATAAAAAAAATACCATAATGTAGGAAATCCTTTTATCTTTCTAATGAATATTTATAGTAAAAAATATTTCTTTTATAACCCCATTTAAAAATTCTTTTAGTAAAACATCTCTTCTTTGTGACCTTTTTATTTTAACATTAAATAAAAAGTTATTTATGTCCTTTTCCTACCAAAGTGGCTCCATGGGGTCCCCAAGGTGACCCATGGATTTTCTTGGTCGTCCATGACACATCCAATAGGGGTAGGACAAGTTTAAAGGTCATTTCATATTTTTATCATACCATTTTTACCTTAAATTTCACTAATTACCTTTAATCGCGATTAATTAATCTCAAAAGTTACTATTCACCAAAAAATTATTTGCATCCCATTGAATGACATTTTACTTCCTAATGAAAACCCTGTAAATTGGATTTTTGAAAATAAAATCACAGAAGTGGTAATATTTCATTTAAATGAAAAATCAGTTATTTAACTACCACTTAGTGGTTTCACTATTCATCAAAAATTGAAGTTTTTCAGAACAATGCCAAAATTTCACCCTAAGCTATAATTGATATTCCGAATTCAAAAATGATGTCTATTTTAAAAAATTCCAAACATATAAGTATCTTTAATTAATTTTATAATTAATTCCCGCTGTCACAACAAATAGCGTGTTTTTAAGAAACAATATATATCAAAAGATTGACAATTGTTTATGTCTAATTTCAATGTGAAATTAATTATAATGAACACCATTGGATAAAATGGTAAAAATATATTCTAATTATACTTTAAAACCACTCAATAGTATAATTTATCACTATAAATTATTTTGATTAAAAAAGTAGTTTTATGTATTTTTCACTATTCATAAAATTTTTGATGTTCTCAGAAAATCACAAAAAATTCAACATAGGCTAATTTCGACATTCCGTATCCAAAAATGAAGTCCATTTTGAAATATAAAATATATATAATTTCAAAAAGTGGGTATTACTATTCATAATGGCTATTTTGATTAGTCGTGGTGTGTTAGAACTCGGACTTGCGTAAAATGCAAGCTATTGCATTATTGAAAGAGAGGCGTATCGTGAAAGCTCGGGGTGTTACAAATTTCAAAAGGAATTTTATCATAGTAATATACCTTTGACATTTCACAACCCAAATTAACTTCACTACTTTTGATTGAGACCATAATAGAATGATACAACTTTGAGAAAACATAGATGAATCTTCAGTAATATCCTTCCAAACTCATGATGCTCTGAATCTCAAAAACATTATGCAGCTACTCGCATATCAAAACAACTTTCACATTATCAATATCTAATAAAATAACATGTTTTAGGACCACATATCCTAAGAACATCACTTTTTTATTCTATAAATTAAATTTCAACAAATTGGAAGAAATACAATGATTTTAAAGGTTTCTAGGACTACTCTCAAATGAAACACATGATCCTCAATATTCTAAGAGTAAACTAGGAATTAATACTCAAATACCACTATGAATGATTAAATGTACTCATAAAATATTTTGTTCATAAAATCCATAAAAACAAAAGGAGAATTGGTTAAACAAAATGGCATAAAAAGTTAATAATAATGGTCATACTTACTCTTGAAAGTTGGATTATGAATGTTAGCCTATTTTACTCTCAGGTAGTGATAATAAGATCAAAGATCAATCTTCAAAAAACACTTTTCCACTTTGAACCTGTGAAACATATCAAAAATCAATGTTAAAAGATACTTTTTATTCACCATAAATCAATTTATCTTCCATTAATCAATGCATATGTTACTTTTCTCATCATATATCATCAAAAATATAATAGGTTCTTCCAAAATGTGGCACGATCAGGTGCATAAACCATTCTTGATAGAATAATACAACTAAGTATTCAACCCTTTAAATTCAATAGGTTTTATATAGTATGAAGGAATATACATGGGCTAAGTACTGGCAACTAGATCAATAGAAATTTATACCTCTCTTATTGATGTCAAACTGGAGAAATCAAAATGAAAAATTAATGGGATACTTGATAATAGGTGAAGGGATATCACCACAAATATATTCCTTATCTAATTCAAAAGAAAACACTGATATTACCCTATCCAACTCTCGAAAAAAAGGTCCAGATCTACTCAGCCTTGTATCTCATTCACCCTAAATACAAAACACACCACATCTGTTGAAGTGTAAGAGACCTTCCAAAGGTAACATTCCATCCATGAACTATAAAGAATCAACCAATCCATCAAAAAAATTACATCAATAGGTTTCATGTCATGGACTAGAAAACACTAGTTAATATCAATATATGATAAATATAATGAATCATAAGGACACTGAAGAAGATAATCTCTATTAGTTTCAGGGGTATAGTAATATTCATGGCATATGATAAAATATCTATAAGATTGTTTTTCAAATTCAAAACTTGGTTCAACACAAATTATTGAGATGAACCATTATCAAATAAAGTAGTTACTAAAGATAAATCTATAGTGATGATACCACTTATATTCATGGGACCCACTTCATTTTATTCTCTACAATATTCCATTGTGTGAATAATATTTGTTTTAGATCCCTATGAAATGAAACCCTTATTTCATGAAGCATAAAATTATTTCATAGTACTTTTAAGCCCTAATGATACCATGCCACTACACGAAGAAGAAAAAAATGGAATAACTTTTGCAGGTGTCCTGAGCCACCACATGAGCTACATATCTTGGGTGCCTCATAGAAAACTTCTCTTTAATTCCCGACCTTTCCACACATGAAGAATGTAAAGGGACCTATTCTAGGCACTATAGAAGTTCTAGAAGATTCATGCTATCGATAACCACCATGTGAATCCTCACACTTCCTCTTTACTTTAAAGGGACTCCCAGAACTACCACTAGGAGGAAAGTAAATACTCATCCACCCTGACTTACAAGCCAGGTTAAGTTGAACCATAAACGCTCTATCCATCACATCAACATAAAAAGTGAGCCTCAGTATGAAAACATTTTATTAGTTATCAGAAAGAATATTGATCTAAAATCATTATGCCTCTAGTATCACATTATTCTCAACATCGTATAAAAACTAAAAAAATCAGAATAATAGATAACATATTTTGTCATATTCCTGCCACCCTGCCAGAGGTTTTTAAAGTCTTGATAATTTTCCATGACCATTGAATCAAGATAGAACAAGTCAGTAAAAATAAATATAATTTCTTTCTAATCCAAGCCCACTTTCATCGCCTCTATCAACATCTAATTCCACAATCTCCTCTTAGGCCCCTCATGCTTTAAGGTAACACATTTCACTTTAATCATATCAAAAATTTCCAAGAATTAAAAAAGTAGTTTGATCTTTTTCAACCAATTCATAGAACATGAGGTTTTTTTCCATTGGAATGCAATTTTTTGATAGAAAATATAATGAGAACAACCTCTTGATTCATCCCTTAGAGGTTTGTAACTGGATCCTAAATGGGAATAAGTTTTGGTTCCTATCCCAAATCTTGGATAGCACACAATGAACTCTCAACATGATTTAGGTCAACCAGAGGATTCACCTGTTATGGTTCACTAATAACTTCTTCATTTGTTCGATTCAAATATATTCTTGAAGACATGATTCTACACAATATCAACAAATAACACTAAAATAGTCTGTAAGGATAAAAATATTAACCACTCAAATAAGAGTCACAGGAATATCAACTCTATTCAGAAGAAAACAGGATTGGGGTTTTCTAACATATTTAGATCAAAATCAGGGATAATTCAAGAAAAAAGATCAAAAAATTCCTCATGTCACCATACCCAAACACCCAAGGTGACAAAAGGATCATTATGATTAGAGCAGGTCTAGAACTCAATCATAAGTACCTTTTAAGTCTAATCAATCCTACCTCATGTCTATGAGGATAACACATATACATACTGACAACAAGGGAAGATGTAAAAACATCTCCATTGATAACACTTTTTCATGAATCATCCCAGATACCTTGGTACCCTGATACCCAATCCCGATATGACATGGCCCAAAGGCACTCTTGATCCCCCTAGGATAATGAATATCAAATGGAATCATATTAGAATAAATATGGAATGTTTTTTTTTTCACATAATAGTGGAATATAAAAAAACATTATTTTCAACACCCCAAAGGTATAAGCTTCCATAATCAAATAGGTAAAATTGTACACAAATAGTGCATCATCAAAAGAAATAATGTTGTTCAAGATAAATCTCAAATATAATCTGATGTCACATGTAGATCACATCTCCACTGGTCAACTCTATCACTCTCGTTCCTAAGTATAAAAAACATCCACCACCTCTAAGTATTTTTTTCCTTTTCTCATAACTGGAATAATAAGATATACAAACAACTAAATGAAAAAGTAGGTTATGTGTTATAAATCCCAGTAAGATCTCACCATTTGTTCCATAATTAATTCTATAACAATTAAACTAGATGTGATTTCAATTTAAATATAATAATCCCAAAAATGACACTAATATATTTTCAACAAAAAATTATTTCAATTAAAAAAGATGGAAGATAAATCAAATAGGATTAAATGAACCCTATATATATATAATTTATATAAAATATCTGGTATGAATAAATCATTTCTATAAATCATTTCCATGTAATCATCAAATCAAGTATATCACATAAACTTGTATCAATCCCCACAGTATATTATTTTATAGTAATAGAATCCCCACACTACTCATAATTGATATCATATTAATGTGTTCTCACATCCCAAGACCTAACCAATCAAGGCACAACTCCCCATCATGAAAAAAATCATTCTATAATATGTTTCAGTTAGTGTTTTCATCATCAATCCAGTGCTAGGGGGTTATATCCTAGAATTATTCTCCTTATCACCCACTAATTACCTAGGATACATGTTCTAAAAACATGAAATAAATAAAGCCTAGGAAAATAAATCATTTTGAATCATTTCATCTTTCACATTTCAAATACCCTATTTTAGTTTTCAACATTCCATTTCATTCCAAAACCAAATCATTGGTTTTCATCAAATTCATTGCATTTAAAACAATTCTTTATTCAAATATATTTTTATAAAATAAAGTAAACTCATATTACAAAATAATTCCCCTCAAAACCCATATTTCCTCAAATCATTCCATATATCAAAACTAAACAAAGAGGGTTTGATTTCACAAACACGTGCCTTTGAAATAATATATTAATCTTAATTTAATTCAAAGAAAAGAAAATAGGTTTTAAATTCACATTGAATAATTCAAGAAAATATCGTTTCATTTGTGTGGAAGAAACATTACATAACCACCAACTTTTAACCAATGATCAAACAATCAAACACTTGAAACAGGAATGCCAACAGAGAGTCAAAGCCACATAAGATCCAGAGAAAATACTAGATCAAAAAATATCACGAAAAACTCCAATTACATTGTAAAACAAAAAATCATATTTCTTCTAGAGAGATATGTATGAGATAGTTATAAATCCAAATAGAGGAAACTTATTGGAGATTAAAAGCCAAATGCAGACATCCTCGAGGGTAGAAATCATTCACTGCACATGGAATGAAACCTAGGATTCTCAGGAGGAGTTCCAAAAAAATTCCTAATTAAATTTCTCATGCATTATAATTAAAAACTCTATGTGTGGGGAATTTAAATCATAAATTAAGGGTTTATAGACTATATATTTAAATTTTCACATATGTTGAAAAAGAATCAATATAGGTTAAAATCCCATTCGATAAATTTAGGGTGTAAGTCAATTCTTTACATCCTAAATAATTTTTCATTGTAATCCATTTTAAGATTTGTAGATAGTGGGAAATATACATCATAAATAAAATATTTACATTGTAAATTATTTCTTTATCCAGATCCTAGAAACAGAATCCTTTAGAAGCACCCAAAAAACCTCAAAATCATCTGAATCCAAAAGGGAACCCTATAAAAACTTTAACAACTTTATACCGAGACAAGATTATTTCAAACAAACATATATCCCTGATATTTTTTTTCCCTAAAAAAAGATTTCCATACTTGAATATCCTGAAACAAAACCCAAAAAAAAGGAAAAGAAAACCAATTTCAAGAAGTACCTGATAAAAAGAAACATAATGTTACAACCTCCCCACCTTAAAAACGTTCTATCATTAAAAAAACAAATAATAAATTTCTATGTAAAATATATGAGGAAACTACTCCCTTATTTGTATCTCATACTACCACATATCATGATAAATAGAACCATGCTTCCATAGAACACAGACTGAAGGAATCGTCTTCCCATGAATAACTTTTGTCTTATAGTAATAAATCCTAACTAGATTCTCAGTCATGTAAAAAGTTAGATCAACATCAAAATATTCCCACCTTTGAACATGATAAAAGTCATGAAGATACTTCTAAAGATATGATACAAGAAATGAATTATGGATTAAAGTCAACTGCTCTGGAAGTACCAATCAAAAGGCCACTTTCTCTACTCTCTCAACAATCTCAAATGGATGCACAGACCATCGAGCAATATTTCCTTGTTTTACAAGGCGTTGGTGACCCAACCAAGGTGAAACTCTCAAAAACATCTAGTATCCAATAGAAAACTCCAATGGTCATCGATGAGGATCAACATAGGATTTATACAGGCTATGTGCTATCAACATCATCTGATGAATAAACTGAATCCCTTTTATAATATCTTGAACCAAACATAGTCAAACCAAGAAACATTCTCCAATATCCAACCAGCACAATAGATATCAACAAGTGTATCCATACAATGCCTCCAGTATACCCATCTTGATAGCATAATAGATATTGTAGTTGTAGGAATACTCAACCAGCCCCAAATGGTAATCCGAAGCTCCATCAAAGTCATGAACAGAAGCTATTATAAATTCCTTTATAATATATATTGATCAATTTATGTGGTTTTCCCTCTATGGATGATATGTTGTGCTCAAATTTACCTGGGATCCCATGGAATCTTGTAGAAATATACAAAAATGAGATGTGAAATGTGGATCCCTAGAAGAGACTATAGTATATGGAACTCCATACAATCTGAAAATCTACTAAATGTAGATACGTACCAAGTCCTCAACTTTGGTTATATCTCGAATGGGTATAATTTGGGACAATTTTATCAGCCTATAAATCAGAAACGATATCGTATTATTCCCTTAATTGGTATAAAAACACAACCATAATGTCCATAGAAATATCAATACACTTCCTTTTCAGCATTGGATGTGGTTGAAGTAAACTCAAAGGTCTCTAGTGCTCAGATTTGACCATCTGGTAGGTATGAAAATGAGATACAAAGTTAGCGATGTCTCATCTCATACATGGACACTAAAATAATTATTTTATATCAAAGAAAATCTTTATAGTTCTATGGTGAATAAACCACTGGGAACTATGGAATCCCCCCATAATGAACTTTATCTTAGGGACCAATTTTATTTCCAAAAACATAGGATGACCTCTAAAGAGAATTAATATTCACTAGTGGTATCTCAACTATAAAGATCTTCCCTGCTTCCACATAATTAATCATCAAACTGATGTCCCTGAAAAATAATCACAATAAATGATTAGCTTAACTAAATTCCCTCCAAAACAACCTCAAAATCATTCTCTCAAACTCCCAAATGAAACTATGAAAATAGATCCATCAGGATCTACTATAATGATAATTTTTTCATTGTTTGGGACCAATGTTTCTTGACAAAGGAATAAACAATATCATTCCCCTTTTTAGGGGTGTAGGTAATGTAAAAATCAAAATACTACATGTACCCCACCCAGTTCCTATACCACTGGTTTATTTATTTTTGGTAGAAGATATAAATCATGTTTTTTATTAGAATAAATCATAAACCAATCTCCATAAAGTAATGTTTCCAACTCTTAAGATAATGCATCATAACTTCATGTTTGAGATCATGGGTTGAATAATTTTTTCTATGTGTCCTATGTTATTTAGAACCATATGTCACCACATGATCACCTTGAATAAGGACACAACCCAAACCTGACTCTGATACATCACATAAGACCACATAGACCTATCTGACCTTTGCACAATTAAAAACCAGTGTATAAGTCAAGATACATTTCATCTCAACAAAATAACTCTGAAATTTATTATCCCAGATGAACTTTACTCATTTTCTTGTGATAATTGTCATCAGATAATCCAAATATGAGAAATATTTGACTAATCTATGGTAATGTATTTCAAAACCCAAGAATCCCTAAATCTAAAAAACGTTAAATGGTTTCCCCCATTTAATAATAGTTTTCACCTTCTTAGAGTCAACTGAAATACCAAATTTAGAGACTATTTCCCAATAATTCCACTTTTAAAATCATAATATCACATTTTGATTACATGGAATAAATTTGATGGTTTCTTAATATTTCTAGAACTACTCTCAAATGACACACACGGTTCTTCTCAGTATGAGAGTAAACATTCATGTCATCCAAAAATACCACCATGAATGAGTTAATGTAATCAAGAAATATCTTATTCATCAATTCAATAAATGTTGTAGTGGAATTAGTTAAACACAATTGAATAAAAATATATGCAAAAGGGCCATACCTAGTCATAAAGGCTGCCTTCTAAATTTCAGACTCTATTATGCTCGACTAGTGATTACCATATTAAAGATCAAAAATTAATAACCACTTCTCCATTTTAATTGTAAAAATAGATCATAAATTTTAGGTAGTGGATGTTTGTTCTCTACCTAAATTCAATTTAGTCTTTGGTAAACATCACATAGGTGAATGGTCCAATATGTATTATTCACAAAGAAAAGTGGTTCCACCCAAGGTGTCACACTAAGGAATATAAAACCTTTTCCAATAGATCATCCAACCAAGTCTCAAACCCTTTCGATTCAGAGAGGCACATATAGTTACAAGGAATTGACATTGGATGAGTACTAGGTACTAGATCAACAGAAAAAAATCACATTTCTTACTGATAGAAAACCTGAGAAATCAAAAGGAAAAATATTGTGGAAATCAACAACAACTATATGGAGATAATAACTAAAATATTCCTACTCTATGTTAAAATAAAACACCATTATTAACTTTTCCAACTCTAGAAAAGAAGGATCGGGTCTACTAGACCTCAGGTCCCATTCTCCCTGAAATACATGACACACCCCATCAAGTGAGGTATAGGAGACCAATCGAAGGAAAAAATCAATCCAGACCTTATGAAAAATTATTTGATCAATATCTAAAATAATTATAAGAGGTTTCATGTAAATAAATATAAAACTATTCATAAGCTCAATATTTTTTAAAGAAAAAATTCAAGTAGGACACCAAAGATCGTGATCTCTCTTCATTCTGAGGGGTGTAGTAATATCAATCACATAATACTGAAGCAATATAGAAATATTTTTTAAAATCATAACTCAGGTCAATACAAATGAGTGAGATGAACCATTTTCAAATAAATCAATAACTAAAGATGAAATTGTAGTGATGTTACATCTCACAGTCATGGGTCCAGCATCAGCTTCATCTATAGACTCTTACACTACTTGAAGAGGCTTCAATATAGATGTCTATGACCAGAACCCCTTATTTCATGAATAATATGATTTCACCATAGTACATTATGGTGATGAAGGTGTCATTCCATTACATAGAGATGAAAAAAAATGTCATAAATTTTGTAGGTGGCCTGATTGACCACTTGAGATATAGAACATGGGTGCCTCAATGCAAACCCATCATGAATGTCCAACATTTCAATATAGGGAGAAAGTAAAATGGAGTCTAGCAGGAACATTAGGAGGTCTTGAAGATGCCTAATTTCGAGAACCACTAGGGGAATCCTCTTTCTTACTCATTCCATTAATGGAACTCCAAAAATTACCACAAGTTTAAAATGAAACTCCCATTATCCTTCACTTTCCAACCATTTCAAGATCAAAAATTAGTTATATATCTAGCACATCATCATAAAAAGTGATATTTAGTAATAAAACTTAATATCAGATAGAAGAATGAATAAATGTCTCAAATATTCACTCCTTTAGCTTCTCATTAGTCACTTGAACAATATCAGCAAAAAAAATCGTATAATGTGTCATCTCTTTGTCGCGTGGATTTATGGGATTCATCAGGACCATCGTTAGGTCCACTAGGTCGAATACCCTGACGGGGGGTGAATAAAGGTATGGTAAATTAAAACATTCTCCCATCTAGATCTTGTTTTGTCTTTAGAAAAAACTCAATTCTCTCATTATCTCATAGCAATATATGAACAGTTGTGAAATGATTAATAGAAAAAAAAGATTTTTACTTGGTTCACACTTACTGGGCTACAACCATGGAGCATACAACGACAATGTGCTGATGTAACAAATTCACTAAGGCTCACTGCCAATAATGAGTATAATGTTTTGGATAGATCTTCTATACCTAGGCTCACTGCCTTTACATGGTTTAGGGTCTGATCACTGCATTCCCATGGTTTGCACCCAATGACTCTTTCTCAGGATCAATGACTGTGGAAAGGATCACAATATTTCTCTTCCTTCGCTAACTGCTCTTAAAAAGGAATCCACTCACAGTTTAACAACATGTAGGTCAAAAAAATTTTATAAACATGTAGGTCCCTTAATTTTCATGAATTCCGGAATCCTTAACTGTAGGTAGATGCTTTACGGAAGTTCCTTTTTCACCCGTAGATTAATTACACCTTCTCGAATACTATTCGGCACCAGAAAATACTTTCAAAAACTGAATTGAAGCTTTCACAAACTTTCTTATGAAAATCATGTACCACTTTACTCTCCCGCATACTGAGTTCCATGCTTGGAATGTGGAACACCACCCCCATGTATTGCTTCCACTGCTACGAACCAGACTTCATTAATGTTTTTCCTCCTCCATCGTGATCGTCTACCGCTACCACATACTGACTCCAAAAACCTCCTCTGTGAAACAACATCTATCTGCAAACTATTATCTGTTTGCGGACTGCCTCCATTTCCACGTATCAATGCTCTACCTCCACGTACCACATATTTCATTTTCTCTCTCACATACTAGTGACTCCTCCTCCACATACCAAGTCTTATGTGGATACTACCTTCTGCTTAAATCCTTCGGTAGAACATCTTCTACGCAAACCACCTTAGCCTTTCCAGGATAATCCATCAGTAACAACCTTCAGACTTTTCCCGAATCCTAGATCAAAATATGTTATCTAATGAAATTTGATCTCTATACTAATATATGGGATTGGCATTTATTATATTGGAAAATATACCCACAAAAACTACTAATTTGTGATTTATAAAATCTTGAATTCAACCTCCAGTGCTTACAGATCCTTCTTCCAGCGCGAAATGCAAGCCACCTGTGAACCATTTTTCCATGTCATCCACTTACTAGCATTGCTCTTATATAGTCGATATCCTATACTGATATGATTCTATTTGTGAACTGCACCACTGCTCAGCCGCAAACCATTTTTGGTTTCTCGAATCGCATACACGTACTGTTCCTACCGCTCTGTGTACTGTTCCCAGAACATGGTACATGACTCATGAATTATAGTCCATAGTTCTCACCCTTTGATGAGATTTTTCTAGGTTCTTCATAAAATTCACTCCTACATATAGATAATTCCATTTCCAACAACGAACATTTGATTTTGAGGCCCTAAACATTGGATAACATAAGGAAGATACGTCACCTTAAAAACATGTCTTCGAAAAACACCAACCATGCTCATTTTCAGTCATCTGAGTTTGTCAACAAACAAAACCACACCCAAAACACACAAATATTATGTATTGAGGTATTTTTTCCCAAAAATATCCCCTTTGGGTATTTTGACAACTCTTCTCATAAAAATTCTCTATATTTTTTTTATCTCATTGATGCTCTATCCATCTTCAACCACCATTCTCTTTACTAGATTAAGAAAGTGATCAAGGATATAATCAATACATAATTTAATCCCACATGATCCATGATTGGCATGAGAAAAAAGAGTATAATGAAAATATCATCACAGAATAACTTCATTTATAATCACCAAATACTGAAACCATATTGATACACTGATACCAGTGAACTGCTTTCATCAAGAACCTCAACCGTCGTGATATCTAATCATTGATCGATCACTTCTAGCATCACTAGATTTTATGCTCCCTCTATATTATAGCTCTTCCAAATAGCTTCATCTCAACATCAACTCCCCCTATCTCGTTGCTTCATATAATATGTTCTCTCCATGTCTTTTCTTCCCTCAGAAATATTCACGCTTTCTCCCCCTTTGTCAATGATCCCGAAGGCCACTTCTCGGTTTTCTGCAATAGGGTAAAGAACACATATCAACACATTAGAGAAAGATAAACCATACCACAGGGAAAGGGGAACCCACATCCATAGTTTTTCAAGTGTTTCAAGTCTACTAAACTCCCCTAGCCAGTCGATGCCTTTCAAATGATTCTTTGGGTAAGGCATTTGTAAGAATATTTGTAACTTGTTAATATGTAGGAACATACTCCAACTTCCAAATCCCTTGCTCCACTTTCTCCTTGATAAAATTATATTTGATTTTAATGTGATTTGGTCCTTGTGTTATGGACTAGATTTGTTTCACAGATTTATTGCACTTAAATTATCACAATGGATTCCGATCAGGGATTTTAATTCAATTCCCATATCTTCATGTTGTTGCTTCATCCACAATAGTTGTGTGCAATATTGAGTATTCGTGATGTATTTAGCTTCTGTAGTGCATAACGAAATGAAATATTTTTTTTATTAACAAATAAATACACAACCCTCCATGATAAAAGGCTCCTGCTGATGTAGTTTTCATGTTATCTGCTTATCTAGCCCAATCCGCATCTGAATATCCCAAATACTGTGGTTGTGTTATTCAATTATAAATTAAACCAAAATCCAATGTTCCCCTTATATACAAAATCATTCTTTTTTAATGAAATTATGAGGCTCTCCATAGAATTTCATTGATTCCTTGCTACTTGGCATGTAGAAAATACAATAGCAGGCCTAGTTACTATCAGGTACAACAGACTTCTAATGATTTGCCTATATTTTGTGGTGTTAACTGCATTGACTTCTTCATCCATTGATAGTTTCATCTGGGTAGCAACTAGTGTCTTCATCTATTTGAAATTATCCATTCCAAATGTTCTTAAAACATCCGTAGAATATTTATATTGAGAAATAATTGTATCATTACTTCCTTGAATCACCTTTATGCTAAGGAAAAATGTCAACTCACCAATCATCGACATTTCAAACTAGCTTTTTATGAATTCAGACAATAGTTTGTATTGTAATTAATCCGATCCACCAAATATAATGTCATTGACATAAACTAGCACCATCATCCTTTGACTATTGTCATTATTGAAATAAAAATTGTAATCAAATCCACCATGCTGAAAACTGAGCTTCTTTAGAAAATGTTCAAGCCCAAAATACCATGATCTTGGTGCTTGCATCAAGCCATATAAATTCCTATTCAATAGAAAAAGTATGTTCTCATCTTCATGAATGATGAAACAATATGGTTTCTCAATTAAGAGTTCTTCTTCTAGAACTCCATTTAGAAATGATGACTTGACATCCATCTGGAAAACATTAAACTTTCTTTGTACTACTATAGTCAGGAATAATCTGATCATCTCCAGCATTGCAACTGGTGAAAATGTATCATCAACATCTATACCCTTTATCTAGGAGTACCATTTTCAAACCAGTCATGTTTTTTTTCAATGATAACACCATATTCATTAATTTTGTTATGAAATATCCATTTTGTCATGATAAGATTAATTTTTGTTGGTCTCGAAACAATTTCTCACCTCTGATTCTTCTCCATTTGGTCAAGCTCTTCATTCATTTACTTACATCAATTCCCATCTACAGTTGCTTCACCAAATAATTTAGGATCAACTTGTGATAAGTATGATGCATGTTATAGAGACTCCATCCTACTTGTCTGCACTGGTGCTGTCTGATCAGAAATTATGTTCTACATATCAATTTTAGCTCTTCTCACTAGTCTTTGTAAAGACACAGATTTGTTCTCATCATCTAAATATTATTCTGAATCGACCTCTAGAGATAGAGCATCTCCTGATCTTCTCTTTTCTTCAGTACTGTCCTCCTGATTCTGATCATGTATTTGCTAATGATACTGGTCATTCTCCACTATAGTCACATCATGAATTTCAACTATCATTACCAGCCACATTTTGAGATAGTTTTGATCTTTTATTATTTCTTCTTGGTATCCATTGAGATCTTGCGTCTAATTAAAAGATAGAATCCCCCCCCCTATTATATGAAATTCAGACAATTTCTAGGCCCGCTGTTTAGACCCAAAATCATTTTTCTTATCCAACATTATTTATTAATCATGTGACCCATAGAAATGACCCATAAAAAAACCTCTAAGCCTACTGATATTTAACTTAGTTTAGAAAAAATATATATATAGTTAATAACATCATCACATCACTACTTCACATATTTTGATGTCAATTCCCCTTGGATGGTATCGCCACAAAAAAACATGAAACACATGATCATTAGTTAGTTTCATTTAAACAATTAGGGGGAGGAGATATTCTGTAATAATCAAGTAGAAGATTGTATTTGATCCTGATGGGTCAACCCATTGATTCAATCTTGCAAAGCATCACAATATTTTCTTTCCTGCTCCAACTGTCTAGCAAACTTCAAATATATTTCCCATATGACTAAACATTCTTTACCAACATCCTGAGTCTTCATCTGATAAATAAGTTCTGTAGTATGGTTCTTTTTCCAAATTTTGGGTTTAAACCCACCCGTACACATTTTCTTCTTTTATGATCCAACAATATTAAATTTATCATGACTCTTTCTTTGAGAATAAGTCTTCCCACTGGTCATTTGATCTTGCTTCTTCCTCAATTTTTTATGTCTTTCTATTGCGTTCTCTTCTCAGTAAGTGCCATGAAATGTGAATTTTTCATGATATTCTTTATTCAATTTTCTTTTATTAATTGACTAAGTCATGCATCCATTTCTTGTTGGGTTTTATTCTTCCACTATTTTCAAATTCATCTTACTCACAACTACAGTTGATCATTCCTTTTTCTTCTAGGGTTGTTAACATAATTTCCAGGAGAGATTTTGTGACTGTAATAGAGGAGGTGATTTATACATCTTTCATTAATATCCTTGTGATTTTCCTATGGCCATATTCCTATTTTTCATCTCACCATGTTGTCTTCTAGTATAGACTTTTTTGTTATACACTTCATGTTTTGAGGACCTCATCCTCGATTCCTTTTCTTTCCCTACTGTAGTCATTATATAATTTATTGACAAATTCCCCTGATCAGTATATATAAAACATCTTCTATCAAAGGAATACCTAATTTCATCATTTCTCAACTGAGATGTTGATGAAACTTGAGTTATTCTTCCAATATTAATCTCCAAATCTTCCTAACACATGATCATACTATGTACAATTCTTCTACAGTAATAGCATCAGATAAATTATTTCTTCTGAGTGGTGTTCCATTGAGACTTTTCATTATTCTTCTACTTGTTCTCAAATATAGTAAAATTTCTATGTTCTTAGTATGAAATGTTTTCCTGAGCCTCTGAACAAAAACATTATGTATGACCCTGAATCCCACAGAAATAGCACATGATATCATTACTTCTTGTAACAACCTTTTTGGTCAGTCTTCAACTCCTAAATTTTTTTATTATCACTGGAACTCTTCACTACTCTCTTCATATCATGCATAAAAGGGGTTCATCATATAAAATTGTAGAATTTCATATACAATGAATTCTTTGGGATGAGAAAATATATTCTTCCTTCTCCTCATAAATATCATACTTTCTTCTCATTTTATCATCACATGCCAAAGGACATTTGAATAGTAAGTGAAGTGAATCTTTCATCTTAGTCATTCTTTTGTCATTTGATTTCACCATTTCTTTCTAGACTGATTTTATCTTTTCCTCTAGTTTTTGAATCTTATTATCTTATGATTCATGTTGAGCTTTGAGTTATCTTCTGAGATTATTCATTATAGTCATATCATCTTACATTTCTAATGTGATATTATCTACCATATAACTTTTCTCGTTTATTTTAAATTTTGTTGAGAAACAGAATTAGGGAGGGATGCATTCCCATGTTGTAGACTTTGATTATTATGAACTTGTTCAGATATCTATGTAGCAAGATCACCATTTCTAGCTTTCAGATTCTCAATTTCATCTGAGTTCAGATTCTTTCCCGGGAGAATAGCTTTGATATTTTTTCTCTATATAGACATTTTTTTGTTCTAAAAAATGTGAATCATTCTTTTCCGTTAGATCAGTGACCACTTCAATATTCCTTTGATTTAATCCTTTTTTCTTATTATCCTAAAATTCCACACCATGGATCATGATATCTTTATATTTAGTCTCTTCATCCAACTTATGTTCCAATTCCTTGGTTTCGTTGACAACATCAAATTTTCGCCTTCTATGAGTTTCTCCATCATAAGTAATTCCAACATCACTTGGAATATCAGGATCTCCACTCATTCCTTCAACTTCATTGAATGAGTAAGTATTTTCAATGTACGGTTTATCTAAATCATCATTATGTTCACTAATTGATTCCTTCAACTGAATCACACTCTTTCCATTGACACTTCCACATTGGGGAATTTCACAAGACTTCTACTTATTCTTTGAAGTTATTCAATTCACCATGGGAGTATAATATAAGAGAAGACTAAATATTTAACTTGAGAAAATTGACTAAACCATGTTAGAGAAAAAAAATATGATAAAAGAAACATTCCGTCTGATACAAATTGTTTGGTCCCCTAGGTTGAATACCCTAAGAGGGGGTGGGTGAATCAGGGTATGACAGATTAAAACCTTCTCCTGTTCAGATCTTATTTCATTGTAAAAAAATCCAATTCTCTCTTTCTCTCATAGAAATATATGAATAGATATGAAATTGTACATAGGAAAAATTATTTTTACTTGGTTCGCCGATACTGGACTACGTCCATGGAGCATACAACGATAATGTGCTGATTTACCATATTCACTAAGGCTCACTGTGAATAATGGATACAATGTTTTGGTTAGATCTTCTATACCTAGGATCACAGCCTTTACATGGTTTAGGCTATGATCCCTGCATTCCCAAGGGTCACTCCCTATGCCTCTTTCTCTGGCTCACTTCCAGTGGAAAGGGTCATCATCTTCCTCTTCCTTCGCTTACTGCTCTTGGAAAGGAATCCACTCATAGTATATCGATATGTAATTCAAAAACATTTTATGGTAATGTAGGTTCCTTTATTAGCATTAATTCATGCATTCTCAATTGTAGGTAGATGCTCTACTAATGTTCCCTTTTCACCCACAGATGAATTCCACCTTCCAATTACTATTAGGCACCAGAAAATACTTTTGAAAACTGAATTAAAGCTTTCACAAGCTTCCTTGTTTAAATCGCAAACCACCTTCATCTCTCCCATACTGAGTACCAGGTTTGCTACATGGAACACCTCCTTTGCATACTTCTGTCACTGTTTTTAACCGCCCTTCATTCGTGGACTACCTCCCCCTTCACGATCGTGTACCACTGCCACATACTGACTCCATGAACCACTACTGCAAAACACCCTATGTCCGTGAACTATTCACGGTTAACGAACTTCCTTCACTTTTGTATACCAAAGCTGTACCTATGCGCACTGCATAATGAATTCACTCTCTCCCATACTGAAGGCTCCTCCTCCACGTATCGTGTCTTAAGTCGATATAGCTTTCCGCTTAAATCCATCTGCATAACATCTCCCTGTGATCCTCCTTAGCCTTTGTGGGATTATCCCTCATGACCTACCTTTAGGCATTTGAAAAATACCTGATCAAAAGATGTTATCTAATGATATTTCATCTCCACACTAATTAGTGGGATTAGCATTTTTAAATAGGAAAATATACTAGCAAAAACTGCAATTCAAGATTTACCAAATCTTCAATTCATCCTCCACCACTTATCGATCATTCTGCCACTGCAAACTGCAGGCCACCCACGAACCATTTTTCCATGTTGTCCACATACATCCATTGCTCTTACATGGTCAATTTCCTTTGCTGGCATCAATCCATCCATGTACCACACCACTTACAATCCATGAACCATTTTTTGTTTTGTGAATCGCATCTCTTTACCGTTCCTTCCACTCTGCATGCCGTTCCCAGAACATGGTACGTAGCCCATGAATTATGGTATGTGGTTCTCACCCTTTGCTTATTTTAATCAATTCTCTTCATAAGATTAACTCCTAGGAATAAATCCTTCATTTTACAACATCAAACTCCTGATTTTGATGCCCTAAAATTTAGAAGACACTGCGATGTTGCGCCATGTCAAAAACATGCCTTCAGAAAAAACCAACCATACTCATTTGCGGTCATCTGGATTTTTCAACAAACACAACCACACCCAAAACACACTGAGAGGATGCATTGAGGGATTTTTTTTCCAACAACCATTTATTCTGGACAGAACTTGTTCGTAAAGAATAAATCGTATGTCTTTCCACTCCAATACATTGTGCTTCTTCATCATCACCCTTTAATTCCATCATCCATTGCTAATACCCTCAACTAAGTAGGTATGTAATAACCCGGTTTTTGCTGCGGAAGAATTTGGAATATTCTTGATGTTATTCCAGAGTAGTGCCTTCAGACAGAGTGCGATTCCAAGCCCCGGAGTGGCCGAAATTAAATTTTCAATGTGTTCACACTGGACACGCCAAATAAATGGGATAACTCCTAAACGGTGATCCAGGTCAGAGATCCGAGTGTACATATGGGTCCATAATGAGGTTATTACCCTAAGAACGACATAAAACATGTCAGCACGAGACGTTTGGACCCCTCGCCCATTAATAGAACGTTAAATGAATAATTAAAACAATTAATTTATTCGTTTAATGGATTAAACTCAAGTATCGGTTAAACGGTGGATCAGATTGGAAAACTGAGGGCACCGTTCAGTTTGTAACGTGCCATTTACCCTAGGAGGGTTGTAAATTTTGCAGGCGCGACATGTCTGTGAAAAATGGCCCCAGGGGCGTTTTCGTAATTTGGAAACCTTGGGCGCGGTTGTTGCAACTTTTGAATGGGGCCTCAGATTAAAATTCTAAGACCGCTTTTGCGCTCAGAGCGTGGTTTTTGGACTAGGGGAGGCTTAACCTTGACCCCGCCGAAATGTTGGGTTCAGGGCTATCGGGCGGGCATTTAAGTGATTTGTAATTAAACACCCCCACCCCTTCTTCTTCTTCTTCTTCTTCTTCTTCTTCCTCAAACCCTCCCCTCTCCTCCATCTCTAGTGAGGCAGCTCCGACAAGGTGATCTCCGGCGAGGCGGAGCGGTTCCGACGGTCCACACATGAAGCGTCGGGCTACGCCTTTTGAGGTAGGGGTTTATCGTTTTCATTTTCGATTTCATGAAATCTTTGAGCTTAATTTATAGCATCAAACTATTATCTGATCGTCGATTGATTCCCATGATCACGTAGTATGTTATCCGAGCTTTACGATGCTTGTTTCGGATTTGAAATCTGACCTCCGAGGCCTCCGCAGCGGTCCGGAGAAGATTCGTAGGTTTTTGGGGTTCTCTGGCCAGTACGGTGGTCCGGCGGTTTCCAGCAGCATGCGGCAGGGGGGGCTTCTCCGGATGCGTGGGGACCGCAGAGCAAGAGGGTCGGCCGGCTGTGCCGGCCGGTTGATGCGGCAGCCGGGGTCGCGGCGCGCGACCCCGCTCGGGAGGTAGAGACCTTTTGTATGCGAGTCTCTGCATGGAAAAGAAATGACCAACCTCAAGGCCGGTCAGCGGGGCAGTGGACCGAGGGTCCACAGCCGGCTCGCATGGCCGAACCGCGGGTCGGCCCAGGTCAGGCGGACCGGCCGGTCCAGGCCAGTCCAGCCCAAGGGGCATTGCCCCTCAGTTTTCGGACGCCCATATTTTCCGCTACAGGCGTCCGTTTTGTGTGCCGTCTGCGGTAGCGCGGACCTCGCGTCGAGGGGAATGTTTTGAGATGGTTTCAAAGAATTTTTTTTTACCGAAATGAGGGTCTTGGGGAAACTGCAAGACCGTTAAGTGGACGATCATTTTTCTGGGGGATCTTGTTTTGGATGGCACGGATGCGTCCAACATCCGTTTTGAGCACCGTTAGTGGCGTTGCGACCCCATCGTCGAGCCAGAGTTTTCCAGTGTGGTTTCGAATGTTGAAGCCGGAGTTGAGGCGTGGGCCCAAAGGTCCATCTTTTGAGCTGCGTGCAACATTTATCGACTTTTTCATCGGACATCTGTTCGGGGCATGCGACCAGTCGATGTTGGGTGTTTTTACGAGGGCATCGCGTTGGTGCAGTCTGCCCGATGTAATTCCACATGATGGTGTGGGCCCCATGAGGGCCTTTTAGGCATTGACGGTGATTTTCCATCTCTATCACCGGGCGACTGTTTTGGACATGTGAATAGTCTATGTTCTGTACTTTTTCGAGAGGATCTCAACGGTACGATCCGTTCGTTGTGTTTCGGGACCGAGATGCAGGTATCACGAAGCGCCGCTCATGTGCGGTGTGCCGAAATGCATCTCTTTCTCCGGATATCCATTGTGATCAAGTGAGCAGTCTTTTTGACGTGTTTTTCTGAGGAGATCGCAATGGTGGGATGCGCTCGACTGTTTCGTGGCTGAGGCTTGGGATCACAGGACGATGTTCGGGGGTGAGGCGGTGTTGGTGACTTTTCCGCCGGATATTCATTTGAGGTGAGTAGGTAGTTTATCTCGCGTGTTTTTCCGCAAGGATTAAAACGATATGATCCATTAGGTTGTGCACAGCCACATAGGAGGTCTTATTAAATGTGGAAATATGAATGGGGCACTGGTGGTGGTCCTTCTACCGTGTCTGTAGTGGACCTTTGGCATGTGATCACGTACACTCCTGGGAGAGTGAGGTTGGTGTTTAAAGAGATGTGGTTGACTGTTCCTTAGCCGTTGAGGTGGAAGTTTGGAGTTGTTACGTTACGCCTTCTTGTTGACGTTGGGTGTCGTGTGCACGATAGCCTTTGGGCTGGAATGTGGAATACTATAGGTGTATACAGGAATGTTGGGAGGTACATGTGGATGTTAGTACCTAAGATAGTTTGTGCTCTTGGTTGGGGTTGACTTGGGGCCACACGTCGTGTGGGCCCCATGTGCGTGCCATGTTCTGCCTTGCATACCTTTGACCTCTCACGACGTAGAGGGTCCCTCAGTTCTCTTTTGTTGACCAGAGGGGTTGAGTTTTTCCCCCAGCTCTATGCTCGATGGTTTAGATCAGCAGGGTTGAGTGGTTTCCCCTGGTCTTGTTCCGGAGTCAGATGGTTACACGATTCCCACTCCGTGTTCTGTTGGCCAGTGTTGTACCATCCATTAGAGATGGCCAGAGCAGTTCTGGGTTTACCCTCCAGTGGGGCTGGGCAGTGGGTTAGTCATAGACTTCTCAGGGTTTACCCTCTAGTAGAGACTAGGCAGTGAGTCACCCGATGACTCTTGAGGGTCTATCCTCCAGCAGGTCTGGGCAGTGGGTCGCTCATCTTCTTGTTCAGGTCTACCCTCCAGCAGGGCTGGGCAGTGGGTCACCTGTCGACTTGTTCAGGGTTTACCCTCTAGCAGAGACAGGGCAGTGGGTCACTCAACGACTCTTGAGGGTCTACCCTCTAGAAGGGCTGGGCAGTGGGTCGCCTGTCATCTTGTTCCAGGTTTACCCTCCAGCAGGGCTGGGTAGTGGGTCACCTGTCGACTTCTTCCAAGTCTACCCTCCAGCAAGGCTGGGCAGTGGGTCGCCTGACGACTTATTCCAGGTTTACCCTCCAGTAGGGCTGGGCAGTGGGTCACCAGATATCATATTATGAATTACACTCCAGTAGGGCTAGATAGTGGGACACTCGTTGACATTATAGACTCAGTATTTTCTACTAGGCTAGTCCATGGCTTTCCTCCGTGATCACCAGAGCGGGACCCTTGGTTGTACGGGTCAGTAATGGAACGAATTTGATTTTGAGGAGACCTCTCGACTGTGGGGTAGTGATGAGGTGTGGATTGACTTAACCTGGAACTCTCAAGTACGAGAGGTGCTTTTCCCCACCGAGACGCATCCTTGAGACGCGACCCAAAACCATGTGGGTGAGTCAGTGCCGCCCAAAGCAGATAGTGTTGAGGTGCGGTGATTTGAGCCCTTTGACTTGTAGTTCGGGGCAGACATGTGGGATGCTGGACATCAATGGTGATTACTTCTGGGACTGTTGGCAACTCCCTTTCTTGGGTTGAGCTACAGGATGGAGATCCCCTTATGGTGTTGTTCGGGTTTCTTATTGAGCATATGTACTTGTATATACCTTGTTCTAGTACCCACTTCTTAGGATGGATTACTCTCCTTCCAGGATAGGTGAAGACGCATGGGGTATGACATGTTCTTTCCATTTCTAGCTTCTTGTGGTTCGACGAGTCTACTCTCCTACTATAGGTAGTGAAGAATCAACGAGAAGTTCATCTTCTCACCATTTCTAGCTCCTTGTGTCTGTATGAGTCTACCTCCCTTCTTCTTGTTGGGTTGAGCTGGACTCTTTATTGTACTCTTTACTGCACTCTATGTTGTACTTCAGTTCTACTCCCTATTCGATCTACTTCTCACCCTTTGGTACCTCCTTTTTTCCCCTCGAGCCTTCGGGGTATCCTACTGAGTATTTTTATACTCACCCCTGCTTGGGCTTTTCTGATCTTGGTCTTCCCTTGTAGACGACAGACAGGTTGGTCGTGAATTCAGTGGAGCTTAGGAGTTGAGGATCTTGGACCGCGTGCGGTGGTCGTGTTCAGGTCCCAAGTGGGGGACACTTCGAGCTGTTTGTTTTTATTTACCTATTGCCGGGTTATGGAACCTTTTTGGTTGGGCGCGTGTTTTTTCCCTTTTCTTTTCAGTTTACCTTCAGCACTTTCTTTGTACTGTTTAGAGTTCGATGCACTATTGTGGTTTATATATAGCAGTTTCCCATTTCTTTACTTGTCTATTCTTTTACTCTACACTTTTGCATTGAGTGTGTTGCGTGTGCATGTATACAAGTAATTAGGCAAAGGCCTACCTGAGTTTTTGTGCCTTAGGCACTGGTCGCCAGCCCCTGGCATATGGAGGCGGGCTTGGGGTAGTTGCGGCTCGAGCCCGGGTAGGGTCGGGTCATGACCAGGTATAGCACTTCAATTTAATCAAACCGTATATTTACAAGAACACAAAAGGATGTTCAATATTTTTTACCAATATTAAGCCTATTTAGGATCATTTAATCCTGAAAACACTAGTGGTTTCTCATGGATGAACCCTTTTTCATGATCTCTTGATTTATCATTTCACGGTTCTGCAACTAGATTCTGAACAGGAATATGTGTTTATTCCTATTTTAAAGATTCAATAGTACACACCACTAACTAAAAAAGATTCAAGTCAACCAGAGGAGTCTCCTATTGTGGTTCACACATATCATCTTCTAATGGCCTATTCAAATGAATTCTTGGTGTCATGATACAACATAACATCACCATAAAAAACTAACAACATCATCCAAGATATATAGATTAACCAATGAAATGAGAGTTACGAGAATATCAATTTCATCAAAGATAAAAAATGATTTTTTTTAAATATAATTAGATCAAAAGTAGGGAGAAGTCTAGAAAATAGTTTAAAAAATTCCCCAAGTCACCTTTAACAAACACGTGGTGACTTATGTCTTGATGCGATGAGATCTGGTCAGGAACTTTCTCGCAACTACCTCCTAATTATCTTTAATCCTACCTCATGTCTATGAGGACAACCCAACGTCATGTCAAAATCATGTTAAGATACACAACCATCACCTTTGATAAAACTTTTTCAAGTACCAACCTAAATCCCGTGATACCCAGGTCAGTTATTACTTTAACCAAATGGTATTCTAAACCTCAAGGATTGGTGACTAGAACCAAGAATTATATAATAAAAAATAGAGAATGGTTTTTTCTACAAAACAAGAGAATATAACAAAAATGTAACACCCCGACCCCTCTGGGCTGGAGCTAGTGCATTACTTGTGATATTGGAATGGTTATAAGGAATGAAAATATCGAAGGAATTATCAGTTTAGTAGTCTTGAATAAACTAGATATTTATATGTAACTCAAATTACATTGGAAAATATTACAAAATACAATACATAACAAAAACTCAAAACTGCATCCATAAGAACCCAAAAGAAGACCTTCTCTTCATCACCTGTCGAAGGTAGATAATGAAAGGGGTGAGCTCAAATGCTCAGTAAGGGATACAAATAGCGTATGCATGAGTACAATAATAAGTGAATCACAAATAGTATGACATAATCAATATGTCATAGTGAATAAATGAGTAATTAATGCCATTAATAAAAAAAAATGAAACTTCATCCATAGATTTTGTCATAGTGAAAATCTCATGGATAATAATAATAATTGATAATGAATAAATATAATGCTTATTAATTAAATGTCATGTATCTGGAACATGAAAACATAATACCGTAAAAACGGTTTCGTTCTGTGGGTAGAAACACGTATGATTTTTTGGAAACAAACTCAAAGGGTTCGTCACCAACTGTTTTGTCTCATTAGACCTATCGATGCATTGAGGGGCTATGGCGGGCTACACTCACCCCTGAATGTCCAAAGAATTATTTATACTTTGATTAAATACAGGATCAATATGCCTTTTCAATATCCGTATAGAGTAGAGAATACGTATTCATCAATATTTCCATAGTTAAAATAACTTTCCAAATAAACACTGTTTGTAAGATGGTATATGGTTTAGACAACAAACATATCCATGACATGATATTGTGGATATTTAATATAAATAAAATTTTAAAATGAAAAGTTATCTCAAATGAGCAGTAGGTACACCACATAAGGATTATTAGGTGCACAATACAATGATAGTCACAATGAAAACGGTAGCTAAGACAAAGTCCCTTATCACAATGTAATCTGTCGAACTGTATGACCAGAACTTAATAAACATCAAGTGAATAATTTCATAACATGAATATAAATAGAATCATGTTATTATATATAAAATGGAAGTACACATATACCAAATATAATGAATAATTGGTGAACAATGGAAATCTCACAGAAATGAAACCGAGATGAGAAACCCCTTACCTTATGCTCGAGTGTGTTCTTTGTTTGTTTTAATGACCTGAATAATCAAATTTATCTTCATTAATTAATATGTACAGAACCTATTGTAAATTTAATTGATTTATTATAATCTTATTAGGTTAATTAATGTCCCTTTATATGGGTTCAATTGGTTCAATTTTCATGTTTTGGAAGCATTTTCTTCCTTGGTTTTCATGGTTCGTTTACTTATTTCCATGAATGAAAGTTCATTTGAAACATGTTTAAACATCCAGAATTGTTAAATCATCTTATTAATGAAATTAAGGAGACATAAATGACCTTATAATGATTTTGTGTTATATACCATGATTATGATTCATTAGTTAAAACATTAATGATGTTCGTTTAAATCGTTTTAGTGGTTCTTTGATAATAACAACCTCATTTTGTTTTATAAATTAGAACCATGAGTACCAAAGAATTACTGAACTATGGGTGAGTCATAACACATATATTATAACTTGGTTCAACCATATAAATGTTTTAATGACCAGACTTGAATGAATTATTACAAATTGAAATCACATCGTCCACGATGTCGGTAGTTCGACACATCACGGAAAATGTTTTTAATTCCTTGAAAAAGTGGGGAAAAGAAGAATATTGATGATAAATTTCTCATGAACATGAGAAAATCCAAAATAAACATGACTATGGAGATTTAATTACTCTTGGTTAAGAATATATGAAGAAATAATAAATAACAAACTCAAAATAAAAGAATAATTTTGAAATTGCTTACAAACATTCGGCAGCCTAACGGCTACACAACATGGTTTTAGAAAATATAAAAAAGAGAGAGGACAAGGGTAACCTATCCAGAAATGAATCATAATATAGATTAGAGAAATTATAAGAAGAAAAATAAGAACATGGTATGGAAACTTGAATGATATACCACATAAAAGAGAACTTGAAAAAAAAACAATGAAATTGAGAATTTTCTTACCTTGTAGAATAACACGTAGAAAATGAAGGTTGGGACCTTGGGGGATTTAGGAAACCTTGGGAGGACGAATATAAAGGTAACGAGGACTGAAATTAGTTGAGGAAGAATTTGAAATGAATACAATGAAGAGAAGAGTTGGTATTTATAGGAAAAGTGAGGGATTACTTTAATAATTTTCAATGGACACCTCATGAGTGGTTTTTGCAAAATGATGGGCTTTCCCATGGTATTTTCCCATGTTATAAGCCACATGGGACAACTCACATCTTATTTAACTATACACAAGTCTACCAGATTTATGAAATAATTATTTCATCATTAATTATGGCATAAACATAACGAAACTAAAAAATGTATTTTTTACTATACACTAAAAAATCAACTGTTTCAGAAAAAATCCCAAAATTCACCCTAACCATTATTCGACGTGTAGAATTCAAAAGTGAAATACATTTTTCAAAAATAATTTTCTAAATATTATTAATTTAATTTTTAAATAAAGTCATAGTTAATTTGAAAAAAAAACAATCTTAAAGTGCAATTAGTTGTATTTCTCATTAAAAAACTAATTAAGATTTCATTATCTTATTTCCTAAAGAAAATGATATAATATTATTATTTACTATTCATAAGGGTCATATTACTATTCATATTACTATTCATATGGGTCATATTACTATTCATATTATTATTCACCAAAAATTAAGTTTGTTCTATCAGACTCCAAATGACTTACTGATCACAACTCAAGATGACCATTTTTCAAAATTCAAAACATAGAAGTGGAAAATTTATATTTAATGGCTAGGTTTTGACTATATCCTAAATAACCAAGTGTTTTTTACGGAACACAATAATTAATATAATTTATTTAACAGAAACATACAATAAAATGTTTGGGGTGCTACAATATTCCCTCCTTTAGAAATTTTGTCCTCGAAATTTTATGCACATATCCCACCAAAAAAGATATGGGTGGTTCTTCTTCATGAAATCCTCTCGTTCCCATGTTGATTCCTCCATATTCTAGTTTCACCAAAGAACCTTTACTAGATGAGTTGTTCGATGTATTAATACTTTCTCACTTGTGTCATGAATCCTGATGGGATTTTCACAGTATGACAAATCTGGTTCCAGTTCTATTCCTTCATATATGAGTACATGCATTGGTTATGGCATGTATTTCATTAACAATGATACGTGGAACACATCATGAACTCTAGAGAGATTTGGCGGCATCACTAAATGGTAAGCTACAACTCCTATTTTTCCCAAGATTTCAAATGGTCTGACGTACATGGGGCACAGTTTCCCTTTCTTACCGAACCTTAAGACGACCTTCCATGGAGATACTTTCAGAAATACATGATCTCCCACATGAAATTCCAAGTCCTTTCTTTGGTTGTCATCATAACTCTTTTACCTACTTTGGGCTGCTTTAATATGGGATTTTATTTTCTTCACCTTTTTCATGCTCTCTTCAATAAGTTCTAGGCCTATAAGTTTCCTTTCACCATCTTCGTCCCAACAAGTTGGAATTGGACATCTCTTTTCATATAATGAATCATAAGGAGCCATTTGAATACTATAATGGAAACTATTATTGTAGGAAAATTCCACCAAAGGAAAGTATTGAAACCACATACCTTGGAAGTCAAGAGAGCGTGATCTCAGCATGTCTTCTAGAGTATGAATAGTCCTTTCAGACTGTCCGTCAGTTTGAGGGTGATATGCAGTACTCATATGAAGCTCAGTATTCAAAGCCTTCTGGAGACTTTTCCAGAACCTCGATGTAAAACATGGATCATGATAAAAAACAATCGATAGGGGAAGTCCATGAAGTCTCACCACTTCATTAATATATAGTTTTTCTAGATGTTCAAGTGGTAGATCTTCTATTATAGAAAGAAAATGTGCTGACTTGGTAAGACGATCAATAATGACCCATATTTCATCATTCCTTCTTGGATTCTTCGGTAGTACCATGACAAATCCATCGTGATATTATCCCATTTCTACTCATGTATGTGAAAAGGTTGCAATATTCCTCCAGGATATTGCCTTCCAGCTTTCACTTGTTGACAAACCATACATATTGACACAAAATCCGCAATCTCCCTCTTTATGTTGTCCCAAAAAAATGTTCCATCAAATCTCTATACATCTTAATGCTACCAGGGTGTATAGAGAAATTGGAACTATGAGCATCATCCAACAATTCCCTTTTTAGATCAAGAATATCGGGAACACAATGTGTCTTCCCAAATTTCAAAATTCCATCTTCATATACAAATTCACTCAATCTCCCATCATTCATAGATTTAATCTTATTTTGACACTCCTCATCATCAGTCTGAGAACTTTTTGTACTTTGTAGTGAAGATGGTTTGGCAACCATTTGAAAAAGCATTGATGTTTCACCTTCCATGGTTATTCCCATATCCATATTTACTAGATCCATGAAAATAGGATCCCTTTCAACTAACATTTTGTTTAAAACTCTAGGATCCTTTCTACTCAAAGCATATGACACCTTATTTGCCTTCCCCATGTGTTAGTGTAGTGTGAAGTCACAATCCTTGAGTAGTTCAATCCATCTCTTTTTCCTCAGGTTGAGTACTTTCGGTGAGAAAATATACTTCAAACTCTTGTGATCAGTATAAATATCACATTTTTCACAATAGAGATAATGTCTCCATATCTTCAAAGAAAATATTTCAGCAGCTAACTCAAGATCATGAGTAGGATAGTTTTGTTAATGAATTTTTAGCTATCATGATGCATAAGCAATAACCCTATCATTTTTATAAAGACAAAACTAAGTCCTTTATTTGAAGCATCACTATAAATAACAAACCTGTCATTCCCAGATGGTAGAGTCAATATTAGAGAATTGACTAATATTCTCTTCAGTTCTTCGAAACATTCTTCACAATAATTTGTCCAAACAAATGTAACCCCTTTTCATGTGAACTTCATTAGCGGGTTAGCCAGTCGGGAAACATTCTGCACAAAACGCTGATAATAACCTGCTAAGCCAATAAAACTACGTACCTCAGTTATGTTTGTTAGCATGGGCCAATCATGGATTGCCTTTTTCTTTGTAGAATCAACTAGGATTCCATCCTTCGAGAAAATTTGGCCAAAAAAAGAAACTGACTAAATCCAGAATTCACACATGCTAAACTTCCCATATAATTGATTTCTTCTAAGAGTTCCCAAAATAACTCGCAAGTGACTCTCATGGTCTTCGTAGCTTTTTGAGTATACAAGGATATCATCGATGAATATCACAACAATGTTATCAAGATATTCCTTGAAAACTCTATTAATTAAATACATGAAAATAGATGGTGTGTTCGTCAGTCCAAAAGGCGTCACTATAAACTTGTAATGCCCATACCTAGTTCAAAATGTTGTCTTTGGAATATCTTCCCTCCTCACACTCAGTTGATGATATCTGGATCAAAGTTAAATCTTTGAAAAGTATTTAAATCCATGAATTTGGTCAAATAAACCATCAATATGGGGTAGGGGATACTTATTCTTTATTGTGATAGCATTGATTTCTATGTAATCAATACATAGCCTCATGGATCCATATTTATTCTTTACAAACAAGACCGGGGATCCCCATGGACAAACACTAGGTTGAATAAATCCTTTTTTAATCAACTCTTATAGTTGTTTCATCAGCTCTACTAGCTCCACGGTGGCCATTTTATATGCTGTCTTTGATATAGGTCTTGCACCAGGAATTAAGTCAATGGAAAACTCAATTTTCCACTCTAGAGGATGTCTAGGTAAATCCTCTGGAAATATATCAATGTTATCTTTCACTATGTGAACATCATCAATTTAAATATTTCTTTCCTCTCCCATAGATATTGGGTTATCTTCCTCTCCAGGTATTTCATTCAATAGATCTACTAAGGGTGGTTCTAGATAAGAATCTGGTGGCAAAGTTTCTACCCTAAATACAAGGGATTCTACACCATTTCCAAAAATTGTAACTTCCTTTTTCATGCAATAAATCCTTGAATCATAATTTGATAGCCAATCCATACCGATCATTATATCAAATTCAGTCATGGGTATGATGATAAGGCTACCAACTAAAGCACATTTTAGTGTTTGGAGGAGGACTAGTCGATATGCCTTTGTTGCAATGATACATCCCATGGGAGTTTTGAATGACAAATCCCTCCTTAAATCAAATTGGAAATATCTAATTTTCTTGGAAAACTGAGAGGATATAATTGAATGTGACGATCCGGAATCAAATAAAGTGTTGGCTAAGTTTGAGGAAACAATTAAAGTACCTGCCACCACGTCACTAAGAACATCAACCTTTGCGGTTGTAATCGCATAGGCTCTCCCTTGCTATCTTGTATTTTTCTGAGGCATGTTTCCTTGGAGCTTAGGACACTCATTTTCTTAGTGGCCCATCTCTCTTCAGTTGTATCATTGAACATCACTGAATTGTTTCTTCCCATTACATTCATCAGATTGATGACCCTTTTCTCTGCAGTTATAACAGACTCCCTTTCCTTTAAAGCATTTCTCGAGATGATTCTTTCCACAGTTCTCACATAATGGGAAACTATTTGTTCCCCTTCTCTTCTTTGGTTCTTCTCATTTTCCTTTGTTATCAGAATGCTGCTTCTTATCATGGTTTCCTTTGAAAAAGTTTGATCTAGCAAGTTCCTTCTCTGTTTTGATGGAACGTGATATAATTTCATCATATGATGAAAATGATTGAGAATCCAGTTCCATTTGAAGACTTAGCTTAAGACCGTCAAGGAAATGTTCAATATTGTCCTCCAAGTCATGTACCAAATCTACAGCATACTTGGCTAGCCTTGTGAAGGTAACCTCATACTCCACAACACTGTCCTCTTCCCTTTGTTTCAAGCCAAGTAATTTCCTCTTCATTTCAGTTTGTTTCTCAAGAGGGAAATATTTTTTGAAGAATATTTCCTTAAAATTCCTCCATTCTATATCCTCTATCTCTTCTTCCTCCATGGTATTTTTAATCAAGGACTACCATTGAACAGTGTCACCCTTGAGACAATATATTCCCAGTATTACCTTTTCATTTTCATTGCATCTTCACGCCATGAATATCTTCTCAAGGTACATGATCCATTGCTCAGCAACCAATGGATTAGTAGTCCCGCTGAAAGATGGGGGCTTCATCCACATGAAACGATACAACACAGGTGTTGAATAGTTTTTTTTACAACTTGAGTATGTTTTCCCAATATGGTCATGATCTGATCTGCTCCAATGCTGATTGTGTTGACTTGGTCAGTAAGGAGATCCCTACATTTCCCATGAGTATTGATTCCACTTCTTCCCTTAGACGCCATTTCTAAATAATTGGATACAATATATTAGTTTATGAATATCAAATAGAAAATCACTCAACATAGATTGAAATTCTATGCATAACTATTCTTATAAATCTCAAATAGAAAATCACTCAATATAGATTGAAATTCTATGCATATCTAATTTTATAAACAAGGTTCCTCTGAGGAAAAATTTACATTTAATCCTTCATAATGGCTTGTAATGAAAATATGAATTATCCTAAGCATATCCCCCAGGAGTGTCGTAACCAAGAGTGCATCAAGGCCCGTTGTCGTGCACTAGTTCCCATTTAAGCCTAGCTCAAAGCGGTGTTTTCAGGTTTTACCCCTAGATACATATGTGCCAGAGCCGCCTCTACCTACTCGTATCTAGACATGAATGTATTTCATGAAAAATCCACATACTATTTTCCTTACCAAAATAAGAGGATTTTTTGTACATTTATCCTCAAATACTACCTTAGGGATTTATTCCCTACTATAAATTTCCTGTTCTAGCTTCCAAGTGTTCTACTAAACATTCTCTGATACCAACTGTAACACCCTGACCCCTCTAGGCTGGAGAAGGTTCATTACATGTGATATTGGCATGGTTAGAAGGAATGAAAATCCTGAAGGAACGATCAGTTTAGTAGTCTTAAAGAAACTATATACATATATGTAACTCAAATTAAATCAGAAAAGGTTACAAAATACAATACATAACAAAAACTCAAAACTGCATCCAAAGGAACTCAAAAGAAGACCATCTCTTCATCACATGTCGAAGGTAGACAATGAAAGGGGTGAGCTCAAATGCTCAGAAAGGGTTAAAAATAGCAGAAGCATAAGTACAATAATAATTTAATCACAAATAATCTGACAAAATCAATATGGCATAGTGAATAAATGAATAACTAATTCCATTAATAACTATAAATGAAACTGCATCCACAAATTTTGTCATAGTGAAAATATCAGGGATAATAATAATAACTGATAATGAAGAAAGAGAATTCTTATTAAATGGGAGTCATGTATTTGGAACATGAAACCATAATACTGTAACAACGGTTTAGTACTGTGGGTAGAAAACCATATGATGTTTTGGAAACAAACTCGAAGGGTTTGTCGCCAACTGTTTTGTCTCATGCGACCTACCGATGCATCAAGGGGCTATAGAGGACCCCACATGCCACTTCATGTTCAAATCATTCTGTATACATTGATTCAATACAAGAGTAATATTCCTTTTCAATATCCTTATAGAGTACAGAATACGGACTCCTCAATATTTCCATAGTTAAAATAACTTTCCAAATAAACACCGTATGTAAGATGGTATACGGTTTAGACAAAAAACATATCCATGACATGATATTATGGATATTTAATATAAATATAATTTCAAAATGAATAGTTATCTCAAATGGGTAGTAGGTACACCACATAAATATTATTAGGTGTACAATACAAAGACAGTCACAATGAAAACGACAGCTGAGCCAAAATCCCTTACCACAATGCAATCGGTCGAACCGTATGACCAGAACTTAATAACCATCAAATTAATCATTGAATAAAATGAATATAAATATAATCATGTTGTTATATATCAAATTTATGTACACGTATACCAAATATAAGGAATAATTGGTGAAAAATGGAAATCTCACAGAAATGAACGTGAGATGAGAAACCCCTTACCTTATGCTCGAGTGTGTTCTTCATTTGTTTTAATGCCCTGAATAATCAAATTTAGATTCATTAATTAATATTTCCAGAACCTCTTATACATTTAATTGATTTAGTATAACATTATTAGGTTCATTCATGGCCCTTTCTAAGGGTTAAATTGTATCAATTTTCATGTTTTGGAAGTATTTTATTCCTTGGTTTCCATGGTTCGTTTACTTATTTCCATGAATAGAAGTTCATTCGAAACATGGTTAAACATACAGAATTGTTAATACATATTATTAATGAAATTAATGAGATATAAATGACCTTATAATGATTTTGGGTTATATTCCATGATGATGATTCATTAGTTAAAACATTAATGATGTTCGTTTAAATCGTTTTAGTGGTTCTTTGATAACAACAACCTCATTTTGTTTTATAAATTAGAAGCATGAGTACCAAAGAATTACAGAACCATGGGTGAGTCATAACAAATATATTATAACCTGGTTAAACCATATAAATGGTTTCATGACCAGACTTGAAATAATTATTACAAATCAAAATCACATCGTCCACGATGTCGGTAATTCGACACATCATGGAAAAAGATTTTAATTCCATGAACAATTGTGGAAAATAAGAAGATTGATGATAAATTTCTTATGAACATGAGAATTCTAGAATATACAAGATTCTGGAGATTTTATTCCTCTTGGGTAAGAAGAGATGAAGAAATAATAAATAACGAACTCAAAATAAAAGAATAATTTTGAAATTGCTTACAAACATTCAGCAGCCTAACGGCTACGCAACATGGTTTTAAAAAATATTAAAAATAGAGGGGAAAAGGGTCACCTATCCAGAAATGAATCATAATATAGATTAGATCACGAAAAAGAATAAAAATAATAACATGGTATGGAAACTTGAAATATATACCACATAAAAGAGAACATGAAAAGAAAAATAACGAAATTGAGAATTTCCTTACCTTGTAGAATAACCCTTAAAACATGAAGGTTGGGACCTTAGGGCTTGAGGAAACCCTGGGAGGACTAATATAAAGGTAAGGATGCCATAACTTCATTTAGGGAGAGTTGGTAATGAATTCAATGAAGGGAAGAGTTGGTATTTATAGGAAAAGTGAGGGATTATTTTAATAATTTTCAAGGGACACCTCATGAGTGGTTTTTGCAAAACGATGGGCTTACCCATGGTATTTTCCCATGGTATAAGCCACTTGGGACACCTCACAACTTATTTAACTATACACAAGTCTACCAGATTTATGACAAAATTATTTCATCATTAATGATGTCATAAACACAACGAAACTAAAAACTGTATGTTTTACTATTCACTGAAAAATCACCAGTTTCAAAAAAATTCCCAAAATTCAACCTAACCATTTTTCAACGTGTAGAATTAAAAAGTGAAATTGATTTTTCGAAAATAATTTTATAAATATTATTAATTTAATTTTTAAATAAAGTCATAGTTAATTCAAAAAATAACAATCTTAAAATGCAATTAGTTTTATTTCTCATTGAAAAACAAATTAAAATCTCATCATCTTGTTGCCCTAAGAAAATTAAATAATATTATTATTTACTATTCATAAGGGTCATATTACTATTCATAAGGGTCGTATTACTATTCATATTACTATTCTCCAAAAATCGTGTTTTTTTCTATCAGACTCCAAATGACTTACTAATCACAACTCTAGATGAACATTTTTTGAAATTCAAAATATAGAAGTGGAAAATTTATATTTAATGGATAGGTTTTGACTATATCCTAAATAAACTAGCGCTGTTTCAAAGGAACACAGTGATGAATATAATGTATTCGACAGAAACATACCATAAAATGTATGGGGTGCTATACAAAACAAGTCAGTATGATCATCACTCTAAAGGTACAAAGTACCAAAATCAAATAGGTAAAACTATAGTCAAATAGTACATCATAAAAACACATAATATATGTCCAGATAAATCTCTAATATAAACCCATGTAACAAGTGGATCAAATATCCTCATGTCACCTTTATCACTCTAGACCCCAAGGATTAAGAACATCTACCACCTCCAAGTATCTATTTTCTTTTACTCGTAATTAGCATAAGAATATCTACAAATGCCTGAAAGAAAATGTAGGGTGTGAGTTATAAAGCCCATTAGGATATAACAAGTGTTCCATAATCAATTCCGTCACAATTAAACTAGATGATATTTCAATTTAAATTAAATATTTCATGGAAAGGTACCCACATATTTAAAAAAACATGAATCCAATTCAATAATATGGAAGATATATCAAATGGATAAATGAAAATTTTATATAAAAAAATAATATAAACTAGTAATCATGAATAAAATTGTTTAACAAATCCATGTCATGTAATAATAAAATGTTTTATATCATAGAAACATGTATCAAACCATGTTTTGTGTTATATTTTTTTAAGATGATCCTCATATTACTCATCAGGGATATCAACTCAATGTTTGAACATGTACCACCACTCGGGATGTTGGGACTCAACTCCTCATCAGGGTAAAAAAAATACCACATTATGTTTATTTTAGTGTTTTCATTGTCAATATACTTCTAGGGTGTTATATCCTACCATTATTTTCCTAAATTTCTTCTAATTACTGAGATGTCATTTTATTCAAAACGAAAAACAATCAAAATAAATTCAAATCAATCTTTTAAAATCATTTCTTCAATCAAATTTCAATTAACCCATTTCAATTTTCAAAATTGTTTTTCATTACTAAACTAAATCATATTATTTCATAAATTTCATTTCCTTTTCAAATCATATTTTAATTAATTCAATTTTTATCAAATAGAGAAAAATCATAGTACCAAATGATCCCCATTATAAACAATCTCTTCTAAAATCATTCAATATCACAAAACTGCCCAAATAGGGTTTTATTTCACAATCACATGCCTTTGAAATCATACATAAAATACACATTAATTAAAAGTATCGATATAAATTTTAAATTCTATTTGAATAAGTAATTAAAATAATCTATCAATTGTTTGGAAGAAACATTATAGAACCACCTACCTTTAATCATTTTTCAGAGGGTCGAACACCATAAATAAAAATTCTAATAGAGAGTCAATGATGTAGAAGATAAAGAGAAAATCCTAGATCAAAATAATTCATTATCAACTTTTATTCCATTATAAAACATGGGATCATATCAATACAAGAAGGGATAGTGGATAGAGGATGACAACCAAAGAGGGTAAACTTAATGGAGATTAAATTACAAACCAATATGTTTTGAAGGGAAAAATAGTTAACTTTGCATGGGAGGAATCCTAGGGTTCTCTGGAAGAGTTCTAAAAGAATATCTAAAAAAATTAGGCATGTGGGACAATTAAAACCTCTGGGCATAATGACTTTACATCATAAAATAATGGTTTATGTCATAAACGTGTCAAGTTGCACATATGGAAAAAATGAATCCCATTGGGTTAAAATCCAAGTTGATGAATTTATGATTTAAATAATTTGGAATCATACTCCATTTTCATGGTTTGTGGCCAACAAACAACATAAGTCATAAAAAATTATTTACAGTATAAATTATTTCTGTATCCAAAACCCATAAATAGAAGCCAACAGAAAAACCCAAACAAACGGAAACTCTCTTAGACCCAAACAGAAACCCTATAAAATTCTTAACACATTTATACCCTGACTCCATTAATTTAAATAAACATACATCCATGAAATTTTGTTCTTTTACCCCACAAAAGACCGCCAAACATTAATGTTACAAAATGAACATAAATAAAAATGGAAGAAAACTAAAGTCAACAAGTACATGATAAATGGTAACGAGATGTTACACATCATCCTTTCTTTAGGTTATTATTCATTGACCTTACTCGATTAACTTAACATCCTCTAACATAGATATAGATATTGTGAAGTTACAACCATCAAAATCAACTAGGTCTTTGATATCAATTCCTCAACTAAGAATTAAAAAAATTTCTATATTGATCATTCAACCAATGTCATACCACCAATGACACACCTAGCACAAGATACCTATCCAAGAATTCAATGTCATGGTTTTTTCATTTCATCACAGTACATGATCAAATAGTGCACATTGATAATGATCTCAAGTCATGAGACCAATTCACATGTTCATAGATAGGAACAACCAATGACACCCCAAACATGTGTATTCCTATTGGAGGCCTTTTCTTCATGATCACACCTACTTGAGATAACCATGTGTGAACTTCATGATAAGATGTCTCAATGCTTATGATACTCTAGAATCTGGTAGACATGCATCAACTATGTCGAGTCAGTGTGATGTATCTTGACCTTAGGAAATATGTTTATGATTAATTTCATAGGATCTTGATGTTCTTATTATATCATGGAAACTTCTATGACCTTTTTCTATGAAAAATAATCTATCAAAATTACCATTTACCTAGTGGATTGAAAAATATCAAAACTATAATGGTAATTGTACATCATGAAAATCTAACTATATATATGATATGGTCACTAGTGTAGAAAACGTTTTTACAGCGGTTACTTTTCATTTTTTAAGTCAGTTTTTAGCTGACGTTAATATGGACGACATTATAAATATTGTTTTTTATGTAAGTTATTTAAAAACTGACTTAAAAAACATAACATCGTGGTGTTTATCACATCAGTTATTAATTAAGCGACGTGAAAAATCTAGGGGGGAGCGTTTATCACGTCGGTTATATAATAACCAACTTGATAAACCAGTGTGGGGTTGTTTATCACGTCAGATATATAATAACCGATGTGATAAACCATTTCCCAGACCTTTATCACGTTAGTTATTACATAAACGGCGTGATAAACCGGGGGGTTTATCCCCTCGGTTATTATATAACTGACGTGATAAAACAGTGAGGGGGATCTTTATCATGTTGGCTATTTAATAACTGACATGATAAACCCCTGGGAAATGGTTTATCACGTCGGTTATATAATAACTGACTTGATAAAATAGCCCGTGGGGTTTTTATCACATCGTTTAATTAATAACTGATGAGATAAAAGTCCTAGGAAATGATTTATCAAATCAATTATATAATAACATACATGATAAACCATTTCCCAGGCCTTTTATCACATTGGTTATGAAATAACAGATGTGATAAACCATTCCACAGGTGTTTATCACATTCGTTATTCAAATAAACGACGTAATAAACCCTTCCCCATTCCTTTATTATTTTGGTTATAAAATAACCGACGTGGAAGACCAATTTTTTTAAATGGAATGCAGTCCTCTGCTCTCCCCATAAACTACTAGAAACCAAATCAATAATTCATACCACAAAAACATAATTAGACCAAAATAAGAACCAATGAAAAATTAAGCATTTACATTGATAACATTTAAAACTTAACCTACTGGACAACCCCCTACCACCCCCTGAACAGCCCCTCCCCCTCTCACCACACTGGACAGCCACCACCACACACCTGGACTACCCCTGCCCCCCTGGACAACCCCAAACACCTCAGGACAACCCCCCCCACCGTCATGTATACCCCCCACACCCTGGACAACACTCCCACACCCCTGGATAGCCCTCCCCCACCCCACTGGATAGCCCCCACCACATCCCTGGACTTCCCCCCGACCCCCTGGACAGCCCCAAATACCCATGTACCCCCCCTAATTCTCATTTATACCCCCACCCCTTAGAAATCACTCCCCCACCCCTGTACAGCACTCCCACACCCCTGAAACTGACCAAAAAGTTATCAATAACAAACCAGAGCCCCCTCACCCCACTGGACTGCCCCCACCACACCCCTAGATCCCCCCCACCCTTGGACATCACCACCACCCCCTGGACATCCCCCACCCTCTTGTATACCCCCACCCTCTGGATAGCACTCCCACACCCCTGGACATCCCTCCCACACCCCTGAAATAGACCAAAAAGTTACCAAAAATAGACCAGAACCCCCCTCAACCCATTGGACAGCCCCCACCACACCCTTGGACACCCCCACCCCTGGACTACCCCCCACCACCCCTGGGACAGCCCCCAACACCCATGGACAACCCCCCTGGACACCGCCCCCACCCCCTTGGACACCCCCACCCTGGACTTCCCCACCACCCACTGGACGCCCCCACCCCACAACCTTGGACACCCCACACACCCCTGGACTGCCCCCCCCCCACCCTCTAGAATTCCCCCAACAACCCTCAACAACCCCCCCCCCCCACCCCACCCTCCTGGACTACCCCACCACCCCCTGGACAGCCCCCATCACCCCACTAGATAGCCCCCACCACACCCCTGGACACCCCCACACCCCTAGACTTCCCCCCAACCCACTAGACAACCCCCACACCCCTGTACATCCCCACCACCCCCTTGGACATCCCCCAACGCCCTTGGAAACCCCCCCCCCCCCCCCCCCCCCACCCTCCTGTATACCCCCACCCCCTGGACAACACTCCCACACCCCTGGACAGCCCTCCCACACCCCTGAAACAGACCAAAAAGTTACCAAAATAGACCAGAACCCCCTCACCCCACTGGAATTCTCCCACCACACCCCTGGACACCCCCACCCCCAAGACAACCCCCCCCCCCCCACTGGACACCCCCACCCCTGGACTTACCCCCACCCCCTAGATATCCCCCACACCCCTGGACAACCCCCCTCCCTTTTGGACACCCCCCACACCCTGAACTTCCCCCCACCCCCAGGACTACCTCCCACCCTCCTGGACACCCACCCACACCCCTGGACTTCCCCCAACCCCTGGGACTGACCCCCCCCCCCCACCCTCCTAGACACCCACTGGACACCCCCCACCCTCCTGGACACCCTCCTTGACACCCCCTCGGGGGGCACGCCACTGGAAGGTACTCATCACTCCCACATGTGAAGATTGATCTCCCAAAAAGATTCACATGTGGGAGTGATGAATACCTTCTAGCGGCGTTCAGCCCCCCCCCCCCCCCGAGGGATGGAGGCGCCTCCTCTCCCACCCCCTGGACTGCCCCCCCCCCCCCCCCACCCCACTGGACATCCCTCCCACACCCCTGGAAACCTCCCTTAACCCACAGGACACCCCCACACCCCTATACACCCCTGGATAGCCTCCCACTCCCCTGGAAAGCCCATCCAACCTCCTGGAAATGCTCCCACCCCCCTAGAATCCCCCCACTCTCATGGACACCCAGGACCCCCCCCCCCCCACCCCACTGTAGAGACTTCCCACACCCCTGGACACTGCCCACACTCTTGGAACCCCTCCCCCCAGACAATAATCCATACCAGAAAACTCATCATAAGTAGACCAAAACAAGAAGTAGAAAAAAATTAAACATGAACATATATAACATTCAAAACTTACACTGTCAACATAAAAAAAACTAAATCCAACCAAAATGACTACCAAATACACAATTACAATGACAATATTCAAAATTACATTTTACAATACAAACAACTAAAATTCAATCAAACCTGTAAAATAATTTGACCACTTCACTTGTAAGTGTTTGATGTCTTGAGCAGTATAGGGTTGAGGGTAATCAAATAGCTACAAATGAAATGTATAGTAGTTAACTTGTATAATGAAAAAATCAAATTGAAATATTATGTAAATGCTTAAAAGGAAATCTTACTAGGTCAATGTTCACAACTGTCCCTCTTGTTATTATTTCATACATAAATCTTAAAATATAATATCTGCATTCGATGGCACCTTGTTGTTTATGAAAATTCTTTTTAAATGAGTGTAAATTCAATATATCATTTTTATGTAATAAATCAAAATGTACAAATTATAAATGGATATTTACCTTCGCATTTACATATTTGATATTTTTACTCCTTTTCCTTGTGTTTTTTCGAAGGTAGACCCATCCCCTGTTAGAAAATAATACGAATGGGGTAAATTTAAAATTCATTTTAATATATGAAACTATTGAGAAATTGAAACTTAATTTTCCATTATATTCTTAAAACTTTCCTGCACATCATCATGGATAGAGCATGTCCAATAAAGTGTTTTCTCCCTTGGCAAAAAACCCCTAACATCCAATGATCACTGATAAAAGAAAATTTAAGGTTAGCAGTTTTTTATCTTAAAAGAAAATGACCTCTTGGAGAGATATGTGTTTCATACCTCTAACAAAAAGGCATCATCCAACATTGTGTGACTATATTCTATTCAAGTATTTCAGCAATATAAATCATTCTTCATTCCTCTTCCAATGCACATGCTTTATGGGAATTCAATTTCAGGTCCATAAATCAATATACATCAGTTAGCTCATTCCTCTCACAAATTTTATAAATATACTTAATACAAAATAGACATAAGTATACATTTTTAATAAATATAATGCATTGAAAAGGTGTTAAGACTTACATGGAAAAATTTTGCACCACATTGATACCCAACCTATCTCGAGTAACAAGCTCCATGATATCAGTTTTCATAATCCCCATAGTTATTGCACATCCACAAACATGATCTTCCATTGGAAACTCGTAATGACCCACCAAAAAATTTGAATAACCTCACAATCTGTCAAGACTACTAGAATCCGTATCTCATGTCATAGCCATTTGTCTTTGTTGTTGTCAATACAGTATTTCTTTACCTTTGAAGTATTCCTGTAAAAATAAATAGAAAAATATATTAGTTTTCAAATGATAAAACAACTTTAATAAAAAAAAATAAAACAAATATATAACATTCATACCTCTATGGTAATGAGTCGAAGAAGTCTGGATGGCCAAATTAAAAAGTGGCTGATACTATGTCCAACTGTCTTCACCTCATCTGTAGGTAATGGTACTCGAGCTGATCTATCTATAATTTCCTGTACAGTGACCCTCTGATTCTCTAACTCTAATTGTTGATGATGAACTGTATCTTATATACAATATACCAATCCATATGGAACTATATTATGTTAAGGATCATCAACATACAACTCACAATACTTTGGAAGCCTCGGCGGAAGAGTATGATAAAAAATGGGGTCCGCAGGCTTAGTTGGGGGAGTGGGAGCTACTAGCGGAGGTGGAGGATAAATAATGGGGTCTGTAGGGGGAGGTGGAGGAGTGGGAGCTGCAGTCTGAAATTGTCTTTGCATGTCTGCAAAAATAGACTGTACCGATGCTCTAATATTTTTCCATTTTCGCCTTAATATTATGAACTTCAGACTCCAAGGATTCAATTTTTTTTATAAACACCCTCAACATTAACAGTTGAAGAACATGGAAACACTTTTATTACCGATACACCTGTCGGATATCCTCTTACATGACTAGGATGTTCGGGCTTTCCCAATGCTACAGATAAAATATCTTGCCGCCCAGTAGCAGTAAATTCTCCTTGTGATCTATGCTCCTCAAGAGAGTCATGTATTAATTAATTAAACATTTACGTAATGATTGAAATTATATGAAGAAAATAGTTAACGTAAATAAATAAAATAGATATCTTACAATCCTCTCAGTTGCAATTCTCGATTCTTCTGAAAGATATTTCCATTTTTTCCTATTCGACCTCTCTTCCATTTTTCATGTCTAGATGGAGGGGATGGATGGTCCACCTCTCTAGAGTTTGAAGACTCATCTATTGTTTTTTGAAATTTTTCTGCCATCATTTGTTCTTCCAAAAAATCATACCCTCCCCGAGATAAACTATGAGGGTATACATTTTTAGAATGGATCTCCTAATGATAATTCCTTGTTTCTTATAAATTAAGAATAATAAATCATTAACAAAACATTAATAAGATCATTTATATAAGAAAGATTTTAAAAGTTTACATTTCCCTTACCAAAAATGAATCTTTTATTCTAATTTCAAAAAACTGTATCCATGTGTCTTCATCAACAAAAGTATATATACGACATGGATTTTCATGACTCCAATAACCAAAAATGAAATCAGATGAGAGGGTTTATTTGAAATCCATCCATCTCCTTACAGTCATCAATAAGAATTTCTTCCTGACTCTTCCACTGTCAGGAATATCAAATGTCATATGATAAAGAAGAGTTTAAACATCTTATATATACTAGAAACATTTAATGAATATTCAATAAATAGAAAAATATCTTACCAAAATTGTCTCCCACAACTGAGATATTATCGCTTTGTCCACACTTCTCCAGTCATCATATAGAATGCTTACTTTTCTCTTTTCATGAGTTGATACAAAAATCTTAAAATATTTTGCATTTGGACCTCTAGGAATATTATCATCATCAAAATCAACAAGTATCCTCTGATCCTGTGTATGGGAAAGTGCTAATTTTGGTAAACGTGTACACCCACATTTACCAACTCTTAAAATCTTTGCCGTAATAGGAGCACATGAGGAAGATTGGGGAACATCAAGAGGAGCATGTGAATGTCCCTCCCCAGAGGTATGACGAATATGCTCATATCCAGAATCATGTGGTTGATCAACTGAATGATATGTCATTATCCTTAAAATCAAAAAAAACAAACATTAGTTCAAAAATATAAAAATTCAAATATTTTAATACTACTATAATCATAAAATAGAATATTGTACTAATTTTTATAATAGTAAACATTGTTAATATGGTAAGCATGTTAAATAATGGTCAAGATTGTCAAGATGGTCAAGATGGTTAAGATGGTAAACATGGTAATCATGTTAAACCTGGTAAACCTAGTAAACGTGGTAAAGTAATTGTCACTGAAAAAAGTAATAGATATATAATTCATGTAATGGTAAACATGATAAAGTAAACTAAACAAACATAAAAAAACATAAACTTATAATTATTTTGTTTTAATACATGTTTTAATAAAGAAAAACATACAATATCTAACATTTTATGAAAAAAATAAATGTAAACAAGAAATAAACATATGTTACCTGTAATTTTAGGAATGTAGAAATAGAATGTTTTCCCAAATTCCTTCATCGTGATCATTCCTTACGACACAAACCATGTCTTCTACATGCTCATCGTTATGTTCTGTTAATATTTCCATGGAATTAGGGATCTCACATAAATCAGCATCTTCATCAATTTCATCCTCACCAACATATTGTTTTTTCCCTTGTAAAACAACATCCCACTATATATCTGATTGATCTACTACATAGAAAAGTTGTTTTTCATGTGTTTCCATTATAAAAGAATCAGTTGTAAAGAATCAGTTGTGTCTTCCAATATATTCAGATTAACAATTGTCATTCCAAATTCATTGTGTCTGACACTATTGTTACCAATAAACCATTTACTGTTAAAAACAGGAACATTAATTTTAAAGTAATAAACCTCCCATATGTCTTCAATCACTCCATAATATGCACTTGATGTAGAAATTGGGGTTTTGTCCTTAGCACTCGAAAAATGCACTGCTTCTACAAACACCAATACACCACTATTCTGAATTGCACTTCTATTGTCCTGATCTTTCATATGAAATGTATAGCCATTAATGTCATAACCGGACCATGTTATTACATTTAAACATGGTCCAACCACTATCCATTTTAATGTCTCTGATACATCTGATCTACCATGAAAGGTCTTTTTAGACCGTGAATTTTTTTTTTTGTTGTGCTCATTCAAAATCCAAATTTCTTTCTTCTTTGGATGACATTGTTTCAACTCATTAATATGCAATGTGATATATAGTTGAGCATCAGCTATGTTATTCAAGATGTATGATTCTAACTTCTTTATCTGTTCAGCTGACAATGATTTGACTTTTACGCCACGAATCCCATTTCCCTCATTATTAACTCGTTCATGGAGAGATGGAGGAAAACCTATGTGTTGCGTCGTAGCCAAGTAGCTCGTAAAAAACTCTGTAACCTCCTCAGAAATATACTTTTCAATAATGGAGGCTTCAGGTTGATATGGATTCTTAGAATACCCCTTCAATATTTTCATATACCTTTAAAAAGGATACATCCAATGATGATATAAAGGTCCACAAAGTTTTATTTCTCAAACCAAATGAATCATTAAATGAACCATTATATCAAAACAAGTTGGATGAAAATACATTTCCAATTGAAAATGTATAAAATTTGCATCCTTTTCCAAAATGTTCAAATCATGCACATCATTCTCCTTATTACAAATTGAATTGAAAAAATAACACAACATCATTATAGTATTTCTTACATGGATGGGAAATATTCCATGCAATGAAACTGGTAGAATTTGTTGCATCATGACGTGATAATCATGTGATTTCATACCTATCAACTTTGAGTCCTTCAACGAGACAAAATTTTTTACATTTGAAGAATAACCTTGAGGCACTTTGATATCATGAAGACACTGACAAAAGATAATTTTCTCCCTCTTCGATACTTTATGACAAGTCGGGGGATGAAATGTTTGACTTACTTTAGAAGAGGGAGCTAACTCCAAACGTATTCCCATTGATAGTAAGTCTAATCTTGCTTTCAACCCATCTGTTGCCTTTTCTTTAATATCTAACAACGTTACAATCAAACAATCACATATATTCTTCTCCACATGCATGACATCAATATTATGTTTAACTTCATGATATCTCTAATATGGTAGCTCAAAAACTATTGACCTTTTCTTCCAAATATGTTGATCATTACCCGATTTTTGTGTCATTCCCAATGTTACATCATGGTTTTTCACCCTCTCAAAATATAGATCAGGGGATAAAGGTTTTGGAGCAATATCAAATTCTTGTGAGCCATTGAATTCCTTTTTTAGTCTTCTATAAGGGTGATCCATAGGCAAAAACTTTCGATGACTCATGTACACTGTTTTCCTCCCATGATGCAATTAACAATATGACGTCTGTTGTTCACAAATTGGACATGCTTTATGCCCTTTAACACTGTATCCAGAAAAAATTCCATATTCTAAGAAGTCATTTATAGTGAAAAAAAGCACTGCATACAGTTGAAAATATTCCATTTTATAAGAATCATACACCCAAATACCATCATCCCATAAAAGTTTCAAATCATCAATCAACGGTGACAAGAAAACATCAATATCATTTCTAGATTTCTTCGGACTAGAGATCATTATACTCAACATGACATATTTTCACTTCATACAAACATCGAGAGAGAGATTGTAAATTACCAATAAAACAGGCCACGAACTATGGGTGCTACTGAGGGTTCGATATGGATTTATTCCATTAGTGCACAACCCTAGTATGAGATTTCTAATTTCATTTCCAAATGTGGAATACTGCTCATCAATTTTCTTCCATTGTGGACAATCAGCTGGATGACATAATTTTCCATCACATAACTACTCATCAGCATGCCATCTTAAACTTTTTGTGTCATTTGAATAAGCAAATAAACATTTGAAATGATGAATTATAGGAAGATGCAAAAATTCCCTTAAAGGTATCTTTTTAATCTCAACATCAGCCTGTTATTTTTCTTTCACCTTACACCATGATGTCCCACATTTAGGACACTCTGATATAAATTCACATTCCTTACTATATATAATACAATCATTCAGACAGACATGTATTTTCTTGTATCCCAATCCCATCGGGCATAATATTTTCTGGGCCTTATAATGTGAATCTATAAGATCGTTATCTTTTGGAAGAATGACTTTCATTAATTGTAGCATCTCTGTAAAACTTATCTCACTCCATACATGTTTCTCCTTTAGGTTAATCAATCTTAACACCACTGAAAAAACCGTAATATATATACAACTAGGATATAATGGTTTTTTAGTATCACCATATAGATGTGCAACTGTCAGTTCTATCTCAATTTTTTCTTCTGCAATATCGTGAATCATTTCATCAATTCCATCAGAGTTACCATCTTGCGAATCATCATCATCAGTGAAAATCCTCCCAATTTCACCATGATAAAACCAAGGGCTATAACTCAGATGAAAACCATGATAAATCAGATGATCTTTTATCTCTTTACTTTTCAACCTCTTCATATTCAAACATTTCAGGCATGGACAGAAAACAATTTCACTACTTGGAACATTTTCTTTAAAAAATTGCAAAAAGGAATCAACACCTTCCTCATATTCAATGCTCATTCGATGTGTCAAAATCAAACTTCGACTCATTATTACCTATTACAAATTTCAAAATTCTACATCTTTTTAAGATATGAAAAATATGTGTTTATATGAAAACAAATCATAATTTGAATGTAAAACAATTTTAAAATATAAAACAAATCAATGCGTACTTCAAAAAATATGCTTGAATATGATTTTAAAAGGAAAATATAGTTAGATATAACAGTTTTAAATTCCATTGACTCAATGAAAACCATGGGTCCTCTAATGGTTGATAGAAAATTGGAGAAAATGGAGTAATCCTAAGAATCAAATAAAATTTAAAATAAAAACTTAGATGGAGAGAATCACAGTGTAAAGCCAATCATCACGACACAATGTGGTCAGGATAACTACGCATATTTGAAAACCATGACATGGTCTCTCCCATGACCCAAAATTTTCTTATAGTCTATGACTGGTCAAAATATATAAAACCAAATAGATTCATATTGCAACACTAATATCCATGAAACAATATAATCAACATGTCATAATCTCACAAACCATGATGCAGTAGTCAATCCCAACTGAAACTTCACCCCCACCCCCTTGGAAACCCCCTGGACACCACCACCCCCTTGGATAGCCCCCCACCCCCTAGACACCAACCCCCACCCCCTTGGACACCCCTAGACACCACCACCCCCTTGGACAACCCCCCACCCCCTGGACACCTCCCCCACCCCCTTGGACACCCCCTGGGCACCACCACACCCTTAGATAGCCCCCCCCCCACCCCTCCTGGACACCCCCACCCCTCCTGGAGACCACCACCCACCTTATACCTCCTTGGAAAACCCCCTGGACAACACCCAACCCTCTATACAGCCCCCCTCCCCCCCCCCACACACACCCCTAGACTCCCCCCCCACCTCCATGGACACCCTGGACACCCCCAACCCTCTGGATAGTCCCTCGAACCCTCTGAACACCACTACCACCCCCTTGGACACCCCCTGGAAACCACCACCCCATTGGACATCCCCCCACACCTCTGAACAACCCCACACCTCCTGTACATCCCCCACCCCTCTAGACAACACCCCCACCCCTCATGGACACCACCCCCACCCCCTACCCCCTTGAACACCCCCCTAGACACCCCCAACCCTTTGGACATCCCTCAACCCTCTGGAAAACCCCCCTGGATAGCCCCCACCCCACTAGATATCACCCCCCACCCCTCCTGGACACCCCCACCCCCTACCCCCTTGGACACCCCCCTGGACACCCCCTAACCCTATGGATAGCCCCCATCCCCCGGACTACCCCCCAAACCATCTGGACAGGCCCCACCCCCTTAGACAGCCCCAACCCCCTTGGAACCCCCCCCCCCCCCACCCCCTTTTATCTCCCCCCCACACACCCCTGGACTGCCACCCGCCCCCCCACCTCCATGGACACCCTGGACACCGCCAACCCTATAGAAATCCCCCTTAACCCTCTGAACACCACCCCCACCCTCTTTCACACCCCCTTCACACCACCACCCCCTTAGACAACCCCCACCCCTCTGACATCCCCCACCCCCTGGACAGCCCCCCACCCCTCTAGACAGCACCCCCCCAAACCTCCTGGACACCACCCCCCACCCCCTACCCCATTGGACACCCCCTGGACACCCCCAACCCTCTGGACATCCCCCCCCCCCCCGCCACCCCCCCCCCCCCCCCGCCACCCCCACCCTCCCCCTGGACAGCCCCTCCCCCCCCCCCCACCCCTTCGACACCCCCACCCCCTTGGACCCCCCCCCCCCACACACACACCCCTGGACTACCCCCCCCCCACCTCCATGGACACCTTGTATAGCCCCCAACCCTCTGGATAGCCCCCAACCCCCTAGACAGCCCCCAAACCTCTTGATATCCCCCCTAGAACCATTGGATTTTAACCTCAAGCTACTTGTTTTAGCATATCTAGGGATTTTAACCTCATGCTACTAGTTTTGGTATCAAGCCATTATTCAAAATGAGAACCATGAACTGTATCTCCTACTAGTCTAAAATTATCTATTGTGCAATGAATCGGGTTTTAATTGCATATGAAGACTTATAATAGTCCACGAAAATAAGCAACGTAAATAGATTATTGAACAACAAAAAGTGATACCCAAAATAGAAACAACCAAGGATCCAAAACAAACATTCCTCCATGAAAAACCATATATACTTATAAAATAAATCACCCCAGTACACGGAATGGGTGTATCATAATGGTTTATATATAAATTACATTAATATAGGTGAATGAGATCATTAGTTTTCAATGACAACAAAAATTACCATCAATGTCGGGCATCCACGAAACAAAAACAAACGAAATAGAAGTAGGTGAGTATTATGTGAATATTACAAGTCAATCTAATAGATATGGTGATAATAAATAAGATAATGATGGAAAAACAAGGTTAGAGGGTTCGAAATTGATGAATCTTACCTAGTTTAAACAAAAAAATCTCATGACATAAATATAGACTATCCGGGAAAAAACGAACGAAATAAAGTCGTGGGAGGCTTACCTGAGTGTTGTGAGTAGAGATGATATATCTGAGGAGAGTAAAGATGATAAATGTTGATTAAAAAACGAGTATAATGAAATGAGATCAAAGAGTCTATTAGGCTTTTCCACGCGAGAGAGACGAGTCACCGGTATGTCGATCGAAAAATCATAAATGACAATCCACGGGGCGTGTTAATTTTTTAAATGTTTTATAATGTCGGTTATTTAATAACCGATGTTATAATATATTTTTATTACATTTATAATGTCGGTTATTATAATAACAGACGTTATAAATGAATTCGATACCTCCTTTTTTACGTCGGTTATTTTATAACTGATGTAAAAAAGCCGCATGTTTATTTTTTACGTCGGTTACTCTATAACCGACCTAAAAACACATCAGAAACAACAGTTTTTACGTCAGTTATTTTATAACTGATGTAAAAACTGTCGGGTGTTGGTTTTTTACGTCGGTTATAATATAACCAACGTTAAAAATTCTACGGGTTGGGTTGTTACATCGGTTATCAAATAATTGACGTCAAAAAGGCCTCAGATGCTGCCTTTTTATGATGGTTATTTTATAACCGATGTAAAAAATTCCTAGATACCTCGTTTATTACGTCCGTTATTTGATAACCCACATAAAAAATGCCGCACTTTGGTTTTTTACGTAGATTAATTTATAACCGACATAAAAAATGGATGCGCAGGATTTTTGAAGTCGGTTATTAAAATAACCGACGTAAAAAATTTACTCAATTTTTTACGTCGTTTATAAAATAACCGATGTAAAAAACCATGTATCACAGATTTTCACATCAATTATATATAACCAACTTAAAAAATGGCGACGTTAAAACGTTTTCTGCACTAGTGGGTAATTGAAAAGTACTGTTCAGTTCGGTCTTGTGTTCCCACTAATACAACAATTTTATGATGAGATACTTAAATAAATTTAAAAATTAATAAAATTAATATCAAAGATTTCATGGGATATTATTTTAGAAGACAATTAAATCCTAAGAGCTATTTAAAATCATAAATCTTTCTCAGTAACTCAATATGATGAAATATCATAACAATGGAAGAAGATTCATGTTCTAGAAGAAGAGATGTCAAAGATGAAGTAAGAAGATATTAAGTTGGAATCTTTAGAAGAATAGTTTTTAAGGTTAGGGATAGATAATAATAAGTTAGAAGTACTTGAAGAGGATTTGGGAAGGCTAAAATCAGTAGTTTCTGAAATTGAGAAGTATCTGAAAGATTTAAAGATTCCAAAATTAATAGTTATGAAATTTTCAAATAAGGACTAATATTTTCTACTGAAATCTTGATATAAAATTGTAATAAATTAAACATAACTTTTTTGGATACATCATTCATTATGAATGTTGTTAAACATATTTTTAGAATGATGTATTCTCTAATATATTGGGAATAATTTCTATTATACATATTGTGAATTAATTTTTTTTCATATAATTTATTTCACAATATTCCTCTTTCTAACATTTTCGGTACACTTTATATCTTCCTAAAAATATTTTTGATAATAAAAAATGGAGACCAAAGTGATAAAACCATAAATTCAAATAAAACATTCAGAAAATGTTTTTTATAATGGGGAGAAATGAAGTATGGGGGAGAAATGAAGGAATAATAAAAGAGGGTAAATTTCATTAATTTGTAAGTCAGTGGGAGTAAGTCTTTTCAAAATAAATTTAAACATTAGTTGTTCTTTTTGAATGTTGTGATTTTTATTTCCAAAAAGGGGATATATTGTAGATTTTAAAGTGTACCTTCAACACTTTTTAACCATAGTTTTAAAAAATCACAACACAGTTTTATAAATGTTTTATTTTACTAACTTTATATGTCTCAATTGTTTATAATGTTTTCTTAGAAATCACATTTTACCAGATGTAGAGAAAATTTATCATCAGATGAAACTTTCTTAATAGAACAAACTTTTACTATTGTACATCATACAAATAAAATATTCATAGTATGTAGATTTATAAAATTATAGAATTCAAATTATATAGAATTCCATCAGATAAATTTCTACTTACACTAATGAGAAAGATTCATTAGATGAGGGTAGAAATGATTCCTCAATGAACATTTGTAAAATCTATCAGATGAAGAATTCCATTCCACCATATGAACAAAGTATATTTCTTCAGATGAACAAATTTCATTCCTTTAGATGAACATAGTTCATTCTACCTGACAGAATTGTAAATATAACAACCCTTCTCTTTATTTCATATTAATCCATGATTTGTTACATAATTTTACACATAATACAACTTATAAGATCAATAAGCCTAGTGTCATTGGGGATTAGGTACATTACATAACAACTTAAATAGAAAATACCTCTTTTTTATTGAAATCTTCGTTAACATGTCCGTAGTTAAAACTGAATGGGATAACCTTGGGACATACATAAAAAATTGGTGATTTATAAATCCCCATTAGGGAATAAACATGGCATAACATGAAGAAGATAATAAAGGTTAGAAAATAGGCATATAAAAGGGGAAAAATGGTGAGAATCATAAATATGAACAATGATGCATGATATAACATGATAATCATAAATGAAACATGGGAAACATTTCTTCAACTTAAAATGATGCATCATAAACATAGTTCAAGGATAACTGTTAATAAATCATGATGGAAAAACTCTCAAAAAGGAATCAGGTTCACTTTCTATCCCAACTTAATTTCTAATGAGACTAAACATTACCCAATGCATTAGATTTCCATTCAATTCTGAGTGCACCCATCACATTCATTTCATTCCCATGCTTAAGTGTTCCATGTAGATCCTAAAACATGGATTCATTCATCATCATATTTTATTAAATGATGAAGGAGTGTGGAATAAATACATGTAAGCCCCAAGTTAGAGAAGTACAACTGTATAAATTTTAACAACATTTTTTACAAATGTGTATGGTATTCACTACACAATTGTTTTGGCATAGAAAATCATAGTTAAATTTCTACAGCATAACAATGTCACATGAAAATTCATAAAAATGGTTGACAGGAGGGAAAGGGGTATATCATAATTTTGAAATAAAATGTTCAATAATAGGGACATGAAAATACATATCCCCAAATTTGGAATAAGAAATATAAGGTATAAGATAATAAGGATACTTGAATAATGAAGAGAATGTGAGGATCCCTTACATTAGTGTGTAACTCCAAATGCTTGGGAGGGGCTTCATGAGAGAATGGGGGTGCCTTAAGAGGACTCTAGATAAGGGAGGTATGAATAATTTTTTGATCCAAGGATTTTTGGTGAAGATAAATGGGATATTGTGTGGATTTATATAGGAAAAGAGTGTGGATTTATTTAATATTTCTCAAAGATAGGGTTTCAAATCTATATAATAAAATAACCAAAAATAGAAAACCAAACATGATTTTTTGCCCATATTTTCATCCCAATTGGAGTGTTTTTCAGTATTTCATATGCATAAGGGAAAAAATAATTTAATAATAGCATTTATTATGTGGAATTGGGTGATAGTCTTAAATAAATGATTTTAAAACCTTAAACTATATTATTGGTTTTGGAGGATTAATAATGGATTTAAAAAATTAAAAAAATTAAAAAAAATCACATTATGTTTAAGGGGAAACATATATTTGATCGTTGATACCTTTTATAGTATTTATTATATCACTTTTTGTGTCATTATAATTTCCTAATACACACCATATATTCTGAAAATTTGAATGCCTTAGAAAATTATAAAAAATTATACATTGAAAAATATAGAAATTATATTTCCAAAAATAATACCCACTATATAAAAATAATTTTATTAATATGTTAATTTTCTTTTTAAAAATAATAATCTAAATTTATTGGGAAATGTTTGATTTTTAACATCAATAGTTTCCGAACCCTTATAAAAATTACATTAGACATCATAAAAATTATGTGATAATTTATATTTGATGAAAATTATTTAATAATAATATTTTATTAAAATATTATTTATAAAAAAATTCCATAATTCATAAAAATGAATTCCTTATTTGAAATTAAATACTACGCAAAATTACAATTTTTGTTTTATTGTATAAAAAGAAAAATAATATATAAAGTAACAATAAAGGGAAAATATGAACATTATTCTATTGAAAATAAAAATATATATATTTATATTTTTATGGTCTAAATACATATCTCTTTAATACACCATCAGACACCCTAATAGTAAGGTACATGATGGTGAGACTTTCATTGGGTGGTTCGACAAACATGGTCTGGTTCGTGATCTCTATGATCTTGAACTTCTTTTATTACTAGTTTCTCTCATACATAAGTTGTTGGATATCGGCATGGTATTGGTCTAGGTAAAATCCCAATTATTATATCTCCATTATAAGCTTAGATAAATGGGCTTCATAGGGTATGATCCTTTTGGTTATGGGCATCGCATAATTTTTCTGTGTCAATTGGATTTGTTAAACCCCTATGTTTATACTAATCATGAGATCACTTTTTAATTTCTATATTATCAATTATAATGATGTTTAACAGTCATTTAAATTTTATAGGATATAATGAAATAAAATAAGTTCAAGTATTTTCTATAACCATAACACATAATTTTACATTTAATTAAATCAATAGGGGAATTTTATTTATACTAGTTCAGGTTGATAAAATCATCCCCTCTTAAGAAATTTAACCCTAACTATTTTCTTTTACCATACTAAAATATATGAGGGTAATTATATTTCATCACATCCTTTAGTTCCCACATTTCCTCTTCAAATGTGTGGTTTCTCTATAGCACATTGAGCAAGTGAGTTGTCAAATTATGTAGAACTTTGTCTCTACAATCTAGGATATTCATTAGTTGCTCCTCGTAGGAATGATAATTCCCCAATAGTACCACCTATTGATTGAGTACATGTGAGGGGTTTGGTATGTAGTTCCTCAATAGGGATACATGAAATAAATCTTGTACTTGAGCTAGGTTAGTTGATAGTGCTTGATAATATGCCACTACTTTGATGTGATCAAGGATCTCAAAGGGGATGATGTATCTTAGACTAAGCTTTCACTTCTTCGAAAATTTCGTGACCTTCTTCAATGGAGATATGTAGAGGAATGAAATGTCTTCAACTCTAAACTCTAGGTATTGTTAAATATTATCCACATAGTTCTTTTATCGACTCTAGGATGCCTTGATGTATTTTTGAGAGGATTTCACCTTGTTTACCATTTCTTTGACCATTTTAGGTCAATGTAGCTTACGTTCACCAAATCCATCCCAGCATGCAGTTGTTCTTCACCTATTAATATAAAAGGATTGATTGGAATATATTTGGATGCTTGAGTGGAATCTTTTATTATATAAAAACTCAACCAGATGAATATATTGATATCATACTCATTTTAATTCAATTCATCATGATCTCAACATTTACTCAAGTGTCTATATACTCCACTCATATTGTCCATCAGTTTGTCAGTGATAATCTGTGATGAAGTTAAATATTGTATTTAGAGTGTATTTGAGACTCTTTAAAAACATAGAGGTGAATCATGAGTCTATATTGGATACAATATATAGTGGTGTTCTATACAGCATCACCACTTCTCTAATTTATATCCTTTCAATTTGATCGAGTGATAAATCCTCTCGTATTACAATGAATTTTTAAATATTTGTAAGACAATCCACCATAACACATATAGAATTATTCAAACTTTATGTATTCTAAATACCAGTGTAAAATTCCATGGATATGTTTTCTCATTTCAATGTATGTATGGGAAATGATTATGTCATACCCATGTATTTTTTCCTTTCAACGTTCTCTTACTATCATACAAGACATCTTGATATATATTCCATGGTATACACCTATATATTGTAACACCAATAGTTCTCTTGAATATCTAGATATATCTTTCTGCTTCCTAGGTGGATGGAGACGGTTGAGATATGTGAATCATATAACAACTCCTTTATTAACTCAGGATTTTATGGTACACATATTCTAGACCTAAATCTCAGAGCTCATTCTTCATTAATATTGAACATAGAGGATTTATCTTTTCTTATAGCTTCTAATTTATTTTAATTCCCACTTCCTCTCTTTCAGTATCCTTTACCATCTCCATAAGGGGTGATTGAGGAATCGTTTATAGAAGGATTGATGATGTTCTTTCATTTGTGATTCCCATGTCCATCCTTTTAAAATCTAGGATGATTATATCCCTCTCAATTCTTATCAGTGATAGAAGTATTGGATCCTTTCTAGTTTAAGTGTCTGACATTTTATTTTCCTTACCAGGATGGTAGTGGATAGAGAAGTCGGTGTCCTTGATCAACTCAAAAAATCTTCATTGGTGCATATTCATATATTTCTATGTGAACATATAATTGAGTATTTTATGATCCTTATATATTTCACACTTCCCCTTAAATAGATAATGTTGCCAAATTTTCAGCACAAATATCACTAAATATAGCTCCAAATCAGGAATTGGGTAGTTCTATTCAAGAAATTTCAACTACATTAAAGCAGAAGTTATCACTTTTTCCTTTTTTATTAACACACAACCCAATATTTTATTTAAGCATCAATAAATACAATGAAAATTTCTCCAATTGTGGGTAATGTGAGCATAGGTGTAGTGATTATCCCCCTTTTCAACTCCTTGAAGCTCTATTCACATTCATCATTCTACAAAACCATGAATCCCTTCTAATTTATCTTGGTTTGTGGGTTTGAGAAATGAATGAAATTTCTCACAAATCGATGATAATAACTGACTATTCCAAGGAAACTATAGATATCTGTCCCAGATATTGGCCTCAATAATCCTTAAATTACTTCTATCTTTAAAGGGTCCACAGATATCCTATTTTTTATGATGATATTTCCCAATAAAGATAATTCGTTCAACAAAAACTCGCATTTTTTTATGTGGCATAATGTTTCTCCATTCATAAGGTATTTATAATAATTCTCAGATGCTCCTCATACTCCTTATAATCCTTCTTTCTTTTTGAGTATATTAGAATATCATCTATAAATACTTCCACAAATTTGATGAGGTAATCTATATAGACTGTATTCAAAAATTCCATGATGATTTTTGGATGATTATTTAGTCTGAATGGAATTACTCTGAAATTATAGATCCCATGCCTTATATAAAAAAGATGTCATGTGGATATCCTCCATCTTCACCCTAACTTGTTAATATAGTCACTTTAGATTCACCTTGGATAAGTATTGTGCTCCACATAACTGATAAAACAATTCATCTATCTATGGAAAATGATATTTTTTCTTTATCATGATCTTGTTAATCTAACAATAATCAATGAAAAGGCTCATTGTACCATCCTTCTTCTTTATGAAAAGGACTGGTACACCCCATAATGAAGCACTTTATCATATGAATCCTTTATCCAAATTATCCTATAGGTGTTTATTTATATCCTCCTGTTCTATAACATCCATTCTATATGGATTCCTAGATAGTAGAAACTAACCAAGAATAAGCTCGATTGAAAATTCAACCTATCGACTAGGAGGAATACTAGACAATTCCATCAGAAACACATCAGTGCATTCCATCATAATGGGAATGTCTTTAAGGATGATTATTTCCTTAGACTCAATCATTTGATCAAGAAATCCTTTCTACTATGGAAAAATATCCATTCCTGGTATTTTTGTGCTAAATATGATTCATCCTCATCCTTTCACTTGTATAGAATTAGGGGATGAACCACAATATATAGATTGATTTCATTCTCACTACAATTTATGTTGGCTCAATATAGGGAATTCAAATCCATACCCATAATTGCATAAAATTCCACCAATGTGAGTATGAAAATGTTCTATATGAAATTTACCCCAAAAATTGTGATATCTGGGGACTTATAAACATGGGATTAATTAATTTCACCTTTTTACATTTTCAATGACAACTCTACTTTCATGATTTGTGGTGGTGTTTGAATAGCTCCACTAATTTATCATGATATGAAGGAATTTGTAACAAAAATCACAAATTATGTTCTCTATTCACGAATTAATAATTAGAATACCAATCACCGCCTTATTTTCAGGATCCTCCTCAGTAGTTGTGATGGAAAAATATCACCCTTTCTTCCTTTTGGGTTGTTGTTTATCTCTGAAAACTCATGGATTAGTGCATCAGTTTTGAAAAGTGACCTGGTTCATTGAAGATTAAGTAAAAAACAATGAATTTAGGGTTAATTGTAGAATTCATTTCTTCCATCGCATGGGTGGTTTTTTCTTATCAGAAATATTTAGATAGGTTTCCTTCCTTCCCATGCTTAAAGAATCTCCCCATTACCCTTAGGAGTTTTACAGGTTTGTTCTTTTATCCCCTTTGACTAGTGGGATGTTGAAATTTCTTATACCATTAGATTTATCCATCATACCGCTAGAATTAAACTATACATTATTCTTCTTATCCTCATGATACACTTGAGATTTTCTTATCTCCATCCAAACATTGAGGGAACATCTAACAATTTCATCACTGTGATTAAAGTATTGGATCACTTGGGGTTTTTTTATAATAGATTTTAGACCACCAAAGAAGTGTTCAACCTTACATTTAATGGTAATGACTAAGCTGGAGGTGTATCATCAATGTCATGTGAAGTTTTCCTCATTCACCTTGATAGATTCCCCATATTTTTTTCTTCAGGTCAAGGAAGTCCCTTTCCTTTTTAAGTTGAAGAGTGCAAGGAAAATATTTATCATATAACATTTTTTGGAATTACTTCCACCCCATCAATTCGATATCTTCATCAAGATTCATATTTTTGATCAATGTCCATCACTAATTAGCTTCTCCCTCCATACAATAAATATCTTGTAGAACATTCTCTATCTCATAAAACTGAAATATGGAGAAGATGTTATAAATGGATTTGATCCATTATTCCATGATTAGGGGATCAGATGATCTATTCAATGTTAGAGGCATTTATCCCATAAATCCCTCAATTGAAACTTGTTCATTATTAGGAGGATTTGGATGATTCTCTTGGTACATGTTTCAATTTATAACCTGAGTCCTCTGAGATATTGTGATCACAAATTTTACAATTCCCACTCCCATCAAGTTGGGCATCTCATTGGATCATTAATGACATTACCCTTTTAATGGTGTTTTACCCAATTTCTCCAATTTTTGGGCCATTGGATAGAATAAAAGGAAAATTAAGGATGATTATTTTTTAAATATTAATTACATAAATAGTAATATATTGAAATTAAAGAGATAACTTATAAATTATATGTTAACTTATGAATTTCTAGGTATCAATCTGTATTACACATGATTTATTTCCTAACATTGAATCTTTTGGGAATTTTTATTAACTTAATAATGGTTTATAATAAGATTATGAATTTAACAATGTATATCCCCCCAAGAGTTTCAAACTAGGTGTGCAGTAAGGCTTGTTGTCATGAACTAGTTCTCGGTCGAGTCTAGAACAACACACTTTTTTCGAGATTTACCCCTATGTACATATGTGTTAGTTCCATGTCCACTTATAGTATCCAGATAGAGATTTATTTTCCTGATAAACAACTTAATGTATACTTACCAAAATTAAAGAATGTTTTATTATACTTAGTTTTATCCCTAATCCTTTCACTAGAGGAGTTTTCTAATCTTAAACCCCAAAATAACAAAACGTTTAATTTGATACCAACTATAACAACCCTTTACATTATTGCATATTAATTCTTGATTTATTACATAAAATTGCACATAATACAACCCAGAAGATTGATATGTATAGTTTATTTCAGGATTTGGTACATTACATAACAACTTAAACAAGAAATACATCTTATTTATTAAAATATCCTTAACATGCACTTACATAAAATTGCTTGGGATAACCAAAGGATATAAATAAAAATGGGTGAGCTATAAAGACCGGTAAGGGAACCAACATGGAATAAAATTATGAAGAAATTATTTTTATACAAAAGGAATATTTATTGGGAATAAAAGGAGTGATAATCATACATATGAAAAATGAGGCATGATATAGCATGATAATCAAAATTGAAACATGGGAACTGTGTCTACAACATAAAACATTGCATCATAAACATATGTCAAGGATAAAACACCAAAAATCATGGTAAAAATATCCTATGATGGAATAATGTTCACTCCTTGTCACAACATGATGTCTCATGAGACTAAAAACTACCCAATTCATTGGAGAACCATATAATTCTCAATGCACCAGTCACTTTCATTTCATTGTCATGCATAAGTGTGCCACATAGATCGTACAACATGGTTTCATTCCTTATCATATTTTATTCTATGGTCAAGGAGTGTGGTATACATAAATTTAATTCCCAATTAAATTAATTATATGTTTATAAAGGTTAACACCCTTAATAAGAAATGGGTATGGTGTTCACCACATAATTGTTTTGTCATGGAAAATCACGGTGAAATTTCGGCAGCATAATGACGTCACTTGAAAATTTATAAAATGGGTTGATGAAAGAGAATGGGGAATATAATCCTTTTGACATAAAATGGTAAGTAATAGGGATAGGTAAATACATATCCCAACATTTATAATTGGAAAGAGAAGTATTAAGATAATAAATAATGCTCAATAAAGAAAATAATGTGATAATCCCTAACATGAGTCTGTGACTCCAAACACTTTGCAATGCCTTATTGACAGATTGTGGGTCCCTTGGGAGGACACTTGATATGAGAGTGTAGAGTAAGGATGTCATCCAAGGATTTTGAGTGAAGATAAATTGGATATTTTTTGGGATTATATGGTAAATGAGTGGGTATTTCTTTGATATTTCACAAACATAGGTTTTGGACTCTATAATAAAATAACCCAAACCATAAACCATACCATTGTTTTTCGCCCATGGTTTCTTCCAGATTGGATTGTTTTTCATTATTTTTTATGTAAAAGGTCTTAAATTAATTAAAAAATAATAAACTTACTTATGTGGAAGTGAGTCATACTCTTAAAGACATGATTTTAAAACCTTGTGATATATTAATGGTTTTGGAGAATTATTAAAGGTTTCATAAAATTAATCAAATAAACATAAAATCATGTTGTTTAAAAGAGAAAACATATCATTGATATTTTATACCTTTTATAGTATTTATTTCTTCACTTTTTTGTCGTTATGATGTCATAATACACACCGTATATTTATATGGTATTTAATTTTTTCAAAAATTCGACGCTCAGGAAATTATTAAAAAATCACTATTGAAAAATTTAGAAGTTTTGATACAAAATATAATATAAATTTTATCAAAATAATTTTCTAAATATGTATATTTTCACTTTTAAAATAATAATTGACATTTATTGAGAAGTTTTGGGTAATTTTACAATAACAAATTTCAAACCATTATAAAAATTTCATTTTACGAGATAAATAGTTTGAGATCATTTATATTTTATTAAAATTATTTATTAATAATACTTTATTAAAATATTATTTATTTAAAAGAATCCATTAATTCCCCAAAATAAATTCTATAATTGAATTTTAATATTACCAAAAAATACAGATTTTTTATTGTATAAAAATAAAAATAATTTATAAATTAACAATAATGAGAACATATTAACATTATTTTATTGAAAATATAGGATACATATTCATATTATTATGGTGTTGACACATATCACTTTAATACAAGATAAAATTCACTAAGAGTAAGTTGTGTGATAGTGAGACTTTCATGGGGTGGTTCGGCATACATGGTTTGGGTCATGATCTCGATAAACATGAACTTCTCCCATAACAGGTTTCTATTATGTTTTAGTTGTTGGAACACATATTAGGATTGTTGAAGGGAAAATCTCAAAGATGTTATCTCCCTCATAATCTTTGATAAATGGGATTTATGGGGTACGATCCTACTGGTTGAGGCCATCACTTCCTTTTTATGTGCCAATTGGATTTGTTAAAACCCAATATTTATAATAATCATGTGGGAATGTTCAATAGATATATTATAAATGGTAATAATGCTTAATGGTCATTTAAATATGATAGGATATAATAAAAAAATAAGTTCATGTTCTTTCTAAAACCATAATACATAATAAGATATTTAATTAAATCAAAAGGGGAATTTTATTTATTATAGTTAGGGTTGTTATACAAAAGAATTATAAATGTGCAACCAATGTGACTAATGAATAAAATAATTCTGAAACCTTAAAGAGAATAATGATTTCATCCAAATTCATTGAAAACTATTCCATTGAATGTTGAATATAATTTTTGTATATTTTATTATAAATAGAACCACATTCAAATAGTAAGAATCATTTCCATCACTAATGATCTAAAAGTTATGATGAATATTTTTGTTACATCTTGTTAGACTAAGAGATATTACATATAATTATTTAGTGGGTATTTTTTTAAAGGCATCCACTATGATGATATTCTATAAATTATTTAATAATTTCTATGTTTGTAATTATTTGTCTGATTAATCATGATCAAGGGATATTCGAATTTAGAGAGATAGAGGAGTATCATATCTGGTGGGATCAAGGGTTCCCAAAGATAGGAAAACAAATACTTATATTGATCATTGTATATAGGGCCTTCATTCTATAAGAAAGACATGTCTTTATGTTTAGGTGCAAATTATGGATACCTAATGTTTGGGTTATTTAATTCATTAACACTTAATATTAATGTGTAGATCATCTTATAAAAGATATCATAAGTTTTGTTATATAATTTTTATAAGATATGTTATTAATTATTTTTAAAATTTTATTTTTCCATTTTTCATAATAAAGAATGATTATATTTTTAATTATAAACTTTTATAAATGCCGAATTAGACAAACACATCATCTAATAACCTACTTAAGTAGGTTGGTGAAAATTTTATTTTTTATTTTATAAACTACAATCCAACCCCATACTAAACTACTTACTCTTTAGATCCTAAAATACATAGGTTGAAGACACGTGTGTGTGACCTTCATGATGAGTTATTTTTACAAATGGAATTAAATTAGAAAGTAACCATTCATGTGTGGTTATCATCGTTATAATATTAACTTCTTTCTCTTAAATGCCTTAACCCATTTCTAGACTGTCATATTTGACTTTAGGAAAATCTACCTCTTGCGAATGAGAAATAATCCTAGTGGGTATCAAAATGAGTGTTTACATTGACCTCTATTAAATTAAATTTCATTAATTATTAGAATAAACATTATTCTCAAGACTAAGGAATAATTTTATTCATGATTTATTGATCGCAAATACTTTCAAGGTAATTAATATTTATTTATTTATTAATTAATAAGTTGTTAAATTTTGCAGATATTTAATGAATAATTATTCTCTAGACTATCAATATAGTATTTATTTTATTTAATAAATATTTAATAAATATTTATCTTCCATACTGAGTATAATATTTAATTATGAAAAAAATATTTAATTAAATATTTATTTCAGGTTTTCAATAAAAGTCGATGAGGTTGAGTGGACCATGATAGTGTCCAATGATTAATTTTAATTAAAAAGATGATAAAATAATATTTCTCTTTACTGTAGTTGGTGCATTCCATAAAAAAATATTATTATTATTATATGGTATGGTGTCAGATAATGTTTATTATATTATTTAAGGACCACTGTGAAATTAAATAATATTTTTAACCTTAACTCTAACTCTCTAAATATATGGTGATGTCCATTGTGTAGGAATAATCGAGAATAGAAAATAATTGTGCCAAAAAAATTCTACCTAGACTCCTCCTTCTCACATCCTCTCAAAAAAGAGAAGAACATGAGAGAATCCTTCAAACCTAAAGGAAACTGAAGAGATCAAGACCAAGAAAACAATTTGATTGTTCCACCACACTAGCACCCGACATTCCCTCAGTTTTGTTTGGAGATCAAAGGACCGCATATGGATCCCCACTAGAGGGGCTCTACTTTGGGTTCTCCCTATGCAAAGATGGTAATCCGAAATAAGATTTCAAATGATCAACAATTTCAAAAAACAATGATCATAAGATGAGGTATTCATTCTTCCAATCTATTTAAATGGATTATAAATTTATTCTGAAAAAGATCATATCCAGGTTCTGGGATTTCTATGTTAATATTTAATGGAAAATATCATTGTCCTTTAATTTTGGAACAATTGGTGAATGATCCATCGAATGTGAAAAAATTCTCAATGGTTATTCACCTAAAAGAATCTTTCACTACATCCATAATATTTAAGTGTTATCTGGGCAGGTCATGATAAAATTTATAATTATTTATTTATTTATCGTATAAATGAAATTGTGGTAAGTTTTAATTTCATGATTTTCCATTCATCAATATGAATTTTACTTACCATGATTTTTACATTTTAATATTATTTTTTCAAGATTCATATTTTCTTAATGCCTAATAATAGATGAATAATGATTAGAGATGTCTTTGGGAGGTTCTCAAGATTTTAGCTAGTAGACTGGGTTATACAACATGTAGCTAGAGTACACATTGTTTACCCAACTTCACTACACCTGGACATGTTGCAGGATACATTGTGCATCGAGGAGTTATTACACATGGTGCATTAATTGTACACTCTGTGTTGACTGGTCCAACTTGACACATGGTTTTTTGGAATACATGATGTGTACCAAGCGTACACATAATGTACTCTACATGGTATAGTAGTGAAATTCATGCTAATTATGTCATCAAATACACGGTTTAATAGCGTGTGATATTGACACCCACTAACATTAATGAAATACACATCATATTTATATTGTACATGTTATATAAACCATTAATTAATGCATCCAAAGAACATTACAAGTCCATCAGTGAGTTACAAGAACACACGGAAAGTGGACCACATGTCATGTTGGTTGTTAGTTCACATTATGTAATCTGACCGATATACACCCTGAAACCTCGAGCATTTATACTAGGCACATGGAAACATACCACTGGATGTGCATCTCATTAGTTCAATCATGTAATGTGATCTAGGTACACACTAAATCCTTATGAATTTATCCCAGATACACGACAATCAAGGAACACAACATGTAGTTCATTTCTACATGATTTTTAATCTCCCAATAAATGTAAAAAATTATGTTATATTAAAATAATTAATTATAGTATTAAAAATATAATGACAATGTTGTAACCTGATATGTTTGACTACATAATAAATGTTTTTAATAATTAATTAATTCTTAATTAATTTAATGTAATTATATATAATTATAAATTATACAATTTTATTTGTCCTGAATGATTTTATAATGGATAATAGACCATGAATGGTCATTATGATAAAGGAAATTAATTAATAAAAGTTTATTTATCTTAATAATAATTATTTAAATGAAGTGAATTCTAGGAAAGTGTACATTTGGATATTTTTTCATGTCTACGAATGATCATGAGCTATAACCATACTTGTGCATGTGTTGGTGAAATTAAATTTAATTACTTTCAGGCATTGTGAAATTATTTATTATTAAATTAAGAATGATGTGATTTGTTTTCTCCATACCTATTTTATTATGTAGAACATGTGTTTACCAGGTTCTTTATGTAATTTACCTTTCTTAATCCTTCAGTTCTCCTCACCTATGTGTTGTTTAAAACATGTGTAATAAAATGAGTATCTCAAGGGACATGGAGGCAGTTTAAGACCGAACCAAGATGAACCCAACCCAAGTGATGCAATGTCGATAGGTGGAAGGATACAACTCATTCCAATATTAGTACAAGTAGTTCTTACAAAGGGTCATTGACTCATATATTTTTCTCTCAATAAATCAGCTGTTATTTATTTTTGGGGTTCAATACTATGATCACATAAATAAAGAGGCTCATATAAAAATATAGAATTAAAATAAATGGATTATTAGTAAATTTTTTATTAGAGCATGGGTAATAAATTAATTAAAATACATTTAATATTAATAATATATGTAAAGGATAAAATAATAAAAATTTATGCATAATAAATAAAAATTTATCAACTTAATAAAAATTCAAACCACATCTTCTAGTATATTATTAGGAATGAAACTATAGAACTAAATGTTTGAATAAATCTCATTGGCACACTTACTGTTATTAGGGAGTTCTTATGAAAGTGTAGGATTAACTTAACTAATTTACATCATGATAAGTATCTCTCACAAGACTTGATGTAATGTGGAGGCAGGTGTTAAGGAAATTATAGTAAGGGTTTCTATATTATGGAATCCACTTAATGGATCGGGATGTTTCAATCCTGCAGTCAAAAAAGACCAACCTACCTAAATACCTTTGATTAAATGATTGGGCCCCCAATTAGGTTAATATTTATGATGCTTTAGCTGGGGCGCACGTGTCCGTCTCATTAAAGGACGAGAGGTGTGGTTTTTCCCCGCATTACTGCTTTCCAAAGGTGGGCGGAATCCACTCCTTATTTAAGGACGTCTGCTCTATAATCGAAATAGGATAATGGGATGTCATTTCTTCCTTCTGTGGATTCCTCCTCGGAACTCGTCCTGTAGTCTGGGTCTCCCTCATAGACTTAAGACATTGTTTGTGAAACTCTTCCTGGTGTCATATCTTCATGGACACCATTTAATTACACTGTTTCTATCAGGACATTCCAAGGGTTCTGGTTGGGGGAGTAGTCACGTTGGGCATCACTGGCGTGCCTGCACACTGGGGGATTGGCGTGTCTGTCTTATGTCACTTATAATAGGGATTCTCGAGGGCACGGATGTCTGAGGAATCCCACATTGAACGCAGAGAATCGTATTCCATTGGCATGATTCTGAGGTTTTCCTCATCTTCCTGTGTTTAACATGGGGTACGTGATCGCGTTGTCGAGCATGTCAAATTAGTTGTTTAATTTTGAATAGAATTTCTGCAGTATAGCCGCAACCCTAGGCCATCTCTTAACGGAGCCTTAGATCATTAATTTAAAAAGTGGGTTCTAATTATGAAATTAGAAGTGGAATGTGGTTCTATTAAACTTGTGGGTTTGATGATTAAAGATGAAAATAGAAAATGAAAGCGATAAAACAAAGTAGAAATGAACAAGATTAATTAAGTGTGATCAACCTGGGGTGCTCTCATGATGTTTATACTTCATCACTTCATGATATAGGGTAATGATCTTTTAATCCCTATTTTGTAACACCATGAACCATAATGTTACTATGTTTATACTTGGATACCTCCTAGGGTTCAGTCGAAAGAACATAATGATTCACCGGACATAGTTGATGATCGGGTGACTGTGTTTGACTTCATAAACGAAACTCACCGAGCCAACACATGAAAAACACAATGTGTTGTCTAGGTTTGTATGTTATTTCTTTTTGATTCCATCAAATAAATTTACCTGGCCTTGATAGTGATTATGTGAGTTCAATTGACCAATATATATCATACAAACACCGCAAATTGAATGTGGAAAAGAAAGTGGTGAACGGTGTGTGAAACATCACATGTATGGGTACCCCCAAACAAGATCACATGAGTTGATCATGACATACCAGTACATAACTCAATAAAATTAAAAGATATGATGAAGAAAAACAACATAAAACCTGGAATTAAAAATATCATGCAATATATTACAAACATGTACCTCAATATTACATCGCATTCCTCCACGGGTGATCACAAGGGGTTTAAAAACCCATGGGAGGGGAGGAAGAAGATGATTCTGAAGTAACACTTACCATAGCCTACAGAACATATAAAGATGATGATAATACCTCTTTGGGACTCTAAAATGTCAGCACCTTGTCTCTGGTTCAAACTCACAAATGGGGTTCCCAAGGTTCCAATTTATAGGCAAAGTAGGATGTGGTTTTGGGCACCCTGATTTCGATAATCTTCTTGGTCCATAGTTTTGGCTAGTTAGAAAGTCATTAATCACTTTGGAAAAAACTAAAAAGTTGTTGGGAGACACCTTTTCTACCTCCATGTAAATGTTGGCGACTGGAAATATAATATAATAATACATATTTTCCAAATACAGAGGCAAAGTTTTGACCCCTTCCAGATACACTTTATTGGACATATCAGTTTGAATGGGCTTATTAATGAATGAATCGGGATTCGGTTCCTTCATATGAAATAAATCTAATGAAATTTTGGACCATCCCACAAAGTTTCAGTCCATTTGAATTCACGTTTATGTAGTATCATGCATTTTAGTCCACTGGTGTTCTTGGATCATCTGCAGATTGGCCCATCTTTCTTGGACTTCATCATGGTCCTCCAAATCACCTCCACCTACAATATAATTATAAAAACAAGTAACATTTACCTTTTTAACAGTGCTAAACACTAAATAATTTAATCAAACATGGTGTAAAATGTTTTATTATATTTTTAATTTTGAATACAATACCATTTTAATATATTTGTATAATAGTGAAGTATAACAATGAATCTTGGTACGATCACACCCCCACATCTAAACATTTTCACTCATGGTCAATGCATAATATCCTAATCATGTCCCATTCCTAATTAAAATATGTGAAAAAATCCAATATTCTTTGGAAATTAAATTCATCATGTCTCATTTATGGAGTCAATTTTCGTATCATTTTTCATTTCTTGCATTCAAATTTGTTCAACTTCATTTGTTAACCCATGCAACATGTTGCAACCAACCTCACCTAAAAATTTTCCTTCTTCACTCATGGAACATATGAAAGTGGATCTATGCTCTTTCCTTATAGTTCATTAGATCTTACCATATTATTGGAAAGATTCTATTTTCTCTACCGGTAGGAACTAGTGCACTACTCAAGAGGACTTTCAACAGGTTGTTGTGAGGTTCAAGGGTTGGTAGGATTTAATTTTTAAAAATTTGAGGCTGAACAGGAGTGTTTAATCTCTTATGTACAAACCATGTCAAAATTCAGCAAGTTTTCACAATTAATATACACACTCAACACCACACAAAGTTTATCACCTCCAACTCACTCTCCCCATTGACCATTTTGTGGGTCACAACCAAACAATGAAAAATAATGTGTAAACATCCACTTTCTCTATTTTTTGTGTTCTGTTTCTATTTTTCAATGTATAGAACTATATTTTTTTTTGTTTTTTTGGAGATAAATATGGAAACATGTATCAAACAAAGATGTAATATGGCTTGTAAACCCATTGCCTAAGGTAAATGTAGGAACCCTTTATATCAACCTATAATAATGATTCTATCCCCAGAATTCCCATAAAAACACCCTCCCACCCACACAAGCTGAAAATAAACAAGAGTATACACAAGGGATGGGAATTTTGGGATAAATTAGCTTGTAATTTTGCTACCTAACAGGAATTTAATGGTCTCTAAGGCTTAAAAAGGATAAAATGTAAAGGTTTCGAAAAATAGAGGATAATTGTACAAAGAGCTTTTCAATAAATGATTGACTCTATCATGAATGTGACATACTTGAATCTTATGGCTTCAAATAGAATCAAGGAAAGTTCTAGTTTCTCTACATAACCCGAGACACTCAAGAATGTTATTAAAAGGAAGAATATACAATAAAGGGCTTATAATGTTTCTTGGGTAAGGGATTAAAATATTGGTCAGTGCTATTGAGGCATGGGTTTCAAAAATCCATTAGTCACATAATAATGGTTTTAAAATAAAAATTATAGAAAAATATTTCATATCAACATTCATTTGAAAAATATTTTTCCAAAAAACAGTGGATTTTTAAACACAATCGACTCAAGCATGATAAATGATTTTGGATATTCTTTTTAAGATCATTTTTTATTTTAAAACACAAAATAAGGAAAAATAAATAAAAAATGAAAACACTATTTTTTTGTTTTATTTAATTTTAATTTTTTGGTTTTTTTTCATTAATACTAACTATGACATGTCACCCTCCCCCACACCTAAAAGTTACATTGTCCTCAATGAAATTATTTTATATAAATAGAAAAGTAAATAAAACGTAGGGATAAGGGACAATCTGCTAAGTGGTTTCATATGTGGCATCTATTAGTTGGATATCCTCCACGAAATGCTTTGGAAAATCTTTAAAGAAGTGTTTCTTCCTATGCCCATTTAATGTAATCCTTTGTCTAATCTTCTCATGAAAAACCTGTATAGTAACAAAAGGGTACACATCAGTAATGGTATAAGGACCGAGCCATCATGAATGAAGCTTACCTAGGTGGAGATTTAGCCTGGAATTATACATGAGAACATTCTCACCAATATGGAACTTCCACTAAATAATCATGCAATCATGTATTTCTATTGTCTTCTCTCTATATATTTGGGAGTTCTCATATGCATCATGTCGAATTTCTTCTAACTCATGAATATTCATCTTTCTATGCTCACCTACATATGAAATATTCATATTACATTTTTAACAACCCAATATGCATGGTGTCCTACCTCCACTGGGAGGTGGCAAGGCTTTCCAAACACAATTTTGTATGGTGACATTCCGTTTGGGGTTTTAAAAGCTATACTGTATGCCCAAAGTGCATCATCCAAGCACAAAATTAATTCTTTCATATTGGACTTTACCATTTTTTCCAAGATTCTCTTAACTTCCCGATTTGAGATTTTGGCTCATCCATTAGTTTACGGGTGATATGTTGTAGATACTTTATGAACAACCCTGTACTTACATAGAAAATTTTCATATTGTGATTACAAAAATGTGAACCCTGATCACTAATGATGAATCTTGGTATACCAAACATACTACAAATATGGGACCATACCAAATCAACAACCACTCAAGAGTCATCGTTCATAGTGGAATTTTCTTCCACACATTTAGATATGTAGTCAATAGCCAATAATATTTACACAAATCCAAATGAATTTGGAAAAGGCCCCATGAAGTCAATTCCCCATGCATCAAAAATTTCACAGAATAACATGGACTGTTAGGGAATTTCATTCCTCTTAGAGATATTGCCTGTGAATTGACAATGACTACATGACTTACAAAATCTATTGGCATCCCAATACAATGTTGGCCAATAAATTCCAAAGTCAAGGACCTTTCAAGATTTACTTTGAGAACCAATGTGGCCCCCATATGACACGGTGTGGTAGAAGGTCAAAACAGAGGTGAACTCATGGTCAGGGACACCCCAACGAACTACTTGGTCCCCACAAATTCTCCACAAATATGGGTCATCATAAATGTACCACCGAGAATAATTCTTAAGTCTCTGGGATTGTGAAGTGCGGAAAATAGTAGGGACCCTAAATGTTGCTAGAATATTCACAATTTCCGCATGCCATGGGGTAAGGTCCACATCATCAAAAAGGTTCCCATGAGGGAAAGAATTCTCCAATGGGAAGGGTTGAGTCAACATGATGGTCTAATAGTTGGGAAATCCTAATAATGTGGTCAGCTACAAAATTTCCCACTCCTCTCTTATCTCTAAACTCAAGGTCAAAATCCTGGAGGAGGAGCATCCACCAAACGAGGTGAGGATTAGCTTCAGGTTTCATTAGGAGAAAACTAAGGGAAACATGATTAGAAAAGACTATGATTTTTGACCCAATAAGATATGAATTGAATTTCTCTAAGGAAAAAACAATATAAATATGTTCTTTTTCAGTGGTTATGTAAAACTTTGGGGTTTGATGATTAAAGGTAAAAAGAGAAAATGGAATCGATAAAACAAAGTAGAAATGAACTAGATTAATTTAGTGTGATCAACCCTGGGTACTCTCATGATGTTTATCCTTCATTGCTTTATATTATATGGTCAGGATCATTTAATCCCTAGTTTGTAACACTAAGAACCAAAATGTTACTGAGTTTATACTAGGATACCTCCTAGGGTTCAGCTGAAAACACACAATGATTCATCGGACGCCCCCGATGACTATGTGATTGTGTTCAACTTCATAACTAAAACTCACTGAGGCAACAAACGAATAACTCTATGTGTTTTCTAGGTTTGTATGTTATTTCTTTGTGATACCATCGAATAAAGGTACATGGCCTTGATAGTGATTATGTGAGTTCAATTGACCAATATGAACCACAAAACTATAACGACCCATACTTTACATACATTGTTATTACTTAAAAATTGAAGCATACTTATTACAACATATAACAAAACCATTAAAGGACCGTATAGGTATAGTGTCTTTAGAAACTAGGAAACATAAACAACTAAGTTCATAAAGTGTCTACACTATCTCCTAATTATTTCATCATATCTATTGTCCCTTTTGGAATATCTTACTTAATAATATTCTTCCGGACTTGGGGAAAGAAAACATACAAAAGGGTGAGCTCAAATTCTTAGTAAGGGTAAACAAAATAAATATCAATCACATAATATTCATAAAAACATAACATTTTGGAAATCGTAACCTGCAAAAGAGATCATAATTTCATAAATGGGATAAATCATAGTAGTGAAATTTACTCCCAATAATCATAACTTAAAACATTATACTTTGTGTAATACACACATATCATAGATAATCATTTATTATTAGTAAAGTTTCATTGCCAAGACTATCTTAGTGGACAAATTCCATTTCTGAACCGAGTTCTTTTCTCTTTTCAGTCCTGTTTCACTGAACCGGTTTAACCTGCCGTTCCAGCCATGTCTATCTCATGAGATATAAAATCTTTACCCAATGCATTGGAGGGAGATATAGGTCCCACCCATATCATAATGATTCCATTCTTATGTGTTCCATAAAATCATAAACCATACATCATAGCATAGCCCATGTAATAAAAATGGGATTCTTAAACATCATGAAATCATAAAACAAATAATATATGATAAAGGAATTCATAAAAATAATTTCATAACAACATAATCAAATCAATGTAATAATAGGGATAGAAACAGAACCCTTTGTTATCTTAGATGGAAAATAATTTTTGATAAAACAATTGAACTCCATTCTTGAGGAAAATATCTTTTCTACTTCAAAAACATTTTCCTTTCTTAACATGTCATAAAATTTTAAACTAAAATAATTTGATTAAAAATAAACTTGAAAACTTGTAAAGGATGATTCTTGGAAATAATGTTTTAAAAATCCATTCATGCTGTATAAGTTAAAAAAACATTGTTCTCGTACTTTTGTCGGAAAAGTCAAAAAGTACCTCATACGAAAAAAGAAAAAAGATTCCTTTCATATCTTTTACTAAAAACTCACCGAAGGGTAAAAATGGATTTAAACAATTGTAGGAGGATGGAAATAATATTACATATTGAGGAAACATGGATGTGGATGATAAAATACAACCTAGTAAATACCAAAGTATAAACAATCTCGGATAAAAATGAGATTGTGATATTTCCCTTACCTTAGGTCAGATTTGCCTCGTAAGTGTCTGAATCTCCTGTATAATGATTTAAATAATATTATTGACTTATTCCAGAATCATAATTATTGTTATGATATTATATATGGTCATATTCTTAGCTTCTTAGTAGAAATATTTCATTGCTACTTGTTATTTGGGTGTTTATAACTTTTTGTTCTTATGCGTGTTTTGTCGAATAAATTATTATTATTCTCTTTAGGTTATAGATACATAATTTCCAGAATGGTATTAATGTACTATATATCATATTTATTCATTCAATTCATTTATATAATCATTGTGCAATGAAGATCATGTAGAACGAATTGCATCACATCGTGGAGACGGTATTCCGTACGTACGCACGAGCGAGGATATCGTTCCCATGATCGTGGAATTGTATTGGAGTGTATGTATAATATTTCAGAATCAATATCACTTTACAATAATCATATATAGTAATTATTTACACCATTATACCCATCCAAGTAAGGTGGTGGGGGAAAATAGATTACACCACAGCGTGGAGACGGTATTCCGTATGTACGCATGCACGGTGATTTCGTTTTCCGTAGGATGGATAGATGGTGAAATAGGTTTGTTTCATACTTATAATAACATATCAGTATATGATTGATACTGATGTTATTACTTCATAATTAAACAACTAAATAAGAAGAAGTTGAAGAAGAAATAATTTGGAAAGGATCGGTAATGGATATTACCTCTCTTTTTTTTGACGCGCCACTTCTTAACCTCCTCTTAGGGCACTAGGGTTGGTCTTTGAAGAAGACCAGTACCTCTAGGATGATTCTATGGAAGTGGATAGGATAAAGTGGAAGGGTTTTGTCCGAGATTGAAGGCTCAAATTGGTGTAAAGAGGCGAGGGAGGAGGTTCCCTTTTATAAGGGAGGAGAGGGGCACCTTTGGAAATATAAGAATTATTGGTTTATATTAAATACCAACCCCACTTAAAAACTTCCAAAATGACTCATATCCGAAGATTAGATGAGATAGAGTTGTAATCTCATCAACCAATAAAATTTATACATGTTAGGAATTTATTTTAAACACTATCAACTTTATGTATCCTTATTTATCAATTTAATTTTATTTGTGGTAATAATATTCTAAATTTTAAATTATTATAAATAATTACATATGTGTTGTGAATTTTCCATAATTTGACACTTTATGACATTGTCGACCTTATAAATTTTATTTTATAATTTTTAAATATTTATGTGATTTTTAAACAATTATATAATATGTTTTTTTTATAAAATAACAATAGTGTCAATTTTGACACTATTCATTTATTTGAATTTAAATAAAATATATACAAATGATATGTTCGAAATATAAGCTTTAATAGATTAATACAACGTCATATGTATCTAGAAAAGTATTTTGGCACATTAAATAGTTCATATAATATTTATTTTAATATTTTTAAAACAATTTATTTGATATTTTAATTAATAAATAAATTTCAACATCACTATTGTGGCATAATTAATGATAATTATTTAATCCCTAAAAATTCTAAATAAATTTCTATGATGTAGATAATTGTATTATCTTTCTGTAGACTATTCCTGTTCGAAGTTTCTTTATGTTTATAACCAAATTACATTTATTATACATATAAGATTTAAGAAAGTGACATGTTGTCACATTCTTTGGTTTTAATGATAATTAAATTATTTTCATGGAACAAAGTCTATTAAATGAATCTAATCTGACCCTTAGGTGATATGGGTCGACTTTTAGTCATCCAATAGGATTTTTTCAGGTGTTAGGGTAATTTTATAATCTTATATTTACCCTTAATTACCCGATTTACCTTTAACTATGGTAAATAAAATTTACCGTAATTACTATTCATAATGCCCAAAAATAAAAAGTAGCCTATTAACATAATTCGGACCCACTGATTCTGAATATGGAATCCATTTTTCAAAATTCAAAACATATAAGTTCCAGTAATTAATTTAAATCAAATCCCATTGTTAAGAAAACGGGTTTTAGAAGTTAAAACATTGCCAAAGATTGAAATGTTTTTACCTTTGAATTCAATGTGAAATTAATGCTAATGATATACATTATATTAAATGGTAAAAATATATTATTTATATACTTTAAAAACATTAAATATTATAATTTAACCATATAAATTATCTCAATGAAAAAAGTTGTTTTTAATTAAAAATTAGTGTATTTTTACTATTCATAAAAATATGAAAGTTATCAGAAAAATATCAAAAATTTATCCCAAGTAAATTTTTATATCCTGATTCAAAAGAAGAATTTTATTTTGTCAAATTGAACTTATAAACATGTAAAAAAGTAGATTTAATGTGGGTGCACCATCAAAAGGCGGAAAAACTGCATTTTTTGATAAATACTTATTTTACCCAAAAACAATTATTTTGTTCTCTTACCATGTTCTAGAAAATGTGTAAGATGAATAATAATGTTGTAAAATTTAAAATTCAGTTAATACTATTCATAACGGCTAGTTTATAATATTATAATAATATACCGTTGTTTAGTGGAACTCGGTATTGCGTACTACACACGCTATCGAGGAAGGTCGCGATTGCATGTAGCGAAAGATTCCTTTGATGATTTATATAACATAAAAACAAAATATTTCTCATAAAAGTCTCGGCTGTTACATTCTACCCCCCTTAAAATGAATTTCGCCCTCGAAATTCGTCAATTTGTAACAAACAGATGAGGATACCTCTCCCTCATCATATCCTCAAGCTCCCATGTAGCTTCTTCTAATTGGTGGTTCCTCCATAAAACATTCACCAAGTGAGTGGTCTTGTTTCGTAGGACTTTTTCACTATGATCCAAAATCTCTATCCGTTGTTCTTCATAAGAAAGATCTTTCTCCAGCAGTACAACTTCTGAGCTGAGTACATGTGATGGATCAGGTATGTACTTTCTCAGGAGAGATACATGGAACACATCATGAAATTGAGAGAGATTCGGTGGAAGCGCCAATCGGTTATCTACATTCCCAACATGATCCAGTATTTCGAAAGGACCGATATATCTAGGGCTCAACTTCCACTTCTTTCCAAATCTCATGACCCTCTTCCATTGAGATATTCGTAAGAACACTTTATCACCCATTTCAAACTCTAGGTCTTTTCTTCGGTTGTCGGTATAACATTTCTGTCGACTCTGAGCTGCTCTTATGTGTTGTTGAATAGATCGGACCTTTTCTGCCATCTCATCAACAATATCAAGTCCTAATAGCTTTCTTTCCCCAACTTCATCCCAGCAAGTTGGAGTCCTGCATTTCTCTCCATAGAGAGATTCATAAGGATCCATCTGAATACTGGAGTGAAATCCATTATTATAAGAAAATTCCACCAAAGGTAGGTGTTGATCCCAACCACCTTTTAAATCCATAGAGCAAGCTGTCAACATATCTTCTAGAGTTTGAATTGATCTCTCAGACTGACTGTCTGTATGAGGATGATAAGCAGTGCTGAAACTCAACTCTGTATCCAGAGTACGCTGAAGACTTTGCCAGAACTTTGAGGTAACCTGGGAACCCGATCAAATATAATAGAAAGTGGTACTCCATGCAATCTTACCACTTCCTTTACATATATCCTGGCAAGATGATCCTGAGATAAATCCTCTCTAATAGCGATGAAGTGTGCAGACTGTGTAAGACGATCAACTATGACCCAGATAGCATTATTGCCTTTGGATGTTTTAGGAAGTCCTATGACAAAGTCCATAGTGATTTTTCCCATTTCCATTCCGGTATGGGTAATGGTTGTAACATCCCCTTAGACATCTATCTCTCAGCATTAACTTGCTGACAAACCAAGCATCGAGAGACATATTTAGCAACATCTCTTTTCATGCCATCACACCAGAAGTACTCTTTCAGGTCCCTATACATCTTCGTGCTTCCAGGATGAATAGAGAATGAAGAACTATGATCCTCATCCAGCAGCTCCTTCTTTAATTTGGGGATGGGAGGAACACAAACCCGATTCCTGAACTTTATTATCCCATCACAATCAAGGTTGAATTCAGGAACATTTCTCACCTTCTTTTGTAACTCTACATCTTCTTTCTGCGCCTATTTAAACTTCATATGTATATATGGTTGAACATTCATTTGAGAATGATTTTATTTTTCCCTTTCCATTATAATTCCATGATCCATCCATTGTAAATCCATAAATATTGGATCTTTTGTGATCCTCGTCATGGATAAACTGGCATGGTCTTGTCGTCTTAATGCATCTGCCACCTTGTTTGCTTTCCCAGGGTGGTAATTGATTGAGCAGTCGTAATCCTTAATCAGCTCCAACCATCTTCTTTGGTGCATATTCAACTCCTTTTGTGTGAAAATATACTTTAATCTTTTATGATCAGTATAAATATCACACCTTTCACCATAAAGGTAATGCCTCCAAATCTTTAATGCAAAGATTACCGCAGCTAACTCCAAATCACGAGTTGGGTATTTTTTCTCATGTATTTTCAATTGTAGTGAGGCATAAGCGATGACCATATCATTTTTCATAAGAACACACCCCAATCCCTTCTTGGATGCATCACTGTAGATCACAAACCTTTCTCCACTACAAGGCAGTGTGAGCACAGGGGCACTGGATAACCTTCTTTTCAACTCCTTGAAATTCTTTTCACATTCCTCCGTCCAAATAAACCTAACTCCTTTTCGAGTCAACCTGGTGAGTGGATTAGATAATCTTGAAAAATCTTTCAGAAAACTTCTTTAATATCCAGCCAAACCAAGAAAACTTTGGATCTCATTTACTGTTGTTGGTCTCGACCATCTTTCGATAACCTCTGTTTTTGCTGGATCCACAGATATCCCCTCTTTTGAGATTATGTTACCCAAAAATGAAACTCTTTGAAGCCAAAATCCACACTTGGTAAATTTGGCATAAAGCTTCTCCTTTCTCATGGTCTTCAATATAATTCTCAAGTGATCTGCATGTTCTTCCTTGCTGAATATACAAGAATATCGTCTATAAAGACTACCACAAACTAATCAAGATAGTCTCTAAAGACTCTATTCATCAGATCCATGAAGATAGCAGGGAAATTAGTAAGAGCAAATGGCATCACTATAAATTCATAGTGTCCAAACCTTGTACGGAAAGCCATCTTTGGTATATCCTCCCTTTTGACCCTTAATTGGTGATAACTTGAACGAAGATCAATCTTGGAAAAGTATTGAGCTCCTCGTAGTTGGTCAAATAAGTCATCAATGCGTGGGAGAGGATATTTTTTCTTGATAGTGATCTTGTTAAGTTCTCGATAATCAATGCAGAGTCTCATTGATCCATATTTATTCATAACAAATAGAACAGGTTCTCCCCAAGGTGACACACTAGGGCATATGAATCCTTTATCAAGATTATCTTGGAGTTGCTTCTTCAATTCCTGCAACACAATTGGGGCCATTCTATAAGGTGTCTTTGAAATAGGCAAAGCACCCGGTACGAGTTCTATTGAAAACTCAACTTCACGATTTGGTGGAATACCCGGCAATTCCTCCGGAAAGACATCATCAAACTCCCGTACAATGGTCATATTATTAATCGTGAGTTTCTCACCAACCATTTGAGATAAATAACATTCATTTAGTGGAATCAAGACCCATAAGATGGAAGAAATTTCCACTATAAGGTTATGTTCATCCTTGCATCGATAGACGATCATAGATTGATCTGGAATATGAAATGTGACTTCCCTTATTTAGCAATTGATATGAGCTCTATATAAAGAAATCCAATCCATGCCAAGAATCACATCAAATTCCACTATAGGATGGATCACAAGATTTGTAGGAAGCACTTTCCCACAAACTTCAATCGGAGAAGAATTATAAACTTTTTATGCAACTGTTGTGCCATTAGTGGTTGTCACAGCTAACTCAACATCTTATTGTTGAGGTAATACGGTGATATCCTTAGAAAAATCTTCAGAAATAAAAGAGTAGGTGGATCCAGAATCAAATAAAACATTTGATACTTTAGAGTGGATGGTAAGTGTACCTTTCACCACATCATTATCGTACTCCACATCGCTGATAGAAATTGGATGTGACTTTCCTTTTCTTTAGCCTTAAGAGTTTGTTGACGTCGACCATCATCATCAACCCTTGGATTTGGGCATTGAATGGCATAATGCCCCATCTCATTTCACATGAAACATTGAAGTGTAGTAGGTTCATTCTGTGTGTCCCTTCCTTTGTTTGTATCATTAGACATCTTCTTCCCATCATTGTGGCATTCAAATGCCCGATGACCTTCCTTTCCACATTTGAAACATTTACTTGTCCCTTTCAGACAACTCCCTCCATGTTTCTTTCCACACTTTGAGCATAAGGGAAAGCTCATCTTCTTTTCAGTGTGCTCTTTATATTTTCCTTTGAATTACATTTTCCTCTTCTTATCAAACCCATATGACTGATGGATTACTCTAATCTACATCTCGACTTTGAGATCACATCGAATGATTTCCTCGTAACTATTGAAGTCCCTTATGGCTAACGCCCTTTGAAGACTTTGTTTTAAGCCACTAAAGAATCGATCGATCTTACTCTCAGGTTAGATAATAATACTAGAAGCATACCTTGCATGTCTTGTAAAATTTTCTTCATAGGTACCAACAGATTCATCATCCTTTTGCTTTAGTTCAAGAAACTACTTCTCCAAATTTGTTCGAAGAATACGAGGGAAGTACTTATTGAAAAATAAGTTCTTGAACTCATCCCATTCCATGGACTCTATTTCATCTCTTGGCCTCGTATTCTTGATAAGATTCCACCATTGATCAACATCACCTTCAAAACGATACACTGCTAAGATGACTTTATCATGTTCATAACATTGAAGAACTGAAAATATCTTTTCAGTAGTACTGATCCATTGTTAAGAAACTAATGTATCAGTAGACCCGCTGAAAGAAGGTGGATGCTGCCTCATGAAGGATTCAACATAATGTTTCTCCTTCCTTTGCTCGTTTGGATTTCCTGCATGATTCATAGCTTGAGAAAGTTGTGTGAGCATGGCTACAAGATTTCTCATTCCAGCTCCCATAATGTTTGGTTGCTCAAGGGGACAATCATTGCATTGCTCGTCGCATTCCGCATTAACACAGTTCCTTCGGGTTCCATCCATTGACTAAAACCAAGAAGAATAGTGTGAGAAACACTAATAATAATAGGAAAACCACATAATCAAGAATAAAATTTCACACTTAAGGTCTTATCCTAGGTTATTCATGGTCATTTCTAAAACACTATGATTGTGTTCTATGCTTAGACTTTTCCTCAGGGTTTTTAATAAGGCTTTCACATCCTATTTTCCAAAGGTATATTATACCTTTCCTCTGATACCAACTATAACGACCCATACTTTACATACATTGTTATTACTTCAAAATTGAATCATACTTATTACAACATATAACAAAACCATGAACGGACTATATAGGTATAGTGTCTTTAGAAACTGGGAAACATAAACAACTGGTTCATAAAGAGTCTACACTGTCTCCCATTTATTTCATCATATATATAGTCCCTTTTGGAATATCTTACTTAATAAGCTTCTTCCTGACCTGGGGAAAAACATACAAAAGGGTTAGCTCAAATGCTCAGTAAGGGTAAACAAAATAAATATCAATCACATCATATTCAAAAAAACATAACATTTTGGAAATCTTAACCTTCAAAAAAAGATCATAATTTCATAACATGGGATAAATCATAGCAGTGAAATTTACTCCCAATAATCATAACATAAAACATGAAACTTTGTGGAATACACACATAATCCTTGATAATCATTTCTTATTAGTCAAGACTCATTGCCAAGACTATCTTAGTGGACAAAGTCCATTTCTGAACCGAGTTCATTTCTCCTTTCAGCCCTGTTTCACGAAACCGGTTTAACCTGCCGTTCCATCCATGTCTATCTCATGAGATATAAAATCTTTACCCAATGCATTGGAGGGAGATATAGGTCCCACCCATCTCATAATGATACCATTCTTATGTGTGCCACAAAATCATAAACCATACATCATAGCATAACCCATGTAATAAAAATGGGATTCTTAAACATCATGAAATCATAAAACAATTAATATAAGATAAAGGAATTCATAAAAATAATTCCATCACAACATAATCAAATCAATTTAATAATAGGGATTTAAACAGAACCCTTTATTATCTTAGATGGAAATAATTTTGATAAAACACTTGAACTCCATTCTTGAGGAAAATATCCTTTCTACTTCAAAAACATTTTCCTTTCTTAACACGTTATACAATTTTAAACTAAAATAAGTTGATTAAAAATAAACTTTAAAACTTGTAAAAGAATATTTTTGGAAATAATGTTTTAAATATCCATTCAGGCCGTATAAGTTAAAAAAACATTCTTCTCGTACTTTTGTCGGAAAAGTCAAAAAGTACCTTGTACGAAAAAAGACAAAAGATTCCTTCAATATCATTTACTAAAAACTAACCGAAGGGTAAAATTGTATTTAAACAATTGTAGGTGGATGGAAATAATATTACTTATTGAGGAAACATGGGTGTGGATGATAAAATATACCCTAGTAAATACCAAAGTATAGACAATCTCGGATAAAAATGAGATTGTGATATTTCCCTTACCTTAGGTCCGATTTGCCTCGTAAGTGGCCGAACCTCCTGTATAATGATTTAAATAATGTTATTTACTTATTCCAGAATCATAATTATTGTTATGATATCATATATGGTCATATTCTTATCTTCTTAGTAGTAATATTTCATTGCTACTTGTTATTTGGGTGTTTATAACTTTTTGTTCTTATGCGTGTTTTGTCGAATAAATTCTTATTCTTCTCTTTAGGTTATAGATAAATCATTTAAATAATGGTATTAATGTACTATATATCATATTTATTCATTAAATTCATTTATATAATCATTATTCAATGAATATCCTGTAGAACGAATCGCATCACATCGTGGAGACGGTATTCCGTACGTACGCATGAGCGATGATATCATTCCCATGATCGTGGAATTGTATTGGAGTGTATGTATAATATTTCAGAATCAATATCACTTTACAATAATCATATATAGTAACTATTTACACCATTATACCCATACAAGTATGGTGGTGGGGGAAAATAGATTACACCACGGCGTGGAGACGGTATTCCGTACGTACGGACGCGCGGTGATTTCGTTTTCTGTAGGATGGATAGATGGTGAAATAGGGTTGTTTCATACTTATAATAACATATCAGTATATGAGTGATACTGATTTTATTACTTCATAGTGAAAAAACTAAATAAGAAGAAGTTGAAGAAGAATGAATTTGGAAAGGATCGGCAATGGATATTACCTCTCTTTTTTTTGACGCGCCTCTTCTTAACCTCCTCTAAGGGCACTGGGGTTGGTCTTTGAAGAAGACCAGAACATCTAGGATGATTCTAGGGAAGTGGAGAGAAGATATAGGCAGGGGTTTGGCCAAGCTTGAAGGCTCAAATTGGTGTGAGGAGGAGATGGAGGAGGTTCCCTTTTATAAGGGAGGAGAGGGGCACCTTTGGAAATATAAGAAATATTAGTTTATATTAAATCACAACCCCACATAAAAACTTCCAAAATGACTCATATATGAAGATTAGATGAGAAAGGGTTGTAATATCATCAACAAATAAAATTTAGACATGTTAGGAATTTATTTTAATCATTATAAACTTTATTTATCATTATTTATCAATTTAATTTTATTTGTGGTAATAATATTCTAAATTTTAAATTATTAAAAATAATTACATATGTGTTGTGAATTTTCCATAATTTGACACTTTATGAAATTTTAGACAATATAAATTTTAATTTATAATTTTTAAATATTTTTGTGATTTTTAAACATTTTTGTAATATGTTATTTTTATAAAATAACAATTGTGTCAATTTTGACACTATTCATTTATTTGAATTTGAATAAAATATATAAAGAAGATATGTTCGATCTAAAAGCTTTAATATTTTCATAAAATGTCATATGTATCTTGAAAATTAGTGTATCACATTAAATAGTTCATATAATATTTATTTTAATATTTTTAAAACAATTTATTTGATATTTTAATTAATAAATTAATTTCAACATCACTATTGTGTCATAATTAATGATATTTATTTAATCCCTAAAAATTCTAAATAAATTCATATGATCTAGATAATTGTATTAGCTATCTTTATACTATTCATTTTCGAAGTTTTATTAATTTTATCACCACATTAAAATTATTATACTTATAAGATTTAAGAAAGTGACATGTTGTCACATTCTTTGGTTTTAATAATAATTAAATTATTTTCATGGAAAAAAGTCTATTAAATGAATATAATACGACTCTTAAGTGATATGGGTCGACTTTTAGTCATACAATAGGATTTTTGAAGGTGTTAGGGTAATTTTATAATCTTATATTTACCCTTAATTACCCGATTTACCTTTAACTATGGTAAATAAAATTTACCGTAGTTACTATTCATAATGCCCAAAAATAAAAACAACCCTATTAACATAATTTGGACTCACTGATTCTGAATATGGAATCCATTTTTCAAAATTCAAAACATATAATTTGCAGTAATTAATTTAAAATAAATCCCATTGTTAAGAAAACGGGTTTTACAAGTTAAAACATTTCCAAAGATTGAAATGTTTTTACCTATGAATTCAATGTGAAATTAATGCTAATGACATACATTATATTAAATGGTAAAAATATATTCTTTCTATACTTTAAACCATTAAATATTATAATTTAACCATATAAATTATCTCAATGAAAAACGTTGTTTTTAATTAAAAATTAGCGTATATTTACTATTCATAAATATATGAAAGTTATCAGAAAAATATCAAAAATTTATCCAAAGTTAATTTTTATATCCTGATTCAAAAGAAGAATTTTATTTTGTCAAATTGAACTTATAAATGTGTCAAAAACTAGATTTAATGTGGGTGCGCCATCAAAAGGCGACAAAACTACATTTTTTTATAAATACTAATTTTACCCCAAAAAAATTATTTTGTTCTCTTAACATGTTATAGAAAATGTGTAAGATGAATAATAATGTTGTAAAATTTAAAATTCAGTTAATACTATTCATAATGGCTAGTTTATAATATTATAATAATATATCGTTGTTTAGTGGAACTCGGTATTGCGTACAACACACGCTATCGAGGAAGGTCGCGATTACGTGTAGCGAAAGATTCCTTTGATGATTTATATAACATAAAAACAAAATATTTCTCATAAAAGTCTCAGGTGTTACATTCTACCCCCCTTAAAATGAATTTCGCTCTCGAAATTCGTCACTTTGTAACAAACAGATGAGGATACCTCTCCCCCATCATATCCTCAAGCTCCCATGTAGCTTCTTCTAATTGGTGGTTCCACCATAAAACATTCACCAAGCGAGTGGTCTTGTTTCGTAGGACTTTTTCGCTACGATCCAGAATCTCTATCTGTTGTTCTTCATAAGAAAGATCTTTCTCCAGCGGTACAACTTCTGAGCTGAGTACATGTGAAGGATCAGGTATGTACTTTCTCAGGAGAGATACATGGAACACATCGTGAACTTGAGAGAGATTCGGTGGAAGCTCCAATCGGTAAGCTACCTTCCCAACACGATCCAGTATTTCGAAAGGACCGATATATCTAGGGCTCAACTTACCCTTCTTTCCAAATCTCATGACCCTCTTCCAGGGAGATATTCATAAGAACATTTTATCACCCACTTCAAACTCTAGGTCTTTTCTTCGGTTGTCAGCATAACTTTTCTGTCGACTCTGAGCAGCTCTTATGTGTTGTTGAATAGATCGGACCTTTTCTGCCATCTCATCAACAATATTAGGTCCTAATAGCTTTCTTTCCCCAACGTCATCCCAGCAAGTTGGAGTCCGGAATTTCTTTCCATAAAGATCTTCATAAGGAGCCATCTGAATACTGGAGTGAAAGCTATTATTATAAGAAAATTCCACCAAAGGTAGGTGTTGATCCCAACCACCTTTTAAATCCATAGAGAAAGCTCTCAACATATCTTCTAGAGTTTGAATTGTTCTCTCAGACTGATCGTCTGTCTGAGGATGATAAGCAGTGCTAAAACTCAACTCTGTATCCAGAGTATGCTGAAGACTTTGCCAGAAATTTGAGGTAAACCTCGGATCCCGATCAAATATAATAGAAAGTGGTAATCCATGCAATCTTACCACTTCCTTTTCATATATCCTGGAAAGCTGATCCAGAGAGAAATCCTCTCTAATAGCGATGAAGTGTGCGGACTTTGTAAGATGATCAACTATGACCCAGATAGCATTATTGCCTTTGGATGTTTTAGGAAGTCCTATGACAAAGTCCATAGTAATGTTTTCCCATTTCCATTCGGGTATGGGTAATGTTTGTAACATCCCCTTAGACTTCTGTCTCTCAGCTTTAACTTGCTGACAAACCAAGAATCGCGAGACATATTCAGCGACATCTCTTTTCATGCCATCACACTAGAAGTACTCCTTCAGGTCCCCATACATCTTTGTGCTTCCAGGATGAATAGAGAATGAAGAACTATGAGCCTCATCCAGCAGCACCTTCTTTAATTTGGGGATGGGAGGAACACAAACCTGATTCCTGAACTTTATTATCCCATCACAATCAAGGTTGAATTCAGGAACATTTCTCACCTTCTTTTGTAACTCTACATCTTCTTTCTGCGCCTCTTTAAACTTCATATGTATATATGGTTGAACATTCATTTGAGAAAGATAAGATTTTTCCCTTTCCATTATAATTCCAAGATCCATCCTTTGTAAATCCATAATAATTGGATCTTTTTTTATCCTCATCATGGATAAACTGGCATGGTCTTGTCGACTTAATGCATCTGCCACCCTGTTTGCTTTCCCAGGGTGGTAATGGATTGAGCAGTCGTAATCCTTAATCAGATCCAACTATATTCTTTGGCGCATATTCAGCTCCTTTTGTGTGAAAATATACTTTAAACTTTTATGATCAGTATATATATCACACCTTTCACCATAAAGGTAATGCCTCCAAATCATTAATGCAAAGATTACCACAGCTAACTGCAAATCATGAGTTGGGTAATTTTTCTCATGTATTTTCAACTGTCGTGAGGCATAAGCTATGACCATATCATTTTGCACAAGAACACACCCCAGTCCCTTCTTGGATGCATCACTTTAGATCACAAACCTTTCTCCAATACAAGGCAGTGTGAGCACAGGTGCACTGGATAACCTTCTTTTCAACTCCTTGAAATTCTCTTCACATTCCTCCATCCAAACAAATTTAACTCCTTTCCGAGTCAACCTGTTGAGTGGATTAGATAATCCTGAAAAATATTTCACAAAACGTCGATAATATCCAGCCAAACCAAGAAAACTTCGGATCTCAGTTACTGTTGTTGGTCTCGACCATCTTTCGATAACCTCTGTTTTTTCTGGATCCACAGATATCCCCTCTTTGGAGATTATGTGACCCAAAAATGAAACTCTTTGAAGCCAAAATTCACACTTGGTAAATTTGGCATAAAGCTTCTCCTTTCTCAGGGTATTCAATATAATTCTCAAGTGATCTTAATGTTCTTACTTGCACTTTGAATATACAAGAATATCATCTATAAATACTACCACAAACTGATCAAGATAGTCTCTAAAGACTCTACTCATCGGATCCATGAAGATAGAAGGGGAATTAGTAAGAACAAATGGCATCACTATAAATTCATAGTGTCCATACCTTGTATGGAAAGACATCTATGGTATATCGTCCCTCTTGACCCTTAATTAGTGATAACCTGAACGAAGATCAATCTTGGAAAAGAATTGAGCTCCTCGTAGTTGGTCAAATAATTCATCAATGCATGGGGAGGATATTTGTTCTTGATTGTGATCATGTTAAGTTCTCGATAATCAATGCAGAGTCTCATTGATCCACCTTTCTTCTTAACAAATAGAACAGGTGCTCCCCAAGCTGATGCACTAGGGCGTATGAATCCTTTATCAAGATTCTCTTGGAGTTTCTTCTTCAATTCCTGCAACTCAATTGGGGCCATTCTATAAGGTGTACTTGAAATAGGCAAAGCACTCGGTATGAGTACTATTGAAAACTCAACTTCACGATTTGGTGGAAGACCCGGAAATTACTCCAGAAAGACATCATCAAACTCCCATACAATGGGCATATTCTTAATCGCGAGTTTCTCACCAACCATTTGAGATAAATAACCTTCATTTAGTGGAATCAAGACCCATAAGATGGAAGAAATTTCCACTGGAAGGTTATGTTCATCCATACATCGATAGACGATCATAGATTGATCTGGAATATGAAATGTGACTTCCCTTCTTTGGAAATTGATATGAGCTCCATATAAAGAAAGCCAATCCATGCCATGAATCACATAAAATTCCACTATAGGAAGGATCACAAGATTTGCAGGAAGCACTTTCCCACAAACTTCAATTAGAGAATAATTATAAACTTTTGATGCGACTGTTGTGCCATTAGGGGTTGTCATAGCTAACTCAACATCTAATTGTTGAGGTAATATGGTGATATCCTTAGAAAAATATTCAGAAATAAAAGAGTGGGTGGATCCATAATCAAATAAAACATTTTCTACTTTAGAGTGGATGGTAAGTGTACCTTTCACCACATCGTTATCGTACTCCACATCGCTGATAAAAATTGCATGTGACATTCCTTTGTCTTTAGCCTTAAGAGTTTGTTGACATCGACCATCATCATCAACCCTTGGATTTGGGCATTAATTTTCATAATTACCCATCTCCTTGCACTTGAAACATTGAAGTGTAGTAGGTTCATTCAGTGTGTCCCTTCCTTTGTTTGCATCATTAGACATATTATTCCCATCATTGTGGCATTAAAATGCCCGATGACCTTCCATTCCACATTTGAAACATTTACTTTTCCCTTTAAGACAACTCCCTCCATGTTTCTTTCCACACTTTGAGCATAAGGGAAATCTCATCTTCTTTTCAGTGTGCTCTTTAGATTTTCCTTTGAATTCTATTTTCCTCTTCTTAACAAACCCATATGACTGATGGGTTACTCCAATCTCCATCTCGACTTTGAGACCACATCGAACGATTTCCTCCTAGCTATTGAAGTCTCTTATGGATAACGCCCATTGAAGACTTGGTTTTATGCCACTAAAGAATCGATCGATCTTACTATCAGGTTGGATAATAATACCAGAAAAGTACCTTGCAAGCCTTGTAAAATTTGCTTCATAGGTACCAACAGAGTCATCATCCTTTTTCTTTAGTTCAAGAAACTCCTTATCCATATTTGTTCGAAGAATACGAGGGAAGTACTTATTGAAAAATATGTTCTTGAACTCGTCCCATTCCAGGGACTCAATTTCATCTCTTGGCCTCGTATTCTTGATAAGATTCCACCATTGATTAGCATCACCATCCAAACGATACACTGCTAAGATGACTTTATCATGTTCAAATCATTGAAGAACTGAAAATATCTTTTCAGTTGTAATGATCCATTGTTCAGCAACTAATGGATCAGTAGACCCGCTGAAAGAAGGTGGACGCTGCCTCATGAAGGATTCAACAGAATGTTGCTCCTTTCTTTGCTCGTTTGGAAGTCCTCCATGATTCATATCTTGAGAAAGTTGTGTGAGCATGGCTACAAGATTTTTCATTCCATCTCCCATAACGTTTGGTTGCTCAGGGGGAAAATGATTGCACTGCCCATCGCATTCCGCATTAACACGGTTCCTTCGGGTTCCAGCCATTGACTAAAACCAAGAAGAATAGTGTGAGCAAAACTAATTATAATAGGAAAACCACATAATCAAGAATAAAATTTCACACTTAAGGTCTTATCCTAGGTTATTCATGGTCATTTCTAAAACACTAAGATTGTATTCTATGCTTAGACTTTTCCTTAGGGTTCTTACTAAGGCTTTCACATCCTAGTTTCCAAAGGTTGACTGTACCTTTCCTCTGATACCAACTATAACGACCCATACTTTACAAACATTGTTCTTACGTAAAAATTGAAGCATACTTATTACAACATATAACAAAACCATGAACGGACCGTATAGGTATAGTGTCTTTAGAAACTGGGAAACATAAACAACTAGTTCATAAAGCGTCTACACTATCTCAATTTATTTCATCATATCTATAGTCCCTTTTGGCATATCATACTTAATAAGCTTCTTCCTGACCTAGGGAAAGAAAACATACAAAAGGGTGAGCTCAAATGCTCAGTAAAGGTAAACAAAAGAAATATCAATCACATCATATTCATAAGAACATAACATTTTGGAAATCTTAACCTGTAAAAGAGAGCATAATTTCTTAACATGGGATAAATCAAAGTAGTGAAATTTACTCCCAATAATCATAACTTAAAACATGAAACTTTGTGGAATACACACATAATCATAGATAATCATTTCTTATTAGTCAAAAATCATTGCCTAGACTATCTTAGTGGACAAAGTCCATTTCTGAACAGAGTTCATTTCTCGTTTCAGTCCTGTTTCACTAAACAGGTTTAACCTTCCATTCCAGCCATGTCTATCTCATGAGATATAAAATATTTACCCAATGCATTTGAAGGAGATATAGGTACCAACCATCTCATAATGATACCATTATTATGTGTGCAACAAAATCATAAACCATATATCATAGCATAACCCATGTAATAAAAATGGGATTCGTAAACATCATGAACTCATAAAACAATTCATATAAGATAAAGGAATTGATAAAAATAATTCCATCACAACCTAATCAAATCAATGTAATAATAGGTATAGAAACATAACCCTTTATTATCTTCAAATCGAAAATAATTTTGATAAAACACTTGAACTCCATTCTTGAGGAAAATATCCTTTCTACTTCAAAAACATTTTCCTTTCTTAACTTCTCATACAATTTTAAACTAAAAGTAGTTGATTAAAAATAAACTTGAAAACATGTAAAGGAATCTTCTTGATAATAATTTTTTAAAAATCCATTCATGTCGTATAAGTTAAAAAAAACATTCTTCTTGTACATTTTTCGGAAAAGTCAAAAAGTACCTTGTACGAAAAAAGGCAAAAGATTTCTTTCATATCTTTTACTAAAAACTCACCGAAGGGTAAAATTGGATTTAAACAATTATAGGTGGATGGAAATAATATTACATATTGAGGAAACATTAATGTGGATGATAAAATACACCCCAGTAAATACCAAAGTATAAACAATCTCGAATAAAAATGAGATTGTGATATTTCCCTTACCTTAGGTCCGATTTGCCTCGTAAGTGTCTGAACCACCTGTATAATGATTTAAATAATGTTATTTACTTATTCCAGAATCATAATTACTGTTATTATATCATATATGGTCATATTATTATCTTATTAGTAGTAATATTTCCTTGCTACTTGTTATTTGGGTGTTTATAACTTTTTGTTCTTATGCGTGTTTTGTTGAATAAATTCTTATTCTTCTCTTTAGGTTATAGATACATCATTTCCATAATGGTATTAATGTACTATATATCATATTTATTCATTCAATTCATTTATATAATCATTATGCAATTAATATCATGTAGAACGAATCGCATCACATCGTGGAGACGGTATTCCCTACGTACGCACGAGCGATGATATCGTTCCCATGATCGTGGAATTGAATTGGAGTGTATGTATACTATTTCAGAATCAATATCACTTTAAAATAATCATATATAGTAATTATTTACACCATTATACCCATCCAAGTAAGGTGGTGGGGGAAAATATATTATACCATGGCATGGAGACGGTATTCCATACGTACGCACGCGCGGTGATTTCTTTTTCCGTAGGATGGATAGATGGTGAAATAGGGTTGTTTCATACTTATAATAACATATCAGTATATGTGTGATACTGATGTTATTACTTCATAATGAAAAAACTAAATAATAATAAGTTGAAGAAGAAATAATTTGGAAAGGATCGGTAATGGATATTACCTCTCTTTTTTTGATGCGCCTCTTTTTAACCTCCTCTTAGGGCACTAGGGTTGGTCTTTGAAGAAGACCAGAACCTCTAGGATGATTCTAGAGAAGTGGATAGGAGAAAGTGGCAGGGGGTTGGCCGAGCTTGAAGGATCAAATTGGTGTGAGGAGGAGAGGGAGGAGGTGCCCTTTTATAAGGGAGGAGAGGGGCACCTTTGGAAATATAAGAAATATTAGTTTATATTAAATCCCAACCCCACTTAAAAACTTCCAAAATTACTCATATCCAAATATTAGATGAGATAGGGTTGTAATATCATCAACAAATAAAATTTAGACATGTTAGGAATTTATTTTAAACATTATCAACTTTATTTATTCTTATTTATCAATTTTATTTTATTTGTGGTAATAATATTCTATATTTTAAATTCGTATAAATAATTACATATGTGTTTTTAATTTTCCATAGTATGACACTTTATGACATTTTAGACCATATAAATTTTAATTTATAATTTTTAAATATTTTTGTGATTTTTAAACAATTTTATAATATGTTATTTTTATAAAATAACAATAGTGTCAATTTTGACACTATTCATTTATTTGAATTTAAATAAAATATATTCAGAAGATATTTTCGAACTAAAAGCTTTAATAGATTCATAAAATTTCATATGTATCTATAAAATTACTTTATAACATTAAATAGTTCATATAATATTTATTTTAATATTTTTCAAACAATTTATTTGATATTTTAATTAATAAAATAATTTAAACATCACTATTGTGTCATAATTAATGATAATTATTAAATCCCTAAAAATTATAAATAAATTCCTATGATGTAGATAATTGTATTATAATTTTGGATACAATTCATGTTCGATGTTTCATTATGTTTATCACCAATTTAAAATTATTATACTTATAAGATTTAAGAAAGTGACATGTTGTCACATTCTTTGGTTTTAATAATAATTAAATTATTTTCATGGAAAAAAGTCTATTAAATGAATCTAATCCGACCCTTAGGTGATATGGGTCGACTTTTAGTCATCCAATAGGAGTTTTTCAGGTGTTAGGGTAATTTTATAATCTTATATTTACCCTTAATTACCCGATTTACCTTTAACTATGGTAAATAAAATTTACTGTAGTTACTATTCATAATGCCCAAAAATAAAAAGTAGCCTATTAACATAATTTTGACCCACTGATTCTGAATATGGAATCCTTTTTTAAAAATTCAAAACATATAAGTATCTGTAATTAATTTAAAATAAATCACGTTGTTAAGAAAATGGGTTTTAGAAGTGAAAACATTGCCAAAGATTGAAATGTTTTTACCTATGAATTCAATGTGAAATTAATGAAAATGATATACATTATATTAAGTGGTAAAAATATATTCTATCTATACTTTAATACCATTCAATATTATAATTTAACCATATAAATTATCTCAATGAAAAAAGTTGTTTTTAATTAAAAATTAGCGTATTTTTACTATTCATAAAAATATGAAAGTTATCAGAAAAATATCAAAAATTTATCCAAAGTAAATTTTTATATCCTGATTCAAAAGAATAATTTTTTTTGTCAAATTGAACTTATAAACATGTCAAAAACTATATTTAATGTGGGTGTGCCATCAAAAGGCGGCAAAACTGCATTTTTTTATAAATTCTTATTTTACCCAAAAAAAATTATTTTGTTCTCTTACCATGTTCTAGAAAATGTGTAAGATGAATAATAATGTTGTAAAATTTAAAATTCAGTTAATACTATTCATAACGGCTAGTTTATAATATTATAATAATATATCGTTGTTTAGTGGAACTCGGTATTGCGTACTACACACGCTATCGAGGAAGGTCGCGATTACGTGTAGCGAAAGATTCCTTTGATGATTTATATGACATAAAAACAAAATATTTCTCATAAAATTCTCGTTTGTTACAAAAACAATGCAATTGAAAGGGGGGAAAATATCTGGTGAACGGTGTGTAAAACATCACATGAATGGGTACCCCCAAATTTGATCATATGAGTTGAGCATGACATACCAGTACATAAATCAATTAAATTAAAAGAGATGATGAAGGAAAACAAAATACAACATGGAATTAAAAATATCATTCAATATAAAACAAAAAATGAAGCATGAGATTACATCATGTTCCTCTCTGGCAACGACATCAAAACTTGATCGCATTATTTAGCGCGTCAAATTAGTTGTTTAATTTTGACAAGAATTTCTGCAGTATAGCAGCAACCCTAGTTCGTCTCTTGACGGATAATTAGATCATTAATTTAAAAATTATGTTTTTATTATGAAATTAGAAGTTGAATGAGGATATATAAATCTCATGGGTTTGATTATTAAAGATGAAAATAGAAAATGAAAGAGAAAAACAAAGTAGAGATGAACAAGATTAGTTAAGTGTGATCAACTCGGGGTACTTTCATGGGGTTTATCCTTCATCGCTTCATGATATAGGGTCATGATCTTTTAATACCTAGTTTTTAACACCTATAACCTGAATTTTAATTAGTTTAAACTAGGATAACACCTAGGTTTCAGTCGAAAACCCACAATGATTCACCAGACACTGCCGTTGATTGGGTGATTGTGTTTGACTTCATAACTGAAACACACCGTGGCAACACAAGAAGAACTCAATGTGCTTTCCAAGTTTGTATGTTATTTATTTCTGATACCATGATATAAATGTACATGGCCTTGATAGATCTTATGTGAGTTCAATTTACCAATATAAACAACAGAAACACTACAATTGAAAGGGGGGAAAGGAAATGGTGAACGATGTGTCAAACATCACATGAATGGTTACCCCCAAACATGATAATATGAGTTAATCATGACATACCAGTACATAAATAAATAAAATTAAAATAGATGATGAAGAAAAACAACATAAAACCTGGAATTAAAAAGATCATTCAATATAATACAAACATGAGGCTCAGGATTACATCACGTTCCTCCCCGGGTGATCACAAGGGGTTTAGAAACCCATGGGAGGGGAGGAAGAAAAAGATGTTGATGTAACACTTCCTATAGCCTCCATAACTTCTATAGATAATGAAAAGTCCTCTTTGGGACTCCAAAATGTCAGCACCTTTCCTCTAGTCCGAACTCACAAATGGAGTGCCTAAGGTGCCAATTTATAGGCAAAGTAGAAGGCAGGTTTGGGCACCCTAATTTCGCTAATCCGCTGGGTCCATGGTTTTGGAGGGTCATACAGTCATAAATCACTTTGGACAAAACAAAAAATATGTTGAAAGACACCTTTTCTACCTCCATGTAAATGGTGGCAGCAATATATGGAATATAATAAGATCTTTTTTCGAAATACATTGACAATGTTTTGACCCTGTGTAGGTCCAATTTATTGGATAGATCAGTTTGTATAGGCCTCTTAATGAACGAATTGGGCTTCGCTTCATTCATATGAAATGAAGCTAACGAAATTTCGGACAATCAAACAATGTTTCCGCCCATTTTAATTTATGTTTAAGTAGAAACTTGCGTTTTAGTCCACCTGTGTTCTTGGATCATGTGCAGATTGGTCCATAATTCTTGGACTTCACCATGGGTCCTCCAAATCACCTCCAGCTACAATATAATTATCAAAATAAGTAACATTTTCCTTTTTAACTGTGTTAAAAAAATAAATAATTGAATCAAACATGGAGTAAAAATTTTTATTATATTTTTAATTTTCAATACAATACTAGTTTAATACATTGGTATTAGGGTGAAATAAAATAGTGAATCATGGTACGATCAGTATGCCGCAAGTTTAACATCTAACGGGGATAGATCAGGCTGATTAGAACACTGAATAGAGTGGATTAGATGGAGGAACCCCTTGGAGGGAACATCAATACTAGGGCCATCGTGTGGACGGCCTCTTGAATGCTATTAGTTGGAACGAGGAATGGGGTGGCATGATCCCACCGGGATGTGGCGGCCTGGGTATGAATCAGGATGGATGATGGAAGGTTTTGTGAGTGGGGTGGTGAATGGGATAGAACTATCATGAGGATGATGATGGTTTGGGGCTTGAACCTCGAAGAGGCTTCCTACATATCCATGTGGAAGGGAATCAATGTCCAAGTAGTTCATCTGATGACGGCTTGCCACTGATTGGGGGTTTCAATGGCTTACCGCATGATTGGGATACAATGGCTTACCATTGGATGGGGTCTCAACGGCTTACCGCTGGATGGGGTCCACAGTTTAACGTCATGCAGGATGGGGGCGAACTGACGTGAAGGGGGTCGAAATTACTAGGTGTTGGGTTTGATCCTCTTGGAAGATTCCTATGTACATCGCCTTGGCAAGGATCAATGACCACGTTGTTCCGATGGTTGGTGTGGGGCTTAAAATCTAGGCTTCCCAGGGAGTTGGTGAACTGATGTGAAGATGGCCGGAATGAATGGGTGTTGGTGGGATTGAACCACTAGGAGGCTTCCTACGTACCATACCTTGGAAAGGATCAAGTCCACGTAGTTCAGATGGTTGGAAACCAATGTGAATGTGGACCTAGGGTCCAATGGGTGGTGGCTTGGTGTATCAACATGAAGATGGCCGAGACCAATGGATGGTGGTGGTCTTAAACCTAAGGGAGGCTTCCTACATACCCTGCCTTGGAAAGGATCAAAGGCCACGTAGTGCAAAAATGGTGGATACAGTTTAACATCATATGGGACAGGGGGAACTGACGTGAAGGAGGTCAGAGCGACCAGAGTGGTGCGCTTGAAGCTCATGGAGGCTTCCTACATACCCTGCCTTGGTAAGGATCAAAGTCCTCGTAGTTTAGGATATGGGGTAATTTGGGGCTTATGCTCTGAGGTGGCCCAATGTGTTGGTGAACCTACGTGACAGAGGTCGAAATGACCGGGTTGTCGGCTTGATCCTCGAGGAGGCTTCCTATGTACCATGCCTTGGAAAGGATCAATTTCCACATAGTTCAAGTTGATGTGGGGCTTACACTCTATGCTACCCAAGGTGTTGGTGAACTAATGTGAAGGAGGTCGGAATGACTGAGTGGTGTTCTTGAGCTTCATGGAGGCTTCCTACATACCCTACCTTGGCGAGGATTAAAGTCTATGTAGTTCAGGTTTGTGTTGGGCTTCAACTCTAGGCTGCCCAAGGTGTTGGTGAACTAATGTGAAGGGGGTCAGAATGACTGGGTGGTGGGCTTGAACCTCGTGGAGTCTTCCAACATACCCTTACTTGGAAATGATCAACGTCTACGTAGTTCAGGTTTGTGTTGGGCTTACACTCTAGGCTTCCTAGGGAAGATGTCAGGGTCTATGCTCACTCTAATCCCATGTGGGTCATTCTCGGTGTGATAAATAGAAGGTATCAGAGACCTAATGTCCACGTCGCGAAAGGTGAGTCTGTGGGAGGTGAAGTGGGGATTACACGTATTTAGCATCCCAAAGAGGAAACAGGGGCTTATGCATGGTTAGAATTCCGAAGAGGTTGGTACTTACTCTCGGAGGGACGCCTGATGGAGACAAAGTGCAACCGAAGAAGTATTTGGGACCAATGAATGGAGATGCACTGTTCCCCATTGTGCCCTTTGCTGGCCCTGGGGACCGAAGAAGAATGGTGGAGTAGGGATGCATCCTTCTACAAGAAATCTAGGGCTTACACTGAGATGGTTTCCCTTTACCCGTGGACAAATGACACTCCCATAAGGAGGATATAATCCCCTGTAGATACTAGTGGGCATGGAGCATGTCCAAGGTGGGGGTACCCCAAGTGTGAGGCATGGGGTGAGGTCACAGTTTAACATCATGTGCTTAGGACGATGGTTTTTGGAAATTTAATGCATGCAGCTCAGACGAGGTGGGTTTTCTCTACACCCCTAGGACATACATAAATGGTAATCTCCACTCCTTGGTGTATAGAGGGCATTGGAATTTCTGTGGTGATTTTGTGTCACAGAGTGAATCATCAGGGGTCCACGTTAGCGTGGCTATGCGAAGAAGCAATATCCATTAGCGTGCCTATGCGAATAAGCATGAGGCGAAGCAGCACAACAGGTAGTATCATCCAAGGGACTTTGAAATCACATCAAGAAAACCTGGAGGGTCACACAGGAAAAGTAATCGCATAGCAAGGGGTTCATAGGTAGGGGCCTTGTGAAGCTCTGTTGCTCCGCGTGGCAGAGGGCACTTGTGAATGGGTGTGCTTTGTGATGTGGGGTGCCTCAGCATAAGCATGGGGCAAAGGTTCATATGGGAGGTGCTTCGAGACATGGAAAGGCATTCACAGAGAACTTCCTCGTGGAGAAAATATGCCTCATGAAGCAAGGTGTCGTGAAGAAATGTGATTCATGAAGTACAGTGACCCTACCTTAGCATGTGGATCATATGTACATGTAGGGTGTTTCGCAAATCATAAATTCTCCGCGAAGACCCGGATCCCCTTGGGGATATCCTTCATTCGTGGAGTCCCTTAGACTCCACTAAAGGAATCCCTCTTAGAGGAGGGGATCAAAATGAGACAATGGGAAGGTACTTTGCATAGCATAAGTACATCGCACAGCTCATGGTTCGGAGAGCGGATGGGTGCTTCACGATTTAGGAGATAGGAAGTCGAAAGGTTGGATTGTTCATCCCCTGAACAAGGGGGAGGCTTGTATTTATAGGGGAGAGCGCCTCGAAGCAGCGCTCTCTTGGCACGAAGAGGAAGTTATTTTCTCTGCGGCGCGTCGCGAATGTCAAATGAGATCGCTGAGTGTTACCGCCTCCTTGCTTCACGGTGGCGTGGTGTGCGTGGTTCTCCATGAATGGGCTTTGTGAGGTAGCCATTGGTTCGGTGTCTTCCTCTCTTCCCCACAATTTTGCATCAACATATGCCCCCTCTTAGACTTGGAGCCGCAGATATGTTATGGGTCAAAGTCTGAGGGTTAATCGCCAAAATCCTCGGTCGTTCTTGAAGCTACCTCGTGAAGAGGGCTCGCCAAGAAGGAAAGTGAAGCTCTGGCTGGATGCTCCGCGATGCAGGATTTATCTAGGATGCACCGTGAATCTCAAAGGGTCCCATATCTACAAATAGGGGACCTGAACACTATCTTTTCTCTTTTCGTAATCGTGATTTTTTACTTTAGCGCTCTCGATTAGCGAAGCTCCGTGTACTCCTAGACTGCTCTCTATGAATCTGGACTTTGCTCCGCGAGGCACAATGAGTTTTTGACTCTGTTACAACACATCGTGATCTCTTACTTGACGGCGTGGGCATGAATCCGCGAACAGGATTCGTGAACTCTATCTGTGAACTGGCTTCGCGAACCCTCTCTCTGAACGAGCTTCGCAAACCAACCCGAAAATCATCCTAGTTCAAAAACCAAATGGATCACCAGGAAGCTGTTGAGGGGTTCTTGCGGATTCCACATGAAGGGATGAGATGGTGAATAGTATGGGTCTGGGGGAGTTAGTCCATATCCACTCGGACCATAGTTCATTGGTGGAGATGCTATCAGAGGGACAGAAGAACTACATGTTGTGTATGAGGATTCCCTTGTATGGTTTTGGGCTAAGGGATGACATCTTCATCCCTAAATCAAGCAGGGACGAACCACCTTACTGGTTTAGGAGCACACCGTGCCAGCTGTAAAGTCCCGTAAATTTCAAGGAATTTCTTTTTTTCTTAATTTTATTTGGAATTTTACAAGAACTCAGTTTCTGACGGCACCTGATTCTCAGGCCCGGTGTGCCCGAAATCATTTTCTGAAGTTTGGCTCGGGTACGTTCAGTGAACGAACGAGCAGGTTTTTCTAACTTTTGAACCAGTGCTCGGAATCAAATTTTTAGGGCACCGATGGAATCGCAGTGCCGGTATTTTCCTAGAAACGCTTCTTCAGGAGTTGTGTTTGCTCGGGTGTGGTTTTTAAATTTTAGGGGTTAAGTTAAGAAATAAAATAAAGTGTGCGACAACTTTATTTTTATTTCACTTAAAGCCACTTGAAAGCCACTTAATTCTGCTTAAGCTGAGTTGATGTGGATAGGGTGCTATCCAAAAATATCCTACCCTCTTGGAAGGATATTTGTGAGGTGGGGCCCGCACGAGCTCCACCGTTTCTTTTCCACTAAGTAACGCCCCCGCAAAAACCCATCATTATGAAAGTCAACTGACGCGTTTTCTTAAATTATTAACGCATCAATTAATTGGGCGATTAACTTCGTTAAATTAATTTTATGAATTAATTTAATCGTTTCTTAACCTGTTTACAATCCATTGGTGTAACAATAAAATAAAACCAACGCACGACTTCTTGAGGATGGCTCGTTGATAGGTTTTTGACAGAAATTTTGTGCCTTCATCCTCCTTCACGAAGAACGCGAAGAACGTGAAGAACACGAAGAACACCGTCACCCTCAGAGATTGATGATGCTTCTTCTGAGACTTTCTTCCCCACAACGATCTCTAATCACCAACTGCTTGAGTTCATCGACATGACACCGTATTCCGCGATGAAGTGACGCCCTTCCGCGACGACGTGACTCCCTTCCGCGACGCGACGATCGCCTCCTTCCATGACGATCAATTCCGCGAAGAACGCAAACTCGACGACTACGGCGAGGTAGGGGTTTGTTTGTGAAATAATTTACACTTATGTGGATGTTCCTCCTAAAAAAAGAACCCAGATCAAGTGCAATTTTAATTTATTAAATTGTATCTTGTTACGTTTTCATATGATAATTTATTCTTCCCGATTGTTGTCACCTAACGCGGAGGGTGCGGGCCAAACAAACACGGCCCGACAACCCTCCGCAGTTCTTTGTTGCTGTGTGGATTGGCAGGCGGTGACAAAACATGCCGCAGAGGTGATCAGTTGTTTCCGCAGTGAAGTACGGGACCCGGGAGGAGCTACGGTGCAGAAGAAAACAAAATCGGACCACCGGAGCAACTCCGGTGGCCCGCGGAACCCACCTGCGGCGCCCCGCCGTAGCACCGGACTGGGCCGCCGCGGCTTCAGCCGTGGCGGCGGCGGCCAGCGGACCCGTGGCCGCGCGGGTCCGGCAGACACGGGATGCGACAATGCCGCGTCCGCTGACCAAGGGCTTGCCCCCGCGGTGGGGGGGCCGCGGTGTTGACACGTGGGGGCAGCACGCCCCCGCCCCGGACTCCGCCCGCTCGGTCGAGCCGAGCCGACCCGCCGGCCGGGTCGTGCCCAGGCCGGGCTGAGCCGCCCTGGCCGGACCGGGTCGCGCCCAACCGGGTCGGACCCGGGTCGGGTCCACCCGGTACGGGCCGACCGAGGGGGGTTGGGCCGGGTCGGTCTGGGCCCAGACCCCCCATTTCCGGACCTTTTCGGTCTTTTGCTCATAACTTGAGCTACGGGCCTCCGAACGACCTGCCGTCTGTGGAGATGCGATCCTTAGATCAAGAAGATCGTTTTGGTATATCCCGCTCAAGGTTTTAGAATACTTGGGGTTCGGCCGGGTTGGTTCGTACACGAAACCAACCGGGCCCCTGGAGCGGAAACGCTCATATCTTGAGCTCCGGACGTCCGATTGACGTGTCGTCAACTTTGGTGGATTCCTCTAAGTGAGACGGATCTTTTGGCATACTCCTCCCTAGGTTTGGACGCAGGTGGAGTACGGTCGTGTTGGTTTTGCCTTAAAAACCAACCAGGCCCTTGGGATGAAAAAGCGAATAACTCTCAGACCGGGCATCCGATTGACGCGCCGTCTGCGACGTTGAGTTCCTGTTGACGATACAGAACTTTTGGATACATCAACTCTGGACTTTGTTTCAGTGGATGTATCAGCCTCTTGGCTCGTGGAGCTAACCCTCCCGAACGAGCTTGCTGTGTGCGGGAATCCTAGAGCTGGCTGCAACTACTACTGTGATGAAGACTATGGTACTACAATCCTATGTGGTTCGACGATGAACACTATCGTACTGGAATCCTATATGGGTTCAATGATGAAGACTGTCATACTGGAATCCTATGTGGGTTCGAGGAGGAAGACTGTCGTACTGGAATCCTATGTGGGTTCGACGATGAAGACGTTCGTACTGAAATCCTATGTGGGTTCGACGACAAAGACTCTCGTACTGGAATCCTATGTGGGTTCGATGATGATGACTGTCGTACTGGAATCCTATGTGGGTTCGACGATGAAGACTATCGTACTCGAATCCTACGTGTGTTCGACGATGAAGACTATCGTACTGGAATCCTATGTGGGTTCGACGATGAAGACAATTGTTCCGGAATCCTCTGTGGGTTCGACAACGATGACTACAGTGCTTGTATCCTACGTGGGTCCTTGAAGATGAATCACTGATTACATCTGATCATCTCTCTTACTTTACGAAGAAGTATACCTGTGTGAGCTGAAACCCTATTTTGATTTCCTTTGTGGATTGTGTTGTGCTATCCTGTGTGGATTTACGTTTTGCTTTCCTTTTTGGATTGTGTTGTGCTATCCTGTGTGGATTTACATTTTTCTTTCTTGTGTGGACTGGGTTGTACTTGAGCTCAGATGTTGGAGCCAACCGAGAATTGATGACTTAGGTATATGTATGGGCATATACCTAATCCGTGTCGGATGTTACTTCGTGATTGTATCTTTCTTTGTGGATTATCCTTTGTGGATTCTGGGAGACCTTCGGGGGTCTCGGGGTCCCTACTGAGTAGATTATACTCACCCCTGCACGGTCTATGCCCGCACTACGTTGTGTTGGTTGCAGACGACGGACAGCGCTGATCGCGGTGGAGGCTTGCGGAGCAGGATGGTACCTGGAGGTGGACCACTGGGCAGGGTGTACTCGGAGCGGACGACTAGACCAAGGAGCTGTAGAGGCTATCTGTACTCACCCTTCAGGTGGGACTCCCAGAGGACGGATCGACGCTGCGGCTTTACTTCTTAATTGTTGTTTTTCCCCATTTAGTTGTACTTTACAGTTGGGCTTGTATTTCCATCCCCCCTTTACTTTTCCGCACTTACTGTTGTACCAGCTTTTACTTAGTGTTTACTTTTTTCCACTTGCTTACTCTGTGGTGCTTATTTACTTTACAAAGGCAATGCCTTCCCTTTTTACTGGGATTTACTCCTTGGTGCTAGTCGCCAGCCCCTGGCCTATGGAAGGTGGGCTTGGGGTCGTCACGTCACGGACCCCGAGGACGGGTTGTGACAAATTGGTATCAGAGGAGTTCGGTTCTACCACAGAACATGGGACTCTGATCTTTTTCTATGTGAATAAATAGTGTTAAGCGTAATGGGTGTGGTTATCCGTCCAGGGAGTCCAGTGTTGGTGCGGCAGCCGACGTATCCATACACCAGGACCCTGACTTCTGATTTCCGACTTAATTCATGAAAACATTGATTGCATGGGTATTTCAAGTTTTCTTTGTGATTACATTGTGTCACCTCACCAGGTACACTGTTCTGACCGTGGGACACCTGTCTCTTTTCAGGATGGTCCCACGACGGCAGCCATCTAGGGTTCCGAGAGTTGTGCGTGGCGAGAGCCCACCGAGCGACGACGACTCGGTACAGGGCCCTTTGACAGCTGAGGCACCGGCGGTACCTATACCCGCCGATCCACCGATGCTACCAGCCCCATCCTCTGACGATGCACGTCGCCTTATTGCACTGAATGAGTTCTAGTGCCAGCGACCACCCAGGTTCCACGGGGAGATGGACTCCCAGGCAGCCGAGGACTGGCTAGAGGTAGTTGTACGTGTTTTTAGGTTAGTGAGGACACCAGCAGACCTCATGGTGATCCTCGCAGCGAGCCTCCTACACGCGGCGGCAGGCAGATGGTGGAGCTTGATGTTCCAGGTGCACGATGGGGCATCTCTCCTCTGGACGGACTTTGAGAGCATCTTCCGCTCGGAGTTCGTCCTAGCCACCCTCCGTGCGGTGCGCATCCAGGAGCTACTATAGCTGCGACAGGGCAGCATGACAGTTGTCTAGTACTCGGCTAGATTCACTGATCTCTCTCGCTACTCCACCGATAAGGTACGGGATCCGTTCTTCCGGGCCCGGACCTTCAAGCAGGGACTGAGGCATTAGATCAGGGCCTCGATGATCTCCCTCAACATTCTGACGCAGGTAGAGGTGTTGGAGAGATCCCTTTTAGTAGAGAGTTTCCTCACCGAGCAGGCACCAGTGGCAGGACCCTCCGCAGGACGACCCGTAGCGGAGTCTTCTGCAGCTGGTAGTCGACAGGTGACGCAGAGGTCCAAGCGGGCCAGACCCTCAGATGGGCAATCTCAGGGTGATGATTCGGTTGTGCGGGGCACACGAAGGAGAGCCAGCTACTCGAGAAGCAGGCAATGCAACGCATGCGGCGGGTAAGGTCACATGGCTCGAGACAGCCTGACTCGTCCTGTTGATGAACAACAGGCAGTAGAGGGACCTCCCAGGTAGAGGTTCGACCATGACGGTCCATAGGGAGCAGGCGACCGAGGCAGAGGAGCTGGCCGTGCAGCTGGAGGTGGACAACGCTTCGGGGTGTTGCCACCACCACCACCAGGAGGTCCACCACGACTGCAGGGGACAAGAGGACATGGGAGAGCTCAGCTTCAGGCAGCTGAGGCCTACGATCATGGAGCTCCGGGAGCAGGTGGACAGGAGCGGGAATAGCTCCAGACCTGGAGACTTTTGTTCATGTTGCTTTTAGTTTTGTTGTTGTATGTTTTTAGATGTTTTGTGTCTTTGTACTTGAGCTGCAGTAATAAAAGACACCCTTTTTGAGGAATTTACTTTCATGTCCTCTCTTGTGTTGTTACTAAGAGGTTCTAGTTTAGACTGTTGACTTGACCCTCACTTGAGAGATACCTACTGGAGGAGACCCAATTACCACACACTAATGCCGACAGTGTGACTCAACCCTTAGAGGCAAGAGTAACGGTTGGATCTCTTGGTAGTAGCATCGAGGCCTTAAGACGTCATCCTTGGTGTGGGTTAGTATCATCCATGTCAGGATTGACTATATTAGGAAAAGAAAGTTATTCATCCATGGGATGAGACCAGATTTCTATTATCGGAAAAGGAGAAATCACAGCAGCTCTTGTAGGACCAGAAAGGTCCAAGTCATCCCGGAGCGGAAGAGAACAGCTTAGAGCCGGCAGAAGTCTTATGATGATAGAAGGCGGAGGCCACTAGAGTTCGAGGATGGTGACCACGTCTTCTTGCGTGTCTCACCTCGACGTGGAATACAGAGATTTCACCAAGGTGGCAAGTTGTCTCCATGCTTCATCGGACCATTCCAGGTCCTCAGTAGGATTGGCAAGGTGGTTTATCGCCTGGCTTTATCACCTCAGTTGCACTGGGTGCATGACATCTTCCATTTATCTTAGCTGGGGGGATACGTGCATGACCCGACGCACATCATTGACCATGGGGAGCTAGACATTAATTATGGGGTGACTTTTGCGGAGGTCCTGGTGGGGATTGAGGATCGATAGGTGAGGGTCCTAGGTGGATGGTCGATTCCTCTAGTGTGCATCAGATGGTAGCACGAGAAACTCCAGGAGAGCACTTGGGAGCGGGAGGCTCAGATGCGTGCTCAGTACCCACACTTGTTCCCCTAGATTATGATGTATCATTACGGGGACGTAAAGCCCTGAGATGGGAGTGATGTAAAGACCTGTAAATTTAAAGGAAATGTTTTTTTCATAATTTTCTTTGGAATTTTACAAGAACGCAGTTTTTGAAGGCACCTGATTCCGAGGCCCGGTGTGCCCGGAATCATTTTCTGAAGTTTGGCTCGGGTACGTTCAGTGAACGAACAAGCGGGTTTTTCTAACTTTTGAACCGGTGCTTGGAATCAAATTCTGAGGGCACCGATGGAATCGCAGCGCCGGTATTTTCTTAGAAACGCCTCTTTCGGAGTTGCGTTTGTTGGGTGTGGTTTTTATATTTTTGGGGTTAAGTTAATAAATAAAATAAAGTGTGCGACAACTTTATTTTTATTTCACTTAAAGCCACTTGAAAGCCACTTAAAGATGCTTAAGCTGAGTTGATGCTGATAGGGTGCTATCCAAAAATATCCTACCCTCTTGGTAGGATATTTGTGAGGTGGGGCCCGCACGATCCCCACCGTTTCTTTTCCGCTAAGTAACGCCCCCGCGAAAACTCGTCATTATGAAAGTCAACTGACGTGTTTTCTTAAATTATTAACGCGCCAATTAATTGGGCGGTTAACTTAATTAAATTAATTCTATGAAATAATTTAATCGTTTCTTAACCTGTTTACAATCCGTTGGCATAATAGTAAAATCAGACCAACGCACGACTTCTTGAGGATGGCTCGTTGAGAGGCTTTTGACAGAAATTTTGTGCCTTCATCCTCCATCGCGCAGAATGCGAAGAACGCAAAGAACGCGAAGAACGTGAAGAACGATGTCACCCTCGGAGATTGACAACGCTTCTTCCGAGATGTTCTTCCCTGCAACGATCTCCGATCACCAAATACTTGAATTTGTCGACGCAACACCGTATTCCGTTATGACGTGACGCCCTTCCGCGACGACGTGACGCCATTCCGCGACGCAACGACCTCCTCCTTCCGCGGTGATTAATTCCGCGAAGAATGCACGCTCGATGACTACGGCGAGGTAGGGGTTTGTTTGTGAGATAATTTATACTACCGCGGATGTTCCTCCTAAAACAAAGAACCTGGATCAAGTGAAATTTTAATTTATTAAATTGTATCTTGTTACGTTTTCATATGATAATTTATTCTTCCCAATTGTTATCACCTAACGCGGAGGGTGCGGGCCAAACAAACACGGCCCAACAACCCTCCGCGGTCCTTCGTTGATGTGCGGATTGGCGGGCGGTGACAAAACATGTCGCAGAGGTGATCCGTTGTTTCCGCAGAGAAGTACGGGACCCGGGAGGAGCTATGGTGCATACGGAAACGAAATCGGACCACCGGAGCAACTCCGGTGGCCCACGGAACCCATCGGCGGCGCCGCCGGCCGGAGGCGGCGGCGGCCAACGGACCCGCGGCCGTGCGGGTCCGGCACACATGGGACGCGGCAATGCCGCATCCACTGACCAAGGGAGGCCCCCGCGGTGGGGGGTCGTGGTGTTTATACGCGGCGGCAGCGCCACCCCGCCCCGGACTCCGCCCGCTCGGCCGAGCCGAGCTGGGACGAGCCGACCCGCCGGCCGGGTCGCGCCCAGGCCGGGTCGGGCCACCCCGGCCGGACCGCGTCATGCCCAAACGGGTCGGACCCGGACCCGTGTCGGGTCAACCTGGTTCGGGCCGACCCAGGGGGTTGGGCCGGGTTGGTTTGGGCCCAGACCCCCCGTTTCCGGACCTTTTCGGTCTTTTGCTCATAACTTGAGCTACGGGCCTCTGAACGACCCGTCGTCAGCGGCGATGCGATCCTTGGATCGAGAAGGTCGTTTCCGTATATCGCACTCAAGGATTCGGAATACGTGGGGTTCAGCCGGGCTGGTTTGTAAACGAAACCAACCGGGGCCTCGGAGCGGAAACGCTCATATCTTGAGCTTCGGATGTCTGATTGACGTGCCGTTGACTTTGGTGGATTCCTCTAAGTGAGACAGAACTTTTGGAATACTCCGCTCGAGGTTTGGATGCAGGTGGAGTACGATCAGGTTGGTTTTGCCTTAAGAACTAACCGGGCCCCTGGGACGAAAACGCCAACAACTCTCAGACCGGTTGTCCGATTGACGCACCGTCTGCGACGTTGAGTTCCTGTTGACGATACGGAACTTTTGGATACATCAACTCTGGACTTTGTGTTAGTGGATGTATCAGCCTCTCGGCTCGTGGAGCGAACCCTCCCGAACGAGCTTGTTGTGTGCGGGAACCCTAGAGCTGGCTGCAACTACTACTATGATGAAGACTATCGTACTGGAATCCTATGTGGTTCGACGATGAAGACTATCTTACTGGAATCCTATGTGGGTTCGACGATGAAGACTGTCGCACTGGAATCCTATGTGGGTTCGACGATGAAGATTGTCGCACTAGAATCCTATGTGGGTTCGACGATGAAGACTGTCGTACTGGAATCCTATGTGGGTTCGATGACGAAGACTCTCGTACTGGAATCCAATGTGGGTTCGACGATGAAGACTGTCGTACTGGAATCCTATGTGGGTTCGACGATGAAGACTGTCGTACTAGAATCCTATGTGGGTTCGACGATGAATACTATCGTACTGGAATCCTATGTGGGTTCGATGATGAAGACAGTTGTTCGGGAATCCTCTGTGGGTTCGACGACGATGACTATAGTTCTTGTATCCTGTGTGGGTCCTAGAAGATGAATCAGTGATTACATCTGATCATCTCTCTTAATTTACGAAGAAGTATATATGTGTGATCTGAAACCCTGTTTTTCTTTCCTTTGAAGATTGTGTTGTGCTATCCTGTGTGGATTTACTTTTTGCTTTCCTTTGTGGATTGTGTTGTGCTATCCTGTGTGGATTTACATTTTTCTTTCTTGTGTGGACTAGGTTGTACTTGAGCTCGGATGTTGGAGCTGAGCGAGAATTGATGACTTAGGTATATGTATGGGAATATACCTAAGCCATGTTGGATGTTACTTCGTGATTGTATCTTTACTTTTTGGATTATCCTTTGTAGATTCTGGGAGACCTTCGGGGGTCTCGGGGTCCCTACTGAGTAGCTTATACTCACCCCTGCACGGGCTATGCCTGCACTACGTTGTGTTGGTTGCAGACGACGCACAGTGCTGATCGCGGTGGAGGCTTGCGGAGTAGGACGATACCTGGAGGTGGACCACTGGGCAGGGTGTACTCGGAGCGGACGGCTGGACCAAGGAGCTGTGGAGGCTATCTGTACTCACCCTTCAGGTGGGACTCCCAGAGGACGGCTCGACGCTGCGGCTTTACTTTTCAGTTGCTGTTTTTCCCCTTTTAGTTGTACTTTACAGTTGGGCTTGTATTTCCGGACCCCCTTTACTTTTCCACACTTACTGTTGTACCAGCTTTTACTTATTGTTTACTTTTTTCCGCTTGCTTACTCTGTGGTGCTTGTTTACTTTACAAAGGCAATGAATTCCCTTTTTACCGGGATTTACGCCTTGGTGATAGTCGCCAGCCCCTGGCCTCTGGAAGGCGGGCTTGGGGTAGTCACGGCACGGGCCCCGAGGACGGGTCGTGACACCAGCGCTGATTGTTCAAGGCAGCTTATGTCCATTCCTAGGAGGATTTCACACTCGTCACTACTGATTGATTATACAACCACCAGAATAACATCGATGGGAAGGATTTGTAGTTGGAGACGTCTCGTCCTTTGTACCACACTATTCTGAAGGCAGCTTTGATGATCTCAAGGAAGGGGTGGATTGAGGAATGGGACCTGCGGCAGGGCGGCAACATCATAGACTATTGAGCCTGGGTCTACTGGGTCGGTGCCTTGTGTGAGGAGTTTGGGGCTAATCTGAGGAGAGTCGGTTTGTATGAGTCGGTTTGGGCCTCTCAATTCCACATATATCAACCGAAATAGATGATGCCATAGATATGGAGTAGATGGTGATCAAGGACCAATACCTTCGACTTACACCATTGGGAGGTCGGTATCAGCTTGTGGGATGTCCACCAGATCTCAGGGGTCCCGATACTAGGGGAGATGTATGAAGAATTCCTCCCTATCATGAGTGTGTGGGAGGATCCAGAGAAAATTCCATGGGTGGCGATGGCACTGATGAAGCATGTGCCAAGGGAGGACAAGGAGGCAGTAAGGGATTTCCACTTTAGGCAGTGGTTCAAACTATTCTTGAACTTCCCGGAAAACTGGTATTTTATGGAAAGGCCTCGGATTTTTTCAAAGGGGGATCAACGAGGCAAGGATTACTCGTACTGGATGCTTTTGGAGGACAAGTAGTGGAAGACATGGGGATTCAGCATTAGCACCGAGCAACAACCAATAGTTAGGCTGGAAACATTAATCGCGGCTCTGATCCGTGGTTTGATCCGGCCAGTGAGGGATACCAACAATGGAGTACACCCAAGCACATTCATCATGGAATCCACATTGGTGATAGGAGGGCGGGTCAACCTAGGATTCCAGATTCTCGCCAAGTTGTATAAGGTGTTTTGGTATATCGGCGAGGGAAAAAGTCCACAGAGGGTATGTGGGCCATTCCACCTCCTGTATGGGTGGATAACATCACATATCAGGGGGGTTTAGGAATACCTGAACCCTTTCACTCCTCAAGGATCGAACTTCTGCCAATAAATACTGAATGCTTCCAGGAGCTTTCCATCCAAGATTACCACACTGTCGGCTCTGGACAAGGTGTGGAGGGTGGAGGAATTCCATTTCCACACATTTCTATTGCCGACGGGCGTATTTACTGATGACGGTCGGGGGATAGAAGAGCACTGGGCCTATCTCCTGGCCTTTCGAGGTGGAGTCCTGGTGGCGAGGGTGGATTGTGAGCCCCTCTACAAGCCGTATACCCCACACCAGTTTGCAAGGCAATTCCAGTGTATGCAGCGACTGACCCCCTAGGTCTATTTGGATGTGTGCTATAAAGAACACCCATGAGTGATGTGGAAGATGTGTCTCATGTTCACATAGGAATATGGGAAAATATTTAATGAGTTTCCTCCGCTGACCACCATCCTCAGGCTGGTAAATGAAAATGCCTAGAGCTGGGAGGCGGCATATCCAGGGGAGATGCTAAAGCAACCAACCGTTCGGGTCTGTGAATGTGAGCTTTACCAACCTTGGGTTCGGGGCCGAATGGAATCATGGGCATCCCGCGGAGGCGGGGCTGCCATGGTGACGAGGCTTGCCCCAGTTGAAGGTGATGCATCTTCCATAGATCCTGTAGCGGTAGAGGACCCGACGGTTCCAGTAGAACAGAGCCATCCATAGGGGAGGGTGCCAAGAGGATTCCACTGGATGTCTACCCAGGCTTTGGAGAAGCAGTTGCGCCATATCAACATGTCAGAGGATTTTTTCTTCCTAGAGGCCTGGGACATATAAGAAGCCAACAGGGAATTCCTCATCACCTCCGAGTTGTAGCAACAACTAAAAATTCTCGGGATGGATGTACCGGGGATAGGCGCTATCCGAGCCGGCTTTGCGGTGGCCCAGGCGAAGACAGAGCAGCACCTGGTAGAGATGAAGGACTTTGGGCATTCCTAGGGTGCCCCTTGTCCAATGATAGATCAAGTCAAAGTGTTGCTTGATCGCACTTCTCCCCCGCAGTTGTTGGCTGCTGATATAAGAGAACGCTTCCCTATGCTGGATGAATTGGAAGATTCCTCCTGGGGAGACGAGGCCATGAGAGGGATCCTGTTGGAGGAACGCGAAGTTGGATGTCAAGAATCGGATCTTGACATGTTCACAGGGGCCCTTGAGGTAAAAATATGAAACCTCCTTCATTGAGACTTGCTTTGAGGTCATTCTGGACTCCTTGTTTGCATTTGAACCATGCAGGAGGGTCTTACATATAGAAATTGTTCTCGTCCCTCAGTGGATGAAGATGTGGGACCTTCGGGTTCGACTCCTATCATCGCATCAACCCCAGAGCGAGACCAGGGATTCGATCTCTGTAAGTCCCCTTTAACAGTTTTATAACTATTATCCTCTAACCATTTTTATAGACATCCATGTCTGTTTTTGGCACGTACAGTTGTTCAATTGGCATTGTTCGCCTTGGAGAGGTTGGTTGGGGCTTCTTATGGTGTCCTTCCTAGATTAATGTTGATGATCATGGAGTAGGAGCACCAAACTGACCATGCGGTAGCGCTCCCAATCATTGATGGGACCGTCAGTGGGGTTATGCCCGAGATCATTGAGGTGGGGTCCGATAATGAGGACCAGTCAGACCGCCCCAGTCCCACCATGCCCGATCAAACACCATACATGGACCCTACTGAAGAGTTTATGTAATGCCCCGACCCTTTTTACCCAGAGTCGGTGCATTATTACATAACATTGGAATGATCACAAAAGATCATGTCTTGAAAGACCTATTAGTTTTGTAGCCTTTGATGTACTAGATACATTAATAAGGATTAAATTATGGAATAAAATGAAAAAAAAACTAAAACAACATTGTTTCCGTAGACCACAGTCATCTCCCCTTAGACCATCTCTGTAGGTCAGTCATAACATAATTCTTCGCATCCTGGGAAAAAAATACAATGGGGTGAGCTCAGATGTTCAGTAAGGATAACAATATAGCGGAAACATTCATAAATAATCATAATCATTTAAGGTAATGTATAAGACTAAAACAAAAGCATTTTAAACATGAAATTCAGAATAATATGGAAATGATAAAATAAAATAATGCCATTTACTTACATGGATATTCTACTAGTCGAATAATCACATGAAATATTAATATCCACCTTCATAATGATGAAATTCATAATGCCAAACTTTCTTAACAACATAGTCAAGGCCTTGTACCAAGACTACAAATAATATTTTGTCATGGCCTTGTGCCAAGACACAAGTTTGTCTCATGAGACCTAATGAGGCGTCGAGGAGCTAGAGAAGGCTCCACCCATCACATACTAAGTCCAATGCATTCCTCATATGAAAATGTGTAAAAATAACATAATCATTTTCATTAAAAATAGCATACGAAATGTCAATACTTTATCCATAAACCATGAATGGTATAAAAATAACACTTCCATAGTCAAGCATATCACAAAACCATTAATACTATATGGATGTTTTGTATCAAAATAAATCAACTTCAAATAAACTTAAAATCCATAAAAGGATGTTGACATAGATGAAATCAAAACCTTTTTTAGAGAGATATCTCTTTCTATTTTAAAATAATTTAAAATTCATATAATTATAAAAGAAAACATTTATTTTTGAATTATTCTTATAAGTTTTTAAGGGAATCTTTGATGTTGTTATAACGGTAGAAAATAGCTACACCTATTGTATAAGTTAAAAAACATTCTTACCTTAAATTTTTTCGAAAAGGTCAAAAGGAACCTTGTTTGGAAAACGATGGAAAGATTCCATTCAAAACATATAGGGTCAAATAACGGTATAAATGAATTTAACCCATTTTCTAGTAAATAGTAAAACTGTTTTGAAATTAATTTTTAAGAAGCATTGATGTGGATGATAAAGAGGTCCCAGTAGATAATTACTTATAAACAACCTCTGATAATGAAGAGATTGTGAAAGTAACACTTACCTTGTACATTTCCTTTGTTGAGGTTTGGTTAACCTCTTGTATAATGGTGAAATATTTGTTATTAAATTATACAATAGTCATATACATTAATAGTATATCATATATGATCTTTTAACATTTCTTTGTTAATAATATCTTAGTATTCTCATTGTTTCGGGTGTTAACAGATTCGTTTTCATTTATATTTTTCATTATGTGAGTCATATTTTTTATGGATGGTATGTATATTATTCATATCCATAATTATATAAAGTCTATAAACATTATTTTTAATTATCTAATGAAAATTAGTCTTGAATGGATACGATGCGAAATGAATCTCATCGTGTTCATGGAGACGGTAATCCGTACGTATTCACAAGAGACAATATCATTCTCTTGATATTAAAATAATATATAATTGGATGGTATAACATATATATAGAATCATTATCCTATTATATTTATTATTAAAATCAATTACACATCATTATTATATGCATACAAATAATAATGTATTTAATAACAATTAAACCACGACGTGGAGACGGTAAGCCGTACGTACGCACGTATGGTGACATGTCATTCAATGATGGATAGAATGATTAATTTGGTTGTACCATATTTATAATAACAACACAGTATATAGAAGATACTGGAGTTATTATTTTATAATGGAAACAACAAAGAAAAAGGAAGTGGAAGATGAAAAGAACTTGAAAGAGTTGATGAGATATTTACCTCTTCTTCGGGTTCTTCATTTTGATGTGATGAAAAGGGCTCCTTAGGTTGGCTTTATGACTAAACAAATGCCTATGGGATGAAGGTAGGATATTTTATAGTGTATTTGGGCAGAGGTTGGCTGATCCAAATGTCTTTGATGGTGTTAATTAGAGAGAAGGGGGAGTGCCCTTTTATAAAAGGAGAGAAGGGCACCTTAGGAAAAGCTAGAAATATTATTTTATAATAAATCTATTTTCGGTTTATAATGGATCCAAAATGGATTATTTATACTATAAGGTGGGTATGGGTTAATAACCACTCAACCAATATGTTTTAGACAGGTTTGGGTCACTATATTAACTTTATCTTTTTGTTTTAACTCTTAGTTGAATAGTTTGACATTTACCATGTATCTTGGTATTTTTATATTATATGGTTAATAAAAATAATATATACTTCCAAAAAAACCCTAAGTGGTTCATTAATGATAAAAATATCATTATATATGTCTTTTTTCTGATCCATATATTTTTAGAATTATAATATCAATTAATAATATAATATTCCTTTTAGAAACTCTTTTTTGTCAATTTTGACACTATTTGATATTTTGTTTTTTCTAAATTCATAACAGCATTATTACTTAGAAAACAATTCATCTAACCAACATTAATATGACATATTAGTCTATAAAATTAGTGTAATTCATAAAAAGTCTCAAATTATATTTATTTGGATATTTATAAAATCAATTATTTTAATATTTCATTAATTAGGTAATTACTGCATCGTCATTGTGTCATAGATAAATTGTATTATTTACTGTCTAAAAAATATAAATAAAATAACATTATGTAAGAAATATTTTTATCTTTCTAATTAATATTTATAGTCTAATTTATCTTATGTATAACCCTATATTAAAAATGTTTTAGTTAATAAACATTGATTTTAACTCTTTTAACTCTTCTTTGAATTAAATTATAATAAAAGTCCTAATCTAAACCAAGTGGACCAAAAAGGTTCATATTTTATTCCTATGGTTGTTTTTGGTCGAATAATACCTATCCAATAGAATTAGGACACGTTTTAGGGTAATAATAATATCATTTTTGCTGTTAACTACCCTATTTACTTTTAGTCGTGGTAAATAAAAGTAAAACATTACTATTTTAAAAAAAATATTTTCATCTTATTGAAACATATTTTTCTTATGGATATCAACCGTGAACTTCATATTTTCGAAATTTTAATCATAGAAGTGGTAAAATTATGTTTTATGTGAATTTGTATATTCTATTATGAGGTGGGTAAGAGACGGTGGAAAGTTCAATAAAATTTTTATTTATATAAAATAATTATAAACTGACTCCAATAAATGACATTGAACTTATATAGGTATTATGTAACTATTTTGCCCTAAAATAAAATAAATAATTATTTAAAAAAAAATCGGTTTTAAACTATAACTCAGTGTTTTTCACTATTTATCAAAAATTGAAAGTTTCAAGAAAAATACCAAAAATTCACCCTAAGCTAAATTCGATATTCCGAATCCAAAAATGAAGTCCATTTTGAACGATAAAATTTATAAAATTTCAAAAAGTGGGTATTACTATTCATAATGGCTAGTTTGATTGGTTGTGGTGTGTTAGAACTCAGAGTTGCGTACAACACACGCTACTGTATTATTAAAAGAGTAGCGTATCTTGGAATCTTGGGGTGTTACATTCTACCCTTCATCAAATTATTTAATCCTTGAAATTTCTATAGTATTACTGTGTTAAAATACTTGGGTGGTTCTTTACCATATGTTCCTCGGGTTCCCACGTTGACTCTTCCATATTATGGTTTCTCCATAGAATGTTTACCAGACGAGTCGTCTGGTTTTTCAGCACTTGTTCTCTTGTATCATGAATCTTGGCAGGATCTTTGCAATAAGATAGATCGGGTTCCAGTACTAATTCCTCATAGATGAGTACATGCATTGGTCCAGGCATGTATTTTTTCAACATTGATACATGGAACCCACCGTGAACATTGTAGAGACTTGGCGGCATTTCCAAACGGTAAGCTACAGCCCCAATTCATTCTAGAATTTTGAAAGGTCCGATGTACTTGGGACTCGATTTTCCCTTCTTACCGAACCGTATAACACCCTTACATGGAGATATCTTCAAGAAAACATGATCCCCTACCTGAAATTCAAAATCCTTCCTTCAATTATTGGCATAGCTATTCTGCCCACTTTCAGCAGCTTTGATGTGGGTTTGGATTACCTTCACCGTTTCCATCGTTTCCTCCACAAGTTCCAGACCTAAGGGTTTTCGTTCACCAACATCATCCCAAAAAGTTGTTGTGTGATATCTCTTTCTGTATAACACTTCATATGGTTCCATTTGAATACTTGAATGGAAACTATTGTAATAGGAAAATTCTACCACAGGTAAATATTGATCCCACATACATTGAAAGTCAAGTGAGCATGATCTCAACATGTATTCTATGGTTTGAATAGTCCATTCTGATTGTCCATCAGTTTGAGGGTGGTAGGTAGTGCTCAAACGAAGTTCAGTATCCAGGGCTTTCTAAAGACTTTTCCAGAATCTTGATGTAAAATGTGGAACATGATCAAAAAAAATCAATAGTGGTACTCCATGAAGTCTAAAAACTTCATTAATATATAGCCTTGCTATACGTTCAAGTGGTAAATCTTATCTTATAGTAAGAAAATGTGCTAACTAGGTAAAACAATCAACAATGACCCATATTGCATCATTCTTTCTAGGAGTATTTGGTAGTCCCATGACAAAGTCAATCATAATATTATCTCATTTCCACTCAGTTATGGGAATAGGATGCATGACTCCACCGGGCTGTTTCCTTCCAGCTTTCACTTATTGATAAACCATACATCTTGAAACAAAATCAGTAATCTCTATGATAACCTTGCTTTTTATTACAACTTAAACATGATTTATTACATAAAACATCACTTTATAAAACAAAGAAGATCGAGAGTTTTAGTGTCTTTGGGGATTAGGATCATTAAATAAAAACATAAAACATGAAATACAACAACTTTATTGAAAACATCCTTTACATGACCACTACATTCCTTCGTACTTAGCATTGCATGGGATAACCTGAGGACATGCATAAGAAAAAGGTGAGCTATAAAGCCCAGTAAGGGAGTACACATGGAAAAACATAAGGAGTACAATACATTTTAGAAAATAGGAATATCAATAGAGCATAAGTAAAACATGAACATAAAGGCATGATAAAGCATGATAATCATAACTTGGAAATGTGCCAACAACACTTAACATGGAATTAGCATGAGCCAAGGCTCATTGGACATGGAGCATGAGTAAATCCCCATTGCACATAAATCACGAGTAAACCCTCATAGTACTTGAATTATCATGATTCAACACTCATTTCACATTATGTATCATGATAATATACTTTACCAATGCATTGGAGCGCTATAAGGGCGCACCCTTCTTAAACATTTCATTTCATGCATAAGTGTGCCACAGGGATCATAAAACATGGATTTATAAAACATAATCATTTATTTCACGATAAAGGAATGTGGAATTCATACATGAAACTTTATAATCAATAAGTAAATGTGCATAAAGGTAAATACCCATGATGGAGAACTGGGCATGGTATTCACAACACAATGACATTGGCTTAGAAAATCAGTGCGATTTCGGCAGCGTAACGACGTGACATAAGAATTCATAAAAATGGTTGATGATAGAGAAATGGGTTACTCATAATATTTACATGTAATGGACAGTAAGGAGATCATATATATACATGTCCCAACAATTGTAATGGAATTTTGATTCATGATACAAAAGTATTTCTTGAATGTAAAAGAGGAGAGAGAAGTTCCATTCGGAATTTCGGCATAGTAACGGGTGTACATGGGAGTCATTTAATGAGAGAGAAAGGGGTCTCCCATCATTCAGACATATATAGGGAAGTATGAGGTAGGTGCGAAACCATACCCCAACATTCATAATTGAAATTTAAATGGAAAAACTACTTAAAGAAAATTGGATAAAAATGAGAAAGGAAGAAAAAAACCCTTTACATGGAAGTGTGCTTCCAAAGGCTAGAGAGAGGATTTTGAGAGGCTTCATGGGAGATTGGGGCACATTGGGAGTATTATAGAGAGATTAGGACGATGATTGGATTAACTCCAAAGGGTTTGAGTGAGGAGGAAGTTGGAGTTTGGGTGGGTTTATATAGGAAAGGTGAGGGAATTCTTTATTATTTAGGTTTGGGACCCCTTATATTAAATTAATCCAAACCACAAACCATCCCATGGTTTTTGGAAAAGGTAAGAGGAAAATAATATTTTATAAGGCCAAATTCCGAACTTCTTAAAATAATAGGGTTGCTTATGTGGAGGTCAGTCACACTCCCAAGGAAATTAATTTAAAAAGACAAGGTGTTTAATAAGTCTTGAGGGGTCCATTAATGCTTTGAAAATTAAGAAAAATAAAACAAAAATCATATTATTTTAATGTTAAAACATATATTGGCCGAACATAAATATTATATTATTTTATTACATCACTATTGGGTCATTATGATGTCATAAAACACATTATATATTTAAACGGTATTTAATTTTTACTCAAAAATTTGACTGTCTCATAAAATTATGAAAACTTCACCGTTGGATAATTTCGACATCCTGATTCCAAAAATAATAATTATTTTATCTAAATAATTTTCTAAATATGTTAAATTTCACTTTTAAAATAAAAACCGACATTTATCAAAAATTCATGGGTTTTGACAAAAAATGGATTTCAAACCTTAATAAAAAATATAATTGCATTCATACAATTATATGATAATTTATATATAATAAAATTAATCTAATAATAATAATAATATTTTATTAAAATATTATTTAATTCAAAAATCCCTTCATTTAATAAAATAGATTTCTTAATTAAATAATAACTAAAAACACCATTTGTACTTTAAAAACTATTTACAATGTATCAATTATGACAAGAAATTATATTCATTATTATATACAAAAACATGTACTTAACATAGTACTATCGATTAGTTACATAACCCCTTAAAATAGCCGCATAAGACCTAAGGATAAGGTGTGTGATGGTGACAGACTCTTGGGGTGGCTTAGATAACATCGCTCGAGTGGTAATTTCTATCAACATCCACTTCTCCTGTAGACGGCCATGTTCGAGCTTGACATGGTGAAGCTCAGCTTGGGATTAGTCAAGAGAAAATCCCAAGGACACCACCTCTTTTCCGAGCTCCGATAAATGGGCTTTTTATGGGGAAATTCTACTGGATGAGTCCATCACTTCCTTTGTCTAAGTAAAATTGGATGTGTTAAAGCCCTATATTTATACTAATCATGTGATCCCTGTTCAACGACTATAAAAGTAACGGTCATAATTGTTATCATAAAACCAATGAAGTTTATATTTTATAAAAAAAAATTATATAAAGAGACATTTAATAATATCAGGAGGTATTTTCCATTAATGAAACTTTGGGTCGTTACAATATTCCCCCCTTAAGAAATTTCGCCCTTGAAATTTTCCTTTTCCCACACTAAAACAGTTGTGGGTAACTCAGTTTCATCACTTCCTATGATTCCCAAGTTGCTTCTTCAAACTTGTGGTTTCTCCATAACACCTTCACGGGGGGCATTGTCTTATTTCATAGAACTTTTTATCTAAGATCTAAGATCTTCACTGGTTGCTCCTCATAAGAAATATTGTCTTCCAATTGTACCACCTCAGAAGAGGGTACATGCGAAGGGTCTGATATGTACTTCTTTAAGAGGGATACATGAAAGACATCATGTACTTTGGCCATAGTAGGTGGAAGTTCTAGTCGATAGTCCACAGCCCCGACACGGTCAAGAATCTCGAAGGGGACGATGTACCTTGGACTTAACTTCCCTTTCAATCCAAACCTCATGACCTTCTTCCATGAAGATATGTGTAGAAAAACCATGTCTCCAACTTTAAACTCAAGGTATCGTCAATGATTATCTTCATAACTCTTCTGTCGACTCTGGGATGCCTTGATATGATGTTGAATGGTTTTCACCATCTCCACCATTTCCTCGACCATTTCTAGTCCAGGCAGCTTACGTTCACCGATCTCATCCCAACATGCTGGTGTTCTGCACCTTTTCCCATACAGGACTTCATATGGTTCCATTTGGATGCTCGAGTAGAAACCATTATTATAAGAGAACTCAACCAGAGGAAGATGTTGATCCCATCCTCCTTTAATGTCCATTGAGCACGCTCTCAACATATCCTCAAATGTTTGGATAGTCTGCTCAGATTGGCCATCAGTTTGAGGATGATAGGCCGTACTGAAGTTCAATTCAGTATTCAGAGCATGCTGAAGACTCTTCCAAAACATAGAGGCAAATCTTGGATCTCGGTCAGACACAATAGATAGTGGTACTCCATGCAACCTTACTACTTCCCTAATATATATATTCGTGCCAGTTGATCTAATGAGAAATCCTCCCAAATAACAATGAAGTGTGCAGTCTTTATAAGACGATCCACAACAACCCAGATTGCATTGTTGCCTTTGGATGTACTTAGAAGTTTGGTGACAAAGTCCATGGTGATGTTCTCCCATTTCTATTCTAGTATGGGAAATGGTTCCATCATCCCCTTAGACTTCTTCCTCTCCACCTTCACTTGCTGACACACCAGGCACTTTGATGTATATTTAGAGATCTCCTTCTTCATATTATCCCACCAAATGTTTTCTCAGATATCTTGATACATCTTTGTGATCCCTGGGTGAATAGAGAAATTTGAACTATGTGCATCATCCAAAATTTTCTTCTTCAGCTCCGAACATGTTATAACACATAGCCTTTTCTCAAACCGCACAATTACTTCTTCATTAACATTAAACTCCAAGGATTTCCCTTTTTCGATACCTTGCACTTTTTTCTTGAATTCCTACATCATCCTTTTGAGCATCCTTTAACCTTTCCAAAAGAGACGATTGAGAAATAATTTGTGAAAGGATTGATGATGTTCCCTTCTCTATGATTCTCATGTCCATTTTCATCAAGTCTAAGAAGATTGGATCCTTCTCAATTCTCATAATTGATAGAATCACTGGATCCTTTCTACTTAGGGCATCTACCACCTTGTTTGCATTCCCAGGGTGGTAATGGATTGAACAGTCATAATCCTTAATAAGCTCTATCCATATTATCTGGTGCATATTAAGATATTTCTGTGTGAATATATATTTAAGACTCTTGTGGTCAGTATATATCTCACATTTCTCCCCATAGAGATAATTCTACCAGATTTTCAAGGCAAAGATCATTGTTTCCAACTCCAGGTCATGCATTGGATATTTTCGCTCATGGATTTTCAACTATCTTGAGGCATAGGATATCACTTTATCATTTTGCATCAGCACACAGCCTAAGCCCTTCTTTGAAGCATCACTGAATACCACAAAAAGTTCCCCACTTGTGGGTAAGGTGAGCACGGGTGTAGTGATAAGAATCATTTTCAACTCCTTGAAGCTTTATTTGCATTAATCACTCCAAGAAAACTTTACTCCCTTTCGAGTTAGATTCGTAAGAGGGTTAGACAATTGTGATAAATTTCTCACAAATAGTCGATAATATCCAGCTAACCCCAAGAAGCTACGGATATCTGTTACCGATGTTGGCCTTGTACATCACTCAATTGCATTTGTTTTGGAGGGATCCATAGATATCCCATTGCTTGTGATGATATGACCCAAGAATGAGACCTCCTTCAACCAGAACTCACACTTTCTATACTTTACATAGAGCTTCTCCTTGCGTAAAGTCTCTAGTACAGTTCTTAAATGCTCCTCATGATCCTCCTTGGTTTTGGAGTATATTAGAATATCATCTATAAAGACTACCACAAATTTTTCTAGGTAATCTCTAAAGACACTATTCATCATGTCCATGAAAATTGATGGAGAATTGGTGAGTCCGAAAGTCATTACTATGAATTCATAGTGCCCATATCTTGTATGAAAAGCAGTCTTGGGGACATCTTACTTCTTCACCCTTGATAATATCCCGACCAAAAATCTACCTTGGAGAATAATTGTGCTCCACGCAGCTAATCGAACAAGTCATCAATTATTGGGAGATGATACTTGTTATTTATTGTGATTTTGTTAAGTTCACGATAATCAATGCAAAGCCGCATTGACCCATCCTTCTTCTTGATGAAGAGGATGAGCGCACCCCATGGTGAAGCACTTGGGCATATAAAACCTTTATCCAGATTCTCTTGTAGTTGTTTCTTCAGCTCTTCAAGCTCTACAATAGCCATTCTATATAGAGTCTTGGATATTGGTAAAGCCCCAGGTATAAGTTCAATTGAGAATTGAACATCTCTTCTAGGAGGGAGACCAGGCAGTTCCTCGGGAAACACTTCAGTGATTCCATCACAATAGGCATTTGTTCAAATATAGTTTCTTCCTTGGACTCAATCATCTGAGCCAGATACGCGTGGTCATAGGGCAGTAATATCCATGCTTGAGATGATGGAGCTAAAGGATATTAATCTTCCTCCTTACACTTGTAAAGAATCAAGGGTTGATTCTCCATATGGAGTGTGATTTCCCTCTCCCGACAATTTATGTTGGATCTATATAAGGAAAGTCAATCCATGCTAAGAATTGAATAAAATTCCACCATAGGGAGTATGACGAGGTTCGTCGGTAAATTCAATCCACAGATTATAACAGGGGAGGACTTATATTCATGGGATGCAATGATTGCCCCATTTGTCGTACTCACCGACATCTTCACTTCCATGATTTGTGGTGGTGCTGGGATTGTTCAACTAAACTATCGAGATATAAAAGAATGCGTAGAACCTGAATCAAAAAGTATGTTCGCTATTCTTTAATGAATAACTAGGGTACCTATCACCACTTCATTGTCGGGGTTCACTTCGGTAGAAGTGATGGCAAAAGCTCTTCCTTGCTGCCTTGGAGGTTGTTGCTTGTCTCCGAAAACCCTTGGATTAGGGCACTGATTTGCAAAATGACCTGGTTCTTTGCATTTTTAGCATTTAACAATGCGTTCAGGTTCAAACGGAGCGTTCCTCTCCTCTGTCGCAGCCGCTGGTCTTTCTTGCCGACAGTTAACAGCTAGGTGCCCTTCTCTTCCACACTTGAAGCATTTCCTCGTCCCCTTAAGGCAATTTCCAGGGTGCTTCTTTCCGTACTTTTAGAAAGTGGGGTGCTGGATCATCTTAGCACTGTTGGATATATCCATCATCCCACCAGCATTGAAGTCCACCTTACACTTCTTATCCCCATGATACCCTTGTGATTCTCCGATCTCCATTTCGACCTTGAGGGCACATCGTACAATATCCTCATAGTTGTCGAAGTCATGGATCGCTAATTCTTTCTGCAGGCTAGGCTTCATCCCCCCAAAGAAGCGTTCAACCTTGCATTCGGGGGTAACGACAAAGCTGGAAGCATATCGTCCAAGCCTTGTGAAGTTTTCCTTATACGCTCCAACATATTCTTCATCTTTTTTCTTGAGGTAAAGTAAGTCCCTTTCAATCTTAAGCCAGAGGGTATGCGGGAAATATTTATCAAAAAACATATTTTGGAAATCCTTCCATTCCAACGCCTCGATCACCTCCTAAAGCTTCATATTTTTTATCAATGTCCACCATTGATCAGCTTCAACCTCCATATGATAAGCTGCTAGGAGAACCTTCTCTTGTTCAGAACATTGATGGATGGAGAATATCTTTTCAATGGAGTTGATCCATTGTTCATCGATCGTGGGATCGGATGATCCACTAAAAGTAGGATGCCTTTGTCTCATGAAGCTCTCGATAGCAACATGTTCTTTATTAGGGGGGTTTGGACGTTCCTATTGACCCATGTTTTTATTCAACGCTTGAGTTAGCTGAGAGAGAATCATGACAATGTTCGTGATTCCCGCTCCCATTGGATTGAGCATCTCATTAGTACAGTCATCACACTGATCTTCACATCGATTGTTAGCCCGATTCTTCCTATTACTAGCCATTGGGTTGAAAAAAGGAATGTTAGGGGTAACACATAAAGGGTAATACAAAGACAAAAGTTGATGACTTATAAATAAACTTTCATTTCCTTAACTCATGAGTCTAGAGGCTTAAATCTAGGCTTTTCATGATCTACTTTCTAACATATATTCTTAGGGGCATTTTTTTAATTCCCTTAATAAGGGTTCATACTAAGTTTGTGAATTTACAAAAGAATATCATCTTGGAGTGTCATAACCAAGAGTGCCGCAAGGACCATTGTCGTGGACTAGTTCTCGTTTGAGTCTAGCTCAAAGCGGTGTTTTTGGGTTTTACCCCTAGGATACATCTGTGCCAGAGCCACCTCTACCGGCTTGTATCCAGATAGGGATGTATTTTCTTGATAACCCACTTACTCAATACTCACCAAAACTTAGGGACGTTTTTATTTTACTTAGTCTTGTATCTAAGGATTTACTAGGGTTTTATAATCCTAATCCCAAAAATAACCAAACCTATCTTTTGATACCAACTATGACAACCCTGCTTTTTATTACAACTTAAACATGATTTATTACATAAAAATTCACTTGATAAAACAAAGAAAATCGAGTGGTTTATTGTATTTGGGTATTAGTATCATTACATAAAAACTTAAAACATGAAATACAACATCTTTATTGAAAACTTCCTTTACATGACCACTGCATTCCTTCGTAATTAGCATTACATGGGATAACCTGAGTACATGCATAAGAAAATGGTGAGCTATAAAGCCCAGTAAGGGAGTACACATGGAATAACATGAGGAGTAAAATACATTTTAGACAAAAGGAATATCAATAGAGCATAAGAAAAACATGAACATAAAGGCATGATAAATCATGATAATCATAACTTGGAAATGTGGCAACAACACTTAAAATGAAATTAGAATGAGCCAAGGCTCGTTGCACATGGAGCATGAGTAAATCCTCATTGCACATAAATCACGAGTAAACCCTCGTTTCACATGAATTAGCATGAGTCAACACTCATTGCACATGATTTATCATGATACAATACTTTACCCAATGCATTGGAGCCCTATAAGGGTGCACCCTTTTTAAACATTTCATTTCATGAATAAGTGTGCCACAGGGATCATAAAACATTGATTCATAAAACATAAGCATTTATTCCACGATAAAGGAATGTGGAATTCATACATGAAACTTTATAATCATTAATTAAATGTGCATAAAGGTGAATACCCTTGATGGAGAAATGGGCATGGTATTCACAACACAATGACATTGGCTTAGAAAAGCAGTGCGATTTCGGTAGCGTAACGGCATGACATAAAAATTCATAAAAATAGTTTTTGAGAGATAAATGGGTTACTAATCATATTTAAATGTAATTTACAGTAAGTAGGTCATATAGATACATGTACCAACAATTGTAATGGAATTTTGATTCATGATACAAAATTATTGCTTGAATGTAAAAGAGGAGAGAGAAGTTCCATTCAGAATTACGGCAAAGTAATGGGTGTACATGGGAGTCATTTAATGAGAGAGAAATGGGTCTCCCATAATTCATAAATAAATAGGGAAGTATGAGGGAGGTGAAAAACCATACCCCAATATTCATAATTGAAACTAAAAGGGAGAAACAACTTAAAAAAATTGGACAAAAATGAGAAAGGAAGAAAAAAACCCTTACTTGGATGTGTGCTTCCAAAGGCTAGAGAGAGGCTTGTGAGAGGCTTTTTGTGAGCTTGGGGCACCTTGAGAGGATTCTAGAGAGAGTAGGGAAGAGGTTGGACGAACTCCCAAGGCTTTGAGTGAGGAGGAAGTTGGATCTTTGGTGGGTTTATATAGGAAATGTCAAGGAATTCTTTTTTATTTAGGTTTGGGACCCCTTATATTAAATTAATCCAAACCAAAGACCATCCCATGGGTTTTTCCCATGGTTTTTGGAAAAGGGAAGAGGAAAATAATATTTTATAAGGCCAAAGTCTGAAATTCTTAAAATAATAGGGTTGCTTATGTGGAGGTGAGTCACACTCCCATGGAAATTAATTTAAAAAGACAAGGTGTTTAATAATTCTTGAGGGGTCCATTAATGCTTTGAAAAGTAAGCCAAATAAACCCAAAATCACATTATTTTAATTTTAAAACATATATTGGCCGAAGATAAAGATTATAGTATTTTATTACATCACTATTGGCTCATTATGTTGTCATAAAACACATTATATATTTAAACGGTGTTTAATTTTTACTAAAAAATTTGAATGTCTCAAGTAATTTTGAAAAATTCACCGTTGGATAATTTCGACGTTATGATTCCAAAAATAACACTTATTTTATCTAAATAATTTTTTTAAATATTTTAATTTTCACTTTTAAAATAAAAACTGACATTTATCGAAAATTCATGGGTTTTGACAAAAATGGGTTTCAAACCTTAATAAAAATTATAATTACATTCATAAAATTGTATGATAATTTATATATAATAAAATTAATCTAATAATAATAATAATATTTTATTAAAATATTATTTAATTCAAAAATCCCTAAATTTATTAAAATAGATTTTTTAATTAAATAATAACTAAAAACACAATTTGTACTTTAAAAACTATTTAAAATGTATCAATTATGACAAGAAATTATATTCATTATTATATAAAAAAATAATGTACATGAACATAGTACTATCGATTAGTTACATAACCCCTTAAAACAGCCGCATATGACCTAAGGGTAAGGTGTGTGATGGTGAAAAACTCATGGGGTGGCTCAGATAACATCGCTCGAGTTGTAATTTCTATCAACTTCCACTTCTCCTATAGACGGTCCTGTTAGAGCTTGACATGGTGAAGCTCAGCTTGGGCTTGGTCATGAGTGAAGCCCAAGCACTCCACCTCTTTTCCGAGCTCCGATAAATGGGCTTTATATTGGGAAATTCTACTGGATGAGGCCATCGCTTCCTTTGTCTAAGTAAAATTGGATGTGTTAAATCCCTATATTTATACTAATCATGTGATCACTGTTCAATGACTATAAAAGTAACGGTCACAATTCTTATCATAAAACCTATGATGATGAAATTTTATAAAAAAAATTTATATAAATATACATTTAATAAGATCAAGAGGGATTTTCCATTAATGAAACTTTGGGTCTTTACAATCTCCCTCTTCATTTTGTCACACCAAAAATGTTCCATAAAATCTCTATACATCTTAGGGCTACGAGGTTGTATAAAGAAAGTAGAACTATGAGAATCATAGAAAAATTCCCTTTTTAGATCCGGTATATCAGGAACACTAAGTATCTTCCCAAATTTCAAAATTCTATCTACTTACACAAAGTCACTCAATCTCCCGTCATTCACAGCTTTAATCTTCTTTTGAAACTCTTCATCACTGGTCTGGGAACTCTTTATCCTTTATAGTAAAGATGGTTTGGAAACCATTTGACAATGTATTGATGTTTCACCATCCATGGTTATTCCCATATCCATATTTACTAGATCCAGGAAAATACGATCCCTTTCATCTCTCATCTTGTTTAAAACTCCATGATCTTATCTACTCAAAGCATCTTCCACCTTATTTGCCTTCCCCGGGTGGTAGTGTATAGTGAAATTATAATCCTTGAGTATTTCAGGCAAAAACCTTTTCCTCATGTTGAGTTATTTCTGTTAGAAAATATACTTTAAACTCTTGTGATCGGTATATATCTCACATTTATACCATAGAGATAATGTCTCCATATCTTCAAAGAAAAGATTACAGGTGCTAACTCAAGATCATGAGTAGGATAGTTTTTCTCATGAATTTTTAGCAGTCGTGATGCATATGAAATAACTCTAACATTCTGCACAAGGACACAACCATGTCCTTTCTTTGAAGGATCACTGAAAATAATAAACCCATAATTCATTGATGGTAGAGTCAATATAGGATCATTGACTAATCTTCTCTTCAGTTATTCAAAAAAATTCACACTCTTTTGTCCAAACAAATTTAACCCCTTTTTGTGTGATCTTTGTTAATGGGTTAGCCAACAGGGAAAAATTCTGGATGAAACATCGATAATAACCTGCCAAACCAATAAAACAACGTACCTCAGTTATACTTGTCAGTGCTGGACATTCTTGGATTGCCTTGGTCTTTGAACGATCAATGGAGATTCCATCATTAGATACATTGTGGTCAATAATAGAAATCTCCTGAAGCCCGAATTCACACTTTCTAAACTTCTAATTTAATTCATGTCTTTGAAGAGTCTTCAGGATAATTCACAAGTGATTTTCATGATATTCATAGATTTTGGAGTATACCAAGATATCATAAATATATACCACTTCAAAGTCATCAAGACATTTCTTGAAAACTCTGTTCATTAGATCTATGAAAATAGAGGGTGAATTAGTATAACGACCCATACTTTACATAAATTTTTAATACTTCAAAATTGAACCACACTTATTACAACATATGACAAAACCACAAAGGACCGTATAGGTATAGTGTCTTCAGAAACTAGGAAACATAAACAACTAGTTCATAAATCTTCTACAGTGTCTCCCATTTATTTCATCATATCTAGGGTCCCTTTTAGCATATTCTACTTAATATCCATCTTCCTAACCTGGGGAAAAGAAAACATAAAAGGGTGAGCTCAAATGCTCAGCAAGGGAAAATAAAGGAAATAAAAATCATATTATATCTTTTTGAAAATCATAACCTGCAAAAGAGATCATAATATCTTAACATGGAATAAATCATAGAAGTGAAAATGAGATCCCCATAATCATAACATAAAACTAGAAACTTTGTGGCATGCACACTTAATCATGGAAAATCATTTCTTGTAAGACATGATTCATTGCCACGACTATCTTAGCAGACAAAGTCCAGTTCTGAACCGAGTTCACTCATCGTTTCAGTCCTGTATCACTGAACCGAAATAACCTTCCGTTCCAGCCATGTCTATCTCATGAGATATAAATCTTTACCCAATTCATTGGAGGGAGATATAGGTCCCACCCATCTTATAATGAATCCTTTCTTATTTGTGCCACATAATCATAAATCATACATCATCGCATAACACATGTAACAAAAATGGGATTCTTGAAACATCATGACATCATAAAACAAATCATATAAGGTAAATGACTTCATAAAAATAATTCCCTCACAACATAATCAAATCAATGTAATAATAGGGATAAAAACAGAACCCTTTATTATCTTAGATGGAAAATAATTTTGATAGAACATTTGAACTCCATTCTTGAGGAAAATATCCTTTCTTCTTCAAAAACACTTTTCTTTTCTTAACATGTCATAAAATTATAAACTAAAAGAAGTTGATTAAAAATAAACTTGAAAACTTGTAAAGGAATCTTCTTGGAAATAATGTTTTAAAAATCCATTCATGCCGAATAAGTTAAAAAAAACATTCTTCGTACTTTTTTCAGAAAAGTCAAAAAGTACCTCATATAAAAAAAACGACAAAAGATTCCTTTCATATTCTTTACTAAAAACTCACCGAAGGGTAAAATTGGAATTAAACTATTTTAAGTGGATGGAAACAATATTACATATGGAGGGAACATGGATGTCGATGATAAAATACACCCCAGTAAATACCAAAGTATAAACAATCTCAGATAAAAATGAGATTGTGATATTTCCCCTTACCTTAGGTCCGACTTGATTTGTAAGTGTCCGAACCTCCTGTATAATGATTTAAATAATGTTATTGACTTATTCCAGAACCATAATTATTTTTATGATATCATATATGGTCATATTCTTAGCTTCTTAGTAGTAATATTTCATTGCTACTTGTTATTCGGGTGTTTATAACTTTTTGTTCTTATGCGTGTTTTGTCGAATAAATTCTTATTATTATCTTGAGGTTATAGATACATAATTTCAAGAATGGTATTAGTGTATTATATATCATATTCATTCACTCAATTCATTTATATAATCATTATGAAATGATGATCATGTAGAACGAGTCGCATCACATCGTGGAGACGGTATTCCGTACGTACGCACGAGTGATTATATCGTTCCTATGATCGTGGAATTGTATTGGAGTATATATATATAATTTCAGTATCAATATTACTTTATAATAATCATAAACAGTTACTCATTACACCATTATACCCATCCTTGTAAGGTGATGGTGGAAAATAGATTACACCACGGCGTGGAGACGGTATTCCGTACGTACGCATGCGCGGTGATTTCATTTTTCCGTAGGATGGATATTAGGTGAATTAGGGTTGTTTAATATTTATAATAACATATCAGTATGTAATTAATACTGATGTTATTACTTTATCATGATAAAACTAAAGAAGAAGAAGTTGAAGAAAAAAGAAATTGAAAAGATCGGTAATGGATATTACCTCTTCTTTGGAACGCCTCTTTGAATCCTCCACTTAGGGAACTAAGATTGGTCTTTGAAGAAGACCAGGACCTCTAGGATTATTCTAGGGAAGTGGAGAAGGGATTTTTTCAGGGGTTGGCCGAGCTTGAGTGCTCAAATTGGTGTGAGTAGGAGGGGGAGGAGGTGCCCTTTTATAAGAGAGGAGAGGGGCACCTTAGGAATATCCCAAAATATTATTTTATATTAAAGTCAAAATCGGTTTATAATGGTTCCAAAGGGTATTATTTAGAAGGTAAAGTGGGGATGGGTCGAAATCCTATCATCCAATAGGATTTAGAGAAGTTAAGGTTATTATTTTGACCTTATCAATTAGATTTAACTCTAAGTTAAATAATTTAACTTTTACTGTGCCTTTTTGTATTCTTACAATATATGGTTAATACACTTACTATAACATGCCAAACGAACCCCAAATTGTTTATTATTAATATATATATCCTTATATAAGTAATTTGGCAGAACATTATATTTTTAGGAATAAAATAACAATTAATAATATAATATTTGATTTAAAAACTATTTTGTGTCAATTTTGAAACTATTTGATATATGATTTTTGTGAAAGTCATAACAGAATTATATGTTCTAACCAAGTTGATTAAATCAACACTAATATATCATAGTAACCTATAAAATTAGTGGGATTCATAAAAAGTCTCAAATTACATTTATTTTGGTGTTTATAACATCAATTATGTCAATATTTCATTAATAAGATAATTACTGCATCATCATTGTGTCATAAATAAATTAAATTATTTAATGTCTAAAAATTATAAATAAAATAACATTATGTAGGAAATCTTTTTATATTTCTAATGAATATTTATAGTAGAATTTATCTTATGTATAACCCCATATTAAAAATGATTTACTTATTAAACTTTGATTTTAACTATTTTAACCCTTCTTTAAATAAATTAATAATAAATATCCTAATCTAATCCAAGTGTTCCTAAATGGTCATATTTTATTCCTAAGATTGTTTTTGGTCGAATAAAACTTATCCAATAGAATTAGGACATGTGTTAGGGTAATAGTAATATCATATTTACCCTTAGTTACCCTATTTACTATTAACCGTGGTAAAAAAAGTAAAAAGTTACTATTCACCAAAAAATTATTTTTATTTCATTGAACCAAATTCTACTTACTGATATCAACCGTGTCTGTCAGATTTTCGAAATTCCATTCACGGATGTGGTAAAATTAAGTTTTTTGCAAAATTCAGTTTTTAACCTACCACTTAGTGGTTTCACTATTCATCAAAAATTGAATGTTTTCAGAAAAATACCAAAATTTCAGCCTAGGCTAATTTCGGTATTCCGAATCCAAAAATGAAGTCCATTTTGAAAAATAAAATTTATAAAATTTCAAAAAGTGGTTATTACTATTCATAACGGCTAGTTTTAATAATATTTTAATAGCATATCGTTGTTTACTGAAACTCAGTATTGCGTACGACGCAAGCTATCGAGGAAGGTCACGATTGCTTGTAAAGTAAGCCAAGCTAGTGTGTAGTGAAAGACTCCTTTGATAACATAAAAACAAAATATTACTCATAAAAATCTCGGGTGTTACATTCTACCCCCCTTAAAATGAATTTCGCCCTCGAAATTCGTCACTTTGTAACAAACAGATGAGGATACTTTTCCCTCATCATATCCTCAAGCTCCCATGTAGCTTCTTCAAGTTGGTGGTTCCTCCATAAAACTTTCACCAATCGAGTGGTCTTGTTTCGTAGGACTTTTTCGCTACGATCCAGAATCTCTATCGGTTGTTCTTCATAAGAAAGATCTTGCTCCAGCGGTACAACTTCTGAGCTGAGTACATGTGATGGATCAGGTATGTAATTTCTCAGGAGAGATACATGGAACACATCGTGAACTTGAGAGAGATTCGGTGGAAGCGCCAATCTGGTAAGCTACCTTTCCAACACGATCTAGTATTTCGAAAGGACCGATATATCTAGGGCTCAACTTCCCCTTCTTTCTAAATCTCATAACCCTCTTCCAGGGAGATATTCATAAGAAAACTTTATCACCCACTTCAAACTCTAGGTATTTTCTTCGGTTGTCGGAATAACTTTTCTGTCGACTCTGAGCTGCTCTTATGTGTTGTTGAATAGATCTGACCTTTTCTGCCATTTCATCAACGAGATCAGGTCATAATAGCTTTCTTTCCCCAACTTCATCCCAGCAAGTTGGAGTCCTGCATTTATTTCCATAGAGAGCTTCATAAAGGGCCATCTGAATACTGGAGTGAAAGCTTTTATTATAAGAAAATACCACCAAAGGTAGGTGTTGATCCCAATCTCCTTTGATATCCATAGAGAAAGCTCTCAACATATCTTCTAGGGTTTGAATTGTTCTCTCAGACTGACCGTCTGTCGGAGGATGATAAGCAGTGCTGAAACTCAACTCTGTATCTAGAGTATGCTGAAGACTTCGCTAGAACTTCGAGGTAAATCTCGGATCCCGATCATATATAATAGAAAGTGGTACTCCATGAAATCTTACCACTTCCTTAACATATATCATGTCAAGCTGGTCTAGATAGAAATCCTCTCTAATAGAAATGAAGTGTGAAGACTTTGTAAGACGATCAACTATGACGCAGATAGAATTATTTCCTTTGGATGTTTTAGGAATTCCTGTGACAAAGTCCATAGTGATGTTTTCCCATTTCCATTCGGGTATGGGTAATGGTTGTAACATCCCCTTAGACTTCTGTCTCTCAGCTTTAACTTGTTGACAAACCAAGCATCGAGAGACATATTCAGCAACATCTCTTTTCATGCCATCCCACCAGAAGTACTCTTTCAGGTCCCTATACATCTTCGTGCTTCCAGGATGAATAGAGAATGAAGAACTATGAGCCTCATCCAGCAGATCCTTCTTTAATTCGGGGATGGGAGGAACACAAACCCGATTCCTGAACTTTATTATCCCATCACAATCAAGGTTGAATTCAGGAACATTTCTCACCTTCTTTTGTAACATGACATCTTCTTTCTGTGCCTCTTTAATCTTCACATGTATAGATGGTTGAACATTCATTTGAGAAAGATAAGATTTTCCCCCTTCCATTATAATTCCAAGATCTATCCTTTGTAAATCCATAAATATTGGATCTTTTGTGATCCTCATCATGGATAAACTAGCATGGTCTTGTCGACTTAATGCATCCGCCACCTTGTTTGCTTTCCCAGGGTGGTAATGGATTGAGCAATCATAATCCTTAATCAGCTCCAACCATCTTCTTTGACGCATATTCAGCTCCTTTTGTGTGAAAATATACATTAAACTTTTATGATCAGTATAAATATCACACCTTTCATCATAAAGGTAATGCCTCCAAATCTTTAATGCAAAGATTACCGGAGCTAACTCCAAATCATGTGTTGGGTAATTTTGCTCATGGATTTTCAACTGTCATGAAGAATAAGCTATCACCATATCATTTTGCATAAGAACACACCCCAATCCCTTCTTGGATACATCACTGTAGATCACAAACCTTTCTCCACTACAAGGCAGTGTGAGCACACGAGCACTGGATAACCTTCTTTTCAACTCCTTGAAATTCTCATCACATTCCTCTGTCAAAACAAACTTAACTCCTTTCTGAGTCAACTTGGTGAGTGGATTAGATAATCGTGAAAAATCTTTTAAAAAACGTCGATAATATCCAACCAAACCAAGAAATCTTCGGATCTCTGTTACTGTTGTTGGTCTCGACCATCTTTCGATAACCTCTATTTTTGCTGGATCCACAGATATCCCCTCTTTTGAGATTATGTGACCCAAAAATGCAACTTTTTGAAGCCAAAATTCACACTTGGTAAATTTGGAATAAATCTTCTCCTTTCTTAGGGTCTTCAATATAATTATCAAGTGATCTTCATACTCTACCTTGCTCTTTGAATAGACAAGAATATCGTCTCTAAAGACTACCAAAAATTGATCAAGATAGTCTCTAACGACTCTATTCATTAGATCCATGAAGATAGAAGGGGCATTAGTAAGACCAAATGGCATCACTATAAATTCATAGTGTCCATACCTTGTACGGAAAGCCGTCTTTGGTATATCCTCCCTTTTGACCCTTAATTGATGATACCCTGAACAAAGACCAATCTTGGAAAAGTATTAAGCTCCGCGTAGTTGGTCAAATAAGTCATCAATGCGTGGGAGAGGATATTTGTTCTTGATATTGATCTTGTTAAGTTCTCGATAATCAGTGCAAAGTCTCATTGATCCATATTTCTTCTTAACAAATAGAACAGGTGCTCCCCAAGGAGACGCACTAGGGCGTATGAATCCCTTATCAAGATTCTCTTGGAGTTGCTTCTTCAATTCCTGCAACTCAATTGGGGCCATTCTATAAGGTGTCTTTGAAATAGGAAAAGCACCCTGTACGAGTTCTATTGAAAACTCAACTTCACGATTTGGTGGAAGACCCGGTAATTCCTCCGGAAAGACATCATCAAACTCCCGTATGATGGGCATATTCTTAATCGTGAGTTTCTCACCAACCATTTGAGATAAATAACCTTAATTTAGTGGAATCAAGTCCCATAAGATGGAAGGAATTTCCACTGGAAGGTTATATTCATCCTTGCATCGATAGACGATCGTAGATTGATATGGAATATGAAATGTGACTTCCCTTCTTTGGTAATTGATATGAGCTCCATGTAGAGAAAGCCAATCCATGCCATGAATCACATCAAATTCCACTATAGGAAGGATCACAAGATTTGTAGGAACCACTTTCCCACAAACTTCAATCGGAGAAGGATTATAAACTTTAGATGCGACTGTTGTGCCATTAGGTGTTGTCACAGCTAACTCAACATCTAATTGTTGAGGTAATACGGTGATACCCTTAGAAAATTCTTTAGAAATAAAAGAGTGGGTGGATCCAGAATCAAATAAAACATTTGCTACTTTAGAGTGGATGGTAAGTGTACCTTTCACCACTTCGTTATCGTACTCCACATCACTGATAGAAATTGCTTGTGACTTTCCTTTATCTTTAGCCTTATGATTTTGTTGACATCGACCATCATCATCAACCCTTGGATTTGGGCATTGATTGGAATAATGCCCCATCTCCTTGCACTTGAAACATTGAAGTGTAGTAGGTCCATTCTGTGTATCCCTTCCTTTGTTCACATCATTAGACATCTTCTTCCCATTATCGCGGCATTCAAATGCCCGATGACCTTCCTTTCCACATTTGAAACATTTACTTGTCCCTTTAAGACAACTCCCTCCATGTTTCTTTCCCCACTTTGAGCATAAGGGAAAGCTCATCTTCTTTTCAGTGTGCTCTTTAGATTTTCCTTTGAATTCCATTTTCCTCTTATTATCAAACCCATTTGACTGATGGGTTACTCCAATCTCCATCTCGACTTTGAGAGCACATCGAATGATTTCCTCGTAGATATTGAAGTCCCTTATGGCTAACGCCCTTCGAAGACTTGGTTTTAAGCCACTAAAGAATCGATCGATCTTACTCTCAGGTTGGATAATAATACCAGAAGTGTACCTTGAAAGTCTTGTAAAATTTGCTTCATAGGTACCAACATATTCATCATCCCTTTGCTTCAGTTCAAGAAACTCTTTCTCCATATTTGTTCGAAGAATATGAGGGAAGTACTTATTGAAAAATAAGTTCTTGAACTCGTCCCATTCCATGGACTCAATTTCATCCCTTTGCCTGGTATTCTTAAAAATATTACACCATTGATCAGCATCTCCTTCCAAACAATACACTATTAGGATGACTTTATCATGTTCAGAACATTGAAGAACTGAAAATATCTTTTCAGTAGTACTAATCCATTGTTCAGCAACTAATGGATCAGTAGACCCGCTGAAAGAAGGTGGAGGCTGCCTCATGAAGGATTCAACAGAATGTTGCTCCTCCCTTTGCTCGTTTAGATGTCCTGCATGATTCATAGCTTGAGAAAGTTGTGTGAGCATGGCTACAAGATTTTTCATTCCAGCTCCCATATTTTTTGGTTGCTCAGGGGGACAATCATTGCATTGCCTATCACATTCCTCATTAACACGGTTCCTTCGGGTTCCAGCCATTGACTAAAACCAAGAAGAATAGTGTGACCAACACTAATTATAATAGGAAAACCACATAATTCAATAATAAAATTTTCATGCTTAAGGTCTTATCCTAGGTTATTCATGGCCATTTATAAAACACTAAGATTGTGTTCTATGCTTAGACATATTTTTAGGGTTCTTACTAAGGCTTTCACATCCTAGTTTCCAAAGGTTGACTATACCTTTCCTCTGATACCAACTATAAAGACCCATACTTTACATAAAATGTTAATACTTCAAAATTGAAGAACACTTATTACAACATATGACAAAACCACAAAGGACTGTATAGGTATAGTGTCTTCAGAAACTGGGAAACATAAACAGCTGGTTCATAAATATTATACAGTGTCTCCCATTTATTTCATCATATCTAGGGTCCCTTTTAGCATATTCTACTTAATATCCATCTTCCTGACCTGGGGAAAAGAAAACATAAAAGGGTGAGCTCAAATGCTCAGCAAGGGAAAATAAATGAAATAAAAATCATATCATATCTTTTTGAAAATCATAACCTGCAAAAGAGATCATAATATCTTAACATGGAATAAATCATAGAAGTGAAAATGAGATTCCGATAATCATAACATAAAACTTGACACTTTGTGGCATGCACAGATAATCATGGAAAATCGTTTCTTGTTAGTCATGACTCATTTCCAAGACTATCTTAGCGGACAAAGTCAATTTCTGAACTGAGTTCACTCCTCGTTTCAGTCCTGTATCACTGAACCGAAATAACCTTCCGTTCCAGCCATGTCTATCTCATGAGATATAAATCTTTACCCAATGCATTGGAGGGATATATAGGTCCCACCCATCTTATAATGAATCCTTTCTTATGTGTGCCACATAATCATAAATCATACATCATCGCATAACACATGTAACAAAAATGGGATTCTTGAAACATCATGACATCATAAAACAAATCATATAAGGTAAATGACTTCATAAAAATAATTCCCTCACAACATAATCAAATCAATGTAATAATAGGTATAAAAACAGAACCCTTTATTATCTTAGATGGAAAATAATTTTGATATAACACTTGAACTCCATTCTTGAAGAAAATATCCTTTCTTCTTCAAAAACACTTTTCTTTTATTAACATGTCATACAATTATAAACTAAAATAAGTTGATTAAAAATAAACTTGAAAACTTGTAAAGGAAGCTTCTTGGAAAATTTTTTTAAAAATCCATTCATGCCATATAAGTTAAAAAAAACATTCTTCGTACTTTTTTCGGAAAAGTCAAAAAGTACCTCGTATAAAAAAATGACAAAAGATTCCTTTCATATTCTTTACTAAAAACTCACCGAAGGGTAAAATTGGATTTAAAAGATTTTAATTAGATGGAAACAATATTACATATGGAGGGAACATGGATGTGGATGATAAAATACACCCCAGTAAATACCAAAGTATAAACAATCTCGGATTAAAATGAGATTGTGATATTTCCCCTTACCTTAGGTCCGACTTGCTTTGTAAGTGTCCGAACCTCCTGTATAATGATTTAAATAATGTTATTGACTTATTCCAGAATCATAAGTATTTTTATGATATCATATATGTCATATTCTTAGCTTCTTAGTAATAATATTTCATTGCTACTTGTTATTCGGGTGTTTATAACTTTTTGTTCTTATGCGTGTTTTGTCGAATAAATTCTTATTCTTATCTTTAGGTTATAGATACTTCATTTCCATAATGGTATTAGTGTAGTATATATCATATTCATTAATTCAATTCATTTATATAATCATTATGAAATGAAGATCATGTAGAACGAGTTGCATCACATCGTGGAGACGGTATTCCGTACGTACGCACGAGTGATGATATCGTTCCTATGATCGTGGAATTGTATTGGAGTATATATATATTATTTAATTGTCAATATTACTTTATAATAATCATAAATAGTTACTCATTACACCATTATACCCATCCTTGTAAGGTGATGGTGGAAAATAGATTACACCACGGCGTGGAGATGGTATTCTGTACGTACACACGCCCGGTGATTTCATTTTTCTGTAGGATGGATAGAAGGTGAATTAGGGTTGTTAAATATTTATAATAACATATCAGTATGTAAGTAATACTTATGTTATTACTTTATCATGAAACAACTAAAGAAGAAGAAGTTGAAGAAGAAAGAAATTGAAAAGATCGGTAATGGATATTACCTCTTCTTTGGAACGCCTCTTTGAATCCTCCACTTAGGGAACTAAGATTGGTCTTTGAAGAAGACCAGGACCTCTAGGATTATTCTAGGGAAGTCGAGAAGGGATTTTGGCCGGGGTTGGCCGAGCTTGATTGCTCAAATTGGTGTGAGGAGGAGGGGGAGGAGGTGCCCTTTATAAGAGAGGAGAGGGGCACCTTAGGAATATCAAAAAATATTATTTTATATTAAAGTCAAAATTGGTTTATAATGGTTCCAAAGGGTCTTATTTCGAAGGTAAAGTGGGGATGGGTCTAAATCCTATCAATCAATAGGATTTAGACAAGTTTAGGTTATTATTTTAACCTTATCAATTAGATTTAACTCTAAGTTAAATAATTTAACTTTTACCGTGTCTTTTTGTTTTCTTACACTATATGGTTAATACACTTAATATAACATGCCAAAAGAACCCCAAATTGTTTATTATTAATATATATATCCTTATCTATGTCATTTTTCCGAACCGAATATTTTTAGGAATAAAATAACAATTAATAATATAATATTTGATTTAAAAACTATTTTGTGTCAATTTTGACACTATTTGATATATGATTTTAGTGAAAGTCATAACAGAATTATATGTTCGAGAAAAGTTTATTAAATCGACACTAATATATCATAGTAACCTATAAAATTATTGGGATTCATAAAAAATCTCAATTTACATTTATTTTGGTGTTTATAACATCAATTATGTCAATATTTCATTAATAAGATAATTACTGCATCATCATTGTGTCATAAATAAATTAACTTATTTAATGTCTAAAAATTATAAATAAAATACCATTATGTAGGAAATCTTTTTAGATTTCTAATGAATATTTATAGTCTAATTTATCTTATGTATAACGCCATATTAAAAATGATTTACTTATTAAACTTTGATTTTAACTATTTTAACTATTTTAACCCTTCTTTAAATAAATTAATAATAAATATCCTAATCTAATCCAAGTGGGCCTAAATGGTCATATTTTATTCATAAGTTTGTTTTTGGTCGAATTAAACTTATCCAATAGAATTAGGACATGTGTTAGGGTAATAGTAATATCATATTTACCCTTAGTTACCCTATTTACAATTAACCGCAGTAAAAAAAGTAAAAAGTTACTATTCACCAAAAAATTATTTTTATCTCATTGAACCACATTTTTCTTACTGATATCAACCGTGTCTGTTGGATTTTCGAAATTCCATTCACAGAAGTGGTAAAATTAAGTTTTATGCAAAATTCAGTTTTTAACCTACCACTTAGTGGTTTCACTATTCATCAAAAATTGAAAGTTTTCAGAAAAATACCAAAATTTCACCCTAGGCTAATTTCGGTATTACCAATCCAAAAATGAAGTCCATTTTGAAAAATAAAATTTATAAAATTTAAAAAAGTGGTTATTACTATTAATAACGGCTAGTTTTAATAATATTTTAATAGCATATCATTGTTTAGTGAAACTCAGTATTGCGTACGACGCAAGCTATCGAGGAAGGTCACGATTGCGTGTAAAGTAAGCCAAGCTAGTGTGTAGTGAAATATTCCTTTGATAACATAAAAACAAAATATTACTCATAAAAATCTCGGGTGTTACAATTAGTCAATCCAAAAGGCATTACTGTAAACTCGTAATGCTCGTACCTGGTTCGAAATGTTGTTTTTGGAATTTCTTCTTTCTTCACACACAACTGATGATATCCAGATCGAAGGCCAATCTTTTAAAATTATTGTGCTCCATGATGTTGGTCGAATAAATCATCAATTCAAGGTAGGGGATACTTGTTCTTTAATGTTATAGCATTGATCTCCCTATATTCAATGCACAACCTCATAGATCCATATTTTTTCTTAACAAAAAGGATAGTGGATCCTCATGGAGAAACACTAGGGAGAATAAATCCCTTATTACTAAATTCTTCAAGTTGTTTCTTTAGTTCCACTAATTCCACAGTGGCCATTATATAAGGGTTCTTCGATATGGGCATTGATCTAGGAATTAAATAAATGGAAAACACAATTTCTCGTTCTTGAGGATGTCCAGATAAATCGTCTGGAAACACATCTAAATATTCTTTCACAATAGGTACATCCTCTATTTGAACATTCCTTTCCTCAACCATAGTTATTTCATTATTTTCCTTCCCAATAATATAAGTTAGTTGAGCTACTGGGGGTGGATCTTGATATGAATCATGTGGTGACATTTTTTCTCTAAAGATAAGGGGTTCTTTATCATCATCATAAAAAATAGTAACCTCTTTCTTCTTACAATAATTTTTTTCTTCATGGTTCGAAAGCCAATACATATCGAGGATTATATCAAATTCATCCATGGGTATGACGATGTTATCAACAGATAAAGAACATTTATATTCTCTAATGGAAACTGATTCACAAAAAATTATTGCAATGATACATCCCTTATGAGTTTTGAATAAAAACTCCCTTTTTAAATAAAATTGGAAATATCTAATTTTCTTAGCAAACAGGGAAGATATGAAACAATGTGATGATCCAAAATCAAATAAAGCATTTTCTAAACTTGAGGAAACCATTAAATTACCTTCCACCACGTCCTTCGGAGCTTTAACCTCAGTAGTAGTGATATCTTAAGCTTGGCCTTTATCCCTTGACCTTTTTTGAGGTAAGTTCCCCTGACACTTGGTAAATTCAATTTCATAATTCCCCCTTTCTCTAAAATTGTAGCATTCAACATCGACAGCCTCTTTCTTCCCCTTGCAATCATGAGTTTGGTGGCCTTTTTCACCATACTTGTAACATACTCTCATTCCCTTCAGTCATGTACTAGGGTGTTTATTTCCACATTTACTGTAGGATTGATATTCAAACTTTCATTTCTTCCCCTTATTTCCATTTTTAGAGTGTTCAACAGATCTTTTCTTCTCTTTCTTTTCTTTAAATTCATAAGACATAGAGAATTCTTTTTCTGTCTTGATAGTACATGAGACAATATCTTCCTACAACGTGAATTATTTTGAGACTAATGATCAACGGAGAAATGGTTTTAACCCATCAAATAAATGATGAATATTACTTCTTGGGTTACGTATATAATTTGCAGCATGCCTCGCTAACCTTGTAAAGTTAGCCTCATACTTTGAGACATTCTCATCCCCCTTTTTCCTTAGAATTAGAAATTGCATTTCCATATCTCCTCGATGGTAATGAGGAAATTATTTTTCTAAGAAATTATCTTTAGACTCCTCCCATTCCATATTTTATACTTAATCATCTTCCTTTGTGTTTTCAATGAATGACCATCATTGATCAGCTTCTTCAGTGATGTGGTAAACTGCCATGAAAACTTTTTCCCTTTCGCTACTCCCCAAAGTGTGAAATATTTTCCCTAATGAATTTATCCATTTCTCAACTATTAATGTATTTTCACTCCCATTGAATGTTCGTGGTTGTTTCCTCATGAAGCATTCTAACATTGATCCTCCACGTTGTGGATTTGGGTGCTCCATATGGGTATGGTTATTATTCATTACCTGAGTGAGTTGTCCGAGTATAGTGATAAGCTGACCAGAACCAGTTGTATCACCAGCTTCATTATAATTATCTTGAGTAGGAGGGAAATCCCTACATGGAGTGAGTGCATTGATACGGTTTCCATTCCTTCCACTATGCTTTATTTCTATACAATGGCATAAACTAGATTGGTTTAGGAATCAAAACACAAAATTCCAAACATGTAAAACACTTAACATGAATTGAACAGTTTATGGATATAATCCATAATCATAAAAAATGTTTTCACTGAGGAAGTATATACTCGTAAACCCTTCATAAAGGTTTGTAATGAAAATGAGAATTATCCTAAGCACATCCCCCAGGAGTGTCTCAACCAAGAGTGCAGCAAGGCCCGTTGTCATGCACCAGTTCCCGTTCGAGTCTAGCTCAAAGCTGTGTTTTTGTCTTTTACCCCTAGGTACATTTGCACTATAGCCGCCTCTACCATCTCATATCCAGAAATGGATGTATTGCTAGTAAAACTCACAAAATCTCTACAATACCAAAATTCTAGGATGTTCTTCTATATTAATCAAAAAAGTATATCTTCGGGTAATGTGCTCTAATCAGAGTTTATCTAAATATATATTCCATGGTTTGTACTAAACTTTCTCTGATACTAACTATAACACCCTGAACCCAGTTACCTAGATTCGGTGCATTATTTCATAACATTGGCATGATCACAAAAGGTCAAGTCTCGAAAGAGCAATTAGTTTAGTATCCTTGGGAGTACTAGATACATTCATAAGTTTTACATTATATCATAAAATGAAAAAAAAACAACAACAACATTGTTTCCATAGAACACACTCATCTCCCCTAATACTATCCCTGCAGGTCAGTCATAAAATACTTCTTCGCATCTTGGGAAAAATAAAAAATAGAAAGGGGTGAGCTCTGATGCTCAGTAAGGAAAACAATATAGCAGAAACTTGTATAAATAAGAATAACCATTTAACGAAATGTATAAGACTAAAACAAAATCCTTTTAAACATGAAATTCAGCATAATATGGACAAGCTAAAACCAAACAATTCCATCAACTTACTCATATGGATATTCTACTAGTATAATAATAACATTAAATATCAATAGCCACTTTCATAATGATGGAATGCATAATGCCAGACTTTAATAACCACATAGTCAAGGCCTTGTGCCAAAACTAAAAATAAGATTTTGTTAAGGCCTTGTTCCAAGACACTAGTTTGTCTCATGAGACCTACCGATGCATCGAGAAGATATATCGGCCTCCACCCATCACATAATAAGTCCAATACATTCCTCATATGAAAAGGTTTAAACATAACATAAGCATTCATATTAAAACTAGCATACGAAATGTCAATAAATTGTCCATAAACCATGAATGGTATAAAAATAACACATCCACATTCAAAAATATCACAAAACCTTCAATAAAATATGGATTTTTTTATCATAATAAATCAACATCAAATAAACATAAAATCCATCAAAGTATGTTGACATAGATGAAATAAAAACCTTTTTTAGAGAAATATATTTTTCTATTTTGAAATCATTTAAAATTAATATAATTATAAAAGAAAACATTTATTTTGGAAGTATTCTTATAATATTTTAAGGGAAGCTTTGATGATGTTATAACGGCAGAAAATATCCACACATGTCATAGAAGTTAAAAAAACATTCTTATCAAATTTTTTTCGAAAAGGTCAAAAAGTACCTTGTTTGGAAAACGAAGTAAAGATTCCTTTCAAAACATAGAAGGTTAAATAAGGGAATAAATTACTCTAAACCATTGTCTAGTAAATAGTTAATGTTTTTTGAAATAAATTTTTAAGAATCATGGATGTGTATGATAAAGAGGTCTGAGTAGATAATTATGTATAAACAACCTCGGATAATGAAGAGATTTTGAAATTAACCCTTACCTTGTACTTTTCCTTGATCGAGGGTCGGTTAAACTCTTATATAATGGTCAAATATTTGTTATTAAATTATAAAAAAATCATATACATTGATATGATATCATATATGATCTTTTAACATTTCTATGTTAATAATATCTTAGTATTATCTTTGTTTCAGGTGTTAATGGATTTTTTTTCCATTTATATTCACTGTTATGTCAGTCATATTTGTTAAGGATGGTATGTATCGTTTTCATATCCAAAATTCTATCAAGTCTTTAAACATTATTTTTAATCATATAATGAAATTTAGTCTTGAATGTATATGATGGGGAATGAATCTCATCGCGTTCGTGGAGACTGTAATCTGTACATACGCACGAGCGACAATATCATTCTTTTGATATTAAAATAATATATAATTGGATGATATATCATATATAAATAATCATTATCATGTTATATTTATTATTTACATCAATAACACATCATTATTATACCCATCCAAATAATAATGTATTGAATATCAATTACACCAAGACGTGGAGACGGTAAGCCGTACGTACGCATGTATGGTGATGTGTCATTCAAGGATGGATAGAATAATGAATTCGGTTGTACCATATTTATAATAACATCATTTTATATATAAGACACAAGATTTATTATTTTATAATGGAAACAACAAAGGAAAAGGAAGTGGAAGAAGAAAGGAACATGAAAGAGGTGATGAAATTTTTACCTCTTCTTCGGGTTCTTTCTTTTGAATTGATCAAAAGGGATCCTTATGTGGGATTTATGACTAATGTAAGGCCTCTAGGATGAAGTTAGTATAGTTTATGGGGTATTTGGGTAGAGTTTGGAAGAGCAATAATGATTTGAAGGTGTGAATTAGAGAGAAGGGGGAGTTCCCTTTTATAAGAGGGTGAGGGGCACCTTAGGAAAATCAAGAAATATTATTTTATAATATCCTTATTTTCGTTTTCTAATGGTTCCAAAATTGATTATTTAAAGGCTAAGGTGGGGATGGGTCGAAAACCACTCAACCAATAGTTTTTAGACAGGTTTGGGTCACTATATTAACTTTATCTTTTAGATTTAACTCTTAGATAAATAGTTTGACATTTACCATGTCTCTTTGTGTTTGTATATTATATGGTCAATAAACCTACAATATACTTCAAAGAGAACCCCAAGTGGTTCATTAATGATACACCAATAATTATATAGGACGTTTGGCCAAACTGTAGTTTTTTAGGATTAGAATATCAATTGATAATATAATATTTGTTTTACAAACTCTTTTATGTCAATTTTCACACTATTTGGTATTTTGTTTTTGATAAATTTATAATAGAATTATTAAATCAAAACAATTAATATAACCCACCCTAATATGTCATGTTAAGCTATAAAATTAGTGGAATTCATAAAAAGGCTCAAATTACATTTATTTGTATATTTATAATATCTATTATTTTAATATTTCATTAATTTTTAAATTACTACATCATCATTGTGTCATAAATAAATTAAATTATTTAATGTATAAAAAAATTAAATAATATACAATTATGTAGGAAATAATTTTATATTTATAATGAATATTTATATTCGAACTTATCTTATCTATAACCCAATATTAATTTTTTTTACTTATTAAACATTTATTTTAACCCTTTTTAGTCTTCTTTGAATTAAATAATAATGAATGTCCTAATATAAACCAAGTGGACCAAAGAGTTTCATATTTTATTCATAAGATTTTTTTTGGTCTGATTATACTTATCCAATAGAATTAGAACATGTGTTAGGGTAATAATAATATCATTTTTACCCTTAATTGACCAATTTGCTTTTAACCGTGGTAAATAAAATTAAAAAGTTAATGTTCACCAACAATTGTTTTCATCTTATTGAAGCAAATTATTCTTACTAATATCAACAATGTCTCTCAGATTTTATATATTCCACTAATAGAAGCATTAAAATTATGTTTAATGTGAATTTACAAATTTACCTACGAGGTGGGTAAAAGACGGCGAAATGTTCAACAAAATTTTTATATATATAAAATTATTATAAAATGATTCCAATGAATTAAATTGAACATATATAGGTATTATGTATCTATTTTGACCTAAAATAAAGTAAATAATTATTTAAATAAAAATTCTTTTTTAAACTATAACTCAGTGTTTTTAACTATTCATAAAAAATTGAAAGTTTTCAGAAAAATACCAAAAAATCACACTAGGCTAAATTTGATATTCCGAATCCAAAAATGATGTCCATTTTGAAAGAAAAAATTTATAAAATTTTAAAAAGTGGGTATTACTATTCATAATGGCTAGTTTGATTGGTTGTGTGTTAGAACTTGAAGTTGCATACAACACATGCTACTGTATTATTCAAAGAGAAGTGTACTATGGAAGCTTGGGGTGTTACAGTTCTTGGGGGTGTTCCCCGCGTATGAACCTGCCAATCATGCTGATTGGGATGAGATGACCTCTGATGAAGAGGATAGTAAGATAGTTTGTCACCGATCATGGAAGATGATCACATTCTTTATCAATGACACCCCAAGCACTATGGTTGGAAGATATGGACAAGCTTCACTCGCGGCTGTGTGAACTATGTGCTGGGGGAGTGGATGACTAGCATCCCCACATGCTCATCCATTATTTTATGGTGGAAAATATTTGGGATTATGACCATGACCTTGGTGTGGGCTGGTAGTGGAGGAAGGTGGTAAACATCAAGAGGCTCCAAGAGGCCGAAGATGAGGTCCAACAGTTGCAAAATTTGGCGGACGAGCCCTCAACCTCCCTCAATTCACAATAGTAGATAATATTGTGATTGAAGGCCCAAATGGAAGAATATATAGAGGGAATGAAGCGAGCCTCTGAAGAGATGAACGCCATCCAGACCGACGTGGAGCGGGCCCCGATTGCAGCCAAAGAATTGCATCCCCTCACTAATGAGGAGGAGCGGGAGCTGGACAGGTGGCAGCAACTCCTAGACGCCACCAGCCAGAGGGTGGTGGAGCTGCTACGCTCTTTTGATGAGGTCAAATCGTCCATGGGGGGAGTCAACCCCTGGGTTTTGTAATGATTTCATACCCTCAAACATGCATTCATGCTTTGATTGTTTGATGGCATAGCATGCATGAGTTCTATTGTTTGTACTGGTTTATTTCATTATTATGACATTTGTGGAGCATCCTGCGATCATTCCCTAAGCTCACGTGGGCCGGGTCTGATGTGGAAAATAAGTAATGACCACCATATCACCCCAATTAAAATATAGGAGTGCGAACCATGCTTCAGGTATCCGGGTTTTGAACAACGGGCCCAGATTTCCAGATGGAAATGGGAGAGACCTGACTAGAGAATGGATCTCTCAGAACATCCAAACTACCATTTTTGTAGTGTTCTCTTTTGAAAGAATTGGATAACACCAATGGCACTGGAATCAATCCGAAAATATGGTAATGGGGTGTTTGAATCACGATACCCAGGTTTCGGAATGTTGTGGGGGTGGCGTGACAATAATGAATAAGTTTTTATCACATTCTAAACACAATATCCTTATTGTGTTAGCCTGGAGTGGGTATTTCAAATGAGGGATGACTACTGACCATGTTCGAAACATGGGGCCTGACTCAAAATTCCATTCTTTAGTCTTATGGAATGTTGGCCCAGGACAATAGGTGGGCCATAGGCCGAGCATCCATACTGTTATGGGGTTCCCTTGGACATGAAAGAGGACCAGGGTCCGCATAAGGGGTACACAAAGCTTTGAATGTGGAGTGATGGTTTGTTCGAACAGAATCTAACACTCAAAATTACCCCACCATGGTGGGAGCACATTAGATAGGTGAATGGGTCTGATTATAGATCATTCCTTCCTTTAGACAGGACCACTCTGGCAAGGGAGTTGTCACTTCCTAATGTCATCATGGGGCATCCTGAATTTGATCATGGAAAAGCTTCAGTTACATTGTTCCCCAAAAGGGCTCATCCCAGGGGGCCGGAAATGTGGAGGAATATAATTTATGATTCTCGGGGCTGGCCCAAAGGCGAAATTATTGGGTGTCTCTTTGTATCCCATGAGGATGGGAATCAAGCCATACGTAGTTCATGAAGATGTCATGCAGTTTAACGTCTTGTGGAAAGGACGAAGAGTGGTCTTAGTCTATGGTCATAGTGCTCAAACCGTGGATGGTAGGAAATGTGGGAGGCACATGGTGGGGAAGTTATAAAACCCTACGTGAATGGGAACCTGGTGTTTAGACCACCACGTGTTCCCTTGGAAGGTTTTAGGTCAAGGGACCGGAAACGAGAGTTAAGATGGGACCATGGGGGAAGCACTCGGGTGTTCCTATGTATCTCATGATAATGAGAATCAATCTGTATGTAGTTCTAGGAGGTGGCATGGTAAGGTACCAGTGCCAGGGATAAAAGGGGTTTGCAGGTGTGACCCTCGCATCAAAAGAAATGGTATTTGATGTATCATGTTTTTCCTTTAAGGTGAAAGTTTTTTTCTGAAAAGCCTAGGACAGCAAGTCTCGGCATCACTACAAGAATCAAGCAATGTGTAGGCATTGAAAAATTGTATGGTGTGTGACCAATACCAAACATGGTGTCCCCTTGAGTGAGGAAATCACAATGCGTTGCCATTTTTCATCATGCGGCTAGGACGATAACTTTACAGTTTAGGTTCATGTGATAGGGCCATGCATGCATTTTAACATCATACAGCATAGAAGTAGTAGAGATGAGGATAACGGGGGAATGTTCATAGGGAAATAAAATATAATTGACGTGAATGGAGACATAATACCATGCCACACTGTACGCAATTCCGTGAAATAATCCTCAAGCCAAGGGGCCAAAAATAGTGTTATGAGGTTAAGGGGCATGAGATACTAGCTCCCAATTGAGATGGACCCAAAAACGAGTTGTCTGGGTGTTCCTACGTATCCCATAAGGATGGGAATCAAGCCACACATAGTTCTAAAAGAGATCCTTGTAAACGGTCTTAGATCTCGGACCATGGAGAAGGGAAGTCGGTGTGGAGCCTCTAATGATGCCTTTACCACAGCTTTGGCCTCATTATGAGCAAATGCGCCCCGAGGGATAGTGTCAGGAGTGTTAAAGTTCCACTTTTAAATGGTGGGGTTGATAATTATGTGAATCAGGTATCCAACATTAAAGGTTTAAAGAGGATGGAATAACACTAGAGGATGATTATTGATCATGTTCGAAACACAGCATCCATATCGCCTTAGCCTGTAACGAGGACAAAAAATGAGCATCATATGCTGACCATACTCACAAATCAGGACTTGTATAAATTTTTTATCTAAAACCCTCTAAGACATTGGCATGTGATGGTAGGAGAGCCCTTAGTCCTAGAATCCATGCCATTTGGGGGTCCCTTCGGGCGTGGAAGATTATGGAAGCCAAAATGAAGGGGAACACGCAACCAAAAATATTGTGAAAGCATGTCCATGCAAAATCAAACACTCCAAACACTGAACTAGAGTACTCTTAAGAAGATTGGTGGATCGTCGACAAGGGTCGAGGAGGGTGCTCAACTTGAGAGTAACCAATTTTAAGGGATGAGTACAAAATACATGTATAGAGAACTCTCGGAGGGAGAGGTACATGGAGTGGTCGTTATAGACCCAACATGAATGAGGGAATAGTCTCATACTACACCATATACTCCCCTCCCTGGGAAAGGGTAGGCCAAGGGTCCAAGGTGAAAGGGATATTTCTGAGAGATAGAGCTGGGCCCGAATTTTAGATGTTCGGGCGGTCCTGGGTATCCCATGAGTATGGGAATCAAGATATACATAGTTCTATGAAGGGGAAATACAAAAAGATCATAGTTTAAGGTCTTAGAACTCAGACCATGGATAAGGAGGACTACCCTAATTAAAGGAGGACCTCAACCCAATCCTTAAGCCTATGTGATTAGAAATCAGTGTAGGAAACAATGGCGGATAAGGTATTTTCAAAACGTGAGATACATGCAAAGGGGAAATCAGTGGAGCCCCGAATGACTGCCTCATCACGGATTTTTTCTCCTAATATGCGGATGCGCACTGTGGAATAGTACTAAGAGTTTCGAAATTCAACTTGGACATGACGATGTGGAGAAGTATGTGAATCATGTAACCAACATTTTGGACTTAATGGGGTTGGCGTGACGATAGAGGATGACTTTTGACCATGCTCAAAACATAGCATCAATATCGCGTTAGCCTGAAATGGGGACAAACAAATGAGCGTCAACCACTGGCCATATTCACAACATGTGACTTGTATAGATTTTTTGTCTGAAACACTCGAGGACGTTGTACTGTGATGGTAGGAGAGCCCTTAGGCTTATCATCCATGCCACATTGGGGTCCCTTCGGGTGTGAAATGTGATGGAAGCCTTAATGAAGCGGAACATGAAGCCTGAGAAATGGGTGAAAGCATGTCCTAGTAGAGTCCAAAAATCTAGGTGTTAAACTAGAGTACCCTTAAGCACATTAGTGAATCGCTGAAGAGGACCGAGGGGCTCATCTTGAGAGCGGTCTATTTGAAAAGACGAGGATAACACAAGAGGATGTAGAACTCTCAAGAGGAGGAGGTAAATGGAATGGTTGTTACAACACCCGATGTGAGTGAGAGCATAATCCCATACCACACCATGTACTCCTCTCTGATGGAATGCGGGCCAAGGGTCCAAGATAGGGATGGACCTAAAGACGAGATGTTCGGGTGGTCCTACATATCCAATGTGGATGGGAATCAAGCCATACATAGTTCAAGAACCTCACATAGGGGTAGGATACCCTAATGTGGGGGGGGGGGGGGTGTACAACATGTCAAGTAACCTGACATGAATGAGGACATAATCCCATACCACACCATACTACCCTAAATAGGAACTTCAGTCGGGGCCCGAAAAGATCAAGGGGTCTGAGGCTGGGCCTCAGTCGGAAAGGCCTGAGCAGTTTTCAGTTTAATGTCTTATAGTGAGGATGATGAGGTGAGTAAGATAACCCACACAAGGGAGGTGTATAGCATGGTGAATAACCCAACGAGATTGAGGATGTAATACCATACCACACCGTAAACTTTGGGTAAGAACTTGGGTCGGGGCCCGAGAAGGCCAAGGGTCCTAGGGATGGGCCTCGGTCAGAAAGGCCCAACCAGTTTGCAGTTTAATGTCTTGTAGTGAGGACGGAGAGAGGATAAGGTATCACATCTTGGGATGTGTACGACACAATGAGTAACCCAACGTGAATGAGGACATAATCCCATACCACACCGTATAATCTCATAAGAGAGAACTTGGGTTTTGGGCCTGAAAAGGCCAAGGGGCCTGAGGTTGGTCCTCGGATGGGAAGTCCATATGTCCTCTTGTACTGTTACCACCACATCACAGCTCCTAATACCACATGAGCAGTGCTCGGTGTGGGCAAAAAGGAGCTGGTCTCGGCTCCCCCCGCTATATGGGGGGTCAAAATGATGGCTTTACCCGAAGAGAGTTCATCACCTAGAGATACAACGGGGTATAATGAACCACTACACTAACTGTTTGGGACATCTTGGGGTGGTTTCAACGTTGTGGGATAACTTTTGGCCATGATTGAAACACAACGTCCCTATAGTGTCCTGAAGTGGGAACAACAAATGAGCATCGACCGCGGACCATATTTGCAATGCGAGACTTGTATCGACTTGTTGGTCAACATCCTTAAGGGGGTTTGCCCGAATTGGTAAGAGATCCTTTAGGCCTAGCATCCATACCATTCGGGGCCCTTCTCGATGGGGAAGATGATGGAGTCCCAATAAAAAGAGTGGGTGAAATATAGCCATACCCATCTATTAATGAGGCGAACGTATCCAGGGAGTGGGACGTTTGGTTGGATCAAGATTAGCTCGATGTGAATTGGGGAAAAAGTATGCACCCCACCATATGTCTTGAACCGAGGGGAAGATTCTGGCATTTGGGCTGGGCCAACGGGTGAAATGTCTAAGCATTCCTACGTATCAAATGAGGATGGGAATCAAGCCATACATAGTTCTTGAAGGCCATGCAGTTTAACGTCATACGGTGAGGACGTGGGAGGATAGATGAATGGGGAATCCGAACACAGTGCAACCATTATAATCCTGGCATGAGTGGGTATAAGGAATCCTACACCATATCATGCAAAGATCCCCCTAGAGTTTTGTACCCAGGGATAAATAGTCAAATAGAAGAATTTAGGGGCTGGGAACAAGACAAAACACTTGAGCGTTCCAACGTATCCCATGGATATGGGAATCAAGCCATAAGTAGTTCTAGGGGTTCAGTTTAATGTCTTGTGGGATGATGCATAGTTTAACGTCATGTGGGATGTTTTACAATTTATAGTTATGTAAGACCAAACATATTTGAGGTCATGCTGGACCAAACAGTTTTGGGTCATGCCGGACCAAACAGTTTTGGGTAATGTTGAACCAGCATGTAGTTTAGGGTCATGTAGGACCATCCAGTTTAAGGTCGTTCCGGACTAGTAGGCTCAGGAAAAATATTCCTAGAGGATCTTGGAATCAGTAGGAGGAGTTACATGCTCACCATCCATAGTCACCAAGGAGTATTCTCCATTGGGGAAAACCCTGTGGATTATTAAAGATCCTTCCCATTTGGGCTCCAACTTGGGTGGTTGCCTCCCAGGGTTCATTGGCATCAAGAGGGCCAATACCAAGTCGCCTTGAAGGAGAGAGTGGAGGTGAAACTTTTTTTTAAGGCTTTATATATCTTATTCTAATGCCTTTCCAGATTATGGAGGTCATGAATACTATCACGTCAAGTGCTTCCAATTTATCCAGATGAATTTCAGCCACCTTATTTGGTGCCTACTGGTCATAGACTACTATGTGTAACAAAGACAGCTAGATCTCAATGGGCAGGATGACCTCAGCTCCGTACACCAGGGAATAGGGGTTCACCTGGGTGGAATTGCGAGTCATCATCCGAAAGGCCCAGGGGGCATTGGGGAGCTTTTCCATCCAACTCTTCTTGTTTTGACCAACCATTTTCTGAAAAAAAAAAAATTTATAGAGGGTTTTTGTTGAATGCCTCAATCTGTCCATTTTCATGCACATGGTAGTGGGAGGTATGGTTCGAATGGATGTTGTATTTGGCGTACAACTTCTTCAACTCAGCTGCAAGGAATTCAGTGCCATTATCAGTGAGGATTGCTTGTGGGACTCTACACCAGTAGATGATATTGGATCTCATGAAGTTACGATAGAATGGGCCTTGACCTCCTTGATTGGAACTACCTCTTCCCAATTGGAAAATAAATCCTTGGTGATCAAGATGAACCTACATTGGTGATCTGTCACCAGTGGATATGGTCCCCTGACATCGAGTCCCCAAACTGAAAATGACCAAGAGTACTTGGTGGAGTGCAAAGGTTTTTGTGGTCGATGCATGAAGTTAGCATGAATTTGGTATGCGTGACATATCTTGGAGAACTCGATAAAATCATGGATCATGGAGGGCCAGAAGTACCCCAGTCTCTGGATATGATGTGAAACCTTCATCCCATCCTAGAGAGAACCACAGGAACCGTCGTGAACCTCCTGCATGACCTGAGAAATCTCGACTCCTTGGATGAAATGGAGGAGGACACCATCGAACCCACGCTTGAAGAGGATCTACCCAAGACTAGGACCAATCTGGAGGGTAAACTGCTGCACGCAACATCGGATTTACTCTCGCTCGGCCCGATCATCCAAGAGGTAACAATTTTGGAGATACTTGAAAAAGGGGGCTCTCCAGTCGGGGGTTGCTTCAACCACAACATATGAGGAACCTGGGGGTCCTGATGTGGAGGATCCCTTAGTAAGATGTATTAATCACAGTCTGTATTCATAATCTAGGGTGATAGGATCAATTACTCTCTGGTGTACCATGTGTATAATCAGATCATCCTGCATTGGTTCTTCGAGTTATGCAGCCAGGCCGACCAGGGCATCAGCTCGATCGTTCTGAGATTGAGGGACATAAGTAAATTCAGGGAAAGATGGAAAATAGGCCATTAGCTGGAGGGTGCGCTCCAACAATGGTATGAGCTCTGGATTTCTGAAGACGTAGTCACCGTTGATCTTCTTGATGAATAGTTCGTAATCCCCTTTCACATTCAAATGGGGCACATCGATCATGAGGTCCAGATCGAGGCCAGTGATAAGATCCTGATTCTCTTCCTCATTGTTGGTGTAACCTTCTGATAACAGGAATGAATACAGCAGAATGGCCTACACTAGGGTAATAAAGAAAATACTCAGGCCTACTCCTTTGAGCCTAGGATAATTGGGTCTCCTGCTGGTGGGGCTCCGGGAGGCACCATCAAAGTGCATCTGCTATCATGGGATGGAAGGATCTACCGAGAGGATTGCCTCGTTGGGAAAATCTAGGTCCTGGGACTGGTCTGCGGAGGAATGATGGGTAGCAAAAAAATCTTCCAATGGTTCTCCCTTAAAATATTTATGGGGGACAAACCTGATGTTGAACTGCTAGAGGATTACTGCCCACCGTGCTTATCAGTTGGTCAACATGGGGCGGTTCAGAATGTACATCAGTGGGTCTACCCCCGACAACAGCTGTACATCGTGGTGTTGTAGGTAATGTCGAAACTTCTGCACATCAAATACCTGTGCAAGGAAGATCTTATCAATTAGGGAGTATCTGGTCTCCATATCGAGGAGGATCAGGCTGAGGTAGTATAGGATTTTTTCCATCCCATCATTGTTCATCTGGGTGAGAAGGGAATCAATGGATTGTTTCAGGACAGTCACGTTCAGGATGAGTGGTTTTCTGGAGATGGGGGCATCATGATCATATACTAGAGAAGATACTGCTTTATTTCCTCGAATGCGGTCTGGCACTCATCTTCCCAATCGTAGGCAGAGCCATTCTTCATGCGCTAGGAAAAGGGCTTACAATTGTTGTCCAGATTCTCAATGAATCAGAATATATAGGATAAGTGTCCTTAAAAACCCAAAAGCTCCCAAATATTGCTTGGGGGAGGCATCTGGTTGATGGCCTTGATCTTCTTTGGGTCGATCTCGATGCCCTGGTACCTGACAACAAATCCAAGAAACTTCACAGAGATGATCCTGAAAGCACACTTTAGCGGGTTCATCTTTAGGTGGCGAGAATGGAGGAATCTGAACACTTTCTCAAGGTCCTTGAGATAGTACAGGTGCTGGTGATATTTGACCACCAGATCATCCACATAGCATTCCACCAATGTCCCAAGGATCGGCTTGAATATGCGGTGCATGGCTCGCTGATAGGTGGAACCTACATTCTTCATGTCGAAGGGCATAACCTGGTAACAGAAAGTACCTTGGGGCACCTTGAATTCTATGAACACTTTTTCCTCAGGGGCCATCCGAATATGATTATATCCAATGTACCTATCCATGAAGAAGAGGGCTTGGAACCCAACGGCAGAATCGATTAACAATTCTATCACTGGACGAGGAAAATCATCCTTCAGACTGTGATGGTTGAGATCTCGGAAGTTGATACAGACTCTGATATGTATGTTCTTCTTCTTGACTAGCACAATGCTGTCTAGCCACTTGGGGTACTGGACCTCCTTGATGAAGATGGATTTGATGATCATGTCAACTTCGACCTCGACCATGGCATCGTGAGAAGGGTGCATCTTCCTGGGAGGCTTCATGAACCAACGATGATTTTTCGGGAGACCAAGGCGGTGGACGGATACTTGAGGATCTAGTCCTGGAATCTCATCATAACTCCATGAAAACACGTCATAGTGCTGTTTAAGGAAGTCCACATACCGCTGCTGCTCGTCGAGGGACCTGGCAGCACTGATCAATATGGGTCTCGGATCTGCCTCGCTACCAAGGTTCAACTGTACCAGTTCGTCGACCGTAGTGGAGAAGACTTATTCTGTGGAGGGGGAAGCATCCTCTAGATCCTCCACTTTTCTTAAGAAGGAGGGATTCCCAGTGGGAGAAGCTCCCTCTGGGTCAGCAGATCTTGACGGGAAGCTGGTACCAGCCTGGACAATAGTGGAAAACATATCAGAAGATTCTTGTGCGGCTAAGACCATAGTGATGAAGATAGTTGATCTGATCCCATCTGGTCTTCAGCCCAAGGGTCCACACTTGATGATATCAAAGCAATAGTGGCACGTCAGATTGAGCCGGTAAATCCCATCCCATTAAAACAGACACGTATGACATACTTTCGTTGCCATGGGATGGACATCCCGATATCGTACAGGGGTAGGAGGCTTCGGGATCACCTGATCCTGATTTGTGTAAGAGTATGAGGTGATTTTCCACCATCGCTTGGACTTGGGAACATGATTTCCTCTTGTACAAGAGACAACAAAACATTGCCTCATGTTGGGGGTCATGGGTAACAATCGATGGATCGGGAAGACATAGGCATCTTCTAGTCCTGCCTAGGGGTGAGTTGCGAATGTGATGGTCTCAACCACACTTGCCTGAATCTGTTTATCCTTACTCTTGTAATAGTTAGCGTCCAGATAGCGGGATTCATAAGAGGTGAAAGGAGACGCATCTTTTTGGAGCAAGCCTATTCAACCATTGAGGGAGTACTTGGGGCATTGGTGATACGATGAGGGGAATTCTGCATGCAGGTGGAGCCATAGTCTGCCCATCAATGCATTATACACAGTGTCCTGGGAGACAACCATAAAATCAGTGCTGGAAACTAGGCCACCAAACTAGGTCTTCAAATTTATCTTGCCAACCGGGGTCTGCTCGGTCCTGTAATATCCATGTATCCTTAAATTGGAAGGAGTCAGGTCATCTTTGGATAACCCTAACTTCCACATCATCTGCGTCGAGATAGGGTTGATCCCAGAGCCGGTGTCAAAAAGATAGCGGCGAACCTCCACGCCGTGAAATTGGATGGTGATGTACAGTGTGAAGATGTGCCCCTATATGACAGAGCCTTCATCCTATCTAAAGAAAAAAACGATAGCCTGAGAATCGGCATTGTTGACCGCTTCAACATGAAAAACTTCTTCAACGGCTACCTCCATCTCAAACTAGAGGGGGCTTCTTAAAGCCTCAGGGAGATCCTCACGCATATCTGATGATATGTGAAGGGATTCAAGGATGGAACGCCTTGATGGGATTCTAGAAAGGTGCTTGTGAACATAATAATTCTACGCCAGGCATGAACTTCTGCTTGTAGGAGGATGCTCTGTGATAGGAGGCATGGTGGGCCCTGCCGGCTGGACTGACAGCTGACTGGTGCTGGGTATGTCCCATTGGTTGCTAGTAGAAGATCAAAGAGTAGATTCTGAATGAGGACCAGATGACCGATATCATCCTGTAGTAGTTCGAGGCTGGTCGCGGCATGGTCGAGTTAACTCTGACTGGTCCAGCAGCAAAAATGGTGGTAGAGGCGGTCCTGATGACACTGGATGAGGAGGCTGCATGTGCTGAGCTCTGCGCTGGGCCTTCTGTCTGGTCTCGGTGGCATGCACTACTAGGTAGGAGGTTCCAACTAATGTGCGTTGAATACCCATGTGGCCGTGACTCTGCCGACGTTGGCGTCGGCTGGGGAAGTTGTGGAGGTTCTCCTGGACTCCCCGTCTTCGGGAGTCATATAGGGTTTTACCAACTCCATAGTATTAAAAGAAGTGTACCCTTGTCTATCACATGAATTTTCATCCACTACTAGGGGAATTTTGGGAAGAATTCCCATATCATGGGTCATAATGTCACCGAGGATGCGGGACGAATATGGAATTGGTGGGGTGTGTTGCTTCCGCTTGCGCCACCGATGCTTGCACTTCTTGGAAGAGGTCGTCCAAGATGACGATACAGAAGTGGTGGACACAACTTCTAAAGGATCTGGCTGATTCAGGCATTCCTGAATAATTCCATGGGTGTGATAAACCATCTTACGATCCATCTAGTCGTCGTACTTCTGGGACCCACTGTTAGAAACCTGCTGCCGCTCGCTTTTGCTATCTCTACTGCTGTATGGACTTACAAAGACACCCACCACATGTGCTGAGGCTGGGCCCAGCATGGGTATGTTGTAATCAACCTGGTCTTGAAGCCAGTCATTGAACATATAGCACTTCTTGTAGGTGTACCCTAGGATTCTATGATAGGGGTAGTAGTTGGGGTGATCAGTTAGGTTCTCCTCTTCTTGCCTTCTGCACTCAGGCAAGCATACAATCCCCTGCTCTAAGGCACTATGGAAATAACCAAGGACATGATTCTCATTGAATGGGTAAGTCGGTTTCTTCTTTCCGAAAAGGGGGCCCTTGGAGCCTGGCCCTGGCGAGGAGCTGGAGGGGCCTGTTGAGGAGTCAGACCCTGATTTTCCCGCATGGGTAGTGGATGCGCATTCCACGGAGGCGTTTGCTGATTTTGAGGTGGAAGTTGCTGAGCAGGAGGCTAAGCCTGACATGGAGGACCACTGCGAGGCTGCAGGGATGGTACTACTAGTATCAATTCTAGTTTCTTGATGGCTTCTATTTGGGATACCGTAGTGGGTTCAGCTGTGGCAGCCCTCCTTTCTGGATTTACAGGGGGCAACGGACGTGCCTGGCTAGCCTTTTGGAGGTCTTCCACTAGGCGTTGGGCCTTATCAGAGATGTATTAGAATCCCCCAGGGTAGTTCTGGGTGATCAGAGAAGGAACCAGTTCTGTCTTAACATTTCCTAATCACATCGTCAATAATTTCTCCTGAGTTAGTGGCATGTCAAAAGAGTATGTGAACCCCTTCCACCAGGCAATAAAGTCCATGAATCGCTCATCAAAACTTTTCGTGCACTTGAAGAGGTCTGTGATGCTGGTTTTATGGGTGGTAGAGCTGAACTGGTAGAGGAATTGCCTGCGAAGTTCCCCCTAGCTTGTTACGGATCCGACAGGGAGCTGGCTGTACAGACGAATGTTGGACCCTCCAATGTCTAGACGAAACAGTGGATCTTGGCAGCCTCCTTCTATACTGGAGTGCCTAACATGGGCCCACACCTTTAGTTGAAGTGGGCCAGGTGATGCGGTGAGTCCCCCATCCCATTAAAGGGGAGAAGGTGGGGTTCCCGAAATCCAAAGGCTCCAACATATCATACACTCATGGCGGGTATGGCATACAATCAGGTGGGATTTCCACCTTCAGTGTTTCAAATGCCTTAAGGGGGGCCATGAGCATCGCTATAGGATCATCTGGGAGGGGGTCCATGTCCTGATGGGGATCCATAACTATGACTGCGTCGGAGGGTTCTTCAACATGGTAAATAGGCGCAGTAGCTCGTGGAGTGACTGGTGGAGCGACTTTCGGGGCAGTTGGGGGAACCCGAGCCAGATTCCTTGGAGTTTTGCGCCATTTAGGAGGGTTTGGAGAGACATACCATGCCTTATTTCCACGATGTCTAGCTTCAGCCCCTTCTGCATGAGCGGCATGATCAATGATTCCTGGGGAAGCTCGTCAAGGGGTAGTTGTTTCTTCCCTTGTTGCCCTGGCCTAGGATCACCGTAGTCGAGTCGTCACTATGCAATGCATTCATACAAGAGTTCGTTGAAAAATTTTTTATTCTCAACAAGTTGTTGGTGCAACATGGCCTTCATGGGGTCCTCCTCCATCTTCTTCACTGAAGCAGATGGGTCGGAGTGATTGATAGCTCTGACCTGCTCTTTGCGCTTACCAGAATTCCAGCTGAGTACCAATGCCTCGGTGGGCACAAGGAGAACTAGTAGGTTCCTCTACTGATGAGTAATCATCCCTGATGGATCCAATAGTGTTGGAATACCCTCGGTGGGTAAGTCTCCATCGAGAATCTCCAGCTCTTCATCCTCATCCACTAGGTTGACCATATTGATCGTGACCCTTCCTGGGGGCATGTCCTCGATATCACCTAGTATGTTGGGTTGCCGCTGAATTGGACTGAAGAGGAGGGAATCATACTATCCCCATCCAAGGATTTGCACATGGGGGGTATCCTCCTTGATAATTTTGCAGAGTACCTTGATACTATGAACACATTGCTGCTGGAGGGCCTCACGGCGACCTAGTGACTCGGGGTGCTAGGCCATAGGGAGTGCAGCCAAATCGACCAGACGACATTGCTCGCTGATGTCTTTGAAATGCATTTTGCTCCTTGGATAATCCACACACTGATGATGAAGACTGAAATGTACCACCCAGAGGGTTTATTGGAAACACTAAACTTCCTATGGGGTGAGGGATTCCAGTATGCAGAAATTCTGCGCTGGCACAGGCCAGAACTTCTCGGGGAAGTGGTCCACTGTGAGGATGTTCCAAAAGCTCCTCGGCTCAGATTAAGGGTCTAGACCTTGATTTACCCACTAATAATCTGGGGTATGTTGAGAAACTACCTTCAGTACTGAGGGAGACACCTAGGATGGCAGGATGGCCGGTGGAGAATATGGCGAACAGGCTAACTGGCCACCGAATCTCAAGCTATTTTTTTGATGAGTGTAGTGACATGTCCGCAACATCGCGATAGGATGGGATGATGACCACAGTTCCCGGATCAGAGGCTAGGGCTACTTGTGATAGGCTGCGATCCTAATCGCCCACCATTGGCCCCCCGAATAGCTCTCTTTGATCTCTTATGGAGGTTGAGAGTGCTTCCAGTGACAATGGTGGTGATTGCACGATTGTAACCTGCGTGGTCACCAAATTTTTTTCCTCCTAGATGTACCTACAGAGGGAGGCAGGAATCCTATGGACCTCACATTTCGAGAGAACCAGGATTATGTGCCTTGTTCCTACCCCGACCCTTGACTTGGATGAGCGAGGGGAGGGTTCTCGTGCTGAGTCATACTCCACTTCAGAGTCTGAGAAGTAGACCAGTTTTATCTCCATCCGGACCTTCTCAGAAATATTTCTTATGGAGGCAATGACCTTCCCTCCTTCTATTAGGTGTCTCCTCAGGACAGGGATGATTTCTAACAGGGGGTCCTTTGGCTTCACTGGTACTAGGGCGGAGAGGGTTTCCACCCATGCAAGACAGGGTGCGAGGAGCACCGGGAAAAATGTCTAAGGGGATATGGGGAGGACCTCCATGAATATTATTGGAGTGTGAAAAACCCCACCAGGATCTGGAAGAAGCATGGGGAGGACCTCCATGCTTGTTTTCTCGGGCGATCTCTTCATGAGGAGGGTCCTTTTACCGATCTATTTTCACACGGGTAGGACCTCCATGATGGGTGTGGGTGGAGTGAGGTTGGGCCTCACCCCACTGGTTGTCGGGGCAAGGAGGACCTTCACTTTCTTCTAAGAGGACGCAGGGAGGATCCCCACATTGGAGAGAGCCTGGACGGGCAATGTCCCTACACTGACGGTCGGGGGCAGGAGGAATGAATCCATACCCAGTGTAATGGGCACGAGAGAGGTTTATGTGCCAAGCAACACTATTGTGGGGAAGAACATCATTCGAATTGGGGGTGCCATGGGGCCAACCTTCATGTCAAGCCTTGAACTGGGGAGGGCCCGCGCTTTCGATGGTAGTGGAACGAGGAGGACCTCTGTACTGGGTGACATCACTAAATGTTAGTTCGCGGCAGCTAGTACTTGGGCCGGTGACCACAAGAGTCAACCCAGCCTACCCATGGGGCAGGTGGGGCCTCGATATTAGATGGTAATATCAGTGCTCATGCTCTGTGTATGTAGGGAACTAAGGATATGTGTATGCGGTGGCCTGGGCTATAGTATTTTCCAACATTGACGCCCCTTGGAGGGCGTCCTCCTCAGCTTGTGCTCGACACTGGAGTTGGGTTGGATGAACCGAGGCCAGCGGTGTAGGTGCATAGCTTACCTTCTCCTCGTCTAGAAAGACTAGGGGACGGTGCTGACGCGGCTAGGTGGGAGCCCTCGTTGGGATCCCCTGGAACAGGACTCTAACTAGCCTGGGTTGTACGTCTCCTACCTCATCTACATAGGGCAGGGAATCATCGAAGTATTCCGGGAACAGGCTCCCGAAATGGTTGTATGTCACTGTGTGGAGCAATGGATCCCTACGTTGCCCTCATGGAAGGCTTTGAAAGAAAGGAGCGGATGCCTCCAGATCTAGGAGGGGCATATCCTAGGTTGGGATTATGCCCTCCTCCTCGTAACGATGCACGAGGTCGTTAATTTTCCTTTGCTGGATAACATCTGATGGGGAGAGGGTACAAGGGTTCCGCATGGTCATAGATGTAGAGGCTGTCGTGGGAGAGTTGAATCCATGTGGAATGGCCATGTTTGTGTTACCCCTGCCCCTACATAGACGGGAAGGTGGTGATCGCATCCCTAATATAACAACCTAATTCCTGAGAAGCAGGTAGATGAACTCGTCTATGATGAGAGAAAAAGGAATCGATGACCAATGCACCAACTCAATCCCATCTCCCATGATTGGTAAGAGGGATCCACACTGGAAACATCACAGAACAGAATGTCCAACGTTTTACTACCCCAACTTCGTGAGTTTCACGCCAGGCCTGCTATTTTCTTGGCGGGGCCTAGCATCGGATAACTGGATTTGGTGAAAATTCAATCCATTGATGCCTCAAGCGCTACTAATCACTATATTGAGGATAATAACTTCACGTCAGGTTCACCATTTCTATTTATGGTGCTTTCTTCAGGGCGTGCGCTTTTGTCTCGTTCGGGGATGAGAGGCACATTTTTTTTGTTGCCCCGCATTCCCGCTTTCCAAAGGCGGGTGACATCCGGTCCTTATTTAGGGACGTCTGATCCTTGATCAAAACAGGATGATGAGATGTCAGTTCTTCCTTCTGTGGATTCCTTCTTGGAAGGCGTAACCTAGTCCGGGTCTCCCTCATAGACTTAAGATGTTGTTCATGAAACTCTGCATGGTTCCATATCTTCATGGACACCAGTTAATTACACTGCTTCTTTCAGGACATTCGAAGGGGTCCGGTCAGGGTAGCAACCTTCGGTTAGGTAAGTAGTCATGTTGGGCAACATCGACATGTCTTGACGTTGGGGTATTGTCATGTCTATATTCTATTCCTTATTATAGGGCTTCTCGAGGGCACGGAAGCCCGAGGCATCCCAAATCGAATACGGGGAATCGTATTCCACGGGCATGTATATGAGGTTTTCCTCAGCTTCCCATGGTTAATACGGGTTATTCCGAAAGTTTAACATACAACGGGAAAAGATAGGGCTAATTAGAACACTAACTAGAGTGGATGGGATGGAGGAACCCCTGGAGGGAACACCGATATTGGGGTCATTGTGTGGTTGGCCTCCCGAATGCTGTTATATGGAATGGGAATGTGGTGGCATGATCCCACCGGGATGTGGAAGCCTGGGTAAGAATCAGAATGGATGATGGATGGTTTTGTGAGGGGGTGGTGAATTGGATGGAACCATCATGAGGATGACGATGGTTTTGGGATTCATCCTCGAAGAGGATTCCTACATATCTCCATGCTAGGGATTCAAAGTCCACATAGTTCATCTGATGATGGATTTCCACCGATTGGGGGTTTCAATGGCTTACTGCTAGATTGGGACACAATGGCTTACCGTTTTATGGGGTCACAATGGCTTACCACAGGATGGGGTCCACAGTTTAACATCATTCAGGATGGGGTGAACCGACATGAGGGGATTAGAACTACTGGGAGTTGGGTTTGAACCTCACAGAAGCTTCCTACGTACCTCTCCGTGGAAAGGATCAAAGACCACATATTTCAGATGGTTGGTGTGAGGCTTACACTCTAGGATGCCCAGGGTGTTGGTGAAAAAAGATGAAGATGGTTGGAATGACTGAGTTTTGGTGGTACTGAACCTCTAGGAGGCTTCCTACATACCGTGCCTAGGAAAGTATCAAAGACCATTCAGTTCAGGTGGTTGGGAACAAATGTGAAGGTGGACCTAGGGTCCAATGGGTGGTGGGCTTGGTGCACTGACGTGAAGATGGTCGGGACCAATGGATGGTGGTTGGCTTGAACCCCAGGGAGGCTTCCTACGTATGCCGCCTTGGCAAATATCAAAGATCATGTAGTTCAAAATGGTGGATACAGTTTAACGTCATGCAGGACAGGGGCGAACCGATGTAAAAGAGCTCAGAGAAACTGGAGTGGTGGGCTTGAACCTCATGGAGGCTTCCTACGGACCCTACCTTGTGAAGGATCAAAGTCCTCGTAGTTCAGGATATGGGGGCTTTTGGGGAATATGATTTTAGGTGGTCCAACGTGTTGGTGAACGGACGTGAAGGAGGATGGAACGACCTGGTGGTGGGTTTGAACCTCATTCATGCTTCTTACGTACCCTGCCTTGGCATGGATCAAAGTCCATGTAGTTCAGGTTGGTTTGGGGCTTGCACTCTAGGCTACCCAAGGTGTTGGTGAACAGACACGAAGGAGGTCGGAACGACCAGGTGGTTGTCTTGAACCTCGTGGAGGCTTCCTATATACCCTTATTTGGGAAGGATCAAAGTCCACATAGTTCAGGTTGGTGTGAGGCTTACACTCTAGGATGCCCAAGGTGTTCGTGAACTAACATGAAGGAGGTCAGAAAGACTAGGTGGTGGGCTTGAACCTCGTGGAGGCTTCCTAAATACCTTTCCTTGGCATGGATCAAAGTCCACGTAGTTCAGGTTGGTGTGGGTCTTACACTCTAGGCTTCCCTGGGAAGATGTCATGGTCTGTGCTCACTCTAAGCCCACATGAGTCATTCTCGGTGTGAGAAACAATAGGTAGTAGAGACCTGATGACCACGTCATGAAAGGTGTGTCTGTGGGAGGTCAAGTTGTGATGACACGTATTTAGAATCTCAAAGAAAAAATAGGGTCTTATGAATGGTTAGCAGCCCTAAAAGGTTGGGACTTACTCTAAGAGGTAGGCTCTATTGAGACAAAGTGCAGCAGGAGAGGGATTTGGGACTGAATAAAGGACATGCATCGTTCCCCATCATGCACTTTTCTAGCCCTGGGGACCGAAGAAGAAAGGAGGAGAAAATATGCTGCCTCTTATAAGAAATCTAGGGGCATACACCGAGATGGTTTCCCTTTCCCTGTGGACAAACACCACTCCCATAAGGAGGATATCATCACACGTGGAGACCTATGGGCGTGAAGAATGTCAAAGGTTGGAGTACCCCACATCCGAGGCACGAGGAGAGGTTACAGTTTAACATCATGTGATGAAGATAAAGGTTCCTAGCGGTATAACGTCTGGCAGCTCGGACGAGGTGGTTTTTCTCTTCACCCCTAGGAATTACATAACTGGTACCCTCTACTTCTTGGTGCAGAGAGGGCATTATAAATGTCGTGGCAATGGGGGGTCACGGAGCGAACCATATGGGGTGTCCATGTTAGCATGGCTATGCGAAGAAGAAATAGCCATTAGTGTGCCAATGAGAAGAAGCATGAGGTAATGCAATGCAATGGGAAGTATCGTCCAAGGGACTTTGAAATCACGTCGTGAAAACATAGAGGGTCACACGAGAAAAGTAATCACAAAGCAGATGGGTTCATAGGTAGGGGCCTTGTGAAGCTCTATTTCTCCTTGTGGCGGAGGGAACTTGCGAAGGTGTTTACTTCATGATGTTGGGTGCCTCATCCTAAGAATAGGGTAGAGGTGCATATGGGAGGTTCTTCACGAAGTGGAAAGGCATTCGCGGAGCACTTCCTCACTGAGAAAAGGTTCCTCGCGAAGCAAGGTATCATGAAGCAATATGCTTCGCGAAGTACAGTGACCCTACCTTAGCATGTGGATAATGTGTACATGAAGGGTGTTTCACAAAGCATAAACGCTCTGTGACAACCCGAGTCCCCTTGTGGATACCCTTTCTTCGTGAAGGCCTTTATGCTCTCTGAAAGGAATCCCTCTCATAAGAGGGGATAAAAACGAGACAATGGGAAGGCACTTCACAGATCAGAAGTACCTCGCACAGCTCATGGTTTGCAGAGTAGAAGGGTGCTTCGCGATTTGAGAGCTAGTAAGTCGAAATTTCAGATTGTCCATCACCTGAACTTAGGGGGAGGCCGGTATTTATAGTGGAGAGGGACCGTGAAGCAGTGCTCACTCGGCGCGAAGATTAAGTCATTTTCTATTCGGCGCGTTGTGAACGTCAAATGTGGACACAGAGCATTATCACATCCTTGCTTCGTGGTAGCACAGTGTGAGTGTTTTTCCACGAATGGGCTTCGTGAGGCACCCATTAGTTCGGTATCTTATTATCCTCCCCAAATTTTGGCATCAATAGACACTATAAGGGAAATATTAGTCATTGATACTAGAATATCTTGAGTGATGGGACATATTGAGCTCAATGGTGAGGGATGTAGAAACTTTATAAAATAATGGGAGAATTAAAAAAATTAAATTTTTATTTTTCCTCAATTATATTTTAATCATGTGATGTATTGATAATCTAAAATTTTAATATTTTTGAATAATGTGAATTGATTAACCATGTTATCCCTAAATAAATTTTTGAGAAAGACTGTATCCTTACTGACTGTAACATTAAAGAATGTATCAAATGCCTATAGGTTTTGTTATTCCATGAATAAAAATATTATGTGCTAGAATACTCACTACTTGATCTGCCTGCCAAGTAGGTGAGTGATGAAGATTTCACTATTTATGATATGCACTTGGGTAACGTAGTTGAAGTTTAGTGTTCAATGATTTTATCCCTGTATAATTAACTCATGAATTCACATGAAGACATGGAAGCATATTGCATGCCCCAACATCTTTGGGGTCTATATTAAGGGTGAGATAAATACGAATGGTTCGAGATATCCAAGGAACTCTTTCAAAGTAAACAAGAAGAAGTTTCACTAGAAGGGCCTATTGTAGACAATCTCATTTTCTTCATTGATCACCTAGAGGTTCTAGGGTTTAAGATTACTGATAAATTGTGCTCTGATCTAATTATTTTATTACTCCCTCATAGAATTTCAATGTTTTTTGGTTAATTTCAACCTGAAAAACATAGAGAAGTATCTTCCATATTTTCTCACACGTTTTCTCCCTAGTGATAAGGAGAAAAAGAATAATAATACGTTTATCACTGCAGTGAAAAAATAAGAATGATCAAGAGAAGAGCTCTAAATCTAATTATATTTCATAATTACCTTCCAAAAGAGATGGATTAAGGGAAAAAGAAGGGAAAATGATGTTGTTTGTTTCACTTGTAGAAAGAAGGGTCATTGAATGAAAAAATGAACCATTGAGGCACACCACGTTGGTATCAGAAAAATTACAAAGGAGGAAATACCTGGATATGAGTATTTTTCCCCGAAAATTAAAGGAAGAATAATGAGGCTGAGATCATGTGGATCTTGAGAACCCCAAGAATAAAAGAAGTCATATTACCAGAAGAAGGACATTTATATGGTCATGTGCAGCGCCTACCCTATGGAAGGCCTCATTAAGACCCTTTGATAAGACTGTATTGTCTTTAAAAGGTGATCTGGACATTCTCTGATCACGTAGTGGCAACCAATGAATCTCCACCAGGTCAAGTGGCTGGTCAAAAGAAAGATTCAAAAGGAACCATACAAAAACCCTTGAAAATAGGGGAAAATATCCAAAAGGTGGGAGCCCACTGTGGTCATACAAATTAGGTGATGCTTCACTGATGGGGAGAATGATTCTCCTCGATGATACTTATGTAATCCCCTGACACCTCCATGTCATTGTAAAAATAAATAAAGGAAATTAAAGGGGGGAGAAGGGAGACTCTTATAGTCTTAAACATCACATGATGTGCCCCCGGTGATCTACAAGGCACCGCAAGCACCTAGAAACATGTCCACCTCATCTCGCAAATGCTCGCAAGCATATCACCCAGGTCATGCAGAGGGACTCAGACATGTCCTAGAAAACTTGTGCTCCCCCTTTGGCTCCATAAGGACAAACTGATTGAGTTATCCATGAAATTATCGTGCATCTCCACAAAACCCTTTGATGTTCACACGAAACATCACCAATAGGTAGTGTGACTATTTTCAACTACACTCATACAACTCCATGATATCCCTAATGTTTTAAAAATACAAAAATTTAATAAAGAGGGGAATTATGGTAGCCTCTCGCAGTCATAAAACTCATCTGATACACCCATGATATCGACGGAATGGTCTCACAAGACCCCTTGACAAGCTTGTCTGATTTCTTGAAGGCCCCATGATAATCCATCCATGCCTCATGAATGGTTACATACATGTTTCCAATGATCATGTGAAGGATTTCTAATGGGCATCCTAATCTCGAAGAAGCACTTGGATGTGATCGATGGAAAATATGAATGTTCCTCAGAATGTCCTAATTATTCAAAAAAAAATCCATCAATAAGATATAATCCAATAAAGGACATGAAGATTTGATTACCCCACAATCACTGAAAAACATTCAACATGCCCAGAATGATTTATGATGGAAACTCAAAGAGAACATGATGTTATATCCCTCCATTGAATCCATCCTGAATTCATATGATACGCACCATGAAAAGTAGTGGAAAATCAGGGTGGATATTCCTATAAATAACCGACCCCATCATGAAATCATTACCAATACAAGCTGGATACCACTCTTCCGAGCTTGAGTGCAGGCGGACTTTTCCTCCGAACCTCACACAAACACACCCAAACAACAGAGAAAATTTATCAGAGTGGATGATATTGCAACATGAAAAGCTTCCCATCTGATAAGATCTTGAAAACTATTGAAGCGATCATGAAACATGTATAAATCACATTCCATGGTCTTTCATATATCACACAATGGACTTCTGGAAAGACACATGATGATCATTATGCACATATTCAAAATCAAAAGTGTCTTAAAAAAATTTGACACTGAATAAATCTATGTCATTTTCAATAAAAGTATAGTAAAAGACTAAAATATGGAAATTTTTTTGAAGAACATATACTTTGAACCTCATGCTCTTAATGTTAACCAACTAGAACATTCAATATCACTAGGACATGTCTCCCAAATCTCACGATGCTCCTTCAGTATTCTATTGGGATCATGAAAATTCATATGGACATGTCAACAAAAGTCATAGGGTTCTCTATGTGAAAGACACCCAAGTCATGAGAATCCCTATAGACTCACTATAAAAAACTTACAGTGTCTTTTAGATATGTTCCCCGACTCATATGATGGCATGAATACATGTTAGTTGAGTTTCTTGGGAGTGCCAAGGCATGTCAATTGGTTCTCGAAATACCCTAAGAGCATGCCATTCAGATCTCATGATGGCCTCTAGGAATGTCATCCTGGATCATGAGTCACCCTCCAAACATGTCGTATTGACTCTCCTGATTCCCTAAAATGTGTCATTACTCTTTCACGATGATACCAGGGTATTCATACCAGATCATGTGAAGCCCTCTAATCATATCATCTATGACCATGTGATGGCTTCCCAGATCATCCAGCTTGGTTTCATGATGTACTTCATACAAGTCATCCTTGATCATTAGATGACCCTAAAACATGCCATCCATGATATGTGACGTACCAAAGACAAGACAAACTGGTTCATTTGATTGTCTTTGGGCATGCCTACAATATAACTAGACATTTCAAGACATCCTCTGACATGTCAAATAAATAATCAAGGAATGTCATGTAGGCATTCAAGCATGTCAAGTAGAAAATCAGGACAACTCAAAGGGAATCCAAGGGCTTCAAAACTTTTTCTAACCTTAGTGTGTGAGCACCAATCAAAAGTGTATCCTCTATGTGTAAGCCCAAATCAATTAAACTCTAGTGACTTTGATTCCTAGTAAAACTAGAATACGTAGGAAACCTTCCTAAGGATTGAGCTCTATATTAAGCATACAAAGGGAAGTCCTAGTGCATAAGTCCCATGTATATAATAAATGAGACTGATTATAACACATCCCATGTTTCTCACACAAATAATAGCTCACATGGTCTTATAGAGTCCCAATGATCAAATCATTCATGTGACAAGCCTCAGTTAGGATAAGGGAAAGGTCATTGTTTAGGACCCCATAAACTAAACTACGATGACTTTTATTCCTTCCATAACCATGTTATGTAGGATTCCTTCCTAAGTCAAGAGCCTAAACTAAAATTTTCATCCAACTTAGAGTATGTCTCACCGTGTCTCAGAAATTTCAACCATCAGGACCCAATTATTCCCATGGGCTGATCGTCCTACCTCATCCTATAGGGGACTGAGAAATCAACTTAACTATGATGAATCTGATTCCATCCATAACTAGGAAACTTAGGATGCCTCCTTATTTCCTAAGCTTCATATTAAACATCCCAAGGTTTCTACCATCGTATAATCCTCACATATATATGAAATGAGGCTGATCACTTGTTATCCATTGTTTCTCACACCAACCATAACTCACATGGGCATAGGGAGCCTCAAAGAACACATCATTAGTATCATAAATCTCCACCATCTAGAGAAATCTCAATATGTAATCCCTGATGTGTAGCATGATATAAATATAAATCATGTAAGGGAATCTACCATGGTGAAAGTTCCAAGGGTGTGAATTAACAATGATAACTTTGATTCTTATTATAACCAGGATATGTAGGATGTCTCCTCAAGACTCGATCTCAAATATCATGTGTCCATGTTCTCATGCATGTTTTCTTTTCCACATGAAATTAAACATCATGGGATTAATGAACTACATGTGTTTTTATTCCTATAATAAATATGATACATAGGATGCCTCATAATGGCTCAATCCCGACAGAATATTAGCTACCTCCCTACATGACAACAAATTCTGAAGTACTGGGTTATATGGTTTCAGCATGAAAAAACCTATTCGCTACTAGTAAATGGATGGGGATCCTCATACACATACAAATGAATTCACCAACAAGATACCCCCTTTATTTTTCATAAAAATATACTTAAAATGTACATTTTTTTAGGGAAAATGGTCCTGTACCAAGAATATAGATAGATTCTCAAAAATATCATAAATCTATTAGAGGGACCTGAAGTAGGAAAAAGTTCCCCAAAACAAGGTGGGATGATCCCAACCTCCCATCCTCTTAACCAATGTGATTCTATAAGCATCATAGGGTCTGAAACCCCAAATGACCACCTACATTTGGAAATCAGGTGTATACTCAGTTATGGATGAGGGAACCATTGGTGGTTTCCATTAATAATGATTCTGGTGACCCAAAATTGATTATTGTGAAAGAAATGAACCCCTCCCAAAAAACCATTAGGCTAAACCAAATTCACCTAGTGTTCATCTCTTTCTCATCGAAAAAAATGGTAACACACCATGAATCTCTCAAATAACAAAATTATTGGTTTTTTATATATTGATCCATTTTTCACATTATATGAAGAAAAACTTGTTTAACCCAATGTGAATCTCTAAAATAAAAAAATTATTAGTTTTATATCCATTGGTCCATTTTTTTAGACTATACATAAACAAAAATGGTGAACCCTACGTGAATATCTCAAATAGATCAATGATCGGTTAATCAGGCATTGGGCCACTTTTTGGATTATTAAACAAAGATGAAAATCCTTCCATGAGTCTTACAACTGATCATCTGTAACTAGGATTCCCATGAAATAAGCCCATCCTTGCTTTGATATGTTCATATGAGCTGAATGGTCATATTAGTAATCAAAGAAAAATTTATTTAACCATGAATATCTAATTGACAACACATCATGATTATGATATTTCACTAATCAGTGACTTTGTTCCTTTATGTCTACATGATAGTAGATACTTCTATCATCAAAAAATTCCAGATCTAAGATAATTTCATCATCCAAATACGGTTCTGGAAAATCAGGTGTGGTCGTATACCTCGCTGGTCACAAAATGATATCACATTCCCTAAAAATTTCAATGCCGTGTGGTTAACATGATGGTATTAGAGTACCATATACATGGTACAATATTGACCCTCAAATCTTCTCGTAAGGGCCTTAGGTTACTAAATCCGATGAGTCCACATCATCCAAAGAAAAATGCAACTATGCTGGTGGCCCTCATTTCCATGACCAACTACTTCGGGATCTTATCCATAGAGAATAATAATGAAAACCTTTAATATTTAATTAAGGAGGACTAGGGAGTCAAATATAGATCGCATCAACTTCATTTTTCACTAATGAGGGCCCTAGTTAGCCATCATCACTAGCTCCATCCCACTGGTACCCACCAGTCACCTACTGAGGGTACCATCTGACACACTTCCACCTAAGATTTCTACAAATGGGCTGTAAGGAAGACACATCAGGCAAGGAAGACACAGGATATCTAGGAGTATGCTCATATCCCCACTCCCACTAATGATATCTTCCTGCATATTCCAATAGTAACCGGTGAGCGGGATCATATCCCTGCTCCCTCCGGCAAAAAAGATCATATCTGTACTCACTCAGAACAAGTATATTGGAATATACTTGAATCAGGAATGGGGTAGGAACATATCCCTACCCCGATTAATGAAGTCCATCAAAATATTCTGGTGGTGTAAGGAGAATATGAGTGGGCTCATATCCCTGCTTCAATCGAAGATATCTTCCAGTACAAAGTGCATACAGAAAATGTGAAGGCTTATATACCTTAACACACTTTTCAAAAATTCCATTACATCTCAAGGACAACAGAAGAACTCCATTGTCATATTTCAGAACTGGTACAAATAAAGGGATAGGCATATATTCTTATCCCTACGACCATGGTAGCTCAAAACATTGATCATTATGAACAAGTGGTTTCTCTGAAGAAAGACCACAATCATGTACCCATCCTGGAGGATTATTAGCATATTATGGTAAAGGATGAGGCACCATACTAGGATCATATTGTCGTTCTAACCAAGGATCACTAGGTGGGAGCAGAACATGCCTCGGGATATGGGAACATGGTTGTCGAAAATGTCATGTGGTATATTCAAAATCCCGATGATCAGGCTCATATCCTTGTTCTGGTCGGTGCTCACCATGTTATAAGACATCATAACTTAGTACATGATCATATTACTATAAAATAAGACCATTTTCCTACTCTAGAAGACTTAGATCGGGATCACATCCCTTTTATGGCTAGGGAACACTAATTAAGAATGAGACATGACTACAGACATGCTCAAATTTCTATCAGTGAATCTATCCAACATTCTATAGTAGATCATGTAATTAAGGCACATATTCCAACCTCGGTTGATGAATGTCTGCATGAGCATCATTCTAAGGCAATACAAGATGAGGCTGATATCTACTCTCCCATTCCGGAGGTCTGTTGACATATTTCAATGGGGAAAGAATATTTGCAATAAGAACATATTTTTGTTCTAATTTGGGCTCACAAAGTGAGATAAACACATGCCTCAAGGAAGGATATTAGTCCTTCTAAGAAAGTCTAGCAGTATATTCCAAAGGCTTAGTATTAGGCTTATACTCCCATTCTGACTGAATCACTAAGTGATAATGGCACATGCCATGGGGTAGGCTTACATTTCTTTCAATAATGAGGAATCTCATTGGAATATTCCAGAAAATTCATAGAATAAAGATCATATTTCTACAACAAAAAATAGTTATCAAAAAGTTTCAGAATCCATCATACACTAGGAACATATCCCTACACAATACCAAAAGGTGGGTCAACATATTTTGACCATGACCCTAAATGAGACCCATATTTCTATCCTTCTCAATTATAGTGTCCTTGAGGTCATTTGATAAACATTTTCAACACCTAAAGATTATGTCAAGTCTTACACTGAAGTATTAATGGAAATTACCATGATACTCATCCTCATTTTTGTATGAAGATAGATTGTGGGGACTCAACATCTAATATCTAATGTGGTAAACCTCCCCATGGAGATATCTCCCATGGACTAGGAAATCCTCCCCTATTCCAAATAACTACACATAGAAAGGTGTTAAAAACATAGACACATTAATCTAGATTGTTTCTAGAACATCGGGGTCTACCGCAAATAGTTCCCTATCAACATCCAGAAGCAGTCCACTCTGGTCAGCTGGCGACTCCAAGAACCATCTTATGTGGTCTAAATGAATGGAGATATATAATTTTAATAAAGAAGAGGATTAAATTAACCTATAAAGAGAGTTCAATATAAAAATCCTCCCCATCATGTTATATCTCCTAACCACTTTTGACTATGAGGTCCCAGATAAACTAGAAATGGAATGCATGTCATATCTATTCCAAAATATGTGAGATACTCTTCAACGACAGAAGGATATACATCTCCCATATACAAGATACAATTATCACCTTAATATCATCAACACACTCAATTCTCACCTGGATATTGCCTCATTTTCTATTTCTTGGAAACTAGGAGTGAAAAAGAATGACAAACACCTATGTAGTGTTTATCACCCCATTATGACAATCCACCACCAACTAATTTCAAGAGCACTAGATGATGTGTGTATCCATGGATGGGAAAAATATAGAGAATTACACTTCACTATGTCCCCAAAATAGAATAACCTTTCATATATGGAATCCTATAATTTCATTGCCTCTAAAGAAATCAGAGGACTAGGAAATACATGAGCCAGTTGATCGCTACAACACAATTCCACCGCTTCAACAATGCCCAAAAATGATGAACATAGGGAGATGATAGCTATCCAACCATTAAACTGGGCCCCTCAAAGAAGTAGAAATATACATCAGTTATGAAAGATGAATTTGTGATCGACCAGAAATGTTCCCATGAAGATTGATTCCAATCATGGGCTTCCCTCGCACCGAAATCCTATGTGAGCACTACTCTTCCACATAAAATGGGATTCAGTGGTAGCTTCTATAGCATCCATTTAAGAGTTAAATAAACTAGTTAGGATGGAGGAATATATTACACTACCTCCACCCATCATATTATTAATTACCGAGTGGTTTCACGATGTGTCAATAGCCTCTACAAACAAACCCCTACCCACTAGGCTGGGGGAATTTGTAACTCAATCATTATCACTGAGAACATCATCCCCTGAGAGGGTCCTTAGGAAATCAAAAGGGATTCTAGATCAACCTCATCCCATTTGGATGGGGGGAATTTATATCTCAATTTCCATCATAGGAATCATCAAATCCCCAACTGGAATCATTGTATCCTTAACTATATGATCAATAAATGCTAATTACATCCTTGAATAACCCCAAACCCGTATGTTGGGGTCATTTTCTTCATCATTATCACCATAGAGAGATTCATCCTTCTCCGGTTTGGATGGTAAATATCAATGGTTGACATCCCATTCATTCCTCCTAATACAATACAAATCCTTGTTATTTGGGGATCGTTCAAAAAACATGATTGGAAACTCCCTCAAGGTCATTGTTCATAGACCAAAAAGGGAGGAGCATATGGAGAAGGAAATCATACCCCACAAGGGTTACAAGACGAAATTGACCAATATGGCCAAGGGTTTGAAGAATTATCCTTAAGAAGGTAGTGCCAAATCATCCAATTGTGTCGAAATTAATGGGGAACCACTATGGCCCAATATGCCTCTGTGAATATCATCGCCATCATAACAATAGATATGGTGGATCAATACACAAATACAGTGGGTCACAACATGAAAAATATACCCTTAGAGTTGGGTGATTAGGATACACCAACCGAGGTTCCACACACCTTGAACCAAAGAAGGCTCCAATAGATGGAACCTCCAAATATAGATTTTCCACCTCTCCAACAAAACACTACCAAAGAAAAACATAATGGTGTGGCTACATCCCAATCACCCAAAAAGAGTTGAGGTTCTTTCCTTGGAGGAAAAATTGTCACAATATGAGATTGAGATAAAGACTCTCAAACCACGAAATAAGGAGCTTATTAGGGGATATATTCGGGTCATGTATCATCTTCATGCTAAGGTAAATATTTCTCATTCTATAAGAGAAGATACTCTAGAAATAGTGGAAGATAAGTGTCATATTATCTTTGAATATAGGTAGCTGGTCTACATAAACTAGGAAGTCGAATATGATTTTGGATTCTCTATGTTGTAGCGAAAACCTCTCACTCACCAAGGCAATGATTAAGTCTTAGGATGAATTGAGAATCAGTGGGAGATGAAGGAGAGGCCACTTGATCAATGCCACCAACTACCTTCGGATGGGAGGAAACTCAGACAACACTTACCCCAGAGCATTATAAAGTCATCAAGTCCCATGAAACTTGAATGGAATCCATTGAAGGGAGATTCACACTTGTGTATCCTGAGGGGAATACATATCCTGAATGGGTGGATGACACTTTCTTCCACCAAAATTTCATCAATCATACCTTCTTTAATTTTTATTTTACATGAATCCCTAAACAAAATCTCACACACTTAATATCTCAATTTATGTAGATTATGGGCCCTAGATATCAATAAGAAGAAACAAATATGAGGGTTTTTTATAGACTCTGATAGGGCCCACCTTTTTTGGAACAATATTCTATCATAAGGATCTATTACATTATGGGAGGACCTTATTTATTCATTACTTTATAAATTCATCTCCACTCTAAAGAAAATTAAAATAAATAACTTAACAAATTGAAATCAACATGATAATGATACGGTGTCTCACTTCATATCTTGAAGGAAAGTTTTAACCTATTTACATAGCATCCATCTCTCATTGGAGAAACTACTAGAACTCTATGTTGCAAATATTCAAGATTAGTTGCAGACACCTATGATTATAATTAAGTATCCAAGTGGATCTTGTGAGTTCACCTAAACGAAACAATGTATAAAGGATTCAATTTAGAGAATATGATCCAAGACTCAACTCATTCCCTCGGCATAGGGGAAAATGCTAGGAAAAGAAGAACTTGCAACTATCACACTCAAGATAGTAGCAGTTCCCATCCAACCACCTAGGTAATTCCAAAACTACCCAAAACCTCTTATTTACTAGTGCAAACCATAAAATCTCTCTCAGTGAGAAACATAATGAAATTTGGGTCTCTCATGATTTGAGGAACATATGAATAATTCATATTCCTTCTAAAATGGAAAAGTACCTAGTTATTTCTTTTATGAAATGGAAAAAATATTTCGATCAAGCTACCACATCCTAAGAATCCTGATGATTTCAACCACACTAACCGTCCTGACTACTTTCCTTTCTATTTAAGGATAGGTCATAATATCCAAAATTCTTTCATCATTAAATACATATTTCAAGGTAAGATCAAGACTAGAAATATGGTTTCAGATAACTACATATAGAATTTTTCATGCATAACCATTACCCTATCAGAAGAACAGGGTGTTTGGAAGAATGTTTCGGCCGGGCGTGATCAAGTTTTTGAAAACTGGATGACTCAAAAACATTTGGCCAAACCCATGCCCCCCTAAGAGTAGAGCTGTACATACCCATAATATTTCCACCACCTAAGAATATGACATTTGATATGTCTCCCAAAAGTGGGTGTGACAATCCGAAGTAGGGATAAATAGAATATGAGTCATATACTACTCCAATGCGAGCTTAGAATCTTGGAGATTTCTTCCCTGTAGCATCTGAAGCGTAGAAACTGCCCTGCCAAATAGAACCCTCAGTAAATTTATAGACCATATTTGGTTCTATTAATGTTATACACTTGGAATACCCCTTCTACGATGATGAATATGCCTTGTAATATGAGTTTTTTAGCACATAGTTAGGGAACGAGAGGCTACATATGACAGAACCAAGGAAATGAGGGACAACACAGGTGTGGTCAAACCTAATATTCTAGTTACATCCCCAAATAGGACATATATACAACTGATACTCATGATAAATCACTCAATAATGATCAAAAAAGGCATATAAGCATCCGATAATCCTCTAGCAGTCAACTGCACCCAATTTTCTTGCATGAACACCTTGCCGAGGTTTGATTATCCGATCAACCCAAGCAATGAGGAAGGACATCATAACCCACACCACTGGAAGAATTTTCTCCCTCAACCCATACATAATAACCTGGACCATACACCTTGAATTCCGCGTCTCCTGATCCATGTGTTAAGAATCAGCATCACAGTGGGTAGCACTGACCTCTCGCACAACATTTGGGTATACTGAAATTGTTAGTGCTAGTCCCAATCAAACATTTAATTCTAGATGCACTCCATATTTCAAAATAACTCAAGGAGGTACTCATTCAATCCCTCCATCTCCTATAGTATTTTGAGAAAGAAGTCAATATAGTTGAAGCTTATCGTGTGGAGACCATGCAATCAGAATGCCATGTCACCATCTTGTTCACTGACCATTATCAAAAAGATGTGATCCAAGGGAAAATCAGGCCCCTTTACCTTTTGGGAATACATGATAATGTGGATATCTGAAGGGAACAGATTGAAAATCGTTCTTAGATCAATATTATCATGATTCGGACACTCTGATGATTGGGAATAGCAAAGGGGACCAATATCCCACAAATATGACCATTTAAGGGTATAGTAAACATGATAAAAGACCCATCAGGAAGATCAAACTAAAATTTAAATTTGAGGATCTCACATATCATGTTGGTTTTATGGTTATTCATCATGACACCACATTCAATTTCGTTTTCAAAAGGACCATGCTCGAGAATCACTTTGTGGTACCTTCAACATTCCATCAGTGTCTGAGATACCCCATCGATTTAATTGTTGACAAACTACATGGTGATAATTCCCCCTTTGAGTCTTATGAGGCCATATATGATAAATAAGGGTTCTAAAATAAGGAAGGAAAACAACCATCGATGGATGATGACATACAGGTCGTGTCCCCCAATAGCTTGGGGAACGCCCCTACAAATCCCTAGAGTATTCTCAATAGAGACTATGTTCTCCCCATAAATCTAGTCAAGATGATTGAATGACCCAATATGTTAAATATCCTACTATCCTCAGTAAATGTGTAAAATATAATCAGACCCAATATCTCTATACAACAGCTCAAGCGGTAGGGGATGATAATGCCCCTTCTCACAGCTTCTCTCACATTGAAAGTGATAGAGAAGCCCCCAGATTTCCTCATCTGTATGAGAATTTATATAGGGAATCGTAAATGGAAGAATATGGGGATGAACTCAATAACACCCCTCCCACATTTAAGTAAATACTCTCCCCCACCATTGATAAGCTCAGGAAGTTGAATCTAGGAATTGAATAAGTCCCACAACCTACACAAATTAGTGTTTGTATGCCCCTAAAAGATCAAGAGATTTATATTTAATTTCTAATGTAACACTGATATGTGTTCAGTTGTAACTATATAGAAATCCCTTGACCGAATCTAGATGTGGCTACACACCATCTTGGATTACTCGATGAGTATTGAGGATTCATGCAAGTGGCTAGGAGAATGCACCCCTCTTATTCCACAAATGTTGAGGTGGAAGTTGAAAAAATAAGTAAATACAAATTTATCTGAGAAGTTAAATACCCAAGATGGATTGCCAACATCATCCTTGAAAGGAAAAAAATAGGCAAATTAGAGTCTTCATAAATATCCAAGATCGTAATCGGCAGTTCCCAAAGGATGGATTCCCATTTACAATCACATAACTTTTGATTGATTCAACTACTATATTATAAGACCTTTTCTTCATCTATGGTTATTCAATGTACAATCAAATAATGATTTCCCATGAAGATGAATAATACTCCATCTTTAGATCACCTTAGGGGATCTTTTTCTGTCATTTCATTCCCTTTGGGTTAAATAATACTGGTGCTACATAACAGTGTGCCATGCATCATATCTTTACTTCATTCTTTGTAAGAATGGTCGAATTATATATCAATAACCTGGTTTTAAAATCATAATAATAATGTGATAACTTCACATATCTTCATACACTCTTTGATAGGTGGGATAGTATAGTCTAAAGATGAAACTTTTGAAATGTGCCTTCAGGGTAACATTGGGGAAGTTCCTCAGCATTTTTTATGCCACTATGGTATCAAGGATGACCCAAAGAATACTAGTGCTATTTTAGAAATGTCACCACTCATAAATATCAATTAATTTAGGGGGATCCAGGGCCACCTCTGCTATATTAGGTGTTTCATCACCAACATGGATGGTAAATCTCTCCCCTTCACCATGATAATGAATAATGGAATCACCTATCAATGGGATGAGGACTTCCATTAAGACATAAAAATTATTAATCATTATTTACTAAACCCACTATTTCTTATGCCTTCAGTGTATGGGAAGAAAATCATCTTATATGTGGCCACAACGGAAGGATCACTGAAAACCCTCATTATATATAAAAATGATTCCAAGAGAGAGAAAAGTCTCTACTACCTCATCTAAAAAATGTTAGGTACTGAGACTCGATACTCTAATGTCGAAAACAACTTTCCTACACTCCTCTTCGAAGTGAAAAATATGAAGCATTACATAGAGAACCATGAAGTCCATCTAGTCTCTAGTATTTATCTTCTCTAGTACACCATTGGTATTCCTATGTTTACTAGTTGCATGGAACGATGGGTGGTCATTCTATAACTATAAGACATTTATTTCATATCATGTAATTTGATGAAAGGGGAATCCCAATCTGATTTGCACCTAGCACATCCTTCCATAGAGAATATATCAGAAGACACCTAGATTCTAGATGATGAGGTATTATATTCCCATGACACTCCTTGGACAAGGGAAATTAATTTTGATGGATCCTCCCAAAGTCTTGTTGGCAAAAGAATGGAAAACCCAAGACTCAATCGGGTTAGCATAGGGATTGTATTTATCTCTCCAAAAAAATAAGTTTTCACAATTCATTATCACTATCCTAAGGCTCCACATATAATTAGGGAAAATATCAAGACCTCATCCCTAGGTAGGAAAAATCTATATAGCTTCAAATAGATTACCTGAACGTCAAAGGTGATTTAGAATTGGAGATAAAGTGGATCAATGGAAAATATTCCATAAAAATAATGAAATATCCCCCCTCACTAGCTTTGTTAGGGAATGATAGTCGAGTTCCCTTTTTTACCCCACATTGAATCATATTCCATGATCAAAAATTGATTTTCTCAATGCATTGGATAATGTATCCATAGTCTTGGCTGACTCAAATTTGGAGGAAGTGGTCTTATATATCACACACCAAAGAATTCTCTCATCAGTTGTAATATTTGATATGGAAGAAGTAAATTTGTTAAAACTACCCAAGAACATGAGGAACTGACACCCTCCCCTTGATGGATGGAGCCCATAATCGGTTATCTCGAACATGGAAATCTCACAACAGACCAAGCCAAAAGAGAACAAATTTGGCAACGTGTAGTGAACTTTACCCTACAGAGTGGTCCAAATGACTAGAGGGCCCTCTATAAGCATGGATTTTATGGGGTCCTCCTTAGATGAATATAATATAGAAAGATTCTACACATCATGGAATAAGTTTGTGCGGGATCATATGATACTTATCAGTCTGGGACCAGGCTCTCACACAAAATTAGGAGGCTAGGTTATTACCGAAAAATAATTATACAGGGCTGTGTCGAATTCACCATGAAATTTCAATCATACCAATTCTATGCAAACTTCATCCATCAACCCCCATATTTACTACATACAGCTAAATATTCATGGACAATTTCCATTTTGCGAATGGATATTTTGGGGCCATATACCCAACCATGAATATGTAGTTTAATTACATCCTTATAGATAACTACTAGTTTTACAAATGGTCTGAGAAAATTCCCCTTAAAGAAATTGGGATGATTAACATCATCAACTTTTTAAAATCTCATATCATCCCCTGGTTCGGAGTCCCTCACACAATATTGACAGACAGCGACACCGACTTTTTTTCTACTGAGTAGAAGAAATTGTACCAAGAGTAAAATATTGAGTCCAGTCACTCATCCCCCTATCATGAAATGTAAAAAGTATAGATAGAGACCTTAAATAATACATAGAAAAATATACTCATGAAGATGGTGGACAAGGATATGAATTCATGGTTAGACAATCTCCTAAATTCTTTATGCGATCACCATACCACCACACGTACTGTTACATAAGCCATGACATATTAATTGGTGTAAAAGACCAAGGATGGTTTTTCTCATTGAATTATATCCTCCTTCAATCTAAATATCTATTTTTGGACAAATCTAAGATAAATAGAAATCACAAGAGTATCTGGATGAATTGGATTGGCTCGATGAGAATAGGTTTCATACATTTCACAACCATGATGTCCATCAAAATAGGATCACATGATCCTTTAATAAGAAGGTTAACTTCTATTCATTCCTCCAAGTATAATTGGTGTTGGATCATAGGATCCCAATGATATCATGAAAGAATCCTCAAAATATGAAACCCAAATGGGATGGTCCTTATATCATACATAAGGTCAATCACAATTGAGATTACTTAAAAGTCGTAGTGGATGGGAAGTGTGTCACACTCTCCACCAATGTGTGGTTTCTCAAGAAATACTTTTAAATGCTTTAATCAAGCATAAAGTCTTGGAATAAAAATGTTAAACTACATGGAATATCATTCCCTAACCACATGACAATAAACTATATAGAGTCATACTAGTTACATGATGTTAAACAGTAAAAGAATGTCCTGACCACATGACATTAAACTGTAAAAACCATATCCTCAATGCATGACATTACACTACATGAGAAGAACTACCTCACTAATGAATCACCACACACTATCCATATTTTTTCAAATGAATGATAAGATGGCCTCATCCTCATGTCAGGGTTAACTTCACATATATAATCTATTTAAAAAAAATATGTGTGTCTTGATTTTATCCATCATTGGATTTGTAGTGGCACACAAACCTATAATATTTCACCCGACCAAAAACATCATTTTACTTTACTTCTAGTGATCTACATCCTCACTGAATGATTTAAAACTCCATGGTTTATTTCCATTCTGCACAAAATTAAATAGCATGGGATTTATAGAACAATTTATTGTTGAATTCTCATTTTCAATGAGATATGTCGGGATTCCTCGATCATATACATTGGTCTATCAACCACATGATGTAAAATTCCATTATCATATCATTAATCTCCACTGAATGGTTATAGGAATTCTCTCCATTCATTGTTTCTCACACTAATCATAGATTGTGTGATATTAGGAATTTCAATAAGTTATTCCCTAAACAAAAAAGGCATAATTACTCATGCCATCTTTATCACAGTACTAAATACAAGAACATTAATTGAATACCACAAGTCATCACTACATGATTTTAACCTAAATTTTTGATTTCCTTTTCATGACATAAAACTACACATCCTTGTGGACCTCACCCAAGAGGACTACTATAGTAGATGGTTGGTCTCCTACAACACCTTTTTCCTCAAGAACTATGTGTGACTTGATTCCTAACATCACATGATACATTGTGATTAAAAAATCACTAAACATGGGTCTAGACACAATAAATATAAAAAACATTCCCCTTCTCTATGTACATTCCAAAATTGTGTAGGATGTTCCTTCTTTAAGAACTACATATGGCTTGATTCCTATTATCATAGGATATGTAGTGACGCTCATATTTATATCCTTGGGTCCAACCACCGTACCCATTTTAATATCCGGGACACCAAAATCCTTCTCATAGGATGTTAAACTGAACATTTCTTCAAGAACTATCTATGTCTTGATTCCCATCATCATGGGAAACATAGTGATGCCTAGATCTCCAATACTGAGCCCTACTGCAATAATCAATGGAAAAAATCCCCACCACTATTTATAGGTTAGACCTGCACAGAGTGTTCCCATTTCAAGAACTATATATTTATTTATCCTTGTCAAAAATGTACATGTGGTGACACCCTTTTCTCCAATATAAGGCCCACCTACAACAACATATAAGAAACAATTCTCCCAAAACAACATGGTGGCTGATCCATGAAAATCCATTTTTCCTACATGAGATTCAGATCTACGTATGGAATGTTTTTTTCATGTAATATGCCATGTAAAATTCTTCACATCGGTTCCCACATCCTTACCACATGATGTGAAACTACAAGTAAAATATCTTGGTCGCATGTCATTAAAACTGCTCAATTAAAACATCATCACTGCATACTACATGTAATGTCCTTACCACATGATGATAAACTGAATAGAAATTTCCTAACCTCATGATGTTAAACTACATGGAGAAAAAAACATCCCCATTATAAGAGTATAACTTTTTAATACCATCATTCATTTTCATCCTTGATCAAGGGTCTGTGAGAGCATTACCCCGGTAAACCAGAGCACATGTTACTTACCTCAACTTTTAAGAAACGCAATCAAAAAATCATACCTAATGCATGAGGAACCTAAAGTCACTAAAACCCTTCCATGGACCTTGGAGAGGACACCCAACATCAAGGGACGCTTTTCTTAACAATACATGTATGTATATGTCTTCTTCAAATGCACTTATGGTCATCAACCAAATGTGCCACTATGAAAAAAAGGACATTCTGATCCTTGTGAACCCTGACATCGCCATGGAAGAATTCAAAAACCACAATGTATTTGAAACACTTTTGGTGTGATTGTCCCATATCATAACTCGTGACCTTTAAACCTCAAGCAGTGGTTTAAAACATTTACATCTCCCACTCAGAAAGATGTTGGACTACTCTTGTCCCATGGTATACTAATTGTGCTCTTGTGTAACATCCCCCATAGTAGGTCCATGTGCATCACGACCATAACCTTCTTGCACATTGGTCGAAGTTGTACGACCTTAAACTCTATCCTATAGTGGTCCAGATCACAATACTATAAACTTATAACTAAAAGAGATAAAAAACATGTGATATTGGAAACCCACAAAGGGATGCATGAGAAAAAGACGAGTCTCCACTAATTAAAATATTTATCTCAAGAGTTTTGAAAAAAATTATGGTGAAAATAAATAAAACATAAAATCCCATAGGGCCTACTCTATATCCCCATTGAAATCAAATCATTGCACACTTGACCCCATAGTTAAGTAAAAAGTTAGAGTAATGATTTGTCCCATCTCCTCATAATGAGAACATGTTCGATGGGTGGTGACACAACATTATGGGTTCTCAAACCCTTTTTGAATATTATAATATCCATAAATCACACATCATGATGTGTGTTTCTCAGATTACCATAACCTTACATGGCCCTTGGAAAGGATTACTTGCTTCGAGGGAACATTTTATTGACTATGAATGTATGAATATGGCTACTTCATATGCTCCTATGGCTGTCAACCAAATTTTTCTCTTTGTAAACGGGATTTTCGATCCTTGTAGGCCCAAATATTGTCACGGAAGAACCAAGAAGCTCAGTGTGTTATAGGTCAATCCCAGTATGACTTCCCTAGACCATTCTCATTACCTGATCACCATGGAACACGATTTATAAACCTCATAACAAACTATTCATGGGTATTAGATATCCTAAATGTTACGTCGCCTTGTTTTGTACCCTTTCTCCAGGACGGAATGTGACACTTCATTACCAAAACATGGATGGCCCACTCCTCGTGATTCTAACCCATTGGGAATAGGGATAGAGATTCATAATTTATGATCTAAACTTCCCTTAGGTTCCAAAACCCTTCCTAGATAACATTCTTCTTTTACCGAACCTCATCATCTAGATGTTTGAGTTTTCAAAAATCATTAATGTCTTATACAAAGTAGTGGATATTATCTTTTCATGACCACGATACCAATGCATAAGGTCGTTCACTTATAAAATAAAATAATATCCACTTCAAAAAATGAGGTTCAATACTTGTGATCCTTAGAAACAATATAGTGGATACCTAGCACCTTTGGGTGTTACGGTTCATCCTCAACTTTACTTCCACATCCCATATTCACAGACACAAAATTTTGTGTTATGACTTATATCACCCATACTATAACTATCCATGTGGACCTTGTATCCAAAGTATTTCTTCATTAACCAATAATAATCCCATAAACATTCCATGACACTTGGAAAAGATCGGAGACACCTCTGTTTGGAAAAGACAGAGACACATAAGGGCTTTAACCTACCAACCGGAGGCATCTCTTCCTTACAGGAAAAGAACTCTGATCCTTGTGAGGGTTGGAAACACCATGGAAGAACTCAACTCCCTAGAGTGTTTGGGTCAGTTCTTATCATATATTCACTATATTACATGATCATTTAGAAGGTTCAATCTAAAGTCCCTAAACTATAGTGACAGAATGAATGAGATAAAAGACCCTAAACTACAGTGATAGAAGGTTTGTGCTAAAAGACCCTAAACTACAATGATAGAATGTCCTAGCTAAAAGTCCCTAAACTATTGTGATATAAGTTTTGAGCTAAACTAAAATAAAATATAGTGATATAAGGTTTGATCTAAATGACCCTAAATAAAAAATGATAAAAGGAATGAGATAAAAATCCCAAGCTACTGTAATAAAATGGCTGAGATAAACTCTAACGATATAATGTATGAGCTACGCTACATCGATAGAAGGTTTGAGCTATAATACCATAAAATACAGTGTTATTTGATCTAATCTAAAATACCCTAAAAAAATTGATAAATGTTCTGAGCTGAAAGACCCTAAACTACAATGATAGAAGATCTGATTTTAAAGACCCTAAACTACAATAATAGAAGGTATGTGGTATAATACATGAAACTATAGCACAGTAGCAGTTTAGTATTGTAGAATAGAAAATCATTTAATGAACACCATAAAGCCTTGTAAAAAATAAAGCTACACTGTCAAGGCCTATTGAATTTGGTAAAAGATGGAGCACTCTCCCTCCAGGACATGTATTATACAAAAATTATCCTTGTGCAAATCATGTAATCACAGGAATGATGGAGAAAATATATTAGCAATGAATCTGGTGTTGGAGGGAATTTATAAGCACTTCTCAAGAAAAATAAGATAGAATTATAATATTGAGATCCAAACATTCAAGTTTAAATGATATTATGAAAATGATGGGTAATATTGGTGATTCATATAAAAATGAATAAGTGAAAAGCCATTCGCATCATGAATTAAATAAAAACTAGAAAACATCATATATTGTTTAGAAGATATATTCACTAATAGCATACAATAGTAGAAATCTCCACTTAATGGAGTCTCTCCCATGAATATTTGATCTGATGAAAAATATTAAAATTAAAACTCCTACATATCATGTGTTTAAAATAACCCTTGAGCTCTCCAAGATTCTACTTTAGGGAGGTAACATATTGGTGTAACTGGTCAACAGACTCGGTTTCTACTTCAATAACTCACTACAACTCCTCCTCCTTGGAAATTTCTTAAATCCTAGATTTCTTTGCTACGTCAAGAAGCCCATTCTGCTCCAATATGGTCTTCTCTAATATATTAAGTGAATGCTAAATCTCAGATAGTTTCTATTGAAGATGGATGATTTCAAACAAAATATGATTGGTTTCAACCATCCCAGCATTGACTATGTCTTGGTGAGAAACCACCTCCACCACATATTGGGAAGCTTCATTAACAGCCTCATCCCAGTTTAGCATCACTAAATTAAGGGACTCAATAGCTACCATGATTAATTTAAGGTCCCTATTCTATTCTCTCATAGAGATCACATCCTTCACCGAGGAATGAAAGGAATAATAGTCAAAACCTCATAGCCAATGGTGGGAAACATAAATCGAAGATGTCTTGATTAGTCTTTAAACTCGTCAAATGGGTTTTATGAAACTAAATTATAGATCTCCCTCCACATTTTTCATCCCATCAACTGATAAAGTGATTTGGCCCTGGGGCATTGATCTAGGTTCATCCTGGGGATAGGGGTATATTCTGGGACTAGGCCACCAAGAGAAAGAGTCATGCTCATAGTCATTATTGACGTGTGAAGAGAGTCAGCCTCTACATTGGTTGATCTAGTTAGAGGGACCTCTATGGGAGAAGGGACTAGAGCCTCCGAACATCGGGGTGTAGACATTGTAGTAAAGGGAACACGAGTTTATCAGTCATAGGATAAATAATATAGTACCACTAGGTAATCGATGGATATAACTGATTTTAGAAACATACCTTTCTTTGTCACATCACTGGAAACTTCCACTACCCTGACCCCATCCTCAGGTGAAGATGTGTCACCTTCTTGTGATGAGTGGCTTCATAGAACCTCTATTTTATTTATTGAAGATGTAATTCACTCACCTCCCCTAAGGTTTACAGGAAAAAAATAATATCAGGTGATATGACACAAATAGAAAAGTTTCTAGTCTTGATGAAGTATTAACAATCTATCAAACATGTTTCCATCAAGGTTAACATAGTATCATAATAGATACCTATGTTAGTATCCCCAAGAAGTTCATCCACCCATGCAAGATCAAGTGGTTTGATCATTGAGATTCCAACAACATGAAACATGCATTATTGAACTAACACCTTATCCACCTCATTTTCACGAAGGTTCATGCCTAATAGTGAAGGGTTTACAAATGAAATTGAAAGTTAATCCACATCCTTAAGAAGCAGATAGATTCTCTTCAAATCAAAATTTGTGTGGAACTATATATTTTTAAAAAAACTTGTATGTGTTTCCAAAATAATCCAAAACAATACAACATTGAAATACCACACGTACATGATGATTATGGAGGAGAAGACCATGACAATATAGGTCACTTCATTTTCCACTGACCTTTTAGGGAAGGCTCCCCAGAAGGTGATGAGGACAAAATTGTTACTCCAGAAGAGAAAATAATCCCCATCATATAGGCATGTTGACCTAGGGACCCTTCATCATATGTCCCCTAGTCACTGAAAAATTATTCTCCAACAACATTACCATGGGGAGAATACTTGGGGGATGGCATGACATGCCGATCTTTAACATCCCCCTTGTATCAAAAAAAAACATATTGGATTTATGTTCGATTGTAACAGCACCATATCCCTTTAAACATAGTGGCGAGATCAATATTACCATTTCCTCTATGGGATATCCAAACCCATTAATAGCCATTTCCAATGTTCCCCACACCACCATTTAGTGAGCCAAGGGTGAATAGAAAACCTGAACTTTTATGATTTCCAAATCTTTGTCAAGGTCCCAGAAAAATGCCCTAACCTCTTTGATTTTGTTTTTAAAAGTGATACCTATAGGGGAAAGATGTATGAAAATCCATCCAAAGATAACTCTAATAGGCACATGATACCACCGAGATTAGCCTCTGAGTTATGTGTCCTATATTACATCCAATGTTGAAATGATAAAGGAAATAATAATTATGATGCATCTTCCCCAAATAGTGCCACACTCACTATTGCCACATTGGTAGACACTTCTGTTGGCATAGAAGATGATGGTAAATGAATTATCTACCTACGGGGTGATTTTGCGGTTGTTTTTCCTCTATAATCCAAATTCTTTTAGAGCCTATAAATGTTTTTAGTGACATGGGAGGTCTGTATTACCAATTTGAATAATTTCCTTTTGTTATATGAGCAGATCCTGATCTCAGTATAGTTATGAGATAAACCAATTGTTGCATCATGGGGAGAATGGTTTGCCTCAGCCCGAGTATCCTCCCTAGTGAACATCATACAATATTGGAGATCTACCATCAGATGATCCTCAAATCATACATAATCCGAGTGGTGACATCTCAACCAAACACATAAGAACTCATGGCTAAACTAATAGTGTGCATACCATTCACAGAGAATATCATCATCGATACAGGTGGAAAGAACTCCCTCAAAAAGTGATGTCATGTAATTCTGTGCCTCAAGACTATCCTCACCAATATCAATAATATCACCTATTAGCACTGGCCTGTAGGGTCTGAAATATAAATGGTCATAGTGACTCATATAATCCCTGACATCTTGATCTTTCATTGTAACAGGACTTAACCCACAAATATATTGCATGTATGGTATGAAGTGAACATTGGGGATGAATTAGATGATCATATATTCATAGCCTCCTAGATGGGATCCTATCAAACTTCATAATATAGAGAAGGGTCATGCGACCTTGTAAGGGTATTTCCCCTTGTAAACATGCTATATAAGATGATAATGTTTGGCCAGAAGAGGGACGACTATCCTGATATGGTCCACTTTACCATGGACGTCTCCATCATAAAAGAGAAAATTCTAAATCCATATTTTTCATTCATTAGAAGTAAGTACCCACTCAGGAACATAGAGAGAAAACTAGCTATTTAGATAGTCTAATCAACACTGGAGACAACTTCCCTTCAACATTCATTAAATTTCTTTTCTTCAACTGTATGCCAACAAGCGTCTGGTACACTATGAGAGTCCTTCATAAGCTAGGCCTTCGGATTCTTAGATTCTAGATTAGAGAAGGTCTTCATGTGGAAGTATCATGCCCATGTCTTGAACGGGATGTCCTCTCTAGAAAGAGGCATCTTTGAGAGGGCATTTTTTTCTATCCTAATTAGTTCAGAAGTGAGAGGAGGAGTCCTTATTACGTCATCCCAGGTGGACCATGGGGGTGAAATCATCATACATATCATCTTATATAGATTCACCTCATATCAACTCCACATCAGTTAGGATTATGTGCACCTCAACATGTATGAGGTGGAAATTATTCATGTCAGGACTCAAATGATTAAAAAATTCCATCATGAGGCCGTTATTACAATAGGGAAAAATATGTGATATCCAGACAACCTCATACATCCCAATTCTCCTCAAATCCTCAGTGAATTCATATGAAATGTATTCTTCCAAGAAGGGCATGCCCTAGTCCTTCCTGCAGTTTCTTCATGATTATAATTCCACGTTGGGAACCCACACAGACGTCTAGTTAGAGGCAATCTTCCGCATTATTGGATGGTACATATGAACATCTGAATCTAGTTCATGGCTATTCTCTTCAATGTTTTTAGGCATATACATTAGTATTTTCCCTTCTTCACGGTCTACTTTGGTGATAAATTATCCCCCCTAATAGATGTTCTCCCGGAATGTGTTGTTGGTTTTCCTAAGGTGAGGGTTTGAAAGATGATTTAAGTGAAGAAATGGGGGTTCCATTGGAAATACCAAACACATAAATGGCTATAAAATATAAAAGGGGATATTCCCCATGTTTCAAACCCATAACCCATATCAATTTCATCTTTAGTTACCCAACCGAATGGTGGAAGGTAGAATCCACTATTTCTACAGTAGAATTGCTATGGTAAATCACTACCTATGTATCCTTCTTCAATGTAATTTCAAATCTTGTATGTGAACTGAAATCCATTTAAACAAAATTAAGTGTCATATGTCACATAGATAAAATACAATCTTTTAAAAATAAACTCATAAAAAATAGATCCGTCATGCACATCACATGAATCAGTAGGGATTCACAAATCACATAAAGGACTCATGGATCACATAATCCATTATGATCACATAGATTTTATAAATCCACAAATAATCATGCATGTTGAACGGCCCATCAAAGATATAAAATCACGTGACCATGACATAGTCACTTGAGTGGAATAACAGTCAAAGGAACATGTGATCAAGCTAGAAAATCCAATGAAACCCTAAATACAATCATATTCCCATAGACAAGGTTCAAATAATTATTTATGTTTAGTTCATGGTTGATTCATGTGGGGACCTAAGAAAAAGGATTCTTGCGGAGGAGTTCTCACGAAATGGGCTCACTGTGGTGTCTTGCAATCAAATCATGTGGGAGGGTCTTTAAAAGAAGTTATGTGATAGAAGTAGGATGTAGGAGTTCCAAAGAATTGAGTATCTAGTGAATGAAGCCCCTATCTACTCCCATATTTAAAGGGAATTTTGAAAAATACCAAAAATCACCCATAAGACCAAGCATCTCCCAAGACATATATTGGAGATAGCGCCAAAGCCTAAGGCATCCAGTTATTTTCCCTAAAACTGAGGCCCTACCCCCATGGACGTCTCTTTTGAGGGGGTTATTTTTTAATGCCCACTAAATGAGCATCATAAAATTCACGAAGGAAGAAATACCTGAATACGAGTTTTATTTTATAGGAAAAGAAATGAAACAATAAGGTGACCAAGATCAGATGGATTGTGTGAACCCCTAGAATACATGTGTTCACATGACCAGCATAAGATCGTTTATATGGTCACGCATAGCATATAACCTATTGAAGGCCTTGTGAATTCCCTTCAACAAGTCCTTATTCTATTGTAAAGGTTCCATGGAAAATTGATGATCATGAAGTGGGGCCCAGAGTATCTCTCCTAGGTCATGCATCTTCTCAACCGACATATATCTGACGAACCATCCAAGAACCCTTTGAAAATATTAGAAAAATATCCAAAAGGAGGGATCTACTTGTGGTCTTAAATCTCAAATAATTCATCATAAATGGGGAGAATGGTTTTCCTCAATAAAACTTGAACAAAATCACAAAACCCCCAAGTATTTTTAAAACAAACAATAATAATAAAAGGGGAAGAAGGAGATATCCTCTTGTTGTCGTAAACATCACTCAACATTCACATGGAGATCTGAGAGACACCTCAAGAACCCAACAACATGTGTACCTCATCTCAGGAAACCCCACTGGCATATCACCCCCATCACGCCAAAGTCCTCAAACATGTACAAGATACATTACACTTTCCTTTTTTTCTTTATAATGACAAACATATGGATTTTTCCATGAAATGATCAAACATCTACACAAAACCCTTTGCTGGTCACATGAAACATCACCAAGAGGTAGTGTGACTATCTTTTACAACACTCATACAACCCCATGAGATCCCAAACCTTTGAAATATAAATAAAATAAATAATAAGGGAATAATAAGAGCTGTTCATGGTAATAAACCTCACATAGTGCACCCAGACTATAGACAACATGGTCCTGTAAGACCCTTTAACAGGATAGTATGATTTCACAAAGGCCCCCTGGAAATCCATCCTTATCTCATGAAAGGATCAAAAAAAGTACCCTAAGATCATCTAATGTTTTTATAATGGGAATCCAAATCTCATGGAGGCATTTGGATGTGTCAAATGGAAAATATGTGTCCCTTAGTATGTCCACCTGATTCAACAAGACCCCATTAATTGGATATAATCCAATAAATGAGGTAGTGATTGGATGATATCATGATCACTGAAAATCAGGACACACCCCTAGAATGATTTACCATGGGAAATCATGGAGCGATTGACGTCGAATCCCTCCACTGACTCCATCCTAGAATCATGTGATAAAATCTAGGAAGAGTGGAAAACAACCATGGTGGTGAGGTCTATATATTCCCCAACCTATTATAAAAAATTCACCACAACATGTTGGAGTCAACTTGAATAAAGTACTTTTCATGGTTATTCATAGACCAGAATAATGAATTCTAGTAGGACACACGAATAATATTATGTACATATTCTAAATCACATGAGACTTAAAAAAATATAACACTGAATAAATCTATGTCATCTGTAATTAAATTTTAAAATAAAGACTAAAATATGGGATAATAGTGCAAAGAATATATACACCGATCCTCATGCGCTTCACATGAACCAAACATGATAAAAGAAAGCACCATTACATGTCTTCTAGATCTCATGACGCTCCTTTGGTATACTATTTGGATCCTGAAAATTCCTATGGAAATGTCAAAGAAAGTAACCTGGGCTCCCTCTGGTCATGCCACCCATGTATTGCGAAGCTCTTCAGGATCTCCATCCAAACCTCATGGTGTGCTTCAGACAAGTTTCTCGACTCATAAGGTGACACCAATACATCTTATCCGAGTTTAGAGGTAGTGCTCGAGCATGCTAATTAGTTCTCAAGAAACCCTCTAGGCATGTCATCTAGATCTCATGGTGGACTCCTGGAATGTAATCCTGGATAATGTGTCACCCTCTAAACATGTCATATTGAATCTTCTTATACCCTTCAAACATGTCATCCAACATTCATGATGACACCAAGGCATGTTATTAAGATTAGGAAATTCCCTCAAAGTATGTCATCTATAATCATGCAATGGATTCTAGGATCAGACAGCTGGGTCTCACGATTCACTCTAGACAATTCAACCATGATCATGTGATGACCCTCAAACATTCCATCCTGGATATTCGATCCCTCTTAGACAATACAAATTTAATCCTGATGTTTTATTTAGAAATTCCTATAATATAATTAGACATGTCCTGAAATCATCCAACATGTCAAAAAAGAAATCAAGGTATGTCAAGTAGGAAGTAATATCTATCAAGAAGACTATAAGTCCAACTCAATGAGCATCCAAGGGCTTGATAATGTTTTCTATCCTTAGTGTGTAAGCCCCAATATGAATGTAATCATAAATGTATAATCCCCAATCAACTAAACTATAGTGACTCTGATTTCTACTATAACCTACATACATAGGAAACCTTTCTAAGGTCTGATCTCTATATTAACTATCCAAAGGATAGTCCTAGTGCATTATTCCCACATCAACAAGAAATGAGACTGATAATATACTATCCCCTATTTCTAACACCCAGCATAGCTCAAGTGGTATTAGGGAGTCATAATGATCATATCATTCATATGAAAGCATTGATCAAAATAAAAGAAACTCCAGTGTACAATCCCCAATCAATTGAACTAGGATGAATCTGATTCCCACCATAACCAGGATATGTATGACGCCTTCCTATGGGAAAATTTTAGACTCAAATGAGCATCTAACTCAGTGTAATTTCATCCATGTCACTAAAATTTCAACCATTAGGACCCAATATAGACACTCTGGTATTCCCATGTAAGACTAGAAAATTTATTGGAATATTTTTCGAGTCAAGTGCTGAAACGATGTGTGATTCTAGGGCCCAGTGTTCTCAGAATTAATTGTATATAAATATTTTATATATTTTTATTAAGCATAAATATTTTTCTTGAAAAATTATAATATCTCAAAATTGAGTTCTTGGATTAGAAATCCGAGGGCACTATTAGGTCTAAAATGCAGTGTATACCCTAATTTCAACATAAAATATGTAGGTATGGGACGTTCAGACCCCTCCCTTGTTGATGGTATGCTAAATGGATACATAAACAAATTAATTCATTCATTTAAGAGATAAACCCCAAGTAACTCATGGATGGTGAATCAGATGAGAAATATGTGCCCACCGTTGAGTTAATAATGTATGTTTTACACTAGGTGGGGTATATTCTTAATCAGCTTCAGGTGTTAGGCATATGTTACATCCTGGGAAAATAATTAAATATTTATTTATTTATCTATTTTATTTTTTTACCCAACATTAATTTCCATATATGTTTGATGTTATGGAAATCTTCCCATGGTTTGCGTCATAATCCTGAAATCACAGGCAATATCTATTTTCCTCCTTCTGTTGGTGGATCACAAAAAATCTTCAGATCGTGGAAGATCAGGATGTAGTGAACGAAATGAATTCCTTCGAACATTTTTAGGCACGTTCTTTGATGACTAACGATCCATTCTTCAGGTAGGGCTTTTCAATTTTTTTTTCTTTTCCCTTTTGATTAAATGGTTGGGCAGATCCACCCCCTTTCTTGGATCAATGCCAATTGTGGCTTTCCCATGCACCTAGGTATCAAATTTAATTTTATTTGATCTGTTTATAGAAACCCGAATAACCCCTTTCTTGGTCATTGGACAAGAACTCATGGACAACATTGCAAAAACCATTATTGTGGTGTTTTTCCCTCATTTTTCATCGTGTTCTTCACCAGTTTGATCCCGACGGTCCCAGTTTGACACTGTTGTGATGTACCAAACCTAATCAGACCCTCGAGTGCATGTTAGATTGACCAAACGGGAATAGTTTGATGAAAAAATATTGGTCCAGGGTAGATCAGGATTCGACGATCACAGATCTATGATCATTTATTGTTTCGGTTTGGAATGGAGGTTTGGAAATGGGAAGAATGAGGCATCAGTCCATGCAGGGCATACAAGGTGGTCCGGACAGCAGTCCAATGGGTGCATTTGACTGAGGATGATGGTGGAAGTCAAAAATGATAGGCTGGAGGTGATGGCTCCCATGTCTAGTGGCAGACGCAGGAGGATGTGGTGACGGCGGACGTGGGGTGCATTCAGTGGTGGTGAACACAGGGCAGCCTAGAGTTTCACCCGAGAAAGGAAAAGGAGGAAAAGGAAAAAAGAGAAATAATAACAATAATAATGTTTTTATTATTATTATTATGAAAATATTTAAACCCTTATAACTCCCTCTTGGTGAGTCTGATTCACGTACCGTCTGTGGTGGAGTGACCCCATTTACGATACAGTCATTTTAAGACCCTATTGGATATTGTTCCCTAACCAGTGACCTGGGTCTATAAAATTCCTTTGAATTAATAGATTTAATAATATTATTAAATCTTTGACCCATCATAACTCCCACAAGGGGAGTCCAAACATCTTGTCATTAACGATTGTGTGACCCTAATTTCAAGATGATCATTTTAAGACTAATATTGAATACCATAAATTTCCAGATGGGTCGGGTCCACTAATTTTCCGATAATAATAATATTATTATTATTATTATTAAACACATGATCAGTCATAACTCCCTTATATGACATTCAATTTATGTGCCATCTGCAGTAGAATGTCCATGACCTTGAGACGTTCATTTCAAGATCAATGTTGGATACTTAATTTGGGATAATGGAACAGATGATTTAGATTCCTAATATTATTATTATTTTTATTATTTTTATTTTTATTATTATTTTGAAATATGTTTTCCTATATAACTTATCTGTACGACGTCTGATTGATTAACTATCTACAGTTTCATGCCCCTGAAACTAAGGCGAATGTTTCAAGGCCAATTTCTTATATTTATTTTGGATGAGCAGATTGTGACTTCCTAGAAACGCTCGAGTGGGAAGTGGTGAAGTGTGACTTTTTCAATGGATTTTCGATTGAGGTAAGTGAATAGTCTATCTCTAGCATTTTTCATGAGTATCAAAATTTTTTGATCCGTTTGAACATCCAGGCTCGTTTTAAGAGGAATATTAGTGTGATAAGGTTTTTACCCTTCAAATGAATGATGATCCTCATGCATTTGTTATATTTTTCCCCAAGAAAAGTCATGTAGTACTCCAAAACACCATGTAGTACTAAATATCTAGCAATTCATGTGCTAGAGAGGACATGGGTAGGTAGTAGAGTGGTACCACACAACATGTGGGTCCCGAACATGCCGTGTACATATTTTTTATGAAACTATAATATTATGTATCTCCATCATTTGAAATCATATTTTGTCCTGCAAATATTTTATCCTATGTGTTTTTTCATATAAAACATGATGGTAATATCAATATTGGCTATAGAGATACAATTTGAAATGTTTCAAGCTTGGAACGCACTGAGGTGACACCCAATGATGGTAGCAATCATACAGAATCAACAGAGAATCTTGGGTGTAACCCTCCTGTAGGGGATGGGTATTGGAGTTCCCTGGAGATAGTAATGGGCATACCCTTCTGTTGGGATGGGCATTGGTGTCCCCTAATGACATTTCTGAGCTCACCCTCTAGCTGGGGTGGCCAGCAGAATTCCTTTATGATATCTCTGAGTTACCCTCCAGTAGGAATGGGTAGTAGAGTTCCTTGATGTTTCAAGGTTACCCTCCAAGTGGTATGGTAATTTTCATTCCCTTATGACATATTCTAGGTGTAACCCTCCATCAAGACTGGGCATTTTTGTTTTCTTGATGATTCATTGGGCTTACCATCTGGTAGGACTGGGTTGTGCCATTCCCTGGTGAACTTCCTGAGTGGTACCCTCTAGATTGTATGGGAAGTGGTATACCTAGATGACTACCAGAGTAGGACCCTCCTGATGTACCAAGTCATTATATCCTTTCCTAAAACGAGTGACCCATCGATTATGTGGAACAGTGATGAGGTATGGTTTGACATACCTTTGGACTCACACGATAGATGGACACTTTCCCCACTGAGACACATTCTTGTGACGAAACCTAAAACATTGCTGGTGAGTTAGTGTCTCCCAAAAAAGATAGTTTCAAAGTGTGGTGATTAAGTACCTTTTAATTTTGTGTCCTAGGAAGGTACATGAGGTTCCTGGATTCATAGATGGGATTACCTTGGAATTGTTGTAGACTCTTCTTCTTGGGTTGAGCTATGAGATGGAGATCCCCTTACTCTCTCATTCAGGAATATTTGACTGAGAGTATATATATATAAATATCCTCCTTTAGGACCCACTCCTTGTATTTTGGTTACTCTCTTTCTATGAGAGGTGAAGACATGAGGGGTATGCCTTGTTCATTCCATTTCTAGATTCTCATGGTTGGACATGTCTACACTCCTAATATAGGTAGAAAAGACTCATTGATATCTTCGTCTTCTAACCATTTTGAGGTCCTGATGTTTGGATATTCTTACTATAAATCTCTTTTTGGGTCGATCTATACTCTTTTGTTATACCTTGTTCTATCTAATACTTTTCCCTTAACTTGTGTCTCTTAATACTCCCCATTCACCTTTTTCAGAGGTTCTACTGGGTATGTATATACTCACCCCTATATGTGATTTTCCGATCATGTTTCGTGTCTTTTTTAGATGGTGGATAATTCTTTCATGACTTCATAGGAGCGTAGGGTTACAAGTTTCTTAGACTGTGTACGATGGTTAAATCATTAGATAGAGGAGATGGGTTATTATTTTTTTACTTTTTCCAATTTTTTCAGGTTGGGACATATTTATGGTTGGGAATTTACTTTTCCAATTTTTATTTTCAATATACACTACCATGCATCATTCTGTTTAGTGGTTTATTCCTTTTTGGTATATTTATAGCAGCGTTTCATCTTTTATTTCATTCCCGCTAATATTTTTAATTGAGATGGTTACACGAATGTGTATAGGTATTTAGGAAAAGGATTACCCAAGTTTAGTGTTCCTTTGGTGATACATCCACCCCCTAGATTATGGAGGTGGGCTTGGGGTAGTTGTGGCTAAAGAACTGACTTTTTTTGGGTTATGACAGAGTGGTATAAGAGGTGGTTTGACCCATGGGATGTTGTTCAGACATTTCCCTAAAAAGGTTTTTGGTTTATTTTTGGGAAACCATTTCAAAGTGTCTCGAGTGAAGATCACAATCCAGTGAGTCGAGTGATGGTGTCATGACCAAAATATCCATTAACTAGGACCTTGACTACCTTCTTGTCGATCCAACACCCTAAGAAATTTGTTGACGGGTTCAATCGTACATGCATCATATAGGATTGAGTCATTGACTGTCCTTCTGGAGTCATATCCCCATTTTTTTGATCAATATATATAAATGTGTGTGTGTGTTCATCTGACCACAATACTCTTTGATAACTTTCAAGATGCCTCTGTGCTGATAGTCAGCCAGGATACCATCTCCAGTTCATGAAGACGACCCTATGAGTGATGAGGCCTCAGTTCAGGGTCCATCCAGTGATCCCTTACCTCTATGTGGGTCGGTATCATCACCCCCACCTAATGAAAAACAGATAATCCCATCATATCAGGATAAGGATGTGCACAGGTTGAACACACTTACTAAGTTCTAGCATTAGAGACTATTGAGGTTCTATGGCGACCCAAATCCTTAGGTAGTCAAGGATTGTCTCGATTCTGTGATATGAATCTTCATACTTTTTTAGGACCTTGAAAGATTAGATTGTGGATTTTTAATCCATCATTTTTCACGATGCATCTGACCATTGGTGGATACAAGTTACACAGATGCACGATGATTCTACACCCTCATGGGATGACACCCAGTAGAAAATTTTTGAGGAGTACAATCCCTTCTACATACGCATAGTCTAGATTCATAATCTTCTGGAGCTTCAAGAGGGAGGGATTACATTGGATGAGTAGGCAGATAGGTTCATTGATCATACATGATACTCTCTCAATATGATCTACAATGGACACTTACTAGCATGAATGTTTGCTCAGGGACTCCGTAGAGAGATCTATGCCAGCGTAGTGTCCTTGTGCATCCCCAACAATGTTGGTTGTTGGAATAAACACAAGTGATATAATGATTTCTATCAGAGGGATACTAGGTAGCTAGAGTTGTATGTGGCCTTAATAGAGATGAGTCATCTATAGCATCTAGAAGGAACTAGAGATCTTGGAACCAGATTCCCTTCCCCGAGCAGGTTCAGGCACATGGTCGTATAGGGACAAGACAACGTAGAGGACTAGAGTAGCCTAGATAATGGTTGTTCTTTACTTATAATGGGTGAGGTCACATGGAATGGGAATACCTAAACTTAAATGTTGATTATCCAAGGTAGATAACTAATTGACCACCATGAATGAGGCATCACCGTGATCAAGGACCTACAAGGCACAGATATGGTGGTCCCCAAGGAGTTGAAGCACGTAGAGTAGTGGGAGGATCTATGGGTGGTGGATGACGCTATGAGACCCTTTCACCACCAACACCAAGCGACCCACATCATGCACATGGATTTGGAAGTTGGGGCTGTGGAAATCTTCATACCTTGGAGGCTTATGACCGAGAAATGAAGGATATGATAAGAGGTACACTCTATGTACTTTCTACCTTCTATAGTAGAAATTGTTAGATATTGTTGCAAGGTACTCTTTTCATTATGCTCTTTTCTTGAGGTTCAATTGGGGTGACATAGGGCATCGTTATATCGTTGTGTCTGTGTTGTTCAGTGTAGATTCTAATGCATGAGGAAGAGTGGTTCTTCCCCCACTGAGATTAGTTTTTGTGATGTGAGTAAAACTATGATGTTGAGTTAGTTCCACCCAAAGTTGATTGTATCGAGGTGTGGTGGATTATTTTCTATTACTTGTAAATTTAGGTTGAAGATGTATGATGGAGTTTTAGAGCAGGTCCTGGCATTGCCAGCGTTGTTTTCCTGCAATACAATTTTTTCTTGGGATTCCACTAGTGCGTGTGGCTGAGTTTCTAGTTTTGAGTTAATCTTCTTCAAAGAGAGTTGAGTACACATGAAATATGACTCATGTTTTTTGTTTATATCTTATCATGGTTGAATGAGTCTACTCACCTTCCTTGTTTTTTTGTACCCTTGCGTGATAGGCATCAAACTTGATGTAGTGGTAGGTAGTAATCACATATAGGTCATGGCAGTTGAGACCCCATGAATTGAACTATGCTACTCAGTACCTAGTGCTGGTAGTGGTAGTATTCTCCTTGAGTATATGGAGGCACTACCTTCTAGGGGACATAGACTATAAGATCTTTCATGACCAGATATCTTTATGAGATTCACTCAATGTATTTTTTTAGAATAATGGAATCATGTCATTCAGGGATGAATGGTGATTCTGGTCATTTTACAAGAGTATGTGACGAGGGATTTTCACAGTTCTCCTATGGCTGTATATCCTGGTGTAGGGAGGATGAATGGAAAATCCAGATGTGGGCTCAATATCTCTACCTTTCTTCTTAGTTGTACTTTTTGGGGGAAAACTCATTGAATAAGGGAATAATGTAGATAATTTTGTTTTTTAATGTAAGTATTTGGAATATATTTAGGAATATTTTCAAAGCTTTGCACTTTTCTGATTCCCAATTCTGAGTTTTGGGGTGCCTAATATTAATTTTATAAAATTTTAAAGTATATTTTTATTACACAAGAACAGTATTCCTTAAAAAGTGGAATATCTCATTAAATGAGACTCAGATTTAAAATCTGAGACCACGGTTGGGTCAAGAATATGGTTTTTACCCTATTAGTGACATAAAATATGTTACCATGGGACATTCAGACCCATCTCTTGTTGGAGGTACATGAAATGGATAAATAAATTCATTCATTCATTCATTTAATAGGTAAAACCCAAATAACTCATGAACATGGACTTAGATGAAAAATATGAGACCGCCATTGAGATCAGAATGTAAGTTTTACCCTATTTAGGGTATAACCTTGGTTGGATTTGGGTGTTTGGATTATGTGCCATCGTCGATGAATAATTAAATAATTAAATATTTATTTATTTAATTATTTTATTTTTGGACCTAACCTAAATTTCTCTATAAGTCTGTTGTTATGGAAATCTACCAAGGGTTAGCATCATAATCCTAAATTAGTCTACGAGATCTCATTTTCTCCTTTCATTGGCAAATCATGACGAAACTCTCGATCGAGGTAGATCAAGATACAACGAATGCAATGAATTCCTTTAATTATTGGTGGGAAAATTTTCCAATGACGAACGATCCAATCACCAGTTAAGACTCATCAATTTGATTTTTTTCACACTTTGGATTAAATTTTTGAGCCTATATACCCCCTATCTTGTATTTTCACCAATTTTGGACTTTTCAGGCACCCGAGTATCAGATTAAAATTTATTTGATCTATTTATCTATCCCCAGATAACCCTATTCTTGTTTTTTAGACAAGAATAGTTGGATAAAATTGCAATAAATCATTGTTGGGATGCTTTCTCTCATTTTTCATTGCATTCTTCACCGATGGGATCCCTGCGGTCTCAGTTCGACATTGTTGGGTGGTACCAAACCTGATCGGACCCTCAGGTCCATGGAAGATTGACGAAATGATAACGGTTTAAAAAATTGAGACTAGATCAGGATTGATCAGGGTCTGAGGATCATAGATCTCTAACCTTTTATTATTTCGGGATGTAACAGAGGTGTGAAGGTGAGTGGAAGGCGGCGGCGGCCTGGGCGGGGCTTGTGAGGGTGTCAAGACGGTAGTCTGGCAGGCTTCTTCGAGTGAGGATGACGACAGCTGTCAAGCATGAAAGGTCAGAGGCGGAATCTCTTGAGTGCAGAGGAGGACACAGGAGGACTCGGTGGCGGTGGACACAGGGTGGGATAGAGTTCTGCATAGGAAAGGAAAAGGGGGGAAAGAGAAAAGGAAAAATGAAAAATAAAATAAAAATAGTAGTAGTAATAATAATAATGATAATGTTATTATTATTATTATTAACATATTTAAACCCTCATAACTCCCACACGGGGAGTCTGATTCATGCGTCGTCTATGATAGCATGATTCTATTTATGATAAGTCATTTTAAGATCATTTCAGATAATTTTCCCCAACCCCAGACCTAGGCCCATGAAATTCCTGTGAAGTAATAGATTTAATAATATTATTAAATCTCTGAGTCATCATAACTCCCACACGGGGAGTCCAAATGATGGGTTTTCATCAAGTGTGTGACCATAATTTTGATATGTCCACTTTATGGATGTTATTGAATACCTTCTTCTAGTACATGGGTTGGTTCCATAAAGAATTTGATAATAATAATAATATTATTATTACTATTAAACCATAGATCAGTCATAACTCCCTAATATGACATTTAGTTGACGTGCCGTCTGTGGCAGCGTTACCATGACCTTGAGATGACCATTTCAATACCAATTTTAGATAATTATTCATGCTCATTTCTCAGATGCAAGATATTCTAAGTATTATTATTACTATTATTATTATTATTATTATATATTGTATCTTACATAGCTTCCTCGTAAGATGTCTGATTTATAAATTGTCAGTGGCGTTGTGACCCTAAAATTAGGGTGGGTGGTTCAAGATTAATTTTGAGTATTTATTTTGGACTCATGGCATGGGACAATGAAACACCACTCGAGTGTGTTGCGGTCAAATGATATTTTTTCACTGGGAGTCTGATTGAGGCACGTGAATAGTTTATCTCATGCATTTTTTATGAGTATTGCAACGATTTGATTTTTTTGTCTATCTAAGTCCATTTGAGGATACATATTTGAGTGATGACATTTTTAAAATTCATACTGATGATTTTTCTTTTGTGTTAATTAAAATTTAGTCCTAGACACATTGTGTAGTACCCCTAAATGCCATATAGTACTACGTAGCTAGCAAGCCATGTACTGGAGAAGAGACAACAAGGAATCAGAGTAGAACCACACAACATCTGGGTCCCTGATATGTTGTGTTACAATATTTTTGAAAATTTCATTGTTCTATATATCCTTTATTTGAAATAATAATTTGGCCCAAAAATATTCTATCCAAAGTGGTTTTTCACATAGAACATGATGGTAACCTCTGTTGCAGCTATCAATATATGATGTGAAATGTTCCGTTCTTGTCACGCACTGAGGTGACACCCGATGATTGAAATATCATAAAGAATTACCAAGGAATCCTGGGAATAATGCTTCAGTAGGCGATGGGTAGTGGAGTTATTCAAATATAGTATTGGGATTACACTCTAGTTGGGATGGGTAGTGGAATTCCCCAATGGTAGTTCTGGTCTTACCCTTGAGCTCAACCAGGTAGTGGCTTTCCTTGATATTGGAATCCTTATGCTTTAACAGTTACAACTCATGTTTTTATTCTCACAAATCATGTTTCACATATTACAAATCATGGTTATTTTTGAATCTTGTTAACTATGTTTAATATTATTATATTATGTTTCAATGTGATTATGCTTAATCTTAATCCATCCTATAATTATTTATTTTTCAATATAGCTTATAGATATTTGGCTAAGTCTGTGATATCATAACATTGCTAATGGTTCAATATTTTCACAAATTCTGTGCCATAGTATGCTTTCTACCAGTTCTAGATTCTCACAAAGGCACTGACACCATTTCATTACTACAATTTCCAAGACACTGCAACATTCCACTATTTAGAGTTCTGACAAATGACTAGACATCATTACCTAAGACATTTTTTACCAGACACTATTTTTTTGCTAATGATCCCAGAATTCAAAAAGGACCCAACACTGTAACACTGCTATTGGTTCTAGATCTCAATGTAACTATGGCATCATGACTATTTCAACACAACTATGTCACTATGATTGTCTTCTGCACCAGTGAAATTGTTCCATACTTAATGATTTTTCTGTCTTTCCCATTATATTTAAAATGTTTCTCTAATGGTTATATTAGAGTCATTTAATGAAAATTATAAAATTAATGTTCTTTTTCAGTCATCTTAGTAGACAGTATGAGGTATGGAGTGTGGAGATAGTGAATCTTGTCAGCTCCAACACAAGAACCCAAAATAAATAAATAAAAATTGGCACTGGAGAATATATACGAGAAGGTGATTGCATGAAAAAACATGAGAACACCAATACATGAATGAACACATGAAGAACTCTCAATTCCATGTGGTTGAATAGTTGTGGATTCAAACCTCAAACATCATCATAATAGCAACAATAAGAAGAAAAAGATCTAAAAATCACATCTCATCAAATTGGAAAGTAGAACATGAGACTCACAAAAATCTATTTCCACAAGAGGACTTGAAAATCACATATGCTACATCCTACAATTCCAGAGCTACATAGAAAAACATTCAGAGCATCTCTAATCCTTTCTCATTATCTTTGCTTTCTTGTGTACTATTTTATTAATATTTTCAAACAGTGTGTGTATCTATATTAAAACACAAACTATCTCTGGCATTAAACTGAAGGATATAAGATATCCTCACTCAAATATTTTTTTACACCTTGTTTTACCCATGTATAAATGTGGAAGAGGTCTTGTGTGATCTAGTTGTTTATTTTCCCTTGTAGAATAGTGGAAGAGGTCTTGTGACCTGGACAGTCTTTTGTACTATTGTTAAAATTGATCTAGGGTGTAGAGAAAATATTTTCATATATTTCTTTGTGGTTGGTGATCACCAAGTGTAGTGGACTAGGTCCCAGCATGAGACTATACCACTTGTTTTATCCACTATGTTTTTTCAATTTAGTCTTTCTCTGTTTTAACTTATAATTCAGAAAACTAAATTTTACTTTGATAGTTAGTCTTGGTTACTTGTTATGACTATCTTGACTTATTATATTAGTTACAAAAGTTGTATCAATATCTTATAGTGATATTATTGAGAATTAATAAATCTTCTGAGAAACTATTTGAACAGTCAAACTATTATAATTTCACTACCTGGGTTAACCGGTCTGTTTTATTTATAATTAAGGGAATCTTTAAAATAAAATTTTTAACATAAATTTTTATAGGAACTCAATTCCCCTCTCTTGATAGTCCTACTTTAACCAACATTTGGTATCAAATTATTTTTTCATGTTACTGGTTTCAAAATTTTAAATATGTATTAACATCTTTTTCAATTGTGATTTTAGTTGTGTTTTAAGAGCTTTAAATTTCGGTTACTTATAAATTTCTAGTTCCTTAAAAGTCTACTTTGTTATCATGGACAATAGATGGGAAGGTACTACTACCAAAACAAATCCATTATTTAATGGAAATAATTATTCACAATGGAAAATTAAAATGAGAATGCATCTATAAAGTATGGGTTTTGAGATTTGGTATTCGATTTTAGATTAATATAAGATTTTTGTTAATGATTGGCACACTTGGGATGGCCCAAATAAGGCATATTATAATAATATTTACAAATCCTTGAATTCACTATACTTTTATTTAGGAGATGAAGAGTTTAACATAATTTCAACATGTAAAACAACCCATGAAATTTGGGACACTTTATTTGTACCGCGTGAAGGAACCTCCAGAGTTAAGTAAATGAGACTTAACAGATAAACTATTAAATATGATAAAGTTAAAATGAAGTCTGATGAGCCAATTTCTTGAAAGAGATGTTACAGATAGGGACCAAATTATGAGAATACATAGAATCTTACCAGTTAGATGAACATGGTCCTCTATCTCAATTAGATAATCTTGTGACATAAGAAAATTTCTAGTAAAGGAGATGATAGAAATGTTGATGATGAATGAGGAATAATTAAAAGTAAAAAAGGAATAAGAATATGAAACTAAGATAAATTTAGTGGCATTAAAACCCACTACTTCAAAAACTAAATAAAAGGAATGGATACAACCTCATTTTGACAGTACAATTAATGAAGATTCGTCATTTTATAGTGATGAGGAAATGAAAAAAATAGCTATACAATTTAATAATATTTATAGAAGAAAACAATTCTTCAAGAAGACTATCTACAAAGGTAAATATCATTACAAGGGAAACTAGAAATAGGATTGGAAGAAAGAAGATACTTCCTGTGAAATAAACTGCTATGATTTTAAGAGAAAAGGGCATGTAAAGGCTATTTATCCCAAGATAAAATATAAGAAGAGGTACGAGGAGAAAGATAGAATGTATAAAAAGGAAATGAAATAAATAAGGAATTCTTTTTAGGATATCTCAAGTGACACAGAGTCTTCAAATGATGAAAAGGATGAAAAATACAATATTTGTTTTATGAAAAACACATCTGATGTAACACTTAAGTCTCCTATAAAAAAATCCTTTTATTTTGGGGATTAAAGTGACCCTGAAAATATAAAAAACGAGGGATTGTTTGGATATTTATAAATGATAGGGGACAAATATAATGAACTATAAGATAAAATCTTTAAAGAAACAACCTTCCTTGACTACCACTTTTAAATATGACCTTTCTGTTGAGAAATAGAAAAATGAATACCTACTTAAAGTGAACAATGAACTCAAATTATCTAATGATAAATTGAAAGAGAACATAGTAAATTTTAAAAATAGAAGAAATAATCTTACACAGATTCTTGGAAAATGAATTTCTCCTAGATATACTCCTGGTATAGGATATCAACTAGGAAAAAGGAAATTTGCTGAATTTTTTTGAAAAATTGTCTTTGTCCCTAAAACTGAATTTTTTTTGCAAGTTTCTATAATAAGAAGTATTTTACATCTTCTAGTTTCTAAAGAGTGAATAGATTATAATACTAAAATGATTTAAAAATATCTTATAGGAAACCCATAAATAAATTATGGGTTCCCAAAGCATTTATTACTAATGTTTCTAGACCCCATCAAATCTAGGTATCAAAATCTTCTCTTGTTTAACTCTTTTGTAGGAAAACTGCATGAAAAGATTTTAAAAAGGCTTATGTTACTTGGATAGTGGATACTAAAGACACATGATATGAGATTAATCATGCCTCAATAATTTAATAATGATTTATGGTGGGAATGTCACCTTTGGTGACAATGCTAAAGGAAAAAATAATTGGCTTTGGCCAGATTGGTATCCCTAACTCAATTTTAATTTCATAAGTACTTTTTGTTGATGGATTAAAATATAATATTATTAGTATCTCACAATTATTTGATGATATTTTTCTTTTTATATTTAAAAATAACACTTGAAATGTTTTTAATTATAATAATTAATTAGTATTTTTTCTTTTAGAACTGAAAATGTTTATGTTGTTAACATGTATTATTTAGTTTCTCAAAATGTTTCATGCATAAGTGTGTTTCACAGAGAGTCTTGGATCTAGAATAGAAGAATAGGACACTAAAATATATAGTCCTTCCAAAAAATTAATAGATAATGTTTATTCAAGGTCCAACCAAAACATGTGTTTCCAAATGACAATGTCTGCAATCCTTGTCAAAATGGTAAATAACATAAAATCTCTTTCAAACCACAGAACAGAATTTAAACTTCTAAAACTCACTTGTTGGTTCACAATAATTTCTTTAGACCTTCAAGAGTATCAATTATTGAAGGGAAGCACTATGTCTATGTTCTTTTATATGACTACTCTAGATATACCTGGAAATTTTTCTTGGCTCACAAAAGTGAATATTTCTCTCATTTCATCAGGTATTCTAAGACTGTAGAAAATATTAGTTTTCTTAGAAATGTATCTCTAACAAGTGATCAGGGCCATGATTTTGAAAACCCAATTTTTGAATCCTTTTGCTCACAAAATGGCTATAGTCCTAAATTCTCTAACCCTAGGACACATCAACAAAATTGTGTTGTAGAAAGAAGAAATAGAACCCTGTATGAAATTTCTAGGACCTAGATTAGTTAGTATGATCTACCTATATACTTTTTAGAAACTCTATTAATATAGAATACTATATATTTAATAGATTTATTATTATAACTATCCTTAAGAGAACTCCCTATGATTTTTGGTACAATAGAAAACCCAAGGTCATTTACATCAATGTTTTTTGTTGCAAAGTCCATATTCGTAATACTAAGGATAATATTAATAAGCCTTCATCCAAAGACGATGAAGGAATATTTTAAGGTTATTTGGTATCTATTAAATCCTATAGAGTCTTCAATTATAGAACAAAATTGTGTGGAAGAATTTGTACATGTTCAATTTGTTGAAACAGATCCACATGAACCTATGGCCTCACTATAAAATTTTGAGGATGATATGTCAAATCCGGATATCAACACTAAATCATCTGAACATCTTATGAAGGAATCTAATAAAACATCCAGTTCTATAAATCCTCTTAATTCTAGTCACAATTAACCAGAACCTATTGAAGAACATAAAATTACTAGCCCTTCTTTTTCTAGACCTTTTAGAACCCTTAAAATCCATCCCCTAGATGAAATAGTTGGAGACATAGATAAAGGAACACAAACTCAATATTATATTAGAAATCATGTTGAACATCATGCTTCTCTATCACAGCCTGACCCTAAAATCATCAAGGATGATATGAATGATGATTTTTGGGTGACAGCTATGCAAGAGGAACAAAATCCATTTGAAAGGAATAATGCTTAAAAACATGTGGATAGACCCAAATATTCCTTAACCATAGGAACTAAATTGGTGTTTAGGAATAAATTAGTTGATGCTAGAAACATAGTTAGAAAAAAATCAGGATTGGTTAAAAAAAATTATAGTCATGAAGAAAGGATTGACTATGAGGAAACTTTTTCACTAGTTTCTAGACTAGAAGCTATTAGAATACTGATGGCATATGCATCACATCTAAATTAAAAAATATATCAAATTGATGTGAATGGAAAATTACTCTATAGTTATATAGTTGTTGTGGTTTTTTTGAAAAACACCTTGTATTACAAACCCTTACTTTTCATATCATTTTATTAAATTAAAAAAAGATTTATAAGGTTCAAATCAAGCTCTACGAACTTGGAATGATAGATTAATTATTTTTCATATTTTAAAAGGTTTTACAAAAGGTATTGCAAATACTACTATTTTTATAAAAAAAATTGTAAAGATGTTTTAGTATTTCAAATCTATGTGGATGACATTATTTTTAGATCTTTAAGAAATTATTAATGTGTTGATTTTCCAAAAATGATACAAAATGAATTTGAAATGACTTTAATGGGTGTCCTCAAATTCTTCCTTGGATTTCAAAATTTTCAAAATAAATATGTTATTATCTAATATAAAATCAAATATATAAACGATCTCAAAAAACATTTTTTCTTAGATAGCACTAAAAGTAGGGATACTCCAATGAGTACTACCTGTAAGTGGGATCTTAATGAAAATGGTACATTTGTTGATCAAACCACATATAGACGATTGATTATAATTTTAGTCTTCTTAACGACTATTCTGCCTGATATTAGGTTTAGTGTTTGTATGTGTGCTCATTTTCAAGAAAACCCTAATGAGTTGCATTTTCTTGTGGTTAAAATGATTTTCAAATACCTCAAACATGCTACCAACTTAGGACTATTTTATCCAATAGGAGAATCATTTAACATGGTTAGCTATTCAGATGTTGATTTTGGTGGTTTTAAGTTAGATTGAAAAAAGTACCTCTAGAACATGTCACTTTTTGGGGAACATCACTAGTATCATGGTGTAGTTAAAAAGAAAAATTCTATTGTATTATCTACTAACGAGGCTGAATACATAGTTGCTGGTAGTTTTTGTGCCCAAATTTTGTGGATGAAACACACTTTAAAAGATTATGGTTATCAATTCAGACATGTACATATAAATTGTGACAATACAAGTGCTATTAATATATCAAAGAATCATTTTTCTCATTTTAGAACAATGCATATTATTGTAAGACATCACTTTTTGAGATATCATTATCAAAAGGGTGATATTAATTTGAATTCATTGGCACAGAACTTCATCTTGCTGATATATTCACTAAGCCATTAAATTATTAAATTATAAATTACATCATACATGAATTATGGATGATAATCTTTAAGTGAACAATTTACTATTTCTAATAGTAGTGCTAGAGAAATTTTTTTGTCTGTAGTTGATATTGGAAAGTAAGTCACTTTTTTGAATGTATGGGATGAATAGGGATGGTTGGAGTGGTTTAAAAAAGAAAAAATATCTAATTATTCGAAACATGTTTGTGATTTTTATCAGTATTTTCAGTTCTTGTTCAATTCTAAAGGTTATTTTGTAGTAATAAGTTGGGTAAATGGTCAAATATGTACTCTTTCTCTGAGGTTGTGGGCTTCTTACCTAGGAATACCTCATGAAGGAATTTTTTAGGAATACCAAATAGGTCCTCCTCCACCTAGTGACGTGTTTTTCCTATAAGAGGCTCTGGGAAGTTAAACTAGAAACTAAAAGAAGAGAATGTTGAAAGCAGCAGATCTAGATGGTGATATAAGAATATCTTTTAAGTTTATTCATCATCTTATTTGTCCATGGGGAATTATCTACCCTTAATTACCAAGTTGAGTTCTCAATACATCTTTTGTATAATGGTCACAAGATCAATCTGTGTAAGAATATTATACGACACATCTGTGATATGATCATAACAACTTCAAAATCAACTTCCTTATTTTATTGAAAGTTAATTTCTGAAATGTTATTAGCCAAGGGAGTAGTTGGTCTAAATGAATAATTATTTGAAGTTTATAAATTTTGTATCTCAAAGGATATAGTTATAAGGATGAAAATTATCTAGAACCCATGGAAGAAATCATGGGTGAAAGATAATGAAAGAATTTATGAAAATTTCAACCCAGTTGAAAACCCTTAAAGACATGAGAATGTATCTGACCCTAGTTTAGAACCTGATGATGTTGTTGAATACTCAAATTAAGAGGTAGAAGATGTAGTAGTTTTACCTAAGGAAGAAATTATCTTAGATGAAGAAGACAATGTCCTACCGGTTCTACAATAAGTAATTATAGAAGAAGTAGTTTCTGAAGTTTCTAAAGAATTTGTTAATGAAGAAGCACATGTAGCTATTGTGGAAGAACATGTTGTTCTTGAGAAACATTTATATGAACCTATGGATCCTGAAATTACTCTATCTGCTGAGGAGAGGATGGAGCATTCCTTTCAGTTGGTTAAATAAGTAACTGAGCCAGACTGTATAGAAGATGTGGAAGTAACATAAGAGAATGTGTCTCTTAGTCATATTATAGATGCACCTCTTGAGGGGGGGAAGAACCCTAATTTTTAATGAATTGAAGTGACCAACCTTATGAATTTATGTTTAGTGGATACCTGGTATCGATTTCCAGAGTATTTTGATGTTTCTGATTCTCATGGAGTCTCAATTAAATCAATTTATCCCTCTGTAGTGTTTAATCTAAAAACAATATTTGATAACAAAATTTTACCTTCAATGTTGAAGAACCTGTATTAGTACTACATCATAACCTAGCCAAGAAACACCTGATTATTTAAATAATAATGATTTAAAAGACATTAGAAATAACATGTTATCCGAATTTGAAAAGATCATGACGTCACATCCTTCCCCTATGACTAATCTCAGTGAAAGAGATGTTGCACTACCATTAGAGAAAATTATTCAGAAGACTAAAATGAAGATTCTTAATGAAATTCAAGAAGTTTGGATTGAGAACAATATTTCAAGTGATGAGGTGAAATATCTAAAATCTATGGTTGATGATATGAATAAATTCATTCCTACTTCTCAGGATCATGTTTCTCATCTTAGTGAAGATGATACAAATAAAAATTCACAGAACTTTTTATCTCTAATTCAACCAAACTAGATAACTGTATATGAATAAGTGGTTGAGAAAAACAAGAATATATCCAATGATATGTTTGTTCCTGTTGATGGATGTAATAAACTAACTGATGAACATAAAATTTGATTACAAAAGGATCTAAATCAACTTAAGTCTCTCACATCTGCTGTTATAGCTTCAACAGCCTCTAGACAGCCATTTCAGCCTATGGATAGTGACATAATTAGTACATTTTTGAAATAAGATCTTTATTAAATGTTGAGAGGTGTTGATAAGTAATGTCTCTTAGTTGTCATAAAAAATAGTGACCATGTACATGATTTGGTGAGGATCCATTCAAAGGTATCCAATGATTCCCAAGAAGACATATCTATGAACGTGGGGTTTTACTTTAATAGAATGTATTATATGTATGAGCTTACCTATCACATCAATTATTATGTCGAGAATTTGAAAATACCTCTAGTCTATAATGAATTTAAGGATCAAGTTCAAAAGTTCATGGAATTCAAAACCAGTGTGGAAATGTTTTTGGAAAAGAAAGATGAATTTGAGAAGGCCATGATATATAGAAGTGAGGTCATCGCTGATTTCATTATATTGTTTAATCTGTATCTACATGTGAAAAGTATGGACATTGTGGATCCTACAGCTGCCCTTTGTGGCCTGGTCCAACTCCTTCCTCATCCACTACCTTTTCCCCTACTATCATGTCTATATCTCTGGCTCGGATTTAGATCAGAACGATTATTATTAAGAAAAAATTGACTTTGTCTTCCACCAGACCATCTATTGCACCCTCTGTCTTTGAAGGCATGCCTTTTCCTTCTCTCACAGTTGGATCCATCTCTTCTACCACTTCTACATCTGCTCTAATGGCTGCTCCTGATGTATTTCTAAGGGAAAAGAAATGATTAAGGCACTGAAGAGAAGTCAAGAACGTATTTTGATTGGGATTTATTGTATTATTCCTCAGGGTTGTAAGGAACATTCTCATTCTATTCAATATAATGTGCACTATTGTTGTTTAATCTCATAATTTCCTTTATTTAGTTATTCTTTTTTTTATAATCCCAAAAGGGGGAGAAATAAGACAAGGTATTTTTGGTAGCATTTGTGGAAAAAGGATCTTAATGGGTGAAGAATAGTTTTTATACATCCTATCACATATATACTCACATATCATGTATTTACTAAAATAGATTGCTTATAAATGCCATGATCTGTGATCATAAAAAAGGGGGATATTGTTGAACCCCTTATGTTTTGATGCTTTCAACTCACGTTTTAATTCTCATAAATCATGTTTCACATATTACAAATCATATTTATATTTGAATATTATAAACTATGTTTTATCATGTTCTATTATTTTTCAGTATGACTATATTTAATCTTAATCCATCATATGAATATTACTTCTTATGATATCTTATAGATATTTGGCTAAGTCATTGAAACTGTAACTTTTCTATTGGTTCCATATTTTCACCAAGTCTGTGACACAATTAGTTTGCTACTGATTCTAGAATCTCACAAAGGCACTGGAATAATTTCATTGCTACAATTTCCAAGACACCATAACCAGACACTATTCAGGATTTTGAAAAAGGACTAGAAACCATTACCTATGACACAGTTTACCTAAAACCATAGTTTATCTACTAATTCTAGAATTCACAAGGGACCAGACACGATAAATTTGCTACTAGTTCTAGATCTCAACGCAAATATGTCACTATGACTATCTCACCACAATTATGACAACATTCCATACTTAATCATTTTTATATCTTTCTCAATTAAATTTAAAAGTTGTCTCTAATGGTAACATGTAAGTTATTTAATGACACTGATATAATTAATGTTCTTTTGCAGTTTGGTCATCAGAAAGTACGAGGTATGAGGTGTGGAGATAGTGAATCTTATCGGCTCCAACACAAGCACATGAAATAAAAAGAAGCATGGAGCTGGAGAAGATATATAAGGAGGGTATTGCATGAAAAAATTATAGAACACCCATACATTCAATAACACATGAAGAACACTCAATTTGTGGTGGCTGAACTATTGTGGATCAGAAACTCAAACATCCTCATAGTAACAACTCTAATAAGAAAAAGATCTACAAAGCATGTATCATCAAACGGTAATCTAGAACATGAGACTCACGACACTCTGTTTCTACAAGAGGACTCAAAAATCACATCTGCTACATCCTACAAGTCCATATAACCATATAACAACACTCAGAGAATTTTTAATCCTTTCTCTTATATTTGTGTTGTTCTATACTATTTTATTAATCTTTTTGATCAGTGTGTGTATCATTATTAAAACACCCACTATCTCCTGCACTAAACTGGAGGATAGATGATAAACTTATTCAAATATTTTTTACACCTTATTTCAGCAACAGATAACTGTGGAAGAGGTCTTTTGTGACCTAGTAGTTTTTTCCATGTAGAACAGTGGAAGAGGTCTTATAACCTGCACATTATTATGTATTTTTGTTAACAACGATTAATGAAGCGGATCAAGTAAATTTATATATTTTATGGTGGCAAGTGACCACCATTTTGAGTGAATAGGGTCTTGTCTTGAGATTGAACCACTTGTTTTATCCGCTTTATTTTTTCTATTCAGTCTTCCTCTATTTTACCATATAATTTTGAAAACTAAATTTTACATTGATAGTTAGTCATAGATAGTAGTTATAACTGAATTGACATATTAGAATAGTTTCAAATTATGTATCAATATATGATTTTTGATATTATTGATAATTAATAAATATTTTGAGAAACTATTTGAATAGTCAAACTATTATAATTTCACTACCTTGGATAACTGCCCTGTTTTATTTTTTATTTGGGTAATATTGTAAATAAAATTTTTAACAGAAATATTTATATAAACTCATTTCACCCCCCTCCCTCTTAACTATCCTACTCCAACCAACACCTGATGATCTTTCTAAGTTAACCTCCAGTATGACTGGGTAGTGGAGTTCCTCTACGTTTTGTGATTACCCTCCTGATGGTCTAGGTAGTGGAATTCCTTAATGAAATCTTCCAGGCGTAACCCTCTAGCCAGGATGTGCTGTGTCATTTCCTTGATGACTCACCATGCATACCATCTAGTGGGACTAGGCAATGTTTCTCCCCATTGACCTTCTGGAGTGGTACACTCTAGATGGGCTGGGTAGTGGCATTCCTTAGTGATTACCAAAGTAGGACCCTCCTGAAGTACTAGGGCACAAGATCCTTTCTTAAAACTAGTGACCCTCAACTTTGTGGCATAGTGATGAGCCATGGTTTGACATACCTTTGGACTCACAATAAAGAGGGAAACTTTCCCCATCGAGACTAATTATTATAATGTGACAAAAAACCATGTGGGCGAGCCAGTGCTACCTAAATAAGATAACATCATGGTGTGGTGATTGATTCCCTATGAAATGTGTGTCCTAGGAAGACACCTATGGTGTTGGTCATCACAGATTGACTTTCCTTGGAACTATTGGTGACACTTCATCTTCAGCTGATCTGTGATATGAAGATCCCCTTACTCTCTTGTTCAGTATTCTTTGACTAAATATATATATATATATATATATATATATATATATATCCTTCTTCATTACCCTCTCTTTGGGTTTTGGTTACACTCTTTCCAGGAGAAGTGAAGATGCACGGGGTATGCCATGTTCTTTTCAAGTATAGCTTCTCATGGTTGGATGAGTATACTCTCCTACTATATATAGCAATGACTTGATGAAATTCCCATCTTCTCACCATTTAGAGCTTCTTGTGTTTGGGTGAGATTATTTTCACTCTCTTATTGTGTTGAGCTATACTCATTTACCATACCTTGTTTTATATACTGATTTCGTATTCATTTGTATCTCTTAAAAATATGCCTTCACCTTTTTGAGGAATTATACTAGGTATGTATATACTCACCCCTATATGGGATTTTCCCAATAGGTGTCGTGTCTTATGCAGATGGTAGATAGGTTGATCGTGAATTTATAACAGATTAGGGATATGGGTTTCTTAGATTCTATATGGTGTTTGTAGCTTCAGATACATGAGTTGGGCTCTCAGTTGATTAATTTTTCTAGTTCTATCATTTTGGGACATATTTCTAGTAGGGAATGTATTTTCCCTCTTTTTCCTTCCAGTATATGCTATCATACATCATTCTATTTAGTGGTCTGCGTATTTTTGTTATATTTATAGCATTGTTTCGTCTTATATTTCCATCCCTCTACATGTTTTCATTTAGTTAGTTGGGTGTAGGTGTACAAGTATATAGGTTAATACCTCTCTGATTTTAGTGTGCCTTCGGCGCTTTTCGCCACCCCTTGGCCTATAGAGGCGGGCTTGGGGTAGTTGTAGATCCATCCCTGGCTAGTGTCTGGTCGTGACACTAAATCATTCCCATGGGATGACCATCCTACCGCATCCCTTAGCGGATTGAGAAATCAAAAAAACTAGGATGAATCTAATTCCTCCAATAACTATGATATATAGGATTCCTCCTTAAGGCCCGATCTCCATATTAAACATCCCAAGGGAATTCCCATCACATAATCCCTATATCCATATAAAATTGTGAAGATACATTTATTTCCCCTATTTCTCACACTGATCATTGCTCATATTGGTTTAGGGAGCCGCAATGAATGGATCATTAGAATCTTAAATATCTACTATCTAGGGAAATATCAGTATGTAAACCCCAATGAGTGGCAAGATATAAATATCTCTCATGTAAGGGAATCTACCTTTGAGCCAATCCCAAGGTCCTAAATAAACTATGATAAATATAATTCCGTCTATTTCCAAGATACGTAGGTCATCTCCATTAGACTCAAGATCAAATATTTAGTGTTCATGTGCACACACATGATTCCTTCCCACATTAAGTTAATCTAAAATGTTTTAATGAACTATGTGGGTTTTTATTCCTATAATAAATAGGGATGTACCATGATGGCTCAAGACCCTCCACAAATTATTAACCACCTCCCTGCATGGTGGAAAATTATGAATTGCTCATTTATAAATATTCAACACAAAATAATCTATTCATTATTGAGAAATGGATGAATAACTTTGGATATAAACATATAAATTAACAAAAAATATCCCTCGTTTCTTTTTCATCAAACGAAACATAATCTGTAATAATTTTGTTAGGGTAACTGGTCTCGTATTGGGATTAGGGATAGATTGTTGAACATATCATAAATATATATGAGAGTATTGGAGTGTGAAATAATTCCCCCTAATAAGGTGTGATAAGACCAACCTTCCATCCTCTTGACTAATGTGAGTCCCTAAGCATCATTGGTTCTAAAAACCCATTTGTCCACCTGCTTTTTGAAAGTAGGTATGTACTCAATTATAGATGAGAGAACCGTTGGTGTGTTCTGTTAAGAATGACGATGGTGACTTAAAATTAATGATTGTGAAATAAATGAACCCATAATAATCATACATAGGGCCAAACCAAATACACCTTGTGGTAATCTCTTTCCTATCAAAACATGAACTCAGATAAATAAACAAGGGGAACCTTCAGGTGAATTTGTAATCAAGTACAAGTTATATTTTTCTATAACATAGGTATTTGATACATCATTTGGTACTTATATATGTATTCAATTGTAGTATCCATGTAGTTTCTGGAAGATTTAATGGTGTGAGGTAAAACTGAGAGTAGCCAATGGAGCCAAACTTGCTTCTATGACTATTGGGGCTACCACCTCACATTGCCAATGATAATTATCTTAGTTTTAAAAGATTTTTATTATGTTTAATTTCTTACCAAAAACATTATTTATGTATCTATAGTAGATACAGATGGATTTCTTTTCAAATTTTTGAATAAATGCTTCTACGTCTATAAAGATAGCATTCGTAATGGTAAGACACATTTAAATAATGGTACTTATGTGTTAGATTACAAAAACTAAGTAATGAAAATTGATTATGAAAATAGTTCACATGAAACATACCACACCCAATTATGGCATCATTAGTAACTTCACGTAAATGAAAACTGTTTGAATAAATTACACCAAGATGGTTAGTTAAATTATTTGGAACTAAAACCACTTTTTTATGTCATGCATGTTTACAATGAAAAATAACCAAAGCCTCATTTAGTTAAAAAGGTGAAAAGGCCATGTATATTTTTTAACTAGTTCATACCAATGTGTGTGGACCATTTCTATTTGAAGCAAGGGGTGGGTACTCGTAGTTCATAACATATACAGATGATTTTGATATATATGGATATTTCTAATTGATGGGGTATAAGTTGGATTCTTGGGGTAAATTCAAAGAATAAATGAATGAATTTTAGAACCATCTTGGTATGAAGATTAATAAAATCCACTCAGAACATTTTGGAGAAAATCTTAATTCTGTATTAATTGATTACATATATGAGTTTTGGATTCTATCGCAACTCACTCATCCTAATACACCTCAATATAATGGTGTAAGAAAAAGGAGGAACTGAACATTGTTAAACATGGTGTTATTAATGATGATTCATGTGAGTCTTCCATTATCCTTTTGTGGATACAAATTACATTCTATTACACAAATACTAAACCATGTGACAAAAAAAGAGTATGATGGTATTCTGTACCAATTTTTTAGAGGAAAGAAACTCATGTTTTTATACATACATGTGTGGGTATGTGAATCATTTGTTAAGGCCAATTCAGGAAACAAACCTACCCCATGAGGCATAGGTCATACCTTTATAGGGTACCCTAAGGAAAAAAAGAGATACTATATATATGAACCATTTGACAAAAAAAATTTAATGGTGTAAATACATACTATATTCTTTGAGAGGGGGCACATATCCAAAAGTGAGAGTTTTAATAGATTCCTCAAATCCACATAGAAGATAAATTTATGGAGGAAAAAGTACTACATGGAATTACAAGAGATCTTAAAGAACCTAAAAGATATGGTTTTCAAGTCACCAAGGTTGGTGACTCACTATTAGTTGATAATAATGATCCTATGAACTACAAAGAATTATTAAGTGGAATAAATGTTGCAAAATTGAATGAATTAACAAATTTTGAAATGGATTCTAGGTACCAAAACGTATTACATATTTTGGTATACCCATCATTGGATGTAAACCCCTTTGGTTATAAAAGGTTATGTAAGAAGAAACTAGACATGGATGGACAAGTTAGTACTTATAGGGTGTGGATGGTTGGAAAAGGGTTCAAGCAGCACTAATGAATAGCTAAGGATGAAAAATTATCACCTATTTCAATGTAGAAATCCATCAAAATTATACTTGTCATTAAATCTTACCAGGATTATGATATTTTAAATATGTATGTCAAAATATCATTCCTTAATGAGAACCTTTAGGAAGATTTCTATATGACATGACCCAAAGGGTTTGAGACTCCAAAGGTTTCCAAAAAATATTGAAAATTGTAAAGATCAAGTTGGGGATTAAATTAAGCATTCAAGTCATAGATTTTTTTTGATGAATCCATAGCCATATTTTTTTCATAATGAATGAATGTGGGTCTTATGTCTATTTATGGTTTAACTGTAGTTTGGTATGTTTATTAATTTTTTATTTCAATGATATACTATATATTGTAAATGAAATACTAGTATTATAGTCCATTAAAGTCTGTTTAAACACTTGCTTCTCCAATCAAGGACGTTGGGGAAGAATCATATATTTTTAGGATAATGATCCCCTGTGATTGATCCAAGAGGATGATTGGACTAAGTAAAATTATTGATATTGACAAGATATTAATGAAATCAAGTATGAAATAATCCAATAGGGGGTTGTTTCTAGTGTCACTTGGAATTCATCGTTATAATAAAATGTGTCTTCATACACATGAGGATGGATGGAGAATAGAAAGGAATCCATACATGAATCAGTTGTGTATTTTATGTGATGTACTATGCTAGATGTAACCTACAACTTCATTGAGGTAGGAAGATATCAAACTGAGCTAGGTGACCACTATTGGATGGAATTCAAGACTATCCTTAAGTATCTGAGTGGTATAAAGGATATGTTCTTGGTCTATGGTGGAAATTAGGAACTAGTCATCAAATGATATGTAGATGCTAGTTTCCAAATAAATCAAGATGATCTGAAATAACATTCAGGATAAGACTTCAAACTTAATGGATGTGCTGTGAGATAGAATATCTCAAAGCAAGTTAGGTCTCCAATTCTACAGTATATTATAAAGATATATCTTTTTCTTAAGTAACTAAGGAAGAATTTTGGATACACATCTTAATCCAAGAGCTTGAATTGGTTATTATAAATAATTAATTTATCATACTTTATTGTGATAATAATGCATTGGTGGCTCTTTCAAAGGAGTCAAGGCTACATTACTGGATGAAGGAAATAATTCAGAAGCATCGTCACTTGCCAACAAGCCTGTATCCGATTGGTAAGGGATCCTGCTTGGCATCCAAGAGACCCAGGTTCAAAACCAGGTGGAGATGAATTTCTGGGGTACTTTAGCAGTACTGTAGTAGTGTTGTAGCATGCATTGTTCAGTACTGTAGCATCCAGAACTGTGCACCCACTTTGGGCCTTCGGGCCACCTGTTTCGGCCTATGGGTCTCAAGGGTCATCGGGTCATCAAAAGGCCTTCGGGACTCATGGACTTCGGGCCACAAAGACCATGGAGTAGGCCAGTTCACAAATAACATGCCCCAAAAGAGGATCAGAGTAATAAGAGTAGCAGTCACCATAAGCAGAGCTAATCAGATTGGAAGAAATAGAGGGTACGGTAACTACCATCAGGACCATGCACTATGCATATTTGTATGGGGCAATGTTAAATGATCAGTAATGCAAGGTGGGGAGCTAGGTTATCAATGATGCAAAAGCTAGGGAGGGGTAGTTCTAGTGGGTTGGGAATATAGGTCATGTATTGGGAATGGTATCCCTCTAGGCCTTTGAGTCATATAATGAGGGTCATGTAGGGAATTGTGCCTTTGGCATACGGGTCATGTACGAGTTCCCCTTCATCCAATAAAAGGGGTATTATCCATAATAAAATAAAAATAATGCCTTCGTGCCATTTGGGAAGAAGTATCATCACATGATGGATTTTTCTCAAATATTTGATTTCATAGTGAGAAGAATATCCATGGAAGAAAACATGTAAATCCCATCGAATAAATCCTTCACATAACAGAAACCTGATCATCATGTGAGGTCTAGTGGACTAAAATTCATAAGTAGCTGGATTTAGGTCCAAGTGGGATTCTGTTGGAGTTGGTATTCTAGAAGAAATTATTTTTACTTTGGATTACATATATATTCAAAGATTTAGATATTAATGCATCTTATTAAATAGTTTTCATTATTCGGCATGACATAAATGTAATAATTTCTTATATTATTTTTTTCATTGATAAGGTCATAGAAGTTGATGATATTATTAAATATAGTTCCATAGTTGGATAACATACTATGATGGGACATAGAAAATTTTGACTATAAGGTGAGAGTACTCATAAGACAATGAGACTTCTTCCAATGAAATTCACACTTTTTAATCTCCAAGATTGGATATTATGAGAACTAGCCTTCCTATAAGAATTCCATATGTTTATGTGTCATAAAATATTTATATGTGTCACTATAAATATAAATGGAATTTAACATTGTTATTAATGATTTCATGACTCGCATACCTTGGTGTACTAACCAAAACCGTGACACCATATATTTTTTGGAAGCAGGGTCTTTGGGTTATATTATTAATGACATGTTATTATTGAATAATATAAGGAATTATTTTTAAATTCTATATTTATAGATGTTTATATCCCATCTCTTTGACTTAAATAGAACTATCGCATTAACTTTTATTTTCCTGGTGTAATGTTGTGTTTATTCTAGACATTCAATGTGTAACACCCAAATATTTCATAGCACGTTATTTCCTCAATGTAATTTGATGACATGCACTACACGCAACACCAAGTTCATGTGCACCACGACATACCAAACTAGTCGTTCAAAAGAGGTTATGAATAGTATTAACGAAATTTTGAACTTTATATAATCATTATAATTTTAGAATCTATATTATGAGTTTCTTAGACTGAATGAATAAACAAATTCATTTTTTTCAAATAACATTAGTATTTTTTAAATGAAATTTTACAGCCTTTTAATGGAGAACCTTTTTTTAAATCCAATATTTGAAACTTTAATATATTAAATTTGACAAAATAAAATTCTCCTTTATAATAGGGACACAATAATTTTGTTTCAATAAATTTTTGGTGTTTTTCTGATAACTTTCATTTTTGGGTGAATAGTGAAAAATACTATATTTTAACTGAAAACAAATTTTTAAAAGAAAATTAATTTATAGTGTTGAATTATAAAATTTAATTGTTTCGAAGTATAATTAGATTATATTTTTACCATTTAATACAATGATGGTCATTTTAAGTAATTTCACTTTAAAATTGTTCATAAACAAGGGCCAATCTTTTGATAGTTATTATTTTTTAAAAATACGGATTTTGGTTTTGACAATGGGAATTAATTTTAAATTAATTAGTGAAATTTATATGTTCTGAAATTGGTAAAATAGAATTCATTTTTGAATTCAGAATATCAAATTTATCTTTGTGTAATTTTTTGGTATTTTTTCAAAAACTTTCAATTTTGATGAATAGTGAAAAACACTAAGTTATAGTTTAAACAGAATTTTTTTTAAAATAATTATTTATTTTATTTAAATTGATTTTAGGTAAAAATAGATACATAATACTTATATAATTTCAATGTAATTAATTGGAGTATGTCTATAATTACTTTAGATATATAAAAATTTTATTGAACTTTTAACCGTCTTTACCCACCTCCTAAGAGAATTTGCAAATTTTCATAAAACATAATTTTACCGCTTCTATGAGTTGAATTTCAAAAATCCAAGAGACACAGTTAATATCAGTAAGTAAAATATTTTTCAATAAGATGAATATAATTTATTGTGAATCGTAACTTTTTACTTTTATTTAACATAGTTAAAATTAAATAGGGTAATTTAGGGTAAAAATGATATTATTATTACCCTAACACGTGTCCTAATTATATTGGATAAGTGAAATTAGACCAAAAAAAAACTTAGGAATAAAATATGATCCTTTAGTTCCACTAGGATTAGATTAATACATTTATTATTATTTAATTCAACGAAGAGTTAAAAGAGTTATAATCAATGTTTAATAACTAAAAAAATTATATAGGGTTACACATAAGGTAAATTATACTATTAATATTCATTATAAAGATAAAATTATTTCCTAAATAATGTAAATTTATTTATTTTTTTTATAAATTAAATTAGTTAATTTATTTATGACACAATGATGATGCAGTAATTACATAATTAATGAATGATTAAAATAATTGACATTACAAAAATCCAAATAAATGAAATTTGAGAGTTTTTATGAATTACAATAATTTTATCAGATAACATGGCATATTAGGGTTGGTTAGATTAATTTTTTTCGATGTAATAATGATTTATGAATTTAGACAAAAAAAACCAAATAGTGTCAAAATTGACTTAAAAGAGTTTTTAGAACAAATATTATATTATTAATTGATATTCTATTTCTAAAAATCTAAGGTTTGGAAAAAAGATATATATAATGATAGGTGTATCATTAATTAACCACTTGGGATTCGTTTTTAAGTATATTTAATGTTTACTAACCATATAATATAAAAATACAAAGAGACATGGTAAATGTCAAACAATTTAACTAAGAGTTAAATATAAAAGATAAAGTTAAAATAGTGACCCAAACCTATCTAAAAACTATTTGATGAGTTTTTTTAGACCCATACCCACCTTATAATTTAAATAATCCATTTAATAGTCATTTTAAATCGAAAATGAGTTTATTATAAAATCAAATTTCTAACATTTCGTAAGGTGCCCCTCACCCCTCTAATAAAAGGGCACTACCCCTTCTCTATAATTCACACCTTCAAAGCCATTTTTCTCGTCAAAACCTACCCAAATACCATATAAACTATCCTACCTTAATCCTAGAGGCCTTACCTTAGTCATAAAGACAACATAACGAGCACTTTTGATCAAATGAAATGGAAGAACCTGAAAAAGAGGTAAATATTTCATCACCTCTTTCAAGTTCCTTTCTTCTTCCACTTCCTCTGTAATTGTTGTTTCCATAATAAAATAATAACTCCAGAATCTTCTATATACTATGATGTTATTAAAAATATCGTATAACCATATTCATTATTCTATCCATCCTTTGAATGACATGTCACTATACGAACGTACGTACGGCTTACCGTCTCCATGTAATGGTGTAGTTGTTATTCAATACATTATTATTTGGATGGGTATAATAATGATGTTTAATTGATGTAAATAATAAATATAAAATGATAATGATTCTTTATATATGATATACCATTCAATTATATATTATTATAATATCAAAAGAATGATATTGTCGCTCGTGCGTACGTACGGATTATTGTCTCCACGAACGCGATGAGATTCATTCCCCATCGTATCCATTCAAGAATAATTTTCATTTGATGATTATAAATAATGTTTAACGACTTGATATAATTATATATATGAATAAGATACATCCCATTCATAACAAATATGACTCAAATAACAAATAATATAAAGGAAAATGAATCCGTTAACACCCAAAACGATAACAATAATAAGATATTATTAACAAAGCAATGTTAAAAGAACATATATGAGATCATATTATTGTATATGATTCTTGAATAATTTAATAACAATTATTTCACCATTATAATGGATTTTAACCTACCCTCGACCAAGGAAAAGTACAAGTTAAGGGTTAATTTCACAATCTCTTTATTATCCGAGGTTGTTTTTACGTAACTATCTACTGAGACATATTTATTATCCATGTCCATGTTTCATTAAAGGGTTTTCAAGGGGATTATTTTAAGGGAATTTTTTACTAACACATATTTTCAAACGTTTTAAATATTTATTTTTCTAAATAATTCTCATTAATTTCCACGTTTTCAAAATGATTTTTAAGGATTTATTTATATAGACATGAATACTTGTAAAATGTTAATTCCTTTTAAAAATTTCAAATTGGTATGGGACACTTTTATTCAAAAAATGTCCTTAAATTTCATCCTTTTAAAATTGTGTGAATTTTAAATGTTTTCATTAGAAAGTGATATTTCACTCAAATAGTTTTACAAATAATTTACATCTATGTCAACATCCTTTGATGGATTTTAAACTTGTTTGAACTTGATTTATAATGATACAAATATTACATATTGTATTGAATGTTTTTTTTGATATGTTTGACTGTGGATGTGTTATTTTTACACCATTCATTTTTTATGGATAAAGTATTGAAATTTCATATACTAGTTTTAATATGAATGTGTATGTTATGTTTAAAACTTTTCATATGAGTAATGCATTGGACTTAGTAAGTGATGGGTGGTGCCTGTTATAACTCCTAGATGCATCAGTAGGTCTCATGTGACAAACTAGTGTCTTTTCACAAGGCCTTGACAAAATCTTATTTGTAGTCTGTGCAAAAGGCCTTGACTATTTGGTTATGAAGTATGGCATTATGCATTCCATCATTATGAAAGTGGCTATTGGTATAGCATGTGATTATTCGACTAGTAGAATGTCTATGTGAATAAGTAAATGGCATTATTTGATTTTTATCTTCGTCATATTATGTTGAAGTTCAAGTTTAAAAGGATTTTATTTTAGTCCTGTACATTTCCTTAAATTTTTATTCTTATTTATGAATGTTTTCACTATATAGTTATCTGTACTGAGCATCTGAGATCACCTCATTCTACGTTTTATTTTTCACATGATGCGAAGAATTATATTATGACTGACCAGCAGGGACAGTCTATGGGATCTCATTGTTGTCTATGGAAACAATGTTTTTGTATTTTTCCATTTTATTATGTAATTTAAACCTTATTAATGTATCTTGTACTTACAAGGCTAATAAACTAATCGGTCTTTTGAGACTTGATATTTTGTGATCATGCCAATGATACGTAATAATGCACCGACTCTGGGCTTCTGGGGTTGGGGCGTTACTGTTGGTATCAGAGGAAGTTTAGTACAAACTTTCGAATCTAGATTTAGATAAACCATGATTAGAGCACATTACCCTAAGATAGAATTTGAGGATTAGTATAGAAGAACTTCCTAGAATTTTGGTATTATAGGTATTTTGTGAGTTTTCCAAGAAATACATCCATGTATAGATATGAGTAGGTAGAGGCAGCTCTGTCATAGATATACGTAGCGGTAGAACCTGAAAACACAACTTTGAGCTAGACATGAACTGGAACTAGTGCACGACAATAGGACTTGCTGCACTCTAGGTTAAAACACTCCTGATGAATATTCTTAGGATAATTCTCATTTTCTTTAAAAACTATTACGAAGGGTTTATGATTATATACATTCTCAAGGAAAACATTTTTTTGATTATGGATTATATCCGTAAACTGTTCAATTAATAATAGGTATTTTACAAGTTAGAAACTATTCATTGCAATTCATAAACTGACCAAGTGTATGTCATTGTATAGAAATGGAACCCAGTAGAAGGAATGTGAACTCCAACAATATGTAAGATCCAAAGAGTAAGAAGGATCATATCCTTCATGGTATTAATCCAACATTTAGAAAGGAAATAGTCTCCCATGTATTCTAAAAATATGAATAAATAATATCATGTGTTAATAAGATAAGTAATGAATTCTCTAAGTCCTATAGCTTTGAAGGGAATCAAGAGAAGAAAAGGATGGAAGATATAATGATGGATAATGGGAAGAGGGAAAAGAAGGATTTTCCCATATGTGATAACTGTGTAAAAAATCACCTTGGTAAATTCTTGAAAGGAATGGGAGTTTGTTATAAGTGTGGAGAAAAAGGGCACCAAGTACGTGATTGAAAGCATAAGAAAAATGTTTCAAATGTACAATGCTTCATCTACAAGGATTTGGGACCCTATGCGAATCAATGTACAAATCATTAGAGTATACCCCAAATGCTGTTATTGGATAATAATAAAGTTACGATACTATTGAAGATGAAGAGGAATGATTAGATTTCTTTCGTTGTTTTTAAAGTTTTGTTTCATTTGACTATTGTATTATTGATGTATATGTTATAATATTTATAGAGTATATAAGGATTATACCGAAGTGCTATTTCATTTAGGATTTGAGATTGTATGTAACCAAGAAAAGTGACCCAATAGCATGTTAAATTGTGAGAAAATATATGGTTGGGAGAAAGATAAACCATAATATGGTTCTGATATTGGCGTTGTGATTTTGGAATAATAAACGATTTATTTGGATAAATTATATTGGATATTCTTGACTACCTTGAAACTGATTTATGATTTGTATATTCCATCATTGTTGGAGTTTACAACATTTTTGGATAGAAGGAGTATATCTAGTATTTTATAAGTAATAAGGGAGCATGAATGTAATCAATAAGGTTTTATGGTAATTCAGGATGTTGCAGGGTTTTAAAAGAATACATGATGAAGGTGTTCACATGTCATTACATGGAAAAAACATCTATATTGTGTTTACCTTCATTGTAAATTTTGGACTGTGAGTTTGGACAGAAGTATTTTGGATAATTTTAGTTTGATATTTTTTTTGGATTTCCATAAAAAGGACAACCCAGAGGTCGGGCGGCAACCCGTTGCGTCTGGCAAGGCCACGAGACTTGAACCCACAACCGAAGGGCGAAAAGAGTGTATCACCTACCACTGGCCCACATAATGTCCTAGATTGAATAATGTAATTTTTTTAAAGGTCTAGTAGATTAATTGTAAATTCATTTTTTTGGAATAATATACGAATAGGTTAAATAGAATATTTTTTCCAGTTCTATTATCTTTTAGATTGAAAGATCAGTTTGTGGTAGAAATTAGTTAAAGGATGGGACTCTACTTGTCAAGTATATATTTTTTTCTTCTCTTATTCTATGAAGAAATTAATTCTCAAACTTTAGGTAATAGACCTTAAAACTAAAAATGTTTTATCCTAATACCTTATGTTTTGTTGAACCAATGATATTTTAAATTATCATAGATTGATGGCTTTGAGGCCCTAAATTCTATAATTTATTGTGACTGATGACCTTAATTACTCCCTATAATTATTTAAATTTTTCTTCCAATTATGTTTCTCTAATTTCCACCAATGTTCTCCTAATTGAGATCATAATTTGGTGGTGACTTTTTCATTCCCAATTTCCTTGTATTAAGACTAATTTTTTTAACCCAATTTCTAATGTGGGTTTTCCAACAAAGGTATTTTCTATTTTCAACCATTAATTTTCAAAGATCAATTTAAAATTTAGAGGACACAATTTATTGAAGGAGGGAAGAATGTAACTCCACATGATTTCATTGTATGTTATTTCCTCAATGTAATTTGATAACTTGCACTACACGCAACACCAAGTTCAAGCACACCATGAGTTTCCAAACTAGCCGTTCAAAATAGGTTATGAATAGTATTAACTAAAATTTGAACTTTATATAATTATTATAATATTAGAATCCATATTGTGAGTTTCTTAGACATAATTAAAAAACAAATTAATTTTTTCAGATAAAATAAGTATTTATTTAAATGCATTTTTCCGCCTTTTAATGGAGAATATTCTTTTAAATCCAATATTTGAAAATTTTATGAATTAAATTTGACAAAATAAACTTCTTATTTAGAATTGGGAAATAAGAATTTAGTTTCTATAAATTTTTGGTGTTTTTCTGATAACTTTCATATTTGGGTGAATAGTGAAAAATACGATATTTTAACTGAAAACTATTTTTAATCAAAATAATTTATAGTATTGAATTATAACATTTAATGTTTTGGAAGTATAATTAGATTATATTTATACCATTTAATCAAATTATGGTCATTGTAAGTAATTTCACATTAAAATTGTACATAAACAAGTGCCAATCTTTTAATAGTTATTATTTCAAAAAAATACGCTTTTTTGGTTTTGACAACGGAAATTAATTTTAAATTCATTAATGCAACATTGATGTTTTGAAATTGGTAAAATAGAATTCATTTTTTAATTCGGAATATCAAAATTATCTTAGGGGGAATTTTTGGTATTTTTCTGAAAACTTTCAATTCTTGATGAATAGTGAAAAACACTAAGTTATAGATTTAAATATACTATTTATTTAAATAATTATTCGTTTAATTTAATATTATTTTAGGTTGAAATAGATATATAATTCGTATATAAGTTCAATTTAATTCATTGGAGTTAGTTTATAATAAATTTTAGATATATAAAATTTTATTGAAATTTTTACCATCTTTACCCACCTCCTAGGAACATTTGAAAATTTGCATAAATATTAATTCTAACGCTTCTGTGAGTTGAATTTCAAAAATCCGAGAGAAATGGTTGATATCATTAAGTAAAATGTAGTTCAATAAGATGAAAATAATTTTTTGTGAATAGTAACTTCTAACTTTTATTTACCGCATTTAAAAGTAAATAGGGTAATTTATGGTAAAAATAAAATTATTATTACCCTAACACATGTCCTAATTCTATTAGATAAGTTTAATTTGACCAAAAAAACCTTAGGAAAAAACATGATCATTTTGGTCCACTTGAATTAGATTAGGACATTTATTAATATTTAATTTAAAGAAGAGTTAAAAGAGTTAAAATCAAAGTTTAATAACTAGAAAAATTTTTATATAGGGTTACACATAAGCTAAATTCGACTAAAAAAACTAATTAGAAAGATAAAATTATTTACTACATAATGGTATTTTATTTATATTTTTTTATACATTAAATAATTTAATTTATTTATGACACAATGATGATGTAGTAATTACCTAATTAATGAAAGATTAAAATAATCTATATTATAAATATCAAAAGAAATGAAACATGAGAATTTCTATGAATTCCACTAATTTAAAAGGTTAATATGATATATTAGGATATTTTAGATGAATTTTTTTCTAAGTAATAATGCTTTTATAAATTTAACAAAAAGAAAATACCAAATAGTGTCAAAATTGAGATAATAGAGTTTTTAAAACAAATATTATATTATTAATTGATATTATATTCCTAGAAATCAAAGGATCAGCCAAAAGACTTATATAATGATATTTGTATCATTAACGATCCACATGGGGTTCTCTTGGATGTATATAGTATGTTTATTACCATATAATATAAAAATGCAAAGAGACATGGTAAATGTCAAACTGTTTAACTAAGAGTTAAATCTAAATGAAAAAGTTAATATAGTGACCCAACCCTTTATAAAACCTATTGGTTGAGTGTTTTTTCACCCATCCCCGCCTTAGCCATTAAATAATCCATTTTGGAGACATTAGAAACCAAAAATAAGGATATTATAAAATAATATTTCTTACTTTTCCTAAGGTTCCCCTAACCCCTCTTATAAATGGGCACTCCCCCTTCTCTCTAATTCACACCATCAAAGCCATTTGGCTCTTCCAACCTATGACCAAATACCCTATAAACTATTCTACCTTTATCCTAGAGTCCTTCCATTAGTTATAAAGCCATCCTTTGTAGGCCTTTTGATCAAATCAAAAGAAAGAACTCGAAGAAGAGGTAAATATTTCATCATCTCTTTCAAGTTCCTTTCTTCTTCCACTTCCTTTTCCTTTGTTGTTTACATTATAAAATAATTACTACAGTATCTTCTATATACTATTATGTTATTATAAATATGGTACAACCAAATACATTATTCTATCCATCCTTGAATGACATGTCACCATATGTGCCTACGTACGGCTTACCGTCTCCATGTCGTGGTGTAATTGTTATTCAATACATTATTATTTGTATGGGTATAATAATGATGTGTAATTGATATAAATAATAAATATAACTTGATAATTATTCTGTATATATGATATATCATCCAACTATATATTATTTTAATATGAAAATAATGATATTGTCGCTCGTGCGTACGTATGGATTACCGTCTCCACGAACACGATGAGATTCATTTCCCATCGTATCCATTCACGACTAATTTTCATTTAATGATTAAAAATAAAGTTTAAAGACATGATATTATTCTGTATATGAATAAGATACATCCTCCATAACAAATATGACTCACATAACAAATAATATAAGGTAAAATGAATCTGTTAACACCCGAAAGGACTATAATAATAAGACATTATTAACAAATAAATGTTTAAAGAACATATATGATATCATATTAATGTATACGATTCTTGTAGAATTTAAAAAAAATTATTTCACCATTATACAAAAGGTTAACCTACCCTCAAAAATTAAAATTACAAGCTAAGGGTTAATTTCACAATCTCTTTATTATCCGAGGTTGTTTTTACGTAAGTATCTACTAGGAAAAATTTATTATCCATGTCCATGTTTCATGAAAGAGTTCTCAAAAGGATTATTTTAAGGGACTTTTTTACTAACACATCATTTCAAACCTTTTTGATATTTATTCTTCTAAATCATTCTTATTAATGTCCATGTCTTCAAATTGGTTTTTAAGGATTTATTTATATGGACATGAATGTTTTTAAAATGTTAATACCATTCCAAGGTTTCAAAGTGGTATGGGACCCTTTTATTAAAACAATGTATATAAATGTCTTCCTTTCTAAATTGTGTGACTTTTAAATGTTTTTCTGAAAAATTGATATTTCTCTCAAAGAGTTTTACAAAACATTTTCATCTATGTCAACATCCTTTGATGGATTTTACACTTTTTTGAAGGTGATTTATTGTGATACAAATATTCCATATTGTATTGAATGTTTTTGTTATATATTTGATTGTGGATGTGTTATTTTTACACCATTCATGGTTTATGGATAAATTATTGATATTTTGTATGCTAGTCTTAATACGAATGTTTATGTTATGTTTAAACCTTTTCATATGAGGAATGTATTGTACTTAGTAAGTGACAGGTGGAGCCTGCTATAGCTCCTCGATGCATCCATAGGTCTCATGAGACAAACTAGTGTCTTGGCATAAGGCCTTGACAAAATCGTATTTGTAGTCTTGGCACATGGCCTTGAATATGTGGTTATGAAAGTCTCACATTATACATTCCATCATTATGAAAGTGGCTATTGATATTTCATGTGATTATTCAACTAGTAGAATATCTATGTGAATATGTAAATGGAATCATTTGATCTTTATCTTTGTCATATTATGCTGAAGTTCAAGTTTAAAAGGATTTTATTTTAGTCTTATACATTTTCGTAAATGGTTATGCTTATTTATGAAAGTTTCTACTATATTTTTATCTTTACTGAGCATCTGATCTCACCCCTTTCTATGTTTTATTTTTCCTAATATGTGGAGAAGTATATTATGACTGACCTGTAGGGATAGTATATGGGATCTCAGTGTTGTCTATGGAAACAATGTAGTTGTAGTTTTCCATTTTATGATGTAATGTAAACCTTAGGAATGTATCATGTACTTCCAAGGCTACTAAACTAATCGATTTTTCAAGACTTCATCTTTGTGATCATGCCAATGATACGTAATAATGCACCGACCCTGGGCTTCTAGGGTCGGGGAATTACACAGAGAAATATGTATCAAACACCTAAGTTTAAAACATGTGTGTGCAACCTACTACATGAGATATTATGGAAATGGGACTCTATTGAACAGTATGGTTTCATGTGTAGTTTTCAATGTTGTGGAATTAACTTCTTTCTGTTGGTCTCTTTGACACATTGGTAGACAACAATCTTGGACTTTAGAAATGTCCTCTAAATTCCAATGAGAAAGGATCCCATAAGGTCACACACTAAGTTCTTCCATTGATCTCAATTAAATTTTATTTGAATTTAATTATTATAATATATATTATTCCCCAGAATGAGGAAAAAATTTAATCAAGATTTATTGATTGTAAATATTAGAAATGTAATAAATAATTATTTATTAATTGATAAATAATCTATTTAATTACATGAAAATTTAATAAATATTTATTCATCAGTTGTGAATATAATATTTTTTTTATTTATTAAAATTTTTATAAGTATTTATTCACCAACCTATGAATAGAATATTGATTTAAGAATAAAATATATAATTAAATATTTATTTTGGTATTATATAAATATTGAGTAGGTTGAAAGAACCAATATAGTGTCTGATGATAAATATTAATTTATAAGACAATAAAATAATATTTATAATTGTGCATGTTGTCACATGACCTAAAATAATAATTATATTATTATTATTATATTAATTGGGATTACATAAGGTTTATTACATTATTTAAGTGTCATTGTGAAATTAAATATCATTTTTAACCATAATACTAATTCACTAAAAATAATTTTATGTAATTTTTGTGGGGTTAATCGAGAATATAGAGTTGTTGCACACAACACATTTCTCTCTAAATTCCTCCTCTCGTCATCTCATGAATGAGAATTATAAGAGAAAATACTTCATGACTAAAGGATAATGAAGTGATCCACATGAACAACATATGTTGATCGATCCACTATACTAGCACCTGAAATTCCATTGGTGTTGTTTAGATATGAATGGACTGTGTGTGGTTTTCTACTAGAGGGCCTCTACTTCGGTTCCTCCATACACAACGATAGTAATCTGAAAAGTGGTTTCAGGCGATCAACAACATCATTGAAGAAAGATACTAATATGATGTATTATTTATTCAAATATATAAAAATTGATTATAAATTTAACTTGAAAATTATCCTCTCTGGGTTCAAGACTTTCTAGGTAAATATTTGATGGAGGGGGAGGAGGTATGGCCGAGGGATTTTCATTCCATTTAATGGAATATTTTGTGGAAGTATGAGGGGTGCGACTCTGGCTTGGAGATAAATTGCTTGTTAGTGGAGCTCAATATCTCTTTTACATAGATATGATAACAAGATAAGTTCTAGGTTTCATTGCTATTTATTCAATTATATGGATTTGTGCATCAGTGGTGGATGTTGTATCTGGGTGACCAAAAGAAGGTAGATGCGTTTTGGTTATAATTTTAGAAGGTGTTCTATTAGTAATTTCTATCATTGAAGAAAAAGGTAGCGAATATGAAGAATTTGTTCTCCCATAAGAAGGGGAGCCTGAATGTGTGTGATCTTAGAATCATGTTCAAGGGAATATTTTTATTTTCCCTGGAATTTTTTCAAGATGAGGATTCTATAGCATAATTTATTGAAGAGGCTTTCCAACCAGTGATCTAGTATGAGATTACCCCATTTACGCTTTCTATGTACCTGTAGGAATGGAAGAAAGAAGAGGTTATCTATATAATTATTTCCTTGGGATTTGATCCATGAGATATTGTCTAGTATGGAATCTTAAGGGGTGAAAGTTCAATTAGTGTTCCATGGTAATTTAATCGGTCCGAGTTTACACTAGTGGGGAAGTGACTATGCTAGGACCTTTCCTACCCTTCTGGGGAAGGTGGATTCCAATCATCCACTGAGGGTTTTTTATATTTATATATTTTTGTGGGGGCCATGGTCACATCCAGGATCAGTGTATGATCGCTCAGGGAGGATAGTTTCATATGGGAGTTCAGTCCCCTTTTAACAGTATAATCAGTTGCATCTAGGGTAGTTTCATTGGTAAGAAGTTTCGATACTTGTTCAATATCCAATTTCCGATGGTGTTGGAAGAGGAAGACTCATGATGGTCCCCATTAACCTAGACCTATGAAAAAACATGTTCGTGGAGGCCAAAGTAGAGAGGTAGTGGAGCTGGGCATGGTCAGATGCATGTGTTGGAGGCAATGGTGGTAGTTGGGACACTTGTTGTCAAATGTATGATCAATTTACCATTTATATTTTTTTATTTAATTTAGTAGTATCACACTCATTTATTTCACCTAATTGGTTTCATTATTTGTAATATATGTGGATATACTTCTAGTGCCTCTGGTGTTATTTTCGCTAAATAGAGGGCATGCTGCTTTGTTTAATGTGTGTCAGGGATGTATACTGGTGATGGGGCAGCACCAGTTAGTGGTATATTTTTTATTTCTATAGATATATTTGTATAATGTTATCATTGGCATGGACCAGATTTATTTCATACATGCATTCATCAAATTTTCTAGAGGAGAGTTTAGATTCCAATACGGAAATCCAGTGAGTGGCATTTGTTGGAATGTTAGGTTATCAGATGGATGGTAGGAAAATGGATCCTCTTTTGACTCAGTCATTGGAGCTGCCAATGGAAGCTCATGTAGATGATGTTCTAGGGGATGTGGAGGAATACATTGATTTTTTTACGAATAAGGTTTTGACACTACCCCCTCGATACTAAATTATGTTTAGGATAGAGTTTCAACCATGTTAATCTTCAATTTCATTGGATCTCTACCGAATGATGTCTATGAAGCTGCATGAGTTGAGGTTACAGGTGGATGATTTGATGTAGAGGGGTTTCATCCAACCAAGTGTGTATCATTAGGGTCCTCTATTATTGCATACCAAGAAGGTGTATGGAAATATGTGGTTGTGCATGGATTAACAAAGGTTGAATCTGGTAATGGTCAAGTACTATTACCTTCTATCGAGTAAAAATGATCTATTTGACCAACTTAAGGGATTCAGTTGGCTTTGAAAGGTCAGCATACCATATGGATATCACTAGATGAGGGTGAAATATGAGGATATCTAGAATTATTACTTTAGATATAGGTATGGGAACTTCATATTTTTTTCTATGTTTTCTGATGTCACAAATGCACTAGTAATGTTTATTGGGATCATGAACACCATATTCTGTGATTTCATGGACCAGTTTTTTGAGATGTTCATCGAAGATATCTTGAACTAATAAATTTTTGTGTATAAGCATGTCAAGAATATATCAATTATTTTTTAGGTCTTTCAACTCCACCATCTCTATGAAAAGTTGTATACGTACATGCTCAAAACAAGTATCACATGACTAGTATAATTATAGGGGTTAAAAAAATATTTTTCAGATAGACAAAGGAAGTGATGGCCTCAACTAGTATGTCCATACCCTACAAAACCCATTTATTGGATCATCTAAGAGAGATACCATCTCTTGTATTTTCCCTAGACCAATCCCAATCTGATATCCAACAACTTAAGCATTATTGAAACTGTTTACGAGAAACTTTCAAGCTCATCAAGATCACGAACAAAACCATGTTAATTGAACGACCCCATGAAAGCCCCTCCATTGGACACCATAATATTAGGGCGTATGTTGGTATAATAATTAGATATGTAAAAATACACAACAATTATTATTATGTGCATTAATTTTTATTAGAATAATTTATATACTATCATTTTATGAATGTTACTTTGTAAATGATTTTTAAAGCATAAATAATATTTTTGGTCAATATTAAAATTCAATTAAGAAATATATTTTGATGAATTAAAGGATTTTTAAGTTAAATGATTTTTAATAGAATATTATTATTAAATTAATTTTATTTAATATAAAGGATCATATAATTTTTATGAAGTCAAATATAATTTTTATTAATGTTTGAAAACTATTTTAGTCAAAACTCGTCAATTTTGAATAAATGTATGTTTTTATTTTAAAGGTGAAAATTAAAATATTTAGAAATTTTTTTATAAAAAATGAATATTATTTTTGGAATAAATATGTCAAAATTATAAAATGTTTAATTTTTCATAATTTTTGGAGACAGTCGTATTTTTTGGTAAACATTTTATATTGTATAAATATATAATGTGATTATGACATCATAATGACCCAATAATGATGAAATAAAATACTAAAAAATAAATATTCCTCAAAATATATTATTTATTTTAAAATAATTTAATTTAAGGTTTATTTTATTTATTTTATAAATCCCTAGTGAATTCGCCAAGACATATAAAATATTTTATGATTTTAAAATCATTTCCTTCAAAGTGTGAATCAAATCCACATAATCAAGGGAAATATTTTAATATATTCAGACCTTATCCTTATAAAATAATGTATACCACTCTCCTTTTCCTGAAACAATGGGAAAAACCATGGTATTATTTGTGGTTTTGAGTATTTTATTTTGTAGTGTCCAAAACCAAAAATAATAAATAATTCCCCCACCATTCTTATATAAACCCACCCATGAACCCATTTATCATCAGTTAAGCTCTTTTAAGATCGACTACCCTCTTACCCCTACATTCTAAAGTCCTCCCAAGCCTCCCCCAAGCTCTTAGGAAGCCTCTCACAAGACATTTGGATCATATATACAAGTAAGGGATCCTTTCCTTTCTCTATTCCTTTCAATTCAAGAACCAAGTTTGAAATTAGTCTTGTTAATTTAAATTGGATAAATTTTTGTAATTTTATGATAAATTACCTATTTTACATTTTATTTTACTTAAATATGGGATCATTTATCCTCCCCCATTTGGACCCTTACCTAAGCTGTTACTATGTCAAAATTCGGTAAGGGATCTCCATCTATCCATTTCTATCAACCACATATTTTATATCATGACCTTAATTTACATTTTATTGATTTGGGATATGTTATTCCATAAATACATACTATCCATTTTATGTATACATTATGGGATCTTTTTTTGACACCCATTAATCCCCTCGTGATCCATTAATTCCACACGTTACTATGCCAAAATTTCATAAGGGGTTTCTCTCTTATCATTTCCATTCAAGAATTTATTTTATATTATGCATCTAAATACCATTTCATATGTTGGGATATTATGTTACATGATCTCCATACTATCAATTTCATGTATAAATAATTAGATACCTCTTTTTCTCTCATCACCCCATTTCACGAACTTCTATTTGAAATCATTATGCTACTGAAATTGGACTATGATTTTACATACCAAAATCATCATGTAGTGAATACCATACTCATTTATCTATAAAGGGTATTGAAATTTATTTTCATGTACTTATTGATTTTGGACTAAAATTTATCTATTACACATTCCTTGATCCTATAATAACTTATGTTGTTGACTGATTTCATGTTATATGATCTATGTGGATCAGTAATGATTGAAATGAAATGTTTATAAAGGGTGCGCCCTAACAGTGCTCCAATGCATTGGGGAATGATTAGTATAATGATACACCATGTTAAACTCATGATAATTCTTGGGACATTATGGTTTACTCATGATAATTCATGTGCAATGATGGTTTACTAATGCTAATCCATGTGCAATAAGCCTTGGATCTTGATAATATCATTTTCTATGTTGTTTCTACATTTCCATGTTATTAATATCATGTTATATCATGCCTTTATGTTCCTGTTTCTTTTGAGCTCCTTTGATATTCCTATTGACAAACATGTATGGTATTCCTTGTGTTATACCATGTTTATTTCCTTACTAGTCTTTATAGCTCACCCTTTTCTTATGTATGACCTCAGGTTATCCCATGCATTGCTAAGTATGAAAGAATGTTGTGGCCATGTAAATTAAGTTTTCAATAAAGATGTGTACTTCATGTTTTAAGTTGATATGTACTGTTACTATGCCCCAAATACACTATAACACTCAATCATGAAAGTTGAATTTGGTTCAAATTTATTTAATCAATCATGTTTAAATATGAAATAAAGACAAGGGTTGTTGTAGTTGGTATTAGAGGATAGGTTTAGTTATTTTAGTGATTTGGATTAGAAAACTATAGTGAAAGCCTTTGGGATAACACTAAGTATAAGAAAAGAATACCTAAATTTTTGTGACTATAGAGTAAGTGGTTTATCAAGAAAATATATCCCTATTTGGATGTGAACAAGTATAGGTGGCTCTGGCAGAGATTTATCTTGGGGTAAAACCTGAAAACACAGCTCTGTGCTAGACTCAAACAGGAACAGGTGCACGATAACATGCCTTTCTGCACTCTTGGTTCGACAGTCCTGAGGGATATGATTGGTAAATTCAATAGCTAAGTACCAACCATTATTATGGGAAAAAATTCCCATAATAATATACACTAGGAATTATAGCATGGATAACATAGATCAATGCCTATAAATTCATAAGTTAAGGATATTTATGTAATTTATAAGTTATCCCTTTATCATCCTTAGATCCCCCTTTATGTTTTTAATAGTTTACGATAATCATCCCTAAGTCTATATTTGATAGTGTAGAACTAGAATAAAAAAGTGAATGGATGGGGTTATCATCCATAGTTCTACGCATTCTTTTATATCCCAAACGTTTATTAGAACAATCCAACCACCACCATAGACAATGGAAGTATAGATGATGATGAAATTGGAAAATGGGGCAATTATTACATCCTATGCAGATAAATCCTCGCCCATCAAAATTTGTGGATTGAACTTCCTGGAGAACCTCATAATTCATTCCTTGGAGGAATTTTATGCAATTCATGCCATGGTTTGACTTTCCCCATATAGATCCAACATAAATTTATGTAAGAGGGAAATCACTCTCCATATGGTGAATTGACCCCTGATTCTATACAAGTGCAAGAAGTATGATGAATATTATTTAGAACCATCATCCCAATAATTTATTTTAAAGACTTGTAAATTTCAAGGAATTTTTTTTCATAAATACGTTGGAATTTTATGAGTCTGTGGCTTCTGACGGCACTTGATTCTGAGGCCAGGTGTGCCCGGAATCAATTTCTGATGTTTTGTTTAGGTAAGTTCAGTAAACGTATGTGCGGGTTTTTCTATCATTTTAACCGGTTCTCAAAATTGAAATCTGAGGACACCGACGAACTCGCAGCGCCAGTAATTTCTTAATGGGACCTTTACTACAGTTTCATTTTATGCGGGTTGAAAGATAAAATTTGGGGTTTAATTACGAAGTTAAATAAAACTGTTTAGAAAAATTTTATATATCTATTGAAGTTATTTCCTCCCATGGGAAGTTATTGGTGGGGCCCGCACCCACCCAACTTCCCATGTGTGGATATTTGAGAGGTGGGGCCCACACGAGCCCCAACCTTCCATCTCCCATAACTCTCTTTAACACCTCCCAATTAACTCCTCTTCATTTATTGTGACAACCCCCCATTAATTATGGGAACTCTTCCTATACCTCTCTCTCTCTCTTTAATTTTGACAACTCGCCATTCAATATGGTGGAACCTCTCCACCTCCAACCTATGCCAAATATTCTAATTAATTGGTTGAGCTACTCAATTAAATAATTATATGTGGTGTCGTGAATCCTTTTGAATTATTTTGAATTGCATGGCACCAATATAATTATAGAGAGCCTATTTTTTCTTTTGAGGCTTGGCATTTATTTGGAAAGGCTTGGGAAAATACACTATTCTTCTTTCGACAAAGAACAACTTCGATGAAAAACGTGAAGAATGCTCCACAACTCGAAGGACGTGAAGATATTTCTCCTACTTTTCCTCTTCCTCCGCATCAAGAGAGAAGACATCACTCACGGGAAGCATCACCTACGTCAACGACTTCCTCCAATGTTGACGGGATGACACCATTCTACCGCAACTCCATCTTCTGTGACGCCGACTACCGTGATGGTCATCTTCCACGACACGTCGATGAAAGAACCTCAAACATGAGGTAAGGGATTATGTTCAATTTTTAGGGATTAAAATTGTGCGTCGTTCATCGTTGAAAATCTTTGTTTGTATCTGGGATATTTCTATCGCCTAACGTGGAGGGCGCGGGCCGAACGAACACGGCCCGATGACCCTCCACTGGATCTTGATTATTATTTTTTGGAATCGTCAATGGGAGGTGGAATGCGGAAGAGACCGGTGGCGCAAGGGTCGTCGTCGCACACGAAAAGAAAAGCAGTGACCAAGCGGGCCGTGACAGAGGAATCACGACACTATCGCGCTGTGCCGGGGATGTGGAGCCATGACCTAGGTAGGTCATGGAAGAGGAAGCCGGCGCCATCACGCTGGCTGTGTGGAAGGAACCGCGACACGCTTTGCGGGCCACTTCGGCAGGAGAACCAGCCGGCCCGCCGTCCGACTGGGAGGAGGAGAGTTGCGGTGCCAGAAGGGCGCCGTGCTAGATGAACCGCGGCCCTCCAGTGTGGGCCTCTTGCACCGAGAAGGACAGCTGGCTTCGGTCGGCCGGTTCGGGAGGGTGGTTCCGCTTGGCACTGCTGGGGGCCACGTCCTCTGCCACGGACCGCTCGGCCCCTTTGGGCCGAGCTGCGGTCAGCCGGGCCGCACGCACCCAGGCCGGGCCACACCCTCTTGGGCTGGGCTGTGCCTGCCTTTGGGCTTAACCGCGCCTACCACCATGCTGGGTCACGTTTATTTAGGTAGGTCCGACACCCCTTTCTGGGTTGGACCCACCGAATCGGGTCGGACAGACCCGCTAGCCCACTGGGCCTAACGGGCTGGGCTCGTACGCTTAAATAAGAATATCTTCATGATCGTGCGTCCGATCGATGCACCGTCTACGGCACTGGGAACCTCACGACGAGGTGGTCCTTTTGCAACACTCTAAGTGTTTTTTGGACAACTTTTAAAAAACGGCTGGGTTGGTTCGAAACCGAAACCAACCGGGCCCTCGGAGCGGAAACACTTATAACATAAGGGCTGGATGTCCGATTGACGTTTCGTCGACTACGTTGGATTACTATTGATGAGATGGATCTTTTGGAATACTCTAAACAGGATTCGGATGTGGTTTTGGTATGTTTGGGTTGGATTGTACTCGAAATCCAACCGAGCCCCTGGAACGGAAATGCTAATTACTCACAGACCAGGCATCCAATTGACGCACCATCTGTTGTGTTGAGACACCTATGATGAGCCGGTAACATTAGATACTTCCATGTGAGATTACGTGACACTTGGAATTAATGACCAGTAGCTTGTGGAGTGGATCCTCTAGGAGATGAGCATACAAAGTATGGAGACTTTGTAGCTGACTGAGACCTGATGACTGCTTGTCTGATTCGATTCGGAGTGACTTGACTAGCCCAGTGGGGAGCGCTACTGTGTTGGGGCGACAGACCCATGGTGGAGGAGCGCTACTGTGTTGGGGTGGCAGACCCGCGGTACTCAATAGGAGGAGTACCTCTGTAGGCTTTTAGGGGGTGTTCTACAGTGTTGGGGCGGCAGACCCATGGCGGGAAACGCTACTGTGTTGGGGAGACAGGCCTGCGGTACTCAACATGAGGAGTACCTCAGCAGTCTAAGTTTAGTGAGTAGCACCTCGGAGTTGCGACACGACTACTATGCTTGACAGAGGAGGAGTTCTCCAGCTGCCGTGTTTTTGACATCATGAATAAAAATCCTGGTTTGAGCTATGTCAATGACCTTTGTGTTTTCCTCATGATTGAGATGAGTTACTTGAGAACTTAGGTATATGTATGGGCATATACCTAAGTAAAGGTTATCTGTTGAGATATTTCTTTTTGGTTTATCCATGTTGGAATTTGTGAGACCTTGAGGGTCTCGGGGTCCCTACTGAGTATCGTTATACTCACCCCTGCACGGGCTATACCCGCACCTCGTTGTGGTGGATGCAGACGACGAGCAATGCTGACCAAGGTAGAGTGTACGAGGACTGGACGATACTCGGAGGTAGACACTCGGTGTGACAGCACACGGAGCAAACCGATAAACGCGGAGTGCTGAGGAGGACATCTGTACCTACCCTTCAGGTAGGAATCCGGAGGACGATCCAGGAGCTGCTTCACCATTCAGTTGTTATCTTTTCAGTTGTACCTTCTTTCAGTTGTAGTTGTACATTTCTTTTGAGATTGTATTTCCAGCCCCTTTGTATTTTCATCACACTTGTTATACAACTTTACTTAGAGTTTTCTTCTGCTTGATCTATGGTTGTGTGAGTTTACATTTTATAAAGGAAATGTCTTCCCAGTTAAAGGGATTTACCCCTTTGGTGCTAGTCTCCAGCCCCTGGCCTATGGTAGGTGGGCTTGGGGTAGTTACGACTCGGGCCCCGGGGGAATGGTCGTGACAAATTGGTATCAGAGGAGTCAGTTCTACCGCAGAACATAGCAATATGATATTTTCCTTTCTGTGAAGCAATAGTGTTAAGCATACTGAGTGCGGTTTTCAATTCAGGGAGTCCAGTGTTGGTGCGGCGGCAGACGTATCCATACACCAGGGCTCTGACTTCTGATTTCCGACTCAGTACTCAAAAATGGAGATTGCATGTATGTTTTGAAAAGTTTTCTTTAAGTCAACTCAAACGAGGTCAGCTCACTAGGTATAGTCTTTTGACCATGTCACATCTGTTTCTTTCTGGATATCTTCACATAGTTAGTCAGTGCAGGTTCCGAGTAGAGAGCCCGATGGTAGCCCAACGAGCAGTGAGGCCACGGTGCAGGGCCCCCTCACAGTAGAGGCACCAACAGTACTATTACCCGTTGGGATACCGTTATCACCAGAACTAGTAGAAGAGGGTGTGCGCTGATTGAGCGCATCGCACGAGTTCCTGTGACAGTGTCCTCGGAGGTTTCGAGGCAAGACAGATTTACAGACGGTTGGGTACTGGCTAGAGTTTGGAGCACGAGCTTTCCACACAACTGGGACACCCTCTGACTTGATGGTGTACCTAGCTTTTAGTCTCTTTTAGGGAGCTGCTAAGAGGTGGTGGAGCTAGATGATCTAATTTTGCAACGAGACAACTTTCACCTGGGGAAACTTTGAGGGTTTTTTGAGGGTGGATTTTATACCAGCGACTGTAGACTCTGTTCGTGCTCAGGAGCTACTGCTCTCTCCGCAAGGCCTTCTGGCCGTAGCAGAGTCTTCTACAGCTAGAAGTAGACAGATGACACAGATGTCCAAGCGTACAAGGCCAACAGGTAGGCGAAATCGGGACACAGGTTCAGTTGTGTGAGTCACACGAAACAGAGCCAGATATATGAGGATCAGAAAGTGTTATGCATGAGGCGGGTAGGGTCACATGGCTCGAGACTGCCCGACCTGTCCAGTAGATGAGCAACAGGTAGTAGAGGAACCTACAAGACCGAGGCAGAGGAGCTGGCCGTACAGCCGGGGGTGTACGATGCTTCGAGGTGTTTCCACCACCACCACCAGGAGGTCCACCCGGACCGTAGGGAAGGGGTGGATATGGGAGATCAGATCTTTAGGCAGCTGAAGCATATGACTATAGAGCTCTGGAAGTAGGTGGATAGGAGTGGGACTAGCTCCCGGCATGAAGGCCTTTGTTTTTTGTGCTTCTAGTTTCCATGATGTCATTGTTGTGTTTGCTTTGTGTCTTTGTACTTTGAGCTGCAACAATATAAGACACTTGTCCTTATGATGTTTGCAATCCTTCCTTTTTGTGTACTAATAGGTTCCAATTTAAACAGTTGACATGAACCTCACTTTCGATATTCCTTCTGGAGGAGACCCAGTGACCACACACTGATGCCGATAGTGTGACTCGACCCTTTGAGGTGACAGTAACGGTTGGATATCAGGGTAGTAAGGTCAAGGCCTTATGACATCATCCATGTCATGAATATATCTTTCATGTCAGGATGGAATGTATTAGGCAGTGGGTGTGATTCATCCAGGGGATGAGACCAGGTATCTCTTTTCGACAAAGGAGAAATCTTAGCATCTCTTACAGATCGTAGGTGAAGAAGGGTGATCATCGACTGACTTACCAAGTCGGGCAACTACCTACCAACCAGAAATGGTAAGAGCTATGATGAAGAAGGTGAAGATCATCCAGGAATGGATGAACATTGCACAGAGTAGGTAGAAGTCTTATGCAGATAATAGACAGAGACCACTAGAGTTTGAGGATGGCGAACACATCTTTATACGGGTCTCACCTCGACGAGGTCTATGGAGATTTTGCCGAGGCGTCAAGTAATCTCCGAGGTTCATTGGACCTTTACAGGTCCTCAGCAGTGTAGGCGAGGTGGCTTACTACTTGGATCTTCATCCTAAGCTACACCGGGTGCATGACGTCTTTCACAAATCTCAGCTGAGGAGATAGGTACACGACCCTTCACACATCTTCTACCACGGGAGATGGACATCGATGATGTAACGACTTTCATGGGGTTCCAGTAGAGATTGAGGATCGATAGGAGCGGGTCCAATGAGGATGGTCGATTCCTCTGGCATGCTTTCACTGGTAGCACGGGAACCTCCAGGAGAGAACATGGGAGCGGGAGGCTCAGATGCGTGCTCAGTACCTCTTTTTTTTTCATAGTATGTTTTGTAGCTTTTTGGGGCCATAAAGCCCTAAGGTGGGAGTAATGTAATGACCCGTAAATTTCAAGGAATTTTTTTTCATAAATACTTTGTAATTTTACGAGTCTGTGGCTCTTGACGGTACATGATTCCGAGGCCCAGTGTGCCTGGAATCAATTTTCGAAGTTTTTTTCATGTACGTTCAGTAAAAGTACGTTCTGGTTTTTCTATCTTTTGAACCAGTGCATAGAATTGAAATCTGAGGACACCAATGAACTCGCAGTGCTAGTAATTTCTTAAGGGGACCTTTACCGTAGTTGTGTTTTATGCGGGTTGAATGTTAAAAATTGGGGTTTAATTAAGAAGTTAAATAAAATTTTGTTGAACAATTTTATATATCTATGGAAGTTATTTCCTCCCATGGGAAGTTATTGGGGGGCCCATACCCACCCAACATACCATGTGGTAATATTTTAGAGGTGGGGCCCACACGATCCCCAACCTTTCATCTACCATAACTCTCTTCAAACCCCCCCAATTAACTCTTCTCCTTTATTGTGACAACCCCCAATTAATTATGGGAACTCTTCCTCTCCCTCTCTCTCTCTCTTTAATTTTGACAACCCCCATTTAATAAGGTGGAACCCCTCCACCTCCCACCTATGCCAACTCTTCTAATTAATGGGTTGATCTGCTCAATTAAATAATTATATGTGGTATCATGAATCCTTTTGAAATATTTTCAATTTCATGGCACCAATATAATTATAGAGAGCCTATTTTTTCTTTTGAGGCTTGGCTATTATTCAGAAAGGCTTGGAAGAATACACTGTTCTTCTTTCTATGTAGAACAACTCTGATGAAAAACGCGAAGAATGCTCCACGACTCGAAGGACATGAAGTGACCTCTCCTATTTTTCCTCTTCCTCCATGCCAAGAGAGAAGACACCACTCGCGGGAAGCGTCGCCTATGTCAAAGACTTCCTCAAACATTGACGGGATGACACCGTTCTACCATGACGCCGTCTTCTGTGATGCCGACTACCGCGACGGTGGTCTTCCATGGCACATTGACGAATGAACCACAAACATGAGGTAGAGGGATTATGTTCAATTTTTATGGATTAAAATTTTTCCTCATCCATTGTTAAATATCTTTGTTTGTCTCCGGCCTATTGCTATCACCTAACGCGGAGGGTGTGTGCTGAAGGAACACGGCCCAACGACCCTCCGATGGATCGTGATTATTATTTTTTTGGAATCGGCGACCTGAGAGAGAATGCGGAAGATGCCGAAAGTGCAAGGGCCGTCATCGCACACGCAAAGAAAATCTGCGGCCAAGCGGGCCGTGGCGGAGGAAGCACGGAGCCGTCACGCCGGGCCGGGGACGCGGAGCCGCGGCCAGGGCAGGCCGCGGTGGAGGAAGCCGGCGTCGCCGCACCGGCTATACGGAAGGAACCATTACCCGCTTCGGCAGATGAACAGGCTGGCCCATCGGCCGACCGGGCAGAGGATAGCCGCGGGGCCAGGAGGGCGCCACGCCGGACGAACCGTGGCCCGCCTGTGCGGGCTACTTGCACCGAGAAGGTCGGTTGGCTTCGGCTGGCCGGTTAGAGAGGGCGATGCCAGGCCGGGCCAGGCCACGCTGTGCCAAGCTGGGCTATGCCTGGCCGGGCTGGGCTGCGCCAGGCCGGGTCGGGCCGCGCCCTCTCGGGCCTGGCCACACCCTCCCGGGTCGGGCCACACCCTCTCGGACCGGGCCGCGCCACTTTAGGTCGGGTCGTGCCTACCTTCAGGCCGGACCGTGCCTTCAACCAGGCCGGGTAAAATTTCTTTAGGCCGGGCCGACACCCCATGTGGGGTTGGACCCGCTGAATCAGGTCGGACCGACCCGCCTGCCCACTGGGCCTAACGAGCCGGGCCCGTACGCTTAAATGCGAATATCTTCACGACCGTGCGTCCGATCGACGCACTTTCCATAGTACTGGGACCCTCCCGATGAGGCAGTCATTTTGGGATACTCTAAGTCAGTTTTGGACGACTTTGGAAAAACGGCCGCATTGGTTCGAAACTGAAACCATCTGGGTCGTCGGAGCGGAAACACTTATAACATAAGGACCGAACGTCCGATTGATGTGCCGTCAACTTCATTGGATTACTCTTGATGAGGAAGACCTTTTGGCACACTCCACACAAGATTCGAATGTGTGTTGATTATGGTCGGGTTGTATTGTACCCGAAATCCAACCGGGCCCCAGGAACGGAAATGCTAAGAACTCACAGACCGGGAGTCCGATTGACGCGCCATCTATTGCGTTGAGACCCCTATGACAAGGAGGTCACATGAGATACTTCCACGTGAGATTAAGTGACACTTTTAAGTAAAGACCTATAGCTCATAGAGTGGATCCTCCCAGAGATGAGAGTACTGATTATAGAGACCTTGTAGCTGGTTGAGACCTGATGACTGCTTGTCCGATTCGATCTGTAGTGACTTGAATAGACTAGTGGGGAGCTCTACTATGTTGGGGCGATAGACCCATGGCGGAGGAGTGCTACTGTGTTGGGGTGGTAGACCCACGGTACTCGACAGGAGGAGTACCTCTGTAGTCTATTAGGGGGTGCGCTACTGTGTTGGGGTGGCAGACCCATGGCGGGAAGCACTACTGTGTTGGGGCGACATACCTGTGGTACTCGACAGGAGGAGTACCTCAGTAGTCTAAGGTTAGTGAGTAGCACCTCGGAGTCGTGACAGGACTATTGTGCTCGACAGAGGAGGAGTTCTCCAACAGCCGTGTTTTCGACATTGTGAATAAAAATCCTGGTTTGAGCTGATTCAATGACCTTTGTGTTTGTCTCATGATTGAGATGAGTAACTTGATAACTTAGGTATATGTATGGGAATATACCTAAGTAAAAGTTTATCTGTTGATATATTTCTTTGTGGTTTATCCTTGCTGGATTTTGTGAGACCATGAGGGTCTCGAGGTCCCTACTGAGTATCGTTATACTCACCCTACACGGGTTATGCCTGCACCTCGTTATGTTGGATGGAGAAGACGGACATCACTGACCCAGGTAAAGTGAACGAGGACTGGACGGTACCCAGAGGTGGACACTCGGTGTGACAACACATGGATATGACCAATAGGTACGAAGTGTTGGGGAGGACATCTGTACCTACCCTTCAGGTAGGAACCTAGAAGACGATCCAGGAGCTGCTTCACCATTCAGCTGTTCTCTTTTCAGTTGTACTTTCTTTCAGTTGTAGTTGTACCTTTCTTTTGGGCTTGTATTTCTAGACCCTTTGTATTTTCAACACACATGTTATATTTCTTTACTTAGAGTTTACTTCTGCTTGATCTCTGGTTGTGTGAGTTTATGTTTAATAAAATCAATTCATTCCCAGTTAAAGGGATTTACGCCTTTGGTTCTAGTCTCCATCCCTTGTCCTATGGAAGGCGAGCTTGGGGTATTTATGACACGGGCCCCAGGGGAAGGTTTGTGACATGGATATTACTGCTTTATGAGAATTCATGCCTTTCTCAGATGATTGATTCTATGGAAAGAACCTTCCTTGAAGACATGCCTATTATGAGGGAATTCACTGAGGCATTTCTAGAGGAATTGTCAAGACTTCCTACTAGTAGATATGTTTAATTCGTTATTGATCTTTTACTTAGGGAATTTCCAATATTCAAGACTCCATATGGAATGGATGATATAAAGCTTGTGGATCTATATAAAAATTTATAGGATAATCTCGATAAAGGGTTTATACACCTATGTGAATCGCCATTGGATGCACTAGTCCTCTTTGTAAAGAAGAAGGATAGCTCAATGCGCCTTTTCATTGATTATCGTGATGTCAAAAAAATCACAATAAATAAAATATATCCTCTTCCAAAAATTGATGACTTTTTTTATCAACTATGTAGAGAACAATACTTCTCCAAGATGGATCTACAGTCGAGATATTACCAAGTTATGGTGAATAATGATGTTATCCTGAAGACTAATTTTCATACAAGGTACAGGCCTTATGAATTCATAGTAATTCCATTTGGAATCACTAATTTTTATAAAATATACATGGAATTGATGAATAGAATCTTTAGAGATTACCTCAAAAAAAATTTGGTAGTCATTATAGATGATATTATAATACAATCCAAAACTAAGGTGGAGCATGAGGAGCATCTGAGCACAGTGTTAGAGACCTTGTTAAACTAGAAGCTCTATGAAAAGTACCACAACTATGTTTTTCGGTGGAAGTAAGTCTTATTATTGGGTCATATCATCACAAAAAATGGGATATATATGGATCTTTCCCAAACATAAGAAATTTAGGGATGGATGAGGCTGATATCTCTAATGGATATCCATATATTCCTGGGGTTACCTGGATATTATCCCTTATTTGTGGGAAATTTATCATGTTTTTTAAACCCTCTTACCATGACAACTCAGAAGGGAGTAATGTTTTGATGGAATTATGAATGTGAAGAAAACATCATGGAGTTGAAGAAGAGTATTATCACTGACCTCGTGCTCACACTACGCAAAAGTGGGGAGCTTTTTGTAATCTTCATTAATGCTTTTATGAAGGGAATGGGATGTGTGTTTATGAAAAATAGACAAATAAATTTCATATGACTCAATGTAGTTGAAAATTCAGTTGGAAAACTATCCCATGCATAATCTGGAGATAGCATCTGTGATCTTTGCGTTGAAAATCTAGCAGCGTTATCTCCTTTTAGAGAAGTGTGAAATATAAATGGATCACAAAAGACTCAAATATATATTCACACAGAAAGAGATGAATATTCATCAATGAAGATGGTTAGATCTCATCAAGGATTATGACTGCTCAATCCCTTACCACCCTGGGAAACAAAAAAGGTGGCAGATTCTCTACGTTGAAATGAACTAGAAACTCTATAATTTATGAGGATTGAAAATGATCCAATATTCTTAGATTTGATGAATATGGACTTGGGATTCATAAATAATGGAATGCCTGCAATCCTTTCACAAATGATTTCTCAACCATCTCTTTTGGAAAGGTTAAATGATTCTTGAAAAGATGATGTGGGAATTCAGAAGAAATTGAAAACTATCAGAAATGGGAAATCCTCAGAGTTCAATATTATTGAATAAAGAATTGTGAGATTTGGTTCAAGACTATGTGTTCCATAAAATCCAAAGTTAAAGAAAGAAATTTTGGATGATGCAAATAGTTCAAATTTCTCCATTCACCCAAGAAACCTAAAGATGTATCAAGATATCTATGAGCACTATTGGTGGGATAACATGAAGAATGAGATATCCAAATAATCATTAATGTTCCTGGTATGTTATTAAGTGAAGGATGAGAGGAAAAAGTCTAAGGGGATGATGCAACCATTATCCATACCAACATGGAAATGAAAAAACATCTGAAAGTGCGGCCGATTGTTGCCTATCGACCGTTCAAAGTTCTGGTGCTCTGCTAATGTGTATAGCATCACTCGGGTCGAATCCTCGGTGATGGTACTTCGTAATAGTCGATTGTTTTTAGTTGATTGTATTTTGATTAGGGGGGTTTGTTTGCAGAGCTTAATTGAAATGATTTATGGATGATGTTTGATTTACCAAATTGATAAAGATTGGGGTGAGTTCATCATTGGGGAGTTAAGCATGTGATATCCTTGAGCCTTACTTTGTATTGCATTAAATTAACACCCATGTCATAAGTTGACGTTGATTGGAATTCCTAAGTGTGAAGGCTTTAATCCAAGCCTTAACTTAACTTAGGGTTCTAATCTCAATCAAAACTTATTTATGGTAGTGTATTTATGGTTCCAATAATCCATGGAAACCACTTGTTAAACAAAACATATCATTAATCCATGACATATTAAATTTAACATACACAATATTAATTTAAAGAATACTCATCGAGCAAAACTCTCAATCAATTAACATCCCCAAATTATAACTCACCCCAATGAGAGATTTACTCAGCCATTTGGATGTTTAATAATCTGGTAATATATGTTTATGGTGATGAATTATAAAGAGAAGAAAAAGAAAGGGACAAGATAAGAGTAGTGTGCCGAACACACACACGAAATAATTTAAGAATCAAAAATGGAATTTCGATTGAATGAGGAATCTTAAGAAGGGAATGGGATTGAACTGAATTTAAACTATTTTAAGAACATTAATTTCAAAATACAGAAGGTGGAAGAGAATAAGAGATATTGAAGAAGTAACTTGCATTAAAACAGAATTACAAAGAAAGAGAATTACAAGATTACAAAAATGAAGAACTCAAAAGTAAGTGAAAAGAAAGAGAGGAGGAAAGGTCTCTCAAGTGAAAACTTGAGTATGGCAGGTCCTCCCAAGCCTTTGGCAAAGCTTTGGTCGTGCCAATGTGATCTCCTCTCTTCTGAAATGCCAACCCCTCTCAAGGAGAGAAGGGAAGAGTATTTATAGCCCAAGGAGTGGACTGTTTGCATTCCCAATCTGTCCCTCCACTTGCATCGCCAATTTGGCAATTCGGACAGCCGAATCTTCACATATCTTCTTCTTCAAAGTTGTAGGAAATAATATTTGCCGACTACTCTCAAAATTAGGAGTCATTTGGACGTAAGGATAAAAGGTTATGGCCGGTTGAATAAACAAACTTAAACTGTCCATTTCAATCCAGTCTTTTTGAAGTCCATAATGTTAAAGGGTTTTTGAATATTAAGATGCCTTCAAATCCGAATGGTTTCTTCAACAAAGTCGGCCGACTACATCCCCTATTTCACACTGCAAAATCTCAGCTCGCTGGGAGGATTACATCAGGAGATATGTCATGCATACTATACTGATTTTCATTCTCGGCCAGAATGGTGGGCTGGACTTCAAAGATTCATTTGGGCCCCTTGTACTTGGATTTGGGCCATGAAATTTTTATCCAAGATGAAATGTAGTGTCCCCAGAATTATGGTGGAGAGTTAAGGTTTATGAACTTCTGGATGGAGCCCAGTAAATCAATCTTCATGAATAGTCCAGTTTCTTCACAGATTCTTTGGTCTTGTTTGTGAGGACCATATGACCATTCAAATGGCAGAATTGGATCATGGTTCCTTCTAATGAAATGTTGTATATTGAATTTAGAATCCTACAAAACAAGAACCACACAATTTGGATCAGTATAGTGATAGTTATATTTAAAACATTAAACTGAGTCAATTTGACTACTTCTAAAAATGCTCAAATATTATACTTAATATTAAAACATTAATATTTCACACAAATTATGCACATTTCATATAAAATAAGTAAAGGGGGAATATAATAAGTTGTGAAAATATTAATAACATCAACTCCCCCACACTTAGATTTGTGTGTGTCCTCATGTGCAACAAATATAAAAACATGACAAAATCATTTTCACTCACCAACAAATATTAAAATTTTGTTTTCTCCAATCAGGGGAGGTTTAGAATATTTCACTCATCCATATTGAATTCCATCACAAATTTGGTTCACAATAATGCATCAGAAACAATTCATTTTTTCATGTTCAAGGTTTGAATTGGAAAATGTAGGCACTCAAAACTTACTCCTCTCAAGATGATAAAAATGTATTTTAGGAGGTTCACTCATTCACCAACAAAAAGTGAAAATCAAGAGTTTGTAAGAGCTCTCAGCTTCCATTCCCAAATCTAATGTGTACAAGAATCAAGAGGTCTTTTAAGGGGTTTTTCAGTGGCTATGGGACGGTATGTATATAATGTCCAAAGGAAAAGATGGGATAAAAACACCAACATGGAAAAATCAATGCACATTTTTTTGAAATTTGATTTGAAAGGAAATAGAAACACATATTTACAAGGGCATGAATGTGTGATGAATGAAAAGTGACGGAGATAGAAAATGGAATAGGGTGAGATGATGGAATATGTACAACATGGAAGACTTCCAATAATGACACAATACAAGATGATTCAAGTGTTCTTTTTTTTTCTTTTTTTTGCTTTTTTTTTCGAAAGTTGTGCTTGAAACAAGTCTCACAGTCATCTCCCAACCCATGTTTGATCTTCTCATGGAACTAATTTTAGTAGTTATAACACGATCAAAGGTTGAGGATGAATGATTTTTGACCCACCCAAGACACAACCCATTCCTTTTTTTTCAATTTTTTTTAATATAAATTTTTTTCATTTTTTTTTGAACACTTTTCAATGACTTTTGTACAAATGACAATTACACATATACACCCCAAAGCTCACAGAATTACAACATCTCCCCCACACTTGAATGGATGCTTGCCCTCAAGCATATGATGACACATTGGAAATCAATGAAAGTACGCCCAAAAATGAAGTCCATTCCCCCCACACTGAAATTTCAATAAATTGTACAATGAAAATCCATGAAGATGTTGGGTGGGACAAGGTATTAGGCTTGTAATGTGGCTATCAAAAGAAAGGTTTTCATAGGCTCAAAGGGGCTTTCAAAAGTAGGATCAATGTAAGGGTAACGGGAGGCTATTTGGCTATTCTGATTCTCATGTGGCTTAGAAAATGCCTCTATCATATTAATGCATACAAAAGATGGAAATTCATCTCGAAGGTCCACAAACTCAAGACTCACAATCAGTGGTGAAGACACACAATGAAAAAGATGGCCATAGATGACCTTGGCATGAAGGCTAATGTTATTCCTCACGGTAGGGGAGAATCATTTTCCACTAAAAATTGTTCATTCAAAATGTTTGTTATTGACACAAAATTGTTTACCCAAGTTTGAGATAAAAATTCAATATATTTGAGTTTAAAACAAGCCTTTTGACTCCCCAAAATGGTTAGACAAAATTTCAAAACTAGATGGTGAGTAAGCATGACTCTTTTTTTGTAATTTTTTTAAGTAATTGTGTTTTTTGTTTTTTTTTTAGTTTTTAAGGTTTTTTTTTAAAATACACACCCACACAAGAAAGATAAAAAGAAAGGGTTTGATGAATAAAGTGGTAACAAAATGAAAGAGAGAGGAAGAAGAAGAAAGAGGTAGAGAGAGGAAGAGATAGAGAGAGAGTTAAAGGGAAAGAGGTGCCCCCTGGTTTGGATTTGGTGGGTCACCATTTCCATCTAGTGGTGGGTCAATGGAAGTCGATGTGGAACCTGAAGTGAATGGCCTCTCATGGTGATGCTTTAACCGGTGTCCATTTACCGTGAATGTTCTTTTTGAAGAAGGGTCTTCGACTTGCACTGCACCAAATGGGTAAACATTAGTAATAATAAAAGGTCCATCCCAACGAGAATTGAGCTTACCTGGGTGAAGTCGAAATCGAGAATTGAAGAGCATTACCTTTTCACCTTCATGAAATACCTTTCGAAGAATGTACTTGTCATGGAGTGACTTTGCCTTTTCTTTGTAGAGAATGGAGTTCTCATACGAATCGAGTCGAAGCTCCTCCAATTCAGTCAACTGCAACAATCTTTCTTCACCAGATTTTTCACAATCAAAATTACATGTTTTGACAGCCCAAAATGACTTATGTTGGATTTCAACTGGTAAATGACAGGCTTTACCAAATACTAGCCTAAATGGAGACATCCCAATGGGTGTCTTATAGGCTGTTCGATAGGCCCAAAGTGCTTCACCAAGTCTATCGGGCCAGTCTTTTCTTGTGGGCTTAACAATTCTTTCAAGCACTCTTTTCACTTCTCTATTAGAAAGTTCAGCCATTCCATTTGTTTGAGGGTGATATGCAGTAGATGTTTTATGTACAACCCCATTCTTTTTCAAAAGTGACTCCATGGTTCTATTACAGAAATGAGTTCCTAAGTCACTTATCAAAGCACGTGGTGTTCCGAATCGATGGAAGATATGGGTTTTGAGGAACTCACTCACAGTTTGAGCATCATCTTTCCTAGTGGGTTTGGCCTCGACCCACCTAGAAACATAGTCAACAGCAAGGAGAATGTAGGATAATCCATTGGAAGGGGGAAAAGGTCCCATGAAATTGATGCCCCAAACATCGAAAAGATCACAGAAGATTAATGGCTTTTGAGGCATTTCGTTTCTTTTGGAAATTGTGCCAAACTTTTGGCAAGTGGGACATGATTGACAGAACTCGTGTGAGTCCTTGAAGAGTGAAGGCCAAAAGAATCCAGAATCTAGGACCTTTCGAGAAGTCCTTTGTGGTCCAAAGTGGCCACCTCCAGGCATTGAGTGGCAGAATTCCAAGATAGAGGATTGTTCAGTTTCATCAACACATCTCTTAATTACCATGTCAGCCCCAGTTTTCCAAAGTTTATTATCTTCCCAAAAATAATGCTTTGAATCACTTTTCATCTTTTCTTTTTGTTATTTTGAAAAATATTCAGGGAAAACACCAGAAACCAAGTAATTGACAATTGGGGCATACCATGGTAACTTTGGAGTGAGAGATGAGAGGTGTTCAGTTGGAAATTCAGGATCAATTATTTCAGAATGAGAAGAATTAGAAATTCTACTCAGGTGGTCAGCCACAGGGTTTTCTTTTCCAGGTTTATCTTTTATCACAAGGTCAAACTCTTGGAGCATTAAAATCCATCTTATTAGCCTTGGTTTGGAATCACTTTTCTTAAGTAAGAACTTTAATGCTGAGTGGTCCGTGAAGATGATGATTTTGGCACCTAAGAGATAGGGACGGAATTTATCCAAGGCAAAAACCACAGCTAAAAGTTCTTTTTCAGTCACAGTGTAGTGTGATTGAGTTTCATCCAATGTTTTTGAGGCATAAAAGATGACATGAGGAATGTTTTCTCTTCTTTGACCAAGAACAGCCCCAATGGCCCTATCAGAAGAATCACACATCAATTCAAATGGTAAGGACCAATCTGGGGGTTGGATTGTTGGAGCAGATGTGAGAGCAGATTTGAGTTCAATGAAGGCTCTCTTTCAAGCCTCATCAAAATTGAATGTGACATCATTTTGAAGTAAACAAGTGAGTGGGAGGGAAATCTTGCTGAAGTTCTGAATGAATCGCCGATAGAAACCGGCATGACCAAGGAAGGACCGAATTTCTCGAACTGATTTGGGTTCAGGAAGTGATTGGATCACCTCAATTTTGGCTGGATCAACTTGGATACCCTCTTGAGAAATTATGTGCCCTAGAACAATCCCATTTGAAACCATGAAGTGACATTTTTCAAAATTCAGCACAAGGTTGCACTTGACACACTTTTGAAGGACCAAAGAGAGTGAATGTAAGCAAGATTCAAATGACTCGCCATAAATGGTAAAGTCATCCATGAATACCTCCATGCAATTCTCAATGAATTCAGAAAAGATACTCATCATACACTGCTGGAATGTTGCAGGAGAATTACAAAGGCCAAAAGGCATTCGCCTATAGGCATAGGTTCCAAAGGGGCAAGTGAATGTGGTCTTTTCTTGGTCTTGAGGTGCGATTGGAATTTGGAAGTAGCCGGTGTAACCATCAAGAAAGCAATAGTGTGACTTTCCAGCCAATCTCTCAAGCATTTGGTCAAGGAAAGGAAGTGGGTAGTGATCTTTTCGTGTTTCAGCATTCAATTTGCGATAATCGATGCACACACGCCATTTGTTTTTCACCCGAGTTGTGACCACTTCTCCATGTTCATTTGTGACAACTGTTATCCCGCCCTTCTTAGGAACGACTTGAATTGGACTAACCCATTCACTATCAGAAATTGGGTAGATAATACCAGCTTGAAGAAGCTTGGTAATCTCTTCCCTAATTACCTCAAGTATGAGTGGATTGAGTCTTCTTTGAGGTTGCCTAATTGGTTTGGATGACTCCTCTAGATGGATGTGATGCATGCAAAGGGCAGGGTTGATTCCTGGAATATCATCTAGGGTCCAACCTAAGGCATTTTTGTTTTCCTCTAACACTTGAACAAGTTGGGACTCCTCAGTTTCAGAAAGTGCAGCAGAGATAATGACAGGGTAGGAGGGATCATGGAAAAGGAATGCATACTTGAGGTGTGAAGGAAGTGGTTTTAGATCAGTTTCAGCCTTGATTGGAGAGCTAGACAATTTAGGAGTAGGAGAAGGGATTCTAGATGGGTTTGGATCATTTTCCTCAACACTGTCCAAGGTGGAGCAGTAGAGATCAGAGTTGATGTGGGATTCAAGAGAGTTTTCAAGTTCCTCTAGATTGATGGAGTCTATGAATGAGAGGTCCACATAAACATCACCATTTATGACTTTGTTAATCATGGTGCAGATTTCACAAGATCCTTTATCATTAGAACATGAAGAACGTGGTGGATTGGGGTTCGATTGAATCTTAGAAGTGTCCTCAAAAGCATGGATTGAGAATGCAGAGTGATCCTCAGATGGGTATCGCATGGCTTGGAAAATGTTGAACTTGACCAGTTGGTCACCGAATTCCATGGATAAGATGCCTGAGTGGACATCAATTTTGGTTCTCACAGTCATGAGGAATGGTCTTCCTAGAATTAGGGGAGATCGAGAAGAGGTCGTCTCACCTTCCATGTCAAGGACATAGAAATCAGCTGGGAAGATAATATCATTGACCCGAACAAGAACATCCTCAATTATCCCCTCAGGACTGGCAGTGCTTCGATTGGCTAATTGAATGACAATACCTGTTGGGTGCAAGGGACCTAGACCAAGGTTGGAGAAAATGGATTTGGGCATGACATTAATTGAGGCTCCTAGGTCTATGAGTGCATCATCAAAGTTGGAACTCCCTATTTGACATGGAACCGTGAAGGTCCCTGGATCTTTGCACTTCATGGGAATGGACTATTGAGTTGAAACATTTTCAATGTTCCTAAGTTGCCTCTTATGGGTGCACAATTCCTTAAGAAACTTGGCATACTTAGGGATTTGTTTGATGGCATCTAAGAGGGGGATGTTCACTTCAACACGTCTAAACATGTCAAGCATTTCAGGATCAGGTTCAAAGGACTTCTTAGGCTTGGAGATGGCTTGAGGAAAAGGAATTGGGTTCCTAAGTGGAATGGAAGAAGGTGAAGGAGTGGATTCAAGTTCCTTTTCCAGCTTTTTGTTCTTTTCATTTTCTAGATCAACATCGAAAGGGGGGTTTTAGGATTTATCTTGAGGCATAGAAAGTTGCTTTCCTGATCTAAGTGCAATTGCACTTACATTACCCTTGGGGTTGGGTAATGGTTGAGCTGGGAGTTGGGATGAATTGGATGGTTGTTGCTGGCTAAGGTGGGATGCAAGTTGACCTATTTGGGTTTCAATGTTCTTTAGGCTAGAACGGGTGAAGGAAGCATGATCTTCTACAGCACTTTCCCATGGTTGTTTAGAAGAAGAGGCATGTCCCAAATTGGGTTGGCCTTGATTTTGGTTCTTGGGAAAGCGATTGTATTGGGTGGGGAATTGGGAAGGCTCGTTAGGATAGTGGAATCCAGGAGGAGGATTGTTCCTTTGAGGTTGAGGAACAAAAGGATAAGGTTGATGGAAGTTACCACCACCTTGACCATATTGGAATTGGTTTGGGTTTTGAGGAGGGAATTGAGGAGGATGAGAAATGGGATTACCATACCTCAGAGGTGGGTTAAAGGTAGAAGAGAAGGGCTCAGAGTGGGGTTGGTTGAAGTTTCTAACAAACTGACCTGATTGTTGAGGGTTGAAGTTTCGCTGGGCATATGCCGCATTGAGCTCCATTGGACTAGATGAATCAGATGGATCATCTTGAAGTTGTGGACATGTGTCAGTTGGATGAGATGGAGAGTTGCAGATTCCACAATTCTTGATAGGTCCAGGGAATAGTGACTGTGGAGAAGATGAGGTTGGGGCTTTGGTAGCCACCGCTAGTTGATGCACAAGACCTGTAAGTTCACTCATCCACTCAGTCAACTTGTTGGGCTCTATGGATTGATTATCTTGGGCTTGTTTCACTTGAGCATGTGCTCGAGTATGGAATTGATGCGTGTTTGCAGCCATGTTGCTTATGAGTTCTCTTGCAGCTGCAGGAGTTTTATCAACAAGAGCACCGCCACTTGCGGCATCAATGAGAGTTCGCTCCATAGCCAATAACCCCTCATAGAAGTATTGGATCAGGAGTTGGTCAGGGATTTGATGGTGTGGACAAGTTGCCACAAGCTTTTTGAACCTCTCCCAATACTCATGGAGTGATTCATTAGGGAATTGACGGATGCCGCTTATTTCCTTTCGGATAGAAGCTGTTCGGGAAGCGGGAAAGAACTTCTCAAGGAAAAGTCTCTTCATGTCAACCCATGAGTTTATGGAACCAGGTGGGAGGTAGTAGAGCCAAGACTTGGCAGAATCTGCTAGGGAAAAGGGGAAAGCTCTAAGCTTGATTTGTTCTTCAGAAACCCCTTGAGGTTTCATGGTTGAGCAGACCACTTGGAACTCTTTGAGGTGAAGATGAGGATCCTCACCAGCTAGACCATGGAAATGAGGAAGAAGATGAATCAAACCCGACTTGAGTTCAAAGTCAGCCTCTATGTTTGGATATTGAATACCAAGAGGTTGGTAATTCATATCAGGGGCAACAAGTTCTTTCAATGTTTGTTCCCTAGGATTGGCCATATCTAATTCAATTGGTTGAATGAGGACTGGTTCTTGAATTATTTGAGTATCTCTTATGTTCCTCCTAAGTTGGCGAAGTGTTCGCTCAATTTCAATGTCAAACAAATCTGAGGGATTGTTTGGAAGGCTACGGGGCATTCAGAGAGATTTTGGAAGAAAGTGGAAGACGGGTTTTTCTTTGTATTTTTTTCAGTTTATGATTTTTAAGAGGAAGACGGGTTTTTCTTTGTGTTTTTTTTCAATTTTTTTAAACTTTTGTATTTTTTTGGGTTTTTTTTACAATAACCAGAAACTAATGACTTCTTAAAGCACCATCCCCGGCAACGGCGCCATTTGAAAGTGCGGCCGATTGTCGCCTATCGACCGTTCAAAGTTCTGGTGCTCTGCTAATGTGTATAGCAGCACTCGGGTCGAATCCTCGGTGATGGTACTTCGTAATAGTCGATTGTTTTTAGTTGATTGTATTTTGATTAGGGGGGTTTGTTTGCAGAGCTTAATTGAAATGATTTATGGATGATGTTTGATTTACCAAATTGATAAAGATTGGTGTGAGTTCATCATTGGGGAGTTAAGCATGTGATATCCTTGAGCCTTACTTTGTATTGCATTAAATTAACACCCATGTCATAAGTTGACGTTGATTGGAATTCCTAAGTGTGAAGGCTTTAATCCAAGCCTTAACTTAACTTAGGGTTCTAATCTCAATCAAAACTTATTTATGGTAGTGTATTTATGGTTCCAATAATCCATGGAAACCACTTGTTAAACAAAACATATCATTAATCCATGACATATTAAGTTTAACATACACAATATTAATTTAAAGAATACTCATCGAGCAAAACTCTCAATCAATTAACATCCCCAAATTATAACTCACCCCAATGAGAGATTTACTCAGCCATTTGGATGTTTAATAATCTGGTAATATATGTTTATGGTGATGAATTATAAAGAGAAGAAAAAGAAAGGGACAAGATAAGAGTAGTGTGCCGAACACACACACGAAATAATTTAAGAATCAAAAATGGAATTTCGATTGAATGAGGAAGCTTAAGAAGGGAATGGGATTGAACTGAATTTAAACTATTTTAAGAACATTAATTTTAAAATACAGAAGGTGGAAGAGAATAAGAGATATTGAAGAAGTAACTTGCATTAAAACAGAATTACAAAGAAAGAGAATTACAAGATTACAAAAATGAAGAACTCAAAAGTAAGTGAAAAGAAAGAGAGGAGGAAAGGTCTCTCAAGTGAAAACTTGAGTATGGCAGGTCCTCCCAAGCCTTTGGAAAAGCTTTGGTCGTGCCAATGTGATCTCCTCTCTTCTGAAATGCCAACCCCTCTCAAGGAGAGAAGGGAAGAGTATTTATAGCCCAAGGAGTGGACTGTTTGCATTCCCAATCTGTCCCTCCACTTGCATCGCCAATTTGGCAATTCAGACAGCCGAATCTTCACATATCGTCTTCTTCAAAGTTGTAGGAAATAATGTTTTCCGACTACTCTCAATATTTGGAGTCATTTGGACGTAAGGATAAAAAGTTATGGCCGGTTGAATAAACAAACTTAAACTGTCCATTTCAATCCAGTCTTTTTGAAGTCCATAATGTGAAAGGGTTTTTGAATATTAAGATGCCTTCAAATCCGAATGGTTTCTTCAACAAAGTCTGCCGCCTACATCTCCTCTTTCACACTGCAAAATCTCAGCTCTCTGGGATGATTACATCAGGAGATATGTCATGCATACTATACTGATTTTCATTCTCGGCCAGAATGGTGGGCTGGACTTCAAAGATTCATTTGGGCCCCTTGTACTTGGATTTGGGCCATGAAATTTTTATCCAAGATGAAATGTAGTGTCCCCCGAATTATGGTGGAGAGTTAAGGTTTTTGAACTTCTGGATGGAGCCCAGTAAATCAATCTTCATGAATAGTCCAGTTTCTTCACAGATTCATTGGTCTTGTTTGTGAGGACCATATGACCCTTCAAATGGCAGAATTGGATCATGGTTCCTTCTAATGAAATGTTGTATATTGAACGTAGAATCCTACAAAACAAGAACCACACAATTTGGATCAGTATAGTGATAGGTATAATTAAAACATTAAACTGACTCAATTTGACTACTTCTAAAAATGCTCAAATATTATACTTAATATTAAAACATTAATATTTCACACAAATTATGCACATTTCATATAAAATAAGTAAAGGGGGAATATAATAAGTTGTGAAAATATTAATAACATCAACATCACCATGGCCTTTTTCACCAGACTTATGAAGACATCCAAAAGAAACAATGTTATCTTGGTTATTGTGGATCATCTTACAAAGACAATACACTTCAGTACAATTTTAGTGGATTTATCATTGGATAAACTGGCATGGATATACATGAGAGAAGTGTTAAAGATGCATGTAGTACCTCTATCGATTATGTCTAATTGAGATCCAAGATTCACCTCTATGTTCTGGAAGAGTGTCCAATATGCTCTGAACACTAAGTTAAACTTTAGGATGGCTTATCACCCTCAAAATGATGGTCAATCCAAGTAGACTATCTAGAAACTTGGGTACAAGTTGAGATCTTTCTCAATAGACTTCAAAGGAGGAACGAACCACCATCATTATTGGATAGATTTCTCTTACATTAATAGATTCCAATCAAGCATCCAAATAGATCCTTGTAAATCCGTTTATAAGAAGAGGTGCAGAAAACCAGCTTGATGGGATGAATTTTGGGAATAGAAAATTCTATGTCCAGAAATTATTGAAGAAATAGTGGATAAGGTTAAGGCCATCTAGGTTCACATCAAAGGTTCCCTGAGTCAAAAAAAGAGTTATACCAACAATTGTCAATGAGAAAAAGTGGTTGATGTTGGAGACATGATATTCATTTTCATATCTCCACGTAAGAGAGTTAGGAGATTTGGGAATAAAGTAAATCTCAAACCTAGGTACATTGTCCCTTTTGAGATCTTTGATAGTATCGATGTAGTGCACTATTGACTAGCACTCCCATCGAACCTATCTCATGTCCATAATGTATTCCATGTATCATTATTAAAAAGTACATACTAGACACTTCACATGTACTCAATCCAAATGTTGTACCACTGGATAATGGACTCTCCTATGATGAGAATCTGGTGAAGATCTTAGATCGTAGAGAAAAAGTTATATGAAATTAGACGATTCCCCTTGTATAGGTGTTGTGGTGAAACCACAAGTTGGATGAAGTGATGTAGGAAATGGAGTAAGTGATGTGGTAGATTTAACCTCATCTATTTTAGTGTGGGAAAAGTAAATTTGGAGGGTAAAATTTCTTAAGGGGGGATGGTTGTAACAACCCAAATATTTATGAATAAAATTTCCTTTATTTTAATTAAATATCTTCTTGATATAGAAAACACATGCACTCTTTTTGTTTTATTATATCTAATTTGTTTTAAATAACCATAATTATCATTACCATTTGTAAAACAACCGTTGAGTAATGATAAAATGACAGGTATAAATATAGGGTTTTAAAAAATACTTTCAACACAAAAAAATGCTCCAATGGAATCGACCAGTAGGATCGTATCCTATGGAGCCCATTTATCATAGATTGTGAAGGATATTGAATTTTGGTTTTTCATTAGACCAATCCCAATATTATATCCAACAACTTAAGCATGAGAGAAACTGTTTATAAGAGAATATCAAGCTCAACCACATCACGGCTCAAACCATGTTCACCGAACACTCCCAAGAAATCCCCACTATCGCACACCTTACTCATAAAGTGTATGCCCGTGTAATGAAGATATATGTAACAAGATAATATAATTATGATAATATGCATTATTTTTTTATAGAAAAATTAATATTTTTTCATTTTATTTTTGTTGCTTTGTAAATGATTTTTGAAGAAAAAAATAGTATTTTTGGTTAATATGAAAATAAAATAAGGAAATATATTTTGATGAATTAATTTATTTTTTAATTAAATAATATTTTAATGAAATGTTATTATTAAATTATTTTTACTAAATATTAATTATCTTATAATTTTATGAAGTAAAATGTAGTTTTTATTACAGTTTGAAAACTATTTTTGTCAAAACCATTCAATTTTCAATAAATGATGGTTTTTATTTCAAAAGTAAAAATTAAAATATTTATAATATTTTTTAGATAAAATGAATATTTTTTTTTGAATCAAGACGTTGAAATTATCCAACGGTGGGTTTTTCATAATAATATGAGACATAAGAATTTTTAGGTAAAAATTAAATACTGTATAAATATATAATGTGTTTTATTACATCATAATGACCCAATAGTGATGTAATAAGAAACTATAAAAGGTTATTTAATCCAAATATATTATTTTTTACTTTTATATATATTAATATTATGTTTATTAGATTTATTTTATAAATCCTTCGTGAATCCTCTAAGATATATAAAATATTTTAAGATTTTTATATCTTTTCCTTAAAAGTGTGACTCACCTCCACATAAGCAAGAAATATATTTTAATATATTCGGCAATTATATTTATAAAATAATGTAAAAAACATCCCTTTACTATAATCCATGGTCAAAACTAGGGGATGGTTTGTGGTTTTGAATATTTTTGTGTGTAGAGTCCAAAACCAAAATAATAAAGAATTACCCCCACCTTCTCTATATAAACGCACCCAAGAAACTATTTATCTTCAAGAAATCTCTTTTAAGAACTATCACCCTCTTCCCAATACACTATAGAGTCCTCCCAAGAAATCCCTAACCTCCCAAGAAGCCTCTCTCAAGCCTTTGTGATCACATATCCAAGTAAGGGATCCATTCTTTTCTCTCTTCCCTTCACTTCAAGAACCATGTTTGAAATTAGATTTATTAATTTCAATTGGTTTTATATTAAAAATTTTATGAAAAATTTCCTACTATAAATTTAATGTTATTTCAATGAATTATCATTTATCTTCCCCCATTTGGACCCTTACCTAAGCCGTTACTATGCTGAAATTCCGTAAAGATCTCCCTCTGTCCTTTTTCTTCAAGAACCTCTTTTATGTCAGGACTTTTAATTTTTATTTTCTTGATTTGGGATATGTTATTACATAACTCATTATTTTTACATTTTATTTATACATTATGATATATTCCTTTCAATCCCATTCATCCCTACTATGATCCCTTAATCCCACCCGTTACAATGCCAAAATTCGGTAATAGATTTCCCTCTTCTCACTTCCATTCAAGAAATTATTTTATATTAGGTTCTAAATTCCATGTCATATTTTGGGATATTATATTACATGATCCCCTTACTGACCATATAATATATAAATGATGAGATAAAACATTTTTTCTCCTCATCAAATTTTACAAACTTCTATTTGACGTAATTATGCTGCCGAAATTGCACCACGATTTTCCATGCAAAAATCATCGTGTAGTGAATACAATACAAATTTCTCTATTAAGGGTATTAAAATTTATTCTCAGGTAATTATTTATTTGGTAATTACATGTATGTATTCCAAATTTATTTATTGGGTAATAACTTATTATGTTTAATGATTAAATTTTATATGATCTATGTGGCACACTTACGCATGAAATTAAATATTTATGAAGGGTGGACCCTGATATCCCTCCAATGAATTGGGTAATGTTTAGTATCATGACACTACACATGAAATGAGGGATTAATCATATTCTAATTCAAGTGAAATTAGGGTTTACTCTTTCAAATTAATGTGCAATGAGGGTGTACTAGTGTTAATCAGTGTACAATTAGCCTTGGCTCCTGATAATATCGTGTTCTATGTTATTGCCACATATCCTTGTTATGAATATCTTGTTATATCAGGACATTATGTTAATGTTTCTTTTTCTCTCCATTGATATTCCTATTTACTAACTTTTAGTTTCTTCTTCAATTTATACCTTGTTTATTCCCTTACTAGGCTTTATAGCTCACCATTTTCTTTTGTATGTCCTCCGGTTATCCCATGCATTACTAAGTACAAAGAAACGTTGTGGTCTTATTAAATAAGTTTTGGATAAAGATGTGTACTTCATGTTTTATATTGTTATGTAATGTTCCTAATCCCAAAATACACTAGACCTGTTCTTCTTTTGAGTTTTATTAACTGCATGTTTATATAAAAAATCATGAAAAAATATGAAATAAAGACCAGGGTTGTTAAAATGGCCATCTATTTTTTGAGGTTAGCACCCAATTTCTCTTGATTTTAAGCATAAAAAATGTCTTCCACTAAATAGAAAAATTTCATAGAATGGAAAATTTATTTCCAAGTTGTTTTTTACCTAAAGGAAAAGCTTCTCAGTGTTTCAGTGCTTCAATTTTCTAAGGAGGGTGTGATGTTTGAGTTGTTAAGTGAAAATTATTGTATGGTACTAGGATGTGTATTAATGGAGCATAAGGTGATGATATATTATGGGTATTGGGAGTTACATCCCAATTATCATAACTATGTCACCCATTATCTGGAGAAAGCGGCAGTAATGCTTTTTCTAATCTTATGATTGTATTACCACTTTAGTGAGTGATTAATGATTTTCATGGACCAAAAAACCCTAAAATATGTCTTCTCTCAGTGGAATGTAAATATTAAACAATGTAGGATGATGGAGTTTATAAAATATTATTTTTCTGAGATCTATTACACCTCATAAATGGGGTATTTGTTTGTTGATGTGTTGAGTTAGAATTCCCGAGGGGATGTGATTCACATGTCTAAAGATGTTGGGAAAGGGTTGGTAGATCTTGCAACAACGCAATTTGATGTGGGGGGAGCAGTGGTTGATGTTATCCTCATTATATGAATGTGGAGTCTTCCTGGATTCAATATATGGAAGAGTCTTAGTGGGGAGACTTAGATACATTGGTGATGCATGGCCTTGTTGACCATGGTGATGCTTTAGATAGATAGTCAAATTATGGTCAGAATATGGTGTTATTTCCAGAAAGGTTATTTCTACCGTTGGAAGTGCATGATGTATTTCTTAATTAGTTTCATAGTTCACCTTTAGAAGCACATCCCAGAGTTTACAAGATTTATCGTTCTTTGATATGATAGCTTTAGGGGCCTGGGAAGAAATGGTCGGTAGTAGAGTTTAGGGAAAATTGTGTGGTTTTTCAGTAAGTGAATGTGGAACACTGTGTTCCTAGAGGTTATTTGTATTCCCTGGATGTTCCCAAGGGGAAATAGAAATAAATCAGGATGTATTTCTTCACCAAGATACCCTAGGCTTAGGGGTGTTGTGATACAGTTGGGGTGATAGTTGACTGACTAAATAATTCAGCTCATTTTATGGTGATCCATGAGTTGAATGACATGGATTTATTGATGATGAGGTATGTGGATGATGTAAGTAGGCTTCATGGGGGTACCAAGTACCATCACCTCTGATCAGGATCCTCATTTTACCTCAAAATTCTAGAAGATATTACAACATTATTTTAGTTTCTTATTACAACTTAGCACCATTTTACAACCTTAGACAGATTGGAAGATGGAACGAAACATCCATAGTATGGAGGATATGTTGTGATCTTATGTATTTGACTTTTACAGATCGAGGGTAAGTCACCGGCCTCTGGTTGAGTTTTCATATGACCACAGCTACAACTCCTCTATTTTAATGGATCCATTTTAGGTATGATATTGGTGGTTGTTTCACTCTCAGTTGTGCTAGATGGAGGTTGAGGAGTCCACAGTTATTGGTCATGATGTAGTGTAGAGCATGATTGAGAAAATATAGTTTGTCTGAGAGAGGATAAGGGAGGAATAGTACCATCAGAGGTCCTATGTTTTTTGTTGGTAGATTCCACTAGAGTTTTATGTTGGATACAATGTGTTCTTGATGGTTTATCCTAAAATGGAGGAGCATAGGTTGGTATGTGGATAATCTTTCTCCCCAGTTAATCGGGCCTTTTGAGGTGTTGGTGCATATTGGTGTTGTGGAATATCACTTGGTAATTCCTCTATAGTTTGACAGGATCCATGAAACATTTCACATGTCTCAACTTTGTCAGTATCTTCAAGATGAATCTTAGATCATTGACTATGAAGAGTTAGATATTTAGTATGACATGATGTTCATGGAGCGACCGGTAGAGAACCAGAATCATCAAGATAATGGGTTGCATGGAAGAACCATTCCCTTGGTACACATTCTATAGAGGCATGATGTCCTATAAGATATTATTTAAGAGTGTGATATGTAGGTTTATTCCAAGTACGTAGAGTTGATTTGAGTTTGGATTTTTTGTATTTTTCTTAATGATGTGATTTTTAGATCATTTTTTTTTATGAGATGTGTTTGTTCTTTTGATAATGTTAAGATTGATAAAGATTTTTACATATAATGTTGGTGAAACCTGATTCATAAATAAGTAAAATTATAATATGTTACATTTAAATCTATATGGGAGAGTTAGTGGTGTAGTGACTTTGTTTTCAGATTGTACGACTTTGGAATATATTAATAAATATATTTTAATCCCATCACTAAGACGACATGAGATTCCAATAGCAGGTGTGATCAAAATTGATATTATAAAAATGTGAAATATATTAATTTCATGAGTGCATAATTTTCCTGAAATAGTAGAATAACTCTGAAATGAGGTCTTTAATAAAGAATATAAGACTATGGTTGAATCTAGAACATGGGTTTTACCCAAGGTGTGAACTATATTGGTCATTGCTAGAAGTTTGTTTGGAGAATTCATTATTAGATAATTTAATTAAAATAAATAATTAAATTTATTTATATTATTTTAATTTCTCACAGCCTAATTTTCTCTATTTATACCTCATTATAACATTTCTCTAGGTTTGTTCACATAAACTATATGATAATTGAGAAGTGAATTGATTGTTATTTGTTGTAAGATCAGATCGGACGATGACAGATGAACAGATCAAGGTGGATGTAGAAGTAGTGAACACGTTATTCACTAATAATTAATCTAAAATTGAGGTAGGATTGATCAATTTTTGTTTACACACTTGGATTAAATTCATGGTCATGGATTCTTATCTACTTATCTTTATTTTTTATTGATTTGTTCTTCGCATGAGCCCATCAAATTTATTTGTTCCATTTTAACAAATTTATATCTTCCATTACACCTGTTATCATCCTAGATACATCGATATTATAATCATTTTCCAAGAAATATTTTATAATCATGGATTAGCTTTGAGTATGTGTTTTCTTTATTCCCTCATCACATTATACACCTTTTCCCATAGGCTTACGGTTCATCAATTTCAGGGTAAGTTCAAGCATGACCGAACCCCCAGATTTGTGGCAGTTTTGAAAATGATGAAGGATGTTTAACTTGCAGATGGATTGAGACAAGTTGAAAATTTACTGTAAGACCATTGTGAATTCGATATCTATAGATACAACGAGAATATTGTGGCAGTAATTGGAATGATATGTGCAGGGTTTGGGTGGCCAGAAATCTGGCCACTGATGATGAATCGGGCATGGATGAACCTAGATCTAGGACCGACAATGTTGTTTGTGGAGGAAATAAAGGTGGAGGTAGCATAGTGAATCTCTTATATCATACCTATAATTATATGGAATACATGACTACATGGCATGTAGTCCTGGAACACATGTCGTGTAGTCCGCCTGACTGTGGCTCTAGGCTTTCTATGTGAAAAAATATCACATACTATGTCTACCCACCACAGGCCATGTGACCTTCTGCTGGAGACCCATTGTGTACTCTGGGAGTACACAAGCATTGTCATTTCTTGGTACATGGGCATGGCCTTATGTACACGGGAACAAGCTGATGTACATAGGCATGGGGTGGATAGACATAGCCAAGCCCTGGGTAGAAAGGACACACTGTGTACCCCCTATACACATCGTGTATACCCATAAGGATTTCTAGACCATGTACTAGTGATGACATGTCCAATATGAAAAGTGAGGTCACACGCCATGTGACCCCTGGTGCAAGTCAAATACTTTTCTTGGGAACATACAGTTTCCATATCTCCTTCATATGGACTCATATTTTTCCACACAAGTATAATTTCATGAGCATTTTATCAACATAGAATTCAATGGAATTATTTATAGTGACCTTAGGGATATTATGTGAGGTATTTAGAGAAAGAAACTTCTTTAGGATATGTTGGGTCAGTATAAATGATCAAGCGGTATCATCCGAGAGAGGTTGGGGTTCCCCCCCCCCAACAAACAATGGTTTCAGCCCCTGATACTCCATATGTTGGTTGAGTGGAATCCCCCCCACCCAATGGAACTAGTTTTTAGGTTATCTTCCCATTGAATGGAACCCCGTTAACACACCAAGTAATGGGTCCTCTCTCTATACTTTCCATGTTTCATCCATATCGTGTTAGAGTTTGGGACCTAACTTCTTTGATAGGCACCCTTATTATGTTCTAGTGCAGGTCCTCCATGATTTGTGTGGTATCCCCCTAAATCACTAGGGTGTGGTCCCTCCATTATTTCAGTGGCATCCCCCTGACTCACTAAGGATAAGTTCCTTTATCTATTTACTGAGTGGAATCCTTTTATTGTATAGGTAAATTAGGATAATTCTTCCCATTTTATATTATATCTTCTTGGAGATTTTCACCCTCCCCTATCCTATTGGAGGTGGTTTGTGGTTGTCGTTTCCTAGCCTTCTTCCGACCAGGCAGGCCTCAGTGAGTAAGGTTGTTAAAGAGTCGTATAATAAGAGTTCATTCCATGGAATGGTGTTTGTAGTTTTCCCCATATGAGTAATTGGTTTATTAATTAGAGAAATAGTGTGGATGTGTCTCAAGTGTGGATTTTAGGATTGGGAACATAGTGTTTGTGTGGCAGCCAATGTATCCATTCATTAGGACATTGACAACCTGTTATTCAAATCACCATACTAAGATATTGGATAAAAGTAAAAATGGTACATGCATATATTGGATTGAGTCCTTTGAATATCCTTGATCTATATAACCATATATGTGTTCTCATATTTTGATGATACGTATTGATCTGATTTAGAATGCCTCTATGAGGAAACTTACCTATGTTACTGATTCAGGATCATGATGATGATCCTAGGAGTGATGATCCCTTAGTTCAGGGGTCATACAATGAGGTGTTTTGTCACCGCAGGAAGGTAACCACACCCCCAATTGTTGAGTAGCAGATAGTACCATCAGGGAAGGCTGATGATGTGCATAGTTTTATCATGCTCTGTGAGATCCATCATCTAATACCATTGTGGTTAGGTGGTTATCCAGGTCCCCATGCAGTAGATTATTGGATTGGGTCAGTCATCTGAGACTTCGAGAATGTGCATACCCTAGCTGAACAAATGGTTACGCTGGAAACCAGTATTTTCCATGGAGTAATGGGGAATTGGTGGATTCTAGTCATGCGGAGTCATGATTATAAGATTATCTATTGGTGTGACTTCTATCATCTATTCCATGAGGATTAATACCCTTTGTTCTTTCACTCAGTTCATATTCACGAGCTTCTAGAGATGAAATAGGGTGGTGCGGTGGTTACTGAGTATGTCATGAGGATCACTGACTATATGGGGTATTCCCTCAATATAGTATGTGATGGTAACTTTCAAGCATGAACGTTTTAGAATGGTATCTAGAGATACATTCCTTTCAGTGTGGTCCCATTTTACAATTCCACCCATGCTAACATTCTAGATCAGGATCTAGTGATGGAGAGATTCCTATATGAGGGACGGAAGGAATCTGGAGATGTAAGTGGGTGTCATGGGGCTGAGCTATCTATAGTAGCTAGTAGGTGACAGTCAGTAGGATCTTGGAGCATGAGACCTCTTTATGGTCGAACCTCGTCATGTGGACATGGGGGATAAGGATTATGTAAATGTTCTTGTTTGGTCAGAGAGGGGAGATGTTATGTTTGTGATGGGTGAGGTCAGGTGGATAGAAATTTCCTAACCCATCATGTTGGGGAGGGTATATAGGTAGTAGATGAACCACCACAACAGAGGTAGGGTCATGATCAAGGATCCCCTAGGCTGGGCCAAGTTTCCCTGTAAGGATCTGGTGATGGAAAAGGATTAGGAAAAGATATAGAGGGAGAATCTTTTAAAGGGGGAAATGCTAAAATATTCTACCCCCACCCCCACTATGTGGTCCATGCTATGCTCACGGAGCTGGTGGTTGGGTTCATGCGTAGTTGCTATCTATGGAGGGCTCTGAATAGTCTCCACATGAGATGATATGAGGTATTATATGTATTTATTTTACTCTTGATATAGTATTCATAGGAATATGTGTGATTCAATCCTTCATCTCCATATACCTGGTGGAGGATATGGAGCTTCCAGTTGATACATTTATCTAGAATCTATGAATAGAGGTTATTACTGGGAGAGATTCTTCGATATCTCATATCTGATGATAGTGTGAGATAGCGGTCAGTGGAGAGATTTTCCCATGGGGAAACTTTATCATCATGACGAAACCTTATGAATTAATATTGGATATGGATTAGTTTTCCACAGTTTTAGACCATACTGATTGTCATTATATGTGAGTTAGATGTCATTGGGCTAATTAGACAAGATTCTCCGTTTTCAAGCAAGATGATCTTATTGAAGAGTGAATGGTCCTTTTGATAAAGAATATATAACTCATCACCCATTGATTGGATATTTTTTCCCTTGGTGCGGTGGGATCTTCAGATATTTGGATTCCATCATTAGTGGAGGAATTTATGGAAGTCTTCCCTAAGGACGTTTTGGGACTACCTATGATGTGGGAGATGGAATTTTTCATTTATTTTCACCCAAGACCACACTAATATGTTCAATAGCATATATGTTGGCCAATAATAAGGTCTGAGGTCTAATGGTGTAGTTGGAGTACATTCAAGGGAATATTTTTATCTAACCCGATGTGTCACCTTGGGAAGATCCTTTTTTTGATGAAAATTCGGACATGAACTTGATGCTTCTTGTTGATTAGAGATTCCCGAACAAGGTAACATTAAACAAAATGTACCCTTTTTAAAGGATTAATGACCCCTTTGACTAGTTGAGAAGTGTGATTTTGTTCTCAAATAACAATATCTTGTTTGGATACCACCAGTTGAGGGTTTGTGAGGCTAATATTATGAAGATGGCAATTTGGTATCATTATAGACACTATGAGCTCCTGGTGATAGATTTCAGTGTGATGAATTCCCCAGTGGTTTTTAAAGCTTTAATGATTCCAATATTCCATCCATATATTGATTTCTTTGTGGTTGTATCCATTGAAGACATATTCATTTACTCTACATCCTAGGAGGACTATTCAGAGCGTCTCAGGATTGTCCTAGAATTACTCTTGGAGAACCATATTTATTGTTCCAATTTTTGATATGTGAGGTTCACTTTCTAGGTAATGTCATTTATGATAGTGTATTAGCTATGAAAACAGTGAATATTGTTGTAGTTATTTATTGGGAGACTCATAAGTGCGAGTCTGGGGTGAAGAGTTTTCATGGTTTGGTAGGGTACTAAATGAAGTTAATGTCTGAATTTTCTAGAGTATCAGCCCCTTTGACCACCCAAAAATGGAATGGGACGCCATTTATCTATACCAAGTACTTTCTCTGAACCTTTATTCAATTGATTTGGTGGTTGAACAGTTGTCTTATGTTGAGACTACCAGAGGAGGATGTAAAGTGTGTAGTGTTTTGTGATGCCTCTACTGCTGAAGTCCGTTGCATGAGGATGCAAAGGCAGTCAGTGATCGTATATGATTCGATGAATCTGAGACCCCATTACCATAACTATGTGGATCATGACCTGGAGTTGGTAGTGTTAGTCCTCTATCTAGATATTTGATTGTACTATATTCTGTGAGTGTCACTATTGTATACAACGACCATCATAGTCTTAGTTATATTTTCATGTAGAGAGGTATAAACCTAAAATAGTGGTCTTGGATGAAGTTATTATAGTACCATGACTTTGAGATATTCTATACTCCTCTGAAGGGAAGCATAGTAGATGATACCATTAGTAGGATGTCTCATCGTCGCTCGGTGGATGGGGCATCTGGGTTGTTAGCTTCATTACTAATAACCCTGGTGGAGGATATGGGGGTAGTTTTTCTTTAGTTGATTGTGGTGAATCCTTTGTTTTGTTAACATGTGAGGGAGTCTTATTTTGGAAACATTGACTATAAATTCCTATGTGATGTGATATCCTCAAAAGATTCACTAGATGGATTTTCTGAAGGAGGGAAGTGTGTCATCCTTTTCTAGTGAAGGATTGTGGTTTTGGTCATGATGAAAGAGGAGGTGATGAGGGAGTTTCACACATCCCACTTGGTTGTACATCTAAGAGTGGAAAACAAGCACAATAACCATTAGTGGATGTTGTGGTGGGATGGAATGAGGTAGAGTGTCATTGATATTGTCTCTTTGTGTCTCAAATGTCAATAGGTAAAGGATAAGAACCATGTTCTAATAGGATTGACACGGTTTCATGAGATCCATGAGTGGAAATGAGATGGAATATCCATGGAATCTGTGATGGGAATTCCACAAATAGTGAGAGGAAATAATGCCGTCTGGGTGATAGTTGACTAAATTACCATGTCAACACAATTATTTACCATTAAGGAGTAGAGTTTAGTGGAGATTATGTGGTAGTTGTACTTTCATGAGATCATCCCGCTTCATGGGGTAGGCTCAATGATTGTCTCAAACCATGATAAATAGTTTTTTTCATGGTTATGATGAGGAATGTATGAGTCATTCTAGACCCAGTTGAGGATGATTATAGTGTTCTACCCCCAAAAAGATAGGCAGAACAAGAAGGGTATCCATGTGTTTGCAGATATGTTGATATATTGTATTTTGGACATCAGTTGAAGTTGGGAGGATTCTTTTACATTAGAAAAGTTTTCTTATAAAAATAGTTATCACTCTGTTATCTTAATGGTTACATTCAAGTCCCTATAAGGGAGACCCTTTAGGTTACTATTGTACTGAATTGATATCGGAGAGGAAACTCTCTTTGGGTCAATGATTGTGCAAGAAATAATAGACATATTTTAGGTGACCAGAAAGTTCATGAGAGATTCCCATATCTAAAAAAACTTATATGCATATTGACATCGTAGTCCATTGAATTTCATGTAGGGATACCATGTTTTCTAGAGAGCCTCCCCATCATGTGTATTAGATAGATTTGGATGGGGGGTAAAGATATCCCTGAGGTTCATCAGACCATTAAATATACTACCAAGGGTTAGGGAGGTTTCTTACCACCTAACCTTACCCCTATAGATGGAGAGGTTGCATGATTTCTTCCATGTTTCGAGTTTGATAATATGAGTGCATGATATAAAACATTTTATCAACTAGTGATAGTTGTATATCAAATATGGATGCACATATTCAGAGTACCCAATGCTGATTGAGGATCAGAAAGGGTGCATCCTATGAGGATCTTCCATTCCCATAGTTCATGTGTTATGGTAGACCGAGAGTATACAAGAAAAATCCTGGGAATGAGAGAGTCATATATAGACTTAGTATCCCCAAATTTTTTATTAGATTGATCTTTTTAGTGAAAAATCCTTGAAGGATGATAAAATTTAGTGACTTCATTATTTACTTATAATACTTTGGAATATATTAACAAGGATTTTCAGAGTTGGAAGCTGATATAATGTGAGATTTTGAGGCCCAGTGAGCCATGAATTATGTTATAAAAATATAAAATATGTTAATATCATGCAGCTATATTTTTCATGAAATTGTGGAACAACACCCAAATAGTGTCTCATATATAAAATATAAGTCCATGGTTGAATCTAGAATGTGGTCCTTCCCCAAGTCTCGACCTATGGTTGGTCAGCACTGGATGTCTAGTTGATGCAGTCATTGGAAGTGTATTTAATTTAGAAAAATATTTAAAAATATTTATTTTATTTTAAATGAACATAACCTAATATCCTATATTTATAAATCTTTAAAAAAACTCTTCATGGTTTTATTCCTAAAACACGGTATAATTGATAATATTATTAAGTGTTCTTCATTGGTGGATCGAAGTAGACAAGAATAGATGATCAGATCCGGGTGGATTGAGAGGCATGAGGCACAATATTCAAAAAAGATCAATCCTAAATTGAGGTAGGTATCATCTATTTGGGCTTCCATCCTTTGATCAAAATATTGATAATTGATTCTTATATTCTTCTCTTGATCTGTGATTTATTTGTTATACACATGATCCTTGTAGATTAATTGGTTATATTTTATTAAATTTAACTATTTCATTCCATCTATTATCACCCGAGATACCCTAATCTTGTGATAATTTTCCATGAATTCTTATCCAATTATGGATTCAATTTTCTTGTTCTTTTACCCACATATTAATTGATTTATTTTTCATTGAAATATAGGGTTATGGTTTGACATTGCTAGGGCATGTTCTTGTGTGATCAAACCCCTGGATTCATGGCAGTTTCGTGAATGATGAATAGATTAGTGACTTATGGATGGATCATGTTGATTTGTGGGTTGTGGGTGAGATCTACATAGATTATAGATATGAAGAGATAATAGAAAGATTTTATTGTTGATTATAGGGAGCCATTCAGGGTTCAGGTGCCAGAATCTAGCTACTGGTGATGGATCAGGCACGCACAACCCTAGATTGGGGACACTCGTTGTGGTGTACAACATAAATGGAAATTGTGGAAGTGTGCAAAAGTGTGTAGAGATTCCCTACACATATGAATAAAAGCTAACTATGTGGTTTATAGTATTGGAACACATGTCGTTTAGTCCCCTTGGATGTGGTGCTAGGTTTTTCAGAAGAATAAAAACATCACATGCCATTTGCACCCACCACATTCCATGTGACCCTATGTTGGAAACCCGATGTGTACTTTGGGGGTACACAAGCATGATCATGACCTGGTACATAGGCACAACCCAAAGTACATGATCACGACTAGATAGACATGGGGATTGGAATATATACATGGTCACATGAAGGAATGACACAAACAATCCTTCGGTGATGAGGACATGCCACGTATGCCATTGTACACGCTGTGTATACACACATAGCTAGCCAGACCATGTGTTGGAAATGACATGTTCAGGATTATAGGTGAGTACACACACCATGGGACCCCTCATGTACATCATATAATTTTTTTGGAAAGTTACACCATTCATATCTCCTTCATCTAGACTCATATTTTGGCCCGAAAATAGCATATATTGAGCAGTTTTCCATGTATAACATGATGGTAGAACTTGTAGAGTCTTTCAGTATATGAAGTGATGTGTTGATAACATGATTATTTTTAGGCGATTTTGGACCAGTAGCAATGATCATGAAGGATCATCTGAGAGAGGTCGAGGTTGGAAACCCCCCCCCCACCACCCAGTCACACCAGGGTGTGGGTCCCCCATACACCTTTAACTGGTTGAGTGGCACTCCCTTATGATACTAGGACATGGGTCCTCTACCCATTGAGTTTCACCCCCCCCCTTATGCATAAGGGTTTGATTACTCTATCTATACTTACTGAGTGGAACACCTCTATTATGTAAAGATGTTGGTCATCCATGATTTGAGTGGCACCCAACTAACATGTTAGGGTGAGGGATGTCCATGATTTGGGTGGAAACACATGGCACATTAGGATGAAGGTCCTCTATTCTTTGAGTGGAACACCCTTGAAATAGGATTGGGTACTCAATTTATCTACTAAGAGGAATTCCACTATCGTATTTAGGTAAATTTTTTATATTAGAGATTGTTCCCCCTCGAGTTGTGGAATAGTGGAGGGTTGCGGGTCTCCACATAGTTGTCTGAAACAAACATGTGAGATGGTGGTAGTTGTAGATGGACCTTTGGAGCTACAACAAGACTCATCATCCTGGGCTAGGTTATGAGATAGATATCCTCTTTATTTTTCATTTGGGTTTCTTCTGAACATATATATCTATGATTGGTTCCATTTATCTCTTGTTACAGGTTGATTTTAACATTTTTGTATCATTTTATCAATCCCTTTGTTTTCTTTTTGAGAATTCTTACTGGGTATGCATGTATAATCACCCCAGTATGGAGATTTTTCACATGTTCCATGTCTTATGTAGATGACAAATAGTTCAGAGATTAAATTGGTGGAGAATAGTGATACTCGGGTGCATTGGACACGAACAGTGGTCGGGCATTGAGATCAGGAGTCAATATATCACATCATTCATTCATTTTAGTTATTTTCAGAATGGGACTTAATTTCTGGTTGGGCATGTATTTTATCCCATTACACATTGGATTTACTCTTTCATACTCAGATGTGTTCCTGAGAGGCTATTGCATGCTTTATTTACTCTAGATTTTACTATCTTTTATTATTCATCTACATTATTTTTTGCAGATGTTTGGGTGGGTGTGTGAAGGTACATTAGACTATGGCCTCCCAATTTATATTATGTCTTCTCAGTACTTTTCCCCATCACCTATCATATTGGAGAGGGGCATGGGGTTGTGGAGGTCTAACATTCCACCAACCAAGCTGGCCCCGATGGTTCGAGTCATTACAAGGGGAACCCAAAGCTGATAATATCATGATATGAAATAAGCTATTCCATTATTTCTGTTCCTGTGGAACTATTGTGTTTTAACTGTGGTAGAATTTATTTTGGGTCGTGTGGATGTTGAGATAGTTATGCATATGGTTATATGGATGGGAGGTGGATTGTTGATGGAGTGAGACAGTGAAATATTGTGGCTGGTGAGGTGGTGATGTGTTTGTGCTTGGTGTTTTTTAGATCTTTTGTTTTGATGTGTTTGGAGAGTATTATTTTTTAGGTGTACTGAGATCCCTAAAAGGTATCCCATGAGATGTTTTTTCAGACCCTCTCCTTTATTTAGGTTTGGTTTTTATTCTCAAGGATGAAAATCATTTTAGATTTATCTAATGTAATTGTTTAAGCCTTATCAACCTATTACTCTGTTCGTTTATGTGTTAAAGGTGTTCAAAAGATTCTTGATGAGGGTTCGGTGGTGGTTGGAGCTTCAACAGAACTACAACAATGAATTCATGATGTTCAATGGGGATTCAATTCATGAAATGGTGTTTTGTGGCATGTGAGGTTAGAGATTCACAACTTTTTTATGGGGAATGTGTGCCACATGAAACTAATTTATAGCTTGAATTTTTAAATCACAACATGAAATAAATCTAGTCGAGGTGCCATGTTCTCTGAGAGAAGTTGGAAAATTTGAGAATTAATTCCCAAAATAGGTTTCCCATCTTTGATTTCACAGAACGATTAAAAGTCACATCATGATTATGTAATTCATTATGTGACTTTGTTGAGTTTCCGGTTGTTTATAACATTAGTTCTTGGATTAATTCAATCATTGGGTTCTCTTTTCTCTCAGCTTGTGGAAAAAACCCTAGAAAATTTGGAGGATCTCTTAGCCCTAACCCCTATTTCTTCTATCATTGTGTTTTGGTGGTTTCTCATTAGAAATCAGGGGTGAGCCCTACTTTTAATCCCCTTTCATCCATGTGTTCAATCCCCGAGGATTTATAGTGGTGATGTTTCTTTGGATTGGGGTGTGTTTGGGATGTTTTTTATAAACCCTTGGTGTAGGTCAGGTTGATCTAGGGTTTCCTAGTTCATTTTTTGGATTTGGGTTGTTTCTTCTTCATCCTCTAGTGCACATTGAATTAGAAATATTCATTGAGGTAGGGGATCCTTATTCTCTCCCTATTTTATGTGCATGTGTTGGAATTTCATGATTTTTCCTTCTATTGGGTGAATAATAAGGGTATAAATAATAATTATAATTAATTGAAAATAATGAAATTAATGGGGATGGGGACAAATCAAATTTCCTTACAACCTTGTTGATATTATTGTTGATATTGCATATACATTTTGTCAATGTTGAAAATCACGGCTGTTGGGATCCTTGTTTGTGTTATAGAGGATTTTTGTGATACTGTTGCTACGTTTTTGTTTGATCACACCCTGAATAAAAGGATAATGAATTTATATATGGATAATAATTGGTTTCCCATGGAAATTTGGATTGTGTGATAAAACTCATGCTAATTAATGATGTAAAATGATGTAATCACAAAGTATAAATCATGGAAGATGAAATGTGTTATTGCTTATGGTTGTGCTTGCCATCATGCCTTGAATTATGTGGGGAAGTGATACTATAGTGTTGGAATGAGATATGATGGGACAATTGTGTTTTTGTTGTCTGGTGGGGCTGTTGAAATGGGTGGTTGTGTGATGATGGATATATTGTGTGATGGGGATATCTGGTGGTGTTGTGTGATGGTTGTGTGGTGCGATGGTGGAGGTTTCAAATGTTCATGTTGTTATGGTGATGGTTAATTTGTGGTGGGTGAGTTGGTGAGATGTTTGTATGTGTTAGATGCCCAGTTAGTTGTGGAATAAATTGAAATATTAAAATGAAATGTCATGGGTTTGTAAATTAATAAAGGGCTAGTTTAGATGTGTGGAAATTTGATTATATGTTTTTAATGATAATTTAATGTATTGTAAATGAGAGATTTTGGAAACTCATTAAATCTAAAAATATTAAAATCTATAATTAAAAGTGGGAATGTCTTTTTTTTGTGGAGGTTGTGTGGTGTGTTGTATTTAGTTGTGGCAGTGGCTGTGACGGGTGACTTGTGGTGTAATCTTGGCAAGGTTGCATATGCTAGTGCAGATGATTTGGACTCATAGGTTAGTTAGTGTGTTATCTATATATCATGTATCTTCTCTTATTTATATATATTTCCTACCTGTGTTGGATAAACATACCAATGCACAACGGTTTTGGGCTCATGGTGTTTTCCCCTATATCTAGAATAGTGGTTTTACGGACAGTTGGATTCCCCCTCATCACCTTGCTTCCTTTAGTAGTGATGGATTAGGTGTCTTCAGGTGAGATTTGGTGTGATAGTCGACGTTTCTACAGATGAGATGTGGTGTGATGGACCAAGTGTATTCAGGTGATATGTGATGTGATGAGGCTATGACGTGATGTGATATGTGGTGGGGGTAATGTATGGTTGTGGGACGGAACAAGGTTAATGTCTTTCACATTTTTTTGTCCAACTTCCATAATTATGTGATGTGATGATGCTTGATTCTATCATCATATGATAGACCATGCGAGGGTGGAGTAGGTAGGGATGCATCTCGACCCACATTAGAGATGTTAGTAGTGAGATGTGATATGTATGGAGGGATGGGAGAACAGAACTATCAATTTTGCAAAAAATGAATAAGGATGTGGAAGGGGGAACCTTTTTTAAACTCTTCATTACTATGATATATTAGATGTTTGATTTTGTGAGCAATCAATGGTGAGGTTTTGACTGGTTAGATGACATGTTTAGGTGCTTGTTGGTTCTCTTGTTAGTTCACTGGAACATTAGTATTCTGTTTTCATATGTGATCTTAAGACCTTGGGTGTTATCCTACTGAGTATAATTGTATGACAACCCTAGGTATATAAACCATTTTTCCGATTTCCAGGATGACATTGGGGACCATGTTGGACATTTCTACCTTGGGATTTAATGATTTTGTTGATTCGAGGTTGTACGACTTGTATTTTGGTACTTACTTGGAGACTTATTTGAATTTTTTGACATTATTCATGAATTTTGGGTAGTTTTGGGGTTTATTTCTATATTATATGTTGGATTTTATTTGGGGTTGCGTATCCTATCTCATGATCCTATATTATAGAACATGGTAATGTCTTCCACATGTGAGATTTTTATCCCCCTTATGTTTTTCGCTAAATTGGGGCCTATTAAAGGCAAGACCTAGGGGTAATTATCTCTCTTCATTCATTTTGGTCTCAAGAGTGGTGTCATTTGAGGGGGGGGGGGTAATGAAAATACCACACTAAAATGAATATTATCTATTCGTATGAAATGGTTTTATGTCAAGACCCATGTATATGATCTACGATAGATTGGGTATGAACTTTTTAATTTATGAACATCATCACATTATTTTATGCTTATCATATATTCATGTATGATTATTGAATAATATCTCATATGTTTACCCTTACTAAGAAAACGAGCTCATGCTTTATTATGTTTTCCCTTCCCTAGTTTAAGAAGAAAGGTTTTAAGTATGGTATACCTAAGAAGTGTTCTATGTGGGAAACATTGAATATCTTTCATGAAATAATAGGATTATATATCTAGTCTCTAAAGAAACTAAACATTTATGGTTGTAGCATGGATCATAATGTTATGTATTTAATATTCATCTAAAATTACGTAATATTAATGTATGTATATCTTCGGTTGTTATAATCCTTTAATATATGAGGTGTACTGAGCATATGTTCCTGGTCTATAGAGGAGATGATGAACTAGTCATTGGGGGATATTAATATTCTAGATTTCAAAACAATCAACATGATTTGAAATCCTAGTTGAGATATGTCTTCGCTCCCAATAGTGGTGTTGTGAGATAGAATATAGTTAATCCATTTGTGGTCATTGATACTAAAGGAGGGTCTAAGTATATTACGGGTTATGGGAAAGCTAAAGAAGTAGTTTGGAATCACAACTTTGTTCAATAGCTTCATGTAGAGCCATGTAGTAAAGATATTATCACACTCTATTGTGATAATACTACAATGGTGGATCTTGTAATGGAATCAAGATCACATCAATAAATGAAGTAATTACTTCAAAAATATCATCTCTTGATGGAATTTTCATAAAGGGTGACATCACTATGAGCCGATTTACAATGGAAGATAGCATGGTAGACCCCTTAACTAATTCCTTAACTCAAAAAAAACATGATCATCATGTGAGTGCAAGTGGAAAAAAATCATTGGCAATCTTCTCTAGTCCAAGTGGGAGTCTGTTGTAGTTGGTGACATATAACTAATTGTTTCTACTTTAGATTGCATGTACATTCAAAGAAGTGAATATTAATTAAAATATGTTATTACATATATTCCATAGTTCTTCCTGACATTAATGTAATAATGTTTGTAAAAGTGGGTTCCCTAGACCAAAAATTAATAATACTTTTTTATTGCAATATCTTATATACAGTGAAATATACTTGATGCAGCTCTACCATGATAGTGTTGATATTTTTGTGTTACTATTTACAAGGTAATATCCATAGATTATTTGTCTTATCAAAAGGTTATATCAGTTCTTAGGATATAATTAGAACCATGAGACACTATGAGGTTAATCTTAAACATATTTCATATGGTCTAGATACATCATTATAATTGGACACAAGTCTTTTTTGACTATCAGGTGTTGGGGGCTCATAATCATTGAGAATTATTCACATGAAGTTCACTCTTGGTGATATCGTATAGATGAGATCATGAGGACTAGCCCGCCATTAAAAACACCACATGTTTAGGATTCCATTGGTAGATCCTATCTACAAAGACATGTAGTGGTCTCTTGACCCAAGATTATTGTCAGTTTATACTATTTGTTTACGTTCATTGATGCAACGAAAAAACTTTTACAATAATGTAGTAAAGAGGTATCTTGTATTGGGTACATTATTTGTAACGCCCCGACCCCAGTTACCCAGAGTCGGTGCATTATTACATAACATTGGCATGATCACAAGAAAGATCAAATCTCGAAAGACCGATTGGTTTAGTAGCCTTGGAAACACTAGATATATTCATAAGTTTTACATTACATCATAAAATGAAAAACTACTACAACAACATAATGTATCCATAATCCACACTCATATCCCCACATAATATACCTGCAGGTCATTCATAATTTACTTCTTCACTTCCTGGGAAAAATAAAACATAGAAAAGGGGTGAGCTCAAATGCCCAGTAAGGATAACAATATAGAGGAAACATTCATAAATAATAATAAACATTTAAGGCAATGTATAACTAAAACAAAAGCCTTTTAAACTTGAACATTTAACATAGTATGGCATAAATGAAATGAAATAATGCCATTAACTTATTCACATGGTTATTCTACTAATCGAATAATCACATGCAAAATAAATAACCACTTTCATAATGATGGAATGCATAATGCCAGACTATCATAACCACATAGCCAAGGCCTCATGCAAAGACTACAAATAAGATTTTGTCAAGGCCTTGTGCCAAGACACTAGTTTGTCTCATTAGACCTACCGATGCATTGAGGAGCTATAGCGGGCTCCACCCGTCACTTATTAAGTCTAATGCATTCCTCATATGAATAGGTTTAATAATAAAATAAACATTCATATTAAAACTAGCATACGAAATGTCAATAATTTAACCACAAACCATGAATGGTATAAAAATAGAACATCCACAGTCAAACATAACTCATTTGATACAATATGGAAGATTATATTGTATCACATTAACCTCAATCATGAATAATGAAGGATGTTGACATAGATGAAAATAATCATCAAAACTATTTGAGGGAAATATCCCCCTTTTCCTGAAATCATTTAAAAGTCACACTGTTTGTCAAGAAGCCATTTAACAGTAGATTTTTGAATCAAAGTGTCCCATACCACTTTGAAACTTTTTAAAAGGAGTTTTGATTTCTAAACTTTAATGTCCATATAAATAAATCCTTAAAACCATTTTTAAAACATGGACATTAATGAGAAAGGTTTAGATGAATAAGTCTTTAAAACATTTAAAAATGGTATTTTAGTTAGAGATTCTAACCAAAAGAGACACTTGAATACAAATAATTGAGGTAATCAAAACTTTTTAATATCATGAGAATAAAGGGAATCATGATATACTATGTCAAAGTACATTATATACACCACATAAAAGTGATTTGGTGTATATCATCAAAGAAGTCTCAATGGAATGTAAATTGAGATGAAATCTCTCATAAAGGTTGTATCCTTAGGTTAAGGATAAATCAATGACATAATTATGTGTGACAAATATAAATACACTAAATATGATTGGATATTCAGTGTAAAACAATCAAAGGATATTCACACATATTCTTGTAAAAACAACACCAACGAATTGGATGTTTAACTCAACAAATGGTGAATGAGTTAAAATTACTCTTATCAAGTTCATATCAATGAATTGAGAATTATCAATGGAGTGATTATGTGCATCAAAAGTATATCCACAGGAAGGTGAGTGGAAATTATGACATAATCAAATGAATAGTGATTCCACACATAATCTTGGGGTAATATAATCAATGAAATATGCGTAAGGCCAAATGAGTGGAAATTGAAATCTCAAATTCCCTTATCGATTAGGTAACTTAAGAAACATACACCCATGAAAGAAGTATCATACCATGATGATGTAAATACACATAAATTAAAGTATATTACACAATGAATACAATCATGGGCAGTACACATACACCACATGCAATAATTAAGTGGTGATCAATGGAAATCTCACGAAATTAAAAGTGAGATAAGAAACCCCTTACCACGTTAATCAACTGAGTCGTATGGCCAAAAGTTAATAACAACAAAATGATTTATAGAATAACATGAATATTAAGAGAATCATTATAATATATATCAAATGGCAGTACACAATACACCACTTTCAATAATTTAGTGGCGAACAATGGAAATCTCACGGAATTGAAAGTGAGATAAGAAAATCCCTTACCTTGTACTTTTCCTTGGTTGGGGTAGGTTAACCTCTGTATAATGGTGAAATAATTGTTATTAAATTATAAAAGAATCATATACATTAATATGATATCATATATGATCCTTTAATATTTATTTGATAATAATATCTTAGTATTATCGTTGTTTCTGGTGTTAACTTACTTGTTTTATTTTATATGTTTTGTTATGTAAGCCATGTTTGTTTTATCTTATTCATATCCAGAATGATATCAAGTCCTTAAACATCATTTTTAAATCATCAAATGATAATTATACTTGAATGGATACAATGGAGAATGAATCTTATCGCGTTTGTGGAGACGGTAGTCCGTACGTACGCACGAGCGACAATATCTTTATTTTGATATTAAAATAATATTTAAATGGATGTTATATCATATATAAGGAATAATTAACATGTTATATTTATTATTTACATGAGTTTCACATAATTATTATACCCATCCAAATAATAATATATTGAATAACAATTAAACCACGGCGTGGAGACGGTAAGCCGTACGTACGCACGTATGGTGACATGATATTAAAAGGGTGGATAGAATACTGAATATGGTTGTACCATATTTATAATAACATCACAGTATATTTTAGATACTGGAGTTATTATTTTAGAATGGTAAGAACAATGAAATAAGAAGTGGAAGACGAAAGGAACTTGAAAAGGGGTGGTGAAAACATTACCTCTTCTTCGGGTTCTTCCTTTTGATTTGATCAAAAGGGCTCCTTAGGCTGGCTTTATGATCAAACTAAGGCCTCTAGGTTGTAGTGAGGGAAGTTGGGAGAGTATTTGGGCAGATTTTGGCCGAACCAAAAGGCTTTGAAGGTGTGAAGAAATGAGTAGAAGTGGTCTCCTTTTATAAGGGAGAGGAGGGGCTCTTTAGGAAAGAGTGAAAGTATTACTTTATAATATAATTATATTCGGTTTATAATAGTCCAAAAATCATTGAGGTCGAAGATAAGATGACTCATTTTCTAGATAACATAAACCAATAAGAATTGGACAGGTTTTAGATAATATTTTAATCATTATAATCTTATTTATTTAAATGATTTATTAATGAGGTAAACATTGCATCATTATTGTGTCATTAATAATTTAAATTATCTGATGTCTAAAAATTATAAATAAAATATCATTATGTAGGAAATCTTTTTATCTTTCTAATGAATATTTATAATCGAAAATCCAACATGTATAACCCTATGTAAAAATTGTTCTTCTAAAAGATGTAATCTTATGCCATTTTTATTTTTATTTTAACTTTATTAATATAATGTGTCCCTACCACATACAAGTGGATCCAAGGGGTCCCCAAATCGACCCAAGGATGACCATGGTCGGGTATGTGTCCAACAATAAGGTTAGGACACGTTTTAGGGTAATTTTGTATTATTATAATATTATTTTTTAACCCTTATTTACCAGATTTACCCTTAACCATGGTAAATAAAATATTTACCACAGTAATTCTTCAAAATGTCTAAAAATAAAAGTTTCCTATTTACACAATTTGGACATCCTGATTCCAAATATGGAATCCATTTTTCTAAATTCAAAACACAGAAGTGGCAGAAATTAATTTAAAATTAATTCCCGCTGTTAAAACAAAAAGCGTGTTTTTAAGAGATAATAACTATCAAAAGATTGACACTTGTTTATGTTCGGTTTAATTGTAAAATTATGTCCAATGACCAAAATTATATTAAAAGGTAAAAATATATTCTAAATATACTTTAAATCCACTCAAATTCATAATTTATCACTATTAATTATTTTGATTAAAAAAGTTGTTTTTAATTAAAATTTAGTAATTTTCACTATTCATCAAAATATGAAAGTTATCCGAAAAGTGCCAAAATTTCACCTTAGGATAAATTCGATATTCCGAATCCAAAATCGAAGTCCATTTTAAAATATAAAATATATATAATTTCAAAAAGTAGTTATTACTATTCATAACGGCTAGTTTAATTGGTTGTTAGAACTCGGTGTTGCGTACAACACACGCTATCACATTATTCAAAGAGAAGCATACCGTAGAAGCTTGGGATGTTTCATTTTAAAATTTTGATGTCCCCATTTAGTCAAAAAGTTTAAAATATAGTATTTAAAAATGGTTCACTATTAAAAGTTGATAAAAGTGCAATACTGAAAATGAATTTGTTCTTGCATTATATCTAAGAAACTCATAATATGGATTCTAAAATTATAAGGATTACATAAACTTTAAAATTTATCTAATACTATTCATAACCTCTTTTGAATGGCTTGTTTGGTAAGTCATGGTGTAATTGAAATCGGTGTTGCATGTAATGAAAGTTATTGAATTATTTTGAAGAAATAACACACTATAAAATCTTGGGGTGTTACATTCTCCCCTCCTTCAATAAATTGCGTCCTCACAATTTGAAATTGTTCTTCAAAAATAAAAGGTTGAAAATAGAAAATATCTTTGTGGGAAAACCCACATCAGAAATTGGGTTACTAAAATTTAGTCTTAATATGAGGAAAAGAGAAATGAAAGGGTCACCACCAAATTATGATCTCGATTAGAAGAACATTGGTGGCAATTAGAGACATATAATTGGAGGAAAAATGTAAATATTTATAGGTAGTGATTGAGGTCATCAATCACAAACAAGTATAAAATTGAGGTCCTTAAACTCATCAATCTATGATGATTTGAAGTACCATCGGTTCAACAAAATATAGGGTATTGGGATAACACATTTTTGAAGTTTCAAAATATCATAGTTGAAATCCCACATCGAAAAATTAATTAATGAGGCCTCTATTTAAAATAAAGAGTGGAAAGTATGAAGATTACCGAAAATAACACATACTAGGGTTCCATGTAGGAAAATATGGATATGGAGGAGAAATCTAACCATCAATTATCTGATGGAGAGTGGTAGAGAACATGTCTATGAAAAGGGCAACAATCCCAAAGCCATAAATTAGTGATGATTTAATGTACCATCTAGGACAACATTTTTGCTCTAAGTTCCTTTTCTTAATGTTGGGGAATTTATTTATGAGATTGGATAAGATCATAAGGAGATATACTTACTTTATAATTAGAGTTTTATCCATTAATAAATTTCTACCACAAACTCATCTTTCACTCTAAAAGATAATAGAATGTAAAAAAATTCTATTTACACTATTCGTATAGGGTTCCAAAATAAACGAATTTATAATTCATCTACAAGATCTTTTAATAAAAACTACATTATTTAATCCAGGACATCTCGTGGGCCAGTGGTAGGTGATACACCCTTGTCGCCCTTCGGTTGCAGGTTCAAGTCTCACAGCCTTGCCGGACGGGACGGGTTGCCGCCCGACTTCCGGGTTGTCCTTTTATGGCAATCCAAAATAATCCAAACTAGAACTATCCAAAATACTTATGTCCAAACTCACAGTCCAACATTTATAAGGAAGGTAAAAATAATATAGATCCTTTTTACCCCGTAATAGCATATGAATACCTTCATCATGTATTACCATATTCCTTATTGATTACATTCATGCTCCCTTATTCCATATAGAATGCTAGATATACTTCATTAATCCAAAAATGTTTTAAACCCCAACAATGATGGAATATTCAAATCATTAATCAGTTCCAAGGTAGTCAAGAATATCCAATATAATTTATCCAAAACAATCACATATTATTCCAAAATCACTACCTCAGTATCAGAACTATATTATGATTTATCATTCTCTCAACCATATATTTTCCAAAAATTTATCCTGCTATTGAGTCACTTTTCTTTGTTCCACACAATCTCAAGTCCTTAATGAAATAGTACTGCAGTACAATCCTTATATACTCCATAATTATTATAACAATTACATTGTTGATACAACACTCAATTGACATAATCAACATAAGAACTCTAATCATTCCTCTTCATCTGCGGTAGTATCATAACTTGATTATTATCCAATAACATCATTTGCGGCATAGTCTGATGACTGGGACATAGGTTCTCGTAGTGTCCAAAGTCCTTGCAAATGAAGCATTGTACATTTAAAACCATTTTCTTACCCTTGCAGTCATGTACTTTGGGCCCTTTTCCTCCACACTTATAACAAACTCCCATTCCTTTCAGGCAAGTTCCAGGGTGTTTCTTTCCACAGTTACCACATATGGGAAAATTCTTCTTTTCCTTCTTCCCTTTATCCATCTTTCTCTCTTCCATCCTTTTCTTCTCTTGCTTCCCTTCAAAGCCATAGGACTCAGTAAACTCTTTACTTATCTTATCAACACATGATATTATTTCTTCATATGATGATAATACATGAGAGACTATTTCTCTTATAAATTCTAGATTAAGACCATGAAAGATATGATCCTTCCTTCTCTTTGGATCATGTGCATTTCTGGAGTTCTCATTCCTTCTACTGGGCGCCATTTCTAAACAATGGCATACACTAGATCAGTTTATGAATCAAAATACATAATCCCATACTTATAAAACACTTAACATAAATTGAACTATTTATGGATATAATCCATAATCATAAAAATGTCTCCTTTGAGGAAGTATATACTCATAAACCCTTCATAATGATTTGTAAGGAAAATGACGTTATCCTAAGCATATCCCCCGGGAGTGTCGTAACCAAGAGTGCAGCAAGGCCCGTTGTCGTGCAGCAGTTCCCGTTCGAGTCTAGCTCAGAGCGGTGTTTTCGGGTTTTACCCCTAAGTACATCTGTGCCAGAGCCGCCTCTACCTGCTCGTATCCAGACAGGGATGTATTTCTCAGAAAACTCACAAAATCTCTACAATACCAAAATTCTAGGAAGTTCTTCTATACTAATCCTCAATGTTCATCTTAGGTCTACGTGCTCTAATCAGAGTTTATCTAAATCTAGCTTCCAAGGTTTGTACTAAACTTCATATGATACCAACTGTAACGCCCCGACCCCAGTTACCCAGAGTCGGTGCATTATTACATAACATTGGCATGATCACAAGAAAGATCAAATCTCGAAAGACCAATTGGTTTAGTAGCCTTGGAAACACTAGATAAATTCATAAGTTTTACATTACATCATAAAATGAAAAACTACTACAACAACATAATGTCTCCATAATCCACACTCATATCCCCACATAATATCCCTGCAGGTCATTCATAATTTACTTCTTCACTTCCTGCGAAAAATAAAACATAGAAAAGGGGTGAGCTCAAATGCCCAGTAAGGATAACAATATAGCGGAAACTTTCATAAATAAGAATAAACATTTAAGGCAATGTATAACTAAAACAAAAGCCTTTTAAACTTGAACGTTTAACATAGTATGGCATAAATAAAATGAAATAATTCCATTTAGTTATTCACATGGTTATTCTACTAATCAAATAATCATATGCAAAATCAATAACCACTTTCATAATGATGGAATGCATAATGCCAGACTATCATAACCACATAGCCAAGGCCTCGTGCCAAGACTACAAATAAGATTTTGTCAAGGCCTTGTGCCAAGACACTAGTTTGTCTCATGAGACCTACCGATGCATCAAGGAGCTATAGCGGGCTCCACCCATCACTTATTAAGTCCAATGCATTCCTCATATGAATAGGTTTAAGCATAAAATAAACATTCGTATTAAAACTAGCATACGAAATGTCAATAATTTAACCACAAACCATGAATGGTATAAAAATAGAACATCCACAGTCAAACATAACTCATTTGATACAATATGGAAGATTCTATTGTATCACATTAACCTCAATCATGAATAATGAAGGATGTTGACATAGATGAAAATAATCATCAAAACTATTTGAGGGAAATATCCCCCTTTTCCTGAAATCATTTAAAAGTCACACTGTTTGTCAAGAAGCCATTTAACAGTAGATTTTTGAATCAAAGTGTCCCATACCACTTTGAAACTTTTTAAAAGGAGTTTTGATTTCTAAACTTTAATGTCCATATAAATAAATCCTTAAAACCATTTTTAAAACATGGACATTAATGAGAAAGGTTTAGATGAATAAGTCTTTAAAACATTTAAAAATGGTATTTTAGTTAGAGATTCTAACCAAAAGAGAAACTTGAATACAAATAATTGAGGTAATCAAAACTTTTTAATATCATGAGAATAAATGGAATCATGATATACTATGTCAATGTACATTATATACACCACATAAAAGTGATTTGGTGTATATCATCAAAGAAGTCTCAATGGAATGTAAATTGAGATGAAATATCTCATAAAGGTTGTATCCTTAGGTTAAGGATAAATAAATGACATAATTATGTGTGACAAATATAAATACACTAAATATGATTGGATATTCAGTGTAAAACAATCAAAGTATATTCACACATATTCTTGTAAAAACAACACCAACGAATTGGATGTTTTACTCAACAAATGGTGAATGAGTTAAAATTAATCTTATCAAGTTCATATCAATGACTTGAGAATTATCAATGGAGTGATTATGTGCATCAAAAGTATATCCACAAGAAGGGGAGTGGAAATTATGACATAATCAAATTAATAGTGATTCCACACATAATCTTGGGGTAATATAATCAATGAAATATGTGTAAGGCCAAATGAGTGGAAATTGAAATCTCAAATTCCCTTATCGATTAGGTAACTTAAGAAACATACACCCATGAAATAAGTATCATACCATGATGATGTAAATACCCATAAATTAAAGTATATTACACAATGAATACAATCATGGGCAGTACACATACAACACATGCAATAATTAAGTGGTGATCAATGGAAATCTCACGAAATTAAAAGTGAGATAAGAAACCCCTTACCACGTTAATCAACTGAGTCGTATGGCCAAAAGTTAATAACCACAAAATTATTTACATAATAACATGAATATAAAGAGAATCATTATAATATATATCAAATGGAAGTACACAATACACCACTTTCAATAATTTAGTGGCGAACAATGGAAATCTCACGGAATTGAAAGTGAGATAAGAAAATCCCTTACCTTGTACTTTTCCTTGGTTGGGGTAGGTTAACCTCCTGTATAATGGTGAAATAATTGTTATTAAATTATAAAAGATTCATATACATTAATATGATATCATATATGATCCTTTAATATTGATTTGATAATAATATCTTAGTATAATCGTTGTTTCGGGTGTTAACTTACTTGTTTTATTTTATATGTTTTGTTATGTAAGACATGTTTGTTGTGTCTTATTCATATACAGAATGATATCAAGTCCTTAAACATCATTTTTAAATCATCAAATGATAATTATACTTGAATGGATACGATGGAGAATGAATCTTATCGCGTTTGTGGAGACGGTAGTCCGTACGTACACACGAGCGACAATATCATTATTTTGATATTTAAATAATATATAAATGGATGTTATATCATATATACAGAATAATTAACATGTTATATTTATTATTTACATGAGTTGCACATAATTATTATACCCATCCAAATAATAATATATTGAATAACAATTACACCACAACGTGGAGACGGTAAGCCGTACGTACGCACGTATGGTGACATGTTATTCAAAGGGTGGATAGAATACTGAATATGGTTGTACCATATTTATAATAACATCACAGTATATGTGAGATACTGGAGTTATTATTTTAGAATGGTAAGAACAAAGAAAGAAGAAGTGGAAGAAGAAATGAACTTGAAAAGGGGTGGTGAAAACATTACCTCTTCTTCGGGTTCTTCCTTTTGATTTGATCAAAAGGGATCCTTAGGTTGGATTTCTGATCAAACTAAGGCCTCTAGGTTGTAGTGAGGGAAGTTGGGAGAGTATTTGGGCAGAGTTTGGCTGAACCAAAAGGCTTTGAAGGTGTGAAGAAATGAGTAGAAGTGGTCTCCTTTTATAAGGGAGAGGAGGGGCTCTTTAGGAAAGAGTGAAAGTATTACTTTATAATATAATTATATTCGGTTTATAATGGTCCAAAAATCATTGAGGTCGAAGATAAGATGACTCATTTTCTAGATAACATCAACCAATAAGAATTGGACAGGTTTTAGATAATATTTTAATCATTATAATCTTATTTATTTAAATGATTTATTAATGAGGTAAATATTGCATCATTATTGTGTCATTAATAATTTAAATTATTTGATGTCTAAAAATTATAAATAAAATATCATTATGTAGGAATTATTTTTATATTTCTAATGAATATTTATAATCGAAAATACAACATGTATAACCCTATGTAAAAATTGTTCTTCTAAAAGATGTAAGCTTATGCCATTTTTATTTTTATTTTAACTTTATTAATATAATGAGTCCCTACCACATAAAAGTGGCTCTAAGGGGTCCCCAAATCGACCCAAGGATGCCCATGGTAGGGTATGTGTCCATCAATAAGGTTAGGACACGTTTTAGGATAATTTTGTATTATTATAATATTATTTTTTAACCCTTATTTACCAGATTTACCCTTAACCATGATAAATAAAATATTTACCACAGTAATTATTCAAAATGTCTAAAAATAGAAGTTACCTATTTACACAATTTGTACATCCTGATTCCAAATATGGAATACATTTTTCTAAATTCAAAACACAGAAGTGGCAGAAATTAATTTAAAATTAATTCCCGCTGTTAAAACAAAAAAGCGTGTTTTTAAGAGATAATAACTATCAAAAGATTGACACTTGTTTATGTTCGGTTTAATTGTAAAATTATGTCCAATGACCAACATTATATTAAAATGTAAAAATATATTATAAATATACTTTAAAACCACTCAAATTCATAATTTATCACTATTAATTATTTTGATTAAAAAAGTTGTTTTGAATTAAAATTTAGTAATTTTCACTATTCATCAAAATATGAAAGTTATCCGAAAAGTACCAAAATTTCACCTTAGGATAAATTCGATATTCCGAATCCAAAAATGAAGTCCATTTTAAAATATAAAATATATATAATTTCAAAAAGTAGTTATTACTATTCATAACGGCTAGTTTAATTGGTTGTTAGAACTCGGTGTTGCGTACAACACACGCTATCACATTATTCAAAGAGAAGCGTACCGTAGAAGCTTGGGATGTTTCATTTTAAATTTTTGATGTCCCCATTTAGTCAAAAAGTTTAAAATATAGTATTTAAAAATGGTTCACTATTAAAAGTTGATAAAAGTGCAATACTGAAAATGAATTTGTTCTTGCATTATATCTAAGAAACTCATAATATGGATTCTAAAATTATAAGGATTACATAAACTTTAAAATTTATCTAATACTATTAATAACCTCTTTTGAATGGCTTGTTTGGTAAGTCATGGTGTAATTGAAATCGGTGTTGCGTGTAATGAAAGTTATTGAATTATTTTGAAGAAATAACATACTATAAAATCTTGGGGTGTTACATTGTTGGTTGTATGACATTTATTAAATAATCATGAAAGAATTGTTCACTTTTGATAGGATGAGATATCTTAGACCAAATTGATCAGGATGGTACAAACTTTACTAAATCCATGGTCGTGGTAGAAGAAGGTAAGTCCGTCCAGAAAGGTCTACGAATAATAATGTAAGAAATGACAATGACACAGGTGCGCATCCTGCTTTATGAGATATCATGTGATAAATATATTATATTATCCGGCGTGTGTTCATATAATGGTTGTTCATTCAATAACTACTACTTATCTTTTTAGGGGCCTTGATGGGATGTTGGACTACGTTCATGGTCTATGAATAGTATTCACTACAATCGAGATAAGGGACTAGAGGGTCACACCTAATAGCACATTCAAAAGTATGTCTTATTCTGATGGATATAAATATAATACTTAGTGGACCCCACTACTGGGGTTCAAGTGATATCTGAGGATTATCGAATTCTAAGGAATAAATAAATTGATATTATTCGAGTTTATATCAAATGGTACATAATTTATTTATCGAATTTATTTACAAGTGTTAAAGTAGAAACATGGAAAATATTATTTGGATGAATATTATTTTAATAGTCATGGTTCATTTAATATTTGTATGAACGAAAAGTTAAGTTAATGACTCTCTTTTATCCCGTATATATTTATTTATGTTATAAGAGAATAATAAAAATATTAATGATATTTATTACTTAGTAGAGTAGTCATAATATGTCATTTATGGTTTATTTAGCATGTAACGAATATTCAGGGGTCGGAGGGCCTATTCCTGGTAATTTCATAAGTCACTATATATAGAAGGAGAGGGGATTTCACGTGGTAATTGTTTATTGCTAGTTCTTGAGATCACCTCTCTCATCTCTTGCTTTCTAGAGGGAGAATCTCTCGATCTATGTGATCGAGCAAACACTACCACATGATGGGACATGGGAAGCACCTAGTTTTATCAATGCTAAATAGAACACACTTATAAAAGGGGGACATTATCAGTGCTAACTAAAAGCTCTAATAAACCTACACTTTATCAGCAATAAAAAATAGCTGATAATGGTGTACCCTTTATGAGCTCTAAAAAAGAGCTGATAAAGGTGTACTCTTTATCAGCGCTTTTATTAGAATTAATAAAGGATAGATTTATCAGTGCTATTATTAGTGCTAATAAAAAAAATTAATAAAAAAAATTATTAATTTATATAAAATTAATATATTTATATTCAAAAATATTGTTTGTTTGTATTCATTAAATAAAAATCCCATGTTTATAATCAATATTTTTTAAAATAATTCAAACATATATATAATGTTTTAAAAAGTTTTTATAAGATTATAAATATATATATATATATATTTAAATAATTATTAGATTATAATAAATTTAATAATATAATAAATATATTTATTATATTTATTATATTTATTAGAATTTTTAGATTTATTTGATTTATTTGATTTATTATATATTTATTAGATTTATTTTATTTATAATTAATATATATAAACACTTTTCATATATATATATATATATATAATTATTTAAAAAATATATATATTCCTAATGAATTTGGTCAATAAATATATTGATCATGCGTGAGTAGACGTGCATATATGTTATGTATCATCATGAATGTTCATTTATACATTACACACTCTTATTATTCATATTGTCCATATGTGATGGCTCATTTTTTTATGTATACTTTACTAGGTATATGATTAATTCTCATGTTACCCATATGAACTATTATATATGTTCTGGAAAATACTTATAAAATTATATTAAATATATTTAAAATATATTTCTGTAATTATTAAATTTTAAATATATATAAATAAATTTTAAATATATTTATTTGTAATTATAATTATAACTATATGTAAAATTATAAAAGTATAATAAAAACATATATTATAATTTTATAAATATATATATATATATATATATATATTTATATTTATAATTATAAACAAATTTTTATAAATATATTTATCTATAGTTATAATTGTAACTATAAATAAATAAATATATATAACTAATTATAAAATTATAGTAAATATATTTATTATATTTTTAAAGTTTTAAATATATATAATTATATAAATATATATATTTATAAATATATCAAAATGCTAAAATATAAATATAAACTGTTATAATTATAATTACTAAATAACTATAGATATATTTAAATAAAAAATTATAATAAAAATATATTAATTATATATATTTATATAAAAATATTTATCAATAAATTCAAATAGTTATAGTTATAAGTCTAAATAGATATAGAAACATTTAAATAATAAAAAATTATAATGTATATATTAATTATTTATATTTATAAAATTATAAATATATTTTTTATAATTTTTTAATTATTTATATATATGTATATATAATTAGTACTTTAAATAAATATTTAATAATTTATTTTTTAATAGAAAATAATTATATATTTATTTGTTGTTATAAATATAAATATTTATTTATTTGTTTAAATAATTATTAATTTATAAAAATTATATTAAATCTTCTCATATATAATGTTATATACAATTAAATAAAAATATTTATAAATACATACATATATTGATAAATAAATAAAAATATTTATATATATATTCGTATTTAAAAATAAACAAAAATATTTTTGAATTGTTATAAAATTATAATAAATATATAAATTTTATATATTAATAAAATTAAAAACATTGGAAATGTAAATTTTTTATAATTTAATTATTATTTATATAAATATATTTATTTATTTATTATTATAATTATATATAAATATTTATTCCTTTAATAATAAAATAAGAAGAAATATTGTTATATTTATATTTATAATCATATAATTATATATAATTAATATATTTATTATATATATTTCTATAATTATAAATATAATATTTATATTTCTTATAATTTTATAAATATAAATAAATTTTTATTAATTTTTAGTTATAATTAAAAATAAATATATATTTATCATTTATATAATTTCACAAATATATATATATATAATAATATAAATAAATTATTAACATTATATCTTTATCATCATTTTTTAGTCATTGAAAAAGATTGGCCTTTATCGGCGTTAAAAAAGCGCTGATAAAGGCATCTTTTATTAGCACTTTATATTTTAGCGCTGATAAAACATAACTTTATTAGTACTTTTTACCAAGCCCTGATTAAAGGTTCAACCTCTTTTATAAAGAAACCTGAACAGTCTCTTTTATTCTTACACCATTCAAGCTGTCACGGAAGCCGATACCTACACCATAGACCCATTGTATCACTGACCCCTCCTCTTCCATGAACGCTCCTCTCCCGTGAACCCTCCTCCAACACAAACCCACCTCCACCACAACCCCTCCCCCACCACGAACTCTCCTCCACCACGAAGGCTCCTCGATAGTGGACTCTCCTACGCTGCAGATGCTCCATCGCCACAGACGCTACAGTGTTTCGGATGCTCTAGTGTCATGGACGATCCAGGGTCCAAACGCTCTATCGTCGCGGATGCTCCAGCCCCATGGACCCTCCAGCGTCGCAGACAGTCCAGCTCCATGGATGCTCTTGGGCCGCAGACACTCCTGAACCATAGATGCTCTTACGTCGCGGACACTCTACCTCTACAGACCCTCCTTGATCGTGTACCCTTCTCTGTTGCAAAACAACCTCCAATGTGAACCCATTTTCACCACGATGATCCCTCCTTGCTTTCTTGAAGCCCTTGTACCTGAATCCTGGGGTGGTTTTGACTCTGATTCTTCAAGGAAACATCATGTAAGTCTCGTTTCTCTTGATTTCTCCCTCTTTTTAGGTGTTCACTTTCCCCATTATTGAGTTCTTATTTTCTAGTAGGTTGTTTGACATAATGATGGTAAGATATTTTTTTGTTGGGGAAAATATTCATGTTTGAGTTTGGATCTTTCCTTTACATGGTCTTGTTGAGGTGTGGTTGTGGTTTCACACCGATATCTGAAGGTTTCCATGTGTAAGGTATGTGTTTCCTTGTTTTTACATTATTAGATGATTTTGATATTCTTTCTTGTTAACTTATATGTGTTCTATGGATTATTCATGTGGTGTGAAATTTGTTTTGTAAATGGTTTGACGTGCATATGTGATGAAAGATGGTGGTTGAAAAGAAATAGGTAATATTTCTTATGTGCATTGTGGTGGTGTTCCTTTAGAATGTTTTATGCCTTGTGTGAAAGGTGGGAATTGTTTTTTCAAAATATATTTAAAGGTTAAAATGTGTTGAAAATGGTTTTCTCCTAGGGAAATGGATTTTTAATTTTTGTTGGCATCCTTATTGTGTACCTTAAATGCGTCTTTGAATTGTGAAAGTAACAAGAACCATGTTATGAAATAGTTTTTATGTGAGCATGATTTTAAGAAGGGGCTTTTCCCATATGTTGGAATCATTTTTTATGATCCCAACATGATGGTGATAATTTGATCGCATCAGTGAGGCATACTCATAATTTTCCATTATTTCGTCTTTATTTTGAGGTAATTGTAATGATTATTATGTGTCCCACCACTGAGTGACAATAGGTTCTAGATATAAGGAAGGTTTTCTTTACATTTTATTCTATCCACAACCATATTCAATGTAACCTATATTTTGGATGTTTTACATCATTTGACTTTGCAGGAATCATACTCCTTGATTCCTCCCTCTACTATACATCTACCCTTAATGCTCAACATCATTGAGGCATGTCCTTATTACCCCTTGGATCCATATTATCATGGACACACCTTCTAAGAAACTTCCAAATTCTTTCATCTCATGGTTTCCCATTCTACTGAACACCTCACTTCTGACTAATTCAAAATCAATAAAACTTTTGAAATCTCTGAGAGAATCATGTCTATTTCCCCCAAAAATCTAAATCCACAACCATTAAATATTAATCCAAAACAAACCCATTTCAATGGATCTACCACTTTTTTACTAGTTCAATTCCACTAAATCTTAGAAAACCACATCAATAGAGGAAACCCAATATTCTCCAAACCTAGAATTATTATCGAGTCTTGATAAAATAATCCCCATATGTTATGTAACCAAGCTTTAATACCAATTTTTGGAACTAATTTTAGATTAAGAAAAATATCTGATACCACTAGATGGATTTGGTACACATCAACAACCTAAATGTTAAACCCCCAAAACATTAGTTAAACCCCTGAAACTTTCACACAATGGAAGAAATTCCAGAACATACCTGAATTTGAACAAATACCCAAACCTGATATACCAAATATAGAATTAGATCTCTAGCTAAGTCACTACATCAGATCTCTACCTTCTAGTTCTCTTAACCTCATGGTTTTGAAAATACATCCTCTAGAGGAAAATGGGCAACAAAGAATAAACACATGACATAAATTTAATATGCCTTCCACATGAAAATTATGTTGTTCAGATGAAAATCCTACTTAATAGGGGAATACATTGATATTTTTATTAATGTATAAATTGAGTTATAAGGGAAACATATCTTTTTTAGCCATACCTATCCAAAGAAACATGAGATACTTTTTGGAAACCCTAGTCAAATAACTATAACAACACATGTAATGAATCCTTCCACCCACAAGCACTCTATAGTGAATCCCCTTAAAGGGATAGATGATATAATTCAAGTGATTATCAAATAATACTTTCTTCTCAGCATAATATTATATGTCAATATATAAATTATTATTTTATTACAACATTAACAAATTATATGAATGAATTATTAACTATTGATATTCAATTTTATGAAGTGGTCATTGCATTTAGGTTGATTAATCCATCAAAGGTACCTAACCTAGATTTTATTTATGAATTTTTTAAATGTTCCTAGACTATTTTATGACATGATTTTTTTAACCTCATTAATGAATTTTGGGGAGGTAAGAATTCTCCTGATACTTAAAATTATGCTCTCATCACTTTGATTCTAGAGGTTATTGATATGATTTTAATTAAATATTTTAGATTTACTAGAATTTTTATTGTCATTAATAAAGTCTTTTTGATGATTTAAGAAAATATACTATGAACAATTATACCATATATTAGTTTAGTACCATAGTTATTTTTTATTTTGAATTGATACATGATGAACCAAAAAGGATTTGGAAAGAAACATAGTTTCTTCTTATGATGAGTTGCATAGGGAAATTATTTATGTGAAAGGAATGACACTTGAGAAATTTTTAATTATGTAATGGGTTCATGATTATAGATTTTAGTATGTGTATTTATTTAGGAAGGAACCAATTTATTTGGTGTGAGATAAAGATCATTGAGATTATGTAGTGTATGTAGTAAACTAGAACACTAGTGTTTCATTGTTGCAAGTGTGGTCACTGACTAAGGAATATAACTATTGGGACTCTGGTGCTGTGGTGAAGGACAATTGATATAACTAAAAAATGGAAGCATTGATATGGGATATCAAATTTTGGTTAGAACAATATCAATTTCTTTTGGAAATTATTATTATTACACCATCCTTTGGAATAATGTGATGGAATCATACAACACTGATTGATTTGGGAAGAATCGAGGTGTTTTCTATATATATTTTATAATGTACCTCTCTTGGGATTTATGAATTTGTTAAAATGTCTAACTGGCTCTTTTAAAATGATTAAAGTGTTTTGAAATGTTACTTAAAAAATTATATTTTTTCAACATTCACTTTTTTCATTGTAAAGAGATCTTAAATTATTTAAACACATATCATGGACTTAGGTTTTATTCCAAGTGTTGTCCAACTCACCTAGTTTGATTTCATAAAGGTATGGGAATGTATTGAAAGAATATTTAATGTTTGATTCATTTTAACCAGGGATGTGTGATGTTTTAGATGAAAATCTGTAAAATGTATAGGGTTGTCACATATTTTAAATGATTAATATTGTTTGGTCATGAAGTTCTCATGAATTATTTAAAAAAATGAATTTTAGTTTTGTGAAAGAGTGTTTGGAACTAATTGGTTTATTTTAAAAAGGGTGTGTTATTTTAAAGGGTAATTTTTGTATATGGTAGGATTTTAATGGGATTTAAAGTGTCATTTTATAAATAGTTTTCAAAGAACATCTGAAATGTATTTTTTTCGTAATATTTTATGTTTTTTTAGAATTATGAAATCCATTACATTATATAAATGTTTTGTGTATTTATATTGTTAGATATTAATATTACTGAATCAAATAGGATGGATATGAATAAATAATGGATGGATGCCAATTGTTTGAAAAAAATTATAAATATGACGTAAAAGAGTTCATCATTTTTCCAAAATAACATGCATATGACCCTACTCAAATTCATAGTCCATGTTTACACTTTTATTATCAAAACTAATTAGTCTAGAGGAGTTATAATAACACTTGATCTATCATGGAATATATCGAAGTTATATGTAAGAACCCGGTTGTTATCATTGAGGTACGAGTTTCTTCTTTTCTCATTTCCATAATGTTTTTTTGCAAAAATAAGGAAAATGGGAAAAAATCCTAATTTTTGGAAAGTACGCGTCGTGTACTTTTCCACAAGCTGTGTACTTTTGGGCGTGTGGGATGACTACACGGGGCGTGTGGCCAAATCGGAGATGAAGGGTGTAGGAACCGACTACACGCCGTGTAGTGGTCCTTTACACGATGTGTAGTCAGTCGGTAGGCGAATAGTAAGGTGGTGGCCAGCTGTGGGGAAGCACACGCTGTGTACTAATGAAGACACGCCGTGTACTCATGTCGATAGGTGAACAGTCCCACACTGGCGGGAAGCCACCAGAAGAATAGTTTAAAAATGGGAATTACACATCGTGTACATGGAAGTATGCCGTTTACTTTGTTTTTTTTCCTTAAAATGGGTAGTAGCCTCCCCTCTTCACAAGAAAGGATTAGACCGGGAAGAGAGCTCAGGAGAGGATCGCCAAACCTTTAAAGATCCGACGAGCGCACGTCCAGAATCCGTTTCCGTCTCGGACGATCTCGTTGGAACCGCACGGGTATGCCCTTCACTCTTCTTTAATCGTTATTTCCAATTCTTCCCCTAATGAGAGTTATTTGGGTTTAAGTGATAATTGTTTTATGATAGATCTACATCGTTCTTGGTAATTTTTGGAATAGACATTCGCATATATCATTCGTTGGTGTTAAGGGTTTGTGGCTAGGTGTTTATTTTACCAACTGTTGTGTGTTTTGTGTATTTTAGTGCCACGAACCCATGTTGGGGTGTCGTGTGGCTGAGGCTGTGGATATTTTAAATACCTAGAATTGTATAGGTAATTTAATGTGATATTAACAAGCTATTTGGGAACGCTGCTTGGATCCAGGACCACCCCAGGGGTGCATTCCTCTGTTTAGCCGTTTGGCTAGGATACCCGTGGGTATGCCTTTAAAAGTATTGATTGTAGAATTGCCCTGAGAGGAATTTATTGTGAATGTTTATTTACTTGTTGGGAATGGCCCGGTTACTTGTGCCTAAGGGCAGTGTTTTAATTAGCCCGTGGGAATTTTTTTGCTTAGCTCGAGGGCAGTTGTTATCTTAGCCTATGTGAAACTTCTTCTGTTCTTGTAGGTAGTTGATTCTGTGCCTTTGGGCGACACTTCTTACACCTCTGGGAAATATCTGTATGCCTATGGGTAGATTCTTGTGTTGGATACTCTTTACCTGAGTGTAGGGGTTTACGTGTCTGAGGACATTAGCTGTTTACTTATAATATTCACTGCGGTGATATTTTTAGTTAAATGATTAAACGATATTAAAATGGAAATATAAATAGTTAAGATAGTTACTTTTTAGTACTGCTTATGTTATTGCATTTTACTACTGCACACTGTTGTTAGATGCTTTCACACAGTTGGGCACGAGCCTTTGGTGGGTGCCTACTGGGATTCATTTCTCACACCCTGTTTGGGTCATGCTTTTCGGCCAAAAAATATTACGTTTCTGCAGGTGTCGATAAGGACAATAGCCCTTATACAGGTACTTGATTATTGTTGGGGTGTAGGAGATCATGGGACCGAGCATTGGCTTGTGATGATGCGGGCTATTCTGTTGTGATTTCTGTACTTGTACTTCTGTTGTAATGTATTGTATTACAGTGTAACATGTTCTGGCTATTTTATAGTATAGTGACATTCTGCATCTTCATATATATATATATGACTACTGGTTTCCTTTTTTTCATCAGTTGTTAATTACAGTTGTGTATGGATTATTTCTTCTACTGTTGTTGTATGTTTATCTTATATTCCATTGTGCTACACTTTGACAAATCAAGGCATAGTTTCCCCACTATCAGTCCTGGGCCCTCACTGCTAGTCGGTAGCCTCTGGCGTTTGGGGAAATGTGCTTGAGGTCACGTGGCGAACCACGTTCGGGGCACCCGTTGCGTGGCACTGGGATCTGGGACATTACAATGTGGTATCAGAGGGTTTCTTTTCTTTGACTTAATATTTGGAGCTTTAGTCAGGGATACGATGACCCGGTAGTTGGTAATAAGTTTTTCCCGGGCATAGCTGACCCGTGTATAGGGAAAAGCCAGTCTACCTCGTATTTTTTCAATTCTACTGATTTTCCAATTTAATGTTGATTTGATTTCACCGTTGTGTGATGCACTTGTGATTGTGCTGTTTATATTTTACCTATGGGTTCTATTTAGTTATAACCTGATGAGATGAGGGTATTCCATCTCATGCATCATTTAGGAACATGCTAGAAATCACATGCCATGCATAGTTTCCATTCCATGTAGGTGAATTAGAAATTTCATGTTGTTGTGATAGATGTTGTTCTAGTAAAGCATGTTGTTGTGATAACTATTTGATAAATACCTGCTTGTGATAGGGTAATTTTATTTGAGCATGTTTATAGAATGAACACCAAACTTTGGTCTTTGGGGAGTATGGGCCCTCATTGACAGGAATTTGGTGGCTCATTGGCTGTTTCTGAGTTATAACATAGATAAGATGTCAATCATTGATTCGTGGGGAGTATGGCCCCTCACGGATCGGAATTTGACACTTAGGTGTTGTGTTTCGGTATTTTTGGGCTTCAGAGTAGTTTCTGAGGCATAATGTCCGGAAACCCAGTATACACAACGTGTAGTATCTTTAAACACGCCATGTATGGCCTTCTGTTCGGGAAGAAAAATAAACTTTTTAAGTACACGTCGTGTACCTACAGTACACGTCGTGTAGTCTCTTTCAGTGTCACAAATGGTGTGGGTGGGGACATGGGGAAGGGAAATGCTTGGGGTGAACACACCGTGTAGTTTTTTTACACTTCGTGTAGTGTTGACCTGGTGTCCTCCGTCTAACTAACAACACGGGTGGAGGAAACCACAAGACATACACGTCGTGACCATTATGGAACATGCCGTGTAGTCTGACCTAGGGACCCGACCGTGTAACTAACAACACAGGTCGGTTTAATCCCTTTGAGTACACGCTGTGTGTATATCGAACATGCCATGTAGTGTAAGCCATGTGTCCCGCCGTATAACTAACGACACGGGTCGGCGGGGCTCGTCTAGTACACGTCGTGTACCTGTGGGACACATCGCGTAGTCTTGTCTGAGGAAAGACCATGTGGAGTTAGCCATGTGGCTAGGAAACTGGGTGGTGTACACGCCGTGTGCGGGTGGAACATGTCGTGTAGTGTCATAAAGAGTAGTCGGCCGTGTCACAATTGACATGGGCAGTTAGAAAATTACACCATACACGCCGTGTAGTTATTATACACACCGCATAGTTTTTGTTCAACGGGAGCTGTGTGGCTTAGTCGTGTAGAAGGACCTGGGCAGGGGATGGGAAATCATGTACATGCCGTGTAGTAAGTATACATGCCGTGTAGTCTTTTTTTGAAAATTTTGAATGACTTCTTCCTCTTTTTCCTTTTGTGGTTCATTCGCTTTCAGTCTTGATGATCTTGAATCTATGGGGTGTTTGGACCTTATAGTGTCATGCCGCCTAGAAGACCACACATTGTTCTCTAGGAGAGAGGCAACGAGTATACTCTAAAGATGGTGGGCCATGGGCTACAAGTGGATCCTCCCACAGAGCCAGATGCAGTACCAGCTGTTATACCGGACACAGGCACGAAGGCGCAGTTTGGTGAAGGCTTTATGCAGTTTATGCAGACCTTTCAGGGAGCACCGCTGGCTACCACATCCATTGCGGAGTTGACTCGTATCTTCCAACAGCAGCATTCACCTATGTTTTCAGGGGATGGAGGACCACAGGCTGTGGTGGCTTGGATGGGGTCTATGCAGACTATTTTCGAGCATCTTAAGATGCCTCCAGAGAGGAGGGTCAAGATCACAACATATATGCTGCGTGATTCCTCCAAGAGGTGGTGAGATGTTACCACCCAGTCAGAGCATCACAAGGACATGGCGTGGGAATATTTTTAGGCAGTCTTCTATGACTTCTTTTTCCCGGAGACACTGATGGAAGATATAGCTTGAGAGTTCATGAACCTGCAACAAGGTGCTATGTCGGTGATGGATTATTCTTCTCTCTTTACTGAGCTTCAGCATTTTCCACCCGTTTTGGTGGGTGATGAGACGTTGAGGGCCAGACACTTCGATGATGGTCTTCAGTATGACACCCAAGCGCTGGTGAATTTTTTCAGGTTGCCTACTGTACATGCTATTAAGAACCAGGTGCTAATTACATAGAGGAACCTGCGGGAATCAGGTGGTGTTGGCCAGGGCAGTTCAACACCAGTTACTGGTACAATTTATACTAGTAAGAGGAGGAGATAGATGGCCTTCTCTCAGGGTGGCAGTATCAGCCAAACGAATGCTTCAGGTGGTTAGGTCATGTGCTACCAGTGTGGTAGAGAGGGGAACAAGAGGCCACATTGTCCACGAGACCCAGGGGAGTGCCGAGCTTGCGGTAGGATGGATCATCTGCAGCACTTTTGAAGGGAATTTCCACCGATGGATAGTGAAAGAGGTTCGGTGCAGACTCCGTGTGCTGGAGCAGGACCAACAGCTTCTTACCAGTCTGGGTACTGGAATATGTCAGGGCATGCAGGTAGAGATAGTGGTCGTGGCTGTGGTAGCCAGACACCAGGATCTCAGAGGAAGCATGGCGGGACAGCTCAGGGTAGCCAGGCTGTGTCTCAGGGCTGTGGCACTGGGCGGACATATGCAGTGCGACAGACCGAGCAGGAGCTGGATCTCGGACCTTCTACAGTCAGAGATACTATTCTAGTAGCTTCTATTTTATCTTCTGTACTCTTTGATACGGGTGCTACACATATTTTCATATCTGTACCTATAGTGGAGAGTCTTGGGCTATGTGTTTCTACATATTCTAATATTATTACGCTAGATACTCTGTTGGGGACTATAACGGCTGGTGTGCGTTAGTGCAAGGAGTTCCCCCTTGAGGATGGTGGGTGTCACTTTCTTGGGGACCTCTATGTCTTAGAGATGATAGATTATGAAGTCATTCTTGGGATGGACTGGTTGGTTCCCTTTCGAGCCATTGTGGACAACTTTCGTCACAGGGTGAGTTTCACGTCATCAGAGGGAGGAGAGTGTCTATATATGGGCGAATGGGATGTTCAAGAAAGTCGAGCTGGACCAGAGCATCATGGGCGAGCTGGAGTCACAACCCAGATTGCGAGCTTATATCTTGATGATCATCGGACTTGTCAGATGTATTTCCCTCCAGTGGTTGATCATTTTAGGGACGTTTTCCCAGACGACTTTTCAGGTCTACCTCTAGAGGGAGAGGTGGATTTCTCTATTGAGATTGTGCCATGAGCAGAACCGGTGTCCATTTATCTTTATAGGATGGTTACACCAGAGTTGTAGGAGCTCAAGAGTTAGTTAGAGGAGTTACATGCAAAGGGTTTCATCTGACCCAGTACTTCACCTTGGGGTTCACCGGTTCTCTTTGCAAAGAAGGTGGAAGGTACCCTCAGACTCTGCGTGGATTATCGAAAGTTGAACCAGTTGACAGTCTAGAATCTATATCCCTTACCGAGGATTGATGATCTTTTTGATCATCTTAGTGGGCATGAGTGTTCTCAAAGATTGAATTGAGGTCAGGATATCATCAGCTGCGCATGAGACCATCGAATATACCGCTTACAGCTTTTCGGAGCAGATATGGTCTGTACAAGTACTTGGTTATGTCATTCAGACTTACGAATGCGCCAGCGGTTTTCATGGATATGAGGAATCATGTGTTCCATCCTTATCTGGATTATTTTGTGGTAGTATTCATGGACGATATCTTGGTGTAATCTCACACTCGACACGACCATGACACCCATCTTGATATCGTATTGAGTACACTGAGAGAGCATCAGCTATATGCTATGTTCTCAAAGTGCCACTTTTGGATGGACTAGATTCACTTCCTAGTTCATATCATCTCAGAAGCAGGAGTTCCAGTAGACCTGGAGAAGGTGAGAGTAGTAGTTTCCTAGGAGCAGACTAAGAACGTGTTTTAGATATGGATTTTTTGGGGATGGCTATTTACTACATATGCTTCATACAAGACTTCTTCCGCATAGCAGCAACGTTGAAGGGTTTGACTAAGAAGGGTGAGAATTTCTTTTGGTCAGAAGCATGCAAGATAGCCTTTCAAGACCTGAAAGGAAGGTTTACATCAGCACCAGTATTGATACTTCCAGAGCCAGAGAAGAGCTATAAATTTTACTATGATGTACCGGGAATTGGGTTGGGAGCATTGTTGATGCAGAGAGATCGAGTTGTTGCGTACGAGTCTCGGAAATTGAGGTCACATGAGAGGAACTACCATATGCATGATCTTGATTTGGCTGTAGTTGTGCATGCGTTGTGCTATTGAAGACATTATCTACTGGGAGAACGTTTTGTGGTTTTCACCGACAAAAAAAGTCTCAAATATATCTTTACTCAGCGCGAGTTGAATCTGAGGCAGCGAAGGTGGGTTGAATACCTTCATTCCTTCTATTTTGAGCTTGCCTATACACCTAGTAATGGTAATGCAGTAGCTGATGCACTGAGCATAAATACTCAGATACAGGCAGTACAGGAGGCCAGTCATGAGTGGAAGCTCGTGGCTTTATTCTCTGATATGCATTTGGAGGTGCATGATAGTAATGGGAAAACTTATCTTTTATCTTTAGTTGTTACTTCTACACTCCTGGATAGAGTGAGGATGAGATAGCTATCTGATGCAGAAGGCCTAGTTCTGCGGGAGTCGGTGGAAAGTGGGGACCCTCCTCTTGGTTGGACGATAGGTGGTGATGAAATTCTGCATTTCCATGGATGAGTATGGGTTCCAAGGGATATACGTGAGGATCTGATGCGGGAGTTTCATGCTTCATCTTGGGCAGTTCATCCCTGGGTTACCAAGATGTATCGTGACTTGAGACGTCAGTACTGGTGTCTACTTATGAAGAGAGATATAGCTTGTTTTGTTACGAGGTGTTCCACCTGTCAGCGGGTGAAGGTGGAGCATCAAAGGCCAGTAGGGCTGTTACAGCAGTTACCCATTCTGGAGTGGAAATGGGATGATGTCGTGATGGATTTCATGACGGGTTTTCCGAGGTCACCTAGAGGCAATGGTGTCGTGTGGGTTGTTGTAGATAGACTCATGAAGGTACCTCACTTTTTTCTGATCAAGGAGACCTTCAGTGTCGACGAGCTCGAGAAGTTTTATACCCGAGAGATCGTACATCTTCATGGGGTTCCTTGTTCTATCATTTCAGATAGGGATGCTTGCTTTACGTCTCGTTTCTTGCAAAGTTTTCAGAGGGCACTGGGTACACAGGTGCTTCTGAGCACAACATACCACCCTCAGACCGATGGCCTATCAGAGCGTACGATACATGTGCTTGAGGACATGCTACGTGCATTCGTCCTAGATTTTGGGGGCTCTTGGGAGAAGCATATACCCCTAGTCGAGTTTTCCTATAACAATTGTTTTTTCAAAACTATTGAGATGGCACCACACGAGGCATTATATAGTAGGTCATGCCGATCAACTTTGTGCTGGTTAGAGGTAGGTGAGGCAGCACTACTGGGACCACATCTCAAGCAGGAGATTTCTGAGTAGGTCCAGTTGATTCAGAAGCAGATGGATACCACACAGTCTCGTTAGAAATCTTATGTTGATTGCCGCAGACGACCTTTGGAGTTTGTGGTCGGGGATCAGGTTTTCTTACGTGTTTCACCGAGGCTGGGACACATGCGGATCAGGAGACAGGGTAAACATTCACCAAGGTATGTGGGGCCATTTTAGATTACGGAGAGAGTTGGGCCGGTTGCCTATCAGTTGCAGTTACCACAGAGGTACCGAGCCATGCACGACGTCTTCCATGTATCCCAGTTGCGACGCTATCATTCAGACCCATCTCACTTTTTTCATCCAGAGGAGGTTGAGCTTCATATGGATGCGTCCTTTGAGGAGAATCTGATTCATATCGTTTACAGGAGCACGAAGGTTCTCTGAGGCCAGTCAGTTCCTCTCGTACGGGTGCTATGGTAGCATAGCCGAGTGCCGGATGAAACATGGGAGCGGGAGACCAATGTACATGCTCAGTGGCCGAAGTTTTTCACGACTATATCTTCACCACCCTTGGAAGGGAAATTCGGGGATGAATTGCTTTAAGGGGGGAAGTTTGTAAGAACCCAGTTCTTATCTTTGATGTACAGGTTTCTTCTTTTCTCTTTCCCTTAAAGTATTTTTGAGAAAATAAGGAAAATGGAGAAAAATCCAAATTTTTGGGAAGTACACGCTGTTTAATTTTCCACATGTCGTGTACTTCTGGGTGTGTTGGATGAGTACATGGGGCGTGTGGCCATGTCGGTGATGAAGGGTGTAGGAACCAACTACACAACGTGTAGTGGTCCTTTACACGCCGTGTAGTCAGTCGGCAGGCGAATAGTAAGGCGGTGGCCAGCTGTGGGGAAACACACACCATGCACTCATGAAGACATGCCATGTACTCATGTCGGCAGGTGAACGGTGCCATGCTGGTGGGAAGCCTCCAGAGGAACAGTTTAAAAATGGGAAGTACACACCATGTGCTTGGAATTACACGCCATGTACTTTGTTTTTTTCACTTAAAATGGGAAGTAGCATCCCTTGTTCATAGGGAAGGCATAGAACAGGAAGAGAGCATGGGAGAGGATGACCAAACCTTCAGAGATCTGCCGAGTGCACATCCAGAATCCATTTCCGCCTCAGATGATCTCGTTGGAACCGCACAGGTAAGTGCTCAACTCTTCTTTAATCATTCTTGCCAATTCTTCCCCTAATGAGAGTTATTTGGGTCTAAGAGAGAATTGTTTTATGAATGATCTACAACATTCTTGGGTATTTCTGGAATTGTCATTCGCGTATATCGTTCGATGGTGTTAAAGATAGGTGGATTGGTGTTTATTTTACCAACTGTTGTGTGTTTTGTGTATTTTAGTGCCACGAACCCATGTTGGGGTGTCGTGTGGCTAAGGCTGTGGCTATTTTAAATACCTATAATTGTATAGGTAATTTAATGTGATATTAAAATGCTATTTTGGGATCTCTTCTTGGATCCAATACCACCCTAGGGGTGCGTTCCTCTGTTTAGCCGTTTGTCCAAGATACCCGAGGGTACGCCATTAAAATTATTTATTTTAGAATTTCCTTGAGAGTAATTGCTTGTGAATTTTTATTTACATGTTGGGAATGGCCCGATTACTTGCGCCTGAGGGTAGTGTTTCACTTAGCCCGTGGGCATTATTTTTCTTAGCCCGAGGGCAGTTGTTATCCTAGCCTGTGGGACACTTCTTCCATGCTTGTGGGCAGTTGATTCTGTGCCTGTGGGCGACACTTCTTATGCCTGGGGGAAATATCTGTATGCCTGTGGGAAGATTCTTGTGTTGGATACTCTTTACCTGAGGGTAGGGGTTTACGTGTCTAATGACATTAGTTGTTTACATAGAATATTCACTGTGGTGATATTTTTAATTAAATGATTAAAATATATTAAAATGGAAATATAACTGGTTAAGTTAGTTACTTTTTAGTACTTCTTACGTTATTGCATTTTACTACTGCACACTGTTGTTGCATGCTTTCACACAATTGGGCACGAGCCTTTGGTGGGTGCCTTCTAGGATTCATTTCTCACACCCTATTTGGGTTATGCTTTTCGACCTAAAAAGATTACATTTCTTCAGCTGTAGATAAGGGAAAGGGACCTTATACAGGTACTTGATTGCTGCTCGGGTGTAAGAGAGCCTGGGACCGAGCATTGGATCATGATGTTGTGGGTTGTTCGGTTTTGATTACTGTACTTGTACTTCTGTTGTAATGTATTGTATTGCAGTGTAACATGTTCTGGCTATTTTATAGTATAGTGACATGCCGCATCTTCATATATATATATATATATATATATATGACTACTGGTTTCCTTTTTGTCATCAGTTGTTCATTCCAGTTGTGTGTGGTTTATTGCCTCTGCTGTTGTTGTATGTTTATGTTATATTCCGATGTGCTACACTTTGAAAAATGGGGTCATAGTTTCCCCACTATCATACCTAGGCCCTCGCTGCTAGTCAGAAGCCTCTGGCATTTTGGTAAATGCGCTTGAGGTCATGTGGCGAACCGGGTTCAGGGCACCCGTTGCATGGCACCCAGATCCGAGACGTTACATTATAAATGATGGAATAAAAATAGGGAAAAAATTGAATGTAGGTATTTAATAGGATGGCACTATGTTTTATGGATCCTTTGATATTATTACAAGATTAAACATTGAAGAATACTTTATCCAGGATGTGATTACAGATGTGAATGACAATGAAGATTGGATTTAATAAATGAAATTTACAGTTAATGATGATCTTTGTGATTTCCCTAATTGTTTGAGAAGTTAAAGAGTTTTGAAAATATGTCATTGTATGATGGTTTCACTAAATATACAACATTTTCAATCATACTAATGTTATATTATTTGAAAGTAGGTAACATATAGAGTAATTACAGTTTTATAGAACTACTTTATCTCCTAAATGATATGATCCCATAAGATAATGAGCTCCCAATCTGGATATACGACACCAAAGATATGAAACGCTCAATGGGTATGATCTATGAAAGAATAAACACCTACCAGAATGACTGTATACTTTTTCGCAAGGACTACAAATCACATCCATAATTCCCAAAGTCTCATGCTTCTCGATATAAGAAATATAAATCTGGTCCTACAAAAGTTGTATGGTATATTCCAACCATTCCAAGGTTTATGTGCCTACATAGAAGTGAGGAGACTATAGGGAAATTGACGTGGCACATAGATACAAGAATTAAAGATGGAAAACTACATAACCCAACAGACTGTCCTTATTAGAAGAGAATTGATCAAGTGTATCTCGAATTTGGAAATGAGCTGAGAAACCATCGTCTTGCATTATTTACAAATGGAGTGAATCCATCTGGTTTTCAAAGAATCAATCATAGGACATGGCCAGTTATGTTGGTAAATTACAAATTACAACCATGGTTATGCATTAAGTGAAAATACACCAAGTCATCTATGCCTATATCAGGGCAAAAAAACCATGTAATGATATTGATGTTTATTAGGATGTATTGATCGGGGATTTAATATTCTTTTAGGATTTCGGTGTTACGTTTTATAATTCATGTATAAATGAATATATAACATTGAGATCCATGTTGTTTTGTATGATAAATGACATTCCTTCTTATGGAAAATTTTAAGGATACAAAATTAATAGAACTCAAGGGTGTCCCATTTTCGAATATGGTATATAGTAAATTAGGTTGAAACATTCATCGAACATCGGGTTTCTAGGACACCACATATTTTTACCCCAACTACATAATTAATGATCTATGAAAACATCATTCAATGGAAGTTCAGAATAACTTACAACACTATCTCCACCAATAGGTGATCAACTGCTGTAGAAATTAAAATATGTAGATATTTCTTTGGGTAAATTATTTTCAAAAAACCTTTTGAAAACCAATTGGAAAAAAGTGATTTTTTTTTGAATTAACACACTTTAATTCTCTGTACTTTATAAATTTCCATGATGTTATTCCTATTGAAAAAAATGTATGTGATAGTGTCATCGGCACGTTGCCAAATTCACCTAAAAAAATAAATAATGGAATTAATGATAGGTTGGACATGATTGACATCAGAATATGAGAAGCGTTGGCACCAGTGAAGGGTGAAAAATGAATATTTCTTCCTCTTTCCTCTTACACTCATTCCATGAAAGAGAGATATCAGTTTTTCAACATATTGAATGACATAAAGGATCCATAGGTGTATTTATCGAATATCAAGAACATAGTGTTAATGAGAGATTTAAAGTTAAAGGGTTTGAAATCACTTGACTTACATGTTTTTATCCATGATCTAATTCCTATGATTTTCTGTTTCATTTTTTCCAAGAATGTCATTCATTCATTAACCAAGTTATGTTTCTTCTTCAAATATATATGAAGAAAATTTATTGACCTGATGAAATTGCAGACAATGGAAAGAGAAATTGTCATCATATTATGTGAATCAGAAATGTTCTTCCCACTAACATTATTTGATATGATGGTTTTTGTGATGGTTCACTTGGTGATACAAATTAGACTAAGTGGTCATATACAGTAAAGATGGATGTACCCATATTGAACTGTATATGATGATTTTGAAATGGTATGTCAAAAATCATAGTCACACAAAGGGATGTATTGTGAAGTGATATATTGTTGAGGAAGACATTGAATTCTGTACTAAATATATGTCCGATGTTGAAGGCATTGTTCTAATGAAATCCTATCACATTGGGTGTCTTGTGGGTGAGAACATTTCGATATGATAGGTTGTCACAATCAATATTATTGATTTGGAGTAGGCCCAACATTATGTTTTGCATAATATTTTTGATGTTGACTCATATATTGAAACTGAAAAATAAATTATCTGGAATCTGAATCCCTTAAGGGATTAAAAATGGATATCAAATACACATAGTCAACTGTTTATAGGATGGTTTCGAGACAATATTTTTATGGAGTTAGATGAAAATCCAGACTCAATTTCAGAACGAGCTTGATATATAGTTGGAGGACCAAGTATATATATATTACCTTACAATGATTATGTAATTAATGGGTATACATTATATACAAATTAACATGATGAAAACAGTATGATGTAGAATAGTGGAGTTACACTTGTGGATGAAGCGATGCATGTTTCTAGTGATAATGATAGAAATCCAATTTATATGAATACGTCATACTTTTGCATCATCAAAAAAATATGGGAGTTTGATTATACGACATTTCAAATGCTTATTTTTCAATTCAAGTGGGTTGATAATAAAAGTATTGTTAATATAGATGAATTAGGATACATGAAAGTTAATTTTAGTAAGGAAGGGTACAAAGATGAACTATTTATAATGGTATCATAGGTAGTACAGTTATTTTATGTTTCAAATCCCACAAATAGAAACTAGTCAATTGTTCAATTATCAACCAAAACAAATGAATAATCAGATGAAAATTCAATAGAGGATGACCCTTTCATTGGGATGTAGAAATATTTTCATAGTGATCCTAATGTTGAAGGAATTCTAATGTTATAGGAATCCACAATGATGGGATTTTGATACTTTATAGAGGGATCAAATCCCTTCAGACTTTAAAACAATATATTTCAACAATAAGGTTATATTGTTTTGTAATATAAATCATGTTACCTAATGTTATCATCAATTCGTTGAATATTTTATGCAATATAAATTAAATGTTAAAACAATTCTACAGATAATGACTTATGTGTGTTTTGATGCTCTCAATATCAAGGCACAACATGTCTATCAACTAGTTTTTACTCATACTACTGAGGAATAACATATTTATCAACATTATGTTACTCGTAGTTCATAAGAAAAACATGTTTCTTCATCTGCTACTGCTCCAAATGCACAGGTACAATAGGTTTGTCCACCTGTTTTTGTTCACAGTGTTGAGGTACAACCACCATCTACATACGTTGATGCTATAACTCTGGAGAAACATATAGATGATGTTGAATATGAGGAAATGGTAGGCGATGAAGCATCTGGGGTGAAAAAAAATTAGGACTATCATAGTTTGAAGGTGTTAGAAAAAATAATTAAGGAAAAAGAAAAAGTCATTAAATATGAGGTCAGATGGAATACTCAGGGCCAACATGTAACCCCAATAAGGCCATGCTTAGTAGTTACATTGGAATAATAACTCGAAAACATGTTCCAATTGATGTAAATGTGTTGAACCGTGTTTTCATCGGGCATAAGACACTACTGTGGTAGGAGATTACAATAACATTATGATATCATATCTTTAATTTATCTGGAATAAAATATTGAAAAATTGTTTTACTCTTTATCATCCTTTTTAGAGTGCATTTATAGTAGATGACTCAAACAAGGACTATGTATTAAGGGTTTATAGAAGGATTAATAGAGTCTTTTACAAAATTTTAACAAGATATCATCTTAAATATATTGAAGGGAAAACAAACCCACACCCACCTCCTATTTACACACACTTGATAACCCATATAGCTTGGTATGCGTTTACTAGCCATCGTCCAGAGCAGTATTTTCAGGTACACTATGTCTAGTAATACGTTTTTTAACGATACATGTATTAATCACTTTTATTGATAGTTTTTCATTTTTTAAACAACAACTAAGGGTTGAAAATAAAGAATCAGTAGAAAAACCAGTGTACCCCTACCATAAAGCACGGATGGTGTACACTTCACTTGATAAAAATTGGAACCTATTTTAAATCTATAGTAATACTTTTATCTGATATAAAAAAACAACATAACTATATTCAAATGTTTATATGAAAATTGATGAATCCAAATCCAATTTAACTTCCTTCCCATGCCATGTGTTATGGAAGGAGGAGTGCATAAATAATTATGGGATACTAATAAGATGAAAATACACACAAAGTGTAAGAAATCTTCGTAAGTATGACAAAATAATTTTTTTTTTGCTCAAAATCTATATTAAATAAAAATTATTACATATTTTCCTATATTTTCAATCAAACATATTCATAGGAATCAGAAACAGCCACATCAGATTCAGACATACTTTTGGTGGCCATTAAGCAGCCAGAATAGTATGGTCGCGTCAGAAGTTTGTGTTTTGGGGTGACACCCTAAACATATTTAGAGAAAAAAACAAGAGGAGGTTCAATGTGAAGAAATGAAAAAGATAAAATAAAGAGTATATATCCTTGAAGTACAATTCCAAGGGTAAATAGAGATACAAGAAAATTTTATGGGGGAAACGAGAAGAAATAACTCAAGAACAACCAGTGTGTGAGGACCCTGCCCCACCCCAACCATCTTGGAGCTGCGCCATTCCCCTCAAAAACCTATCTTAGCTGGGGTAATAAATATTGTAATAATTTTTTCTGTGAAATGTGAGTCAGATAGACACTGATATCTTTCCAGTAATGATATTCTATAGTGTGAAAATGATAGTGATTTATATCTATCCACACCCACCCATCACCTTGTAGTGAGGGTTACAATTTTTAATATATAGAAAGACATACTACACAACAGATCACTTACAACAGGTCATGTCAAAGTGTTGATTAACATAGCCCATGAGCCGTCCACTCAGCTACCTATTCCAACTGATAATGAGGATATTCATAAGGTCTAACAATCTATTGGAACATTCATAACACAGTCATCACATCTTCTAGAAAACATATCGATGAGGAGGTCTTCTTTTACAATTTATTTTTCAATCCAAACCTTTAAAATTTAATGAAAAAGTGTTTTATGTAATTAATGTTATTATAGATAGAAAAAGGGAATGGGGTGAAATGAATGAACGAATCAAATCCATCATAAGGATCAACCAATTAATCAAAACAACATATTGAAAGCACCTTAAACAAATTTTTTCTATATTCGTATTTATTATCATTACACGATCATGTGGATACGAAGTTGAAAGATGTTCATAATAACACAAGTGATTTTGAATAAAATATGTATGGATGGGATGATCTAGACTTCATTGGTGTTATTATATAAGTGAAAACCTTGATTTTGATAGGCTAGGCATCTTAGTTGTAAATTTATACATGAGGTATGTTTTTTGATGATTTGGTTTTCAATAAGATGATATACTATGTTAATTATGAAAAAATACAATTCATATTTTTCATAGGCATATTTATGAAAAATAATTGAAGTGATTTCCCCATAAACAAAAACTTGGACTCGTTAGTACTCACAAAACCTCTACATACCAAAGAAATAGATTCCAAGAAAGTGTCTGAAATAGTTGCAGGCATGCTCAAATCGATTAAAAGAAAAAATATGCTTGACATACACTTCATAATACCAACGAGGCAGGGGTAAAATGTAGAGACCCGAAGCCTGACGTACATTGACATTACATTACATTTTCGGAATACTTAGTACATAACAAAAACACACACACAAGGATTATAATAGTTTAGTGTCTTTGGAAACTCGGAATATAATCTTCTAATCCTGGTGAAAGATCTTCAACATCTCCCATAAAGATATTCCTTTTTTTTTATACCTAAAACCTTTCTTTATATCCTGGGAAAAGAAAACCTAATAGGGTGAGCTCAAATGCTCAGTAAGGGTAAACAAAACAATTATCAATCACATCATATACATAAGAATATAGATTTTGAAAACCTTAACCTGTACAAGAGCTCATAATATCATAACATGGGAGAAATCATAGAAGTGAAATGTAATCCCAATAATCATAACATAAAACATGAAACTTTGTGGCATACACAAATAATCATAGAGAATCATTTCTTGTTAGTCAAGACTCATTGCCAAGACTATCTTAGTGGACAAAGTCCCTTTCTGAACCGATTCACCCTTGTTTCAGTCCTGTTTCACTGAACTGGTATAACCTACCATTCCAGTCATGTCTATCTCATGAGATATAAAATCTTTACCCAATGAATTGGAGGGAGATATAGGTACCACCCATCTTATAATGAATCCTTTCTTATGTGTGCCACATAATCATAAATCATACATCATCACATAACACATGTAACAAAAATGGGATTCTTGAAACATCATGACATCATAAAAAAATCATATAAGGTAAATGACTTCATAAAAATAATTCCCTCACAACATAATAAAATCAATGTAATAATAGGGATAAAAACAGAACCCTTTATTATCTTATATGGAAAATAATTTTGATAAAACACTTTAACTCCATTCTTGAGGAAAGTATCCTTTCTTCTTCAAAAACACTTTTCTTTTCTTAACATGTCATACAATTATAAACTAAAAGAAGTTGATTAAAAATAAACTTGAAAACTTATAAAGAAAGATTCTTGGAAATAATGTTTTAAAAATCCACTCTTGTCGTATAAGTTAAAATTAACATTCTCCTCGTACTTTTGTCGGAAAAGTCAAAAAGTACCTCGTATGAAAAACGACAAAATATTCCTTTCATATCTTTTACTAAAAACTCACTGGATGGTAAAATAGGATTTAAACAATTGGAGGTGAATGGGAATAATATTACATATTGAGGAAACATGGATGTGGATAATAAAATACACCCCAATAAATTCCAAAGTATAAACAATCTCGGATAAAAATGAGATTGTGATATTTCCCTTACCTTAGGTCCGACTTGCTTTGTAAGTGTCCGAACCTCCTCTTTTTGAAGCGCCTTCACTTATCCTCCACTTAAAGAACTAAGGATGGTCTTTGAAGAAGACCAGGACCTCTAGGATGATACTAGGGAAGTGGAGAAGAGATTTTGGCAGGGGTTGGCCGAGCATGAATTCTCAAATTGGTGTGAGGAGGAGAGGGAGGAGGTGCCCTTTTATAAGGGAGGAGAGTGGCATCTTAGGAAAATCTCAAAATATTATTTTATATTAAGATCAAATTCGGTTTATAATGGTTCCAAATGGTATTATTTCGAAGATAAAGTGGGGATGGGTCGAAATCCTCTCATCCAATAGGATTTATACAAGTTTATGTTATTATTTTAACCTTATCAATTAGATTTAACTCTAAGTTAAATAATTTAACTTTTACCGTGTCTTTTTGTTTTCTTACACTATATGGTTAATAAACTTACTATATGAAGCCAAAAGAACCCCAAGTTGTTTATTATTAACATATCTATCCTTATATAAGTCATTTGGCTGAACCTTAGATTTTTAGGAATTAAATAACAATTAATAATATAATATTTGTTTTAAAAACTAATTTATGTCAATTTTGATACTATTTTGTACATGATTTTTATGAAATTTCTAACAGAATGATAAGTTCTAACCAAGTTACATAAATCAATACTAACATGTCATATTAACCTATAAAATTAGTGGAATTCATAAAAAGTCTTAAATTACATTTATTTTGGAATTTATAACATCAATTATGTCAATATTTCATTAATAAGATAATTACTGCATCATCTTTGTGTCACAAATAAATTAAATTATTTGATGTCTAAAAATTACAAATAAAATACCATTATGTATAAAATCTTTTTATATTTATAATTAATATTTATAGTCGAAATTATATTATGTATAACCCTATATTAAAAATGTTTTAGTAAATAAACTATGATTTTAACACTTTTAGCTCTTCTTTGAATAATAATAAATGTCCTAATCTAATCCAAGTGGGGCTAAATGATAATATTTAACACTTAAGGTTGTTTTTGGTCGAGATAAACTTTTCCAACAGGATTAGGACATGTGTTAGGGTAATATTAATATCATTTTTACCCTTAATTACTCTATTTACTTTTAACCATGGTAAATAAAAGTAAAAAGTTACTATTCACCAAAAATTATTTTCATCTCATTGAACCACATTTTACTTACTGACATCAACCGTGTGTCTCGGATTTTTGAAATTCCATTCACAGAAGTGGTAAAATTAAGTTTTATGAAAAATTCAGTTTTTTAACTACCACTTAGTAGTTTCACTATTCATCAAAAATTGATGTTTTTCAGAACAATGCCAAAATTTCATCCTAAGCTATATTTCATATTCTGAATTCAAAAATGAAGTCTATTTTACCAAATTCATAACATAGAAGTTGCATTAATTAATTTTATAATTAAATCCCACTGTTAAAACAAATAGCGTGTTTTTAAGAAACAATATCTATCAAAAGATTGACACTTGTTTATGTCTGGTTTAAATGTGAAATTACATCCAACGACCAACATTGTATTAAATTGTAAAAATATATTCTAAATATACTTTAAAACCACTCAAATTAACAATTTATCACTATTAATTATTTTGATTAAAAAAGTTGTTTTTAATTAAAATTTAGTAATTTTCACTATTCATCAGAAAATGAAAGTTATCCGAAAAGTACCAAAATTTCACCCTAAGCTAATTTCGATATTACGAATCCAAAAATGAATTCCATTTTGAAAAATAAAATTTACAAAATTTCAAAAAGTGGTTATTACTATTCATAATGGCTAGTTTTAATAATATTTTAATAGCATATTGTTGTTTAGTGAAACTCGTTATTGCGTACTACACACGCTATCGAGGAAGGTCGCGATTACGTGTAATGGAAGGAAAGTCAAGGATGCGTGTTGTGAAAGCTTCTTTTGGTGTAGCGTACAACACAAGACATTAATGAAATTAAAAATAATATTTTTCATAAAATTTCAGGGTGTTACATAAAACATGAAAATTTAATTATATCAAATATATTTTCATTTAATTCCTTACTTATTCCTTTTTAGATTTTTAGGTAGCATTTGATGCTCATTACAGTCAATTTGGATTCTCGAATAATTTATTTCCGGGATTCAATGCATGTATATCCAACAAACCGGCCACACATGATGGTTTTTATCAATCTGTAATACACTAAATCCAAAAGTTTTGAACTAAACATGTAGATATATAATTTATTTTATATTTTAATGTGTATTCTTTTATGATAGGGTGGTGAATCTATATCATCTATATCACAGAATGAAGTCAGGGGTTAAGGATGATGAACATGAAAAGTACTAAGACTGGACAAGTATCAGGGTATATATAATAATATTTCACCATCTAAACACATATCAAAACAAATTACATATTTTTTTCAATGTTTCTTCAGTTTCTGAAATAAGAAAATGGAAAAGACTATGTTTATTATGTTTTTAAATTTATGGAAGAGATCATATTTCATCAATAAACTATCATCCTTAAAGAGGTATTGTCAGATATAATTACTATTTCATTTAAAATATTTACTAATACTTTGTTTAATTATATTATTTTAGTACTACTATGACTATAAAAAATTCTCATATTCACAAGAAAATATAGATTTTTTTAGAAACAAATGGGCATCATACCTGATGGAGGAATGTACACAAATAGCATAAAGATGTGACTTCCATATAAGTAGTGTATTTTTTCATATTTATGTTTAATTTATTTATTTTTAGTATTATTCACATAATTTTGTTCTTATTCAAGTGAATTCCATTGTTCAATTGTGGGGGTTTGTTCGAAACGGGTCATGCTTGTCAGAGATTGGACTTTGAGGACGCAACTGAGATAATTACAACAAGTTAATTGGTTAGGAATGTATAATGCTGAATTACTACTACTTATGTTATCCTTATAATATCATTGATATCTCCCTTTTTTACACTTATTGAGTATCTATGATCACCCTTTCTTTTGTTTCATATCCTTCAGTTATGATGAATGGTTTTAGAAATTATGTGTCATTCTAGTAAAGAATAACTTAAAAAGAGACTCTTATGAACTAGCTTTTTATGTTTCCTTTTTTCCAAAAGAAATAGACCTAAACTATTATTGAATGGATCATTATGTTATTTAAGGAATATTAATCTATTTAGATGTGATATCTATGTATGAAATGTCTGGGTCAATATAGTTGGTATTAGAGTAACTGACCTGCTCAAAACTGAGAAAACCCATTTAACTATTTTGATACTTTAGGGAAATGATCCATAAATCATTTGAAACATATAGTAATCAACCACACCTAAATACGATTCATTATGAAATAGGTATGAATCAAAGTGTATCTTTTTATTTAATATCGGCATTATTTTTAGTAAAAATAACAAGTGACATAATGAAAAATGATAAAATTCATTCAATTTGTTTTTATACTTTAGGAAAAATATCCATAGTTCGTTTGTGATGTGTAGGAATCAACGACACCTCAATCTGATGCACAGTGTGAATGTTATGACCTTAGGTGTGTATTTTTATATTAAATTAACAATAAATTTATATCAAAAGAACAATTGGAATACTTAAAACCACGAAAAATAATTTATATCGTTTCTATACTTTAGTAAAATTTTCCATAAGTCATTTTTGATGTGTAGGAATCAACCGCACCTCAATCTGACAAACAGTGTGACCGAAATGACTGAAAGTGTCTGCTATCGGTTTAAAATTGACATTTTAGCTCAAAATGTATCACTCATTGAAATCTAAGAAAACACACTTCTATTTTATTTATAATTTATGAAGACAATTAATATGTTCTTTGTGATTTTTATGAATCAATATCATATCAAACCGATGCATGATGTGACAGGTATGACTCAAAATGCGTGTTTCCAGTTTGAAATGATATTTTAGTAAAAACACAACTGACATACTAAAAACTGAGCAAACTCATATTGGTTGTTTTTATAATTTATGAATATAACATATAAGTCATTTGTGATGAGTGGGAATCATCTTCACTTCAATTAGATGCATGATGTGACCGGTATTACTCAATGTGTCTTTTTTTATTATAAATTGAAACTAATTTTATTATAAACACAACTGGCATTCTGAAGACTGATCAAATACATTTGGAATTTTATGATAATTTTCGAAAATGATCCATGAGTAATTTTTGATTAGTAGGAATAATCTCCACCTCAATAAAATGCATGATGTGACCGGTATAACTCAAAATGTGTCCTTTTATTTAAAATTAACATTAATTTTAGTTAAAAGGAACAAGTGACATATTTAAAACTTATCAAACTCATTCAGATTGTTTTTATACATTAGTAAAATGATCCATGAGTCATTTTTGATGTGTAGAAAATAACCCCACCTCAATCTAATGCATAGTGTGACTGTTATGACTAAAGGTATCTATTATCAGTTTAAAATTGACATTTTAGCTCCAAAAGGTGTCCCTCACTGAAAACCATTCAATCACACTCTGATTGTCTTCATAATTTAGGAAAGTTATTCATATGTCCTTTGGGATGTTTATTAAGTGGTCTAACATCAAATCGATGCACGATGCAACCAATATGACTCAAAATGTGTGTCTCTAGATTGAAATGTTATTTTAGTAAAAAATCACAACTGACATACTAAAAACAATAGAAATGTGATTGGATTGTTTGGATACATTAGAAAACTGGTCCATGTGTCATTTGTGACATTTAATAATCAACTCTACCTCAATAAAACACATGGTGTGACTGGTATAACTTCAAATGATTCATTTTATTTAAAACTCACATTAATTTAAGTAAAAAATAACAATTGACATCGTGAAAACTGATAAAACACATTCATATTGTTTTTATACTTTTGGATAATGATCCACGATTCATTTGTGACATGTAGGAATCAATCGCACCTCAATAAAATGCATTGTGTGACCATTATTACTAAAAGTGTCTGTTATAAGTTTAAAATTGACATTTAAGCTAAGAACATGTCATTCACGGAAAACCAAGCAAACGCCCTCCGATTATCTTCATAATTTAGGATAGTGATTCATATGTCCTTTGTTACATGTATTAAGAATTCTCATATCACACCGACGCACGATGTGACAAGTATGTCTCAAAATGCGTGTTTCAGGTTGGAAATGATATTTTATTAAAAAAACACAACTTGCATACTGAAAACCGAGCAAACAGATTCATATTATTTTGATACTTTTGATCAATGATCCATGAGTTGTTTCTGACATGCATGAATCAACCCCACCTTAATCTGATGAAAAATGTGACTGGTATAAATCCCAATATGTCATTTAAATATGATATTAATTTTAGTTATAGAATAAGTGACATACTCAAAACCTATAAAACATATTAGGATTGTTTTGATATTTTATTAAAATGATCAATAACTCATTTTTGACATGTAGAAATCAACCCCACCTCAATACAATGCACAGTGTGACCGCTATAACTCCAAGTGTATATATTTTTTTAGAAATTGAGATTTTATTAATGTATTCATTCATATTAATAATTAATTGATTTCATTATAGTATTACAAACATAATATTTGTTTTCTTATATAGGTATAATCTTTTTCTTATGTTGGGACGATTTGTTTAGCATCTAATACCACGGGACAACATTTTTGAGAGGGGGTCAAAGATGTTAAAAGATTAAACATTACTATTTTTAACAGTTTTTTGGATAATTATACATATAATTATATAAAACATTGTTTTAAATGAATATAGTATTATTTTGTTATATAGCCTGGGTGGATATTTTTGTATTCATGATGTCCGTTAAATGTATATAGATTTTTTTTTCAAACCCTTCTGTGAGCTGCTAATTTTTCTACATTTGCACCATGTATGTGTTTCTTTTGTCCAACATTGTTCTTATCTCACATTTATTATAATATTATTTATTTTTATAGTGAAACCATGTGATAATTGCACTGGATTAGATTACATTATTTTCTAATGTGTTTTGTGCAGGTTTTTATAGGGTGTGTTTTTATATAAATTGCACATCTGAAGTCGATATGCATTTATCATTCTTATTTCAAATGCAGATAAAGGCCCCCCTTTATCAGTGATAATTAAAGATAAAGTAGTATTTTATAAATGCTTAAAATAGAACTGATAAATCGGCTCTTTTATCATCATTTTTCAGAGTTGATAAAGGAGATCCCCCATTTATGTTCGCTGAGATTAATAGTCCATTTTTAGAATTCTTAAAAGATATTTATAATTCTTTTATAATCGTTATCTATAGTAGTGTGAGGGATTTCAATGTAGTTATCATCAAGTCATCGAAGCTATTATCGGATATATAAAAATCGTACTCTTTATTACACACATAAATATGATTTATTACATAAAATATTCATTTGATTAAACATGGAAGATTGAGAGGTCTAGTGTATTTGGGGCTTTAAAACATCACATGAAAATATATAGAATGAAACAAAACACCTTTATTGAAACCTTCTTTTACATGGCCACTACATTTCCTCGTACATATCATTTCATGGGATAACTAGAGGACATGCATAAGAAAAGGGTGAACTATGAATCCCAATAAGGGGGTAAACAAGGAATAAAATAAAGAATATAATACATGTTATGAAATATAAATCTCAATGGAACATAAAATAAAAATTAACCTAAATGAATGATATATCATGAATAACATAACATGGAAATGTGGCAACAACACCTAACATGGAATCAGCTTGAGCCAAGGATCATTGAACATAGAGCATGAGTAAACCCTCATTGGACATGAATTATCATTAGTAAATAATCATTTCTCTTGTATTAGTATGATTAAATCCTAATTTCACTTGAATTTGAATTAGTAAACCCTCATTGCAGTTGACATATCAAGATATTAATCTTTACCCAATGCATTGGAGCACTATCAGGGCACACACTTCTTAATCGTTTCATTTCATGCATAAGTGTGCCAGATGGATCATAAAAAATGGATTCATCATCATTTATTCCAAAATCAAGTAATATAAAATTCATACATAAAAATATATAATCAATAATTAAATGTTCATAAAGTTTAATACCCTTGATAGATAAATTGGCATTCTATTTTCTACATAGTAACTTTGGCTTGGAAAAATGCAGTGCAATTTCGGCAGCATAATGGCATGACATAAAAATTCCTAAAAATAGTGGATGAGAGATAAAGGGGTGTATTATAATATGTACATTAAATGGAAATTAAGGGGTTCATATAGATACATTTCCTAACATATGTAATGGAATTTGGTTTCATAACACCAAAGAATTACGAGAATGTAAATGAGGAGAGAGAAATTGCTTACAGAATTTCTGCATGGTAATGGATGTACATGGGAGGCATTAATGAGAGAGAAATGGGCCTCTCATAATTAAAACATAAATATGGAATTATGGGGGAGGTTATAAATCATAGTCCAGCATTATTAATTGAAAATAAAAGGGCATAAAAACGTAAAGAAATTTGGACAAAATGAGAATGGAAGAAATCCATTACATAGAAGTCTGATCCCAAATACTTGGGAGAGTCTTGAGAGAGGCTTAATGGGTGATTTGGTACCCTTGGTAGGATTATAGAGAGATGAGTGAAGAGGTTGGACTAACTCCAAAGGCTTTGAGTTAAGAGCAAGTGGGAGCTTGGGTGGGTTTATATAGGAAAGTAGAGGGAATTCATTATTATTTAGGTTTGTGACACCACACATTAAACTATACAAACCAAAAACTAGCCCATGGGTTTTCCGCATTGAATTTCCCAAAGGGGAGTGGAAAACAATATTTTATATGGCCAATTTCTGATCTTCTTAAAATAACAGGGTTGCTTATGTGGAGGTGAGTCACATTCTAAAGGAAATCGATTTAAAAAGAGAAAATGTTTTATAAGTCTTCGAGGGTCCACTAAATCATAGTAAAATAAATCAAAGAAACAAAAAGCCACATTATATTAATGGTAAAAAATATATTGGCCGAAAATACTATTTATAGTATTTTATTACATCACTATTGGGTAGTTATGATGTCATAAAACACCTTATATAATAAAACAGTATTTAATTTTTCCCAAAAATGTGACTGTCTCTGAAAATTATACAAAATTCACTGTTGGAAACATTTGATGTCCTGATTCCAAAAATAATATTCAGTTTATTTATATAATTTTATAAATATGTGAATTTTCTCTTAAATTAAAAACATACATTTATCGAAAAATCATCGGTTTTGACAAAAAAAGCTTTCAAACCTTAGTAAAAATTACAATTATATTCATAATAAATATATGATCATTTATATTTAATAAAAATTAATTAATTTATAATAATAATTTATTAAAATATTATTTAATTAAAAACCCCATTAATTCATCAAAATATATTTCTTAGATGAATATTGACTAAAAATACTATTTGTGCATTAAAAAATATCTACAAAGTAACAATAATAAAATTAATGTATATTCTCTATAATAAAATAGTGTACATAATCATAATTCAAGGTTCATGTCACATAACCCCTTAAAACACCTGCATAAGACCTTAGGGTAAGGTGCGTGATGGTGACAGACTCCTGGGGTGGCTCGGATAACATTGCTCGAGTGGTATTCTCTATCAACTTCCACATCTCCCATAAGCGGTTCTGCTCAAGCTTAACATATTCAAGCTCATATGGGTGTTGGTAAAGAGTGAATCCCAATGATTCCACATACATTTTGAGCTTTGAAAAATGGGCTTCATATGGGGCAAGCCTACTGGATGAGACCATAGGTTCCTTTGTCTGGGTAAATTGGATTTGTTAAAACCCTATATTTATAATAATCATGTGATCACTGTTCAACGACTATATTAGAAAAAGTCCCAATTTTTAATTGTATTTTAAAATCCAAAAACATAATACTTAGGAAGTTAATATGTTATATAACCAATTTAAAAAATAAGACATTTAATTAGATCTAGAGTAATTTTCATTAATGAAAGTTTGTGTCGTTAAAATCCTCCCCCTTAAGACATTTCTCCCTCAAAATTTCCTTTTCCCACACTAAAATAGATGTGGGTAACCATGCTTCATCACTTATTATGGTTCCCATGTTGCTTCATCAAACTTGTGGCTTTGCCAAAACACCTTGATGAGGGGAATTGTCTTATTTCGTTGAACATTTTCTCCACGATCTAAGATCTTCACTAGTTGCTCCCTGTAACAAAGATCATCCTCTAGCTGTACTACCTCTGAAGAGAGTACATGTGTATGGTCCGGTATGTACTTACATAAGAGATATACATGAGAGACATCATGAACTTCGTCCATGGTAGGTGGAAGTGCTAGTCGATAGCCCACAACTCCGACATGATCAAGAATCATGATGGGGCCGATGTACCTAAGAATTAGCTTCCATTTCTTTCAAAACCTCATTAACTTCTTCCACGGATATATGCATTGAAATTAAATGCCTCCATCATTGAACTCATGGTCTTGTCAACAATTATCTACATAACTCTTCTGTCGAATTTGGGTTGCCTTGGTGTGTTGTTTAATGGATTTCACCTTCTCAACCATTTCTTTGACTCTTTCAGGTCCTACCAGTTTACGCTCACAACTTCATCCCAACACGCCGCTGTTCTGCACCTTTTCCCATAAAGGGCTTCATATGGTGCCATTCAGATGCACGAGTAGAAAATATTATGGTAGGAGAATTCAACCAATGGAAGATGTTGGTCCCATCCTTCTTTGAAGTCCATAGAACATTATCTTAACATATCTTCCAGTGTCTGAATAGTTTTCTCATATTGGCCTTCAGCTTGAGGATGATAGGCTATAATGAAGTTCAATTCAGTGCATAGATCATGTTGGAGAATTTTGTAGAACATGAAGTTTAATCTATGATCACAATTAGATATAGTAGATAGTGGTACTTCATGCAGCCTTACCACTACTTTGAAGTCAATCCGTACCAGTTGATCCAACGATAAGTCCCCTTGAATCGCTATAATGTATGCTGTCTTCATAATACAATCCACAATGACCCAGATAGCATTGTTTCCTCTAAATTTCCTTGTAATTCTAGTGACAAATTCCATGGTAATGTTCTCCCACTTCCATATTGGTATGGGCAACGATTGCGTCATCAACATAGACTTTTTCCTCTCAGACTTCACTACCTAGCATAACAGGAAATTTGATATATATTTAAAAATATCCCATTTCATATTGTCCCCCCAAATGTTTTCTCAGAGATCTTGATACATATTTATGCTACCTGGGTGAATAGATATGGTTGAGCTATGTGTGTCATTATAAAGCTCCTTCTTTATTTCTAGATCAGATGGTACACATAATCGTTACCCAAATCTCACAATTCCATCATTTTCCACCATGAACTCGGATTATTTCCAATTTCTGATAGCTTCCACCCTTCTCATAATTCCCATATCCTTTCTTTGAGAATCCATTATTTTCTCTTGGAGGGACAGTTGAGAAATCGTTTAAGAAAGTATTGATGATGTTCCTCCCTAAAATATTCATATGTCCATATTCTAAAAATCTAGGAAGAATGGATTCTTTTAAATTCTCATCATTGATAAAATGAAAGATCATTTTTACTTAGATCATATGCCACCTAGTTTTCCATACGGGGATGATAGTGGATTAAGCAGTCATAATCCCCGATGAGTTCTATCCATCTTTATTGGTGAATATTAAGCTCTTTTTGTGTGAATATATTTTTGAAGCTCTTGTGATCAGAATATATCTCACACTTCTCCCTATAGAGATAATGCCTCCAGATTCTCAATGTAAGGATTACAGAAGCCAACTACAGATCAAACATGGTATAGTTTTTCTCATTGATATTCAGATGACTTAAGGCGTAGGATATCACTTTATCATTCATAATCAACACACAACCCATGACCTTCTTTGAAGCATCACTAAATACCACAAAAAGTTCTCCCATCGTGGGTAATGTGAGCATGGATGCCATGATAAGAATCCTTTTTAACTCCATTAATCACTCTTCGTATTCATCACGACAAGAAAAAATTACTTCCTTCTAAGTTAGCTTGTTAAAAGGGTTGTAAAATCATGATATTTTTCTCACAAATCAGCGATAATATCCAACTAACCCCAAGAATCTACGGATATCTATTACTGATGATAGCCTCAACCATCCATAAATTGAATTTGTCTTTGAGGGATCCACATATATCCCTTTGCATGGGATGATATAGCCCCAGAATGAGACCTGCTTCTACCAGAACTCAAACATGCAGTACTCTGCATAGAGCTTCTCCTTTCACAAGGTCTCTAGTACAGTTCTTATATGCTCTCATGATTCTCCTTGGTTTTGGAGCATATTAGAATATTATCTATAAAGACTACCAAAAATTTGACGAGGTAATCTCTAAAGACTCTATTAATCAAGTCCATGAACATTTATAGAGCATTAGTGAGTCCGAAAGGCATTAATTTGAATTCATAGTGCCTGTATATTTTACAAAAAGCTGTCTTGGTGATATCTTCCTTCTTCACCTTTACTTGATAATATCACGACTTCCAATCCACCTTGGAGAAGTATTGTGATCCACGCAGCTGATCGAACATGTCATCAATTCATGGGAGAGGATACCTGTTTTTATAATGATTTTTTATACTCACGATAAGTGATGAAAAGGAACATTGATTCATCCTTCTTCTTCACTAAGAGGACTGGTTCCCCCCATGGTGAAGCACTTGGGCCTATTAACCCTTTTTCCAAATTCTAATCTAGTTTTTTATTCAACTCCTCATGCTCTACCACAAGCATTCTATATGGAGTCATGGATATTGGAAATTCCCTAGATATAAGATCAATTTAGAATTCAACATCACTTCTAAGAGAAAGACCAGGAAATTCCTTATAAAACAGTTCAGCGAATTCCCTCATAATAGGAATGTATTCAAGGATAGTTGCCTCCTTGGACTCAATCATCTGAGCCAGATATGCATGCTCATAGGGAAATAATAACCACTCTTGAGATTATTGATCTAATGAAGATTCATCTTCCTCCTTGCATTTGTACATAATTGGGGGATGATTCTCCAAATGGAGAGTGATTGACAACTCCCGGCAATTTATGTTGGCTCTATATAGGGAAAGAAAATCCATTCTAATAATATTATCAAATTCCACTAAAGGGAGTATTATGAAATTCACCGGGAAGTTCAATCCACTAATTATGACTAGGGAGGAGTTAAATTCATGGGTTGAAATGATTTCCCAATTTTCCGTACTCGCCAACATTTATACTTCAATTACTTTTGGTGGTGTTGGGATTGTTCTTCTTAACATTCGGGATATAGAAGAATACGTAGAACCAGAATAAAAAATTAAATTTTCTATTATTTAATGAATAACAAGTGTATCTATAAAAACATTATTTTTGGGGCTCACTTTAGTGGCAGTGATAGAAAAAGCATGCCCTTGCTGCCTTGGAGGTAGTTGGTTTCCTCTAAAAACCCATATCTTAGGGAACTAATTTGAAAGGTGCCCTGGTTCTTTGCAGTTGAAGAAATGAACAATGCGTTGAGAGTCAAACGGATAATTCCTATCCTCTGTGGTAGCCACGGGTTTTTATGGTTGGTAGTTAATGCATAAGTTCCCTTATCTTCAACACCTAAAGCATTTCCTCATCACCTTCAAGAAATTTCTAGGGTGATTCTTTCTGCACCCTTGGCAAGCGGGGTGCTGGATTTTATTAGCACCTTTGGATTTATCCACCAGACTACCATAATTGATGTCCACCTTGATCTTCTTATCCCATTGACACCCCTGAGATTTACCGATATCCATTTCAAACTTGTGGGCACATCAAACAATTTTCTCATAGCTTTCAAAGTCATGAATCGACAAGGATTTCCATAGGCTAGGTTTCAGACCACCAAAGAAGTGGTCAACCTTGCCTTGGGGGTAATGACCAAGACTGAGGTGTATCATGAAATCCTTGTGATGTTTTCCTCATTCGTTCTGATGGATTATTCATATTTTTTCCTTGAGGGCAAGGGAGTCCCATTCCATCTTAAGCCGGAGGGTGCACAAAAATTATTTTTTGAAAAAAATCTTCTGTAAATCCTTCCATTCGAACACCTTTATTTCTTTCTCATGCTCCGTATTTTTTATCAATGTCCACCATTGATCGGCTACACCCTCCATATGATAAGAAGGTATAAGAACCTTCTCTTTTTCAGAACATTGAAGGATGAAGGAGATATTTTCAATGGAGTTTATCCAATGTTCGGTGATAAATGGATCATATGATCTATTAAAATTATGAGGCCTTTGTATCATGAAGCTCTCAATAGTGACTTTTTTCTTTCTTAGGGTGGTTGAACATTCCTCTTGACCCATGATTCTATTCAAATCTTGAGTTAAATTAGAGAGTATCATGACAAAGTTCACCATTCATTCTCCCATCAGATTGGGAATCCCATTTGAACAATCATCACAACGGTCTTCGCATCGATTGTTAGCCTGAGTCCTCCTATTACCGGCCATTGGATGGAATAAAAGGAAATATAGGGGTAATCCAAGGACAAAACAGATGACTTATAAATAACTTTTATTTCCTTAACTTATTAATCTATTATCTTTTATCTATTCTATCCATGTTCTACTTTGTAACATAAATTCTTAGGGGCATTTTTATTCACTTAACAATAGTTTATACTAGTCTTGTGAATTTACCAAAGATTATCCCCTGGGAGTGTCGTAACCATGAGTGTAGAAAGGCCCATTATCATGTACATGGATACCCCAGGTCATGATCGAAACTCCTTGTCGGAGATTTCACTCCATGGTACATTTGTTCCAGAACTACCTATACATGCATGTATCTGGACAGGGATATATTTTCTTGATAAACCACTTACTCAATATGCACCAAAACATAGGGATTTTTTTATTATAAATACTCTTATAACTAAGTATTTCACTTGGCTTTTCTAATTCTAGTCCCAAAAATATCTAAACCAATCCTCTGATACAAATTATAAAAACCCTGCTCCTTTTTTACACACTTAAACAAGATTTATTACATAAACTCTACACTTGATAGAACAAGGAATATTGGGAGGTCTAGTGTCTTTCGGGCTTATGAACATTACATAACATCTAAAAACGTGAAAACAACATCTTTAATGAAAACTCTAGTTACAATACCTCTACATTCCCTCGTACATAGCATTTCATGGGATAACCCGAGGACATGCATAAGAAAAGGGTGATCTACAAAGCCTAGTAAGGGAGTAAAAAAGGCATAACATGAAGAATACAATACATGATAGGAAATAAGAATAAAAATGGAGCATAAAAGAAAAATGAATATAAATGAATGATATAGAATGATTATTATTACATGGAAATGTGGCAATAACACTTAACATGGAATTAGCATGATCCATGGATCATTGCACATAGAGCATGAGTAAACCCTCATTGGACATTAATTAGCATTTTTAAATCCTCATTTCACATGAATTATCATGAGTAAATCGTTATTTAACTTGAAATATCATGAGTAAATCCTCATTGCACTTGACGTATCATGATATTAATCTTTACCCAATGCATTGGAGCACTATCAGGGCACACCCTTCTTAATCATTTCATTTCTTTCATAAGTGTTCCACATGAATCATAAAACATGGATTCATCATAATTTATTAAATAATAAAGAAATATGGAATTTTTAAATGAAAATATATAATAAATATATTAATGTGCATAAAGTTGAATACCCTTGATAGATAAATGGGCATGATATTCACTACACAATGACTTTTTCTAGGAAAAACGCGGTGTAATTTCGGAAGCATAACGACATGACATAAGAATTCGTAAAAATTGTTGATGAGAGAGAAAGGGGTGTCTGAACATGTGTACATGAAATGGAAAGTAAGGGATTCACATAAATATATATATATGTCCCAACATAAGAAAAAGAATTTCTTGAATGTAAGTGAGGAGAGAGAAATTCCTTATGGGATTTCTGCATGGTAACAGGTGTACATGGGAGGCATTAATGAGATAGAAATGTGTCTCTCATCATTAAAAAATAAATAGGGTAGCATGGGGGTGAGTAAAAATCATACCCCAAAATTTTTAATTGAAAATAAAAGGTCTTAACAATTTAAAGAAATATGAAAAAAAGAGAATGGAAGAAATCCCTTACTTGGAAATGTGATCCCAAAGGCTTGGGAGAGGCTTGAGAGAGGCTTGTTGGGAGTTTGGGATGAATTGAGAAGATTATAGAGATATGAGGGCTGAGGATGGATGAACTCTAATGGATTTGAGTGAAGAGAAAGTGGGAACTTGGGTGGTATTATATTGGAAGGGAGAGGGACTAATTTATTATGTAGGTTTGGGACACCACACATTAAACTAAACAAAACCAAAAACCAGCCCATGGTTTTTTCCAAATGGGTGTGGAAGACAATATTTTATATGACCAATGTCCAAAATTATTAAAATAATAGGGTTTCATTAGTAGAGGTGAGTCACACTCTCAAGGAAATTGATTTAAAAGAAAAAATGTTTTATAAGTCCTGGAGGGACCACTAAAGCTTTGTAAAATAAATAAAAAACCTAAAATCACATTATTTTAATGGTAAAAAATATACTGGATGAACATACTGTTAATAGTATTTTATTACATCACAATTGTATTTTTATGGCTTTATAAAACACATTATTTTATTAAACATTAATTAATTATTACCCAAAAAATTGATTGTCTCAGAAAATTATGAAAACTTCACTATAGGAAATTTTCGATGACCTGATTCCAAAAAATTATTCATTTTATCTAAATAATTTTGTAAATATGTGGATTTTATCTTTTAAAATAAAAACTGACATTTATAATAAATTCATGGTTTTTGAAAAAAATAGATTTAAACCTTAATAAAAATTAAAATTGTATTTGTAAAAATGATATGATCATTTATATTTAATAAAAGTTAATTTATTAACAATAATATTTTAATAAAATATTAATTATTTCAAAAATCCATTAATTCATCAAAATTGATTACATAGTTAAATGTTAACTAAAAATACTGTATGTGCTTTAAAAACTATCTACAAAGTAACAATAATAAAATTAATGTATATTATCTATATAAAAATAGTGTACATAATCATATTTCTAGGGTCGTGTAACATAACCCCTTGAAACACCTTCATAAGACCTTAGGGTAAGGTTCACGATGGTGACCGACTCCTGGGGTGGCTTGGATAACATCGCTTGGGAAGTAATCTTTATCAACTTCTACTTCTTCTGTAGTCGGTTCCGCTCATGCTTAACATATTCATGCTCGGCTTGGGATTCGTCAAGACCGAAGCCAAATGATGCATCCTCCTTTCTGAGGTCTGAAAAATGGTCTTCGTATGGGGAAAGTATACTGGATGAGTCTATTGGTACCTTTTTTGAAGTAAATTGGATTTGTTAAAACCCTATATTTATATGAATCATGTGATCACTCTTCAATGACTGTATTAGAAAAAGTGACAATTCTTAATGGTATTTTAAAATACAAGAATGTAAAACCAAAAAAGTTCATATGTTATATAACTATTTTACATAATAAGACATTTATTTATATCAAGTGGAATTTTCATTAATGAATTTGTGGGTCATTACAGGATCACTGCGCCCGCACATGTAATTTGATGATCGAAGCTCCCATAGATTTTTGATGTGTTTGTGGACAGTCTAGAAGGATTTGTCTTCGGATGCTTTGAGCAGTGATCACTGTTGAAAATTATATTTCGATTGCGACTTCATATTTAAAGAGGTATTTTTTTGTTTATGTTATTGTTAAAAAAATTAATCACATAAGATCTTTGGGGTTTTTATGGTGTTACACTTCACCAGCGATGATGTTTTTACATCGACCATGTGTGAATGATTTTAATCCTCGATCCACTAGCTTCTGTTGCACACCCTAGTACCATCAATATGTATTAGAGTGATTGTGTGATGTTTTATGTCAATAGAAATTAAATTGTTCATAAATTAATGTAGTGGGAATCACTACGATCCAAACTCCGCAAATGAAATTTCAATCTAACACTGAATGACTATGTTGCGGCCATCTGATATTTTTATAAGGATTTAAATTTCATTTTGTTTTGCTAGTTTAATTTGAAGAACATATAATAGTTTATATGAATTTTTACCTGAAGGAAGTCATCATAGTTGTTTTCGGTGTTTCCAAATGTCCGGTTAGATTTTTTATGAACAGAACCGTTTTTTTCGATAAAGTTTCATTCCACCGAATTTTAGAATTATTTAAAAAATTAATTAATTTCACAACCCTAAAACTATAGACATTGAATATATTATTTCATCAGTGGGGGATAAACAAAAAAATACTATAGATTCACATGGGGAGGCATGAAACCAAGACCTCCCAAACATCATCACAGAGATGCAACAACTAGGCTACGCAGATGGATCAAACCATAGCCTTGAAATTAATAGGAGGGATTTAAACAGGGATACAAATCATGTTGGGTGGAGGTTGTACTTGAGAAATAAAATTTCATTTAAAACAAAATGAGGACCACTAAAAAATAAATAAATAAAAAAACTTTTTTGTGTCTCACATCTCCCTAACAGCACTAACCCCTTTAAGGGTTTTTTATAAATTGGTTTCTTAATTTTTTTATAAAAAAGGGATAGGGTTGCTAATATTTTTAAAAATGGGTATCAATATGTATAAACCCCATTCACGCATCTTTGGTGTAGAGGGATGTGTGAACAGGTTCATGAATCCTACATAGTAGTGATAAAATATGTGTGAACCCTGTTTATGCATCTCCCCTCTCCAGGATGCATGAACTGAGTTCACACATCCTTATAAAAAATTATGAAGGATGCGTGAACCACGTTCATGCATCCTTCAGAATGTTTTAATTTGTTTTTATTTTAAAATTTTTATTTTTATCTTGGTTTTTCTATTTTGCCTTGTTTATATATATATATAAAAATTTCAGTAGAGTTTATTTTCTATTTAATATCCAGCAGTACTGCCATTACATCTTTCTAGATTCTAATAGAGACCCTCACATGGGACTCTAATTTATAAGAGGGTTTTCCCTGGAAATCATTCTGTATTTCCGATGGGGGATTCAGGTTCTCCCATTTTTGCACAAGAACATTCTGCATTTCCGATGTGTGATTCTCTTTCAAATAGGTGATTTTAAAATACTATAAAATACAAACTATAAGACCAATATAAATGAAACATAAAAATGGATTAAACATATAAGAAATTATTGAAAATAAAAATAATTTTGTAAAAAATGTTGATGAATACTAATTTATAAGCTTTCAAAACCACCAACTTGAAACTTAAAAATGTTTCAAGTACGTGTCTTTGAAAGACTATAAAATAAAACTATAAGAAAAATATGAATGTAACTTAAAACATGGCTTAAACATATAAGAAATAGCTGAAAATAAAATGAATTTCATAAAAAATGTAGATGAAATAAAATTTATAAGCTTTCAAAACCACCAACATGAAACTTAAAAATATTTCACGTACATGGATTTGAATGCATGTAAAATAAATACGATAAGACCAATATAAATGAAAATTAAAACAAGGATTAATCATATAAGAAATAGTTAATAATTAATTAGTAAATTAACAATATAATTATTAATTATATAATTATTATTAAATTACTAATATCATTATTAATTATATAATAATTAAATAGTAATAAAACTATTAATTATATAATAATTAATTAGTAATATAATTATTAATCATATAATAATTAATTAGTTAATTAGTAATATAATTATTAATTATGTAAAAATTAAGAATTTAGTTATTAATATAGTTATTAATTATATAATAATTAATTAGTTAATTAGAAATATAATTATTAATTATATAATAATTAATTCATTAGTTGGTAATATAATTTTTAAATATTATTATAATTATTTATTATATAATTTATAATTATAATACTATCAAACTAATTAATTATTATATAATTAATAAGTAATAATTATAATTAATTCTTATATTACTAATTAACTTATTAATTATTATATAATTAATTTTTAGTAATTAATAATTATATTGGTAATTAACAAATTAATTATTATATATTTAATAATTACTAATTATAATTAATTAATATATTACTAATACTAATTAATAATTATGTTACTAATTAAAATTTATTACTAAATTACTAATATTAATTATTAATCATGTTACTAATTAAAATTAATAATTTTATTACTCTCTAACAAAATATTTATTATATAATTAATAATTATTTTACTAAATAACTAATTAATTATTAAATAATTAATAATTACCAATTATAATTGGTAGTTATATTACTAATTATAATTAATAATTATATTACTAATTAACTAATTTACTAGTATATAATTAATAATTAATAATTACAATTAATAATTATATTATTAATTATTAATTGAATAATTAATACATATATTAATTTTTAAATAATTAATTACTATATAATTTTATTCCGAATTAAAAAATTATTTATTGTTTATTAGTAATTAATAATTATATTACTAATTAACTAATTTATTATTATATAATTAATTATTACTAATTGTAATTAATAATCATATTAGTAATTATAATTGATAATGATATTACTACATAACTAATTAATTATTATATAATTAATAATTATATTAAAATTAAAAAATTATTTTTTATATAATAAATAATAAATAATTATTATTAACAATTACATTACTAATTAAGTAATTAATTATTATATAATTAATAATTAATAGTTAATAATTATTAATTATAATGAATAATTATATTACAAATTAAATAATTATTTGTTATAAAATTATAATACTTATAAACTGTTTAATAATTTTTAGTAATTAATAATTAAAAATTAAAAATTATATCAACTATTAACTAATTAATAATTATATTACTAATTAACTAATTAATTATAAATTATTTCTTATATGTTTAATTCAAGTTTTAATTTTTATTTGTATTGGTTTTATAGTTTGTATTTTATAGGCATTCAAAGCCACGTACTTGAAATGTTATTATGTTTCATGTTGGTAGTTTTGAAAGCGTATAAATTATTAATCAACCACATTTGTTACGAAGTTATTTTTATTTTCAATTATTTATTATATGTTTAATCCATATTTTATGTTTCATTCATATTGGTTTTATAGTTTTTATTTTATATTCGTTCAAATACATGTACTCAAAACATTTTTATGTTTCAAGTTGATGGTTTTAAAAACTTATAAATTATTATTTTTTCAACTTTTTTTACGAAATTCTTTTTTTTTCAGTTATTTATAATATGTTTAATCCATGTTTTATGTTTCATTTATATTGGTCTAATAGATTGTTTTTTATAGTTTTTCAAAGACACACACTGGAAACCAAATCTCACATTAGAAATGCAAAATGTTCTGCATAGGAAAGTGAGAACCTGAATCCCACATCAGAAATGCAGAATGATTTTCAGGGAAAACTCATATAAAAAATGGAGCCATGATTGAGGGTCTCTGTCAGAATCCAGACTACTATAATGCGAGTACTATGATATATTAAATAGAAGATAACTTCTACTGAATTGTTTTGTTTTATAAATATATAATAAAAACAATAAAAAAACCCCGTTTTAAAAAATACCCCCTTTCACCTTTCGGCCGCCACCCATGTGAGCCGTCATGGAATCTTGCAATGCCGGCAAGCCCCCACTATCATGGCCACAACCTCCCCTCCTGCCAACCATGGAACCCCACAACTCCCCCTCCCCCAAACATGCGAGTACTACGATATATTAAATTGAAGATCTGACCACCTCACGACCACGTGCGGTAAGGTACCACTAGCGTCGAGCCCCTGCCGCAATCTTCCCAATCATAAACGGGCTCGGTGGTTCCTGTCTGGCCAGTCAGGTGGGTACTGCCCGATAAAGGATTGGTTGGGTCGGGTGATGCCTAATCGGTTTAACCATTTCCGATGTGTAATGGGTTGATAACAGAGGTTATATATATTATTTCAATTACATCTGTCACAACAGAACACAATGCAAGGAACAGAATTATAGTAAACACACAGGTCCGAGGATTTGACCCCACGACCTGCCCCTCACCCCCCAAATCCCTTACCCCCCACCACGTATGGTGGGTTATTTGTACAGATGAATATATATATATATATATGTATTTATGTATTTATGTATATATGTATGTATTTGTGTGTGTATATATTTATATATCAAAATATGTTTTAATTTTTGTTATTTAAATTTTAAAAATTAAAATTGTGACCAAGTGATGATTATATTTGAATAAATAAAATTTAACCGAATTTTTTTAAATCAAATAACGACATCAACATAAATATATAAAAATAAATACATTTCATTGTGCATTTAATGTTGTGTGACAATATATCCTGGGCATTATAGGTCAATGTAAGTCTGTAATTTTATTTATTTAATTAATTATTTCAATTGCATGTGATGCATGTAATTAATTATTTAAATAAGACGGTCAGTGCATCGTTATTTTTCTCATTTAATATGTATAGGTGTCTGTGTTCCTTGATAAATATTATTTATCTATACTCTACATTTCTGAGACCCCCTCGCCTACATGCGAGGATTTTTTTACCATGACGAGTACAATATGAGACTCATACCACACCAAGACAATGCAATATCCTAGATGAAATGTGTTAACATTGGACTAGGGAGCGAGTTGCGATACAATAAAAAATTAACTTAGGTATTATTCTTCTAGTTCATGGTTGATCAGTTCAGTTTAAAATAGATCAACCTGTAATAGATGCCCAAGATCAGTCAAGTAATTTATTTAATTTATGTATCATTTAACATTTTATTGAATCTGCATGTTTACACAATCACATAAAATAAAAAATATAAAATTCATATATTAAATGAATTTATGATGGGATGATATTTTTTTATTTATTGTATAGTAATTTGTGAGTGTGATCACATATAATATGCATGTCAACTAGAAAATGATTTCCATCATTGGTAAATAATTAAAAACCCTCAAAAAAATATTAAGTCACAAACATCTTTTGTTGTTAGAATTTGAACACAATCAGGTGTACTAGATGAATATCAGCCATAGTTGAGAGTGCCTCCTACTACTGTGGAGTTCTTATGAGAGTGGTGAGTCGACTTAACTGAAGTTGACATCAAAGAAGTAGTCATAGCTTGCATGTTTAAACTTTAGTAGAATGTGTTGAGCAAACCATGTGTATGTTTTTTTATTTTGAGATTTCATTCAACAGATCAAGGAGATACGAGTAAATACGATTGGTTAGTCAAACGCCTACCTTGAACTCTCCAACTAGAAGCATAGTCATTACTTAAAGACTATGAGAGGAGGTTTCAAGGATCCTTTCCATTAGAATACTTAAGCAACAATGTATTCTGAGCCTATTAATGAAGGTCATTAGAGTTTTATTAAATTGTGGGTGATATTTAATGATTTAAATAATCGATAATACCTAAACAATAATCAGAATAAATGCACAAATCTTATAGATTTTGATTTTTTGTAGAAAATGAAATGTAATACCACAAACAAAGTATGAATTATATTGGTCAAATACAGTGTCCTCACCATTACATATTTCCAAAGATTAGTATACACACTTCCACAAAGTACTACGATACAAGGAATTAATGGTGCTTGAGTCTCCAATACCTATTGAACCACATCAGGAATTATGAGTGTAAATAATGCTTATTGTAGACTCATGTATGAAACATTTTATGTTTACATCATAATGCTACCATCAACGTATGATATTAGTTGTGCACACAATATAAAAGCATGGATGATTTCAGATGGTGTCTCATTGCCGAGAAGCATGTGAGGAGAAAGGGAAGCGTCATATGAATGAGTGACGATTAAACTAGATACGTGTAAATATGAAAGATAGATCATGATCTTTCAATACATCTCATTTTTATATCCTTTTAACCCACATACTCCAGTTTCATTGAAGATTAAAAATTGAATAAATAGAGAAAAATTTCATTACCTTTTAAGTGAATGTTTTCCAAGTACATAATAACCTAAATAAAGTTTCATCATTAGTTCTTATGGTGAACAAGTTGAGAGATAGTGTGAACAAGACAATAAAAAGTGTAACATCAAATAAAGCTTTAGAACATCGTTCAATGAAAATGGTAAATACATTATAAAAGTTGTCATTTTCTTTGCATGTCATAATATAAGACTATGGAAGATAAATTTAAATGCACAAAATTGAAGGAAGTAGTCACTTATTCTTATTAGGGTATATTAATCATTGTATGTAATGTTTATGTTAAACATCAAGGGTATTAAATACAAAATTTCTATTAAATAAGTGTATACAGTAACCAAATAATGAAAAATTACAAGAAGGCAATTTTTCCAGGCGAATGAGAAAGTGTGATTCCTAAGTCAGTGGTGAGATGTAAATAACTTCTAATAGCAATGTATAATTTTTCCAATATAACTTTTATTGAGTATAAAAAAACATATATATCATGTTTTCATTGGAAACAAGGATAAATTATTCCAGTTTCGGAATGAATGTTGTTTATGGTGTCTAATACTCAACTGATAGATCACTAATACTTGAATCATATTGGCAATATCAACTAGATGGTCTCGTAAGGGGAGACTCCGCAAGGTATATCGTTCGGTGGTTTAGGGTTTCCATACCATCATCTTCCCCCTTCCTCCATTCTCTTATCCTCTCCTAGGAACAACGTGGTCGAGGTTTGGGTCGTGTGGTGATGGCGTGATGGGGTCGACTACACCATGGTTTTGCGAACTTCCATGACCTTCGAATTTCTATCAACTTTCATTTTTGTTCAACCTCCGTGGAAGAATATTGTTTTCAGGTCTCCACTCCCATTCCCATGATGGCCTAGACTGTTTTCTCTGATGTTGCCCCCCTCTTTTTTTATGTTTTGGACCCCAAGTTCATCGCCTTCCTTCTTAGTCACTACTAGGTCATAGAGGGATACCTCAGGAATGCACGGGGAATTAATAGTTCCCATGCATGTTTTTATTTGTTCTTAAGTGATTTATGGTTGTGTTTGTGGATGGTGTTAGTGGTTTGGGCAGTGGTTCCAGCTCTTCCATAGCTTTCAAATGCGTGTGGCTGGTTCGTGTTAGTTCCCCCATCCGATTGATGTTGAGGGTTCTACCATGCTTCAGTGGTCAGCAACAATGTATTAGATGCCATGTTTCTTCTGGATGATTGGTTTGTGTTGATGTGAGGGACATGATGTGGTGGTGTTTCCCCCAATGGAGAGGATTCACAGGCATCGGTAGATCTATTACAGCGATGGTGCTGGTTGATGTGGTTGGTACTAGTGTTCTGTGTGGCTTCAGTGGTGGTTTAATGTGTAAGAGGCGCCACTCGAGGTTGCGGGCTTCGAGGGGATCTAGCATATCATATTGGAGGTTTATTGGTGACGCGGGCATGTGCGAGGTGGCATCAGATCGGTGGTTCCTGATGCATTCCCTCTATTTGGGGGGGGGGGGTATGGCCTTGGGTAGGATTCTTTAGCTGGCCCGTTTATTCTTATTTTGGAGTGTTTTTGGTCTTGTACAGAGCTCCTAGATAGAAGCGCTTATGCTTTGTTTTGTTTGGAATTTTTAGCTTAGTTTCTTGTTCGGTTCTCACTAAACCAAAAAAGTGATTTATATAGAAAATAAAAAAATGTTTTGAGGCTATTGGAAATACATGATGAATATAAAATGTAAGACTTATATACCTAGTTGTGGAAAGATAATAATTTTTCCTGAAAATCAATTAGTTTTCAAGGATATAACCAGTATGGTTTTAGAATCTTTGGAGTTAAAGACCATAGGTATTATCGACCCACTTTTGTACATAGTTTTTGGACAAAAAATCCTTTAGAAATAAATGTATGTAACAAATTATTAAAAATTAGATCATCTTGAGAGCCTAAACTATTTCAAGATAAAGCTAGTGGTATATATACTTCATAAGACCCATTTGAGTTTTTAATGAATGTAAAAGTGAGGTATGGTATATTCATGGTCATAAGATATGAACTGCTTCAGGCAGGTATGCCAAAAAATATATTGAACAAGCATTCATCAATCATTAAAATGTAATAGGGAGTAATTCCTAAATGCACATTTCATTAATCACATCTGACTTTTGATGTTAATATGGAGGATCGATGTTGAGTCTTACAAGTTTACATTGATAAAAAAAATTCTTGGTGTAATTTTAAAATAAAAATTCCTTAAACACATCGAAGTCATGATGTATGTAAAAGTAGAATCAATTTTGAAAAATATATCCATTATACATACTTCCATTATTTATCATGACACACATCACAAATAATTTTGTTATCCCATAACAAAATGCCAACTATAATGTCAAATGGATATCATGTGAGTCATAGTATGATATAAATCCATTATTTCTTAATAACATTTGTTTAGATGAAAAGTGTATATTGAGGAGATAAATAAACTTTCATAAACCAAAACACATTTTGCATCAGATGTAATTATCATAAAGGTCTCTAAGGGTATTATAGAAATCCCCATGATAAAAAAGTGATAGTCAAGTGAAAGACTATATTTCTATAAAAGCGTTCACATATCCATTAAATATAGTTGGATAAATATTGTATTTGAATTTTTCAATGACAATATTACACAAAAATTGGCATAGGAACAAGTTCCACTAGATTTTGTGAGAAAATATATTTCATAGACATGCACTACATATAAAGAATAAAACCATTATAATGGTTTCATGTTCACTACGGCCACTGATACGTTATTCATTGTGAATAATGAATCCTACATATAAGAAGTAAATGGAAATAAGAAAATATTTAAAAGATTAATTAAAATTCAATAATAAAGTCCATGTATCAAAACACAAGGGGTTATTATTTTTAATACTATAGTGGGTATTCAAATAAAACAAATACATGGGTGGTATAAGTGTGGTACCAATAAGGATCGAATTATTATACCAAGTCACCATGACTAAATCCATTACAATTTTACAATTCATAGTCACTTTCTATAATCTTTACATTGAAAATTGGATGTCCATACCACCAATCATGGAAGGAGTCTTTACGACGCAATCAAAAAAGGATGGTGACACCATAAAATTATAATAAGGGGTAAAATTTACTGAAATATAATTTTGTATTTAAGTAAATAAAAAATCATAAAATATTCATTTGGAATGATATTTTCTCATGTGTGTACAAGAGGTTAGTGTGAGCACTATTGTTTTCAACGTGAAATATATTTGACATCATATGGAAAGTACCTATTGGTGTGATAGTTAGTTAAGAACATTATGAAAGTAATTCTACAATGATTTAATTAAAGTATCAAATTATTTTTTATGGAATGAGATATAATGAGTTATATATAATGGGTTTATTAGACCAAGATTATAACTCCCTGAGATTTTGTGAATTCTTAGTTTTTTAAATTAATTTAATCTTTTTGATATTTTTCATTTCACACAACACTAAAAATAGTTTATGTTATATTAAAGAACTATATTTCGATTAAGTTCACTATACAAATATTATTTTTTTATTTATCTACATATAACATCGAGGTTATATTTCATTACACATGATAATGACATTCCCTTATAGCTTGTGTAAGACGCATGCTCGAGATTTACCAAACAATAATATTTTATGATTAGATAAAACCTAGAAATTAAATTTGATGGTATGAATAATACTAAAAAATTATTAAAATATATGGTTTGCAAAAATATATGATTAATTCTTAGGTTACTAATTAATTAGAAATTAAAATATAATAAATAATTAAACATAAAGGGTAATTTTTTATTTTTATGCTCCCAAAGGTGTTTTGTCCTAATTATTAAATTTAATTAAAATTAACAAGTGATATTTCTATAATATATATGTTATATATTAAATAAAGTATTTTTTATATTAAACCAATAGATTTTATTAAAAAAAATTCGAACAAACCCAATTTTATTCTAAAAAAACTATCTTTTTTTAAAAGTAGTTTAACACATTTTAATGGAGAAAGCATTCCAAATCCAATTTTTGGAAATTTCATAGATTTAATATGTAAAAATAAAATTATTATTTTGAATATAAGCATAAAAAATAGTTTAGGATAAATATTTGATATTTTTCAACAAAGATTCATTTTTTTAATGAATAGTTAAAAATACTGGTTTTTAATTCAAAAATGCCTTTTCATCTAATTTTTTATAATGTTAAATAATATTTTAAAATTGTTTAATTTTATAATTAGATCATATTTTCCAAAATTAATCCAATTTAGGTAATTGGAATAAATTTTAATTTGAAATTTGTTATAAAAACAAAACAATCTTTTGGACGTTTTTACGTTAAATACCTGTTGTGTCATCCCATCAACGAGATTAATTTTAAATTAATTTTTTTCACTTCTGTGATTATAATTTAGAAAAATGGATTCCATATTTGTAATAATAATTATTTATAATGTATAATAAGGTCAATATAGTTTTTGAACAAAAATAATAGTGAAAGTGTTTAAAATTAATAACAATAGTTACAAGAAAAATTAGGTTAACAAAGTACTAAACCTTAAATATAAGACCCAAAATGACCCAAAAACATTTCCAACACCAATTTTATAGCCATTAGTCGGCCATAAAACTTCCATTATTGGTTTTGGTTTGTTTTGTATTACCTTTTTGGGTAAAAACGTGGGTACACCTAGCTTGTTTTAAAAAACGTGAAGTTTTTCTTTTCCCTTCCCTATAAATGGCCACCTCCTCCTCCTCTTATTAAAACCTCTAAAACCACATAGGTTAGTCGAAGATCATCCCAGTAAACTTCCCAAAATCCGTACCTTCCTCATTGAATCCTCCCTTTGGACATAAATAAATCCAAGTATGTCTTTTGGCACAATCCAATAAGAGTTTCCGGATTAAGAGGCAATGTCTTCTATCAAGCTCCTTTATTTTATTTTCTTTCTCCACCCCTCCACTCTATTTATACAATTATTCTATTTCAAAAAAAATTATTTTAAATTTAAAAGGATGTTTTTATGCTATTTATTTTTCCTAATCTTACACACACCACCATTTAATGGGTAACGAACATACTATTTATGTGTACGGTGAACTACCTCCTCACTATATAATGATTGTTCATTTTCACTTTACCACATCTTCTATATTAATTTTAATACACATTACTTTTTACCTTTCATTTTTTTTAAATACAATAATTTTGTTTTAGGATATGTGAACTACCACCCCATTAAAGGGATGTGATTCATTTACACACTACATGGAATGTTTTAAGGATGTGTTTAATGAAGTTATATAATATATCTAATATAATAATGATACTTTAATAATGATATATAAACATATATAGAATCTTATATATCGTTTTCTTTCTTTCTATCAACATGAAAATAAAAATGGAAACAACGCCCATGCATATGTATGGCTTACCGTCTCCATGAATGTTGTATTCCATTTTATACTTATATATTCTATAGAATATTAAAATAAAAATTGTAATGCCCTGTCCCTAGTTTACGAGAGTCGCTACATTATTAAATAACATTGTCATGATCACAAAAGATTGTGTCTTGAAAGACCGATTAGTTTATTAGCTTTGGAAGTACTAGATACATTCATAGGGTTTACATTACATCATAAAATGTATATAACTACAACAAAATTGTTTCCATCGACCACACTCATCTCCCCTCAGACTATCCCTGTAGGTCAGTCATAAAATACTTCTTTGCATCCTAGAAAAAATAAAACATAGAAAGGGGTGAGCTCAGATACTCAGTAAGGATAAAAATATAACAGAAACATTCATAAATAAGAATAAACATTTAAGGCAATGTATAAGACTAAAATAAAAGCCTTTTAAACTTGAACTTCAACATAATATGGAAATGATAAATATAAATAATTACCTTTAATTACTCACATGGATATTCTACTAGTCAAATAATAACATGCAATATCAATAGCCACATTCATAATGATTGAATGCATAATGCCAGACTTTCATAACAACATAGTCAAGGCCTTGTTCCAAGACTATAAATATTATTTTTTCAAGGTCTTGTTCCAAGACACTCGTTTGTCTCATGAGACCAACCGATTCATCGAGGAGATATAGTGGGCTACACCCGTCACATACTAAGTCTAATGCATTCCTCATATTAAAAGGTTTAAATAATAACATAAACATTCATATTAAAACTAATATATGAAATTTCAATAATTTATCCATAAACCATGAATGGTATAAAAATAACACATCCACAAAAAAACATATCACAAAACCATCAATACAATATGGATGTTTTGTATCATAATAAATCAACTTCAAATAAACTTAAAATCCATTAAAGGATGTTGACATAGATGAAATCAAAACCTTTTTTAGAGAAATATCTCTTTCTATTTTTAAATCATTTAAAAATAATATAATTATAAAAGAAAACATTTATTTTGGAAATATTATTATAATCTTGTATGGGATGCTTTGATGATGTTATAATGGTTGAAAATAGCCGCACCTTACCTATAAGTTAAAAAAACAATCTTACCTTAAATTTATTGAAAAGGTCAAAAGTAACTTGTTTGGAAAATGATAGGATGATTCCTTTCAAAACATATAAGGTCAAATAAGGGTATAAATGAAATTAAACCAATTTCTAGTAAATTGTAAAATTGTTTTGAAATACATTTTTAAGAATCATGGATGTGGATGATAAAAAAGTCTCAGTAGACAATTAAGTATAAACAACTTCGGATAATGAAGAGATTGTGAAATTAACCCTTACCTTGTACTTTTACTTGGTCGAGGGTAGGTTAACCTCCTTTATAATGGTGAAATAATTGTTATTAAATTATACATGAATTATATACATTAATACGATATCAAAGTTTTTCTTTTTACATTGCTTTGTTAACAATATCTTAGTATTATCATTGTTTCGGGAGTTAATGGATTTGTTTACTTTTATATTCTCGGTTATGTGAGTCATAGTTGTTATGGATGGTATGTATCTTATTCATATCTAGAATGATATCAAGTCTTTAAACATTATTTTTAGTCATCTAATGAAAATTAGTCTTGAATGGATATGATGGGGAATGAATCTCATCGCGTTCGTGGAGACGGTAATCCATACGTACACACGAGTGACAATATCATTATTCTGATATTAAAATAATATATAATTTGATGTTATATAACATATACAGAATAATTATCATGTTATATTTATTATTTACATCAATTAAACATAATAATGATACCCATCCAAATAAAAATGTACTGAAAAACAATTACACCATGACGTGGAGATGGTAAGCCGTACATGCGCATGTATGATGACATGTCATTCAAGGATGGATAGAATAATGATTTTGTTTGTAAAATATTTATAATAAAATCACAGTATATAGATGATACTAGAGTTATTATTTTATAATGTAAACCACAAAGGAAAAGGATGTGGAAGAAGAAAGAATCTTGAAAGAGGTGATGAAATATTTACCTCTTCTTCGGATTTTCCTTTTGATTTGATCAAAAGGGATCCTTAGATTGGCTTTATGAATAAAAGAATTCCTCTAGTATGAATGGGGGATATTTGAGATGGTAGTTTGGTAGAGTTTCACTGAGAAAAATGGCTTATAAAGTGTGAATTAGTGACAAGGGGGAGTGCCCTTTTATAAGAGGGGTGAGGGGCAACTTAAGAAAAGATAGAAATATTATTTTATAATAAAATTATTTTTGGTTTATAGTGGCTCAAAAATAGATTATTTAAATGATAAGGTTGGGCTGGGAAAACAAGCACTCAACCAATAGGTTTTAGACAGATATGGGTCACTATATTAACTTTATCTTTTATATTTAATTCTTAGTTAAATATTTTGACATTTACCATGTCTCTTTGTATTTTTATATTATATGGTTAATAAACATACTATATATTTCTAAGAGATCCTTAAGTTGTTCATTAATGATAAAACTATAATTATATAAGTCTTTTGACCGATACATAGATTTTTAGGAATATAATATCAATTAATAAAATAATATTTGTTTTAAAAACTCTTTTATGTCAATTTTGACACTATTTGGTATTTTGTTTTTTCTAAATTTATAACAACATTATTACTTCGCAAAAAATTCATCTAACTATCTCTAATATTTCATATTAACCTATAAAATTAGTTTAAATCCTAAAAAGTATCAAATTACATTTATTTGGATATTTATAATATCAATTATTTTAATATTTAATTAATTAGGTAATAAAGGCATCATCACTGTGTCACAAATAAATTAAATTATTTAATGTATAAAAAATATAAATAAATTACCATTATTTAGGAAATATTTTTATCTTTCTAATGAATATTTATAGTCGAAATCATCTTATTTATAATCCTATATTATAAATGTTTTAGTTATTAAACTGTGATTTTAACTCTTTTAACTCTTCATTGAATTAAATGATAATAAATGTCCTAATCTAAACCAAGTGGACCAAATAATTTCATATTTTATTTATAAATTTGTTTTTGGTCTAATTATACTTATCCAACAGATTTAAGACACGTGTTAGGTAATAATAATATCATTTTTACCCTTAATAATCCTATTTACTTTTAACCGTGGTAAATAAAAGTTAAAAGTTACTATTCACCAAAAATTATTTTAATGTTATTGAACCAAATTTTTCAAAAATTTATCAATGATGTCTCTCGGAGTTTTGAAATTCCACTCACAGAAGCGGTAAAATTATGTCTTCTGTGAATTTGCAAATTCACTTAGGAGGTGGGTAAAAGACGGTGAAAAGTTCAATAAACTTTTCATATATCTAAAATTATTATAAACTGACTCCAATGAAATAAATTGAACTTATATAGGTATTATGTATCTATTTTGACCTAAAATAAAATAAATAATTATTTAAATAAAAATTTGGTTTTAAACTATAACTCAGTGCTATTCACTATTAATAAGAAATTGATTGTTTTCAGAAAAATACAAAAAATTCACCCTATTCTAAATTCGATATTCCAAATCCAAAAATGAAGTCCATTTTAAATGATAAAATTTATAATATTTCAAAAAGTGTGTATTACTATTCATAATGGCTAGTTTGATTGGTTGTGGTGTGTTAGAACTTGAAGTTGTATACAACACATGATACTGTATTATTCAAAGAGAAGCGTACCGTGGAAGCATGGGGGTGTTACATTCTCCCCTCCGTCAAATAATTTCATCCTCAAAATTTAGAGAGTATTTCTGCGTAAATTGATTGAGTGGATCTTCATCATAATTTCCTTGGGTTCCCATGTTTCCTCTTCCATCTTATGGTTTCTCCATAGAAATTTTACCCGATGAGTCTTCCGGTTTCTCAACACTTCTCTTGTATCAATAATCTTAACAGAATTTTCACAATAAGATAGATCAGGTTCCAGTTCTAATTTCTTATAGGTGACTACATGAGTTGGGTCATGCATGTATTTTCTCAACAGTGATACGTGGAACACATCATGAACTTTGGAGAGACTTGGCTCCATTTTCAAATGGTAAGCTACAACCCCAATTCGTTCTAGAATTTGGAAAGGTCTGATGTACCATGGACTCAATTTTCCCTACTTACCGAAACATATAACACCCTTCCATAGAGAAACCTTCAAGAAGACATGATCTCCTACCTCAAATTCCAAATCCTTCCTTTGGTTATCGGCATTGCTCTTGTGCCTACTTTGACCTTCTTTGATGTGGTTTTGGATTACCTTCACCTTTTCCATCATTTCCTCCACTAGTTTTGGGACTATGAGTTTTCTTTAACCAATATCATCCCAAAAAGTTGGTGTGCGACATCTCTTTATGTATAACGCTTCATATAGTGCTATCTGAATTATTGGATGGAAGCAATTGATATATGAAAATTCTACAAGAGATAAAATAATGATCCCACATACCTTGAAATCCATGTGATCCTGATATCAACATGTCTTCTAAGATTTGAATAGTCCATTATTTTTGTCCATCAGGTTTAGGGTGGTAGGGAGTGCTCAAACGAAGTTCAGTATCTAAGGATTTATGAAGACTTTTCTAGAATATTGATGTAAAACCATTATCACGATAAGAAACAATCGATAGTGGCACTCCATTAAGTATCACAACATCATTAATATATATCCTTGCTAGACATTCAAGTGGTAAACCTTATCTTATAGCCATAAAATGTGCTGACTTGGAAAAACGATCAATATTGACCCATATTGCATCGTTCATTCTAAGAGTCATTGGTAGTCCCATGATAAATTCCATCATAATATTATCCCATTTCCACTCAGGTATTGGAAGAGGTTTCCTGACTCCTCCATACTGTTTCCTTCCAGCATTCACTTGTTGACAAACCAAACATCTTGACACAAAATCTGCAATCTCCCTCTTCATGTTGTCCCACCAAAAATGTTCCTTCAAATCTCTATACATCGTCATGGTACCAGGGTGTATAGAGAAATTGGAACTGTGAGCATCATCCAAAAATTCCCTTTTTAGATCAGGTATATCGGGAACACAAAGTCTCTTCCCAAATTTTGAAATTCCATCTTCATACACAAAGTCACTCAATCTACCATCATTCACATATTTAATATTCTTTTGAAACTCTTCATCACCAGTCAGAAAACTATTTATCCAATCTAGTAAAGATTTTTTGGCAACCATTTGAAAAAGTATTGATGTTTCACCTTCCATGGTTATTCCCATATCCATCTTTACTAAGTCCATTAAAATAGGATCCCCTTCAACTCTCATCTTGTTCAAAACTCCATGGTCCTTTCTACTCAAAGCATCTTCCACCTTATTTTCCTTCCCTAGGTGGTAGTTTATAGTGAAATAATAATCCTTGAGTAGTTCAAGCCATTACCTTTTCCTTAGGATGAGTTATTTCTGTGAGAAAATATACATCAAACTCCTGTGATCGGTATATATCTCACATTTTTCACCATAGAGATAATGTGTCCATATCTTCAAAGCAATGAATACAGTTTCTAACTCAAGATCACGAGTTAGATAGTTTTTTCTCATGAATTTTTAGCTGTCGTGATGCATAGTCAACAACCCTATCATTCTGCATAAGGTCACAATCAAGTCCATTCCTCGAAGCATCACTATAAATAAAAAACCCATCTTTCCCCAATGGTAGAGTAAATATTGGATCATTGACTAATATTCTTTTCAGTTCTTCAAAACATTCTTCACAATCTATTGTCCAAACAAATTTATCCCCTTTTCGTGTGAGCTATGTTAATGGGTTAGCCAACTTGGAAAAATTATGGACGAAAAGTCGATAATAACCTACTAAACCAATAAAACTGCACAACTCAGTTATACATGTCGATGCTTGAAATTTTTGGATTGCCTTGGTTTTTGAAGGATCAATGGAGATTCCATACTTAGATACAATATGGACAAGAAAAGAAATCTCCGGAAGCCATAATTCACACTTACTAAACTTACCATATAATTCATGTCTTATAAGAGAATTTAGGATAATGTGCACATGATTTTCATGATCTTTTTAGCTTTTGGGGTGTACCATGATATCATCAATAAATACCACTACAAAGTCATCAAGATATTTCTTGAAAACTCTGTTCATTAGATCCATGAAAACAGAGGGTGCATTAGTCAATCCAAAGGGCATTACTGTAAACTCGTAATGCCAGTACCTGGTTTGAAATGCTATTTTTAGAATTTATACCTTCTTCACACACAACTGATGATATCTAGATAGAAGGTCAATATTTTAAAATTATTGATCTCTATGAAGTTGGTCGAATAAATCATGAATGTGAGGTAGGGGATACTTTTTCTTTATTATTATAGCACTGATCTCCCTGTAGTCAATGCACCACCTCATAGATCCAACATTCTTCATAACAAAAAGGAAAGGGGCTCCCCATGGAGAAACACTAGGGTGAATAAATCCCTTATTACTCAATTCCTCTAGTTTTTTCTTTAGTTCCACTAATCCCACAGTGGACATTCTATAAGGGGCCTTCGATATGGGCCTTGATCTAGGAATTAAATCATTGGAAAACTCAATTTCTCATTCTTGAGGATGTCCCGGTAAATCTTCTGAAAAAACATCAACATATTCTTTCACAATAGGTACATCCTCTATTTGAACATTCCATTCCTTGCCCATATTTATTTCATTCTCTTTCTCCCCAATAATTGAATTTTGTTGAGCAATTGGGGGTTTATCTAGATAAGAATTAGGTGGTGACATTTATGCACTAAATATAAGGTGTTCGTTATCATCATCATCAAAAATAGTAACCTCATTCTTATTACAATAATTTTTTTGAATCATGGTTCGAAAGACAATATATACAGAGGATTATATCAAATTCAATCATGGGTATGAAAATGAGATCAGCAGATAAATTACCTTTATATGATCTATTGGGAACTGATTCACAATACTTTTTTATGATGATAATTCCCTTAAGAGTTTTGAATGAAAACTCCCTTGTTAAATCAAATTTGAAATATATAATTTTCTTATAAAACAGGGAAGATATGAAACAATGCGATGATCAAGAATCAAATAAAGCATTTTCTAAACTTGAGGAAACCATTAAATTACATGCCACCATGTCTTTCGGAGCTTTAACCTCAGCAGTAGTGATAGCATAAGCTTGGACTTGATCCGTTGGCCTTTTCTTAGGTATGTTTCCCTAAATCTTAGGAAATTAATTCATATAATGACCCCTTTCTATGAAATTTTAGCATTCAACATCAAAAACCTCTTTCCTCCCCTTGCAATCACGAGCTTGGTGGCCTTTTTCACCACACTTGTAAGAGACTCCCATTCCCTTCAGGAAAGTACCATGGTGTTTCTTCCCACATTTATAGTAGGATAGATATTCAACATTTCAATTATTCCCCTTATTTCAATTTCCAGAGTGTTCAACATATCTCTTCTTCTATTTCTTTTCTTTAAATTCGTAAAACATAGAGAATTCTTTTTCTATCTTGATGGCACATGAGCCAATATCTTCATATGGCGAGAAGGATTGTGAGACTAATTCTTGACAGATAAATGGTTTTAACCCATCAAATAAATGATCAATCTTACTTATTGGGTTACATATATAATCTGCAGCACGCCTCTTATACCTTGTAATGTTAGCATCAAACTTTGCGACATTCTCATCCTCCTTTTTCCTCAGACATAGAAATTGCCTTTCCATATCTACTCGATGGTCATGAGGAAAGTATTTTACTACAAAAAACTCTTTAAACTACCATCATTCCATATTTGTTACTTCATCATCTTCCTTTGTGTTTTGAATCAATGACCACCATCGATCAGCATCTCTAGTGAGGCGGTAAACTACCATGACAACGTTTTCCCTTTCGCTACTCCCCAAGGCATGGAATATTTTATCTAAGGAATTTATCCATTGATCATATACTAATGGATTGGTACTCCCATTTAATGTTTTTGGTTTTTTCCTCATGAAGTGGTCTGACATTTATCCTCCACATTGTGGATCAGGGTGCTCCATACGGGTAAGGTTGTTATTCATAACCAGACTGAGTTATCCTAGTATAGTGATAAGCTGATCAACCCCCATTATATCAACAACTCCACTATAATTATCTTTAGTATGAGGGAAATACCTACATGTAGTGCTTTCATAGATACTGAATCAATTCCTTCCACTAGGCACCATTACTAAACAATGGCATAAACTAGATTTGTTTATGAATCGAAATACATAATTTTAAACTTGTAAAACACTTAACATAAATTGAAAAATTTATGGATATAATCCATAAACAAAAAAAATGTTTTATTTGAAGAAGTATATACACATAAAACCTTCATAATGGTTTGTAAAGAAATTGATAATTATCCAAAGCATATCCCCCAGGGTGTGTCGTAACCAAGAGTGAAGGATGGCCCGTTGTCATGCACCAGTTCCCGTTCGAGTCTAGCTCAAAGTGGTGTATTCAGGTTTTACACCTAGGTACATCTATACCAGAGCTGCCTCTACCTGCCTGTATATAGATAGGGACGTATTTCTTGGAAAACTCACAAATTCTCTACAATACAAAAATTCTAGGAAGATCTTCTATACTAATTCTTAAAGTCTATCTTAGAGATATGTGTTCTAATCAGAGTTTATCTAAATCTAGTTTCCAAGGATGGTACTAAAAATCCACTGATACCAACTGTAATTCCTCAAACCCAGTTACCCAAAGTCGGTGCATTATTAAATAACATTGGCATGATCACAAAAGATCATGTCTCGAAATACTGATTAGTTTAGTATCCATGGAAGTACTAGATACATTTATAAGGTTTACATTAAATCATAAACTGAGAAAAACTACAACAAAATTGTTTCCATAGACCATACTCATCTCCCCTCATACTATCCCTATAGTTCAGTTATAAAATACTGCTTCTCATCCTGGAAAAATAAAACATAGAAATGGGTGAGCTCAGATGCTCAGAAAGGATAACAATATAACGGAAACGTTCATAAATAAGAATAATCATTTAAGGCAGTGTATACGACTAAAAAAATCCTTTTAAACATGATATTCAAAAAAATATGGAAAAGATAAAATTTAATAAATCCATTTACTTACTCACATGTATATTACACTAGTCGAATAATCACAAGAAATATCAATATCTACTTTCATAATGATGGAATGCATAATTCAAAACTTTCATAACCACATAGTCAAGGACTTGTGCCAAGACTACAAATAAGATTTTTTCAAGGCCTTATACTAAGATAGTAGTTTGTCCCATGAGACCTATCGATGTATCGAGGGGCTATAGAAAGCTTCACCCATCACATACTAAGTCTAATGCATTCCTCATATGAATAGGTTTAAAAATAACATAAACAGTCGTATTAAAACTAGAATATGAAATGTCAATACTTTATCCATAAACCATTAATTATATAAAAATTACACATCCATAGTCAAATATATCACAAAACCTTTAACACTATATGGAAGTTTTGTATCATAATTAATCAAATTCAAATAAACATAAAATCCATCAAAAGATGTTTAAATAGATGAAATCAAAACCTTTTTTTAGAGAAATATCACTTTCTATTTTGAAATCATTTAAAATTCATATAATTATAAAATAAAGCATTTATTTTTGAAATATTATTATATTCTTCTATGGGAAGCATTGATGATGTTATAATGGTGGAAAATAGCCACACCTACCGTATAAGTTTAAAAAATATTCTTACCCTAAATTTGTTGAAATGGACAAAAAATTACCTTGTTTGGAAAATGACGGAAGGATTCCCATAAAAAATATAAGGTAAAATAAGGGTATAAGAGAATTTACACCATTTTCTAGTAAATAGTAAAAATGTTTTGAAATAAATTTTTTAGAATCATGGATATGGATGATATAGAGGTTCTAGTAGATAATTACGTATAAACAATCTCGGATAATGAAGAGATTTTGAAATTAACTCTTACCTTTTACTTTTTATTGGTCAAGGGTAGGTTAAAATCTTGTATAATGGTGATATAATTGTCATTAAATTATAAAACAATCATATACAATAATATGATATCATATATGATCTTTTAACATTGCTTTGTTAATAATATCTTAGTATTATCATTGTTTCAGGTGTTAACAGATTCACTTACCATTATATTATTTGTTATGTGAGTAATATTTGTTATAGATGGTATGTATCTTATTCATATCCAGAATTATATCAAGTTTTTAAACATTATTTTTAATCATCTAATCAAAATTAGTCTTGAATGCATACGATGGGGAATGAATCTCATCGCATTCGTGGAGACAGTAATCCATACTTACGCACGAGTGACAATATCATTATTTTGAAATTAAAAATAAATATAATTGGATAGTATATCATATATACAGAATAATTATCAAGTTATATTTATTATTTACATCAATTACCAATCATTATTATACCCATCCAAATAATAATGTATTGAATAACAATTACACCACGACGTGGAGATGGTAAGCCGTACGTACGCACGTATGATGACTTGTCATTCATGGATGGATAGAAAAATGAATTTGGTTGTACCATATTTATAATAACATGTATATAGAAGATACAGGTGTTTTTTTTATAATGGAAACAACATAGGAAAAGGAAGTGGAAGAAGAAAGGAACTTGAAAGAGGTGACGAAATATTTACCTCTTCTTCGGGTTCTTCCTTTTGATTTGATCAAAATGGCTCCATATGATGGATTTATGACTAAAGGAATGCCACTAGTATGAAGGTATGATACTTTATAGGGTATTTGGGTAGAGTTTGGATGATTCAAATGGATTTGAAGGTGTGAATTAGAGGGGAGCGTGAGTGCCCTTTTATAAGAGGGGTGAGGGACACGTTAGGAAAAGCTAGAAATAGTACTTTATAATAATTTTTTTTTTCAGTTTTAAATTCCTAAAAATTGGATTATTTAAATTATAAGGTGGGGATGGATCGAAAACCACTCAACAAATAGGTTTTAGATAGGTTTGGGTCACTATATTAACTTTATCATTTAGATTTAACTCTTAGTTAAATAGTTTGACATTTACCATGTCTCTTTGTATTTTTATATTATATGGTTAATAAACTTACTATATACTTTCAAGAGAACCCCAAGTGGTTCATTAATGATACACCTATCATTATATAAGTCTTTTAGCCGATCCTAATATTTTTAGGAATATAATATCAATTAATAATATAATATTTGTTTTAAAAAAAATTTTTTGTCAATTTTGACACTATTTGTTATATTGTTGTTGCTAAATTCATAACTGCATTATTACTTCGAAGAAAATTCATTAAAAGAACCCTAATATGTCTTATTAACCTATAAAATTAGTGTAATTAATTAAAAAACACAAATTACATTTATTTGGATATTTATAATATCAATTATTTTAATATATCATTAATTAGGTAATTACTGCATCATCATTGTGTCAAAGATAAATTAAACTATTTAATGTATAAAAAATATTAATAAAATACCATTATGTCGGAAATATTTTTATCTTTCTAATTAATATTTATAGTCGAATTTTTCTTATTTATAACCTGATATTAAAAATGTTTTAGTTATTAGACTTTGATTTTAACTCTTTTAACTCTTCTTTGAATTAAATAATAATAAATGTTCTAATATAAACCAATTGGACGAATAAGGTTCATATTTTATTTCTAAGGTTGTTTTTGGTCGAATTATACTTATCCAATAGAATTAGCACTTGTGATGGGGTAATAATATTATTATTTTTACCCTTAATTACCCTATTTACTTTTAACCATTGTAAATAAAAGTAAAAAGATAATATTGACCAAAAATTATTTTCATCTTATTGAACCAAAATTTTTCTACTTATATCGACCGTTTCTCTAAATGTTTTGAAATTCCACTCACAGAAGCAGTAAAATTATGTTTTATTTGAATTTGAGAACTATCTTAGGAGGTTGGTAAAAGACGGTGAAAAGGTCCATATAATTTTTATGTATCTAAAATTATTATAAACAAACTCCAATGAATTATATTGAACATATATATGTATTATGTATCAATTTTTACCTAAAATAAAATAAATAATTATTGAAATAAAAATTCGGTTTTAAACTATAACTCAGTATTTTTCACTATTCATCAAAAATTGAAAGTTTTCAGAAAAATACCAAAAATTCACCCTAAGTTAAATTTGATATTCCGAATCCAAAAATGAAGTCCATTTTGAAAGATAAAATTTTTAAAATTTCAAAAATTATGTATTATTATTCATAACACCTTGTTTGATTAGTTGTGGTGTGTTAGAACTTGAAGTTGTTTATAGCACACGCTACTGTATTATTCAAAGAGAAGCGTACCATAGAAGCTTGGGGTGTTAAAAAAATATAATATATATAAATGTTATTTATATCATGTTTTATATTATATAAATCATTTTATATGTATAAGGAACAATGATATAACACATTAAGACACATGGGAAGAACAAAGTGAATATTACCCGAAGCGAAACTGTAACATAGAATTGTTAACAGGCATGTTATATTAGGTTATAATCAAACCATGTATGGTATTAGATATAATAATTTTCTTTTATAAAAAATTTATAATAATATTATATTTATTAAACTATAATCTTGTAAGAGTATGAAGAGAGTCACGACATAAGGTAAGGGAATTTCATCTCACGTTTTCTTTTAATGAGATAAATGCTTTATTCACCACCCTTTCCTTTTTGTGTAGTGTTTATACTGACCATGGATGTATTATATTATTATTATACTTAAAATTATAGATATTTATATATCAATTTTATGATATTTATATCATGGTGTTTATGTTTCAAATGTTACCAAATCAGTAAAGTATTTTGGTGTCAATTTTCCATCTTTGGGACACAGGACATGTTATGCACCTATATATATCCATGAGATATATATACTACCTTTGAAATGTCATATCATGGATAAACTTATTTTCATTATATTTTATGCTTCATGTAATTACATTTTTTACATGGGGAGTATGGTTCAAATTTACTAAGTGGTAAGAATTTATTGAAACAATCTCATCGCTTTTAGATATTGTTTATGTTTATGCTTTCTTTGATGAAATATTATGATCCATATCTTAATAAATCTCATGAATTTTAGTCTCATATGGCTATTAATGATATATTCATTTATTGGTTCAATTTTGCACACTTTGGTACATAATATAGTTTATAAAGTGTTTTTAAAAAAGCGCAACTTTACCCAATCCTCGATTGGAAATCTATGTTCATTAAAAACCAAGTTCTCGAAAAAGGGTTTCCAAGAATATTTTAATAATATCGTATGATTATTATTTTTTACATTTTTTTTCTTTTACTAATGAATTCAAAGTAATATTTATTTTTTCTTTTTGAATGTGGCATTTTTATCCTTTTTACCAAGCAAAAGAAACATTATTTTTACCTCATATGACATGTATAGATTTACCCACTGTTAATTATTTTATGATTTATTTTCAAGTTTAAAAGTTTTTTTATGAAAATTTTTTTAAAATATATTTTCAATGAAACGGTTTTAACATGTTTTTCAAGCTTATTATATATTTTTTCAAGGTAAATTGTTTTAATTTTTTTTTCAATCTCCTTTTATTTTTTTTGAAAGAAATTTTTTTAAAAAATGTTTTCAAGATTCTATTATAAGTTTTCCAGGAAATATTTTTAAAAAATGATTTCAATATAATTTTATTAGTTTTCATGAAAAATGGTTTTCAAAATTATTTGATTATCCTTCTCTAAGTTTCAAATGAAAATTGTTTTCAATTAATTCTTTATAAGCATTCAAGTTTATTTTAATGAAAATGGTTTTTGAAAGTCTTTTATGTTTTAAAGATCCTTTTTAAAAGAAGAAGGATATTATACTCACGAAATTTTTTCAAAATATATTTCCATGTTATTTTACATATCATATGAAATTTTTGGATGTTACACATGACCTTCTAAGAAATGATCTAATTTTTCCATTCACATTACTTATTGAATGGTTTATGTTTTGATGGAATGATGCTCATGACACCCATTTATCTTCCACGAGTTATATGCTTTTGAAACCATCTTCTATTCACGAGTTATGATTTTGTTGAAATGATTATGAAACCTATATTTTTTCCATAGGTTAAGATATGATTACATATTTATGAAATCCATTTAATTTATGGGTTATGATATGATTGTTTTTGATTTTATGGAACATGTTTGTATGATTTCATTATGAGATGGGTGGTACCTATATCTCTCTCTAATGAATTGGGTAATGATAAATTTTTTATGAGATCAAATGGTACACAGGAGGAAATCCCAAGCCTGAAATAAGAGGGTATGCAGGAGGAAATCCTATTACAGAAATAAGAGGGTTCACGAGAGGACATCCAAAGATCGAAACAATGGGGTACATGGGAGGACATCCCTAGCTCAAAACAAGAGGGTATATGGGAGGACATCCCAAACCCAAAACAAGAGGGTACATGAGAGGGAATTCCAAGCCCAAAGCAGGTACACGGGTGATTAAACCAAGAAAAACATGTTACAAAGACCTTGGTAGGCCACCATGACATATGGTTTTTATATGCTTATGTGTCTGTCACAATTCCCTGTTTTATTCCTATGTTATGATTTAATGACTTATGCTCTCAATTCTCATATGATCCATGTATTATTAACAGTCAATATTTATTATGATCTCAAATATTCAGGATATGATCTTCAAATGTTATGCTCAAGTTCCATACCATTTGTTCATGTGATGCATACACATTTATTTTATTTAACCTTACTGAGCATCTAAGCTCACCCCTTCTTATGTTTCCTTTCCCTAGGTTATAAAGAGAGGTTTAGGGTAGATGTACTAAAGGTGTAAATATTTAAGGGATATGTTGAAGATCATTCACCACGATAGAAGACTTTGATTCCATTTTTTCAAAGACACTAAACTATTACAGTCCTCAGGCTTATATTTTTGTAATGTACTAAGTATTCATATGAAATGATGTAATATTAATATATGTGAATCCATGGTCACTATAGTTGGTATAAAAGGAAATTATTAGTCAAACTTTGGAAACTAGGATGAGAAAAATTTAGTGAGATCCCTATGTATATTTCTAAGGATATGTCTATAGATGTCTCTAAGGAAAAGTAAAAGAAAGAGTTAACATTTAGGAAAATGTCTTGGAATTTTGGTAAATGATATAGTAAGTACTTTCCCAGAAATACATCCCCATATATATACTATATGTGGATGTGGCTCTAGAACATATGTACCTTGGGGTAAAAACTCTGACAAGATTCCCTGGGCCTGATTCGTGGTAAACTGGTACACGACAATGGGTCATGTTGCACACCTGGTTTGACACTCCTGAGGGATATGATTTGGGAATTCACAAACTATTGGTGAAACATAATGAAGTATTTAAATATATGTTGGATACGAATAAACTTGGATAAACCTAAGGGGTCATAGTTTAAGAATGGTTTCATAATTTAGACATCATATAAGTGGTTTTTGTGATTATGGGGGTCCTAACTGTGATAATTGTTCCTTACTCTATAATTTTTGTTTCAGTTAATGGATAGAACTAGAATGAACTATGATAATGGCGATTTCAATTGACAATGTAGTTATTGTCATCCTGATCAACCAAATTATACTAGAAAAAGAATGGAAAGTATTGTTTCTATAGTCACCCAATTTTAATGAGGCTATGAACCATGTTGGACTACAAAATGAGAAAATGAGGGAATGACATTCTATAATGTCATTCATGCGGAAAATTCTTCCTTCTTTTAACAGGACTTCTAATCATCGTGTTACTAAAAAATGGACCAGTACCACAAAAAATATATTTTCCATTCTCTAATGTTTAGAACATGACAAATTCATTCTAGCTATTTATTGGTTAGAATGTGAAGCAGATTAGTTGTGGGATCTAATCAAAAATATGAGGTAGAAAGATGAAATTAACTCAATGGATAGGTGAGTTCAAGAGCTTATTTTTTAATTAGTACATTCCAGGTATTCTTTTTATGAATATAGAAAATGAATTCATAGAGCTTATATAGAAGGATGATGAATATTTTCATTCTTATGAATGAAATTTTACATGGCTCACAAGTTATTCTTCATATATTGTTATTCAACCAAAAATTAAAATTGCTGATTCATTGCTGGTATAAAACCTATTCTTCTAAAGGCATTGACTGTATGATACTTTAGAAGTTTTGAATAAGTGGTTAGACATTCTACAAATGTGGAAATGGAGGTTGAATTTGTGAATCAATATGATGGTTTTGATAAGAAATGTAAGATATTATTCAAAGTAAAATCTAACAACCATGGAGAACAGAAAATGATCCTTCTTTTATGAAAATATTATAGGAAGAAACATGGAGGGAATTTTCTAAAGGGGACTACTAAATTTTTTAAGTATGTAAGGGAAGTTCATCGAGAGTATAAATGTCTAAGTGATGGGAGGAGGTTGGATAATGTTGAAAATAATGAGAAATCCCCATAAAATGCACATCCCACACTTCAGTGTTTCAATTTCACATAGTTTGGACATTATGATAACAAGTGGCCAAAACAAGGTCTAATGTGAATGATAAACCACAAAATACTCTGAATACAAATGAAAACTTGAAAACTTAAGTGATCATAATTCATAAAGAGAACAAAGATAATTAAAAAAATACTTATCCATACCAAATTATTTGGGAATTTTATATTTGATTTTTTGTATGAATAATCCCTATGAAAGACTTATTGTTCATCCTTTAGTGATATTTCATGTGACTCCCTCTATCTACATAGATTATAGGATAATTAAATCACATTTGATATTCTATCAGTACATGGATGGACCCATGTTTCTAACTAAAATGTTTTTGGTTTAAGATAATATTGTATTTAAGGAATAAAGGGTGAATTATATTTTGTAAGTGTTATAAGTTTTAACTTTTAAGGAATGATAAGTTTAAAATTCAGTTGAATTTTGTGGGATTAAAGTATTATCTCACTATTTTATGATTTATTGATGTAGTATAACCCATTTAAATAAAATGGTGTTAAGGAAAACTGATGACAGATGGGATGGAATATCATAGAACTCATGTTCGATTTGTTCTTTAGAAAAGGGAAATTCGCCATCATTATTGGAGAAAGAGGTGATGTGGATGATGGAACAATAAAGGGCGTGGATGTATTGAAATCTTGAAAGTATATCTTTTCATGAAAATTGTTTAACATATGGAGAAAGGATCCTGAAACCAAAACTTTTATCATAGTACCTTCTTTTCTAAGTAATCAAATGGCCCCTTAGATAATCATTGATTTATGGATTTTTGATTGTGAACTCTATCCTAACAATGGTCCCTATCACTCTCCATCAATAATTGATAGTTATTTTTTCTTAAATTTCATTGTTTTTACTTCCAACTTATGTTCCCCTATGTGGAAACCTAGTTATTTGTTACTTCAAGTAACCACTTTACTTCAAACATCCCCCTTTTAATGGATGTTTTAGTATTCATTATTATGATGTGGGATAAAATGAATGAAACATTAAAGTGTTAAACCTTTGCTAACCCAGATGAATTTCGAGGGTGAAATTCATTTTAAGGGGGGAGAATGTAACAACCCAAGATTTTATGAATTATTTTTTTCAAATTTATTTAATGTTTTTGATATTTTTCATTTCACGCAACACTGTAAATAGTTTATTTTATATTAAAGAACTATATTTGTAATACATACACTACACACAAAAAATATTTTAGCTTGTTCTACACTTACCAGCAAGGTTATCTTTCATTACACACAATAATGACATTCCTCGATGGCTTGCATAACACGCATGACTGAGGTTTACATAACAATAATATATTATGATTAGATATAACGTAGATGTAAAATTATAGGTTATTAAAAGTATTAAATAACTTACGAAAAAATTATGTTTTTCAAAAATATGATTTTAATTGATATGGTACCAATAAATTAGAAAAGAAAATATAAGAAACAATTGAATATAAAGGGTATATTTTTATTTTTATGCTCCCAAAGGTATTTTGTCTTAATAAATTTAATTAATTAAAATTTTTATGTGATATTATTTTAATATATATTTTATATATTCAATAAAATATTTTCTATATTCATTCAGTAGATTTCATAGACATAAGATAAGAACAAACCCAATTTTATGCTTAAAACCGATTTTTTTAAAGGTAGTTTTACCAACTTTTAATGGAAACCTCATTTTAAATCCAATTTTTGGAAATTTTATGTATTTAATATTCAAAATAAAAATTATATTTTAATTAAAAACATAAAAAATATGTTAGGATTATTTTTTTGGTATTTTAATGTAAGGTTTCATTTTTTTAATGAATAAATAAATTTATTGGATTTAAATTCAAAACTGCATTTTCATCTAATTTATTTGTAAGGTTAAATTATATTTTAAACTAGTTTAAATGTTAAATTATTTATTATTTTTATCAATTAATATTACTTTGATCATTATAAACAATTTCATCTTGAAATTTGGTATCAAAACGTAGAAATTTTTTTGATGTTTTTACTTTAACAACCCACGGTGTCATCCCGTCAGCTGGATAGATTTAAAATTATTTTTTCCTCTTGAGATTATAATTTAAAAAAAATCCATATTTTTAGTAAGAATAATTTAAATTTTATAATAATTTCAACATAAACTTTGACAAAACATATTAAAGAAACTGTTTAAAATTAATTACAATGGTTAAGAGGAAAATTAAGTTAATAAAATACTAAAACTCAAAATTAAGATCCAAAATGACATATAAACGTGTAAAAACACATTGGATATCCGTTTTTAGGCCATTAAACTTAAATTATTTATTTTTGTTTGTTTTTATCACTTTGTTCAGGTACAAACGTCGGTACACCTAACATATTTTCAAAAATACAAAGTGTGTCCTTTCCATTCCCAATAAAAGGTCATCACCTCTACTCCAACTTCACACCTCTAAAACCACATAGATTTGGAAAATATCTAAAAAATAAACATAGAAAAATTCATCCCTTTATACATTAATCCTCCATTGGTCATAAAGAATCCTAAGGATTCCTTTTGGAACATACCAAAATGAGTTAGCCGATTAAGAGGTAACATCTTCTCTCACACTCATTTCTTCTATTTTCTTTCTCCATCCCCTTCACTAACCTTATCCCATGATTTTTCAAACAACCAATGTCTTAAATATAATTATATGTTTTTTTTTCTAAGGTTTTTACCTACACTTACACACACCTCCGTCTAATTGGTAACGAACAAATTGTTTATGTGTACGGTGAACTACCACCTCAGTAAATGATGATTGTTCATTTTTCATTTACCACCTCTCATGGTAGAAATTATGATGGAAAATATATTTATATATGTCATATATTATATTTATTCTATAATTAATCTTATTTATTTCTTTTTAAACACATACATTTTTACCTCCCTTTTGTTTTAAATAAGATAATTTCATTTGAGGAAGTGTGGAGTATTGGCCCCTCAAAGCGATGCGATTCATTTAAAAACTACATGGAATGTATTAAGGATGAGTTTAGTGATGTTATATGATATAATAATTATTGTATAATAATGATATATCAACACATATATAGATATACATATATATATATATAGTTATATGTCATTTTCTTTTTTTTAATACGATAATAAAAATAGAAACAACGTTCCTGCGTACGTACGAGTTACTATCTCCATGAACTGTGTATTTCATTTCATAATAATATATTATATATATTATTATAAAAAAAATATACTATATATAAATATAATAACCAAATATATTACAAATTAAAAAACATGTGAAGAACAAATCAAATATTACCTGAAGTGATACCTTAACAAAGGATTATTAAAATGTGGGTATTAAATGGTTATAATAAAACCATATATGGTATTATATATAAAATTATGATTATTTAAAATATTTATAATAAAATTATACTTATTATAGAGGTATCTTGTAGGACTATGAAGAGAGTGAAGAGACAAGGTAATGGAATTTCATCTCAAGTTTCATTTTCTGGAGATACATGCTTTATTCACCACACATTCCTTTTCTGTGCGGTGTATACTGACTATGGATGTATTATATTACTATTATAACTAAATTTATGGGTATTTTTCTATCCATTTTATGATATTTCTATCATGGGTTTTATGTTTCAAAAGTTACCAAATTAGTAAAGTATTTTTTCTCTCAATTTTCCATCTTAGAGACACAAGCCATGTTATGCACCTATATTTTTTCATGAGGTGTATATACATTCTTTAATATATTACATCATGTATCAACTTATTTTCATGACATTTTATGATTAATTTAATTACATTTTACTACATGGGGAGTATGGTTCATATTTTCCATGTGGTAAGAGTTTATTGAAACAATCTCATCGATTTTAGAGATATTTTATGTTTATAATTCCTTTGATGAAATATTTTGATCCATATCTTCAAAAAAATCATGAATTTAATTATAATTTTTTTATTAATGATATATTAATGTAATGGTTCCATAGTATCACTATTATCAACATAATATAGTTAAAAAACTGTTTTTAAGAAAGCCTACCTTTACCCTCTCCTCGGTCAGAAATCTATGTTACTTCAAAACCATGTTTTATAATAATATTTTCCAAGATTATTATAATAATATAATATAATAATTATGAGAAATTATTACCCTGTCATATTTTACCAATTATTTTAATTTAATAATCTTGTCACATTCCTAATGATAAATTTTTCTAACCTTTTTACCTTGTAAAAAGAATATTCATTTTACCTCATACAACATATAGAGATTTACCCACCATCAATTACTTGAAGTTTTCTTTTCATGTTTATAATATTATTTTTTAAGAAAATGTTATAAAGAGATATTTTCAAATAAGAAATTTTCAATATATTTTCAATCTTCTTTTATAATTTTTCAATTAAAATTGTTTTAAAAAATGTTTTCATGCTCCTTTTATAAGTTTTCAAGGAAAATTATTTTCAAGAATCTTATATAAGTTTTTAAGGAAAATTATTTTCATGTCGTTTTTAGGATCATTTTATATGTTTTCAAGGAACGTTGTTTTCAAAATGTTTTCATGCTCCTTATATAAGTATTCAAGGAATATTATTTTCAAGAAATTTTCAAGTTCTATTTATATATTTTCAAGGAAAAAGGTTTGCAAAAGGATTTAAAAGAATTTTTTTATATTATTTCAAGTTTATTTTCATGAAAATGGTTATAAAAATATTTTTATGTTTTAAAGAGCCTTTTTAAATGAAGAAAAGATATTTTCATCAATAAATGTTTCAAAAATATCATTACAAATTATTTTCTATATAAGATGAAATCTATTTATGTTACTCATGCACTTATAATAAATTATCTAATGTTACCATTCATATTCCTTATTGAATAGTTTATGTTTTGAAGGAATTATTCTTAGGATACCTATTTCTCATTCATGGGGTATATTATTTTTAAACCCACCCTTTTTCATGGGATATTCTTTTGATGAAATGATTATGGAACCTATCTTTTTCCATTGGTTAAGATATGATTAAATGTTTATGAAATGCTTTTCATTTAATGGGTTTTGGTATGATTGTTTCTGATTTTGTGGAACATGTATGTATTATATAATTATGAGATGGGTGGGAACTATGTCTGCCTCCAATGCATTGGGTAATGATAAATGTTTCATGAGCTCAAATAGTACACGATAGGACATTCCAAGCCTAAAATTTAAGATACATGGGAGGAAATACCAATCCTTGAAAAAGACGGTACGTGTGAGGAAATCCCAAGACTGAAACAAGAAGGTTTACAGGAGAACATACCAAGCCAAAAAAGGGTATATTGGAGGACAACCCAAGCGTAATAAAAGAGGGTACCCGATAGAAAATCACAATACCAAAACAACAGGGTACAAGGGAGGTCATTCCCAGACCAAAGCAGGTACATGGGTGATTAACCCAAGCTTAACATGTTACAAAGGCCTTTGTAGGCCTCCATGACATAGGGGTTTTATATTCTTATGTGTCTACCACAGTTCCTTGTTTTATTCATATGTAACACTTTCACGACTTATTCAATTAATTATCCTATGATCCATGACTTATGAATTTCCAAGAATTTTTATGATTTCTAATATACAAGGTATAATCTTCAAATGTTATGTTCAAGTTCAATACCTTGTGTTCATGATATGCTTACACAATTCCTTAATTTACCTTTATTGTGCATTTGAGCATGCCCCTTATTTTTTTTTCCTTTATCTATGTTTTGAATAATGGTTTTAGGTTGTAGTACTAAAAGTGTAATTATTTATGGGAGGTATTGAAGATATTTCACTAGGATTGAATATTTTTTTTCCAAATTTCCTAGACACTAAACTATTACAGTCCCCATGCCTGTATTTTTGTAATGTATTGAATATTCCTCTAAAATGATTTAATATCCTTGTATGTTAATCCTGGGTCACTATAAAATCAATAACAAATATACTGATATTGTATTAAAAAATACAAGTTGTAACAATTCTAGTGAGTACTGTTACCAGTGCTATATGACATAAATTTCATCAAGAAGACGTGCATGGGGTATAAGTGGAGATTTGGAGGTGAGTATAATTTCATATGCTTCTAAGATGGATAAATCACATATTTCATGCTATGTACTACATGTTATATTGATATAATATACTATATGGTATAAAAATATCAGTTATATCTAGGATAAATTCAAAGAAAGTAATGAAAACTATCCAATTGTACTCAATAATGTATAATGGATATGTTCATGGTATGTGGAGAGGAAGGGATACTAGTAGTAAGGGGATATAAATTATTCTTCCAATAGATAAATTTGATATAATATGATAGTCATTCTTAGGTAATGAGTTGGAGGAACTCATTCAAGAAATTTTTATCCATATCTAAAAATACCGAGTGCATTGCGACTTCTGATGTAGCTAAATAAGCAGTATAAAATACACAATGATTTGTTCCAGTTTTTAGAATCACTTTTAGGAAGTGATAATTTAAAATTATGGTAATTTATCTATCTACTATTCAATGTTTAGATAGTGAAAAAAGTGGATATATACTTGGGGATATCATCTCTTGAGAAGTATTAATCTAGGAGGTGGGGTCACAGATAAGAGAATTACCACATGGTCAAGATGTGGCAGGACCATGACTAAATCCATAACTCATCTAAAACATGATTTTATCATATGTGAGCTAACATTTTTAGTTAGAAACTTGTCTCTAGTTTAAGTGGGAGTGTTGTGAAAGTGGGTTCTTTAGACCCAATGTAATTAATTAATTTCTATTACAATATCATTCATATAGTGAAATATACATGATGTGCTCTTAACTCCGTAGTGTTGATATTTATCCTTCCACTATTTATATTATAATGTCCATATAATTTTTTTCATATAAAAGGTTATAGATGTTCAGAAAAAATAATGAGAAAATATATACACTATGACTTTAATATTAAACATGTGATCTGTGGTCTAGATATATCATTCTAACTGGACACAAATGATTCTTGTATATCAGGTGATGTAGGCTCATAATCATTGAGAATTATTCTCATGAAGTTCACACTTTGTAATCTTGAGTAGATGAGATCATGTGGATTGAACCTCCATTAGGAACACCACATTATTAAGGTATCATTGTTAGTTTCTATCTATGAACATGTGTAATAATCTCTTGACATGAGATTATTGTATGTGTATACTATTTGATAGCGTACTTTGATGTATGGTAAAAACTATGTTAATGAATTTACAATGATGTATCTTGAATTTGATGCGTCATTAGTAGTATGGATTTTATTAAATAATAATTTAATAATGTGTGCATTCGATAAGATTAGATATCACACGCCTCGTTTATTAGGATGGTAGTTCCTTTACTAAATTTATTGTAACAATAGAAGAAGGTAAGTCCGTCCAGTAAGATCTACGAATAAAAAACCAAGAAAGGATGATGACACAAGTGTGCATCCTACTTTATGAGATATCATGACACAAATAGATTATATGACATGACGTGTGTTCATAGAAAGGATGTCTTTGCTATAAATACACATTATCTATTTTGGGGCCATGATGGGTTTCTAGACTATGCTCCTAGTAAGTGAATAGTATTCATTGCTACTGAGATAAGGTTCTAGAGGGTCACACATTAAAACATATTAAAAATTCTATCATATTTTGATGAATAGGAATATAGGACTTGGTGGTCCCCACCACTAGGTTCTGAGTGATGTCTGAGGATTATCGATCACCAAGGAATAAATAATCCATACTAATTGAGTTTAGAATAATTGGTAGTGAATATATTTATAAAATGTATTTATAAGTGTTAATGTAAACAATGTGAAATATTATATGGATGGATCTTATTTTAATATTAAATTTTTATTAAATATTTGTCAGAACGATGAGTCGAGTTAGTGAATCACTTCTATCATGTAATATATTTATTATATATTATAATAAAGTGATGAGTGGAGTTAATGAATATCTTTTATCATGTGACATAATTATTATAAATTACAAGAAAGCGATAAAAATATAAATGGTATTTATGACTCAATAAAATATTCATAAAAAGATATTTATGATTTATTTATTTGGTAACAAATATTCATGTTTGGGGAGCCTATTCTTGGTTATTTAATAAACTCACTATATATAACAGAAGAGATACACTTTCATTTTAACTATTTATTATGATTTCATGAGACCATCTCTCTCCTATCCCGCTTTATTGTGAGTATATCTCCCAATCCAAGTGATCAGATTGAGCTTTTCATATTGCAACTAAGGAATGTCGATGTAGTGATATTCGAGAAATTGAAGGCATCATCATATTTCCGCACTAGAACCCAGAATTAAATGATAGATGATCCCATAGATTTTTGAATTATGTATTGATGATTTAGAGGGATGCGGATTTGTATCCTTCAAGAAATGTTCATCGATGGAGAGTAGATGTTCAATATGACTCCATATCAAAACAGATATTTTTTTGTTTAAGTTTTTATGCTTAAAATTCATCACAAGAGATCTTCAGTATTTTTATGGGGTTGTGCTAATGGTACTTGGGTGCAATGAAGACGTAGATGGGCCTAGAAGTTTAACTAGAGTAACGGAACTAGTCATATCTAGTTATCATAGTATGTCACATGAATTAAACACAATATAGATAATAAATAGAATGAGTTCCTCATCTCAATTTGATGTGAAGACGTCCATTATAAGTATCAAGCAATCGTTGCTTGAAGGATCTGATGTCAAACATGTCAAGATCATCCAAACACAATTCTTGAATCTGCCTGAATGTCATTTTTCAGATTATAGCTGCTATCACAGACCTCCAATGATCTATTCAACGCTACAATGATCACCGTGATCCTATACCTTCGATATAAAAAGGTGATCTTCGATCTTCTACTTTTTTGGAGTGTTTACCTCTATAGGAATAAGGAGAAGAGAGATGTTCTAAATTCCTAATAGATGAATAGTCATGTCACGACCTGCCTTCACCAAGATGAGGGAAGAGACAAAAAACGGCAAGACCCTTCCTTCCTCAATTTGAAGGAGATATAATGACCCCTAAGTCCCAACATCAATAGGCCCTAGAGTGTTGACTAGTACCAAGGGTATAGAATCTCGCGTAATATGGAAGGCATTACCCATTTTATAAAAAAATATTAGGAGAAAACATGGTAAATCTAAATCAACTCCAAACACATAAGGTAAAAGTAAATCCAAACCCCCTTTTTTCTATATCAATGTTCAAAATAAAGTAATAAAAATACAAGAAAACTCAAAAGGGAAGTACCAAACGAAAATGAAACCAGAAACGGCAACTGTCCCGACGTCCAAGATATTATAGTCCAGCACGACCCACAAATTCCTCCTAGAAACCTAAAAATAGTTTTATATACCTTGGGTGTGCATACATGTATAATCAGTAGGGGAAACCAGAAGCTCTCGTGCAGAAGTGGGGAGGCATTCTAATGCCCCATGGGAAAACAGAGATAACCAAAGCACCTAGCATGGAAACTATCCACCCAGCCTCACCTAGGAACACTCCTAAAACAACTCAATTAAGCTAAAGTAATAGTAATAGCACATCCAAATTTGGGTTCCCCACACTTCTTTCCCACTGGTTTTTTAAGACATCCTATAGGTCAAACATTCCCCATCATTTTCATTGCAGTCCCACTACCACACCAAAAATATGGGACACCACTACCACGCATCCCGCACATATACACATGGGCCACCACAACCACACATCATTCCCATAGACACCTGGGATTCCACAACCATACATAACTATGCCTGTAGACACATGGGATGGAAAAACCATATAGAACCATGCCCGCAGACACCTGATCAAGAAAAACCACCACCACCACGCCTGAAGACACTTGGTCCTCATCCTAAAGAAACTTGTGAAACAAAACTGCCCACACACACCTGGTCCAACTACCATAACTTAACCTACCCAAAGAATCATGGGATATAATGGACCTCAGTCCATCACAACCAACACGAAGAGTCTTGGGCTACCCAGGAGAGGGAGAAAAAAGGATCAAATAACCATCCACTCATTTGAATGTTGGAAAAAACAACCTCCCCTAAGAAATGGGGGTGTTCGACTCGAAGTTCTCTACTTTGTTGGGGAGATAATAATAAACAAAAGAACTAAACATTTATACATATAGGTAAAAAACCACTCAAGCCGACCTAAGGGTACCTAATGTAGCCCATACACAAACACTCGTGTTCCTATTCATACAAACACAAACTCACAACCACCACAATTAGAGAACCACCCATTTCTGGAAAAAAATCCCCATTGAAACCATTATTGCTATCATGATCAAGTGATTTTGATTAAAAATTCCTTCATTATAAGGAAACTAAAAGACCTAACTACAAGCTAAGACAAAAAATGAAGAAAAAGAGCCGATCATTAATTTAAGCATTCACACCCGGTTCTTTTATAAAGTCACCACAACAAAAGGGTATGTGAGATCCCTCAATGTACTGGAACCAAACCAAGCCCCAACATACACGTCCACAAGGCCTCTGATCTATAAACCAACAACCGAACAACAGTGGATCTCATCCCCATCCATGTCACCCCACAAGCATCAGATAGAGTCACCACACATATCAATAGAGCAAGGATATTTTTTAGATTTAACCACACCATTCACTGTGTTCCTTCTTTCTATTTTTTAACTGAGGTGATCACACAAGGATTCTTGTTCATTGGGAATCCATTTAATCAACCGAGTTTATGAGATTAACCAGTTTCTATGTTATGACCATTCAATCACAATATTATCCAAAAAAACATAGGTTTATTACTGCACAAAAAGGACCACCAATGACCATGATTTTCAGTGGTCATAAACCCATATAGTTCACAACCTATAAATGGAGATAAAAGAGTAAAACAACATTATCAACACACACACCGCTTCATTATTTAAGAATATATTTATTATCTTTGTTAAAATTTTGTTTCCTCTACGACCCAAGGGAACAACATTATACCCACCCTACATGATACATAATAAATATAGATAAAAGAGAACCTTGCGTGGATGATCAACGATCCATGTTTTCTCCTCGCCCCAACAATTAGGGTTGCGAGACTTGAAGAGGAAGAACTCCAAGTTATCCAATGCTGAGCAGAAAGGGCTCAAACATAGTGCATGATTCTTCTCTGAAGGAGGGACTCTATGCACACCAAGGAAAATAAAGGAAATAAGGAAAATTAAATAGAATCTTCATGTGATAAAAGGCCAGATCCTAGAGTTATGGGATATGAAATCTTAAACCACTTAATAGATGGATTGTGGTTCAACAACACAGATGGGTGTTCACACATGATGTTATTAATTTTTATTTAATAATTATCCTTGGGGATGGTGGAGGTAACAACTATGTGTTGATATATATCATTTAAATAGACAAAACCACGTATTGAGAGAAACTGAATGGCATGGGGAAGGGTGTGAAACTATGGAAAAAGCAACATGTTTTGGTAATAGATGTGTCACTTGACTCTTGGGGGTTTAAAAACTCTTTTACTGACTTTTAAATGGCATTAAAAAGGTCATTAAAAGTCTTTTACTTCAAAATATACGTTACAAGAGAGGAATTGTAAAAAATCTAAAACTGGGAAAAAAGAAAAGGGGGGAACATGGTGCCACCATAATGGTGCCACCTGTTCGGTGAGACACCGTAATCGGTGCCACCTATTGGTCAGAGTAGTTTACTCAATAGGGTAGGGGTTAATTGATTAGATAATTTTTTTTATAAAAAGTAAGGTTTCCCTAAAGATTAAATACATACTAGTTAATCAAGGTTAAACAGTTATAAGAGTTTGACTTTTTATATAACTTCTTAGAAGATTGATTAATTATCAGTAATCTTAATTTGTGTTATTAATATTACTTTTGAAGTTATTCTACTAAGACATGCCAGTTATAACTTCTTTCCATGACTAACTATCAAAGTGAGATTAATGATTTATAGATTATACTGTAAAGAAATAAAATGGAGAGAACTAAATTAAGCAGCACAGTGGATATGAAACAAGTGGTTTGGTCTCAGGACAAGGCCTAATCCACTCCACTTGGTGATCACCTACCACCAAGAAGTTTATGTAAATAACATTTGATCCACACCCTAGGTTGGGGTTAACAATAGTACACAGACTGTCCAGGTTACATAGGGACCTCTTCCATAGTTTTCATGGTGAAAAAATACAAGGAAACATAGGGACCTGTTCCACACTTATCAGTGGGTATACACAAGAGAAAAATATTTTTTGAGTAAGGATATCTTGTATCCTTTAGTTTAATGCAGAAGATAGAGTGTGTAGTTCTATAGGTACACACTCTGCTCGAATGGTAATTAACAGATGCACAACGAAGAATAAATATAGAGATGGGTTTAGAATTGCTCTGAGTATTAGTCTTTGCAGCTTTGGACCTCTTGAGATGAAGCAGATGTAGATCTCGAGTCCTCATCTATGAAATATAGTGTCGCGATTCATCTTGTATTCATCGTGGGGTGAAACAGAGTGAAGATTTTATCTAAGCTTCAAATATGCTTCATGTTTTCTTCAGTAGTGTCAAGTTGCATAAAGTAGGTCTTTCTTTTGAAACGTGATCTATGTGTCGTTCGTTATCGAGCTCACAACCTTCTTTTTGTTTTTTATTGCACACTTTTATTCTTGTCCACACCTGGATTTTATCTTGGAAATCAAGTGTTGGAGCCGACAGGTTGCATGCATTTTACACCTCGTACCCCAGTACTGTCTGATGATATTTCTACAATGAAAAATTAATTATTTTAGTGCATTAAAATCTTTAAATATTACCGTTATAAATTAAATTGAATGACGAAAAAATAGTTTAAGAAATGGTGTCACAGTATGTCATGGAAATAGTGTCTCCTTCACATGGTGTCAAGATTGATTATGGTGTCTAAGTGTCATGGTGTCTCATGGTCACGGTGTCATATGGTCACAGTGTCTCATGGTCACGGTGTCTTGTTCACAGTGTCGTGTTCACGATGTCTGCTTCACAGTGTCTTGTTGTTATGGTGTCTTGTTCACGGTGTCTGCATCACTGCATCTTTCTTCACGATGTCATGCTTCACGATGTCTGCTTCACAATGTCTTAGACTTTTGAATGTAAATGTGTTCATACATAAGAATGGATTATAATAGAATGGATTAGACTTAATAATTTTTCAAATAAGGTATTATGAGTGTAGATCATAAATATTATAAAGTAAACTGAATATAGAGAAATTATGATCTTGAATGGCTCTTCTTAAAGCATGAGAATACCTTAAACATTAATAAACATCATTTGATATAATTTACAGGAGTTAACTAGGATGAATAAAAATTGTGATCATTGAAACATGATTAATACATTAGGATTCAAACAATATACCCCCTTTTTAATGATAAAAAATATGGTAAAGTTAAAGTGTATATTAGATTCAGTTATAGAGATAGATGGAAAACATATAGAAACTTCTCCACATTTTGGGATTATCAAAAGAATGGAATAAGAGAATTCAAAGATAGACATTCCATTAATTTCCAATAAGTTTCATTAAAAAACAAAAAAAACAATACAAAAGCAATAACAACTATATCCAAATAGTGTAATCACTATTCTTCTTCATGGGCTGGCCTCCTCTTTCCCATTAGCTGTAGTTGCAGAGGTTGAGGAAGAAAAAGGGAGTGAGGTGGTTGATAAATAGGGTAAAGGTAGGTCATCAAATACTAATGGAGACAATGTAGGACCAGTAGATGATCTAGGTAGTTGTTGATTGAGAATCACAAGCCTGATCTGACTTAGTGCTTGGCTGATAGACAAAGTGGATGAGGCTAGGGAAGAGGTGAAGGTAGGCAGCCCAGGTCTTAGAGGTGCAGCCACTGGAGAAACAATGGTTGTACTCTAGACATGAAGATAAGGGCTTAAAAGTATGATGAAATATGTAATTATCTCTCCACCATAATGTATGGCTTTCTCAAAAACATCCTTGTTCTCCATAAACATGTCAGTCAATCGAGTAAACTCTGTGAGCTTTTGGACTTGGGTCTTGAAAGCTTGAGTCACAGGAGGAATCCGTAGATTTTCTACAAGATACCTGAAATGGATTTCCATATCTGTTTGGAGAAGATTATGTTGAAGTAGATATCAATTTTCTTGGAAATCTCTTTTTGAGCATCATTAGAAATTTTAGAGTGGATTTCTACTAGGTTACGAACTCCATCACTGTTTCGGACAACTTCAGATAGAGAAGCTGTATTGAAACCACTGAGTACATTCTGAAGCTCTTCTATGACTGCAGTTCTGAGCAGATCACTGTCTAAGGATGGTTTAGAGGATTGACTAGATGATTTAGAGGCTTTGACAGTTGTGGTCAGAGATTTGAGTTGATTAAGAACCTTTTAAAGACACCATGTATGCTCATCAGTGAGTTTATTATGATTGGAAACAAGATCTCTCATTTCCTTAAAAATGTTTTTTTCCTTTCAGTGACCTTTTAATTAAAAGAAACTATATAAGGTTGAATCTGAGACACAAAAACCTGTAGTATTTGAGGAGCAACAGGTTCTACAGGAGGAACAAATGGCTCAGATCTCGAATGTATAACTCTCTGCAAGTCTTCAACCATACTTCTTAGTGTCTTCACTTCATTTATGAGAAGCTTATTTTCAACAATTACTTCTAGAATCTCATGAAGAATTTTAGGTTGTATTTTCCAAATAACTTTCTCCAATAATAGTGAGGATTCTCTCTCACTTAAATTGGTCACAAGGAAAGGTTGGGTATTCATGAGTTTCTCAACTCCAGACTGGAGGGTAGCACCAAATTATTTCATATCATCCTTACTTAAAAAATACGGTTGTTTAGATAAAGGATCAAGAATAGGGACTGGTATAGGTTCATATTCGTTCTTAGGTGTGATATTGGAGTGTGATTTTAATTGGAATATAGGGGAATGATCATGTCCGGTTGCTGTAACCAGCTGAGAGTCATCCACACCATAGAAACTTGGAAACATATACTGAGGGTCTACAGGACTTGAATCAGTCAAATGTAAATCTTCAATAGACACTATATTTGGGGCTTTCTCCCCCTCAATAGGTACCTCCTTCTCAGGATTTAGAGGATTAGGATCTCGGTCTAATTCCATTGACTCAGATCTTTGTTCCTCACTCATTTCCCATCTAGCCAGCTAAAAATCTAGATCCATCTGTTCTTCAGCCGAAGGGATTATTTCAGGAACATATTGTTCCACTGGGAGTTCCTCAAGAATTTCTTCTTCAAAAATATGTTGTTCTTCTATTATAGGCTCTTCCAAGGCATGCTTTTCAGATTCTTTGACAACTGATTCTATTCCATCCTCGAGTTGAGTTTCCAGATTAACATCTTCTTTAGGAGCAGGGACTTCTTATTCAAGGACTTCATGAGGAACAATATTCATGTCTTCTTGAACAATAACAACTTCCCTAGGTGACACTTCAGCCTCTTCTTCCTCTTCTTCAGGATAATCATCAATCTCATCTAGTTCCAAACCAGGATCAGAAATATTTCTTGGTCTTAGGGATAATCCACCGGATTGAATTTCTCATAAATTATATCATTGTCTCCCACCCATTCCTCTTTCGAAGGATTCAGTTTAACTTCATTATTTTGATAGTGGATTTTGAGAGATATAATTCACAATCCTTAATCGGTTCCTCATTGGGTCCAACCATACATTTGGCAAGAAGCATGGCTGAGATTAGCTGTGAGTAAAACATGTAAGTTTACTTGGATGTGACTTTGATCAGATCACACATATGATGTAAGATATAATTTCACATGTTGATATTATTCCCATTTTTCATAAGGTGATTCAGAAACACGTCTTGATATTTCAAAACAGAAAAATAACCTTCTCCGGGACTAACCAGATTCAGTATAAACTTGACCCAAAGCCTTGATTATCCATCTAATTTAGTAGAAATGGCGCTCCTTTGGGTGCCATTTCCAGTTATGGTTTTTAGGGTATCTTTTAAATCAATGAATTCGGTTGAAGGTAGAGGTCCTCTCTGATAATCCTCACAGACGACTTCATGAGGTATCCTAAAGCATGCAACACATAACATCGAATATAATGAGCTTATCAGGCCATTGAACCAACTTCTTACTACATAACTATCACCAGAATCAAAATAGGACTGTACGCACAGGTAAACCTAAGCCACTATCTTAGGGTAGATGGGTATATCACCCTTTTAGAACCACTCTAACTAGAATTGTTGTTCTAACAATTTCCGCACTAGAGACTTAATAGATAGAATACATTTGGGGGAAATCTATTTCTCAGGTACAACAACATGGTTTACCATATTCGGATTTAAAGGTCCTTTAGGTTTTTTCTTAGGTGCAATCTTTTTCTTCTTTGAGATGTGCTTTGTAGGTGTAGATTATGATAGATGTTTCATTCTTGGAATTCAATGAAGGTTCGAGAGAGAGGAGGGGTTCAGGGATGAAAAAGAGTTTGAAATGAATAAGTAGAAGAAACCCCAATGGATGAATCGAGTGATTCTTCTTTTATTTTATCATTTAGGAATACCAAATGTTGCAAAAATAAAAACGCTAAAAAATAAGGAAGGGAAAAGAATAATTACCGTGATACATGTTTTTACAAAAAAAATTATAATGAATTTTTATGGTGAGACTGTGTCTGGTCATTATCGTGAGACAGTAAATGCATGTTACAGTGAGACAGTTAACGAACATCATAGTGAGATAGTGAACAAACTTCTTAGTGTGCATTACGGTGAGACAGTAACCCTTAGACAGTAATCAAAGAATACTAACTGTGAGACTGTAAACATGAACTTTATGGTGAGACAGTAAACATGAGAGATAGTAACTGAGTAATACGGTGAGACAACAATAAAAAACACTAGCTGAGAAACCATAATCCTGAAACTGTAAATTATAAAAAAAATAATATATCGAACAGTAAGACCTAAAACAGTAACAAGTAAGGTATCTATTTGACATTTACCATGCCTAGTTCATGTATGATACAGTCTATTCTCTTAGAATTTAATGGTTTAGTGAATATTTCAGCAAGTTGATATTCAGTACCAATGAATTCCAAAGTGATATCACCTTTTTGATAATGATCTCTCAAAAAGGGATGTCTTACATCAATGTGCCTTGTCCTAGAATGTGAAACAATATTTTTTGATATGTTAATAGCACTTGTGTTGTCACAATATATAGTTAAATGTCTGAATTGATATCCATAATCAATTAATGTGTGTTTCATCTACAAAATTTGTGCACAACAACTGCCAGTATCTATGTATTCAGCTTCTGCAGAAGATAATGAAACCAAATTTTGTTTCTTGCTACACAATGATAATAGTGACTTGCCTAAAAGGTGAAATTTTCTAGAGTTGTTTTTTCTATCTAACATACATCCACCAAAGTCAGCATCATAATAAATAAAAATTCAAATGATTTTCATTTTAGATAAAACAGTCCTATATTGGGTGAATGCTTGAGGTATTTGAAAATTCACTTTATATCATTTAAATGAGATTCCTTAGGGTTTGCATGAAAACGAGCACAAATACACACACTAAACATCATGTCAGGACAACTAGCAGTTAAGTAGACTAAACATCCAATAATTCCTCTATAAGTGGTTTGATCAACCGATTTTCCATCTTCATCAAGATCCAACTTACAAGTGGTACTCATGGGTGTGTCACTACTTTTAGTGCTATCCAATCCAAAACGTATTATAAGATATCTAGTATATTTACTTTGGGTTAAAACAATTCCATCATTATTTTGAATGATTTGAAATCCAAGAAAATTTTTTAGTTCACCCATTAAACTAATTTCATATTCGTTTTGCATCATTTTAGAAAAATCAACAGCTAAAGAATTCTTCGAAGATCAAAAAATAATGTCATCTACATAGATTTGAACAACTAAAACATCATTAGAAAGTCGTTTTATAAAAATGGCAGGATCATATATTCCTTTTTTGAAACCTTTGGAAATAATAAAAGTACTCAATCCACCATACCAAGCTCTTAGAGCCTGCTTTAAACCATATAAACATTTTTATAATTTAAAAATATGATTTTGAAAATGGGGGTTTGTAAATCCAGGGCGTTTTTCAACAAAAACATCCTCAGCTATATACCCATTTAAGAATGAACTCTTAAAATCCATTTGATATAGTTTGAAAGTCAAATATGCATCATAGGAAAGAAGGATTGTGATTGCTTCAAGTCTGACTACTGGTGAAAAGGTATCCTCATAGTCAATTTCTTATTCTTGACTATAGCCTTGTTTCTAACTATGTTACCAGCTTTATCTACCTTATTTATAAACACCCATTTAGTGCCTATGGTGAATGTGTCCTTGGGACATTCAACAAGTTTCCAAACTTTCATCCATTCAAACTGATTTAGTTCTTCTTGCATAGCCATCATGAAAAATTCATCATTGATAGAATCATTAATGTTTTTAAGTTCAAGTTCTGACAAGACGACTTGATGTTCAACATGATTTCTAAGAGAAGCTATATTTTGATGTCCTTTGTCTAAGTATCCAACAATAGAATCTCCGGGATGGTTCTTAAGGGTTTTAAAAGTTCTAGAAAAAGAGGGAATAATAATTTCAGGTTCATCAATAGATTCATATTCATTATGACATGATTATAAAAAATTTCCAGAGTTGTAAGTTTTCACAAATTTTTTCACAGAATAATTTGAGAATTTTGAATTGATGTTCAGATTTGATACATCATCCTACCTATTCTCTAGGATGATTTTAGGCTCCTGTGTATATGTTTCATCAAATTTTACACGAACAGATTCTTCCACACATTTAATTTTATTGAACACTCTATAGGACTTACTAGACATGAAATATCATAAAATGATACCTTCATCACTTTTGAATGAAAATTTGTCAATATTTTCTTTGGTATTAATAATATAGGCTTTTCTAAAAACTTTGAATTATCTAACCTTGAGTTTTCTATTGTTCCATAAATTGTAAGGAATCCTCTTAAGAGTTGGTCTGGTCAACACTATATTGATTATGTAGTATGCTGTATTGATATAATCAGCCAAAAAATAAATAGGTATGTCATATTGTCACGAACCGAATCTGGTCTCCATCAAACCAGAACCAAACCCGGCTCATGGCAAGACCCGAAGGGCATTCCCCATCCCCACGGGCTGGCAAAAGTGCCCGAGTATCATAAAAATTCATTTGGGAATGATTTACCGGAGTTTGGGTTCATAAGATAACAAAAAACAAACAACAAACCAAATCTGAAAAATTATGCCAAACAAGAATTAATAAAAATTCAGAACTTAGTATATGAGTTTAAACAAGACACAAGAGGTCCATAGATACATAAAATTAGCAGCAAACATCCCATGAGACTCCACATGACAAGGGGTAATCACCCACAAGCCGTGTCCACAACACCGCACCATCGAGAGAAACTAGCAACCCGAACCGCCATCGCCCAAGGCTTTTCCTTTGCCTGTGTCAAACATGATCAAGTCTACTTACACCCAAAGGTGTAAGTAGGGTGTGAGACTAAGCCCAATAGGATATCACCCAAGTATTTCAAGTGATAAGCATTGTAAAATAAAAGGCTTGCATGAGTTATAAATAGATAATAGTGGCATTTATTTCTAAAAGTGCAACTTTGAAAAGAAGATAACTTTCAATGGGGATAACTATAAAGAATCAGTGAAATTGAATAAAACATTCAAGCTGCTGGTTTTCACATCCCAAAATACCATAATGAAAGTTTAAATGCCAAAAAGGCCACGAGCACCAGGCGTAGGAACCCCCCTAGGTACTAGTTTGTTGTGAGCCCCAAGTACCTCGTACCTCGGTGAAAGTAACCATAACGAAATTTGTTCTCGTGCACGAGCCACTAGTAGGGAGCATACCCTTAACCTAGTGGTCTCCAATCATCTCCATTATAGTTTTGTTAGTGTTATCCATGTCAGACTTGCTAAGTGAACTATGGTCAAAACCCCTCCGTTCACTAACGTACTAGTACACGTTAGCCCACCTAGATACCCGGGTTTCCCGTATTGTGCTCAAAAAGTCACCACATGCTACCAAAATCAATATTCACATATAAATATCAGTTCTGGTCACAAACATTCAAAATAGTATCTACACCTTCTTTTCACCTTTTTCATAACTCAATAAACCATTTATAATTTCCATAAAGCAATTTCAAGAAAATTAATCAAATGTTGCACATTAAATTCATCTAAAATCCCATATTTTAAACCAAATGGAGACCAATATTATACCAAAACATAAATTTCAGCATCCAAACATTTTTTTAAATCCAATCCCTGAATTATAAAACAACACCAAGGGGCACAATATGGGTTACACATGTAAAACACCCATTTTCACACAAGATTGGCACTTGAAAATATACCACTTTTAAAATGCTATCCAAATCAATTTTTGAAATCAAAATACTGAATTATGAACATAATGGAAACCTAAATACAGCAAGCCAAATCATTATACAATACCTACATATGAAATCACCTACCAAAAGAGTCAAAAACCCCCAAATCCTTGTGCGTCACTTCAACCGCACCTCCGCCGCACCACAAAGGAGTAAGATTGAACCTAAAACCAGAGTATTGGACCAAGAAACTCAAAACTAAAACCCTAGGTACGAAACCCATCTTCTGGAAATTTGGGGATTCAATAAAAAAGGAAGAAACCCTAAGATGAAGGGAGGAATAAGGAAGAGAAAAAACTTACTTGAGAAATCTGGACGTTTTTTTGGAGCTTCAGAAGTTCGGCCCTAAATCGCGATCAATATGAGATCCAAAGAGGCGAAAACGAAGATGGGGGTGTGTCTGGGTTCGATGGTAATGTGTGAGGGGTGGAATCACCGAAAAAAGAAAAAAAATTAATATTTTATGAAAGAATTACAAAACAATTTTAAAACTGGAAATGGGCTTTCGGGTTGGCCCAATACATACTTTTATCACCCAAATACATGATTCTAATGAATTTTTAAGGGGCCCAAAATTATTTTTCGGTTTTAATATTTAAATGAAGGTCATTTTGGAAGTTGAATGGTTGAAAAATGTTGAAAAACGAAGGAGTTATTAAAGAAACAAAATATACTTTCAAAACTGGAAATGTGCTCTTAGGTTGGCCCAAATTTTGGAAACCCACTATTTCCTTTAAAAATGCATGAAAAAACCACCAAAACAAATCAAGGATGTAAATTAAATGAAAAATATCTCTAAATATTTCATGTAGGTGACAATTATCCCCCCCCCCCATGAAGGACTTTCCGCCCCAGAAATTCAACATGAGGCTTGATTGGAAAACAAGAACGGGTACTCTTCCTCGACCCAAGACTTTCACTCCCATGTCTCATGTCTATCATTTCCATGATGCCATAGAACCTGGACTAATAGAATAGACTTCCCTCGAAGTATATTCTCTTGGGAGTCCACTATTTTCACTGGCCTCTCAACAATAGACAAGTCAGGCTCTATCTCCAGTTCTTCCCAACTCAACACATGGGACGGATTTGGGTAGTATTTCTTCAACTGAGAAACATGGAAGACATCATGGATAGACGTCAACTGAGAAGGTAAGGCCAACCTGTATGCCACCTTTCCAATACGTTCGATGATCTCAAATGGCCCGACGTACCGCGGAGTCAGCTTACCTTTCTTCCCCAATCGACGATGGCCTAAACGAGGGGCCACCTTCAAGAATACTCTGTCACCCACAGAAAACTCTAGGTCTCGACGCCTCTGATCAGCATATGATTTATGACGACTCTGAGCTGTCAATAAACGTTGCCTGATTAATTTTACCTTCTCAGATGTCTCCTGCACCATACTCGGCCCCAGTAGTGAGGTCTCACCTACCTCAGCCCAACAGAGGGGGGACTGACAAGGCCGACCATAGAGCGCCTCAAAAGGAGCCATTCGAATCGAGGATTGGTAACTGTTATTATAAGCAAACTCAACCAATCCCAAATGGGTATCCCAAGAACCTCCAAAGTCTAGGACACATGCACGAAGCATGTCCTCCAAAATCTGATTCACCCGCTCTGTCTGACAATCCGTCTGCGGATGGTATGCTGTGCTCATCTTAATCTGGGACCCCAAGGCCTTCTGAAGGCCTTCCCATAATCGAGATGTGAAATGAGGGTCTCTATCTGAGACAACTGCTGATGGCACACCATGGAGTCTCACCACCTCCTGAAGATACAAACGGCCCAACTCATCCACTTTAGATGTATCTCTGATCGGAATGAAGTGGGCTGATTTGGTTAGACAATCAATCACCACCCAAATGGCATTCTTAGCTCGAGGTGTACGAGGTAATCCAACAATGAAGTCCATGGAAACCTCGTCCCACTTCCAGGTAGGAATGGGTAGTGGTTGGAGCAAACCGGAGGTCCTTTGATGCTCTGCTTTCACCTGCTGGCATGTGTAGCATCTCGACACAAAGTCCGCTATGTCCCGTCTCATACCAGGCCACCAAAACTGCCGACGGACATCATAATACATCTTAGTGGCACCCGGATTGACAGCCCACTGAGACTGGTGGCTATCATGCATCACCACCTTCTGTAGAGATAACAGCACTACCGAACGACCCTTGAAGCACAAGATGCCCTCGGGAGACGACGACCAATCAGAGGATGTCTCCCCACCATGAAGAAACTGTTTCGATCGCTGACAAAGCTCATCACTAGGTTGTTCCTGCTGAATCAACTCCAACAGAGAAGGAGTCAACAGGATGCTCGCCAAGAATGCCCCTCCACTATGTTCCTTGGTCTCCACATGCATCTGAGAAAAGATCCCCATCAATGTCCACTCATCACTGGACTTCCTCAAAGCCTGCACTGGAACCCTTCTGCTCAAGGCGTCGGCCACTACATTAACCTTACCTGGGGTATAGACAATGTCAAAATCAAACCCCTACAAGTACTCGATCCAGCGATGCTGCCTCATGTTGAGGTCCTTTTGTGAGAAGATATAAGCCAAGCTTTTGTGATCAGAATAGACCACAAACTTCTCCCCAAAGAGGTAGTGACGCAACATCTTCAAAGCATGCATCACTGCTGCCAACTCCAAGTCATGGGTTGGTTAGTTCTTTTTGTGTGACCGGAGTTGGCGAGATCCATACGCCACCACGTGATCATCCTGCATAAGCACACACCCAAGAACCATACCTGGGGCATCACAATAAACCACATATCCCTTTCCAGCCTCTGGTAAAATCAGCATGGGGGCAGTAGTCAATCGCCTCTTCAGCTCCTTGAATGATGCCTGACATTCTGGACCCCATACAAACTTCACCCCCTTCTGGGTGAGGGTAGTCATCGTTGAAGCAAGCCGAGAGAAATCCCGAACGAATCGCCTATAATAACCAGCCAGGCCAAGGAAACTCTTAATCTTGAACACATTCTTCGACTGCTCCCATGACATAACCGCAATAATCTTATCAGGGTCCACTGAAACTCCATTCTCTGAGATCACATGCCCGAGAAATCTCACCTCCCTGATCCAGAAACTACACTTTGACAACCTTGCATAGAGGTGGTGATCCCGTAATATACCCAAAACGACCCTCAAGTGATGTTCGTGTTCCTCCTCAGAGCTAGAGTATACCAGAATGTCGTCCACAAACACCACAACAAAGGAATCGAGATATTGATGGAAAACCCTATTCATAAGTGCCATAAAGACTACTGGAGCATTTGTCAATCCAAAGGGCATGACCAAATACTCAAAGTGGCCGTACCTGCTTCGGAAGGCTGTCTTTGGGATATCTGACTCCTTCACCCTGAGTTGATGATACCCTGAATGCAGGTCTATCTTTGAGAACCACTTGTCCCCCTTCAACTGATCAAACAAATCATCTATTCTGGGTAAAGGGTATTTGTTTTTAATTGTTACCTTATTCAGCTTCTGGTAGTCAATGCAAAACCGGAGGGATCCATCATCCTTTTTTGCAAACAACACAGGAGGGGCCCAAGGAGAGAATCTCGGGTGAATGAATCCTTCGGAATCTAAGTCGTCCAGCTGTATCTTTATGTCCCTCAACTCGGTGGGGTCCATGCGATAAGAGGGAAGCGATATCGGTTGTGTTACCGGCGCCAGATCAATTGAAAACTCCACATCCCGCTCTGGGGGCAAGCCTGAAAAAACATCTGGGAATACCTCCGAAAACTCATTCACTACATGAGGTAGTGCACCTTCAGGGGAAAGACCATCCTCTAGCATAAGTGAAGATAACTGGAAGATAACACTTCCCAACTCTGGGAGTGGAGGCCCTGCGCGACCTGACCGAGGATCCCATTCTCCATGAAAAACATGACGACTCCCATCAGGTTCCTTGAAACTCACACGCCGTCTATAGCAATCGATGTGTGCCTGGAAGTGTACTAGCCAATCCATCCCGAGTATGACATCAAAAAGTTTCATATCTTAGACCAAGAGGTCCCACTCCATCTCAACCCCTGACACAGAAAGCGCACAAGATGGGCACCTGCGACTCTGCTCCTTCTTCTTTCCCAGCGGTGTCACCAAATCCATTGCGAATGACATCAAATCAGTTGGCAGATTCAGAATTTACACAAAATGGGAAGAAATGAATGAAACAGAGGCACCAGTATCAAAAAGTGCAGCAGCAATAGAAGATGAAATCAAAACGGTACCTCGAACAGTCGACGGTCCCGCCTCTGATCCTGGTGGTGCATGATCCACCGCATGGAGATGTCCAGTCGCTGCCTGAAGATGACCGCTAGTCTGTGGTTGTGCCCTGAACTGGCTCTTCCCAGATGATGACCCAGCCCTACCACCACGGCTTCCAAATCGAGATCCCCCAGTCCTCGACAGCTCTGACTGTGCTGGCACTCCTCTGGGAGCCATGGATCCTGCCCCACTTTGAAGTGGACGCGCTATCCCGCAAAAGCGTTGCACGTGTCCCATACCTCCACACTGGAAACAGGTCTTCGTAGGATGAGGGCATGCTGGACGGATGTGTCCGGGCTTCCCACACTGGTGGCACACGACCGATCTCGCATCAGAAGCCGCTGATGCCAACTTCCTAGAAGAGTTCCCTGAACTGCCTCCTCCTTTCTTCACATGATCCTCCTGCTTCCTTTTCTTTTCTGAGGAGCTTCCACTTCCCACTGCTGATACAGAACCATAGAAACCAGCCCTGCCTTTTCTATCAATATCCACCATGCACGCCCGATCAACGACCTCAGCATAGGTCCTCAGCTTAAAAAAGAACACATGGGAGTATATCTCTGGTCTCAAGCATTTCTCAAACCTCTGGGCCTTCGCTTGCTCATTAGAGACAATTTATGGAGCATACCGAACCAACTCAGCGAAACGGTTGGCATAATCCATCACAGATAGATTTCCCTGAACAAGTTCCATGAACTCTCTAGACCTGGCATAAGCCATCACCTCAGGGCAGTACTGTTCATTGAAGACAGCCTTGAAATCTCCCCAGTGCATCTGCTCATTCTTCCCAGCCTGAAGCACTGACTCCCACCATTTACGGCTGGGACCCTCCAATAGAAAGGAGGCACACTTCACCCTGAGCTCCTCAGGTGTTTCCAGGAACTCAAACATACGCTCGATCTTCTCGAGCCATTCCTCTGCTTCTTGGGGTTCTGAGCTGCCTCGGAAGGTTGGAGGATTATTTTTCAGGAACTCTTGGGCCTTGTCCTTTCTTGGACCAGTCTCATCCTCTCTAATAGGAGCTGGAACTGGAGCTGGTCCATATCCTAGAGCCTGGACAGCCGGGACCACGGCCTCGACTAGCCTCTGATCAATTGGTGTGGGAGAACTCTCTCCGGCTTCCTCCCGTGGGTGCGTGAGAGCTTTCCGGGGAGGCATGTTGCTAAAAAATGTAACAGTCACAAAATAATAATCAATACCACAATTCTGAAAATTTTAATCAAATACCTAAAATATAGATAATCAAAACACATTTCAGTAATAAAATAAACAACTACAACACATCCGCATGATGTCCACATGTGGTCTGCAGCCCACACATCTCACCTGGAAGTGAAGTCAATCATTAAATTCCAACATCCCCTGGTGACTCTAGGTATGCCATGATCGGTGTGGGCCAGACACCCTACTCACAACCAAAACCCCGAGCCCCGACAGTCCTATCTCCTGTCTATCCTGACTCATCCCAAAATAACAATATAACCCAAAAACATTGACCTCCTCTGATACCATTTTGTCACGAACTGAATCTGGTCGCCATCAAACCAGCACCAAACCCGGCTCATGGCAAGACCCTAAGGGTGTTCCCTATCCCCACGGGCTGGCACAAGTGCCCGAGTATCATAAAAATTCATTTGGGAACGATTTACCCGAGTTTGGGTTCATAAGATAACCAAAAACAAACAACAAACCAAATCTGAAAAATTATGCCAAACAAGAATTAATAAAAATTCAGAACTTAGTATATGAGTTTAAATAAGACACAAGAGGTCCAAAGGTACATAAAAGTAGCAGCAAACATCCCATGAGACTCCACACGACAAGGGGTCATCACCCACAAGCCGTCTCCACAACACCGCACCATCGAGAGAAACTAGCAACCCGAACCGCCATCGCCCAAGGCTTTTCCTTTGCCTGTTTCAAACATGATCAAGTCTACTTACACCCAAAGGTGTAAGTAGGGTGTGAGACTAATCCCAATAGGATATCACCCAAGGATTTCAAGTGATAGGCATTGTAAAATAAAAGGCTTGCAAGAGTTATAAATAGATAATAGTGACTTTTATTTATAAAAGTGCAACTTTGAAAAGAAGATAATTTTCAATGGGGATAACTATAAAGAATCAGTGAAATTGAATAAAACATTCAAGATGCTGGTTTTCACATCCCAAAATACCATAAAGAAAGTTTAAATGCCAAAAAGGCCACGAGCACTAGGCGTAGGAACCCCCCTAGGTACTAGTTTGTTGTGAGCCCCAAGTACCTCGTACCTCGGTGAAAGTAACCATAACGAAATTCGTTCTCGTGCACGAGCCACTAGTAGGGAGCATACCCTTAACCTAGTGGTCTCCAATCATCTCCATTATAGTTTTGTTAGTGTTATCCATGTCAGACTTGCTAAGTGAACTATGGTCAAAACCCCTCCGTTCACTAACGTACTAGTACACGTTAGCCCACCTAGATACCCGGGTTTCCCGTATTGTGCTCAAATAGTCACCACATGCTACCAAAATCAATATTCACATATAAATATCAGTTCTGGTCACACACATTCAAAATAGTATCTACACCTTCTTTTCACCTTTTTCATAACTCAATAAACCATTTATAATTTCCATAAAGCAATTTCAAGAAAATTAATCAAATGTTGCACATTAAATTCATCTAAAATCCCATATTTAAAACCAAATGGAGACCAATATTATACCAAAACATAAATTTCAGCATCCAAACATTTTTATAAATCCAATCCCTGAATTATAAAACAACACCAAGAGGCACAATATGGGTTACACATGTAAAACACCCATTTTCACACAAGATTGGCACTTGAAAATATACCACTTTTAAAATGCTATCCAAATCAATTTTTGAAATCCAAATACTTAATTATGAACATAATGGAAACCTAAATACAGCAAGCCAACTCATTATACAATACCTACATATGAAATCACCTACCAAAAGAGTCAAAAACCCCAAAATCCTTGTGCGTCACTTCAACCGCACCTCCGCCGCACCACAAAGGAGTAAGATTGAACCTAAAACCAGAGGATTGGACCACGAAACTCAAAAATAAAACCCTAGGTACGAAACCACATATTTTTGACATTTGGGGATTCAATAAAAAAGGATGAAACCCTAAGAAGAAGGGAGGAATAAGGAAGAGAAACAACTTACTTGAGAAATATGGACGTTTTTTTGGAGCTTCAGAAGTTAGGCCCTAAATCGCGATCAATATGAGCTCCAAAGAGGCGAAAACGAAGATGGGGGTGTGACTGGGTTCGATGGGAATGTGTTAGAGGTGGAATAACCTAAAAAGGATTAAAAATAAATATTTTATGAAAGAATTACAAAACAATTTTAAAACTGTAAATGGGCTTTCAGGTTGGCCCAATACCTAATTTTATCACCCAAATCCATGATCCTATGAATTTTTAAGGGGCCCAAAATTATTTTTCGGTTTTAATATTTAAATGAATGTAATTTTGGAAGTTTAATGGTTGAAAAATGTTGAAAAACTAATGAGTTATTAAAGAAACAAAATATACTTTCAAAACTGGAAATGGGCTCTTAGGTTGGCCCAAATTATGGAAACCCACTATTTCCTTTAAAAATGCATGAAAACCCACAAAACAAATCAAGGATGTAAATTAAATGAAAAGTACCTCTAAATATTTCATGTATGTGACACATATTCACTAAGAATTGTTCTATAAATTTCATCCAGGGTTCTATTTCATCTCTCTACAACTCCATTCTGGTGAGGTGTTCTAGGGGAAGAGAAATTGCGACTATAACCATTTTTGTGAGCAAAAGGATTCAAACTCATGTTTTTAAAACTCACGACCATGATCACTTCTTAATGATTTTTTTTCTAAGTCCACTAAGATTTTCTACAGACTTGGAATATTTGGTAATGTAAGAGGAGGCTTCACATTTGTGATCCATAAAGAAGGTCCAAGTATATCTTGAAAAGTCATCTACAAGAACATAAATATAGTGCTTTACATTTAAACAAGAAAATATAGATAGTCCAAACAAATCCATGTGAAATAGTTTGAGAGGTTTAGAAGTTGGCACCTCTTTCTTTGGTTTGAAGGAAGCTTTGTGTTGTTTTCCCTTTTGACAGAGATTACACACTTTGTCATTTGGAAACTCCAGTTTGGGTTAGTCTTTAACTAGGCCTTTTGTAGTTAGTTTTCTAGGGGAGTGAACATTATAGTTTCCTAGTCAACTATTCTAGATCCAAGATTCTTTATGAAATACACTTAATCATGAATCATTTGGAGAAGCTGAAAAATCAAAATTAATAGAATAAACATTTTCATTTCATAATGTAGAAAATACTAATTATTCATTAGAATTAAAGACATTACAAACATCATTTTAAAATATAACATGAAATAAATCATCACAGAATTATGGAATACTATGCATATTATATTTTAAACCATTAATAAATAGTACTTTAGAAATTAAAACTAAGTTAGAGTTACTGATTTGGCTGAGGCCAATAGTTTTCCATTGGCATTGTCACCAAATGTGGCATGTCCTCCATCTATTTTTATCAGGTTCTTGAAGCATGAGTAGTCTCCTATCATGTGCCTTGAACATCCACTGTCCAAGTGACATAGACATTTTCAGGATCTCTTTAAGCATCTTTCCTTAAAAAGATTAATCAAAAATAGATTTTGGTACCCATACTTGTTTGGGTCCAATAATAATAGAAATAATTGCATTAGGAACCCATGTTTGATTCATAGGTTTCCTATAAGCATTGTGTAAATTATTTGAAAAATAAACTATATTTGGTCCAAAATAACATGAAACAGTAGAATATGTATCATGTATTGAATTATTTGATTTAAGCCTAAAACTGGGAGTAAAACTGTATGTCCTAAATTTTGGAAAAAAATTTGTTCTACTAAGGTTTCTTTTACCAAGTTGATAACCAATGCCAGTATTTTATTTAGAGGAAATTTGTTTTCCTAGAATTAGGGTAAGGGTATTTTTCCCATTAGTAATTATTTCTAGGTCACTCATTAATTGCTAATTAGACATTTTTAATTCATTTTTTTCTTTGATAAGTTGAGAATTTTTCTCCTTTTTTGTTGTGATCTTTGATTTAACAGTTACTGTAAGAGCATGCAGTTTCTTTTATGATTTATATTTTCCTTTTGTTATTTTCATGTTTCCTCAAGCATGTTATAGTATTCAAACATTTCTTCATCAACCATATTTTCAGAGTCACTTTCATCTTCATAATAATATGAATTATGTACAGAAGATTCTAGTGTTACCTCAGATGTGCTTTTCATAAAACACATATTGGATTTGTTAGCCTGTTCATCATGTGATGTCTCTGAGTCGCTTGAACTATCCTCAGAAGCACTCCAGGTTTCTTTCATTGCCTTTCTGTACATCCTGTCCTTGTCCTCATATTTCTTTTTGTACTTTATCTTTAGACAGTCAGCCTTTATATGTCTTTTGTTTTTACATTCATAGTAGACAATTTCATCAATTTTTTCACTTCTTTTCCAATCCTTCATCTGGTTTCCCTTTTGGTCATATTTTCCCTTGAAGTTTGGATTTCTGAAAAAGTTCTTCTTTTTGTAAACTAGTTTGAATCTTTTGGCTAGTTGAGCCATCTCCTCATCACTGTCAGATGATGATTGTTCAATGGTGGAGATTTCTACAAAAGCTTCCAGTTTCCCTTTTTCTTTGTGCATATAGTTGGTGGTCTTGAATGCAAAAAATTTCTTCTATGCTTCATCTTACTCTTTATTGAATTTCAGCTCTTCCACATACATCATCAGTTTCTCAATGAGTTCTTTTACATGTACTTTGCTGATGTCGCAAGATTCTCTAATCTAGGTAGATGTTCCCCTCCATCTGTTAGGTAGACATCTAAGGATTCTCATGATCTGTTCCTTGGAAATGACTTATCTTCTGGGAGAAATAATTGTGTTGAAAATCCCATTGAACCTAAGATACATGTCAGAAATAGGCACATCAGGTTTAATTTTAAAATTATCACATTTGATAGTATAATTATTAAGTATCATTTCATTTACAATAGATATTCCTTCATGTGAGAAAGACAGGGTATCCCAAATTTCATGGGAAGTTTTTCAAGAAGAAATTCTATTAAATTCCTCATCTCCTAAGGAGTAGTATAAATCATTCATAGCATTGTAGTTATTATTGTAGGATGTTTTTTATGTTCACACCTTGTAATTATTTCCGTAGAAGGAATTCTGTATTCATCTATAATGGATGTCCAAATTTCAAAACTCATACTCTCTAAATGCATTTTCATTTTTATTTTCCACTGGCCATAATTTGCTCCATTAACGAATGGGGGTCTGTTTGTTACAACACCTTCCAATATATTATCCCTAATAAAGTATTACATTAATAGATCTAGAAATTTATAATTTACATAAATTTATAGATCTTTAAGGTTCAAATACATTCATAGTTGAATAAGAATACACAGAGTCCTAATAAGCAACCTCTTATACCAAATGTTGGTCGTAGTAGATTATGCAAGAGGGGAGGGGTGAATTGTGTAACATTAAAAATTTCTGTGAAAATTATTTCTAAAAAGGATTCCCCAATGATTAAATACAACTTAGTTAGTCATGGTTTTACAATTATAAGAGTTTGAATGTTTAAGTATCTTCTTAGAATATTGATTAATTCTCAGTAATGTTAATCTTTGTTATTAATATTACTTATGAAGTTATTCTACTAAGACAAGCCTATTATAAATTCTTTCTAAGACTAAATATCAAAGTGAAATTAGTGTTTTCTAGATTATACAGTAATAAAATAAAATTGAGAAAACTAAATTATGCCACATAATGGATATGAAACATGTGGTTCAGTCTCAAGCTGAGACCTAATCCACTCCACTTGGTGATCACCTTCAACCAAGAAGTTTATATAAATAAACTTTTATCCACACCCTAGATTGTGGTTAATAATAGTACACAGACTGTCCAGGTCACACAGGGACCTCTTCCACTGTTTTCGTGGGGACAAAATACTAGGACACACAGTGACCTCTTCCACACTTATCAGTGGGTATACACAAGAGTAAAAGAATTGTTGTGTAAGAATATCTTGTATCCTTCAGTTTAATTCATGACACAAAGTGTGTTGTTCTACAGGTACACACTCTTCTTGAAAGGTAATAAATAGATACACAATAGGGCAGAAATATGGAGATGGTTTTTGAAGTGCTATGAGTGTTAGTCTTTACAGCTTTGGACTTTTTGAGATGAAGTAGATGCAGATCTCCAGTCCTCGTATATAAAACAGAGTGTCATGATTCAGCTTGTGTTCGTCATGAGTCTCAATAGAGCGAAGATGTTCTCTAAGCTTCAAATATGCTTCGTGTGTTCTTCAGTAGTGTCGAGTTACATGCAGTAGGCCTTTCTTTTGAAACTTTCTCTAAGTTTCCTTTGTTATCATGCTCAAAGCCTTGATTTTTGTTTTTTATCACACACTTTGATTCTTGGATACACTTCTCTTTTATCTTGTAATGCATGTGTTGGAGCTGACAGGTTACATGTATTCTACACCTCGTACCTTGTACTGTTCGATGATATGTATACAAAGAAACATTAATTATGTCAGTGCATTAAAATATTCAAATATGACCATTAGAAATTAAATTTAAAGGCGAAAAAATAGATTAAGAAATGGTGTCACAGTAAGTCATGGAAACGGTGTCTCCCTCACATGGTGTCTAGATTGATCATGATGTCTGAGTGTCAGTGTGTCTCATAGTCATGGTGTCTCGCGGTCACTGTGTCTGATGGTCACTGTGTCTTGTTCACAGTGTCTTCTTCACGGTGTCTTCTTCACAGTGTCTCGTGGTCACATTCTCTTGTTCACAGTGTCTTGTTCAAGGTGTCTTGTTCATGGTGTCTGCTTCACGGTTTCTTGATTCATGGTGTCCTGCTTCACGATGTCTGCTTCACGATGTCTTAGACTTTTCAACGTAATTGTGTTCAGACTTAAGCAATGATGATAATAGTATGTATTAGACTTATGAATTTGTCAAAAAGGTATTATAAGAGAAGATCAAATATATTATAAAGTAAGTAATGTTAATTTATAGCAATTATGATCATTAATGGCTCTTCTTAAATGATGGGAATACTTTAAACATTAATACACATGATTTGATATAATTTATATAAGTTAACTAGGTTGAATAAGATTTGTGAGAATTAAAACATTATTAATACATGAAGATTCCAAAACCACCATTTTAGTGTGTGACCATGAAGGATGTGATCATGATGGAGCCCCTATCACATCGCCACCATCATGGTGCCACCATTTCTGTGGAACTATTTGGTGGGACCTTGTTTTTTTGGAAAAACTGTTTAATGAGTCACTAGTGATCCCCAAGATACATTATAAACCATAAATTTGGAAAAGTAATGTACTAAGAGGGTCTAGGCCATTACAATTCACCTGGAAAGATCTTCTCTCTAACTTATATGGTGGAAGTTCCAAATACCTGGTTAGGGTTCCCAAGCCTCCATGAACGTCCACTAAATAAGTTGTATAAATATTTAATTATTCATAACTAAATGTAACAAAAATATTATTTATATTTTATCACATAACAGTAATATATATTAAATATATTATATGGTAAACCTAATTTATTAACTCAACTCACAATTCCCACAAATAATAAATGAACCAAGAATATTAGAATAATATTTTTTCATATAATATTTTCCATGTATTTGCTTCAATACCTTTAAATAAATTTAATAACTAAATTCAATGAAAACTATTCTTAAATATAATAATATGAATTTATTTATTCCTTTGGTGGTCATAAACCCTTAGACATATCCAAAATCCCATTGGTGGTTCCCACCATGTCCAATATTCTAATTCACCTGAATATGACAAATTCTCGAATGCGCTATTTTTTGTGACCCTCTAGGACCTTATCTGGATAGTAGTGTGTAATATTCACAGACCAAAAGAAAAATCATGAAACCCATCATGGCCCCTTAATATATTAGTATTCATAGAAATGAAAACCAACCTATGAACACACACTGTGTAATATAATATCTTTTTCTTTAGATATCATATAATGAATTATGCACACTAGGGTATCAATATTTTCTTGATTTATTATTTTTTAATCTAACCTGATGGATTTACCTTTCAACTACCATGATGATGAATTTATGAAGGCACTACTATCCTGATCAACTTGACCTAAGATATTACTTCATCGACATGGAAGCGAAAAATTTTATCTTGATCATCAAACCAATGTCATACCACCAATGACGCACCCAACACAAGTTACCTAGAAATGATTTCATTATCATGGTTTTTTCCTAACATCAAAGTTTTCTATCAAATGACACACATTGATAATGATATTAATTTTTGAGACCAATACACATGTTTATAGATATGAACAACTAATGACACCTGAAACATGGTGGGTTCTTATTGGAGGGTCTATCCTTGTAATCTCAACTACTAGAGATCACCAAGTGTGAAATTCATGAGAAGAAGTCTCAATGATTATAATCACCTAACACCTAATAGTCATTCATCAACTCTGTCTTGTCAGTAAAATGTATATACACCATGGAAATTATATTTATGACTAATGTCATAGTATCTCAAGGTTCTCATTATAGCCCGATATCTACTATTATCTTTTGATACAATAATTAATATAAGGAAAACAAAATTTCCATAGTAGATGTAGAAAAGTATTCACTATAATGGTAAGTGTAAACCACCCATCTCTCAATATAAAGTGGTATGATAATCAAAAGTACTAATAATGTTTGGTTTAGGTAACCCACATTTAAAACATGCTCATATTTAGTGATGACATATTTACATAGATTTTTGGTGAAAATTTTCAATCCCCAACCCACCAGCTTTAACCATGTTCCCTAGTACCATAAATAATTTCTATCTCTGACATTGAAAAGGTCATAACAGTTCCATGCTATGAGGAGAAACTTTAAATATTATGGTTATTTTCATAAAACATGTTCTATGGTTGGATAAAATTCTATGATGGGAATATAGTATTTGGACTGTTAGGTGGGAGTACTTGTAAGAAGATAAGACTCCATCTCATGAAGTTATATCTTGTTAATATCCATGACATGAGATTATGAGAACAAACCCACCTGTAGGAAGTTCACATGTTTACATGTTATTAGATATTCTTGTCTAAAAGCATGTATAATGATCCTTAGCCTTTAACATTGGTATTAATGAATTTTATGACTCATGAACTTTGATGTATTAGTATAAACTATGACAAAATATGATTATGGTGAAGTTGGGTACATTGTGTGCTTCTTGAAACATATTTTATTAATGAATATGCCGAGAAAGGATTTGTCTCTTACATCATTATGAATGTTCATATTCTGACCTTTTAAATGGATTGGAACCATCAAAAGAAATTTCATGTTCGTGGGGATGTATACATGTTCATTCTGGATAATAAAGGAACGAAATGTAATCATTAAGGTTGATGACACAAGTATGCAACCTAGTTGACGAGATATCAAGATAAAGGGATTATATTACAAATTAAGCATTTGTATTTGGTTTTGTCATTGAAATATATCTTCTTCTTCTATGGGTGTCTTAACCCATTGTGTGATAAAAATCATGAACTTTTGGAAAACCCACCAATTTTCCCTACGGATGTGTCCTGGAGGGTCACACACAAATTGTTTCTTTTCATCTTAGTAAAAAAGTATTTATATTTAAAAATAGGAATAAATATTATTCCATTGACTAGGAGTTTATATTTATTAAGTATTTATTAAATGATCACAAATATTAAATTAATATTTATTTACAAAGTTTTTTTAATTACGTGAATATAGAATATTTATTTATCTCATGTTATTTGTCTTGTAATAAATAATAATTTATTTGTTAAATAATAACTTTATTTAGTTATGTGAATATTAAATAGATATTTTTTTTAATTCTGTGGATATAATATTTATGTATTGAATGAATAAATATTTAATAACAATATTTATTAAACTATTCGATAAGTTCTATGGATTAACAATGGATTGAGATTAGTTCCGATAATAAATATTTATTTGTAAGATCGTAAAATAATATTTATCATTGAACCAATTAGTGCATGCCATTTAATAAAATTATATTATTACCTGGCATGGGGTTTCTTAGGGTTTAATATTTTATTAAAGGGTGCTTGTGAAATTAATTAAATATTAAACCCTAACCCTAGGTTTTTAAATAGACTATTATAACTTTCTAGTATAAGGTTACTCATTGTGAACAATGGGTTCCTCCCAAGATCTTATGCCTCTCATCATTTAAAAATGAGAAGAATAAAAGAGATTTCTTCATGCCCAAAATTACATGAACCCATCAAAGGAAAATAACAAAATATGATCAATCGGCTGCACTAGAAATAGATGACTCATCGATATTGTTTGAAGATGATGGAACACATGTGGATCACTACTATAGGGTCACTACTTTGGGTCCGCACAATGCATTGATGCTACAATGATCGAGTTAGAATGATAAACATCCTCAACAAAGAAAGATCTCAAGATCGAGTCAAACTTTTTATTATGAATAAATTAATTATAAAATTTATTTGAAAAGATCTTATCCTAGTTTTGGAATTTAATTTCTTAATAATCTTTTAAAAAAATTCATTGGTCGTGACATTTACATCTTGTATAATGAAAATAATATGTCAAATCTGGAAAAGTCCATGATGGTCAATTTGCATAGAAAGCATTTTTGCTATTCCCAAAACCAACAAATCTAGTTTTCCATGAGAGAATGAAGCATATTGAGGGGGAGGGTTAGAATATTTAGACATTTATGATAAGATTAAATGGAATGATATTGACTGTTTAAATGGGTTGACTTGTATTTATGTTGCCACTTTTATTTCATCTGTAAATAAAAAACTTTACCTCCTAATGAGGCATGTGATTTTACCACAACCTAAAATAATCCCAACATCTACGAAGAGGTAAAAAAATTCACTATTTTGGGTGCAAAAAAATTAAAAGTTGAATCTCTATGTTACAGAAACCATAGATCGATGGGAGTTGATAAAGAAATTCTATGATACACTAACCTACATCGATACAGTGATGATCCACAGAGAAAGTCGATGCTATAGAAGCGATGAAAAAAATATCCATGGTTTAGTAATACCCTATATTTTCTGTTTGTTAGTTATGAAATAGTAACCATGTTTAATTCCACATTGCTATAGTATCATTCCAAGTGTTACTGGTCATCTCTACTATAGTGGTAAAAATTAGAAGCAACATTTATTGAAAAATGAAACGTAATTTATTTGAAATCAAAATTTGACAGTAATTGAAACTGGATAGGGATTACAATATTAATAGTATTAGAATCATATATTTTTCACCTGATATTAATGAGTGGAGTTATGAAGGGGGTGATTTTATATACAAGGGTGTTTGGGGAATCTGCCACAACTACCATGGGGACTAGGGGAAAATATGATCCCAAGAGAGAATATGTTGTGGGGAATATATTGGGGATCTTATGCGGGATATTTTGGGTGCACAATTATTAGGGAGGATGTCATAAGGAGGAGTTGGAGAAAGGGAAGGCATGGAAGAGTTTTTTAATAGACTCAGCCACGGGCTTCAGCCAATGTTCTTGGGAAACTTCTGAGTATTTTTACTATTAATTTTCACCCCCAATATTCTTCTTGTCCCTAGTAACATATAATTTTTTTCCTTTGATTTAAAAATAACATTTTTATATATAAAAGGCATCCTCTATTATTTGAATACAATGTATCATTATCACTTGATTCAACCAGCCAGAAAATTCTTCTCAGGTAAGGAAGAATATTGTTGGATGACTCAATGCGGTGTCATGGAAACAAGCCACCCAACTCATCCTGACTACCTTTAACAGTGAATGGAAATTCTTTAGACATCAATCTCCAATATTTCTTCATCAATTACTCAGGATCACCATGACATTAGAAGAGTGTAAAGGAGAAACATTCTTTTGGAGATGCGTCAGAAACATCCCCTCTACATGGTGGACAAAAAACATAGCCATGTCAACCCAAAACATGCTATGATCTGGTAGGATTGCGAACTCGAGGAATTCATGGAAACCCTCACACATATGGTGGAATGTATAAGTATGTGTCACCAAATAGATCTGATAAATCTTTATTTGGTGAAAATGTGATGGAGTATCTCATGGGAGAAAACACAACTGCATGGACATAGATCACTAGTAGTGATTGCAACAACACAAATAGAGTGAAACAAACTGTTATTTATTTCTTCACATGGAATTTTATTTAAACACATAGAAACATACCATATTTATAGGGATACAACACACCCTAATATAAAAGATGAAAAAAGAGAATACACAAGTCCGATGTTTGGTTCAATATGTGTCGTCCATGCTTGAATTTTTCATGCAACCTTCATTGAAGTCCAAGCATCCATTTTTGTCATGGAGGTAGGCATCATCCAAGGAATTTGAGTTTATTTTCCAACTTACCTCCTAAACATGTATTCCTTATGACCCATGATTTTTCATTATATCGAGGTGGGTAACGAGTATGTATAACAACTTCACCATAGTCAATAGATGTTGTATATTCTAAAACACATGTAGCAGAATATAAGAAGACCACTAAAGGTGATCATTAGAACCCAATATCAACAACATGAAGAAAATTGTATTTTATTTCTTCGATTTGGAATTCTTCAACCTTGTACTCTTATGCTAGTATTAGATTATTATTCATGGAATCATCTGTCTTGGGTTGTTTGAAATTTTCCCCTTACTACTGGACCTCACTAGGACACTGACACACTAGAAGGTGGTGAAACTTTTCTTCACTAGGGGAATCAACCTAGGGATTTGATAGATCAAGGAGCCCGAATTGATGAATGGTTTGCTGCATACAACATCAATTCTGGTCTCGACATTCAGGAAGGCATTTTCATCAGAAAGAAACTCCATTTCATTGATGACATCATGTGTAGAAGATTAATTCATCTTCGGGATATGAGATGAAGGTGTGGGTGTCCATCATTATCTTCAATTCCCATAAATAAATCAAAGGGATTGTTTATGAAATTGAATTCAATTTCAAGGAAAATAATTTTTTGGATAGTGGAAATTGAAATTATTTTTTTTCTAAATCTAAAACTACCTTTTTTTAGAATTGAAAACTAATTTTTTCAGAATTGAAGTCTACTCTTTTTTTGAATCACAGTTGTGAAAAAATTACTCATATGTAAAAACTATTTTTTATTTATAATAGAGATTGCATAATTTTTTTTTGATAATTTAATATGTGGTGTGGTGAGAGTTTGTGAGAGGAGGAAAGAAAAAAAACAAGAAAGTGGAAGGTATGGAGATGGGGCCAAAAAGATTAGTAGTTTTATTTCATCATTTTTAAATGGAGGATGTTACGTGGATAGAGGTTGAAGGAAAAATCTAAAAATTTCAGTATAGAATTTTGACAATTCAAAAAATCAAAATCCAAATTGGAATTAAAATATGGAAACAAATGAACTACTATTTATCATCTTCTTTGTTTTTCATCTTCAACAGATCACAGTAGAAAATCTCATTGAAGCATCTCTTGACTCAACCAACCTTTCAACCCTCTAATACCACTGAAGGAGGATCACACATTTGAAAACACAATCGTACAGACAAAGATCCTTGGTGGCGATTGAAACAACACAAAAAGAGTGAAACAAACTAGTATTTATTTCTTCACTCAGAATTTTATTTCAACGTATAAACACATGTCCTACTTATAGAGATACAAAGAAAACTAAAATAAATGAAGAAAAATTGATAAAATACAAGTACGATGTTTGGGTCAGTTGGTGTTGACCAAGCATGATTTCATTACTTGGCCTTTATTAATTCGAAGCCTCCATTGATTCTGTTGAGGTAGGTTACATCCATATAATAAGAGTTTAATATCCAAAAAGATGTTCCCAAAATGAATTCTACCGAATATAGTTCCACATATTCACCAGGGAATGACACAGTAACATTGAAAAAATTTAAGAATTATTTTCTGGAGCACACCCAGAGACTATAATTTTGGAATCTGTTTGAAGAAATTACATATACCACTTGTGAAACATGACCACCAGTGACCGTGGAAGACTCTGGAACACTAAAATATAGAATAAAAAATGATGGATAGTAGAAACTATGCTACTAGTATGATGATGTCGTTTTATAAAACACTTTGATTAAAAAATGACACCAGGGTGCTGTGGTACTTAAGAACATGGTAAAGGACAGTACAAACCATTCCAATTCCAACCATCCTACTACTTATAGTGTCATTTCTAATATAACAATATGATGGGTCTCATCAACAGTTTATAATCAAATGGAAATGAATGTCTAGAAGCATGGGAATAGAATGGTTTACCCTTGAGATCGTTGTTCAATACATGTCGTTGGTGAAAATGATATTCGATCATTACAATGATTCTCTCTAGAACCCAATTCCTAGCAGTTCCATGTTCAAAATTAGAATTTATCATTACACTCTCCACATCTAGAATTTTAAGGGAAGATAAGGAAATACCATGGACCATGAACACTCCCTTCATAATCATTGCATATGGGTGGAGAAATATGGATTTCCAAAAAGGGGATGTAATAACTTGAAAAACTAATATTGGCTAGATTATGGGCCCATAACCTGTTAATGCCTCATTTTTGAATGGAGTCTCTTGGGATAAATGACATGGTTCTACCATGGGCCCTAGTTTTGAAAAGTTTATATAGGATGTGAAGGTGGAAATTTTGGGAGTGACAACATGTCCTATCCATGTATAGAATAATAGTATGTGCAAATCTATTTTTTATTAGTCAACCATTCTCTATCTTGCTTCCTCTAATAAGTCATCTACTAGGGATGAGAACTAGTGGTGGATGAGAAGGCGTATATTCTAGGCTATCATGGAGCAGTGTTGTACTAAATCTCTACTACTATTTTTTTTTGTATTTGGATGTCAATCAATATGTTACTAGAGTTATCATCAAGCCACATGATGAGGATAGGGGAACTAGATACCCTCACTACGTGAAGGATGTATCCAAAACTCACAACACATAATTTCTTATTAGAGAAATGAATATCAGAGGGAAATTTGAGGTCATTCTAAATTGGAATTAAATAAGTATAAACTATAAAATTGTAGAAAAATTCAATGTAGTTAACTATTTTCTTTAATTGTTGTACATGGCACTAACAAAGACCCGAGATCTACAACAACATGAGATGAAAAGTGGTGTAATATGAAAATACAATTTTTTTGGAAAATTTTTAGACAAAGAGATGCTGGTGAATTGAACATTAACCAAAAATAGGGGAAAAAAATACTTAAAACATCTCTAAAAATGATTAATATTACATTAATCCATATTTCTTCTCTACTCAAGGGGGATCATATTGATCAGCATGGGTTACTTGCACTAGCAACCATCCAACACCACTGTAACAACATTTTGATATTTTTCATATCTCATTTTAGTCATCTGAATGTTAAGGGGTGGAGTCGAACCGTCACACTATGAAAAAAATCCATCTCTTTGATGACAAGGTGGTTCTTTGGGATGGTGGTAGTGATAGGAATGAGGGGGGTATGAAGGGGGTGGTGCTATATGCAAGTATGTTGGGGAATTTTTCATAACTGCCAAGGGGGAAAGGGATTTCTATGGGAAATATGTGAGGGATCATGGGGGGATATTGGGGGGGGGGTAGTTGTTACCTAGGAGTTGGAGAGAGAGGATGTAGATAAAATTTAGTAAAAATCTTGGCCTTGGGGGTAGGTCTGGGGAACTCCTAAGTATTTCTCCTCTTTCTTTCCTCCTCCTCTATTATACTTCTCACATGTCACCAATAATCCTGGTCACTCTATATCCCATTTTATATAAAAATATATCAATTATATGTATTCTAGTCCAAATAATTATAACAACAATTAACATCAACAAATAATGTATTATCCATGTTGGTCCCACAACTAATAAGGAAACATTTAACATGCTAGAAACACCAATTGTAGGACATGGGTTCAATGTTCAGTTATACTAATTGGCTGGGTGTTTTCATGAAATATATATTTCCATAGGAAATACATTATAACACCAAATGTGATAATACATAAATTGGATGAAAAAAACATCTTTGGAATAAAATCGATGTACATAAAATTTTTTGTAGTTTATCAGTTTGAGAGGGTTTTCAATCCATAGACCATGTTGGAATCTCAAATTAATGCAGTGCAACCCTAAAGGTTAAGGATGATTGGTTCATGGGCCCAATCCCACATTGGATACTAGAGGGGTGTTGGAAACATATATAAGCCCGAACCATCACCATCCCATAAAAAATCCTTTTCAAAAGGGGGGGGGGGTAGTGAGCTACCCTGGTGGGTACTGATCCATGTTTGAGAACAAACCTGTGAGGGAATGAGCCAAAGAGGACAATATTTTTATGTTAGGGTCCTTTATACCAAATGTAGATCCTATAATTGGTATCATAGTGGGTAGGAAAGCCTTTTTCCATAAGAAAAACAATAAGGGGTAGATTTTTGGAATCCCAAATGAATGTAGTGCATCCCTACGAGTCATGGTTGTGGGGTGTAGGGGCCATATCCCACATTAGAGACTGTAGGGGTGTTGGGAATCATATATAAGCCCCATCCAACCCCCCTCCCTTCCCAAGGCCTTTTTAGAAGGGGGTGGGAGTGAGACACCCTTATGGGTAGTGATCCCTATTGAAGAACAAACCCATGAGGTAGTGAATCAAGGCAGACAATATTGTGATGTAAGGGTGTTACAACCTCAATGTAGATCCTACACACCACACTATCAAAATATCAAATGCGTTATATTCCAATTAGTTCTGACTAAAACCATAAATGAAAAATGGGGGGGGGGGTATAGTAATAATTAAAATCATGAGGAAAAAAAATTGAATAATACTGTTTCCTAATAATTCATAAAAAACTAGCTTAAAAAATATAAATGAATAATAAATCTCAGAGACCACATGGTCAATGGAATTATATAATTATAATTACATTGATCAATAACTATTGGAATTAATTTTTGAATAATTTTTAAAGACAATCAACTCATAATAGACATCTTCCACTGGATAGTTGTTTGATATCATAGATGTTTTCCAGAACATAATAAAACCAATGATCAAACAATGGTCAACAACCCTATAACTTGTTTTTCCACATCAGTAATAGATTGGAGTCAGTTTTACCATATGTAATGGTTGTGAAAGACTTCCAATAATAATCTACAACAGCATGATAACTTCATTATCTGAAGTCTTCTAGATTAAAACCAAGGAAACCTCTTCCCGTGCAAGTAAATCTTGAATAAAGGTAAACAATTAATTTAATTAATAATGCAATTACTTTCATTGAAAACAAATCTTTCCATCCCTCGACACTAATTTTTTATAATAACAATATCATATTAAATAAATAACTAATACACTAGAATTATGATAGTATGAAAATCCATCCAAAGTCACGATCACTAAAAGATTAAAGTGGTCATCTTAACACACATTCATGCACGAGGGAATTAGAAATCGTGGCCAAATATTTCAAAAAATAGTTCAAATCATGTGAATGAATCATTTGAAATAAATTAAACTTTTTTATTTACAACACATGAAAGGAAATAAAACCGGCCTAAGGACTCAACCCCGTGACTGCTTCCCCACACCCCAAAACCCCTGACACCACAGCTAACTACGTAGGGAAAATAAAGTATTTTATAAATGAAAAATGTAGAATAAACAACTACCAAAACCACTAAATCATATATCCTGACTCATGACCACTAAAAATTAAATTGTAACTTTATTCCCAAGCATTGACCGCCAAAACACATGCATCTTCTAAAAGTAGATCATCCACTTTTATCCCAAACATGATTGTAACTGAATCATGCATAAAAAAATATTGATATATATATACATATATATATAAATAAAATAATAACACTAAGTGGAGCCTAAGGAAAGGAAAATTTCAATGTGATCTAACTCACATCCAATTGTTGTAGATGCCTTTGAATGTTTTACAACAGTCGAATCAACTTATCTGTTTCTAGATGAGGCTTCTCGGTTAACAAGATATATTTTGGAGAACCAAATCAAACTAATGTGGTGATTTAAAAAACCAAGAATTTCCAAATTATAATGAGTTATCCACCCTAATATAATTGAAAAACATGATGAGTTTTGACTCTATTTCTTATTGTTATTATTGTAAGGAATTTAGCAGTTGGCTACTCAATAAAATTTTAATCATTCATGGTAGATTAGAGATAATGTAATAGACAATGAAGTAGATTTTTCAACAATACCTTACTACACAACATGGTCAAGACTAGACCAAAGATTTTCTAATAAGGGTTTATATGAAGAAACCTTACTACTTGATACCTTTAAATCAATTGGTATCTAAATAAATATTTTTACAACCCCAGTAATTATATTTTTAGAATTTTGTTTACAAACCAACCATTCATTATAGGAAAACCTTGGAAGAAGATTTTCAATTATTTGTTATGTTTTATAAGGCTCTGTTTGAAAACACATTAAAAAAACTATATATATAAGTTGTTTTTCAACAAAAGAATTATTCTAACCCTTCAATGAAACAAAAATATTTTCAACAAGAAAACATATATTTAGTCCTCTCTTGAGAAAATGGATTTCCAAATGAATTTCATAGTTTGGGGTTTGTTTTAAAAAAATATTAATCTATAGTTTTCTTTATAGAAAAGAACTTCCATGTCTCATATCAGAAAATAAGAGTAAGGATTCTTTTGGATTTACAAAACATTTCTTCTTTTTATTTTCGAATAATATATTATATTGTGTAAATATAAGACATTTTTCTTGAAAATAAAAAAGAATTAGAGAAATTGTTTTATAACAAATACAAAAAACTTATTTTAATATATCCTAACCAGAAATGGTAAATAACATATATTTTTTACCTCCAATTCAAATATTTTCTAACACAGTATTTAATTAATTTTTTTTAAAATACTAATGTTCTTTTAAAAAATCAAAACATAGCATAAAATAACGAAGGACAAGAAAATTATTCTCACATCCAAAACACAGTTGTCATTCTTTATGATTCTTAATAGTAATTTTACATCACTCTAGGTAACTACATCAAACAACCATACATAAGTCATAAGATATATTCCTCAGTGACTAGTGGGATATAATAAAGAAAATAAAAAAAATCAAAAAAATGAAAATATCTACAAGACAAAAAATTGTGCAAGGATAGATTAAAAAAATACATTCTAAAATTGAAGTCTAGGTAACATGGAATGCTCTAAATAATTAATTAGTTCTATAGGTAATTTGGTGAATATTTGTTTATGTCCCTATTTTTTTGAAACCACACCCAGCTATACACACAACTCATAATCTAGTACAAACTTAATTGCCTCACAAACATCATCTCCTTAGCTCCAAACAATAATTATTTCAACAACTATCATTATCTATTTATCATGTATATAAATTCACGAATTTCACCAAATAAAGATAAAATTGAGCCTCCCATCCCCTAGCCAAAAATCATATTTCTCAATTTGTGAACTTCTCTAGTAATAAACTAACTACTTCACTCAAAAAATAATTTATATACCAATACATATCTATTTAAAAAGAAAGAAAATTTTCCTATTTTTTCCCACACCACTACATTTAAATGGAACATAAAATAGTATTTTGGTGAGTTTGGTTCATAGAATCGTTAAGAATAGAATGTAATGAGTAAATTATACTCTAGAGATGAAATAAAAACATTTTAAGGTGATGAGAATAATGGCCTTTTTTGTTATATTGCTACCACTATGAAACCAAACATGCACCCATTGAGTGTGATTATTCATTCAAATGTTTGTTTTGAAATATCCTCTCATACAGGTTCTTTACATCAAACTAAACTATTCCCCTTTCAATCCAATCAAATGATGAAATGGAATACCATTTCCCATAAATTGTACCATTAGGAAACCAAAAACAAAATCACTTTAAACTATCTTCTGTAATATGAAAATAACAAAAATATATTTCACCATAATTTGTAAAATATATTTATATTCATTCAGGTTCTCAAAATGAAAAATGTGACCCATTGTATAACTAATTAGATGAGTCAAATCCATATCCGGTAAAGTAACAAAATAATAAATATTCATAATCTTATTTTTTGGCCCCCATAAAATGTTTCAATTAAATTACTTTCCATTTATACTTCTAATTTATTTACATAGGATTTTATATTCATATTATTTATTATGGGATTTCTGTTTTCATGGGGTTATACATGCATTGAAACTATTCATGTTGATCTTTTCTCCTTCGTTACTTAACATGTTTCCACTAGAGATACTATATTTCCATTCTTGTGTAGCACTTTACCAAGATCGTTGATTATGGTTGATCTAGTGGATGTTGAAGATTACAGTCAAATTTTATTTACTAGGCCTTGATCCAGGATCATTCACTTTATGTCGATGTCTTTCTACCACATTCCCCACCAGTTGGGCCACCTCCTGTTAGGAGAACCATCCGTTCCATCTCATTCATCCATGTAGCTTTCTTCCCACGATTCTGACCGCACCACCCGATGATCCAATAATAATTCATTATTACTCAACTACACTTTTATTCTAAGGGATCGATTCATTCCAATTTTGGGATGTCATATTTCCATTGGTTTTTCATATTGATAGAACTCAAAGAGATCCTGTCTTGCTATATAGATGGGATATCAATGGATATGAGGGAAAAAAGGGCTTCTCGTCCATCCACACACCCATCCATATTGTTTTTAACAACACCTATAACCAGACTACAATTTTAGTGGATATTTGGTGGAGAAAATCCAAAAATTGGGTACTGGATAATTTCACACTAGAAGGGGTTTCAGATCCTTACTTCCTTTCATCATAACCAATTTTTGGTTTAAGATTCTTGGATCAATAAGAGATTTATCATTTCTATCATGATTTTAAATATACCCTTGTTTGGTCTGTGTGTGAGTCTATCTATTTGTGGAAATTGTTGACTCTATGTGATGATTTTCATCACTACCACCACGTTCAATAAGGTTTACCTCAGATAGTTTCTCTAGTTATCTACTATTCCTTTCCAGTCTGTATCACATGATTGTTTTTTATTATTAATAAAAAAATTATCCAATGTAGTGTTATTGATGTTCATGTAGGATCACATTAATCCAAATAACTTTATATATTTGTCTTCTCAACTATTATATTCTTTCTATATTTTTATTTTTGTGATTACAACGGTTTTCTTCTTAAGAAAAATCTTGTAATTTTCTTGTAATTAATATTTCAAATTGTTCATACCAAATTTTAATTCTATTATACAGGTTAGTAGTTCATAGATATTCTTGGGGATAATAATTACCATATGAATTGGTATTTGAGGCTACAAAAATGTAGATATTGGGATTTATAAAGTTTGATATCAATAAATTTGAAGGTGTAATCAATTTTAACCTATGGAGGATTAAAATTACACCCCTTATAGATCATAATGAATTACATGATTCCCCTTATATAACTAAAAATAAAGTAACTACCCTTTTCCCTAGATGGAATGAGTGCAATCAACTATGTAGATATTCACTAAAAGACCCTTAGGAAATCTTAGAGTTTAATGCATTTATCATTATGAGATAAAGTTTATAGAGAAGTTGAATATGAGTAGTCTTCATCAGGTTTATTGTATAAGACAGAATCTCTTTATATGACCAAGTATCTTGTTGGTATATTGTAAAAAAAATGAGATTATAATCTTTAAAAGTTGTTCATGGAACCGTTGTCTGGTTACACATTGACGAATTTATTACAATCTTATTAGATCTATCCAGAAAAGACTTTAAATTCCCAAATGAAGATCAATACATAATACCATTAACTTCATTAGATGAAAACTTTAATTATGTTTATAATTATATGATTAATGGAAAAGAACCACTTAATCATGAAAAAGTTAAAGTCAACGGGTATGAACATTAGGGGTTGATATGAGCCAAGGTGTAGGAGGAAAGAAAGAGGTCAGTCCAAGAAGCAAAGATTTAAATCCAAAAGTAAAGTAATTAATTTATTTCAATGTATGAATATTGGAAACATTAATAGGAAATTCCATAATAATAAATGTTACTATAGAGACAATAGTAATGACCATTCTTTATTAATTGAGTAGGATTTTGACACTGCTATTGTGTTTAATGTTTCTGATGCTTACATCTTTAATGAATGGATCCTTGATTCCAGGTTTTCATTTCAGATGTTTCCTAGGAGGGAATACTTCACTGAATTTAGGGAAATTATATACGGATATGTGTATCTAGGGAAAAAAAGAGTTATAATATTATAGTAATATGCTCAGTTTCATTATATATTGATAATAGGACAATTAAGACTACTGAGGAGGTTAGGTGGGTACCCGAACTAAAAAGAAACCACAATTACCTAGGAGTCCTTGATCAGAAAGGGTATTCCTTTATATTAGACTCTGAGAGTCTCCTAATTTCCCTAGGATCCCTCACTTTCATGAAAGGAAACCTTAATAATGGACTCTATGTGTTAGTTGGTAAGTTTTATAGATGTTAGTTGATTGAATATTATGATTAAGAACATTAAAGAGCCACCCTTTGGAATATATGTTTTTGGAATGTTAGTGCCAAAGGTGTTGATGAACTTATAAAATAGGGGATTTTGAGTAGTTTCACTCCTATCATTCTAACATTCATTAAATATTGTGTATATATAAAATCTATAAGATTCGGTTTTAGTAGGTCAATGTATAAATCTAGAGAACCCCTTGAGTATATCCACACTTATCTTTGGGATCCTTCTTGGGTCACCTCCCATGGGGGAGGCTTATAACTAATATACTTAATTGATTATCAAATTAGGAATATATTGATTTATATACTCAAACATTATTCTCACACCTTTTATAATTTTTTCAAATGGAAAGATCTGGTAGAATTTGATTCTGATAAAAAAACTCAAAGCATTAAGAACTGATAAAGGATTAGACTATCTGTCCATTAAATTCAAAAGACTATATGAATACGATAGAATTAAAATATACTTATCTATTTTGGAAACATCATAATAGAATGGATTAACATAAATAATGAATTTGACTATCCTATAAAGGGTTAGGTTTATGTGTTCCAATTCTAAATTCTCCATGTCCTTTTTGGTTGAGGCTACCACTACAGAAGTTGACCTAGTAAATCTCTGCCCATAATCTACTAATTATTTAAAACATCATCAAAGATCTAGAGAGTTTTACCATAGAGACTTGAAAATAATAGTATATTTGTATCCATAGAATATGTTCACATTTGAACTAATAATCTTTCCCCTTGGACAGTAATGTGTATATTTATGGGTTACCCAGAGGGTGTTAAAGAGTATCATTTGTGGATAGATAAATAAAATTATAAAAATTGTATAGTTATCTGAGATGTAGTGTTTAATGATTCTTGTATCCCTAATGATAAATGATTCAAATATTCATATTATTAGATAATTATGGAGTGTCATACAGAGCTTCATCACCTATCGGTGTTGAAATTCCTTTGGAATCTAAAGATCGATACAAATCTGGCACTGATTCTTCCACTTTTATTCTTCAGAAGGAAGGTGAATTTGATTTGATTTAGATTTCAAACCTTGAACAGAAAAATAGGATAATCCTAGATATTATCACTTACTCAAGATATAGGGATAAGAGTGATTAGGCCTCCATCCCACTTCAACAAGACTGATATTTCCACCTATGATTTTAATGACCCCTATGATTTATTTAATGATGAACCTCAATATTAAAAGCTAGATATTATGTTAAAATAAGAAACTAAGTTGTTAGGTTCAATTCAAGAAGATATGAATTCAAACCTTAAAAATAACACTTGGGTTTTTGAATCCAAACCTAAAAACTAGAAGATCATAGGTTTGAAGTTTATATATAAGAATAAAGAGAAAAATATAGGAGAAACTAATATCATGTATAAAGAATGAATGGGTTCTAAAGGGTTTCTTAAAATTTAAGGTATTGATTACAGTGAGATATGTTTCCTGGTTGTTAAACATTCATCTATAAGGATTCTTCTTTCTTTTTCTACCATATTTGATTTTCATGTTGAGAAATTGGATGTAAAAACCACTTTTTCCCATGGTAACCTTGATGAAACAATTTATATGAATACTTCCAAAGGATTATAAAAAAGTATCAAACCTAATAATGTTTTTATCCTTAATAAGTTTCTATATTGTCTCAAAAAGTTTTCAAGGAAATGGTATAAATGTTTTGATTCTTTTATGATAGAAAATATTTTTTAGAAGTAAGCTTCATGCATGTGTATACATTAAATCTGTTAATCCTAAATATATTTATCTATTATTCTATGTCAATGAAATTATTTTAACCTAAAAAATATGAGGATAATAAATCATTTCAGGGGATAATTTATCTATATCTTCTATATGAAAGAATTATAACATACTAATCAAGTCTTGGGTATGGACAAAATTAGGGATAGAAAAGCTTGATCCTTGAACTTATCTCCATTCTCTACTGATAAAATGTATTAAAATGATATATGATTATGAAAATTAAAACTATAAAGATTCCTTGAGGAAAATATTTTAAATTTTATTTGGAATAGTCCACTAAAAATGTGGATGATGCTGCCTCCAGGAATAATATTCCATATGTTAATGTGGTAAGAAGTAGTACGTATAATATAGTATGTTTGAGATCAGATATAGAGTTTTATGTGTGTACTTTGAGAAGGTTAATGGGGAATCATGGTAAGAATTACATGTATTATTTTAAGTGGATAATTAGTTATTTCTCTATATATGATAAATTGTACATTATATGTGGCTTAAAATAATTGTTTTTTGTGATGACATTGTTGGATTTATTGATTTAGATTATGATGAAAATATTGACACATGAAAATCACTCATTGATTTTGTATAACTTTCATATGGAGGACCGTTCTCCTAGAAGTGAAACATAAAATCAATGGTTTCCATCTCCACCACCGAGGTGGAGTATATAGCCTTTACATAAGACATCAAGGGGGCTATATGGTTGAAGGGTTTGATTTTCATGTTTTCTTTATCTACCAATAGAAATGTAGTTCACTGTGACATCCAATACACATTGTGCCAAATGAAGAACTATGTATGCCATTGTATATCAAAGAACATTGATGTTATAATTCATTTTGTTAGGGTCATTATAGAATCTAGAATAGTGTGTGTCACTAAGATACCCAAGGGGGAAAATTTGGCTAATCATTTGAAAAAGTCCATACCATTTTCTATGTTCATGAACTTTCTTAAACTAATGAACATGGTCCCAATTATATAAATTATGTTGTGAGAACACCATGATTAAATTAATTAAATTGGAAGTTGGAGATTTTTTTATTCCCCCCATAAAATATTGCAATTTAATTTCATTCATTTTTCAATTCTATTTAATTTACATTGGATTTTATATTCATATGATATATTATTGGATTGATACTTTCATGGGGTTATAACTACATGGAAAATATTCATGATGCTCTTTACATCTTCATTGTGTTACATTTTCCCAATGGAGATACTTTGTTTTAATTACCTGTGAATAAATTTACTTGGACCGATGATCTTGGCTGATCAAACTATTTTCAATGCCCTAATTCAATTTTGATTACCTCATCCTTGATCTGGGATGCTGCCGTTTACACCAATGGCATGTTTCAACATTCCGCAACCACTGGTACTCATTCTATTAGGTGGACCACCCATTATATCTTGGTCATCTAAATAGATTACATCTAGTGGTTCTGACCGTGCCACTTGATGATCGGATGACAAGATATTATTACTCTGCTGTACTTTTATTTGAAGGGATCAATTCATTCTGACTTTTTGTTTTCAAATTTCATTTGAATTTTTCATTTGAGAGCTCCTAGAGAGAGCTTGTCTTGATATGCAAAGAGGTTCTCAAAGAAATAAGAGGGAAATAATCATTTCTCATTCATTTGAACGTCCAACCATCTTGTCTGTGCCACCATCTATAACCAAAATACCATTCTTGTGGAGATTCAGTGGAGAACAACTCAACCTTGGGTCTTGGTTGACTACACACCAGAAGGGGTTTCAAATCCCAACTTATGTTCATTAGAACATGATTTTGTTTTATGATTCTTGGATCTAATATAGATTTATCTTTTATGTTGGGATTGGAACTGTATCCTTCTTGGGTGTATGTGTTATTCTATCCAAGAGTGGATGGTTTTTACTCTACATGATGAGTTTCCTCACCACAACATGGTTTAACAAAGTCATCCTCCTAAGATGGTTTATTTTGTTATATTTTTTTTCATTTCAATTCTAATATCTTGCTTATTTTTTCATAGTAATAAAACTACTGGCCTGCTATATATTCTGCACATTCATGTAGGATCACAGTCATTTAAAGCATGTTATATCTTGGTGTTCTCTTCTATTCTTTTCGTTTTGTATTTATGTTATTGTGATTACAGTGATTCGTTTATTAAGAAAAATCGTTTCATTTTCTTTTAATTATTATTTCAAAATTTCCAAATAATATTTGTCATGTTATTATACAATTCAGTGGTTCTCGGATATTCTTAGGGACAACCGTTCACTCCAAAACATAAAATGATGATAATCAAATAATAGAAACAGATTTGTCACAATATTACAATGAAGAAACTTATATAAATCATAAGTTCATTAAAAAGATGAAGATAATAATAATCCAGGAATGTAAAACATAATTAGGAACACATCTCAATGAAGAAAGATACAAATAGAAGTTCATTCAATCAAGTAATAAATATTAATTTCCAAAATAAGACCTCCTGAAAATTAACATTTTACTAATGTAGGAAATAATCTTCACAAGACATGATTATTGGAGACTTTAAATTGTTCCATGAGTAATAAATCCCTCAACAAAAGATTTAATACCTTCTTAAGGAATTATAGATAAATTTTGAGACCTATCATACAAACTCATAATTAAATAGTAAACCATTCAATGTTTCAAAAACAATCATTGAATTATTAAATAAACTATTCTTTTTGATAACAGAATAGAGAAATTGATGAATATAAAGGAAAAAATACTTCCCCACAATAGGTATCCAATGCGTCAAAAAATAAATTAAATGAAATAACTTAGAAATTTTTTAATAATTACCAAAATAATAAATTAAGTATAGAAAAATTAAAATGAATATAAAACCTCCAAAAAAATTGAATTCTAATTGAAATTATCAATGAACAAATAAAGAACCAACATAACATCCCCTTTTTCAATAACTTGACATCACTCATGTAAGGTTACATCAACACCATGTTATACAAGAACAATACATGAAAATAAACATGATGGTCTACGACCCAAAATTGAAACTTTTGGATTTTTTATAGAAGCATACCCATCTGATTATCTATAATGAACTGTATTTTTAAATTCATTTCTATTATGTGTCACACTAATCAAATAATCATGAAACCCATTCATGAGCCATATTCCTTAAACCCAAAACTATAGGTTCTAACTAATAGATTAAATCCCATGAAAGAGGCCACAAGATTAAAAGCTTCTTTACACCTATAATCATTGTATAGACAAATATGGTCTCCTTTAGAAGTTAAAAACATATGAAAAAATTAGTATTTTTTAAATGTTCTCACATATACAATTCAATAAAATTAAGCACTTTGTTTTAAAATCAATTTTTAAACAGTGTTTCCTCATCGCCAATACATGTTGTGTGTTCATAGGAAATATCAACACAGTTATGGTAAGTGTATATCATGCATAACTCACTACATACATGATATGGAAGTTGAAAAGTATTGTTCAAGTCGGGTCTAGGGTACTAACTTTTACAACACTCTCACTCTCATTAGAGACCACTGTCTGACTATCCTTGTTAGAAATCGCATGATAACATCATGCTTCTGCTATATTATGGATTTAGTTGTTTGGTATGGAACATATCTACTGCAAGACTACTATACTATATGTGAATTCACCTCCTTGAGTAATACTCCTCAAAAAATGATTTCCATGAGTATATTACTTTTTACACTATCAAAACATCACATCTTTTATAGAATCAATAATTGGATTATAATAATTTATATTAAGATAAAACACTACTTACTAGGTGTGATTATAATAATTGAAACAAATTGTAGTGTATTTTGTACTGGTTCTTCACCAACATGAGAAGCCGCAACACACTTAGTATTTATAGATATGGAAACCATTATCTTGAATGAAATTTTGTTACTCATTACCCTAGCCTGGCTATGATATTAGAGTATATTGATCTAAATGAATACCAGTTTCTCTCCCATTAAAACTAGTGTCCCTTCCTCTCTAATTACGAATAGAAATTATCTTATAATCTGTAAGGTATAATTGTATTGTTCTAAATACTTCCCATGCAATACTCCTCAATTATATTAATATTTTCCTACTATAAATTATATAGTTGAAATAACTCATCTAGTAAATCGCATGAAATATGCGATTGATCCATCATAAAATCATATAGAAATATACTAACTGCATTAATCTCCTCCAATGTCTTATAAATATTTTTTTCGAGAGATTTATGCTTTGTGATATTGGTAACAATTCTCTCTCTATTTTTTTAACTTATATTTTCAATACATTTTCAGTATATGCACATTGATTTTGTATACTAAATCAATCGGATCTACCTTAGTAGATCTCATTCCCTATAACTTAGGTCTCTACATTAAGTCAATCTTCATAGAGTTACATTATTTTTGGACTTAACGAACTGTAAGGCCAATATTTGTATTCCGTATGTTATCAAACATAGTTTTACTTTCAAAAATGTGATTCACCCACTAACCACTTATAGACACCTGGTGATAATTCATTCTAAATGAATATTCTATCACCTAGTTTCTTACTTTGATCCATATGTAGATTTTGGTAACTTACACCACTTTTTGTCATTCTATAGTGTCACAAATATTTCTGGTTAGTATCGTATAGAATCATTGATGAAAGGTGGTCTTAACATCCAATTCTAGATAAAATGATAACAAAAAGTAGTTATGACATGAAAAATAATAATTTATTGAGCATGGTAATTGGTGAAAAGGCTCCACTATAGTCTATATCTTGACTCTTGGGTCTTTTTACTATTAATCATGACCCATTGATCTAAACATGAAAATTAGTGTATTGGTTCTCTTGAATACCCATAGAAGTATAAATATTTGAAACATTAAAAATACTAAGATCATTTATTTTGATACATGTAATCCATTACTGAATTTTAATTTATCAAATCAATATTAGCTTGTTTCTATTCAATTATTAAATTTAGGATTCATTATTCCCAATGGATAATGTATCAAAAGACAATGGTGAGGCAAAACAACAACTATGGTTTCAACCTACTTACATAGTATCTGTCTCTGGAACATTCCTTTTCACAAGACCTTACAGAGAACTTGTTCCCATTTCAACTAGTTGTGCGAGTTTAGCCTTAAGTTAACCCTATTCAATATTTCTCCCACAGTATCAAATAGATATGTGCACCCATTTATAGAAATATAGTCTATTAATTTAATATAAATTTTCTATAATATGTTTTTATATAATATCAAATATTAAATTTACGATACTAATAGATATGTACATTGTATTTCACTTGATGAATGTTTTTTAATATTGTCAACAAGATATTTTCTTCAAAACACGTGTTAATTATGATAAAATGGATTTATATCATACTATAACTCATATTATAAAAAAAATTTCATTATAGTTGTCAGATGGTTATGAGATAATTTAGATATTTTTGAACCGCATCTTGATAAATAATTTATTTATCTACAATGCATATGAATCAGAAAATTTATTTCCCTTGTACTTATATCATGAATTTGATATGTATAAGTAAATTTATATTTAAGTATTAGTCCATGTTAAATTTTATTAATCAATGTATATATGTAAGACTCATAATTGATCATCCTTACCAACAACAGAACTTGGACATGTAAAAGAATATGTGCATTTAGGAATGAGTAAATGTTTTATTATAATTATTAATGAATGTCCTTTAAGGATATTGTTTAACAAACAAGTCTTAAGAAATTCATATCTCATATCCATTCATATTTCTTACTTCACATGTACATTCCTTTAAACACTAAAAGGAATATCATGGAGTATATAAGTTTACCTTTAACTTAACCTTGGAAAAATTTACGCTCTATATCTAAACAAATTCTGAAAGATTTTTAGAATACCTTTATTTTTAATGGTTTCTTTGTCTGAAACTAAATAAGTAAATTTTTTGATAATACATAAGGTTTTTAACTACAAAGAATCTAAAACCCATACTAGGTATATCCTTGAAAACTACTTATTTTTTCTAGATAACTAATTATCATTCCATAACTGGGTATAACCGAGTCTGACATTATATATTCATAAATGATTTCCATTGATTTTTGGATTCATTAACTATTAGGTGAGTATTAGAAACAATAATTAATATTTATTCCAACATGAAATAATGTCTCCTTGAGTCAAATAGACTTGTGAGATAATGGTTTTGGTAATACATAACAAAATATCAACATGAAACATTAAACATAGCAATTAAAATTTGTTTACATATCATCAACGACTTTTGAATCACACCTTCTCAACTGATTAGATAATTCACCTTACTTTGTGTAATGTTTCTATTCATGGTTACTGAATTTGGATACAAATTTGTGAAACACATTCAATATCATAGTCACAATAAGTATAATAGAAACATCACATAAAATTTTGATTATACAATAAATAGATTCATCTTATTTCTTCTACTTCAATTTATTGCATTATATTTTCCATAGATTTATCTTGTAACAACTGAAAAAAATAATATCTTGCATGATAATCAACCTCAGTCTTTGAAGGAGATTGTAAAGGTGCCTTTGGTGTCACACTTTCCTCTATCTTTTTCATATTTTCTTTCAACTTTTTTAACAGTTGAACTAAATATTAATATTTATTTATGTAATTATTTTCTTATTGATGCTTATATAATATGTAATTAATTGCGTCTCTCTATATTGTTCATTTTCTAGTCGTAAATGAAATTGGAGTAATTAAATAAAAATGATATAATGGGTGTAATGAAGGATTGAAATAAATTTTCAATTTATATACATTTAGTGTAATAAACATTCAATTCATATCTCACTTACCATTCTCCTCAAAATCATCTTATAGATGATAAAAAAATTGAAATCATCTACGTCCTGTTGTTTTTCCACAAAAAATTAGGAATTGATGATAGAATTCTGAGGTAAATGTAAAATACATCATACAAGAGTCCCTAATAATCATCCTTTTCACGCTCACTCACTATGGTATCTCAATAGGTATTCGAGACTCCAAAACTTATAATTTATTATATTATAGTGATTTACCCATGAAGCTATAATACACTTGGAAATTAGTGTCGTTTTAGAAAAGTTATTTGTACAGATTTAATTTTCGTGAACTCCCACTATTTTATTGAACCCTAGTAGCCCTCACTAATAGTTTTATAATACGTATTCACATGAGTATTGTAGTGTAAATTATTGTTGAAATATCACCAATAGTCCAAGATATATATAATCAACTACTTAGAGAGTTTCAATGTAGCAATTTGAAAGACCAACAACATTAAATCACAGTTCCTTAAACACTTGAGCGAATCCTTATCTTTTAATAATCAAAAGCTAGATTTAGACAACTCTTTGTGTTTAAAGTTGAAACAAGTTATCTATGACTACATCATTATTTTTATCCTTAGTTAATTCGACCCCTCACATTTATAAGAAGTCCCCAGTAGTAGATTCACCCTCACATACAACTGAAGAACACTCCATACACATGATTTTGTTCAAATTCAGTCAACAAAATGTGTTATGGATTAATATTACTTTGAGTGATTTTATTTTTCCTCATTGTATGATTTCATTTTCTTTCTAATATAAATTTATTATGTTATCTCACTCACAACTTGACTATGCAGTAGATAGAAAACATTCATCAAATAATAATTTTATTTAATATATGAATTTTTTTATTATTATTTTACATGTTTACGTTAAATTACATATTTAAAAACAATAATACACAATACAAAAATTATATAAATGAAATGAATGATTATGAGAGTTTATTAAAAATTCACACATTCAGTGAAAACAGATAAATCTAGACCCTAGGGATAAAATACTGAGTCGTGTTGGCCTCATATGACATCTTGCACCACTCTTAATATATCTACGTCTAATCTTGAATTTTTTATGGTCTCATCACTTTCCGAATCTTCATTAATATTTATTACTATACATAAATACATACAGGAAGATGAGGGGTTCTTTTGAAGGTTTAATATACATTCAATATATCTCTCATGGACACTAAGGCCCTTATTCATATAATGATAAAAAAAAGATGATGTGCAGAATGTCTAATTTATTAATTAATTACTACAAATATCAACTTCATGAAATAATTAGTTAATAAATTAATTTTAGAGGTGCAATGGCTGGTCACCACTAATTATAAATAGATACACAAATAAAATGTCAAATAAAAATTAAATTTGCTATAAATATTTGTCAAGCTAATTATAATTAATTAAAATAATTCATTATAATTTTAATTCAAAAAATCATCTCCCTCATTATTAAATTATATTTAATATTTATCCAAAAATTTAACTTAATTTTTTATTTTTGATTTTATTTTTTTATGGGCCCTAGGTGTCCTAGAAAACCTATGAATGATTTTTTGATTTATTTGAGACCAAAATAGGGTTGGGAGGGTTAGGAAGGGATAGAGTCGGCTTAACTATGGGTCAGCCAATAGGTGCCGCCACTGCATGCCGTGCATAGAGAGAATGGGAGGAGGCCATTGAGATTGGTCGAGGGGTATAAGCTGGGTAGTGGGAGGCCAATATGGGGCCAACAGAGTTGGGGGTGGGGGTGGATGAAGGGAAAACATGGAATTCAAAATGAGGCCAAGAAATGGAGCCATTGGTAAATGGCCAAGTTTAAGGGGAGCTCGAAAACGAGATGGGAGGAGGGTTGCGTGTCTGGTTGACGACACAAAGAGAGGCAGGTTGGGAAGTAAGTGGACTATACAATGGAAGGCTAGAAGATGGAGATAATGTTAGGGTGGCTATAATAGAGGTTGTCAGATAACTGGGGTGGTGGCTTTACAACCCCATATAAAAGGATCTATTAAACCTTTTTATGTTTGTTAATCTATAGATACGCCTCACCCTCCCAAATAATATATATATACACACATAAATTCCTTTATCTTGACATTCCTCCCCTTCCAATACTTATAATTTTTAATTTTAACTTTTTATTTGAAGTTTAAAAAAAATAATGCCTATTGATATGCTTTTGAAATGTTTTTAAATTCCACATTTTTTTGTGTAAAAACCCTATTGGGAAAGAAAAACTCCAACATGGAAAAAAAATTCTGGCCATTGGAATTTTAGTCGAAGTCTTGGGTATTTTGGAAAATTATTATGATGATGCCTTCAGACAAAATTGGAATTTATATATATATATGTGTGTGTGTGTGTGTTTTTGTGTGTGTCTGTTTGTTCTTTAATTTTTTAAAAATATAATCAAAATAGTTTCAATCTGATTTATATTTTCATATGGCCGTAACAAGGCCATATGAGATCGGATCGGAGTAGAATTTGATGTGATGAGACGGTAGTAACATGATCTTCAACAATTTAATAGGGAAATAATTTTTCTTGGTTTAACAATTTTATGAGATTTCTCTGATACCAATTCAAGTTACCAGGGTGCACAGGGAAAGCAGATGGGTCGAGGATTTAAAATATTTTATTTTCGATCGATGTAGAAGCATAATATGTAGTGGTATACAACCCTATATGAAAGATACGGATCCCACATAAAGGAATTGATCCAAAAAATTAATCCAAAAATTACATCATTCGATTTGAATATGTGTTATACAACCACTCTTCGCCAGCGACCGTTTCTCAATGGAAGAAAGATGGATCCCAATATATTTCCCAAATGTTCTTTAAAATTCCATGGGATCATCTATATTTGATATACAAGTTCATACGTGGAGATCCAACAATGCCTTTGACATCTTAGAGATCACATCTTCATCAATCCTTCGATCTATGAAGGAGATCTTAGATAGGTTGCTCATATTAACAACATCTCTTTCTAGGGAAAAGGATATGGGAGAGATTAGATCTTAAAATCATGTAGTGAATAATAACATAAAGGAGAGAGACCTAATACTTATATAGTGAAGTATATATTACCCATAATTGGATACCCAACCTCTTAATATATATTACCCACTAAATAAGGTATAAATTAAGTATTATGAAAATTTTCAAAAATCCATAAATATCATTTGTATTTTTATCAATTACTTGTAATATAATAAATATGTTTTATCATAAAATATATCCATTAACTGGAATCATAAATCCTACAAATACATAAAAATCATGAATATTAAAACATTATTCATTCATTAAATATTTTCCCATGTATTCAAATAAATATTTGTAAATAAATTAAATAAATAAATTCAACTCTAATTATTCTATACTTGAATAATGATGAATTTATTTTTCACATGGTGATAGTATATTCTCCAACATATACTAGACCCCATGGTGGGGATACCATTTCCTATACTAATATTCATTAAAATATACCAAAATATTGAATATTCTTAGTGCATGAACATCTTGGTTGTTTTCTCAATAGCAATGAATACAATTCAAAAAACAGTAGTAGAGCCTAGAAACCTATCAATGCCTCTATGAAGATTATGGAAATTCATAGAAATAGAAAACATTAATATGAACACATGTCATGTAATATAATCTATTTATCATATGATATCTCATAATGCAAGATGCACAATTCATCTCCTCATCCTTTCTTGATTTATTATTCACTAACCATACTAGATAGACATATATTATAGAACCATGGTCATGGATTTAGTAAAGGTATCTTCATATTTTAATAAAAAAACTATATCCTTGATTTTTCAATAAATTCCATACCACCAATGACACACCAACATAATACACCTCGCTACAATGTTAATTCCATATTTTTCATCTTACATAAAATTACATAATAAAATAGTATACACTAATAATAATCTCAATTCATGAGCCATTAATAAGTGTTTATTGATTGTAAATACCAATGAAACCCAAAATATGTGGTGTTTCTATTGGAATGTCAGTCCTCCTGATCTAATCTACTTGAGATCACCAAGTGAGAACTTCATCAGAAGATGTCTCAATGATTAGGAGCCTCCAAAACATGATGGTCACACATTATCTATGTCCAATCAGTATGTTGTTTTTATACCATATGAAATATGTTTAAGATTGAAGTCATAGTATCTTGTGGTTATCATTATGTCTTGAGAATTAGTATAACGTTTTGATTTGAAAAATAATGAATGGAAATTATAATGTGAATAATGGATACATAACTATCAAAACTATTACGGTACGTATACATCATACCTAACTCACTATAAAAATGATATGGTAATTGAAAAGTAATTTTCATGTTGGGTTCAGGGAACCCACATTTGTAGTATAATAAACAAAATATTTGAGGCTAAAATCCCTCAATGCCTCTAAGAATTACATCAACAATACATGGGATTATAAAAGAGGATGATGAAAAACATGAAAAATCCTGTTATAGTAAAATTGAAAATGCATTATAAATAGTAAAATGATAAAAAATACCTTTTCAATAAAATGAAATATGAGAGGGACCATTTTTTATCGATGACTGTTTTTATGGAATAAAAAATAAATTGTTAATATAATGAGAAAAATAATTTAAATCATCGTAGGTATAAAGAAATAGTAATAAAAACATAGTAGTTTACAAACTGATGTTTAATATAATAAAAATAAGAAATTAATGAGGATATTAAAATAAAATGAAAAAATATTCATATAAATATAATATATAAATAAATTATTGGAATCATAATGGGTTTTTTTATTTTGATTCAATTGTGATCCATGAGATTTTATTTTTTTATAAGGGAATATCTTTCCACTTTTGAACATTATTATTAAGAGGAAAATGTCACTTATTAACCAATGAATAAGACAAAAATGTGAATTTATTTATCATTTAATTTATATTGCACTAATTTCATGAACATAAAATGAATCCTTATATAATTAAGATAGAGTATCAAAGGAACACACATGATGAGAATCAAAAGAACGAACTTGGTGGAAGGGAATTTTTTAATGCCCACTATCATGATATCTTTTAATGTGTATGGAAGTGATGGATTTAAATGTGAAAATGAGAACACTATTAATTATTTTCGTACATTGAGGGATAGTTATATTACAATTATCATAAAAGAAAAAATGAGAATAATGATTAATTCCTATTATTGATATTCTTAATTTCAAAAATAAATGTTCAAATCTTGTTGTAAAGCCACGAGTTCTATGAGGGTGTTAGGTTTTCAATAAAAGTATTAATGTTCTTTTGGTGTTTGGGATAATTTTTTTTTGGAATATGGAATGGTATTTCAAGAGTTTGGGTGCTAAATTGTGATATTTTTAGATTTATTTTGGAACTCTAGAGGTGTCTCGAGTGACCAGATATGATTTAGAGGCATTAAGATTCAAAATCATAGTTTTAATAGAAACATCATGGAGTTCATGGTTAACTCGCAGTTAGTAATAACCATAAAATCCAAACATTTCTGCATGTATATTAAGGAACCCAATTTGTTTAAGACATTCAAGGGGACCTAACAAACTATGTGATTATCTACAAAATTGTAGTGGGATCAACATGGTTGGTGCATGGACTATCAAACTATGCACTATAACTTTTCAAATAGGGGTGTGTTTAGATAGCGAGTCTTCATGGTCGGTACACTTTTTAAAAAATAGTGTGACTAAACCATGCACCAAATTAAAAGGGAAAATTATTATTTTTTCCTATGTCATATAATTTTTTTACCCCCTTCCTCCCTCATTTTCATAGAAGCTTATCCCACACACAACTCTCCCTTTCACCTTCCACCATGGGATATATTCTACATTTCATGGATGAAACAACCACTATCGCTTTCAATCCATATCTCTTCGCAAGTTTATCCCTAATATAGAATCATTTCATAGATTCATTTTTTTCAAGGATTCTTAATCCATTTATGTGGGTTATTTCCTATTTAGAGGTAATATATATTTTTTCTTGTTTCCACCCATTTTAGGAAAAACTAGAGGCCAATAAATAATGAGTGAATCTTCACAAGTTAAAGGCATGTGGTCTATATATTTTCTCCCAAAATTCATAGAATTTAGAAAATTTGTTTTCATGCCACATGTTGGTATTTTGGAGAATTCCCCCTAAAATTTATAATTCTATTAATTTTTCAAATAACTGATGAACTATATTAAGTACATTTTTCTCTTACACCATTGGTGGTTGAAAACAGAGCATGTTTTCGAGCACATTAAATAAGATTTTTAGTTTTACTAGAAATTATTTAATATAATAGTAACCCTAGGTCATCTCTTGATAGAGCGTTAGATAATTAATATTAAAATAAGTTTATGATATAGAAAATGGGAATATGATTTTATAAATATTGGGTTTCTTGATTGAATAAGAAAGCATATAAAACCTAGCGACAAAAGAAATCTAAATTTAACATATTTGATTAAGTGTGATCAACATGGGGAAATGCCATGATTTTCATCATTTATCGCTTCAATAGATATATTTTGATCCCTAGTTTGACACATATAACTGGTTTTTTATATATTTTACACCAGGATACCTCTTAGGGTTCGATTGGAAATATAAAATGATTCACTGACTACCACTGATGATTCAGTTATTTGTGTCTGACTTCATAACTGGAACTCCCCATGACATCACATAAAGAACATGATTTGTTTTCCAGGATTGTATGATATTTAATTTTTATACTATAAAATAAATGTATACGGCCATGTATGTTTTTATGATAGTTTAATTGAACAATTTGAATTTCAAAAACCCTGTAATTGAAAGGGGTAAGAATAAGTGTAGAATGATGTCTGAAACATCACATGAATTGGTACAAAAAAAAGAATCACATGAGTTTGAGTATGACATAAAAGTACATGAATAAATTAAACAATAATGTAGGTTTATTACAAATAATATACAAACCAATAATTTAAAATATCATTCAATATAATAAAAACATGGAGCTTTGTATTTGCACCACATTCCTCCCTAGATAATCAAAAGGATATTAGAACTCCATGGGAGGGGATGAATCCATCGATGATGAGTAATAAAACACAATCAATAAAAAATACCCCTTGGTCAATAAATATTAGATAATTTGGTTTATGGGTGAATTTATGGTAAAATAAACCACCATTTCCACAAAATAAGTCAAGTGCCTAAGTCACATGGTGACTATTCATGGAAGAATTTTTTATCCTTCTTTATCTAGATGTTTGATTGACCAAAACTCATAAAAATGTATTCAAATTTGGGATACATATAGAAATAAGAGTTATCTATCCTACTGTAGTGTAATTATCATAATTGGTAATATGAGGTCTGAGTTATGTCTCAAATATAGAAGGATAATCTATTCTACCTCTCCCTAAATTTCTTCAAATTGTGGGATTATAAATAGATGAATTTGGATCCATGGTATTATAGATAAATGTATCCTACCTAGTTTAAAATTATTCCTCCATGTTTCAACCTAATTGGATGCATGAATTATCCAAAATAAATATTTAATTCCACATTTTTTCTTGGGATCTTGTACAGTTTTCCTTTTTTCACTTGAATTCCATCAGGGGCTCTTCAAATTACCTCCACCTATAACGAAATAGACCATGAAAGTGAAATTAAATTTTTTAAAAATGATAAAAATTAATTTAATTAATAAAAAATTATGGGAAATTTGTTAATATAATTTTAACTTTCAATACAAAACCGGTTTAGTACAGTGGTGTAAGGGTGAAAATGAATAGTGAATCACTACGCAATCAGAAACCTCATCTCAAACCAACCTGTAGGTTGATTTCATCTTATATCTATTGAAAACCTTACTTTTTATGAAACCAAACATCTCATAAGGATTTTTGGGATAGAAACCTAGTAAATAGACAATTTATTATTGTCTTTAGTAATGAAACCACAACATAGGGTGTGTTTTTATTTGACTTCGTTCCAGACCATGCCTAAGGTGTATCTAATACACCAGATTAGTGTACCTTTGGTTTGGAAGTTAAGAAAAAAAATCAAATTATATTTGGATCAAACCACCCCTTAGGGCGTTTTTTGTGTGTCACTGAAAAAATGGAACTCTTAGATGGATCATGAGGAGGTCTTGGTTTACATAAATGTTTTGTAACACTTATGGTGTAATGAATAAATGACAGATCCTATGTTAATTTAATGTTAAGAAATTATTAAAATAAATAAAATAATTTTATTATTAAATAATAATGTACCTTATTTGAAACCTATGGGGAAGCCTCCAAGGTTGTGGTTTAATTTTAATGAAAACATTGATATAATTACAATACTTACACATATATATTATACAATTAATGAATTTTATTACTTTTATGGAATTCCTTGGAAATTATGGCTTATTACTATTGGAATATTTAAGAATGAAAATTAATTCAATGGTGTTATTATTTTTAGATACCATTTTTTAAATATGATAACTTTAGTATGGGATTATAAAATTTTTATTTGTTAAATTAATGAATGTCTTTAAGTATATTTTAGCTAAAGGGACTTGAGCCATAATGTTTCATAGCCTTGGTTACTTTTCCTTTTCTTTCACAATGACCTTATAATTGTAATCCCTATCATTATAATGTGACTAGTTATGGTTTAAAAATGATACATTCCATGAGGAATTCTTGGATTCTAGTTTGGAATTCCATGCATGAACCTTATGGATGTCACATGTTTCATTAATGGTAATTAAAATGGGTAATACTACCTTAGATTTGGACAATTTCTTATATTTTGGAATGATTCAGTCTTGCCTCAATATTTATACTAAAAACTCTTGAAACACAAGAATTCCTGGGATAAGATCTCAAATTCTAATTGATGTCCTCATGCACAGAATACATTGAATTATATCCATGGATTTCAATCAATTATCTCTCAAGAATACATTGGATTTTTTCCTTGGGATCGGTTAAATCCATTTTATAAATATTATAATGTTGAGGGTTCATCCCTAGGATTATACCCCATATCCATACATCGTGTCTTGATCACCATGGGATGGCCTACAAGTTTTATAAATAGAATAACTTGGATTATTCCTCAGATTCCCTTAGTTCTGATATGTAGGAATGGTTGGACCCACTATATGGAATCACATTTCATTATTATTTTTATATGTATGGAATTATATATATGGGTCCTATTACTACTATATTATTTATGTGGGTAGATTTATCCGGCCTATGCCAAAAAAGGTGGTATTCCATAATTCACCTCCACATTAATTCTTTCTCATTTATATTCTGCACTGTTATGTTTTATAATCATGGACTAGAAATGCATTAGATTCTTGTGGGGCTTTCCTACCAAGTTTTAATCATACCATGATGGAGTCGCCTCATAGTACCCAACAAGTCCAAATGGATGCTGGTTAGAAATTGGCTAGTGCTTTTTTGCTGTTACTTGTTTGGGGCTAGGACTTGGCATGGGTGTTGTGAACCAGACATGTACTCAGACTATCTACATGGGTGAGGTATTTCTATTTATTTATTTATTATCATATATCCCTATAATTGTGTTATATAATATATATTTCCTTTGAAAGTTTTGATTCATAGATTGTTTTATGGATACATACTATTTTGTTTTTATTGATATCAATTTATTATTAACCGTCAGCTGTCTATTTATTTTATTTATTCCCCCATTATATTTAGTACTAATTGATAAGGTATAGTCTACCCACCATACCAAAATTAGATTGTTGCTTCTAGTTGGAAACCTCTCGGATATTGGGAGGTGTGATTTAGGTCTTGTGGCCCTCTGACTCGATTTCGTATAGGTAAACTAGGTCGAGGATGTCACACCTGGACTCCCATGGAAATGAGAATAACAAAAAAAATAATAGTAACAACCTAAAAAATATTATGGAAGCTATATTCTATTAATTAAATCCATAAAAATTGGAAAAAAATACCCACATCCTCTCAAATCCCATGTATGAGAGCCCCACCAACTATCACCCATCCTCTTTCACATAGTGATGTTTTTGGGCCACCTACCCCTCCCTCAATGTTAAAAATGCCTCAATTAATCCCCCTTTCCTACTAGTGTGATATGTACCCCACCATTCCATGGACATGTTTGGTTACTAGAATGTCATGGGAATGAATGAGAATAATGATTAGATTATTGGATTATGCGGTATGATTTTCCAAAAAATATATATTAAAATCTAGATTCTAGTGATTATAAGCATGGATTATAACCTAGTAATTGATTTTACCTTAAAATGTAAAGTTCATAACATACACAAAATCCATCCTAATTAACCAAAATATTTCCTCTTCTCACAATTACCATGGCCAATAGTCCAACCCCTATCATCGCGCTACTAACCACTATAGACTGCCCCTTCTTCTCCTAGTGATGTTTATTCCCCTCCCACCATCTTCATAAATAATGGCACAACCCTCTCCCTACATGTTGGACACACCATCATACCCCCACTCCATAAGGGGTTTTTATTATCAAATATTTAATAAATGAATGAGAATGATATTTACCACCCCAAATAAATCCTTTTGATTGAAATAATATATATAAAATTTGATTCCCATGGAAATGATAATGATTTTAAATCATTTAGTTATTACAATTGTATTAAAAATACGGGGGAAATACCAAATTAATGAAAAAACATCTTAGAATATTTATAAATTTATGATGAGATTTAATAATAAATGTTTTCATAATTAAATGGTTTGAATTTTATTTCCATTATCTTCTTTATTTCATATATAATTAAAGAAATCCAACTCCATAGGAGGTATGAAATTTTACCTCAACACATTATAAAAGGAGGATATGAAACCCTCCATGGTATGAATCCCCAACAACATAACACATCACCCTCTTGAAACCACCTCTCTAATGAAAACCCACCTCTCTATCTAGAAGGATCTTTGGTTCCACACATATTGCACAAATTCTAGGATCATCAAGAAAAAAATGAGTCATAAAAAAAGATTAAAAATAATAAAAAAAGAATAATAAGAAGATCACTAGATAATAATTTATGTTGTTTGGGAATAATCAATGCATCCATGGAGAGATAATAATTTCACTAATTTAGGAAAAAACTTATAGGGTGATTTGAGAGAATCACACACAAACACCGAAACTCTAGCTCGACTGATCTCATAAAGAAGATGAAATAATTGTGTATCCAAAAAAATAGTAAGTCCAATGTGATATTGTAACATGTATAAGGAATTAGGTGGAGCTATAGTTCCACCATCACCAGAGTCCAAGATGATATAGTTCCATGTTTTCCAACTCTGTACTACTATTGTTCCTTGTTGGTGTTGATAGTTAGCCATGCTATACTGAGTTAGAATTTCAATAGTTCAAAAAAATTGGTCTGGGGAACTTCATCCCCTTGACCCCAAATTAGGAGTGCATTTACCCCTATGGCCCCAATGACCTCACCATAGTGGTTGAACCATGTGAGTTTCAACATAACGTATTTTATGGGATGCCAACATTTGGACCCACTTCATCCAAAGATCTTGCTACACTAGTCCAACTTCAGCATTTACTATAATCAATGTTAACCTTCACAACAGTCTTCCTCCTTCATACTCATCCCAAGCACACCCCTATTACGTATTGTCTCCATGAACACTCTCACAAAACTCATTCTTTTTTTTTCACTACCATGATTGATCATAATAAGTTCTAGCTATGAAATTTCATCACCTATTGTCTACCAATTGTGGACCTTCAACTCCTTCTCAGTGTGTATATTCATCACTGGAAGAAGATCCTATTATTTTGGTCTTTTATCAACCTATGGAATCATCTTCTCCCTTGAAAAATAATATTAAAACATCCAAAATTCTTGTCGATGATCTTATTGATTTCTCCAATTTTATCATGCAGAAGAAATTTATTTTTATATGTTCATGCATCCCCTATCTATCCCAAAGATGTTACATTTAGAAAAGGTGAACAATAGGAAAATAAGATATTATCCATGTGACATAAATAAATGGATTTATTGGTTAAGCATGTCACAAAGAATGATAATAATTTCAATGAATTATGGGACTCTTTATTTCTTATGTTCTCTAAAATAAAAAATATATCTCATATATCTGATCTTTTTAGGATCACTTTTTCATTAAATAGTTAAATAGGCTGGTAAGACCATATTACAATTATTTGGATTCTATTATTATTTAGATTAATTAATTTTTTCCCATTAAAAAAACTTCTAGATATTCCCATAATCAATGAGATCACTTATTATTATTCTCCCTAATAAATGGTCTAAAAACACATTTTTCTAAAAATCTTATTACAATATTGGTCATCCCCCACCACATTAAATTCATCATTGGTTCAGAGTCACCTTTTTCGTGCAATTAATACTCAACAAAAACTAATAAATGATCACTCTAACCATGACACTATGCTCTTTAATGGTTCCAATATGGGGTAGAGTCTATTTTGGAGACTGTGGTCATCCCAATGCCTATAAACATTGCATGCATTGGGGAAAATTTTATCACACAATTGATACCTATTGTCAAGATCATGGTCATTGAAATGGTTCTATAATTTCAGGAAATTATTATTCCACAAATGTATCTATACATGTGTAATATCCCCATCTAACCTTTTTCATATAGTTACTCTTTCTAATGATGGTTATTATACTCTCCAGTCTAAAAACGCCTCTACTACGTCAAACACCAACACTGATCATAGTGATACTTCAAAGGCTTGTATATCCCAATGGCCCACCTCATGTGTCCTTGAATTGGATGCCTCATAGAACATCACTTGGAATTTAGATATTATTTGATCTTATAATTCCACTTAAATTGGAGGTAATAATATTGTGGTTTATGCTAATACATTGCACATTACTAGTTATGGTAGTTTCCTAATTATATCTTGCATAATGTTATTCATTGTTGCCTTTTTTCAGTGATATCCCTTAAATTTACTATCAATTAGTAAACTAAAAATTGAATTACAGTTCCAAGTCATCTTCTCAAGTAATTTGGATGTCTTTCATGTGAATTTGACTACTCAGGTCCTTTTATTTCTTTTGACAGTGAGTCCTATCATTACACAAACCATAACTAGGTCACCTATGTTCCCTGGGAAATCCACCATGCATCCATTCCATTGCATTTGGTTAATTATGATATATGGGGACCCATTACTAGTCCATTTATGTGGGGTTATCAATATTTTTTACCTTAAATTATGTTTTTCACAAATGAATTAGGTTTGTTTGTTGAAAAATCACTATGATAGTTTTACCAAGCCTCGCTCCAATTATAAAGAAAAACAATAGATTTTTAAATAAAAATTAACTTTTTGAATTATAAAAATTGTTGTGAATATTTTTATAGTCCATTATAGCATTTTTGTATGACCATTGAATTATACATCATAATTTCTACCTCGATATTCCTCAAAAAATAGTGTTGTTATGAAGTAATAATCATCTATTAGAAGTTACTTGTGCACTATTATTTCATAAGTTTTGAATTTTTTTTAGGGATAAGTCATTCTAAAAAAAACTATATTATCAATATAATTCCAAAATCTATTATTTATGGGGTGATACCATTCCATTCTTTATTTCAAATAACATCACATAATTACCTACCCCTATCCATTTTTTACTATGTGTGTTATGTCTGTGAGATCCACGACTTGATTACTAAGTTTGATGTCCATGATCTAAACTTAATATTTCATGATTGTTCCTAAACTCATCATGTATATCAATTTTTCTTTCCAAAACATCATATTTATGTTTTCTTGATTGATTCTTCATTTTCTAAATCCTATACTTTTGCTGTTTCTGATTTGCCACCATCATTTGTTATTCTTGAATCCAAAATTATTTTACTATTCTCTCTATAGTCTATCAACACCATCTCTTACCTGTGATGTTATTGGATCAATATTTGTATAGGATTATAATTGTTGACCAAGAACACTAGACACCCCAGTGCTTGATGTTGTTACCACACCTGATGACTCACCGACTCCTGATCCTACATTATCAAATTTTCCTATTTCCCTTTTCAAATGTTAATTCTCATTTTAGTATTATCATGGATTATCTATAGCTAAATCATGAGTTATTAGATTTTTGGTAGCTCACTTGACACCGAACACTATTTTTGAGGGAAAATCTCATCTCGAATGGTTACTGGCTATGTGGGATAAACATGAAGATCTGTGAAGTACCCTTGGGGTTATCATTATATATAAAGTCACTTATACCAATTTTCATTGTGAATGTAATTATGGAAATGTAATGATATGAGTGTTACTATGTCTAACTGCACATTAATTGAATCTTAGAGGTGATTCCCAAATATAGGACATGAAGAAATGTGGATCTAGATAACCTTGAAAATTATCTACCCTTTAAAGCCTTTTGAAGGTTGATATATGGTTGAATGTATGAATTCAAATTCAACATAAGACTTGATTTTAATAATTAACCATATGTATTCTATCCCACCATGTAATTTTTTTTTAAATTTAAGTCTTTGAGATAATATATATTCATCCTTCAAACTAATATGCATAAGTCCCCATAAAATGACTTCATGAGTGCAAAACTCTAAAGTACCCAATGTAATGCATCGAGTGTGCGTAAAGCTTCAACACTTAGTGAAATATTCCGATATATTATGAATAAAAATAATGTATCTAGATAGTAACATAGAACTTCATCATAATTGTTTGTGATTATAATACTTTGAATATCCCAATATAATATTTGAGCACTTTGAAAAATTTGAAGTTTCTTATAGATGAAAAATTATGTTTCCATATTTTGAATCAGATGAAAAAGAAATTAATATTGACGTTGAAAGAACTTTTTGATTAGGTAATAAGAATCATAAAAACTAAAATTATTTTTGATTCATGAAAGAAGACTATGAGAACCCAATCTACATTCCTGGAAAGGGATGATCAAAGAGTTATGGTAAATAATGTTTTCAAAATATTTAAATTCTATGGAAATAAAATTTGATGATGTAGAGGATATGAATTCATAATTAGAAAATCATAAAACTTAATTTAAACATGATGCGAACATGTTATGAGTAATATCAAATGAGAATAACCACCACATGTATTATTTTATGATTATAATTAAATATTTTGGTTTTCAAGAATAATGAAGATTATAAACAATCGAACCTGAAACTATTTTTTATCTTTTGCATGTTTAGTTTGATTTGAGTTTTTTCAAGTGTCTTTGAGTGATTGATATGGAAGTATTATAATTTTCCCAAGTATTGAGAAGTAAGAAGAACTATTGTGTGTTTCCAAAAGTGAATACGAGTTCCACGTCACCGATATGATTTGTTATAGATATTCGTACATATGTGTAAATTGAAAATCATATTTGTATAGAGTTATTTTGAGAAGATTAAGTTTTTACTAGAGAAGAATAAAATGATATTTTATTTTGATGATTTTCAAAATAGATAATCATTTAATGAGGGGAATTTTTATAGTGTACTTGGTGTTGAAAATTTAGTTGTATGAAAAATCATTATAACATAATTAGGTATTTGAAAGTACTAATTTTCGGTTTCCATTGAAAAAATTTCATGGTATTCCTTTTATTGATATTTAAAATGAAATAAACCATTTATTGTATCTAATAGTTTACATGATAAGCTAAGGATATCGAGGATGGATATAGAAAAAGAAAAAGTATTCCCTTGTTCTTGTGTGTTCTATGAGAGAGCAGCCGAGGGTGTAAAGATATCTCTAAGAAGAATAAGAGGAGGATATACTACCTTGTTTAATGAAGAAGAAGAGGAACTTGATGATATTATGAAGATACATATCTATTATACATTGAAGTTGAGTTTGGGAGAAGTGTTATAATATAAAAAGTAGGTTTTTTAGAAGGACTATGAAGCTAAGTTGATTAGAGACCATGTTTTATATAGTATATATTGAATATATGACTGCATTTAAAGACTCTTTTGTTAGTTTAAGGAGATCTTTGTTGATGATGAAGAATCATATTGTGTAGACCTGCTGATATACTGGCCATGAATAACTTCAATTGAACAATTTCATATATACACTAGGACTCCATAGAAATATTTTGACGTAGGGAATGTCGGAAGATCTTTGTGTGACTCTGTGAAGAAATGTGAAAATATATAAATAAGAATAGAGTTATTTTATAAAAAAAATTCTAAGAGACACAAGTAGTTTTAGGTGTGAAAATCACTAAACACATTGTAATCGGTGACTTATTATAGTGGATAATCCATTATTGGGGTGAGTAATCCATCATAAAAAGGATTAAGTATTTTTACAAAAACTGTTAAAAATACCAGAGAACTTTTATCTAATTTACATGAATGTGCATGTTTAATGATTATTTATGGGAACTAAAATATATCCATATTCAATAACATACATTATGGGTTTAATTAATTTTGGGAAGAAAGAATCCAAGTAGAATATATAATTGATAAAAAGTAGTCAACACCTGATTCACCCCTAGGTATCTACACTAGCCTATTGGGAACAACACTATGGATTCCCACCATACAAGGGATCGTTTCCTTCTACATTTTGGTATGTAGGTGTTAAGTCATAAATGGATCTATATAATAAATTTCAATATCGATTTATCTCTTAATAACATTAAGTATCACCTTTTCCCCAAATTTATGCATAGACATATGGAGTTGATTAATTTAACACATAAAATTCAATGAAAAAATGATAGTAGTTCACCTACTTATCCATAATGGAGACTTATATCACTAGATTCTCCACTAATTGGATGATCAAAATGGGTTTCATTATAGTTTTCATGATGATGAATTTTATATAAATAAACCACCTAGGTTTGTTTCTCATGCAGATTCCTCCAAAGGTTTTTTCTTCATCGACAATTGTATTGACTCAAGAATTAACCCCATTCTTATTCCAACCTTTTTTTCACCGTTAGGATTATCTTTGGCATGTGTCAAAGATTAAAGGATTTTTTTATTTTCTATAATAAATATATATTAGTAATAATTCTTTTAGTGGTCTATGTGAATGAAATTTTTATTATGGGAAGTGATGGAGTTGGAATTTTTCAAACAAAGTTATTTATCAAAATTTTCCCACAATTGATTTGGGTTAACTATGATATTTATATGGGGTTTTAGTCTCCAAATGTAAAAATGTAATTTCTCTATCTTAGAAAAATTATGTTCTTGATTTATTATAGGAAAATTTCATGACTCAAGCTGACTCAATTGACTTATATTTGGAACCTAGAGAGAAGTCCCATCATATTCTTAGTGAAGTATTCAAAACCCCTGAAAGATATAAATGGCTTATTGGGATTCTTAATTACTTGATTATTACTCAACCTAATATTTATTGTGTGGTTAGAAAGGTGAGTTAGTTCATTTAGTCCCCAAATAAATGTAGTGGGAGGTTTTTCATCACATTGTTAGATTTTTGAAAAAAGATCCTAGCTTCGGCCTTTTATATTTTGATAATGGGTACACACAAATTAAAGAATTTTTTGACTTGGATTATACGGGATGTTTTGTTTTAATATTTCTACATTTGGACTTATAGTATTTATTATATGTAATTATATATCATGTTGAGTTAATATGTATACATTCATATTCTGATCATGTGCAGAGTCAAAATATTGTGTTGTCTCACATGTGACCAAATTAATTATTTTTAGCACAATATATACTACATTACATCTTGTATAATATCATGAAACCATAATATTTCTTATGTGACAATAAATATGCAATCCATATTTCCAAAAACATTATCTTCCCTGTGAGAATGAAGAATATTGTAGCTCATTATCACCTTTTTAGAGAGAATTATGAGGAGAGGATCACCTTTGGTATCATTTTCAGCTTTGGTTAACTTATAAATATTCTCATAAAAGTGGTTCCTAAAATGAATGTTACATTTTTGTGTAACATGTTGGGAATGATAAATATACATTTTCCATATTTAGAGGGAGTTTTATAACATTTTGGCATTTATGATAAGAGTCACAGTCAATGTTTCACCATTTAAATGAGTTGACTTTATTTATGTTCTCAATTTTATTTCATTTATAAATAAAGAATCCTCCAACTTATTATGAGGTATGGAATTTTACCATGATAAAACGCAACCAAATTTACCAAAATATGTCACACAACATTCTTCCACCCTCAATGATTGATTTTCTAATAATTTTTTTTAATTTCATTTTTCTTATAGAACATCATTATTTTTAGTTTTTTTGTTATTTTTATGAACTAGTTGAAATTTTAATTATTTTGACTATATAAATACACTTTATTGTATTTTATACTATTTTATAGTGATTTTTCATGAAATTATTAATCAAATATAAATTTGGGTTTACTTTTTTTATTTTTTGGAATAGTGGTTGATGAAATTACAAAAAGTAAAAAATGTTATTATAAAAATGGTGAATTCAAGATAATATATTTTCTATGGTAAATATTGTGAATTGATATGATTTTAAAATGCTCATGATTATGCAAGCTTACAATGGATTAATAATTGGTTTTGGTTGATATTTTTTGAAGAATGATTTTTTCTTTATCCTAATATAGTTTTAACACCATGTTGGATTATTATTTTTATATTATTTATTTGATCTTATAATGATCATTAGAAGTTGAAAACATCCAAAAAAAATGAAGATCAATCTTCAAGATATCAAAAATATAAATTATCTAAAAAAATAAGTTATCATAACACTTGGTATATGTGTGTTGTAGAAATAGTATCCATCTTCTTTGATTGAGTGTATTTGATGTACATAAATGAAGCGAAAAAAATTCCATGCACCACTGAGGGGGAATAATGGATGAAGGATACATGATCATATCAATAGAATTCCTAAAATCTTGAAGGGTTTCCAGTTACATATTAGTGAGATAAACAATTATTGGGAGGAATGTATGTTTTTATAGAAAAAATTGTAAGAAATTGATGATCGCATCACAATCCAACCACAATCAGCAGACCATACTCAATAAAAGAGATTGAATCCGGTATGCAGATGTAGCCTGATGCTTTTGAGAATGTTGTTAATCATATTAATTACAACCTTTTGAGTATATTTCCTTGGGCTCATTTCGAGGAATAAATGAAATGTTTTTATGACTCAAAATTTCATTCAAAACTAATGAAAACTGTTTAGTAGAGAGGAAAAGTCATTTCATTTTTGGTAACCTACTCTATATATTAAATTATATATATATATATATATATAAACACATGCATTGTATTTATGAAAATATATATTCATCATATCCATGTATTAAATTTACACTATATATATAATATATTATAATATATATATACTTAATGCATCATATGCATGTTCACATGCATCTTATGTATGTTCACATGAATCTTATGCATGTAAATTCTAGTTTACAAAGAAATATATCTCACATTAACTAAAATCCTGTATGGACTCAATGAAAAAATTCACAACCGTATGTGAATTCATCCAAAATCTTTTGGATACAGTGTCATAAAAATCTCTTCATTTTGAACAAACAGGTTTTCTAAACTTTTATCCTTATCTAAGGGAATAACTAAGTTAACCTATTAGCCTTATCAATACTGACCACAAATATGAAATAACTATTTAATATATTTAAGAAAAAATAGGCCTCTAGCAAAGCATCAGTGATACTCAAGGTACTAATGGATCTACTGTGATCTCCATCAAATAGACTCATATCTCTATAAAAATATTTCCACCACAATATGTATATTATATATTATATGTATATTTATATAATACATTTATCCATTACATGGTGTGACCTCTAGGCAAGGAAAATGTTAATCTAGTATAATCAACACACATTTTTAGGATTCCTAGAAATAATGATTAATCCAATGAATACATCACATGCCATTCATCTAATAGATGAGAACATCTCATGTATCACATACTAGTGTTTGAACACATCATATGTGATGCAAATAATCATGATCATTAATTTCCTTGGTCTAATTAAATTAATGGAAAAATGTATTCTCTTGTCCTATTAGTGGAAAAATTGTAGCTTGGTTATTATTCATTGGAATACATGATCAAAGGCATACCCAACCACCTTAATATTAAATTAGTTTTTTAAATTATTTAAGTGTGGTATAGAAATATTAATTTTATAATTCTATACATCTCTCTAACTCCATGTAAAAAGGATTGGTAACAAGCATACAACCCTATATACATTGATGACTATAAGAAATTCTATGAGATATACTTTGGCATGTAGACCCATTTAATAAGTCTCTACTTATTACCTCATGAATTTACTATTTTTGTCTCATATACAACTATTTTCAATGAGTATATGATTTTATTCACCTTAATCTTAACTAATCAGGATATCCCATACTACTTTTGGATGATCATTGATCATGGACTACTCAAAGTCCCACAATGAGGGGATATTATCATTTGACCATTCATGTAAAATAAATTTCATCACACATAAAGGATTGATAATTATCAATAGCCTTTTTTATAATAACATGATACATTTTACAACAATTACGGCGAATCTCTCTCATCTATTACACCCGTAGATTTAACATGACCCTCATGTCATTTATATAGAAATGATTTCATTATTAGATATACTAAATTCTGATATTTATCCACCCAAATAACATTTACATCTCCTCCTTTAATAATTAATAGTATGAGATGGTATTTACAAATTACTATTTGGTCCTTTGGTGAGACCAGGGTTCCTTCGGATGAGAAAAATTTCCATTGTTTCCAAAACATAGTTAAATTGATCCCTCAATTCTAGAAACAACTACACGTTAAGTGATTAAATCCATTATCCAAATAACTTCTATCATAGTATCTGATACAATGATGTATTAGAACATTGTCGTTTTTTCTTCCTTAATGACTTTTTTTTGAATTCATCAAACTAAAAGTTCTAAAATTTAGGAAAAACAAAAATCCATATTTATATCTCAGATATTATTTTTCAAATCAGAAAAAAGAATATATGTAACACAATATACAAAGTTCATCCTCTTCTATAAAGACCAAAAACATATCCTTAGTCCTCATGTACTTAATAATGTTCTTTACAAAAATCCAGCGACTCACCAATATTGGATTGGTGTCCACTAGTTATGGTCAACGCATAAGAGATATCTATTTGAGTATATAAGATGTCACACATGATAGATCTTATGGAGAAACATAAGTATTTTTATCCATCCTTTCTATGTATATAAGGATCCTGATTATTCATAAGATTTGTGTCATGAAACACTAAAAAAGTCCCCTTCATGATATTCTCCATGATAAACTACTTTATATCTTTGATAATATATAACTTTTTAATATTTTCCTAGAAAACTCATAGATATATATCTATAGATATTCATACCCAATATGTAGACTGATTCCCACATGTCATTCTTTGAGAAACCATTACCCATCTATAATTTTGAAGAATAAGGTTTCTAGATTCTATTTTGAATTAAAATTATGTCATTTATATACTATATCAGAAACATTACTATACTATCACTAACCCTCATATATATACAAGAATCATCTATGTTATTATAGAAAATAGAATCATTGAATGCATCATAAAATTAGATATTCCAACTCTAAGAAGTTCATTTAATCCCTAAATGGACCATTACAAATTTCACACCTTTGTTGTATCATTCAGCACTTAGAAACTTTCACATGTTATCATATACACATCCTTGACTAAATTAAAATTTAGGAAAGTTGTTTTTCTATCAATTTGATATATCTTATACTCATAATGAGTAATTATGGGTAGAAAAAAATGAATTTATTTTATCACGACAACATGTGATTTTTTTTGATGGTCAATACTATGAATATGTTTGTATCCCATTATCATCGGGCGTGATTTTATTGTTGAAACTCCACCATTCATGTTATTTTTCTTGTGGAGGACTCACTTCTATCCAATGGATCATACCTTTTTATGTAAATCCACCAATATCCAAACATGGTTAGTGTACATGGAGTCCATCTCATATTCTATGTTTTTTCTACCCATTTGTTGGAATAAAAAATCTCAATAGCCTCTTGGTAGGAAGTTATTTAATCTCTTATGATCATTACTTCAACATAATTTTCCTTGAGAAATCCATATCACTAATTCTACAAGTGAATCATACTTGACCTTCAAGGTTCATTTTTAACTTGAGATAGTTCTTCTTCCATATCCCTTTATGGAACTATCCTAAACATCACCTTTGGAGCACTTCCTATTTATTGGTATTAATCTTCTTGAAGTTTAAATTTCCTCCCACTGACTACTCAATCCTTGTTTTATCTCTTTAGGAAAACACCATATTGATCCACAAACAATTTTTTTCTAGTATAACTTTATTATTAATATTTTTTTGATTTTTTTATAAAGTAAAACCGATACCTCACAATGAGGCAAGGTGAAAAATTTATATATAAAAAAATCAATACCAAAAATAACTTGCACCGATGTGGGATATGAATATTAAAAATATCATACACTATAATACTCTTAACAATTACCTAATGAGAGTGTTGTATTTTTGTAGCCCAATTTGTTTTGAGTGATGTTGGGATGAATTCTATCAGCCCATACTGTAGTAGATCTAACTAGAAAACACCGATAAAAAACTATAGTAGTGCAGAAATTGGCACAACTAATTAAAATAGAGAGAGTGGTATTATAGTTCTACTGATTTCATGCCACTATATACTGTATTATCTCTGAATTGGGGGACCGTATCGCTAGAGAAGTGTAGAATTCCATCTATCGTTCACTGTAGCACAGTGGACTTACTTTGTGGTTTAAAGCACAATACATTATCTTCTTTATTATCTCATTTCGATCTAGGTTTTTCTATATGTGAGAAACTTTGAAAACAAACTTTATTTGTGCTCCCAAATTTCAGATTGAAGTGATTATGCATCTTCATGGATGTAGAGATTATTCTTGAACTATATAAATCACTTTTTTTATGTTCTAGTTCTTATCATTCTTGTTATTCTTCATATTCTTATTTTTTTATGATATTTTATTCGTCTACAATCCTATTAATTAGTTTGACTCCTTGTGTTTTTGTTATAACTGGGATATATATATTTTACATGCCTAGTTTGTTACAAAAAAATTAGACATGATGTCGAGGTACCCATCTTGTGAGAACATCAGAAATTTGATCCGACGTGTGAACATGGAAAATGTTCATATTCTTCTCTTAAAAGTTCTATCAAATGAAATGTAAATCAACTTAAATGTGCTTTTTCCAATCATGAATGATAGTATTAGTAGAAATCTTGAAAGCATATAGATTTTCACATAATAAATGTGTCGGCCTATTGAGTATATACCAAATCTCATCAATAATTTGCTGTGACCAAATAATATCTGTAGTCACATATGAACTATCATGATACCCCAACTCTACCCTTGATCGGGAGACAACCATCTGTTTCTGACTTCTCTATGTGGTAAAATTTCCTCCAAAAAATACTACAAAACCCGATGTAGATATCCTAGTAGAGTGGAATCCGCCAAAATCTATACTAAAAAATTCCTCAATATCTATATTACCATAATCATAATATAGAATAAATTAATATAGCTCCTTTTTTTACATATCTAACAATGTGATGAATAGCCACCCACTTCATTTTTATTGGAGATTCCATAATCTAACTCACTTTTCTAACCACATAAGCAATAATGGATCAAGTCATCAACAAGTAGTTATGCTTCCCAACAGGTCATTTATATATCTATCAGGTGATGAAAAAATATGGTTATCAGTATAAAGTGTATTTTATTTTGGTTAGAGGGTTGATTAAACTAAGTCAATAGGATTCATCCCAGTCATCTACAATAGATCACAAAAATAATTTGATATAATTTTTTTTACCACACCTAAAGACCTCAATTCCTAATAAATACCATTGTAGACCCAAATATATTTTTTGAAAATATAGATGAAAAAAATGCTTTATTTGACCAATGCTACAGTATAACTTCTAGTAGAAACAATTAAATCCACATATACCACATAAATAATGCATCCTATTGCATATTTATCAAAGAAAATTGGATAATCATTTATGATTTGGAACATGATAAAGCTATGCAGAATTGTGAAAAAACAACCAAATTTTGAATATGGAAAAAACATAAGTCCAAACATTAATCTACGAACATGGAAAACATTGGATTAATACCTCTTATAATCAAAACCAGGTTTTTGATCCATATGCATATATTAACTAATAAATCGATGATAAAAAGAATTTATATAATCCAACTGATGAAGTGTCAGTGAGGTGAGGCAACAAGAGAGATAAGTAGGTGAACCGAGGATATATTTTCCACTAGAGATAAGGTGTCAAAATAATCAAATCCACATGTAAGAGAATAACCTTTGGAAAATAAATCATTGAGTTTATTTAGAGATACATTTTCATTGATACATACTATATAGATCCATTTTCAACTGTACACCTATATACCCAAAAGAGGAGGGACACGATCCAATGTATGGTTGGTATTTAGAACCTATGTTTCAGCCTACATACCATGTAACCATATGGGATGAAATATGGCCTAATTAATGGTACACCCTGTTGAGTAAAAATACATTTTCACAATACCTCAAGAGGTGCCTATAGATAATCCCCCATAAGACTGGTAGGAGTGCGAGCCTTTGCAAAGAAAATGGAGAATTAAGAGAATGTGATTCGTCAAGTGAGGTAGAAACATCAGCTGGAAGGTGGTAGGTGTACTAGGTAATAAAGTATATACCTATCCAAATTTTGATATAAAAATTTCACTAGGATGAAATAGATTTGGTGGTGTATTGATAGAATATAGTAACTAAATTCAGAATCATGAATAGTAGTTTGTGGTGGGAATAGTGGAACAGAAAATACTAATGATCTGATAATGGAAACATAATCTGAGGTAACATAACAATGAAAACATGGATATATGAAGAATTATTCTTTATGGTTGTGGAAATTGTTAGGAAAGATGAATTTTTTATGACAGACATCAAACATGGCAATAGAGGGGAGAATATATCAGACATAACACACACAACTAAAAATTCATAGGGGTAGTGAATGGGAAGTGTTATTGGAAATAAATAATGGAAGGATGGATTCCCATGAAGAAAAGAGGAGGTAAGTCTATTATTATGATAGGTGGCTATGATAATCTAAATAACCCCAAAAATTATTGTAACATTATTCTAAAATAAAACTTCCTGAGAAACATCTAACAGATGGTTGTTCTATCATTTAGCCACACCACATTTTTGAGGTGTTTTCGAACAATAAGACTAATGTATAATGTCATGTTCAACAAAAAATTACTATAATTATCATAATAAATATTCTTTACCATTTTCATAATGATAGTAGTTAATTTTAAATGAAAAATAGGTTTAGATTGTAGGATAAAATGACTGAAACATGTAAATTATTTTAGAACGATTTTTCAAAAAATAAACCCAATTCATCCATGAAAATTTGTCATTGAATACAAAAAATATCAATAACCCAATTTAAATGGACTTGGACAAGGCCCCGAGATATCAGAATGAACCAAATGAAAAAGGTTAAATGCATATGGGATTGTTTGGGGAATATAGGTGACCCGGTTATGGTTTTAATAGGGATAGTACTCACATTCAAAATGATGAACAATACCCAACCTCATAATTTTTTTAAATAATGGGGGCAGGTGGATAACCAAGGAAATAATGAAGATGGAGGGAATGATAAAAGGTGGTAGGAAATAAAATATCTAGGGGAAAGTCAAGAACATAATCACCACCCTAAATATTCCCAATACCAAGAACCCAAGTCATCGAATGCTCATAAAATATAACTGAACTAGGTGAGAAGATGGAATTACACTATAAGTCAGCTGTGAGTTTAATAATATGTAATAAATTAAAGGGAAGGCTTGGAACAAAGGAAACCTAAAAAATATTCAATCCCAGAGTAATTGTATAACTCCCATAGAATAAAATATGCACCGTATGACCGTCGACTACATTAATATTACATCCAATCAATGTCGATCAATTGTACTGAAGAATATCTGCATCCCCTATGATTTTCTATGAGGCACCAAGGTCAAGAACCCATTTTGTATACTGTTGTGATAGAAAAACCATTTGTGTATCATTATGTGAAATATTAGTTCTGGATAATGACATTGATTGTATTTTGAAAATACACATTGAAATGGTGTTTAAGTTTAACAGTTGTTAGGGAATCTATGTTGAAATTTAATAGCTATAACATTTGGATATAAATTAGGTTATAGAAAAAATGACTAACATGGAAGGCGGTAGGGTGAGACTATGAATTTTGTGGTGTTTCATATTCATAATAGGAGAGTAAACACATAAGTATAAGTTATTCTGGAGAGTCATTACATTGGAGGTATTTCTATTGGGAGGGGTGGTGTTCAAAGGTGGTATTTCGCAGAATGTTGGGGGGGGGGGGGGTTGTTAAATAGGGAGGAAGGGGGACCGGTTGGAGGGATGGTTCATGAGGGGAGGATCTTGTAGGAGTCTAGCACACACGAGGGGTGGGGGGGTGGAGTATAGAGGGTAAAGGATTCATTTCATAGGGGTGCATGAGACCATCATGTAGGAGATCAATGAGGAAGGGGGGAAATCCAAGAGCAGTAGAGTGGTGCTAGTCTTTTATGATGGGGACAATGGATAGAGGATGGTCATGCGTGAGGGTGGAGAATCTTTCTATGGGATTTTAACCTTTTGGACACTGATAGAACCCAAGTAGGAAGGGTATTTTCATGAAAGGTGCACTGTGAGGGTGGAGGGTGGGGGAGGGCATTGCATTAGGGTGTAACATTTTTAGGAGGGAGGGATTACATAACATCCTTTGATACAATTTTTGAATATAAACCTTGTACATAACATGAAGGAAGGGTTATTAATTTATAGACTAGAAAGGTAATATAATATATAAACCACACAAATGCATGATATGAGTATTAAAAATATCTAATAGTCTACTACTATAAACAATTTCCTTGGGATAACCAACAAATAATAATTTTTCTAAATTTGAGACTATATTTTTAGAATCCAATTGTCTTACAAGTACTTCGAAACCACAAATCATTGAAAAATACCTAATTAGAAGCTTCCCAGCCCATATTTCATATGGTTATTTTATGATTGATTTTGATTGAATGCGATTAATTATAATTGTATCAGGTTATAGTGCATTTCCCCGTAATTAAATAGGAAGGTCACACTGACTCAACAACAATAGTTTCATGTTCAACAAGGTATAATTCCTCATTTAAAACACATCATTAAATTGTGATATTATATGAGGAGTGATTTATGAAACTACTCCATAGTCTCACAATTATCCGTGAACTTTCAGCTAATGTATTCTCTACTCCGATCTGATTAGAGAACCATTATACTCATTCTCAGTTGATTCATTATTTAATTCTGAAAATCTTTAACTTTTCAAGAGTTTCATACTTGTGTTTCATTAAAAAAACATATCTAAACCGAATACATTCTTTAGTAAAAGTAATGAAGAACATAAGACTACCACATTCTTGGGTACTCATTGGTCCATATACATCACTATGGATCCAATAGCTCACTATCCCTCTCACTTTTTCTCCCAAAAGGTATCTTAGAAATTTTTCCCAATAAACATGATTTTCATGTATCAGAAAATTTAAAATTGAATGAGACAAAAAATTCATCTTTATGGAGTCTTTGAACAAATATCTCATTTATATATCCAAGTAAATGATACAAAATATAGTTTGGTGGTCTCACCCAAATTTACCAATGTTTTTAGGGTTAAAGTAGTTTCCTGTAGTGTAGCTGGGGTTGTCAAATCTTCATATACCAAAGGAGACACCTAAAGACACATGCATTCTAAGAGGTATATTTATCAGTGAATTAGAAAACGTTGAGTTGATTTTATATGGTTGAAATTAGAACTAAGATACCTAGGTGAATTCCATTAATAATAATGGTTTCATCCTAGGATATTGAATATGGTTGATTAGAATAATTTCATTTTAAATTATTTCAATTTTATTTTCTCGAGAAGGATTATTTCAATTAAATAAAGATAACCTCTTCACATACTCATTTAAAACCTTCAAAAACACACTCTAATCACCTATACACTTGAAGTATCATTTTCATAAGCACTCCATGGTAAATAATCTTATTAGAACATGAATAGTGTTGTGATAAAATTCAACAAGTATGGGGAAGAAATAAAATCATTGAATGAAAAACACAAATAAAATGAATTATTAAAAATTTATAGAGTGAGAAATAATATTCAATATAGCCCCTTTATACGCCCTTGGATAAACCAATAATAGGTTTATCCTTAAATTTTTGTTATTTTACCAACGATAGTATGAAGTAGACTCATGAGGGTGTAATTGAAGAAGAAAATGAGGAAATAATGATCACTCTATCATTGTGTGAAGAATTTCACACCAATTGGTGTGAATAAGTTCACAACATAAACAAATAATATCAATGTGATCTGAAAATGAATAGAATAAGTGGGAGTACATAACTTTTATTATATAAACTAATGTTATTTTAACCACTGACATGGGAATTAAATGTTATTACAACAAAAAAATGGCAAAAAAACATTAAAATGAAAACACACATAAAATCTTCACAAAAAACAAAATCACCACTACCTTAAATTAAAATTTTGGGAACATTGGTTCGGGCCCCAATAGTAAAAATCACCCCAATTAATTATGGTAGGAATTAGGGGTGGAATATTAAATGATTGGGGACTTTTCCACACATGACAAAAAAAAATCATATACAACTTACATCCACCCAATAGGCGTGCCAAAACGAGCTTCTAGATGGCCTAATTTGTAACAAATGAAACTTTTCCAATGAAATTTTTCTTCCTATAATTATTTCATAAAACACACGAATCACATTTATATCCAAATAAAAACATTGTTTTCAAAAATAATGAAGAAAATAAATGAATTTTAAAAATTAAGGAACCTATACTGATGGAATAGTAACCCGACTGAGGGAATAGTAATACGATCATTAGTAATTTTAATCCAACCAATAGAATAGTAACATCAACTATGAAATTATAGATAAAATTTAATTATATTATAAATGAAAATATGATATATTTATATCATGGTATAAATAAATAAATGTTTTAAAAATGATAAATTATTTGTTTTTTTTGTAAAAAATATATGTTAATTAACAATTTTATAATTAATATAATGAATAAAAAAAATTTAATTTCATAAAATAGATTCATTAATGGATATTATTTTTTATTAAAATTATAAAATAATATTTGTGAGACCTTAATTAATTTTTCAAAGGGTCCAAAAATGAATTATAATATTAAAATACACATATTTCTAATAATTGATGATTTTATATAAAAATTAAATTTATCCTATTTATAAAAGTTTCTAATAAAATGGATTCCTTTTTTTAAATCTATATATCATACAAATAATAGGGTTAGTTTTTTGTATTTTTCTAAAATAGTTGAATTTTTGTGGAATAGGGAAGTACAAAAATTTATGATATATGCTATATACATGGATTCTTGAGTCATGGATGATGTACATTTGATGAATGAACCAATATCATGATAACACCTTATCTATTTCCTCTATTCATTAATGTAAATTAGAACTATTGATAGTTTTGATCCAAAATAATAAACAAATAAATAAAATAATCATAAAACTCCTCTCTCCCCTGTAAATACCACCCTCACCACTTATTCTACTAACACATTATATGCCTTGTACCATGTATCAATTCTACTCAATTTCATCACAAAGCCTATTCCCCACATATATGAAATTCCAATCTAAAAAAAAGACCAAATCTTAGTGCCTTAAAGAGGTTCTCAAGGAGACACCATTCATATAATTCCCCAGCCTTAAACCTTACTTAATCTTGAGTTATTACAAGATTACACATTGAGGATCTTTTCAGGTTTAGGGTTTTAGAGAATTAGATCATAAGACTTTCATTACATTTCACATTTAAACAAAGTGGTTACATAAAAGATAGTATTCATTTTTCCCATCAACGGAAACATATTTAAAATAAAACATGGATTCTTTCTTAACACTTCCTTGACACTATCATCATATTTGTACCCTTCCCTTGACCTGTGAAAAAAATTTCAAAAACTTGTGATGAGCATAAAAAGCTCAGTAAGGGATATAAAAATATGGAAAGGAAACATGAGTACATGTATACATAAGAATAAAATCATACATTACCCATAAAACATAAGAACATTAACATACATCATAAAATTATGAATAAATCATAGAAATCATAAGACATAAAGGTAATTTGAGGCATTCATAACATTCTTACGTAGGGAGTAACCCTCTTGGTTACGTTTGGAATACCCATCATAGTATATTCCCTAAATCTCTTCGGAGAAACCTTAACGTTTAACTCCTTTGCATTAACCAATGCATTGGAGAGCTATATCGGGCTCACCTGCCCTTAGTTTATCACAGAACCACCCGTCTTCATAATAATGCCCATGAACCACAACATAATCGTATCACATAAAACATTCATAAAGGAAACATAACATTTCCACCTTTCAATCACAGGATATAAACACAACACATTGATATAAAAACATTATGAAAACCATTTTCAATACCAAAATAAAAGAAAAGTAAAACATGGTATTTATTTTTCTTTTAAAAAGAAGGTATGGATTGTAGAGGAAGCCGAAACACAAATAATGGTCATGGCGGCGGAGAAGTCATTGTTGCCGCATATGTAAGACAAAAACATTCCCTTTTATCGTTTAGTAAAATGCATTGTATAAAAATTATTCCTTTTTGATAAACATAAAAGACGAAGGGTTTTATACACCGTATAAAAGAAGGTTGTGTATAAAACAAAATATGCCTTAATGAAAGGAGATTGAGACAAAGTCCCATACAAAGACGGTATCCTTGGATTAAGGATAAATCAATTACATAATTATGTGTGACAAACTAATACACCAAATATAAGTGGATATTAAGTGTAAAACAATCCTAGGTTATTCACACATATTCATAGAATGACATATTCAAGGAGTATAAGTTTATCCCAAAGAATAAAAATTGGGTTAATAAGTTCCCTTGCAAAAATTTGACAGCCTAACGAAGTCACTTCAAAATTCAGAAAAAGAATTGATGAGAGATAAAAAGGGTATCTCATCACATGGAAATAAAATTTAAATCACTAAGGATATATAAGAATATATCCCAACATAATTTTATGTGAATTAAAAGACATAATAAAAGAAGTCTTTTAAAAAGAGGAGGGTGAAAGGTTCCCTTACCAACTTGCGTAACATTCGAAATGTACACCCCATTGAAGAAGGGTCATACAATGAATATTTAAATACCCATAAATGAAATTATATTACACAAAGAGTATAATAATTGAAATTACATACACCAATAAAAGGAAATGAAGGAAAATGTAGCATAAATCTCATAGGACTAAAAGTGAGATGAAAAATCCCTTACGAAATCTCGGCAGCCTAACGACACCACTTAAAACTTCCAAAAATGGATTGATGATATCAAATATGTTCTCTCATAATATTACAATAAAATTTAAAGCAAGAGTAATATAAAATAACATCCCCCATCATAACAAATAGGTGCTTAAAAGAAGTGACATAAAGGAGAGTACTTAAAAATAAAGAGAGAGGTTAGATCTCTTACGAAGATTCGGCAGCCTAACAACGCCACTCAAAACTTTCAAAATGGATTGATGAGAGAAAATATGGTCTATCATCATATGAACATAAAAATTACAGTAAGAGTAATATAAAAGAACATCCCAATCACAAGAAATATGAGCTTAAAAGGAATGACATAAAAGAGTGTACTTAAAAAGAAAGAGAGGAGTAGGATCCCTTACCTCTGGTCCGACTTGACTCGATCATTCTTTAACGTCCTGAATAATAAACTTGAGTTAATTTATACATGCTTAAGAACATTTTTCAAGTTCATTATTCATTTTATATCACCTATTGCCATGTTATAAACATTATGTAATCATTTAAGTTAATAATGTTTGTTTTGTCGATATTTGGTTCTTAAGTCAAAAGTGGACATCTTACAATTACGTGTTGTTCGTGTGGTCAAAGGTTAATTATATACAGAATGATATTAATGATTTTTATATCATATATATCATATATATCCAAAATATTCATGTATTTATAATATTAAATAATCATTTAGAGTTAAGAAATGAAATGCACCGTTCAAGGAGACGGTAAGCCGTACGTACGCATGAACAGTACTTTCATTTCTATGTCATATTAATGGAATTAAAACTAAGTGAGAGGTATGTATATCTTAATTATAGAATTATATTCATCATTTATTTGTTTCATAAATCATATATAATAACTTTAAATACATCCTTTATACATCCCACATATGGCATTAACGAATCAAATCACTTTGAGGGGGTGGTAGTCCGCACATCCTTAAATGAAGATATTGCGTTTACCTATAATGGAAACAATAAAGATATGCCCAAAATGAAAAATACAGAAGCTTAAGGAAAACATAAAAATATTATATATCACATATAAATATATTGATATCTTAATGGCCAGCTTTGAAGGTGTTATATGAGGGTTGAACAATCATCGTTTCGTGAGGCAGAAATTCGCCATCAAAGGAAACAGTATGTTCTTTAACCGTTAGATGTAGGTGTGTGTAAGTGTAACTCTAATACTTCTTATAAAAACATCCTATTATATTGAATATACTGGAGTTGTTACAAAAGAAATGAATAAAATGAGTTTAGGGGGTTGGAGAAGCAAAATAAAACAAAAGGACTCAAGTGAAGACATTACCTTAAAATAGGGTAACTCCCTTTGGTTTGAGCTCAAAGGATTCCTTGGGAAGACTTATGCCCGAAGTCAGGCTTCAAGGAGTAATAGAGGGATGTGGAGAGACAAAATGGGCAGGGTTTGGTCGATCCAAAGGCTTTGGAAGTGTGGGTAAAGAGGTAGAGGTGGGGGCCTTTTATAAGACGAGGGGAAGGGCACTCTTGGAAAGTAAAGAAATGTTACTTTTTTTAGAATGAGTTTAGTATTTTAATGGTCACACATTGATGTGTTTCTTGGATTAGGTGATAAGGGTTCTAAATACACCCATCCAATAGGTTTTGGACATGTGTAGGTCTTAGATGTTACATTATCTTTCCATTTTATTTAAATCGTTAAATAATGAGATCATCGTTGTATCATCATGATGTCATATATAATTTAATATATTTAATGTCTAAAAATTATAAAAAATATCATGATGTAGGAAATCGTTTTATATTTATAATTAATATTTATAGTCAAAAATATGACTTGTATAACCCCATGTAAAAATTGTTTTAGTAAAACATGTCATGTTTGTGTCATTTTTACATTAACATTAAATAAAAAGGTATTTGTGTCATTTTCCAACCAAAGTGGCTCCATGGGGTCCCCAAGTTGACCCATGGATTTTCTTGGTCGTCCATGACTCATCCAATGAAGGTAGGACATGTTTTTAGGTCATTTCATATTATTAAAACATTATTTTTACCTTAATCTACACTAATTACCTCCAATCGCGATTAAAAACATAATAAGTTACTATTCAACAAAAAATTATTTTAATCCCATTGAACCACATTTTAATTCTTAATGACAACCATGTATGTCGGATTTTTGAAATTCAAAACACAAAGATGGAAAAATTTCATTTAAACGGAAAATCAGTTTTTATAAGTACCACTTAGTGGTTTCACTATTCATCAAAAATTGAAGCCTTTCAGAAAATTACCAAAAATTCACCCGAAGCTATATTTGATATTCCAAATTCAAAAATGATGTTTATTTTACAAAATTAAAAACATATAAGTTTAATCAATTAATTTAATAACTAATTCCTTCGGTCAAAACAAATAGTGTGTTTTTATGAAACAATATATATCAAAAGATTGACAGTAGTTTAAGACAAATTTCAATGTGAAATTAATTCCAATGACCACTATTTGATTAAATGGTAAAAAATATATTATAATTTCACTTTAAAAATAATTCAAAATATAATCTAATCATATTAATAAATTAGATTAAAAAGTGGTTTTGAATTAAAATACAACATTCTTCACTATTCATTAAAAATTGAACTTTTTCAGAAAAATACCAAAAATCTACACAAAGTAAATTTTGATGTCCAGATTGAAAATAAGAATTTTATTTAGTTAAATTTAACAAATAAAATTGTCAAAATGTGGATTTAAAAGAGGTTCACCATTAAAAGGTGGTTAATCGACCTTTTAATGAATATTAGAATGTTTACCCTTAAAATTGGATTCATTCGCATTTTTAATCCACTAACATTTATTGTAAAAAGTAAAAATATTTTCCAAAAATATATAATCATTTTGTAGTTAGTTCAATTCATTCCCGCCATCACAACATCTAGGCGTTAACTACCATTTAAAATAATATTATTTTATTATTAGAGTGCAACGTAAGATTCCCAAGAAACTCGGTGTTGCATATTGGGTATGCCATCAAGCATAGAATACCCTTTAAAGTAATATTTATATTTTATTCACAAATATGGATAAATATAAAAATGTCATATTCTTTATTTAACTGGGGTGTTACAATTCAAGAGGTAATAACTCCAATATCATATATATACTATAATATTATTTTATTAATGGAATACCCCTCCTAAAATCTATTCTCTACTTAATTCTAAAAAAATTAAAACATCGTTCGTGATGTTATGATTCACCGGCTTCATGGATGATGAGTTTTAATTTTCCATTACCACTTTCCAGACTTGTCATAAAACCATTATTGTGGTTAAATCATATTTTAATATAAATATTCTAACTTTTTTAATTATCTTTAACTAATTATTAAACATAATATTTAATAAAATGTAATTATATTACGATGGATGGAAATCAGCCAAAATAATATAAATAATTATCATTAATGTTTTATCAAATTAATAATCGTCATTTCATAAAAAAAAATTAATATGAGACCATTTAAATTATATAATTTCATTAATAATATATAATTTCACCTCTATATAATTATTATCATTCTACAAAAGCATCGATAATTATATACAAATAAGCTGACCATGAAACCATCAAAACAAACGCCCCAAAAAATGAAATTAAACACTATAACTCATCAAAATGACCATAAATTAACTTAATAAATTTATAATTAATAATATAAATGTAAAATATTTTTTTAATAATGTAATTAATGAATATAATTTGATTATTTATAATATTTAGTGCAAGTGGAGAATGCATTTAGACATAAGGTAAGGGGATTCTCAAACCCAACTCCCTTTCATTGGGTTATCCATCCTTCAAGCCAAATTTCAGTGTGGATATTCCATTAATATTCCATAAATATAATTTTATTATTCTTAAAATATTATTTTTAGGTATATACATGTATCCAAATATGATTTTATGACAAAAATAATGATTTTCCAATAAAACTCTTCTTTCTAGAATATATCTTGACTTCTCTAGAGTTATTTATTCTTTTCCCAAAAGTGATGATTTATATATAAAATATATTTTCCCTTTTTATTTTATGATCCCCATGTTTATTCATGAAATCATTTTAGATGAAATATTTATGAAACCCATTCCTTTTGATGTGTTATTTCATGACTATGATTGTAATAAGTTCATTGTGGCATGAATGATTATGTAAATATTATGTTGTGATTGGTGGGACTGAAATTATATATTGTTCCAATGCATTTGTTAATGTGATGTTTCTCATGAGATAATGTTTAATATGTTTAAAAATTATGACAATTTTTTTCACAATGATGATGTTATGATTATGCACATTTGTTATGTGTGAAAATGAAGCTAGCATTGTTCACAACTATGTGTGGTATTTGACCACTAAGTCATGATGTTTCATTTTTATGTATTTGAACATTCCATGACTTTATCTAATTCTTCATGTCATGATTATTATGATGATCCTATGATTAAGTTATGATGATTATGATTATGATCACCCATGTTATATTTCTTCATGTCCTTATTCATCATTGTACTTGGATTTTATCTCACTGATTTCATTGATGTATATCATCATGTGACTATATGTTCTAAGGAAAACATGATATTTATATGGGTAAAGTGGATGATTTTAAATAATTTTATAAATTTTATTATGTTCATGTTGTGTATGGACAAATCTTCCCAATATAATAAATATTTTGATCCTAAATTTGAATCAATTTATTTGTTGTTTATTATAAACTTTTTAATAGTTATGTAAGAAAATTAGAATCACTATAGTTTTTATTATAGAACATATTATTTAACATGGGAATTAAGATTTGATAACATTAGTGAAAAACTTTAGGATAAGACTAAGTAAATTTAGTCATCTAAGAATCCTTGTTTTATAAAAAAAATTATACATATGGATGCCAAAATATATTCCTTTAGAGTAAATTTTACAAAAGAATAAATTTTTTATTCATGATTTGTTGGATTTTCATTTTTTTGAATCCTTTTTTATTTTAGAAAATGGTGGAAACATGGAGAATATCGGCTAACAATTCATGTGAGGGACAATGCAACTATTTTATGAATTAAATCCCCAATTCCATGGGAGGTGGAGTTAAAAAATTCATTCTGATGATTACCTAGATATCATAGGATATCAATATTAAAATTAACTAGGTGTAATTCCTTCCTTCACTCAAGAAGAAGTAACTTTCCATGGAGTCCAATATTAAAAAACAACCAATAACATTTAGTGGATCTTCTAATCCACTTATTTTTCAACAATTGGTTAACTCAATGGAGAAGATATTTTATGTGATCTACTTTTCTAAGAAGAAGTAAGTGATTCAACCAATTTTTTGTTTAGATGGATAAGCAGATCAATTATAAGAATTGATAAAGAACACCAAACCCATGTATTAAATAGAATTGATTTAGTTGGAGTACTTTAATAAAATATTTCTTTACAAGTATTTCTCTCAAACTCTTTATAAAGAGAAAGAGAGAGAATTCATTGAGATAAATCAAATGGAAGGTGTATCTATCATGGAATATGAAGAAAACATCAGAAGGTCTAATTTTCAAAAATTATAGAAAAATAGATTGATTTTTAATGGTTTTAAACCACACCATTTAAAGGAACTAGCTATTAGAGACTTTGGGTGTTTTGAAGAAGTGGATTGATGCGATCTCAAAGATGAGAAGGATTTCAGATAATGGTAACATGGTTATGAAGATAATACTATAAGAATTAATTTCCATGCTGGTGGGTCAACAGAAAAAGGATGAAAGGGGATCCAACCACCCATGTGTCCAAAATGTGGGAAGAAGAGTTATGGTAATTGCCTCAAGGGGATAGGGAAATGATTAAAGTGTGGGAGTGAAGACCATGATCATGATGAATTTGAAGAGAAATAAATTAGATTAAAAAATGATAGATGATAGGAGTGAACCTCCTAATGTACCAACTGTGGTTCATTGATTCAACGTAGAGATAAAGGGCACCATGCAAGCCAATACACAAAACCTTGAGTCCTTGAGTCTAATCACCATCAGTAGCCACAAAAGACAAAAGAGAATGGGAAAACTTATTACACCCCTAATATGAATATGGAGTATGAAAATGAATACGCACAAGGTACACTTCATATTCACTCAATAATGGAAAAAGAATTATCTGATTTCAGTTCTACACATTCCGTTATATCCTAACAGTTTTCTAGAATAATTGAATCAACACCCCGATACTTTTAGGTAGAGATATCTATAAAATAATATACCGGTGTAATCATTGAAACCCATATCATGGAATATTCTACTGTTGATTTATGTGGGTATATTATTCCAAAGAATCCCATATTATTTATGTTTTCGGAATTCAATTCTCTACTCGGCATGGATTGACTATTGTTATATAGATATTATATCAACTTTTAGGAAAATGAAATATCTTTTTATATCCCAAACCATCCAACAATACTCTAAAATTTAAAGGAACACCATGAATATCCTTTGGAAAATCCACTAATGGTGTCTTTATTAATACCCTATGGTGAAGTATATCTGGCCCAAAAGGATGAATCAAAGGAAATCATTGAACTTGAAGAAATTACCGTTGTCAGGGAAACACTAATGTATTTACCGGTGAGTGACAAAAGCTCCCCCTGATCATGGGGTAGAGTTATCAACAGAAATTATACCTGAATCCACCCATATCTCAAAATTTCCCTATAGAATGGCCTCTATCGAACTAGTGGAGTTAACAAAGAAACATCAATAATAATGAGACAAATGGTTCATAATCCCAAGTGAATGAATTTGGGATGCACCCATGCTCTTTTTGATGAAAAGGAAGGATCAATGTGGCTGTGTATTGATTACTAGAAGATAAATATGATCCCTATAAAGAGAAAGTATCATCTTCAAAGGATTTATTAATTTTTCGATCCGATAGAAGGATCTATATACTTATCAAATGTGGATATTCAATATAGATATCATCAACTAAAGGTGAGTAAGGAATATATTCAAAAGGATGATTCCATACTAGTTATGAACACCAAGAGTTTCTAGTGATGCCCTTAGGACATACTAATTCCCTTGAAATATTTATGGATGTGATGAATAGAGTCTTTAGAGAATACCTTGACAAATTTGATGTATTTTTTATTGAAAATATTCTCGTTTACTCCAAGATCAAGGAGGATCATGATGAAAATATAAAGATTGTGATGAAAGTATTAATGAAGGGGAAATTGTATTCTATGTTTAGAAAGTGTGAATTATGGATTTGGAAGGTTATATTCTTGGGAAATTTTGTCACATTGGAGGTAATTTCTATGGATCATCCAAAAACAAAGGAAATCAAAGAAAGGAACAGACCCACTAGTGTCATATAAATCTTTGGATTTCCTTGATTAGTAGTGTACTACTAATATTTTTTTAGAAATTTCTCATGACTATCTATCCCTATAACTAAGTTAACATGAAAAAGTTATAGTATGTTTGGAATAAAATAATGCAAGGAAAGAGTCAAAGAGATTAAGAAGAGGCTAATAAATAAACCTTTACTAACACAACCAACATTTTTAGAAGGTTTTTTGATATAAAATGATAATTCAAAGAAATTATTGGGTTTTGTACTCATGCAGAATGATAAAGTGATACCCTATGCCTCATGGAAGTTGATGATCCATGATCCGAACTATCTGACGCCTGATCTGGCACTAGAATTTGATATCTTTTCCTTGAAAATTTGGTGGCACTACATATTTGGTGAGAAGTGTAAAATATATACTGATCGTAAGAATCTAAGGTATATATTCACATAAAAGGCTATCAAAACATATCAATGGAGATGGATAAACTAATCAAGGACAACAATTTCCCTATACATTATCATTCAAGAAAAGAAAAACATGGTAGATGATTCTCTTATGGGAAAATAACCTAGTACACTATCCGAGATGTGGATTGAAAAAGAACCCATCTTCCGGGATATAAAATGTATGGATTTGGAAATCATAACAGTATGGAATACATCCTACCTTTCCCAAATGATTACCAAGCCTTCTATCAAAAAGAAGGCCAAGGAGGCATAAATGGATGATGTAGTGCTACAAAGGATGGTGAAAGATGTAAAGGATGAGAATATACAAGAGTTCTATATCTATGATGATGGTGTGACTCGATTTGGAACAAGGATTTGTGTGCCTTCACCACCTATGATAAACAAGTTTCTATTGTATAATTCACATAGATCATATTTCTCTATCCATCCTTGAAGTACCAAGATGAACTGTGATATTTAAGAACACTTTTACTATGACAACATGAAGAAGGATATGATGGAGTATATCTCAAGGAGTTTAGTATCAGTAAGTTAAAGTATAAAGACAAAAGTTAAAAGGGATGATACAACCATTTACTATACCCACGTGGAAATTGGAGAACATCACTATGTATTTTTTAAATAGTCTCCTGAAGACCTCCAATGGAAGAATTGAAATATGGGTTACGGTGGATCGAATCAGCAAGATTACCAACTTTACTGTTATTTGGGAAGATTTATTAGATGAATAATTTTCCATGATGTCTGTGAAGAAGTGGTGAGGCTGTATTAGGTACCAATTTTGATCATATCTGATCATGATCCAGGGTTCACATCTAAATTCTAGATATTTCATCAACATGATTTCCATACTGAATTGAATTTCATGATGACCTATCACCCCCAAAATGTTGGCCAATTTGGAAGGACTATTATGAAACTCGAGGAGTTTATAAGATCATTCTCAATGATACTCAAAGGAGGATGGGATACGCATCTCCCATTGGTTGAGTTCTCATAAAATAACAACTTCCACTTGAGTATTCATATGGATCCATATGAATCTCTGTATGCGTAGTGATTTAGAACTCTAACTTGTTAGGATGAAGTTGGTGAATGAAAGCTACTTGGAGGTGAACTTGTGCAAGAGATGGCCTAGAAGGATCAAACAATCCAATAATAGGTAAAATATTTTTATATTTAGAAGAATATCTATTCTGGAAACCATCAAAGGGATTAAAAGTTTGATGTCGGAGACATATTTTTCCTCTGAATATCACCATGGAAGAGAGTCCTGCAGTTTGGAATGAAATGAAAGCATTTTCCTACGTACATTGGACCCTTGGAGACCATTGATTGCATAGGAATAGTGGCCAATAATATTTCACTTACACCAACCATGTCTCAAGTGCATGATGTATTCCATGTATCCCTTTTTAGGAAATATATACTAGAACTATCACATGTACTGAACTCAGAGGTGCTATAGCTGGAAGATGATCTCTCTTATGAGGAGTAGCCAGTAAAGATTTTGAACTATAGAGACAAGGTTATATGAACCAAGACCACCCACATGGTTGAGATAATATGGAGAAACCACAAGTATGAAGATTCGATAACGGAACCAGATGAATTGATGAAGGAGAAGTACCCTCACCCACTTTCACCTTAGTATGTAAAAAGCATTCGTGGATAAAATTTCAAAACGGGGGAAGAATGTAATGACACAAAAAATTATAAATGGAACTTTCATTCTTATAATTTTTTCTAAATACACATGAATCACAAATATACCTAATAAAAACATTATTATAATAAATGGAAAATAAAATACATGATTTTTATAGAAATTAAGGAACCCATACCGATGAAATTGTAACCCAATTCTAGGAATAGTAATATGATCATCAGGAATAATAATCTGACCATTAGAATAGTATCCTAACCTATGGAATTATAAATAAAATGTAGGTATCTTATAAATAAAAATTTGATATATTTTTATCATGGTAAAATTAAATAAATTCTTTAAAAACATTAAATTAAGTGTTGGTATTTTTTAAAATAAAAAATGTTTATTCACTATTTCATAACTAATATAATGATTTAAAAGAAAATTTATTTTCATAAAATAGGATTATAAATTGATATTATTTTTTTATTATAATTATAATATAATTTTATCATACCATAATTAATTTTTCAAAGGGTCAAATAATCGATTATAATATTAAATTCAATATTTTTGTAATAAATTATACTTTTATAGGAAATTTAAATTTCTCATATTTAGAAAATTATTTTTATAAAATGGATTCAATTTATTAAATATAAAAATCAAAAAATGGTTATGGTCAATTTTTTGGGACTTTCTAAAATAGTTGAATTTTTGGTGAATAGTGAAATACAGAAATTTATGATATAATCTAAATACAAGAATCTATGAGTTATGGATGATGTATAGATTCTATAAGAACAATTATCTCGAACAATCCTTCCCTAGTTATTGAATTCAGTCTAGGTATTTGACACAATTTGTAACACCCCAAGTTATTAAAAATATATTGGAAGTCATGAAACATTGTTTTAAGTAGATATTTATAACTAGAATTTAAACATATTTTTTCCACATCTATGTTTTGAATTTCCTAAAATAGTCATCTACAATTGTGACCAATAAGTTATTTAGAGTCTGATAGGACCAACTAGTTTTTTGGGGAAAATTAACATACCCTTATGAATAATAATATGAATATTAATATAACCCAAATAGATATTAAATTTTATTATTATTTTATTTTCTTAAGGCTTTAAGATAATGTCTGCATGATTAATTTTTCAACGTGTTAAAAAATGAGTTATAGATTTAAAATTGTTATTTTTGGATAAATTATGATTTTATTTAAAAAATAAATTAAAAAAATATAAATCTATTTTCAAGAAATGGAGTTTTTTTTCAGTTATACATGATGAAAAATGGTTAGGGTGAATTTTTGGGATTAGTTTTGAAAATTCTGATTTTTTTTATGAATAGTGAAATACGGTAAAATATCATATATTCAAATTATCAGTTAAATAAACTATTTATGACATCATAAGTGATGTAAGACCACTTTTTTCGAACTCATATACCATTATTACTATTTTGGGTCACCTTAATTAAGACTATTCATAGTCTTTAACAAAAATATTATAATAATGATTAAAATAATGAAAAATACATCCTCTCCACCGCTATAAATACCACCCTCATTTCCCTCTTCCTATCACACCTCTCAAGCCATGATACATACCAATTTTCTTCCAAATACTCTTCCCAAGGCTCTTCCCCACATCCAAGACCTGATGGTATCACTAAAAGGTCAAATACAAGGGCCTTAAGAACTATCTCAAGGAGAATTGAACAATATCAAAATATCCTCTTTTGTTTTCTTTATTTTCTTTTCATTTTATTTTCTATTCTTATTTTATCTCCACCACTTCTTTTAAAATAGTAATTAATTATCCAATATCTAAAATATTCAGCATTGAATAATTTTTATGTAAGACTCACCATTAAAAATCTTCTCCTCTCCAACTTATTCATGAAATTAAAACACCGTTCGTGATGTGTCGCTTTACCGACATCATGGGCGATGTGATTTTAATTTCTTTTATTCCCCTCAATAATGGTCATGAAACCATTTTTATGGTTGAACTAAATTATAATTTATGTATTATATCTTATAAATATTTCTGGAATCAATTTTGACACATGTAATTAATTTATGAAACAAAATGAGTTCCTTACGATCCAGAATCCGCAAAATGACCTAAATAAATATCAATAACGTTCTAACATATGAATCATTATCATGTAATAAATAAAGATGATTAATGAAATAATTTGTGGTACTTTAAATATGAAAATATAATTTCATTACAATTATATAGATTCTCTTCCAATCAATAATAATATCCATCAAGAACCGAGCATTGAAATCATATAAAGAACGCACCCAAAACAATACAAGGAACAAAATACTAAGAATTAAAGTGTAAAATGATGTAATTAAATGATCATATAAGGTGTTAAAAAGATAAATACGTTTATTCATTTTATTAATAAAACATTTTTTACCGTTAAACATGAGGTTTAAATGATTTTGAAGTAAAAAACACAAGATAAGGGAATTCAGAACCTGATTTCCATTCTTTGGGTTAACATTCTACTTTATTATTAAAGTGGAATTAAGATTTATTGTTTGAAGAATTTTGACTCTGTAATGTTTACTTATGTGTATTAATAGTGTATATACATGTTTCATCCAATATATTAAGTATCACTTCAATTTCATGATATTTGTAATGATGTTTTCTTTTAAAAGCTTCTTTTAAAATTATGTTTTACAAAATTTAAAAGAAATCGTTTTATGAAATTATTCATGTTATATGATTTTGTTCTGGTTAATGGGAATTTTTAATGACAAAGGGTTATACCTTTATCTCCCTCCAATGAATTGGTTATGTGTATGTTGGAGGTCGACCATATGGTTACTCCAAGTGTAACTATGACGGTTACACAAATGTTAAGGTAGCTTTTAGGGTTACAAATTATAAGGTATCTGAGTGGGTTACAAGATTATGTAAGAAATTCCCCAAGATACCTTTATGGTTCTACATATGTTCTATATGTTTTGTATAAATATCATGGAAATATCAAGTTTCAAAAAGTATGTTTACATGGTTAAATGTATGTTTTTTAAAACTAATTTCACATGTTACAAGTATTCACAGACTAATGTTTTCGTTCTTTATTTGTATATCCATTTCTGAGCTTTTTGTGCTCATCCCAAATTTTTGAATGATTTTTATAGGTTATAAGGATGTGTAAGAAAAATAAGGAATTAATGTTAAATGTTTGATTAATTGTGAAAGAAATCATGTTTTATTTGAAAAGTTTTATATTTTTGAAGAAATGAATGCTATCTTTATGTTATCCGCTTTGTATTAATGTGTAATTTTATGAATTTATTATGTACCAATTCTATAAATATATAAACTTTAAATGATCCACAATGTTAAGGGATGATATTTTTTGACTAAATTCATGATTATGTATTATAATAAATCAAATTCCTTATAGTTTTTATTAGAAGATGGTACAGATTACTTAAGGCGTTAGGATGTTGTTAATGGAATACCATAAATTATTTTTACTATATGATTAATTTGAAATGTTTTAGAATTTAATGATTACCATTTTTCATCTACTAACAATGTTTTTTTTAGAATGGTTTTCCATAGGAGAAATATGGAAGCTAAAGAAGAGAGGCACTGACATAATGACATCCTTCTGAATCTGCAGCCTGGAATGGTAGGGATTGTAACCAAGCAGTTTTTGATAGTAATGGATCAGCTAATGTCATAAATTAATGGTCGTGACATCCATTCAAGAGTACAACCAGAGGTAATACATCAAACCATGATGATAGTGGAACATTTTATGAGACAACACCCTCCAATTTTAAATGGATCTTCTGACCCAGTAATTGATGAAGGATTTATTAAAGTCCTTGAAAAAATATTCAATGTTATGAGATGTATGTATAATTAAATGGTAAGTCTTTCAATTTATCATTTTGAAGGTGAAGCTGATCAGTGGTGGTCATTGATAAATAATAATAGGTATAGAGATGATATTTATTCCTTAGAGTGGGATGAATTTATTGGTCTTTTCCTTGAAAAATATTTTCCTAAGGTTGTGCGATATAGGACAGAGAAAAAATTCCTTGAGTTGAAGAAAAAAGAGGATGTTTCAGTGGATGTTTATAAATCGAAATTCACCCGACTGGAAAGGTATGCTCCAAATCTTATTCTAGATCTTGATAGAAAAATCTATATATTTTACTTTGGATTAAGGCCAAGATATCAAAGGGCATTAGACTCTTGTGAATTCAAATGTTATGGGAAACTTGTCTGTTGTTCTAAGAGGGTAGAGATGAAATTTTATAATGATCACATGCATTTTGAAAACAAGTAGAAGACGAGGTGTAGATGGAAATATATGTGTAAGAATCAACAAAATAAATCTAATGGTAAGAAAATCAAGTTTCCAGTTTTTTAAATGTGTGGAAAGAAGCACCCTGGGGAATGCCTTACCAGAACTGGGAAGTGTTTTCGATGTTGTGAGAATGGACATATGGCTTGAGATTTTAATGAAAATTATTCTAATACTAATCCTAAAAACAAAACTGTAATTTTGGTTAAATGTGGTGATATGGTTCATTAAGAAAATGTCCAACCAAAGAAATATTTTAATGAAGTAAAGAAGGCAGACTAAAAAAATAAAGGTTTACTGAGACCCTTTGCGACTACGTCAGCAGATACTGGGCCATCCCATGATGTAGTATCAGGGACCTTGTTTGTTTACCTATATTTTTCTAATGTTTTGTTTCATATGTTGTCTATACATTCCTTTATTTTTGAGAATGTTTATGGTAAATTGGAAATGTGACCTCAAAAAATGAGACCAAAAATTATTATTGAAACACCAGGGGGATATATTATTACAAAGAGGAATTATTGGAATATTTTTATTGTGTTATGTGGAATAACATTACCAGTAAACCTTGTTTTTTTCACTTAGTAATGTTTGATTTCATTCTAGAAATATATTTCCTTTATGTTTATCATGATAAGATAGACTATAGTGCTAAAGAAGTATTTTTTCAGAATGAGTTTTAGTTTTTATACAATAATGAACCCATACAATTGATAACATATCAGGAAGCTAAAAAATTGTTGAATGATAGAAATGAAAGTTATCTTTCTCACATTTTTGAAAACAAGGGAACTATTTTGATTAATTATGTTCTGGTGGTAAATGAATACCTTTATGTTTTTTCTAATGAGGTACATGGTGTCATAAATTATTGGGTAGTTGAAATAAAAATTTACTTATTTCTTGATTCTAATCCAATTTCAGACCCACCATATATAATGCCTTAAATGGAAATTATTGAATTGAAAAATCAGTTGCAGGATTTTGTTGATAATGGCTTCATTCATCCAATAACATCACCATGGGGTGCCCTTATTTTTTCATTAAAAAGGAAACATGGTTCCATGAGACATTACATTGATTATAGAGCATTAAATAACATCACAGTAAAAAAAAGTGTCTTTTTCCTCATATCGATGACTTGTTGGATCAGCTCTTAGAAGCTTAGTACTTTTCCAAGATTGAATTGATATCACGATACCATCAGTGTCAAGGAATATGACATCCCAAAAATAGAATTTCATACTAGATATGGGAATTATGATTTTTTAGTTATTCCATTTAGGCTAACTAATTAATTTGATGTATTCATGAATCTTATTAATATAATATTTTATGAGTTCATGGATAAATTTTTGGTTGTGTTTATTGATGACATTCTGGTAATTTATTTAAGTAAAGAGGATCATGAAAAACATCTAAGGGTTATTTTGGAAACAATAATGGAAATTAATCTATATGGAAATTTCAGAAAGTGAAAATTTTAGATACAAGAGATTTATTTTCTTGGGAACATTGTAAATAAGGATGGAATAAAAGATTATATTTCCAAAACAAAAGTGGGTGATGAATGGAAAAGACCTACAAATGTTACAGAGATTTGGAATTTTATTATATTACTAAGTAATTACTAACAGTTTGTTAAAATAATTTCACGGTTATATTGATAAATTATAATGTTATTGAAAAAGGGGTTAAATTTATTTTCATTGAAGAATGTGAGTTTTGTTTTCAGGAACTGATGATGATATTGATGAAGGATCTGGTTTTGGCCTTGCCTTCTAGAAATGGCGATTTTTTCATCTAAAGTGATGCTTCAATGAAGGGACCTGGATATATTCTAATGTAGAATGATTACTTAATTGATTATTCTTCAAGACAACTAAAACCTCATTGGTAAAATTATCCCACACATGATTTGGAATTGGAAGCTGTGGTTTTTTCTTTGAAAATTTAGAGGCATCATTTATATGGAGCCGAATGTCAAATATTTATTGACCATAAAAGTCTGATGTATATATTCTCTCAGATGGAATTAAACAGGAGGCAGATAAGATTTCTTGAACTAATAAAGGAATATAATTCTATGATCAATTACCATCTGCAAAAAGAAAACAAAGTGGAGGATGCATTGAGTCGAAAACATCATGCATCATTAACCATGTTACATTTGGAACATGATCTATTGATTAATTATTTGATGAATTTTTTCTTATAAGTTGTTGGAGCTAGAAATACCTCTGTTCTGTTTTAGGTTTCAGTGAAATCATCATTATCATACAGAATTAAGAATGTGTAGAAGTAAGACTATGAGCTATAGAAAAAGGTAGAATTGGTTAAAATGGGTATGTTTCTAGAATTTAACCTTGAATCAGATTTGGTTTTATGATTTGGTAAAATATTGTGTGTGCCTTGTGATTCAATGTTGAAGAAAGAATTATTGTGTGAACCACATAGTTATCCATTTTCAGTTCATCCTTGAAGTTCTAAGATGTATATAGACCGTCAAAAGTATTACTATTGGGATGGAATGAAAAAGTTATTTCTGATTTTACCCTGAATTTTTTGTCATGTCAATAGGTTAAAGTAGATAGATAGTAACCAAAGGGGTTTCATCAACCTTTTCTAGTTCGAGAGTGGATAAGGGAGAATATATCAATTGACTTCGTAGTGGGGCAACCTAGGACTTCATGAGGTAACAATGCAATTTGTGTTGTTGTTGATCAGCTGATTAAATCTAAAAAAATTATTTCTATTAGAGAAAGAATGTATTTAGGTCAAATTTCCCAACTATACCTCAAAGATATTTTCAGGTTACATGGAGTTCCTCTTTACATTGTATCTGATCGGGATCCCCGGTTCACTTCTATCATTTTTAAGGGGCTTTAGAAGTCATTGGGAACTGAACTAAATTTTAGTACAACTTTTCATCCTCAATCAGATGGGTAGTCAGAACGAACGATTCAGACATTGGAGGATATGCATTGACCTTATTCCATAGACTACTAGGGATGTTGGGATCAAAATATTTCTTTAGTTGAGTTATCTTATAATAAGAGTTTTCATTCTAGTATAAAGATGGATAATTTTTACGCATTCTATGGGAAGTGGTATGGAATTCCATTTTTTTGGGATGAAGTTAGGGAAAAGAAGTCAATGGGACCAGAATTATTAGTGGAAGTGGATGAAAAAGTGAAGATGATCCAGCAACACATGAGGAAATCTCAGAGTAGGTAAAAAATACATTCATAAAATAGGAGGAACGAATTTTCTTTTGAGGTAGGTTATCACATTTTTTCTTACAATGTGTAATGTGTTTTGGTATGAAAGGAAAGATAAGACTGCAGTTTATTAGCCCTTTTGAAATTCTCAAGAAAGATGGACCAATCACCTACCGATTGGCTTTGTCTCCAAATTTATCTCAGGTACACAGTTTTTTTATGTTTCAATGTTAAGAATATATGTGGTAGATTCAACTCATGTTTTGAGCCTATAAGAATTTCTATTGGAAAAGAACATTTCTTAAGAAGAGAAACTAGTTCAGATTCTTGATTGAAGGGGACATTTATTGAGGAATAACATAATCTACCAGGTAAATGTTTGGAGAAAAACCTCATGGTTGAAGAAGCAACATGGGAGTCAAAAAATTATATGTGGGAAAGGTACCCTCACTAGTTAAATAAGTAAATAAAATTGTGAGGATGCAATTTCCAGAAGATGGAGATAATGAAACACCCTATGTTTTTTAAAATAAATTGGAAGGCATGAAACTCTTTTTAAAGTAGAAATTTATAACTAGACATCAAAAATAATTCTTCCACTTCTATGTTTTGAAATTTGAAAAAATGGTCATCCAAAAATTTGGCCAGTAAATTATTTGGAGTTTGATAAGACCAACTTATTTTTTCGGGGAAAAGTAACATAACCTTATGAATAGTAATATGAATAGTAATATGACCCCAATGAATGGTAAATTTAATTATTATTTTATTTTCTTAAAGTTTTAAGATAATCTCTATTTGATTAAATTTTAAAGATGTTAAAAATGAGTTATAGATTTAAAATTGTTATTTTTTGACCAAAAAACTATTTTATTTCAAAATTATATTAAAAATATTTAGAAACATATTTTAAAAAAATTATGTTCATTTTGGAATTCAAAACATGAAAAAATTGTTTGGGAAAATTTTGGGGATTTTTCTTAAATTCTTTAATTTTTTATGAATAGTGAAATATGATAAAATATTGTATTTTCAAATTATCAGTTAAATACAATATTTATGAAAAAATAAGTGATTTAATACCACTTGGTTTGAACTCACATACAATTATTACTATTTGGGTTGATATTAAATAATATTATTCATTGTCTTGAGAAAAAATATTGTAATAATTTTTAAAAGAATGAAAACTACCTACTATCCTACACTATAAATACCACCCTCATTCCCCTCTACCACCCACACCTCTAAAGCCTTGAGCCTTACCTATGTTTTGCTCAATAATCCTCCCAAGGCTCTTCCACATGGACAAGAACTTATGGTCTGACCATAAGGCAATAACCAAGGGACTTAAGAAGGATCTCAAGGAGAAGAGATCAAGAGGTCGACATCCTCTTTTGTTTTCTTTATTTTCATTCCATTTTCATTTATATTCTTTTTAATTACTCACCTACCCATAACCAAGAGGAACGAATGATCAAGTATCTTACATATTCTTTAATTCATCATGTTTATGGATGACACACAATTGTCCTTCTTCTCCTCTCCCAATTATTCATGAAATTAAAACACCACCTGTGATGTGTCAATTAACAACATCGTGGACGATGTGATTTCAATTTCTTTTACATCTTTGAAGACTGGTCATGAAAAAAAATTTATAGTTGAAACATATTATAATTTATGTTTTATATCTTATATAATGTTATGGAATCATTTTTTACACATGTTTTTAATTAATGAAACAAAATGAGTTCATTAGGATCGTAGAATCGCCAAAATGACCTAAACAAATATCAATAATGTTCTAACTTATGAATCATCCTATTATTATAATTATAAATGATAAAGGGAATAATTTATGGTAATATAAATATTTAAATACCATTCCATTCCAATTCTGGAGTTTCACTTCAAATCGATAAGAATATCCATCATGAACTGATCATGGAAATCATGTAAAGAACGCACACAAAACATTGCAAGGAACAAAATACTAACATTTAGAGGGTGAAATGATGTATGGAAATGATAATATAAGGTGTTATAAAGCTTAATATGTTTCTGTAAGATATTAATAACACTCTTTTAACCATTATAATAGATGTTTAAATGAGTTTTAAGTAAGTCAAACCTAAGGTAAGGGGATACATAACAAGATTTCAATTCTTTGGGATAACATTAAACTTCATTATTTATGTGGTATTAAGATTTATTGTGTGGTGAATTTTGTTTATATTATGTTTAATTATGTGTTTTTTAGTGTATATATGTGTTCCAAAAACTCTATTAAGTATCACTTCAATTATAGGATATTTTAAGGAACTTTTCTTTTAAAATACTTTTTTAATTCATTTTGACAAAAATTCAAAAGAAATGTTTTTAAGTGACTAATCATGTTTTATGACTGTGTTATGGATCATTGGAATTTTTTATGATGATGGGTGTTACATATATGTCCCTCCAATTTATTGGGTATGTGTAATTTGGAGGTTGGTGATATGGTTACTCTAAGTGTAATTGTGATGGTTACACAAATTTGAAGGTAGTCGTGAGGTTTAAAAATTTTAATGTAGCCGATAGGGTTACAAGATTATTTTAGTAATGAATCAAGATATATTTGTGGTTATAATTTTGTTATATTTTATTTTTTGGAAAACTCAAAGAAATATAATGTTTCACAAACAAATTTTATATGGTTACATGTATGTTTTTTTCAAATGATTTCACACATTACTAGTATTCATGGACTAATGCTTTCTTTCTATCTTTTTATATCCCTTACTGATATTTTTGTGTTCATCCCAAGTTTTTAAATGATTTTCATAGCATATAATGATGTTTTAAACTAATATGGAATCTATTTTAAATGTTTTATGAATTTTCAAAGAAATCATGTTTTATTTGAATAGTTTTATATTTTGGAAGAAATTAATGTTGTTTTATGGTATCTACTCTGTATTAATGTGTAATGTTATGAATGTATTATTTCTCAATTATCAAAATATATAAACATATAAATATCCTCAATGTTAAACAATTTTATTTCTGGAATAAATTCTATTTTTTGTAATGTAATAAGGTCGGGTCCTTATACTGTTGGAATTCTTGATCCAATATAATAAACAAATGATTAAAATTTAAAAAAAAACACCCATCTCCTCCCCTATAAAAATCTCCCCTCACCACATATTCTACTCACAAACATCAAACCTTTTCTCTTGTCTAAATTCTACCCAATCCATTACCAAAGGATCTTCCCCACTTCATGGAGATTTTGGTTAAATCAAAGGAACAAATCCATGTTCCTTAAGGAAGTTATCAAGGGGACAACATTGAAGAAGTAAAATCATCAATCATTCTATGTTAATTTAATTTATTTTATTATCCTATCCTCAAAAAAAATTATAAAAAGTGGAATTATAAATCCAATATCATATATATACTGTAATTTTATTATGTTAATTTAATATCCATAAAAAAAACTTTTCACCTCCTTTTATTCTAAAAATGAAAACATCATCTGTGATGTGTCGATTCACCACCTTCGTCGATGACAAGTTTTTATTTAACATTTCAACCTACATGTATACTCATAAAAAAATTAATATGGTTAAAAAATATTTTAATATACATATTATAACTTTTTTAATATTTTTGAACTAATTTATAATTAAAAAAGCTAATAAAATGAAATTATTTCATAATGGACAGAAAAATCAGCAACATAAACTAAATATTTATCATTAATGTTGTATCAAATGAATAATAATAATTTTATAAAAAAATGATATATGATAACATTTAAAATTATTTATCTTAATTAATAACAAATAATTTCATTTTTATAGAATTATTTTCAGTATACAAGAACATCTATTATTATATACAAGTAAACAAACCGTGAAACCAAGGAAACAAATGCTATTGAAATGATGGAATTAAACCCTATAACTCATTAAAATGTCCATAAATTAAATTAATAAATTAAAAATAAATCAAATACATCGGTAATATGTTCATAATTATGTAACTAAATAATATAATTTTATTATTCAGGATATTAAGCGCAAGTGAAGAACACATCCGAACAAAAGGTAAGGGGATTCTCAAACCCAACTCCCTTTCTTTGGGTTATCTCTACTTCATACCAAATTTTACTATGAATATTCCATTAATGATGTATAAATATAATTTCAATATTAATACCCTTTTCTTTTTGGGAATATATTTGTTTCCAAAATTTATTTAATGATAAATATTCTGATTTTTCAAAATAACTTTTCTTTGGAGAATATATCATTACTCCTCTTGAGCTATATCTTCTTTACTCAAAAATGATAATTTCTATAAAGAATAGGTTTTTAAAATTTTATTTTGGGAACTCAAATTTTATTAATTAAATCAAAATTTATAAAATCATTATAAAACCCATTCCTTTCGATGAGTTAATTCAAGAATATGATTGTAATACGTTCTATGTGGCATGCATGATTATGTTAATATTATGATGTGGCGGATGGGCCCCAAATAATATAAATCTCCAATGAAGAGGGTAATGGGACATATCTCATGACATAATTTGTAACGTGCATAAAAATAATGAAATATTTTTCCACATAGATGATGTTACGATTATGAACATATTTATGCTTGAAGATGATGCTATCTTTTTTCACAGTTCTACATGGTATTTGACCACCAAGACATGATGTTTCATTTTTATATATTTCTAAATTCCATGTATTTATTTATTGATTACTATCATGATTATTATTATGATAATATTATTATGTTATGATGATGAGGATTATGATCACCCAGGTTATTTTGATTCATTTCCTTATACATCCTCTTACTGGGATTTTAGCTCACCCATTTATTTCACGTATATCCTTAGGTCACTACATGTACTAAGGAGAATGTGAGATTTAAAGGGATAAATTTAATGATTAAAAATAATTTTTTTTTTCATGTTATGTATGAGCCTGATTTTTTCAAGAAACTAAACCGTTTGATCGTGGATTTGTATCACTTTTATGATGATTATATTAAAATTATGTAATAGTTCTGTATGAAATGTAGGGTATCTATATAATTGTGTTGATACATAGGTTAAGAAATAGATTTTACATATTTTCACTAATGTACAATAAAATTTCAACCAAATTGGGTTTTTTTATCAGATATTTGACCGAAATGATGGACTTTTATTCTGGGTTATAGAATCTAGACAAGAATTTCGTCTTTAAATTGGACCACTGATAGCTCCCTCAAATATCATAATTATATATGGTAACTATTTAAATAATTGTTCCCCATGAAGTCCTAAATTTTGATATAAAATCTCAGCAACATTGGGCTTATATCATGGATGATATAATCAATTGTTTTGGGATTTTCCCAGTTCACTTCACCCAGAATATTCTAGGTTCAAGGGACACTTTGGTTATCTTACCAAATTAATACCAAATAGATTTATTATTAACACATTTAATAACTGGAATTAGAATCCTAGAAATTAAATATGAAGAAAAAAATACTAGGGGTTTGTTTCATAGGTTTTCAAATATATACCATTTAACAATTAATTTTATAAAGAAATTACAAATATGTTATAAAAATTCTTTCAATTATAAAATTCACAATTAAAAGTGTTTATTAACATTTAATAACATGAATATTATAATATAATTAATGAATATTATCCTCTTTCAGTGGAAAATCACACCTACCATCTTTAGTTTTTAATGTCATGATCAAACAATATCACAAAAATATGAAAATTTAATTCCTTTTTCCATGAAAATTTCAGAAAACAATGCTCATAATTTTAACTTTGCATTAAAAAATCATCAAACCTATCAATATCATTTAAAACAAGATAGGTCCAAATGAATATCCCAATCTCAATCCCATTTCTTTTTTCCAATTCATTATCACATTTAATCAAATTTCAATTAATCATAAGGATGTGAAGTGAATAACAATAGGTATGAGGGTTCATTTTTATTCAAGGTGAAAAAATGGGTGATCTAGGTGGAATAACATTTTAACATTAATATGGGTATTTATTTATTGTATGGTATTCGTTTGTTTTTTTTTAAAAAAATTATTTGGTCAATGAAATTTCACTCAATCGAGTCAGCCCCTATAGCTAGACTATATAGATGACTCCCAAGCTCAAAGACCATAGGGAACAAATTGAAGATCACATACTTAGGAATCATCTCGAGTTAAATCAATTTATGAAAAAATAAAGAAACCAAAAAAGAGATAAAATTCCCCAATCCATTCTATAAAACATTGGAGTCAGGATCCCCATGTTCCAAAATCCACACATTAGGTCAATCCATTTCTCTACACGGAAATTTAATGTTTTTTATTTACATTTTATAATAATTTTATTATTTTTTTAATATACTTTTTAAAAATAAAATGATCATTGATCTTATTCTATTTATTATGGGATGCCATGAACTCAAACTAATTCCCCAAAATCCAAAGGACATTCTGTACGAAACTGGTTTTCACTCGGGTTTAGATCCGTTAAATTTTTGTTATAAATATCTACTTTAGTGCTTTCATGGATGCATAATGGGTTATTAAAGGACATAGGGGTGTTTGGGGAATGTTTGGATCCTGAAACTCATCTATTTGTGAAAAATAGACCCAGCACATGGTTTAGTGTAAACCGTACAGATTGTGTTTTTCTGAATATAGCCACCACACACGGTTGGTGCATAGTCATGCGGCCAAACCATGAAAAATTACCTTCTTCAAAGGTATCTATGCATAGATTTCACATAGTTAGACCAACCCGTGTGGATGGTGTTTTTTAGAAAGAACTATCTCACTCAGTATGCGCACGGTTTCTCAAACGGTGTGGAAAAACCTTTCATAGGCTAAAATTTGGGTAAATTTATAGTTTTTTCCTTAATGTTCTATTAACCCAATTATTCTTCCCCAACTAGTAAAAAATTGGAATTTACCTCCACTTTCACCCATTTGGATATTTTTGAAGTCCTAATCAATGGATGAAGATATCTCCTTCATTTGGAAACTGATCGAGCATTCGTTCATCACGTTGGATGTGCAATGATAATTACTAGAGTCCATTTGAGCCATTCTACTTATATTTTTATCTTGACCTAATTATCGTGTCTTGAGAATTTTTCACCTTTATTAGATCTAGTTAGATCTGAGGAAATCCAAGGGCCGATACTAGAGTGGGAGAGTCATAAAACCCTAAGGAGGGTGGTCTATAATTTATCCCTAATGTTGGTCACATTTGGAACATAGGTGTGAGGCCCACAAATCTTGTCGGGTGCCATTTAATAAATTTTTATTCCATGATTATACTCATTATAACTATATGGTTATTCTATTTAAAAATATTTTATTTGTTTTTATTGGTTACAACAACAACTAAATCCGCCCCTGGTCAAAGTTTCTTCCATATTTGGATTTTTAAGGTTTTGAAATGTTTAATCCACCATTCAGGTGTGTCGTGGCTTGATCACTCTAAGGGTATGTTTTTATATATTAAATGGTATGTTTATGAATTTAATTTCATAATGTAATGTAACATGTATTCTCACCTTTTGAACCACCCAAGTTAAGTGCTTCAGTTAATTATTAAATGTTGAATTTAAATTGAAAATTGTACTGAGTATATGATTCGATAGAATTAAATGTGAATGATTAATTGGATTCATATATATATAACCCCTTAAAAAATTAATTAATTTTAGTGGAATGAACCTTGAATATGGAATATGAACTAATTGGATTTAGTGGTTGCATGATAATTGTCCTTGTTACACTAATGAATGGAAAGGCTTGAACCAAATGACTTGATAAAAAGTTTCATGCTACTTGAACATATAACACTAATGAAAGTAAATGATTGAACTAAATTAAATATTACACGACTTCATAATTAAATAGGAAATTACTAACTCTAGCTCACCTTGGATTCTGATCGGAGGATACCATGAGCACTCGGGAACTCCATTCAAATTCAGGGATATAACTTGCTAATGTTGAGACCCACATAGACCCTGATCCTTGTTTATTCTTGGATACCTTGTATGATACTGTAGGATCCCTCTTGTAGTATTAATGTATTTTAGGGATACAATCCCTGGATACCTTCATTATCATTACATGATTCCTTGGATACACTCCTTGGATACATCATTGACAAGTATGTTCCTTGGATAGAGCCCATCGAGCATAGTCATTTTCATATCCCTTGTTTACCTTTGTCGATCACCTTAGACTAAGTAGGAACCTCATCGTGGAATGCCTTGGATTACACTCCTTGGATTACACTCTTACCCCATTCCATGCTATAGTTATTATTGATTTGGAGACCCTGGAGGTCTAAGTCGCATTGTTTATTACCTTGGGACTTCACTAGTAAATATCATTGACCATGGTTACCTTAATACATCTTGGAACATTTAATATTTATATTATCACGAGGTGATGACAGTGACGGCCATGCCTTACATGACATATTAATATAAATTGTTAATTTATTAGTAAATGAACTTGTTTCCTGTTCAGACACCAGCCAAGTGTTGAAGAAGATACTTGGGTATTTAGTTATAATGTACCAATTTAATTTATATATTCACACCTACACATGGTTACATTTCCATTACACAGGCCATATGTTATATACACCATTTTTGGTGGCCCACAAATCTTAATCTCACACACTCTCTGTGTGCCGTTTGGTACCCAATGTAGATTACATGTTTGTAGGAATTGACAAAGGGAAGCATATGAATTCAAACACTTGATTGCTTGCTGTTTAGTGTGGAGATTGATAGCAGTGGACCAGGTTGGAACTTGAGATGCTTAGGATAAACTTTTATTTCATATATACTATTGTGGAACATGTTATTCCTATTGTCTTGTATCCATTTTTTTTGGTTTTCTAGTACATTACATATCATCATCTATTGTTATATTCTTGAATTTTATTCCAGTTGTTTTAGTTATTATTCATATATTCTCTATTTTCCGATGTGACTTATGTTTAATTATATTAAATCTTCTAGTTACCTCTTTTATTTTTATATGTTGTGAAAAAATTGGGTAATGAGGTCTTATTATCCCCAATGACACACCCGAGTCTCTCACTTCTAGTTAGTAGCCTCTGGAAGCTGGGGAGATGTGCTTGAACCCATATGGACCACCAGGCTCAGGGCACCCCTAAATTGGCATCTGGGTCCAGGACATCACATAGTGGTATCAAAGGTTGTTTCCTCTCTTTATTTAATATTTTAATATAATATATTGGAGATTTGTAATTCATGGGAATTGGTCATAAATCATGCTTTGGGTTTTCAAACCAATGTTCAGGGTAAAAACCAAGAAGCCTAAATTATAATTGTTGTTCTTCTTTTTACTATTACAATTTATATTATTTCTCTATTGGGTGATGCATATGCTGTGTGGTGTTGTTAATTATTTCTCTATTTGAGGATTTTATTTCATCCATGTCCTGATGATATGGGGGAAAGGATCATTGTTACATTAATCATTATTGGTACCTATAATTCAAATATCATGCATATTTCAGTTCTATATAGGTGCATTTCAATTCCATGCATTTCGTGATATGACTTTGATTGCTGAGTGATGTTGTGATAGTTATCTTATGCTTGTATTACTCTTGGATGTGATTGAGTGATTTTTTGTCACAATTCAAGAGGTGTATGGTCCCTCATGGGTTGATATAAGTAATTTAACGAGTCGATCCATTATACTATAAATATGTGGATGTAGTCTTTGCTGATAGGTGTATGGGAACTGATTCATCGAAAATGGATATCCATTATAAATTGAATCATGAAATCTAAAATGAAATGGTTGCACATCCATATACCTCTTCTTCATGTTTATTAATGTTAAATGAATGAACATGGAAAACAAAATTAAATATGAATTGAAACTTATTCTTATGAAATTACTGACACCTATCATCCAAGTCGGGAGTTGGGGTAGTATGCCTTTGGTAGTGAGTTTTCTTACATCCAGCTTCCTCTAGTGGTGTTATATTTCTTCTAAAGAGGGGTCTAAGGCATGAGTTTGGAAATTGTAGATCAATGTAGTAAAAATGTCCTTGTATCATATGCCATGAGGGTGGAAACTACCATGCTTCAGACATGGTGGGTCTTGAGTTTCCATTCTTACCTCCCAGAGTTTCACAAGATGCACTGCCTACTGTACTTTATTTTTTCATTGATGCCCATGTTCATGAAAATTTCCTACATCTGATACAGTCCATGCAAGGTCCTCCTCGACTTGCACCCACGATGATTGATCTGACTCATGAGTTCCAGCAGTAGCATCCCCTTACATTCATAGGGGATAGAGGTACACAAACTTCAATGCTTTCTCTTGAATCCATCCTATATATCCTTGAGCATCTGGAGATGCCTCCAAAAAGAAGGTTCAAGATTGCCACAAACATTATTTGGGATTTGGCCAAGCTTTTGTGGGATGTGTTTACCTAGGAAATTCATCATCAAGACATGTTATGGGTTTTTTTCCAAACTATCTTCTATGATAAATTCTTTCCTCAAATTCTTAGAGCTGACAAAGCTAGAGAGTTCATGCATCTCGTGTAGGGTTCTATGTATGTTAAGAAATATTCAACATGTTTCATAGAGTTGCAGTGCTTTTAACTAATTTTTTCCAGTGATGATATTTCATGTGCTCACTGTTTTGAGGATGGGATTTAGTATTCCATCCATATGTAGTTGAATTTCTTTCTCCTAACTACCATTTTTTTATAGTCAATCAGGCTCTTATCATTGATAGTAACCTGGGGGATGGTAATAGTACCAGACATAGAAGACAAGTGCCACATTAAGACATTAGTTTTTCTGGTGGCAATAAGTATTCTCTCAATGTTTCTCATTTGGGTAGTGACAACAAGAGTGTCCATTTTGATATCTCTATAGTGTGTAATCAATAAAGACAATATGGTCCTTAAAAGACTCAATATGATAGAGACCTAATGGAGTCCCAATCTTACGGACATATGGGGAATCATCAGTGTTTCCATAGGACCTTTCTACCAACTTTGAGTGGAAAATGATATTTTCTAGCTCCACCTTCAAGAGTGATTTCTATTTTGCCACATCAGGCAGAGAGTTAGAATAGCACTCACAGGTTTGGCCGAGGAGGAGTTCATGGCCAGGGAAGCCAGAACCCTAATCACCTGTAGCACTAGTAGAGATGTTTTGATCATGGTAGTCCATCTGTTGCATAGGGTTGTGGATCAAGTTAGTTTCATGCACTACAGACAATACCCAAGGATTAGGCTATGGGACCTTATACAGTATGTGGTACTATTCTAGTAGCCTCTACTATTGCATCTGCTTTGTTTGATGCAGGTGCATCTAACACTTTTATCACTATATCTACTGTGTAAAGTCTCAAACTAGATATATAGTATCACTATGATGTAATGACCATAGATACACCATTAGGGTTACGAATAAAGGGAATACACTAGTGTAGATACTATCCCCTTGAGGTAGGATGTTACCATTTCTTATGGAACCCATTTGACCTTGAGATTATGGGATTTGATTTAATATTTGGAATGGACTGGTTGGTTCAATGTCACTCTTTTGTAGGCTACTATCCCGACTGAGTATCTTTTACATCACTAGAGGGTATAATTTTTCTACATAAGTGTGAGTGGGATGTCTAGGCTAGTATAGTTGGACCAGAGTGTCATGGGCTACATGGAGTGACCACCCAGATCACAAATATCTTTATTGAGGATCTGATTTTATGACAAGATGATTTCTTTCTAGTAGTGAATCATTTCATGGATGTCTTTGAAAACTATTTTTCTGGATTCCCTCTGGAATGAGAGGTAGAGTTTACATTTGGTAATGTTCTAGGAGACGCTCTATTGAGTATTCATCTATACTAGAATGAACCTTATACGATTTAGGATCTCAAGTGGCAGAAGATTTATAGGCCAAAGGACTTATATGGCCTAGTATATCATCTTAGGGTTCACCGGTTCCTTTTTCCAAGAAGGCTGATATAACCTTACATCAATGCATGGATTATAGAAGGTTGAACTTGCTTATGGTCATGAACCGATATCCACTTCCTAGAATAGATGATATCTTTGACCAGCTCTGAGGAGAAAAGGTCTTCTGTAAGATCGACCTAAGATTGGGTTATGATAAGGTGAGAGTCTGACTATCAGATATATCATGTACAAATTTTCATAAAATTTATGTTCTCTATGAGTACCTTGTTATTATGTTCTGTCTTATGAAAACACCTATCATTTTAACGGCTTTGATGAATATGGTTTTCCATCTCTATTTGGATTATTTTGTTATCGTGTTTGTGGACGACATCTTGGTGTATTCTCACAGTCGTAGTGACCATGCCATAAATCTTGATATCATTATGAGTACACTAAGAGAGAATATTATTTATTCCATTCTTGATAAGTGCCACTTATGAATTGAAAATGTCCACTTCTTGGGTCATATTATCTCAGAATCAGAAGTATCTGTTGGCCCTGAAAAAGTGATTGCCATAGTTTCCTGGGAGCAGCCCAAGAACGTGTTTGATATAAAGAGTTTCATGGGATTTTCTAGATATTAGAGGCATTTCTTAGAATACTTATCACATATTTAATCACCACTTATAGGAATTACAAGGAAGGGTATCAAGTTCATATGTTCAGAAGCATATGAGAAATCCTTTTGAGAGAAAAAATGGAGGATTGTATCAGCACCAATTCTGACTCTTCCGGAGCTCGACATAGATTTTAAAATCTTCTGTGATGAATTTGGAAATAGCATAGGTGTATTAATTATTTAGGAAGATAGAGTCATTGAATACGGATCATAGAATTTGAGGCCTCATGAGATACATTACACAACACATGACCTTAAGATAGAAGTTATTTTCCATGCATTATTTTTCTAGAGACATTATTTGTTGGGAGAGCACTTTTTGGTGAACACGGATCACATGATCCCAAAATATATCTTTTATCATTATGAGTTCAACCATAGATAGTGGATTTGGGTCAAATATCTATAATTCTTTGATTTTGAGCTTGCCTATATTTTTGGGAAGGGAAATGTGGTTATAGATGAACTAAGTCGAAAAACTCAAGCCCAATCTATACATAAATCTAGTGATGAATGGAAGTTAATGGAACTCTTTTCTGATCAACATATATATTTTCTTCATGGTAATGAGTAGTCTTATCTCTCATCCTTGATAGTTACCTATTCCATCCTTGAGAAGGTGGGGAGTAGATAGTTTTTAGATACTAAAGGATATGTACTTCGTGAGAGTATATCAAGAGATAACCCACCTCCAGATTTCTCTGTGGACAGAGATGACATCATGCATCTACATGGATATATCTGAGTTATTATATATATATATATGATATAGGAGTTTATGAAAGATTCACACTCTTCATAATGGGAATTTTATCTAGGAATCTCTCATATGTATGAAGATATACGGCTCCAGTATTGTTGGAATGGGATGAAATGTAATATATCAGGATTTATCACATGGGGCTCCACATGTCAATATGTGAAGGCAGACCACTAGCGACCTGGATGCTTGCTACAAATGCTTCTAGTCCCAAAATGGAAATGGGATGATTTTGCTATGAATTTCATAGTCGTCTTGTCAAGGTCGTCGAGGGGTTGTGATGCTATCTGGGTAGTCATTGACTGAATAATGAAATCATACCACTTCATTCATATTCGGGATATCTTCTCTATTGATGAGTTGGGAAGACTGTATTTTTGTGAGATCATACAAATACAGAGGGTTCCATGTACTATAATTTCAAATATGGATGCCAATTTCATATCAACGTTATGGAACAGTTTGCAGGAATATTGGGAACTAATTTTTTTCTAAACATTTCATTTGACCCTCAGACCTATGGACAATCATAACATACAATACATGTACTAGTGGATATAATCCATGAATGTGTCCTTGATTTTGGATGTTTTTGGGATAATAATATCCCTCTCATTGAGTTCGCCTATAATAACAGCTTTCAGGAAACAATTCAGATGGCTCCATTTGAGGCTTTATATTGTAGGCCATGTTGTTCACCCCTATGCTATCTAGAGGTAGGTGACGCTTCCCTAATAGGTCCTTGTATCATTTAGGAGACATCTGAGAATGTTCAGATGATTAGAAAGAAAATGACTACTACTCTGTCTAAACAAAAATCTTATGACAATATCTATTTATGGCCTCCTGAGTTCGAGGTTGGGTATCATGTTTTCCACCATGTATCACTTACGATAGGTCATAAATAGTTACGAAAGAATAGAAGTTGTCACATTGTTTTGTAGGGCCTTGTGAAATTATAAAGAGAGTCGGTCCAGTAGCCTATTAGTTGTTACTACCTTAGAGTTATTGTTCCATGCACGACATCTTTCATGTTTCATAACTTATCCAATATCATGTCGACCCGTCTCATAATTTTGATCTTGTGGAATTTGAGTTAGATGATGATACTATAATTGAGGAGTATCCAGTACATATCATTGAACAGATCAGAAAGAATCAATGAGGCCGGTACATCCCACTAGTACAAGTGATATGGCAACATGACTGAGTACAAGATGAGACTTGGGAGAGGGAAGCCGCTGTATGTTCCCAATGACCAAAGTTGTTCTTAGTAAATGTTTCACTATACTTGGAAGGTGAACTCGAGGATGAGTTCTTTTAAGGGGGTAAGATTGTAAGAACCTGTTTTCTCCCTTAGGTATAGATCCTTTAAAGTTTCGGTCTAAATTATTACTTGGGACCTTTTATGGATTCCAATTGGTGTCGTAAATGCCTCAGGGTGTCCGGGGAAAGTTAGGAACCCAAAACCCATCTTTTTGGGAAAAAATGCATGGAGCATGGTTTAGTGTAAACCATGCAGATTTTTTTTCCAGACAGAGCCAGCTAACAATATTGGCAAAGAACTGTGCTACCAAACCATGCAATTTTCCCTTCTTCCTAGGTACACATATTTGGATTGTACATGGTTAGACCAAACTGTGTAGAGGGTGTTTTTTTGTACATAACCATCTCAGATGGTTTTTACATGGTTCGTTAAAGCGTGAGGAAAAACTATACACATGTTAAATTTTAGTTAAAACTATAGTTTTCCCTTTCATGATTTATTATGCTACCTCTCCATACCCAACTTTTAAACCTGAAAGATTTACCTCCATTTTCACCCATTCAGATCTTTTTGAAGAACTAATCAAGGGATCCAGAGTTCTCTTTAATCCAACAACAGATCGAGCTTCCATTCATCACATTGGATTCACAATGATAAGTAACCAAGCCCGGAGAAGGAGATTTGTACATCCCTAAGTTGGGTGGTCTATAATTAATCCCTAATGTTCGTCAATTTTGTAATATGCATGTGGGGTCCACCAATTTCATCAACTGCCATTTTTGAAATATATATTCCATGATTACACTTTTTAAAACTGTATGGTTATTCTCCTTCCAAATATGTTATTAGTTGTTATCAATTACACCCATAACTATATCCTACCCCTGTCAAATGTTAGGCCATATTTGGGTTTTTAATTTTTGACACATTTGAGACACAGTTCGATTATGCCATGGCTTGACCACTCTAATGGTAATATTTTCAATAATAAATTTCATGTTTATGGTGTTATTTTTATAATGGAATGTACCGTGTATTCTTATCACTTGACCCACCTAAGGTAAGTGCTTCAATTGATTGTTATATGTGAAAGAGAAATTTGTAAGTATATTGACTATATGACTTGACCAAAATAAATGTGAATGATAAAATGGTTTCATATTTGTAGCACCCCTTACCACATTAATGGATGTTAGCATAATGAACCTTGAACATGGAATATTACTTAAATGGATTAAATGGTTTCATGTTACTTATCCTTGTCACACTACGGAAATGCAAGGATTGAACCAAATGACTTGATAAAAAGGTTGCATGATACATGACCGTATAACAGTAATGAATGGAAAGGATTGAACTGAAGTAAATATTACATTACTTCATAATTAAATTGGAATGGAATGACTTGATCTTTTATTGGATTTTGATCTAAAAATGCAATGAGAACTTGGGAAACCCATTCCAATTCAAGGATACAAATTTCTTAAGTAGTGACACACCTTGATCCCAATTCTAGACTATTCTGGGATGCCCTATATGATATTGCAGGATCCATTATGTAGTAGTACAAGATGTCAGGGATACACTCCGTAGATCCTTCAATATCATTGCCCGATTCCTTAGATACACTCCTTGGATACAACATTGAAACGTAGGTTCCACAGTTAAAGCCCATTGGGCCCAGTCATTACTTGGCCCTATTTTACCTTGGTCGATCACCATGGACTCGATAGGCACCTCATTTTGGAATTCATTGGATTTTGCTCGTTGTGTTACAATCTTACCCCATGCCAGGATTCAATTATTACTGAGTTGGAAACCCTTGAGGTCTATGTCACCTTAGTTATTAAATTGGAACATTACTATTAAATATCTTTGACCATGGTTTCCTTGATACATCTTGGAACCTTCACAATATATACTATCATGAGGTGATTTCAGTTCTAGAAATGCCTCACTTGACCTATAAATATAATTTTTAATTGTTTTATAAATGAACTTGTTACATGTTAAGACACCATCCAAGAGATGAAGTAGGTACATGGGTATTTAGGTACACTATAATGATTTACATTATATATGAATTCCTTCACATTATTATATTTCCATTACACATGATAAATGTTTTAGACACCAATGGTGGTGGCCCAAAAATATTTATCTCACACCTACTCAAGGATTTGTTTGGTACTTGGAGTAGATTTCATTGTTGTAGGTGTTGACAAAGGGAGGCATACAACTTCAAACAATTGATTTCATTTTTCTTAGTGTGGAGCATGATAGAAGAGGATCAAGTTGGAACTCAAGATGACCAGGATAGTCTTTTATTTACATTATACTATTGTGTACCGTGTTATTATTACATTCATGCATCCATCTTTTCTAGATTTCTAGTTCATGACATATCATCAAAAAAATTTGTATTGTTGAATGTTATTCCAGTTGTTTCAGTTATTAATCATACTGTCTCTTTTTTCTTACGAGCCTTCTATTTACTAATATTGCATCCACTATTTACATATTTTATTTGTATCTAATATGCTACACTCTTTTAATGAGGGAATAGTCTCCCCATGGAAACAACCTAGGCCCTCGCTGCAAGTCGATAGCCTCTAACATTCGAGGAGATGAGCTTGAGGCCATGTGGCCCACAAGGAAGACTTATCCCAATGACTTGATCAACCAGTATAATGGAAATGTAGCTTGGGTTCAGCTCATGTAATGGAAATGTTACAATGTGCTGGAATGCTTGTTGAAGAAGATTCCCCTAATGACTTGATTGATATAGAATGTGAAAAGTCTTAGATCATCAAACACAAAGTTTTTGGCTTCGTAAAGTAATTTTCTCTTAACATGGGTTCCCAAGAATTTTTCGATGACACCATTAACCAAGTGGTTTTCTATGTTAGAATACAATGGGAATTCACTCCTAGAATAGATATTCTTATCTGGAATTAAATCAAACACATAAAGGTGATGTGAGTTATCCTTTAATTCTATCATGGAGAGGTGATATACTACAAACGTTTTGATAACATTTTTAAACATAATGGTTATATAAAACTCTAGAAAAATAAGGACGCACTGAATAAGTCTATCTTTGGAATCTTTTTTGGAAAATATATTTATGAGATAAATGATCTTTGATGAAAATGATGGGGGACCCTAAGAGATAGGACATGAATTTTGGTAAGGCATAGAATATATAATTAAACTCTTTCTCAATGGTAGTTTATTTTATTTTTTCATCATTTAATTATTTACTTTCATAAGAAATAACACATTGAGATATATCACAACATTTTCCTAATATAACACCTATAGTGTTGTCACTCACATAACACATGAGTTTGAATGGAATTATAAAATTGGGGGATTTCAAGATAGGTGGAGAGATGTGATATTTATTTAGTGTTAAATAATGATTCCTCACACCTTTCATTCTAAAAAATTTATCATCTTTCACAAGTAGAGAAGAATGGGGTCCATAAATAGAACTGAAATTACAAATGAACCTTTTACAGAGACCAAAATGTCCTATTAAGGACCTCAAATTGTTGAATGTTTTTGAATATGTAAGGTTAAGAATGATATCTACCATAGATTTATCAACTTTGATCTCTCTAACAGACATCAGATATCATTAATGTATTCCTTTCTTTACCATTAAATGTTATTTTTCCTAGTGTTGGATGATATTCATATCCTCACATCAATATCAGCCATTTTAATATTTTTATGGAATCCCTAAAATTCATCTTAAAATATAGATAATTCATCCAGAAATACCTCTACATAATACCCCTCCATGTTAGGGAATATTCCCCTCATGCACCACTAGAAGGTACAAAGGGAATTATATAACCCAAAGGGCATGCACTTGAATGAAAAAGTTCTAAATGGATAGGTGAAGGTTGTTTTACCTTGATCTTCTTAGGAGACATAAATTTGATTATACCCTGTTAATCCATCTAGGGTGTAGTATAATTTATAACTCTCCACTCGCTCAAGGACATGATCGATGATGTGAAAAGGGAAATATTATTTATTGGTACTAGGTTTTAACTTCCTATATTCAATGCACACTCTCCATACAATAATAACACTTGTGGAGAGAAAATAACAATAATCATGGTTAATCATAGTGATTCCATCCTTATTTGGAACAACATGAAATGGGATTACCCACTCACTCTAAACAATGGGGTAGATAACACCTGATTTAAACAAATTTAGGAGTTAATTATTTACCACATCCATATTATTAGGATTGATTATACACTATGGTTGATGATATGGTTTGGATTTAGATACAAGAACAATCCTTTGAGTTACAATGAGTGGGATAATCATATGAATAACTGATAGTGTCCATCTAATTGAGTTCATATTCTATCCTAATACATCTAGAAGAATCCTCCCTTGATTGGATTAAAGAGAAGAAGAAGTGAAAACATGGAAGGTTTGATTATCCCCTAATAATTAATATTTTTTTATGAAGTTAGGAAATTAAATTCATGATATGATAGGTTAAATATATTTGAAGTATGATGGGACTTTGCATCAAACATGGTTTCCTTTTCAAAGTTTTATAAAAGAATTGGTTCCTTTTGAATAGATGTTTCATGAAACAAATTGGCCAGATCAGTGTTTGGAATAGGAATGGAGTTGATGTTTTTGATTTATCTAATGGTATCATTGATTAGTGATCATAAAAATCATCAAATGAGTCATCTAAAAGTGATTAGTTAAATGGAAAAATATTTCTCTCAAGTGAATAATGGACACCAATATTATCTTGACTTATACATACTTCAATAGTTCCTTGATTTTAATTTGGTTTACTATCAAAACTTCATGTCCTATTAACCTCATGAATCCTTTCATCATCCCCAATTTGATATTTTTCATTATAAATGGTTAGATCAAGGATAATGTTTCTGAAGGTTAGTATCACTTTCCAATTCTTAACATGGATTATTGAGTTGATTATTATAAAGATGGGATGACCAAGGATTATAGGGGTTTTCTCCCTATGAACTAATATTGTGTGATTTTCAAGGAAAATGAATTTAGTTGGGTAAATAAAAATTTAAGATTTCACCAAAACATCCACTAGCATCCCATTAGGGACCCTAACACTACGATCAATAAGTTGTAATGCGATAGAAATTTTTTGGATCTCATAATGACCTAATTGGTTATACAATGTATATAGAATAAGAATAAAACTAGCTCTTAAATCACAAAGGGTTTTGAGAACTTTTTTTCTCTTAGTATAACTTTTATGTATAGACACTAGGGTATTTTAACATTGGAGGAATGGTTCCTTGGATAGTGGTACTCATAATAGCAACCAAAAGGACTTGGTTTTTATTTGAGAAATTCATTTTGAATGTAAAAAGTTACATCAACTACATGGAGTATGAAATTATAGTTTGGATTTCAACAAGTAGTGGTATATAAAACATAAATGGTGATTAAATTTCCCTTAATTATTCATGCAATTAATGTTTACATTTTCCTCCCATGCATTGAGGGAAGGGAGTTATTAGTTTGACTGTTTGGTGTGGTTGTGGTTTATTCATATTCTCCAAGTATTTTTCAGATTCTTAGGGTGGTTCATCAAAATTTTCATATGACATTGAATATTTTAATGGATCTAGAATGGTTTATTCAAGGATTTCAACGGGTTTCCCAATTCATAATATAGTCAATGTTTTTAGTTTTTTATGAGAGGTTTTTGTGTAACTGGATTTTACCTTTAAGGTTGAGGATGGTATCTCTTAATTAGGCATGGGTTCCTTTGTAGTTTTAATGATTTTCAGTTCATTTTTAAGTGAAAATTCTTCAAAATTCATTATTTACCATTTTTAACACAATTGTTAAAGAATTGGGAGAGGGATATATTTGAATGGTTTTTGAGTTTGTTGGTTTATCCTAGGAGGATATCTTGGTTTTTGGGTGGAAAGTTTAATAGGTTCTTGGATAGGATATTGAAATGGGAAATGGGAATTTTTTTATTGGATGAGCTATTGTTGGAATTGATTATGGATTGTAAAATTTATTGTATGGTAGGTTTTTGGTCATTATGGTTAACTGGGTTGTTGGCTATAATTCCAATATAATCTAGATGGTCATTGTACCTTGGTTTGAAAGTGTTTTGGTAATTTGGATTTTGAATGTTCAAATAATTGAACTAAAATAGTATTACAACTAAAATAACATCCTTTATATAAAGGATGGTGGGCTGTTATTAGTCTGGTGGTCATTTTTGTCACAAATTGTGAATATAGGCTAAATAATTTGGATCTATTGGACCTTCCTATGATCGACATTATCAACCATACTAGTGAGTGCGTTATGTTTTTACCAAATAATTTATTCATACCTAAAGGTTAAAATTATAAAATAATTGGGTGGATTCCCAAAGTAATGTGATTCTCCACATGTTTGGTTTTGTTTGGGAAGACCTTCTAGATACTCATAAGCGTCATTTGGGGATGTTTTTGAAGGTTCCATTACACATCATGTTAATGAATTGTTTTTTCCTAGACCCAACCCTTCATAAAATATTAAAACATCTTCTATAATTGAAAATACATGGTGAGGTACCACGTTGAGTGTGTCTTTGAACCATTCCCATGTTTCATAAAATTACTCCCCTTATTGTTTTAATTTTTTTTGGATACTCCTTTAATGTGAAATTGTTTTGTGATGGGGGGAAGTATGTTTTGTATAATTCTCTTTAAAATTGGTCCTATATGTGTATTGATAAAGGTATTATGTTGTTTAACCAAATATTCTATTTATACTTCAATGATATTGGAAAAAGTCTCATCTTATCTGAATCATGTTGATGCGGTGGGGACATGGTTTCAATAATGTTATTGAACACCTTGACATGAATGTATGGAATTTACAAATTCATCTCATGAATGGTTGGAAGGTGGTTTAGGATAGGAGGTCTAAAGATATGGTGGGATTATACTTTAGAAAAAGGTCTAATGAAAGAGGGTTCATTTATCCAAGAATGTGTGGGGTATTCATTCAGGATTTGATCAACAATTTTCCCCATGTTTGGGGATTCCTAATTTATATTTCCATTTTGGTTGCTTCTAGAATTTATAAGTTGGTTTCTTTAAAGAACATCCACTATAATGCTATCAATTTTTTTTAATCTGGAGTATTATTAATACGAGGATCTAATGTAATGATACTCTTAGGTTTTCTTAAATCCCCAACGCCAAGACTATCCACCCTAACAAGTCAGTTTTCTAGGTCACAGATATAGGCAGACATGAGCTAATAAAAGTGAAAAAAATAAAGGGGTAAAGATAAGGGAAATTGAGGCAAGAAAAGATAAAGGTGGGATAATAGAATTATTATTGAGTTGAATTAATTTGGTTCTAATAAACAACACCAAAAGTTTATCTTTCCCAAATTTACCTAGGTTTTTATGGTTGATGTGGTCGCTTGTAGTATAGTTTGGTTTTTCAAATCATCAGAGACCTAAGTGACCTATGTGAATTCAATTTATGAGAATGAGTTGATCCAAGGATATTGAAAAGGGTTTATTGGATGAATTATGTTCTAAATTATTTCAATTTCATTTACTCAAGAAGGATTAATTCAATGACATAAAAATAGCCTCATAAATTACTTGTTTAACACCTTCAAAGTCACATGATAATCACATATGCACTTTTAGGATAATTTTCATGAGAACCCCCAGGTAATGGATCCTATTATAAAATTAAGAGTGTGGTGATAAAATTCAATAAGGAACAATAGAAAATAAAACAATTGAATGAAAAAAATCAAATAAATGAAATTATTATACATTTATAGAGTGAGAAATAACATTCAATCATGACTCATAATAGTCCCTTGGATCAACCCATAAGAGGTTTATCCCTGCAATGATTCTATTCTCTTAATGGATGTGGGAAGTAGAGTCATGAGGGTGCAATTGAAGATGAAAAATGATAAAATAATGATCACTCCAAAATTGTGTGAATAATTTCAAAAGTTTCCATGTGAATAAGTTAAAAAAAAGTGGAAGACATGTCAAAATTATTTGAATAATAATATAATAAGGTGTAATAAATAACCTTATAAAAAATGCTCAGGTGATTCGAACAACTTACATGAGATCGAAATGCAATTACAACATCCAATAGGAATCATATCATTAAAATGAAAAAAAACATAAATTAGAAAAAAAAACAACCAACACCACCATAAATAACATTTTTTGGAGATTTAGTTCGATCTCCAATAGTTCTAGTTACCGCAATTAATGATGGTAGGAATAGGTGGGTCAAAATGTATTTGAGAGTGGACTTTTCTACACTTGAAATAAAAAACATAACCAGCATCCATCCACCCAATAGACGTGCCAAAACGCGCATATAGATAGCCAAATTGTGGTAGGATATAGAAGAATAAATTTAATATCAATATTTACCCTAATATACTATATAATTTTATCTTAATGGGATGTTTTTTCTCAGATATGACCAAAATGGTGGGCTATCATTATGGGCCATAGAATCTGGCCAGGATTTCATCTTCAACATGACCTTCCTAGAACACTATTCAAACAACATAATTATCTCTAGAAAATTTTTAATTAAATTTTCCCCATGGATTCATTTATAAAAATTTATAAAATAATATTCATTGGGATTAATCATGGATGATACTGTCATTTTAGTGGGCTGATATCCAGTTCACTTACAAAAAAATGTTCTAGGTTCATGGCCCACTTTGGTCATCTTACCAAATGAATATGTAATAGATATAGAAGGAATAAATGTTAAAAATGAAATGGAAAACATGAAAATGAAATATGTAAAAATAAATAAAGATTAGTGTGTGGTTTAAGAGGTGTTAAAAATGTAACATGTAATAGTTCATTTTATGAATTAATTACAAACATGTTAATAAAATAAGTTCAAATTTTAAAATTTAATAGTATGAGTGCTTAAGAAAATTTAATCAAAAAAATATTATAATAAAAAAGATTAATATTATACTATTTTAGTGGAAAATATGGGGGATTATAATCATATCTGATAATATTATTTTGAATTTTACAAACAAGATTATCCATTTCTATAATATAATAACCATTCACAATATTATAACCACTAATAAAAATTTCATACTTATATATAGAACAAATATTGTTCATAATAATGAATTCAAATCTCATACTATTTAAAGAAGATATAAGAAAAATCATATTTCTGGTTATGGTGGAAACATAATAACCATTTTTCAATTCTAGGACCAATAAACTAGGTAGACATAGATTATAAGTGATGAATTCAAATATAGAAACTTTTTCTCCATTACCACCATAAGTATTCAATTTATTATTCATCAATTTAATCTTATCTTGGAGTCATTATTTTTTAGAAAAAATGTGCAATGTACACCTACTATCTATTACCCATGTTTCATGGTTGGTGGAGTTAATCTCTATAAAATTTTGATTAAAATTCTCATAATATTTCTCCATGAGAACAATTTTTATTCCTTGATACCAATATTTAAATTTTTATAGGCTGTACCTATTAATAATCTGAGTGTGATTGTGATTATATTTTTCATAATCTATAATAATGAAATATCAGTGGGTGAGAATTGTGTATTGTATCTTTTCATTAAGTCATTTTAATGAATGTTCTCTCACTAAAAATGGACCCTCACATCATATCATTTTATTGATCCAAGATCCCTATTCCACTATGCAATTACCCTGTTTCATGTGAAATTCATGCCTTTTAGTTATTTAGTTAGCAATTCAAGTCCAACACTATAGTTTTTATTCTTGTATAGTTTATTGGACAACTATTTGTCCATATTAAAAATATTGATAATGGTGAACTATATTTCTCTGGTATCCCAAATCATGGGGTTTCCCAACTAAGTGTAACAAAAAGAAATATTTCAAAATATTATAACATATGAAAATATTTGGATGCTTTGTTTTGGTGTAAGACTACCAATTTGAATGATTGTGTTCATGAACAATTCCTCTTTGGAAGAAATCTTACACAAAATACATAGGGTATTTATGCTTTTAAAGTATCAACAATTTAATATACATCACATGAATGATAAATTCATAACTATTACATCTCATGTAATCATTATATTCCCAGGTATTTTTTTTGTTTATTAATTCATATAACGATTTGGTTTTTTGAATATCCATTTAATCCACTAAATTAATGTGTTCACAACACATTAATTTGCAACACTTTACACAACCTAGAAGTTTCTATTACTCACCCAAATATATAAGTTAATCATATTCCAACATATCAAAACACATCATATGAATAAGTTATATAATAAATTCTTGTAAAGGAATAAACATAAATGATATTGAAAATCTACACATGAGTAAGACAAGAGAGATAGATAGACAACCCCATTCACCATTATAGACAAGGCATATTCCACTCGCCAGTTTGTAATCTCACCCCAAGTCCCACTACTTGGGGATACTTTACAGAAGAGATAATCCAATTCCTGTTAATGCTAAAACCTAATATCCACCAAAAATTAGACATAACTAAATACAAGATAATAACATCAATTAAAAACTGTGTTCAAGGTAGATGAAAATGTAATTTTATAGTGTCTTACCGACCATGTAATGTGAGGATCTAGCTCCTCATAGTAGTTTAACAACAAAAAATAAAAAATAAAAAATATTAACATTCCCTAAAAAATTACATAAAATTAATATCAAAGGAATTTATTAAATAAATGAACATTTTATTTATTTTCCAAAACATGAGTTAAACATTTAGTAACATTTAATAAAAAAATTCAATTAATAATATTTTATAAATTATTAATAATACAAAAATATTTATATTCATTTCCTTATGAACACTTTCATATTATATATGTTATAGAATTTATATGATATTTTCGGAATTATATGAAATGGCACAGTTTTTCCAAATTTTATTTATAGAAAATATTTTGGAAAATTTTGAGACCAGGCGGTGAGACAGCGTATGATTCTAAGGCCAAGGGTTCGTAAAACAATTGATTGAAAAATGTTATGTTTTTAAAATAACTTGTTCATGAATTTTTTGAAAGAGTGAAATAATGATAAAACGAGTATTCAGATGAAAAATTTGAGGGAACTGTAGATCTCATAGAAGTGGTTTTACCCTATGTGTGACCTAACATTGGTCAATACGGGTGATCTATAGAAAACGTTACCTTGGGAATAATCTTAAATAAAATAATTAAATAAGAATTATTTTATTTTGAAATCCTAATAACTCTAAAGTTGTTACATGGATTTGAAATTTGAGACCACTATTGAGGTCATAACGGGGTGTTTTTCTTTATGAGAGACCAAACATCGAACGACACGGGTCAGGTGAAAATATTAGTTTCTATATGTGAACATCATTAAAATATATAATAAAAATATTTTGTTTAGATGTTACGTGTTGACATAGAGGCGGTTTACATTTTTTAATAATACATGTAAGAGGAATTCAAGGTTATCTACATAATACTTGAATTCCACAAAGGAATGTATAAGTAATCTCTCTCTTGATGATGAATACTGGTAGATGTAACACCCCAATATTTCATAGTTAGTTATTTTATTTAAAATAATGCAATACCGTGTGCTACATGCAACACCAAGTTCGATCGCAACACAGCTTACCAAACTAGCCATTCAAAAAGAAATAATGAATAGTATTAACAAAATTTTTAATTTTATATACTCCATATAATTTTAGCATCCATAATATTTGTTTATTAGACATAATATAAGAACAAATTCAATTTTTCAAATAAAAGATGTATTTTTCAGAAAATGAAATTTTACCGCCTTTTAATGGAAAACCCTTTTTAAATTAAATATATTACACTTTTATATATTAAATTTGACAAAAATAAACTTCTTCATTACAAGCGATAAAAAATAATTAATTTCGATAAATTTTCGGTGCTTTTTTGATAACATTCATTTTTTGATTAATAGTGAAAAATAATAATTTTTAATTGAAAAAATCTTTTTTAATCAAAATAATTTATAGTTTTAAATTATAAATTTGAATGGTTATGAAATATAATTATATTATATATTTATCATGTAATCCAATTTTGGTCATTGGAAGTAATTTTACTTTTATATTGGATATAAACACATATCAATTTTTTGATAGATTTTACTTCTCAAAAAATCGCTATCTGGTTTTGGCAGTGGGAATTTTTTTTAAAATTAAGTGACACATCATCCATTTTTTGAATTTGGTAAAATATACATCATTTTTTAATTTGGAATATCAAAATTATATTTGGGTTATTTTTTGGCATTTTTCTAAAAACGTTCAATTTTTTATGAATAGTGAAAAAATTGCGTTATTGATTAAGGCCGACTTTTTTATTTAAATAATTTTTTGTTAATTTAAATTTATTTCATTTTCCAAATAGATACATAATACCTATATTATTTAAATTTAATTAATTAAATTAAATTTATAAAATGACTAAATATAAAAATATTTATTGACCTGTTTACCGTCTTTTACCCACCTTCAAGGCACATTTGCAAATTTGCATAAAACATAATTTTACTAATTCTATGAATTGAATTTAAAAAATAATATAGTCATGGTATATATAATTAAGTAAAATTTGGTTCAATAGGATGAAAATAATGATTGGTGAATAGTAACTTTTGAATTTTATTTACCACAGTTAAAAGTAAAAAGGGTAATTAAAGGTAACAATGGTATTATAATTACCCCAAAACATGTCCTAATTCTATTATATAAGTGTATTTCGACCAAAATCGACCTTAATAACAAAATATGAACCTCTTTTATCCATTTGGATTAGATTAGGACATTTATTATTATTTTATTTAAAGAAGAGGTAAAAGTGTTAAATTTAAATTGAAATAACTAAAACATTTTTTATATAGGGTTATACATAAGGTACATTCGACTATAAATATTCATTATAAAGATAAAAATAATTACTTCGTAAATTTATTTAATTTATAATATTTAGAGATTATATAATTAAATATATTTGTGACACAATGATGATGTAATAATTATCTCATTAATGAAAGATTAAAATAATTGATATTATAAATATAAAAATAAATGTAAATTGAGACTTTTTATTCGTTCCACTAATTTTATAGGTTAATATTACATGTGAGGGTTGATTATTTTTTTTTGTTTTGATGTAATCAAGTTTTTTTGACTTTAACAAAAACCAAATACTAAATACTGTAAAAATTGACATAAATGAGTTTTTTAAATAAAAACTATATTATTAAATGATATAATATTCCAAAAAATATAATATTCAGAAAAAGGGATTATATAATAATATTCACGCCATTAATTAACCACTTTAGGTTCTCTTTGCATTTTATTGTAATTTTATTAACCATGAGTTATAAAAATATAAGAAGAGGTGGTAAAAGTTAATCTATTTAACTAAGAATTAAATCTAAATGATAAAGTTAATATGGTGACCTAAACATTCCTAAAACCAGTTTTTTTAGAATATTTAGATCCATACCCACCTTATATCTGAAATAAATCCTTTTGGATCCATTAGAAACCGAGCATGAATTTATAATAATGTAATATTTCAAGCTTTTCTTAAAATGACCCTCACCTTTCTTATAAAGGGCACTTCCCCTTATCTCAAATTAACGCATCCAATGCCATTTGGATCGTCCAAAACCAAATAAAATATCCTCCCAACTAACCCCACTTCAACCTAGATTCATTACTTTGATCATAAATCCAAAATAACGATCCCTTTTGATCAAATCAAAAGGAAGCACCCGAAGAAGAGGTAATAATTTCACCACCTCTTTCAAAGTTCATTTCTTCTTCCACATCCTATTTATTTTTTGTCTCTATACCAATATAATAACACCAGAAACTTCTATATACTGTGATTTTATTATATATTTGGTATAACCATATTCATTATTCTATCCATCTTATGAATGAAAAAGACACCAAACATTTGTATGTATGGATTACCATCTCCACATCGGGGTGTAGTTTGTTATTCAACACATCGGTATTTGGATGGGTATAATAATGAGTATAATTGATTTAAATAGTCAATATAAAATTTTAATTATTATTTATATGTGATATAATATCCAATTACATATAATTTCTCCATCAATAGAATGATATTATCGGTCGTGCGTACGTACGGTTTATTGTCTCCACGAACGCAATGAGATTCATTTCCCATTGTAAAAATTCAAGAATAATTTTTATTTTTTGATTTAAAATAATTTTTAAGAACTTAATATAATTATTAATATGAATCAAATACATACTATCCATAACAAACATGACTTATGTAAGAGAACATATAAAGGAAAACGAATCAATTAACACTCAAAACAATGATACTACTGAAATATTATTAACAAAGAAACAATATATGATCATATATGATATCATATTCATGTATGTGGTTCTTGTAAAATTTAATAACAATGATTTAACTATTATACAGGAGGTGAAAATACACTTCAATAAGAAAAAGTACATGGTAAGGTGTTTTTATCTCACTTTTTATTCTCATGAGATTAATATTATATTTTCCACTATTCCCTTTTGTGTAGGGTTTGTACTTCCCATGATTGTATTGTTTGTGTAATATAAATTAAATTATGGTTTTTTACACAATCATTATATGATCCTTCTTTCATGGAGATTATGTTTCATAAGATACCAAATCGGTAAGGGAACTTCTAATTTCAATTTCAACTCATCAGGTTTTATGCAGACTTCATTGATTATTTTACTCCAAGATTATGTGAGAAATAATTATTTATTTATTTATTTAGTAATTTCCACTCCCCTTTTTGTGGATATAATTTTGATACACATATTTACTCTGTTGATTAATTATCAATTCATTTATATGAACAAGATATGGGTAATCATAACTCCATTTCCATTCATCTAGTTAAACATCCAAGTCATTGGTTTTATTTTTACAAAAATATGTGTGAATGAACTCTGATTGATTTACACTGAATATCTAATTGTATTTAGTGTATTTATATTCTTCACATGTAATAATTTAATTTATTTATTCTTATTCTATTAATAGAGTATTTATAAGGAATTTCATCTCAATTAACATTCCATTTAGACTTCATTGTTGTTATGCACCAATTCACTTTTATATGGTGTATATACTATCCCTTGAAATATTATATCATGAATACCTTTATTCTCATGATATTATAAAGTTTTTATTAATTTTATTCCTCGATTATCTTTATTCAAGAATCATTCATTTTTTAGGAACTCTTTTACCTAAATATCGTTTTAAATGTTTTAAATATTCATTATTCTAAATCTTTCTCATTAATGACCATGTTTTAAAAATAGTTTAAAGGGTTTATTTTCCTGGACATGAATGTTTTAGAATTAAAAATTCTCTCAAAAGTTTCAATGTGGTATGGTATATATTGATTAAAAAATCTTTTCTTAACGACTTTTCTGATACATAGTGAAACTTTAAAATGTTTTCAAGAAAAAGGGGATATTTCCCTCAAATAGTTTTTTCTGATTATTTTCATATATATATATATCAATATCCATAATTATTTTTGTTTTAGGATGATTTATTATAATACAATCTTCCATATTATATTAAATGTGTTATGTTTTACTGTGGATATTCTATTTTTTATATCATTCATGGTTTGTGGTTAATGTATTGACATTTTGTATGCTAGTTTTAATACGAATGTATAGATTATATTTCACCCTTTTCATATGAGGAATGAATTGGACTTATTAAGTGATATGAGAGACCCTATGTAGCCTCTCGATACATCGGTAGGTCTCATGAGACAAACTAGTGTCTTGGTACAAGGCCTTGAAAAAATTATTTTTTGTAGTTTTGGAATGAGGCATTGATTATGTAGATATGATGTCAGACATTATGCATTACATTATTATGAAATTAGATATTGATATTACATGTGATTATTCGACTAGAAGAATATCAATGTGAATAAGTAAATGGAATTATTTGATTTATATTTTCTATATTATAATGATGTTTAAGTTTAAAAGGCTTTTATTTTAGTCTTATTAATTGCCCTAAAATTTTATGCTAATTTATGAAAGCTTCAATTATATTTTTATCCTTACTGAGCATCTAAGCTCACCCCATTTTCTTTTTAGGATGTGAAGAAGTATGTTATGATTGACCTAGAGGGATAGGATAAGGGATATGAGTGTGTTAAAAGGGCACACAATGTTGTTGTTATTTTTTATTTAATGATGTAATGTAAAACATAGGTATGTATCTAGTGCTTACAAGGCTACTAAACTAATCAGTATTTCATGACATGATCTCTTGTGATCATGTCAATCAGATGCAATGATGCACTGAATCTAAGTACCTAGGGTTGGGGCATTATAGTTGGTATTAGAGGTTGTTTAGTACAAACCATGGAAACTAGATTTAGAAAAAAATGAGTAGAGAACATTACCCTATGATAGAATTTTAGGATTAGTATAGAATGACTTCCTATAATTTTGGTAATTTAGATCTTTTATGAATTTTAAAAGAAAAAAATCCATGTTTGAATATATGCAGGTAGAGGCGGCTCTAGGGGAGATGTATCTAGGGGTAAAACCTAAAAACACCTCTTTGAGATAGACTCGAATGGGAACTGGTGCTCGACAACAGGCCTTGTTGCACTCTTGGTTATGACACTATTGGGGGACATGATTAGGATAATTCACATGTTTCATACAAACTGTTTTGAATTATTTTGATATAAAATTAGAATAAATAGCCTTGGAAAATCCGAAGGTGTTTTATATTGAAAATGAGGTTTCATGAAATTCTCTAGATTATTTTTTTTACTATTTTCACTCACACTATGTTTTTTGGTTTTAGTCAGTGGATAGATTCCAAGGTAGTCATAGTAACATTGAACATGATGTACATGGTGGGCACGATGGTGGAAATGATCAACTAAATGAAATGTTGATAGGAATAAAAGAAATCGTGTTCATGCCAAAGCAAGATTTCAAAACTCTTATCAACAATATATATATTAACCAACTCCCTAACTCAAAAAAGAAGAGAAAGGAAGATAATGATACGAGTTCCAATGTTGGACACCATGGAGAAAATAAAGCTCAATTTACATCATGCATGAGATGTGAAAGGACACACCCAGGAAAGTGTCTGAATGGAATAATGATATGCTTTATGTGTGGTAAAGAAGGAAATAAAGTAAAGAATTTCTGGGGAAAAATGAAGAGTACTATGGAAGAAAATAAAAATGATCCTAAGAATCTATTTACAATCATTTTTCATAAATGTAGGGGACCTGGCCACTACCCGAGTAAATGCACTATTCCAAAAGATAACCACTAGGTCATGGAAGAACCTATGTGGAAGTAAATGGATTGTGAAATGTCTGAAAGTATTAATTCTCATTGTTGATGAAATTACGTTGGAATACTTTTATCTTGTATGTATAACCCTACAGTTTTTATGTGAAAATTCAATTTGAGGAAGAATTATATTTTATTTGGTGGAATTAGTTATAAAAACCGTTTGGGTTTATATCATCCTTTAATTTGAGGCAATTACAGGTTATTCATTTTGGGGATGAAAATGTGAGGTATGGGATTTAATTTGTGGTTAATTTATGTTATGGTTATTTTGAGGAATTTATCACATTTTTAAAATTTTATAAAATATAGTTTTTTGAAGAAGGAAAACATACAAACCATGTTACATCCTATCACATCGGATAAAACTGTGGGAATTGAACCCAAAACCAAAGTGAAACTGGGATTTATTGCATACCACTAGACTATGAGAAGTCCATGGTTACTGTGAACAACTGTTTTTAGTTAAATGATTTTACTGATCAATAATTAGTTGAATTGGGATCTTATGTTTTATCAAATAAATATCAATAGTATTGGAAAACAATTTGGTGATTAAGTGATAAATGTTATTTTGGAAGACATTTGCTCTGTTTGGAACAATATAAGACTAAGGATAATAGAATAATATGGGATTTAATTTGAAGATTAATGGTGGATTTTTATTTTGGAAGAATCTATGTTTTAATAGTAATTCATGTTATTAATGGAAATGATTATCTTATCATAGAGAATAATTGATTTGGTTAATTTCACTTCAGTATGAGACTTTAAGAGTTGTTGATGGTTTTTGGAGATAATTGTAATGATTTACTATGAAAGAATATGTGATTAAATTAATCTATGTTTTGGGTTTCAAAATATGTTTGGATTATATTGAAGGGTTTTGAGGATAATTTTTTATTGAATGGTCTTTATTGAAATTTGTGTATTGTTTGTTTAATTTTTGGAAATTAGGATTTGTATTTATTTCTATAATGTATTATCCATTTTAAGGATCATCTGATATTATACTAACCATTTTGGTCTTGGATATTCTTTAATGAAAAGGGAAATATATATAGTTCATCCTTTGAGGATTATTTGATTATCTAGAAGTTGATACAAGTGCTTCATGTGTGACAAAGTAATATTGAATACTCATCCTTTAGATAAAATATGAGTAAGTGGTTGAAATTTATTAAAGTATGAAACTCTTCTTGAAATTTATTTACATCTCTTTATATTCTTTGTTAATCTCATAAATAAATTCCTAAACATTATGAAGTGGGACTTAAAATAAAAAACGTTTTTGGGTTACTTTTTCTAATGGGAAACTAATGACTGTTTATCCCATCACAAGATTATGGTTTTCTCAATTTTAACTTTCTCATGATCATGTTTTCTATCACCCTTCATCATAACTTGGCACTTAGTTTATCTTCCTTATCCATGTTTTCCTATATAGAATCCTCGTATGGGTTATCTCGAGTGAACATTGTACTTTTATTTATTTCTTTAAAAGTGAGAGTTTTTTACTCTTTTTACAATGTGGGACTTTCAATGAAGTTACCAAGGCCAATTTTAAAATTGATAGGATCAAATTTCCAATAGTGGGGAAGAATGTAACATCTTAAGATTTCATAGTATGTTATTTTCTTTAAAATAATACAACAGCATGCGCTACATGCAACACTAAGTTTGAGCTCAACACGACTTACCAAACTTGACATTCAAAAAGAGATTATGAATATTATTAACTTATTTTTTAAATATATATACTCCATATTATTTTAGCATCCATATTATGTGTTTCATAGACATAATATAAGAACAAATTAATTTTTTCAAATAAAAGAGGTATTTTTCAAAAATAAAATTGTACCACCATTTAATGGAAAAAACATTTTAAATTCAATATTTGACACATTAATATACGAAATTTGACAAAATAAACTTATTAATTAGAATCAGGGCATAAAAATTTAGTTTGGATAAATATTTAGTGCTTTTCTGATAACTTTCATATTTTGATTAATAGTGAAAAATACAAAATTTTATTTGAAAACAAATTTTTTAATCAAAATAATTTATATTGTTAAATTGAAAATTTGAATGGTTATAAAGTATAATTAGTGTATAGTTTTATTATTTAATCCAATGTTGGTCATTGGAAGTAATTTTACATTTAAATTGGACATACAAACATTTCAATCTTTTGATAGTTTTTACTTCTCAAAAACCCGTGTTCTGGTTTTAACAACGAGAATATTTTATTAAATTAATTAATACAACTTCTATGTTTTAAATTTGGTAAATTAGACATCATTTTTGAATTTGGAATATAAAAATTATCTTTGGGGGAATTTTTGGTATTTTTCTAATAACATTCCATTTTTGATGAATAGTGAAAAACACAGCGTTATTGTTTAAAGTCAGCGTTTTTATTTAAATAATTATTTTTTAATTTAAATTTCTTTTAAATTAAAAATATATACTTAATACCTATATTAGTCAAATTTAATTCATTAATTTCATTTTATAATATTATTAGGTATATAAAATGTTATTGAACTTTTTACCGCGTTTTACCTACCTTCTAGGAACATTAGCAAATTAGCATAAAACATAATTTTACTTCTTCTCTGAATTGAATTTAAAAAATAATAGATGCATGATTGATATAAATAAGTAAAATTTGGTTAAATAGGATAAAAATAATTTTTTGGTAAATAGTAACTTTTGAATTTTATTTTCCACAGTTAAAAATAAATAGGGTAATTAAAGGTAAAAATTATATTATAATTAAACCAACACATGTCCTAATTCTATTTGATAAGTTTATTTCGACCAAAGTCACCCGTAGGAATAAAATATGATCTTTTTTTATTTACATGGATTAGAATAGGACATTTATTGTTATTTTATTTAAAGAATAAGTAAAAGTGTTAAATTAAAATTTTAATAAATAATTTTTTTATATAGGGTTATACATAAGAAACATTACACTAAATAATTTAATTATAAATATAAATTATTTTACTACATAATTTTATTTTATTTATAATTTTTAGTCATTAAATAATTAAATTTATTTTGGACACAATGATGATGCAGTAATTACCTTATTAATGAATGATTAAAAAAATTGATATTATAAATATCAAAATAAATGTAAATTGAGACTTTTTATGCATTAAAATAATTTTATAGGTTAATATGACATGTTATGGTTGATTAGATGTATTTTTTGAGAAGTAATCAAGTGTTTTTAACATTCACAAAAACTAAATACTAAATAGTTTCAAAATTGACAAAAATGAGTTTTTTAATACATTAAAATATTATTAAATGATATAATATTTTTAAAAATATAAGGTTCTAAAAAAGGACATATATAATGATATATATGTCATTAATGACCCCCTTTAGGTTTTATAGTAATTTTATAGTATGTTTATTAACAATGTAATATTAAAATTCAAGAAGATAATGTGAAAGTAAAACTATTTAACTAGAAATTAAATAAAAAATATAAGTTTAATATGGTGAACTAAACATGTATAAAACCTATTGGTTGAGAATATTTAGACCCATCCCAACCATATAATCTAAATAAATTTTTTTTTGAGACATTAGAAACCGAAAATGATTTTATAATAAAATAATATTTCTAGATTTTCCAAAAGTGTCCATGACCTCTCTAATAGAAGGGCACATCCCCTTATCTCAAATTCAGACATCCAAAACCATTTGTATCAGACAAAAAATATTCCGATATCCTCCAAAATATTCTCAAATAAACCTATAGGTGTTAATTTGGTCAGAAAGACAACCTATGAAGCCATTTTGTTCAAATCAAAAGGAATCACCCGAAGAAGAGGTAATAATTTCACCACCACATTCAAAATTCATTTCTTCTTCCGCATCATATTTATTTGATGTTTCCATTAAAAAATAATAATTTATGTACATTATAAATATTTTGATGTTATTATAAATATGTTACAACTATATTCATTATTCTATTCATCCAATGAATGATAAAGTCACCGTACATGTGTACGTACAACTTATCATCTCCATGTCTGGGTGTAGTTTGTTATTCCACACTTCTTTTTTTGGGTATAATAATGAGTATAATTGATATAAATAATAAATATAACATGTTAATTATTCTTTATATATGATATACCATCCAATTACATAAAATTTCTCCATCAATAGAATGATATTGTCACTTGTGCGTACGTACGGATTACCGTCTCCACGAACGCGATGTGATTCATTTCTCATCCTAACCATTCAAGAATAATTTTAATTTTATGATTTAAAATTATTTTTAAGAACTTAATATCATTATGGATATTAATCTAATACATCCTATCCATAACAAACATGACTTACATTACCAAATATATAATGGAAAACGAATCAGTTAACACCTAAAACATTGATACTACTAAAATATTATTAACAAAGAAATATTAGATGACCATATAAGATATCATATTTATATATTTAATTATTTTATAAATTAATAAAAATTATTTAACTATAATACAATTAGATAAGGAACCCATGTCTATGGAAAAGTACAAGGTAAGGGGTGTTCATTTAACTTTTTATTCCTATGAGATTCATGCTATATTTCCCACTATTCACTTTTGTGTGGTGTGTGTACTGATCATGATTATATTATTTGAGGATTATAATTTAATTTATTTTTATTTACATATTCATTTTATGATGCTCCTTTTAGGTAGTGTATGTATATTTTGTTACCAAATCAGTAAGGGAACTTCAAATTTCAATTTCAACTCATTGGGTTTTACGCACACTTCAATGATTATTTTAATCCATGATTTGAGGTGAAATAACTATTTACCTATTTATGTAGTAATTTACACTCCCCTTTGTGTTGATATACTTTTGATACACATAGTCACTAAATTGATAAATTCTCAAAACATTGATATTAACTTGATAAGTGTAACCTTAACTCAATTTCCATTCATTGAGTTAATAATCCAAGCCATTGGTTTTGTTTTTACAAGAATATGTGTTAATGTAATATGATTTATTTACACTTAATATCCAATAATATTAAGTGTATTTATATTTTTCACACATAATTATGTCATTTATTTATCCTTAATCTAAGGATACGGTCTGTATAATGTATTTTGTCTCAATTTTACATTCTATTGAGACTTCTTTGCTGTTATGCGCCAATTTACTTTTATATGGTGTACATACCATCCTTTGAAATATGATATCTTGAATACAATTATTATCATGATATTATAATGTTTTTATTAATGTTATTTCTCAGTTATTTGTATTCTAGCATCTTTCATTTGGTTAGAAACTCTTTAACAAAAATATCATTTTAAATGTTTTAATGATTTATTATTATAAATATTTCTCCATAATGTCCATGTTTTAAAATTTTTTTTAAGGATTTATTCACATATAAATTAATGTTTTAAAATTAAAATTTCATTGAAAAGTTTCAAATTGGTATTGGACACTTTGATTCAAAAATCTCTTCTAAATGACTTCTTGGATACATAGTACAACTTTTAAATGTTTTCAAGAAAAATGTGATATTTCCATTAAATATTTTTGCTGAATATTTTCATATATGTCAATATACATCATTATTCTTGATTGAGGTTGATTTATTATAATTCAATCTTCCATATTGTATTGAATGAGTTATGTCTGACAGTGGATGTTCTATTTTTTATCATTCATGGGTTGTGGTTAATGTGTTGAAATTTCGTATGATAGTTTTAATAATAATTTATAGATTATGTTTCACCCTTTTCATATAAGGAATGAATTTGAATTATTATGTGACGAGAATGGCCCACTATTTCCCCTCAATGCATCGGTAGGTATCATGAGAGAAACATGTGTCTTTGCAGAAGGCCTTTACAAAATTATTATTTGTAGTCTTGGAATGAGGTCTTGATGATGTGGTTATAATATCCTCCATTATGCATTCCATCATCATGAAATTAGCTGTTGATATTACATGTGATTATTAGACTTGTATATTATCCATGTGAATAAGTAAATGGAATTATTTGATTTATATTTTCCATATTATACTGATGTTTATGTTTAAAAGTATTTTGTTTTAGACTTTTACATTGCCTTAAATTTTTTTGTTTATTTATTAATGTTTCCGCAATATTTTTATCCTTACTGATCATTTTAGCACACCCCTTTATTATGTTTTCTTTTCTCGAGGATGTGAAGAAGTATATTATGATTGACCTATAGGGATAGGCTAATTGATATGAGTGTGTTCAAATGGGACACAATGTTGTTTTTTTGTTTTATTTCATGATGTAATGTAAAACATATGTATGTATATCTAGTTATTACAAGGCTACTAAAATAAACGGGCTTTTGAGACTTGATCTCTTGTGATCAAGCAAATGTTATCTAATAATTCACTGACTCTGGGTAACTAGGGTTGGGGTGTTACATCAGATCGAGGATCGATGATGGCACATACCTTCATTCTTCACCAATGACTAATCTAATCAATGAGGTAGGGTGTCAATCTCTTCGTGATTTCTTTTCCCATTCTTAGGATCAAACGATGAATGAAGATCAACCCATGAATAGGTTGATCTACAATTAGATATTTCTTTTGGGGTGGATAATTATTTCCATATTAAAGGGAATAGATCACGGTGATTATTCTGTTGTTGGCTTCTTAATGATCCTACTTACATTAATATATCAAGGATGATAGAACAAGGCAAAGATCTGTTTTATGGGTGTTAAAATCCTTAATAAATCCCCCCTAAAGCTATCATGTACTTCAGGAGTTCTTATACCTTAAAACCCCTATACGACTGATCAATTGTCGCACCCACAATCCATGGTGCAATGATCTAAGACAGATGGTTGGGATCCATACGGGAATTTGGAGGTGAGATGGGAGCACAAGAGGTAGGCGGAGTCTCATTGTAGAGGGAATGACAAATGGTGGGCCTCTGGAAGGGTGGTCGGCAGCGAGGGTAGTGTATGGCCCGGTGGGAGACCATGTTTCAGCAGGGCGCACAAACATGGTCCAATAGGACCACACTAGAGGTGGAGCCCATGGCGGTGCATTACACGGGCAGTAGATATGAGCCACAATAGAAGGCTGTAGGTTAGAGGCCACGTCGCTATATTCCCACTATGATGGGGAGGCTGTGGGACCTGGGGACCTGGACATGGTGTTGTCTGCATTGAAAGCGGCAGCCGCGTTGGCCGAGAGCACACAATTGATCCGTGCACTAAATGAGCTACCCGGAATGTGGAAGGCCATGATGGGTGAACCGGGCTGTGGTCCAGTGGCCCAACAGCCTAGGCTGGTTTGGGTTGGCCGAACCAGGTCATGTCGAACCTAAACCAGACAATTTTTACTAAATTTGGAATATATTTCAAACCACGTTCCCATTTGATGAGTTGTTTTCAGCGATGGGTCCCTTGAGATGAGGCGCTACTTCGTGGATAATCTAATTGAGTTTTTCTTGAATTTTTTTGACCTAATTCCTAGGGTAGTAGTTTCTCCCAAAACAAGCCTGCTACAAGACAAATCCTACGGCTGGCTGTGACTATGTGACTTGGGGGATTACTTGAACCACTGATTCTCCACGCTCTATCAATTCTACATGGACCATCAATTCTATGTGTGCCATTGATTCTACGTGAACCATCGATGCTCTATGTTCCTTCGACTTCCCATAATCCATCACCACAATGAGCACCACCGACGCTCCATGTTTATTGATGCAACATGCGCCATTGACGCTTCATGCACCATTAACACTCTAGGAACCATTGATGTTCCATGAGCCACTGACACTTCTTGTGTCATAGATAATGAGGTATATGTGGAATACAATGGGAAATACTTCTCTTCATGCTTTAGACTTGTACCTGTGCTAGCTGACCATATTGATTGTAATTCATGTGTTTCCTTTGTGGTGTACATTATGTGTTTCCTTTGTGGGTTACATCGTGTGGTTACTTTGTGGTGAATTTCATGTATTTATGGTGGTTTTCCTTTCATGTTTTAGGATCCCTACTGAGTATTATTTTACATACCCCTACACCTACTATGCTCACATGTGTTTTGATTTGTGTAGATGATCGACTCTTTGATAGAGACCACAGTGGACTAGGGCCAGGTTGTTCTTAGAGAGAGGCCAGCCAACAAGGTTTGCTTCAACGACTTAAGATAGTTGTTTACGTACCTACCCTTTAGGTATGGTTTACTGTGGATGAGATTATTCAGATTTAATCTTTCCTTTTGGTTAGGATTATATTTTAAACTTGTTTAATTTGTATTTTTTGTACTGTTGTACTATATTGTTCGTATCTTAGAGGTATGCATGCTCATTTACATAGTGATTTCAATTCATCAGGTTTAGGCTTGGATATGGGTGTGTGTGTAAATGTTCTTAGGAAAATTCCTCTCATTTTTGGGATATTCCTAGTTTGTTCTAGTTACTAGCACCTGACCTATTGGATGCATTCTTGGGGCAGTCACGACACAGGCCCTGGGGTCGGGTCATGTTAAAGGGGTATCTGAGGTGGTCTGTTATACCAAACTAACAAAGAGTCCAAGAGTTTGGTTTTGGGAAATAGTGTTAAGTGTTTTGAGTTCATATTTCTGACCAGGGACTCTAGTGTTGGTGTAGAGGCTAACATATCCATACATCAAGACTCTGAATTCTAATTTTTGACTTGGAACATGAAAACACTAGTTTTGATGAAAAAATAAATTGTTCATGCATCACAATGGATTGATTTTGATCTCATGTCCTTATTGATTCAGTGTCATATCACCAGGTATACTCTATTGATTGTGGTACATCTTGATATATTTTAGGATGCCTCTATTTGGCCAGCCATCGAAGATTCTAATGAGTGTTCATGAGGATGATCTGCCTAGCGATGAGGCATCAATGTAGGGACCAATACTGAAGATAGAACCCCCAGGTGGTATACCAGTGATACCACCACACGAATTTAAGAAGTTACTACCAACATTACCCAGAGAGGTTGTAGGCAGATTGAGTGCATTTCATGAGTTCTAGAGGTAGTGAACTCCCAGATTTAGTGGTGATTAAGACCCCCATGCATCTATGTATTGGATGGATGTGGTTACACATGTCTTTTGCCTTGTGAGGATGCCTATAGACCAGATGTATGTCTTAGCCACAAGTTTTCTTCCGGGATAAAATGGGAGATGGTGGAGATTATTAATCCAGACACATGAGGATATGACCATCACATGGATAGAGTTCAAGCATCTATTTAGGGTGGAGTTATTTCCAATGATGGTATGCTATGTGCGTATAAGGAGCTACTACATCTATAGGAGTGAAGACAGATAGTAGTGAAGTACTCTGTGATATTTACATATCTTTATCACTAATCCCTTGATATAGTGTGGGAACCATTATTTAGGGACCCTTCCTTTGATAAGGGACTATGATGGGAGAACAAGGCATCAATGATATAACTTAGAATTAAAAAATATGTTTGGGTACTGGAGCGAGCTCTTCTAGTGGAGAGATTTATAGAAGAGCAGACACTGATAGTGGTAGCTATAATTGGAATCAAGTAGCTGAATCATCAGAAGGTGGTAGTCGACAACTAAGACATGGATTCAAGCAGACTAGACAGTTCTGAAGACAACCATAGGACATAGGGTCAGTGGTGTGAGTTTCCTAGTTTAGAGAGATTTATCCAAATGAAAGACTATGTTACTCATATGGCGGTCGGTACATCTAGTTAGAGATTTTGAAACTCGTCATACACCTGATTAGGAGATGGTCGAGGGACCACCAATGAAGAGGAGAAGACATGAAAAGGGTGGTTTTCTAGGTGGTGGATGTGGTAGAAGAGTTGGATGGGTATAAGTGGGTGGGAATAAGTTATAGGTACCACCACCACCACCCTTAGGTGGTCCACCACCGGCTCGGGGAGCTGGTCCATAGGGATGAGGCAAGCTCAAGGTGATAGAGGTTTATGACCCTAAGTCTCTAGAGATGATTGGGGGAACGATCTATGATTTTTCTACCCATGTTGCGGTTTTGATATACACAGGTTCTAGTCACTCTTTTATCACCATGACCCATATTTGAGACAAGAATATTCCATTGGAACCATTGACCCAATCTATATGTGTAGAAAATACTTTGAGGTAAAATTTGACGATCAAAAAATGGTGTCAACTGTGAGTCGATACTCTTGTCAGTGAGATTTTCAATTGGGATCTCTTGATGGAAGCATCAAGTTCTTACGACATCATCCTTGGTATAGACTGATTATCCATAGACCATGCCCAGATGAACTATTTTTGGTGCATAGTATGGTGTGTCCGTGGAGATGAGAACATGTTATCCTTTTTTGGAAAAAATGAATCCCAAGTGGTGCATGATGGACTCTAATGTAGGAGGTTTAAACTAATCATACACAAGATGTCTAGAATTACCCTCTAAGTAGTGGATGAGACAAGCCCATACTTTCTTATAGTGGTGTATGAGTATGAGGATGTATTTCCAAAATATTTTTCCTGATTATCTCCTGGCATGAAGGTTTATTTCTACATTGATTTATACCTCACGATGGGACCAATATCTACACCTTTATATTGGATGGCTCCCGTATTGATTCTTGAGTTAAGGGTAGAGGTGGAGGTTTTGAAAAGAAAGGGTTTCAGGAGACTCTGTGTTTCACCATGGGCTTCCCTGGTGTTTTTTACCAAAAACGTAGTCATGAGCATAGGGTTAAGTGTGGACATATAACACCTAAACGTGGTTATCGCGATGAATAAGTATCCACTACAATGGATTGAATACCTATTTTATTAGGTAAAGGGAGAATGGTCCTTATAGAAGATAGACCTTATATATGGCTCTCACCAGCTTCATGTATGGGATGGGGACATATTGAAGATGGCATTCAAATGTCGGTACAACAACTATGAGTTCTTAGTGATTCTGTTAAATGTCCTGATAGAGCTCATGGGACTCATAAACTGGATCTTCCATCCTAACATAGACCGGTTCAATGTGGTTTTCATTGATGACGTCCTGGTGTACTCGACATCCAAGAAGAAGCATGTGATACTCTTGAGGATGGTCCAGGACACACTCTGAGAAAACCAACTTTATGAGAAGTTCTCAAAGTTTCAATTATATATTTTGGAGGTCAACATTCTCAGACACGTTATTTTAGAGTTTGGAGTTGCAGAAGATCTGAAAAAGATTGATGTAGTACTTTCTTGGGATCCTCCCAAGAGTGTTACCGAGGTTTGGAGTTTCCTTGTGTTGGTAGAATACTATTAGTGGTTTTTACCAAACCATTCCATGGTAGTATCAACCTTGACAACCTTGACATGGAAGGGGAAGCCTTTTGTGGGGATAGAGAAGTGATAGTAGTTATTTCAAGCGTGGTGGCGGAATTTGAGTAGCACTCCCATCTTAAGATTACAAGAGGAGGGTGTTGAGTAAGTGATATTATATGATTCATCAAGGACTAGGATTAGTTGTGTCCGGATGCATGGGAAAGCAGTGATTTCCTATGGTTCACACCAATTGAGGAAACATGAGCATTACTACGCAACCCATGATTTGGAGTTGGCAGCTACAATCTTTGAATTAAAGATGTGGAGACACTACCTGATGGGTGACCATTTTACATTATACTCAGACCACAAGAGGGATTTGAACTTTAGAAAGATGAATTGGCTATAGTTCCTCATAGAATAAGATTTTATGATAGTCTATACTCCCGAGAAGGTGAACATGGTGAGAAATGATATCAACCAGAGATTGAGTTCACAACTACTGAACAAAGAATCAGAGAATTCAGCCCTGTTGAAAATATTCATTTTTGATAGAGATGAAGAATATTATCTCTAGTAGATGGTGGTTACACCTCCACTCTTATAGTGAGTGAGAGAGGCGGAAATCCGAGATACTGACTATGAGAGTACACATGCTCAAATGTCCATGGGCCATACCCCTGATATATATTTGAAAGGTGTGGAGCATGTCATTCTCTTTAGAGGGTATATAGTAGTTCTAGTGATGTTTCAGGAGGTGTTATTGGGGGAGTTCCATACTTCTCCTTTGGAGGTGCATCCAAGAGTGGAAAAGATGTATCAGGACCAGTGAAATCAAATCTGGTGGTTGGGGATAAAGATGGCAGTGGCAGATTTCATATCTTGAGGCCTCATTAGTCAGTAAGTGAAGGTTGAGCACTAAGTTACAACGGGTTTGACTCAACCCCTTGAAGTGCCAGAGTGGAAGTGGGATAGGATATTGATAGAATTTCTGACGAATTTACCAAGTATATCCAAGGGAAACGATACCATCTGGGCGATCATTGAACAACTCAAAATGTAATCACACTTCATACTGATCCAATAGTAGAGCTCAGTAGAGAGCATGGGATGCCTTTACATGTAGGAGATAGTTCGTCTTAACAGAGTGAAATTAAGAATCATCTTAGATCATGATGCTCGCTTTAAATTTTAGCTATGCAAGGGATTTCAAGAGATGTTTGCGACTTAGTTGCACTTGAGAACAACATTTCATCCCTAGAAATTTTTCTAGATGAATAGGATCATCCAGGTTCTATTGGAGATGCTACATGCATGAATTATAAACTTTGGCAACAGTTGGTAGAACCACATACCTTATAGTGGAGTTTTCATATAAAAATAGCTACCACTCCACCATTGGCATGGAATCATTTGTGGCCTAGTACAAAATACAATGTAGTTCACCACTGTGCTAGATGAACCTAGGGGTGTCATCAGTCATAGTCTAGAGTTGGTACGGACTATCATCAAGAAGGTGCAGATCATCCATGAGAGGTTGGGGACTGTACATAGCTGGAACAAGTCATATGATGATTGGGGGAAGTGGCCTCTAGAGTTCGAAGAGGGAGACCATGTTTTCTTTCAGGTCTCACCTCTATGGGGATTTCAGATATTTGGCAAGGGTGACATGTTATATTATAGACACATTAGCATTTTTTAGATTCTGAGTTGAGTTGGTGAGGTGTCATACCACCTATCTCTAACACTAAAGCTTCACCGTGGGCATGATGGCTTCCATATGTCACAGCTGACGAGGTACGTTCATGATCCATCACACGTCATCTGCTTGGAAAAGCTGGACATTGAAAATAGAATGACTTTTTCAGATTCCCCGATGGATATCGTGGATTGACAGAAGTGGATTTGTCATCGTAGGTCAATTAATTTTGTGTGTGTTCATAAGAACAATGGGAATCTCTAAGAGAGATATTGGGAGCGGGAGGCTCATTTTACTGCCCAGTACCGTCACCTATTTTTTAAGTGGTCCTTTTTTTGGATTTCAGGGACATTAATCCCAAGGGTGGGGAGAATTCAATGACTCGATTTACCCTATTTCATTTTAAGAAATTATTTGGGAACATTCCAAGACTTGGTGCTGAGACGACATGTGATTCTGAGGCATGAGGTTCCAAGAAAGATTGATAAATAGTGTTATGGTTTTAATAGAACACATTCATGAATTTTCTGTAGAAGAGAATAAACTCTTAAACTGGAGCCTAGATCAGAAATTAGATTGCATCGTTGAGCCCAGAGCAGTGGCTTTACCCTAGGCGTGATGAACATTGGTCGACATGGGTCATGTTTAGATAAATTCACTAGGGGTGTTACCATAAATAAATAATTAAATAAGAATTATTTTATTTTTAAATCCTAATAACACATAAACGGTACCCCGGATTGGAAATCTAAGTCCGCCGTTGAGCTCATAATGTGGTGTTTTACTCAGGTGAGGCCAAACATCGACTGAAATGAGTTGGATATAAAAGTTAGTTTTTAGACATGAACGCCCTTAAAATATTTAATAAAAATAATTTTTTTCTTTTACGGGATGAAATAGTGGTCGTTTCCTTTTTTTAATAATACATGTAAGAGTAATTCGGGGTTATCACAATAACCCTCTAATTCCCCTGAGGCAAGGAGTATGAAGTTCTCTCCTGATGAAGAACACTGGTTGATCATGGATCAATGATGAGAGAGACCTCTGTTCTTCTTCAATGACTGATCTAATCATCGAGGTAGGTCTTCAATATCTTCATTATTTATTTCCCCCTTAATAGGATAAATCATTGATCATGGACCAACCCATGGAAATGATGATCCGCGGTTCGATCGGTCTTACAAGGTGGATAATTATTGCGGGATTAAAAAGAAAAGATCTCGGTGATTATTTTTCTATTGATTTTTTATTTATCCTACTGACATGAATAGATCAAGGCTGAACAAACATCGAAAAGATCCATTATTTGGGTGTCCATGTACTTAATATCTTCCCCCTAAATATATCATGTTCTTCATGCGTTCTTCTCCCTTTGAAAACCTATACGGACGATCTATCATTGTGCCCACGATCCATGGTAAAATGATCTGATACTAAATGTTGTGATCCCCGATGACATTACAGAGGTCCAAAAAAAGAATATAAAATAGTAGGAAGCTTATTGAAGATGGAATTATGAACGGTGGGCCATAAGAAGGGTGGATGATTTAAAGGGTAGTGCATGGCCCAACAGGAGTCTAGGTTCCAGTGGGGCGCATAGTCGTGGTCCTGTGGGACCACACTGGAGGAGGAGCCCATAGAAGTACAGGTCTCCGACAGTGGATAAGAGCTGTGGTAGGAGGATGTGGTGGTGTAACATGGCTCAGAGGCTATGTTAGTGGAATATCATAGCGATGAAGAGGTTGTGTGACTTTGAGGCCAGGAAGCGGTGTTGTTTGCATGGAACGTGACAACCACATTGACCGAGAGTGAATGAACGTGCCATGGACTAAATGTTCCATCCTACATGTGGTGGGATGGGCTGAGTGAACTGGGATAAAGTCTAGTGGCCCAATACGATAGGTTAGTTCAGGCCATCCCAGACTGACTAGGTCAGGTTGGGTCAGCCAGACCAGGTCATGTGGGACCCGGACTAGACCAGACCCTTTTTATTAAATTGGGCGTTTCTTTCAAACTATGTTTTATTTTGATAATCCATTTGAGGTGTTGGGAAACTTGTGAAAATATGGTAATTTTGAGATAATATAATAGTTGTTTTATGGAATTTGGTTTACGAACTAATGTATTGAGGAATATGTTCTCCTAGAACAAGCATGCGAAGAGCGTACTCCTACTGTTGGCTGTGACTATATGACTTGGGGGACTATTTGACCCATCGATGCTCCATTCACCATTGATGCTCCATACTCTGTCGACACTCTGTATTCCATTTACACTCTGTTTTCCATCGATTATCTTTGTTCCATTGATGCTTTATGCTTCATAGATGTACCGGATTCCATCACCTCTTCGGGTGCCACCAATGCTCCGTGTGCCACTAATGCTCAGTGCACCATCTAAGGTTCGTGCATCATTAATGCTTTGTGTGTGATAAATTATAAATACACCATCTACACTCTTTGTGCCACCGACACTTCTAATTTTATAGAGACTAAGGGATATATGGACTATAATTGGAAATCCTTCTCTTCGTGATTGATACTTGTACCTGTGTGTGATGATCGAATTGACTGTACTTCTTGTGATTACATTGTTGTGTACTTCACATGTTTCATTTGTAGTGTAATTAATGTGTTTTAATTGAGGTTTACTTTTTTTATTTCTTAGTGGTGTAACATTGTGGTTTCATGGTCCTTACTGAGTACTGTTTTAACCATACCATTCACGGGCTATTCCTGGATGTGTCATGTCTTGTGGAGATGATCAATGCTTTGATGGAGTCCTCGGTTGACTGGGGCAAGGTAGTACTTAGAGAGACAGAAAAATAAAAGGTGTTCTTCAATGTCTTCAAACGAATTTTTCTATTCCTACATTTTGGATTGGCTTTTCTACAGATGAGATTCAAGGGCTTGTACTTTCCCTTTTGGCCCGGCTTGTATTCTAGAAATGTTTAATTTTTAGTTTTTGTATTATCAGACACTATTGTTGGAATCTTATAGGCATACACACTTGTTTACATTGTGTTTTTAGTTCAATACTTTTGGGCATGGAGATGGGTGCGTGTGTACATGGACTTAGGAAAATGCCTCCCATTTGTGGGATATTCCTACTCGATGCTAGTCTCCATCCCCTAGCCTATTGGAGGCGGGCTTGGGGTAGTCACGACATGGGCCCCAGGGGACAGGTCATGAAATTAGAAATATTTTAAAATGTAATAATTTTTATATAATCATTTTAAATTATCTAAATATATATATATATATTTTAATTTATAAAATCTTATGATTTATAAATAAACCTTTTCTTTTATAAACCACAAGAATTTGATATACTTTGAGTAAAATGTATTTTAATTTTAACATTTAATATTTGGGAATAAAATGTTTCATAAATATTTATTTAATTAATTATAAACTTTGTGTAATTAATTAATTAATATTATATTATTTATAAATTAAATATCCATAAATACATTTTAACGTGATTTATAAAAATTTTGTAAATCAATTATACCATTTATGTCACAAAAAACAATTTTTTAACATTTTTTTTACCCTTACATAAAAGGGTATACCCACATTAGTTTAAAAACTTATACCCTTATGCGGGTCACCTAGAAACGTTGTAACCTGTTGGGTAAAGGTAATACATATATGACCTTCTCACAACTCATTTCACATAAAGCTAACTAACAGGTTACCTTTACATATATTTTCTAGTTAAACGTAATGTGGTGGTTAACATTACACAACTCATTTGTTTAAAGATTACCAGTGATCTAACTTTACATAAAATCTTTTACAAAAACGTAATTCATTGTGAACATTGGGAAAACCATCTATGTAAGGTTAAGAATTAGACTAACTTTACATGAACCCTTCACGTAATGTATGTATTTGGGTAACATTTACAATACTGATCTAATGAAGTTAAATCTTATATTACCATAACATATCTCACATAATGGTTGGGAAACCAGGATCTATTTTATGAATATTCTGTTTTTTGGGAATTAGGGATTCAAAAACATTTAAAACATGATGAGGTAAAAATTGATACCACCTATAGGTTTTTTTATTATATAATGATCATTTGTTGTATAAAACAACCAAAAAATATATGGATCTATCTCCATGATATCAAACATGTAAATTATCCAAAATATAGAGGTGAATAGAGTAACTGGTATTCATGTGTTGTGGAAAAAACGACCATATTCTTCAAATTATGGAGCATGTTTGTTTTAGATCAATGATGTGGAAAACAATTTATCCCTACCTATGAAGGATTACATCATCCAAAGGATAAATGATCATAGTTTGTGGATACCCAAACACATTAAGTGGTTTTACTGACTTCTAGGTGAGATAGAAAAATGATTAGGGGATGATATTTTTCTATAAAAAACATTTCATGAAACTGAGGATCATATCACCATCCAAACATAATCAGCACATAACGTGTAACAAAAGTGATCATATATCATATATAGAAAATGATGGATACTTCTGAGAATTAAATACTTCTTATATGTCACATAATGTTGAGTATAATTTATTTTACTTATTTTAATAAATAAATTCAAATGATTGATGAACCATCCTTTGGTTAAAAACTGAAGAAAACTATTTATGAGTGAAAGAGTGAGTAGCTTCATTGCATAAAACCTCATGTATATGAATATCATGTATATATGATAATATATATATATATATATAATATATAAATAGATGAATTTTTTGCCTGAAAATATATGTTCCATTTTCATGTGTTAAATATACGTTGTATATATATACATACAATGTAATATATTATATATATATACTCCATGCATCAAATGTATGTGTACATGCATATTATTCTTGTATATTTTAGTGAACTTCCAATTGTTTTTTCATGAATTTAATGTAAATGTATTTGATATTCTATTCACCAATCAGAAATTTGTTTCTATTGTTGAAGCTTTAAGTTCAATAAATTTTATTCATGGAATATTCCATAAACAGGGATTTCCTTCACAATCAATGCATTTGGTTGGATGATATTTTATATTATAAGGACTTTTACCCATTTAATAAGGTTTTTTATTAATTTTTATATATTATCACATTTCATAGTTATCCCTCCATTTTTACTCTTGATGATTTTATTTTTTTCTAGTTGATTCTGATCATAATTTTCCAGCCATAAGTGTCCCCCTCTCCATATGACATGCACCAAAAAATTTTGAGTGATTTTTTCATGCCATTAAAATTTATATCTACATTAGAAAAAATAGTACTGGTTTATCCCACTTTAATTTTTTAAATGGTTTGGTTTGAGACCCCTTTTTATTGGGAAAGAAATACCTATTTTTAATAATGTTGAGATGTAACACATACATGAACTGAAAGACCAGTGGCCCATAGGCCCATTAATGGATGGATCAAAGGCCCAGAGGCCCAAATTCTTATACATGGCCTAAAGACCCTGAGTGAGTAGTATTCATCATGTCATTACACTAGTCACACTTAATGTCCCCACCCATAATCCTCAAACCATTATGTCAATCTAAAAGTAGATTCACCCCCTATCAGGAACAACTACATCATACGAGATTGACACATCAGTGTAGGGAACCCATCTTATCCACAGTGTGTGAGGAGTGATGGAAGATTGGTTCCCATACACCTATATCTATTTTGATCTTCCCACCTGATGATTCTTACATGGACCTCACTTGCATCACCTGTATGTTGTTTTTAATCCTTAGATTGGTCCCAAGGTGTCTATGATCTTGTGGTTGAGAACCCCTCAATCCCAAAATGGTACTCCATGGCGAAGAAATGATGAATTACATGCATCACCATGCCTATCCCTCTTATATATGTCATCCACCTGGAAATACCATCCCACATTGCCTTCCAGTTGTGCCGATTTGTTCTCCCAGTCCCTGTCACTCAGCTATCTACCCACTGATTTTGACTTGGAGTCCATATGGCCCTAGCTCCTTCCATTTATGATGGAAAAAGTCCCTATTGATTAAATTATATTGGTGTTCGGAAGGCCCTATGGCGTGTAGGCCCAACTATATGGCCTGAAATCTTAGATTCCATGAATAGTTATGCAACTACAATACCACTATATAAACTGCTACAATATTTCTACTGTAACTCAGAAACACCCATATTAGTTTTGACCAATCTACTCAATATTTTCAAAGTAAATGACATTTAATTGTCAATCCCCTTTGAATAAAATAGATATTTTTTATCTTGGGAACATATAAAAAATAGTGTAAAATCTTTTACTAAATCATTCAAATCCCAGAACCCGCCAACAATAAATTAAGATAAATTCATTAAACAATCATCTTACAAGAAGATCACAACTGAAGTTCTAAATTTTGGGTTTGGTAGTCATAGAATATGACATGAATGTGATGTAACTACAAAAAAACCACACAAGATCATCAGGGAGAATAATTTGGTAGATTGATAATGAAACATAATCTTTAACTAATTATAAATTTATCTATTGATGTTATACTTTATGTTTAATGAAAAACAAAAATAAACAACCTCCTAGTTCAAGCCTCTACTAGAAATATACTAACTATGTGAAACTAAAATATTTTTGAGGAAGTAATCAATTCTAACATTGTTATATAAAATCTATAGATAAGTGAAAGGAGATAGTCACAAGTTCAACCATGGGATTTTTCAATAAACTTGTTATGTATGGAATGAACCTCAACATCTTTATAAATTTTTATCCCAATTAATGTAATTATATCCAACTAATTATTGTTTTCACAATTTTTAAAGAAGTTATGTTTGGTATTAGGATTATTATATCCCATGTATATAGGACTAAAATCATCATATCCTATATATTTGAATTTTATTTTCCCACTTGTACTTCCCAATTATATTTTAGCATTGTATATCTATAAATAAAGGGCCAAATGTCAATTGAGGGGAACTGATTTTGATGCCTCAATTTTTCACGGTATCAAAGAAGAACTCCTCTCTCTCTACCCCCTCTCTATATTATCCATCCTTATGGAAAATTCCCAAAATCCACGCAGACTCACATTACCGCACGCTACATGCCTATAACCATTATGCCATAATAGGCAGAACATGCCATGTAGCTATTGAAAAATCATGCCACTACCCTTACCTAATGAAAGTGACCCTAAATAGAAAATTATGAATTTTTAATATCATATTGTATACTTCTCACTCAACATGCACTTATTACCTATTAGGGAGGAAACATATTGGTCAAAATATAAAAACCTGATTGTCACGAAAATATTGTGAGAATATCCAATTATATGAGAAGTGAAAAAAAAGAATAAAATAAATTGAAATTAAAAAATTTAATATATAAAAACCCTATGATGTGGTGAGATTAAAAAACTATGGTAAAACATTGAAAAATTCCCCTATAATCAGAGAGTCTATAAAATCCATATAAACGGCTGAAACATGAATTATAGTGAGAGTGTCGAAAACATATGAAAAATAAAACCCCGATATGTCCCCACATTTTCTATGATAATAATATTATGATAAGACAGAACCCATAATAGATCAAAACTAAACATGTGAAATCATTAAAAAACATCCAATACGTTGTTATACTACCCAATTTTCCACTTCTCATTGTAGCATACTCCAATGCTATTGCTGAAACCAAAAAATAATATCCTACATATATTCACACAAAGAAATATCCATATGATACTCAATTTATTATAAAAGGATTCCCATAAATCCATGCCTTCGTCATCCTTAAGAAGATGATATACAATGAACTCAATTGGAAATAAAAATGGTCGGTTTCATAGAAACCACCCTCCTCAATAGTAAATATGCCGAAACCCTTTTGAAACTATGAAATAAACAAGATAACTGACCCAATAAGAGAAAAACAAACACTAAAGTCTTCATCATACCTGTTTCTAAACCACCCTACTAACCAATACCGGAACCAACAACACCTAGCTCCCCCATAACAATGATTTCCATATACTCAAGAGTAGTGGAAGAAACTAATTTTTACCTCTATTAAACAACATACAAGTAGTCTGTAACTATCAACACATCACCTCGATCTATTATTTAAATTCCTTATTCACTAGTGGAACTCTACGAAGAAAATAAATTAGCTGTAAGACATGAGTCACCTAACCGGACCATATTTGGCTTCCAAACATTCATTCTCCTTTTATATTTTATTCAAATCACGCATAGTGATCATCTATGCCACATATCCTATGATGTATAATTTGCAACCACATTCAGCACTTCACTGAACACATTTTTATCTACCATATAAAGGGTTTTAACTATTTTTCTACTTGAATATACCATTTATATTATGGAAATTATTCATCTTCTGTTGAGGAAAAAACCATTGAGCCCATAATTATAAAGTGTTGAACAAGATAAAAAGTTACAAAATAAACCTGACACATATTGCACATCCCTCAAGATCATCATTCAACTTTCATTTTTAGTGATAAAAATATCACCCACACCACCAATGAAACTAGAAAAATATAAATTTCACATATTCAATATTCCATATCCATTTTCTTAATATAAATAGAATATTTTCTTTATTGGTGAAATATGGTATAATATTACTAAATAGAGCACCTATTCATTATATATATATGACCTGGAAAAATCAATTCGAAGAAAAAGTAAATATCCATCATATTTTATAACATGTATTTATAATACATAGAATCAGTGTCATGCATCATGTTTTTTTCCATTATCTTTTTAAAATCATAGAATCTTCTCTTCACATTGACATATTTATTGAAAAAGAATCACATTAATTTCCTTATTTTCATCAATTGAATTTTTTTATTACCAAATTCATCTGTTAAATTCATAATACCACTTACAAGAAGAATAACCATTTTTTGTATTTTACTGAGTCTTTATCATCAACAATAATGAAATAAAATCATCTAACATTAGAGTTTCATTCTTAAACTACAATGTGGGGATGATATTATCATATGAATCTTGCAATAAACCTAGAAGAAGCAAAAATTTTCTTTCTTCTTCCATTTCAGTAGGTACTAAATTAATTTTATTATCCACATTGACCTCCACTAAAGATAGTTATGTATTAAGATTATTTAACTCATCCACATGGTTACCTAAATCAATATTCTTTGACATTAATTGATGATATGATCATTTGTACTGTATAATTGTTTTGTATGAAATTTTTATTTATAAATTATTTCATTAAAAACCCATTTCTCCCCTGGATCTTCTAGATTCAACAAATCCCTTAGAGTATTATCCAAAAAATACATCAAGATGGTTCTTGTATCTAACTCTCTCAAATCCGTCTTGTCATCATCACTCAGGTTATAAAACTTCTCTGATTATTTATTAGCACCTTCACTATATTCGTAGGAACTAATATATTTTTTTAATCATGTATACCATAGAGTGAAATCATTTTCCCATTAAATATTTCTATGTGGGAAGAAATAGCTTAGGATGAACCACCCATATCTAATGAGCAAGAAACATGAATAACCTCCTCTGATTCCTGTTGTTGGGGCTGAAACAGATTAAACATAGGGTAAAAATTATAATTTGATAGAAATATTTTGTGAATCTCAAATTAAAACATAATTAAAAAAAATATCATGAAATAATATGAGAATAAAATTTTAATGTGGAAAAACCCTTCAATGTGGAAGATTAAAAATCCCTAGAAAGAATCTAAAAAATTCCTTATATTCAGAGTCTACAAAAACCATTTAAAAGGATGAAGTATGAATTATAGTGAGAGGGTAGAAAACATATGAAAAATCACACCCTAATATATCTACTCCTATTCTATGATAATAATATCATGATAAGACATCACCCTTCGGAGATCAATACTGAATATGTGCGTTCGTTGCGGCACCTCCCATATGACCCTGCACAACCCAATTTTTTGGGGCACATTATAGCCTATTTCACACAACTTCTTGTTCCCAAAAATCATCCCCCATATATCTATCCACAGGGAAGCACATCCATGTCTCTCCCTTTATAATCAAAATATTACCAAAAATCCATTCATGAATCATCCTTTCAAATATTCAAATAATATATATTGATAATATCTTAAAATTCAAAAAATATTCATGGGATAATAATATCCCCCTTTTGAAACCCCGTGATGGTAGTGCTGAAATGAAATAAAATAAAACTCATGAATATCAGATTTTATTTACTCTTAAAAAAGGGTTGAACTTATAATTATTGTGGATATCACTAGATGGTTTTTTGGGTAAAAACTAAAATCCCATATCATTTTATATTGGTTCAAGAGAGATATAAACATGGAATTTTATACAAGAATCTATAAGAACTATATGAAAATTAAAGATAAAGAATAATTTAATTGATCAAATAGAGGAGGATGAATTGGAATAAGAACTACCCTAAGATAACCAATCTGCAATTCCCTAGTCCACATCCTCCATTTAACTATTCTGAGAAATCCACAACAATATGCATGAGTCCCCCCAACAACTACACAACCCACAATTAATATCTTTCAACCCAGCGCCAACCACTCCAACCATCCCAAACTAATTAAATTAAAAATATAAATAATTTTTTATAAGATAAAAATATATCTATATATTCATATCAAACACTATGTACCCTCTACAACTCACGCCAGATGGATTCTTGTCTCTCCTCACCAACTCTTTCATTATCCTTGTCATCAACCCACCTTGAAAATGACACTAACTATAATCCTAGTAAATAATCAATAACACCTTGAGATTTTGTGTTTTTTCCAATAAATTTAATCTTTCCAATACTCTTCATTACATGAAACACTATGTTTAGCTAGTGTGACATACAATTCCAAGTATAAACTATATGTGACTTACAATTATGAAATTATTATTCAACATGAAAATCATCAGCTAACCATTTTAATGGAGAGTAGGAATAGTATTAATTGAATTATGAAAATATATGGTTCACACATTTATTTAAAATAAATTAATTGGTGATCAATTAATTATAAGTAAAAAAACCATTTGATAATAATGGAAACCATTTTTTCTCAAAAACTCTTTTTATCCACATAAATGATTTTAACATAAATAAATTATCAAATAACATTGATTTAATTATTATAATTAAATATATATATTCCATAAATTTTTTGAACATTCATATTAGGTGTTTGTTAGAAAATAGAAAATAATAAATCTAATTTTTCTCTTAAAAAAAATCTTTTTTAAAAAACATTTTTATCACATTTCACACACATATTTTAAATTAAATATAATCATATTTTAGAAAATTTATTTGAAAAAATTAAATTTATTTTTAGAATAATCATTTCATAACTCTTTAAGTGTTATTTTTTTATAATTTTCTATGAAGATAATTATTTCAATGAACAATGAAAAATAGTATTTTTTCTTAGAAATTATCATTTCTTTTAAAGTATTTAAAAAAATAAAAAAGTATTATAAGATGGTTGTAAAGTAAAATTAATAAAATTAGGTATCTATTAATATAATTTACTTTATTCGGATCAATTTTATTTTTAATGTTGATATAAAAACATTGTAGTCTTCTTAACATTTTCTATTTGAAAACTCACTTTGTCATGACATTTGTGGGATTAATTATAAATTAAAATATTTTTATTATTTGAATAGAATTTAATAAAATTGATTTTCTATTTGGAATTAGAACAATTTATATTATCCAATATGGTCAACCTAATTTGAAACCATAATTTATAGTAAGAAAATAAAAAATATTTACCACAGTTGACGTAAAAATGGGTTTACAGATGGGGGTGATTAAACAAAAAAATATAAAGTATAAATGACTCAAATCAAGTAAAATAAAAATTATACAAAAATATTTCGACCTATTCTCTTATATTTTCAATAATGTCCCATTTTGGTGCCCTGTGTCTTGTAAAAAATGTGGGAACACCTTTTTCTTTTTAAAAAAATATATGTGTTCCACTCACCTCAGCTTTAAAAGGCCACCCATTATCTTCCTCTATTCAAACCTTCAAACTAATTTGGTTCAGAAATTACCTAACTAAATAACATTCAAAATTCCCTCATAATATCTTAGAAGCCTTATATTGGGTAAAATTTTATCCTAGGTAGTATTTTGGTGCAATCCTAAAGAGGTTACCTGAAGAAGTGGTAACACTCATCAACAAATATTTTTATTTAATTTCTTCTTCATCATCATTAAAGTATTATTTAAACATGAAGATTTAATAACCATAGTATCGTCCATATAATTATATTTTTTATTTTAATATAATTAACTAAAACCATACCCATTCCTATAAAATGGGTTCTGAGACCATCTTTTGTGTGTACGGAAGACTACTGCCTCATAAATCAATGTCATACGTTTTTCCATTACCACCTCTCACGGATGGGTATTACGATAATATATATATATATATATATATATATTATAATTTAATTATACATATGGATCAAATAGATCATATATAAATTTTTATATTCTATTTCATATTGGATACGATAATATCGCTTGTGTACAATGGACTACCGCCTCACGAAGCAATGTGTTTTGTTTTTCAATGACTCCTTACATAGAGGATTATAAGGATAAAATTAATGAGTATATGTGATATAAATGACATAATTATTATATTAATGACATTTTTATAAATCTTAAAAGATAATATATAATTTTATTTATGACTTTTTCACTCATTGAAAGATGATAACGTCATTCATGTATGTGTGGACTACCGCCTTCACGAAGCTATATGACTCTCTTTTCATCACTAAACCACATGGATTATATTTAGAAGTATATTTAATGATATAATATGTTATTTATAAAAATATTATCATTATTTAGTAATAAAATATCACTAACCACCATTCTATGATGATTTTTTAAAAATGGAAACCTTACTCATAAGTATGTACGACCTACCATATCCATGATCGTAACATATTTCATATATAAATTTCCAATATAATAAGTATTAAAATTATAATTTATGAATAAATATTAAAATTATTTCATCATTATTATTATTTAGATGATGGAACCATGATCATTATAAGAGAACTGAAAATCGAAAAAAATATACGAAAAACAAAGTGGCTATTACCCGAAATGTAATTTTTACAAGGAATTGTAATTAAAATTATACTAAATGGTAATATGAAAATCATATATGATATTATATATATAATTATGGTTCTATAATAGATTTCTAATAATGTTATATTTATTATATAGTATGTTCAAATTTGTATGAAGGAAGTCAATACTTAAGGGAATGGATTTCTTGTCGCTCTTTTATTTCTAAGATACATATAAAAATTAACCACTAATTTATTTTGTGTGGTGTTTGTAAAAAACTTTTTACATATTATATCATGAATTTACTCATTTCCATGATACTTAAAGTTCCATTTTATTTAATTCTTTACTTGGGCTTATGTTCCAAATTATTACTAAAGTGGTATGGGGTTTCTATCTCACTATTATTTTCTATGAGACACATGACTTATTAAAAAAATGTTTATTAAATGTGGTTTATATACTTACCATGAATTTATTTTATGGTGATTAATTATTTTTATTTATATATCTATTTTTTGATCTCTCTTTCATGGGGTTTACAATTCAAATGTTACCAATGTGGTAATGGTTTTTTGTTAAAATCTCATTGTTTTTCAGGATTGTTTATGATTATACTTCTAGTGGAGAAATATTATGATCCACATCTCAAGAAACTAATTAATTTTATTATAATATATTTATTTCATGATAATACATTTTATATCTTCATTTTCCTCTCTTTATGTACTCAATTTTTGAAAAGATTGTTTCTAATAAAATACATCATCATTTATATCTTTAGTCAAAAGCCAATTTCCATACAAAACCATGTTTTCTAAATATGTTTTGAATTTATTTTAACATTATTAAAATGATTTATTAATTACATTTTACACTATTTTTTACAAAATGTTTGGAATAGAATCTTCATGCCATTTTCAAAATAATGCTTGTTTGACTTTTAATGAAAATGTGATAGAAGTCTTTCTTTTAAAAAGCACACAATAAATGAAATTTTACTAAATAATGACCATTATTTCATATGAATATTACTTTATATGTTTCATGGTTATTTCCAAATAAAATTATTTTCCAAACTATTTATGATTGTTTTAGTTTTAAAAAACTATTTTCAAAGAAAATTTCTTTTCCTCATGAAATTTTCTATGTTATATTTCAAAATGATTATCCACCTAAGATGATGAAATTTAATGTAACTTATAATTTCTTATGGATATGATCTAAGGATTCAATTCTAATTTATTATCTCAACGGTTTATCCTGAAAATAGGTTTATGAAACCCATTTCTCTTTTACGATTTATACCATGATAAAATTATTATGAAACATGCTTTTATTTTCATTGGATATTATATTATGAAATAATGAAATGATTATAAAACTAGTATATTTTTTAATGGTAATAATATGATGAAGTGGTTGTGAAACCCATTTCATTTCTGGTGTTATGATTTGATGAATGGTTTATGATCTTGTAGAACAGATACATATGTTTTTCATTATGTGATAGGTGGGACCTATATCCCCCCCCAATTCATTGGGTATATATGGATAACTAATGAATAAAAATTTTATGTGTTTACCTGATCACATGTAAAAAATATTATACACGAAAATTATTATATGATCACAATGTTTTGTGTGAGCATGATTATCGGTTCACAATGTTATGTGTGAAGTTGACTACATGTTTTCAATGTTATGTGAGAACCTGATTAAATGTTAACAATGTTATGTGTGAACTGAATTATATGTCCACAATGTTATGGGTGTACATGAATACAAGTTCATAGTGTTTTTCATAGACATGTATGACATATCCATAATTTTATGTGTACACCTGGTTTTATGTCCATAATTTTCTACGAGGGCCTCATTTCATGTGATTAACTTAATGAACAAACATATATATATTTTCACATGTTCATAATGTTATAATCGGATGTGTATTCCAAATATATATGTATAATTCCAATATTATGATCTCATGGATCATTCTATTTGATTAACTTAAGATTTATGTCTTATGAAATTCCAATATTTACTCCATAAATAAATATTGTGATCTTTGATATATATGGCATGGTTTTCAAATTATATGATCACGTTCTCATATGCTAATTTTTATGTTATTATTACATAACTCCCTTGATTAACCTTAATCTACATATAGATCACAATTTATTATGTTTTCTTTCCCCAGTTTATGAAAAATTTCTATAATTAGGATATGTTTGTGAAGAGTACTAAAGGATAATATCATTATGGGATATTTTGAATATAAGTCAATATTTAGAATATTATGTACTTAATATCTTAAGAAACTAAACAATTATTGTCATAAGGGATGTATTTGTGTAATGTATTGAATATTAATCTAAAAAGATGTAATATCTATATATGGGAAGCCTGAGTTGTTATAGTTAGTATCATAGGAAAGTTTTACATAACCTTAGGAAATGTGGCTGAGAAAGATTTAGTGATAACTATAAGGATATGTCTATAGATGGGTTAAGGATGATTAAAAGTATAGGAAAATTTCATTGAATTTCAGTGATTGATAGAGTGAGTGGTTCTAATGAAATTACATCCCTTTCTTGATATTATATATGGATGTGGCTCTGGCATACTATTACCTAGGAGTAATAAAACTGAAAAGGTAACATTGAGCTAGACTCGATCGTCACCTGATGTTTGAGAACATGCCTTACTACACACCTAGTTTGACTCTCCAATGGGGAATTCATTAGAAATTCACAAACTCATTATGAACCATCATGAAGGATTTAAATAGATAATGAATATGAATTACCTAGGTTAATCATAAGGAATTTTATGTTGAAAATAATGTGGGTTGATTTAGAAATCCTATAAGTTATTTTTCATTCTTATGTGGTTTACTAATATGATTATTATTTCCTACACTATGTTTTTTGGTTTTAGTCAATGGAGTGAACCATATGGAACTAGGTTTGTTCTGAATATGATAGAAAATAGGTTTTGAGAAAGAAAATGATATGATTATTATAGTGAAAAATATTTTGAATATGAATAATATTTTATCATGAAATATGATAAATAAATTTCACCTAACCAAATTTCAAACTCACCAAGGAAGAGAATTATTGAGTTCATTGGGAGCTCAAGTGGTAATGACCATGGAAGAAAGATTATCCAGTTTCCTCTAAGTTGAGAATGTGGAAAGATGCTCCCTAGGGAATGAATCAGATTAATAAGAATATATTTAATGTGTGGATAATGAAGTCATTGAGTAAGAAATTTTCCATGGGAATGTAAAAATCATAGTTAACTCAATTGATGGAAATATTAGTCCTCATAAGGTATTATCAGTGGAATTTTTTTAAAATGTGGAATGTATTTGCATTATGGAAATTGATATCCTATGGGGAATGATCTTGGAGGGAATTATCAATGTGGTGTGAGTAATGGTTTTAATTTCGACGATGAAGAGACCAAAAATGACATATTAAAAGTATGGGTTATTCTAACAGTATTTTTTAAGTTAATAGAATGAAGAATTATTAAATTTACGTCAATGAAAGACAATTTTCATATTTCATATTGTAGGATAGAGGTATTGTGGAATAAGGTAAACAAACCAAGTTAATGGTTTAATAATTAATTAGTATAATTCAGGTGTTTATGTATTGGAATTAAATAATTATGAAATATATGAGGATTGTTTAATATATGTTTTCCTTTAATGAATTTCAAGAATATGTTTAATGATACTAGTAACCTTGAAAAGTTTTTTAAGGGAAATTTGATATTCATGGAAAACACATGATAATGGGGAAGATAACCCTTAATGTATTTATTATGTTGAGATAATGATGTTTGTATAAATAGATGATTGACATGGATAAAGTAAATTGGATAGTTTTGATTTCCTTGGAAATGATTAATGATTTGTTGAAATGGGGGTTTTTGGTAACATTGATGGGGTTTCCAAAATTATTTGATTTAACGAATATATTTGATAATATATTTTTTAAGTAGGTAATGAGGAATAATATATGATTTCAATAATATTATATAGTAATTCTTATTATTACAATAGTTAGAGAGAATATCACACGATGAATATATTCACATGTTATAAATGTACAAATCAAGATCTTATATTTTTTGTTTGGAGAATCAGTGATAAGTTGATTTTTGGAAAATTTGGTGACTTTATTTTTAAATTTTTTATTTTGGAAGGGTTATAAGGTTAACCATTAATGGAATAGTTTAAGTTGAAATTTGGATGAGGTTTTAGAGATTGAATGTTTACTTCACCATATGAACATTTATCTATATTAGAACACCAGTTATAATTTTTTTAAAATAGAGTTTTATGGAATGACTTATCATCATATTATAGATCTTACGATACTTTAGTCTTTTAGGTATGAAAATCCTTCTTCATTTCATGGAGTAATAAATAATGTGGAAATTGATCTAAACATAGCAAAAGGATGAGAATGTGCTAATTAAATTGAATGAAATAATGTACTTATATCATCCCATAAAAATTACCCATATTTATGAAAAGGATGTTGAAATATTTTTTTTCTGATTACCATCATTTCTGATGATATCAATGACCTTTTTCACAACTCTTTGGTTTATTTTTTTGTACTTTTTGTTTTTCACATGGTCATTCACTTTATTATGATCAATTATCTCTGTCAATCACCATACTTATTAGGAAATTATGTTTTATTCCCTGTAAAAAAATTAATTTCTCACCTTTTTTCAATTATGAGGAAAGAAAGTTATGAGTTACTTTATTTAACCTTTATGTTTCCATATTTCAGTTTTTAATGAAAGATTTTTTAGACATGTATAATTTGGGTTTCTATGACAGAATTTTAAAATGTTAACCATTTGATGATCGAGAGAAATTTTGAGGGAGAAAATAATTTTAAGGAGGATAGAAGGTCACACGCTGAGACCTTCTATATTTTTTTATCAAATAAATTTAATCTTTTTGATATTTTTTGTTACATGCAAAACTAAGTTTAGCTTCTTTTACACATAATGTGGTTTTTAAATGAAAGGTGACATACTATTAAGAAATTATTATTTGATATGATAACAATAAATTAACCATTGGAATGGTGGGTATGAATATTATTAACTGATTTTTGAAAATATATGATTTACACAAGTATAAAAAATTTATTCTTTAGTGATCAATTAATAATTAATAAAAATAAAAACTGTTTTTAAAATAATGGAATTCATTTTTTCAAAAACTATTTTATGGGAAAAATATGTTTTACATAAATAAATTTCAAAAATTCACATTTCTTTAATTATTTTAAAGTAATTTATATGTTATATAATTTTTTAAACATCATCCTATGTGTTTTCTAAAGAATAGATAAAAATAAATCTAATTTTGCTCGTAAAAACTATTTTTTTATAAAAAGCAGTTTCATCTTATTTTGTTCAATTGTTTTAAAATAATATTTTTCCAATTTGAGAAAATTCGTTTTTAGTAAAAACATAATTTTTTAAAGAATAATTTTAAAATTAAATTAGGGTTAATTTTTTAGAATTTTATGATCAGTTAATTTTTTTGTTCAATAGTGAAAAATACTGGGTTTTATTAGGAATTATAATTTCTTTTAATGTATTAAAAATAAATATAATTGTATTAATATTATTTTAAAAGAAAAATTAGTTTAATTATATATTTCTTAATCCAATTTATGTCATTGGAGTTAATTTAATAATTAATTTTAAAATAAAAACTTTATAAACTTTTGAACATTTGTCTTCCAAAACTCGATTTCTTATTGCATATGTGGGTTTAATTTTAAATTAAAATTTTGCACTTTTGTGAAAATAATTTTGAAAAATGGATTAAATATATGGAAAAATAATTATTTATATTTCATAATAATGTCATAATAATTCTTTACCATATTAAATATTAAAAAATAGTAAAAATTATTCATCATGGTTATGGTAAAAACACATTTACTAGGGGGTTAAAATAAAAAGATAAGGGTTAAAAATAAACAAAAACATGTAGAAAACTAAATTTATATAAATAGTTTTACCTTATATCTTATTAATTATATAATGACCCATTTTGGAGTCTTTTTTCTTATGAAAAATGTTGGTACACCTTTTCCTTTTCAAGAGATTTCAATTGTGCCACTCAACTCGCTTATAAATGGACACACCTCTCTGCCCCACTTCAACCAATTAAACCATTTTGGATAGGTCAATACCGAAAAAATAAATTAAAAAATGTACCTCGTATCATCCAAAATAATTATTTTGGTCATAAATATGACCTAGTAAGTATTGTGGTGCAAAGTGGTGGAGGTTTCGTGAAGTAGCGGTAATGTTCTTCGACGAAATTTTTTTATTTACTCATACAAAAACATAATTATTTTTTAAAATAAATTTGATATAATAAAATTATTATTATAAATATATATATATATATATATATATATATTTGTTTTAATTACAGGACCTAAAACCATCCCCAATTATTTCAAATGGATTACGAAATCATCAATCGTGTGTATAGCAGACTACCGCGTCATGAACAGAAGTCATAAGTTTTTCCATTACCACCTCTCATAGTTTGGTATGATGATTAATATAAAGTATGTATTTTATATTTATGACATAATTATAAATATTTATTCTTTATATCATTTTTTTCTTACTTTCTATTCTGTAGGGGATATGATAAAGTCACTCATGTGTAAAGCATAATAACGCCTCACCTAGCGATGTGATTTGATTTTCACTAACGCTTAACATGGAAGATAATAAGTATAAATTTAATGAATATATGTTATATAAATGACATAATAATGATATTGATGACACTTTTAACATTCTTAAAATATAATATATCATTTTCTTTTTTACCTTTTCACTCACTGAAAGATGATAACGTCGTTCATGTACGTGTGGACTATTGCCTTCATGAAGCGATGTTACTCTATTTTCATCACCAACCCAAATGGATGATATATATAGGTATGTTTAAAGAAATAATATAATATTTATGATATTATTATCATTATTTAATTATATAATATTACTTATCTTCTTTCTTTAATGATTGTTAAAAAATTGAAATATTACGCACATGTATGTAAGACCTACAGTATCCATGATCATAACTTACTTCATTTATGAAAACCATATTTCATAATTGGTATTAAATGTATAAATTATTTATATATATTATTTTTATTTCAGATATTGTTAATCCCTAATCAATGTAAGAGGACCGAAAATAACAAATCAAAACATATATGGATATTAAAGGGGTTATAACCCGAAACATGATTTCATTAAAGAATTATTAATAAACAAGTAATGAATGGTCATAATTAAATAATAGATGAAGTTATATATATAATTATAGTTTTATAATATATTTATAATAATCATAAATGTATTATATAAGAGTTTCAAACATGTATTAAGGAATTCGACACTCAAGGTAAGGGATTTCTAGACTCTCTTTTATTTCTGGGATATATCTTAAAATTCACAACTCATTTAATGTGTGTGGTGTATGAAATGACCCTTTGAAATTATATATTATGAATCTATTTATCTTCATGAACCCTAAATTTTCATGTGTTATATGCTTAATTGGGGATTACGATCCAAAAGATTACTAAATCGGCATGGTAATGCTATCTCACATTTAATTTATTTGAGACACATGTCATATTCACTATATATTTCTCTTAAATGGTCTATATAATGACAACAAATGTATTTTATAATTATTATAAAAAAATATATTTTTATTTATATATCTATTTGAGTATCTCTCTTTCACGTGGTTTATGGTTCAAAAGTTCCAAAGTAGTGAGTTTTTTATGATACGATCTCTTAATTTATTGGGATTGTTTGTGTTTTTGCTTCCAGTGATGAAATATTACAGTACACATATCAAGAAACTCATGAATATTTTTTATTATCATGTTATATCAATAGAATATATGTTTTTAATTCATTTTAATCTCTATGTTCTCAATATTTCAAGAGAAATTTTTTAAGAAAAAACAACTTTATTTCTATATTTGGTTGAAAACTCTTTTTATTCCAAAACAATGTTTTATAATAATGATTTAGAATTTTTTTTAAAATTATTAAAATAATTTATGAAATAAATTTTTACCAATTTTTTACTTTAAAAAAATTAAATGGGATATTCATGTTGTTTTCTAAAAAATGCACCTTTGTATTTTACTGAAAATGTGAAAAAGATATTTTTTGTAACATTTATGAAATAAATGGAATTTTCTACCATTATGGGAATTATTTTCATTGAATATTATTTTTTATGTTTTAAAGGATATTTTAAAATGAAATAATTTCCAAAATTTGTTAGGAATTTTTATTTGTAAACATTTATTTTGAAGTGAAATTAATTTTCCACAAGAAATGTTCCAAGTGATATTTTAAAAATATTCTCCATATATGTTTATATCAATTGATGTTACATACTATTTTCTAGGAATATCTAAGGACCTAACCACCGTTACCTGGAGACGATTCTTTATTGGTTACATTGGTATACAATAAGGAATAAGCATCCCAAAGGATCGAGTTGTTTAGTATTATTGGAAACAAGATACATACATAAGTTCATCATTACAACTTGAATTGAAAAACAACATAGAAAATCCTTAGAAAAATTCCATAACTCCTAGGTTATTTCAGCATCTCATTCATAAAAGAATTATTCTAGCCTAGTGGAAATGAAACATAAAAAAGGTGTGATATCAAATTCTCAGTAAGGGTAAGAAATAAAGTAGAAGATAACATAAACATTAGACATGGTGAATAATTGAAAACCCATATATTTAGAAGTAAACATGAACATAATATGGTAAAAATTTGAGTAGAGTAAATATTTCCATAACATAACATAATCATGGTTATTCTACTAGTCAAATAACCACATGAACTGTCAATACTACATTCATAATTAAGGAATGCATAATGCGGGAAAACATATCTATATCGTCAAGTCCTTGTGCCAAGACCATAGATAATTATTTTGTCAAGGCCTAGTGCCAAGACTGTAGTTTGCCTCCTGAGACCTACTGTTGCACCGAGGGGAAATATCGGGCCCCGCACAGCACTTATTATGTCTAATAAATTCCTCTTATGAATGGGGATAAACATAAACAACATACACATTAATATATTAAATGTATTAGATTTCCCTGAACATTAAGCCAAAACACTAATCATTCGAAGTAAATCGAGGAATGGTTTAAAGATAGAAAATAAATAGCCAAAATAATAATAAACCATTAAATTGAATATTATATATAATTATATAGAATTATAATCCCAATAATACATAATAATCAACAAGTGTTTTGAAATAGAGTAAGATACTTTTATAAAATCTTCGAGTAATTATTGAAATAAATACTCTTTTACTTTGAAAAGAAGAGTTCTTTTGGAAAAATCATTGTATAAAACCTGAAGTGAAGTGAGATTTTATTTTTTTTAAAAAATGGGTGATTTTATAGATATAATGGCTTCCAAAAAGATATTATTGATTTCCCATGAAAATAGGTAAAAAAATTGATATATTCCCTTGAATTAGGCATGTATTTCGGAAACAATTTGAAAGATCCTTTTAAAGAATGTAACTAACCATAAAATAAAGAGGGATTATGGTTTGTATAAATATATAGAACACTCATACATAATTTATTATGTATATATAACAATACATAATAATTTAATTGAGGTAATTTAGAAAATGAAAATAACCCGAATGGAAATGGATGTTCGGGTGGTGAAACCCTTACCTTAAATTCGAATGTGTTCCACTCTGGAACTTAAGGTCATGGAATATGAAATTATACATATTAATAACTTATTTAATAACCTAATAGACTTATATTTATTTTAACATAATTTTTTTTAGTTCACTTATGTTTTTATTTATAAGTTATTATATTGAATTTCGTCGTTCCAGAGTGTTTTTTTCTTGATTTTCATAATTGGTTCACATGTATTATATAATTAATTCATGTGGAATGGTTTTAAATCTTTAGAATTAAATATAAATACTATTCATGAACATAAATAATTGTTAATTGTCATTTCCATCATTTTGTTACATGGAATGAGGATGAATCATTAGATGAAAACCACTTCGATTATTTGGCGGTATTTGGATGATTATGAACTAGTTTTGTCATATGATTTAATAATATTTACCTATACTAGTTCCTGAATATTAATTAGTTTATGATATATGTATTATAGTCTTTTTGAACAATTAAAATGGATATATGATCAGTAATTAAGTAGAAATTGAAAAATGAATCTTTGTCTTCCCTAAAGGTTATAAATTGGAACCTCATGGACGTTGATTTCGTTTATAAAAATAAAAGGGAGGGAGTAAGAATATTGATGAAGGATATTCAATTAAAATGTCATTATTACATTATATAGATGATTATATAGCTTATCATGGTCATTTGGATGGAGTATGTTAGGAGAGAAAAAGAAAAGATATGATCTTAAAAATAATAGAAAAGGTGAGTGATCCCTTATGAAAATTGGGCAGCTTAACGTCGTAGCTTAATATTTCATATAATGAAATGATGAAAGAAAAAGGGTACCTAGTTTTATTTAAATCAACAGTTAAGTAATAAGAATACATTAAATCATACCCCAATATATTATAAGGGAAATTCAAAGAGATAACATAAAATAAGTGTCAACTAAAAGAGGAGGGTGAAGGATTCTGGTACATTGTAGAGTACCTCCTAGAACATTATGGTTGGGACCATGGAGGATTAAATAAACCATGGTAGGACAATTTGAGAGGTGAAAACACTAGAGTTTTGAGGATGTGGGATTTGTAATGAATTAAAATGAATGGATGAGTGGGTATCTATAGAAAAAGTGAAGGAGTTTTTTAATAATTTCAAAGGGACACCTCATTAGTGGTTTTTTCCATACCATGGTATTGACCATGGTATTTGCCCATGGTCATAGCCACATGGGACACCTCATGTCATATGTTACTATAAATAAATCTTCCAGCCTTTTATTTTAATTAGTATGTCACTATGATGTCATTACACTACGAAATACTCAAAACTGTATTTTTCACTATTCATGAAAAATTCAAGTTTATTTAAAAAAATCCCAAAACTTCACCCCTACCATTTTTCAACGTGTTGAATTAAAAAGTGAAATACATTTTTAATAATTAATTTTCTAAATATTATTAATTTAATTTGTATATAAAGTCATAGTTAATTCTAAAAATAACAATTTTAAAGGTGCAATTAGTTTTATATCAAATTGAAAAATTAATTAAGATCTCATTATCTTATTTCTTAATGATAATAAAATAATATTCTTATTTACTATTCACAATGGTCATATTACTATTCATATTACTATTTATATTACTATTTATAATGGTATATTACAATTCACCAAAAAACCAAGTTTGTTCTATCAGACTCCAAATGAATTATTGACCACAACTCCAGATGACTATTTCTTGAAATTCCAAACACAGTAGAGGCAAAGTTGAGTTTAATGGATAGATTATAAAACACATTCAAAATTTATTTTCAAAATCATGGGGTGTTATATTCTCCCCTCCTTACAAAAATTTGATCCTCGAAATTTCATTTTACAATCTAGGCCAAAAATAAGTGGGGGTAATTTTCCTTCATTGCTTCCTCCAGTTCCCATGTTGCCTATTCGTACTTATAGTTTCACCATAGTACCTTGACCAGATGAGTAATATTATTGTGTAGAACTTTATCTCTATGTTTTAATATTTTCACTGGCTGCTCCTCAAATGAAAGATCGTCCTCCAACAATTCCACCTTTGAAGAGAGTACATTTGAAGGGTCTGTTATATACTTTTTTAAAGGGATACATGAAATACATCATGTTCTTTTGACATGGTAGGAGGAAGTGCTAGTCGATAGGCCACAGCTCCGACTCGATCAAGGATATCAAAGGGGTCGATATACCTAGGACATAACTTTCCTTTCTTCCCAAACCTCATGACCCTTTTCCATATAGATATGTGTATAAATACTTGGTCTCCAAAATTGAATTAAAGGTCTTGTCTATGGGTTTTCTCATAGATATTCTGTTTACTTTGGACTGCCTTGATATGATACAGAATGGTTTTCACCTTCTCCTCCATTTCTTAAACCAATTCAGGTCCTTTCAGATTTCGATCACCGACTTCATCCCAACACATCGGTGTTTTACCCCTTTTCCTATAAAGGGGTTCATATGGTGCCATTCAGATGCTCGAGTGGAAAGTGTTGTTGTATGAGAATTAAACCAGTGGAAGATGTTGGTCCCATCCTCCATTGAATTCAATAGAACTTTCTCTCAACATGTCTTATGGTGTCTGAATAGCCCGCTCAGATTGGCCACCAGTTTGAGGATGATAGGCCGTACTAAAGTTTAGTTCAATTCTTAGACCATGTAGGAGACTTTTACAAAATTTCAAGGTGAATCTAGGGTCTTGGTTGGATACAATAGATAGTGGTACTCCATGCACCCTTATTACTTCTTTGTTGTAAATCCTTGCAAGTTGATCCAATGAGAAGTCCACTTGAATCACGATTAAGTGAGCTGTCTTTGTAAGACGATCCACAATAACCCATATAGAAATGTTTTCTTAGGATGTCCTTGGAAGTCCAGTGAAAAGGTCCATGGTAATGTTATCCCACTTCCATTTTTGTATGGGTAGTGGTTGCATCATCCCCTTAGACTTTTCCCTCTCAGCCTTCACTTATTGACATACCATGCACTTTGATGTATATTAAGAAATCTCCCATTTCATATTGTCCCACTAAATGTTTTCTCGGAGATCTTGATACATATTTGTGCTACCAAGGTGTATAGTGAAATTAGAGCTATATGCATAATCCAATAGTTCTCACTTTAGATCAGGAATAGAGGGAACACAAAGCCTCTTCCCGAATTTCAAAATTCCACCTTCATATACAAAGTCAGTCAACCTCCCATCATTTATTGATTTAATTTTTTTTGAAACTCCACATCATCATCCTGGGAACATTCTATACTCTCTAGTATAGAAGGTTGGGAAACTATTTGAAAAAGTAGTGATGTGTTACCTTCCATGATAATTCCCATATACATCTTTACAAGATACATTAAAAAAAGATCCCTTTCAACTCCCATCTTGTTCAGAACTCCATGATTCATTCTTCTCAAAGCACCAACTACCTTATTTACCTTCCCCGAGTTGTCGTGTATTTTGAAATCATAGTCTTTGAGTTTCTCAATCTATCTCATTTGTCTCATGTTGGGTTCTTTCTATGAGAATATATATTTCCAAATCTTATGATATTTATATATCTCATATATTTTTTACATAGTGGTAATGTCTCCAAATCATTAGAGAAAAGATTACCACTACTAACTCAAAATCATGAGTTGGATAGTTAGTTCATGAATTTTTAGCTATCTAGATGCATATGCAATCACTTGATCATTATGAATAAGGACACAACCAATTCATTTATTGGATTCATCATTATAGATAACAAACCCATCATTCCTCGATGGTAGGGTTAGGATCGAAGCATTCACTTATCTCCTATTCAATTCTTCAAAACATTCTTCACATTCCTTTGTCCATACGAACTTAACCCCTTTTCGTGTGATCTTGGTCATTGGGTTGGATAAATGAGAAAAGTTCTAAACGAAACGCCGATAATAACTTGCAAAACCAATAAAACTACATTCTTAAGTTATATTCGTTGGAGTAGGCCATTCTTGCACAAAATTTTTCTTCATAAGATCTACAGATATTCCATCCTTATGGACAATGTCACCCAGAAAGGAAACTGATTGGAGACAAAAATTAAACTTTCTAAATATCCAATATAATTTATTTCATCTCAGAGTGTTCAGAATAGTGTGTAGGTGATTTTCATGTTAATCATAGATTTTAGATTACACCAGGATATCATCAATAACCAACACCAAAAAGTCATCAAGATATTCCTTGAAAATTTTATTCATCAAATCCATGAAAACAGATAGTGAATTAGTCAGTCCAAATGGCATTACTGTAAACTTATAATGCCCGTACCTAGTTCAGAATTCTGTTTTTGGAATTTCTTCTTTCCTCACAAGTAACTAATGATATCCAGATCGCAGATCAATATTCAAAAAATATTGGGCTCCGTGAAGTTGATCGAATAAATTATCATATCATGGAAGAGGATACATATTGTTAATTGTAACATCATTGATTTCCCTATAATCAATGAACAAACTCATAGACCCATCCTTCTTCTTAACAAAAAATAATAGGGGCTCTCCATGGAGTAACGCTAGGGAGAATAACTTCATTATCACTCAATGCATCTAGTTGTTTCTTTCTCTCCACTAACTCCACATTGGCCACTCTATAAGGGGTCTTTGATATGGGCCTTGAACCCGGAAATAAGTCAATGGAAAACTCAATTCCCACTCTAGATGATTTCCAGGTAAATCCTCTAGAAAGACATCAATATATTCATTCAAAATAGGTACATCTTCTATTTGAACAGTCTTTTCTTCACCGATAGTTATTTCATTCTCTTCCTCCCTAATAATTGAATTTAGTAGAGCTACTGGGGGAGGATCATGATGGGAATCACATGGTGAGGTTTCTTCTATAAAAATAAGGGATTCTACACCATTATTAAAAATTGTAACCTCCTTCTTCTTACAATAGATCTTCGCATTATAAAATGATACCCAATCCATAACAAGAATTATATCATAATCAACCATTAGTATGATGATAAGGTTAGAAACTAAAGCACGTTTATGTGTTACGAGGGGGACTAATCGACATTCCTTTGTTGTAATGATACATCCACTATAAGTTTTGACTGATAACTCCTTTATTAAATCCAATTAGATATATCTAATTTTCTTGGAAAATCGGGAAGATATAAACGATTGTGACAATCAAGAATCAAATAATGTATTGGCTAAGTTGGTTGAAACAATCAATGTACCGGCCACCACTTTGTTAGGAACTTCAACATTCATAGTTATAACCACATAAGACTTTCCTTTCTCCCTTGGCCTACTTTGAGAAACAGTTCCCCAACGTTTAGGACATTCATGTGAATAATGTCCCATCTCCCTGCAATTGTAGCACAGAACATTGGTAGATTCTTTCATCCCCTTACAATACAGAGATAGGTGGCCTTTTTCTCCACACTTGTAACAGACTCTCATTCCCTTCAAGAAAGTTCCATGGTGTTTCTGCACACAATTACTACATGACGGAAATTCATCTCTTCCCTGCTTCCCCATTTCCTTATTTCCATTCCCAGAGTTTTCAGATCCCCTCTTCTTCTCTTGCTTTCCTTTAAAGTCTTAAGACATAGAGAATTAATTTTCTATGTTTAAATCACTTGAGACTATATCTTTATATGATTCAAATTTTTGGGAGACAAGAGCCCTTGAGAGTAATGGTTTTAAACTATTAATGAATTGATCACTTTTTCTCCTTGGATTACATATGTAGTCCCATCATGCCCTTCTAGCCCTGTAAAGTCGTCTCCATACTTGGAAACAGTTTTATCCTCCTCTTCCTAAGATTCAAGAATTGCCTCTCCACATATACTCTTTGTTCATGAGGGAAAAATTTTTCTATGAAAATTTCCTTATAATCTCTACATTCCACCTCTTCTATTTCTTCCTCCTCATTTTTATTTTGGATTAAATACCACCACTGATCCTTATCACCCATTAGATGATAAAATACCATGACAACCTTATCTCTTTCGTCACATCCCAAAGCAAGAATTATCTTCCCAAGGGAACATATCCACTGCTCTACTAAAAACAGGTTTGTATTCCCATTGAATGATAGAGGTTGTTGTCGCATAAAGAAATCTAACATAACTCCTCCATGTGGTGGATCTGTATGCTCCATATGAGTAAGGTTATTATTCATAACCTGAGTAAGTTGTCGCTGTAGAGTTATTAGTTTCTCAGTACCATAGCCATCATCATTATCTTGCATCAGAGGGAAATCCCTATAGGGGACACATGCGGTTGTGTGGTTTCCATTCCTCCCACTTGGTGCCATTTCTGAATAATGGAATATAATATATTAAGGTATGAACCATAATTTATAATCTCAACGTAGAAAAATACTAAAACTTAATTGAAATTATACGCATAACTAATCTCTTAATCATAAACATGGTATCTTTGATGAAAAATTTACATTTAAATCCTTCAAAAAAGTTTGTAATGAAAATGTGAATTATCCTAATCATATCCCCTGGGAGTGTCGTAAACGTGAGTGAAACAAGGACCATTATCGTATACCAAGATATCCCGAGTCAGTCACGAAACTCCTTGTCAGAGCTTTCACTCATAGATATATTTGTACCAAAGCCACCCATACCTGCTCTTATCCAGACAGGGATATATTGCATGAATGATCCACATAATATATTCCTTACCAATATACCAGGATGTTCTTTAATGTTTATCCTCAAATACTCACTTAGGGGTTCTTCCCTAATCTATATTTTCATGATTTCTACTAAACATACTCTAATACAAACATTAAGGACCTGACCCCAGTTACCTAGAGCCGGTTCCTTATTGGTTACATTGGAATAAAACAAGGAATAGTTATCCCAAAGGACCTAGTTGTTTTGTATTATTGGAAACAAGATTCATAAACAAGTTCATCATTACAATTTGAATAAAAAAACAAAATATAAACTCCTTAGAAAAATTCCATAACTCCTATGTTATTTCAGAATATCATTCATAATAGAATTGTTCTAGCCCTGTGGAAATGAATCATAATAAAGGGGTGAGCATAAATGCTCAGTAAGGGTAAGCATTATAGAGGAAGATAACAGAAACATTAGACATGGTGAATAATTGAAAACACAAGACTTTAGAAATAAACATGAACATAATATGGTAGAAATATGAGTTAAGTAAATATTTCTATAACAGAACATAATCATGGGTATTCTACTTGTCGAATAACAACATGAAATATCAATACTACATTCATAATGAGGGAATTCATAATGTGGGACAACATATCTATAGTGTCAAGGCCTCACGACAAGACCATAAATAATCATTTTGTCAAAGCCTTGTTCCTAGACTGTAGTTTGTCTCATGAGACCTACCGATGCACCGAGGGGCTATAGCAGGCCCCACCTGAAACTTACTATGTTCAATGCATTATTCATATGAATGGGGATAAACATAAATAATATACACATTAATATATTAAATGTAATAGATTTCCTTCAACATTAAGCCAAAACAATAACCATTTGAAGTAAACTGGTGAATGGTTTAAAGATAGAACATCAATAGATAAAATAATCATAAACCTTTAAATTGAATATGATAGTTGAAAATATGGAATATTAATCCAAATAATACATAAGAATGAAAAAGTGTGTTGAAATAGAGTAAGATACTTTTACAAAATCTTCGACTATTTCTTGAAATACACTTTTACTTTAAAAAGAATAGTACATTTGGAAATATCTTTGTATAACACCAGAAGTGAAGTGAGATATTATTTAAAAAAAGTGATTTTAAATATATAATGGTTTCCAAAAATAGATTAGTGATTTCCTTTGAAAATAGGTTAGAAATTGAGATGTTCCCTTGAATCTGGCTTCTATTTCGGAAACAATTTGAAAGATCCTTTTAAAGAATGTAACTAACCATAAAATAAAGAAGGATTATGGTTTGTGTACATATATAAAACACTAAAATAGAATTTATGATGAGTATATAATAATACATAATAATTTCATTAAGGTAATTTAGACAATTAAAATAACCCGAATGGAAATGGAGTTCGGGTGGAATAACACTTACCTTAAATCCAAATGTGTTCCCCTCTTGAACATAAGGTCATGGAATTTGAAATTATACATATCAATAAAATATTTTAGAACCTAATAGACATGTATTTATTTTATCATAATTATGTTTAGTTCATTTATGTTATTATTTATATGTTATTATATTTAATTTTGTCATTCCGGAGTGTTTGTTTTCTTTATTTTCGTAATCAGTTCACTTGTTTTTAAGTAATGAAGATCATGTGTATTGGTTTTAAATCTCTATAATTGAAGTTAAATATTATATATGAACAAACAGAATTGTTAATGGTCATTTCCATCTATTTTTTACATGGAATTAGGATGAATCATTAGATGAAAACCACTTCGATTATTTGGCAGTATTTGGATTATTATAAACTAGTTTTGTCATATGATTTAATAATATAAACATAGAGTAGTTAATGAATATTAATTAGGTTAAGATACATGTATTATATTCTGGTTCAACAAATAAAATGGTTTCATGACCAATAATGATGTATAAATTTAAGAACAAAGCTTCATCATTCACAAAGGTTATAAATTGGAACCTCATGGACATTGATTTCGTTTATAAAACTAAATGGGAGGGAATATGAATATTGATGATGGATATTCCATTAACATGATATTATTTCAGTATATAGATGATACTGTAGTTTATCATAGTCATTTGGATAGAGTATGTGAGGAGAGAAAAATAAAAGTGATGATCTTGAAAATAAGAGAAAATGTGAGAGATCGCTTCTGAAAATTCGACAGCCTAACAGCGTCGCTTAATATTTCAGGAAATCAAATGATGAGAGAAAAAGGGTAACTAATCATATTTAAATCAATATGATAGTATTAATAATAGATAAAATCAAACCCCAACATATTATAATGTAAATTCAAAGAGAAAACATAAAATAAGTGTTGATTAAAAGATGAGAGTGAAGGATTCAGATACCTTGTAGAGTAACTCCTAGAACATGAAGGATGGGACCATGGGGGCTTAAGGACACCTTGGGAGGACTCTTTGAGAGGTAAAACCACCAGATCGTAGAGGATGAGGGATTTGGAATGAAATAAAATGAATGGATGAGTGGGTATTAATAGAAAAAGACAGGTTTTTTTTAAATAATTTCAAAGGGACACCTCATTAGCAGTTTTTGAAAAACCAGGGGGTTGCCCATGGAATTTGCCCATTGTTTTAGCCAATTAGGGCACCTCATGTCATTTTTTACTATACAAAAGTCTTCCAATGTTTTATTTTAATTATAATTTCATTATGATGTCATCAAACTACTAAATACTCAAAAATATATTTTTCACCATTCACACAAAATTCATATATTTTAGAAAAATCCCACAAATTCACCCCTACCAGTTTTCAACGTGTTATATTAAAAAGTGAACTAAATTTTTCAAAATTAATTTTCTAAATATTATTAATCAAATTTTTAAATAATGTCATTGTTAATTTTAAAAAAAATAATTTTATAGGTACAATTAGTTTTATATCACATTGAAAAATTAATTAAGATCTCATTATCTTGTTGCTTTATGAAAATAAAATAATATTATTACTTATTATTCATAAGGTTCATATTACTAATCATATTACTATTCATATTACTATTCATAAGGGTATGATACTATTCACCCAAAAAACCAATTTTGTTCTATCAGACTCCAAATGACTTACTGATCACAACTCTAGATGACCATTTCCCGAAATTCCAAACATAGAAGAGACAAAGTTGTGTTTAATTGCTCGATTATAAAATGAATTCAATATTTATTTTCAAATTCTTGGGGTGTTATAGTATATGAACCAATGATACCATTATTATTCTTTTTATGAATAGTTCTTCAGGAAAATATTTTTATGAAACCCATTTCTCTTCCACAAGTTATAGCAGGATAAAATTCTTATGAAACCCTTTATTTTTTCCATGGGTTATGATATGATGAAATTATTAGTAAAACTATCTCTTTTTAAAAGGTTATGATATCATAAAATGTGAATTAAATTGATTTTATTTCATGGGTTATGATATGAAGAATGTTTTATGATCTTTTGGTGCACATATGCCTGATTTTCATTATATGATGGGTGGGACCTATATCTCCCTCTAATGCATTGCGTCAAGATAGATAACTCATGAGTAAATATGTTATGTGTGAACCTAATTATATATTCACAATATTATTTTGTGAACATAATTATATGTTCATAATGTTATTTGTGAACCTGATTACATATTCACAATGTTATGGATGATCTTGATTACATGTTCACAATTTTATGGATGACCCTGATTACATGTTCACAAAGTTATGTGTGAACCTAATTACATGATCACAATGTTATTCATAAACTTTATTACATTTCTATAGTGTTATGAATTATCCTTTATTTATTGTCCATAATGTTTAGACATGATTTTATGCCAATAAGTTTATACACATGCCTGATTTCAAGTCCTTAACTTATTGAGTGAACCGGTCTCTGTTTACACATGTTCACATTGTTATAAGCTAATATGTTTGCCACAAATCTATGTCTTATACCAATATTATGCTCTCATGGATCATCAATTTGATTCCCGTATGATTCATTTTTTATGAACATCCAATCATCATGCCATTAATCAATATTATAATCATTAGTATGCAGAGTGTGTTTTTCAAATGTTATGATCATATTCTCATACCCTTACGTTCATGTTATACTTACATATATACCTTGTTTACCCTTACTAATCATCTGAACATTCCCTTTATAATTTTACCTTTTCATAGTTTGGTAAGAAAAGTAATATTTACGATATGTTTATGAAGAGTAATAAAGGGGAAGCTCTTTGTGGGAGATGTGAAAGATATTTCACAAAATTACAATATTGAGTACCTAGTACATAAATAAACAAAACTATTATGGTCCTCATGCATGTATTTATGTAATATAGTGAATATTCATCTAAAAATATTTAATATCTATGTATGATGATAATGGATTTATATATTATCCACATCACTCCTATCATTCCCCTCCCCATAGAAAACCCACCTTACCCTCAAGGAGAGGGAATCAATCCTATTTTTTCATATTTACATTCTCATTCTAGTAGCTTCTTCGACTGAGTTATTTTCCATCAAAGTAGAACTGGGAATAATTAATCAAACCCATGTATCTCGTCTAATTCCAACATAAGGGAAGTCACCACCCTCTAAAATCCAATAACCATGAAAAATAAAAATTTCCCTGGTTGCCTTCAAAAATTGATACCCTTAAACATCAAGAATTAAATGGAAACACAAAATTATTTATAGTATTTTATAGATAGATGATTTAGTTAGATTCTTAGGAAAAGATTCTAGTATAGCCATTTACAGTGCCTAGACCATGTTCCATATATATTCTATAGGTGTAACAAAATGACCCTGTGTACAATCTAAAATAGTATCCATAATGACTCATCTCATACCCCTAGTTCATTCTTAATCCCCAAGGGATGGAAAAATCACAAGAGCATTGATAAAAACACTTTGGTAAAGATATCAACCACAAATAAAAAAATTCATGGTACATTACATGAAAATAATCTTATAAAATAATATAAAAACTATATCTGGGTACAATGACATAATACAAAACTGAGAGTAGAATAACTAACAAAATCAATCTCCTAGTGTTTCATGACCACCCACCGTGAACCAAGTCACCTTCCTCATCAAGTGCAGCATGAACCCCCAAAGGATGACGAAAATAACACAAGCACCTATTACAAGAATATAGAGGATGAAAACATCATGTGGTTCAAGAAAGATGTAATATATATGGCCCAATAAGATTTCAGAAAAGATTATATATAGTTTCATAATAAGGTAATTAAGAAGTTCTAAAAGAGTGATGAATAATGGAGAACTAGGATTTAACATATATAATGGTTAATTGAAGAAATTCATATCCAATTTCAACAAGATTAGTTTTTAAAAACATAAATTTAAATTTTTAAAAACCATTTATAAAACCAATATGGAACAATCAATTTCCTCATTTTAAAACCAAACCTTTTCTTGATAAGAATTGAGAACCATTTCACAATCTGATGTTAGATTTTTCAATAAAATTTAAGAACATGCATGAGATATAAACAAGTTATACAAAACTCAATACAATAAAATCAAGGAATGTCATCTTAATAAGAAAATCGATCAGTAATTGTAAAAAATCATGAAGGGAAAATCTAGTTCTAATTCTTAACAATGAGAACTATAATATATCATGTATCTAATATAAGGATATTATTTGTATGACCTAGAAATGATAGTGAGTTCACCATAATCTAGATAATCAATATATAATGAAAAATCACTAGGATTACGTATTGTCTAAAAGGGGTTATAAAGGAAACCAATTCCATGAACACTATATTTCTTGGACTTATATCTATAACCTATACCTGTCATATTCTCTGTGGATCCACTAATTGAAGAGTGCATCTTCTAAGAAAGAATAAAATCTTTGTTATCTCATCCAACTATCAATGTAATCATTACTAGTCCAAAGAAGGCGAGTGAGATAATTTTGTTATAAGTATTACCAAGGAAATACCCATTAGTATCAACATGGGTTTATTCCCTCAATATTTGAATTCATTCTTAGTTCACATATCATTCTCACCACCATGGTCACACAAAGTCAATAATCCCTTCACAAACACTCATTAATGGGATGAAAAAATAAGTAAGTGACATAAGGTATTATCACAAGATAGGACCATAAAAAAGATCCAACTAGGTTTTCATTAATTATCAATTTCAAATTATGTTTTTATTTACAAAAAACATTTAATAGGGTAATCATACCAACTCACTTTCACAAGCCATTATCAGAATTCCAAAGAGACCTTTAAATCATTAATTTCTTTCAAAAAATAACCAAATAATTAGAAAGCAGATTCATAATAAAATAAACTATAATTCATTTCAAAAAAGCATCGAAAACCGTGTGGAATAGGTTTTATATATCAAAACATTCATTTAGAAACATGTAATTTCATTTTAGAAATTAATACCTAGTCTAAAGCCTTCATATTCATCAAAATACATATAAACTTTATTGAAACGGAATTAAAACAAACATGGAACTTAATAATTACAAAATAGTTGGAGAAATAAACACCACAACAATTCTTACCATTCTATATTTAGCTCACAAAGAATAGATTAGAGAATCATTCATGAAGAAATTCAAGGATGACCTTCATGGAACATGTACTAGATAATACGAAATAAATTTCTTTTAATTCTCAATAAAAAATGAATTATAGGATGTAACAACTACATAAAAAACACCTACCTCAAGTAGAGAATTTCAAAACAAATAATGAGTGATCCACATTAGAAATAAGAGAAGGTCCACACATTCTAAAAAATAAAAAACAACCTTTAACACACTATCATTGATCACCTACCATTTAGATAAATTATAGTCTCCAAGATGATATTGAAAAATTATAATAGTAATGATTCATGTATATAAAAATAATGACATAGCGCATTCAGATTTTCAGAATTAAAAAACCAAATTTAAAATTGAAGGTTTTGAACATAGTGGATATGATTACCAAGGATTATCGCCACTAATTGAATTCCATATTTAGTGTATTATTGTCATATTTTACAAGATGTGAATGTTATAACCAACAATTTTATTAATCAAATATTGATAATAAGGTCACTAAAATAAATAAAAATAACTTTCACAGTAAATTTAAAATTAATTTAATTAATTAAGATGATTGATTACTTATTTCATGAGAAAGTTTCCTTTTTTGTGGATATTGGTCATCTAAAACCCTTTTCAGCAATATATCACTATGCTTTTAGGATCCAAGTCAATAATCCCACTAATAGTGATCCACACATGCTCTATTGATCTCCAAATGACATCGATGAATCGTCGGGTTCTAGAATGGTCAATTGATCATATTAAATTTTTTATCTATATTAATTCACCTTTATTTAGTCTTGAAGAAGTTATTTTAGTCATCTCATTCTTGAGAGGATGTGAGAGATAATATGAGGACTATTAAGAGTAATTCGTTGTGCATAACGATTCTCGATTAACTTATCATAGAATGAATTAACAATATATTTATAGACCTAGGGTTTGGGTTTTTAATATAAAAAATTGTAATATTCCCCTTAATAAAATTTGAAACTCTTTCCTAACTTCATTACATATAATAAAATAATAATTTTATTTTGATTCCACAACATTCAATAATTGGTGAAATGATAAACATTATTTTACCATCCTGTAAATTAATATTTATCATTGGATTCAATCTTGTTCTACTAGTCCTTCTCAACATTTAATAATACCCAAATAAATTATACATTTATTCATCAAAAAAATAAATAAATAAACATTTTATATTTTTATATTTTTAAAATAATATTATAAATAAATATTTATTTATTTTATGTGATCATTAATCCTGAATAAAATTATTCTATAGTCTGGAAAAAAATATCTATTCTAATAATTATATTCCAATATAATTTAATTGACATCAGTGAAAACATGTAGTGTTTTCCACATAGGATTATTTCTTGTTGGAATTAGGATGGGTTTCTTAATGACCAAGATTAATTTTTAGCAATGGGTCTATGCGACGAAGAGAAAGAAGTTTATAATCCATTATTGATAATCACAAATGAGAACTCAATATTTAATTTAATATATTTTTCAGAATATCTCATCAAGTAGTTTTCACACCTGTATCATCAACCCATATTCATGATACATCTTTTTTAACTATCTAAAATAAACTTGTTGTCACACCATGACCAAAGAATTTAATGTGATAGATCAATTTCAATCAAAGGGATGAGATATGAACTTCCATTAATATGGATGAAACAAATCCTTCCTCATGTTATTCTTCAATAGAACTTAATTTGTGATGTAGCCAATGAAACCAAGTTCACCAGGAATTTTTATTTTCATGGTTTATAGAAATACATCTAAGTGAATGATTCATAACATGCATTACTAATAATCTTGATGTATAAGAACCATTTACCACACACACAAATAGGAATATCCAATGACATAAAATCATGTGGAGTTATTATTGGAAATTCAATACTCATAATCCAACCTATTGAAGAATACGAAGTTTGAATTTCATGAGAAGAAGCCTCATGTACTAATGAGTACTCCTACCTGACAGTCAATGTCACATACCATCCCAGAAAACCCATCCAACTAGGTTCCGAAATGGAATGTGGAAACACCCAAAGGACGTTACTAATAGTCTGGTGATTATAACCAAAGAAAACAAATGATAAGAACTAATGATTACACCCAACCTGAAATAGGATACACGGAATACGTACAGATACAATAGAAAAAACAATGAAAAATAAATATGTCATAAACTAAAGATCCAACTGTAGTGATAAAACCTAAAATAAGAAAAGAAAAAAAATCCAAAGTACATGCCCAACAACCAAAAAGGACAACAAAAAAATGGAAATGATTACTCCATGTGATATGTGGGAAATGTCCCACAAACTCACCACCAGCTACCTATAACTATCTAATATGAATCTCTCTACCTCACTATAGCACCTTTCCCTTTCCTATATAATAATAAAATATAAATTCTACCAATCCTATAGTGAGTGTTTATGGGGTGAGATAAAAATATTTATAAGTATCTCACCTAGGTGTTCCATGTCAATTCTATATAAAAAATTAAAAATATTCCCATATTAGATAAAAATAAGAAATGATAAATTGTTAAAAAAAATTATATCATAAGAATTGAAATGATTTCCCCTTTTCCATAGTTCTAAAAAATCTTGGTAGAATAGTTTTGATTCACTGTTCAAGAACACCATTTTAATTTATCAAATAATGCATATTAAATCAAAAATAGTATAAATAAAAATCACAATGGAAACCCTGACAAGGATAAAAAAGGTTAGAAAACTAGATCACTTGTTTTTCAACAAAACTTGACAACTAGTATGCACTCAATCCCCAAGAACTCGTGAATCAATGTCTAGGGAATATAGGGAATACTCAAAAAGTGAACCCCTTATATTTCCAATACGGTCCTAGATACCTTGTATCCACAATTTAGGAATGTAAATAACTTACCAATATGAGATCCCACAAAAAATAAATGGAAAATATCCAATATTAAACCATCCACCAAGGTACTCAAGGCTCCCATTTCTTCATATAACAAATCAATTTGAAAAGGATTTTCCAATTCCAGAAAACATTTTAAAAAACACTTTATCATTCAAAATATACTTTGAAAAACTATTTCAAAATTCATTTCACAATCCTTTAAAAAACACATTTCATTAACCAAAATTAGGGGAAAACCATATTTTCTAAAAAACTATTTACAAACACAAATTAACCAATACCAGGATAATTTAAATTTATTTATAATTAAATTTATAAACCCAAGGGAAATTATAGTTCAAATTCCATTGGCAAGAGATGGAACCACATAGCTCAACCTGGGTTTCTCACCAACCAAAATAGAATCCATAGGAAATTACAAGAAAGAGAGAACTAGAGAAATAAACAAATTCCCTAAAACAATTATTTTATTGTAGATTCAAATTTCATAAACAAAAATGGGTAGTGGAGAAGATAGATAAATTGGTACCTCTAGAAACTCACACATTTCCCCCTAAAAACACAATATCTAGACTATGGATGTTGATCACACAATTGATCTAGAAGAAAATATATAATAACCATCATCACAAGATCATAAATCCCATAAACATATCCCAATTCCACTTCCATTTAAAAGGAAAGATAAGACAATGAGAAAATAATAATCACACATTCAAAAAGTAGATTAGCCAACCATGTTGAGATCAAAACACTAATAGGAGGAGATTGAAAAAGAATAATATAGTATTTAATTTATATAGAATATTTGAGGATTAAGGTATATAGGAGGAATCCAAATTAGAGAAGTGATATGCATCTATAAAATAAAACCCACCAGACAGAAACTATTCATATTATAACATCCCAATACCATATTCCAGGTATTTACTATCTCTTTACTTATTTTATTCTATATTGGGGTGTGTCTTGAGAGTCTTGAGGATAAAGAAAAATATCTAGGGAAAATTACCTAATGTTAAAATATATATTTTAATTTAAATTAAAGGAGTCCATGTATAATGGTGTAATGAACTAATGGGGTTCTCCCTGAGTTCGAAGAATTCCCAAGGTGTTTTGATGTTTTGAAGTAATAATATTCTGTTGTTGTAGCCTATTGGTTGATAACACACCTTGAAAATGGTTTACATGTTTTTTATTTGATATCGAGGCTCATGTCATAAGATGAGTACACAATGTTAAAGTGTACACATCATATAATGTTAAAAATAAGATTTTTAATAAAAACATGATGGGTTTTTCAGCATATATGGACCTTAGGGATTACAAAATTTGTAATTGGATTACACATTGTGTAATTGTCATTATTTGAGATTAGAGGGTGTCACATGAATGATTATATTTTCATTTATCTACATCTATCTTTCATATCTACCTTGAGGAATTCTCTAATGATTTTGGGAACCTCCTTTTATTTTAGATTGATTTATTTGATGATTGATTATCAGGGTGGTTATATTGCATCTCTTTGAGTGTGTAATCCTTTATTCCTATTTATTTCCTCTAATTTATATATAATTTTGGTGTTGTATTATGAGATTCATTGACCCATGGTGAGGATTTTTCTTGATTATTTATAGATCTATTGTGTGATCTAGTTCTAGGGGGCTGATCCTATGTTCGTTCTAGTGCAGCAGGTGTGTGTTCTTGAGGTATGTGTTTTTTCCCCTTTTCTGATGAAACTTTTGTTAAATTTAATAAATTTTGATATCTGTGGATTGATTTTAGGGATTTCATTTTCTTTTTTTATGTTCTACTTGTTGGTGGATCCCATTGCAGTGTGTGTGACCCTATGTTTTGAGGTAGGAGGTTCCGTCTCCAGCCCATTTTTGTAAAAGAAATTCATTGATATTGATATTTTTTTTCACAAATGAAATGGAATGATTTTATTTTTTGATTTGTGTGTGTAAAAATGGGTTTTTGGAAAAATATGGTTTCCCCTAGTTTGGAAAAGTAAAGAACATAGTAATACTTGGGTAATTAGGTGGAAGGTGTAGTAATGGGACTCATCCCCTATCAAGAGGGTTCAATCATGGGGTGTTCCACTACTTCATATTCCTGTTTTCTATGGAATTATTAGACATATTTGGGGGGGTTCACTTTCTATGAAGTTCCTATATTATCTAGATTAGTTGAATATTTATATAGGAATGATTTTCTTTTGATTTTCTTTGTTAGGTACTAGTTTCCTTCCAATCAAGTCCTAGTTTGATCCTTGGCAATATGTTACCTATGTTTTATCCAATTTGAACTACTTTGGATTTTACTATTTTGGTTGTACTATCATGGATTTGATTTGATATGTGATACATTATTTTATTTGATTTTATAAATCTCCTTTTATATATGTATATGAAATTATTTCACACCGATATATTTTTAAATAGGGAAAAAATGGAAATAAAATTTAATTTCCATTATCTTGATATAAAATATTTAAACTGCATACAATACATATTTTATTTAAATCTAATCATGATTAAATTATTGTATAGAGACTTGTTATGGAAAACTTGGTTGAGATACTACTGAGCCTGTTTTATCACACATTGTGCTCCCCTTTCGCGGTGCATAGAACTAGTTAAGTCTTTTACTGTAGGTAAAATGAAATGATCCATAATGAGGAGGCGAGGTTTTCTATCAACTGGGTTTAGGTTTCTAGTATGTGAGATGGTGGCACTTTTCTTATATTATCACACAGATAATGTTGGATTTTTCTTTTCATCATTTTTAGTTGGACATTTCTATTGAATATTTTTTCTACCCTTTTAGTTGTTTCACATCCATTTCTCTCTTTCCGTTATGACATATATATTCATGTTTTCTTTTACTTTTTATTTTTTAATATTTGTATATGTCATGTTGTCTTAGGTATGTTGGGTGTAATAATTCCCACTATTTTTCATTGATACCGGTGTTCTATTTGTAAGACCATGGGGATCAGAAACACCCTTCAGGTATGTGGCAATTTGAGTGGTGTACCTGTTTCAGAGGGTATCTAGGATAGGTTCATCATAGTTTGGTATCAAATATGGTATGTCCTAAATAGTTATTGTCTTGGGAAATTTGGTATACTGGAGATAGGATTGTTAGGACATAATAGGAAGGTTGAGGTGAGTATCTGACAAGCTCTTAACATGAAGAAACTCAAGTTACAATGGGATGTTGGGATGCATACCTCTTTATTTTTAGTTTTTTCCCTCAAAATATCACTGTTTTATTATGGTTTTTATACTTCAAACTAATGATTTTTTTGTGTTTGATTATTTATTTTATTTTGGTGAGAAATATTACGATTCTATGAAGTGTTCTGTGACTTCCACAGGAGGGTGTATCTAATGCTCCTCAAGGGAATCCTCCTATGAATTAGAGTTTTATTGAGGACATCAAGCATAATATTTGTGTTATCCACCAGAATGCACCAAAATCATAGAATTAAATTGTGGAGGTACACCCAAGAGCTAGAAAAGATAAGGATCGATCATGGGTGTTGTTTCATGAGAATTTACTAACAATTAAGTGTACAAATATACATCAATGGGGGGAGTAATGGATTGAAAATGTTGATCATATCGTTAAATTTCATGATACCTAATAGAGTATGAAGGTTAAGTGTGTGGTGTTCAGACTTGTGGTTCCCAACAAGTGATGGTGGGATTCCATGGTATATGTAGATAGGCATGTGGTCTTGTACTGGAAGGGTTATAAGATTCTTGTCTTCCAACAATTTTTTCTAGAGTGGCTGATAATATTGAAATCTCATGGGTTCCTCTCATTCCTGTAGAGAGAGCATTCAGTGTTGGCATATGCCAATCAGTTTGTGGAGATGGTTTTTTTCAACAACGGTAATAAAAAATGACAACCTAAAAGCTCATAATTACATGTAGGGTTTATGATCAAATATCAGATCATAGGTATTTAGGCAGAAAATTTTAAACTGTCTGGATACAATAGATAGGGATATGATAAAAGAGATGAATATGGTTGGTAAAGTTGAATATTCCTCCCCTTATCTCTCAAATTTTGGGATATTAATTAGCATGATAAGGAAAAAGAGGAAGAGGGAAGATAATCTCAAGAGTTTTGGAGGTGGTTCTTAGTGTTATGCCTCATTTTCACCTCTAGTTGCAGATAGTGGTGTGGAAATGAATTTTTTTCTGGGTGTAATGGTTGGAAACAATTAATATTATTTTCCTTCACTAATAAAAATGTATAATTATTGTGGACGTTATACTCATATGTATAATTTATGCTATGCTATGTCTACACCTTGATATGCTCTAGGATTGTTGGCTATAAAGGCTAGTATGGGGTAGTCAGATGCATCAATGACTACAGGGCTCTAACCATAGGCCTCAAAAGTGAAGCACTATTATATAGTATATGTGTTCCTGATGAAGGTAGATATTGGTCCAATGATTGTGATTGGTTCCATATTTGTCTAATATTTAGTAGTGATTAATTTATTTGATACTGGTGTTACCCACTCATTTATATCAAGTCATTTTGTTGACATGATTAATATTCCTACAGATCTCATGTCATTTGTTATGGAGTTATCGAAACATCTTGAGAATAGGAAATAAAAGGGGTTTCAGTGACCTTCCTGTGTGCTATCCATAACATATACAAAGTTAGTAGGAGATCTTCTTATTATTGATTAGGATTTATTTGAAATCATCTTCGGGATGGATTGGCTTCTCAATCATTATGCTGGGATTTATTTTTATTATCGAGGTGACTTTTTTATTATGGCCAATGAAAGCTCATGGGTGTTTCAGGGAGAGTTGGATCCAATATCTGGTTATACAATCCTTCCCTCCCAGATTTTAACAATTAGTTTTATTCTATAACAGTTAAGTCCGATGATGTTTCATCTATGATTGATCATCCTACAGTTGTAGTGTATTTTCCTAAAATTTTCATAGATATGTTATTTTGGCCTCCTCTAGAGAGAGCTAGTGTTCATGATTGACCTTGTGTCAGGTACACAACCTATTTTGATTCTGTCCAATAATATGGAACTAGTAGATTTTAATTAGCATAATAATCAATTGGATGATATGATAGATAAATTTTTTTTTCGCCCTAATGTTTTGCCTTGGGAATCCCTATTTCTCTTTGGAAAGAGATAAATAGATCACTCCAATTTTGTGTGGAATATCATATGTTTAACCATTTAATGGTTACGAAAAAGTTTCTATTGTCTCATGTGGATGATGTTTTCGATTAGTTAGAGGGGGAAAAGTGTTTTTCAAAGATCGATCTTTGGCTAGGTTATCATTAATAATGATTTTGGGTTTTGATATATAGAATAAGACATTATGGCTATTATGATTATCTTATGATTCCTTCTGGTATGACAGACAATCATATAGTTTTTGTGGATTAAATGAATCATATATTTAGTTAGTATCTAAACACTTTTTTGTAGAGTTAGTGGATTTTATATTGGTTTATTTGAGATGTGATAATGGGAAAGAACACCATTTGGGTTTGGTTCTAGAGATCTTGAGGATTCACCATTTGTATAAAAATATATCAAAATGTAATTTCAGGAAACTAGTTAATATCACTGGGAATGTGATTTCTAATCATAAATTATTAGTTTATTATGAGAATTTGAAAGCTATATTTTCATGTGGAGAAACATGAAATGCCTTTGTGATTTAGAAATTTCATGGTATTTCTCGATATTGTTGGTGATTTAACAAGTATTTCTCAAATTTTGGATCTGATTTTATTTACCTTACCAAAAAATGGGTGAAATTTATATGTGATGCAAAGTGTTAGTCTTCTTTCGATGAGCTGGGATGAATTTTGACATCAAATCCTATTTTGATATTACGTGAGCCCAATAAGGGATATGTGGGTTTTTATGATTCTTATGGAACTGTTTTGGTTGGGCTGCTCCTGTAGGATGATCGTACGGTAGCTTACATATATCATCAAATTTGAATACATTATAATAATTACCACGCAGGTTATTTAGTGATTTCTTTAGTTTTTCATGAGCTTAAATGTTTGCGGAACTATATTTTTTGTTAGAGGTTCACAATATTTTCTGACCATTCTGGTTTGAGCTATATCATTTATCATAAATAATTCAATCTTAGAAAGAGGTGGTAGGTGGAATACCATTATATTTTTGACATCAATATCACCTACACTCCAGGGAAGGTGAATGGGATTGAAAATGATCCCAGGAAGAGGGTTTTATCATAGGTTATTTTGGAATCGAAGGAGTTGAACCTTATGGGTCTCTTTTCTCAGTTTCATTTGGATACTATGAAAGATGTCTTAGGTACACTTATGAGCAGGGTTTAGTTATCATAATCTATCCTTATGTCTATTCTGTAGATCCAAAAATAATATGATGAGTTTAGAGGAATTTGAGAATCCCAATGTAGTGGGAAGAGAATTTTTTGTTGGACACTCTCTTTAGATGGGATTATATTTTTTGGGAATCAGTTTATCATCCCAGCATCCATGATAGGTTCAGTTAGGCTGTATTATTAGAGTTCTTTATAGACAATTCATCCGAGAACTATGAATATGTATTATTTCAGGAGGTGATGGTTCTTGTGGCTGGGTATGAAGTGTGACATTGTTGAATATATGCACCATTGTTATACATTCAACTAGATAAAGGAAGATCATCTGAAACCTTGGGAGGCATTCTACCTGGGTGTTGATTGATCAGTTGACAATGTCAACTCATATTATCCTGATTAGGGACACCAATAATGTTGAAGATATTGGTATTTTGTTGGTGTAGAATATTGTTAGATTACATGGGGTTCCTTATTCCATTAAATCAGACAGCGACCCAAGGATTAATTTCAGTTTCTAGAGGTGTCTCCGGGAGGAGATGTTGACTTATGTCAGGTTGAGTACATCATTCCATCCACATACAGAGGGTTAGACAGAGAGTTCAATTCGGATCCTTCAGGATATTCTTTATTTCTTGAGCCATGGTTTTTAGTGGGTAATTGTATACCCATCGTGGACTATTTGAGTCAATTTATAATAATAATTGTTGATCAAAACGACTCATTTAGAGGATTTGTTTGGTCACCTGTGAAGGTCACCTATTTGTTGGGCATAGGTGGGTGAATCTTATTTTTGGGGGCTAGGTTTAGTTCAAGATATGTTTTTGAGGATTTCAGATATATGTTGGAAGATTGTTACAACCCAAAGTCAATATAAATATTATATATATTAGTGGTGACGTCCTTGGAAGTTTTCTGTTAGTGATCGAGTTTTCCTAAAAATTTCACTTCTATTGGGTCACTGTCTACTTGGAAAATCGGAAATTTTTGATTCAATATATACTGTATTGATTGATTTCACCGAGTGTCATTGGAATTTTTCTTATTAGTTGGATTTTTTTGGTTTAGTTCACATGAATTCATGATGTTTTCCATGTATCACAACTCCATTAATACCATCCCGGTCCCTCTCACATTCTGAGTTGTGATGATATTAAGTTAGATCAAGATATATCTATTATAGAGAATCCAGTAGAGATCATTGATTCAAAAGTGAATATCCTGTGTGGGAATTTTGTTGTCTTAGTTAGAGTGTAATTGAGGTATTGATCATATTCTCATGAGATTTGGGAGTGTGAGTTGTTGATGAGGGAGTAGTGGCCTCACAACTTTACTATACTTAATTCTTCTATATAAAATCCTAGGGATGTAAATCATTTTTGGGGGGAAATTAATTGATGTTAAATAATTTTTGTTTATTTAAATTAATTTTTTCCTGGTACAGACATGTAATTTCATAATGGGGTCCCCCTAAGTTTAGAGAATTTCCTTGGTGTTTGGGGTTTTTTTAATGAGAATCCACTATTTTTTAGGTGGTTGGGTGAATATATTACATATAACTGGATTAAAAACTGTGTATTTGATCACCAGATTCAGGTCAAGAGCCAAGTACAAAGTTTGAAATATGACATGACGTGTAAATATTACATTCCCAATAATGTAAAAAAACAGGTTTTTAATAAAAATTCAATGGTTGTTTTGTCGTATATAGACCCTATGGATTACATGATGTTTAATGGGATTACTCACTATGTAATCATCATGAGTTGGGATTTTATCTTGTTTCACAATTGATTATTATTTCATTCTTCTATGTCCACCTTCCCTCTTGACCTATAAGTATTATACTATGATTTTGGGAACCTCCAATCATTATTGATCGATTCATTTGGAAATCTATCATCAAAACAATTATTTTCCATCTCTCCAAATGAGTAATCTTTTCTGGTTCATCATATTCTTTTATCACGGTAGCATCGTTGCATTGAGTTATTATACCCATTAACTTGTGCTGACAATTATTCTTGATTCTTTATAGATACTTTGTGTGATATTTTTCTGGGGGCTGATCCTTTGTTAATTGTGGTGTGGCGAGTGAGCATTCCTGAGGTATGTGATGTTTCCTCCTTTCTGACTTCCTTCATTTAAATTGATTCAATTATGAGATGTGTGGATTGATTCTAGGACCTCCATTATAATTTTTTTTCTTATGCTTGGTAGATACATTTTCAAGCTTTTGGGACCCTGTATTTTGATGCATGTGGTTCCGTATCTAGCCTATTTTGGTGAATTTTATTTCTTTGGTTTTGAGAAATCATTTTATAAATGAAATTTCGTGATTTATTAATTTTATTTTCTTTTGTGGAAATGTTTTATTTGATAAAATATGGGTTTCCCCTAGTTTTTCTTAAAAGATAATAATTTTAAAGGCATTGTGAAATGGTTTTCTCAAATCATTTTAAAGGTATTGTTTTGGTGAAAATTGATTGATTAAATGGTCTGGAAAATAGGTCACATGGGAATCATTGGGTACTTAGGTGGAAGGTGTAGTAATAGGCCTTATCCCTTATTTGGGGGTTCACTCATGGGGTGATCCTATGCTTTCTTAGCCTATTGTTCTTGGGACATATTAGAAATGTTGGGGGGATGGTCCTCTACTCTCTATATTTTATTCATATGTATAGAGGCTTAATGTATGCATGATTTTCTATGTTAGGTATGAGTGTACTAGTTGTCCTAATAATGTGTGACCATTTTCATAATATTACCTGTGGTTTCGACGATTTGGGCAACATTGGATTGTACTTTTTTGGTTATGCTTCCAGGAATTTGATTTAATATGTTATATATTATTTTTATTGAATTGACATATCTTCTTTGATATATTTATTTTAAATTATTTGAAACATGTTTACCTATAGTATTTCTAAATGTGGGAAAATAGGAAAATAAATTAGTTTTCTGTGGTTTTTATATAAAAATGTTAACCTGTATAGAATCCATTGTTTTCATTATAGTTAAGAAATCGTGGATAATTTTAAGGAGACTTTTTATGGAACACCATGGTGAGATCCTAATGAGCATATTAGATCAATGCCTGGACACCTCTTCTATGGTGTACAGACCTTGTTATATCATTCAATGTAGGGAAATGATATGTGATATAGTGAGGCGGTGAGGTTTTCTATTGTCTAGAATTGGGTTTCTGATTGGTGAGATGGTGGGAGTTTTCCAGCACTATCACATTGAGACTATATGAGTAGTTTTTTGGTTTTATCATCTTTTACAGTTTGACCTGTCTATTGGAGATTGTTTTTTTACCATTTCTTTTTTATGGAATCATTTTCTCTTCTTCTATTATGACATATCTATTGATGTTTTCATCTTGTATTTCATTTTTTAAATGTTTATATTTTATGTTTAATTCTTTAAGTTGGGAGAAAAAATTCCCTCTATTTTTCATTTATGCCTAAGTTAATGTTTCCAGCACGTGGGGATCAAAAACACCCTACAGGTATTTTGTTGTTTGGGTTGGGTAGTAATTTGAGTGCATATCTAGGCTGGGTTCATCACACATGTCTTGAGCCATAAATTCATGATTTGAATCTCTGGACTTTCATATACGCTGAAAAAGGAATCACCTCATTTAATAAAACATATATGTATAATTTATGATGTAAATGGAATTCATATAATTAATGTTTTTCAAACCATGAATCAAAAAACAAGGATTCATCCTAGGGGTCACTCATTTCATTAATGTACCACTAATAGTTTGAATAGGATCTGGTAGCCAGCACACAACCCAGTTCCCCTATAAAATACATAGATTTCCTCCAGTACTCCCCGAACCTGAAGTAAAAACACATAAACATTAAAAATACAGATTAACATATGTAGTATGTTATAATTAACACCTATAATACTTTAAATCCCAATAAATTCATACAAAATAAGAATTATCTAGAAAGAGGTGAGTCCACTACTCCCCCACTAATGATTCACCCCACCAGGTCTCATGAAAATCAGATCCATGCCACCATAATACTTTCTCCAATGGAATAGACTTCACACAAAAGAAATTAATAAGATAATAAATGATCTCCACTATTTTCTGCATAATAATTTTTTTTTCATCCAAATCAATATTATACCAACTCAAAATATGGGATGGATCAGTGTGGTGCATTTTTAGATGAGATATGTAGAAAGCATCTGGTATATCTATTAACTGAACTGGTAATAATAACTAATAAGTAACCTAATCAAGCCACACAATTATCTAAAAATATAAAATATATCAAGGAGATGTCATTACCTATTTCTCAAGACAAAATGACTCAATTGGGGAGAAATATTGAACAAAACTCAATCATTAATTGAAAGATATATAGGATGAGGTCGATGATCCACATATGATTTTTATTAACTCTGAGCTGTAACAAATCATCAATGTATATCCTAAATACTCCCAACATATCTTGAAGAAGACTCAGTCCCACTTTAAGTGTCTCACCCACCTCTGCACAATAATGTGGTGGCCAGAATGGGTGAATATACGTAGCCTTGAATGGAGATATTATAATTCAAAACTGGAAACTATTATTATAAAAAAACTTGACCAATCCCTAATCATTCTCTCTCTCAACTTGGAACCTATGGATAATTGTATTCACTGAGAGATCATAGAGTACACAAACAGATAGATTCTAGAGAGAAAAATTCAAGAAAGGAAATATTTTTCTTCAAGTTGAGGTTATTGGGGATGTTTATGGCCACATGCATGTATATTTGAATCTCTACATTGGTGACACATGCCACAAAGTAGCTATACGAAGGAAATTGGCATGAGGTAGGCCAAATAAACATAGAGAGATGAATTAAATAGACGTCTAAATCAATGTTTTATCTATAATAATATTTGGAAAACATACATGGATAAGAGAATTTCAAATAGAAGTTAGTAATTGTTGATAGAGCATATTTAGAATTGAAACTTTACACTAGAGGCTGAAAAATGAAAATAAATTAGGGGAGAATGAAATGAATATGTGGCCTAAAATTTTGGATAATGGGAAGGCGGTCCTACAACAACCTGGGTAATTATAAAATAATATGATTTCATTATAAAATTAAATTGTAAAAATCATTAGAAATGTATAATGAAATTAGAATTATTTATAGAAATTAAGGAATCTATACCAATAGAACACTAATCCCACCTATGGGAGATAAAATAAAATTCAAGTATCATAAAAGTGATAATAATATATATTTATATCATGGAATAAGTAAATAAATGTTCTGAGAGTGATAAATTAATTATTGGTATAAATAATTATTTATAATTTTATAATTAATTTAATGATTTAAAATAAAATTTATTTTCAAAAAATAGATTAATAAATTGATATTTTATCATCTTATTGTTATTAGATTATTTTCTGGGACCTTAATTATTTTTTCAATATATTATAAAGTGAGTTATTATTATATAATAGAATGTTTCTGAATAAACGACCATTATAATAAAAAATTAAATTTGTCATAGATTGAATTTTTTTTCATTAAATGGAGTTCTTTTTTTAAATTCTACACTTTGAAAAATGTTTTGGGAGATTGTTTTTGGGTTTTTTTCTAAAATACATAAATTTTTGGTGAATATTAAAATAAGATAATTTATGATAAAAGATAAATACATGAATTATTGAGCCATAGATGATGTATGGATGATTTAATCCAATGATATAGAACTCCCCATCATTATTGAACCATATTTAGTGATAATTCTTAAAATTCATATATTCTTTATCCAAAATAAATACAAATGAATAAAATAATCCAAAAGCACTCATCACCTCCGCTAAAAATAGTACCCCTCACTACATCATTTAATCACACCAAAAAAGCCTTGTAACATGCTTAATTTCGTTCCAATTACCTTACCAAGACAATTACCCACATCCAAGACCTTACAATCTCACCAAATGCCCAAAATCAATTTCATTAAGGAGTTTCTCAAGGAGGAGAATTCTAGTGGTAAATTCCTCTTTCTTTTTCTATTATTTTTCTTTTAATTTATTTTATTTTCTTATTATGTCTTCACCTACCATTATAAAAGTAGAATGTAAAATATATTATCTTATATATACTATAATTTTATCATGTTGTTGAAAATATTCACCATTATACTCCTTCTCCACACCCTTTTATTCAAAAAAAGATAACATCGTCTGTGACGTGTTGATTTACCGTCATCATGGTTGATACCCTTTAATTTTACATTACTACCTTTAAGGATGGTCCTAAGATCATTATAATGTTTAAATCATATTTTAATATATATATATTATATGTTATATAATGTTCTTAAAGAAATATATAAACATGATATTAAATAAAAAGATATGAGATCATGATGGTCGTATGAACTACAAAAATAAATTATATCATTTTCATTAAAATTTTATCTAATCAATCATACTCATATCTGAAAAAAATGATATATTGTAAAATTTAGAATTTTGGGAAAAATATTAATACCATTTATTTCCACGTCATTAGTTTTTCAACAATTTTAGAGGAAAATCCATTACGAACCGATCATGGAAATCATAGAAAGAACGCACCTGAAACAATGGAAAAAATTAATATCAATAAATGGGTGGATGGATCTAATAAAAAACATAAAAGGTATTCATAATATTAATATATTTCTTTAATAAATTACTAACACTATTTGAACCATTATACAGGTGTTTTGAACACGTTTGAAAAAATATGAACATGAGGTAATGGAATTTTCTTTAAAAATCCACTTTCTAATTTCTATTTTGAGAAAATTCAAAAAGAATATTTTTATGATGTAGGTATTCTTGTTTTAGGATTACGTTCTAGATCATGGGAACATTCTATGATTATTATTAAGACCTACATCTCCATCCAAATCATTGGGTATGTTTATGTAGTAGGTATAACTTATGGTTACTCCAAATGTAACTACGATGGTTACACTATAAGGTAATCGTGAGGATTACATCATTAGGTAGTTGTGAGGGTTACATTTTAAGGTATCCATGAGGGTTATAAATCATATGGTATCCCTAAGGGTTACAATAATAAGTAAGTAATTAACCAAGTTACCTATAATGATTTATGTATGTTTTCTATATTTTATAATAATCTCATGTTTTCACAATGTATTTGATACTTTATGGGTGGAAAGTATGTCTTTTTAAAAAAGTTTCATATGTTTATATGTATTCTGGGATTTATATTTTTTTGTTATTTTGACGTCCCTTACTGATGATTTTTGTGCTCATCCTAAGTTATAAAATGTTTTCCATTGGGTTTTAAGTAAGGATAATATAAAAGAATCCATGATGATTGTGGTGAAGATTTTTCATGAGAATAAATCATGTTATATTATAAACATTTATATTATGGAAAAATGGTTACTGTTTTAGTAGTATAAACTTTGTATGCTTATCGGTTTTTATGTATGAGTGTTGTCCTAATTCTCTATTACTCTATAAAAAAAGATATTTTTTAATATAATAAGTGTTTTCTAGTAGAATGAGCTAAATTATGTAATGTATAAGGTCGAGTCCTTATAGTTGGTATGAATGCATGGTTTAGATAACTTTAAGGGTTAGGATAATGCTAACATAATACAATAATTGATTTTTACCTTATGGTTATGTTTAATTGATATATCATTGAAATATTACAATGTTTCTTCATCTAATATATTTCTGTTCTGAATGTATTTAAAAATAAGACACAAGGATGCTGAAGTAGAAAGGCACTGAGAGGCTGATGTCTTTCAAAATCTAAAACCCAGAATTGTGGAGATTCTAACAGATTAGTTTTTGATAGTGATGGCTCAGTTGAAATATGATATGTATGGTGGTGGAATCCATGCAAGTGAACAACTAGAGCTACCACAAAGGAACTTGATGAGAGTGGAACATTTTATGATCCAACACCCTCCTGCATTCAATGGATCTTTTCGCCCATTGGTGGATGATGGGTTGATTAATGACCTTGAAAATATATTTGATATCATGGAATTTTCATACAATCAAAAATTTAGTCATTCTATTTACCATTATGAAGGTGATGCTGACCAATATTGGTAAATGGTCAAGAATAGCAGAGATAGTGCAGAGAGAAATGACTTTCCATGAGATTAATTTAAAAATATTTCCTTTGAAAAATATTTTCCCAAGGTGGTTCAACTTAGGTTGGAAAATAAATTCATTAAATTAAAACAAAATGTGGAAGATTCAATTTCATTGTATGAATAAAACTTCACCTGATTGGTAAGGTATTATCTTAATCTTATTTGGGATCTTGATAGTAAAATAAATCATTTTTACTTAGGATTGAAGAAGTGATTTCTAAGGGAATTGGATTCATGAGAATTCAAAATTTATGATAAACTTGTTTAATGTGATGAGAGGGTAAAAATAGTGTTTTCTGATGATCATGTTTACTTTTAAAACTATTATAAGAAGAGGTCTATATGGAAAGAAATGGGTAAAAATAAATTAATGAAATATGAAGGTAAGAAAGTTATGTTTATAATTTGTAGGCTGTGTGGAAAAACGAAGCCTTGGGAATTCCTTAACAAATTCTATAAGTTTTTCTAATGTCGTAATTTTGGATATATGGTCCGAGATTGAAATGAAAATGATCAAAATTTTAATTCTCATGAGAAAACAGTGAAGGAATTAAATGTGGTGAGATGGGCCATTATGAAAATACCATCCCAAAGAAGGATATGAATGAGGGGAATCAACCTGATTATAAGTAGAAAGGTGTAGTGAAATCCTTTGAAACTGCGTTAGTAGATTTTGGTCCATCCAATGAAGTTGGGTCAGGTAAATTGTTAGTATACATTGAATTTGATAATGTCTTGTTTGATATGGGGTATACATATTTCAATATTTCGGAATAATTCTCTAGTAATTCAAAAACATCACATCACGAAATAAAATCATAACTTATTGTAAAAATGATAGGGAAAATATAGAGTAAATAAGAAATTATAAGGATCTTCATATTGTTTTTTGTAGAAGGAAATTACTTTCAAACCTTGTTGTTTTACCCCTAGAAGATTTTGATGTTGTTATAGATATGGATTGGCTATCTGTAACCATGCTAAGATTTATTATAGATCCAATGAAGTTGCTTTTTAGAATCTTTTTTAGTTTGTATACAAGAATAAACCCATACTGTTTGATAACATAAAAATAAGTTGAGAAAATGGTGAAAGATGGGACACAATTTTTACTTTACCATATTATTGAAAACAATGGAACTATTCATATTGATGATTTACTAGTGGTAAATAAATACCTATATGTTTTTCTAGATGGGTTTCCTAGGGTAATACATGATTGGGAAGTTGAATTTACAATTGAATTAGTTCCTGATGCTAAGCCAATCTCAAAACCCACTTATCAAATGGATCAATTGGAACTTCTATAATTGAAAATCTAGTTGGAGAAGTTTCTTGGTAAAATTTTCATTCATCCTAGCACTTCACCTTGGGGTGCTCTAATTTTTTTGTTAATAATAAAGATGTTTCCGTGAGACTTTTCCTTGATTAAAGATATTTGAATAACATTATGTTAAGAATAAGTATCCATTGCCTCATATCAATGACTTGTTTGACCAGCTCTAGGGATCTCAATATTTTTCAAAGATGGAATTGAGATCTCGTTACCATCAGTTGATGGTGAATAAGGATGAAATTCAGAAAATAGCATCCCAAAATAGACATCGGATTTATGAGATTGTTGTTATGACCTTTGTATTGAAAAAAACCCCTTCGATATTTCTAGAACTTATGAATATAATATTCCATGAATATTTTGATATGTGTTTTGTTGTTTTTATTAATGATATTAGTTTTTATTCAAAAAATTATGCGGATCATGAAAAACATCTAAGGATTGTTCAACAAACACTTAATGAAAAGAACATATATAGAAAATTTAGAAAATGTGTCTCTTGGTAGAAAAAAATACTTTTCTTGTGCACAATGTAAATAAGGATGGAATAAAAGTAGATCCCACCAAAAAAAGTGGTTGATGGATGAATAAGACAAAAAATTGTTACTGAGATTCATAATTTTCATGGATTAGTATGATATTAATGATGGATTGTTAATAAATTGGAACAATTATCTGTGCTACTAATTAAGTTAACAAAAAAAGGGTTTAAATTTATTAAGATAATAGATTGTGAGTTATTTTAGTAACTAAAATGAAGATTGGTGAATGCTTCAGTTTTGGCCCAACCTTCTAGAAATAGTGATTTAGTCAACTATAGTGATGCTTCATTGTGGGGACTAGGGTTTGTTCTGATGTACAACGATCAAGTATTTTCTTATGCTTTAAGACAATTGAAACCTATTGAGTTAAATTATCCCACAAATTATTTGGAGTTAATAGTTATAGTTTTCACATTAAAAATATTTAGGCATCATTTATATGGATCCAAATGTGAAATATATACTGACCATAAAGTTTGAATTATATATTTTCTCAGAAGGAATTGAAAATGAGGAATAGAAAATGGCTTGAATTGATAAAGTATTAAGATTTCATGATCAATTACTATCCTAGAAAAGAAAAAAAGATGAAGATGCTTTGAGGCAAAAACATCTTGCTACATTAACCATTTTACGTTTAGAACATGAACCATTGGATAATGATTTCATGAATTTTCTCTTGGATGATGTTTGTGTAGGAAATTACTCTATATTGTTTCAGGTGTCAGTGTAGTCATATCTCTTAGACATAATTAAGAAAGTGCTGAAGGAAGAGATTTAGTAACAAAAAAGGTTGAATTAGTTACGAAAGGTAAATTTCCTAAATTTAATATTGATAAATATTGTGTTTTGAGATTTGGGGAGAGATTATGTGTGCCTTATAATTCCCAAATGAATAAATAATTGTAAAGTGAAGGTCACACTTCTTAGTTTTTAGTTTATCCTGGAAGAACTAAGATATATAGAGACCATAGTGTGTATTACTGGTGGGATTGAATGAAAAGAGATATTGTGGATTTTACAGTGAAATGATTGACATGTTATCAAGTTAATGAAGATACAAAAATACCAAAGAGTATGCTTCAACATTTTCTAATTCCCTAGAAGAAATGATAAATTATATCTATAAACATCATTGTGGGCCTTCCAAAGACCTATTGAGGTAATACTGCAATTTGGGTTATTATTTACCGACTAACTAAATCTTCTCACATTATTCCTAATATAGGCACCCTTTCTCCAGATCGTCTTTCTCGACTATAACTCAAATAGATTTTCTATTTACATGGATATTCTTCATCCATTGTATCTGCCTATAATCCCAAGTTCACTTATATATGTTGGGAGTGCCTTCATAAGTCATTGGGAATTGAATTAAATTTCATTATATCCTTTTATCCTCAATCATATAGACAATTATAATGAAATATTTAGACATTGGAGGATATACATTGAGCTTGTTCAATGGATTACCAGTGGAGTTGGGATCAACATATTCCTTTAGTTGATTTTTCTTACATTAACAGTTTTAATTCCAGTATAAAGATGGTAACTTTTGGGTCATTATTTGGAAATCGATGTCGAACTCTAGTATTTTGGTTTTACATCAGATAAACGATGTTTATGGGACCTAAATTAGTAGAGGATGTGGCAAAGAAAGTGATGATGGTCCAACAAAACATGAGGATATCTCAAAGTAGAAATAAAATTTATGTAGTTAATAGGAATAAAGAATTTTCTTTCGAGGTAGGAGATTATGTTTTCCTTAGAATATCTCCATGGAAAAGTGATTTTCATTTTGGTAATATAGGAAAGCTATGTCCAAGGTTCATTAGACCTTATGAAATCTTGAAGAAAGTTAGACCAATTTCTTAATGAGTAGCTTTGTATCTGAGTTTATCTTAAGTACATAATGTTTTTAATGTTTTGATGTTGAGAATGTATGTGCCAGTTTCATATCATCTTTTGAGCCCAGAAGTATTTCATCTAGTAGATACCCTTTATTATGAAGACAAAACTATTCATATTTTTGATGATATTGAGAAAGTATTGTGGAATAAGGTAATTCACTAGCTTAAATTTTTGTGGAGAAACCACATGGTTGAGGACGAAACATGGGAATCTAAAAATTCTACGAGGGAAATGTATCCTCACCTTTTTAACAATTGAATAAAAATTGCACGTACATAATTTCCAAATGGTGGGGAGAATATAGTAACCCTGATAATTATAAAATAATTTGTTCTAATTATAAAATTAAATAGTAGAAATCATTATTAACATGTTTTATAATTATTCAAATTTCTATAAACTAAGGAATATATACTAATATAAAAGTAACCTCACCTGTGTAATTATGAATAAAATTTAATTATCTTAAAAGTGAAAAGAAGATAAATTTATATCATTGAATAAGTAAATAAATGTTTTGAAAATGAGAAATTAAGTGTCGGTATAAATTTTTATTTATAATTTATAATTAATTTAATATTTTAAAATAAACTTTATGTCCATAAAATATATTAATAAATTGATATTTTATTTTATTATTTTTAAATAATTTTATAAGAATTTTATTTATTTTTCAAAGTGTTATAAAATCAATTATAATTTTAAATTTTGTGTTTTCTAAATTAATGATGATTTTAATTAAAAATAATAATTTTATCATATTTAAAAATTTTTTCTCATAAAAGAGAGTTATTTTTTTAATTATACACATCGAAAAATGGTTGCAGTGAACTTTTGGGATTTTTATTTTTTTTTTGATTTTTGGTGAATAGTAAAACACGATAATTTATGATAAAAGATAAATAACAGAATTACTGAGTCATATATTGGATAATATAATAATCTTTAAATATCCTTCATTATTTTAATATATTTCGAGATAATTCTTAAACTATTCATAGTCTTGAGAAAAAATATTAAACTATTAAATAAAATAATCAAAATCACTCATCTCGTCCACTATAAATACCACCGCTCGCCACCTCTTCTTCTCAAACCTCAAAGACTTTTAGATTTATTAATATCTTCCCAATTACCTTAATTTTACTCTTTGATATGTCCAAGACCTTATACTCTCACCAAAAGGCCAAAATATAGCCCCTTAAAGTGGTTCTCAAGAAGGAGAATTCAAGTGGTAACATCCTCTTTCATTTTCTTTTATTTTATTTTTAATTTCATTTCTTTTTTTATCATCTATTCACCTCCCCTTATCCAAGTGGAATGATAAATATATTATCTTATATATACTGTAATTTTATCTTATATTTGGGGATATTCATCATCAATCTTATTCTCTTTTCCATTTTATTCTAGAAAATGAGAACATCATCCGTGATGTGTCGATTTACTGCCATCATGGATGATAAAATATCATTTTCCTTTACCACCTTCTAGGATGGTTATAAAATTATTATTATGGTTAAATAATATTTCATTATACTTATTAAATGACATATAATTTTCTATAACAAATATATAAACATGATATTATATAAATTGATATAACATCGCGATGATTGAAAAAAAACCGCCAAAATAAATTAAATCATTTTCCTTAATATTTTATCTAATAAATCATCCACATATTAGAAAAAATTAAATATGGTATCATTTAGTATGCTGAGAACATATTAGTAGAATTTATTTCCACTTCTTATGTCTTTTTTCCATTCTATAAGAAAATCCATTACAAATCAATCATGGAATTTGTGAAAAGAACTCACGAGAAACAATGGAAATAATAAAATATTATCCATCAATGGGTGGAAATATGCAATAAAAAGATCATATAAGGTGTTTAAAATATCAATATAGTTTATTAATAAATTAATAACACTCTTTAAAACATTATATAATATTTTTGAATACCTTTTAATAATGATGAACCTATAGTAAGATACTTTTCATTAATAATCCTATTTAAAATATATATTTTTAAAAAATTCAAAAGTATTGTTTCTATGATGAAAGTATTCTTGTTTTCTGATTACGTTCTGGTTCTTGGTATTTTTTTATGATGAAGGGTGGTAATTCTATCTCCCTCTAATTCATCTGTTATTTTTATGTTGGAGGTTGATCATATGGTGGCTCTAAGTGTAACTGTGATGGTTACATCATAAGGTAGTCGTGAGGGTTACATCATAAGGTAGCTATGAGGGTTAAATTACAGTTTTTCTATGAGGGTTAAAAATAATATGGTAGCCACTAGGGTTACAATCTTAATAAAATAATCCCCCAAGTTACCTATATGGGTTTGTTAATGTTTTTTATGTTTTATTGAAATCTCATGTTTTCACAAAGTAATTATAAGATACTTTATGGGTGTTAAGTAAGTATTTTTTGAAGTTTATTCATATTTTTATATGTATTCTTGGACTAATAATTATGTACATATATTTTTGTCCCTTAATGATCATTTTGAGCTCATTCCATGTTTAAAGAAAATTCATACAGTTTTAAGGATTGATAATAGAAAAGAATCCAAGATGAATGTTATGATGAACTTTCATGATATGAAATCATGTTATAATAAAAAAATGTGTATTATAAAAAAGAATAATGATTTAGAAGTATTCACTTTGTATGTTTGTGGCTTTTCATGTGTGTGTTATGAACTAATTCTCTAAAACTCAAATCCAAAAAGAACATTTGGAATGTAATAAGTACTTTCTTGTTTACTTAACTGTATTATGTAATGTTTAATGTGGAGTAATTATATTTCCCTATTAAAGTGACTATACCTATTTTTTTGAGAAGAAGCTATTACTAATATTAAGAAAGATGATATTTATTTTTCAATCCACCAAACACTAGAAGAGATTTAGGTTCTGATAGAATGACTATGTATTCTAGGTATGATTACAAATTTGTTTATATCATTGAAAGAAACTAAGTCTAAGATCAATTGGTCACAAATAAAATAAGAGATTATTATTAAATATAAGGCAATATAAGGGGAAGTTCTAGTGGCTCCGACAACTCAAGATGAGAATAATTTTTCGAAATGGGTAGATAAAGAACAAAAGAAGCCAGTTGAGGAACATACATGGCTAATTGAGGTAAATATTAATCCTAGTCTACGTTATGAGGTATAAAGTATATAGATAGAGGAAATGTTTTTTGCTAATGAACATCCAAAAGTGAATGAGCCACAATCAATAGAAAATATTTAGTACATATAGGAATATATGTATTAAGAATTTCATGAGGAAGTTTATTACTATTTGTATTATAAGAAAAATGTATACATAGGAGAAATTAAAGCTACTTAATGGAAGGAGAAGTGTATGATCTCTAGGAAAGAGTATTTTCCGAAGTACATAAAGGAACATACACATGAACTGGATTTTTTTTTGAAAACAAACCTCATCTCTTTCAAATCCCTCTAGTAGAAAACGATCATCATCTACAGGTGAAGGTAAAGACATGGTTTTTTCTTGATTTGGTAGTACATTGACCTGGTAGGCTTATAGATTTTGATTGTGTGATATGAGTGATATATTAAAATAACTCATTTGGGTTCAAAAAACATGGAAGAAAATATAACGATATATTATTTTCTCAATTCCATTATTTCAATTAAATTACCAAATCCTTAGAAAGATTCAGATCAGTTGATGCGAATTGAGGTGGAGGGAGCTACAAACATCATCTAATGAAAGTTGTTGAAATTGAAGTCTATATGGAAGATTTAGTGGATTTAGAGACACCATATCTAATGGATTATCAATATAATCCTAATATTACTACTATTGAGGAGGTGGATTCAAAGGAATACTTCACTAGTGTAGAAATTTAATTTTCTATTAAAAAGTCTCATAGTTCTAAATATTCATTTTTAGTACTAGAGATAACATTTGATGTTTTTTTAGAGTCAAACCGTTCAGTTATTGGGCCTCAGACAACAAAATTTCTCATACTTTTATTGGTGAATCCATGAAGATCAGCTACCGATGTGTGGAAAGAGTACTGTATTGGACTAGTATTCTAATTGAATAGATGACTGCTGTTATAGTGAATTCGCTCAAGTTTCCTCAATGGTCAGGATAAAACTGAATTTTTTTCCACGTATGGATGTTATGGGTAGTGGTAATGTTTCAAGGAAATGTAAATTAAAAAAAATTATGGAACAAGATAAATGGGGTCATGAAAATAATGTTGCAACTATAGCATCCCACCTCTTTATAACATAAACTTTAATTACATTTTACAAAAACGAGGATCTTTAAGGTTTAGTGTCTTGGAAACCAGGAACTTAAAACATGAAAACATAAAACATTCTTCTTAAACACTTGAAAGGATTATATTTATGTTCATCCTAGGTTTATTACTATATCTCATAACTTGGGGACATACATATAAAGAAAGGGTGAGCAGAAGGCCCAGTAAGGGAAACAAGGGGAAACATTTAACATGTGAACTTGAGATACATCAACAATGTCATGAAAAAGAACTTTAAGGAATGAGAAAGAAATAATGAGGCATATAATAATAAAAATAACGTATTTAATAACTTGAATATATGGCTACAACATTTAATATTGAAAATCATTTCCATTTCACGAAGGTCCATCCCCAAGGTGTCATTAAAAATTACCAAGGTTATTCACCAAGGCGTCGTTAAAAATGTCCATCTCTAGAGATTAAGTCTTTACCCAATGCATTGTTGCGCTATCCGGGCACACCATTAAATTTTCCTTTATTATCATGTGAGACATATATATAATCATCAATTATTTCATAAACAGCCCATATAGAATAAAAGAAATGGGTTTCATTTCATAATCATAACGTTTTAAAAACTACTTTAAAAACAAGATCTTTATGTCACCTTAAAACCACAGAAAGCGAAAGAGGGTCTCATGTATGTAAATCCCAGAATTTAAAATATAACATTTTGGTATATATGTGAATACCCCTTTAGAAGAAATATATTTTAGTATTCACTTAATAAAATAAATGAATTTGAGAATAAGAGAGAGAGAGATTTTGAGATGGAAATTCTGCAGCATAACGACTATGTTATGAGGTTTTAGAAAACATTGAAAAGAGAGGCGAAATGGGTCACCCACTCATAAATGATCCATAAAACAGTATAGAGACATAATATAAATGGTATAAGAACATGGTAATGAAATTTTAAATATATACCATATGAAATGAAAAACATGGAAGGAAGACAAAAATAAGATTTCACATATGAAAATTCGGCAGCCTAACGGCATCACTTAAACTTCAACAAAAAATGAATTGACAAGATAAAATAGGGTATCTCATCATATGAACATAAAATATCAGTATGATAGATATATATATCATACCCCAACATAATATAAAGGAACATGAAATACTTGAAATGAAAGTATAACTTTGAAAAAATGAGAAAGGTGAATGAATCCCTAAAAAATTCAGCAGCCTAACGGCGTCACTTAAACTTCAACAAAAAATGAATTGACGAGATCAAATAGGGTATCTCATAATATGAAAATAAAATATCAGTATGATAGATATAGAGATATTACACCAACATAATAAAAAATAACTTTAAATACTTGACATGAAAGTAGAAATTTGAAAAAATGAGAAAGGTGAAAGAATCCCTTAAAAATTCGGCAGCGTAACGACGCCACTTAAACATTCATAAAACGAAATGATGAGAGTAAGAGGGGATATCTCATCATATTAACATGAAAAGTGAAGTAATAGGAATATAAAATAACATCATCCAACATAAAAACATGGAGCATAAAAGAAATGTCTTAAAGGAGAGTATTTGAAAAGAAAGAGAGAGGTTGGATCCCTTACCTTAAAACATAACTCTTAAAACTCAAAGGTTGGGACCTTGAGGGCTTGGGGGCACCTTGGGAGGACACCTTGGGAGGTAATGATACCCGATCTTCGTTGGGGGAGAGTTGGGATTCGAATGGATGAGAGGATGGCTTGTTATTTATAGGGAAAGTGAGGGGATAAGGCATTAATGGGCAAGGGACACCTCATTGGTGGTTTTGGAAAAACCATGGGCTTGCCCATGGTATTTTCCCATGATATTTTCCACTTGGGGAATCTCATACCTTATATTACTATTCATAATTCGACTATATTTATTGCATACTTAATACATCATTAGTGATGTCATTAAAGACCAGTAACTTAAAAACTGTATTTTCACTATTCATCGAAAATTCAACTTTCTCAGAGAAATCCAAAAATTTCACCATAACCAAATATCGATTCTCTAATTTCAAAAATGAACTCCATTTTATAAAAATAATTTTCTAAAATTTTTTAATTTAATTTTTAAATTAATACACTATTCACCGAAAATTCTTTTTTTTAGAAAAATCCCCAAAAATTACCTTAACATAATATCGATGCACTGAGTTCAAAAATGAAATCAATTTTATAAAAATAATTTTCTAAATATTTTTATTTAATTTTTAATTAAAAACACTATTCACCTGAAAAAACTAATACTTGACTAATAATTTATTGAACCGTTATTTAACCATTTTATTGAATCACATTACTTAATCAAGGAGCCTAGATTATATTAATTCTTTGTTTAAGCAAGATTAGTAATCCATTTGGTCACATTACTAATCCTAAGCATAAAATCACTATTCATAATTTACTATTCATCAAAAATTGTGTTGGTCTTATTAGAATCTAAATTTTGTACTGATCATAATTGTAGAAGACCATTTTTGGAAAATCATTACACATTTTTAATTTTTTAAGGTTTACATAATTTTTTTTTAAAATATCCTGTCTCTAAAATTCACCAAAAATATGCATGCTATATTTATCCGGACATTTGAAAATTCATAAACTTCATCATAAGAATAAATCAAAATTATTATTTAAATCAAAGGATTACAAAAGGCAGTTATGGTCTCCTTACATAGCCCCTTATCACACCAGCATAGGACCTAAGTGTAAGGTGGGCTAAGGTGAGAGAATCTGAGGGAGGCTCGGCCAACACCGCACGAGTAGTAATTTCTATGAGTTTGAACTTCTCGCGAAGGCGATTCTGTTCTAGCTTCATACGATGAAGTTAGGCTTGGGTTTGGTCCAGAGCAAAGCCCAGTGGGGCTACCTCCTTCCCATGTTCTGTTAGATTGGATTCGATCTGTCCAAGACTACTGGATGAAGCCATCAAATCTTCTTTCAATATTAATTAACCAAGATCACTTGTATTTAGAAACAATAATCGAAATGTTTAGTTACCAGTGGTCATATTGACCAACGGTCATATAACAGTAAAAACCTAATGGTCTCATTTTAATTATACTCATGTTATCCAATGAAACATTTTTGTTGAGTATAAAAAATCAAATAACACACAAATTTAAGAAACAACATTTATTCAAAATTTTGGGTCATTACAATCTTCCCCCCTTATGAAATTGTGTCTTGCAATTTTTAATATTGGGTTTTGAAATTTCATTTAAATTCCAACATCAGAAAAGGAGTTAGTAAAACTATTACTTTAAAAGAAATAAAGGTAAGTACAAAGGTCACCTGAGTTAACCCACAATAGGATTCCATGTATGAAAATATGGACATGGAGGAGAAAAAAATGGTCTAGTTCTGATGGAGAGTGATAGAAAACATGATTAGGAGAAAGTTAACCACAAGAAAATCCCAAACTTATGATGTGTGTAAACGGTCTTTGATTACCTAGTAGGAAACGTAAACCAAAAACGTTTTTTTTACGTTCCTTTTCATAATTTGGAGGAAGTCATTTACTACATAGAACAAAAACGTAAGAAAATATACCTACCTTCAAGTAAAGTTTCATCCTTTAATATATTCCACCAAAACTAATCTTTTCTCCAAATGATGAGCAGTCAAAAACACTTGGTCTCATCAAAACACAAAAATCATCTTCCTGAGAGTCACGCAATCCACAAAATATTAACTATTTATTTATTCTATCTTTAAACATTATCCCAAAAATAGAAAGGGTGAGATAAAAGAACTCTTCAAAAAGAAATAATCCCATAGTAAGGGAAAATAATGTTAAATCTTCAAATTTCCATGGTACTACTCAAAGTTCATCATAGAATATTCCATAAATAAATATCCTTAAAATTACTCAAAATAAACCAAACTAAGATTGAAACCCAATTACAAAAAGAATTTGATAACATAGTCTGCCAAGATAAACTTTATCATTCATCTCCAAACAACATCAACCACTCCTAACATATTATAAAAAAAGTAACTAACCTAAACATATTTTCCCCAAGATAGGTTAATCATTTCCATACGTAACCTAAATTACTATAAGTTTGCCTTAAATTCATCAATTCTTAAAAATATAAGTCAGCCTTTACTCCTCAAAGAAAATACCGTAGTAATATATTTACCTCGATCAAATAGGGTTCCCAAAATAGTGAACGTCTTCCAAAATAATAATCATCATTTAATCCCCTAATCACCCTTTTTTTAAGAAGAACAACTTCACTACATCAACATGTGGTACATAACAATAAATGTTTTACTTAATGATACAAAATCATCTTAGGTAGTGACTCGATGATCTTAGAAAACATAAAAGATATTCTCATACAGCCCGAAATAAAATACAACATGACATAGACAATTATTGCGAAGAAGTTACATGTACTTCAGTCATCATGATCCATCTCAGCATAGGACTTGCATTGTTCCCTTGTCCTCGAAGATTGTTGATGCTCATCATGCTTCTCGTCCATTCGAAGAGATTATTGCCTTGGATAATGTATAACTTCTCTACATTTAAATCATTGAAATTTATAAGGTATATTAGATCGAACCTTTTATCCATTCATCGCATAATCCATTTTTTAAAGAAACTGGCTACATTATGCCCTATCTTCCCACACTTAAAACATCTCCTGTTTCCTTTGTGAAATTCTCCGTGGTTCCTCTTCCCACACTTTTTGCAAAAAAGAAATTGGGTCATATTTCCAATATCAACTTTATCAGATGAACATCCTTGAGACTTTTCCTTCTTCTTCCTTGATGAATTTGGGTATTCAACTAGGCACCAATTATTAATTGTAACTTTTGATAGCTGTTTTGGAATAATCACAATAAGTTACAACTTGATATTTCATCATCTCTGTCAAATTAATAGGAAAATCATTACATTTCCTGTCACATTGGTTTTTGGGACATGCTCTTCCATTTCCTGCCATTAAATAAGAAAAGAACGTATAATTTGGAGGCTTAAATACTTATCCAATAATCCTGAAAAGGAAGCTTAAAGCATATAAGGATAAACTTTTAGAAGAAAACCATACCCTAACTTGTGATCCCTTAGGTCCCAATCAAGGTTATCCATGATCATATATTCTTATGTAAATCTTTATTTTATTTTATCTTTGTTCCTTTAATAATGGTTCATACTAAGCTTAGAATTTACCAAAGCATATCCCCCAGGAGTGTCATAACCAAGAGTGCAGAAAGGCCCATTGTCATGTACCAGTTCCCATTTGAGTCTAGCTCAAAGCGATGTTTTCGGGTTTTACCCCTATGTATATCTATGCCAGAGCCACCTCTACCTGCTTGTATCCAGGCAGGGATGTATTTACTTGGAAACCCCTTACTCAATAGTCACCAAAATACCAGGAAGATTTCCTATATTTAAAATTTCCTATAAGGTTATTCCTATAGTCTTCATATCCTAATTTCCAAAAATAACTAAACCATACTTTGATACCAACTATAGCATCCCGCCTTTTTATAACATAAACTTTCATTACATTTTTTAAAAAACGAGGATCTTTAAGGTTTAGTGTCTTTGAAACCAAGAACTTAAAACATGAAAACATAAAACATCCTTATTAAACACTTGAAATTCTTCTCCTTATGTTCATCCTAGGTTCATTAATGCATCTCATAACCTGGGGACATACATCAAAAGAAAGGGTGAGCAGAAGGCCCGGTAAGGGAAACAAGGGGAAACATTTTACATGTGAACATGAGATACATCAATAATGTCAGGAAAAAGAACTTTAAGGCATGAGAAAGAAATCATGAGGCATATCATAATAAAAACATAATATTTCATAACGTGGATATGTGGCTACAACATTTAATATTCACAATCATTTCCATTTCACCAAGGTCCATCCCAAAGGTGTCATTAAAAATTACAAAGGTTATTCACGAAGGCATTGTTAAAAATGGTCATCTCTAGAGATTAAGTCTTTACCCAATGCATTGGAGCGCTATCAGGTAGAACCCTTAAATTTTCCTTTATTATCATGTGAGACACATATATCATCCTCAATAATTTCATAAACAACTCATATAGCATAAAATAAATGGGTTTCATTCCATAATCATAACGTTTTAAAAACTGCTTTAAAGACATGATCTTTATGTCACCTTAAACCCACGGAAAGGGAAAGCATGTCTCATGTATGTAAATACAAGAATTTAAAATAGAAAATTTTGGCGTATATGTGAAAAACCCTTTATAAGAAAGATATTTGAGTATTCAATTAATAAAATAAATTATTTTGAGAATAAGAGAGAGACATTTTAAGATGGAAATTCTGCAGCATAACAGCTATGTTACGAGGTTTTAGAAAACATTGAAAAGTGAGGGGACATGGGTCACCCACTAATAAATGATCCATAAAATAGTAGAGGTACAGAATATAAAGGTTATAATAACATGGTATTGAAATTTGAAAGATATAACATATGAAATGAAAAACCTGGAATGAAGACAAAAATAAGATTTCACTTATGAAAATTCAGCAGCCTAACAGCGTCACTTAAACATCAACAAAAAATGAATTGACGAGATCAAATAGGGTCTCTAATAATATGAACATAAAATATCAGTATGATAGATATAGATATCATACCCCAACATAATAAAAAGGAACTTTAAATACTTGACATGAAAGTAGAACTTTGAAAAAATGATAAAGGTGAAAGAATCCCTAAAAAATTTGGCAGCCTAACGACGTCACTTAAACTTCAACAAAAAATGAATTGACGAGATAAAATAGGGTCTATCATAAAATGAACATAAAATATAAGTATTATAGATATATAGATCATAACCCAACATAATAAAAAGGAACATGAAATACTTGACATTAAAGTAGAACTTTGAAAAAATGAGAAAGGTGAAAGAATCCCTTAAAAAATCGTCAGCCTAACGGCGCCACTTAAACATTAATAAAAAGAAATGATGAGAGTAAGAGGGGATATCTCATCATATGAATAATAAAAGGGAAGTAATAGGAATATAAAAGAACATCCTCAAATATAAGAACATGGAGCATAAAAGAAATGACCTAAAGGAGAGTATTTGAAAAGAAAGAGAGTGGTTGGATCCCTTACCTTAAAACGTAACTCTTAAAACTCAAAGGTTGGGACCTTGAAGGATTGGGGGCACCGTGGGAGGACACCTTGGGAGGTAATGAGACCAGAGCTTCGTTGGGGGAGAGTTTGGAGTCGAATAGATGAGGGGATGGCTTAGTATTTATAGGGAATGTGAGGGGACAAGGCATTAATGGCCAAGGGACACCTCATTGGTGGTTTTGGCAAAACCATGGGCTTGACCATGGTATTTTCCCATGGTATTGGCCACTTGGGACACCTCAAACCTTATATTACTATTCATAATTCAACCATATTGATTACATACTTAATACATCATTTAATGATGTAATTAAACACTAGTAACTTAAAAACTGTATTTCCACTATTCATCAAAAATTTAACTTTCTCAGAAAAATCCCAAAATTTCACCATAACCAAATATCGATGCTCAAATTTCAAAAATGAAATCCATTTTATAAAAATAATTTTCTAAATATTTTTAATTTAATTTTTAAATAAATACACTTTACACTGAAAATTCATTTTTTTCAGAAAAATCCCCAAAAATTACCTTAACATAATATCGATGCTCTGAATTCAAAAATGAAATCCATTTTATAAAAATAATTTTATAAATAATTTTAATTTATTTTTCCATTAAAAATGCTATTCACCGGAAAAAACAAATACTTGACTAATAATTTATGAAACCGTTATTTAACCATTTTATTGAATCACATTACTTAATCAAGATGCCTAGATTATATTAATACTTTTTTTAAGTGAGATTACTAATCCATTTGGTCACATTACTAATCCTAAGCATAAAATCACTATTCATAATTTACTATTCATCAAAAATTAAGTTGATCTTATTAGAATCTAAATTTTGTACATAACATAATTCTAGAAAACCATTTTCTGAAAATCATTACACATTTTTAATTATTTAAGGTTTACATAAACATTTTTTAAAATATCCTTTCTCTAAAATTCACCAAAAATATGCATTCTATTTTTATCTGGACATTTGAAAATTCATAAACTCCATCATAAGAAGAAATCAAAATTTTTTATTTAAAACAAAGGAATACAAAAGGTAGTTACAGTCTCCTTACATATCCCTTTATCACAGTAGCATAGGGCCTAAGTGTAAGGTGTTCTAAGGTGAGAGAATCTGAGGGAGGCTCGGCCAAAATCGCACGAGTAGTAATTCCTATCAGTTTGAACTTCTCGTAAAAGCAATTCCATTCTAGCTTCACATGATGAAGTTAGGCTTGGGTTTTGTCCAGAGTAAAGCCCAATGGTGCTACCTCCTTCCCAAGTTCTGTTAGATGGGCTTCGATCAGTCCAAGACTATGTGGTGAGGCCATCGAATCTTCTTTCTATATTAATTAACCAATATCACTTGTATTTAGACACAATAAGAGAAATGTTTAGTTTCCAGTGGTCATATTGACAAATGTTCATATAACAGTCAAAACCCAACAATCTCATTTTAATTATACCCATGTTTCAAATGAAATAGTTTTTTTGTGTATAAAAAATAAAATAACACACAAAATTAGGAAAGAATATTTATTCAAAATTTCAGGTCGTTACAGCAACTAGTGGTGGTGATGTTATGTTTTCATAAATATGTTAGTCTCAAATTGATCCACCACTATTTCTAATGATTCAGGGAGTGGTATTAGTATTATTCCATTGGTGTATTATTTACATCCCAATGGATAATTATCTAAAGTGGAAAATATTTAAAATATTAAGGGTATAATATTTTATGATGTGATTCATGATGGAATCTCTCTTTCAGATCCAAAACATTCAGAAACAATTGCAATTATAAATGAGAATATGATTCAAGAGGTGTCATTTAGGGAATATATTAATCCAATAAATCTAAAGGATTTCGGTTACTCATTATAGAAATCCCTAAATTTTATTCACAATGTTGATCATGTTTCAAAATTTTCTTATATTTTGTTGGCTTCCAGTTCTATTTCTTCTAATATGATGCTAACTATTTAGTATAGTGATCTTCTTAGAGATACTCCTTAGTTTCATCCAATCGAGGTTTCTTGGATTTTCCTTTTTTCCTGTTATGAATTCATATTGAAACTAGGAACTCCAGTTGATGATTTTGAATTTAAAATTGTTTATGAAATTAGTGACACTGATAGTATTAAAGGAAGGGAGAATAATAGATTGTTAAAGCCTATTGATGAGAAAATTGGGCTTGTTCAAATTATTTTTATAGAGAATAATTTGGGATAATTGCTAATCCATGATCAAAGGAATTTAAATTTGGAATATGAGAAGAGGATACATTAACAAAATTCATAATCTATTAGTATAGATGTGTTTTTTGACTTCCAATGACTGGATTGAATGTTAAATTTAGTGTATATATTTCACCCATAGAAGCTGAATCTCAATGTTTAATTATGGAACATAGCCCCATGATTATAGAAGCAGTGTAACTAAGAATTATAATGTGTATACTTCCATATATTTCTCAAAATGAGGACAAAGAGGGTTTTCAAGGTGGGTGAAATGATAATAAGGTTGGTAGGGTCTCTCTATTCATGGTTTTTTAGCTAATTATATAGAAATCTAGTGAGGTAGTAAGAGCGAAGGGGGCCTGCTATTGGTGTGAAAGGAGGGAAACACCAAGGGGGTATAGTGTTACAATGTGTGTTCTAGAACCAACTATTTGCACTTTAAATTACATTTATGTTTTAATATTTTAATATTGAGAAGGCATCTAATTATATATTGTCCACTGTTCTACAGGACCTTAATGTAATACTATTCCAGAGTATTTATCACATTTATATGGTGAAAATATTTCCTCACTATTATGGAAATAAGGAAATTCCATGAAAAAATTATTTAATATAGTTCTATGATCTGATAAAAAACTATGATTAGACAGGTAGAATGAATATTGGTTGGTGTGAGTAACTGTAAGAAGGTAATAATTTTTCTCATTAAGTTCACACTTGTTAGTCTCTGAAATGGGATATTAATAGAATTGACCAATTTGTATGAATTTTTTATGTTTATGTGTCATTGACTATTCCTTTCATCGAGCATGTGTAATGGTCCTCGGACATTAAGATTATTATTAATGTTTTTCATGACCCGCATACAATGATGTACATACCAAAAACGTGATGATATATGTTCATGTGACGTATGGTACATTGAGTGCCTCAATAATGACATTTTTGTAATGAATAAAGAAAGAATGGATCCATACACTCTATGTTTATGGAATTAGATATCTCAAACCTTGATTGAAATGGAACAATTGCATTAAAATCTATGTTCATAGTGTAATAATGAGTTTATTTTAAATAATCAAAGTAATATGTGTCAAGAACATGTTCAGTCAAAAATTTTGTTTCACACTTTACAACCATTGTTTTTAAAAAAACAAACTACATTATTTATGTTAGTATATTTATACTTCCCAAGTGTTTAGAATGTTGTTTTAGAAAGGATATTTTACCCGATTTAGATAAAATTTATCATCATACAAAATTTCATAATCGGATAAACATTTACTTTGGTACATTGAATTGATACAAACATCTGGATACATAGATTTATAAAAGTGTAGAAATATATGTATAGTGATGTAAAAAAATTAATGTTCTACCAATACTACCAAATGAACATCATTGGATGTAGGCAGAAATTCATTAGGGATAAACATTTGTAAAATCTATCAGATGAATAATTCCATTACACCAGAAGACCGGAGTTCATTATATCATACAAACAAAGTTCATTCAACCAGATATAATTATGAATAATTGAAAATGTTATACCAAGATTACCATCAAAATAAGTAATGATAAACCTTTCTAGAGAAGAATGAGTTCATCTGAAGTCATTACAACCAACACTAAAAAATGTAGAATATGATCATTAGATGTTTTATTCTAAATAAATGCTTCATTTGAGGAGGAGGAATATTTTACATCACTGGTGATCTAAAAGTTATTGTGAAGTATTTGTAACATCTTGTTAATTTTTCAGTTCTTTACTATAAATATTTGTTGATTCTTTTTATAATTTAATATACTGGAGGATATTCTATAAGTGAGTTATGAATTTATGTGTTTTAATTTTTTCACTAATTAGTATTGGTCTAGGGAACTCATATTTTTGAGAGATATAGGTTTATCTAATGTTGTGTGACTGAGGGTTCATTTGGATAAGTAAATAAATACGTATACCAATCATTGTATCAAGGGATTTCTTATTGTAAGAAATACATACCTTAATAGTTAGGTGAAAATCATGAATACCTAATGTATGGGTTATTGAATTATTTAAAACATAAGTTTAATGTGTAGTTCTTGTTATAAAAGTTATTGTATTTTTTCTTACTTGTTTTTTATAATAATTTTTATTAATTTTTTTATAATTTTTTCCACTATGCATAACTAAACTCTAATTCAAAAAAGATCTTCAGTCGATAAACCTACTTAAGGAGGTTTGTGAAATTCACACATTTTATTTTATAAACTACGATTCACCCCCCTATATTTTTTTAAACATCTTAATCAGTTGATCCAACATTGGGTATACAAGTAGGTTCCACTGTTATATTTTCAAAAATACATTTGTTATAAAATAAAAAATTTTATATAATATTAGAAGTTACTCACATTGGGAAAATGAAAGTTATTTAAATAGGAAGAACTATGATAATAGGTGATTATTTATCTTTTGAATATTTACATGGAGAATCAGTTACTATGATGCATCATAGATTCCCGACCATTATGAATAGTTCACAAAATTTATGATATAAATATTTTATTAATGAACATTTGGTTGAAAAAATTATTAATATTACTCCTTGTCATTCCCCTACCTCCAAAGATAATATAATAATGGAAGATAGATAATGACCCCTGATTTCCACCTCAAGTAGGCCCCATGATGGAAACCCACACCAAGGGTATAAAAGATTTCACATATGGGAGGAATTAAAATCTGTAAATAAAACATGATTAGAAGATTGGATACAATCCCCAAACTACTCCTACATATAATATGAAAGTAATCCTAAACCTGTCCTAGAATTTCTGAAAAATATAATACAATTCAATAAATCAATCATATATTCCAACAAACGAATCCAATGGAAGATACTCAACAACAACTCCAAACCCCAATCTTGAAAGGTCCATATTGGTCACAAAATTCCTCCTGGAAACCTAAAAACAGTTTTCATTCATAGGGTGAGAGGAACATGTATACTGAGTAGGGATATCAAAGGATTCAAGTTCACATGTTAAAACAACATACTAATGCACTAGTGAAAAAATAACAGAACCAACAATACATATCAACTATACTAACAATAGCCTCAGATGTGAGTACTTATAAGAAGATGAGGCTTCCTCTCATTATGTTCACATTTGGTAATCACCAAGTTGAGATAATATGATATTTTACCATATTTTAAGAATTTTACATGTTGATGTGTCCTCACATATTTCTATGTGGATGTGTTTTTAATGGTCCATAGAGTTTAATATAATTTTTATTTGTTCAATGACTCACATACTTTCTTGTACTTACCAAAATTGTGATGCCATATGTTCACAGGATGTAGGGTACATTGGCTGCATCACGAATGAAATTTTATTAATGAATAAGTTGAGGAAGAATTTTCCATTCTATATTTATGGAAGTTGATATCCCATTCATTTGATTGAAATGTAACTATCACATGAAATTCTATTGTCCTGGTGTAATGATGAGTTTATTTCTAATAGTCAAAGAAATATATATCAAACACATAGGTTGATGACACATGTGTGAAATCTACATGATGAGATATTGTAACAAGGAGAACGTATTTCACAATAAGAATTATTGTGTTTTTTTTGACATTGCATAATTATATTATTTCTATTGGGTGACTTAAACCATTTATAGACAATAATCTTGGACATTAGACATGTTTTTCATAGGATAATAAGAAATAAGCATAGATGGTCCCACTCTATGTGTTTCTCTTTATCTCAATTAAATTCTATTTGAATTTAATTATTGTTATTGAAATTATTATCAAGACCATGGAATAATTTTATTCAGAATTTATTGGTTGTAAATATTAATAAGGTAATAAATAATTATTTATTAATTGATAAATACTTTATTTAATTAGATGAATATTTAAAAAATGTTTATTTTCCAGAGAGTTAATGAAATATTTATTTTATTTATTGAATATTTAATAAATATTCATTCATGAAACTATGAATAAAATATTTATTTATCAAGAAAATATTTTATTAAATATTTATTTCGGTATTCTATAAATTTCAAAAAGTATTAGTGAACAAATATAGTCTCCAATGATAAATATTAATTTAAATGATAGTAATATAGTTTTTATCATTTCCCCAGTTGGCGTTTACCTTAAAATAAAAATATTATTAATATATTGATTAGGGTTAGATAAGGTTTATTATAATATTTAAGGGTCATTTTGAAATAAAATGATAGTTTTAACCTTAACTATAACTCACTGAATATATGGTTATGTCTATTTTATAGGGTTAATAGATAATAGAGAATCACTGTGCGAAATGAATTTCTCTCTAAATTCCTCCAATAATAATTCAAGAATGATATGAATAAGATAATATCATTTAATCTTGAATTAAATTGAATTTATCAACATGAACCACACAATTCGATTGATCCACCATGATAGAAACCAGTATTATATTGGTGTTTTTCAGGGATCAAAGGACCATGTTTGGATCGAAGCTAGAGGGTATCTACTATATGTTATACTTATGTAAGATAGTAATATGAAATGGGGTTTTAAAATATAAAAAAAACCATCAAATAATGATCCTAAGATGAGGTATTCATTCTTTCAATCTATTTAAATTGATTATAAATATAATGTGAACAATATCCTCTTCAGGTTCCAGAATTTAAATACCAATATTCGATGGAGAAGGGTGTCTTTGTGGTCTTTTCAACGATATTGTTTGGGGATGTAGGATGTAAGTGTCATTGATAGGAATTTAGAGCACTAGTTGGAGGATTTTGATATCTTTTTTTGGTTTGATATGAGTTCGAACTATGTTTTGGGTGTCATTTGAAGTTATTCAATTTTATGGATTTGCACATCAATGGTGGAAATTATTTCTGGTTAACCAAAATGAGGCCTCTGTTTTGTATCTAGACATTTAGAAGTAGATCCATTTTGAATTTTTCTTTTCAACTAAAAAGGAAGGAAGGAGGTATGATTTATTGTTCCTTCAGTTGTGAGATTATTTTTGAGGGGGATTGGGATCATGTTCTAGGACCTCTTGTACATTTCCCTATATGTATTTCCAAATAAGGTGTCCAGATAATAACATTTATGGGTGGTTTTTCACCCAGATATCTAGTATGAGACTATCCCTATTTATTAATTCTATGTACCTAGAGGTATGAAATAATGTAGAAGTTATTGAAAAAATTATTTCATTTAATGTTGATCCCCAAGAGGGTGGTTAAAAAGGCATCTCAAAGAGTGAAAATTTAGGCACTAGTTTTTGATCATTTAACAAGAAATGGTTTTTAATATAGGGGAAATAACCACGAAAGGTCATTTTCCATCCTTCTAGTGCAGGTTGATTCAATGGGAATATAGTGTTGGCAGGGGGTAGTGACATGATTGTCCCCATACATAGGAACCAATTCTAGAGAATTGTCATGAAATATGACCACATAGAGGAAAAGGAGTTGTATATTGATAGATAAACGCATTAGAGGAAGTAAAACTAGTAGAGATATAGGTTTTGGGAGGTATGATCTTTTTAATGTTTACCCTTGTTTGTGTCTTCTTTAAATCAAGAGCCTCACACTCCTTCATTTCTCGTACTTTAGTATATTCTTTGTTACTAGATGTGGACCGACATCCAATGCCTATAGTGTTATCTACGCTAGTTGTAGGTCAAGATTCATTGTTTTATGTGTGTTTGGGATTTATATTCATGATGGGGTGAGTAATAGTTGGTGGGATATTTATTCATTCTAAAAATATAGTCATATGATGTTAAGATTTTCATGGATTAATTGTATTCTCTATGTGTAGTCATTTAATATTTTAGAGTAGAGTTTCATTTACTGATGTGGAGGGAAAATGAGTGGAATTCATTAGAAAGAGAGGTTATCTTATGGATAGTAGGAAAATGGAGCCTCTTTTGACTTGGTTGGAATATCATTCAATGGAAGCTCAGTCATATGATGTTTCGTGGGGTTTTTAGGACTTACTATATGTTTTTTCATATGAGGATATGAAACTACCCCCTCAAAGAAACATCATGTTTGGGATAGATTTGTAACTAGGTGCATCATATATTTTGATGGATCCCTATCAAATGGATCTTATGTATTTATGAGATTTGATGATATAGGTGGATGATCTGATGAAGATGGGTTTCATCCAACCATGTGTGTCACATTATGTTTATTTATTGTGTTTTAGGAAAGAGGATGGTCATCTTAGTTTGTGCAAGGATTATTGGTGGTTGAATATAGTCACTTTCAAGAACTATTACCCGATATTAATGATTTATTATATTTTCGAACAACTGAAGGGATCCTGTTGGTTTTTAAAGGCCAACTAATAGTCTGGATGTCACTATATGAGGGTGAAATATGAGGATATCATGAATACTACCTTCATATGATGGTATGGTCAATTCATGTTTTAGTTGTGTGATTTGATGTCATAAAAACACCTACGTTATTAATGGGGCTCATGAGAAACATATTCTATGAGATACTAGACTGATTCATTATCATGTTCATCAAAGATATCTTGATCTACTTGATTTCATAGGAGAGGCATGTCAGACAACTCAGATATGTTTTTTTAGTCCTTCGACACCACTTAATCTATGTAAAATTTTTCAAGTGAATGATATAGACATGAGAGGTGAATTTACTTTATCATGTATTGTCTACGAAAGATGTGGCAATAAACCCATCTAAGGCTAGGGATTTTATTTCTTTCGTAGCACACAAGAATGTGTAAATGTTTCAGAGTTTTCATGGTATGGAAGACTATTTTTAGTGGTTTGGTCATGATATATCTCAAGTTGTAGCCTTTATATCTTCTTTGAATAAAATGTAATAGGCCTTGAAATGTATTTATTAGTCCCATATTGTATTCAATATTGTAAATAAGAGGTTTATTAGTGATTTTTTTCATCGATTTCTCAAGGAGGGTGTGGGGTTTATTGTTTTCATTAATGATTATTGTATGGGATTGGGATGTGTCTTGATGACACATAGGTTGGTTATCTCTTATGGGTCTTGGAAAATATGTCCCCATTACCATAATTATGTCACCAATGATTTGGGGAAATTGGAAGTCAGGTTTATGATGATTAATTAATGAAACTGTCTCATTGGTATGTGGTTTATGGGATTATAGGACAACAAAATCCTGAAATATGTCTTCTCTCAGTGGGATTTAAATCTAATCCAATATAGGTGGATGTAGTCTCTATAATAATTAAATATTTAGATCTAATATTCTTTTTGTAAATGGGAATGTTTTGGTGATGATTTGAGTCATAAGTCATGAGGAGATGTGGTTCAAAAGTACACTTATGTTTTGAAGGGTTAAATGAGCTTGGAATGATTCATCTTGACATAGTGGGGGAGAAATGGTTGTGGTTGTCTTCATCGATTCATAGTGGATCCATCCATGGTGAAATAGGTATAGGATTATCTTTGGGGAGACTTATAGATATAAGGTGATTCATGTCCATTTTGGATAGAGTGATGCTCTAGAGGGATGGTTAAAGGACATTCAGAATAGGATTTTGTCTCATGAAAGGTTTCTTGATCTATTGGTAGTACATTGTGGAGTTCTTTGTGAGTTTCATATATATCGTTTGGTGGTAAATAAAAAATTTGGAAAGATGTATTATTGTTTTATAAGATAACTTTGGTGCCCTAGTAAGTAATAGTCAGTGGCAGAGTTTGTGGAAAAGTGTCTGGATTGTCAGTAGGTGAATGAAAAAATCATGATCCTAGAGGTTTTTTGTAGTCAATGGATGTTGTCGAGGAGAAATGGGAGGATATATTTATGGATTTATTCATTAGGTTACTCCAGTCACATGGAGTTTTTGATATAGTTTAAGAGATATTGGACCGAATGATGAAGTTGGATCATTTTATGGAAATCCATGGGTCGAGTGTCATGGATGTCTGGATGAGGATGTATATGGATGATGCATTTAGGCTTCATAGGGTACATAAGACCATATATCAAATAATTATCCTCATTTTACCATATTAGTCTATATTTTATTGATTCATTCTTTCCTCTCCCAGTTATTCTATAGCACATTCTTCACCCTTAGATAGATGGGTAGATGCAGCGAACCATCCAAACGCTGGAGGGTATGTTGCGAGCATAGAATTGGAATTTTGATGATCATTGGTTGGAAAAATTCTATGGGAAGAGTTTTCAAAAAAAATATCTACCACTCATCCAATTTCCTATATATTTTTTGATGCAATGTATGAGAGGCCATTTGATTCTTTGTTGTGCTAGATAGAGGTTGGAGAGTCATAAATAGTTGGTCATGATGTTGTGTAGAGAACGACTGGGTAAATATAATTTGTTTGAGAGAGGATGAGGATATTAAAGGGATGTTATAGGGAACATTCAAATCATAGATGATTCCACTAGAGTTTTAGGTTTGAGACAATGGGTTCATTATGGTTTCTCATCAATGGGATCAGTAGTGGTTTGACATGTGGAGTAAGATTTCTAACTAGTTCATTGGGACTACAGAGATGTTAGAGAATGTTGGCATGGTGGAGTATCACTTGGTGGATTAAACATGGTTAGAGAGGATCCTTGGGATCTTTCATGTGTCTCAAATTCATTAGTATATCCATGATTAATCCCACATCATTGATTATATAGATTTTGATATTGAGGGTAAAGTGATGTTCATGGAGAAACCAGTAGACATATAAAATCGTTAAGAGAAGTTATTTCATGGATGAAAAATTCCATTGGTACACATTATATGGAGGCATTAAGTCCTAGATGAGAGTGTTTTAGAAAATGATAGTAGGTGGGTTCCCAATATAGAGTTTTTTTTTATTTATATTTTTTTATATTTTTATTAATGATGTGATGTTTGGATCCTTCTGTTTTATGATATGTGTGGTTTCCCTTGATGATTTGATGTGTGATAAATCATTAAATGTTGGAATATGGGAAAAACTTATTCACAAACAATGTAAATTATACTATGAAAATTTTAAAATCACTTGGGAATGTCAGTTGAGTATTCATTGTCATTTTTACTTGTAATACTTTTGAACATAATAAGAAATAATTTCATTTCCATTGGCTGATACAGTGCTAGATTTTGATGCCTGATGAGCCTAGTATTGAAATTATTAAAATATATAATATATTAATATCCTGAGCATTTAATTTTACTGAAATATTAGAATTACTCCAAAAAAATCTCAAAAATAAAATTTGAGACCATGGTAGAATCCAGAATGTGGGGTTTACCCTATGCATGACCAAAGGGTGCTCGACACAGGATGTTCGGTTGAGGTAGTCCTTAGAGGGTAATTTAATTAAAATAAATAATTAAATTTATTTATTTTATTTGAAATTATCAAGCCATATGTTACCCTATTTATACCTCTTTATAATAATTCACCAGGGTTGGCCACTTAATCCTTGAGATAATTGAGAAGAGAATAATGGTTTCATCGTTGGTGGATCTAATTAGACAATGATAGGTGATCAAATTGAGGAGGATCGAGAGGTAGTGAATGCGTTCTTTATGAATAATCAATCAAAAATCAAGATAAATCAATATAATTATGGTTTCCAACCAGTGATTTAATGTTTTAACAAGGATTATTATCTCCTTTTCTTGATCTAGGATTTATTTTTTCTATTCATGAGCCCTAAATATTTATTGGTTGCATTTTATCCATTTCAATTATTCCATTCCACCTTCTATCACCCTTGATACATTGATCATATGATCATGGGAAAAACAGATTTATAATTATAGATTCACTTTTTTTATGTGTCCCCCCCCTACGATCTTTATTTTCATCTCTATTATTCTATAGGGTCATGGTTCGACATTTCTTGGGTGGTTTCAAGCACGATATAACCCCAAGATATTTGTTATTTTCATGAACAATGAAGGATTGGTGACATGCAGATGGATTGGGAATATTTTCATGTTACATGCGAGACCTTTTTAGATTTTGGATCCATAATTATAGTGAAACGATTGTTTCTATAATAAGAAAAAGTTTTATAGGGTTCAAGTGGCCAGAATCAAGTGATTGAAAATTGATCAGGCATAGACAACCCTAGATTCGAGGTCACTAGGGTGTTTTGTGGTTGAAAACGTGGTGTTAGTGGTACAAAGAAGCATGTAGATTTTCGATGAAATGTAGTCCAAGAAGACACATCATCTAGTCCCCCTTTAATAGGGAACTAGGGTTTCCAGGTGAAGAAAAATATCACACACCATGTGACCTTGTGCTGGCGACCAGTGTGTACTCTAGGAGTAAACATGCATGGAAATGACTAGGTACACAAAAACGAATCACAGTACATGGGATTAACTAGACTTAATTAGGCATGGGAGGATGTACATGAGAATGGGTTGGATGGACATGACCCAGCCCTAACCAGTGAGTACACACCATGTACCCCGCTATGCACATGGTGTATACCCACATGGCCTGCATGGCCTTGTGCTAGTGAGGACACTTCCAGGAGTCCAGGTGAGGTCACACACCATGTGACCCTTGGTGAAAATCATGTACATTTCATGGAAATGTTTACCATGCATATATCATTCACATAGCCTCATATTTTCCCCATGAGATACCTATGCTAATAAGTTTTACACATAGGACATAATGGTATCCTTTTTAGTGAATTTCAAGATACACCAAGAGGATTTAAGAGTGTGATGCTTATTTAGGTGACACTAGATTGATAAAAATTATTACGAGGGATAATTATAGATAATTTGAGGTTGGAAACCCACATGTCACACTATGTTGTAGGTCCCACATATTTATTGTACTTGTTGATGGGAACCCTCTCATGATAATATGGAACATGTCCTCGACCCATTGAGTGGAACACCCCGAATGCACCAAGGCACATGTCCAATATTTATACTTACCAAGTAGAACCCCATATCCTGTTATGATATTATACCTACATGCTTTTATTTTACCTCCCCAACCATGTTAGGGAGTGGGTCCTCCATGTTTTGAGTGTAATCCACCCTCTAACGCACTAGAGTGTGAGTCCTCTATGCATTAAGTGAGAGCACCCTATCACACCAGGGACCATATCCTCTATCTATCTATTGAGAGACAAACCCCTATTGTACTAGGTCATGGGTCCTCAATTGGATATAGTTTCCCCTTAGGATATGTAGTAGTAGATATGTGTAGTTACTTCAAATGTCATTCTTAGATAGGAATATAAGATGTTGGGAATCATAGTTGTACATTTCAAGATGTTGGGTGACTCATCATCCAGGACTTGGCTGTGAGATGGAGAACACCTTTCTTTATTATATGTGTTTCATTTGAGAATATATATATATATATATGCGATTATTTTCATTACCCTGTTATTATGGATTGATTTAATATTTATTTTATCTTTCTAACACTTTGATTATAGTTTTTGAGGATGATTACTAGGTATTTGTATACTAACCCATGCATGGGCTTCTCATAGATGTGTAATGTCTAATGAAAATGATAAACAGTTCGGTGACAAAATTCGTGGAACATATTGATACTCAAGTGAATAGAACATGTACGGTGGTCAAAAATAGATATTTGGAACCAGTCTCTCTCAAATTCCATTCATTCCCTTTATTGTCATGTTAGGAATTCATTTCTTCATGGGCATATATTTTCTATCTTTACACTATTGTTTTACTCTATCATAATTAGTTTTATTCCCTATAGTTTATTTCACACATGTTTTAATCTAGATGTTATAGTCTTTTATTATTCATTTTCACATTTTTATAGAGATTTTTCAGTTTATGAATGTAGGTTTAATAGGATAAGGCCTCCAATTTTACATTATTTCTTTTCGATGATTTTCATCAGCCAGAAAGGCCCCAGTGGTTCAGATCATTAGAGAGTGGTATCAAAGTATTTCATTCATTATAATTGGGTATAGAGTTTTCCCCTTATGAGGAATAAATTTGGATGTTAGGGTAATATTTTCAAAGTGTCTCGAGTGTGACATTCAATCCAAGGGACACACTGTTGGTGTGGTGGTTGATGTATACATTCACCATGAATCTGACTACCTTTTTGTTGACTCAAAATACCAAGACATTGGCTGTAAAAAGAATCGTACATTCATTTATAGGATTTGGTTCTTTGACAATCCTTCTTGAGTTATCTCCCCTTATATGTATTCTTATATTACCATGGTACATAAAGACCACTTTCCGAATATCTCTACAAATACATCCATCCAGATTACCAATCCAGGTTCATGATAATGATTTGATGAGTAATGAGGCCTCTATTCAGGGGCCATCCCATGAGGTGTTTTCTGTAGGATGGTTGGCAGAATCAACCCCACCCCTCGATAAGAAGACATTACTATTTTAGTATACTGATTATGCATGTAGTATTAATATTCATTGTGAGTTCCAACATCATATCCCATTGAGGTTCCATTGTTAACCAGTTCCAAAGGCAGTGGAGTATTTGGCTGAGTCTTTGATATGAGTCTTTGGGCTCAAGAAAACCCTAATTGATTTTAGGGTTTCACTATAATCTAGGTCTTTTCATGGAAAACTGGTCACTAGAGGAGTTCTGACTTGTAGACTCATTCTGAGGTGTTGCTCTCAGGGTTTTACATCAAATTGCTATTTTGTGTGGAATATTAACCTCCATTCTTATGCTCATATTTTAATCATGAGCTTCTAGAGAGGAAAAAGGGTGGTATGATGGTTGATGAGTATACCACGATGTTTACATACATTATGTGGCACTACCTCAACATGGTATGAGATGATTACTTCTAGGATTGGATGTTTGAATAGGGTATTTGTAGAGACATCTCTGGAAGTGTTCTACCATTAGGAATTTCAATGTATGATGCAGTGCTATAGTAGAATTTGGTGATAAATAGATTTTTATATAAGGGAAATATATTAGTACGATATTGTAATGGTCATCATGGGGATGAGTCTTCAATAGTAGAATGCTGGAGCCAGTTGGTAGGATATCAGTGTAAGAAACTTTCTCAGGGTCGAACCCAATCACATGGACATGTGACAAAAGGTTTGCATAGAGGTTCCTATTATCATGGGGAGGGTTTATTAAATTATTTTTATTGGTGAAATAAAATAGTTCAAGATGTAATAACATGACTTGTTTAAGAGGGAAGGTTGTTTGGAAATGGACAGTCATGGTAAAGGCAACACCATGAATATGGATCCCCTAGGTCGGGCCAGGGTGGCCCTTAGGAAGCTGGTACCAGAAGAGGACCAAGAGAAGATCTAGATGGAGGAACTATTGGTGGGGGAAAATTATGAGTTTGTCCCACCATCACCACTAGGTGGTCCATTCCAGGATTAGGGAGCTGGTGGTTGAGAACGTGGGCAGTTGCTGGCTATGGAAAGCAATAATCAATTTACACGTGAGATGATCTGAGGTATGATTTTAGTTTATTGTAATATTTATCTAGTATTTTTAAATATAGGTGTGATTCATTCCTTTATCTACATATACCATGTTCAATATAATGAGCTTCTATTTCAGACTTTATCCCAACAAATAGGTCTAAATGTTACTACATGGAGCGATTCTTTGATATCACATATCTATTACAAGTATAAGTTGGAGGTCGGTTGAGAGAGTTTCTCCTTGTAAATATTGGATATCATGATGAAAAATTATGATTTCATCTTGGGTATGGATTAGTTGACCACAATTCAGGACCATATTGACTTTCATCAGAGGTGAGCTAGATGCCTTTAGGATTATGCGAGGTGTTTCTCTTTTACAATTGAGAGATATCTCATAGTAGAGAGAGTGGGTCATGTAAGAATGAAGCTAAAACTCATGACCCATCAGTTGGTGGGTTTGACCATTGGTGTAGAAAGCTCTTCATAAATATGGATTCCTTCTATAGTGGAGTATATAATGGAAGTCTTCCCCAAGGGAATTATAGGACTACATTTGAGGTGGAATATGGATGTCTATATTGAATTTCACCCTAGGGACATATCCCTATCTTCTATAGAATATCAAATGGACCCTATATATCTCCAGGATCTACGAGTGTTGTTGGAGGACCTTCAAGTGAATGGTTTTATTAAACCCAATGTGTCCCCCAGGGAAGTTCCAGTTTTTATTGTGAAAATGGCTGAATAGAGATTATGTCTTTGTGTGTATTACCATCTCCCAAACTAGGTAATGATAAAGAGTAAGTAACCATTACTGATAATTGATAACCTATATGACTAGTTGTGATGTGTTAGTTTGTTGTTGAATAATTATCTCATGTATGAATACAACCCATTGAGGATTTGAAATAATAATATTATGAAGATGACATTCCGATGATGGTATGAGCATTATGAGTTCCTTGTGATGCCTTTTGGTGTGATGAATTCACCTAGAGTGTTTATGGATTTGATGAATCATGCCATCCATCCATACATGGACTAATATTTGGTTGTCTTCATTGATGAAGTACATGTTTACACTATGTTAGAGGAGGAGTATGTCGATCATTTGAGGATGGACCAAGTCATACTCCTCAAACACCGGATTTGGGGTAAAATATCTATGTTCCAATTTTGGATATGTGCGGTTCACTTTCTATGAAATGTCATTTTTGAGAATGGATTAGCTCTATTCCTAATGAATATTGATGTAGTGCTTTATTCAGATCATCCTAGAAGTCTGCTAGTATTGCATTGTTTTCCTGGTTATGAATGGTTCTAAGAAAGATTAATTATTGAATTTTCTAGAGTAACATTCCCTTTGACGACTCTGATATAGAAAGGGATGCCATTTATCTAGACCGAGTAGTGTTAAGGATCCTTTTAGAATTTTACCCAATGGGGGAAAATGATCCCATGTTGTGACTACAAATGGAGGGCATGGGTTACATGGTGTTTTTCAATTCCTCTAGATATGGGATTAGCTGCATGTTGATGTAGTGGTGGGTAGTGATCACATATGAGTCAAGGTAGTTGAGGCCTAATGAAAATAACTACACAACTCATTATCTAGAGTTGGTAGTGTAATTATTTTCATTAAATACGCGGGGATAATATATTCTAGGAGAGTGTTTTTTATATACTCATATAATCATAGTCTTATGTATATATTCATGTAGAGATGTCATAACCTAATACAAAGGAATTGGTTGATGTTCCTACAGATCTATAACTTTGAGATAGTCTATAATCATGTGAATGGAAACATGGTCATAGATACCCATAGAAAAAAAAATTCATTCTTGATTGGTGGAGGAGGAATCTTAGTATTAGGTTTATTTTCAGTTGAACTTGGTAGAGAATATGGGATTAGTTTTTCAAAATACTATGGTGGGGACTTTGTTTCTTAATTTTCTGTGGGAGGCTTAGTCGAGAGACATCGATTTTGAGATCATTCGTGTCCAAATATTATCAAGAGATTCACAAGATTGATTTTCTGAAGATGGGATAAAATCATCTATTTCTATGTACGATGGTGGATCTTGTCTCGATGCAAGAGGGGGTGATGAGGGAGTTTCACACATCCCATTTAGCTACATTCCTTCTACTATAAAATATGCACATGAATTTCTAGAGAAATATTTGGTTGGATGGAATGAGGTGGAGTGGTGCAGAGTTCATCTCTCAGTGTCTCACATGTTTACAGGTAAAGGCTAAGCTCCAGGTTTCAGTAGGTTTGAAATAGACACATGGGATCTTGGATTCAAAATGATATGGTATACCCAGTAACTTTTTGATGAGTCTTCCACATTAAGTGATAGGACGCGAGACCATCTGGTTGATACTTAACTGAAATACCTTGTTGGAACACTTCCTTACCATCAGGGAGTGGAGTTCGGTATAGAGTCTACGGAATTTTTACATGTGAGATATCATCCAGATTCATGGGGTACCATTGAAAATTATCTCCGTCTATGATCTACTATTTACACCATGGTTTTGGAGAGCAATGAAAGAGGAATTCTAAACCCAGTTGAGGTTGAGTACACCATTACACCCCCATAAGGATGGGAAGACCAAGCATACTATCCAGGTGTTAGAGGATATATTGATAGCTTCTGTTTTGTACTTCATTCGGAGTTGGGAGGATTACATTCCATAAGTAGAGTTTTATTATAACAAAAAATATCATTGTACAATAATCGTGAAAAATTATGGGGGCCATGTATGGGAGACCCTATAGGTCACCCATGTACTACACTGAGATTGGAGAGACATCAATTTTTAGGATATAGATGGAGTAGGTGAAAATAATTAAGGTTCAAGCGATCTCTGAGCATATGAGAATAGGAAAAATTTGATAGAAATATTATTTAGATCCACTTATTAGGCCTTTGTAGTTTAACTAATCATACCATGTTATCTTGAGTGTCTCCCCTTGATGAGAATTTTAGTGGATTAGCTTTGGAGGAAATCTATCTCAATGTTTCATTTGGTCATTTGATATCCTATATAGGGTGGGTGAGGTTGCTTGCCGCTTAGCCTTACCCTCATGGTTTTACAGGGTTCATGAAGTCTTTCATGTGTCACAACTGAGGAGATACATTCATGAACTGACATACGTAATTGATTGGGGCGAGCTGAATAGTGATATTGGAGAAACCTTTATGAAGAACCCAGTGGTGATTGAGGATCGATAGTATAGGATACTATGAGTTTGGAACATTCCCTTTGTTCATATTTAGTGGTTTCATGGGGGCATGCAGGAGAGCTCCTGGGAATGAGAGTGTTAGATGTGGACTTAGTACCCCTACCTTTTTTATGAATTTTTTATTTTCTGGCATAAAATCCATGAAAGAGGATAAATTGTAGTGTCTATGATTTTTCATTGTCAGACTTTGGAATATATTTTGAAATATTTCGATACCCATGCACTATTATAGTGCAATATTTCAAGGTCGTGTGATTTTTAAATTGATATTATAAAAATATAAAATATATTAATATCACGTGGATGTAGTTATCTTAAAATAGATGAATAAATATCAAATGTAGTCTCAAAAAAATCTAAGACCACAGTTGAATTCAAAATGTGGGGTTTACCATAGGAATGACCTAAGATTGGTCAACACCTATTGTCTAGTTGAGTAAGTCATTTGTGGTTCATTTAATAAAAATAAATATGTGAATTTATTTATTTTATATTAAATTCCCAAGACTTAATTTCCTAAATCTATACCCCAATATAATTTTTTTAGGATTTTCTACTTGAACCCTGAGAGATTGGAGAAGATAATTGAGTGTTATTCATTGAAGTATTGTATAAGATGATTAAAGATGACTAGTTGAAGGTGGATTGATAGGTAGCAAACACTTTCTTCACAAAAAATAAATCCTAAATAATTTTATAGATCATCAATTATGGTTTGTAACATTTAATTACAATATTTAAATTGGATTATTATATTCTTATAATGATTTTTGATTTATTTGTTTTTATCATGATCACCACAAATTTATTAGTTATATATTATCCTATTTAATTCTTTCATTCCACATTCTATCTCAATGGATACCATTATCTTGTGATCATTGGGAAAGAATTATTGGAAAACCACAAATTTAATTTTATTATGTGATTTTTCCCCTCCATTCTTCAAATTCTTCATCATTTTCCCATAGTTCTATGGTTCGACAATGTCGGGGCTGGTTTGAGTGTGATGGAACCCCCAGATTCTTGATATTTTGACCAATGAATAACATATTAGCGACTTTTGGATTGATCATGAAGAGTTCCAATGTTTAGGTGAAACCATCATGGATTTGAGATATGGAGTGAAAATGGGAAGATTTTGGTGGAGATAGGAAGGATCACGATAGGGTTTGAGTGGCTGAAATTCAGCCACTAGCAGTAGATCAGTCATGTATGAACCCAGTTCTCGGACACCCAGTGTGGTGTATGATGGAAACAATGGTGGTGATTGAAAAAATAAGTGTGTAGATATTCTCTATAATTCTATAGAATACATGACTACACTATGTGTATTCTAGGAACAAAAAATGTGTAGTAACCCTAGTGGCGATGTTCGGGTTTTTAGGAGAAAAAAATATCACACATCATGTGACCTTTTTCTAAAAACCTATAATTCACTCTAGGAGTACACATGAATGGGAAAGAAAAGGTACAAGAGAGCAACATTAAGTACAAGAGTGTGCCTAGATGTACACATTCCCAACCATATGTACACAGGCATAAATTGAACAGAAACAATTAATCCCTTGATGGTGAGGAAACACCAGGTACCCCCTTATACATGCTATGTATACCCACGTGGCCTATAAAGACATGTACTATAAATGACATGGTTATGAGGTGAGTTGAGGTCACACACCATGTTTCCCAAGGTGAACACCATTTACATTATTTGGTAACATCCACATTTCCTTTCTCCTTTGTCTGGACTCATATTCCCCCCTATGAATAGAATCCCCTTAGAAGTTTTCCACAAATAACGTGATTTTAGCATTCATAGTGGATTTAAGTATACGATGTAAGGTTTTGAGAATGTGAAGCTTCTTAAGATGGCAATGGTCTAGTTTCAATGATCATGTTGGATCATTAGAGAGAGGCCAGGGTTGAAACCTCCCCTACCGCACTGGGGTGAGGGTCCCCCATACACCTTGCACTGGTATAGTGGCACCCCCTATGGTACTACGGAAAGGGTCCTCTTCCAATCGAGTGGTACCCCTAGACACACTAGGGTGTGAGTCCTCTATCAATACATACTGAATGTAACCCCTATCACTTAAGGATGGGGTTCCTATATGTTTTAAGTGGATTTCCCTATCATATGAGTGTGTGGGTCATCGATGCATTGAGTGGAACCCCCGAACACACTAGGGTGTGGGTCTTCTATGCATTGAGTGACACACCATGATGCACTAGGGGTAGATTCATCAATATATCTATTGAAGGTAATCGCCCTATCATATTAGGGGTAAGGTCCTCTATCGGAAATTTTACCCTTATGGATATGGAGTAGTGGTGAGGTGTAGGATATCTATATGGTTTTTTCATATAGAAAAAAATGATGCTAGGAATCATAGACTAACCTTTAAGCAATAAGAAGGCTCATTGTCTTGGGGTGATGACTTTGAGGGAGATCCAATTTATTTATCTTCTGGGTTTCCTCTGAGAATATATATCTATTATAGGTTTCATTTTGCTCTTATTTTGGGTTATGATGACCTTTTCTATATCTTTATATTTCTCTATTTTTGGTTTTTAGGATTTCTTACTGGTAATGTGTATACTCACACATGCATGGGATTTTCCCATTTGTGTCATGTATTATGTATATGACATAATGTTCTATGGAGACATTGATTGATAAAGTTGATACATTGGTTTATAGGCCCCACATGGTGGTAGGGGTTAGAGATCAAAAGTTGGACACTCTCAGATTTATTTCATTCTAGTTTTTGTGAGGTTGGGACTTCATTTCTGGTTGGGTGTGTATTTTTCCCATTTACACTTTGGTTTTACTATTTTTGTACTCAATTATATTCCCTAGAGTATATTGAATTCAAGGTTTACTCTATATGTTATTATATTTTTTAATTAATCTTCACTCTTTCATGAATATTTTTGGTTGTGTACATATAGGTACATTAGGCTATAACCTACCATTATATATAATGTCTTATTGATGCTATTCACAAGCCCCTAGACCATTAGATGTAGTCTTGGGGTTTTCTGGACATGCCTTCAGTAGTCCAGGTGGGCACCAGTGGTTTGGGTCATTATAATTGGAACCCATAGTTTATAATATCATCACATGGAATATGGAATACCATGATTCTTTTACGGCTAAAGTTCTGTATATTGGTTGTGGTAGAAGTTAGCTTGGGATATGTGGAGGTTGATATGACTAGGCATATGGTAACATGAATGGGACATGGCATGTGGTAGGAGTGATAAAGTGTGATGTTGTGGATTTTTAGTTGGTGATGATATAATGTGGGGTGTTTTGTGGGAATTTGGGTTTGAATTTTTTTGGTTGGTATTAGTTTTTAGAGTGTAACTTGATCCCTAAGAGGAATTTTATAGTATCCCGCCTTTTTATCACATAATCATTAATTACATTTTTCAAAACTGAGGATCTTTAAGGTTTAGTGTATTGGAAACTGGGAACTTAAAACATGAAAACATAAAACATTCTTGTTAAACACTTTAAAGACTTCTCCTCATGTTCATACTTGGATCATTACTGCATCTCAAACCTGGGGACATACATCAAAAGAAAGGGTGAGAAAAAGGCTTAGTAAGGTAAACAAGAGAAACATTTAACATGTGAACTCGGGATACATCAACAATGTCATGAAAAGAACTTTAAGGCCTGAGAATGAAATCATGAGATATATCATAATAAAAATAAAATTTTTCATAACTTAAAGATGTGGCTACAAAATTTAATATTGACAATCATTTCGTTTCACCAAGGTCCATCCCCAAGGTTTCATTAAAAATTTCCAAGGTTATTCACCAAGGTATCAGTCAAAAAAGTCATCTCTAGAGATTAAGTCTTTACCCAATGCATTAGAGCACTATCTAGGCGCACCCTTGACGTGTATTTATTAGCATGTGAGCCACATATATCATCATCAATCATTTCATAAAAAATCCATATAGCATAAAATAAATGGGTTTCATTTCATAATCATATCGTTTTAAAAACTGCTTTAAAGACGTGATCTTTATGTCACTTCAAACCCACGGAAAAGGGAAAGCGGGTTTCATGTATGTAAATCCCAGAATTTAAAATAGAACATTTTGATATATATGTGAATACCCCTGTAGAAATAAGAGCTTTTAGTATTCACCTAATAACATAAAATAATATTGAGATAAAGAGGGAGGCATTTTGAGACGAAAACTATGCAGCATAACATCTACGATACATGGTTTTAGAAAACATTGAAAAGAGAGGGGACATGGGTCACCCACTCAAAAATGATACATAAAATAGTATGGGAACAGAATATATAGTATTTAAGGACATGGTAATGAAATTTGAAAATATACCATATGAAATGAAGAACATGAAAGGAAGACAAAAATAATATTTCACTTATGAAAACTCAGCAGCCGAACGGCGTCACATAAACTTCAACCAAAAATGAATTGATGAGATAAAATAGGGTATCTTATCATATGAACATCAAAGATCAGTATGATATATTTAGATATCATACCCCAACATAATAAAAAGTAACTTTCAAGACATGATATGGAATTAGAACTTTGAAAAAGGAGAAAGGTGAAAGAACCACTTAAAAATTCGACAGCCTAACGGCGCCACTTAAAACATCAAAATACTGAATTGAAGAGATCAAATGGGGTCTCTCATCATATGATAATAAAATATCAGTATGATAAATTTAGAGATCATACCCCAACATAATAAAAAGAAACTTGAAATACTTTAAATGAAAATAGATCTTGAAAAATGAGAAGCGAGAAAGAATCTGTTACAAAAATTTCGGCAGCCTAACGGCGCCACTTAAAACATTATAAAACGAAATAATGAGAGTAATAGGGGATCTCTCATTATATGAACATTAAAAGGGAAGTAAGATAAGTATAAAATAACATCCTTTAACATAAGAACATGGAGCATAAAATAAATTACATAAAAGAGATTTCTTGAAAAGAAAGAGAGAGGTCTGATCCCTTACCTTAAAACGTAACTCTTAAAACTCAAAGGTTGGGACCTTGAGGGCTTGGGGCACATTGGGTGGACTCCTTGGGAGGTAAGGAGACCCGAAATTCGTTGAGGATGGTTTTTGAGTCTAATGGATGAGAGGATTGCTTGGTATTTATAGGGAAAGTGAGGGGATAAGGCATTAATGGCCATGGGACACCTCAAAAGTGGGTTTCTCAAAACCATGTGCTCTCCCAAGATATTTCCCATGAAGTTAGGCCACATGGGGACCCCAATACAATAATTCATCACCTTTGGTCGGAAAACCCTTAAAATATCTCATGACATCATCATGACACAGTTATGATGTCATTAAACATACCGAAACCCTAAAACTGTATTTTTTACTATTCACTAAAAAATCAACTTTCTCAGAAACACCCAAAATTTCACCTTAACCAAATATCAATGCTATGATTTCAAAAATTAACTCCATTTTATAAAAATATTTTTCTAAATAATTTTAATTTAATTTTTAAATAAATGAACTATTCATCGAAAATTCATTTTTTTCAGAAAAATCCCCCAAAATTACCTTAACATAATATCGATGCTCTGAGTTCAAAAATGAAATCCATTTTATAAAAATAATTTTCTAAATATTTTTAATTTAATTTTTAATTAAAAAACACTATTCACCTGAAAAAACTAATACTTGAATAATAATTTATGTAACCGTTATTTAACCATTTTAGTGAATCACATTACTTAATCAAGGTGCCTAGATTATATTAATACTTTAATTAAGTGAGATTACTAATCCATTTGGTCACATTACTAATCCTAAGCATAAAATCACTATTCATAATTTACTATTCATCAAAAATCAAGTTGATCTTATTAGACTCTAAATTTCGTACCAAACATAATTGTAGAAGACCATTTTTCGAAAGTCATTACACATTTTTAATTATTTGAGGTTTACATAAGCATTTTTAAAATATCCTTTTTCTAAAATTCATCAAAAATATGCATACTATATTTATCCGGTCATTTGAAAATTCATAAACTTCATCATAAGAAGAAATCCCAATTTTTATTTATAACAAAGGATTACACAAGGCAGTTACAGAATCCTTACATAGCCCATTATCACACCAGCATAGGACCTAACTGTAAGGTGTGCTAAGTTGAGAGAATCTGAGGGAGGCTCGGCCAACATCGCACGAGTAGTAATTTCTATCAGTTTGAACTTCTCGCGAAAGCGATTCCATTCTAGATTCACACGATGAAGTTCAGCTTGGGTTTGGTCAAGAGCAAACCCAGTGGTGCTACCTCCTTCCCACGTTCTGTTAGATGGGCTTTGATCGGTCCAAGACTACTGGGTGAAGCCATCGAATCTTCTTTCTATAATAATTAACCAAGATTACTGGTATTTAGAGACAATAATCGAAACATTTAGTTTACAGCGGTCATATTGACAAATGGTCATATAATAGTCAAAACCCAATGGTCTCATTTTAATTATACTCATGTTATCAAATGAAACATTTTTCTTGAGTATAAAAATAATATAAAATAACACCAAAAATTAGGAAACAAGATTTATTCAAAATTTCGGGTCATTACAAATTTCATTGGATGTTTTTTCAGAACCACTCCTTTATTTGGGGTTGTATTTTATTCTCAAGGATGGTAATTGTTTGAGAGTTATCTAATGTAATGACTAATGCCTTCTCGACGTGTTACTATGATAGTTTTGGTGTTGCAGGTGTTCAGAAGCGGATCAAGAAGGGTTCAATGGAGGTTTGAGCTTCAGTAGAATTGCAACAGAAAATTCCAGATGTGAAATGGGAATAAATGGTGGGAAATGGTGTTACATGGCATGTGAGGCCAATGATTCATGGCTTGTAAATGGGGAAGTTTTCAACATGAAACAAATGAAAATCGTGAATTTTTAAATAATGAAGGGTAATAAATCTATCTGAGGAATTATTTTTTTCCAGAAAAGTTATAAAATTGTAAAAATAATTACTAAAATGGGTTTCCTGGGTTGGATTTCATGTACCCATGAGAACTCACATCATGAATATGTAAATCAGGGTATGACATTGTTGAGATTCATGATATTTATAACAAATGGTATTGGATGAATTCTATTATTAAACTCACTTTTATCTTCTCATATGGGAGAACCATAGTTACTTTGAAGGATCTCTCTGCCATATCCCTTCCTTCTTCGATAATTGGATTCCAGAGGTTGGTCATTAGTAATAAGGGGTGATTCCCTGTATATATCCCCTTGATTAATTTTGTTACATCCTATAGGATTCACAATGGTGATGTTACTTTGGATTGGGATGTTTTTGGGCATTATTTTTTATAAACCCTTGGTGTGGTTCATGGTGATTCAAGATTTACTTGTTCATTAGTGGATTTCATGTTTTTTCTTCTTTGTCCTCTAGTTCATAATGAATCATAAATTTTCCTTGCGGTAGAAGATCCTCATTCTCTTTGGGTTTTATGTGTATATGTGGAAATTTCATTATATTCCCTTGAATTTTGGGGATAATAAGGGTCTAATTAATAATGATAATTAATTTTAAGAGTTGCAATTTATGGGGATGGGGAGTAATTGTGTGTTCTTATGGATTTGATGATATTGTTTTTTTGAATGAATATGCCTGTTGTGACTCTATAAAATCATGGTTGTTGGGATCCTTATTTGTGTTATAGCTAATGTATGTGAGACCATTATTGTTTTGTTTTTTTGATTTCACCATGATTAAAATTCTAAAAAAATTATATATGACTAATAATTGGTTTCCCATGGAAATATGGTTTGTGTGATAATACTCAAGCTAAATAAATAAGTAAAATGGTGTAAACCTCTAAGTATAACTTTTGGAAGATATAATGTGTTGTTTTGAATGGAATTTCATATTGTGTTTCCTTTTAGGATGTAGGGTAGTGATGTGATGGTGTTGGAAATAGATGTTATGTTGGAAGCTGTGTTGTAGTTGTGTGGTGTAGTGGTTTGAGATGGGTGGTTGTGAAATGATGGTTTTGTTGTGCAATGGTTATGTGAGTTGGTATTGTATGATGGTTGTGAGGTGTAGTGGTGGAGGCGTCCAGTGATTATGGTGTAGTGGTCTTGGTTTATTTATAGTGAGAGAGTTTTTTTCTGGTGTGGATGTGCTATTTTCCCCATTAGCCATGTAATAAATCGTAATTTTGAAATGAACTGTCATGGGATGGTAAATTAATAATGAAAGTTTGAGTTTTTATGTGTTCATAATTGATTAAATGTTTTAAATGATAAATAAATGGATTTTAAATGGGAGTTTGTGGAAACTCATTAAATATGTAAATAGTGAAATAAATAATTAAAAGTTTGAATGTTTGGATTAGCGTAGTGGTTCAGTGGTGAGTTGCATTTAGTGGTGGAAATGGTTGTAATGATTGAATTTTGGAATAGTCGTGGTGTGGTTGTGTATTCTTGTGAGATTTTTTTGGACTCATATAGGTTAGGAATTTTGTGATATCTATATATCATTTATATTTAGCTATTTCTAAATTCTCCCCACCTTAGTTGGATAACCTTACCAATTCCTAATGGTTTTGGGCTCTTAGTTTTTTACCCAACATCCAGGATAATGGTTATAAATTTAGATGGTATCTACCTCTTCTCTAATCTTTCTTTAGAATTTTTGGATCAAGTGTCTTCAAGTGAGTTGTTTTTAGATGGATCAGGAATCTTTGGATGAGATTTGGTGTGATGGACCATGTTTCTTCAGGTTATATGTGATGTGATGAGGCTATGACGTGGTGTGATATATGGTCAAGGTCATGTGTGGCAATAAGAGAGAATGTGATTTCTATATTTCAAATTTTGATACCCTACTTCCTTGGTTATGTTATGAGATATGATGTGATGTGATGATTCTTGATACTAGAACTGGATACTCGACTTTGAGGTAGTGGGGTTGGTAGGGATGCATCTCGACCCACATCAGAGATGGATGGAAGAGAGATGTGATATATATGAAGAAATGGGAGCATATGATGTTCGATGTGAGTAGATTATTATTGAGGAAGTAGAAACATTGGAAAATTGTTATATTTTGGACTACAATAGAATATTATATTTATTATTTGGTGAGAATGTCATTGTGAGGATGTGATTAGTTAGTTAATATATTTATGTGCTTGGTGGTTCTACTATGTGTTCACTGGATCATAACTATGTTATTTTCATATGTGAACATAAGTCCTTGGGTATGATCCTACTGAGTATACATGGATGAAAATCCTATGTATATAAAATATTTTTCAGGTTTTTTGGATGACTTTGGGGATCAATCTAGACATTTATAGCTTGGGTTTTGGAGATGATATTGAGTCATTGTTGTAGGACTTGTATTTTGGTACATACTTGGATACTTATTTGATTCCTTTGAAATTATTCATTCATTATGGGATCCTTTTGGTTTTACCTTTATATTATATTCTAGAATTTATTGGTGGTTTTTTATCATATCTCTTCATCCTATATTATTCTACAAGGTAATGTATTCCACATGTGAGATTTTTATACCCCAGTGATTTTCAATAATATGGGGATTGTTGGATATGGGACTCTAGTGGTCAATATCTCCATTCCGTCATAGGAGTGGTATTGTTAGAGGGATTGGGTCCTAATAAATTTTTACTCTTATGAATATTGTCTATTATTTTGAGAATGTTTTATATTAGGACCCAAGTATAAGATTAATGATATATTGGTTATGAACATTGTAATTTATAAGCATGATCACATACCCTTATCCTTATATTATACTCATGTATGATCATTTATTGATATCTCATATGTTTACCCTTACAGAGCAACTGAGCTCACCCTTTCTTATGTTTTTCATTCCCCAGGTTAAGAATAATGTTTAAATTTAGGGTATACCAAAGAAGTGTTTTATGTGTGAAACATTGAATATATTTCCTAAATTAAGTGGAGTATGTTTCTAGTCTCCAAATACACTAAACATTTATAGTTATTGAATGGATCGTAATGTTATGTATTGAATATTAATTTAAAATGACGTAATATTTATATTTTTAAATCCTAGGTCACTATAATCCTTAAATATATGAGCTGTACTGATCATATGTTCCTCATATATAGAGGAGATGAGGAACTGGTCATCATGGGATATATAGATTCTAGTTTTCAAATAGATCCAGATGATTTGAAATCATAGTTACGATACATATTTACTCTCAATAGATGTATTGTGGGCTGGAAGAGCTCAAATAATGCTATGGTTGTCTATTTTACTATTAACTATGAGCATTTTATAGTTTACGGGGGTGCTAAATATGTTGTATGGATTCACAACTTCAATAAAGAGCTTGATGTGGTACCAAGCAGTATACAAATTATCTCACTCTATTTTGATAATACTACAGTGGTGGCTCTTGCAAAGTAGTTAAGATCCCATCAACAGATAAGCACATACTTTGTAAATATCATCTCTTGAGGGAATATTCATAGATAGGTTAAATTTAAATGAGTAGAGTTTCCATGGAAGGCAATGTGGTGGTCCCCATAACTAAATCCTTAATAGAGCAGAAACATGATCATCATGTGAGAGCTAACGGGATGAATGTCGTTGATAGTCATCTCTAGTCTACGTGGGAGTCTGTTGGAGTTGGTGTCCTATAAAAAACTGTTTTATTACTTTATATTTAATGTATATTCAAAGAAGTGAATATAAATTAAAATATATTTTTATATATAGTTCAAAGTTCAATGTTACTTCAATGTAATATTTGTTGAAAAAATGGGTTCCCTAGACCCAACTTGAAAAATAATTTTCGATTACAATATAATTTTTCTAATAAAATATACATGATTTACCCCTAACATGAAAATGTTTATATTTATATGGAAATATCTATAGATTATTTATGATATCAAAACATTATAGTAGGTCTGATACTATAATTAGAACCTCGAGATATCATGAAATTAATCATAAAAATATGTATTGTGGTCTAGATACATCATCCTAACTAGACCCAGGTTATCTCTGGCTATCAGGTGATGGGGGCTCAAATTCATGGAGACTTCTCATAATGTTCTCTATTGGTGATCTTGAGTAAATGAGATCATGTGGACTGACCCACCATTAGAACCACTACTTTTTTTGGGTTTTATTTGTAGTTCCAATACACAAACATGTTTAATGGTCTCATAACCTGAGATTATTTTTGGTTTATACTATTTGACTTTATACTTTGAAGCAAGGAAATAATTATTAAAATTAAGTCAAAGCGAGGTAACTTGAATTGGGTGGGTCATTGGTAGTATGAAATTTATTGAATAATCAAGAAAGAATATGTCACATATTATAGGAAAAGATATATCAAATTAGGTTGAGTAGTATTATACTACCTTTTCTAAATCCTTTTTCATAGTATAAGAGGGTTAATATTTACAGTAAGGTCTATGGATAATAAATAAATAATGGATGATGAAACATGTATGCATCCTTCTTAATGAGATATCACGAGACAAAAAGATTATATTAAACAAAGTGTGTTAATACGAAGATTATTATTACTATGACTGCTTATTATCTCATTTGGGGCCTTGATGAGTAGATAGACTCCCCTCATGGTCTGTGAGTAGTGTACACTACTATCAAGATAAGATCCTAGAGGGTCAAACATAATAGAATATTGAGAATTATATCCCATCCTGATGAAAAGGAATACTGGACAAGTTGGGCTCCACTACTGGGGTTCAAGTGATGTTTGAGGATTATCTATCACAAAGTAATAAGTAAATTCCTAACATTTGAGTTTAGAATAATTGTTACCATATTTATTTATTAAATTTATTTATAAGGGATAAATTAAGAACATGGATAATATTATACGAATGAATATTATTTTAATATTTAGGTTTGTTTAATATTTGCAGGAATGATTTGTCAAGTTAATGACATGATTTTAAAATGAAATATAATAACTATATATTACATGAAAGTGATAAAAATTTCAATTATATTTTTGAGTTAGAAAAGTAGTCATAAGATTTCATATATGGTTTATTTATTGGGTTAGTATTAATTGGGGTTCGGGAGCCTATTTTGTGAAATTTCATAACACACTATATATAGAATAAGAGAGACTCTCAAATGGTAAATATTCTCTATGATTTCATTAGAGCCTCTCCCTACTGTCCATCTTTCTAGAGGTGGAAGATCTCGATCCAAGTAATTAGATTAATCTATTCTTCTCACATTGAATGAATATCAATTTGGTGATCATCCAGATTATTAATCCATCATCGGATCACTACGCTAGAACCCAGAATTTGATAATCTATTCTCCCATTGATTTTTTATGAACATAAGGATGATATATTGGGATTTTAATAGGGATCCTTTAATCAGTCATCACAAATTAATAGTGAATGTTGAGCATGACTTCATATCAAAAGAGGCCTTTTTTATTTATGTTTTTCTGATTAAAATTCCTCACGTGATATCCATTGGATTTTTTGGGGCTATGATTCGCCAGTGATAATTTATTTACATTGACCATCGGTGAAATTTTTAATCCTTAGCCCACCATATTTTTCTGCCCTACCTAGTGCCATAAATTGGTATTAAAGTGATCACATAATTTTCTAAGTTGATTAAAATTAAATTTTAAATAAATTAATCCATATGCAATCACTATGATCCCAATGCCACAGATGATGTCTCAATATAACACTGGGTGGACAAGATTAAACCAAACAATGATTTTAATACATATTGAAATAGAATTTTTTTTCATGTTTAATTAGAAGAACATATAATAATATATATGTTATTTTTATATGAAGGTGGTCTTCACTATGGTTTCTAGTGTTTCTAGATCTATGGAAAAATGTCTGGTGACTGGAATAGTTTTTTCCATTTGGGGTTCATTCCACCTAATTGTGATATTATATAAAAAAATAATTAATTTAAAAAACCTAAAACAACAGAATATGGAATATAAAAAAATGGTGGGATTAAAATAGAGATCTTGGTCAAGTTGGCTGGTGGATGTCCTTGAGAAAGATATTTTTTCATTCGTAAAAAAAATTGAATTGGTAATTTTAAGAGGCATGACATCTACCATAGAAATAAAAAATAATTACATAAATAAATAAAAAAACTTCTTTTTGGGTCACACGTGTGGGGGCCACCCCTAATCAATGAGATAAATCAATGGATGAATACTCTGCTGACCAAAACTACTTACTAGGTTAGCAGTTAACAATAGAACATTGACACAGTCGGCGATGGGATTATCTTATTCAGGTAGATGAATAACTGGAGAAAAGAGAGATAAGATTGTTCTCTTTAAAATAGGATGGAATCCCAAATAATTGTAACAAAAAAAAGAAATCCACTATAACTCTATCAGTCCTCTGACGTTTGATCTGGACAGAAGAAATATAGAAATAACACCTCTTCATCCATGGACGTATACACTATGATGAACCATCTTAAATATGTTTGCGTACTACCATTTTTTCCTCATTTGTGTTTGATTTCATCTCCACGAAGCTCCACAGACCCAACAAAGTGGTATTATAGCATTTGGGTTCGAGAAGTTTTCCAGCAACCAGAAATTTGAAGATTATCAGAAAATTATTTTGAGGCCAGATCTAGGAAGATCTCGATGACACAATTCCAATGATGCAAGTGGCATGAAAAAAGGAGTAAAAATGAAGACGATGGAGCTAGTCAATGTTCTGGTCAAATGTCACTTGCTACAGTGCCCGCTTTCCGGGGAAGACAACACAATTATCATTGACGGTGACGTTTCAGTAAGATTTCCAGCAACTGTTTCGACCAGCCACGTCAACACTGCATCAACAGTCGATCCAGACTGTTAATTTTTTTTTGCTATATCTCAACCAATTAGAGTCCATTTTCTATGATCCAGGAGTCAATTCCATCTCTTTTTATCATCATTGACAAATCCATATTATTATATTTTAAAAAATCACAATCCATTAATGGATAGAAATAACGATACAATGATTATGCCCACCACATTCAATTATTCCATCTGGTAACCCAAAAGGTAGGATCTTTTATATATTAATGATTTATTGAAAACAATAGTGGAGAGTAGTTCCAATTAATACATATGCCTACATGCATTGTAAGGGTTCCACCTCACCCCTTGAATAGTGGATTATCAAAAATCAGTAAAAAATGAAGGCCTTTGGGCCATTGGAATGGAAGTAGTGGAGACCACAATGCAAATTACACTACAAGAAGTGGATTTTTCAACAACCGGTAAACCCAACCAAAAGACGTTAGCCAGTACCCTTCTAATTTATGCGGAGTGGGTCATACTCAATAGGAAGTATGCTACCCAAATCAGACAATGGATTGATAAGAGTGGCTTCTAGAATTATTCCAACAAACACAATGCTACTGTTCTATGGTGAATTCTATAAAAGATGTATGTGATGAAAAATACAAAGAACAAAGAAAACCTGATACACTATCATGTAAACTTGAAGTACAATGATGGGACCATTGTATCAGATCACTTGATCGAGTTCCAAGGTACTACTGATTAATTAAATTCAATGAAAATTATTATTGACGAAGAGTTGTAGGAACTATTAATGTTGAGTTCTTTTCCAATTATGTGGGACACACAAGTTCTGTAAGTCAACAATTCCACTCTGAATGGAACTCTCACCATGGAGATAGTGAAAGACAGAATTTTTAATGAATATTTCTAAAGAAAATAAGAGGTACATGTACCTAAATCATAGGATCTTGATATTGAAAGATAAGGGAAGTAGAAATAGAAGGGAAGAATCAGAAGAAGAGAACCCCATGAACAAATTCAATAAATAATGAATTAATCCAAATCTCGATCAAGATATTACATGAAGTTCTACCATTCTAGTAGGCCTAGACACATCATCTGGGAGTGCAGAAGGCTAAAAGTAGAGAAGAGGAATCAGGAAGGTAAGACCCAAAATAAAGATGTTACAATTGTCAGTGATGAAATCATTATTGTTCTGGAAGATAATCAGGTAAGTCTTGCAAGCCAAGACATGAAAGGGTGATCAATTCCCATGCCTCCTACCATATCACTACCTGAAGAAATTTCTATTCATCTTACATTTTTGGGAGTTTTAGATATGTGATGATGGGAAATGATGGTTCATCCAATGTCATTAGTATTGGTAATATTTTTATCAAAACTAATAATAGATGTTGGTTATTATTAAAGGATTTGAGGCACATTCCTGATATTCCCCTCAATCTCATATCTACATGAATTCACGAAGACAAGGGATATGTTAGTTCATTTTGTAATGGGAATTTTAATCTTAACAAAGTTATCTTGGTAAATTCTAATAGAAATAATGATAATTCTATTTATCTCACAGATTCCAGACAGTGTGGGGGAGAATTCAATGAAACCAAGTATGATGATCCTACAGATGTTTGGAACATGTAGATAGGTTACATGATCATGATAGTAATCAAAATTATCTCCAGTAACAATATATTACCATAAATAAAAGGTACACCTTTGGATAATTGTGTTGATTTCATAATGGGAATACCACATAGAGTATCATTTCATTTTTATATGCCATCCCAAAAAGAAAATGTTTTAGATATTATTGACACTGATTTATTCATGGTGAGCACTATGTTGATGGGAGGTAATATTTATTTTTTTACCTTCATAGATGGTCATTAAATAATAGTTTGTCCCTTTGATTTGAAAACTAAATATCAAGTATAGTATGTTTTCAAGTACATTCATGTGAAGGTGGAAGGAGAAACATGCAGGTAGGTAAGTGTGTGTGGGTAGACAATGGAGGAGAGTACCGTGGTCTATTTGATGAGTACTACAAGAGTTTCGGCATCCGTCTAGATAAATTAGTTCCAAAGATGCCTCAGCATTACAGTATTATTGATAGGATGAATAGAACAATTTGTGATAGAATCATATGTATGCTCTCAAATGAAACACTTCAAAATACCTTTTGGGGGGAGGCAATGAATACTACATTTGATCTTATCTAGCATTCTCTAATAGTTCCACTAAACTACAACATTCTAGAAATTTATTTGATAGGTAAATATGTTTTATACAGACACTTCAGTGTATTTATATGCATGTAATTTGTTCACATCCTGAAAGATGAGAGGGAAAAGATGGATGGAAAAAGAAAATAGTTTATCTTATTAGGATATGATCCTAAAGAGTATGGATACTGAATCTGGGATATCATTAGAAGGAGGATCTTTAAAAGTATATATTGAGTTTTTCTTGAGGACTAGTCGATTGAATATTTTGAGAAGCTATACAATGTAGAGTGGTCACATTAAGAGGATATTAAAATCAATATGGAACCAGTTTACCCATAATTAGAACTAGCTAGTGCGATAGATATATGTGATACTGATAATATATCACTACCAGGTAATATATCTCCATCTGTTGATATGTCTACATCAAATGATTTTCTAGAATATATTCCCCCAGAAGCCTAGTTGAAGAGATCCACCAGAGAATGAAAACCGAGTCATTGATATTCAGTACATGAGTATGTGATGCTCACTGACAGGGGACAACAAAATAGTTAAGATGATGTGAGCAAGAGTTAGTATAACATAGAATTTAAGAAGGTCGTTCAAGAATAGATGATATCCTTACACAAGAACTGTACATTTGATTCGGTAATGTTACCAGAAGGAAAGAAGGCACACATGAATAATTTAGTGTACAAAATCCTAGTAGACAATGGAATCCCATAGTCACCCAATAAATCCAGAATGGTTTTGAAGTCATTCATCCTAAAGAAAGGTATTAAATTTTATGAAATGTTTTATCTTGTGGTAAAAAACTCTTCTATCATAGTTGTTCTTGTATTGGATGCTATTCTGAACCTATAGGATGAACAGTTGTATGTAAAGATAACATTGCAACATTATGATCCTAATGAGGAGATATACATGGAGAAACCAGGTGTATTTCAAGTGAATGGTAAATAAAACCTGGTATACAATCATAAGAAAAGTTTATATGGTCTAAAACCGACACTGAGGTACTCATACAAGAAATTTGACTCATTCATAGAGAAATGTGAGTATAGGAGGATGAATATTCATCACTATACATTCATCAAACAGTTTTCTGAGGGTGATTTAATTATATTGTTTCTTTATGTTAATGATATGATGATTCATGGAATTTATATAACCATGAATGATAGGTTGAAGAAGGATTTGAATATGTATTTTGAAATGAAGGACTTAGGGATGCTACTCAAATTCTTGGTACGGTAATTACTCGTGATAGGAGGAATCACAATATTTGGTTATCTCATGACAGTTACATTGAGAGGGTTCTTGAAAGATTCTACTAGGCATGGTGAAACCAATAAGTACTCTACTTGCAAGTCATTTCAGTTTCATGATAAGTCAGAGTCCATCAATATAGAAGGAGAAAGTAGAAATGGAAAATGTTCCTTATCAGTCTGTAGTTGGCAGTCTTCTATATTCCATGGTGTGGACAGACCAAAGCATTTTCACACTATTGTAATTATGATAACATTCTTATGAGATCAACAAAGGAATCATTGGGAAGTGGTCAAATGGATATTGAGGTATCTTCAAGGTACATCTATTCATTGTTTATGTTTTGGATGTGACAAACCTGTTTTAGAAGGATACACAGGTTAAAATATTGATGGAGATGGAGAGATGAGGAAATCCATATATGGGTACCTGATATCATTTGTAGTTGGAGTAGTTTCATGGATATCACAAATTTAGAAGTGCACAGACTTGTCTACCAAAGAATAAGAATAGATCATAGTCACTGAAGGCTTCAAGGAGATGTTGTCGATAATAAAGATTTATAAGAAATGTGATGGAGTCAGGAGGACTATATACCCTTTTGTAATAGTCATAGTTCTGTTCATCTCAGTAAGAACAAAACATTTTATTCTAGTTCCAAACACATCAACATTAGATATCACTAGATTAGAATGTTCTAGAAGAAATATTGTTGATGTTTAGAAAATCCAAACCAATGATAATGAGAAATAAATGATGATGAAGGTTCTACTTAAAGAGAAGTTGGAATCCTAAAAGGAGACTTCAAGTATATCTTCTATCCCAAATTGGTCGTAAGGGGGAGATTTTTGGGGTCCACTCCCAATCAAGTGGAAAATAAACAGATGAATAGTCTATAAACAAATACTTAAACTCTGGTTGGAAGCCAAATATGGACCATTGACACAATCGGTGGAGGGATTATCTTCATCGTGTAGATGAACAACTGAATAAATGAGATTTGTTCTTGTTATCTTCAAAAAAGTATGGAGTCCCATGTACTCGCTAAAAAAAAAATAGTGTAACTCTGTGCATCCTCAAAAATTTGATCCAGAAAGAATAAATATATAAATTCCCCCTTCTCCTAGGGACAAATTAACCATGACGAACCACATTAATTCTCTCTTTTTTTTTCATTTTTTCCTGGTTTGTGTTTTATTTAATCCCCACGATGCTCCACTTACCCAAAAAATGTATCCCTCCTTGATCCAACCCCTTTCACCTCCCGGCCTCCACCCACAAGATCTGTCATGAAATATTGCAATTCCAGGGAGCCCCCACCATCTCAACCACTGCCTCCCGTCCTTCCAGCAATAAATCCCCACCACCCCCTCCTTTGTCCATACAATCTGTTGATTATGGAGATCATGTCATGCCCACCCATTAATGATGCAATACTGGACGCCACATTCCAAGCTCTCCACCTCCCTTCTCTAAATATTTCTCATCATTAGTGTTTGACTCCCCACCTCAGTCCACTATAATATGGAGAACCCCATCATCGGTCATGGATTTTCATGTGCACCGTTCTTCTTAGGTCATCCCTCCCATTGTTGCTCCATCATCTAATCAACGGTGCACCACCATGCATGAACGACTCATATTGGCTTCAACCTTACTATGATGTTAGCCTGGAAGCACCATCATAGCTGACTATTATTGAGACCAGCTATACATGCCAAACCATCGACGTCACTCCCAATAATCACTGTCATGAAACCTCCTCGAAATGCTAATCTCGTCTAGATCTATTTCACCCCAAGCTCAATCCAACAACCATCCTCACTTCATCCTCCTGGATGACCATAGTGCGACAACCTGAGGACATGTAACCTTAATTACCAATAATCATCCGACCTTAATATTCCCTACTAGAAAAGCCCCAGGTGGGACCTGAGTGAACTAAAATAGGTTTGGGCAAGTGCTTACTAACCCATGATTGGCTAGGGTGGGTTCTACCCGACCCGCCTGACCCATTCTATGTTGTGTGGACCTGGGAACAAAGCTTATATATGCATACACATGTATATATATATATATATATATGTATATATTTATATTACAAAATGATGTTTAATTTTGGAAATATATATTTCAAAAATTAAAATTATAACCAAAGAACAAAAATAATTTAATAATTTTAGCCAAATTATTTCAATTCTAATAATGACATTGATATAAATATGTTGAAAAAATTATTTTTAAGTACTCATTTATGTTTTGTGATGACTTTTCATGAACATGTCTGAACAATGTATGTAAAAAATTTATTTATTTAATTAATTATTTAAATTTATTGTGATGCATGCAATTAATTTTTTAAATAATATGTTTTTCACATCATCATTTTTCTCCTTCAATATATATAATGGTAATTTTTATCGTTCAATATATATATGGGTCTTAAAACCCTGATAAAAGTTATTTATTTTTATTCCATAATCTAGACACCCACTTTCCATTATGTGAGTATTTTTGTGCTTTGAAATGTATGGTAAAAGATAAAGACCATTATTAGATGAGGTGGTATCCTAGGTGAGATGTGTTAAAATTCGACTGGGGAATGAGCTGTGATACTAGTTAAGACCCGATATAGTTATTACAATCCAAGGTCATGAATGACCCCTTGAGATTAAAATAGATCAACCAAATAATAGATTCTCAAGATCATTTGGGAAATTTATTTAATTATTGAATCATTTAATATTTTATTGAATCATTATGTATACACAATAACATAAAATTATAAACATAAAATGCATAGATAAAATCAATTTATGGAAAGATAAATATTTTTCTATTTATTTCATAGTCACTTGTGAGTTTGATCACATTGAATATTCATCTAAGATAGAGAATGATTTCATTCCTTGATAAATAACTAAAAACCCTCAAAGAAATATTAAGTCCCAATCGCCTTCTATATTTTTCATTTTAAAATGACAAGCTCTATGGGGTGATCTACTAACCTAGCTGAGGGTGCCTCATACTACTAGGGAGTTCTTCTGAGAGTGATGGGTTGACATAACTTATGTTGTCATCAAATAAATCGCTATATATATCCTTTTGAAACATTAGTTTCTAGAATTGAGTAAATCATTTTTAGGATTTTAGAATCTGTGACAACACTCAATAGATCTAAGAGCTATAAGATAGTGTATATAGTTAGTCAAATGTATACCTTGAACTCTATGAGTAGTGGCATAGTCATAGCTTGTAGACTATAGAGGTCGATTTAATGGATCATTTCCACTAGAATACTCATGTGATATATTATTCCTAATATAATTAGTGATAGATTCTATAGTTTGATGAAATTGTGGGAGACATTTAATGATTTAAATAAGGGGTAATCTCAAATTAGTAATAAAGATAAAAATTATAATATAAAATCATTTTTTATAAAATGGAATGTAATAGAACAAACATAGTAAAATTTATATGGAAAATGTAAATGTCTTCATCGGCATATGTTTCTAAAGATTATTATTGAGGCTTCCACATAGTACTATGATTTAGGAAATTCATGGTGATAGAGTCCCCAATACCAGTTTATCCTCCTCATGAAGCATGGGTGTAAATGATTCTTACAAGAGTCTCATGTATGAAAATATTATTTTTACATTATAATTTTATCATCAATTTCAAATGTTAGTTGTGGATATTACATCACGACATGGATGATTTCACATGTTTTCTCATCTTCCAGAATCATTCGAGAAGAAAGTGAATCATCCTATGAATTGGTGATGATTAAACTATATACATGTAAATATTAAAGATAGATCATGATATTTTAATTTATCCCATTGTTATATTAGTTTAACCCACATACTCTAGTTTTTTTAATATTTTAAAATGATAAAATGGAGAAAATGCTTCATTACATTTTAGGTGATGGTTCTCCAAGTATATAAGATCATAAATAATGTTTAATCTTTAGTTGTTATAGTGAAAATGTTGAAATAAAAGCTGAAAAATATAATGGAAATTGTAACAGTAATGTCACATTCACTATATATTTCAAATAAAATAGAAAATACATTATAAATGAGGTTACATTCTTTTTATGTCACGAGATAAGACAATGGAAGATAAAATGAAATGCAATAAACTGAAGAAGAATGTAGTGGATTATTCTTTGGGTGTATTCAACATTTTGTGAATTTTTTATATTATAAATATTTTTAATAAATACAACATTCCTACTATATATTTTTATATACTAACAAAGTAAATAAACATTACATGAAGAATGGTAATTTCTCCAAGCTGATGATAATGGGTGATTCCTCAGTCCATGGTGAGAAGTACATAACTTCTAAGACAAATGTATAATGATTATAGGAGAAAAATTATTAAGTATAATGAAAACATTTATCTCATGTATTCATTCAAAACAAGGAGCCATTATTCTAGTTTCAAAACGAATGTTGATTGTGGTATCGAGCACTCAACTAACTGTTCAATATTCCATGAATCATTGGAAATACCTTATGAATATTAAATGTAATACTTATATACATAATAATAGAAAGATAATAATTTGTCAAGAAAATCCTAGAAGTTTTCATGGATATATCCTCTATGGTTATATAATATTTTGAGTTAATTACCTTTACTATTATTGACACACTTATGTACTTTTCTTTTTGGATAATGAAAACATTAGAAATAAATGTAAGTCACAAATCATTCAAAAATAGATTAGTTTGAGAGAGTAAATTATTCCAAGATAAATATAATTGTATATATACTACATAATATTCCATTAATTTTGTCTAAGTAATATGAAATTGAGATATGGAAGATTCATGGTCAGAATATATGATTTTCATCAAGAGGTTTTTCTGAAGAATATCTTCACCAAGCATTCATCGATCATTAAAATGTCATATAGAGTAATTCCTAAATTCACATTTCCTTATTCACATTATAGTTAGGATGATACTAAGGAGAATCAATTTTGAGTCTTACATGTTAAAATTGGTCAAAAAATGTAGTTTGGATTATGTTTTAAACACACATTTCCTTATACACATCTGATTAATGATGTAAGTAAAAGGAGCATCAATGTTGAGACTAATATCCACTATAGATACATCCATTATTTTTCAAGGCATACATTTTAAATAATGATTTTATCCCATAAAAATAAGCCAAAAATAATGACCAATGGATACCATATGAGTTATAGTATGATATAAATTCATTCTTTCATATGACCATGTTTTTAAATATAATGTGTTTGTTGAGGATATAAAAAACATTAATTAACAAGAACACATTGGGCATATGAAGTAATTACCATAATGGTCTCTATGGATATTACAAAAGACACTATGATATAAAATTGATAGTAATGTTATATGCTATATTTATATAAAAGGGTATATGTATCTATTAGAGATAGTCTAAGAAGTGTTGACATTGATTGAGTCAATTCTGAAAATTCAAAAAATTTGGAATTGGAACAATTTCCACTTGAGATTAAGATAAATAACATTTCAATGACACGTACTGCATGGTAGGAATAAAACCATAGTAATGGTTTCATATTCATAATGGATAGATATACATTATTCATTGAGAAAAATGAATCCTAAAAGTAATCAATTAATGGAAATAAGATCATATTTAAAAGCATAATTAATATTCAAAAATTGATTTCATGTATCAAAATACATGGGTTTATTATTTTGAATGATTTGGTGGGTATTAAAATGAAACAATACATTGGTGGTAAAATCGTGGTACAATAAGGCTCGATTGGTTATACAAACTCACAATTCCTAAATCCCTTAGAATTTTACTTGTCTAAACTACTTCGTATGATCATTATATTGAGAATTGGTTATCAATACCACCATGCATGGAATGTGTCTATACAATGAAATCCAAAAGGGATGGTGACACCATAAAATTCTAATAAAGAGTACAATTTACTAAATTCTAGTTTCTGATAGATGTGAATAAAAACATCATAGAATATTCATTTTGAATGAATTTTTTCATGTATCTACAAGTGTTTAGTGTGAGAGACATGGTTTTCCCAGTGAAATATGTTTGATAACATATGGAAAACATTCATTGTCCTTATATTTAGTTAGTACAAGGATGAAGGAAACCATCCAGAGATTGCATAAAGTGTCGACCTATGTTTTGGGGAATGAGATATGATTAGGTATATATAAAAGGTTGTGTAGAACAAGTCTATAATATATATACTAAACATTTATTGAAAAGTAAATATTGGAATGATTAGTGAGAGAATTGTAACCAGTGTAACATGGAATAAATATCTTCAAGGCGAAAATCTTGGGGAATAAGTGGATATTAATAGGTGATTATAATTCTATATGATTCTTTTATGGATCAATAAAATATTTCATGTTATTTAATAAATTTGATATTTCCAATATATACTATATTAAAGGAAAATATCAGTTATATATAAGAGAACTACATGGGAAGAAATCAAAACTATCCAATTGTACTTGATAAAGTATAAGGGATATGTCCCCAGTATGTGGAGAGGAAGGGAAAATTGTTTTAATGGGATATAAAATATTCTTTTTATATATCAATTTTATCTAATATCACTATCAATATAAGGTATTAAAGGAAATTATAGACATATCTAAAAATACTAAGTGTGTTGTGGCTTCTGATGTAGCTAAAGAAGTGGTATCAAATACCCACTCATTTTTTCAAATTCTTGGAATCTCACCTAGTATGTAAATCTCTATCATTATAATAATTATACTATACATGATTTCATGTTTTAACAGTGTAAAAATGATATATACATGGGATATGATCTCTTCGGAAGTCTTACTTAAGGATGTGCGGTCACAGATAGAATAATAGACATGAATCAAAGTCATTACAGGCCCATAACTAAAGATATAACTCACCATAAATGTGATCGTATCATGTTAGAGCTAACAATGTCAGTTAGAAATTTTTCTCTAATGTAAGAATGAGTGTTACAAAATGGGTTACCTAGATCAAACTTGAATTGTGATTTTTTATTATAATATCTTATATATAGTGAAATATAAATTATGTACTCTTAGCCTGAGAATGTTGATATTTATGCATTAGCTATTTACATTGTAATTTTCATATGTTATTTTTTGTATCAAAAGGTTATACAAGATCCCAAACTATAAAGAGAACCTTGAGTTACTATGATGTTATTGTTAATCAAATGTCATATGGTCTAGATACATCATTCAGAATAGAATTAGATGATTTAAAGATTTCAAGTATTGGGGGCTCATAAGAATTTAAAATTATTCTTATGAGGTACACACATAGTGATTATAAGTAGATGAGATCATGAGGATTGAAACACCCTTTGGAATATCACATGTTTTTGGTTTCATTATTAGATTCAATATGTGAACATGTGTAATAGTATACAGAATTTATATTATTATCAGAGCATATTATTTGATCTAACTCCTTGATTTAAGGAAAAAATTATGATGATGCAGTCGTAGTACGATACCTTGTGTTGGGTATGTCATTGGTACTATAAAATCGATTGAATAATCAAGAATGAATTTTTGTCTTCATATAGAAAGAGATATCTCTAGCATAGTTGATTAGGATAATAATACCTTTATAAAATCTATGGTCATGGTAGGAGAAGTAAATTCTATCGAGTATCTTTTATGAATAATAAATAAATAATGAAAAATTACACAACTACATGTACTACTTTAACAAATATTGTGAGACAAAGCGATTATATTACACTGTTGGTATTTGTAGAAAGGTTTTCATTACTATGAAAACATCGTATCTATTATGTGGACATGATGGCTTGCAAGTCTCTGGACCTGGTCTATGAATAGTATTCATTACTATCGAGATAATTTCATAGAAGGTCACACACAATAATGAATTCTAAAGTCTGGCCTATTCTGATCAGTAGGAATATAGGAAATGATGGGCCCTAGAATTGGGGTCTGAGTGATGGCCTAGAATTATCAACCACCATGGAATAAATAAATTAATACTATTTGAGTTTTGAATAGTTGGTATTGAATTTATTAATTAAATGTATTTACAAGTTTTAAAGTAAATACATGGAAAACATTATATGAATGAATATTATTTTAATAATCAATGTCTGTTTAATATTTGTGGGAACAATGAGTATAGTTAATGACTCAATTTTATCACATAATATATTTATTTCATATTTAAATAAAGAGATATAAATATAAATGTTATTTATTACTTGTTATAGTAGTCATAAGATGTCATTTATGGTTTATTTAGCGGGTAAAAAATATTAGAGGGTCGAGGTGCCAATTCTAGGTAATTTCATAACCCACTATATCTAACAGGATAAAGGATCTTGGATGGTTACTATTCCCAATAATTCCATGAGAGCCTCTCTCTCCTCTCCCACATTCTAGAGAGAGGAGAAATCAATCCATGTGATCAGATGAAGATCTTATTCTTACATCTAAGGAACATCAATGAAATGATCATCATGAGATAGAAGGAATCATAGGATCACCACACTGGCACCCATAATTCAATGATAGACACTCCAATGGATTTTCAAACTATGCGTGGATGATCTAGAGGTATTCAAATTTAGATCCATTGAACAAGGATCATTGGAGATGATCTGATTTATATTGTGGCTTCATATCGAAAGAGGTGTTTTTAGTTTATGTTTTTGTGTAGAAAACTAAGAATCCTAGATCCTCAAACATTTTTTGGGGTTTCACATCATTCATAATTACGTTCTTACATCTATTTTTGGTGGAAATTTTAATCCTTGGACCAAAGGCTTCTATTGGGCACCATTGTACTGTCAATAATGAGTTAGAGTATCTTTCTCATTTAAAATGGAATTGTTTTTCCCTCCTATGATGAGAATCTTGAAATGAAATGGTGATATTCATAAAAACATGTTCTAAGGTTAGATAACATTCTATAAAGGGTAACATAGTATGTTGATATCAGGTGAGGGTACTACTAAGAAAATGTGTGTCATTCTTTTGAAGATCGCACTTCGTAATTTCCAAGATAAGAAATTAATGAGAATATACCCTTCTATTGGTATTCCACATGTTTTTGTGTCATTGGGTATTCCTATCTATGAGAATTTATAATGATCCTTATAATTTAATATTTTTATTAATGAATGTCATGAATCATTCTCTTTGATGTATTAGCATAAACCATGATGACATGTGATTCTAGAAAAGTTGGGTATATTGGGTGATTCATGAATCATATGTCACAAATGAATAAATCGAGCATGGACTTGTCCATTCTATCTTTATAGAAGTTGATATTCTCCGCTTTCAAAAGGAAATAGAACAATAGAAATAAATTTCATAGTAATGGTGAAATATGCATATTCATTTTAGAGAATCAAATAATGACATGTAATCATTAATATTGATGACACAAGTTTGAAACCGAGTTGAGGAGATATCAAGATAAAGGGATTATATTAGACAATGTGCAGTTGTATGTGGTTTTGTTATTGGGATATATCTTCTTTTTCTCCAGGTTTCATGACCTGTTTCAAGATAGTAATCTTGAAATTTATGAAAAAATTCAAAATTTCACTCAGGCAGAGTCCTGGAGGGTCACACCCCAACTGTTTTTTTGATCTCCGTTAAATATTATTTATATATAAGTATTGGAATAAATATTATTCCCAAGACAGGGAGTTGATATATATCTATGATTTATTAAAATATTGAAAAAATTAAATAGATATTTTTTCACAAGGTAATCGTTTAATTACATGAATATATAATATTTATTTATCACTTTTTATTCATGTTTTAATAAATAATTATTTATTTATTAATTTATTAATTTATTTAGTTATGTAAATATTAAATAAATATTTATTCACCAATCTGTGGATAAAATATTTATTAATTTATTTAATGAATAAATATTTAATAACAATATTGATTCTATTATTTGATATATTCGAAGGATGAATAGTGGACTATGATTAGGTCTTGTGATAAATATTAATTTTTAAGACAGTAAAATAATATTTATCATGATGAAAATTCATGCACCCCATTGAAAAAAATTATATTATCATATGGAATGGGGTTTCATGAGGTATAATATTTTTTTAAAGGGACCTTGTATAGTTAATTAATTATTAAAACCTATCATTATGTATATAAAAATACTTTTACCACATTCTAGGGAAGGTTAATAGCTATGGACAATTGATTTCTCTCAATATAATTGCCCCTCATCTTCTCAAAAACAAGAAGTACAAAATAGATTCCATCATGCCTAAAATGATGGATAGGTGTAGCTAAATCCATTGGATGATGTTGTGCCTAGTTCTAATGCACCATACTATACTCTTGGATACAACTATAATGGGTTAAGCTCTAAAAACTTCTATCCACCTTCCACTATAGTAGATTGGACTTCGGTGGCCACAACACTGTAGCAGTGTAGACTTCCAACCACTGTTCACTATAGCACAGTGGAATTACTCTGTGGAAGGTGGAACAAAACATCATCTTCTTTATTATTTCATTGATATTGAGGGTTTTCTATGGGTGAAAATTTTATCTTCGTGTAATATTTCTCCAATATTTGTAAGTAAAGTGATTCTACCTCTCCATAGACAAAGAGATTATTCCCAAACTCCGTAAATCACTATGTCCATGTTACTATTCATCTCATCCTTTTGTCTTTGTATTATATCAATTTAAAATCATTATCTTGAGATTCCTTGTGTTTCTAAAAAGCTAAGTAACTTTAAGTGATCAGAGGTGAATAATTCAAGACAATAAATCGGCCAGGAAAGCACATAATGATTCATATGTGTTGTTCAATGACAGAAGAAGAATATGTGGATCACTACTATATTGGATCTAATTTGGATACACATAATGAATCAATGAAACACTTATCGGTTAGAACAATGAACACCCTCAATGAAGAAATATACAAAGACTGAGTTAAATTTTTTGGGATTAAATTAATTATTAAATTGACATGAAAATAACATCTCTTAGTTCCGGTGTTTCATTTGTTAATATTGTTTAGAAAATATTTCATTTCTCATGATATTTACATCTTATGCATTGATAATGATATCTCAAATCCGAAAAAAAAATCCCCTTTTTGAATCATCTCACTAAGCAATTCTGATGTGTCTTGAACAAACAAATAATATTGGGTTGGAGGGATAGAATATTTAGACATTTATGATAAGATTAAATGGTAAATGTTTGACCATTTAAATGGGTTGACTGGTATTTATGTTATGACTTTTATTTTAACTATAAAAAAATAACACTACCTCATTATGAGGGAAGAAATTTTACCTCAATTGAGAATAATCCCTATAACCATAGAAAGGAAGATCACTTCACTATTTTGGATGAAATATAATTAGAAGGGGAATCTTAGAGTTATGGAAACCCAAAATCGAGGGGAGATGACAAAGAAACATTGAGCTATAGTAACCTAAATTACTATAATGATGATATTCATAGTTATTCAATGCTATAGCTGTGATGGAAGAGAGGACCATAGGCTTATAGTACCCTATCAGTTCTAGTAGATAGTGATGCTAAAATAAACATGTGGAAGTATGCCCTACAAGAGTATTATTATAAGTGTCATTGTTTAACTATGCTACAGTGGTCAAAATTGTAACCTATATTAATTGAAATGAAAAATCAATAATTTGGAATCAAAATATCCTAGTAACAACCAATGAATAGGGTTTCCAATCTTAATAGGGTTTAAATAACAAATTTTTTTTGAACTTGATATCAATGAGTGGGATTGTGAAGGGGGTGATGTTGTACGCAAGGGTGTTGGGGGAATCTTCCAAAATAACATTGGTTTCATAGTGTGGAATATTCTCCCATGTGGTCATGTGTTGTGGGAAATATAATGGGGATCATGGTTGATATTTTGGGGGAACCATTTTTAGGGAGGAAATTATAAGGATCTAGAGAAAGAGAATGAAATGAAGAGTTTAGTAACACGATCAAACATGGGATTGGGAATAAGTTGATGGTAAAATTCCAAGTATTTACCCTATTAATTTCCTCCCCCAGTCTTCTTATTCCCCATGGTTGTGTATAATTTTGGTCCCTATACTTTTAATATCCCATTATATATATAAATTAGTCTGTTTTGGGTAGTCTATTCTAGATAATTATAACTTGTTCCAACCTAGAGGAAATTTTTTGGGGGGAGGGAAGAGCACTGGTGGATGACTTAACAAGGTGCCATAGAAAACATCCCCCCAACTCATCTCAAAGGCCTAAAAAATTGAATTACAATGCATGATATAATATCCAGAAACATAGGCATATCAATTTCATGCTTGTTGTGATCAGGCAGGATCATGAAAAAGTTAACTTCTGAGAAACCATCACACATTCGGTGGAATTTCTAGAGAAGTGGAAATAACTAGTGTTGATTAGAATTTATTTAATGAAATATGATCCCATAATTCCTATTATAGAATACAACACTATATAAATACTTAGTCATAACCCATTAATGTGGAAAAAATGTATGAAATATTTGTTGGAATGATTTGGAAGACTGAAACATCATAATCCATTTGATGAAACGACATATATAACTAGTGACACATGACCACCAACGGACATGAAAGAATCAATCAAAAATCCCCCAAAAATAAAAATGGTTTGGAAGATGAAAATTATTTCTTGGTATGCTCATGTTGTTCAAGAAACTGATGGGGTTCAACCAAGACACTACGGTGATGTGGTAACTAAGAACATCAGAACAGCAATTGAAAATCAGGCCAATTCCAACCATCATAATATATGTAGTGTCACAGCTGGTTTAAAAACTATATGTGGATTATAAAAAATGTATAATCAAATCAAACTGAATGTTCGAAATCCCGGTAATATCTTGGTTTACCCACATTATCAATGTTCAATACATACTATAGATGCGAATAATATATGATCATGATAATAATTCTTTCAAGAATTGAGTTCCCAGTTTTTCATTGTCCAACATTAAAATTTGTAATTATACATTCATCACCTGTCATTGTAGGGAAATAGAAATAAATACCATGGGTTAATAATAATATCTTCACAACTACTACAGATCGGTGGATCAATCTGGATTTCATAAAAGGGTATACTGTTACTTGGCCAACCAATCCTAGTTGGTCAATGGGAAATTTTCTAGTTAATGATTCATTTATTAATAGAGTCTATAGATCTTTATTCCATGGTTATACCATAGACCCTGATTTTTTGAATTTTATGTATGATGCTAATGTAGAAATGTTTGAAGTGACAAGAGGTCCAGTCTATGTCTGGGATAATAGAATGTGCATATCTATTTTTGATTATTTTTCCATTCACTATCAATCTTACCTAAGAATGGTTTCTACCAGGTATAATAATTAGTGGTGGATGAGAAGGGTCATACTAAGTTCTATCTTGGAGAAGTGTTGTACTAAATCCCTATTGTTGTTTAGTTTTTCTTTAGTTTTCAGTAAAGACGTTGCAAGTGTTATAATCAAGACACATTATGAGGATAGGGGAACTGGAGACCTGTGCTATATTCAAGATAATTTCACAACACACAAAAAAATCTTTTTGTTGCTGAAAGGTATATAATGGAGAAAGCAAAGGTCACCCTGGAAAAATATCCAAGATCTATAGAAACTATATATGAAAATAGGTCTAATATGCAAGGAGTATTCTTCAATAAATTTTAAGGAAATAGAAGCTGGTGATATAGAGATAAACTAGAAAAAGGGGAAACAATACCTAAATCATATCTAGTTGTGATGAATGTGACATTGATTCATATTGCTTCTCTGCTGAAGGGGATTCCTAATGATCATCATGGGGAATATTCACTAGAACCCATCCCCCACCGATATAACCACGTTTTGATATAGTTCAGGTCTCATTTTGGTTAAATGAACTTTAAGGGGTGGGTTAGATCCATCACACTATAGGATACATCCACCACTTTTTGGATAAATTTTTATTTAGGATGTTTGAAGTTATAGGAATGAGTGGGCCTGTGAGGTGGTGTGGTGATGTATGCATGGGTGTTGGGGGAATCATCCGTAACTTCCATGGGCGGTATGTTGTGATAAATTTTATAGGGATCTTAGTGGGATACTATAGGGGGTTCTTAGGGTGGGTATTATATTCATGATTTTGAGAGATAGAAGGAAGAAAAATGTTCAGTACCAAACTCAGCCTTCAAATTTGGTCTCAAGGAACTCTGGAGTATTTATCCTCTTGCTTTCCAACTCTTCTAGTCTTCTTCTTATAACTAGTCACCTATAATTTTATTCCCTATTTATCATAATTTATATATAAATATGTATGTTATGAGTAGTCTCTTTCAGATCATTATCAAAACAATTAATATCAACAAATGACATATTTTCAATGTTGTCCCTACAACTAAAAATGAAGCATTCAACATACTGGTAAATCTAACAATAGGACAAGGTTTCAATGTTAAATTATAAAAATTTAACCATTTAATTCATTAAATATACATTTCAATATAAGTTACATTATAAAATTAGACCACATATTCTATTTCCTGAATAGTATAAAAAATAATCTCAGGAAAAATATTTATGTCCACAAAACTGTATGATGTTTATTAGTTCTTGAGGGTGTTCAATCCCCAAATCATCCTATTAAAAAATGAAAGATGGTATATGAAAATTATAATCAACTAAAAACAAAAATGGAACAACATGAGGATGAGGTACAACAAGAACTAAATTCCTAAGAAAAAATATATGATTAATAATTCAATTAAAATGACCTTAGAAAATATTTAAAAAAATTCTATCTCAGAGACCGCATGGATCAATGGAAATATTTAATTTTTATTACAATAATCAATAACTTCTGGATTTATATTTTTTTAATATTTTTTTAATCCAATTAACTCATAATAGATTTATTTTACTGCCCAATTACTTGATCTTCTTGATTATTTGAAGGACTCAATAAACCAAATGGTCAAACAATGAAAAACATCCCTGTAACACATTTTATCCCATCAATAATATGTTGGAGAAAATTTTTACCATGATTAATGGTGGTGAAACACTTCCATGAAAAAACTACAACAACAGGACAAATTCATTATGTGAAGTCTTCTAGATTAAAACCAAGGAAACCTCTTCTAGTGTGGACAATCCATGAACAAATATAAATAACTAATTTAAAGAATAATTAATATCCATTAATAGAAAATGAATCATATCAACCCTTAACACTCATTTATTATAATCAAAATAGAAGAACAAAAAGATAATGGACAATCTAGGTTTATGATGCTCAGAAAGACCTACCAGTGTCCAAATCACATTAAGTTTATAGTAATAGTCTACTCAACACACATGCGTGCATGAAGGAATTAAAACTGAAGAAAAAATATTTCCAAACCACGTTAAAAACAAGAAAAAGGAAATTTTGATATATTTCATGCATAGAATAACCAACTTCCTATACCAATGAATCATATCCATAATAATGAACATGAAAAAATTATATTTTCAGATGATTAAGAAACATTGACTCCCACAAAAAATGCGTCTTCTGCAAGTATATCATCAACCCTTGTCCCAAACATTATGGTAACCTGATCATGAATGAAAATATATATATATCTATATATACATATATATATAAAATAATAACATTAAGTGCAGCATAAGGAAATTAAAATTTCAATGTGATCTAATTTGCACCCAACTATTATAGATTCCTCTGATCATTTTAAAGCAATGTATTTAACTTATCAATTCTCAGATAAGGAAACCTGGTAACCAATAAATTATTTAGAGAACCAAATCTAACTATGATTTTCATCATCTATAATAATAATAATAATATGTGATTGAAAAATTTAAAAAATTAACATTTTAAGGAAAGAGGTGATGAGTTAAAAACCAAGAATTTTGAAATTATAATGATCCCTCCAAACTTATAAAATTTAAAAGCATCAGGAGGATTGGAACATATTCTTACTATTCTTATTTTAAGGAATTTAACATTTGGCCACTCAACTACATTTTAAACCAGCATGGTGGAATATAGATAAAGGTATAAGAAATAATGGATATTTTTCAATACTACCTTACTATACATTATGGTCAAGAATGGACCCAATGTGGTCCAATCATGGTTTATAAGAAGAAAACTTATGACTTTCTACCTTTACATCAATTGGAATCCATAATAATTGATTTTGCAACTCTAGTATCATAATTTTTAGCAGGTTGTGTGAAACCAAAAAATTCATTTTAGATAAATAGAACATCATTATATTAAATTATAGATTTTTCATTCTAAGGATCTGTTTGAAAACACATGTTTTAAACTTTTCATATAAGAATTTTTTAAACAGAGAAATTATTATTACCCTACCAAACAACCAAAATATTTTGAAAAAGAAAACATGGATTCAGTTCACTCTTAAAAAATGGCTTTCCAAATGAATTTCACAGTGATGACATTTTAAAAAATTAATGTTAATCAATAGTTGTCTTGAATAAAGAGGAAAATCATTTATCCTATCAGAAAATAATAATAAGGATGAATTTAGTCATGGAATAAATTTCTTGTTTTTATTTTCAAAAAATATTTTACCTTACGTAAATGGAAAACATTTTATAGAAAATAAATAAGAAAATGACAGATATTTTTTGAACAGAAAGAAAAAAAATATTTTCATTTCTCCTTAAAAGAAGTAGTAAATAACATAATTTTTTTTCATATTATATTAAAATATTTTATAACAAATTATTAATTAATTTTTACAAAATAAAAATATAAAATATTTTCTATAATCCAGACATTGAATTATATAATCAAGGAAAATAAAATTATTCTCACTTCTTAAACATAGCTGATGTTATTTCCAATTAATCAAACAAATTTTCCATCACTCCGGTTATCTGAACCACACATCCATGCCTAAGTCCTTTGACAAATGGATTACTGTCTATAGGGTTAAAGCAATGGAAAATTATAGATATAAGTATAACAAAATTATCAACAAAAAAATAGAGTAAGGCCTGATTCAAAAACCAATTTCAAAAATGAAACTCCTAGTAGTATGTCCTGCTCTAATTAATAAATTAATTCCATAGGGATTTTTTGGATCATTTCCTATGTCCTTAATTTTTTTTGGTAACAAAAATCAACACGGTCTACACAAAGATTTCAATGTAGTATAAGATTAATTTCCTCAACATCATCATCTCATTAGATCAAAAATACAATTTTTTCTACAACTATCATTACTTATATATCATGGATAGTAATTCATGGATTTCCCAAAAAAATATAATTGATCTTCCCATCCCTTAGCCCAATGTCATATGTTTCAAGTTTCTAACATCTCTATTGATAAACTAACTACTTCATTCATAAACTAATATCATTTTCAATACCAAACCATTCATAAAGTAAGAACATTTTCCTATTTTTACGACACCGCAACATTGACATGGAACAACACCTAATATCGTGGAAAATTTGGTTCATAGAAAAATTTTCAATGGAATGTATTGAGAAAATTATACCCCTGATTTTAAATTAAAATTTTAAAATTTGATGATAATAATGGTCATTTTATTTATATTTATACCCACTATTAAATCATACATACCCCATTGAGGTGTGATTACTCATTCAATTTTTCTAAATAGCCTACCCCATGGGTTATTTACTTCTAACGAAACTATTCCCCATTTAATGCAATTTAATGATGAAATGGAATACTATATTCTATAAATTATATCCTTATTATATTGACCAATAAATACCTAAAAACTCTCTTGAGTAATCTACTAATAAAATGAGTAGGTTGTATAAAAATTTATAATATATTATTCTTCCCATTAAATTACACAAAATAAAAAAAATGTTACCCATTGTATAACTAATTGGATGTGTTTTATCCAAATGTGGTAATGTAATAAAATAAAAAAGACACATATAACAATGAAAATAAAACATTAACATAAATATTTTTCACTTGCAATCCATCAAAATATACAAATAAATAGTTAATAAAGTCATAAATAAAAAGGTATCAACAAACCAAGAACATGAAGCAAAAAAATGAACAACTCTTAATTAAGTAAGATAGAAAGAGGAGTTCAGTAAATCACAAAATAAATATAAATTTTAAAAATAAATCTCCATAAAGATTAATGTTATATAGAAAGTATAAAATATTTTCATAAAAAATGTGTGTTGGTGAATTTAAATTATTCGTAGATAAATTGTTAATTCAAATAAATATTTTAAAACCTATTTAGATATTATTGGAAAATTTTTAGACCTATCAAAAAAACTAATAACAAAATACTGAATCCATCAACTTTTCAACAACAATCAATGCATTATTAATAAACTAATACTTTTTTAAGAAGAATATATAAATTTAAGAATATAAAGGAAAAAATAATTCCACACAATAGGTATCTAATTATTCAAATAAATATTGAAATAAAAATAACACAAAAAATATAATAATTACCAAAAAAATAAAAATGTAATTATGGAAGAATTATAATGAATATAGAACCTCCAAAAAAGTGCATTCTAATTGAAATAATTGATGAACAACTAATGAATCATTATCATGGAACCTTTGTTCAATATCTTGACCACACTAAATTAAGGTAACTTCAACAAAAAGGTTTTCTTGAATAAGAGTAGCAATCAATCCCTATGGTCCACTTCCAACAACTCTTAGTTTTTGATTTCAATAGTATCCTACCCATATGATGTCCCACAATGAATTGATTTTCTAAATTCATCTATTTTATGTATCTCACTGATCAAATCATCAAAGTCCCTTTCATGGTCCTTGTTCTCGAAAACCATATGTGTAAAGACATGAAAATTCCTAGTAATGTTTTTTAGAAAATTTGGATTTTATGGGTCCATGAAAATTGACGGTGCATGATTCCGGGGCCTGGTGTTCCATGAATGAATTTATGAACTTTTTTTCGAGTACATTCTGTAAATGTGCGAGTTGGTTTTTGTTTCTTTTGAACCAGTGCTCAAAAATGAAATCTAAGATCACCGTTGAACTGACAACACCATTATTCTCTTAAGGAGACCTTCTCCTAGACCACAATATGTCGAGGGTGAAAGATAGTTGTTCACAATTTTGTGGGAAAAAGGAAAATAAAAATTGTTTAACATTTTTATTTTTATTTGAAGATCCCATGTGAAGGTTATGGGGGTGGGTACCACTGAGAATGAAACCTCCCAAATTGAATTCTAGTGGTGGGGACCACAAGAACCACTTTAATTGGAGAAAACCTCTCATCTTCCCTAAATCAATTATGCCAACTGCCCATTTAATTTTTGGAGCAAAATAACAATTAATGAGATGTGTGGGAATTTGTAATTGTGCCATCATAATAGATCTACTTAATTAAAATTTATTGGCTTTTCATTTTTGGTGTAATTGGGGAATGTGTTGGAAAAGTAAAATTGGGAGAGAACCTTAGAGGGATCCTTCATCCTCCAATGAAGAATGCACTCTAGAATTGAAGAATGAGGACAACATTCGAGCAGACTTCAGAAGCGTCTAGCTGAAGCGATGAACAAGGATGACATTATCCCTAATGACTTCGTCTATTTCCTTGTGACCTCCATCAACAAACCTATGAGGTATGGGTTTAATTATGTGTGATTATTTATTCCCATGTTCTTCTCTTATAAACAAAGAATTAGGATCAACTCTCTAACTAGTTGATTCACAGATACTTTCTTTTTGTGGGTTTGCGAATAATCATTAGCAGAGGTTGTAGGGTTTGGCATTCTTGATACATGTTTTATTAAGCCGTTTTCTACTGCCCTAACACAGACAGTTCGGGCCAAAAGAATATGGTCAGACCTCTCTATAATTTTCATAAGTTTTTGTTGTGTTCCTCGCATTGGAAGAAGGGTTGACTGGTGATGGCAAATGGTACTAGTGGGACTCGGATATGGCAGTCGGCACACCGCCTGCTACAATGAAGGTGACACCACAATGCTGCCCCCGGATCGCCCCATGTCCCCCACACCGCACTGTGGTCCCCGCACCGCCCCTCGGCCCATGTGCCGCCCTTTGGACCCCGCACCTCTCAGCGGCCTACGTGCCGCCCCGTGACCCCGGTGGCCCCCGCGCAGCCCCTCTTCCCAGGGCGGGCCAGACCAGACACGGTGAGCTAAGCCGGACCTAGTGGGTTGGGTCGACTCGAACCTGGTTGGGTCGGCTCAGGTCGAGTTGGGTCGGGTCTGTGCGACTGGGTCGGACCGAACCCGGGCCAGGTTTGACCCTTTTTGTCTCTATCGGTCATAACATTGGGAACTAGTGTCCATTTGATGAATAGTTAGTAGCACTGGAAACCTTGGAGCGAGATAGTCTCTTTGGTATACCCCACCTGATATTTGGATAAAATTGGGATATAGTCGGTTTGGATCGAGCACGAATCCAACCGGGCCCTCAGGACTAAAAGGCTAATAACTTACAGACAGGGTGTTCGATTGACGTATCATCTATTGCGTTGAGACCCCTATGACATGGTTGTCCTTTGGGGTACTTATTTATGAGAAATTCTCGTAGTTGGAGTATTTAACAGTGTCTTGAAAAGCGTACCCACCCGGAGACGTTAAAGCATACTGTGGGAACCTTGTAGCTGACTGTGGCGATATACCTAGATCATGTGTGGGTTTGACGACGTACTGGTGAAGTACTGGGATCTGTGTGGGTGGGATGATGTACTAGAGATGTACTAGGATCCTGTGGGGGTCTGACAAGGTACCGGAGATTTACTAGGATCATGTTTGGTTCTAATGACGTACTGGTGATGTACTAGGATCCTCTGTGGGTCTGACGATGTACTAGAGATTTACTAGGATCATGTGTGGGTTTGACGACGTACTGGTGATGTATTAGGATCTTTTGTTGGTCTGATGATGTACTGGTGATGTTCTAGGATCATGTGTGGGTCTGAAGATGTACTGGAGATGTACTAGGATCTAGTGTGGGTCTAACAACATAATGGCGATGTAATATGATCCTGTTTCGGTATGACGATGCACTGACGATGTACTAGGATCATATGTGGGTCTCATGATGTATACAGATCTTGTATGGGTCTGATGAGGTACTAGGATCTAGTGTGTGTCTGACGATGTACTATGATCCTCTTTGGGTCTGATGATGAATTAGGATCCTTCGTGGGACTTCCTCTAAACAAAGTAAGAAGATTCAGTAGTTACATTTAATCATCTCTACTATTGTTCCTAATATATACCTGGTGTGAGCTGAGTTTGTACCTGTGTGGTACTTTTCCATTATGGTAATACCATGGTGGTATTCTCTTATGTGGAATGCCTATGTGGTACTTAACTTCATGATTTTCCACCCATTGTGGAACAATTGAGAATTGGGATTCTGAGTTGGACCTTGTGTTTCCTCAAGATTGAGATGGGTTTACATGATAAGTTAGGTAGAAGTATTGTCATATACCTAAGTATGGTTTTCAACCATTATTGTGCTATTTGGTCTATCCTTGGTGGATTTTGTGAGACCTTAAGGGTCTTGGGGTCCCTACTGAGAAACATTATACTCATCCCTGCACGGGCTATGCCCACACCTCATTGAGTTTGGTGTAGACGACGGACAACGCTGACTGAGGATGAGAGTACCAGGACTAGAGGTAGCTTGGAGGTGGACCTTAGACAAGGAGTACCACAGATATGACCATTCGAGAGCTATACCTACCCATTAGGTAGGATCCATGCTGGGATATCACAGGATTTGTTCCAATTTACTTGTAATTTCATTTTCTTGTACATTCCAGTTGAGCTTGTATTCGGGCCACTTGTGCTTCTTGTACTCACTTTATTTTACTATATAGTTTTTTTTGTTCGTATCTTACTGTGTGATTGGTTAGATGTGTTTACAGGTTATAAAGGAATTTCCTTCCAAGTTTTAGGGAATACACCTTTGGTGAATGTCACCAGCCCCTGGCCTATAGAAGGCGGGTTTGGCATTGTCATGGAATAGACCCCGGGGGATAGGTCATGACCAATTGGTTTCAGAGCAGTCAGTTCTACCATATAACATAGAACAATGATATTTTTTAATGGAAATAGCGTCAATTATAGTATGTGTGGTTATCATTTTACGGAACCCATTGTTAGTGTGGGGGCCGACGCATCCATACACCAGGACTCTGACTTCATATTTCCGACTTAGTGCACAAAAACTCTGATTGTGTGTCTTTTTTGAAGATTTTATTTTGTGATCTCTTGGATTCATCTCACATGGAAAAATTTGTTGATCACAGCACACCTATTTCTTTTCAGGATGCCTCCACATAGATAACCAGCTAGGGTTCCGGGTGTAGTACACACTGATATCCCACCCAGTGATGAGGCCTCGGTGCAGGGCCCTCTTCCAATAGAGGCACTGGATGAGGCACTAGTGGTACCATTCCCGGTTGGGCCACCGATGCCCCTAGCCCCAGAAGTAGAGAGTGCATGCCGCTTGAGCGTTTTTCATGAATTCCAGCGCCAGATGCCACCCAGGTTTAGGGTAGAGACGGACCGACAGGTAGCTGAGGATTTGCTGGAGGCCATAGTGAGAGTCTTAAGACTGGTAGGGACACCAGCTGATCTCATGGTGATCCTTGCCTCCGTTCCTCTACAGGTAGCTGCAGGCAGATTTTGGAGCATAATGCTCCAAGTTCAAGATGAGGTGATGCTTCTCTGGGAAGACTTCTAGAGCCTATTTCTGGGAGAGTATGTTCCAGAAACTCTTCTTGCTGTGTGCATACAAGAGCTTCTTCATCTGCAGTAGGGCAGCATAACAGTGGCTCAGTACTCAGTGAGGTTCATTGACCACTCACGCTACTCCAGTAATATGGTATGAGACCCAATTTTCAATGCTCGGACCTTCGAGCAGGGGCTCAGGCAAGAGATTAGGGCATTGATGATTTCTCTCAGCATCCTGACGTAGGAGGGGGTGTTTGAGAGAGCCCTCTTAGTGGAGAATTTTCTTGTTGGGAAGTCACCATTAGTGAGACCCACCACCGGATGTCACATAGAGGAGTCTTCTATAGCTGGTAGTAGACAGATGTAACAGAGGTCCAATAGGACCAGACCTATAGGTGGAAGACCGCATGATTCATGGTGGGTAATACGGGCCACCCGAGACAGAACCAGTCATGGGATGAGTGTGCAATGTTATGCATGCAGCAGGTAGGGTCACATGGCTCGTGACTCTACAAATCATCGTACGGATGATCAGTGGTCAGTCGCGGGACTTCCTAGATAGAGATATAGGATTGTCTGAGGAGATCCATAGGGAGAAGGTGGATGTGGAAAAGGAGTTGTTCGTGCAGCTGGTGGTGGGAGACGATTAGAGGTGTTACCATCACCACCACAGGTGGTCCACCCCGACCATATAGAGCAGGTGGATATGGGCGAGCTCAGCTCTATGTAGATGATGACTACAACCATGGCGCTCCAGAGATGATACAATGTACGATCTAGGTCAATTCCACCTTAGCTACTGTACTTATAGACACAGGTGTCGGTCATTATTTTATTACCACTTCCCTCGTTCGAAGCTCAGAGATTTCAATGAAGTCGTTGGATCAATCCTTATGGTTAGAGACTCCTACGAGAGTGGATTCGATTATTACAGACTGGTCTAGCAATGTGAGCATACTCTAGGAGGATTGAGCTTTGGATGAGATATCCTAGTAGTGGCGTCGAGGCCTTACGACGTCATTTTGGGTATGGACTGGTTATCTATAGTCTATGCTTAGATTGATTGTATTAGGCACAAGGTGTGGTGTGTCCGCACGGATGGGACCAGGTTTACCTTCACTTGTGATAAGGGAGCCTTTGTAGCATAGGATGGACTTACTCAGAGGAGAGTGTAGCCGATCACTCATCAGTTGGCTAACCTTACCCTTGGAGCATTTGATATGGAGAGTTTTAGCTATCCTATAGTGGTCGAACAGTACGCGGATGTCTTCCCTAACGATGTTATGGATCTACCTCATTGCAAAGAGGTGGACTATTACATTGAATTGTACCCTGGGATGACACTGATATCCACACAATCATATCATATGGATCCCACTAAGCTTCTTGAGCTACAGGTACAGCTAGAGGACTTACAGGGGAAAGGGTTCATCCCACCAAGTGTTTCCCCTTGGGCATCCTTGATTTAGTTCGGCAAGAAGGCAGATGGGAGCTCGAGTCTTTATATTGACTACCAGCACCTGAACCAAGTGACCGTGAAGAACAAGTACCCACTCTTGAGGATTAACAATATCATTGATCAGCTGAAGTGAGAATGGTGGTTCTCGATTAAAGAGCTCAGGTCAGGCTATCACCTGCTCAGAGTGCGAGACAAGGATCTGCAGAAAACAGCTTTCAGATGTCGGTATGGCCATTACGAGTTCTTGGTTTTTCCATTCGGCATAACCAATTCTCCAGTAGTGTTAATGGGACTCATGAACATGATCTTTCACCCATACCCTGATCACTTTCTAATGGTCTTCATTGATGACATTATTATCTACTCATCAACCAAGGAGGATCATGCCTATCATTTGCAGGTAGTACTAGACACACTCCAATATCAACAGCTTTATGATATTCTCTTGAAGATCCATTTCTAGATCTGAGAGGTTCATTTTCTGTGACATTTTATCTCAGAGGCTAAAGTTGCAGTGGAGCCAGCGAAGATTGCGGTGGTTCTTTCTTGGGAGCCACCAAGGAGTGTGATGGAGGTATGGAGTTTCCTGGGATTGGCTGGATACTCCCATAGGATTGTGCTAGATTTCTCCAGTGTTTCTGTACCTCTATCAGCATTGAAGAAGAAGGGGCAACCCTTCATTTGGTTAGAGAAATTCCAATCGAGTTTTCAAGACCTGAGGCAGAGGCTGACTATTTACCCCATCTTGAGGCTACAGGAGGAGGGCGTTGTGTGCGTATTCTACTACGACGCATGAGGGACCGGGCTCAGATGTTTCCTAATGCAGGAGCAAGCATTGATTTCATAAGGTTCTCGACAGTTGAAACAACATGAGTGGAACTAAACACCACATGACTAGGAGTTAGCAGTAGTGGTATTTGCTATGAAGATGTGGCAACATTACTATATGGTCAAACATTTTATAGTCTACTCGGATAACAAGAGTCTCAGGTATATCATCTCGCTGAAGGACCAGAACCTGAGACAATGGTGTTGGATCAAGTTCCTCTAGGACTATTACATCAAGATAGTATATACTCTAGGGAAGTGGAACGTTTTAGAAAACGAACTCAGTAGAAGATCTGGTATACAGCTGCTGGGTGAGGAGATTGAGCAGCTGGCCGCTTTGCAGAAATTATTTGTGGATCAGGATGGAGTAGCTTTTCTTTATTCTCTTACAGTCACTCCCCCACATTTCAGTGAGTCAAAGAATCACAGCATGGGGACACTTACTGTGAGGCTCAATGTGCTCAGATATCCATAGGGCAGGCACCTGATGGTTTTTCTAAAGGTGTGGAGCATGTCATCCTCTTCAGAGGATGTACCATGGTTCCAGTGTCACTTCGGGAAGAAGTGTTGAGAGAGTTCCCCAAATCCCCTCTAGTGGAACATCCAAGAGTGGAGAAGATGTACAAGGATCTCTAACAACAAAACTATTGGTTGGGAATGAAGAAAGCAGTAGCAGAGTTTGTCTCTCGGTGCCTCACTTGTCAGCAACTGAAGGAAGAGCATCAGGTACCTGTAGGCTTGGTTCAACCTATAGATATCCCATTGTGGAAGTGTGATGGGATATCCATGGACTTCTTGACAGGACATCCATGTACATCTAGAGGTCATGATTATATCTGGGTGATCATCGACTAACTCACCAAGTTGTCCCACTTCCTATTGATCAGAGAGCAGGGTTCGGTATATAGATATGGACGACTCTATGTGTAGGAGATTGTGCGTCTACATGGAGTACCCTCGATGATTGTCTCTTATCATGATGGCCATTTTTATTCCCGACTTTGGAAGGGGTTACATGAGGCTTTCGTGATGAAGCTTCATTTGAGAACTGCCTTCTATCCTCAAAAGGATGGCCAGACTGAGCAGACCATTCCGACCCTCAAGGATAAGTTGTGTTCTTGCATCCTCGACTTCGGTCACGACTAGAAGGATAACATTCCCTTGGTGGATTTTTCAAAAAACAACAACTATCACTCCACCATTGGGATGGCACCTTTGGAGGCTTTTATGGGCGACTTTGCAGATCACCTTTGTGCTAGACTGGCCTAGGGGGGTCAGCCCTCATGGGAACAGAGATGGTATGAGCTACCACGAAGAAGGTGCAGATCATCCAGGAGTGTATGAAAACTGCACAGAGTGGGAAGAAGTATTATTCCGACAAGAGAAGAAGAGCTCTCTAGTTCAATGATGGTGACCACGTCGTTCTATGGGTCTCACCTCAACTACATTTTCTGATATTTGGCTGGGGTATCAAGTTATCTCTGAGGTTCATGGGACCCTTTCAGGTCCTCCGCTGAGTTTGTGAGGTGGCTTAATGCATAGCTCTTCCAGCTCAGTTGCTCCGGGTGCACGACGTCTTCCACGTATCCCAGCTAAGGAGATACATGCACGACCCATCTCACGTCCTCAACCACGGAGAGCAGGACATCGAAGATGGGGTGACGTTTTTGGAGGTTCCAACGAAGATTGAGGATCGACAGCTATAGGTCCTTCATGGGTGGTTGATACCTCTAGTGCACGTTCACTGGTATCCCGGAATCCTCTAGGAGGGCACATGAGAGTGGGAGGCTCAAATTCGTGCTCAATACCCCCACTTGTATTCCTAGTTTTTCACTGTGGCTTTCAGGGACACAAAGCCCTGGGATGGGGAGAATGTAAAGACCCAAAAATACCTTGTAATTTTTTATAATTAAATTGTAATTTTATGAGATTGTGAAAATTGACGGCGCGTGATTCTGGGGCCCGGTGTGACCGAAATGAATTTCCGAACTTTTTTGCGGGTACGTTCAGTAAACGTGTGAGTGGGGTTTTGTAAATTTTGAACCGGTGCTCAAAATTGAAATCTGACAGCACAGTTGAACTCGTAGTGCCAGTATTCGCTTAAAGAGACCTTCATCTCGACCATAGTAGGTCGAGGGTGAAAGATAGTTTTTCACTTTTTCATTGAAAAAATAAAAATAAAAGTTGTTTAACATTTTTATTTTTATTTGAAACTCTCATGTGAAGGTTATGGGGGTGGGGACCACCGATCTTAAAACCATCCAAATTGAATTCTAGTGTTGGGGACCACCCGAACCCATTTAATGGGAGAAGACATCTGAACTTCCCTAAATCAATTATGTGAACTCCCCATTAAAGTTTTGGAGTCAAATAACAATTAATGAGATGTGACATCATTTTTAATTGTGCCAACATAATTGATCTACTTCATTAAAATTATGTTGGCTTTTCATTTTTTGTGGAATTGGGGAATGGGTTGGGAACAGAAAATTGAGAGAGAACCTTGGATGGATTCTTCATCCTCCAATGAAGAACACACTCCAGAATCGATGAATGAGGATGATGTTCGATCCGACTTCAGATACACCTTGAAGAAGCGACGAATGACAACTACATTATCCCCCAACGACTTTATCTCCATCCTCACGACCTCCATCAACAAACCTCCGTGTTAGGTGTTTAATTATGTATGATTATTGATTCGAATGTTCTTCCATTCTAAACAATGAACGCGGATCAACTCTCTAACTAGTTGATCCGCTGATGATTTCTTTTTACAGGTTTGGGAATAATGATTGCTGGAGGTTGTAGGGTTTGGTGTTCTTTATAAAAGATTTATTAAGCCCCTTGATACCGCCCTAACGTGGAGGGTGTGGGCCAAACGAACATGTCCCGACCACTTCACAATTTTCTTGAGTTTTTGTTGTGTTCCTTGCATTGGAAGAAGGCAGCCCCCGCACCGCCCCGCGCTGCCCAGCAGCCCCCACACCGCCCCGTGGCCCCCGCGCCACACCACGGCCGCCCCACCACCCCAGGCCGAGCCGCTCAGGCTGATCTGCCCAGCTTAGGATGGGTCGGGCCGTGTGAGACCAGACCCGGGCCAAATTCGAGCAGTTATTGCTCTATCGGTCATAACATTGGCCCCATGTTTCTATTTGACGAACCGTTAATGGCACTGGAAACCTTGGATCAAGAAGGTACCTTTGGTATACCCCACTTAAGATTTGGATAATGCTGGGATATGGTCGGGATGGATCGATCACGAATCCAACTGGGCTGTCAGGACTTAAAGTTTAATAAATTATAGACCGGGCATCGATTGACGCCCCTTCTGTTGCGTTGAGACCACTATGACGTGGCAGCCCTTTAAGATACTACTTTTAGGGACTTTGTGGCAGTTAAAGTATTGACCAGTGGCTTGAGTAGCATACCCTCTCGAAGACGAGAAAGCTTAGTGCGGGAACCCTGTAGCTGATTGTGGTGATGATCTAGGATCTTGTGTGGGTATGACAACGTACTAGTGACGTAATAGGATCATGTGTGGGTTTTTCGATGTACTGGGGATGTACTAGGATCCTGTGTGGGTCTGAAGACGTACTGGTGATGTACTAGGATCCTTTTTAGTTCTGAAAACGTACTGGATATGTACTAGGATCCTGTGTGGGTCTGACGACATACTGGCAATGTACTAGTATCATGTGTGTGTCTGGCAACGTACTGGAAATGTACATGGATCTTTTGTGGGTCTGACAAGGTACTAGCGATGTACTAAGATCATGTGTGGGTCTAACAACGTACTGGAAATGTACTAGGATCATGTGTGGTTCTGACGACGTAATGGCGATGTACTAGGATCTTGTGTGGGTCTAATGATGTACTCACAATATACTAGGATCCTGTGTCGTTCTGACGATGTACTAGGATCCTGTGTGGGTCTGACGATCTACTATGAACCTATGTGGGTCTGACGATGTACTATAATCCTATGTGGGTCTGGTGATTATTTAGGATCCTTTGTGGGTCTTCCTCTTAATAGAGTAAGATGATTCAGTAGTTAAATCTAATCTTCTCCACTACTATGTCAATGATAAACCTGGTGTGAGCAGAGTCTGTACGTATGTGGTAATTTTCCTTCTTGGTAATACCATGGAGGTATTCTCTTATTTGGAGTACATGTGTGGTACTTACCTACATGACTTTCCTTCTTTGTGGAACATTTGAGCTTTGGGCTTTTGAGTTAGAACTTGTCATTTCTCATGATTGAGATGTGTTTACTTGATAACTTAGTTATATATATGGGAATTTACCTATGTAGGTTTTTTAGTTTTTTTTCATGCTATGTGGTCTATCCTTGGTGTATTTTGTGAGACCTAAAGGGTCTCAGGGTACCTACAGAGTATCATTAAAATCACCCATGCACGGGCTATACCCGCACCTCGTTGTGTTTTGTGAAGACGATAGACAGTGCTGACTGAGGACGAGAGTACCGAGACTTGAGGAAACTCGGAGGTGAACCATAGACACAACGTACCACAAATATGACTTTTCGAGAGCTTTACCTACCCTTCATGTAGGATCCTTGTCGGGAGATCATAGGAGCTATTCTAGTTTACTTGTACTATGATTTTCTTGTACTTTCCACTTGGGATTTTATTCTGGCCCCTTTTACTTACTATACTCACTCTATTTTACAATACATTTTTTTTTGTGTTTGTATCTTGTTTTGTTCTTGATTGCATGAGTTTATAGGTTATAAATGCAATGCCTTCCCAGTTTTAGGGAATACTCCTTTGGTGCTAGTCGCCAGCACCTGGCCTATGGAAGGCGGGCTTGGGGTAGTCACGGCACGGGCCCTAGAGGACAGGTCGTGACAATATATTTGGATTCCAACTATGTGATGAAGTCCCATGTGAGAGGTTGTAGGCTTAGTATTTTCTCTACATCCTTATTTAATGTACTGAAAAATTTGGACTCCTTCTATACCCGAAAAAAATTAATTTTTTTTATTTTTTGAATGTTTCTAGGTAGGAAAATTAATCCCATTATGAAAATAATTTTTAAATCAATGTTTTAATAAATCCACCTTTTTTCATACCAATCTAATGAATTTAAGGAGTTGATGAAATTCTCTTGGGTAAAATTATAAACTACAATGAAAGTATTTGTAGCATATGTTTTGTGAATATTCTATAGAAATAAGTATAGATAATTATAAGCATGATGTTATATTAGGAATAAAAAATTTACAATCCTTACACCATAATATGATAAATTATAAATATGTGAAAACTATTATTTTATTATAAAAATTTGAAATCACTCTACCAACATTCATCTTAACTACATATTATAATACATAAATCTTAAATGATTTTTCCACCCAATAAACAATGCCATCAGATAATATGAAGGTATCGAGATGCACAATGGAAGCAGTTTGGGGAAGAGATTTAGATTTTTTTCACCATCGATCAATGTAACCATGTCACCTTAGGAAATTCACAACCCAATATTAATTCTATGGATAACATGTGAATGAATTAAGTATGAAAAATTAAATTGAAAAATTCCATATTAGATTTGAAGATGCATTCGACAAATACTAATCATTGACAACCGTTACTTGAAGGAACTGAATTTAGATCTATATAGATAATCCACACATATTTTAAAAGTCTATATGAGCATAAATCGAGGAAATATGAGTGACAGTGCAGAAAACCAATGATGTCTTTAATGTCCTTAAGATCACTACTAGGTAGATCTTCAATCCTTCAAGGAGAACATAAATTGTTCGATCGGATTGACAACTTCGCTCTATAGGAATCAAAAGAGAGGAGAGAGAGACTCTCAAATTAGATCAATGGAAATTATCAGGAATAATAGCATACTCCTCCTTATGTAGTGAAGTATATAATAACCTAAAATTTCTCTCCAACACTCAAATATATATTACTCACCAAATAAGGTAAAAATTACCTCTAATGAATAATTTAATAAGTCATAAAATCATATATATTTTGATCACATATATGTAATATAATAAATATATTACTTTATAAATGTGAGTTATTAACTTGAGTCATCATTCCTAGAAATATTAAATTAACCCTGAATATTAAAACAATATCCATTCATTAAATAATTTTCAATGGATTCACATAAATATGACTAAATACGTTAAATAAATAAATTCAACTCCAATTATTCTATACTCTAATAATAATTAATTAATTATTTGCTTTTTTATCATATATTCTTGGAAATCTCTCACTCCCCTAATGGTCGCCAGCATGTCCTATACTTCTATTCTTTAGAATAGGCTATACATTTGAATACTCTTAGTGTGTGACACTATATGCCCTTATCTTGATAGTTGTGAATACTATTCTCAGACCAGGAGTGGTTTCATGAATCTAATCAAGACACCTGTGGAGATAAAGAAAATTAATAGCAATTTCCATCATTACTATGAACACAAATAGTGTAATATTATGCCATTGTCCCATGATATCTCTTAAAATAGGACACACACTTCGTGTCATCTTACTATATTACATTATTATTTAATGACCTTACCTGATGGACTTACCTTCTTCTTCCATAACCATTGATTTAGAAAAGGTACTATCTTCCTGATCAACTAGATTAAAGATATATATTCTTATCATAAGAAAAAAATTATATCATTGATCACTCAATCAATGTCATAATATCAGTGACACACTAAATGCAAGATACCTTGCCTTGATTTTAATGTCATAGTTTTTTATTTTTCATCAAAGAATGTAATCAAATAGTATACACTGATAATGATCTCAAGTCATGGGACCATTACACATGTTCTTTGATTAGAACAAAAAATTACACCGAAAATATGTGGTGTTCATATTGGTGAGTTAGTCTTCATGATCCCATCTACTTTAGATCTCTATGTGAGAACATCATAATAAAAAGTCCCAATGATTATGATCCCCCTTCACATGATTGTTTCACATCATCCATGTCTTGTTATCATGATTTTTCTAGACCATAGGACATATGTTTAAGATTAATTTCATTATATATCAAGATTCTCATTATAGCCTGGGAACTATTATAACCTTTTAATATAATAAATAATCTATAGACATTACCATTTAAATAGTGGATGTAGAAATAACAACACTATTATGGTACATGTGCATTAGACGTAACTAACTATATAAATGATAAAGTAATTGAATATAACTATTAATGTTGGGTTTAGGTAAATCAATTTTACAACACTATCTCTTACACTAGTTCTAGGTTTATAATGATCATCATTAACAATAACATGATAATATCATGCTTCTGGTGAGTTATGACTCTAGTTATTGGCCCTTCCAATTCTCTACTGCATGGATACTTGACTATCTATGACTTCACTTACTTGTGTAAGACTCCTCAAGATATGACATCCCTGAGTATATTTTTTTACCCCATTCAATACTCAATATCTTGTCTATTACCAATAATCAGAGTATCATAATTTATACTATGTTAAAAATTAATTACTAGGTGATATTCAAAGAACTTGAATAAATCAGTACGTATTTCACATTGCTTCTATAGCTATATCAGATGCTATAATACACTCTACATTTATAGATATGAATACTAATATCATGAATGGGATTATCTTTCTCCTTAACTTAGATTGGCTATGTTATTAAATAATATTTATTTAATGTAATACTATTTTTTATCCCCTTAAAACTAGTGTCCCATCCTATACAAGTACACATAACATTTCCCTTATACTATCTCAAGTATAATTGGATAGTTTCTACTTGTTCCCATACAATACCATAAGATTATTTTGATATATTATTACTATAATGTATATCATTGAAATATATCATCTATTTCATTTCATGAAATATGTGATTGATCCATTGTATAAGTGTGTGAAATTAAAATCACCACATTAATCTCCCCTATGTCTCATACACATCTTCTTAGAGATATTCAGGTCATTTAGATATGGAAAAAATATCTCTTGATATGTTCTAACTTATATTAATCAATACGTTGTTAGTATATGTACTTTGACATGGTTTAAAAAACCTTTTATATCTACCTCAGTAGATCTGGTTACCCAGAACATAGTTTTCTAATTTAAGTCAATCTCTGGAGAGTTACATTGATTCTAGTCTTAACCAACTATAATACTAAAAAATGTTTTCTCTATCATATAAAAAAAAATTTCTTTGTAATACAGAAATTCACTCACAAACATCTTTTATAATCATGGGGATAATTAATTCTAATTTAATATTCTCAGATATTATTTCTTAAATCAATTTAAAAATGAATTTCAGTAACATTCACAACTTATTTTCATTCTATGGTGTCACCATCCCTTTATTGTTGCATCATATTAACACTTCCTAATAATGGTTCTATTGAAATCAAATGTCTAATATAATTATCCTAAAATGTATCAATTACATGAAAAATAATAATTTATTGAGATTTATAATTGGTTTAAGGTCTCTACCAAAGAACATGTCTCGATCCTTGTGTCTTTTGACTATTAATCATGGATTGTTGGTCTAAAATTGGCTATCCATGTATTTATTCTCAAAAATATCCACCATAATATCGAAATTTTAAACATTAAAAATACTAGGCACTTTCACTTCCATACAAGAAATCCATTGTTTAATTTTAATTGAGCCTGCTAATCTTATCATTTTGTCATTAATTTCATCATTTTTGGATTCATTATTTTCCCTGAATAGTGTATCACCATCCATGATGATGTGTAACCACAACTATGATTTCAATGTTCTAATAATTTATATCTTTATAAAACAATAATTTTCCACATTCTCTTTTGGAACTTATTACTATTCCAACTAGTTGTGAATCTTCAACCTTAACATAACTAAATTCAATCATTCTCCCTCTTTCTCAAATATAGATTTTCACCCTTTTATAAAAATGTAGTCTATCACTTGACAGTAACTTTTATATTATCAAGATTTATATATTATTCAATATGAACATTGGGATACTAAAATATATTAACATAGTGCTTCACTTGATGTATATTTATTATGTCCAAAATTAACTATTTGCATCTATTCACAAGTTAATTATGATATAATGGATCTGAATTATACTATAACTCATATGATGTCTATATTTCCATATAGTTTTCATTTTTAAGGTGATAACACATCTATTTTCAAATAATATCTTAAAAAATAATGGATGTAACTGCAATGCCTATAAATCATAACACTGATTCACATTTTACATACATCATGGCTCTGATGTGTATAAGGAAATGACGATTTAGAAATTATTCCATGTAATATTTTATTGGTCAATATTTTCATGAAGGACTCATCATTTATCCTCTTTACCAATATCATAACATTGATGAGTATAATGAAATTTTCATTTATGAAGGACTCCAAGTTACATTAAGATGATTGATGAATGCTTTGTTACAATATTCTACAATATATGGTCTTTCCAAAATTCATATCTATTTACCATGAACATTAAATAATTCACCTTTACATTCTCTAAAACACTTATTGGAGTCTTATGAAATATATAAGTTTATATTTAGCTTAACCGTGGGATAATTTACACTCTCTATTTGAACAAATTTCAAAATATTTGTGGCTTAACATTATTTAAGGATTCCATTTCCAATACTAAATAAGAAAATTTGATGATAATACCAATAGTATATAAATCAAAAGAGTATATAAATAATATTGGGTATATCATTTACAATTACTTAGTTTTACTATAGAAAAATTATCTATCCATAACTGTGTCTAACTGATTCCTACATTTTGGATTCATCAGTGATTACTAATGATTCAAGGGTTAATTTTCTATTATTTGAGTATTAGACACCATAGAAATAATTCAATCAACATGGAATAATGTCTTGTTGTGTACAATGGAAACATGAGATAATTTTTAGGTAATACATAACAAAAGTTCAACTATAACCATTAAACGTGGAACTTAGAAGTTGTGTACTTATCACCACCGACTAAGGAATCCCACTATCCCAACATTTTATAGAATTAACCTTACTTCTTATAAAAATTATATAATTACATTGTTATTGTATTATGATATAAATTTTGGAAAAACATTTATTATACAATACCCAATAAGTAAAATATTAAATATCACATACAATGATGAATATACACTAAGAGGAAGCATCTTCTTTCTTATAATTTAATTTATTCCATTAAATCTTTCTTAGACTTATCTCATGACATGTTGAGAAAATAAACTTCTTTATGATGATCTAACTCATTTCATTGAATAAATATGTTAAGGTTCCTTTTGTGTCACACTTACCATTGGAATTTTTCCCTTTTATTTCAACTTATTCATCATAAGAACTAATGATTAATATTTCGTTATGATCTTATTTTCTTGGTGAATCTTACCCAATAGGTAATGAAGTATTTTTCTCTATATTTTTCATCGTTTTAACTAAAATGAAATTGGATTAAATAAACGAAAATTAAATAAAGGATATATTAAAATATAATGATCCATCTTTCATTTTACAATTATTCAGTGTAAATAACACTCCACTCATATCTCGCTTCAATTTATCCTCACTGGATTCTCAAAGACAATACAACATCAGAAATCATCCATGTCCAGATTTTATTTCCACAAATCATTGGAAATTTATTGTAACATTATGATGAAAACATAAAATTAATCATACATGAGTCTCATGTAAGAATAATTTTCACTGTCGTCTGTCGAGGTAACTCAATAGGTATCGCAGAATCCATTACCAAGAATTTCCAATATTGTAGTGCTTTTCTCAAGAGCCAATACTACATTTGTAAATTATTATTGGCTTGGGCACGTTATTTTTCTATAACTAGTCATAATTAATTTTTTTTATTATTTTATATTTTATACAAAAATAAACATAGTAGTAAAAACTTTATTATGATTATAGATTAGACATTTCTGATTAATTAAATCAATAAATGTGTCCCACTATTTTATCAAACCATAGTATCCATCAATAATAGAATTTAAATACCTATTTTCTTGATTATTCTATTGGATAGGATCCTTAAAACATCTCCTCTCAGTCCAGGATATGATGATGACACAGCTTAGAGATTTTCAAGGTAGATATTTTACTGAAAAACCATATTAACTCATAGTTCCTTGAACCATTGAGGGATGTCTCAGAATCTACAAATCAAAACCTATATTTACAAAACTCATTGCCTTTAAAGTGGAAAACATTAATTATATGACTACTTAATTATTGTTATATTTAGCTAATTTTCCCCACTGCTTTCAAAAGAACTCCCCAGTAGTAGAGGAACACTCAACTAGGGTTGACAAGCACCCCATACACCAGATTTTGTTAAAATTCAAATGATGGAAGGTGTTACGAATAAATATTACGTTGCGGTTTTTATTATTTCTCAATGAACAGATTCTAATTTTATATAATATGCATGTATTATGATATCTCACTCAAAAATTGACTATAAATTAAATATAAAAAATCCATCACATCTAGTTTTGATTTAATAAATGAAAATTTTTTATTATTTTATGTGTTTGTGTTAAATTTCATAATCACGAAACATTAATAAACCATTCATAAATTAAACATAAAAAAGGATGATCATGAGTGTTTATTAATTGATGGTCCATCTAGCATAATTGGATTAACCTATACCTAAGGGATAAAATACCCGAGTCATGTCTGACTCATACAGCATCTTGTACCCCGCTAAATATATTTAAACCTTGTCAAGATTTTATTCTAGTCTTTTCAGGGTCGACATATTCATTTTTATTCCTCGTAAAACATAAATACTCTCACACTATGGAGGGGGTCTTTGGAATTAGTAATACATATGAAATTAATCTATTATGGACACACAAACCCATATACATATAATGAAGAAGAAAAATGATGAAAAAACAATCTAAGTAATTAATTAGTTACTAAAAATATCAACTACATGAAATATTTAATTAATTAATCTATTTTTAACATACATCAGCTAGTCCTCACTCATGATCAGTTGACACATAAGTTAAATGTGTAATAGAAATAAATTTGTTCATAAATATATGGAAAGATAAATTATAATGAATTGGAATAATTCAATATAATTATAATTTAAAATACAAGTGGATCAGTGAAAATTTATATTTGATTTTATTAATAAAATTTAACTTAATTTTTGAAAATTTTAAATCATTACCTGGGCCTTGGGTAGCCTAGAAATCCCCAAAAAGGAGTTTTACACATATTCTAGGCCCTAAATGGGTTGGGAGGGTCAGGAAGGGTCAATCCTAGCATGGAGACATGTAAACCACAAGGGGGAGCCACCACATTCCACATGTAGAGAGAGTGGGAGACAGATAGAGGGATTGGATTAGGGGTGGTAGAAGGATGGAAAGGGTGTTCGCACTACCACCCCATATAAAAGGTTTTTTTAATATTTATTTGTTTATTAGTTTGTCGCTATAGTACCCCTCTTATATATGTATTATATATTTCTTTTCTAATTTGTTAAGAATCACCAATCCCTTCACCTAATTATTGTTTTTTATTTAATCATTTTTATCTTTTTAAAAAAAATTCAAGCATATTGATAGGTTCTTGAAACTTTTTGAAATACATTGTTTTTGTGTGTAGAACCCTGGAAGAAAAAAACTATTCTAGCCACCAAAATTTTGGACGAAGTTGGGGGAATGCTAAATAATGCTTCATTAGAAACATTCAGATAAAATTGATATATATATATATATATATCCATTTTTTAAACCCTAATTCAAAATGATTTCAATACAATTTTTATCTTTTGATGATCGAAAATTGGATATCCAAGATTGGATCATTGCACGATTCGATATGATGATACTATTGGGATTAAATTTTCATAAATTTAATTTATAGTTAATTTTTAATTTTATAAAAATTTAATGTGATCACTCTGATACCAATTTTAAATACTATGGTATGAAACCTAAGCAGTTGGGTGTGGGATTTAAAAATTCTCATCATTGATTGATGTAACTATTTTAACTCTAGTGATTTTATGAATGAAAAAAATATGAGGATTTGATGTGAAGTAATGAAGCATGAAAATCAAATCTGAAAAATTCCTCATTTGATTTGAATATGTGTTCGACAACCGCTCTTCCCTAGAAACTGTTGATCGATGCAACTAAATCTGGATCCATTAAGATTTTCCACATGAATTTTGAAAGCCGGTGGGATAATTGATAATCATAGTATAGTTTCTAGCATATATATCCAATGATTCATTTGACATGCAGAAGATCACTAGAACGTCGATTCTTTGATCCATGAAGGAGAACTCATGTTTGTTGCTTAGATAAGAAACTTATCTCTCTAGGAAGTAGAAGACATGAGAAGAGGCTCTTAAAATCATGTAGTGAATTTTTCTATGAATGAGTGACTCCTCTTACTTATATAATGAGGTATGTAATAAAAAAAAATTAATCTCGTACACCCAAATATTTATTACCCACTAAATAAGATAAAAATGATTTCATATGACTGATTTACTAGGGTATAAATGTTATTTATTTTTATTTCACTTACATAAAATATAATAAATATATTACATCATAAAATAGAGCCATTAACTCTACTCGTTGTCCCTATAAATATTAAAAAAATCCTTGAATATTTGAATATTATTTGATTGTTAAATACTTATCCATGCATTCACTTATATATTTATAAATAAATTAAATAAATAAATTCAACTAAAATTATTCTACACTCAAATAATTATGAATTTATTTATTACTTGGTAATCATATATTATCAAACATCTCCCAGACCCAATGGTGGGTTCACCATGTCCTTTATTTCAATTCATTAGAATAGTCTAGAGATTTGAATACTCATAATGTATAATTGTCTTGGCCCTTATCTTCATATTATTGAATATTATTCACATACTAGGAGTAGAGTCTAGATACCCATAAAAACACATAAGTAGATAAGGAAAATTTATAATAATAAAACCATTCCAAGGAACACACACCATATAATATAATCTCTTGGTCTCATGATATCTCATAATTAAAACATACACATCATTAAATCTTCCTTTATTTATTATACATTAACCTTACCAGATAGAACTGTCTTCTTCTACCATGGACATGGATTCGGTGAATGTACTACCATCCCAATCTAATAATCCCCTGATATCTCTTCTTAACAGAAGGGAAAAAATTCTATCATTGATTATTCATTAATGTCATACCACCAATGACACACCTGACACACAATAACTCACTAAAACATTAATTTAATGGTTTTATAATTGCATCAATGAACATAATAAAATAGTATACATGTGATAACAATCTCAAGTCGACAGACCATTACACGTGTTCATAGATAGGAACTACTAATGACACCTGAAACATGTGATGTTCCGATTGAGAGATTAGTCCTCTTAATCTCATATACTTGAGATCACAAAGTGAAATATTCATTGGAATACATATTAATTCTTATGATCCTCCTGCACCTGATGGTCACACATCATCTGTATCATATTAGCATGATGTTTCTGGACCACATTACATATGTTTAAGATTGATTTCATAGTATCTATCGGTTCTCGTTATAGAATTATTACTGCTATATCATTTTGATATGATAAATAATTTATGGACATTACCATGAAAATTTAGTATATAGAAACATTAACACTATTATGGAAAGTTTACACCATACATAACCCACTATATTCATGATATAATATTAAAAAAGTACATTTCAAGTTATGTAGAAGGCAGATAATTTTGAAATAGAATAAACTTAATCTTTGTGGATAAAATCTGTTAATTCTTATAATAATTGAATCATGAAACCTTGATATTATAATTATTGATAATAAAAAACATGACAAATATTATTCGAGTATAATTTCACTTTCATTAAAAATAATTCTATGATAAAAAACACCGTTTTGTGACATGTAGTATGAGAGGATCCAATTTGTAATGATGAATAATTTTTTATGGAATAGAAAATAAATTTATAATAGAATGAAATAAATAATTTTATTCATGGAAGGAATAAATAAATAGTAATAAAAATATAGTATCTTAAAAAATAAGTTTTATTCTGAATAAATAAGAAGTCAATGAAAATACATAAATCAAAAGAAAAAATATTAGTTTAAATAAAATTTATAAATCAATAATTTGAACCAAAATTATTATTTATTTTTCGATTACATTTTGATCCATGAAAATTCCATTTTCTTCGAAGGGAATCTCTTTCCAAGTTTTTACTCCATCTCTGAAAGGAAAAATAGACCCATTCACACAAAAAACGAGAGAAATGGAAATTCAGTTATCATTTCTTTTCCATTGAACTATTTATATCATATAAAATGATTCCTTATCATATTAAGGAAGATAATAAAAGTTACACACCAGAGGAGCATAAAAATAACAAAACATACTGTAAGAAAATTGGGAACACTATCACATTTTTTTAATTAGTTTTTTAATGATGGATTTCAGTGAGCAAAGGTGAAAAATATTGATGACATGATCGAATAGAGGGTAAGATTAGTTACCATAATCATGGATGACAAAATAATAATTATTATTACTTCCAAGGATTGAGATTATTGATTTTAATTTTTTTTTGAAAACCTAGTTTAAATTCCCATGTTCCGTAAGGGAGGCTAGTTTTAAAGAAACGTTTTAATAATCATTTTCTCATTGGGAAATTTTTTTTTGGTGGTTTGGAATGGAATTTTAAGATATTTGGAAACTTAGTGTGATGTTTTTAGATGTTTTTTAAATACTCGGAAGGTGTTCATATTTCCTTGATAATCCTCGAGAGCTTCAAGCTTTAAAATATCAATTTTGGGATAAAATGATTAGTGTGCATGGTTAACACACATTTATTGCTAACTATTTACCCCAAACCATATGTTTTTTCAGTTATAGAACAATATTTTTTAATCCGTGTGATGGGTCTCATAAAACCATGTAATTTTATATTGTAGTGAATATGGATGCAAAAAGTTGGTACACAGTCTGTGAAATAGCGAACTAAAATAGTGGGATAGATGTGTGTTCAAATAGTGGGTCCACATGGTTAATGAAAGGTTTTCCCCACCATTCAACCAAACCATGTACCTCATTAAAAGAGGATAAAATGATAACCCCTGGCAATTTTATGATTATTACCAATTTTTCTTTACTCATTTTCCTAATAAATTCTCCCACATGCGCCTCTCCCTTTTCCCTTCATCCAAGAGAGATCTTCTCTATTTCTTGAATGAATAGAGAACCATCTATTGAGGCAAGGAGACCTTGGTATGTCTATCCCACATCAATATTTACTTCTCAGTTTCGTTTCCCTTCATATTTCTTCACCCCATTTAAGTGGGTTATACCATATTTTGAAGGTTTTTGTATTTTATCTCATTTCAACTCGTTTTGAATCGAAATGACATCCAATACCCAACGAGAGAACCTCCTAGGTTTAATATTTGTATCCTCTATGTTTTTTCATAAATTTTTTACCATTTATAAAATTTTTCATCATTCTACACACCAATAATTTGTAGATTTTCCACTAATATTCATAATTATATTAATATATTTCTTAAAACACGACCAAGATGTAGTATAATCCTCTCTTTCATCATTGGAAGTTGAAAAAACACAACTCGTACTACCCATTAGGGTGAAAATATATTTTCCCCAATTACAACCTTAATTTTAAGGTGAGTGTGGCTTGAGAATTAGTAAATCCAAAATTTATTTTTCCCTTGAGTAATGAAACCACCCCTTTGGGTGTGTTTGGATTTTACTTACTAAAATATCATAACAAATTTGTAACCAAAAGAACCCATTAGGTTTTTTTGGATTAAAAATTAATAAAATCCGTAAATTCTATTTGTAACCAACCACCACTTAGAGTGTGATTGACATGTCACTTAAATAATGTAATTATTTAATGGATCATGGGAATATATTGGGATACTTACTCATTTTAAAGCACTTAGGGTTCCATGAATAAATGATATATCCTAAGTTAAATTATTTTTATATACTAATTAAAAAATGCAAATTTAATTATCAAATGATATAGTACCATATGGTAAGTTCTGGGAAACAAATCCAAGGTTTCAGTTTATTTTTAATAAAATACTTCATAATATTACATTACATGAACATATTAATTGTACCATGAATGTCTTGGATTCCCCCTATATAATTCCTTGGCACTTATGATTTATTATAATGGTCTACTTTAGGTATATAAAATAAAGAAATGGTGTTTTCATGTTGTGATAACCATAATGAAATATGATAACTTGAGAATGGGATTATGTAATCAAATTGTTTTATAATTAATGAAGGTATTTGGGTATGTTATAACTAAATGGACTTGATTCATAATGTTTTATTGACTTGGTTATTTATCCTTTATTTCCAAATGAACATATAGTTCTGATCCCCATCATTAAGTGAGACATGACATGGGAATGTCATGGATTCATGTTTTGAAAGAAAAAACCCAAATGGATGTCACATGATTCATTGATATGAATTATAAAGGGAAGTATGACCATGGATCTATTCAATTTTATATTCTCATGAATTATAAAGCATAGTTCTGAAGATTTAACTAGGAACTCAAAAAACACTATAATACATGGCATTAACAACTTGATTCATATTGATGTCCTCAGAAAAATAATTCCTTGAATTATCTACATAGATCCCAATACAAAATCTCCTAAGATTCTCTTTGAAATTCTGCTCAGGCACGGTTAGATCCCTTATATATGAATTTGAATGACGAGGCTTTAACCCTCATATTCTAACCAAGATTTAAACACCATTGAATGATCACAATAATTTGGCTTACTAGTTCCATGCATAGAATTACATAGAGTATCCATTGGATTCTACTGGTTCACATATATGGGTATACCCAGTCCCATTCTATGGATTCACTTTTGAGGAATGTTTTCAGATTCCTAGGATTATATACATGGTTCTTATTTTTACTCTATTATTCAAATGTTTATATAAAATTTTTCTAGGATGACACAGGGGGTATTCCTGGTTTCACCTCCACTTCACTGCTTTTTTATTTATATAATACACTATTATGTTTTATATTCACATGATATAAATAGATTAGATAGAATTTGTGGTAGACTATTGAGTTTTACTCACAACTTATTTGAGCCATCAATTGGTACCTGAGAAGATCTAATAACTGCAGGATATGAGTTGCGTGGTTCTTTTTACTATTGTTTATCCAGGGCAAGGACATGGTATGAGAGTTATGGACCGAGAATTTAGTCATACATTATAATTTAGTTTGGTATTTATATTTATTTATTTATTTTCATCTATCATTGTAGTTGTGTTGTAATATATATATATATATATATATTATATTTATCCATTATTACAGGTTATATATATAATTATTATTTAGTTTTCTTGATTATAAGTTGATTATTTTCTTTCTACAGTTTATTAATATTATTTATTTCTCAATTATATTTAGTACTTATCTTGAATATATTGGGTCACAATCCTAATATAATTATAATCATGCTACTACTCTACAACCATTGGAATACAGAGAGACATTCTTGAGTCTATGTGGACCTTCGGCTTGGATACATATGAGTAAACTAGGTCAGGGATGTCACACTAGGACACCTATATCAATGAGAATCACTGAAAATATAGTTATATGAATAACCTAAAAAATATTATGTAAGGTCAATTACATCAACGAAATACGTATAAATAGACCAAAATACCCACATCCTCTTAAATCCTAAGGATGAAAACCCCACCTACTATCACCCCCTTGCACAAGGTGATGTTTTCGTCCCACCTTCCCCTCTCTTACCATTAATAATGACTCAATTCACCACCTTTAAAATCAAATGAATATATAACCCTCCATTATTAGGACAATTCTGGCCATAACAATCCCAACTGAATGAATCAGAATTATGATCTGGTTCCTTGATTTAGGCATAAAAGTTTTGAAAAAAAATGTTGAAAACTACATGATTGTGGAATTAAGTGTGGCTGAAAAACTAGTAATTGGGAAAACCGTAAAATATAATGTTCACCCAATCCATAAAATTCATCCATATATACAAAAATAACCCCTCTTATCCCGATTACCCTGGCCAGCAGTCCAACCCCTCTCCCCCCACCAACCACTATAGACCGCCCTACCCCCTTCAACTAGTGATGTTTCTACCCGTCCCTACAACCTCATCAATATTCGACCAACCCTCCCCTACATCATAGAAACACACCCTACATTTCCCCTACCACCTAAGGGTTTTTTGGTTTTGAAATAATGAATAAATGAATTAGAATGACAGTTAACACCCCAAATTAATCCATTTTATTTAAAAAATATTCTAAAAACAGGATTCCCATGGAAAACAGAATGACTGAAAATATAATAGTAAAAGTGATTACCTTAAAAATATTAGTGACATCCAAAATCATTGACAAAAACTTTTAGAATATTTTTTTAAAATTTATGGTAAGATTAGTTAGTCAGATAATGAATGTTCAATTGGGTTGAATTGTATATATGATGTAACATTAAATTTATATATAAATAAATAACCCTACCACCTTATGAGTTATGGGATTTTACCATAACATATTATAAATGGAGTATATAAAACCTTTTGTGTTTTAATCCCTGATGTTTTACCCCATCATTCTACCACGATGCGCTTGAATCTAGTAGTTTCAATTCCCCGCCACCCCCATACATGATAGTTCCCTTTTTTTGAAGAAGATTTGGTGACACACCAATTGAGGAAATTCCATGAGTGAATAGAGAAAAATGATTCAAAAAATAAGATTAAAATGGGAAAAAAATAAAACAATCAACAAGAAGATCACATGACCTGAAGATTTATGTTATCCAAGAATAATCGCATCATCCTCGAAGAGGAAGAATAATTTCACTAATTTGGGATCTGAATAAAAAGTTGGTTTCTGAGCATTACACACACACAAACTAAAGATTGAATGATCTCATAAAGAATATGACGAAGCTATGGAACCGACTATATAGTATGTCCAGCGTGTTATATTAACTAGTGGTAGGATGTATTTGGAGCTACGATACTGCTGTCACCAAAGCCCATACTTCTACAATTCTTTTTACTGTGATAGTGACCTATTGGTGTCACTAGTCATCTCTGATATCGTGTGTCAGTATTTTTATAGTACCCAAAAAAATTGGGCAGTGGACCTTTGACCATTAGACCCCATAGAATGAGTGTGATACACCCTAAATCCCCCAAAAACCTCACCATGAAGGTTAAATCATGAGAGTTGCTGCTTGATATATAGTTTGGGCCACCAACATTTTTTCCAACATCAACCATGGATTGAGCTACAACTGACAAAAAAACACGCCCCACACTGAGATTCCCCTGACATCTATTTGCAGTCATCTTCACAATGAGATTCTAACATAGCACTCATCCCAAATACACCCCTCTTGTATGTTATCCCCATGTAAAATCAAACCATAATAATGCTTTATCTTTACATCTATGGTTGATCATAATAAGTTAAATTTGTACAATTTCATCAACTGGTGTCGACCAATGGTGCACCTTCTGCACCTTCTCAATGTTCATATTAAGCACTCAACCAAACTAATATGAATTTTATCTTCTATAAAACTATATAATCCCTATCTCCCTTGATGAATAATATTACCAAATAAAAAAATATTTTAGATGAATGCCTCAATTCCAACAATTTTATCACATAGAAGAAAACTATTATTTTTTCTTCTTACATCCCCTTTTGATCCCAGAGTCATCTCATTTAGAAAATTGGAACAACAGAACACAAATATCTCCTCCCTACTACATAACTCGATGGATTTATCAATTAAGGATATTATAAAGAATGATAATACATTCAAGGAAATATGAGAATCATTATTTCATATGTTCTCTGAAATAAAAAATTATTTACACATATTTAATCATGTTTTGCATGTATTTTCCCATTAATAGAGAAGTTGGATGGTTCAAACATATTAAAATGAGAGGAAGTCTATTATTGAGGAGATTAATGGAATGTGGCCAATTCCAAAAACTCCAAACAATTCTTGCACTCAATGGGAACACTTATTATTGTTCTCCCTGCCACATGGTCTATATGGGAGTTCTATACTACTATTATAAAAATGTTGGTCGGCTACACAACATTGAATCTATCACTGGTTTATAATCACCTTCTGACTGCTTTTATTTCTCCACCAACACTGATAACTCAACACTAGGATCATGATTTTATGCTCTTTATAATTCCCAACAATGTTAGAGACCATTTAAGATGTCATGGTTGACCCAATTTTTTGAAACATTGCACACATTGTGGAAAAGTTCATCACATGATTGAAACCTATTGAAATAATCATTGTTGCCAAAATGGTTCTCCTATTCCAGGAAATTATTGTTCCACATAGGATGAATTAAATGCCTCCAGGACTCCATACAACCTTCACCATAATGTTACACCCTCTAATGATAAGTATTATACTCTCAAGCCTAAATGTTATTTTATATCATCAAACACCATTGTAGATCATGACAGTGTTCTTTTGTCTTGTCTATGCCAATGATCTAACTCATGGGTTCATGACTCAGGTTCCTCAGAGAGAATCACGATGAATTCATATACTATCCAATACAATTACTCCATTTTGAATAGAGGTAATTATACTATGGTTGATGGTAAGAATGTTCACATTGATGGTTATGGGAGTTTCCTGATTACATCTGACGTGATGACATATGTTATTTATTTAGTTCCATAATTTCCCTTTAAATTAATATATATGGTTAAAAAAACAACTTATTTACATTACCAAGTCATTTTTCCTTAATTTGGTTATCTTTTAGGGGAATTTTAAATCTCCGGTTCTTGGTAGTGGAAGCCTTTAGGGCATTATGTTTGTGTTTGACTTGGCTCTAGTTCTCACATGTTTTACCACTTCCAATCACTCCCTCATCTAACATCACTATCACCTTGGTCGTCCATCTACAACCACTATTTAGAATCATTATCAAGATTTGGTTCTTCTTCCTCAATTTTATTACGATTCCTATAATTTCACAAAGAATCTTTGGGTCACCTATGTTCACAAGGAAATCCCCTATACATCCACTCCATATCATTTGGTTTATTGTGATGTATTGATACCCAGTACTAGTCCATGTAAACTGGTTTATTGATATTTTGTTACTTTAATCGATGATTTTTCATATATGAATTTGGATTATTTGTTGAAATATCACTCTGAAATTTTTATCCTATTTCAATATTATCATTACAAAATACATATCTGATTTCTATTAAACATCATTGATTGAATTTTGAAAATGATCAAGAATATTTATCTAGACCATTCCCAAAAAAAAAAATCATGAGCATGGAATTATAAATAAATATTTATATCTTGATACACCTCAATAAAACAGTGTTCTGATCCAAAAGAACCACCATTTGTTGGAATTTAATAATGCAATTTTATCTCAGAAAAAAGTTCTGAATATTTTTCAGGATATGTCATTCTCAAAAAAAAAATCTTATAAATATATTTTCGTCACCTATTATTCATGGGGATAAAAAATTCCATCCTTTTTTCCAAAAAAGTCACTTCATTCCAAGCCCCTATATATTTTTGACTACATGTTTTATGTTTTTCACATTCACCCCTCGATTACCAAGTTTGATGCTCACTCTCTCAAATTCATCTTTCTTGGTTATTCCCAAACTCATCATGGATATCACTATGTGTATCCATAATTTAATCATTATATTGTCTCGAATGATGGTTTCTTTTTTTAATCCTCTAATTTTCATATTCCCAATTTACCACCGTCATCTTTTGTTCCTAATTATAATTTTATTTTACCGTATTCAATCAATACACCATCAACACCATCTGTTCAAAATGATGTTGTTGGATCAGGATTTAATAAGGTTTTTCACCTATCACACCTAACACCTCAATACTTGATGTTGTTACCACACCTGAAAACACACATTCTCATTATACTACATCCCTAGAGTTTTTTATTTTCCATAATGAATGTTTACACTCATTTTAGTCTTATGAGGGACTATCTACAGCTAACTCTTGATTTATTGAGATGTTATTTTCTCGCTCAGCAGAAAAAACTATTTTAAATTCCAAATATCTTCATAACTGGTTATAGTCATTGTAATAATAAAATTTATATGGTATGAATTCCCCATTGGTTAATGGCTATATATTCTTTTTTCAATTATACTTCTTTTCATAGTTAATTCCATTATGAAAAGGTGATTATATAGGTGATAGAATATCTAAACACCATTTACTTGAAGCTTGAATGTTCTACACAAATACGGGGAAAGAAAATTTTTGAGATATCATCCCTTGAATTTATAAATTCCCCTTGAAGACTGCTAAAGGTCTAAAAATGCTTGAATGTATGATTTTAACTAGCACATAAGTCCTGATCTTAATATTTCACTGCAAGTCTCTGATCCCATTTTATGAATTTTCTAAAATATAATACTTTAAGATAATATATATCCAGTCTTAAAAATACTAAGTTTGAGTGTCCATCATATGACATAAAGAGCATAAAATATTGATGTACCCAAAAAATATATTTGGTTATTCAAAATTTTAAAACCATTTTTGAGATTGGCAAAAATCTACTGGATAAAAATGATGTATCTATAGAAAAATGTTAATCCTCATCATAATGTTGTGGAATCATAATCCTTTAAATACACCCAAGGCATAAATTCAACACTTAGTAAAATTTGATGTTTTTATAGATGAAAAAAGACTTTCCATATTTTGAGTTTCATAAAAATGAAATTAATTGTGATTTTGCAGGTACTATTCAATCATGTAATAAAAATAAAAACCCCTAATAAGATTTGTGATTCACATATTTTTTTTTGAGAATCTAATGCACAACCATGAAACGGGAATATCAAAGTTAGGATAAATAGTGTTTCCATAATTTTTAAATTACATGGAAATAAAATATAATGATGTTGAATATGTGGTTTTATGTTTAGAATATCTGGAAGTTTACTTAATCCATTATCTAAAAATGTCATGAGTAAGATAAAATGAAAAGATCCACCACATGGATTCTTTTATGAAGAAAATGAAATCATCATATTTTTATGAATAATGTAGATGATGAACCGTTGAACCTTAAGCTATTTTTTATGATATCCTACATTATATTGATCTATGTATATTTGATTATTAATGAGTGATTGATATGAGATTTTAGGAATTTTCTCATGTACTGAGAAATGGGAAGAACTGTTGTGTGTTTCCACCAGGGCAGATGAGTTACACATCAATGATATGATTTGTTGTAGATCATTGTACAACTTTCAAGATTTAAAAGAATTTTTTTAAATATTTTGAGAAGATAAATACATTCCTAGAGAAGAATAATATGATATTTTTTTAGTTATGTTTAAAAATGGATAATAATTTAATGAGGGGACATTATGGAATTCTCTTTGAGTTGAAAACTAAACTTCCTGAAAATCATGAGAACATAAGTTGTTATTTTTTAATTCCACTTTTTAGATGTAATTAAAAATGTTTCAAGTTATTTCATTTATCGATATTAAAAATTAAAGAATACAATTAATGAAGCCCTCATGCATCTTAGAAACTAAGGAGATCAGAGAGTAATAATGAAAAAAAATGTAGTCATTGCTTTTTATGTGTTTGAAGAGTAACCATTCAAGGGTGTGAATCTTTCCCTCTTGAAAAATAGATGAATCTGTTTCATATTTAAATGTAGGAAAAGAAGAGGAATTCAATACTATTTTGAAGGTACATATAATTTTGATATTAAATCTGATTTTGATAGAAAAAAGTGTGAGAATCTATCAAGAATATTTTCTAGAAGAACTGTTAAACAAATTTGATTGGAGTCAAAGATGCATATAATCTGTCTTAATGATCTAGAGGCATTTGAATACTCTACAATGAGTTTAAGGAAATAAATCATGTTAATGTAGAAGCATCCTATAAAGAGACTATGATCTACTTCCCAAGAATAATTATAATGGAACACTTTCATATATATGGTGAGGACCTATAGAACCCATGTGACTCGTGGTATATAGGGATATCATCAATCTACATGGTGGAAACATTGTGAAGTTGTAGAGATAAGTTGAATGTTATTCTATTAAAAGAAATCATATGAGACAAATGTAGTTGTAGGTGTGAGAAGAACCAAATAAATGTAATCTATAACTGATTATAGTGGAGAATTTTTTATTTAGGAGATTAAACAATAATTGAAAGGAGTAGGGCTTTGTAAAAACCTTGTAGAAATATTATATACCTTTTATCTACATTAATTTCACACAAATTTTTTATGGTTGATTATTTTTACTAAAATAGATTCATATTAAATAACCAACATCATGGGTTTAATTCCAAAGGGGATAATAGAATCAAAGAAGAATTTAGAATTAATAAAAAGAGCAGTCAACTACTAATTTGACCCCCCAGGTGTCTGCACCAGTATACTATTCACAACAATACAGTTTCTAACTATACTTGGAATATTTTAACTCTCCCTTCAGTAAAGTAGGTGGTTAGTTAAAAATGGACCTATATAATTCATTTAAACACCAATGTATCTCTTAATATTCTCAAGCATCACCTTATTTCCAAATATTTTGTGCGGACATATAGATTTGATTACGTTACAACATTTTCTCCAATGGAAAAGATGAAAATGGTTCAATTATTTCTATTTCTACACCATATCATTCACTTATCCATAAATTGGATATTAATTTTTTTCTTCATGGGTTTCTAGATGAAGATCTTTTTATAGATAACCCACCCAGGTTTTTTTCAATAGTGGTGTGGGGGGGGGGTCCTCCATGTCTTTTCATCTTCATCAATCATTGTATGGACTCAAGTAGTTTCGTCTTTCTGGGTTCAATTATTTTTTCACCATTATTCTTAGTTTTGGAATGTCTCAAATCATAAATGATTCATATGTTTTCTATCATGAATATGCATTAGGAATAATTATTTTAGTGGAATAAGTGGATGAAATTATTTTTACTAGTAGTGCTGGTGTTTTCATCGGTTGACTCAAGTATTTATTTTTTGAAATTTTCACACAAAGGATTTAGATCCACTATTATATTTATTGTGGATTGGGGTATCTATTTGCAATAATGTAATTTTTATATCTTAGAAAAAGTATGTTATTGATATATTTCAAGGGATTGGCATGACTCAAGATGACTCGGTTGACTATCCTTCAGAACCTGGAGGGAAGTCACTTCACATTGATATTGAAGTATTCCATTAACCTAAAAGATTTTAACGAATTGTTGTGAATCTCAACTAATTGATCATTATTCAACCTGAAATTTATTGTGTGGTTAGGAGGGTGACCTGATTAATGGAATCCCCAACAAAAATGTAGTGGGTGGTATTTCTTCACATTTTTATATTTGTGTAAAAGGAACACGATTTAGGTATTTTATATTTTGATCATGAAAATACATAAATTGAATCCCATTGTGACCCAAATTATACAGTATTATTTTCTTCTTGGTGTTCTACTTATAAAATCAAAGTACACATTGAAGGTAATTTAATCTCATGGTGATGTAATAAGTTTGAAATCCTATTCTGATCAACTTCCAAGTTAAAATATCATGCTATTGCATATGTTTCCATGAATATTATTTTAAAAAACTTATACTATAGGTGATTACGTATACTATGAAAAAATAACATTTTTTGTATGAAAACCAAGATGCAACTGATATTTTCACTAATATGTTCTTCCCTTATAAAATAAATAATATTAAATTTTGTTGTCACTTTATTCAAGATAATTATGAGAAGAGGTTCACCTTCAACCACATTTATTCCTTTCATATACTTGATGAAATTTCTCTCAAAAGAGGTTACTAACATGCATGTTTAATTTTTGTATAATAAGTTGGGTATGATAAATATATAAGTCCCAACTTTCAGGGGAGTGTTAGAAAATTTAGACATTTAGAGAAATAGTCATTATCAATGATTGAATGTTTAAATAGGTTGACTTGCATTTTTATTCCCAATTTTATTTCATTTATAAATAAAGATCCCTACCTTCATATGAGGTGAGGGATTTTATATAAATAATGATCCAAATTTACGAAAAATACCCCCATTATAAAACCTTTATTGATTGTCCTTCTCATAAATACAATTTTTTCATTTCATTTTATTTTACTAACTTCATTTTTTTAGTCTTTTTTTATCATGATCCAATTGTGTATATATTAATTGTTTTTAGTGTCTTAATAGAGTTTGTTGTATTATAGATGAATTTTTAGTGATTACTAATTATTTTATTAAATTAATTTAAATTTTGGTTTATTGGATTTTTTATTTGGAATAATGGTGGATGAAAATGTTGAAAGTAAAAAAAGTTCTTATGAACATGGTGAATTTGAAGAATTATATTGTTTCTCTAGAAAATAATGTGAATTGATATGATTTTAAAATTTCTATGATAATTAAAACATAAAAAATATTAATAATATGTTTTTTATTATGATGTTTGTAGTAGGATTTTATCTTTATCCCAATACCATTCGAACAAAATGTTGTCCTATTGTTTTTATGCTTTTTATTTGAATATTTAATGATCATTAGTATTGGAAAAAACTTGATAAACAAGAGGATATATCTTCAAGATATCAAAAAAATATATTATATAAATAAAGGTGTAAACCTAGTACCTAGTATACATTTTTTTACAAGAAACAACCATTTCTTCAATTGGTAGAGCAAGTTTGATATAGATCTACCATGAAGAAGAAAAATTCTTCCTTCCTCCGAGGGAGTACACTGGATGAAGGTTCCTTGGCCTTATCGAGATGATGCCTAAACTCAAGAAGGGTTAAAAGAACCTTCTTGGTGATATAAAAAAGGGTTTGGAGTAATAGAGTTTTCTATAGGAAACTAATCCCACAATTGATGATCGTACCACTATCTGAACACAATCAGCACACCAACCTCAATAATAGAGATTGTAATTTTTGTATTAATAAAGACATAAGTTTCTATCATTGTAATTAATCATATATGTTATATCCTATTGAGAAAAATTTATTTAAATCATTTCAATGAATAAAATAAATGCTTTTAAAAACTAACATTTGGTTTCAATTTGATGAAAACCATTTCGGAGAGAGAGTCAGTTGTTTCATCATAGGAAACCTACTATACATGCATATCATGAATATATGATAACATATATATAAAAATTTCTTAAATGTTGAGGTTGATACCCCTTTTATTATAAAAAATAAAATTCACCTTAAAATAGGGTTGATAGGCAACCCTTCTAGAGGCCTAGTGGCCCAATGACTCGATGAAACATGGCCTGAAGTCCCAACGCCACATAAGAAAAAATATAGCCCTAAGTCCCATTGTGAGAATCCCTAAAAAAGCCATAGAATTAGAAAATATACACACTTTAACCTACCTATATTCATGGAAACTTGATTATAGTATGAAAAATTAATTTCCTCCGGCTATAAAACAATCCATAATATTGGAATAATGCAGTGTGGCAGAGAACCCCTCCATCCATTATGTGGGTGAAGGACTGACTACTGGATTTTAGTAAACTAATATCTCTTTCATTCCACCCACTAGGTGGTTCTTATGTTATCCCTCACTTTCTTCATCTACATATTTCACTAAATCTTCAAACCAAATCCAAGAGCTAGAGACACATAGTTGGACACCCTTAAATCCTTCGATGAGGACAAAAGGTAGGATGATGACCTTCAACACACCCATATTTAAAATTGAGGCTTCCGACATGATAGTTTAGCTACAATTTCGAACTAATGTGCTGAATCATAAGTCTTATTACAATCATTAAGACTTCTACCCACATGTGATGACCAGATGGTTTTATTATTTGAAGCCCCAAAATAATACCTCAATGTCCAAAATAAAAAGTTGAAAGGGAAACCTATGAAGAACACCACCACCTAATACCAGGCTATCATGAAGCCCTGATTATACCACCCATCATTATTTTATCTACACTAACATCATTCACTACTATAAAAAAAACTTCCATCATGGGTCATATCCCAAAGCTTGTTCAATGAAAATGCATGTTTACAATTCCCACAAAAGTCTCCCTTATCAGTCAACATATCTCTAACAGAATGAGATATTCTTACTGCAAGATGCCCCATATGATATAAAATATCTATAACACCACCCTGATGCTAAGGCCAATTACTCACCAAAATTATATGCATAGAAATATACATTCACAATATTCATGTATAAAATTTATTCTATATATATTATTATATTCTATATATGTACTTCATGCATCATATGCATTGGAACATGAACCTTATCTTGGTATGTTCTAGTACACATCCATAAATCTCCCACATGAACTAAACTCCCATAAGGACTTAATGTTAAACTAAAAAATATGTGTGAATTCATCCAAACTCTTTTGCATATGGTTTCATCAATATCTATTCATTTTTAAGAAACACATTTTCTAAAATTTTATTCTTATCTAAGGTCCTAACCATGTATCCCTATGGGACATAGTAGAATTAAATACAAATATAAAATACCTATTTAATATATGTAATAAAAAAATCTCCCTCTTGAAATTAATTATTGGTAATCATGCTACTAAGGGGTTTGGGGTGATCTCCATCAAATAGAATTGTATCTCTATACTATATGTTACGGGCATAGTGAAATTATGCAATGGGTCCTACGTAGCTTCGTTTTTTTTCATGATCAATGATCAATCTAAGATTTATTAAATGATAAATTTCATGATCTACATAATTGAATCAATGAATATAGATAAGGGATAGAACATCGTAACCAAAGGGAGGATCATCAGATATTATTTATAGTCAATTTACTTAATTAAATAATAACCTTTTTGGAATTATTTCTTTTTTGATGGATTTTAAAATAGATATGAAATTTATATTCACTGTGTTGTAGGAATTAAGAACATATTCCCTCAGCGGTGATACACACATGTTTTACACATCTTCAAACATCGACGTATGAATCACCAGGTTCTATCTCCGTATATTCTAATGCTGGTGTTGTCCACCTTTTATCACCATGAGAATCACTTCCAATACATTCTTGTTGATCTCTCTTGAATTAAGAGTGGGTGGTGGAGGAAGATCGCTCTCTATTCTTTCCATCGTTCTTAGAGAAGGGAGCTCTCAAGGGCTTGATTAGATTCTCCAAATTCATTGTGCACAACCAAATAAATTAATTTTCTTCCTAATAAAATAAAATAATTGGGTTTATATATCACTAGGGTTCAAATAAAATAATTTCACAAGTTCTATTTATTATATATTTAATCCCCACAGAACCCCATTTCAAAAAATATTATTATTATTATTATTTCTCAACCAGTGCTTAACTTGTGAATTAAGTTAAATATTATTCAACAAACTAATATTAAATATTTATTATTTCTCACCAGACTAATAAACATGGTACGTCGTTACACCACAATATTTTTCATAACTTGAATTATGAATATACATTTATTAAATAGATATCACTACATTATTATCCAATAAATAAATAAATATTGTATTCACTAAAGAGAAAATAAATATTTAATAAATCTTCCACTCACATTACACTCTCTCTAATACATGGTGATGTTATATATATGATAGAGTAAACATGAATTATTATTAAACCTTGTTTGGGAATAATATTTATTCAAATAGTTAAATAATAAATAATAATATATTATTTAACTGAGATTATGCACTTAGTGTTTGACTCTCTAGGACTCTTTCTCAGTTACATTATGAAAAGTATCCTAAAGTTCAGGGTTAACATCTATAAACACACCAAAAAACCCATAGAGAATGAATTTAATTCAATAATGAAATAATCCCTCATATTAATGCTTATTGTGTAATATAATCCCTTTATCATGATATCTCAAATCAAGAAGGTTGAATACTGGTTCCGTCAACCTATGTGATCAATGTAACTTTATTTGACATCAAAAAAACTAAACATGCCTATTGAAAACCATGTCCTTGGATTTATTTATTTTATATCATTTATATAAAAGGGCCTACGATATAATATTATAGAAAATAATAATAGTGAAAAATCTGTTCTCTCAATATTCATTAATGCAATATTACTTGGGACACACCCAATGTATCCTTCCTCACAAAGAACATATGTAGTCATGGTTTGCATCAATTAATAAAATTATGTGGCTCATAATACTAATTAATATTAATATTAATGGACAACAATAAATACAAACATCCTTATATAGGATCATCAAATGAAACATATAAATGTGGATTTCTTATTGGTTGGTCTTGTTCTCATAATACCCTACATTGGATATTACAAGGGGAGTACACCGTGAGAAGATTCCTAAAAGTCCTATGAGTCTCAAACCATGATAGCCTATATAATTTTCCCCATAAAATGATTTAATCTAGTTATCAAAAATATATTTATGAATAGTGTCGTAGCACTTCTAGTTTCTCATCATAGGAGGGAACTTATATGATCTTTTAGTGCGATTGCTATTCTTAAGACATCATCACATAATATGATACATAGACAAACAATAATGACGTGATAATTAGTTTATTAATATTCAAAAGCTATGAATATTGGTTATCATAAAGTAAATAGAATTTGGTTCTAGGGAACCAACTCCAACAGAATCCCAATTTCACTAGAGCTAACTGCTAACAACCTTCATTCTACTAGCCCTCATATGATACTCATTCTTTTGCTGAGATATGTCCTTATTCATGGGGTCCACCATATTCTATTTCGTGGGTACTCTAATTACTATAAATTCACCACTATAATATAAATCCCTCAATAGGAGATACTTCTATAGTTTATTCACTGTCCATTGGTGCGGCCTTTACTCTTTTTCAAGAGCAACCACAAAATTATTATCATAATACAATATGATAGGTTCATTACTACTAGGTAGGAAATCAAGATCATAGAAAACGTTTAATATAAAAATGGATTCATTAGCATAATCAAAATCCGTTATATACTTATAATCCACTATTGAATCAATTAAAAATACCTTCTTTCAACTTTTCCATCTCAAAACTCTTTTTTTGAGATAGAAAATGTTACGCCCGACCCCTCTAGAACGGAGAAGGTGCATTAGTTGTGATATTTTAATGGTTAGAAGGAATAAAAATCCTAAAGGAAATATTAGTTTAGTAATATTTAAGAATCTAGATACATAGATGTAACGAAAATTACATTGGAAAAGGTTACAAAATACAACAAATAACAAAAACCAAAAACTACAACCACAAGAACTCAATAAACAATCACCTCTTCATCCCCTGTTGATGGAAAACAATGAAAGGGGTGAGCTCAAACACTCAGTAAGGGTTAAAAATAGTAGAATAATGAATACAATAATAAGTTAATAATAATCAATTTGATATAATCAATATGTCAATATGAATAAATGAAAAACTCACGCCATTAATTAACTAATAATGAAACCGCATCCATAGATTTTATCATAGTGAAAAACTCAAGGATGGTAAAAAAGGATAATGAATTAAAAAAATGATTATTATTTGGACATAATTTATCTGTCAGAATAAACCATAATACCGTAAAAAAGATTTAGTTCTATGGGTAGAAACCCGTCTGATTTTTGGAAACAAACTCGAAGGGTTTGTCACCAACTGATTTGTCTCAAGAGACCTACTGATGCATCGAGGGGATATAGTAGGCCCCACCCACCACTTCATTACCAAATCATTATTTATAAATTTATTCTATAAAATATCAATATGCTTTCTTAATATACGTATAGAGTAGAGTATATAGATTCATCAATATTTTTATAATTAACATAACTTTCCAAATAAACACCCTATATAAAATGGTATATGGTTTAGACAAAAAACATATCCATGATATGAGATTATGGATATTTAATGTAAATATAATTTCAAAATTAAAATTGATCTCAAATGGGCAGTAGGTACACCACATAAGGATTATTAGGTGCACAATACAAAGTTAGTCACAACCGAATAGTAGTTGAGACAAAGTCTCTTACCACAATGTAATCGGTCGAATCATATGACCATAACATAATAACCCTCAAATTAATCATTGAATAAAATAAATATAAATATAACCATGTTATTATATATCAAATGGTAGTACACATATACCGCATACAATAAATAAGTGGAAAACAATGAAAATCTCACAGAAATGAAAGTGAGATGAGAAACCCCTTACAAACATTTCGTCAGGGTAACGAGTGTTATTGAGAGGGATTAATGAGAGGTAATGGGGTATTATATTATCTATATGAAAAAAGGGATGTAATGGGGAGGTTTGGAGACATACCCCATCATTAGGAATTTAAATGAAAAGGGCACAACATAGAGGAGATTCTTGAACAAAAGTGAGAGAGAGTATCCCTTACCTTACACTCGAAGGTGTTATTTTTTGTTTTTAATGACCTTAATAATAAAATTTAGCTTCATTAATTAATAATTATAGAACCTCATAAACATATAATTTATATTTCCTAACGTTATTAAGTTCATTAATGCCCTTTCTGATGGGTTTAAGAGATTCCATTTTATGGTTTTGGAAGCATTTTCTTACTTGGTTTCATGATTTTTATACTTGTATTCATGAATGGAAGTTCATTTGAAATGTGGATAAACATAAAGAATTGTTATTACACATTATTAGTGACTTTAAAGATATATAAATTATATTATAATGATTTGGGTAATATACCATGAGGATTGCACATTTGATGAGTTAAAAATAAATGCTTGAATTTGGCTTGGTGGTTTTGTGCACAATAAACATGTTTTGTATTTTTTTCATATTATGATCATGTAAAGATTATAGAACATTAATCAAGATAAGATTCATTTATTATGACTTGGTTCAAACATTTAAAAGGTTTCATGACCAGTAATGAAGATATTAATGGAAATTGAAAACTCATCTTCCATGAGTGTGATAAATTTACACATCTCAGACAGTGATTGCCTTTATTGTATAAAAGGAGGGAAAAAAGAGATATAATGATGATATATTCCATTATGAAATTTAAAATAAATTACATTTAAGTTATTGTAATTATAATTTCATTAGGATTATGGGAGGTGAGAAGGCTTAACAAAACAATGGTACTTTGTAAAAGAAATTGAAAGAAAAGAGAAGGAAGGTTCACCTCCTAAGTACTCCTCTTGAGAATATCCTTAACGGATTTTTGGCCTTTTGGTGTGGCCATAAGGTCTTGGACATGGGGATAGGGCTTGGGAAGAGCATTTGGTAGAATTTAGGCAAGACTTCAAGCATGAGTGGTGTGGGAGGAAGAGGGGGTGAGGGGTGGTTTATATAGTGGAGGGGATAAAAGTTTTCTTAATATTATAATCATTAATTTATTATATCTTATCAAGACAATCAATATTGAGTATTCCATGACCAAGAACAATAATATATGCATGTGACTTCTAACCAATTTGTCCTACATCTGCAATTCATCTTTGATGACTCAATAAATTCCTTATTTATCATTTACCGTCAATTATCGCATTTTACTATTCATAAAAAATTTAAGTATTTTAAAAAATTTCAAAAAATTACCCTAACCATTTTTTCACGTGTAGAATCCAAAAAATTAAGTCCATTTTTCAAAATTAATTTTCTAAATATGATTAATTAAATATTTAATTAAAAATTTATATAATTGAAAAATATAAACACTTAAAATATTCATCTTCATTTTTAAGGTGCTGAAATTCATTTATTCATTCTAGGGAATTGATACAATTCGTAAGAGTCATATTACTATTCATAAGGGTAAGTTACTATTCATAAGGGTAGGTTACTATTCATAAGGGAAAGTTACTATTCATTGAAAATTAATTTAATTCTATCAGACTCTAATTATTATCTTGATCACAACCATGTATGTCATATTTTTAAAATTCCAATCACAAAGATGGAAAATTTATGTTTAATGGCAAGGTTATGGATATATCCTACAACTAACCATGTTTTTTGGCATTTTGGCTCAGTGATTCATGAAATATAGGCTATAACTAGAATGTATTTAAGAGTAACATACCATGAAGTGTTTGGGGTGCCACATTATTCCCTCCTTCGAAAATTTCATCCTAGAATTTTTATGTATGAAACACACCAAAAATATGTGGGTGATTCTTTTTCATAACATTTTCTGGTTCCCATGTGGCTTCCTCGATATTCTAGTTTCTCCAAAGAGCCTTTACTAGGAAAGTTGTCTGATTTCTGAATACCTTCTCCCTTGTGTAAAGAATCCCGATAGGCTTTTCACAATATGACAAATCAGGTTCCAGTTCAATTTCTTCATTGGTGAGTACATGCGTTGGGTCTGGCATTTATTTCTTTAACAATGACACGTGGAACACATCATGAACTCTGAAGAGATTTGGCGGCATCACTAAATGGTAAGCTACAACTCCGATTCTTTCTAGAATTTCAAAATGTTCCGATGTACCTGGGGCTTAGTTTCCCTTTCTTACCAAACCTTAAGACACCCTTCCATGGATATATTTTCAGAAAGACATGATCTCCCATTTTGAATTCCAAACCCTTTCTCTGGTTGTCCGCATAACTCTTCTACCTACTTTGGGTTGCCTTTATATGGGCTTGTATTTTCTTTACCTTGGTCATGGTCTCTTCAATAAGTTTTGGTCCTGTAAGTTTCATCTCACTAACTTCATACCAACAAGTTGGACTTTGATATCTTATTCCATATAATTCTTCATATGGAGCCATTTTTTTACTATAATGGAAACTATTATTGTAGGAAAATTCCACCAATGGAATGTATTGATCCCATAAACCTTGTAAGTCAAGAGAGCATGACCTCAACATGTCTTCTATTGTCTGAATAGTCCATTAAGACTGTCCATCGTTTTGGGGGTGATAAGAAGTACTCAGACGGAGCTCACCATTCAATGATTTCATGGAGACTTTTCCAGAATTTTGATGTAAATCGGCGATCTCGATCGGATACAATCAATTGAGGTGCACCATGAAGTCTTACAACTTTATTAATGTAAAATCTTTCCAAGCGCTCAAGTGGAAAATCCTCGCTTATAGGAAGGAAATGTGCTAATTTTGTGAGACGATCTACAATTACCCATATTTCTTCATTACTTCTATGTGTCCTCAGTAGTCCGGTGACAAAATCCATCGTAATGTTATCCCACTTCCACATAGGAATAGGTATAGGTTGCATCACTCCTTTGGCATGTTGTCTCTCTGCCTTCACTTGTTGACAAACTAGGCATCTTGACACATAGTCAACAATTTTTCGCTTCATATTATCCCACCAAATATATTCGTTCAGATCTCTATACATCTTGGTGATACCTGGGTGTATAGAGAAAATTGATCCATGAAAATCGTCTAATAGTTTCCTTTTTGGCTCAGGTACTGATGGAACACATAACCTATTCCCATGTTTCAGAACTCCTTCTTTATACATGAAGTCACCCAGTCTCTCATCCATGATAGAAAAAATTTTCTTATGCAGATTCTCATCATCAAATTGAGAGATTTTTATATTCTCTAATAAATATGGTTTAGCAATCATTTAAAAGAGGAAAGATGTTTCCCTTTCCTTATTAGTTCTGATATCCATCTGTATTAGATCTAAAAATATATAATCTCTCTCAATCCTCATTTGAGTCAGAAGTCTGTGATCTTTCCTACTTAATGCATCTGGCACCTTATTCACCATTCCATGGTGGTAGTGTATTGAACAATAACAATCTTTGAGTAACTCAATCCATCTCCTTTTCCTCAATTTGAGTTCTTTTTGTGTGAAAATGTTTTGCAATCTCTTGTGGTCTATAAAGATATCACATCTCTCTCTATAGAGATAATGCCTTCATATTTTCAGTGAAAATATTATTACTGATAACTAAAGATCATGAGTTGGATATTTTTCCTCATGTGTCTTCAACTGTCTTTATGCATAAGAAATAACTTTATCAATTTTCATAAGGAAGCAACCCAATCCATTAATTAATGCATCGTTGTATATTATAAATCCTCCACTTCTAGATGGAAGAGTCAAAAATGGAGCATTGACCCGTCTTCTTTTAAATTAATTGAAGCATTATGTACATTCTTTTTTCCACAAAAACATAACTCCTTTATGTGTGAGCTTGGTTACTGGGTTAGCCAGTCGGTCAAAATTCTGAGCAAAACGCCGATAGTAACCTACAAATCCAATAAAACTGCATACCTCAGTTATATTTTTCAATATGGGATATTATTTTATTACCGTTGACATTGGATGATCAACTAGGATTTCGTCCTTAGAGACAAATGTCCTAGAAAAGAAACTTATTGAAGCCAAAATTCACAATTGATAAACTTCCCATATAATTTATTTATTCTAAGAGTTCTCAGAATAACCCGTAAGTGATTTTCCTGGTCTTCATAGCTTTTTGATTATATGAGGATATCATCATTGAATACCACAAAAATGTTATCAAGATATTCCTTGAAAACTCTATTCATTAAATCCATGAAAACTGAGGGTGCATTTGACAGTCCAAAAGGCATAACTGTAAACTCGTAATGCCCATACATGGTCTGAAATGCTCTCTTAGGAATATCTTCATTCCACACAAACAACTTACGATATCCTAAACAAAGGTAAATCTTCAAAAAGTATTAAGATATGTGATGTTGATCAAATAAATCATCAATTTGGGGTAGATGATATATATTATTTATTGTAATAGCATTGATTTTCATGTAATCAATGCAAAGCTTCATGGATGCAACATTCTTCTTTACAAAGAGACACAGGCTCCCCATGGAGAAACACTAGGTTGATTAAATACCATTTAACTCATATCCTCTAGTTGTTTCTTTATATCTACTAATTCCACAGTGGCCATTTTATAGGGAGTCTATGATATAAGTCTTGCACGGGGAAATAAATCAATAGAGAACTCAACTTCCCGCTCTGGAGGATGTCCAGGTAAATCCTCTTGAAATACATCAGTTTACTCTTGCACTATGTGAACATATTCAATTTGAAGATTTATTTTCTCACCCATAGATATTGGTTTATATTCCTTTCCATGTATTGTATTCTGTAGAGATGCTGGGGGTGGTTTAGATAAGAATCAGGTGGTGAAGTTTCTGCCCTAAAGACAAGGGATACTACACAATTTTAAAAAATTCTAACTTCATACTTCTTACAATAAATATTCGCATCATAATTTGACAACCAATTCATACCGAGAATTATATCAAATTCATTCATTGGTATGATGACCTGGTTAGAAACTAAAGCACATATTGGTGTCTGGAGGGGGACTAGTTGACATTCCTTTTTCGCAATGATACATCCCCTGGGAGTTTTGACTAACAACTCAATTATAAAATCCAATTGTAAATTTCTAATTTTGATGGAAAATTGAGAAGATATATTTGAATGCTATAATCCAGAATCAAATATAGTGTTGGCTATGTTTGAGGAAACAATTAAAGTACCTGCCACCACATCATTAGGAACTTTCACCTCTATAGTTGTAATCGCATAAGCTCTTCCTTTCTCTCTTGTACTTTTTTTACACAAGTTTTCTTGGCACTTAAAACACTCAATTTAATAGTGTCCCATCTCTCTACAATTATAGCATTGAATATCATTGAATTTTTTATTCCCCTTGCATTCATCAAATCGATGACCCTTTCTCCATAGTTATAGTAGACTTCAATGTCTTTCAAGCATTTACTAAGATGATTATTTCCACAGTTATAAAAAATTGGTAATAGATTTTTTCCCTTAATCTTCTTTGGTGATTCTCCTTTTTCATTTTTTATTAGAGTACTGCTTCTTATCTTGGTTTCCTTTGAAAAGATATGATCTATCAAATTCCATCTCTATTTTGATGGCACTTGATACAATTTCATCATACGATAAAAATGATTGAGAAGATAGTACCCTTAGAATACTCTTCTTAAGACCTTAAAATAAATGATCATTCTTGTCTGCTGAGTCACATACGTAATCTATGGCATACCAGGATAACCTTGTTAAGGTAGCCTCATACTCTGCAACACTCTCTTCTTCCCTTTGTTTTAAGCTAAAGAATTTCCCTTTAATTTTAGTTCGTTTCTCATGAGGGAAATATTGTTCAAAGAATATTTCCTTAAAATTTCTCTATTCCATATCTTCTATTTCTTATTCCTCCATGGTAGTCTAGATCAAATACCACCATTGATCTCTGTCACCCTTCAGACAATATACTGCCAGCACTACCTTCTAATTTTCATCACATCTTAATGCCATTAATATCTTTTCAAGTGACTTGATCCACTACTCAGATACTATCAGATTAGTAGTCCCACTAAAATATGGGGGCATCCTCTACATGAAACCATCCAATAAAGGTGTTTCATGGTTATTTGTCCCAACCTGGGTATGCTGTTCCAATAAAGTCATAATCTGATTTGCTCTGACATTGACCATGTTGACTTGCTTAGTGCGGAAATCCCTACGTTGTCCATGATTATTGGTTCCCCTTCTTCCATTAGGATTCATTTCTAAATAATGGCATACACTAGATTAGTTTATGAATATAAAATAGAAAGAACATAGTATAGATTAAAATTCTATGCATATCAAATCTCATAAACAAGGTTTCTATGACGAAAAATTTGAATTTCAATCCTTTATAATTGCTTGTAACAAAAATATGAATTATCTTAATCATATCCCATGGGAGTTTCATAACCAAGAGTACAGCAAGGCCCGTTTTCATATACCAGGATACCTCGGGTCAATCAAAAAACTCTTTGTCATAGTTTTCACTCATAGGTACATTTGTGCCAGATCCACCTCTGCCTGCTCATATCCAGACAGGGATGTATTGGCAAGAAATATTCACATAATCTTTTCCTTACCAAAATATCAGGACTTTCTTGTACATTTATCCTCAAATATTACATTAGGGATTTGTTCCCTACTATAAATTTCCTACTCTAATTTCCATGTTTCCTACTAAACTTCCTCTGTTACCAACTGTAACACCCCGACCCCTCTATACTGGAGCCGGTGCATTACTTGTGATGTTGGCATGGTTTGAAGGATTAAAAATCCCATAGGAACGATCAGTTTAGTAGTCATGATAAAACTAGATACATATATGTAACTCAAATTACAATGAAAAATGTTACAAAATACAATACATAACAAAAACTGAAAACTGCAACCATAGGAACTCAATAAACGATCACCTCTACATCACCTATTGATGGAAAACAATGAAAGGGGTGAGCTAAAATGATTAGTAAGGGTTAAAAATATCATAAGCATGAATACAATAATTAGTGAATCATAATCAATAATACATAATCAACATGGCATGGTGAATAAATGAAAAAATCACGCCATTAATAAACTAAGAATGAAACTGCATCCATATATTTTGTCACAGTGAAAAAATCATGGATGGTAACAACAGATATTGAATAAAGAAAATGATTATTATTTGGATATCATATATCTGGCACATGAAACCATAATACTATAATAACGGTTTAGTTCTATGGGTAGAAACCCGTCTGATATTTGGAAACAATCTCGATGGGTTTGTCGCCAACTGATTTGTTTCATGATACCTACCGATGAATCGAGGGTCTATAGTGGGTCCCAAACCCCACTTCATGTCCAAATAATTCGTTATACACTGATTAAATACAAGATAAATATGCCTTTTCAATATCCGTATAGAGTAGAGTATACATATTCATCATTATTTCCAAAATTAAAATAACATTAAAAATAAACAGCGTATGTAAAATGGTATACAGTTTAGACAAAAAACATATCAATGATATGAGATTATGTATATTTAATATAAATATAATTTCAAAATTAATATTGATCTCAAATTGGCTGTAGTTACACCACATAAGGATTATTAGGTGCACAATACAAAGTTAGTCACAACAGAATAGTAGTTGAGACAAAATCTGCTACCACTATGTAATCAGTCGAATCATATGACCAGAACTGAATAACCCCCAAATGAATCATTGAATAACATGAATATAATATGAACCATGTTATTAAATATCAAATGTTAGTACAAATATACCACAAGCAAGTAATAAGTGTCAAACAATGAAAATCTCACAGAAATGAATGTGAGATGAGAAACCCCTTACAAACATTTCAGCAAGGTAACAAATGTTATTACGCGAGATTAATGAGATTTAAATTGGTATTCCATTATATATATGTCAATAGGGAAGTATGGGGGTGATGTTAAAACATATCCCACCATTAGAAATTTAAAATAAAAGGGCACAAAATAGCAAAGATTCTTCAACAAAAGTGAGAGAGAGGATCTATTACCTTGTGCTCGAAGGTGATCTTGTCTGTAATTAATGAGCTGAATAATCAAATTTACTGTCACTAATTAATATTTATAGAACCTCATAAACATGTAATTGATATGTTATAACATTATTATGTTAATTAATGTCCTTTTGATGGGTTTAAGATATTCAATTTTATTGTTTTGGAAGAATTTTCTCACTTGGTTTCATGATTTGTTTACTTGTATTCATGAATGGAAGTTCATTTGAACTATGGTTAAACATACAGAATTGTTAATATATATTATTAGTTAAATTAAAGATATATAAATGATCTTATAATGATTCTGGTTATATACAATTAGTATGACTCATTCGATGAGTTAAAAATAAATGCTTGGATTTGGCTTAGCGGTTTTGTGCACAGTAAACTTGTTTTGTATTTTTATTCTATATTATGAACATGTAATGATTATAGAACATTAATCAAGATAATAAAAAAATATATTATGACTTGGTTAAACCATTTAAAAGGTTTCATGACTAGTATTTAAGATAGTAATTCTAATTGAAAACCCATTTTCCTTGAGTGTGATAAATTTACACATCTCAGATAGTGTTTGTATTTATTGTATAATAGGAGGGGAAATTAGATATTATGATGAAATATTTCATTAAAAAATTGAAAAAATATTACATTTAAGGTACTATAATTATCAGGTAATTTGGATGATGGGAGTTGAAAAGGGAGAACAAAAGAATAGATCATTGTAAAAGAAATTTAAAGAAAAGAGAAAGAAGGTTCACCTCTTGAGTACTCCCCCTTGAGAATCTCCTTAAGGCCATTTTTTTGGCCTTTTGGTGAGACCATATGGTTTTGGACGTGGGGATAGGGTGAGGGGTGGTTTATATAGTGGCGAGGAGAAGAGTTTTTTTAATATTATAATCATTAATTTATTATTTTTTCTCAAGAAAACCTATAGTGAGTATTAAAGGACCATGAACAATGATATATTCATGTGAATTCGAAACAATTGGGCTTATATCAACAGATCATCATCAATGACTGAAAAAATTCTTTATTTAGCATTTATCGTAAATTATCGCATTTTACTATTAATCAAAAAATTCTGTATTCCAGAAAAATACCAAAAATTCACCCTAACTATTTCTCGACATGTAGAATCAAAAAATCAAGTACATTTTTTCAAAATTAAATTTCTAAATATGATTAAAGGAAATATTTAAATAAAATAATTATTTAATCGAAAAATATACACTTAAAATATTCATCTTCATTTTTAAGGTGCCTAAATTCATTTATACCTTCAAGGGAATGGATACCATTCATAAAAGTCATATTACTGTTACTAAGGGTAATATACTATTAATAAGGGTAGATTTCTATTCATAAGGGTATGTTACTGTTCCATGAAAATCAAGTTAAGTCTATCAGACTCTAATTATTATCTTGATCACAACCGTGTATGTCAGATTTTTAAAATTCAAATCGTAGAGTTTGAAAATTTAAGTTTAATGGAAAGGTTATGGATATCTCCTATATATAACCATGTATTTTTACAAATAGGCTCAGTGATTCATGAAATATACTCTATAAATAGAATTTATTTAAGAGAAACATATCATGATGTGTTTGGGGTTCTACACAAAACATATCCTGACTACGACATTAGATCATTCTGATTTATTTCCAAACTAGCATCAGTATAACCCCTCACAATGAACTCCCTGACTGCTCAATACATGAGGAACATATCCTTATTTCGTCTTAGATACTTAAGGAAAGACTTAATATAATTCCAATGTCTTTATCCTAGATATTAATTATATCTTCCTACCAATCTCAATGTATAAGAAACATAAATTATATTACAAAACATGGAATTCATGATTGATCATATTGCTGAAATTTATGGGATCTTTTTCATTCTCTCTTTCCCTTATTGTGAATGAGGACAAATTTTCCTATAAAGATGTATACCAAGTTACAGTAGAACTAATCCCCTCTTGGATTGTTCCATAATAATTATATTTAGTATATAGTCAACATATATACATTTACTTAGTCTAATCTAACTATTGGATATATCATAAATGATCTTGATCCTAGTATCATAGGATTATTAACCCAAACCTTTCATGGATAAACACCTGTTTAACTAGTACTTAATAGAATCTATGACTGTTATATCATTTCCAATAAGTAATATGTCATCAATATATACTACAAGGATAATGACTGCATTTCTACTAAACCTCTTGTAAACACATGGCTCATATTCATTCATAATGAATCCAAATTATTTTATGGATACATTGAATTGAAATTTCCATGACATGGATTCTTTCTTTCCATAAATGGATCTATGTAATGTTCAATTCCTTTTGGTGTTACCTAGATTCCCAATCCATTATGGTTGTTTCATGTATACCTCTTCCTTAACATTCTCATTATTTACTGTAGTTTGGACATCCACCTATCAAATCTTATAATCATTGTAAGATGTTATAACAAGTATAATATGATGGATTTAAACATTGAAACTAGTGAATAGTTTTCATTATAGTCAATACCATGACATTGTTAAAACACTTTATCCACTAGCCTTAATTTATAGGTATTTAAAATACCTTCGATGTCTAGTTTCTTCTTGAATTCTCATTTTCATCTAATAGGATTTACATAAAATGGAGTGTCGACTAGAACCCAAAATTGGTTTTGATAGATGGAATCCATTTTAGAATTCATGGATTCTTTCCATATTCCTTCTTTAGAGATCTCTACTATATCATTATGTGAGATAAATTCATCATGGTCAACCAATATTGAGTCACCATATTCAGTGACTAGAAAACCATAACTCTCTGGTTCTCCTAACTATATTGAGCTCCTAAATAGGACTTGATTTAAGGAACTACATATTACAAAAGGCTTGTGGAACCTATTCCCATACCATCTCTTATTAATCCCAAGCATCAACATTATTGAAGTCAGTTTTTCTCCCACTATCCTGTTTGATGATGTTATCCTTCTCAAGAATGATGGATTTTCTCTAGATAGTAACTTTCTTATCTAAGTGTTTATATAGGTAGTATCCCTTTTTTCTATAGGATTCGTATTAATGATACACTTTCTTCCTCTAGGTTCTGGTTTTTTCCTAAGAACGCCTTAACAAACAGCTCACAACCCCATACATGTGTACGTGAAAAAACAAGTTTCTTTACAATCCATAACTCAAAGGGAATTCCATTATACACTTTATTTGGTACTTGATTTAATATGTATGTCACAGTTTTTAATGAATATCCCTAAAAAGATAATTTATGATCTGTGTAACTCATCATCAACCTTACCATATCTATGAATGTATGGTTCCACCTTTCACTAACACCATTCCACTGTTGTGTATAAGGTGGAGTGTATTGAGATAGAATCCAAAATTAACATACAAATTCAATGAACTCCTCGTTAATAAATTCATCAACTCATTCTGATTAAAGTTTCATTATCTTATTTCTAAGATGATTATATACTTCATTTATGAATTATTTGAATTTATCAAGGGAATCTTGCGTATAAATTATCATGTAGACATATCCATATAAACTTAAGACATTAACAAAAGTTATTAAGTAAGAATTCACACCACTATATTCTACTAGATATGGTCTACACACATCATTGTGTACAAATCCTAGAATATCTATGTACCTTTCACACTATACCCCGAATGGTCATTTGTTCATTTTTCCATATAAACAGCATGCCAACTTTCAAATGGTTTTATCTCAGATGAGTCAGAATAACGATCTTGACAAATATTTTTCAAACAAATTTTTTTTATATGAACAAGATGGTGATGCAAAATCTCGATGATATATGATTCATTTGAACATGATTCTTTATCAATTTCCAACAAATGGTTTTTTAAATTTAATACATAAATAATGGTATATCTATGTGACATACCATAACATAATTTTTCTTTATAAAATAAAAAATATATTTGGAAACATGATAATAAACCCAGAAACATCAACACATGATACATTAATTTTGTTCTAGGTAAAAGTATGTGCATAATAACAATATTTTAAAACTGAAATAATTCCCATTGGAAATGAATGGTTGTAGTAACCCATTTCAAGATCATATAATGACACACAATTGAAATATTGTAGATCCACCTCTCCTCTAAAAAACATTTGTAATATACTTGGTTCTTATATTTAGATAAATATGTGATCACCACAAGCTATATCTAATGTCAAATGTGTAGATATTGAAAGATTACACTCGATAATGATTTCAACATAAGTTTACCCCTGTATCTGGGTGTAGTTCCTCTACCAGTGGTATGTTATTCCACACCCAAACCTAAGTACACCTTTTCATTTTCCTATCTCTGGATCTTCCTCTTCTTAGAAGGAAGGTTCTTGAAATATTTAGACTTTCTACGATTCAAGGCCCCTTTTACATGTACTTCATTTTCGAATTCTCCATATGGAACATGGGTTTATCATGCCCTATGTCCTTATTCACTTGGAGAATCAAATTAAGATGGTATAAAAGACACTTATCATCACTTCTCTATTATAATTAATAATAAAATTAGATAAGGTCTTGGGCTATGATGATTTAATGATATCCATATACAAATCATATAGGAATATAATCCCTAATATGTATAAGCATTCAATGTAGCCAATAATCTGACTACATGAGGACCAGTTGGTGTAGAATCTCGAAGCTTATTTGTAAAAACCCTAATTAGAGACCTCATATCTTTGTTGTCTCAGCTTCTCTTGATAGAGATCCTGATGGTGCGACATCATGCTATATGTATCCAAGTCCTCATGTTGCATAAAAATATAAATGGACATGGATGATAGCATGAGAAATTGATCATATGTGGAATCCCTCAAATATTTCTCATAGAGTGATAACTCTTCATCACATTCATCATTACCATGCGCATTAGGAATAAGTTCTTCCAGAATATACAATTTCCTTTCATGGAGAAGGATAACACATAGGCACATTTTCCATTCATGGAAATTAATGATAATGATAAGGTTATCTTTCTCATGTATGGATATTAATGAAATTTTTTATGTAATTTTATTTTTGTTTCTACAAATAAGATGAGTAGATATTTTATTACATTATCTAATAAATTAGGAAAATAAATAAATATATTGTGTATCAATCTACCACTATTTTATTGATTCCCAATAGCCCGCACCATTAGCATTGAAATATATCATTTCCTAGATATTATAATGGAAAGGATCTATATTCCCCTTCTCATTACCCCAACATTGTTCGACCAATAAACATGAATGGTTTTAGGTAGGCATTCTAAATTCCAACTGCATTAACTCAAAGTTGATTCATCTGTTGAGTGTAGTACCCAATCCTTAAATCCATAAATTTTATTTACAAAATCTTTGCCTCCCTGTTACCCTATGTCCTATATGGAAGTCAACCCTTTATGTAAACTACGTCAAGATAAGAAAAATTATATTATTATTCCCCAATAATTGAAATCTCCCTAACATTTTCTGGTCAAACATTTTGAACTATGATTTGATTTAAACTTATATAGTGCAAATCTGTACTGAATTAATATATATAACTTAATGATTTTATCCTTTTATTCTTTAATTTACCATTATTATCTTTATTACATGAATTTTAATATTATTTGGATTAACTTAAGTGATTAACCATGTATTTAGATAATATTAACACATAAGAAAATTTGTTTTAGTTCTATCTTGCATGAGAATTAATTTAAATAATATATGTGATTGTGAAAAACATACATAACGAAATAACTATGAAACTTGATAAAAATAAAATAATAAATTATTATAATCATGAAATTTTACTAATGGTTAGTTTATCTAGGTGTTGATAAACTATCTTTTGACCTAGGATAAAAACAACTTTAACCAATTTATGTTCGAGTTATAGCTTTCCACTTCTCCATCTATGTATCTCTTCTAGATTTGTTTCCCATAAAATCCAAACTTGAACCACCAACACTAGCTTGGGATCTACGTCCATTACATATGGTTTTAAACACATAAAGGTGTAGGAAACAAGTTATTTACAAATATAAAGCATGGGAATATAAGTACCCAACCCTTAAAATTTATAATAACATAAAAAATTCATTTATAATTCACTTCTTTGCATTACTAACTATCTTTTCTGTTTATATTTTTATAATGTTAGTTCATAATTCAAACATATCAACCCATAATCATTTAATGTGGGTACTACTAAAACTATATCCCTTTTTTTCATTGTAAAAAGTTATAAAATAAAAACCATAACCATTTTCATGAAAAGTCTTCGTACCATTCATATTGGCCTCTCCTTTTCTCCTACCCAACCCTAAAACCTATGATTTTTTTAAACATGGGATGAGATTAAAAATCAAAGTATGTTATTTAAGAAGAATTAGAGAAATTATTTGTCCATGAATACTTATAAACATACGAAATCATATTCTTAATGAAAAAAATGTCTCCCATAAAGTAACATATACTTACATTGTGAAACATTAGACTTCCATAGAAAATATAAATAAGACCATAAAGGTATCTTGGGGAATTACTTACTTAATTTTGTAACCCTCGCGACTAACTTATGGTTTGTAAACCTCATGGATACCTTACAATGTAACCATCATGACTACATTATGGTATAACCATCACGGTTACACTTGGATTAACCATACGTCCAACATAAAAAAACACTTACACAATACATTAAAGTGAGATATAGGTCCTAGACTTTATAATACAAATCCCAAGAACCGAAATTTAAACATAAAAGCAGAATATTTACAACTTATAAATAATTCCATTTATAAAAGAAATGAAAAGAGGATTTTTTACGGAAATTTCCTTATAAATATCATATATTTAAAGTGAGAATGAATGAAAAGAATGAAATATGTGTATACCCTATAAATCAATAAAATAAAACATGTTTTAACAAAACATAAATTCACAAATAAACTTAGAACCACATAATCAATAAAGTAGAAGGTTAACCCAAATAATGGAAATTGGGTTATGAATTCTCTTACCTTGGGTTCATCTTACTTAAAACCTATTTAAACATCATTTATAATTCTTAAAAGAGTGTTATTAATTTTTTAATAAAAAATAATTATGTTTATAGCACTTTATATGATCAATTTATAACATCATTACCCCAATTTGTTAATAATATTTTCTTAATTCCATTGTTTCGGGTGTGTGCTTTACACGGTTTCCATGGTCAGTTGGTATTGGATATTCTTTTCGTATGGAAATGAAACTCCTGTAGTATAATTAAATGGTATTAATATGTTTACATAATATTAAATGTTACCATAAATCTTTTACTTTTCATATATTATTATAAATCATTAGATAAAAAAGTAATGATATTCATTTAGATCATTTTGGCAGTTCTCTGATAATAATGAACTACTTTTGTTATATAATTTAATATTATATGTATACATAGATTCCAGAATATAAATGAGGTTATAAAATAAACATTATTTTTTTCAACCATTAAAATGGTTTTATGAACATCCATTAAGGTAGTAATGGAAATTGAAAATGCATCGTCCACGATGTTGGTAAATCGACACATCACTGACAATGTTTTTATTTTTAGAATATGAGTGAGAGTAGAAGAAGTATGATGATGAATTATTCCAAAAAATGATAATATTTAAGTATATATATAGGATACATGAGTTTTCATGCCTCCTGGATAAGGGTTTGTGAATATAGTACAATAATAGAAAAAAAATTGAAAAGAAAAGAAAAAGAAAATGAAAGAGGATTTTTACCTCTTGATCTCTTCTCCTTGAGATCATCCTTAAGGAACTTGGTTTTGATCTTTTGGGTGGACCAAAATGTCCTGGACATGGAGGAGTGTCCTGGTAAGAGTATTGGGAATAATTTTGATAATTCTCAAATATTTAGAGGTTTGATGAGAAGAGGGGGTGAGGGGTGGTATTTATAGTAGAGAAGAGGGGGTCCATTAATTTAATAATTATTTTATTATTTTTCTCAAGAAAAGAAATAGTGTCGGTTATTATGATTAAATAAAGTATTTAGATCTTCTAATTCTGAACCAAGGGGGATTAACTTAATATAACATCATCTATGACTCAATAATTCATGTATTTAGCTTATTTTGTAAATTATTGTGTTTCACTGTTCAGCAAAATTCAGGTATTTCAAAAAAATCCAAAAAATTCAACCCTATAATTTTCTAACATGTAGAATTGAAAAATGAACTCCATTTTACCAAAATTATTTTCTCTATATGTGAAATTTAATATTTAAATTAGATCATAATTAATTAAAATTAATAATTTTAAAAATTATAACTCATTTTATAACACCTTGAAAATTAATCAAGGACTCATAAATTTATATTATACCCATAAAAATAAAATAATAATTTATGATTACATTTAATGAAAAAAAAATTAATTTAAATTATTAAATTTATCAAAAAAATTGTAATTAATTATTTATGACTTAATTAATAATATTAAAAATATTTATTTAGTTATATTATGATAATATTTTCACTTATAATATGTATGAATTTTATTTATACATCCATGGGTGAGGTTAAAATACATTTGTATGATTTACTATTAATAAGGGTAATATTATTATTCATAAGGGTAATACTACTATTACAAAGGGTCAAGTTATTATTCACCCAAAATTTTGTTTATTATGTCAGACTCTAAATATCTTATTGATTGCAACTGTGTATGTCAATTTTTTTAAATTAAATTCATAAAAGATGGAAAATTTTGTTTAAAGGCGTGGTTATAACTATATCCTTTAAATAATAATGTTCTATTTCATAGAGACTCTTTGTTTCATGTATTTCATTCTGTATTAAACATATTTTTAAATACATTGGTGTTATCGTATCCCCACCTTTTATAAATTTCATCCTCACATTTTTTATGTACTTATTAAACATGTGAAGGTACATTTCCCTCATAGAATATTTATATTCCCATGTTGCTTCGTAAGCCATGTGGTTTCTCCACAAAACCTTAACCTCGTGAATTAAATTATTCCGCAATACTTGCTCTTTATTATCAATAATATGAATAGGTTTCTCATCATAAGAAAGGTTTTCTTCCAACGTAACTACTTTTAGGCTTAAAGCTTGAGATGAATCTAGAACATTCTTTTTCAACATTGAAAATTAGAAACATTGAGTACCTAAGATAAACTCGGAGGAAACGCAACTCATTAGGTGACAGATCCAACTTTCTACCAAATTTCATATGGTCCAATAAACCATGGACTTAAATTTCCTATCTTACCAAAACAAATAATACATTCCCATCATGACATTATATGAAAAACATGATCACCTACCTCAAAAGAACAGTTTTCCTCCTATTATTTCATAAATTTAACGCCTAATCTAACTTATCCTCATTGGTTGTTGAGTCATATTCACTTTCATAACAACTTATTTTACTAATTCTAGTCCCATAAACATCCATTCTCAAAATTCTTCCCAAAAAGATAGATTTCTAAACCTCTTCTCAAATAAAACCTCAAATGGTGTCATATGTATACTGTAATGAAAACAATTACTATAAAAAAACTCAACTAAAGAAATATGTTAATCCCAACTTCCCCAGTAATTCATTGACCATGAACAAATATTATTCTCTAATGCATGAATTTTACAATAGATTGTCCACCAGATTGAGGATGGAAGGATCTTCTAAAATTTAGATCTATGCCCAATGAATTTTGAAGGCCTATCAAAATGTTATAAGTGAACATGGGATCTTGTTCAAATATAATGGAAAGAGGAAATCCATGTAACTTAAAAATATCTTTTATGTACAATCGATAAATATGATCTAAAGTCATAGTATATCGAATGTGAAGGAAATGTACTGATTTAGTCATTTGGTCAAAAATAACAAAATTCTCATTTTTACTTAAAGAATTATTTGATTATCCCACCATAAAGTGCATAGATATATTTTCAAATTTCCACTCTAGCATTGGGAAATGCTGAAGCGACCCCTTGGGTAGTTGTCGTTCTTCTTCACCATTTTGAAAAGTCAAAAATTTCAAGATAAAATTTTCAATATATATTTCCATTTCATACCACTTGTAATACTCTCAAAGGTCCCTGTATATCTTAGTATTTCTAGGATAAAATAAAGATAGAGAACTATGAGCTTCACACAATAATTATTTCTTCAGGTGGGAATTACCAGAAACACATAATATATTTCTAAATCATAAAACACAATATTTATCAATGATATGTTCTAAAAAATTTCCCATTTTAATATATTATACCTTTCTCTTTAACACGTTGTCATCCTTATGGACTTTATTAATTATATCTGATAGAGACGACTACACTGAAACCTGAAAGAAGATAAAGAAATTCCTTGACTCAATAACTTCCAAGACAAAATTATTTAATCATTAATCTAGGGGTCATGCTACAAACATGACATGGTTAATGGTTCATGATGTTTTAGTCTCAAAGAATCAACCATATTGATTGTGTTTCTAGTATTGTAATTAATCATGAAATCATTACACATTGTCAGTTCAAGAAATATTCTTTAACTATTGTTTAATTTATTATGAGTGAATATATACTTCAAAGTTTTATGGTATATATATATTTCACATTTGGATATGTATAAATGATTCCACTAATTTTTGTAAGAAAAAACCACAAAATAAAATTCAAAATCATGTGTGGGGTAAATTAACTCATGATTTTTCAGTTGTCTTGAAGCATGAGAAATTACCTAATCATTTTGCATCAGAACACAATTGACTCCCTTCAAGGAATAATCAATGTAGAGGAAAAACTCACTATTTCAAGAAGGTATAGGCAAAATAGGAGGATTCACCATTCTCTTCTTCAATTATAAGAAAACATCACATTATTCTATCTGAAAAAATCTAACCCCTTTTGGTGTTAACATAGTTAGCGGGCTAGATAAGCATGCAAGGTTTTTTACAAACCATTTGTAATAACATAATATTCTAAGGAAACTATAAATTTCTATAGAATTTGTATGAATTCTTCATTCATCAACCACTTTTGTTTTAGAAGGATGAACATTTACTCGATCTTTATTTACAATGTTTCCATAAAAAGAATGTTTTTATTACCAATAATACCATTTTCTAATTTTTTTAAAAAAAATTATTTTCTTTGTGTTTCATTAGTAAAATACTTAAAAGTTTTTCATGATCCTCATAAATGTTTAAGAAGACCAATATATCATCAATTAAAATAACAAAAAACTTATCCAAATATTCAAGGAATATTCTATTCATAATATACATGAATATAGTATGAACAATTTTCAAAAAAAAAGTTTGAAAAGTTGTTTTTGGGTTGGAATCCTCCTTCACCATTAGCAGATTGTACCTAAATCTCAAGTCAGTCTTCAAAATATATAGATTGACCAGGATCTGATCAAATAAGTCATCGATATAAGGAAAATTTAACTTATTATTAGCAGTAATGTAATTCAAATATATATAATATATAAAATTTAACATGGAACCATCTTTACCTTCAACAAAAAATGCAGGAGCACCACATGGTGAAGTGCTAGGAAAAATGAAGCATTTATCAACAATCTCCTACAACATATTTTTATATTCAATAAGTTTCAATGGATCCATTCAATAATGAGGGTAGGAAACTGGATTAGCATAATGAACTAAGTTAATAGAAAATTCAACATCCTAATTTGGTATAACAATGGACAGCTAATCATGAAAAACATCTAGGTATTCATTTACCATTGGCACATCATTAATATGAACAATTCCTATATTTTCAACAATATAAGAAAGATAAAATTGGACCTTATATTTTAATAGTTTCTCATCTTCCTAATATGTTATCAATTTTAAGGTTTCATTCTTGTAAACTAACTAAATATCCTTCTAAAAAACAACATCTTTAGCTCTAAATTGAAATTGAGCCTGATAAACAAGAAGCCAATCCATTCCTAGAATAACATCAAACTCTACTAAGGGAAAAAAAAGGTTTTCATGTAATATATTTTCATATATAACAACATGATGATTCATATAATGCCTTTTTTCTATAATATCCCCCTTGGTGATTTAACAATAAGTTCTTGTCTCATTTCTTGAGGTTAAATTCCCCATTTATGATAAAATTTCTCATAAATAAAGGGATGTGTAAACCCTATATCAAACAAGACATTAGAAAAGTTTGAGTAAAAAAATAAAGAACCTAATACCAATTAATTTGATGGCCCAACATCTACTGATATTGTCACAATAGATCTCACTACACCTTTCTGTTTATAATCTCACATCTTTCCTTCATTAAGATCATTCTTTGGGAAAGAATTTTCATAGTGAAACATCTCACCACATTTAAAACACATTATAGTTTTCTTATCTAGATGAATCTTAGAATCATTTTCACTACAATCTCGGGACATATGTCAAAACATACCACATCAAAAAAACTACCCAGTTTTTGTATGTCATTCCCCAAGGTGGTTTTTACCACACTTTTCATAGACAAGAAACTAAACATTCTAACCATCAAATTTCTCTGATTGATTCTTACCCATCACATTCCATCTAGACCTACCCTTTTTCTTTTTTTTCAAAGTACAAATTATCATCATAAAACTCCATTTAAACCGTCTCAGCCTATATAAATTTTTTCTCATAAATTTTCACTTCAAGGGATGCCAATTACCTTCTATATCTTGGATTCAATCCTAACTAAAAATAGTTGATTTTTCTATCATGATCCCAGATAATATTTAGATCATACTTTTCAAGTTTGGTGAAGTTTTCTTCATACATGTCCACTGATTCCTCCTCCTTTTTCCAAAATTCACATAATTTTTTTCCATCCAAATTCAAACCACAATAAGAAAGTATGTTTCAAGGAATAGATTATTAAATTCATCTCATTCCAAGGAATCAATATTCTTGACCACTAACCACTACTGGTTAGCTTCACCTACAAAATGATAAATGGAATGAAAAAACATTAGATTATTTTAACACCCCATGAAATCAAATATCTTCTCAAGATATTTAATCCATTATTCATCTCCCACTGGGTTATAAGATCCAGTGAAAGTATGAGGGTGTTGCAACATAAAATGTTCCACTATCATCATGTTCCATTGTGGAAACTCTATTTGTTCTATTGAGTGGATCCCACCACTGCTTATTTCCTATTTATTTTGATACATTATTTTCACAAACAATTTAGATCCAATTCCCACTATTCTAAGACGTGGATTCAGAAAGATATCATCCTCTTGGTGCCTTCCTATATTTTCATACCTATTTTTTATATGAAAAATCATTCTGAATAAACATATATTAGATGAACAAATATGGAAATCTTAAATTTCACTAAAAATAAGGGAAAAATAATTTATGTTATTATATTAACATAATTCAAACCACTAGGGTTATCTAAAATTATCTCTAATACCAACTAGAATTCTCTGGCCCTTAAACATTACATAATCTAATATATTACATTATAATTCACTTATTTACATTCCAAAAAATCTTTTAGGTTTGTAGTTTTAGAAATTAAGGACATAATTCATACATGTAAACCCACAAGAATAGAATGTGGATACTACTAAAACAATGTCCATTTTTTTCAGAATTCAAAAGTTTTAAAGTAAAAACATGAAATCGTTTCATGAAGAGTCATCACAAAATTCCTCATGGACACTTCTTTTCTGTTACACAACCATACACCATGTGAAAAATGTTTTAAAACGTGGTATCAGAATAAAAATATTATTATGTGATGTAAAAATATGGAGATAACCCATTAGTCAATGAATTCTTATAAACATATTGAATCATTTTCACAAACATACTTCTCACCCATGAAGTATCATATAATTACTTTGTAAAACATGATATTTACATATAAAAAAATATATTAGTCCATAAAGATATCTATGGGAATTACATAATTAATATTGTAACCCTAATGGATACCTTAATATTTGTAACCCTCACAACTACCATAACATGTAACCGTTATAGCTACCTTATGGTGTAACCATCGCAGTTACACTTGGAGTAACCATTTAGACAACCATAAACATACACATAACCAATACATTTGTGGGAGATATAAGTACCACCCTTCATCATAAAAAGTACTCAAGAATGAAAACATAATCATTGAACATGAATACTTACATAATATAAATCATTCCCTTGAAAAAATAAATGAAGAGAGGATTTTTAAAAGAAACTTCCTTAAAAATATCATATATTTGAAGTGAGAATGAAAAAAAAAAGACTGGAATATTTGTATTCACTATAAATAAACAAAAAAACATATTATCATCAAAATTAAGATCACAAATAAACTGTTTACCACGTAATCAATAAAGTAGAGCGTTAACCTAAAAAATTGAAATTGGGTTATGAATTCCCTTACATTTAGTTCGTCTTAATTAGAACGTATTTAAACCTCATTTATAAAGGTTAAAATAGTGTTATTAATATTTAATATAATCATATACATGTTTATAAAACTTTTTATGATCATTTTAAAACAATACTATACCATTTATTAAAAATACTTTCTAATTTCCATTGTTTTAGGTTTGTTTTTTACATAGTTTCCATGGTCGGTTCTTATAAGATTTTCTTATCGTATAAAAATAAAAAACCAAAAGTAGATTGAAATGGTATAAAATTTTTATAGAATATTACATTATACCCTAAATATTTTTTTCATATATTACAATGAATCATTTGTTAGATCATTTATGATATTCATTTAGATCATTTTGGTGGTTCTTTGATAATTACAAACTAGTTTTGTTATATAATTTATTATTATGTATATATGTCGATTAAGTAACATAAAAGAGGTTATATAATACAATTTAAAATATTTTTGAACCATTAAAATGGTTTTATGAACATATATGAAGGTGTTAATGCAAATTTAAAACACATTGTCGATGATGTGTGTAAATCAAAACATCACGGACAATGTTTATATTTTTTGAATAAGAGGGAGTGGAGAAGAATTATGATGATTAATTTTTTCATAAACATGACAATATTATAGTATATATATGATACTAGAGTTTTAATTACTCTTGTATAAGGTTAGGTGAAGGTATAATAAGAAAATAGAAATAATCGAAAAGAAAATAAAAAGAAAAAGAAAGTGGATAGATTTTTACCTCTTGATATATTGTCCGTGAGATCCTCATTAGGGAAATTGGTTTTGACCTTTTAGTGTGAAAAGAAGGTCTTGGACATGGATAAGAGTATTGGGAAGAGTATTGGACATAATTGGGACAATTCTAAAAGACTTAGAGGTGTGAGGAGAAGAGGGGGTGAGGGGTGGTACTTAAAGTGGAGGAGTGAGAGTTTTTTCTATTGTTTTAATTATTATTTTATTATTATGTTTATGATAAGAAATATTATTGTATTATGTTACTAAATATATTAATTATTGCAAGTGAGTTATAACCCAAGGTAATTACCTTAGTTAAATATCATCCATGACCCAATTATTTATGTATTTATCTTATTTTGTAAATAAAAGTATTTCACTATTCACAAAAATTCTACTATTTTAGAAAAAAAAAATCAACCCAACCATTTATAAACATGTAAAATTCAAATATTATTCCATTAATCAAAATAATTCCATAAATAGGAGAAATTTAATTTTTAAATAAAATCATAATTTATTTGAAAATAACAATTTTTTTAACTATAACTACTTTTAGAACACCTTTAACATTAATCAAGGTCTCATAAAATTATATTATAACCATAAAAAATAAAATAATAATTTATTATTAGATTTTATGAAAATAAATTTTCATTTTAAATTATTAAATGTATCATAAAATTGTAATTAAATATTTATGATTTATTAACAATTTTAAAAATATTTATTTACGTATACTATGATCATATTTTCACTTATATGATGCCCAAATTTGATTTATACATTAATGGTTGAGGTTACTATCGTTTTTGTTGATTTAATATTTCTAAAGGTCATATTAATATTTTTAAGGGTAACATTACTATTCCAATGGGTCACGTTACAAATAACTAAAAATTAAGTTGATCCAATCAGACTCAAAATATCTAACTAATCGCAACCATGTATATAATTTTGTTTTGAAATTCCATTCACAATAGTAGAAAAATTATATTTAATATCTCGGTTATAGCTATATGCTTTGAAAAAAGTGTTGTTTCATAGAAACTTGGTGTTTGAGGAATTTCATTCTATATTAATTTTTTTGTAAATACATGGGCTATTACATTCTCACCACCTTCTGAAAATTGAGTCCTAGAATTTTTTTATTTACTTATTGAACAAGTGACGGTACCTTTACCACATAGCATTTTCAGATTCCCATGTTTCTTCTTCAACCTTTTGGATTCTCCAAAAATCCTTAACCTAGTGAATTACCTTACTTCGTAATAATTTCTCTCCACGATCAAGAATTTGAATATGTTTCTCTTTGTAAGAAAGGTTCTATTCCAACTAAACTACTTTTGGGATCAAAACAAGAGATGATTCTAGCACATACATTCTAGACATTGAAACATGAAAAACATTGTGTACCTGAGATAAAAGCAGAGGAAAAGCTATGTGGTAGGAGACTGGTCTAACTTTCTCTTGGATTTCCTATAGTACAATTAATTGTGGACTTATCATTAATTTCTTATAAAAAATAATAACACTATTCTATAGTGATATTCTATGAAAAACATGTTCACCTACCTCATAATGATATTTTTTTCCTCTTGTTACTTGCATAACGTTTCAACTTACTCTGAGCTATCATCATGTTTTGTTCAACCATATTCACATTCTCAGCCACTTCCTCTACTAATTCTAGTCCCATTATCATCCTTTCCCTCGCATCGCCCTAAAAATATAGAGATCAACACCATTTCCAGTATAATGCCTCAAATATATCCATCTGTATACTGATATGAAAACTATAATTATTAGAAATATAAACTAAATAATGTTGTTGATTCCAAATTCCCTAGTAATCCATTAAACAAGACTGAGGAATATATTTCAATGTCTAAATTTTTCACTCTGATTTTCCATCATATTGAGGATGAAAGGTTGTGAAGAAATTTAGTTCGGTGGACAACTACATCAGAAGTCATTTTTCAAAATTAGAAGTGAACTTGGGATCATTGTTTGATATAGTGGAAAGAAGAACTCCAAATAACCTACAAAAATCTTTTAGATACATTCAGGAAAGCTACTCAAAAGACATAATATCTCAAATAGATATGAAATGTGTAGATTTTTTCAGTCTATCAACAATAACCCAAATTGAACTGTTTCTTTGATAAGTCTTTAGTAGTCCCACCCCATTGTCCATCGATATATTTTCCCATTTCCACAAAGGAAATGGAAAAGGATGAATCATCCCCTTAGGTAGTTATCACTATTCATAAACCTTTTGAAATGTCAAACATTTAGCGGTAAAATCTGAAATATCCCTTTTCATTCCATCCCTCCAGTAATAATCTTCATGTTCTCTGTACATTTTTTGTATTATTAGGATAAACTGGAAATAGAGAACTATAATCTTCGACCAAAAATTCATTCTTCAGTTGGGAATCACAAGACACAACTAATAACATTCCAAATCTTAGAAAACAATTTTTATCAATGTCAAATCCTAGAAACATACCCATTTTAACAAATTCTACCTTTTTCTATAACTCATGGTCTTCCTTTTACACCTTCTTAATTCAATCTTATAGAGATGAATGTACTAACACCTAAATCAAGAAAGAGAAATTTCGTGTACCACAACTTCCGAGCCAAACTTCATCAAATCAATAATCAAGTGGTCATGTTCTAACCGTAACATAGTGAATGATGCAACATGTTTTCGACTCAGGGCATCAACCACTTTTTCTCTCTTCCAAGATTGTAATCAATTGTGCAATAATAATCCTTTATCAGTTCAAGAAATCTTCTCTCACTCGTGTTTCATTTTTTTGAGATAATATATAATTCAAAATATTATGGTTAGTGTATATTTCATATTTATCTCTGTATAAATGATGGTATAAAATTTTCAAAGTGAAAACTACAACTACTAATTCCAAATCATGTGTGGGGAAATTTAACTCATGAGGTCTCAATTGTCTTAAAGCATAAACAATTAGCTGATCATTCTACATTAGAACACTACAAATTCCATCCAATGAATCATCACATTTGATAAAATACACACCATTTCTATAAGACATGGCCAAAATGGGACCGTTCACCAATCTCATGTTCAGTTACTAAAAAAAATCAAATTCTTTTATCCAAATAAATTTAACACCTTTTCATGTTAACTTATTTAGAATTCTAGATAACTATGAAATGTTTCTAACAAAATATTGGTTATAACCTACTAATCCAAAAGTACTAGGAATATCTGTAACATCTATAAGTCTTGGCCATTCAAAAAAAAGTTCTTTGACAAGATCATATTTATGGCATCTTTATTAACAATTTTCCCAATAAAATAATTCTGTTGAATCACATTTTTAAAATTTTGAATTTTACTTCTTTTCGTTTAGTGTCTTCAGGAAAATCCTTGAATGTTTTTCATGATCTTCTTAAATTTTATAGAAGAACAAAATATCATTAATAAAAACACCAATAAACTTATCCAAATACTCACAAAATATTGTATTCATATGATCCGTGAATACAATAGAATAATTTTTTTCAAACCAAAGGACTTATCAAGAAACCCATAATGCCCATATCCAGTATGAAAATCGTTTTTCTGGATGTTATTCTTTTCCACCTTCAGCTTATGGTACCGAGATCTCAAGTTAATCTTAGATAAATATTGAGCTCGCTGGAGGTGATGAAATAATTTATTGATATGACGAAAATGATACTTATTCTTAACATTAATGTTATTAAAATATCTATAATCAATTAAATGTCTCATGGAACCATATTTTTTTAACACACAAAACATGATCACCCAATTCTTAAGTTCTACGATGAATGAATCCTTTATCAAAAAACTCATACAACTGATTTTCCAATTCAAGATGTTATACTAGATCCATTCGTTTGAAATTGGATTAGCTTCATGAACTAAGTAAATAGTAAATTTAACTTTCTGATTAGGTTTAACACCAATAAACTCTTCAGGAAGAACATTCAGGTATTCGTTTACCACTGGCACATCATTAATATGAAGAATTCCCTTATTTTCAATTGTATGGGAAGCATAACTATAATTTACATATTTTATTAGTTACTCAAATTCCAGATATTTTATTAATTATATAGGTTCATTATTTTATAAAAATTGAAACTATTTCTAAAAAAGAATATCTTTAGCTCTACAATGAAATTTAACATGATAAATAGAAAGCCAATCCATTCTTAGAATATCATTAAACTCTACTGAGGATAAATCAACAATGTTTTTAGGTAATTTATTTCCACAAATAACATAAGGAATATTATTATAATGCATTTATGTTGTAATATTCCCCATATAGTTTTAACTGTAAGTTTTAGTCTCATTTCATGAGCTAAAATTCACAATTTACCAAAAATATTATCATAAATAAAGGAGTGATTAGACCCTTTTTCAAAAAAGACAATATAAATGTATGAGTAAATAATTAAACTACTTGATTCCACTTTATTGGATAACACCACATTTTCTAGCATTGTCGCAAAGGATCTCACTACAGCTTTCTACTTATAATCTTGATTTTATCCATTAGTTAGATATTTCGTTGGGAAAGTATTTTCATAATGACCCATCTCGCGATATCTAAATCCCCTTATAGATTTCTTATCACGATTAATCTTATGATCATTCTCAATATAAAATCTAGCCATATGTCCAAACTTAACACATCTAAATGACTTCTCTGTTTTAGTATGGCATTCCATATGGTAATTTTTACCACACATTTCACAAACTGTAAATTGTAATTTCATACATTCATATTTCTTTTGTTGATTATTACCCATATCTATACATCTAGACCTCTTCTTCGACTTATTTTAAATGTACACAAGATCGCCAAATAAACTCCATTTCTACCCTCTCATCACATCAGACAAGTTTTACATAACATTTTAATTCAAGGGAATCCAATTACCTTCGATATCATTGCTTCAATCCTAAGTAAAAATAGTTTGTTTTGCTCTCAAAATCCTAAATAATATTTTGAGCATACATTTCCATTCTGGTGATGTTTTCTTCATACACGACCACTGAGTCCTCTGATATTTTCTTAAATTCATGGAATTTATTTTCCATACTATGTCAAACAACCGTTGTAAAATATTTTTCAAGGAAGAGACTCTTAAATTCATACCATTACAAGGCATCAATATTTTCACTATCCCTCATATTCTTAATCATTGGCCACCACTAGTTAGATTCACCTTAAAAATGATAAAATTAAAGACTGAACATTTGATTAGTTGAACACCACATAACATCAAATATATTTCAAGGGATTTAATCCATCCTTGATCATCCACTGTGTTAGAAGATCCAATGAAAGTAGGAGGTTGTTTCCTCATAAAAGTTTCCACTATCGTCATGATCCTTTTTGGTAACTATAGTTTTTAACTTGCATGGATTCCACCACCATATATTGCCTATTTCAACAGATCCATTACAGGAACAAATTATTAGATTATAATTCCCACCATTCCAGGTTCCAAATTAAGAAATATATCATCCTCTTGGTTCATTCCTACTTTATCTTCGGTATTTCTTCTATGAAAAAACCATTCTGAATAGACACATCTTATATGAAGAAACATGTAAATCTTCAAATTCTATAACCATAAGGTAAAAATAATTTACTGGATTCTATTAACATCATCCAAACCACTAAAGTTATCTAAATTGTGCTTTGATGCCATCAATAAGGACCCAACCCTCAAACATTATATAATATAATAAATTCTGTTATAATTAACTTATTTACATTCCCAAAGATCATTTCGGTTTATATTTTTAGAAATTTTGGACATCATTCGTACATATCAACCCACAATCATATGAAGTTGTTATTACTAAAAAAATATCCATTTTTTTCATAAAACAAATATTTAAATATAAAAAATGATATCTTTTCATGAAAATTATTCACAAAATTTATTTTGGATTCTATTTTTCTATTACACAACCATACACCCTGTGAAAATCCTTTTAAAACATGGTATGAGAATAAAAAAGCACAGTAAGGGATATAAAGAGAAGGATATATACCATTAGTCAATGAATACTTATAAACTTATGAAATTATTTTCACAAAGAAATACTTCTCACCCATAAATTAACATATAAATAGTTTTTAAAACATTATATTTCCATCGAAAACATAAATAAAACCACAAAGGTATCGTGGGGAAATTCATACAAAATATTTTAGACCTCACACATACCTTATGATTTGTAACCCTCATGACTACCTTGCAATTTAATCCTCATAGCTACCTTATGGTGTAACCATCCCAGTTACACTTGAAGTAATCATATGGTTGAACTAAAACTTACACAAAACCAATGAATTGGAGGGAAATATAGGTCCCACCATTCATTATAAATAATTATCCAGAACTAGAACATATTCATAAAATAATAATACTTACATCATATAAATCATCCCCTTAAAAAACAAATCAATAAAGGATTTTAAAAGGAATGTTCTTTACTAATATCATATATTTGAAGTGATAATGAATAAAAATAATGGAATATGTGTATATATGGAAAATCAGAAAAATAGAACATATTATAATAAAAATTATTTTCACAATTTATTTTAGTACCACATAATAGATAAAGTATAATGTTAACACAAAGAATAAAAATTGGGTTAAGAATTAACTTACCACAGGTTCGTCTTAATTAATACATGTTTAGACCACCTATATAATTGTTAAAAGAGTTTCAATAATACTAATTTGTTATTTCCATTGTTTTGAGTGGAGAGACCCAAACATGACGTACATGGACACTAAATTACATTTGTAGAATAATTAATACATGACAAAAAAATTCCCAAGGACTGTATTAATTTACTGTCTTTGAAACTTTTGAGATAATATTCTAATCATGGTGAATGATCTTCAACATTTCCCATAAAGATCATCCCCTTTTGTTTTCTTACTTAAAACCATTCTTTATATCCTGGGGAAAAGAAATAATAGAAAGGGCGTGGTTGAATAATCAGTTAGGGTAACCGTGGAGAAAATAAAACAATCTATAACATTTGAAAGGAAAAACATGTACATAAAATCATAACATCAAAATCTTGAGCAATGACATAAATCATGGAAGTACACAAGGAATATATCATAATGGAACATTTATCATGATAAAGTAGCATGGGGATAAAAGATGTAATCATGAAAAACCATTTAACACATTTTTTGATTTCCACAGTAGCCAAGGCATTGCTTCCAAGACCATCATAGTGGAAAAAGTTTGTTACTGAACCGGTTTTACCTATCGTTCCAGCCCAGTATTACTGATCCAAATTCACTTGTCGTTCTAGCTATGTCTATATCATGAGATATAGATCATTACCCAATGAATTAGAGGGAGATATAGGTCACACCAATCTCATAATGAAATCATTTTTTTGTGTTCCACAAAATAAACATTATTCATTCGTCACAACCCAACGAATAATATAGGTTTCATAAACATCATCCCGTCATAACATAATCCATATAAAACAAATGGATATCATTTCATCATAAGAAAAATGAAACCATGTAAATAATAGAGACATTATACTTGAAACATAAAAATAATAAATAATTGCATCTTAGATGGAAAATAGTTTTGATAAAATACATGAAATGAATTCTTGAGGGAAATATCATTTCTTCTTCAAAATCATTATCTTTTTCACAAAATTTCAGGTAATTTTAAAAGAAAAGGATTTTAGTTGAAAATAATAATGAATTCTTTTAGAGGAAGCTTCATGTAAATAAGGAGTTATGAAACTATAAAAATCTATTCATGTCGTATAAGATAAAAAAACGTTCTCTTCATCCTTTTGCCAGAAAAGTCAAAATGTACCTTGTATTGAAAATAAAAGAAATATTCCTTCCATACAATGTGGTAAAAGTCAACAATGGGTAAAAATGACTTTAGACATACATGGAAGAATAGTAAACATTTTATGAAAATTGTTTTAGAAGACATGGACATGGATGATAAATAAAACCCTAGTAAATACTTATGAGTAAACAATCTCGGATAAGAACGAGATTGGAATAATTATACCATACCTTTTATGATCAGTGGAAGAATACGTTTCATTAAATATAGAAAACTAAATGCATATTTAAAAATAATATTCTTCATAATAAAAATCCTAAAACATTCATGGGAAGCATAAACACCATACAAAAGAAATAGATGGTGATTAGGGCATATGTCTCACAGAAATAAAAGTAAGAAGAAATAATCCATTACCTTATGTCAAATTTCTTCCATTTGTGTCTGAGACTACTATATATTTTGTTTAAACATATTATTAACTTGTAAAATAACCATAATAATATTTATTATATCATATATGATCCACATATGACTTTATATTACCTGTTTATTTGTTAATTCCATGTTAAAGCAGCGTTTTAGGTAAAATCATTTCATTTATCGTATGTGTTTTGATCTGTAATTAATCATATGATTACTTCTGTCATGATTAAATAACATTAGAATGTAAAAAATGATTTATATATAATATATATTCATCATATAAATATATATAGTTGATCAATAAATGAAATAAAATACATCGTTCATGGAGACGGTAGGCCGTACGTACGCATGAACGTTGTTTTTGTTTCCGTATTAAATTGAATGGAAGTAAATGACATATATATAAATATAAATAGATAAAGTATAATTATTATCTCATTTATTTCATGATTACTTATTATATATACATAATAATCATTCTTTAATGGTTAACATGGAGAATGAACCACATCGCATCGTGGAGACGGTAATCTGTACGTATGCACGAGTGTTGATTTCTTTCCCATAATTACTGAATGGAATTGGAGTGGATGATATAATATCTCATAATCAGTATAAAGTTATAATAATCATATATAGTTATTATTTCCACCATTATACCCATCCAAGTAGGGTGGTGGAAAAAAATATTACACCACAGTGTGGAGATGGTATTCAGTACGTACGCTCGCGCAGTGATTTCGTTTTCCATAGGATGGATAGAAGGTGAAATGGGGTTTTATAATATTTATAATAACATATTAGTATATGAGTGATACTGATTCTATTACTTTATAATGAAACAAATAAATAAGAGGAAGTAGAAGAAGAAATAAATTCAATGAATCAGTTGTAGATTTTACCTCTTCTTTGATGTGCCTCTTCTAAACGTCATCTTAAGAAACTAAAGTTGGTATTTGAAGAAGAACATGACCTATAGTATGTTTCTATGGAAGTGGAGAAGATAAATGGACATGTTTTGGCCAATCTTGAAGGCTAAAATTTTTTTTAAGAGGAGGGGGATGAGGTGCCCTTTTATAATAGAAGAGAGGGGGGCTTTGGGAAACCTCAAAAAATATTAGTTAATAATAAAATCAAACCCCACATAAAAATCACCAGAAATGACTCAATTCGAATATGATATAAGATAGGGTTGTAATATCATCAACCAATAAAATTTATACATGTTTTATTTGTATTTTATACCTTATCATTTTGATTTATCCTTATTTTTTCTATTTTTTTATTTATGGTAAATAAGATTCTAAATTCTAAATTGCTATGAATACTAACCTATGTGATGTGAATTTTCCATATTGGATACTTTATGACATTTTACACCATATAAATTTCAATTTATTATTTTTAAATATTTTTCTGATTTTTAAACAATTTAATTATATGTTATTTTTATAAAATATCAATAGTGTCAATTTTGACTCTTCAATTATTTGAATAAAATACGTACAGAAGATATATTCAAACCAAAATATTTAATAGATTCCTAAAATGTAATATTCATCCTGAATATTCATGTATCACATTAAATATTTCATATAACATTTATTTTAATATTTTTAAAACCATTTATTTGGTATTTCAATCAATAAAATAATTTCTACATCACTATTGTGTCACCATTAATGATAATTATTTAATCCCTAAAAATTACAAATAAATTCACATGATGTGGATAATTTTAATATATTTCTATTGACTATTTATGTTTTATTTTTTAAGAAGTATATCAATAAATTTAAATTATTACACTTATAAGATATAAGAGAGTGAAATGTTATTAGTTTCTTTGGTTTTAATAATAATTACATCTTTTTTATGGTTAGAAGTCCATGTAATGAATCTCCTCTGGCCCTTAGGTGATATGGTTTGAGTTTTATTCATCCGATATAATTTTGGCAGGTGTTAGAGTAATTTTATAATCTTATTTTTAACCGTAATTACGCGATTTACCTTTAACTATAGTAAATAAAATTCATCGTAGTTACTATTCATAATGTCTAAAAATAAAAAGTATTAAATTAACAACATTTGTACAAAATGATTCCAAATATGGAATCCATTTTTACAAATTCAAAACACATAAGTTGTAGTATTTAATTTAAAATTAATCCCACTGGTGAGAAAATGGGTTTTAAAAGTTAAAACATTGCAAAAGATTGAAATGTTTTTACCTATGAATTCAATGTAAAATTAATTATAATTATTCGAATTATATTAAATGGTAAAATAAATTCTATTTATACTTTGAAACCATTCAATATTATAATTTTACCAAATAAATTATCTTGGTGAAAAAAGTTGATTTTAATTTAAATTTAGCGTATTTTTATTATTCATGAAAATATGAAAGCTAACAGAAATATATTAAAAATTATCCAATTTAAATTTTTATATAATTATTTAAATGAATAAGTTTATATTGTCCAATTGAACTCATAAATATGTGAAAAACTTGATTTAATGTCGTTGTTCCATCGAAAGGTGGCAAAAATGCATTTTTTGAAAAATAATTATTTTACCTAAAAAATTTATTTTGTTCTCATACCATATTCTAAAATATGAGTGAGATGAATGATAATGTTATAAAAATAAAAATTCAGTTAATACTATTCATAACGGCTATTTCATAATAATATTATAACAATATATCGTTGTTTAGTGAAATTCGGTATTGCGTACAACACACGCTATTGGGGAAGGTCGCTCTTGCAAGACAAGCCAAGAATAGTACATGTGTATAATTCAAGCTAATACGTTGTTGCATAAAGTGCAAGCTTATTTTTTTATAGATTACAACACAAGACATCAATGAAATTAAAATTAATCTTTCTCATAAAATATCGGGGTGATGCATCCTACCCCCCTTAAAATGAATTTCGTCCATGAAATTTTATGGAGTTATAAATAGTTTACTACTTGAAAGTTTCTTTCATTGAAAACCACATCATAAAAAGGAATAACAAAACTTAATTTAAAAAGATAATGTATGAAACATAATGGTTACCCAAATTAACTCATAATGGGGTTTCCACATATGAGAACATAGGTGAAAATTTTGATATGGAAGAGAAATCTAACCATCAAGTTATGATGGAGGGTGGTAGATAACATGGCTATGAAAAATCCAACAATCACAAATCCATAAATTTGTGATGATCTAAGGTACCATCTGATTCATCAGATATGAGGGTACTGGGACTACATTTTTGGTTTTCAAGATCTTTTCCATAAATTTGAAAATTTTGAATTAGAAGAAACACTTACTTGATTTTGGTACAATCTCACCGTTGTTTATGCCTTGAACAATTTACACTTCATATCATAATGAAATGAACTTGAATTTGTCATTTGTGAAGTGTTAGCAGATTATTTGAGAGAATAGTGGGTCATTCCATCTGTCTCAAACAAAAGGTTACCAAAAGTTATTAAATGTGCATTTTTTTCATATATGGTTATATTAATCGTATAAGGTTCCAAAAATGGACTTATACATCATCTATAATAACAATTAATAAAATAAAACTAATTTCTACAAACTAGGGACTTCCTGTAGGCCAGTGGTTGGCGATAAGGGCCATTCGTACTTTGGTTGTGGGTTTGATTCCCGCAACCTTGTCTGACGTGACAAGTTGTCGCTCGTCTTACGTGCTATCCTTTTTCTATACTATTATAAAATTTCATAAATAATATAAAAAATTTATAGCCTTAAAAAATAATATCTGATGTCTAACTTAATTGATTCCAATATTTAGGCATATCCAAAATACATCTGTCCAATCTCATAGTTTAAAGAAAATGATTAGTAGGTAGGCCATCTACCAAGCATGTAAATACCATCATTTATCCCCCATATATAATAAGATATATCTTGCTAGTCACATTACAAACATGTGAATACCTTAATCATGAACTACCATATAACCTTAGTGAAAACATGAATTCTATCAAAAGTTAATTATTTCCAAATACCAAAATCCCAAAATTTCTATATACTCAAACCATGATGGCACTTTTTCCTTATATCCGTCCTGAGCTCATTAATAATATTAAACATATTATTTTCTCCATATCCCTTCATTATGCGCATATCATCTTATTTCCAAAAATATTTCAATTACTTTTCATGGTTACTAGTACCATACAATTATTGAATCTAATACATAGATATTCTAATATACTATAACACTATAAATGAGATTCCAGAACAGTATTTTGGAATCCCGTTACATATACACTTAATCATTCCACCACTTCGTTGTCATATTCAAAATCACAAATAGTGATTTCATTTGACATCCCTCTATCCTTTTCCTTAAGAGGATGTTGATATCAATCATCATTAACCCTTGGATTAGGTCATTGGTTAGCATAATTCCCCATTTACTTTCACTTGTAGCATTGAAGTGTTGGTGGTGCGTTCTATATAGTCTTTTCTCTATTCCCATCATTAGCTTCCTTTTTCCCATTACTTCAATACTCAGTTGCTCAATGACCTTATTTTCCACACTTAAAACATTTTCTAGTCCCTTTAAGACAATCTCCATCATGCTTCATTCCACACTTTGAGAATAACGAAACATTCTTCTTCTGTTCACCATTGTTTTGAGATTTTTCCTTGATCTGAATATTTCTTTTATTGTCAAAACCCTAAGATGGATATATAACACCAACTTCCAACTCTACCGTGATAGCACAAAGCAAAATTTCTTCATAGCTACTGAAGTATCTTATAGATAATTCCCTTTGAGGACTTGGTTTTAAGCTGCTGAAGAATCGATCAACTTTACTTTCAGGTTGGATGATAAATCCAGATGCATACCTTGGAAGCCCTATAAAATTCTCCTTGTATATACCAACATATTCATCATACTTGTGAATAATCTCAAGGAACTCCTTTTCCAACTTTGTTCAAAGAATACGAGGGAAGTACTTATAAAAAACAGGTTCATGACCTCATCCCATTCCATGGAATCAATTTCATCTTGAGACCCTGTATTCTTAATTAGAGTCCACCACAGGTCTACATCACCTTCTAAACAGTAAACAGCCAAAATGAATTTTTCATGTTCTGAACAGCGAAGTATGGAAAATAAATTTTCAATGGTACCGACCCATTTTTCAGCAACAAGGGGATCAGAATACCCACTGAAAGAAGGTGGACGTTGCCTCATGAATGAATCAATAGAATATTAGTCCTTTCCCTGCTCATTTGGATGTCCAGAATGATTCATAGATTTTGTAAGTATAGCAATAAGATTTTTCACTCCATTTCTCATAACATGGGGTTGTTCAGAAGTACAATCATTGCATTGCCCAGTGCATTGATCATTAACATGGTTCCTTCGGGTTCCAGCCATTATCTAAAACCCAAAAAGAATAGTGTGAGAGGAAAAAATCATACTAGGAAAACAACATAATCAAGGAGAGTACTTTCAATCTATAACATCTTAGGTTTAATCCTTGGTTATTCATGATAATTTTCATAATTCTAGGACTGCAACCTATAATTATACTTTACCATAAGAACATCCAAATACATACCTTAGAAATATCTCTTGGGATCTCACTAAATATTTCGCTTCCTAGTTTCCAAAGGATAAATAAACCTCCCTCTGATACCAACTGTAGTGTCCCAAACCTGACGTACAAGGACATTAAATTACTTTTGCAGAATACTTAATACATGACAAAAAAATTCCCATGGACTGTATTAGTTTAGTGTCTTTGGAAACATGGAACATAATATTCTATTCATGGTGAAAGATCTTCAACATCTCCCATAAATATCTTCCCCTTTTTATTCTTACCAAAAACCGTTCTTTATATCCTGGGAAAAAGAAAACATAGAAAGGGAGAGCTCAAATGCTCAGTAAGGGTAAACATGGAGAACATAAAACAATCTATAAACATTTGAATGTAAAAACATGAACATAAAATCATAACATCAAAAAACGTGAGCAATGACATAAAATATGAATATACCCAAGGAATAGATCGTAAAGGAACATTTATCATGGTAAAGTAGAATGGGGATAAAACATGTAATTGTGTAAAACCATTAAGACCATGTTATAGTTTCCATAGTATCCAAGGAATTTCTACCAAGACCATCATAGGGGACAAATCCCATTACCGAACTGGGTTTACATGCCATTCCATCCCTGTATTACTAAACCGGATTCAGTTTCCATTCCAACCATGTCTATCTCATGAGATATAAATCATCAACCAATGAATTAGAGTGATAAACAGGTCCCATCCATATCATAATGAAATTATTCTTCCGTGTGCCACAAAATAAACATAAATCATTCATCATAACCCAAAGAATAATGTGGGATTAATAAACATCATCCCAACATAACATAATCCATATAAATGAAATGTATATAATTTCATCATAAGAAAAATAAAACCATGTAAATAATAGAATTATACTTGAAAAATAATCATACTAAATAATGTCATCATAGATGGAAAATAGTTTTGATAAAACACCTAAAATTAATTCATGAGGACAATATCCTTTATTCTTCAAAATCATTTTCTTTTTCCCAAAATTTCATGAAATTTTAAAAAAAATTATTTTTGTTGAAAATAATCATGAAATCTTGTAGTGGATGCTTCATGGAAATAAGGCATTATGAAACTGTAAAAATCCAGTCATGTCATATAAATTCAAAAAACCTTCTCCTAGTACTTTTTTTGGAAATCAAAAAGTACCACATATGGTAATCAAAAAAAATATTCCTTCTATACCATGTGGTAAAAGTAAACAAAGGGTAAAAATGACTTTAAACATACATGTAAGAATATTAAACATTTTATGAAAACAGTTTTACAAGACATGGACGTGGATGAAAAATTTAACACCAGTAATTACTTACGAATAAACAATTTCGGATAAGAATGAGATTGGAATAATTATCCCTTACCTTTTATGATTGGTGGAATCATAAGTGTCATAAATTAAAGAAAAATTAAATGCATATTTAAATATAATATCCTTCATTATAAAAATCATCAAACATTAATGGGAAGCATAAACACCATACTAAGGAAATAGATGGTGATTAAGGCATATGTCTCAGAGAAATAAAAGTGAGACAAAATAATCCCTTGCATAATGTCCAATTTCTTGTGTATGAGTCTGACACTCCTGTATAGTTGGTTTAAACAAATTATTAACTTGTAACAGGACCATAATAATATTTATGATATCATATATGATTCACTTATGACTGTATATCACCCATTCATTTGTTAATTCCTTGTTAAAGCAGCATTTTGGGTAAAATTGTTTCATTTATCGTACGTGTTTTGACATATAATTTTTCATATGATTACTTAGATCATGATTAAATAATTCCAGAATGTAAAACATGATTTATATATAATATATATTCATCATATAATATATATAGTTGATCAATAAATGAAATGAAATATATCGTTCATGGAGACGGTAGGTTATACGTACGCATGAACGCTGTTTTTGATTCTTTATTATATTGAATGGAAGTAAATGACACTCATATATATATACATAAATACAGTAGAATTATTATGTCATATTTTTCATGATTAATTATTATATATACTTAATAATCATTCTTGAATGGTTAACATAGAGAATGAATCTCATCGCATCGTGGAGATGGTAATCTGTACGTACGCACGAGCGATGATATCATTCCTATAATTATTGAATGTAATTGGAGTGGATGATATAATATCTCATAATTTGTATAAATTTATAATAATCATATATAGATGTTATTTCCACCATTATACCCATCCAAGTAAGGTGGTGGGAAAACATCTTACACCACAGCGTGGAGACGGTATTTCGTACATACGCTCATGCAGTGATTTTGTTTTCTGTAGGACGGATAGAAGATGAAATGGGGTTGTTTAATATTTATAATAAAATATCAGTATTTGATTAATACTGATGTTATTACGTTATATTGAAAGTAATAAAGAAGATGAAGTAGAATAAGAAATAAATTGAATGAATCAGTAAAGGATATTACATCTTCTTCGACGCGCCTCTTCTAAACCTCCCCTTAGGAAACTAAAGTTGGTCTTTGAAGAAGACCAGAACCTCTAGTAAATTTCTAGAGAAGAAGAGAAGAGAAATGGACTGGGTTTGGTTGAGTATGAAGGATGAAAATGTTGTGAAGAGATAGGGATGATGTGCCCTTTTATAAGAGAATAGAGGGGCACTTTTGGAAACCTCAAAAATATTAGTTAATAATAAAATAAAAACCCACATAAAAATCTCCAAAAATGACTCAAGTCAAATATGAGATAATATAGGGTTGTAATATCATCAAATAATAAAATTTAGACATGTATCATGTTTATTTTAAACCTTATCATTTTGATTTATACATATTTAATATATTTACTTTTATTTGTGGTAATAAGAATCCAAATTCTAAATTGTTCTAAATACTTACTTATGTGTTGTGAATTGTCTATAAATGGATACTATGTGAAATTGTAGACCAGATAAATATCAATTTATAATTTTTAAATATTTTTTCTTATTTTTAAATAATTTTATAATATGTTATTTTTATAAAATATCAATAGTGTCAATTTTGAAACTATTAAATTATTTCAATAAAATACACACAAAAGATATATTCGAACCAAAATATTTAATAGATTCAAAAAATGTATTATTCCTCTTAGAAATTCGTGGAGCATATTAAATAGTTCATATAATATTTATTTTAATTTTTTTAAACCATTTATTTGATATTTAAATCAATAAAAAAAATTTTACATCACTATTGTGTCACCATTAATGATAATTACTTAATCCTTAAAAATTATAAATAAATTAACATGATGTATATAAATTTATTATATATCGGGTTTCTATTTATGTTTGATGTTTTATGAAGTTTATCACTAAATTAAAATTATTACACTTATATGATATAAGAGAGGGAAATGTTGTCACTCTCTATGGTTTTAATAATAATTACAACCTTTTCAGGGTCAAAAAGTCCATGAAATTAATCTATTCTAACCCTTACATGATATGGGTTGACTTTTATTCATCCAATATAATTTTGGCAGGTGTTAGGGTAATTTTATAATCTTATTTTGACCCTTAATTACCCTATTTACCTGTAACTTTAGTAAATAAAATTTACCGTAGTTACTATTCATAATGTCTAAAAATAAAAATCAGCCTATTAACATAATTTGGACCTACTGATTCAAAATATGGAATCCATTTTTTCAAATTCAAAACACCGAAGTTGCAGTATTTAATTTAAAATTAATCCCACTGTTGAGAAAATGGGTTTTAAAAGTTATAACATTGCAAAAGATTGAAATGTTTTTACCTATGAATTCAATGTAAAATTAATGATAATGACATGAATTGTATTAAATGGTAAAAATATATTATATTTATAATTTAAAACAATTGAATATTATAATTTAACCACATAAATTATCTTGGTGAAAAAAGTTGTTTTTAATTAAAATTTAGCGTATTTTTACTATTCATAAAAATATGAATGTTTACAGAAAAATATTAAAAAACTATCCAAAGTAATTTTTTATATACTTATTGCAACAAACAAGTTTATTTTTTAAAATTGAACTCATAAAAAAGTAAAAATCATTATTTAATGTTGGTGCACCATTAAAAGGCGGAAAAACTGTATTTTTTAAAAAATACTTATTTTACCCGAAAAATTTATTTTGTTCTCATACCATGTTATAGAATATGGGTAAGATGAATGATAATTTTATAAAATAAAAAATTCTGTTAATTCTATTCATAGATGCTAGTTCATAATAACATTATATTAATATATCGTTGTTTATAGAAATTCGATATTGCGTACAACACACGCTATTGAGGAAGGTCGCTCTTGCAACACAAGCCAAGTATAGAATTTTCATATAATAAAAGATAATATAGTGTTTCGTAAAGGGAAAGTTATTTTTTTAGCGTATAACACAATACATCAATGAAATTAAAAAGATTATTTCTCATAAAATCTCAGGGTGCTACATCGGGTGCATGCATTACAAAGTTTCCATTGTCTGTTCATATTTTATTTTCTCATCGTATGGAAATAAAACTCCATAATTATAATTAAATGGTATTAATATGTTTCAATAATATTAAATTATACCATAAACCATTTTTCATACATTATGATTAATCTTTAGGTAAAACATTAATGATATTCATTTATATGATTTTGGCAGTTTTTTGATAATAACGAACTAGTTTCTTTATATAATTTAATATTATGTATATATGTTAATTATATAACATAAAATAATTTATATCATACAATTTTTAATATATTTCAAAAATTATAATTGTTTTATGAACTTTTATGAAGATGTGAATGAAAATTGAAAACAAATTATCCACGATGTCGATAAATTGACACATCACAGACGATGTTTTTATTTTAAGAATAAGAGGTAGAGGCGAAGAAGTATGATGATGAATTGTTCCATAAACAAGAAAAAATACAGTTATATATATGATAATGTATTTTTCATTCCTCTTCTATAATTGTAGGTTAAGAGAGTACTAGAAAAGAAAAATAATTGAAATGAAAGTAAAAAAAGAAATGAAATATGATTTTTACCTCTTGATCTATTCTCCTTGAGATCCAACTTAAGGTTCTTAGTTTTGGCCTTTTATTGAGGCAAATAGGTATTGGAAGTGTGGAAGAGTCTTGTAAATATGATTCGGTAGAATTTGGAAAATTTCAAAATCTTTAGAGGTGCGAGGAGAAGAGGGGTGGCGAGTGATATTTATAGTGTAGGAGAGGGGGTTTTCCATATTTTAATCATTATTTTATTATTTATATCAAGCCAAGCAATAGTGTTCGTTCTTTTGACTAAATACTGAAATTAGTGCATGTGAGTTCAAACCAAGGGTTCTTAGCACAACATAACATCATCCATGACACCATAATTATGGTATTTAGATTATTTTGTAAATTACTGTATTTCACTATTCACCAAAAATTCAAGTATTTCAAAAAAACCCAAAAAATTCAACCCAAATATTTTTTGACTAGCATAATTAAAAAATTAACTCTACTTTATCATAATAATTTTGAAAATATGAGAAATTTAATTTTTAAATAAAATCACAATTTATTCGAAAATAACACTATTAAAACTATAACAAATTTTTTAACACCTTGAAAATTAATCAAGGTCTCATAAAATTATATTATAAACATAACATATTTAAATTTTAATTTGTGATTACATTTTATGTCAATACATTTTCATTTAAATTGTTAAATTTATCACAAAATTATAAATAAATACTAACTACATAATTAGTAATTTTAAAAATATTTATTTACATATACTATGATCATATTGTCACTTTTAAGATGCCTAAAGTTTATTTATAAATTCATGGGTGAGGTTACTATTCATTTTCCCAATTTAATATTCATAAAGGTCATATTAATATTCATAAGGGTCACATTACTATTACAAAGGTTGATGTTCCTATTCACCAAAAATTATGTTAATACAATCTGACTCTAAATATCCTAATGATCACAACTGTGTATATCAATTTTTTGAAATTGAATTCACAAAAGTAGAAAAATTTAGTCTAAAAGCTAGGTAATAACTATCTCCTTTAAATAAAAAAGTTTTTTTTAAAGAGACTCAGTGTTTCATGCATCTCATTTTATATTAAATTTATTTATAAATACGTGGCATGTTTTGGGGAATATATGACCATACATATTAAGAAGAGAGATGATATGTAGGGAAAAAAATTAATTTAACATTAAATTAAATTAAACCAATCACATACAATGTTTTGGCCATTGCTTATGATCATCCACATTCATGCAGTGAATTACTTATCGAGTAAAACTAGCATTCAATTTTTAATCATTCTTATATATGTAAAATCACACTCTAATCAATTACTTATTATCTTTAATTAATCAATTATTTTACCTTAATTATCCTATAAATTTCCTTGAGATCCTCATCCACCATAATTATAAAAAAAATTAATATATTCAATTAAAATTTGTTATGTACATAAATGTACCTTAGAGGAAACATGATCAATACCCATTTGAATCTAATCAGCATATATTATACTCCTATACATTGTATTCTTATGACATATATCATACACATCTTATCACATACATTCATTTCATGTAGTATAAATTTAATGATTACTTGAATTACATGATATTTCTGTAATGTACCATGCATTAATGCCCACAGAGTAACAAATGTAATGTGACTCATACATGATATGTTGATATGAACATTAAGTAGATATTAATCCAAGACACAAATATATATTAAAACACATCACATGATGTGTCTTATCAACCTAATTACCACATAAAAGCGCATGTCGATAAGGATTACATTGTATAATTAATAAATTTTAAATCAGGGTAATTAGGTATAAGTAATTGGTGTGTAAATCCAAGTAATAAAACATATAAATCTCTCACTATGTGTCTAAGACACACTCCTAGGTACTCTTCATGTAAATTGTGCCCCGAACAATTGGAGTACACAGTGTGTATAAACGACTACACGATGTGTGGACTCCGAGTTACATGGTCTCTAATTAGGTAGGTCATGCATGGTAATACATGGCCTGTCTATAACTCCATGGGACTATACGCTATGTATTTTGGTGTATGACATATACTTTGGATAACCATGCACCACCCTGATGGGGTCAGCACAAAGTGTAATAAATAAATACAGCATGTGTCATTAATACAAATGGTTTGAATTAATTACTAAATTAATTCCTAATACACTGAGCACAAGTACATGGTGTGTAACTCCAGTTACATGGTGTGTAATCATGTGTTATTCAGACATAAACTATGGTACCCCCATATGACTTCCTCAGTTTTATTTCATTTAAAAAAGAACTATATTGATTAGATATATGAGAAACTAAGGAGGAAGAATCAGATCTCTCTATTTGAATTAAAGTAATTATTAAAATTTAATATAAAACTAAAGTAAAATTAATTAAATCAATCAGAAATATTTAAATAATTATAAATTATTATGTGACAACTCTGATACCACTCGTAGGTTCCGGGCGTAGCAAAATCATGCGATGGGTCATGCCCAACATTACTTTTTTTCATGATCGAAGATCAATTTGAGATTTAGACACTGATAAATGTCACGATCTACAAAATTGAATCAAATAATATAAATAGGGTATTGATGGCCCAAATTAGAGATAGGATCATCAAATATTATTTATAATTAATTTAATTAATTAAATAGTTTCATTTTTGGAATTATTTCTTCATTAGTGGATCTGAAAATAGATCTGTGTTGTGCCATCGTTACATTGTTGTAATAAATAGTAGATTCCCTCTAGAAGTGATCCACATGTGTTCCAAAAATCATGGAACATCACAATAGGAATCACCGAATTCTAGCATGATAGATCTCATCACTTGCATCGTTTTCCTTTGATTTCCACAAGAATCACTTCGAGTGAATTCTCCTTGATCTCTCTTGACTTGCGAGTTGGATGTGAAGGAAGATCTCTCTTTGTTCTATGGAGAATTCTTAGAGAAGGGACCTGTTTATGGTTTGAGGGGATTCTCCAAATTCATTGCACACAACCAGAAAAATGAATTGTCTCTAAGAAAATAGCACAATTGGATTTATATATCGCTAGAGTAAAAATAAAATAACGTCACAAGTTACCTTGATTATTTATAGACTCCCTATACAACCCACTGTAAAATAATTACAATATTATTATTATTATATTTTGACATGCAGCAGACTTGAAAACAAAATTAAATATTATTTAATAAAATAATAATCAATATATATTATTTCTTATTGGACCATTAATCTTGGTTCGTTATTCCTCCGCAATATTTATCATGCCTTAAATAATGATTGTTTATTTATTAATTTAATATCACTCCATTATTCTCTAGTAAATAAAAAATATTATACTCAGTGAATAGAAAATAAATATGTATAAAATTTTTTACTCACATTATACTCTCTAGAATAATTGGTGATTGAAAATATGTGATCAACTAAACATGAATAATTTTCAAACCATGTATAGGATTAATATTTATTCCTTTTGTTAAATAATGAATAATAATATATTATTTAATTGAGATTCTGGATACACTTAATGTGAGACCAACTAGGCCTATTTTTTAGTGGTCATAGGGGATGCAACTTAATGTCCAAAGATTGTGTTTGGAAACATGAAAAGGAACACATATTGAAATTAGTTAATGCCATAATGACATAAGACCACATACATACACTACTATGTAATATAATCCTTTTATAAATATATCTCAAATCAAGCAGGTTTCATGTCGATGCTATCAACATATGTGCTTGATGTCTCTTTCATTGAATTCCAAGAAATTCAACTTGCCTATTGAACACCGTGGTCATGGATTTATTTATGGTATATCATTTCCATAAAATATACTAAGATATCAATTTCTGTTTAATAAAATAAGGGGAAAATCCTATGTCACATTATTCATTAATGTAATATTTATTGTGACACACACAACATGTGCCACCTCACCCTGAACATACATCATCATAGTTATCATCAATACATAAAATTATATGACTAATAATACCAATTAATAATTATCATAATGTCTAAGGATCAATACACATGTCTTTAGAAGGGAACATACTGTGACACATATAAATGTGGATTTCCTACAGGTAGGTCTCATTCTCATAGTATACTATAATAGAAATAACCAAGGGCATACACCATGAGAAGGTTCCTCAATATCTTATGAGTCTTCACCTATGATATAATATATCATTTGTGGACATTAAATTCTATCATCTAGATATATAACATATATTTAATTATACTAACGTAGGACTTCCAAATTCTAATCATAGAGGGTATCTTCTATAAACTTTTAGTGTGACAGTTACTCTTAGGACATTATCATATACTATATTCTTTATAAGAACAATCATGATGTGATAAGTAGTTTATTAATATTAAAAATATATAAATTCAGGTGATCATAAAGTACACCGAAGTTGGTTCTAAGGTATCAACTCCGACATATACAAATATTACCACCATAAAATGTATCATATATATCATATGTATATTTATATAATCCCTATTTCCATGACCTAGAGTGACCAATAGATTTGGATCAAGTCAATATTGTATAATCAACTCATATTATCTCGATTACCTAAAATAATAACTATGTCCATGAATACATCACATGTCATTCATTTTAAAAATGAGAACATATCATGTATCTCGTCCAAGTAACTGAATAAATCAAATAGTAATCAAGTGACAATGATCATTCATGTCTGCAGTGTAATTTAATCAAGGGATATATGTCTATTATTGTCTTATAAATGGAAAAATCCAAGCTTGACTGTGCATAAACTGATAGCATGATCAACAACATATATAAACACCCTCAAATTAGCTAAGTTATTTTCAAAATTGTGTAGGTGGGTATATAAATATGAAGGTTCTCATGATAGTTATATCACTATCATCAGGTAATAAGGATTTATAATAATCATTACATAATTATATTGATGACTGTATGATATTCCATGGGATATACTTTGGCAGGTCATTTCATGTAATAAGTATCTACTTATTACCTCAGGATCATACTCTTTAATTATCATATAAAACTCTTTGAAATGTGTATAATATTTTATTCATTTCTTCAATAATATTCCACGACAACCCAGAATACTTTGTGATGATCATGAATTAGGGATAACTCAAGGTATCACTTTGAGGTGATAATATCATTTAACTATTTGTGTAAAATAAATTACACCAGACATGAATGAATGATAATTTGGGACTGTATCTCATATAATAAAATGATACATTTTACAATAATTACAACCAATATTTCATGCTTCATATAACAGAATATTCTACATGACCCTCAATTCATTTTTTTTGCAATGGTTTCATCAATGGATATATTACATTCTCCACTGTATCCACTCAACTAATATTTACATAATCCCTCTCAAATATCACATGTATGATATGGTATTTAAAAAGGATTTTTTTGGTCCATTAGTGAGATTAGGGTTCCTTATCTTGATCAATAACCCCATTATTTAGACTATATTCTCCAATTTCACCCTCGATTCTAGGAGCCATTCCAATTTCAGTGATAAACTCCATGTTTCAAATAGTTTCATTCTCATCGTATGATGAAATGATGTATTCCAATTCTATTGACAAGTCTTCTATGATGTCTTTATAATAAATATTCAGATTGATAGTTCCATAATTTAGGAAAAAATGAATCTATATTGTGATCTTAGATCATATTTTTCATATTGGAAACTAGCATCATTGTAACCCTTTAAAAAAATCAACCTCTACTCTAAAGACCAACAACAAATCTCTAGTTTATTAGTACTTAATAATGTTCTTCATCGTATTCTAGTGACTCACATGGATTGGATTGGTATATACTAGTTATGTTAGAAACCAAAGAGACATTGGGCTGATTATATAACATATCATACAAGATAGATGTTACGGTAGATGCATAAGGAACCTTGTCCAACTTTTATAACAATATAAAGATCCAAAATCATTCTATGATTAGTGTCATGAAACATCAGTAAATACCCTTTATTGATTTTCTCCATTCTAAAACACATTAGAACTATCACAATATAATTATTTTTTACTCAGTCAATGAAACATGTTATATCTTTCACTATATATCTTAATACCCTGTATATATGTTGCTTCACCCTTGTCTTTAATTGAGAAATATTTATGTAGACACACCTTCATTTAATGATGTATCGAGATGTTATTTCCAATATTCAGTATGTCATCTACGTACTACATCAAAAATGATACAATACTATCATTGTCATTATTATATACATGAGATTAATCCATTTTATTGATGAAGAAAACACTTTGATTTCATAATCAAAGTAGATATTCAATCATTTTGAAGATTATTTCAATACATTAATGGATGATTTAAACTTGCATGACATAACAGTATCATTTGGCACAAAAAAACGTTTAGGGGGTATCATATACAATTCGTACACTAAATTACCATTATGAAAGATGTTTTGAAATCCATTTGATATATCTCATAATCCTTATGAAATATTCTCACTAATGAAATATTAATATAATTTATCATCATAATAGGTGAAAAGGATTATTATAAGGAAATAAAATAATGTTGTTTTTAACCCTTCGGAACTAGTCATGATTTATAGGAAGAAACTATACCATCCATATCCATTTTATTATGGAAACCCCAGTTGAAACCTATGGATCTTACCACATTATGTTCATCCCCAATTTTCTAAAAATGGGTAGTGTATATGCATTCCATCTTATATTTCATGTATTTTAACCATTTCTCAGAATAAGAACTCTCAACAACCTCTTAGTAAGAAAGAGGATAATCTCCTATAAACGTTATTTTATCGCCATTTTCCCTGAGAAATCCATATCTCTTGGATTCCTAATTAATCCTACCAGACCAATGATGTTCTTGCGTAACTTGAGTTTATTCTTATTATAAAAATATTTATATAATGAGCTCAACCACCACCCCACAAACATTTTCTATTTGTTGGTATTGAACTTATCCATGATCAAAATTCCAACCAATGACTACTTAATCTATGTGTTATCTCTCAATTAAAAATCCATTTCAGGCCCCATAAACGTTTTTATAATAGAATTATTTTACATTGATTTCCTTAGGATAACCAAAAAATAATTATTTGTATGACTTGGAGCCTAGATCGTCTGAATCCAATTTTCGTACGAGTGATTAGAAACATAAAATCAAAATAATTGAAATAATATGGTGTCTCCAATTCAATATTTCATATTATGTCTTTATGAATTATTTATAAAGAACATAGTTATTTTGAATTACAGTAGGTTCTACAACATAACCCTAGAAAGAAATAGGAAGGGCAAACTACCTCATCATCAATCAAACCATGTCCTACAAGGTATGATTCCCCCTTTAAAACAAATCATTAAAATATGGTGTTTCTAGAGGAGTGAGTTGTGAATATGTTCTATAATCTATCAAAGGTTCAGAGAACTTCTAGCTCAAATATTTACTACTCTAATATAATCAAAGTATCTTAATACATTTTCTTAATTTATTTTGTACATCATAATTAAACTCTTTAAACATATCAAAAGTATTAGATTACTATTTCATAAAGAAAATATATCCATACTGAATAATGTCATCGGTTAATGTAATGAAGTACATAACACTAACACCTTCTTGGGTACTAATTAGTCCACATACATCACTATGCATCCAATATCCCACAATCCCTCTAAATTTTTCCCCAAGAAGATTTCATTGAAATTTTTCCCAATAAAAAGATGCACATAAATAAAAAAATTAAAAATTGAATGATACTAACAATCCATATTTACGAAGTATTTAAACACTTTTCTCATTTATATAACCAAATAAATTCTGCCAAATGTATGTGGGATTAGAATCAACTCTGATCATATTATTGTGAATTTTACAGACAGAATATATATACCTATAAAATATAAATAATTTATTATATTCCTAACACCATAAAAAAATTCATCATTTAATATAGAATAACTCTTATTCTTAATAGTCAAATAAAATAACATATTTTCCAAAGGAGATACAATAATTAGATTTATACTTATGGTAAAAACATAATAACAATTTTTTAATTTTAGGAATAATCAACTGGGTAGATAGATATCATAAGTTCCAAATTCTAATGCATAAACATTTTATCAACTACTATCCTGATGATTCAATTAATTATTTATCAATTTCCTCTAATCTTTGAGTTTGTGATTGTTAGTACAAGTTCATGATGCACATACGGTATCAAATACCCATATGTCATGGTTGGTGGAATTAGCCTCTCTAACATTGACATTCAAATGCTCAGAATGTGTCCCCTAGAAAAAACTTTTCATCCCAAGATACTGACCGTTAAATGTTTTATAGGTTATTCCTAATAATGACCTCAATGTGATTTTGATTAAGTATGTAATAATTAACAATAAATACAAATCAGTGGATGAGTATCAAATGTTATATCTTTTCATTAAGGCCTTCAAATGAATGTTCTCCCACTAAAAATGATTACCCTAGAAATCATATCAATTTAGTGAGACAATGTCCATGTATCCCAATGAAATGATCCTAATATCATGTGAAACTCATGAATTCTAGTTATAAATGTTGGGATTCATCTTAGTCATAAAAATTGTGAAACATGGAGAGTTGAGTGGACAAATATTTTTCTATCTTCATCAGATAGATAATAATCAAATCTATTCATGTGGTATCCAAACAATTAGGGTTTCTTATAGAAGTGTTACCCAAAGAAAATGTCAAAAAAAGTTAATACAATACAATACAGGGGAACCCATTTCAGTGTGAAACTACCCGATTCGATGATTGAAGTCTTAATAAATTCCACTTTTGAAAGAACCGTACACATAGAAATTAGTATTTTAAACTTTTAAAATCTCACAAATTCAATATTAAACAGATAAATTTTAAATTTATAACTATTACATCTTATGTAATAGTTATATTATCTTTTTTTTATTTATTATGAATGAATTCTTATAAAAAATTGGTTTTCTTTAATCTCCATTACATCCACTAAATTAATGTGGTCACACCACATTAGATTATAACACTTTACATAACCCAAAAGTTTGTGCTACTCTTCCAAAAGTAGAAGTTAAACTTATTTATTAACATCCAAACCCATCATAAGCATTATTTACATGAATTTTTTAGATAATAGAATAAGATTATAATATATTGAAAATATGTACGTAAGAAAGCCTAGAGAAATAGATAGCTACCCCCATACACCATTCTCGACAAGACATAGCATACCGAGTGGTTGGTGATCCGACCCCAATTCCCTATACTTGAGGAGGAATTGCAATAGAGAGAATTCAATTATATATAATTCTAAAGGCTAACATGTTCAAAGTAGTTCTAATTACCCAATTCAAGCTAATAAATATAATTAAAAATAGATGTTAAGGTAGATGAAAACTAAATTTCATGGAGCCTTACCAAGAATGTAAATTTGAGTTATAACTTTTAGAAGTATTATAATAACTAATCATAAAGTATACACAATATTAATATTTCTTAAAAAAGTTACATAACATGAACATGAAATGAATTTAAAAAATAAATAATCATTTTATTTATTTTTCAAAACACAAGATAAAAATTAATGAATATTTCAAAAATAAATGTTAATTATAAAAATTTTATAAATTAGCAAAAATATAATCATTTTTATTACCACTTCAATACAAACTCTTTCATATTTTATATTATTTAGAATCTATATGATATTTAATTAATTATGAATATATTAAAATTGTGTTTTTTATAACATAAACTTTTAATATATTATTACTATGATATATTTTTTAACTATTATGATTTATAAATAAATTTTTTAATATTACAACCATAAGCATTACATATAATTTTGGTAAAATTAATTATAATATTAACAATAAATATTTGATAGTAAATTGTTTCATAAAAATTTATTTAAATAATTATAATATTTTTTATAATTCATTAATTAATTTATGTATTCTTTACAAATTAAATATTCCTAAAATACCTTTTAACATGATTTATTGACATTTTATAAACCATTAAAACCAATTAAATGAATTTTTTTTATCATTTTTCTATCTACCCTTTTGAAAATGGTTATACCTACATGAGCGTAAAACATTATAACCTTACACATGTCACCTAGAACCATTGTAACCCACTTAGTAAAGTTAACAGACATATTACCATTACACAATCCATTTCATATAAAGGTGACTTAGAGGGAGCCTTTACATTGACTATATTGGTAATGTTAACATGGTGGTTACCTTTACATATCTCATTACAGAAATGATAACTGGTTATTTAACTTTAAATAAACATGTTTACTTAAAGTTGTGTGGTCGTGACCTTTATGTTAACCCTTTATGTAAATGTAAGAATCAGGCTACCTTTATGTGAACCCTTCACGTAAAGGTAAGCCTTCTGGTAACCTTAACATAACTGCTCATGTGAATGTAATTTCTACAGATATAGGACTCCTTGTATAACTATAAGTAATAATTACTAGATGAATACAACATATGTAAAATAAGATGGATGTGAGAAGACACATCAGGAGATGTTCACACTACCCGCCCAAGCCGTGCGACAATTGTCCCAATCCAATCAACTAATTCCTCAACAATATTTCCCCATCCCTATGCAGGTAACTTAATATCCTTTTATAGATGGATTTACATCATATTACTTGGATAATCCCTAAGACCTATACATTACAAAAAGTGAATATGGGTGGTTTTTTATGGACTAGTGGGAGTTTAAACCACCTCATAATAATATAGATGTGAATTTTAAAATTTATGCATATTGAGTGGTTGCTAGTCATTTATTGGGGGTTATATTAATTTCATGGTGGTTTTTTATGGGTCATTGATTGAGAATGTATCAGTGGTTTCTTGTTTATTGGGAAATGGTTTTAAAAATATATATATGGGGGATATAAATAAAATGAAATTAACTATCATTGAACATTTGATTAGTGGGATTTTATTGGCGGTGAAGAATATCTACCACAAAACATATTTTAATTACATTATTTAGTGATAGTTAATAAAAAACGCTGCTAAATATATATATTATAAAAGTATTTAATAAAAAAATTTAATATAAAATAACTAACATGTAATAAACTAAAAACATGAATGTATAGTAAACCCATAATACATACATCATATATCCACAATCATCCAAATATCCATAGTCATCATAACCTTAGTCTCAATGAAGCTATACATATGTCAAAAAATACCTTAGCCATCAATATATACATATAAAATATTTCCAAAAATAACCCAATCCCAATATACATACACATCCCAACCCCCACAATATTTGTCTTCCTCCATATCATCCGATCAATAGAAACTGACCACATCATCTCCTACAATGTAATAATAAAGAAAAAAATTTAAAGTTAAAATAAAAAATAAAAAAACAGTATAATAATAGATAATATTTTGACATACATGGAAACCAAGAACCATTACGAATGCCTTCTGAAAAATGTCTGGGATCAAAATGTTCAACCTGCTACCTACTGCATGCATCTTCCCCCAATAATGAAAACTAGAACATTTATGAAAATAAATGAAAAAGAGAAAAGACATTGAATATATTTATAATGTTGCACAAAAAATTTATTTATTTTATTGAAAAATAGAAAAGACATAGAATATATTTAGATGTTTCAGCTCTTCGTGGATGGCAGTCTCATTCTTTGGGAAGTCTTATGGTTTCATCAAGTCTATTCGTGGCCTCCATCATGATGACCCATTTTCCCCTATCATTTTCATCTTCGCTCAGGCTTTATTGAGTAAGAACATCTATAGAAGCATCAATAATGGATCTACATTGGAATATAGGAGTAGTATGAGGACTATGACCATTTCTTAGGGTGTCCATGGGTCGGGTCGGGTCAGGTCGGGTCGGGTCAAGGGTGTTCTACGGCACGACCCGTGGAGAAAGGGTCGGGTCGGGTCGAGTCGGGTCACATACTTCGCATGCAGCTGACCCAACCAAACCCAACCCGTTTGGGTCAGGTTACCTGACTCATGGTCGAAAGACCGACCCAACCCAACCCTTTGCGGGTCGGGTCAGTTTGGGTCGAGTTACTTGGGTGAACCTGACCCAACCCATGCTAGCTCGAGCCAGCCTGAGCCAGCCCAAGCCAGCCCCCCAGACCCATCCCCCACCCTCCCCCCCAGACCTGGTCCCTACCCTACACCCCAGACCCGACCCCTGCATGACACCCCATACCCAACCCGTAGGACCCCAACCTGTAGGACCCTGCTCTGTGCATCTAGAAGCCCCTTTTCTCCCCCATGTGTGCAGCCCGACCCAGCCCATGTGCTGCCACCTGTGCCGCCAGACCCAGCCCCATCCCTCCCCCCTGTGTGTAGCCAGACCCATCCCCCTGTATAGCCAGACCCCCTGTGTGTCTAGACCCATCCCCCTCGCTCCCCCCTGTGTGTAGCCAGACCTAGCCCCTTGGGCAGCCCCCCAGACCCAGCCCCTCCCCACCCCCAGACCCATGTCCCACCCCACAGACCCAGCCCCTCCACCCCCATACCCAACCAGTAGTAGGGCCCCTGTGTGTAGCCAGACCCAGCTCTTTTCACCATAAATTCAAGTTATGGTGCAGTCATTGCAACATAGAATCGAATGGGTAATTCACAATCATGTAGATCCATATTTAAATAGAGGATAAAACTATTTTAATGGTATAAATATTTTCATACCTACCTAGGCACAAATAAAACATTGTAGGTAGCATGAGGGAATGAAATAAAAACATTGACATTGCAAGGTAGCATGGAGGGAAAACATTGCATGAAATGAATGAAAATGGCCAAGACTGGAACATGAAGGAACATGCAGGTAGCAGGAAACATTGCATGCACCACCACAAAAGTCAAGGAAGTACTTTGAATCCTTACCAAACCAACAAATGAGACCATCAAGAGAGGTGTTTCAAGCGAAAAGATCCATCACCTGGCCAGCTCTGACTGCGATTTTTGAATACATCAGGGTGATTGAAGAGGAGTTGACATGGATGCCAAAGAAAGTTGCAGGGTTGTTCTCACATTCATCCTTAATTACTCGTTGATTGTAGGCAACTTCTTTAAGACCCTATAGAAGTCTAAACCCTCCCCAATTTAGAAACTATGCACCTCCAAGATCTAGGATGATCAAAATTGCAATCGGGGACAAAGATAAGCATGATCAATATTTAAAACAAAATCAAAACCCAGTAAATGTCAACATATGCTTATAAATTAAAATCTTATCTAGAAAATGGAATGTGCTCTTATGTGTGGATATCAGCATGGAGCCTAGGGCTTCATTTCATTGAGTGCAGCCTATTACTCCAAAAAGTCAGTACCACTATTTATCATCCACCACTATGAGGGAATGTATTATTCCACTTACCCTAACAGTGACACATTGAATTTCCAAACATGGATTTAGGATGATGACTGAGTGAATCTACCTTTCTAAGAGATGCGCCATAGTACAAAGATTCAATTGGAGCTCTGTATCAATCAAGGCTGAGATTTAGTCGAATGCAATCTGAACAAAGCTTCCCATCTTGCACATCCTCTATGGGATCATTATAATTACACTATATCTCGAAGGAGATCACTACCTATTGACACCCAAGATGGGTGAAAAATTACCAAGATTCCATGAGAATCAAAAGAAAACAAGGATGTAATGTCAAACTATATTTTTGATAAGCTTCTGTCACCATAAAGTAGAAGCATAGGTGGGTGTATGTTTTCTAACATAAGATAAGAATGAAAATCCATTCTTCCAAGAAATGCAGCACCAAGGACAAATAAACATTTTTCATTTTCTGGCTAACGATGGGAGAATCTTATTTGTAGATACTAGTATATTATGAAGTCTCATGAGTAAAAAAATTATTCTTAGGTGAAAAATGAATAAATGAGGACCATAATCTAAAATCCCAAGAACATATTTCCATTCCAACTATGTTGTAAATCATGGTGACACTCCACTATCAAAAATATAGTGGGATGGATTATGGGTGAACACTGATTCCTTAGAAAAAGTCTTCTAGTCCCTTCATTCTAGTGGTGTGTCAACTATTCAATAAAAAGTGAACCTGATCTCTAATTAATGAAGATTTAACTAAATTATATGAAGAACCATGTTCCTCTCACATAGAGGGAAGCATGAAAAAATAAACAAGCATTGGTCTATAAAAATAATTCAATTTCTAAAAGAAGGGGAATGAGAGGGATAACTCTTGGAGAGGCAACACTCATGAACTACTGACCACTACTCTTATTTCATTATCATTTTTAACCTATGATGATGGAAAACTAGTCCATTTTTGGTGTAGCCAAGTATAATCCTCTAATTTGAAGGCATTAGAGTTTCAAATTGAAAAAAAACATAGAAGAATAGAATACATGAAATATCATGTTGATCTACTTATCATATAATCAATTGGTATTGTGACAAACACTTAAAATGATATAGAAACTTAGTTGGATGAGGATTATGTTTTATTTAATAGTTGACACACTAGTTAACAAAAGATCTTTTTTCCAAGTTTTCAATCTACTGTCCAAAAAAACTATTTGTCACCCATGAATAAAAATGGAAAAGCCTGGAGAGTGAGGAAATGAATTGTGACCCTCTGATTTATGAGTTCATGCATGGAGGGAATGAAATGATAACATTGCAGGTAGCAGGCATGAACATTCTTATTCAAAAATCAGAAATGAATGAAAATGGATGAAATATGCAACACTCATCTATAGCCATTTCAATATCAAATAAGGAAGTGGGTAGGTAGTTGATCCTTCACTGAGTCATCAACCAAATTTAAATAATAATCACAAACCTAGCCTATATTAGACAACAATATCATAAAAACTCATATGTGAAGAAAGTATTATGAAAATAATTTGTAAAATAATCATAAATTTAAAACCTTAATTAAGAGTGCTCCATTATCCTTGCTTATTATTCTTTAGACAGTGAAACTCTTATCATTAATTGTGATGGATGGTGGCATATCTTAAAAAAACATCAAAAGAAAGAACAAGTCAGTATTTTACATTTTCAAACAAACTTTTATAATTGACAAATGAAAAATGATAAAAAATCATAATATTTTTAATGGTAGTACCTAATTCAATCGATTCCAATTCTTCTAGTTCCTTTTGAATGAAAATTGGTTTATACTTTCTAAACCAATTCTGTGAGAAAATTAATGCTTCAATAGTGTTGGGATTCAAACAACTACGAAATGGATCAAAGACTCATCCTCCTGTAATAAAATCTGACTCTGGAGATACCTTAGTGAAAGGAATTTCTAGAATTTCTCTAGAAATGCATGAGAGAACATGATATTTTCTTGCCTTTCCTTTCCACCAACTCAAAATATAAAATCCTTCAAAATCATCCTCACAATCATCAATCTCAAGATATCTCTCTAGTTCATTCCTTTGTTGTGTCAGCTGCCTTTTCCTTTTCTTTAATCTATATGCATCTTCTCACTTCACATCATCCTCACTATCAGTACTAGCATCATGAATATGTGAATCTTGATGATAATTGGACTCACATTTATCACTAGCTGCAATGGGTATGAGATATCTACATTTTTAAAACTCATAATGATTATTCAGAACTACTGTTAATTTTCTGATCAACTGATTTTTGTCTTCTTCATCATCAAACATCATTTCAAAACTATTTCAAACATATTCCAATTTATATCGGGGATCACGAAAAACATCCACAAGTAAAAGAGAATTAAAATTTGAACAAATACCCCAATACTTGTCCAACATAAGCTTCATTTCAATATCCATTACACTCATAGTAATATCACGACTCCTCATCCATTTCTTGATGTTTCTATATATGTCACAAAGTGTATGAATGAATGTGTGACATGTCACATGCATAGAACTAGAAAACTCAACTATGATATGATAAATAATATATTAGGAACTTGACAAATACACGAGCATGCTCCCAATCATATGTTGTAGGAGCCCCAAAATCACAGACAAGAGCACTCATAAAACTTTCATCATCCTCAACATGAATAAAGACTTTTTCATACTTCTCTGCAACATCCTACATAAGGTAAAAAAAATTCCAACTAGTAGGAACATCAAGAATTATGGCCTATTTACTAGAAATTTTTAACTCATTGGCTATACTTTTGGAAAGAGCCAATCTTGAAGGTGAACTTCTCACAAATTTTCAGGAAACTCTAATTATAGAAATTGATGTCGATATTTCCTTCAACCCGTCACTAAAAATAAGGTTTAAAATATGTTCCCAACATATAACCTGAATATACTCTCTATTAAGAATATACCCATTCCAATCATTATCCCTCCTCACTAAATAACTGATCGCTATATTATTAGAACGTGCATTATACAATTTAATAGTGTTAATCCTTTCAATCCCCCATTGTTTCAATGTCTATTCTAATACTCAGCCAATTGTTTCCCCTTATAATCTACAACAAGACAAAACCGGAAGATTTTTATTCAATATCCAATTATCATCAATAAAATGTGCCATCACACACATATAATTCTGATTCTAAATTGAAGTCCTTGTGTCGGTGGTAAGACATACCATGTGATAGAACATATCCAACAAAGAATTCAATTTTTCTTTCTCAACCAAATATAACTGCAAGAAATACATAGGAACTATTTTTCTAGATGGAACTTGAAATTGAGGTTAAACAACTTCAATAAATTCTCTAAAACCTTGATTCTCAACATACGTAAATGATAACTCATTAATGATTATCATTTTAGCAAGAGTTATTCTGAACGCTTCTTTGTTAAAATGAGCTACTTAAATTTTAACTGTCCCATCATCCTCATCTTCGTACTTCTTCCTAAGAACAATAGTGGTTTGACTTTTGTGAAGATTTTTGTGTGGATTTTTGTTGCATCTTATCAAATGTCTATTCAGATTAGTATTTTCATGTCGGTCATATGTACAGGCATAATCTCTGCCACAATAATTACAAATAGCTCTACCATTTTTTCTTATGAAAATGATCCCAAGATTGAGAAATTATAGAAACAATAGGAGATTTAGGAATTGTTACCTTTTCAGGAGACCTATTACCCTCACTTTCTTCAACTGGTATGTTACTTCTCCCCTAACTATTTCAATTGAATGTGTAGTTGGATTAGACCCCATCTGACTTTGGGTTCTTGCGCCAACCAGAGGATTAGTACCACTTATTTTATCACCTTCCATGATCACTAGCTTTTATAAAAGGGAATAATTAATGAAATGAAATTGCATAAAGTCCTAAAAAATTGATAATATTCATAAAAGGCAAGTCTCACCACCATGATTCTTACACAAAAATATCCAATATAAGCACATAAAAATTTTGAAAACTCATCTGAAAAAAATAATCAATGATCACAACATAATGTATAATCCATGTTGAAACACACAAGGAGCTAATGGAACATGTTCCTCTTGGAGTGCATACGTTGAACCTTCTATCAATAAGTTAATAGCGACACAAATCTTCACCCAAATTACTTTCAAAACGTCTCATTGGTGACAGACAGACCCACTAGCTAGTTATAAAATTCTACTATGGTATGGGTGTATAGCCAAGTTATCACACTCAGAAAACATTTGTAAAATTTACACTTGGTAACCTAGGTTCCTCATGTCATGGATAAAAAGATGTATTTAACATAAATAAATGGTTTTTATGTGAGATGCACACTACGCTAAGGCATTATAACAAAATAATAAAATAAAATTGGACCTCTAACACACACACCCTCTTAAATTTAATAAATTGACTCATCCAAAACTAGGAAACATGAATCAAAATTCATATAATCAAATTAATTCCCACAAGTATGAACCATAGGTGATAGCACACTCATAAATGGTGTAAAAGCAAGATAAATTATAAAAAATCACCAACCAATAACTAATAAGGTTTTTCGAACATAAATTACTTACAAATTTGTTAACCAATCCAGACCGCACACACACGCAGTAACAAGCAGTAGTAGGAGGCGCCGAAAAGCACACCCAAAATCCAACCTTGTCATTCCTATTTTAATCCATCTTTAAAAGCAAGATAAATACTAAAAAAATCCATAACCAAATTTAATCCAAAGCCCTGACACCACAAATAAGGGGTTAGAGTAAAAAATTATTACTGTTAGTCTTCTAGATAGGAGGATGAGGCACCACAAGTCAAGGGTTGGGGAAAATTAGGGAAGGAGGAAGGAGGAGAGGGAGGGTAGTGTTTCATCCAACCGAAACACACGAGGGATGGAATGGAGAGTATGGTTTATTTCTTCGCCATGAGGGAAGGTCGGGGTCGGTTGGAAGGAGAGAGAGGAGGGGCAGGCTGGCTCAGGTGAGGCGAGAGTGCGACTCATGTGAGAGAGGGAGGTAGGACTGTCGTCGATCGCGAGGGAAGAGGAAGAAGTAGGGTCAGGTTTATTTGGGGGGGGAGGAGGAGGGAGAGAGTGAGAGGGAGAAGAGAGGAGTGAAATGTCAGGGGCGAGCAAGGTCGGACCTCCCGTGGCTGAGAGAACAAGAAAGTTAGGGATTTGTTTTTTGGTTGGGAAACCATCGGGTCAGGGGTTGGGTCGGGTCTAAATGACCCCAACCCAAGACCTGACCCAACCCATATAAAATCGACTCAATGTGAACCCGACATGGGTTTTGTTTTGTGTAAACCGACCCAACCTGACTAAACCTGGTCGGGTCGGGTCTAGACACCCCTACCCATTTCTCACCTCGTGTTACCTAATGATGCTCTTGTGTTTATTAATGCTGGAAAAAAGTATATCTAGGGGTTGAACATGATTTTGATGGAGTACTGCCACTGGAGTGGACAACATATCAATAAATAGAAATGATTATTTTTCATCTCCACCAAATTCTCTTCATGTCATATTTTTGATATTAAAACCAATATTGCCCAGAAAAAATTTTGTTTTCCCATGAAATATCATGGGGCTCCTATTTCTCATGGTACACTTCAGATTCGGGACTTTAATTTCCTTATCAACAAGATCTCGGACCACATCAACCACTAAAAAACTGGTACTTGTCATTTGGTGGTTACATTACTCTCAATAATAGTGTGTTTTTGTATACTGCATTCAATGATCTTTCTTTGGTTATGTCTCTAAAAGGTTTCATCCATAGCATTTGAAAAATTCTGGATTGGTTAATTTTGGATCCTCTAGAGGAAATAAAAATACACTGGGTAGCTTGGAGAAAAGTGACTAGACCTGCTAGGGATGGTGGTATTATTGTTTGAAGTTTGGATGACACCCTTAGTAGAATACAGGATAAAATAGCTAGGGAAGTTGTGGATCATAGTAATCCTTGGGGGAAAGAAATGCACCCTCTGTGTTGCCATCACTCCTCGATGGTGTGAAGGGGATATTCTATTTGGCCTTATCTGTCACACCTCATTTCTGTACTTATTGGTCACTCGCAATGGATTATAGGGAGGGGTGAGATTTCCTTCTGGCCCAAAATCTGGGCTGGGAATGTGCTTGGAATCCAAGGGTGTCCTCCTCCCACAAACATGTTCAGAGAAGCAAGTGCTCACCTAGATTTCATTAAAGTGGTGTTGGATGAGGAGAAACAGGACGTTTTCAACCTTGTTGTTTTATCGCAGGACCCATATCGATGGGTATTCTCTCCTTCCTCCTCGGTGGTCTTTTCAACTCGATATTTTATTCCCATGCGGGGCACATCATATGTTCCGGATGATTAGAATGAATTTATGTGGACCAAGGTGGCTCCTTTGAAATTTAATTTTCTGTTATTAAGGATCATGAACCGCGCCATTCCGACAGACAAAAACATCAAACTCTGTGGTGTCTCGCTTATTGCTCAGTGCATCAATTATACAGTCTACAAAGAGGAAACACTAGATCATAAATTTTTCTCTGGGGATTTGAAGAATGCAGTATGGAGTTTTCACGGGGACTTTTTATGGATTCACAATCTTAGTCAGGTAGATATTCCATTCTTAAACAAATTGTTTCATTGATTGGGAGATAGAGGACCAGAGAAGACTGCACGTTCATTGATTCTCCTTTTGGGTGTTGGTCCTTATGGAAAGATAAGGATAAGATTAGGCATGAGGGAATGTGGTCTACGAGTAAGTCTCTCATCATCAGGTCGAATAATATTCTTATTGATATGGTTCGTCTCCTCACCAACTGGAGGGATGCACCATCCTTCAGCTGAATGTTTTGCAGTACTCTTGTTGTTCAGCAGAGACATATAATTGACAGAGGTCTCTAGGTTAGATGGGTTCCCCCTACTTGGGGACTTAAACATAATACTGACAGGTCCTGCTCTATGGGAGTTCTACACAGGTGTGGGGTTGTCCAAGATTTTTGGGGATCGGTCCTCCTTGCCTTCTCCTCCCAATTAGGTCATGGCTCCTCTCTTCAGGCCCAAACCAAAGCCATGCTCACAGGTATTAATCTCTGTCACCAAAATGGATTATCTCCTGTTGAAATTTAAACATATTCAAAAATTCAGCATGATTCATTGAAGGACATATGCTCTACTCCATGGTCTATTATTTATATTATCAGAAAGTGCAAAGGTATTCTCTCCAACGGTACCAAAATCAGTCACACCTAGCGCGAGGGAAACCAAGTGGCAGATCACTTGGATTTTATGGAAGTCCTTAGTCATGATCTAGTTTGTTTGCATGAAATCTCCACTTTGAAGCCTGAAGGGGTAAAGTTGATTAGAGGGGATTCCCTCAGCTAGCATCATTCCAGACCTACTTAGGCTTCTCTATTTCTATTGTTTGTTGTATGGTTTTCCATCTTAATAAAAAATGTAAATTTTATTGAATTTGAGTATAAGTAAATATTATAATGGATTTTTAAATAACAATGTTGTGTTATTGAAATTTACTTAATAAATATTTTTATAGACATTGATATCAAAACATTTCTTATATTTCAAAACAAATCATTGGGGGTTTTCCCTTGATTCCATGTCAATCTGAGGTTGTCTTTTAGGTTTTTGAACATTCCATGTACTTTTTAGTGTTTTAAAACAATAAAGCACTTTTATAATCATCCTTAAAAGACCATAATTCAGAATGAAAATATTTCGGTTCCTACATTTCAAAATTATATTTATGGTCATTATCCTCTAATTTTAGGGAAATTCGATATCTTTTTCCTGATTTTACCCCCCCCCCCCCGATAGTTGTTTTTAAATGATTTTGTACCATTAAGAAGTGGATATTGAGTAATTACGACAACACTACATGTCTTATGGATGTTTTTTCTACTTATACACATCGTAAATAACTCAGCGGTGGGTTTCCCATTATTTCATATCAATCTAAGGACATTTTCTATGCTTTTGACCATTCCATACACATTTTCGTGTTTTTAAATACTAAAAACATGTTTATGACCATCCCAAACAAACCATAATTTAGAATGAAATTTTGTTAGTTCCTATATATCGTAATTCAATATATGGTCATTTTTTGATAATTTCATGTTAATCCGACATATTTTTCCTAGTTTGGAACCCCAGAAAAATGTTTTTGAAGGATTTTATACCTTTAATAAGTGTTTTCCAAGTCATTCCAAACACACTACACATCTTATTGATGTTATTTATATTTCATTGCATAAAAAATAACTCTTCTGTGTGTTTTACATTATTTCACCTCAATCTGAGGTCATTTTCTATGGTTTTACCATTCCATTGACGTTTTAGTGTTTGAAAACACTAAAACCCTCTTTACAGCCATCATGGAAAAACACTATTTCAAAATGATGTGCCATCAATTCCTATATTTCAAATTTTAATCTATAGTCTTTGTCCTCTAATTTTAGGGTAATGTGACATCATTTTCCTAGTTTTGACCATCTAACACTTGTTTTTAATGGATTTTATACCGTTAAGAAGTGTTTTCTAAGTAATTATGACCACACTGCATATCATATTAACGTGCTTTCACTTCATACATGTCAAAAATAACTCATATAGGGTTTCCCATGATTTCACATCAATTTGAGTTGTGTTTCTATCATTTTGATAGTGCAATGCATTTTTTTGTGTTTTAAAACACTAAAAAGTCATTTACAAACATCATGAAAAAACCATAATTTAGAATGATGTTCCTTTGGTTCCTACATTCCAGAATTTTATATATAGTATTTATCCCTTGTTTTCAGTATATTTTGGCATCTTTTAACTTCTTTTGACCCCCTACCACTTGTTTTTAAAGACTTTGGTATCTTTAAGAAGTGTTTACCAAGTAATTCTCACCATACCACATATCGGATTTATGTGTTGTCAATGAGTACATGTCAAAAATAACTCATCGATGGTTTTCCCTCGATTAGACATCTATATGAGGTTGTTTTCTATATTTTTTTCCATTCCAAAAATATTTTAGGGGTTTAAAACACTAAAAATGTATTTAAAGACATCTATAGAAAAATATAATTCAAAATTACACATAGTCACTTCCTACATTTATAAATTAAATCTAAAGTAAATTTACTCTGATTTCATGGTAATCTGATGTCATTTTCCTATTTTTTACCCTTGATACATGTTTTTAAATTCTTTTTATACCTTTAAGAAGTTTTTACTGAGTCATTTAGACTACACCTCATGTCGGTTTGATATGTAGTCTTTGTGTACATGTGAAAAATTACTCATCGATTATTTTATAATTATTTCATATCAATCTGAGGTTATTTTATATCTTTGTTTCCCATTCATTGCATGTTTTAGTGTTTTAATTTATTAAAAATGCATTTATGTCCTTCTTGATGAAAACATAATTTTTAATGAAATGTTTTCAGTTCCTACACTTCAAAATTAAATCTATAATTATTTTCCCTCAATTTTAGTGATTTATGACATCTTTTTCCTAGTTTTGAACCCCCAACAATTGTTTTTAAAGACTTAAACCTCAGAGAATTGTTTAGCATGTAATTTTAGCCACAACACCCATTGTATTAATGTTTTGTCTATTCGTACAAATAAAAATAACATAAAGGTGGGTTACCCACGATTTAAATCAACATGTGGTCATTTCCTATCATTTTTACCATTCCATGAACATTTTAGTGTTTTAAAAACCTAATAATCATTTATGAACATTAAGATAAAACCATAATTTGGAATGAAATTACATCAGTTCCTATATTTTACTATTCTATAATAGTTATTGGTCCCTTAATTTAAGGGATATCAGATGTCATGTTCTTATTTATGAACCCCTGGCAATTTTTTTAAAGGATTTTATACCTCTATGAAGTGTTCACCAAGTCATTTTGACCATAACACATATCTGATTGGAGTTTTTTTTATATTTACACATCAAGAATAACTCAATGATGGTTTTTACACGACCCCACATCAATATAAGGTAATTTTATATGGTTTTTATCATTCCATTCACATTTTAGTGTTTTAAAACACTAAAAACATGTTTACGACCATCCCAGGAAAACCGTAATTCAAAATGACATGTCGTCACTTCCTACATTTCAAAATTAAATCTAAGGTATTTTCCCCTTTATTTCATGGTAATATGATATCGTTTTCTTGGTTTTGACCAACCAACACTTGTTTTTAAAGGATTTCATACCATTATGAAGTGTTTACCAAGTCATTTCAACCACACTGCATGCTATATTGATATGATGTTTATGCATACATTTAAAAAATGACTCATCAGTGGTTTTACCATGATTTCATTTCAATATGAGGTAGTTTTCTTTGGTTTTTATTGTTATATGAAAGTTTTAGTAATTTAAAACACTAAAAACTCCTTTACAACCATCCCATAAAAACAGTAATTTTAAATGAAATGCCATCAGTTCTTACATTTCACAATTAAATATATGGTTATTTCCCCTGATTTCAAGGAAACCTAATGTCACATTCCTTGGTTTTAACCCCTGACACTTGTTTTTAAGGGATTTTGTACCTTTAATGAGTTTTTACCAAATAATTACAACCACAACACATATCAAATTGATGTTTTGTCTATAGATACACATCAGAAATAAATTAGTGGAGGTTGTAACATTATTTAACTTTAGTATGAGGTTTTCTCTATGGTTTTAACAATTCCCTACACATTTTATTATTTTAAAACACAAAAAATGAGTTTACAAACATCTTGGGAAAACCTTAATTTTGAATGAAATGCCACCAGTTCCAACATTTCACAATTAAATCTTCTGTCATTTCACCATTATTTTAGGGAAATATGACATTTTTTCCTAGTTTTGACAATCCCCCACACTCGGCTAAATAGTTTTTAATGGATTTGGTACCATTATGAATTGTTTACAAATTAAAATCCAATAAGAAAAGATATGATTTTTTTCAAACTTATGGATATTGATATATAATTCATTTTGGAAGTGTAATAATCAACCACACAAAAATATAGATTATGATGTTGTCGGTATGACTAGAAATATAATTTTTCATTATAAAATTTCATTTTAGTTTTATTTATGAATGTTTTAGGTTTTCTTTGAAAATGATTGAATTTTCTATAGAATTTAGAATTTACCTAGATGGGATGATCCATATCGAAAGAAATACCCTCATGGATCATGATGATGATCCACTAAAATATACAAAATATAAAATATTCCATTTACAACCACCACTGATCTTGTGTTTTTCTATAAGAGTCTTGTTCTTGAACTTTTTCTTTCAATATTTCAATTTACCTTTGTGATTTCCAATCAACGACACTACTCAAACCCCCAACTGGTGTAATAGTAACATATGGTGTGACCCTTATAATGATAGCTGATGGATTTGACCTAAAACCCATCTCCAATACATGTTTGGGATAGTCATTCCCTAAAACGATTCCTAATACATAATTTTTGTAAATCGATGATAATGTCCAAGGGTTCACATCCCAGATTTCATGAATCCTAACCTGTTAATAAAAAATATTGAAAAATATGTTTTAAAATATATTAACTTCATAATATCATTTAATTAATAAATTTTTAAATACTATAAAAACATAACAATAAAAATTATATTGTAACAACAAACCAACCTTAAATCCATTTAATTGGGGCTCACAAGATGTATTAGAAGATTCCAAATTGGTATAATATGATCTATATATCTGGTCCCATTTAATTGGGTTTAGGTCTTGTATGTTTTTATAATATATTTTTCATTATTATGTTTTTATAGTAAAAAATAATATGAAATTCTATTTAAAATTACTTACTCCAACATCTTTGGTAGGGTCATTTAAAAACTGTCATCTGGTTTACTATATAATTTAAACCACATATCTATTCATCAAATATATTGACCAAATTTATTAAACATTATAAAAATATATAAACAAATTATGAAAAATAATGATTTATAAAAAAATTATTTAAAAAGTAATGAATAAAATACAAACCAAAATAGTTATTTTTATAAAAAACATTGAGATGTAGCGATATAAGGAAAGCCTTACTTCTCACGATTCATAGTATTTTTTATATAATTCCAAAAAATAGCAACATTAATAAAAAAAAATATAATTTTATTGTGTTTATGTTATTACAATACTATAAAAATATGCAATTACCTTATGATATGCATATCTATAGATATCAACAAAGATCTTTATAGCTCATGAAATGTTCCTTCTAGAAAATTCTCATACATTTATTGTCAGACTATTGAACTGTCATTAAACTCATTCTATAATCTCCATTTAAAATATCTCCATTTCTTAACATATTTATTCAATGTCCATGAGAATGAATTACAGTTAGGGAAATCAAAATGAAAAAACATCTAAAAATAAAAAACATAAAAACATAAAAATATATAAAATATTTGTATTGATATATTTTAAATTATTTATCAAGGAATCATAAATTAACATAACCTTTACTTGATAATCCATGACCTCAATTGTCTATGCTGTAGGAACATACCTCCAAACATTATAATTAATTGGAAATATCATTTTTTACCAAATAATATCCACAAGAAAATGCCCATATATTCTAGCAGCATCATTGGTAAGAACCACAAAATAATTAAATGGAATCATAATATTGAATTCCTTCAAGTCCCATACATTTTTTGTGTTCATATTTATTATCCCTTAAACAATTGTCTTTATCTATTTGAAAAATGCATCAAACAATTAATAAAATATATTGATTTCTGAAAAATGACATACATACCTGTAACTATAATTCTCCAATATCCCCTACATGGAGGGGTGACTAACTGATCCATCAACCATGGAAAATTTGGTGATAGGCTACCAATGACATCTGGATAAATAGATGGATTTCTAGTAGTCACAGGTACAAAATAATCACTAGGATCCCCAAAAGATGATGGCAGTGGTGGTATGCTCCAAGATGTTGATTGTCTAGGATCTTAATTTTTTTATTTTTTGAATTCTTGAATTTAATATAATTATTGTATAATAATTGTATAGAAAATGAAAAAATAATTTTGTTACAAGAAAAAGAAGAAAAACTAGACCAATTTATATATGTAGGAAGCAATTATCAATGATAAATTATTATATATTTTCATTAACAATTTATACATCAATTATATTTTCTTTGTTATCTTTATTATTATCAACCTCCATTATGATGAGTCCTTTATTTTCAACCTCTCTTGAATATTATACTATTTGGATATTTTTAGGAAAATGTTGTTCAATGTTTTGTGGTCGATGAGGTTCACTGTCACAAGGCACCAATTAATCTTCATCATAAAAATCATATAAGTCTCTCTTATTTATATATACAACAACACTCTAAACATAATTTATTTAATAATCCACATAATAAACCATCTTTACTAGTTTATCCAAGATAATTAGATCATTCCCTACACATTTACTGGAATTCATAAAGTGAGAGAAGTGGAATGAAATAAAATTAAAAAAATCATTCATTATACCCCTATCAATGTTGAACCACGTTCGTTTCAATAAGACAATTGAATCCCATCTAAGATAGTTGAATTCAATTATATCATTCATCTTACCATATTATTCCACCTCTATAAGTGTAAATATCCCACTATTTTGGTTTTTCAATTCTCTTTCATGATATATTGTTTTAATCTTATACCCATGAATATTGTAGCCATCAAATCTCTTCGCCTTCCTTACAAGACCTCAAGCGGAAAAAATAAATTAATTTGATATTTTTAGCTCAATTATCAACATTAATTATCTATAAAAAACAAAAAAGGTGTTACTTTTAATATAGAAAAAATAATTACACGTCAATAATATGAATATCAGTATATATTTACTTATCGGGTGACCCGTTTAACATTATTCTTATTAAAAGATTTTGTTAATTCCAGTTCATTTCAATCTTGGCACCTTGGTTGCCACTTTTTTCAGTTACAATTTTTCCATAAATGGTTCCACAATAACACTATTGAGTAGCACATATCTATGTTATTTTAGAAACTTTAATTCAGTCATTGTAAAATTTTTACCCTTTCCAAATGGTTTTCCAATAGTTGGAAATACCATTGAATGATATTTAGATTAATAATTAGTGGATATGTCATTAATAGGTCTAACATGATTGAATGTAGTCTTAGTCCCATAAAAATAAATTGAATAGAAGGAAAATTAATCTTTGCCTATGTAATGTTTAGAAATAGAGCCTTTTAGTTAAGATTTATTCCTCAAATATGATTTCAAATGACCAAAGTACCTTATAAAAATTAAGATAAAAAATAAGAAAAATGATTCAATGATTCGATAAAATGTAATTAATCAATGAAAATAAAAAAATATATCAATGTACCTATCAATTGGACACATCAATCAATATTGTATGGGTCCACCATGTTTTTCTTCTTCAACCAAATGAATTGTATACTGAATCCTGACCGTGAAGAATGAAGGGGGAAATAACATATCCCAATGAAAAAGTGTCAACAAATTATTTATTGAAGTTAATCATGCTGAGATGTATTTGTAGATTTTCATAAATTTCTATGAAAAAGGTACAAAACTAAACTTTATCTAAAATTACATTTTCAGGAAACATATTATGCAATGCCAATGGAAACAACTTCTCCATAAAAATATGTGAGTGGTGAATTTTCAATCCATGTAACATTCAATGTTTCAAGTAAGTGAACCATGATATGTTATTTGCATATCTATCTGTCACATTTAAATTCTATAAAGATTATAGGAATACGTCTTTCTCTTAATTTTTCATTGTAAAAATAGCCTCAAGATACTTGTACTTATCACTTTCCCATAGGCCGTGCTTTATATTCATTGAATCAAATCCTAATGAGAAATAAATAAATCCTTCAATTTACCCTTCCCATTAATAAATTTAAAAATTACATTTTAATAAACCTCCTCCACAATTTTCATTATATCAAGATTATAATGTATAAAATTTAAATCCCAATAAGTAATCTTGAATAATATACTCTTTTTCTACCATTTTTTTCTAGATGATTCAGATATTGTACCTCATACCCATTCCACCTTTCTTTAAACTAATGACATTTTCAAAATTCTCTAGGGACAATAATTAAGTGTCCCAATATTTTTTATCGAGATAACAACTTTTATGACTTTCTCATTACGATATCTCCATTGAATCATAGCTTGTTAAAATTAAATTTATGAGAAGCATCAAGAAATTGATGATGAAACATAAAACAAATTTTTCTTCTATGATGTAATAATTTAGGTTCTACATAAAAACTAAAAACTGGACAAGCACAACCAGTATAAGTATTCCACCCAAATAAATATTCTAGTCCAAGAAAATCACAAATTGACCACATTAAATTAGCCTTCATTTTTAAGAGTTTTCCTGTTGAATCATGATATGTTTCCATGCCATCATCCAATAACTATCTCAAATCATTGAATATATGTTGAAGGGATGAATCAATGTCATTTATATGAATTTTATTTCTAGTAATATTCATCGAAATAATGACATAATTATTCATCATACACATCCAAGGAGGCAGATTGTAGGGGATCAAAATAACTATCAAAATGAAATAATTAGTACTTATATTACCAAAAGAATTAAACACATAAGTATCCAATCCCAAATTTATATTCCTAGGATCCAATGAAAAATATGGATATAGAGAATCAAACATCTTCAAATTTTTTGAATCATTTGGATGTATCATCAATCCATCATTACTATCCTGATCATGTCACTCCTTGTCTTATGAAGTATTAGATGACATGAATAATAATTGCAAGCATGATTTTAGTGGAATTTAATTCAATACCTTTACAAGAGTTTACTTCTTCTATTACCCCCAGGGGATGCATTAATTTATACTCTCACTTCTATTCAGTGAGTTCTATATTCTCATACGATATGTTGTGAATTATTCTTTATCAATGTGTTCTCACCAGTATGTCATGAAACCATTAGGGCATGAATGTATCTTTGAATAATCATTTCCATGTTTGTTGATGACTTTTTTCATCTCATATAATGATATAGGGATCTTATCTTCTCAAATTGCGACATTAAGAAACTCTAAAATCATTGTTTTTTTTTCAATAATTCCATATTGACACTTGATATGATAATACTTCAGTGTAAAAAACATGATTTCATTCTAGGAACACCCTTCATATAGTTATTTTTTCCATCTTCAACTAATTTATAGAATTCAATTTTTTGGTCATGGATGTTTTGAGTATGATTAAACACTTTAGGATCAACTAATGGTTCTTCTAATCTATTATAATATTGAACATTATATTTTGGAAAACTAAATGTGTCATTTAATAAATTATAAATTGAATTCTCTTTTTTCGGGTCACTTTGTGTTTTATTGAAAGTATTGTAATTGTTTTTAATTTCAATAACATTTTATTTACCATGAAAAATCCATCATACATATCGATCAAGAGATAGTTTAAATATCCATTTATCATATACTTAATCTATATTAAAACATCACTAGAATTTACCATCAGGATACATATATTTTGTTATACCCTCCATGGATCCATTTTCAATTTCAAAATATATTAATTATTCCAAACCCTCAGCATACCGAGGGGTGTTTCAAAGTAAATTCATCCATATATTATCCATATTCACTGTGTTGTATTCTACATGTACATTAAGATATAATGATTTGAATATTTAATTGAAGACATAAAATCAAAAATAAATATCACCCAACTTCATCATTTACCATTTCATAAAAACTATATAGGAAAATGGGATGAAACAAATAATGAAATTATTGTTACTAAACTTATTAAATAAAAAGATGAATCAAATAAACAATTATTTCTCAAAAACATAGATGAATAATGACATAAATTAGATTACCACCACATTTTTACCATCTAAGAGGGATTTACCCCTAAATTAGATAACTTCTACCTACTCAAAAACATAGTGATATTTTTTTAGGAATTAGTTATCCCCTAATTATTATCATCCAATGATTATTACTATAATAATTGGAAAATTATGACTTTATAACTACAAAATTGGAAAAATACCATCATATACCTAACCTAAAAATTCATTTTATCCATGATGGATATATAAGAATGTTCATTAACCTATGAATGAAAACTTATATTAATGGATAATGAAATAAAAAATATCATTTCATGAAATATTTAGACCTCGTTGATGACCATAATAAAACTACTTTAAAAAATTATCCAGATATGTCTTGTAATTATAACAACAACAAAATATAACAAAAAATATTTAAATCATAATAAATTAATAATAAAATCCAAAATAATTCATCACATTGAAATAAGTGAATAAAAATTTCATTAAATAGTGTTGAAGTCACATAAATTTAATTTAATACAATAGGGTATATGAAAAAAACAATTAACATCATATCAAAGTTGAGTATTACATTATATTAGTAATTATAAAAATATTATTGACTGTTCAATTAGAATCACACAACCATAGGCGGGTCAAGGTCATGGTGGCCGCCATCAGGGGGGATTGGGGTCATGGCAGTATTCGGTAGGGGGTTGGGGTCATGATAGTAACCATTGTAGGGTCGGGGTCATTAAAGTATATGATAAGGTGGGTCAGGGTCATAGAGGTCATTGGCAGGGGTTCAAGGTCAACATGGTCACTAGAAAGGGGGATATAGATCACAATAGTAGCTAGCCATGGTGTTGGGTGAGGGCAGTCACTGGAAGAGGAGTTGAGGTTAGGACAGTCAGTAGAATGGGGTATCTACAGACAACAGGAGAGGGACATAGAGGTCAATGGAGATCTAGTGTCACCACCAAGGAAGGGATACAAATGTTTGAGGTGGGGGGGGGGGGGGGTTCCGTCGAGGTGGGGGTGTGTCATTGTCTAAGAGGGGATCCGAGGAGGGGGAGGTAGGGTGGAGTGGGTGAGGGTCACGAGTCACTACAATAGTGGGGGGGAGGGGTTGGGGTTGATATTGAGGAGGGAAGAGGGAGGATGTAGGGGGGATCTGGGGTCCTCGATGAGGTGAGGGGATCGTGGTTTCCACCCAGGAGGGGAGAAGAGGATATTGGAGGGGGATAGAGGTTGGGATCATATATGGAGAAGGGTGAGGCGGGAGGGGGTATTTTGGTTTTCAAAAAAAATTAGCAGCGGTTTCATTGAAACCCCCACTACTTTTTAAAATAAAAAAATTTATAGTAAAAGTTTAATAAAACCACCACTATATTATAATTTTTATAGGATTTATTTCATTGTAGTTATTATAACTGCAACTAATAAACCACCTCTAAGAACTGTTTTTTATGTGATAGAAAATTCCCCATATACTATCTCTAAATATTCTAACAACTTCCTCCTCCAACAATCACCCTATATCTCTTTATTACTTATTGGTGGAATAGATGTTTTCAATCACTACCCCCAATAAATTCACCTTTTCCTCAAGGTGAGGTACATGATAATGTTCTTGCATGACCCCCAAGAACATCTTTTGTACGTCGGGGTGTGTAGCGCTATATTGGTCAACATGGTCCTACCTTCTTTCAGCACACATCCCCCACAAAATCTTCCAGATGGTCCTCTAAGATATATGGTGGTTTAGCGTGCATTTACCTACACTATTGGTAATCTCCTATTTTTAATTTTTTGTACCATCATCCAATCATGTGTGCTTCTTCCTAGTTCGAGTTTCATTATCCTCCAAAGTGTTCTCCATGAAAAATGAATCAAATGTGTAAATCTATGGAAACGTTTGTGACTCCTTATCACCACCAAAATGTAATCACATTCCAACCTATTTCAAAACTAGTGTTGGTAAATCCACTTTTGGAAGCAGTGTAGGAGAATCAAAATGAACCCTGTCAAAATAAGTTGCATCATTACACCTCAGCACCATATTAATAAATTTTTGAAACACATTTCTCCAATTACTATTATTATTCAAACACAAGCTAATTTCCTCTGTATATAGAACTTACAGATGGAGTTCCATTCACCCAGGAATCTGATCGAATAGAACTAATTCATATTAATTCTGTATCATCATGTCGTCAGTTACCTTAGAACGTGAATCAAATAGCTTTGGAACCAAGGAAGATCGAGCCACCTCATGCTTCAAATTTTCATTTACTTTGACCAAACATGTACATATATCTTCCAATTATGGCAGTCTCCGATCACTACTCATATACAATTATAACACCATTGATCGACCATGAAAATAAGGAATCTCTAACACTAAGGGTGAGAAATTTTGTTTTATGGAAACAACTTATGGTGATGCAATCACAATATATGAATTTTCTGGAAGTATACTTCCTCTTTCCGTTGGGGTTTCCATTTTATCTCCCATAATAGCTACCATTAAAAATCACGAGGAGGGTAGAAATTATAGTAATGTAGAGTACCATAACCTAGAAAATAAGGTCCAGTAGTGTTCCTCCTAGAGTCAATGAGGTGAAGCTAATAATGGGTTAAAAAAGAAATGAATAACGGGGCAACAGGAGGGATGACAGTGTGCTGTATCCATTGGATGGGATCCTACAAATCATTGTATTATAAGCTATGTACTATAACATAGTGCGGATTTGTAGGATGTGATACTTCCCAACATGTCACCTTAAACATGAAAAAGTTTGTTAAATTTCCTCTGAGAGAAACCTCATCTGTGTGTTCCTGGGTCAATGAAGATAACAGGAGATATGAGCTTTATAAGAGTGATTATGTTAGGAATCCCCCTCTTGATGGATGTGAGATGGATAATAATGAATAATAGTTTGTGTCTATGGACTAGGAGTTCCTCTATAAAACACATAAGCAGTGCATACTATTTATGGCTATGATGAATTCATGCGAACCTCCATGAAAAAGAAAATATGTGGAAATGCACGATGTGTTGGAAAAGGTGGTGAAGAAAAATGGTAGGTTAGACCAATAATTAGATACATAGGGTTCCTTATCTGGTTATATGTATGAGGAACTAGAAAAATTCAGTAAATGAAGAAGAAGATATGTGGGAGAAGACACTTCAAGAGAGGTTCTCTCTACTACCCAAGCCATATGGCCATTTTCCCTAGCCAATCGTTCAATTCCTCAACAATATTCCATCCTACCTATGTAGTTCACTTAATATCCTTTTATAAAGGGATTTATAGAAACACCCTTGATATTTACCAAGGCCCAAAGTATATCCCGCCTATACCCTCTCTCTCTTCTATACACTTCCCCCATTATAAATTATTATATAACCCTTATTCTTTCATTTTGGTATATCTAGTTTCTATGAATAATTCATATATTTCCTTTATATAGCTCACATAAATGTCTGAAAAGCTACAACTATTTTTTCATTCTATTGTTCTTTGAAAACTAGTGACTCAAACTCATTTAAAACATTAAAAAACATTACTTTATACCACTGATAGGTTTTGTTTGATAATTTAATGATCATTGGTAGTGGAAGAAAACTGATATCACACTGATCTATCTTCAATATATAAAACATGGAATTTTTCCGAAAAAAAGAGGTAAATAGAGTACTTTGTAATCATGTATTGTAGTAGCACTAACCAACTTCTTTAATTAATGGAGAATGATTTATGTATTTCACTAATAGAGCAAGTAAATAATCCATTCCTCTAATGAATTACATTGGAAAAAGGATCATTGATCATTTTAATAGGTTAAACAATCACTAGAAGGGGTGAATACACCTTCTCATTGAGATAAATGAGATTAGAGGGGTGGAGGAAGATAGTTTTCAATAAAAGGAATCACATGAAATTGGCGATCATATCACCATCTGAACAAAATCAACACATCATCCTCAACAAAAGAGACCATATCTATTAAATAGACAAAGATAAATGCTTTTGGAAACATAAAACTTCTTATATTTTACAACATATTGAGTTTAATTCATTAAATTCATTTCATTTAATAAATAAAAATGTTTGATGGACCAACCTTTGGATAAAAACTATTCAAAACTATTTATGAGAGAAAGATTCGGCCATTTCATTACATGAAACCTATTCAAAGAGAATCTAAGGTATAAATGATTTAATATATATGTAATAAAAATAAATATAAATATATACATATATATATTATCATCACATGCATTTTATGTATAAAAATACACATTTTTCATATTCATGTGTTGAATTTAAACTATATATATACAATATCATATATTTTTTATATTCTTCATGCATCATACTCATGTGTACATGAATCATATTAATGTACATTTTAGTACACATGAAATAGGTTTCTAACGGATGTAAACTAAAATTAGTCTATATTCTATATTTCAATTAGTTGTTAGTTTTAGTTGGTGAAACATTCAATTCATTCTATTTTAGTTTGTAAATGCAACTGTCAATAGGGATTTCATTCTACTTCAGTGCATTTGGGTGGATTATATTTTAATAAATAATGATTTATACCTTTTAAATAAGTTTCTTCAGTCACAATTATGTATTGTCACATTTCATAATGCTTCCTCAATTCTGACTCTTGATGATCGGTTTTTTCTGGAAGATTCTGAATATATTTTTCATTCCTTGTGGTGGGTATCCCTCTCTATGTTATTCATACATAAAATCATTGGAAGATATTTTTTCATGGCATTAAAATTTAGATATGGATTACTAAAACTTTAAGGTTTTCTACCTACTAAATTTTTTAAGTTGTTGGGGTCAATACCCCTTTTTATTAGAAAATAAATCCCACTTTTTAACTTGGTTGAGAGGTAACTCTTATTTGAACCAAAGTACGAATGGTCCATAGGCCTATTTGGACATGGACTAATGGATAAATGGAACAATGACCTACATATATCCCAAATACCCTGAGTGAGAAGTCTTGATCATGTCATGTTACGAGTCATTCATCACACCGCCCCCTTCATGAAATCATCTCATAATGATTCTAGTATGAATTTTTCATAACACAATTTTGTGAACTACTAAATCATGCTAGGATAACTCATTGTGGTGGGTTATCCCTCTTAGCCATGGTATGGGAGGAGGGATTGATTATAGGTTCCAACAGACATATATTTCATTCGAGCTTCCTCCCCAGTTATGCTTGTGTGAACCCCACTTGGATCACCTTTTCTAATTTTATATATCCTCAAATAAATCCATAAGTGTGTATGATCCCATGTAAACACACCCATCAATTCCACTTTGGAAGTACATTGGTATGGAAGGTTGTATGATAAGATTTAATATGATTATCACTCTAATCGAGACTACCCACTTGGTGGTGCCTTCCCACACTACCTTCCTATTGCACTAAGTCATTAATATGGTCCCTGTCACTCAAACTTTTTGCCACTAGTGATGACCCAAAGCCCCATTGGCCTATGGTACTTTAACCGATGATGTATTTAACTCACAGTGGCCCGAAGATCATTGACAGCTTAAAGTCCATGTGGCTTGTAGGCTCAATTATGTGTCTTGAAAACCCAACATAGTTGAATAGTTCCACTGACATATTACCACTATAGTTATTACTATAGTATTTCTAATGTAACTCGAAAATAAACCCTACATAGTTTTTATACTGGGCTTCTTTGATGTATAATTATAGGGGTTTAACTTTTTGTCTCTATGAATGTATAAAAAATTTCATGTATTAGTTTTTCATAATCAATTTCTTCTCAGGATTTTATGGATTATAAATAAATAGGTAAATTAATAATATTTTCAAGTTTTTCATTAGAGTTTTACAATTTATAACTTACTATTTAAGTCCCTCAATTCATCAATTTTATTACAAATATCTAGGAAAGTATATTTTCTTATTATTTTATATCTTTTATAATTTCATAGTAACCGATAATATTAAATATGTTCAAAATTAAATGTTGTATAAGTTTATTTTTGGTTTGTTTATCATTCATATGTTTGATTATAATCTTAAGGATTTGGTTTTTTAGTGATTCATTTTGGATTATAGAGTCTTAGATGAAGTCAATTTTAATACAATGAGAATCTTATTTTTTTTTAAACTATAGATGAACCAATTCTAAGATTAATAAATTTTTAAAAGATAACCTAGATTGTTAAAGATTTTAAAACTAATAGAAGTTTAATTATTGACCCCCCTTGAATGAATCCAGGTATATTTTATCAATGAAACATTTAAAAAACTAGTTGAAAATTTTCTTCTAAATCATTCAGAGGCTTTCACCCCCAAAAGAAAAATTACTATAAATTCATTATATAGATATCCTTAACGAAGAAAACAACCTGAGTTTTACCTTGTGGATTTTTGTAGTAATAAAATATTTCATTAATTTAATGTAACTACACAAAAAATCCACTCCATATCACTAGGGATGGGAATTTTATAGATTGGAAATTAAACATAATCTTAAAAAAATTATATATTTCTTTGTTCACCATATAAATTATGTTGGATGAAAAAAAAATTACCAATCCAATTATTCACACCACTTCAAGAAATATAATCACTATGAAAAACCCAAATTCTATATTAATAAGATCTCCATTCATACATTGTTCTAAAAAATCATTATAAAATTGAAAGTAGTGATACATGAGTTCATCCAAGGGTTTTTTTCATTAAAATATTTTGTGTATGGAATGAATCTCAATCACTATAGATAGATCGATATCAATTATTGAAATAATATCTATAGAATAAAATGTTTCACAAGGTTTAGATATTTTATATCTGAGATTTGTTTTATCCTATCCCATGTATTTAGTATTAATATTTCTATATTCTATCTATTTAAATTTTATTTTATATCTTGTACATCCCACTTCTAGTTTAGCATTTTACATATATAAATATAGGACAATTAATCACTAAAGGGGCATGGATTTTTATACCTTTCATTTACATAGTATCAGAGTAAAAGTCTTTTCTCTACTTTCCATCCTTTGGGAATCTTCCCAAAACCAACACACACCCACACTACCGACCAGTACATCTCTAGAACCATTGTTCTATAATAGCAATCACCATGCCCTATAGATACTATAAATTCATTACCCTACCATTCCCTAGTGACCCTAATACTACATAACACATATAGAATCATTGAAAGGATATTGGATACTTCTTACTCAACTTTCAACCATTTCATGATTCATAGGAAACAATCATTCCCAAGAAAAAAAACTGAATTGAGATCGAAATATTTTGAGAATCTATATTGAATACTGAACTTCAATCATATATATATATATAAATAAATTGAGATGTATATTTTTAATGTGGAAAATCTATTGACGTAGGGGTATTAGAAAACCATGGGGAAACTTTGAAAAACTTCGTTATAATCATTGATTTCATAAAATCAATGTAAAGGAATAATCATAAAATACCATGTGATAATAGAAAAATGTGGAAAAATAGCCTGATACACCACCACCTTTTCTATGATAATAATCCCATTAAAATTTGTCACTATTTAGAGATCAAAATAAAAAATCTGATGTCATTACAACACCTCTAATAAACCATTTCACAACATAACAATCCACTACTCATTTATTCCCACTCCATGCCATTGTCAATGCCAAAAATTCAATGCCCATGCATATAAACAAATCAGAACGCATCAATTTCATCCTTTATAAGCGAATGATTCCCTAAAATCTATGTACACATCATCTATTCAAATATCTGAATATTATATAATGATAATATATTAAAATTCAAAATAATATTTGTGGAAAAAAATATATTCCACTTTTGAAACCACATGATTCCAATGCTGTAAAAAAATCTGACCCTTTTAAATTTGAATTTATCTTCTCTATCAAAAAACTGGTTGAACCCATTAATCTCCCCCATCTACCTAAAAAAGGAAAATATAAATTCCAAGGAACTGAGTTGTAAATAATACCAATTGTCATTTTACGAACCATCAACCTATGTAGAAAATATGATGACACCCTTTTGCAACCCTGACATAAACCTGATAAATCCCCCAGTAAAATAAATCCAAATGGTAATACCTTTAATATACCAAAGTCTGCACTATACTTATAAACAAGAATGGAACAAACAATACTAGTCTCTCCCATCATATTGATCACCACATAATCTAGAGTACCTACAAAATAAAAATCTCCCTCTAATCAACATCTTCTAAGAAGTCTGTAACATTAATCACATCACTGAGATCTTTGATTTTAATTAATTATTAACAAGTGGAATTATATAAAGAAAAAGAATTAGGTGTATGACTTGAAACACATTACCTAACCTTCTATGGATTCCAATTATTCATTATCTTTTTTTGTGGTCTTTGAATCATAAAGGATGATCATCTATACCACAAATTCATTGAATTCATCTTTGCGACATCATTTTTTAATTCACCACACACCATTACATCCTTTATATAAACCTTTTAAACCATTATAACTCATGGATGTCCCATTGATCTTCCTAATAATGTCCATATTACTTTTCTAAATTACTCCATGAATCCCTCATGATCAATAGTACCAGAAGATTAAAAATTATGGTATATGCCTGACATACGTCACACATCCCTCATGATTATCATACAAGTTTAATTTAAACTAATACCAATATAACCCACACAAAGTAAACCATAAAATATTCATTTTCTATCTTCAATCTATAGAATAATATTTCTTTATATTAAGATAATATTTCCCTCTTTGGTGAGATATGGTGTGATGCTACTAAATGAACTACCTATTCATTGTATAGATCTAACTTGCGATAATCAACTCCAACAAAATGTAAATCACCCTCATCGTTTGTAATATTTACATTGGTATCCCTAGAATTAGATTAATGTGTCTTGTTTTCTTCCCTAATCCATTTAAAATAATAGAAGCTTCTTTTTCACAAGTCTCTCATTGTCACAAAAAATAACATGAATTTTCTTCTTATCTTCAATCAACTTCTATGATTACCATGTCCTTCATGCATAGCCATAAAATAAAACTGTTACCAGAAGAATCACTATCATTGGATTTTCTACTGATTATCTCTCATATACATTGAAGAAATCCCATCATCTAACTTTAGAGAGCCTTTCATGAACAACAAAGTGTCTTTGATATTATCATATACATCTATTAATGAACCCATGATAAGAAAATCCTTATCTCCTCCTTCCAGTTTAATAGGTTACCAATTAACTATATCATTGATATTGACCTCCAGAAAATATAGATCTATTATAAATATGGTATACTCATCCATATGGTTACCTATCCAGTATCGAGAATTTTAAAATGGTATAATCATTTTTCAGATATAGAGTATTTATGAGGGTTTTTGATTTATACACCCTTTCAAGTTTAACCCCAATAATCTCTTGATCTAGTAGATTCATCACCTCATATAGAGTTTTATTGGCTGAATACAACTAGATTATGAATGATGCTAACACATTCATATCCTTCTAGTTTCCATCACTCCTTTTCTCCATCTTCATTGATATTTTATTAGTTCCATCATTTTATTTTCATGAACCAAAATTTTTTTTTCTCACTTCCTCCATAGAGTAAAATCATTTTTCTAATAAAATAGTTATATGTGGGAATAAATACCCTAGAATGAATTGACCATATGAAATCAATAAGAATCATAGATAAAATCCTATTATACCTGTTTTTGGGGAAGAGATATATCGATCCCAATATAAAATTTTAGCCATGACAAAAAAATTATTAGATTTTCCAATTAAAACAAAAGGATAGGAAAATAGTATGAAATAAATTGAGATTCAAATTTATAATTTGGAAAACCATCCCATGTAGAGGATTAAAAAACCCCCGGCAAAAATTAAAAAATTATATTATAATTATAATGTATAAAAAACCAAGTAAAAATCCAAAAATTGAATTATAATGAGTGCGTATAAAATATGTAAAAAATAAAATTCCGATACATCTCCTCCTTTTATATGATAATAATCTCATGATAATAAATATCCATTAAGAGATAAAAACTGAACATGCTACAACATTTTGTCACCTCCAATAAGCCATTTCAGAACCATATTTTTTTATACTCAATGTAGTTCACTGCACACTACATCCCATGCCCAAAAATCACCCACACATATCTATCCACAAAGAATCACATACCTAATACTCCCTTTATATGTGAATGATCTCTTAATATCAAGGTACTCATCATCCTTCCAAATATTCAAACAAGATATAATGATAATATATAAGAAATAATGACATATTTGTGGGATAAGAATCCATGTGATGTCAGTGTTGAAATGAAAAAAATATCGAACTCTTTTATATAATATTTTATCCTCTCATTGAAAAAAATTGATGGAACCTATCATTAAATTGGATATAACTAGATGGTCATGTTGGGTAAAAACTTTAATCGCATATTGGTTTTAATAGACGCAAGAGGGAGAAACAAATAATTTTATTAAATAATTTGGATGAACATTTATAGATTTATAAGGAAAGAATAGGTTAAAGGATAGAATAGAGAAGGATGAATTGGAATATGAACTACCCTAGGATAACCACTCCCCAAGGCCCTAATTTGTTTCCTCCATTTATCTAAGTTGAAAAAACCACAAAAATATCCTTTATCCCACCACCAACTTCATTATCCCTCTTTAATTTCGCCTAACCCAACACAAACCACTTCTTTTAGGACAAAATAATTAAAGGTAAAGTCCATAATTCCCCCTAATAATTCCTTAGATATGTAAACATCCCTATTTAGCAACCAGAAAACTCCACATTTCACATTGGAATACTTCTAGTCCCTCCTAACCAGCTCACATGATATGCCTATCAGTAGAACAACCAAAAAACTACTAACCATCTTCCTAGAATCCTCACTACCTCACTCCTATAATTCCCACCTCCTTGCACGATCACATTTCCCTCAAGGATTGGGAATCAATCCCATATTTATACCTTTTCATTAATATTAGAAGCAACTTATTGGACATAGTTATATTCCAAAATATCTGTAATAGGATTAATTAATCATCTCCATATACCCCATTTGGTGCTAACATAAGGGATGTCACCACCCTCCAAAATTTAGTGGCCATGAAAAACAAAAACAATCCTTGTTTCCTTTAGCAATTTATAGATCTGAACATCTGTAACTAAATGTATACATAATAATCATAATTTTATTTACCAGAATTATGCTAAAATAATTATCCTTGTTATTGAATCCAATCTATCCACTTCACAGTGTCTAGACTGTGTCCCATCATGATGAAATGGGGGTAATAAACCGACTTATAGTAATATATAAACTTGTATCCAAAAAAATCATCACAGTACCAAAGGTTTTTCCTAATCCCCGAGGGCTATCAACATGTACCCAAGCATCCAAATAAATTCAAGTTACACCATGAGTTCATTATCATATAAATAAATAAATACAACCATATTAGGGTACCTTAAGATGATACAAAACTAAATGAAGAAAAAACTACAAAAAACAATCTCCAAGTGGTTCATGACCACACACCATGACCCAATTGATCATCTAAATGGTGAATATTAGAAAAAAAGTACTTATTATATGAACATAGAGACAATAACACAAAATGGTACAAGAATGGTATGAGTTACAGTGCCTAGAAGGATTTCACCAAATAATATATGTAGGTTCTTCATAAGGTAATTTAGAAGTTCTAAAATAGACTAAAATAAGAGATAACAATGGATTATTTTTTAATATGAAACTAAATCCATTAATATAATATTACAATATGAATTTTTTTAAAAAATAAAACAGAAAATATTTCAAAATAATTTATAAAACCAAGATGGAACATTTTATTTATTCATTTTGAAACAAAACCATTTCATGAAAAATGTTTGAAAACCATTTCCCTTTCTAATGTCATATAATTCATGAAAAGGTAAGAACATGAATTAGATATCATCAAATTTTACAAGATTAAATTTGATTAAATCTAGGTGCATCATCTCAATAACCAAATTGATCAACAATGGTACTCAATAATTCTATAAATCTATAGTTCTAAATAGGGATAATGAGTACTGTCATTTATCATGTATCTAGTATATTGATGTCATAGGAGCGACCTAGAAATGATAGAGACTCTAGCATAATCTAGATAAACAAAATATCCTAACAAATTTGTAAGGAGACATTAGGTCTAAAATGTGTCCTAAGAAAACCATGTCCTTACATACATGATTTCTTGGTCTCATGTCTGTAACCAAAAGTTATCAAATTATCAACAGGTCCACTAGATATGGAGTGATTATTCTATTAAAAATATATATATATTTCATATCATCCAACTTCCTTTATTCCCATGAATTGTCAAAATAAGTGGACTGAGATAATTATGTTATGAGGAGTTCCAAGGAAATACCCATTAGTATAAAAATGATATCATTACCTGAAAAATTTAATTCATTCTCAGTTCACATGTCATTCACATCCCCAAGAACCCTAGAATTGAATAATCCCTTTATCTATAGTCATCAATGGTAATAACAATAACCTAGTAACTGAAAAAATTGGATCATAAAAAGATAGAATCATCACAATGTTCCAACTAGGTGTTCATGCATCATTAATTTCAAATCAAGTATTTACTTCCAAATCAATATTAAAAGTTGTATCCTCAGAAGTTTCCTTTCACAAGTCATTGTCTAATGAAAAAAGAAGTTTCAAATGAAAAATTTAGTTAAAAATTACCAAAAATGAATTAAAATTTAATTTTACATTATAACTGGCTAGATATTATTTAGATAAACATCCAAAACCATGTGGAAAATATTTCATAAATGAACCCTTTAATTTTAATAAATGCATTCCATTTTTGAAATCAAAACGTAGGCCTAAGCCCTTATATTAATCCAAATTACTATAAAAGATCTTTATAAAGGTATAAAAAAACATGGCATCCAAGAATCATAATAAAGTTAGATAAATCCATATAGAAACTATTCTACTCTTTACATGTTCAATTCACATATAATAGGATTATAGAAGCATTCATGAGGTATTTTGAGGTTAAACATCACATAACATGTATTAAAAAATAATAAATACATTTCTATAAATTTTTTTAAAAAGTGAATTATAGGATGAAAGAATTTCTTGGAAACACCTACCTAAATTAGATAATTACAAATCACCTAACAAGGGTTCTATAAAAACAACACAAGAATTTGTGCATACCAAATAAAAACAAAAAACAACCTCTAACATAATATCATTGATCACCTTGCTACTGGACCCCCCGAGACCCCCTGAGAGGAAAATGAAGAGTGAAGATTTTAATTCATTAGTTATTTTATAATAAAAACATTGGAAATTAATATTTTAAAAATTTTAAACCCAAAATAAAATTTGAACGTTCTGGGGCATAATGGCAGTGCTTATCGGGGATGAGCCTAAGTTAGGGAATATCAAATTCAATAGATCATTTCCATATTGCACATTACCTGAATTTCATGTCTAATGAAATATTTACAATCGAATATATAATAGAAGTTCATAGAACTAAAGATCATATCCTTTTCTACATTGAATTTTTATTTAACTTAATTAAATAAGAATAATGATTACACCATTCATGAAATCTCTTTCCTCATTGTAGATGTTGATCTTACATAACCCTTTTCAACAATATTTCATTATTATTGTAGTATCCAAGATTAGAAAAGCTCTAGTGGTGATCCACACAAGATCCTTTGCTCTCTGAATGAAATCGATGAATCATCATGTGCTAGCATGGCTGATTGATCATCTTGTGTGGTTTATCTAGGTCACCTTATTTTTAATTGGTCTTGAAGAATATTTATTGATATTCTTATTCTTGAGAGAATTTGAGAGAGAAGAAAAAAATTATAGAGAGTAATTCATTGAACATAATGATTCCCAATTAACTTTCCTTAGAATGATTTATGAATCTATTTATAGAAATTCGGTTAGTTTTTTTAATTTAAATAGTAAAAAATGCACTCTTAATGAAATGTTAAACCCATGTATGACCTCAAGACATGTATTAAAATAATTATAATATTTTTATTCCAGGGGGTGCTAACTGGTGGAATGATAAATATTAATTTACCATCCAATAAATTAATATTTATCATCAGACTCAATCTCGGTCTACTTGTCCTTGAAATTTATTTTTACTCAAATAAATTAAATATTAATTAATTAAATAAGTAGTTAAATATTATATATCTATATAGTTTAAAAATTACCTTTTAAATAAATATTTATTTAATTTATGTGTTTTTTAGTCCTTTATAAAAATATTATTCAATCATGGGAATAATATTTACTCTGATAATTTAATTCAAATAGAATTTATTTGTGGTCAATAAAAACACATAGTGTGAATCCCATATAGATTCATTATCATTGAAATTAGGTAGGATTTACTAAATTAAAAGATTACTATCTAGAAAGGGTTCATGGAATACAACAGAAAAAATAAACAAGATGTTCTGGTTCAACTAGTCACGTCACCCAATATAGCTTGCCACCAGGCATCATGCACACCTCCCATACGCTAGAGGCTACTGACTTGAGGTGAGGGTCTAACAGGTATACTGAGGATACAATAACATCCCATTATTGTAAAATAATTTTTTTTTACTAAACTAACAAAAATATATATACAATAGAATTTTCATAGTAAATAACTAGAAAATCATACTATAATAAATTTAATGAAGCATATGGTCATACAAACTCACACCCATGAAAAATATACAAAAACTAATCACCTACTAGGCTGACCACATAAAAAAGAAACATCCAAAATGAAATTCAACAGAAATTACTACCAACACTATGACAAACCACATACTCAGTATCCATGATACTTGTGTTGCACCATTCGAATCATGAGACTCCACACGAGTGGTTCCACCTGATCAATAAACACTAGTATCAGCCCCATCCATCACACAACTTTCACTCAAACATGAATTTAGAGAATATGTCTACATTTACATTGATTGTAACATTTAGGGGGTGATAAATAATTATCCTTAGGATATACCTAATGGTGGACCTTAATTCTTTTTTCATAACAAGTGGTTGCACAAATACACCCAACTTTGTCGATACTAAAAACAAATAACATAAAATAAAAATTGAATATATAATGGGAGTGAAAAACAAGATAACAACCAAACAGAAGTTCTATCTTGACACCTAAGGTAAATATTCCCCTACTCGGGCCCCATCTAGAGGTATTCCAAAACATGGATCACATCGGAACACGACAATCAATGTGTTTTCCATATCTATAGATGATATCCAAGATTTTTAAATGAAATGGGCATGAATGTCAGTCCCTAGGGAATAAACATAGTCATAAACAAAAAATGTGTATCCACTCGGATCTAGGAATATAATATAATGATATAAACAAGAGACATGAAAATATATGTATACACAACTTGACAACTACTTATTCCTAAAATTCCTGCAAAATAAATCAGGCACCAAAAATGGACCCAACAAGGGGAGAGCCATATATATAACCCCAATAGAGTAAAACATCAATCGTATTGGGAGAAAATTGTCCCCCACAATTATAATAAAACACAATTCTTGAGTGCCTTGATAACTCACAAGAAGGAATCCAATCTAGTCAAGCTATCACACTAAATGAGATTGGGGTTACTCTCATCTAGATCACCCATTATCTCTTTAATCCCATCTAACCACAACCACTCGGCCAATAGTGGAGAGAACTCGATCAAAAATTCGGGCCAATTCTTGGTCTAAAATATCCCAATGGTATCCTCATAAAATTAATGTTTTGGGAAGAAAATATCTCAAACACAATGACCAATGACCAACCAAATGTGGGACTATCCATCATCAAATGCACCATCAAAGAAGAAAATAGTTCTGAAAGACTCTAAGCTACCAACCCATGGAGAATATCTCATCACCCTTTATCTCATAATCCGAAAAAAATTGACCACAAAATCTCGATGACCCACCCCAGGGCCAACCAAAACATGAGGCTCCCACAGACCCCAAGGTCAATACAGAAGGTAATTCCCAACTAATGACTCCCCTACTACACCCATGATCTTGGAAAAAAACCACAAAACATACTTAAACGTCCAAAAGTCCATTTCAACATTAGGGAACCTATGAGGGGTTCCTCTAGATCATCCCAAATCATAGGACACATTAAGTACAATAAAACCCATAAAAAACTAGTAACCAATAATAGATCATTTATGAAAAACACACCCAAAGGGGCATAAAATATAAGTCCTCCAACAAAGGCATTCACAATAGTTTTCATGACCACCTCATTAGTAGGACCCTCCACAAGGTCTCCTTGACATAAGATAAACCATGGGGAAAATCTCTTCGTAAGATAACATCATTGAACCTTCATACCAAACATCCGATCCTCGGATACAAACTTACCCAAAAAGGCATCCAAAATAACATGATTCCAAAAAAGAATTCCTAATTGCTAACCACGATAATGAAAGATCACTTGATGAAAAACCGTCTCACTGGGGAATCATCAAGGTTCCCTTATTACTATCTCAATAGCTCAATAGAACTCGACCTTAACATCCATACCATGACGTTACTCATCCCAAAGGATATAAAATCTCTAGTATGCAAACCCAGGATATAAAACTCAACTACTATAACCTCATATAATGGGTATTAAAACATATTAAAAACCGATATCTCCAAATAGATATCACTCTATCCCTCCTTTCAGGACTTGTATTAAAAAACCTTAAAATACACCTACCTAGAATCTAAAAGAGAAGGATAAATAACAAGAAAAATACCCTTGACCATACATCTTATCTCACAAACCAACCTCTTGGAGGAATCTGAATCCAATCCCTGAGAAAATCCCTCTACAAATGGTCACCCAGTCCAAAACATAGTTCATATGACCTCTAAATCCCGAATAGATGTGATAATCATACCCTACATAAAAAAACTATTAGAATAGACAACTCACAAGTCAAATTCTGATTCTGAGGAACAAAAACAAACAAAAATTCCAATCTAGAAATATAACATGACATGTACTTCTAAGTACATTAATTTTATTCTCAAAGATGCACCTATCTGTTTATTACTACATGGATAGAGTAGAATTGGGGTTTGACCATACACTACTACATGACTAAGTCGTACATGGGGTCTACCCACATACTACTACATAGAAATGTACTCCTCGTATGTGGTGTCTTCCAAGGTTCATGGCCACATATACATGTCCCACTATACAACGTCTACCCATAGTATATGACATGTAATTCCCTAAAACATTGTCCTACCATGTATTATGTTACATGGCTAGGTACATGTCCAAGTACTACTACATGACATATGCTTAATGTAAATCACACATAATTCTAAAAACCCATATTCTCTGAATTAGAAGAAAAAAATCACGTGTTCTCTAAACCACACACTGTGTACATGGGTTTCCCCAAATGCAAATCCCTCGAAAAACCTCGAAACCAGTGATTTCTCTGAAAAAAACAGATCACCTCCAGGGGTCCCAAAAAACCCATACAAGGATTTAAATATTAAAAAAAACATAAAATATGGGTACTTACCACAGAAATGAAAAAATTTACAATCTTTGGGTGAAAACCACCAATTCTTTACATCAGATCAGCACCATACACCCACCAGGCCTTGATCTACCTCAGAATGAGTTTTTGGGCAGTGCGTCCTCCTTCCTTCAATATCTTATCTCTAAATAAATTTCAAGGGCATGAAAAGGGAATCACATGTGGGTTCCCATGAGAATTTAACAGAGAAAGGAGAAAATAAAAATTAATAAAAAAATAGAATACAAAATGAAAAGAATACAAAATAGAAAGGGGCTCGGGCCCAGCTATGATTCGTGATGCAAGGTTATGACTCACATAGGAAAAATGTGACATTTTTAACTGAACCATGTATATTTAATCTTACTATGACACTTCATTTGAATGATATGGTAGAAAAAACCAGAAAAAATAAATTAATATTTAGTCAATTAAAGATTAAATACTCTATGAAAATTTGAATCGCTCATATTTCTGCCAAACTACCATACTAGGGTGAACACCCTATTCTGGGACCGAAAGAGTGATTAAAAATTTATCTAAGATTATATTGTTGTATAATTTATTATTTTTACCCTGAACACTCACAAGTACAAAAAGATATAATTTGTCATAATTTTTTCAACATGGGACGATGAAGGTCTTCACAAACTCCACACCACAAATGATTCTCACCCATTAGATGCCTTAGTGAACAACCTAAATCCATGATCTATCTAATGAACTAGTGTAGAAAAATATATCTCATTCATCCCATGACCAGTATTAAACTATGCACAAATCTCTCCTAACACGATTGGTGTTTAACCATGACTAATCTGATTATCCCCACAATAGGAATATCCATATCATCTTCAGGCTTCCCAAATGGAAAAAAATTTGACCCAGACAACATCTATCAACAAATAAAATATATATACGTGAAGAAAGCAACTCACAATTGAGAACCATTACAAAAACCTCAACCTCAACACACACAAAAACACTTAAAACAAGGATCACGACCTTCAATGACCAATAGTTCACTCCCCACCCTAAGAATTTCCTTAATCCTCTCTCAAAATAAGAAAAGAAATTGTACTCACATGGTCTGATTCTTCTTGAAACTAGGATAACACACCTAAATCCATTGACCATGCTCCTCAAGAAAGTCAATTCTAAAAAATTGTGGCACCCCCGAAACTCTATTAAAAAAAGAATCCACACCATTCTAAGATCAACCACATAACCACCCTCTACTCAGTAATCCATCCGAAACCACATTTTCCAAACCACGCTTGTACTATGATACCCAAAGTGAAACCAAACGAGCATGATCTGGAAACCAACCAAACCTTCCCACTCATGCCATCCACGGAACATGGATAATTCCATTTCCTCCACTACTCCAAAACTATTAATAATTATTCCTATAAAAATCCTGGTGATAGTATACATCCAAAAAACCACTAAGGAAGAAAATAAATGAAAACCTCATACATCAGTTATAGTAGGGTTATATTCTCCACTACATAGCCTAAAAACACACAGAATGAACATCTACCATGCATGAAACAAGAACATGGGACTTTGTGGGAAAGGCCGCCTAAGGGAAACTCTATCCCAATCTAAAGATCCACCAAGAATACATTCCCTTATCAATCCTCCTACATGGCACTCAGAGCCCATTATCAACCTACAAGGGTCTCTATGCATCCCCTTACAATGGGACAACGTCTCCAAAACCTATGAACCTCTTATCACATGATCTATATGACCTTTCATTAGGAGGAAGTATACTCTTGATGTTTAGTTGAGTAGAATTCAACCAAGTAATTATATGATAAAACACCGTATTAGAAGATGCAAACACATTAAACAACTGATCCTCCATCATCAGTAAAACACCACAAATATGAATATATTTTGTAAATCTTACGATCTTATAATGATCCATGAACACTTTTCTCTTTCCTATAGTCCCAGTTCCAAAAATAAAATAAAACAAAAATTCACAAACTCATGTGTATCACACTAGGAAAAATAACACATGTGTATAAACAGAATCCATGAACATCAATCGCATACACTAGTATCTTGGACTCCCTATCATAAAATGTGTTTTGTGTTGAGTGGATCCTTGAAATACTTTATTTTTTGATAATTAAAAAATTTATTTTTATTATTCACTACAACATGAGTATTTAAAATCATAATACAGAGTTTTGATAATCACAACACTTTTTTAATTTAGAATAAATCTAAACATATTTTTTCTGTAATTATAATTTCTCATTGCATTATTATATTATTTTAGTTTTTCATTCATTGTTTAATTATTTATTATTCATTTTCACATGGATCATATTATTTTATCACGTCATTATTAAGAGTTTTAATTAGTTTTTTTATGTATTAATCAAAATAATACATAACATTGGATATATATTTTTATTCTGTACATAATTTTTCTTGATATTCCATGTTTTGATAGTTTATAACACATTTTACAAGTATCACAAAGTGTTCCTAGGATAAAATTGTCATTTTATACCATAAAATATCATTTTTCTAGGTTTGTTAATATTAAAAAGAAGTAAAATTACAATTACCACATAGAAAAGAATCTCACATAGTGAAAATCCACATAGCCTATTCTCTCACATAGGCAATTTTTCAGAACTAGTTACCTTCAGTAATATGGACATAACTTTTGATAAAAAAAGTAATTTTATTGATTAATCAAGGTTAAAATATGTAAAAAATCTCTCTACATTTAATTATAATACATAAATCTATGTAGAGATCTATATAATGTTCTAAATTTGGATAGAATTTACTGATTGTTTTTAGTAAGAAATCTATATTTTTTTTAAATAGTTTTTTCTGATATATTTTAATATTTTATTGGGTTATATAACTATGATTAATGAAATTAATGATTCATTATAAATATAATTATTATTTTTAAATAAAATTATTCTAGAGATAAAATCTGATTCAACTGTTTTGATGGAAGTTTTGGTGTCTGAAATTTGTTATGACAAGCTATTTATAAATTTTCAGAATCACCTATGTGAATACTGCTATGTGAAAAATTCTCTTCCATGTGAACCAAATATGTGGTTATTCAGCTACATGAATGGATTTCCCTATTTGAATAAATTTTCAACATATGGATAAATAGTTATGTGAATTTTCTTATTTGAAATGGCCATGTAAATTTGCCAACATAAATATGTTATGTGAAACACTACTTGAAAGACTAAAAAATGAATTAAATTGTGTTAGGAATGAAATGTTTTATTTTAAAAATCCAATTTATAATGAATGGGATTTAAATGCTAATTTTTTAAACACTACTTATTTAAAGAAAGGTAATGATTAAAAGAATCATATTGATTTTGATTATTTTATTCCTAATATGTTTAAAAGTAATTTTAAAAAAGTAAAATATACTAGAATTTCATCAATTAATTACTTTAAATATACATCTTATGATCATTATTATTGTGATTTCCATATTAAGTTCACTCAATGTTTTGGTCACAAAATGTATTTTTGGTTTAAATATGAATTTAATTGAAAATTTTCAAAACTATATACTTATTGGGTACCTAGAGGTTTGTATTCATATTCAGGTAAAATCAATACAATCTTTATAATCAGTTAAGGTGTATTTTCTAAACGTTATGTTATTATAGTTTTATTCTTATGATGTTAGCATGATAATTATAAGATTTAGTAAATTCATTTTGATAATCTTGAAATATTTATATTCATTTGGGATTCTACCATATCTTTTAGGAATCTGTTAAAAATCTTTATATAGACAGAGTATATGTTATTTTCGTTATAAATTCAGGTTTAGTTTAATGATATTGTTATATGGATACTTTAATAAAATTGAATATCTTTGAACATGTGTCATGGCTCCTTGTGGAATTAAACTATTTTTTGGAGTACTGTTAACAAATAGAATTGACTTTCTTATCATAATGGTTTTAAATTTTTATTTTGAAAGAAAAAAAATCAATTTAGAGGGAAGAAATACATGTTTCTTGTATTCATAATTATTAACGACTTTTGTACTATTTATATGTTCAATTTCAATATTTTTAACTCATCTTTTAAAATCAGATGACATTAATTTTGAATTCCTATAATATATAGAATCTTTTTTTAAGATTCAAATATATGTAGTTAAATTGTGTATTCACTAGTTTATTTATGTTTGGATTAAAAATTTTTATAGTAATATTCAGTATATTCATGATAAGCATAGCTATAATTAGGGTGGATCAGGTTCATTTGATATTAATAATCATTAAACTTATATATATATAATTCATTAATTTAGGATGATAATTACTATTTCAAATTAAAATGATCAGATTACATTAATTTAGGGGGAGAATACATTATTTCATTTCTGAAATTTTCTCTCTAAACGTATTCTTTCTCTAATTTATTTATTATTATATGGAGTATGAATGTGCATAAATTTTCAGATTTGAAGGAAATCAATAATGTCTAGAAACATTTTTTTTGGTTTAATATTTTTTGATTTATTACATGTTTGATTATTTTCTTTTTATTTTAATATATCTCATACTTACTAGATGATGTTAACACCCTTTATAGTTTTAATAAAATGATATTTTAAGAAGCATTTTATATTTTTTTAGAAACATATTTCAAAATTCTTCTCACTTTGTATAGTTAAATTCATTATTATTGAAGATTTTATAGTGGATTATAAACATATTATTTTCAATTTTAATTCATAATAATTTTTTATATACTATTTTCATTCATGTAAATCAATGTATTTTTCAAGCATGTATAAATTTTAGGGGAGTCCGTTTTTTGGTATCAATTCAAAGAAATGTAACATTATGATAAATAATTGGGGAAGATACTTTTTCATTTCAAATATTGAAATATTCTATTTATATGTGGTATATTTTTAATAATTTCAAAAGGGTAGGATATTTTTTGAAATTATATATGGCTTTCTAATTATAAAAAAGGGTGAGAATTTTTAGTGTCTCCTTAAACAACATTTTTTTATAATTAAAAATATTTATTTCTTTTAGACTCTCTAACTTGAGTATTTGAAATGTTAATACATTTTTTTATAATCCCAATACTTGTGCGATTTATCATAAGTATAAATACTTGGATTTGTGAAATTATAATTTCTTATAGCATTATTATCTTGTTTTATTTTTTTCATTAGTTTATTAATTATTTATTATTCATTTGTTTATTGATTATATTTTTTTATCATTACTTTTTTAATTTTAAGTATTATTTAATCTTATGTATTAATTAAAATATTTTGTAACTTTAGTTATATAATTTTATTATTTACTTATTTTATCTGGAAATTTCTTGTTTTGATTTTTTATAGCATGTTCTACATGTCTCACAAAGTCTCTCTTGGATAAGATTTCCATTTGAGATCTTCAAATATCAATTATATAGTTTTTTTCTATTCCTGCATTTCCTAATAAGTATTACCACCTAGAAAAATTTCCCACATAGCCAAAATACAAGTAGCCCGTTTTCTCAGCTAAAGTTTTTTCCAAAATTGGTTACCTAATATATTATGGTAATAAATTTTATAAATTTGTATATATTTACTCTAGGTTTTCAGTCTAAAATATGAATTTTTTTTCAAAAAATTGTTTCTATATTATTTTGTTCATATAGTACGATATATATTAATGATTAATTTGGTTCTTTATTCTTGAATTTATAACTAAATTTATTAAATAAAAGTAATCCGGAGGTAAATTGTATTCTTCTCTTTAGAAGGATTTTTTATGTCTGAAATTTTATAAGACAATTTGTTTATAGATTTCTTGAAACAACTATGTAAATTCAGCTATGTGATCAATTCACTTACATGAGAAATAAATTCATGGTTATTAGAGTATGTGAAAGGTTTTTCCTATGTAAATAAATTTTCTATTTATTGGGTAATTGTTTTTTAAATTGGCCTACATGAAATGGCTATGTAAATTTCCTTTATGTAAATCAGCTATGTGAAATCGTGTAAATGAAATGCCTACATGATTTCTCTTACATGAAATCTAGTATGTGAATTCCCTTATGTAGATGAAGTTACATATATTCAATTATATAGTGAAAAATGGATACATGAGAATTCATTTTTGATTTTCCTACATGGTTCTAAGAATTTCTATTGGTTTTTCTAAAAACTAAAAATATTCATTGTTTTATTTTAATATTCTCTTTTACATTTTTTTCATGGTTATTATGGATATAGTAAATTTTTTTAAAATTCATACTACTTATTTATAATCCATGAAAAAATGTTCTAAATTGTTTTATGTTTAATTAAATGAGATTCGCATGGATTAAGGGTATATTGATATTTTTTTCTAAATTATGGAAATTTATATATTTAAAATCAAATACATTGGAATATATATATTTTACCATGAATATTATAATGGATTTTTTCAAGAAAATTAACACTCATAGAATCCCAAGACACATTTCATGTGAGTTGGTTCAAGGCGGTGGCGACCCGTCGCTGAGGTTCCGGGTTCGAGTCCTCACAAAGGCAACGCGCACCATTTGTCAGCGAACCTCTCGTCCCCTCGACTCCGTGGGAACTGGCCCAAGCCCAAGGGTTGGCCACCTTGGGCCTAGCTAGGGGCGTGCGGTGCGCAGGTGGGTAGGCCAGCCCTATACCTCGTTACCCATACAACACGTTTTGGGAAGATGGGCCTGTAAGGGGCTCCGCGTCTCCGTCTCTCTCCCCTCGTTGTCGCCTCCTTCTACCTAGGGTTCGTGCGGCGCCTTTCCTTCAGGTCATGGCGGCGGTCTCTCGTTTGTAGTGGAGTCGGAGCCCTATGGGATTGCGTGATGCGGACTCCGCCTCCTTGTCCTTCTCGCACAACGATTCCCTATCTCGGATAGGGTTTCTTTGTTTTTGATGCTGGTCGACAGCACCAGGATCTGCGTCTCGAGTGATGCCTCCTCTTCTCTGACCTGTGTTGGGCGTTTCGTCGCAACCCTGAGGTGCGGCTTGGATGGCGACGACGGGATCTTCTCTACATCAACTCCGAGATCTGGTTTTGGTGATGTTTCTGGTTCTGTTCTTTCTGTCGTTTTGTTTATGAGGTGTTGGTGATGGTTTTGTGGTGGGTTGGTTGGTGATTACCAGTTGTTTTTTGGTCTGCGACACATTCGGTGGTGGGATGCGATCGATTGGAGGTTTCTTGTTCTGGTTTTGGTTTGTTGGTGTAAACTTGGGGAGCCGATGTTCAGTGAATGGCGTGTGGGTTGCGATTCTCTGGTTCTGAACTGGGATTGTTGTATCTGTTTTTGGTTAATTTTGTGGATCTTGGTGTTTTATTGACGCCGGAGGAGGTCTCACCGGTGATGATGGATGGTGATGTTGATGGGTGTGATGGTTGGGTGCGTATCGAGGGTGTGAGCGACTCGAGGCATTGAAAGGTGTGCGGTGACGACGTGCGGATCGAGGACAACTGTATGGGTAATTGGTTTTGAAATTTGAATTTGTATTTGCACTGTATGATGCGGAGTGGTCTTTGGTTTCTGTGTCACATTGTAAGGGGTACCGGCAACCCTTAAACCGGTTGTTTTTTCTCTTTTTTTCCTTTAATAAATTTGCGGGACCAGGCTTACGCCTGGTTCAGAATTTCCTGGTATTAATTATATCTTATTTTTAAAAAATACATGTGAATCATATATCTAGAAGATAAGAATTAGACAAGTTAAAATTTTAATTTGAAATATATAATGTTTGACTTTCATAAATTATTAAACTTTTACAAGGAATATATTTTTAACTTTAATGGTTTTATTAATTTTTAAATTAATTTTATATTATAATAATGAGACTATTTTTATAGAAAGTTTTTTATTTTTATAGTTCATCAAAAATATTTTAATGCTACCTCCACTTGAAGGTTTTAATGTTGGAATTTTTGAAGGAGAATCATGGTTTCCAATGTGTAGAAAATAGATATTTATTTATTTCAATATTAAAGGACCAAAGCATATAGTGATGAAGTGATAAAAGACTCGTGTTTTTCTTTTACATGTTCTATAGTTCACAAGTGAGTCATGGCACTTCATTTATCAATTGATTGTTGATGTAAACTGCAGGATTCCCAAGATACAGTACTTTGACATTTAGAAAGGCCTGAGCATTTCCTAATCCAAATGCCAATATCTTCATCGACAATTATTCCATGGGAAAAATGTTTTATTATTTCCGTATGATGTTACTATCTGGGATGTATTGGATCTCTTATTTCATCCTACATGAGGTTATACTACCCTAAAAAATGTATCTCTGGGTTTATTCTATCCCCTTAGAAGTCTAGGATACACTTAACCAATAAAATAATAGAGGACAGGACTTATCTTGTAAATTTATGATTTAGTCTCCCACCTTAGAGGACTAAGTTCCTCTTGACCAATAATATACAAGTGGTTGGGACTAAGCCTATTAAAGTATAGGTTAGGTTATCACCTTTAATATATAAGGTTAGTTTTTCACCCGTAATATACTAGGTTCCATCTAAACCTGAAAAAGGAAAGAGGTTTGGATTTAGCCTATAAAATTCTGGGTTGGATATTATCCTATAAAAGAATGGTTCTTTTTTCGAACCCATAAAGGACAATGGAATTGGGTTGAGCATTGATGTGTAAAAAAGTGGACGTAAAGAATTTTCACTCTCCTTCAAGAATGATATACCATAGTGGGTTCTATACACCCTGTTGGTGTGTGAAGAGTAGATATATGATCATTTAAATTAGAACTACAAGAAAAATTTCTTGGGTTTATCTCTGAATTTCTATATTTTCCTTTCTCTCCCATTTCTTATGTTATTATGGTTGATTTGTTTAATATTTGGACCGATCAATTTCCGCTCTTGATGTTTTGAACTCTGATTAATTATTAAAGAATGAAAATCCACCCCATCTTCTCAATTTACATCAAGTCTTATGGACTTATCATTTGAGACACACCAATCTATAATCCATCACATGTTCTAAAAAATTTTGGGACCAAATATCTCAAAACACCACAAATCATAAAACTAGACACCTCTGATACCATTTTTTTGACAAACTAGCTCGAGTCGACTAGACATGTCACCTGATTTGGCTTTCCACATGGCCTCAAGCGTAGATACCCATATGCCATAGGTTCCTGACTAGTGATGAGGGTATAAAAATTATAGTGCGAGGACTATACCCTGTGGTCATAGTGAAATAAAAACTCAAATAACCAAACATACACACAAGGATTAACATTAGAGTATACATAATCTCTAATTGAAACATAACCATTCTACAATAAATGGAATTTACCATATAATCATACAAACCCACAAGCCTGAAAAATATACAACTTATTTCCCACTAGGCTGATCACATATAAAAAATAATCAACATAAAATAATTAAAATAGGATCTACTACCAACAGAAATCTAAACTGCATACACATTATACCAATTGCTCAAGCCATAATGTCCCAATCCTAAGACACGAAATGACTGGCTCTTCTTGATCAAGAAACATTGCCCCTTAGCCCCATCTATCATGTATCTGTTTAAAAACATTAAAATAGACATCAGGTTGGCACACAGACTAAGTTTCACATACAAGGGGTGATAAATCAACCTCAGTAGTCCACCCCCAATGGTGTACCTAAAATTGGCTATAATACTAAGAGATTTAACACACAATATTCATATCCTAATCAAAAATAAGGATATATGGAAAAACATAACAACTATGTAAATAATTGGGGGAAAAAGAGGAAAATATCCAATGGTGGGTTCTAGAATGACACTCTAGGTAAATATACCCCCACTCTGGCCCAAACTAGTGGAATTTAATAATGTGACCCACACGATGACATGAAAACCAATATGTACTGCATATTTATATAGGACCTCATAGATATCTAACAATAACATGTCTTAATTTCAGAACCTAGGGAATAACCATTTGCATTGAATTGACAAGGCACATCTACTATTCTCTAGGTCTCTAATAACATGATTTGAACTAGAGATAGGAACAACTAGGTCAATATGACTAGAGAATCTCTCAATCCCAAAAGTCCTATAGATCAAATCAGGCATGAGAAATATACCCCAAAATGGGGATCCATATATATAACCCTAGGTTCATACAACCTCCATGACACCAAGATCACACCAGACTCTAGGAATATAAGAAAACTCACTCTGTGAGTGCCTCGTCACCACATAATCATAAATACTCTCTAGTAAGTGTGTGACACTAAACTATATAGGGGTTTAGATTTATCTACATATATTAATAGATACCAACACTATCTAACAATTTAAAAAAACTAATATAATAGGGAACCATATCCCAACTCAAGGAAAATGTATGCTCCAGGATATCTGAGGGATCTCCTTCTCAAAACAAACTTCTGAACAAAAACAACCTCAAACACTATGGCGTACAACCAACCGAACTTGGGATGATCCAACCTCTAACCTACCATCTATACAACTAAACTAGAAGTGTTGATCAACTCTCAACAAAAATACCCTTGTTTCTTATCTCAATACACAGGATCTCAACATACAACAATAAGACACCACAATCTGTTAACAACCCACCTCAGGTCCAATCAAAACATGAAACTCCCATGGATCCTGGATTCACTGGATAATGAAACGTCCATTTAAGGACTACCATACTACACCAAATCTCTTAGGACACACTCACAAAAACATCTCCAACCGACCAAAAGTCCATAATAAAATCTGGAAACCCTAAAATGGGTTTCTTTATATAATCTAAAATCCTAGGAAACACCCAATATCGAATAACCCAAACTGCCCTCAATGGCCTCCAACTAATCCTAGAACAAAAAGATGCATAAATGGGCATCCAGATCAAAATTATTGCAACAAGGGAATTTAAAATGGATCTTTTAAACACCTAAAAATAATAACCCCCACATGTTATTTATTACATAAGACAAATATAGGGGAAAATACTCCTGTAAGAGAACCTCATTCGAACTCCCCCAAAAAAACTTATCTATAGTTACCGGCACACCCATAATGGAATTTATAGAAACACCAGGACACTATACTTCTTCTCATCCAACCGTGATAACCACTAATCACTCATTCAGAAAAAATCCCTCTAGGGTATCCCCAAGAGTCCCTTGGATTCATCATAATAGCTTAACAACAGCCAACTGTAACCACCATCCAATGACATCACCCAACCTAAAGAATCCAATAGCTATGGTCCTAAAACCTAGGTCCAAAACAACAACTAATCTATCGTTGAGAAATGGGTCCTAAAATATAGTGAAAATCCATGATCTTCTAAGAGATATCACTCAATACAACCTATTGGGACCCATTCAAAAGATCCTCAAACAACATCAGCATATCATCCATAAGACAAATCCAAATAACATTATTACAAACCGCACCCTATCCTCATATCTCAAAACCCATCCCCTAAGTGGAATTTGGAACCAAACCTCAAGGAATTACTCCTGAAAATAGTCAACCAATCTAAAACATCATCCAGATGGCCCCTAAATGCCGATGGATTCCACCATCAGGACTAATGTGAAAAAATGCTAAGAATGGACTACTCACGAGACTAATTCTAATTCCAAACCATAAAAACGCCCAAAAACCCCAAGTTGAAAATAGTACATGGTATGTACTTCAGATTACACGACATGTATTCTCAAATAAGAACTTGGTCATGTATTTCTACATGGCCTGAGTAGACATGCAGTCAGGCTGTGTAATACTGTACAACTAGCTTTTACATGGCGTATCCCTTATACTAATACATGACCAGGTACCAATCACCTAGGGTGTCTTTCCAATTACATATACACATGGACATGTACCTCTACTTGGAATGTACCTAGATTACATCTTCCCAAAACCCCATCTTCATATGCACTCTTCCACCTGGACAAGTACATAGACAAGTACTGATACATGAAATGAACATAAAGTATATAGAATGTACATGTAGAGACTAATATTATATAAATAGGTATAAAAAACATTTTTTCTCTGAACAAAACAACGTGTACATGGGTTTGCCAAAACAGAAAGCCCCTAAAATACCTTGAAATCACTGATTTCTCTGCAAAAATTATAGTTTGACTCCCAAGGGGTCCCCAAAAAACTCCAAAAATGTTTTTAAAACATAAAAAAATTAAAATATGGTGATATGAGAAATAAAATATATAACATGCATACCTCATGAAGAAATCATTGAAATTTCACACCAGACCCATGCTATGCACTAATCGAGCCTCGATCAACCTCCGAATGAGCACCCGAGTGGCACCTCCTTCTTCAATATCCTTCTTCTCTCCTTATCCATCTATCAACAATGAAAATGGAAACCCATGTGGGAATTAGTGGGATTATAAATTTGAAAGGGGAAATAAAAAGAGAAAAAAAAAACAGAAAATGGAAGAAAAAAAGAAAAAGAAAAGGAAAGGGGCTTGGGCCTAACCCCGACACCCTATCCAATATTATTCCTTACTTATGAAAACCCACTAATTTTAGTCTCATCAATATATATGCAATATAAATATGATAATATGTTTAAAATATATTTTTGAATGAACATGTGAATATAAATTAATATTTAATTTAATAAATATTAAATATTCCCTGAAAATTTGAATTTCTTGGATTTCCACTAAACTCATATCCTAGTGTAAAACCCCAATTTCAAGAAAAAATAAGTGATCAAAAAAATATAAAAAATCATATTACTGATGAATTTATCATTTTTCCCTTGAACACTCTCATGAACAAAATGTGAAAATTTCCCTTAATTTTCACAAATCGTGGGGACGCGGGTCCCCACTATGAAGTTAATGACATAACATCAATAAACACATACGAGCACTCACCATGTAATATATTATCTTTTTCTAATATCTCATCATCTAGGTTAAACAACCATATCATCAACCTATTTTTTATAAATCATTCTTTGATTATTTGAAATAAACTCATCATTACACTGTAGAAATGGAATTCAGTGTGACTATTCTATTTCAATCAAAGTGTTGAGATGTGAACTTCCATTAATATAGAAGGGAAAAATCCATCCTCAACATATTCATTAATAACACATCATTTTTGATACACTAAAAATATCTTACATCACCATGAACTTTTATCCTCATGGTTTACGTGAATACATCTAAGTGCATGATTCATGAAATGAATTAATAACAATATTAATTTCTAATGAGAATTACAGAAACTCATAGAGAGGAATATCTAATGACACCTAAACATTTAGAATTCCTATTGGAGAGTAATTTCCCATAATACCTCCTATTATAGATTATCATGTGAGAACTCGATGATAATAAGTTTCATGTGCTTATGTGTACTTGTACCTAACAGTCAATGTAACATCCCATCTTGGAAAACCCATCAAACTATGTTACAAAATGGAATATAGAAAGAGTATATGGGTGTTAATGATCCCCTCAAGTTAGAGAATAACACCTGAGAATCACAAAATTACAAGAAGGAATGATTTCACCCAACCTAAAACAATATACTTAGAATTTATTCAAATAGTATAATGAATAACAAGAATGAAATATTTCATAGACCATGCACCAAAAATAGTGATTCAACATAAAAGCAGACAAAAAACCCAAATTACATTTTCAATAAAAATAGAACAACAAAAATTGAAAATAAATACTCCATGTGATTTGTGGGAAACATCTCACCAACTCATGACCAGCTACCTATACTCAACTAACATGAACCTTGACACCTCACTATGGTACCTTGACCTTTCTTACAAAATAAGACAATACAATGTCTACACACCTTTGAGGGAGTGTGTAGCAAATGATATAAAAAATCTTCAGTAGGATCCTTTCTAGGTGATCTATATCTTGACCTTGTACAAAAATCTCAATACACTCATATCAAAAGAAAATATGACATGATAAAAATTAACTAGTTTTATATAAAAAGAATAGTAAACAATTTACCATTTTTTACAATTATAAAGAAAATACAACATTTCAAAGAATAATTCTATAAAACTATTTTCCTTTGTCTAGTCATGTTTATTAAATCAAAAATAGTATAAAACCACTGGAAAAAGGTAAACATTCCTAAGATAAAAAGGTCTAGATAACTTGATCAATTGTTAACATAATGGTTTTTAATTTTTTTATCCTTCTTAAATAATTTTTGTTTCCTAACTACTGATATATAGTAGAAACACGGGTTTTATCATAATTAGAGTACATTTAAAGAGATTATTTAACATTATATTTATTATTAATATTAAATGACTATTCAATTTTTATTGTGGGTTCTATGACAGTAATTAAAACATTCAATATTTCAAAAACTGAAAAATAAAAGAGGTTAAAACAAGTAAAATAAATGAAAAGCTGAGAGAAGTAAAATATGGATAAATGGTCTTCTTAATTTATTCTATTGATTCATAAATTATTCATTACTTAAAAATTATTCCTGCTGTAAATTATATCAACCCACAGTATGAAATCTATAAACAATGTGTCTCATTATGTTTGAAAATTTGAATCCAATGAATGAGATTTCAGTAATCGGCCTAATTTTAAAAAGAATTGATAAAAGTATTTGATGATCTATAAAAACCATGATTTAATAAAACAATTATGTTCGTAGTTCTAAATAAAAATATTAACAATCCTAAACAATGAGAATCAACTAATAAAATCATAACCAGATTGAACTAACAGTCAACACCTGATGAAAAAACATATTGATAAGAAATGTATTGGTCAGATAATAGAACTAAAAATGAATTAAAATGTTAGGAAATAAATTATCAAACCTTAATCAATGATTCAACATTCATAATTCATGAGAAAATTCATAGTTTTAAATAAAAGATAAATCTCAATACAAATCACCACTAGAAATCACAAGGTATAGCCAAAAGAATTCACATCCAATCATGTACAAAGAAAATGATCATTATTTGATCTACATATCCATTATTTAAAACTTTTCATATTTAAGCTCTTTACAAGATCATCCAATTTTTTACCTCTTTCTCTCCACACATGTTGTCTTAAAATATTTTATTCTTGTTGTCTGTTTCTACCTCCAATTTTCTCTAGACAATCTAGAATTTATAGAATATAGATTATATTTTTTCTTCACTAGAAGTATTTTTATTATTATCTTAGAGTCATGAAATTAGTTTCTAATCTAACAGGTATGTGTTACTTTACTATTTTAGAATCATACCTTCATCATGTCATTTTTTACTACCATTTAATGAAAAACATCTCAACCAAATCCCAACACCTACAGTACCAAAATGATTACTTTAATCCAATCATAAAAAATCCATGTGTCAGATAATGTTTCCCATAATTGATCCTGAGTCACAAAACTCGTAGGGAACGAGCGTATAGAAATTTAACCCCCAAAACAGTGAACCCATCATCATTGAAATCATGAAGTAAATAGTCATTTGATCTTTATAGAATGGTTCTGTTTCTCTTCTAGTCATCATTATAATGAAAAAAGGTTTTCCTTTCACATGATCATGACTATGTTATTGAAATCTTCAATGCTTCGCCTAGTGAGGTGGCTAAATCAAATTCAATGGTTAGACTCATAATCAGCTATATGGGTTTCTAGGAAATCATATACATAATATCTAATGAAAATTTTCTATGTAGTGCTGCTTAGAATTTTGGATATGTTCACCTTCAAAATTTGGATTCATTTAGAATGGCTATAGGGCTATTCCATTATGTTGGTAGCCATTCGATTTTGGCTATGTGAATGGGAATATATTGCGTCCAAAATATCAAAAATATAATAGAAAAAATCATTAAAATTTCACTTTAAAATTATAATTATTTTAAAAAATTATTAAATACATAACAAAAAAATTTAATATATTATGTTCACATTTTTAATTTTGTTTGATCAAATAAAAGAAAATTAATTTAAAACAATTATCCTTACCCAATCAGCTAATTTATTAATTATCAAAAGAAAAGATATAAATATTTACAAGAAATGAAGTATAATTTAATATTACTAAATGTTTAATTAATTAGAGAATAAAGAAAAATATTTATGAATCAATAAATCAATTAATATATAAAATAAAAATAGTCATAATTAATGAATAAAATAGAAAAGGTAAATAAAAACAAGTAAAATGATAATAAAAAATAACTGTAAAGAAAATTACAATTGAAACATAATAAGAAAAAATAATTAATCAAAATATAATTACTTCATAAATTTTATTATTTTAACAACAAACTAATCAAAAATTAAAAAATCAAATTAAAACAATATATTAACAATGAAAAAAAGTAAATCAAAAATATTATATGGGAAAATTGTATCAAAATACCACCACATCAATTATCCCACACTAATGTTTTTCTTATTTCAAGACAAGAACATGACAAAACCATTGGAATAAATTAAATCATAAATTTGGAAAACCAGATGACCACAAAAAATTAGTTTTCAAAATTATTTCCCCCCATATTTCATCATTCAATGAAATTATTTTACCTCATGAAATTACATATTTTCTAGTCAAAAAATGATTCCAATTTTATAAAAAGTATTTAACTAAAAAAATTTAATTTAGATCAAACACATTTCAATTTTCATTCAAATGTAAGTTTATGTTCTCTTTACCTTCATAATAAAAAACTCACATAAATTTGGAAGAAAAATAATTTATACACACTATTTAGATGAAAAAAATCAATAAATTAACTGTAGAATAAATAATCAATCAATCGGTATTAGGGATAAATGAATTATTTCAAACATGATTTGGATTTTAATTTCATAATTCATTTGATTGAATTTCTTATGATTTTTAATCAAATTAAAAAACATAAAATGAAATGATAATTGTATTACATTTACACAATTTTTTTCCCGAAGTCAACCACTTTTCAAGACGAAAATTTAAAATGGTTTACTCAACTATATACAAGGGTTAATATATAATTAACCTATTTAAAGGTTATACAATACTCTCCAATATAAAAACACTTAAATCCATTGATAATGATTCATTAAATCATAAAAAACAAAACTTTTTAAATTTTTTTGGGGATTTTGATTGGATCAAATTGTGGTACAATTTAGCATATAGAAATACCATCCCCTCCATGATAAATCTCAATATTTTTTCTCAATGTTGAATACAATGTGTATTAAACATAAAAATTCAATTTCAAAGATAAAAAAGATTTAACAATTCAATATATTAAAATCATGTATAAAGGTTAACAAGAAAACTCAACAATTTTTTTCCACAAAATAAATAAATAACAAAAAAATAGCATAAAAAAGGTTTAAAACTAGTTATCACTTAAAAAAATTATCTTGATAAAACTTTTTGGATTATAGTGAATGCCCAAGTAATAGTTTTAATTGATTTCCAAAAATAATGTAATATCTATCATGATAGGACACTAACAAGGAGTCAAAAAATCAATTAAATAGCGGTAAAAAGAATGTTTTAAAAATAGTTTCAGCATGAAAAATTTATTAAAGATTTCTTTTTATGAAATTATGTAAATAAAAAATTGTTTGAAAAAAACATATTTTAAAAGAATATAAAAGTGAAAAATATTTGAAAAATAAAAAATCATATAATTAGAATATTTATTTTCTTCAACAATGAATCAAAAACACCCCATTATTTCTTACGCAAGGCTTTAATAGATAGCTTGAAATATCCAGAAATTAATATATTTATAGGAATTAGACCACAAAAAAGATATGATTACATAAAATAAAACTATAGTTAAAGATTTAAAGGTGGATAATACATTATTATTCATCTTGTACCTACTTTCAATAAATAAAATTGTAAATTATCTACTAAAAATGAAGTAGAGAGACCCATAATGGATTCAATTTTAGAAAAAAAAACTAGAATATTTTGTGCAGCGTTGGAAAGTATTTTACGGAGCTATAATCCATGTTATTTACTATAAGAAAAACAAGAAAAAATAAAATGTTTATTGAACTTTAATAACCTACAAATGAAATTAAATAAAAATTTTAAGGATAAAGAAATGAAATCTTGTGTCAAAAATTCCATGAGGTGCTAATTTTTGTTTTTTATAGTGGGAAAACTTGTTTTCCCTCCACAGTACATTAGTAGATGAGGCTTACATAAAAAGAACCACCATATCCTTGCTTTACTACATATCTTCAACGTTACTTTTTGGAGGGGGTCCCCTTTAAAAGAAGATGATGCATCTATACTCCTCGTATTATGTTGAAATTTGTTAGACTAGGGTATAAGAATGAAATAATACCCCTCATTCTACTTTTTAAGGGTAAAAGGTTTCCCTAATTCCATCAAAGTCACATTGGGACATCCTCAACATAAATAAATGATCTAATTATGTTTTATGAGGAAAATTTACTTTTTAATTTCCTTCTCTAAATGTGGTGACATAGTGGTTATATCAATTTCTTGGATTATATTGTCATGGAATTTTTTATAGATTAATCATTATTCAATGTAAAAATTGAAATAATTTTTAGATGGTGTAGAGTGTGTAGTTTCTATAGTAAAATAATAAGAGGATTTAGTATAAACTTCATATACAATGTCCTGTCAGAATATATGTTCAAAATAGTCAAAATCCTTTGAAATAAATTCTTTGGAAGCACTTGTTCTTCCCCTATGTCAATGGGGAAATCAATAATTTTGGTAAGGAAATGATCACAAATTTTCACCTCAACATCCTGGATTTCTTAATCATAGTTTGGAATTTAAATCTCTCGTACATGGAACTCAGGGAAAAAGTATGAAAATTCATAAAGTTCGACAACTAAGACTCTAAAGAATTTTGGAATCATATATTCTTTAAGTTATTATATTTGATTTTTAAAATTACTTTTCAATTAAATACATAAAATTCTCCCTTTTTTGAAGGAAAAATATCTAACAGAATCTTCTAAGGTTGGGTCAAAATAAAATTTCTCTTTTATTAATGTTTTATTTTTTGGTTCCATAGTTATTATTTTTTTGAAACTCTTTATAAGCCTCCCCGATAATAAATCCAATTGAAAGTTTTAATTGTAGTAGTTTAATACTTATTAAATATTTTATATCTCATAACTACTAAAATATAGAAGAAATACTGTTTGTCTGACAATGATACTGCATTTAAGAAGTATCTTTATCATGATGATGATAATTATGAACTAAATAATATACTTACATGTTGATTTCAAATAAATGAATAGAAACTATCCTAATATTATAATCTAAAAAAATAAAATATGATAAAATACTAATCAATGAATGAAAATTGAAGAGACATTAAATATGGATTAGTGTCCTTCAAAATTTTTTAAACTAGTTCATCCATTCTTCATTTCATAGACAAAAATTCTTTCCAAAAATTCTCTCAATGCATAGTTTGAAAAATCTTCACAATGTGTGTCATTATGTTTTAAAATTTCAAGCTAATGACTAATATTCTAGTAATCAAAATGAAATGATTCAAAATAATATTGGCACAATGTAACTCTCAAATAATGGAATAAGAAATGAAATTAAATGATTCAAAATAAATTATAAAAAATAAATTGACTATTAAATAGTTAATTTTTTGAGAACATTCACATTTAGAAATAAAGGAGAAATCCAAAAAATAACCAACATAAATCACAAGGTATGGTCAAAAGAATACTTAACAAATAATGTCTACAGAATGAGATCGACCTTCAATCTTCATCTAAATTACAAAAAATATTTCTTCTTTGAGCTCAATTTAATATCTCTTATTTTTTATCTCCTTTTCTCCACAATGGTTGTCTTAAAATATTTTCTTCTTTCTATCGAACTCTACAACTATTTAGATATGGACTATCTAGAATTTCGAGAATGTATCATAAACTTTTTTTCTTATCTTTCAGTCATTTTATTATTCTCTCAATGTCATGAATTAGGTTTCTAATGTCATAGGTAAATGCCACTTCCATACTGTAGGTGTCATTACTTCATTATTTCGTTTTTTCACATCACTATTACTAAAAAACATCTCAACCAACTATCCAAATGTGCACGGGAAAATGGATTTCTATAATTTAGACATACAAATACACATGTCAGATAACTATTTCCATAGTTGAACCCAATTAAAAAAAACTAGTAGGGAATGATCTTCATCATAAACCAATTAGCCAAAAGCTACATACATTGTAGATGGTTTACATATTCTCTGATAAATTAAAAATCTTATTAGTTAGTAAAATGACATTCATCATCACCATCAGGCCCTGGATTTAGCAACGATACAAGATCACAATCCATCTATAAGTTTTTAACTAGAATGAAATACATTTGGTTATCAGAAACCTTCTTCAAGAATATTAGGTAGAGACATGAACACCATTGTCCAACTTTTCATCTCCCTCAACCTACAAATCATTGATTTGAATGACGTAATTTATTGATCACCAAGGTTTTATAACAATTCTATATTTAATTTCTATCTCCCCATACAAACATGATTTCCAAAAATCATTCCTTATAATCAAAAAAAGTAACCTATGAAAATAAATAGTTTCCTCACATAAGATCTTATCTTTAATTATAATTATTATTCGAAATCACTCATCCAGAAATAAACTCAGTAACAATGGCTCTAGACCCTTTCATGATTCATTATTCAATAGCCTCTCTTCATTCATGGATGTGAAACCCAATCAAGCCTAGGCTTTAAAAGGTTTCATTCAGTTTATGGTCATCGTTAGCTTCTCAAGAAATCCCTAGCTTCTTCATTGGTTGATTAACCCCTATTCTTTTTTCAATGGCATTGAAACCCCTCTAATCCTTGGTTGAACTGACATATACTACATTAGTCACATTTATTCTTAGCTTAATAGTTACCCCCAAAATTGAGAAGCCCTTATCCTAGTATGCATGACATAAGCTATCTATTTTTGTTCAATCAAATGGTTATGTTTATTTATAGGTTGCAGATTGGATGAAGAACCATTTAACTACTGTGCGAGCTCGACCAGGTTATCAGCATATTTTATTATCAACTCATTTTGATGGCTGAATCATATTTATGGTTTCAAATCATAATAATAGACATGGGATACATGGAAAAATAAGGTACATAGTTGCTAAAGAAAATTTTCTATGTAGTGCTACTCAGAAATTGTTTTCATTCTCCTTCACAATTTGGATATGTTTCGAATTGGATACTTAGGAATTCTCTTATCTGGGTAGCCATTCCATTTCATCTAACTAAATGGGTATGTGGCCACAAAATTTAATTGTATTAGTCATTTCCACATCCGAAAGCACAATCTAATAACAAGAAAATAAATAAAAAATAATATAAAATCACAAATTATTTGAAAAAATAATTATAAAATTAAAAAAAATGAAATATATTTTGTTCACAGTTACAACTTTGGAAAATTAATTAAAAACAACTATCAAATAATAATTAACTAATTACTTAATCAAAAAAAGAAATGATATAATATTTTTAATGAAATGAATTAAAATTTAATATTACTATATGATAAAAATTAAATAAAAAAGATAAAAATTTAGGTATCATTTAATTAGTTTATAAATAAATTAAAAAAAGAGAAATATAATACACATAACACAAAAATTTAAAAAAATAAGTAAAATGATAATAAACAACATTTATAAATAAAAATTATAATTAAAACATTGATAAAATATTAATTAATCAAAATTTCATTATTTTTTGAAATTTTATTATTTTTACTCGAAAATAACACAAAGGTAAATTATCAAATTAAAAGATTATTTTTAACACAAAAATTCAATTCATTATATTATGTGGAAAAAATGGTTTTAAAATACAGACACATCACTTTTACCACAAAAAAAGTGATGACCAGTGAGCACTCAAGTCCCTAGAACCCGTGCATTGAGTTCCAAAGAATAGAGAAACTCCTTAGAATGTGAACCCCCAAAACTATCAATTAAGTCATTGAACTTATGCATCTAATATGAAACATAGGATATTTACTAACAGTGTAAGCTTCCACAAAAATTTAACACACAATACCCTATAATGAACCCTCCACCTAGGTACCTAAGGCTCTCTAGTACTATATATATCAAATCAACTTCAAAGGGCTTTTCACATTTCCGAATCCATTCCAAACAACCCTAAATCATTCAAATCATGTTTTGAAAACCTATATCACAATTAATTTTATAATTCATTGAAAACACAATTCATTTAATAAAATAAGGAAAAACATATTTTCTAAAAAACTCATTAATACACAAAAATAAGCTTATAACAAGACCATTTAAATTCATTTATAAAAGAATTTATATAACTAAGAAAAATTACTACTCAAATTCCAAAGGCTAGATATGGAACCACCAAACTCAACATGGGTTTCTCACCCACCACAATAAAATATATACACCAATATTGGAAAGGAAATGAAAGAGAAATGAATGTTTGATATAAAAAAAATTATATTATCATATAATATAATTTAATAAAAAAATGGTAGAGAAGTTAGATTGACACATACCTCTGGAAACTCTCATGCCACCACATAACCAACATAAGGCATAGCGTTAGGAGGATGATCACATGAAAGATCTATATGGAACTAAAGTTGAATAATCATCACAAGATCATAGATACAATAAAAATTAACCAAAACCATTTCAAAAGAAAATATAAATAAAGCTAATGATAAGGGAACAATTTCATATACCAAAAGAAGAGGATGAAGATGAATGATAAGATAACTAAAAATGTAGTGAATAAAACCCACCAAGTAAAAAAATCTTCTGATTTTCCATCTATTTACGATGTGAATCTCATAACTAGTATGTACACTGAAAAAGGAATCACCTCATTTAATAAAACAAAAACGTCCCATTTATGACATGAATGGAATTCATGACATGAATAATTTTCATGTCAAGAAATCAGATTCATGGCTTCTACCCAGTTCTCAACCACATTGGGAATGTACCATTCATACTTTGATTAGGATCCAGTAGGAAACCCCCAACCCATTTCCCTTAAAATACTCCAAAAAAAAATTTAGTAAACCCCAAAACCTTATCTATAAACTATTAAACTATAAAAAGATAGATTAACTTAAGATGGATGTTATAATTCTCCCCAAAATAGTTCTTTATTCCCCTAAACTATGATGATAAAGAATGATAATCTAGAAAAGTGTGAGGCCACTACTCCATCACTAACAATTCCCACTCCCATGTTTAGTGAGACTCAGATCTGGCCCCCAAAACACTTTTTCCAGTGGAATAGAAATCCAAAAAAAGACATTAATATAAAAATAAATGATATCCACTAGTTTCTCCACAACAAAAACATCAAGATGAAACTAAATCTTCTCCCATATCAGAACAAGGTAAGGATTAGGGTGGTACTTTTGGAGGTGATATATGAGAAAAATATTATATATTCCTATCAACTGATCCAGTAATTATAACTTATTATAATCTTGAACCAGTACCTTAGTTATCTCAAACAATCTAACATACCTCAAAGATATATTTCCTTATTTCATAATACAATAATGAATCAATCAAGGTTTAACATTAAAAAAAACCCCAATCACCAAGGAAAAAATCTATAGGATGACATTGATGATAATCATACAATTTTTAACAGCTCAAATCTATTACCAAGAATGAATGTAAATCATAAGTCCTCCCCAATGTCTCCTAAAAGTGACTTGATTCTGCAAGGGAGGCCTCAACCACCTCTTCCAAATAATGAGGTGACCTTCACGGGTGACTATAAAAAATATTATAAGGGTTCCATTCTAATAAATGATTAGAAACATTTATTATAATAAAACTCAAACTGTCCTAGATGGTTATCCCATGATCCATCTGAATCGAAGTTGTAATAATAGAGAATATCCTCCATGATCTGTATAAAATACTCCATTTTTCCATCCTTCTATGAATTGTATGATTTATTCAACCTAACATGAGTCACAATTTCCTCATAGAGACTCTTCCGGAAGTAAACCTGGGAACCCTTTCTAAGACAATGTAAGATGGAACCTCATGAAACTGTAAGATATCTTGTACATAAATCTTACCCATATCCTCATCCTTGGTGGTGTCCTTGGTTGAAATAAAATGTTCTTATTTCCTCAACTAACCAATCACAACAAAGATAGAATTCATCCCATTGAATGTATGTGAAAATCCACTAATAAAATCCATTGAAACAACATTCCAATTCCAAACTAGTACTGGAAGATGATGGATTAGAATATAAAGCATTAGGTTCTATAACTTTATCTTCTAGAAGGTATAATAGAGGGACACAAAATCTATAATTTCATTCTTTATACATCACCACCAAAAACATATTCTCATGTTACAATACAACTTATTTTTTCTTGTGTAAATATACAAGGAAGAACAATGGAAGTCATGAAACATTGAATTTCTAATGCATGATGGGATAAAAAACTAATCCTCGAAGTAGAGAATACCATTAGAAGGATGATGCCAACCAGAAATAGTCTCTCCATGATAAAGGGTTTCCCAAATCCCTCTGAACTCATCATCCTATTATTGACCCTGCGGAATAGAATAATGGAGAGATGATGATAACTATAAATTTGTTAGAACCATACTCAATTCATCCTCCTTTGCATCCATATAAAATTTGGTGAATATCCCTATAAGGTTTCACTCTTCCTTTAATTATTATAAAACATGTGGTCATACATTCATATTGAATGTGTCAGTGAAAAATTTCCCCTTCTATGGGGTGTTGACACAGTCAAAGTCGATGATCAGGATGTATTCTACCAACTACCTCTATCAAGGATTAAATTACATCTAAGAAAAGATATAGTTTAAATTCCATTGATCAGAATATTCCATAAACCTATCCCCAAAAAGATAGTGTTTCCAACACTTAATAACATGCATAACTAAAGAACGTTCCAAATCATGAGTGCGGTAATTATTCATATATGGACAAAGTTGAAGAGATATTTATGAAACAACACGACCATCTTGCATAAGTATATAACCTAGACTAATGTGAGATGTATAACACTAAACCCCATACCACATAATGGGCACAAGAATGATTAAAATAGGTGATAATGATAGAATTTGTTTCAATTCTTCAAAATAAGTCTAACATTTAGTGTCCTATGTCAATGTTACCCATTTATTATTAATATTTGTTAAAGGTGATTCTAGGGTTGAGAATTTTTTTGACTATCAATAATAGACAAAAAGACCAAAGAAGATCTATATACAGAATATGTTCTTTGATTCATCCCATGTCAAGAAAACATTTACCCTTTTTAGATCTAATGAAAGTATCTATTTTTAAATCTCTTACCCCAACAAAAATATATTATTGGTTCTAGAAATTTAATTTTTAATTCTTACCTTAAATTCGATGGATCCTTGAGATATCAAAATCCAATTTCAGATATAACTCATGTTCATGCTTAGATTTATAATAAACCACGATATAATCCACAAATAGAATTAAAAGAGTGTTTATATATAGATTTATTATCTGATTCATCAAAGGCCTAAAACTTTTTAGAGATTTAGTCAGACCAAAATTCATAAAAAGATATTCATAATGGTCATACCTTCTCTTGAATGTAGTATTAGGGATATCGAATTCCCGAAGCATGAGCTGATGAAAACCCAATAGAATATTTGTTTTAAAAAACACTTCACACCATTTTACTAATCAAACAAGTCATCCACATAGGGAAAGGGTACTTATTCTTAACAGTCACACATTTCATTTTTGGATAGTCCAGGCCAAAAAAAAAGAATCATCAGACTTCTTGAAAAAGATCATGGGGGATGACTATGGTGAAACAATTGAATGAATAAAACCCTTTCCAACTGGATATTGATATTTTTTAGTTAAACATATTATATACGATAAGAGGGTATCAATAATAGTTACGTACCCGAAATTGAGTCAATTGTGAACTCAACCTACCTCTCTAGAAGAATACCAATAAAATATTATAGAAAAACATTGGTAAAGTCATTAACAATAGAGGGAATATCACCAATAGGGGAAAATTTATATGGCATAACTATAGTGGAAGAAAAATAACTATTGAGATATGGGTGGGATGGTCTTACATGACCGAAACATAGATCCCACTCTCCCTGAAAAATCCAAGAGCTCTCATTGAAAATAGACTATAACATCAGATGATAACAATCAATCTCAACATGATGTGAAACTAGCTAATCCGTTATGATGATGACATCTAATTGATAAAAATTTATAAACAAGAAACCCCATACCAAATTGGAATGAACAATCATTAAGAAACATGTAGGGAAATGATATACCTTTTCTTTCCCCTTTCGAGGAGGCGTCACTAGCTACATAATAAAGGACACCAGATTTGTTGTAATTTTTAGTACATCAACAAAATTAATAGATATAAATGAGTAGAAGAGAACATTATCAAATGGCTAAATTGAAATAGAAGATGAAACACAAACAGAACCTATCGTTGGAGTTGGTCCCACATAAACCTGATTCAGAAAATCATTCACCTTGTGATAGTTCTTCATTCATGAGGACTGTGGATGGAGCGTTTTATAATTTGAATGATTTGATCACATTATAGTGGAAATTGGAGGTGATGAAACTTAACCATAATAGGGCATAGATAATTCCTAGAAAACCACTGTAGAGGGACTTGGAATCCACACCCATTTCAAATATTTATAGGTATGATACAAGAATTTTAGTTTTCCCCATCCTTTCAACATTGATTCCAAATTAGGAGTACACAACATGGTGTTACTAATGGGGAAAAGGGGGACCATTGTTTATAATTACCTTCACTACCATTGATATCATCATTCCCCTTCACTTATATCCATCAATTTCACTAAAATATCCACTAGGTAAAAAGGAAAAGGAATTGTAGCTATTCATGCATGTGATATCCATTTCTTCCATCATGGTTGTAATAGACTAAAAATTTTGACTCTTTTATGGAAATTCTAGTGGTGGAGACATATGAAGGAGTATATAGGGTTGTTGGATTGGAAATAACTATGGTAGATGAAAAATATTGTCGAGGCGGGTCCTATGGTATGGAGCATTAGATGTTTCAATTCTCAGTGGCTACATTGACTAGCCAGGTTGTGGTATGGTCCCTCCCCTTTGATACATTGTATTCTATTTTTCAATAATCCTCTAGAATGGTGAAGGAAATTACACCAAGGTCTTAGGTTTTTTGACCACCTATAATACAAAAATTACAATAGAACACCCTCATTATCCAAAACTTATTTTTAGTTATTAGGTGACCCAAAGTTCCCCAAGGTGTTCTTTCATTCGCTTGTCAGTGTCTTTCATCCTCATCCTTGGTAGTTCAATATTTAGTGGTTTTATGTGAGTTCCCTATTTTCTTTTAACTATTTCTCCCTGTTATTTATTTGGAAGATATTTCTATCTACGCTTACCTATTGTTTTAATGAGGTTTTGGTAAGAAGATTCTGTGTGGTGTTGTGATTAGGTAGATCAAGGTGGTCTCTATCATCAAGGTTCTTGGTGGTTTTCTCCATCTCATTTTAACCATTTGAAGTCATTTAGGAAGATCTATTTGAGGTAGAGGATTTTTTGTTTCTCATCTAGTTGTATCATATGGAAGGGGTTATACTCTTTTCATCTTTTAGGAAGATAATGTACACCAATGTAATGAAGATATTTATTTGTTAATAGTATTTGAATGGTGAAGGGGATTGAAATAACATATTTTACCACCTTTTATATTATTGATATTGTGATTCTACTGACTTAATGCCTTGATGATGATTATTATCATTGGGAGAGTTATTTTCTCTATGGTTATTGTGACTATGGATCCATTGTTATGTGGTTATGTTTTATTTCCATGAATAAATACAGCTAATTAATTATATCTATATAAAAAAAAATTTCAGATGGGAATAAATTTTTTTGTGAGAATTATTTTAAAAATTTTAGTGTAATGTGATGGAATCTACTTGTAAGATCTAAAATAAGTTTTGTGGAAGTGATTTGTGGTTGATTCAGGTGGTGGTGATGTGTGGTTGTTCTATGTGGTGGGAATGAGGGAAATATGGAGTGATGTTGTGATTATGATGGGATGTGGTTGTGATTTGGGGTATGTCATGGGATGTGGTTGTGATGTGGTAGTTGGGATGAAAAGTTGTTGTGATGTGGTGATTGTGATGAGAAGTGGTGTTGATATGGGATGGTGGTAGTGTGGGTATTTTTGGAATGAGTGTGTTGGTTTGCTGTGTTTTGGGGAATTGTGCTAGTATCCCTATAGTAATGGAATCAAATTAAAAATGATTAATTTAAAAGGGTATGGGTTGAAATGGTTAATGAATTCTTGACATAATATATGAAGTGTGGATAAATGTTGTGTATGTGAAATCATGAAATAAATGTGTTAATTAATTATAATGGGTTGGTAATGGAAAATCTATAAATTAGATTAACATAAAAAGGAAGTAATATGACTTTTTTTTGTAGTGTTATTCATTTAGAGGTTGTACCTAGAGTGGCCAAGTTTGTGAGGATTCATGGTGATGTTATGATTTGGGATAGTAATATTTTTATAAACCCATAGGTTGGGATTTTTGGTTTTGGTATATGTACCCATTATATTTCCTTCATGATTTCTATATGCATATTTTCCATGTAGAGCACTTTTTGAGGATTACCAAATGTCATGGGGGTGTTCTTACCAATATAATGATGGTGAGTATGGATGGATGGAGTCCCTCTCTTCCCCACTCTCCCTTCTAGGCGGTGTTGACATGCACAACCTTTTATTGTTAGAAGTAAAAAAATACACAGCGGTGAAGTTGGATGAGATAACTTATGGTGGTGGTCGTATTTGGAAAGAGGAAGGAATAAGGTTGATTTATTTCATGTTCATGACTCCATTATATTCTAGAAATGTTTTTTTCTAACATGTTTTAAAATACTATGTTTTAAATCGAGTTAAAAATTGCAATATTTTTTGAACATTTATCATTTAGTGGGTGAGCCAATTTTTAAGATGATAATCATATCATGAATATAAGTGTTGGGAACTTAAATGAATTTTATTGGATAAGGATTAATACTAGGGAGGTTTCCTAAGAGTAATTAGAGTTTCATAAGTGTTAGGCTATGAAAGACCCATTTTTTTAAGAGGCAACATGAGGCAAATAGTTGGAACATAGTTAGCTTAACTGGGTTGGTCAACCGTGAAACCCCATTTCTGGAGGATCATGATTTTTTATAAAATATGTGAGGGGCCCATGAGTTTATATTGGTTGGTGTAGGTTTTCATGGGGTGAACTAAACAGGATTCACATGGTTTACCCAAAACCTATGCACAACCCGCACCCCTTTTCCATTTAACAGGTTTCTATGCACAATTACATGCATGTTTAGACAAATAGTGAAAATTGAATTTTTTGCATGCCTTTACTCTGGGTATTAACATTGAACACTTTTCCAAATTGTGCAACCAGACCATGAGGATTTCAAAATATGTGAAACGAAAATTTCCTCGAGCCTTATTTAAAGTTATTTCCACCCTTTTCCTTCCAAGATGAACACAAAATTCCCTCACATGGGAGATCCCTTTTGGCCTCTTTCTAGGCTATAGTGTATCTCCTCCATTCCATGTTACAATCAAGTTCCATCAGTTTCATTATATCTCCATCAGTTAGTTTTCAACTACGTTTTCTTATTTCATATTTTATCTTTCCATATAGAATATTAAATCCATGTGAGCTATTTTCCCCAATTTTTAGTGTGTCTGGTGATTCTTATGATTTCTCTCATTTTGGATTGAATAAAAGTCTATCAATGGAATAGTGGACCATCCTATGTATAAGGTTGTTGTTGTATATTTTCCCCCAAAATTATCATTTGTTTATATAATATTTTCATTTTTCCATGCACCAGACCTTTCGAGTGTCACTCCAAAAATATGAAAAGATTTGAATTAAAATTGTACACATTAATATCAATGACCATATACACCTATTACATAGTGCGGGGGTGGTGACCTAAACCAGAACCACCACTTTTTTGTTGGTTTACAAAATCGATTAAAAATAATCATTTTGCCTTCTGATTTAACCACCACTTAGGGTGTAATGATTTAAATGATTATAAATATATTTCTTGTCTAGTGATTGGATAACATTTTAAGTTGTGTTGATTTATTTATCCTGATATATATGGTTAAATGGACTCAAAATAATTGTAAAGACCTAGATTTTTCCAAGTAATGTTTTTATTCATGGTGGTGGGGACCACCCGAACCCCTCCTTTAATGGGAGGTAACTATTAGAACCTCCCCACTGATGTGCCCACTTGATTTGATTAATTAATAATAATTAATCTTAATAATATTTTCTCCTCACATCCTATTGGGAGAATTGGGTTTGAAAAAAGTTGTGGTGGAGAACATTTGAAGGAAGATCCTCCAACAAAAAAGATCCTCCAATAAAGAACCACCCCAAAACAAGAACAAGGATGACGCACAAGCCCAAATCAGAAATGTGTTGTGGGAGAGAAAAATGATGGAATTACCTTCATCAACTTCATCCTCTTCTACATGCCATATCTAATGAGAAAACAAGGTAGGGGTGTGTTTATGTTTGTTCATTGTGGGTTTATGTTGAAACTTTCATCTCAAAGTTGTATGCTATCGGTCTAATGCAGAGGGTGCAGGCCAAAAAAACATGACCCGATCACTCAACATATTTATTATTTACATGTTATTCATGGGCTGTGATGACGATGGCAGCGAAATCACGCCGCCGAAGGAGACCGCGGCCTGTTGGACACGGCAGAGGAAGGTGGCGGTCGGCACCCAGCTGGCTGCGTCGAACAAGGTAGGCACACGTTCGTGCTGCCGTTAGAGTAGGGCGTGGCCCATGGGCTGTGGAGGTGGGAGGAAAGTGGCCAGTAGGTCATCCGACCACTTGAGGTAGGTTGGCATGTGCTTGCGCCACTAGTTGAGCAAGAAGTCGCATCTACTGGGCCGCGGTAGGGAACCGGTGGGTAGCTGGCACCAAGCCGACCGCGGGAGGACAGCGGCGTCGTCGAGTTAGTGGGATGAGAGCATGCTGGAGCACTAGCTGGCCATAATAGATTGGCAAGACCCACTATTTTCCCACGGGTGACTTGGCAGCGCATAATGGCGCTACAACTTTGTGTCCCAAATGGAAGGGGGGCACTCCCCTTCGGCACTAGGTCGGGCGGACCACACTACCCAGCGGGTTTCCCACCACGGGCCGGGCTGCCTTCCCACCATGGACTGGGCCACCTTCCCCCCCGTGGGTTGGGCCCCCCATTGCGGGTTGGTCTTCCCATCGCTGGTCGGGCCCCACTTTGCGGGTTGGGCCCTCCATCACGGGTCTTGCCCCCATCGCACATCGGGCCCCCCATAGCAGGTCGGGCCGCCCATCACGCGTCATGCCACCGCATCATAGGCCAGGATGATCCCTCGTGGGCCAAGATACCCCCTCATTGGATGGGACAGACCTTTGCCCTGCCAACCAGGTCATACCCATATTGGGTCGGGCCGGGTCGGACCGGAACCGGGCCCAAAAACATTGAAAGAGAATTTTCTTGAGAAGTGAAGAACCGTTTAATGAACCGTCAATGGCGCTGAGATCCTTGGACCGAGAAGGTCATTTTTCTATACTCCAGATGAGTTTTGGATAAAGTTGGAGTATAGCTGGGTTGGATCAAACCTGAATCCAACTGGGCCCTTGGAACGAAACTGTTAATAATTTACCGACCAGGTGTCCGATTGACACGCTGTCATTTTTGTTGGGTCCCTTATGACATGGTGGACCTTTGGTATACTTATTTGTGGGACTGCATGGTAGTTGAAGTATCAACTGATCGATTGAGAAGCAGAACCTCCCGGAATCAAGCCTGCTTAGTGCAGGAACCCATTGGCTGGTTGTACTTGAAGAATATTCAAATCCAGTTTGGGTCAGCACTCAGCGATCCTATATTGGTTAGTGCATACTGATCTTCTGTGATTCAGTGCTTAGCGATCCTATGTGGGTCAACGCATACAGATCCTATGTGGTTCATGTCTAGATCCTATGTGGGTCATTTTCAGATCCTGTATGGGTCATCTTCGATCCTATGTGGGTCAACAACAGAGCCTCCCGACGAAGTAAGATGATCTACCATATGAAAAATCATCTGTACTTTCGTACTTAAGTTATATCTGGTGTGAGATTAGTCTTTACATTTGTGGTATTCTTCTATTTGGTGTACCTTTGTGGTACTTACCTTCATGGTGATACCTTAGTGGTATTCTTATATGTGGTGTGCCTTTGTGGTACATACATTTTGGTGATACCTTAGTGGTATTCTTCTGTGTAGAATAACATTATAGTACTTACTTTCATGGTTGTACCTTGGTGGTATTCTTCTATGTGGTTTTACCTCTATGGTACATAACTTTTTTGTGTTACCTTCGTTGTATTCTTTCCTTGTTGGAATAGTTGTTCTTTTTGCTAAAGAGTTAGGCCTTGTGTTTCCTCTTCAATGAGATGGGTATACATGATAAATTCGATATATGTATGGGAATATAACTATGTAGGGTTGACTATTGTTTTTGTGCGTTTTGTTTTATTCTTTGTGGATTTTGTGAGACCTAAGGGGGTCTCGGGGTCCCTATTGAGTATCGATATACTCACCCCTTCATTGGATATGCTCGCACCTTGTTGTGTCTTGTGTAGATGACAAATAGCGTTGACCAAGGACGAAGGTACCAGCACTCGAGGCTTCTCGAAGGTAGAAGTTAGACGAGATGATCCATAGAGGAGACCGTTTGATAGTTGTACTGTAAGGTCCCCGACCAGAAATCCACTAAATCTGTGCTCCGAGCTGGGAGGTTACATGACCTTAAGTGCGCCTCCCCGTACGCCAAAGGCTGCGGACTAGCAGCGGGGGTCTATGGAGTCATGTGGGGAGACTATACCCCCTTTTTATCAGAGTAATCCACAATAGAAATAAACCAAATAGCGAAAACCATAACCAATAAACGAGGAACATGTATAACCAACTCAAATAATAAATATGCCATATCATACTACAAGTGCAGGAGTGAACAAAATCACAAAACAAGGACAACGGCCAAAATCCACAAAATGGTCCCGACTCCAAGTCCGGATCCTCTACCATGTGCTACCCAGGTCCACTAAATTTTCTAGAAAGGACCCTTGACCTTCTCCTAACATGCTAATATGTAGTCTGATCGGGTACCCAACAGTGGCCCGAGCAGGGTGTGAGTATAACTCAGTAGGCCACCACCAATGGTGTCTACAAAATATCAAGTATAAACAGGTAGTGCATGCAAAAGGAATATGAATGATAATTTCCAAGTAATTATTTAAGGTGCCATTAACCAGTTCAGATCCAAATCCATTACCACTTCCATTACCATTCATTTCTCACCAGTTATCATTACTTACCATTTCATCACATTTCCATGGGTTAATCACATACATTATGTTACATGGGTCTAATTCCAATGATCACATGCAAGAGGGTATACACATGGTTAACCTATCTCACTAGGACTAACCCCCTCATGGAAACCATACCTCACCTCGAATCCTCAGTCCGGTTGGATAACCATACCCTCACCTCGAAGCCTCAGACTGGGTGGATAACTATACCCTCACCTCGAAGCATCAGTCAGCGTGGATGCAACATATAGGCAAATAGAGCATCAGTCCTCTTCCCTAACCTATTCATTTAGGGTGGAGTTCAAAGAATCAGTCTTCACTCGACCTGTGGGCGTAGATCCTCAAGTCATACCCCACTCTACCAAGCCATGTGCACATGCTTATATATATATATATGTAACCATCAACCATCCATACCATTTCCCCTTGGAAAAACCATTAACAACAATCCACATGGGAATTACCATTATTCCTCAACCCATTAACACGTTACCATTTCACATCATTTAACAATTCATCCAATTCTCATGTGGTATGCCTATCTCACTAAGCATTCAACACTAGACCCATAATCCATCCCATGTGGTCTTTAATCAGTTTATATATTAACCCATTTAACCCGTTCATCATTCCCATGAATCAACCATTCAAACCATTCCAATTTAACCATTAGATTATTTCCAAGTCTAGGTGCATCACCTAAATTCTATTCCAAGTTCAACCAATCATTCCAACATATTCATCAAGGGATCTACCATTTATTACAACATGGTCACTTGTTTAATAACAATCCCTATGTTTGGGAAAGTCGGCACATCCCATGGATGGCCCCAATTAGGTCATGTCAATCCCAACACATCCCATGGGGATTGTGAGGGTTCCCATTTTCCATTTCAAACCCCATTATTACCAAACATGCTACGGTTATTCAAAACATAACCAAGTGGAAACAAGAACATAAATAAACATGCACAAACACCCAAGTAACCATGGGATATCATTTGTAGACCTCCTACCTCGAAACTGTGGTTGAACGCACTCTCAATCGAGTCCTTAGACATTGATCCGACCAAACTTTAGAGCTTCAACCTAAAACACACCCAAAAGGTAGGGTTTTGGAGCTTCAGAACAAGTGGGAGAGAAGATACAAACCCTAAACCAAAAAAGAGAAGCAAGGATTGGATTATCCTTACCCAGAGCTTTGATCCACAACCAAAGACACCAAAAACTCCATAGAAATGAGGTAGATCGACCTATTGGAGCTATTGGGAGATTTGGTTCGTGCTTAGGGTGAAGAGTGAGGAATGGAGGGGAAATCCCGAGTGGTTCTTAAAATCCTGGAGTGGCAAACTTGTAAATTTTACAAACATTAAGAGGTCGCATGGTCTAGCCGCATGGGTTGGAGAACCGTGCAAAAACCGTGAACATGCTACTACCCGGAGGGGAAGGGGTTGCATGGTTTGCTTAGGCATGCTGCACGGTTTTCCCTGGCCGTGTGCAGGTCGTGCGCCCTGGCCTGTCTTGCCCATATTTCCTTTCTTTCGTGCCCCGAGCCCCCGGAACACCCCCAAGGCCTCTCATACTTTCAGAAGACATCCCTTGAAGCCCTAAACAAGGGATTCAACCAAAACATAAAGAAAACATACATTTCCAAAAATTGGGACCTTCAACCTCCACACCTTATAACGGCTCATCCTCAAGCCGAGTTTCCAAGCCTCCTTGATCCACCAAAGAGAAGAGTTTGGGCCACTGAACCTGCATATCTGATTCTCACTCCCATGTTTCATCCTGAGCCTTACCATGCTGTCATAGTACTCGCTCTAATGTCACAACCATGCCTCACAAGACCTTTTCACTATGATCTACCATACGAACTGGATGCTCCTCAAAGGACGCATCAGCCTCAAGCTCCACATTCTCCACATCAACCACGTGAGATAGGTCATGGTGATACCGTCGAAGCTACAACACATGAAACATATCATGCATCCCAGAATACCACTTTGGAAGAGCCAATCGGTAAGCCACTGGTCTGATCCTCTCCACAATCCCAAAAGGTCCCACATACATGGGTTCCAACCTGCCCTGCCTCTGAATCTAATGGTGTCCCAACCTTGGAGATACCCAAAGGAACACGTTATCACCCACCCCAAACTAATGTGGTCTATGCCTCCAATCTGCATACGACTACTTTATACTCTGAACCATAACCATTCACTTATTGATCAACTTATCTTTCTCTGAAGTCTCCTGCACGAGACTTGGCCCCAACAACTCTGATTCACTGTCCATTATCCAACACAACAGAGATCGACATGGCCTCCCATAAAGTACCTCAAACGGTGCCATCTAAATCGTATCCTGAAAACTATTTTTGTAGGAAAACTCATCCAATGATAGGTGCCTCTCCAAAGAACCACCAAAGTCCAAGACACAAGCTCTCAACATGTCTTCCAACAGTTGGATCGTACGCTTCAACGGCCTGTTCGTTTGTGGGTGGAAAGTCGTACTTAGAAAACCTGCGTACATAGAACCTTCTGCAACCCTTTCCATAAACATGATGTGAAACGCTGATCTCAGTCCAAAACTATGGTTCTCGGAACACCTTACAACTGCACTATTTCCCAAACATACACCTCACCCAACTGGTTGACTGTAAAGGTCTCCTGAATCGGTAATAAATGAGCCACTTTCATTAACTAATCCACAACCACCTATATTACATCATTCTTCTAGGGTGTCCTTGGAAGTCCCACGAAAAAATCCATTTATACATCACCCCACTTCCATTATGGAACGGGCAATGGATGAAATAATCCAGCTGGGTGTTCATGCTCGACCTTCACCTGCCGACAGGTAAGGCAACGTGCCACAAAGCCCACAACTTCCTTCTTCATTCCAGGCCACCAAAACTGCCTTTGGAGATCATGGTAAATCTTGGTCAAACCCGGATGCACATCCCACTTTTATGCATGGAACTCATGCATTAACTCTTCCCGCACACACTTTGGCACAACCACATGATCCTGAACACAAACAACACCGTCCACGCCGACGACCTATCCAGAAGGTAGCTCCCCACCTTTAAGCTTATCCTTCATGATCAAACACTCGGGATCATCAAGATGACGTTCCTTAAATCGACTCAAAAGCATCGACTCCATCATTAAGGAATAAAGAGTGACCCGACCATTCTCCTCCTACACCTCCAGGTGAATCTCTACAAAAAAATCCATCACCTTTCACTCGGTGATGGACTCCTAAACTACCGGATTTCTAACCTTCCTGCTCAGAGCACCAGCAACACTGTTTCCCTTTCTTGGAGTGTAAACCAACTACAAGTCAAAATACTATAGATATTCAACCCATCTTCACTACCAAAGATTCAGATCATGCTATGAGAAGATGTACTTTAAACTACTATGGTCAGTAAACACAGTAAAACATTCTCCCAACAGATAGTGCCTATGTCACTTCAAGGTGTACACCACATCAGCCAACTCATGGTCATGAGTGGGATTGTTATGCTCATGGGGTCTCAATTTCCTTGACCCATAAGCCACAACCTGCTGATCCTGCATCAACACAGCCCCATGTCTGATTCCGGATGCATCACAAAATAGTATGTACTTCTTACCCGGCTCAGGTAAGATCAAGATAGGTGTGGTCATCAACCGCTTCTTCAACTCTTGGAAGGAATTCTCACAATCCGCATACAACTTGAACCAGATTCCTTTCTAGGCCAAGACTGAGAGTGGTGCTACCAAGAGAGAGAAATCCTAAATGAACCTTCAGTAATACCCGGCCAAACCCAGAAAACTCCGAACATCTGAAACACTCCTGGCTGCTCCGAAGATACAAATGCATGCACTTTCTCTGTATCACCTGTCACACCTTCCTCTTAGATGATGTGACCCAGAAAATGCACCTCACCTATCTAGAATTGAATCTTTGATAGCTTGGCGTATATTTGTTGCACTCTTAGCGTACCCAAGACGATGTCAAGATGTTGGGCATGATCGTCGTGAGTTTTCGAGTAAACTAAGATATCTTCAACAAAGATGAACACAAACCGATCTAGATAGGGATGAAATATCCAATTCATCAAAACCATAAACACCACCAGTGATTTGGTCAAGACGAAAGGCATTACCACGAACTCAAACAACCTGTACCAACTGCGGAAAGCTTTCTGTGGTACGTCAGAAAACCTAACCCTCAACTGGTGATAACTCGACCCCAGATCAATCTTAGAAAACACCTATTCACCCCTCAATTTATCAAAGAAGTAATTAATTCTAGGAAGAGGGTACTTAATTTTCACCGTCATCTGATTCAACTTTCAATAGTCAATACACAGCCTCAACGACCCATCGACCTTCTTTGCAAAAAGTATGGGAGATCCCTAAGGAGACGTACTAGGATGGATAAACCCCTTATGCTCAAAATCCTCAAGGTGAACCTTTAGTTCCTGGAGTTCTACAGATGCCATTCGGTATGGAGGAATAGAAACTGGATCCCCTCCCGACAGCAACTCGATCGTGAGCTCGACATCCCTCTCGGGTGGTAATTCTGAGAAATCCTCTAGAAACACGTCCTGAAACCGATCCACCATAGGAGGGAAAATAAACCGTTCTCCTCTTTCATTATCATCAAGCATGATACATGACACTCGATCCATGAGTTCTCTCAACTGATGACCAAATGATCCGGCACGACCTGCTCGAATATCCCATTCACCACGGAGGACATAAACGTCACCCTCAAGCGACCTGAATGATACTCTGTGAAGATAACAGTCTATGTGCACCCGATAAAAAACCAACCAATACATTCCCAAGATTAGGTCAAACCCTGACATCTCGAGAATGAAAAAATCCCATAGAAAATGATACCCACCAACATCCAAGGCACATACCTTGCACTGCTTGATATCCTCAACCTGCACCCCCAACGGAGTGTCAATTGACATAACTCCACACACCCTCTCCATAGGTAAACCCAGTGCTACCACAAGTTGAGAAGAGATAAAAGAGTGTGTGTCACCTATGTCAAACAATGCACTAGAAAAAGTAGAAGCCACAAGGATCATACCTCGAACAGTTGATGGTCTGGCCTCACCATCACTATGCGCAAGCTGACTTTCCCCTCTTCCTCAGGCTCCTGCCTGAGTACATTGTGATAAAATACCCTACTCACGTGAGAGATATTTCCCTAGAGTTCCACATCCACTGACCCTTCCAGTACAGCTCGTGGAGATCCAACTGCCTTCCTGATATGGGGAAACTGATTCCCTTCCCATACCTGGTACCTGATTTTCACCATCATACTCGACCAATTGCTAAGGTTTCCTACAGAACCTCTGCACATGTCCCATCCTTCCGCACAAACGGAACTCAAATGGAGGTCGACGACATAGACCACGCAAATTCCCCGACCTACCGCACTGATAACAGAACACTTGGTTCCTACTCTGAGAGGTTGACCCTCCCTTCTGACCACCTTGCCAGAAACATTCTAAACGACGCTTCTGACCTTCAGAAGATGCACCACTTTTCCACCCATTTGGTATGACAAGCCCACAACCCAAAGCTCCCTTTAGATTCCCTTCATAGATGAGTGCCTGATCCATCACCTCTGCAAACCTCTTTAAGCAGAAGATATTTACTTGAGACCTGATATGATGTCTCAACCCATCCTGGAAACGCCTTGCCACCACTACCACGTCCCCTGCTGACACTGGGACAAAGCATTGAAAATCAATGAAGTGACTAGCATAGTCCATCACTGATATTGATCCCGGAGTCAGGCTCATAAATTCTATATCCTGCTACTGCCTCAATGTCTCTGGGTAGAAATGCTCTAGAAACTTCTTCTAGAAAACCTTCCACGACATCCCCTCAGTCTGCTCGGTTTGAGTCTGAATGTCCCACCAATGACTTTCCTAGACCTGCAACATATAAACGGTCAGCTTTACTCACTTTTCTATAGGGGTCTCCAGATGATCCAGTATCATCTTGATAGTCTTTAACCAAAACTCCACTGCCTCTAGCCCGCCCTCTCCGGTGAAGGTCGGAGGGTGCTGCAGCTGGAACTCCCTAGTCAGCTCAAACATACTTGGTACAACCCACCATGGGTACTCATCCATCATCTGCATAAGGCAATCCAAGTTCTCATGGAATTGGTCTTCTCTACATTCTTTGATCACCACATTTTCGGGCTCTTCTACTGTAGGCGTGTTCTTAGCAACACCCTCTCATTGCCCAACCGATAACCGCCGTCGTGGTGGAATCTCTCTACATTGACAAGCACGATATTTAGCATGCATACCATAAAACTTTCATGACTTCTTAAAAATCTATTTACAATCTACAACAACCCATTTTCATATACTAATTCAACTACATTAACACCTCAAAATCACTTCCCCGACCATCTCTACCATGGTCCATGGTCCAAAAGGGGTAAACAACCATGCACTACCACGAAACTCACACAACATTTCACAAAGCATTTTCCATTTCATTTCAAACCCTTATATTTCCTTAAACATCATTTACCCACTTGTTTTATTTCATTATTCTCATTATTTCTTGGTTTCATGAAATGCATGATGCACCCAACTTTCCTGCCTCACTCATCCACCCTGTGCATGTTCATAACACAATGCATGTCACATATCTCCTTAGGTGCCTACAATGATGCATGAGTAAAAATCCTCATGCCGTTAAGGAATCGAGACAAATATCATTAAACAGTCACATCAAACCACATGTACATCACCCAATGGTGAAATATCATCATTTGTAACATCGCACAACCAAGAACAACATTTCCCACCCATGGTAACTTGGTTTTTCCCTCATACATGGGTTAGCTACTCCCAAGCATGAGCTCATTACCAAGTAATGGCAGGTCTTAACCCTTGGCTACCAATCCCAAATAACAAGACCTCAGAGAAGGAGAAGAAAGACCTACTCTGATACCACTTTATAACATCCCCCACCCGGATTCCACTAAACCAGTGCTCTGAGCCGGGTGGTTACATGACCTTAAGCGCGCCTCCCCGTACGCCAAAGGCTGCCGACTAGCAGCGGGGGTCTACAGAGTCATGTGGGGAGACTATACCCCATTTTTATCAGAGTAAGCCACAATAGAAATAAAACAAATAGAGGAAACAATAAGCAATAAACAAGGAACATGTATAACCAATTCCAAAAATAAATAAGCCATGTCATAATACAAGTGCAAGAGTGAAAAAATCCCAAAATAAGGACAACGGCCAAAATCCCCAAAATGGTCCCGACTCTATGTCTGGATCATCCACCAAGTGCTACCCATGTCCACTCAATTTTCTAGAAAGTTCCCTTTCCCTTCTTCTAACCTGCAAATATGTAGTCCGCTCGGGTACCCAATGGTGGCCCGAGTAGGGTGTGAGTACAAATCAGTAGGCCACTGCCAATGGTGTCTACAAAATATCCAGTATGAAAATGTAGTGCATGAAAAAGGAATATGAATGATAATTTCCAATTAATTATTTAAGGTGCCATTAACCAGTTCAGAGCCATATCCATTGCCACTTCCATTACCATTCATTTCAAACCAATTATCATTATTTACCATTTCATCACATTTCAATGGGTTAATCACATATATTATATTACTTTTGTCTAAGGGAAACAATCACATGCCAGAGGGTATACACATGGTAATCCTGTCACAGTAGGACTATCCCCCTCATGGAAACCATACCTCACCTCTAAGAATCAGTCTAGGTGGATAACCATACCCTCAACTCGAAGCATCAGTCCAGGTGGATGCAACCAATTAGGAAACAGAGCATCAGTCCTCTTCCCTAACCCGTGCATTTAGGGTGGAGTTCAAAGCATCAGTCTTCACTCAACCTGTGGGCATAGATCCTCAAGTCATACCCCACTATACCAAGCCATGTTCACATGCTTATATATATATAAGTAACCATCAACCATCCATACCACTGCCTCTTCGACAAAACAATCACAACAAACCACACAAGAATTCACATTATGCCTCAACCCATTAACACCTTACCATTTCACATCATTTAACCATTTTCACAATTCTCATGTGTTATGCCTATCTAACTAAGCATTTAACACTAGCCCCATAATCCATCCCATTATGGTCTTTAATCAGCTTACATATTAACCCATTTAACCCGTTCATCCTTCCCATGAATCAACCATTCAACCCATTCCAATTTTACCATTAGATTATTTCCATGTCTAGGTGCATCACCTAACTTCAATTCCATGTTCATCCAATCATGCCAACATATTCATCAAGGGATCTACCATTTATTTCGACAAGGTCACTTTTTTAATAACAATCCCTAAGTCCGGGAAAGCTATCACATCCCATGGATGGCCCCAACAAGGTCAAGTCAATCCCGACACATCCCACGGGGATCGTGAGGGTTCCCGTTTTTGATTTCAAACACCATTATTACCATACATACCAAGGTTATTCAAAACATAACCAAGTGGAAACAAGAACACAACTAAACATTGACAAACACCCAAATAACCATGTGATATCATTTTTAGACCACCTTACTCGACACCGCGGTTGAACGCACTCTCAATTGAGTCCTTAGACCTCGATCAGAACAACCTTTAGAGCTTCAACCTAAAACACACCCAAAAGGTAGGGTTTTAGAGCTTTGGAACAAGAGGGAGAGAAGATACAAACCCTAAACCAAAAATAGAAGCAAGGATGGGATTAGCCTTACCCGGAGCCTTGATCTACAAATAGAGGCACCAAAAACTCCTTAGAAATGAGGGAGATCGACCTCTTGGGGCTCTTTGAAGATTCAGTGCATGCCTCGAGTGAATAGGGAGGAATGGAGAGGAAATCCTGAGCGGTTCTTAAAATCCCAGAGTGGAAAACTTGTAAATTTTCCAAACATTAAGAGGCCCCACGGTTTGGCTGCATGGTTTTGAAAGCTGTGCGCAAACTATGTGCATGCTACTTTCCGGAGGAGAAGGGGTCACATGGTTTGCTTGGGCAGGCCACACGGTTTTCCCTAGCCATGCACAGGCCATGCGCCCTGGCTTGCCTTGCCCAGATTTCATTTCTTTCGTGCCCCGAGCCCCTAAAACACCCCCAAGGCCTCTAATACTTTCATAATACATCCCTTGAAGCCCAAAACAAGGGATTCAACAAAAACATAATGAAAAAATACCTTTCCAAAAAATGGGATCTTATATGTACCAACCCTTCAGGTAGGATCCTTGTTGGGTGATCAGAGGATCTATTTTTAGTTTTAATTTTACTTTTTATTTGGGATTATATTCTGCCCCCCTTTACTTACTGTACACACTATTTTTAATATACAGTTTAGTTTTTTCTGGTATCTTGTATTGTGCTTGGTTGTGTGAATTTAATGGTTATAAAGGAAACGCCTTCTTGGTTTTATGGTTATGCCATTATGGTGCTAGTCTCCAGCCCCTGGCCTATGGAAGGCGGGTTTCAGGTTGTCACGACACGAGCCCCAAGGGATGGGTATTGAGAAATTTGTATTAGAGGGTCTCTGTTTGACTGAAGAACTAGAAAAATGACCTTTTCTATGAGGCAATAGTGTTTAGTGTCATGAGTGTCATTTTCTGTTTTGGGAGTCCAGTGTTGCTGCGGCAGCTGACCTATCTATACACCAGGACCATAAATTCTAATTTCTGACTCAGCGCACACAAAATCTGATTATGTGTGTTTTTTTAAAAAAATATTTTGATTTATTTGGAGTCAGATACAAGGTATAATATAATGACCAGGGAACACCTATTCCTTAACAGGATGTCGCCCCAAAGACAGCTACCCAGGATTCCCAAGAGAGCACACAATGACGGCCCACCAAGGGATGAGGCTCAGGTGCAGGGCCCTCCTACTGTGTTGGCACCATCGGGTGGTGTACCAGTAACACCACCACCCGTTGGGAAGCATTTAGAACTAGTGGTACCTGTAGAGGACACATTTAGTATTAGTACATTACACGAGTTTCAACATCAGATACCCCTCATGTTCTGAGGCAATCCTAACTCACAACTGGCTAAGGACTAGCTTAAGGAGTTGGATGAGAGTTCTCTAGAGCTACTACAGCTTCGACAGGATGGCATGGTGGTATCTATGTATTCATCAAGGAATACAGACCATTTCTGGTACTCGATGAATACGATAGGATCAGTGCTTCTGGGCTCGGACTTCAGAGCGTGGTGTGTTTAAGGACATCCAAGCCAGCCCAATTTCTGTATGCATTCCTACCTTTGTTAGGGTGTTATAGAGAACCTTTTCAGTTGAATGTTATTCAGATAAGTAGATACATCTGGTGAATGTTACTAGTGGGAAATTAAGAAACTGGTGCCAGTCTGAGAGACTTGGTCATGTAAAAATGTTTTGGGAAGAAGAACTGTTTGGGACAGATGAATCTGCAGGGTTGCAGACATGGAAGCAAATCTAGGAGAGCAGTAAGAGGTGGTTTACATTTAGACTTGTTACAACCACCCCCTTTGTGGTCCCCACCACTCTTATGGAGCTAGAGGACAGGGGAAGGGAGTAGCAGAATATGGTCAAGGAGTGCGACCCATGTGCTCTTGGAATGAATCAATGAATGTTCTGTGTATACTACTAGTTGCCATATTAATAGACATAGGTACCAATATTTCCTTCCTTCCATGAATCATGTCCACAACCTAGAGCTTTCGATTAAGCCACTAAGTTGACCCTCCTATATGGAGATACCTTTGGGAGGAGACTCGATAATCACACTTACGCTGATGGTGTGATCTGACCCTTGAGTCGAATGTTTCGATTGGATCCTCATGGTGGTAGTGTCTAGGTCATACTATGTTAATTTGGGTATGGACTGGGCATCCAAAGTTCAAACTCAAACTGACTGTATTAGGCATAAAGGATTTAGTTTACCTACAACATTGGAATGGTATTTTAATTGGTCGGTGAAAAAGGAAACCCTACCAGCACAGGATCAATACATGTATAGGAGGGTGTATCTCATCACTCTTGAGTTGTCCAAAATTACCCTCGTGGCAGCAGGAGTTTTTAGTTTTCAGTCCAAACCAGAGTGGAAAAGCATGGGGACATTTTTCAAAAGATGTTTCTAGAATTACCTACTCGAAGGCAGAGGGACGTCGACTTTGGCTAGGTACTACTGGAGATTTGTACCCAACTTATCTAGGGTAGTGTCACCGTTGTCCGCATTGATGAAGAAGGGGAAACGATTTTGTGTGGTTGGATAAATGCCAACAATGCTTCCAGAAGCTGAGGTAGATACTGACAAGTGCCCTCAACTTGATGCTACCAAAGGATGGAGTTGGGTACATAGTCAACTACGGTGCATCAGGGACCGAGCCTGGATGTTTCCCGATGTAGAATCAAGCAGTGACCGCGTATGGTTCTCGACAGCTGAGACAACATGAGGTGAACTGTGCTACCTATGACCTGGTGTTAGTAGTAGTTGTAACACCCCAAGATTTTATGAAAAATATTCTTTTTAATTTTATTGATGTCTTGTGTTGTATGCTACACCAAAAGGAGCTCGCACTACACTCATCCCTGACTTGGCTTGCATTACACGCAATCGCGACCTTCCTCGATAGCGTGTGTTGTACGCAATACCGAGTTTCACTAAACAACGATATGCTATTAAAATATTATTAATACAAGCCGTTATGAATAGTAATAACCACTTTTTGAAATTATAAAAATTTTATCTTCCAAAATGGACTTCATTTTAGTATTCGGAATATCGAAATTAGCTTAGGGTGAAATTTTGGTACTTTTCGGATAACTTTCATATTCTGATGAATAGTGAAAATTACTAAATTTTAATTAATAATCAACTTTTTTAATCGAAATAATTAATAGTGATAAATTATTAATTTGAGTGGTTTTAAAGTATATTTAGAATATATTTTTACAATTTAATACAATGTTGTTCATTGGATGTAATTTCCCATTTAAACCAGACATAAATAAGTGTCAATCTTTTGATAGTTATTATCTCTTAAAAACACGCTATTTGTTTTGACGACGGGAATTAATTTTTAAATTAGTTAATGTAACTGATATGTTTTGAATTAGGTAAAATAAACATCATTTTTGAATTCATAATATCAAATATATATTAGGCCTAATTTTTGGTATTTTTCTGGAAGCATTCATTTTTTGATGAATAGTGAAACCACTAAGTGGTAGTTAAAAAACTGAATTTTTTCATAAAACTTAATTTTACCACTTCTGTGAGTGGAATTTCAAAAATACGAGAGACACGATTGATGTCAGTAAGTAAAATGTGGTTCAATGAGATGAAAATAATTTTTGGTGAATAGTAACTTTTTACTTTTATTTACCACGGTTAAAAGTAAATAGGGTAGTTAAGGGTAAAAATGATATTATTATTACCCTAACACATGTCCTAATTCTATTAGATAAGTTTATTTCGACCAGAAACAACCTTAGGAACAAAATAGGACCATTTAGGCCCACTTGGATTAGATTAGGACATTTATTATCAATTTATTTAAAGAAGGGTTAAAATAGTTAAAATCAAACTTTAATAACTAAATCATTTTAAATATAGGGTTATACATAAGATAAATTCGACTATAAATATTCATTAGAAATATAGAAAGATTTCCTACATAATGGTATTTTATTTTTAATTTTTATACTTAAAATAATTTAATTTATATATGATACAATGATGATGTAGTAATTATCTTATTAATGAAATATTGACATAATTGATGTTATAAATACCCAAATAAATGTAATTTGAGACTTTTTATGAATTAAAATAATTTTATATGTTAATATGACATGTTAGTATTTATTTAATTAAATTTTTGCGAACTAATCATTCTGTTATGATTTTCACAAAAAATCAACTACCAAATAGTGTCAAAATTGACATAAAATAGTTTTTAAAACAAATACTGTATTATTAATTGTTATCTTATTCCTAAAAATCCATGGATCGTCCAAATGACTCAGATAAAGTTATATATATTAATAATAAACAACTTGGGGTTCGTTTGTCTTGATATAGTAAGTTTATTAACCTTATAGTGTAAGAAAACAAGAAGATACGGTAAAAGTTAAATTATCTAACTTAATGTTAAATCTAAATGATAAGGTTAAAATTGATACCTAAACTTGTCTAAATTCTATTGGATGATAGTATTTCGACCCATACCCACCTTATCTTCGAAATAAATCAATTTGGAGCTATTTAAAACCGAATATGACTTTATAATAAAATAATAGTTTTAGTTTTCCAAAGGAGCCCCTCTCCTCCCTTATAAAAGGGAACCTCCTCCCTCTCTTCCTCACACCACTTCAAGACTTCAATCTTGGAAAACCCCTGAAAAATTATCTTCTCCACTTCCATATAAACATACTAGAGGTTATGTTCTTCTTCAAAGATCAATTTTAGTTCCCTAAGAGGAGGTCTCAAAGAGGCGTTTCAAAGAAGAGGTAATGTCCGTTACCGATTCTTTTAACTTTATTTATTCTTCCACTTCTTATTATTTAGTTTTATCATTATGAAGTAATAACATCAGTATAACTCATATACTTAGATGTTATTATATGTATGAAACAACCCTATTTCACCATCTATCCATCCTACGGAAAACGAAATCACCACGCGTGCGTACGTACGGAATACCGTCTCCACGCCATGGTGAAATCTATTTTCCACCACCACCTTACTTGGATGTGTATACGGGTGACATTAATGAATATATATGATTATTGTAAAGTGTTATTGATTATTAAATAGTATAAATACACTTCAATACAATTACACAATCATAGGAACGATATCATCACTCGTGCGTACGTACAGAATACCGTCTCCACGATGTGATGCGACTCATTCTACATGATCTTCGTTTCATAATTATTATATAAATGAATTGAATGAATTAATATGATATATATTACACGAATATCATTTTGGAAATGAGGTATCTATAACCTAAATAGAAGAATAAGAATTTATTCGACAAAACACGCATAAGAAGAAAAAGTAATAAACACCCGAATAACAAGTAGTAATGAAATATTACTAATAAGAAGCTACTAATATGAAAATATATGATAACATAAATATAAGTATGATTATGGAATAAGTCAATAAAATTATTTAAATAATTATACAGGAGTTTCGGACACTTACAAAGCAAATCGGACCTAAGGTAAGGGAAATATCACAATCTCATTTTTTATCCGAGATTGTTTATACTTTGGAATTTACTGGGGTGTATTTTATCATCCACATCCATGTTTCCTCAATATATAATATTTATCTACTTTTACAATAGCTTATATCTAATTTTACCCTTCGTTGAGTTTTTAGTAAAAGATATGAAAGGAATCTTTTGTCGTTTTTCATACGAGGTACTTTTTGACTTTTCCGACAAAAGTACGAGAATAATGTTTTTTAACTTATACGGCATAAATGGATTTTTAAAACATTATTTCCAAGAATCTTCCTTTACAATTTTTCAAGATTATTTTTAATCAACTTCTTTTAGTTTAAAATTGTATGACATGTTAATAAAGGAAAAATGTTTTTGAAGTAGAAAGGATATTTTCCTTAAGAATGGAGTTCAAGTGTTTTATCAAAATTATTTTCCATCTAAGATAATAAAGGGTTCTGTTTCTATCCCTATTATTACATTGATTTGATTATGTTGTGATGGAATTATATTTATGAATTCCTTTATCTTATATGAATTGTTTTATGATGTTACGATGTTTAAGATTCCCATTTTTATTACATGGGTTATGCAATGATGTATGATTTATGATTTTGTGGCACACATAAGAATGGTATCATTATGAGATGGGTGGGACCTATATCTCCCTCCAATGCGTTGGTTAAAGATTTTATATATCATGAGATAGACAAGGATGGAACGGCAGGTTAAACCGGTTCAGTGAAACAGGACTGAAACGTGGAGTGAACTCGGTTCAGAAACGGACTTTGTCCACTAAGATAGTCTTGGCAATGAGTATTGACTAACAAGAAATGTTTATCTATGATTATGTGTGTATGCCACAAAGTTTCATGTTTTAAGTTATGATTATTGGGGTTTACATTTCACTACTATGATTTATTCCATGTTATGAGATTATGATTTCTTTTGCAGGTTAAGATTTCCAAAAGTTATGTTCTTATGTATATGATGTGAATGAAATTTATTTTTTTTACTCTTACTGAGCATTTGAGCTCACCCTTTTATGTTTTCTTTTCCCCAGGATATAATGAATGGTTTTAGGTTAAAAAAAGAATATTTTTATGGGAGATGTTGAAGATCTTTCACCATGATTAGAAGATTATATTCTGAGTTTCCAAAGACACTAAACTGTTACAGTCCTTGGGTGTTTGTTTTTGTTATGTACTTATTAATACTCAAAAGTAATGTAATGTCCATGTACATTATGCTTCGGGTCTCTACAGTTGGTATTAGAGGAAATGTTTAGTCAACCTTTGGAAACTAGGATGAAAAAAAGTTAGTGAGATCCCTAGAGATATTTCTAAGGTATGTCTAGGGATGTCCCTAAGGATATGTATATGTATTGGATATAGTCCTAGAACTATGGTAACGATCTTATAATTTAACCTAAGATGTTAGATATTGAAGGTACTCCCCCTTTATTGTGTTTTTTTCCCTAGCATGAGTTTTGCCTCTCACACTATTCTTTTTGGGTTTTAGACGATGGATGGAACCTGAAGGAACTGTGTTGATCAATGTAATGGACAATGCAATGATTTTCCTTATGAAAAAATAAATGTTACGGGAGATGGAGTGCAAAATATTATTGCTATACTTACACAAGCTATGAATCATTCTAGACTTCCAAATGAGCAGAGAAGGGAACAAAATTCTATTGAGTCCTTCATTAGGAAGCGTCCACCTTCTTTTAGTGGGTCTTCTGATCCACTTGTTACTGAACAATGGATCAGTACCACTGAAAAGATATTTTCAGTTCTTCAATGTTCTGAACATGATAAAGTCATCTTAGCAGTATATCATTTTGAAGGTGAAGCTGATCAATGGTGGAACCTTATCAAGAATACGAGGCCTAGAGATGAAATTGAGTCCATGGAATGGGATGAGTTCAAGAACTTATTTTTCAATAAGTACATCCCTCGTATTCTTCGAACAAAGATGGAGAAGGAGTTTCTTGAACTAAAGAAAAAGGATGATGAATCTGTTGGTATATACGAAGAGAATTTTATAAGGCTTGCCAGGTATGCATTTGGATTTATCATCCAACCTGAAAGTAAAGTTGATCGATTCTTCAGTGACTTAAATCCAAACCATCGATGGGTATTATCTATAAGAGACTTCAGTAGCTATGAAGAAATTTTGCGTTGTGCTATCAAGGTAGAAATGGAAGTTGGTGTTACTTATCCATCTCATAGTTTTGACAAGAAACGAAAGATGGAGTTCAAGGAGAAATCTCAGAATAATGGTGAAAAGAAGATGAATGTTTCCTTATGCTCAAAGTGTGGAAAGAATCATGGTGGATATTGTCTTAGAGGGACTATAAAATGTTTTAAGTGTGGAAAAGAAGGTCATCGAGCAGCTGAGTGTTGAAGTAATAGAAAAAGGGTTTCTAATGATTGGAATAAAGAAAAGACTACAGAGAACACACCACCAACACTTCAATGATTCAAGTGCAAGGAAACGGGGCATTATGCTAATAAATGGCCTAATCCAAGGGTTAGTGATGATCGACATGAGCAACCACTTTAGGTAAAGGAAAAAAGGGAAGTCACATGCGATCACTATTGGCGATGTTGAATATGACAACAATGTGGTGGAATGATTAAGTGTTTATGTAATGGGATTCCAACATAATGTTGTATATAGTATCGTGGAATATTGGAATATTTATGTATTGGTATATTATGGTTTTCAATGGTACCGGTAACCATGGAATGTGATTGAGATATTTTTGGAAAAAAGATGATATGCGCATAATGAAAGGAAAATGAGAAAATGAAATGTTTGACTGTATTCAGGAGCTCATGACTGATATAAGGAGAAGGTTATATCATGGTTTGAGTATATAGAATTTTTGGATTTTGGTATGTGGAAAGAGTTAACTTTTGACGGCATTCATGTTTTCACTAAGGTTCAATGGGTAATCAATCTTCAAGAGAATACATGATTAAGGTATTACATGTTTGCAATTTGACCAACAAGACATATCTTATGATATATGGGGATCAACGTAGGTATTAAATATCTGGTAATTATTTTCACTATATTATGAGAGTGGACTACAGTATTATGGATAAGCGTAAAGATTGTAATGGATTATATTGGACATAAGTTAGTATTGTTTAAGGATAGAATTTTTTCGATATTATTGATGGGATGTTATAGTAATATAGTTTTAGAAAAAGGACAACCTGTAGGACGGGCGACAGCCCATCGCGTCAGACAAGGCTGTGGGAATCGAACCCACAACCGAAATGCGACTGGCCTTTATCGCCTACCACTGGCCTACAGGAAGTCCTTGGTTAGTAGAAACTAGTTTTATTTTATTAAGCGGTGTGATATATGAAGTATATGTTCATTTTTGGAACCATATACGATTAATCTAACCATAATATGGACTTATAACTTTTGCTAACCTTTTGTTTGAAAGAGATGGAATGACCCATCATTCTATCACATGATCTGCTAACACATCACGAATAAAAAATTCAACTTCTTTTCTTTAAGGGATGAAGTGGAAATTGTTCAATTCACAAACAACGGTGAGATTGTTCCAAAATCATGTAAGTATTTCTTTTAATTCATCAACTATAGGGAAATGATCTTGAAAACCAAAAAAAATGTTGTCCTAGTGCCCTAATATCCGATGAATCAGATGGTACCCTAGATCATCACAAATTTATGGCTTTGTGATTGCTGGATTTTCCATCACCATGTTCTCTACCACTCTCCATCAGAACATGATGGTTATATTTTTCTTCCATATCCATATTTTCACCTATGTTCTCCTACGTGGTAACCCAGTGATGAGTTAATTTGGGTAACCGTTACATTTCATACTTTAGTTTTTAAAGCCAAGATTTGGTATTCCTTTTTACGATGTGGGTTTCTATTAAAGAAACTTTCGAGTAGTAAACCATTTATAACCCCGACGAATTTCGAGGGCGAAATTCATTTTAAGGGTGGTAGAATGTAACACCCCGAGATTTTTTGAAAAATATTCTTTCTAATTTTATTGATTTCTTGTGTTGTACGCTACACCAAAAAGAGCTTGCCCTACATGCATCCCTGACTTGGCTTGCATTACATGCAATCGCGACCTTCCTCAATAGCGTGTGTTGTACGCAATACCGAGTTTTACTAAACAACGATATGCTATTAAAATATTATTAAAACTATCCGTTATGAATAGTAATAACCACTTTTTGAAATTTTATAAATTTTATCTTCCAAAATGGACTTCATTTTTGGATTCGGAATATCGAAATTATCTTGGGGTGAAATTTTGGTACTTTTCGGATAACTTTCATATTCTGATGAATAGTGAAAATTACTAAATTTTAATTAAAAAACAAATTTTTTAATAGAAATAATTAATAGTGATAAATTATTAATTTGAGTGGTTTTAAATTATATTTAGAATATATTTTTACAATTTAATACAATTTTGGTCATTGGATATAATTTCACATTTAAACCAGACATAAATAAGTGTCAATCTTTTGATAGTTATTATCTATTAAAAACACGCTATTTGTTTTGACGGCGGGAATTAATTTTTAAATTAGTTAATGTAAATAATATGTTTTGAATTTGGTAAAATAAACATCATTTTTGAATTCATAATATCAATTATATCTTAGGCCTAATTTTTGATATTTTTCTAGAAACATTCATTTTTTGATGAATAGTGAAACCACTAAGTGGAAGTTAAAAAACTGAATTTTTTCATAAAACATAATTTTACCACTTCTGTGAGTGGAATTTCAAAAATCCGAGAGACACGGTTGATTTCAATAAGTAAAATGTGATTCAATGAGATGAAAATAATTTTTGGTGAATAGTAACTTTTTACTTTTATTTACCACGGTTAAAATTAAATAGCGTAGTTAAGGGAAAAATGATATTATTATTACCCTAACACATGTCATAATTCTAATGGATAAGTGTAATTCTACCTGAAACAACTTTATGAATAAAATATGACCATTTAGGCCCACTTGGATTAGATTAGGACATTTATTATCAATTTATTTAAAGAAGGGTTAAAATAGTTAAAATCAATGTTAAATAACTAAAGAATTTTTAATATAGGGTTATACATAAGATAAATTCGACTATAAATATTCATTAGAAATATAAAAAGATTTCCCAGATAATTGTATTTTATTTTTAATTTTTAGACTTAAAATAATTTAATTTATTTATGATACAATGATGATACAATAATTATCTTATTAAAGAAATATTGACATAATTGATGTTATAAATACCCAAATAAATGTAATTTGAGACTTTTTATGAATTACAATAATTTTATATTTTAATATGACATTTTTTTATTGATTTAATTAAATTTTTTCGAACTTATCATTCTGTTATGATTTTCACCAAAAATCAATTACCAAATAGTGTCAAAATTGACATAAAATAGTTTTTAAAACAAATACTATATTATTAATTGTTTTTTTATTCCTAAAAATCTAAGGCTCATCAAAATAACTTATATAAGGTTATATATATTAATAATAAACAATATGGGGTTCTTTTGGCTTGATATAGTATGTTTATTAACCTTATAGTGTAAGAAAACAAGAAGACACGGTAAAAGTTAAATTATCTAACTTAAAGTTAAATCAAAATGATAAGTTTAAATTTGATACCTAAACTTGTCTAAATTCGACTGTATGATAGGATTTCGACCCATACCCACCTTAGATTCAAAATAAATCAATTTGGAGCTACTTAAAACCGAATATGACTTTATAATAAAACAATAGTTTTAGTTTTCCAAAGGAGCACCTCTCCTCCCTTATAAAATGGCACCTCCTCCCTCTCTTCCTCACACCACTTTGAGCCTTCAAGCTCGGCCAACCCCTACCAAATTCTCTTCTCCACTTCAATAGAAACATCCTAGAGGTTCTGGTCTTCTTCAAAGACCAATTTTAGTTCCCTAAGAGGAGGTCTCAAAGAGGCGTTTCAAAGAAGAGGTAATGTCCGTTACCGATTCTTTTAACTTTATTTCTTCTTCCACTTCTTCTTCTTTAGTTGTTTCATTATGAAGTAATAACATCAGTATAACTCATATACGTATATGTTATTATAAGTATGAAACAACCCTATTTCACCATCTATCCATCCTACAGAAAACGAAATCACCACGCGTGCGTACGTACGGAATACCGTCTCCACACCGTGGTGAAATCTATTTTCCACCACCACCATACTTTTATGGGTATAAGGGTGGAAGTAATGAATGTATATTATTATTGTAAAGTGGTATTGATTATGAAATAGTATACATACACTCCAATACAATTCCACGATCATAGGAATGATATCATCACTCGTGCGTAACTACGGAATACCGTCTCCACGATGTGATGTGACTCGTTCTAAATGATCTTCATTTAATAATGATTATATAAATGAATTGAATGAAATAATACGATATATATTACACTAATACCATTCTGGAAATGAGGTATCTATAACCTAAAGATAAGAATAATAATTTATTCGACAAAACACGCATAAGAAGAAAAAGTAATAAACACCCGAATAACAAGTAGTAATGAAATATTACTAATAAGAAGCTAATAATATGATCATATATGATATCATAACAATATGTATGATTCTGGAATAAGTCAATAACATTATTTAAATCATTATACAGGAGGTTCGGACACTTACGAAGAAAATCGGACCTAAGGTAAGGGAAATATCACAATCTCATTTTTTATCTGAGATTGTTTATACTTTGGAATTTACTGGGGTGTATTTTATCATCCACATCCATGTTTCCTCAATATGTAATATTTATATTCTTTTACAATAGTTTATATCCAATTTTACCCTTCGTTGAGTTTTTAGTAAAAGATATGAAAGGAATCTTTTGTCGTTTTTCATACGAGGTACTTTTTGACTTTTCCGACAAAAGTACGAGAAGAATGTTTTTTTAACTTATACGGCATGAATGGATTTTTAAAACATTATTTCCAAGAATCATCCTTCACAAGTTTTCATGTTTATTTTTAATCAACTTCTTTTAGTTTAAAATTGTATTACATGTTAAGAAAGGAAAAATGTTTTTGAAGTAGAAAGGATATTTTCCTCAAGAATGGAGTTCAAGTGTTTTATCAAAATTATTTTCCATCTAAGATAATAAAGGGTTCTATTTCTATCCCTATTATTAAATTGATTTGATTATGTTGTGATGGAATTATATTTATGAATTCTTTTATCTTATATGAATTGTTTTATGATTTTACGATGTTTAAGATTCCCATTTTTATTACATGGGTTATGCAATGATGTATGATTTATGATTTTGTGGCACACATAAGAATGGTATCATTATGAGATGGGTGGGACCTATATCTCCCTCCAATTCATTGGGTAAATATTTTATATCTCATGAGATAGACATGGCTGGAATGGCAGGTTAAACCGGTTCAGTGAAACAGGACTGAAACGAGGAGTAAACTCGGTTCAGAAATGGACTTTGTCCACTAAGATAGTCTTGGAAATGAGTCTTGACTAACAAGAAATGATTCTCAATGATTATGTGTGTATGCCAAAAATTATCATGTTTTAAGTTATGATTATTGGGGTTTACATTTCACTACTATGATTTATCCCATGTTATGAAATTATGATTTATTTTGCAGGTTATGATTTCCAAAAGTTATGTTCTTATGTATATGATGTGAATGACATTTATTTTGTTTACCCTTACTGAGCATTTGAGCTCACCCATTTATGTTTTCTTTTCCCCAAGATATAAATAAAGGTTTTGGGTAAAATAATAAGATCTTTATGGGAGATGTTCAAGATCTTTCACCACGATTAGAAGATTATATTCCGAGTTTCCAAAGACACTAAACTATTATGGTCCTTGTGTGTGTGTTTTTGTTATGTATTAAGTATTCAACAAAAGTAATGTAATGTCCATGTACGTTAAGCTTCGTGTCTCTACAGTAGTGTTCATCGCCTTGAAGATTTTGAAACATTACTTCATAAGAGAATGTTTTATAGTCTGCTCTGGTCACAAGAGTCTCAGGTATATCTTCTCTTAGAAGGACTTGAACCTGAGATAGTGACATTGGCTTGAGTTCCTCTAGGACTATGACTTTGATGTAGTCTATACACTTGGTAAGGGGAATTTAGTAGCAGATTCACTCAGTAGGAGATCTGGTATACAGCTGTTGAGTATGGAAAGGGAGAAGCTAGCCGCTTTATAGATATCCTAGGTGGATCAAGATGGAGCAGCTTATATTCAATCTCTGATAGTCACTCCCCCACTCCTTCAGTGAGTCAAGGATTCACATCTTGGGGACACTGACTGCAAGGGTCTACGTGCTCAGATATCCACAGGATAGGCACAAGCTAGATTTCTTGAAGGTGGGGAGCACGTCATCCTTTTAATAGGGCGTACTATGGTACAGATGGTTCTTAGGGAGTATGTGTTGACAGGGTTTTATATGTCCCCTCTAGTGGTACATCCAGGAGTGGACAAGATGTACTAGGACCTTCAATGTATACCCTGGTGGATTGAAATGAAGAAAGCAGTAGCAGAGTTTGTCTCTCGGTTCCACACTTGTCAGTAAGTGAAGGAAGAGAATCAGGTTCCGGCAGGCTTAGTTCAACCATTAGAGGTGTCACAGTGGAAGTGGGAAGGAATTTCAATGGAATTCATGATAGTACTTCCACACTTGTCCAAGGGACATGATTCTATCTGGGTGATCATTGACCGACTCACCAAGTCGTCCCAATTCCTACCTATCAGAGTGTAGGAACAAGTAGCGGGCTTGGGAGACCACTACTTGTAGGAGATTTTGTGGATTCATGGGGTGACATCGATGATTGTATCTTATCTTGATGCACTTTTTACTTTCAGGCTTTGTAAGGGGTCAAAATAGGTGTTCGGGACTCAACTTCAATTGAGTACTGCCTTCCATCCTCAGATTGATGGTCAGACAGAGCGAACCATTTAGACCCTCGAGGACATGTTACGTGCTTGCGTCCTTGATTTCTTCCATAGCTGGGAGGATCAATTGCCCTTGGTGGAGTTCATATACAACAAAATTTACCACTCCACAATTGGTAGGGAACTATTCAAGGCATTGTACGGCTGACCATGCAGATCACCTATTTGCTGGACTGACCTAGGGGAGTCAGAACTCATGGGACCAGAGATGGTACGAGGTACCATAGAGAAATTTTAGATCATCCGAGAGCGGATTAAGACTGCACAGAGCAGATATAAGTATTATGATGATAGGATACAGAGACCACTAGAGTTCAAGGATGGTGACCATGTCTTTTAACGGGTCTCAACCCGATGAAGTTTGGCGATATTTGGTCGGGGAGGAAAATGATCTCTGAAGTTCATCAGACCCTTTCAGGTCCTTAGAAGAGTTGGAAAGGTGGTTTAACCCTTATCTCTTCAACCTCAGTTGCACCAGGTGTACAACATTTTCCACGAATCTAAACTGAGGAGATAAGAACATGATCATTCGCACATCATTGACATGGGTGATCTAGACATCGATGATGGGGTGATGTTTTCAGAGGTTCCAGTGGAGATTGTGGATCGACAGGAGTGAGTCCTTAGTGGGCATTCGATACCTCTGGTGCACATTTGTTGGCAGCATGATAACCTCAAAGAGATTACATGGGAGCAGGAGGTTCAGATTCGTGCTCAATACCCCCTCGTATTTCCCTAGTTTTTTCTGTGGATTTTAGGGATGAAAATCCTTTAGGTTGGTAGAATGTAACATGTGGATTTTTCCATGTAATGTTTTTATTTATATGGAAATATTACAAGTCCACAAAAATTGACGGTGTGTGATTTTGAGGCCCGGTGTGCCCTGAATGATTTTTCTAAGATTTTGTAGGTACATTCTGTAAACACGCGAGCAGAGTTTTTTAACTTTTTAACCGGTGATCGGAATTGAATTATGAGGACACCATTGAACTCCCAACACTGATATTCGCTTAAGGAGACCTTCACCTCGACCGTAGTAGGTTGAGGTTAGAAGTATGTTTTTCATATTTTCATGGGAGTGTTAAAGAATTAATAAAATAAAATATTTACCTTTTATTTATTTATTTTAAAACCTCCCATTTTAATTCATGGTGATGGGGACCACCTGAAAACATATTTTAAATCAAGGTAACTCTTGTAATCTCCCCATTTATGTGCCAAATTTGTTTGATTGATTAATTATACTTAATCTTAATAAAATTCGCTCCTCACCACTTGTGGAGAGAATTGTGTTGGGAACTAGTTGTGGTGGAGAGATTTTGAAGGAAGATCCTATAACAAGAAAATCCTCCAAAAAAGAACCACCCTCAACATAGAACGTGGATGATTCAAAATCCTGGATTAGAAAAATGTTTTGGGAGAAACAAATTTTGACATTCCCATCATTGAATTCATCCACTTCCTCACGCCATCTCCAACGAGAAAACAAGTTTGGGGTGTGTTTATGTTTGTTCTTGGTGGTTTTATGTTGAAAAATTATTCTCGAAGCTGCATGATAACAGTCTAACATAGAGGGTGTGGGCAAAAAAAATAAGGCCTGATACCTCCGCATCATTATTATTGACGTGTTCTTCGTGGGTCGCAATGACGGCGGTGGCGCAACCGCCCTACTGAAGGAAACTGCGGCCCGTCAGTCATGGCCGAGGAAGATGGAGTCTGTCACCTGGCCGGCCATTTGGAAATGGGGTGGGGGGGGGCGTGAATCTATGATATCAGTAGTGGAGGAGGTCGCGGCCCATCGACCGTAGTGGTAGGGGGAAAACGGCTGGAATGCCAGTCGGCCGCATGAGGTAGGGAGGTAGGCGTCTGCACCGCCGGTTGAGCAAGATGTCGCAACTACTTAGTCACGAAGGTGCATCAAAGGGAGTTAGGAAACCAACTGGCCATGGGAGGACAGTGGCTCCATCACGCATGTGGGAGGAGAGCCATCCGGAGAACCGACCGACCATAATTGATCGGAGGGACACGCTCGGGTCCCGCAGGTTACATGGCAGTGCCTAATGGCATTGCCGCTTGGTGTTCCGAATGGGGGGGGGGGGGGGGCTTCCCTTCGGCACCTGCTCGGGCGGACCATGCTGCCTAATAGGTTTCCCACTGTGGGCTAGGACCCCATCATAGGCCTGGCTTCCCATCGTATGTCGGGCAACCCATCATGGGTCGGGCCCCCCATCGTTGGTTGTGCCCCCCATCGCGGGCCGGGCCGCACATCGTTGGTCGGGCCACCCCATCTTAGTTCAGGATACCCCCTCATGGTTTGGGCTGGACCCCGGCCTAGCCCAGCCATGTTGGTTCCAAATTGGGTGGGGTCAGATAGGTCTGACCAGGTCGGACCAGAACCGGGCCCCAAAACTCTTAAAGAGCCTTTTCTTGAGAACCGGACATCCGTTTGACGAATAGTCTGCAACACTAGAATCCTTTGATCTGGATGGTACTTTTGGTATATTCTACTTGAGTTTTGGTGAAATTTGGCATATGGCCAGGTAGGATCGAACCGGAATCCAACTGATCCCTCAGAACAGAAACACTAATAACTTACTGACCGAGCATCTGATTGATGCGCCATCAGTTGTGTTGGGTCCCTTAGGATGTGGGATACCTTTGGGATACTTATTAAAGGTAGTTGAAGTATCTAATGATGGATTGAGAAGTGGAACCTCCCGTAATCAATTATGATTAGTGCAGGAACCCAGGGGCTGGTTGTACATGAAGAATCCTGAGATCCTGTGTGGCTCAGTGCTCGGTGATTCTGTGTAGGTCAGTGCATACTGATCCTATGTGGGTCAGCACTCAATGATCTTATGTGGGTTAGCGCATACCGATCTTGTGTGGGTCATATCCAGATCCTGTGTGGGTCATCTTCAGATCATGTATGGGTCATCATCCATTCTATTTTGGTCAACAATAGATCTTCTCGACGAAGTATGATGATCTCTCTTACGAATAATCATCTATAATTTCATACATAAGTTATACCTGGTTTGAGATAAGTATTTACCTTTGTGGTATTATTTTGTGTGTCATACCTTTGTGGTACTTACCTTAGTGGTGATACCTTAGTGGTATTCTTCTGTGTGTCGTACATTTTTGGTACTTACCTTCATGGTGATACCATAGTTTTATACTTATATGCGGAATACCTTTTTGGTACTTACCTTTTTGTTGATAAATTTGGGGTATTCTTCTATGTGACATTACCTTTTTGGTACATACCTTTTTGAAGTTCCCTTCATGATATTTTTCATTCGTGGAATAGTGGTGCTTTTGAGTAAAGTGTTGGGCCTTGTATTTCCACTTGAATGAGATGGATATACATGATAACAAAGGTATATGTATGGGAATATACTAATGTAGGGTTGAATAATGTTTTCGTTCTTTTTTGATTTATCCTTTTTGGATCCTGAGAGAAATGAGGGGGTCTTAGGGTCCCTACTGAGTATCGATATACTCACCCTTGCACGGGATATGCCCTTTCCTTGTTGTGTCTTGTGCAGAAGATGGACAACGTTGGATGAGGATGAGGGTACTAGGATAGGAGGCTACTCAAAGGTGGACATTAGATGAGACAATCCACAGAGACAATCGTACAAGAGTTGTACCTACCCTTCAGGTAAGATCCTTGGTGGGTGTTCACAGGAGTTTTCAATTTTTCTTGAACATTCCAGTTGGGCTTGTATTCTGGCCCCCTTTACTTACTGTACACACTCTTTTTTACTATATAGTTTACTTTGTGATCGTAACTTGTTGTGTGATTGGTTGTGTGAGTTTATAGGTTACAGAGGCAATACCTTCCCGGTTTTAGGTATATTCCTTTCAGGTGCCAGTCGACAGCCCCTTGACTATGGAAGGCGGGCTTGTGGATGTCATGACACAGGCCTCGGGGCATAGGTCGTGACAATATTATCATGGTGATGATAAAAAATTTATAATAAATCCACCTTTTGAGGTGTGTTGTCTAATAAATTAAAACATGGATTGATAACCTATAATATTTCATGGATTCTCTCCATAGAGATTATAATTATTGTCAAATGAAATGGCCTAATTTAATAGAATATATTGATAATGGTGAAATAACATGGTTTGGTGTTATTTGTCTTAAATAACCCCATGGCATGAAATTAATAAAAAATGAGGTATACTAATGGTCTACTTCACTTTAGCGATGATGTTTTCATTACTATGAAAGGGGGGGAATAAGGATCATTGGGTGACTAGATTCTTCTATATATTATCCAAGAATGGAATACATCAGTAGAGAGCCCCATAATTTATGATATTAGGCATGGTGTCCCATTCTTTAAGATACTGGGTGTCGTGTCCCTTGGCATGAAATCCTATACATTATGATACCGGGAATCACATCCCTCAGAATTGAATCCCTTAATTTATGATATTTGGAATAGTGTCCTTAGGCATGGAGTCCCTTAAATTATGATACCGGTCATTGCATCCATGGAAATGGTTTCCCGTACATTATGATATCGGTCATACAATCCCTTGATTAGAAAATGAAACTTATTTTAATTATTTCTGAAGTGGTTTCTTTGATATTAATCCCTAGGTCCTTGTAGGTGCATGTATATCTATGTAAATTATTTTATAACGTATTCATATATATATATACATGATAGAAGGTGTGAAATTTAATTCTAGATTAAGCCGAAGATGGTATGGTCAGACAGGTGTCCTTGAGGAACCTGATTGTGACTTGTTATATTCATTTATATAATTATTTCATTAGTTGTTACTCCTACACAATAATATTTTTTATATACATGGACTGTATTGAGTTAGATTCCCTTGTTGGAGGCCTACTGTGTTAATATCACACCATGTTCATGATTTCGATTGCAACCCGAATTGACATCATCTTGTTAGTGGATTTGGACCTAGACTGTGCTTATGTACTATTGACATATTATCTAGACACGGGAGCATGGGATCGGATACTGAGCTAGTACACAGGCTACCTCCTGGAGATGAAGACTTTTTATTTATTTATTCATTTTTTCAGTTTACCCTATTGTATATGTATTCCTTCTTTGTAGTATTTATTTTAATTTATCAAATATCATGTTCATGCATGGATGTTATCTGGTGTTCTGCATTTTTTAATCATTTACAGGTTCTCCGTTTATTATTATCTTCTTATTATCTTCATTTATTTATGCTTCAATAGTATTTATCTTTAATCTTTGGGGTAGGGTCTCTTGAATGTACTACATTTAGACAGTTTCTTCTAGTTGTGACCCTTTGGCATACCGGGAGGTGCACTTGAGGCCCTATATCCAACTGACATGGGGCACCATTTTAGTATCTCTCGATTTAGGATGCTATAATTGGTATCAAGGGGATTCCTTTCTGCTTTGGAATTACTATTTTATGATGGTATAAATGAGACAACGAATGTTTTGGAACTTGGTAAATATCCCATGTATGGGTCCAGACAACCCAAGTATGTTGGAGAGATCATGTTTATAGGTAAGGTATTGTTTTTCTATATTAGAGTTTTTTATTATTTCACATCGGGTGATTATTTTACTTTTATTGGTTATTTATTTAGTAGTTTATGGATGTGTATCCTTGGACTAATATAGAAAGGAATGTTTTATATATAGATCATTATAGTCTCACAGAATTCACATGTCATGCATAAGCCATGCCATGCTTGCTTCATCTTAGGTTTCTTGATGCATAATGATTTGTATAAAATGTCATCATGCTTATTCTTTTCTGACATAGGTAATTATAATTATTTTTTTCCTGTGTACTCTATTGGGATTATTTTTCCTTGATTACATATGTTCTCTTCATATATATTATCCTTCCATGATTACTACAATGCTTTCATGATTATCAGAATGACTTGACCATATTTATGTTATATGGTTAGTTAAATAAAGTACCAGTATCAAACTAAGTAGTATTTACTCTATATCTTGACGGTGGAATTTTATTTTACAAAACTATTATAAAATGTTTGAGCCATGAAAAATTGGTTCATGGGATTAAATATATATGGTTTTGATTAAATGGGTTCAAATGATAATTTATACAATGTGTGGCCCAATATAAATTGGGAAGGGTAACCCAGATAATAAAACCAATATATATTAGATTTATTATTTTGAAGTCAAAAGTGTAAACTTTGTTTTAGTTACATGGTTTTCATTTGTGACTTATAAAGGAAAGTACATTTATAAAATTTGAATAATAATTCATCTAATAGAACCATTATTCTTATACACATATTCAAAATTTTAATTCTTACAAAAAATGAATTCTTCTAAATAAATATAAAATGATTACTTAAGGGGATTGTACCTCTATGGCTTGGGAATGATGAACAGTATAACTAAATACTTTAATGAAAAACTAGTGTCAAGTAGTTTTGTTGGGGTATATTACTAATAAGTGAAATTACAATAAATATAAGTAGATTGATATTAGAATATTTCTTATGAGATAAATATTTCAACGGTGTTTTAAAATTTAAATTATATAAAACGTTATGGGATGTATTTAATTAAACACACATTGAAATTTCGGGAACCTTGTAGGGCACCATTACATTCATATTTTCATAGTACTTACACCCCAATGGGGTATGTTTATACTAATGGAATGGTCATTTAATGTTCACATAACCACTCAAAAGGTATTACATATAAACATATAGTTTCGTATTACTTGACTAATTACATTAACTAATAATGGACTCATTATCCATTTGAGATATTTATTATAATGAGATGTGAGTTAATAATAATTACAATTAGAAACAAAAGATCATTTTCCTCTATAGACTGAAAATTGAAATTTTCATTATCTGATCCTGTTGTGGAAAATTCCTATCATAAATAAATGGTTAACAAAATTATGAGGTAATTTTAAAAATGTTGTAGGGAAACAGCAAATTAATGTGAAAGGTATGGATTCCCCATAAACTGATACTTTATATCCTTTGTTGACGAACTATTTTTAATGCTAAAATGAATAATAATTGTTTAAATGATTTAAATCTAAAAAATTTAGAGGTTCTTATTGTAAGGACCCACCATGTTTGGGTAAGTTTAAAATGTTTTCCTGTGAGTTTCCTTCAATAAGAATGTGATCATTTTTGTGGAACTCTGATGAATTCTCCATAGGTTTCATTAGACCTAGAATTTTTGTAGTAAGAAATAATAATTTTTTTTAGGAATGACTTCATTTTAGGGTTTATTCTGGGTATATTTGTAGATTTATCCTAGTTAAGGTAGAAACTGTGACCTTAAATCATAGATAAATTATTCCTTCCTATTTTCAGATGATGGGTACGATTAGAGTTCTTGTTTTCCTCTGTTGGACTCGTTATGATTATAGGAATCCTATGGTAGACAGGTGGTTTTTTTGGTAGATTAAACATGAAGGGGGTATTTACATATCAGTAAGGCATTGAGTTTCATCCTTTTTATTCTTTAAATTATTATTTTATTCTTTAAATGAGATTTTCACTATTCAAATGTCCAATAATAATCATGGCTTGATATCCTGATTGTTAGAAATTGATTTTGTTATTCATATGGTGGTAGATTCTAAACCTTTTGGGTGAATTCTTATTACCAACTTCATTTTAACCTCATTTATATATGGGTTTCAATAATTATCGAACCTTTTTAATAAATACCCTTAGTGGGATATGGTTCTCAGGTGGGAGACCTTAGGGATATGTGAATAGACCAAGATACGCCATATTGACTCAAAACCATGTAGGCCAATCGGGTTGTTTTGTTAAAGAGAACCTAACAAATAATTTGGTTTGGGAATAAGTTTTTATTTTCAATGAGATCCATTTTATATTCATATATAAATTGATTATATGTTTTTGATCGATTATTTTAATTCAGGAATGGTGATTCCCTTTCTTTTGAAATGCACACTAAGAGTTTTTATCGAAAATGGATGCATTGGGAACGACTATTTGGGAACTTAAACCAGTTGACCAGTGATTGAACTATTGATTCTTTGTTTATAGAAATTAATCATTTATGTGGGAATTAATTTGAAAAATAAAGACACATATGAGATTCCTGATATTAAAGAGGGGTTCTAAGGGAATTCCTGGAGTATTGAACTACTGGCATTCCTTGTTGCATCGTCAGATTTACCATGTTGACTAATGAATGTCAGAAGCACGAGTCATGTTTATGAATAGGTGGTTAGGGATGTACACCCACCACGTGTGATATGTTAATCTTGTGAATGTTTTATGTAGTAATATTTAAAATATAATGTTGATGAGTAGACGAGTATGGTCCAATTATTGATTGTATCTATTGTGATTTTTGTGGGCATGGATACTTAGAGTTTGTGGTAAATTCAAAGGGTGTTCATGGGATTAGGACTAAATTAGAATGGGCTTGGCAAAGTAGGATCGATAGACATGGTGTCATGAATTGAAAAAATATAGGTGTGTCCTAGTAGATTCTGGTGTATCTTAGAGGGAGTTATAAACTCTTATCAGTAGGATCTCAATGTTCTCATAATTAACAGGTGTTCATTACCCTTATCTAGACATCACCATGTCTAGGTTGAGATAGTGTTGGGTATATGATGAGGTAGTTGATAAAATATTTGTTTTGTTTTATGAAATAAATTTTTGGTAGTTGTGATCAAGGAGTGGTTTTATTATAATACAAATGGTACATGGTACACCACTGGCCATTGGATGGTGATGACCCTTATTTGATTTTATGTTTCTTTTTTCCTTGACAACTATTATGGATAAAACCTAGTTTCCTAGTTTCAGTGCCTTATTTTATTACATTTTCATATAAATGAGGAATATACATCCTGAAGGACTGGGTGGTTTAGTATCTTTGTAAACAATATACATACATAAGTTCAACATTACAACATGAAATGAAAAAAAACATTTTAGTTCTATTGGGAACATCCAACACTCAAAGATTATCCCTAAAAGTCCATCGTAATATACCTCTTTATGTCTTGGAAGAAATTAAACATAAGAAGGTGTGATATCATATGCTTAGTAAGATTCAACATGTTAGTGGAAGATAACATAAACATTAGACATGGTGAATAATTAAAATCACATCCCTTTAAAATTTAACATAAACATAATATGGTAGGAATATGAGCTGAGTAAATATTTCCATAATAAAACATAATCATGGGTATTATACTATTTGAATGACCTCATGACCTATGTATTTATAGCTTAATTATATGGGAAATTCATATTCCGGACATTCTGAAACATATCGTCAAGGCCTCATCCAAGACATCTAAAAATGATTAAGGACTCTACCAAAACCATATCTAAAAATGGGAAAGAATCAGAAATGTCCATATCTATTTGTCTGATGAGACCTAACAATGCATCAAGGGGCTATAAAATCACCACCCATCACTTACTAAGTCAAATTAATTCCACATATGAATAGATATAAATATAAACAACATATACATATGATATGTAAATAACTTTCCCTAATCTGTAACATAATCACTAACCATTTTGAGCAATTAGATGAATGGTATCAAAATAGCACATCCACAGTCAAATTGTTCATAAAACATTCAATATAATATAGATTATGATATAATAATATATTATACCCCATAATAAACAAGAATCATCAAGAGCATTGATATAGATGAAAATACACTTATAAATTCAGCGAGTAATTCGGGAGATAAATACTCTTTTACTTTGAAAAGAAGAGTTTTTTTAAAAAATATTTCTATTAAACCTGAAGATAATTAAGAAAGTATTTTCATATAATAAATAGTGTTTTTAGAAAAATAATTGTTTCAAAAAAAAACAAATTATAGGTTTCCCTTGGAAATAGTTAAGAATTTTTGAAATTCTCTTGAATTAGGCATTTATTTCAAGATGAATTTTGAAAGTTCCTTTTAAAACTGGTAAATCCCATGGAAGAAAGAAGGATTCTGGTTTGTACACATACATATGAAATTCGCATATAATTTATTTGTAGTACATAATAATTGTTAATATATTACTTGGGATAAAGAGACACAAAGAGTAACTCGAAAGAGATTGGAGGTTCGGGTAGGAAACCCTTACCTTAAGTCCTAAGGTGTTCCTAACTTGATCTTAATAGCCTGAATAATCAAATATAAATTCATAAATTATATATTATAGAACCTCCAATAAATTAAATTTATTTATTAAAACCTTATTAGGTACATTCATGGCCTCTTGATGGGTTAAGAGATTCAATTTTGTTTTTTGGGAGCGTTTTCTTCCATAGTTTTCATGATCGGATTACTTATATTCATTTATGAATAAATGTATAGAATCAGAATGATTTTATAGAATATAATTTGTATGTTATTAGTGTATAAACAGAATATTATATGGTTATAATATTCATTTGTTTATTGGTAGTGAATATGAATCATTCTATAAAACATTAATGACAATTGTTGGGCTTTATTGGCAGTTTTGGATCACAATGAAATAATTATGATTTATAAATTAATATAATGTTTAAAAAAGGATTCTAGAACCATACTTAAGTAACAATACATATATTAAACTCTGTTTCAACCATCAAAATGGTTTCATAATCATAATTGAAGATGGTTATAGAAATTCAAACCCGTCATCCTTGAATGTGATAAATTAACATATCTCGAACACTATTTTCATTTATAGTATAAAATAAGGGGAAATGATAGATAATGAAGAATTATTACATTATCATAACATAATTTCAGTACATTGAAGTTACTGGAGTCTTAAAAATATTTGGATTAAATTAGGTGAGGAATGAAAATGAAAATAAGGGAAATTGAAATATTATAAATGAAAAGAGGAATATACCTCTTCAAGTAATCTTCCTTGAGGGCCTCTTTAGGGGAGTGGTTTTGTTCTTTTTATGAGACCAAGAGATTATGGACGTGGGGGAAGATATTTAGTGGATAATTGGGTAGATTATTTAAAAATAAAAGGGCTTTATAAGAGTTAATTTAAGAATGGGTGAGGGGGTTTATAGTGGAAGAGAGAAGTGATTTTTAATTTTCTTATTCATTATTTTATTATTTTTTTCCAGAAAATAAATAGTATTTATTATTGTGAACAATAATAGTAATATGTGTATCTCTTTTCTAAAATATGTCCATTTACATTATCCATGACTCAATAAGGATGCATAAATTCACCTAATTATCATTTTTCATAAATTATCAAATTTCACTATTCACCAAACATTCGAGTATTTGAGAATAATACCAAAATTTCACCCTAACCATTTTTTGAGATGTAGAATAAAAAAATGGACTCCATTTTATCGAAATAATTTTCTAAATAAGATAAATTAAATTTTTAAATAAAATCATTAGTTACATCATAAATACAAACTAAAATTTAAATCAAATTTAATAATACATTCATAAATTAACTAAGGTCTTATTAAATTATCACAAAATTATTGGAGAAAATATATTTACTAAAGAAAACATTTTTTGAAAACTAATTTTTTAATTCAATTTATTAATTTAAAATTTCAATTAAATATTTATTACTCACAAAATACCATCACATAATTATTAATTTCTATAATACTATATTTCATTTATAAGGTGTCTAGATTGCATTTATACCTTCATGGGTGGGGTTACTATTAAGATAGGTCGTATTAATATTCATAAGCGTACGTGACTAAGCATAAGGGTCAAGTTACTATTAACCAAAAATGTACGTTGAACTTATCACACTCTAAATATCTTACTGAAGACAACCATGTATGTTAGTTTTTTGAAATTCAAATCACAGAGGTGGTAAAATTTTGTTTACTGGATAGGTTATAACATAGTGGTGTTTTATCGGGTCTTGGTGTTTCATGCATTCAATGTTAAATTTGTTTGGAAAATCTCATTCTATTACAATAACTATTCATTGGAAATTGGAATGAGTAACAATTCATGTTTACCTTGACACTCTAGATGAGAGGGATTCTAGTCATGCCAGTTATTAAGTCTAGTGAGGATAAGGTATGGGCTATGGAATGTTGTTTTATGTTAGATGACATGAAGAAAATTATGATCCTATGGCGAGAAGTGTGACATCGGTCGTAGGAGGTAACCCTCCTACATGGAAGGTCATGGGGACTTGATACCATAGATTGATGGTCCTTTTCATATTCGTGTTTCATTTAATAAATGAAGCAATGCGCGGATGGAATACTTGGAAAACTCATTGCGTGGGAGCTTTTTTGGTCATAGGTTAAATATATAGGTGGGTATTATTCTTAGAGTAACTCTTGGTGATCCTTGGTTGTGAGAATAGGAAAACATTTGTGTTGGGGTTATAACACGACGATGTTATTACTTAGGAGGTAGTTTGACAAGGGGAAATTATTAGAAGTTGGGAATGGACTTCAGTGTTCATGCTCAAAATGATCTCAGTATTCCATGGAATGAGGGATTCAGAAACTCCTTGTGTAATGCATCAGCTATAGGAGGCAATTATTTTTAGTAATTAGTTGAACACATGCTTTTCAACTTGTTTTATCTATTTTATATTGATGTCGTTTTTGAGAAAATTGCATTAGGATGAGATGGGTACAATATAAAAGTCAACTGAGGCATTTCAAGGAAATGGAAACATTACTAGTTGAGTTTGGTCAATTGGAGATTGACCATTTTGACTTGATCGGGGACTGAGGGTAGTTTTCTCACATTTAATTTGATATACAAGGTTGGAGTATCATAAGATTGATAAGAGATAGCTTTGGTTGAAAATTTCAGATGATAGGATTGTTGTGAATCAAAATTGGTCATTTCATTTTAGAACATATGATGGGGGAGTCATAGGATGGTTGAAGGTATAGAGACAGCAACATGATCATTTTTTGGTTTACACGGGATGGGGTAATCCCTATATTGATGTTTATGTTGTATTTCTAAGTATTGGATCAATTTTTAGAAGCTATAGTACCGCGTTATTTAAATAATTCTTGGAGGTATGTTGGTCATTCTGATATGCATCACAACCATTTCAATGAAACATCATAACCATAGTAGCTTGGTGACTTTTTTAATTCATCTAGATACTTATCTGGGACGTGAGATTCTAAGGTAGTGATATTATAGTGTCCCATGTTTTGTATGGGCTTGAAAATTATGAAAAAAATTATGTTTTACTATTTAGCGGACAAGTTGGTTTTTTATATGAGATTTGGATTATGAATTCGAGCATTGGAATACATAAAGTTGTTCTTTTTATGGTGTTTAAGACATAAGGTGTTTCTCGAGATTCAGTTGAGTTTCACAAAAAAGTGTCCCTAAAATCTCAGGTTTCTAGAGAGGCATCATGAGGCACATAGTTGGAAAATGATAGTTAAAACATATGGGTCAACCATGATACCCCACTTCTTGAGGATGATAGTTTATCTAAATCATATGTGGGGACCAGGTGGCTATTCATTTTAGTTATAGTGTGCGTGGGGTGACCAAAATAGGATCAACATGTTTTTACAAAACTATGTTTCTAGACAACACCATTAGTACCACTTAAGTTGTAGCGAGGGATGGTTAGGCGCACAGTTTTTCAAACCATATAGCTAGACCATGAGGGGTGGTTGTACCTTGGATAGTATAAGCACATGTTTGGTACACAATTTCCCAAGCCATGCAATGAAACTATACATCTTTTAAAATATGAAAAATGATGATTTTCCCTTCCTTCTAAAATGGATTTCCTACCTTTTCCTTCCGAGCTGCGCGTAGAATACCTTATCATGGGAGATCTCTTTGGACCACCTTCTAGGATATGGTGTATTCCCTATTTTTGGTACTGGAATTGAGAACCATTTATCTCATTATATCTTCATCTGTTATTCATCAATTCCTATTTTTTGTTTTCATATTTTATCTTTCCAAACAAAATACTAAATCTTTGCGGGCTCTTTTCCCCTATTTTTTAGGATGTTTGGAGATTCTTATGATTTATCCCATTATTTCTCGAATCAAATCCATTCATTGGATTATTGTACATTAATAGGTGTAATACAGAAGGTCAATATTATTTTCCATAATTTATTTATTGTATATATAATATTTTTAATATTCCACAATTCGTACCTTCCGGGTGTTTCTCCTAAAATAGGAAATGCTTTGAATTAAATGATTATAAATAAAACATTATAATCTTAGAACCCTATTAATTAGTGCGAGGTAGTGAAAACATGTCACAACCCGACCCTACCCGTGTTCGAGCCACAACTACCCCAATCCAACCTTCATAGGCCAGGGGCAGGTGACCAACGCCGAAAGCTAAACAACTCGGGGAGGCCTTTTCCTAAGTACCTGTACACACACACGTAGCCCACTCAATCCAGAAGTGCAGAGTAAAAAGAAAAGTAAAGTACCAACTACTATTAATAAACCACAAAGTGCATCGAACTCTGATAGTACAAAGCAAGATCTTAAGGTAAACTAAAAAAAAGCGGAAAAACACACACCCAACTAAAAAAAGTACCACAATCCGACAATAGGTAAACAAGGTAAAACTGCTAGGAGAGTCCCACACCTGGAACTCAACTACGACCACCACATGTGGTCCAAGCTCCCGAACTCCTAATCTCCTCTAAAGTAATGAACCAGGGCCCACCAAGTGTGGGAAAATCCCAAGTAGGGTGAGTATAAAAATACTCAGTAGGATACTGCGAAGGCTCGAGGGAGAAACAAAGGAGGTACTGAAGGGTGAGAAGTAGATTGAACAGGGGAAAGTAAGGGAGTACAACCGAGAGTGTAGTAAAGAGTAATAGTAGAGAGTCTAGATCAACCCAACAAGAGAAAGGATGTAGACTCGTCTAGACACAAGGAGATGGAAACAGTGAGAAAATAAACTTCTCGTTGAGTATTTGCTACCTATACCAGGAGATTAGACTCATCCCACCATGAGAATCTAGACTTGAAATGCACGTGACATACCCCACGCATCTTCAACTCTCCTTGAAGAAGAGTAGCCAAAACCCAAGGAGTGGGTACTGGAACAAGGTATATAGATATCCATATGATCAAATAAGAAGCCCAAACAGGATCGTAAGGGGATCTCCATCCCATAGCTCAGCCCAAGAAAGTGAGTAGCCAACAGTCCTAGAAGTAAACACCATCGATTCCTAGCATCCCGCACGTATGCCCCGAACTACATGTAAAGGGGATAGAATCACCACACTTTGGCACTATCCGCGTTGGGCGGCACTGACTCATCCATATGGTTTTAGGTCTCATCCCAAGGACGTGTCTCGGTGGGCAAAGCGCCCTATTACTTGAGAGCTCTGGGGAAACATCAAGCCACACCCCATCACTACCCCGCAGTCGAGAGGTCTCCTCAAAGTCGATAGGCGACCCCTACCCAGCCCCGTTAGAGGGTAATACCTAGATGTTGACGGGTTCCCACTGGAGGGAGACCCGAAAAAAGTCAATGGGTGCCACACTGCCCAGTCCCGTAAAAGGGAAATCCACTAGAGGGAGACCCGGCTAAAATCATTGACGAGTCCCAATTCCCTGTCCTGTAAAAGGTTACTCCACTGGAGGTTGGCTCATAACCATCATCAGGGACCACTTCCAAGCCTAGCTAGAGGTGAACCCGGCATCACAGATCACTTTTTAGCCCCACTTGAGGTAAACCCGTAACCGCTATGGACATCCTTGTTGGATGGTACTCCTCAGTGAACATTGTTGTACTAGCCATCCCTGCTGGATGGTACCCCACTAGCCATCCCTAGTGGATGGTAGCTCACTGGCCATCCCTGCTAGAAGTAACCTCCTGGGTAGAGGATCGGTGCCCGCATAATGTGGTTGTCACAACGAATCCACAAGAACTTTACTAGGGAACCCAGAGGGACGTGAGAAACCCCTCGAGCCCTTCAGGGTGATCACACTCCAATCCGTTGAGTCACTGTCAAAGCGGACCGAGAAAACTAATCCTAGAAAGTGGGAAAACACCCACATTGTACGAGCACACATTTTCTTAAATGGTGCCACAACCCGGTTAAAGGGGCACGATACTGATACCCCTCAGAACTAAAGAAAAATAGGAACCAAACCATTTCTACCGGCCAAACCATCGAGAACAGAACCAAAGGAAAACTTGACCCTGCTGGTCAACAAACGAGAACAAAACCAGGGGAAAACTCAACACGTCTGGTCAAACAAATGAGAATAGAGATGCCTTTTACATCGTGAGAGGTTAGGGGTATGCAAAGCATAACACGACATGCACATGGGGCCCACATAATGTGTGGCCCCAATTCAACTCCAACCAAGCGCACAAACGTTCTCAGGTACAAACAACCACACATACCTCCAATCGTTCCCGTATACTTCTAGAGTATACCATGTTTCCAGCCCAAAGGCTATCGTGCACACGACACCCAACATCAATACAAAGGGCGTAAATGTAACAAATCCAACATTCCACCTAATCGGCCCAGGCACGACCAACTACATCTCTTAAAACATATACTTCACACACATGGGAGTGCATGAGATCACACTCCAAGGCTCTACTACAAACACAGAAGGAAAAACAACCACCGAAGCACCTTACTTGCTTCCGAAATTGAAGAGATCTCAAAAGAGACTCCGCACATCCAAATGGATAATACCATTGTAACAATCATGGAAAAACATATGAGATATACTATCTACTAACCTCCAATGGATATCCGACGTAAAATTTTCCTGACACTATTTTACGCCAGAACGGTGTCCCATGGTCCCAAGCCACGGCCCTAAAAACAGTCCGGCACATCGCACCATTGCGATCCCCTGGGGAAGACACGTCAAAAGGACTACTCACTTGAGTGCAATGAATATCCGGAGAAAATGATGCATTTCGCCATACCATGAATGAGCAGTTATACATGGGACCCACACCCCGGTCCCGAAGCACGACGACTGGATAGCACCATTGTGATCCTCTCAGAAAAGTACACAATATGGACTATTCACTTGTCCAAAACGGACACCCGGTGATAAAGATGTAAATCACCGCCAACTCCCAAAATGACCTCCACGGGGCACGCACCAGCATGCGGAATTAAAGCGAGCAGATTGCGACAATGAAATTCCCTCGGAGAAACACCCAAAATTGACTGGTCGTACACCCCAAACGGACATCTGATAAAAAAGTTGTAAAGCACTACACATAGCTCGAAAGACGGGTTTTGGGGCCCACATCTCAACTCCGATTTCAATGCTGGAAACCACACTGGAAAACTCCATCTTGATGCCAAGTTTTCAACACCACTTATGGTGATCAATTCGGATATTGGGTGCGTCAACGCCGTCCAAAACAAGAACCCCCAGAAAAACGCCAAACTACTTAAAGGAGTGTCATGCCTCTGAGGCCCCACATTTAGGGAATTAAAAATTCCTGAGACCATCTCAAAATGCTTGTCTCAATGCCAGGAAGGCACTTCCATAGATGGAACACAAAACGGACACCCGTAATGAAAATTACGGGCATCCGAAGAGGGGGGACGAATCCCCTTGGGCTGGACAGGCCGGTCCGCCCGACCTGGACCAGACCGCGCTGGCCGGCACGACTCGCAGCGTCGGCCCGACACTGACCCGCGGTCCACCGAAGACCGACCACAATGGCCAGTCGTTCTTCCATGTGAAGACCTGTGGGACACGTGTCTTTGCCCCCACGCAGGGTTCGCGCGCCACGACCTCGCGGTCGTCGCACCCCGGCGTCTCGGCCTCACCGCCTAGAGCCACCGCCTCACGCGGCCCGCTCTGCCTTGCGTTGGCGCCCTCAACCCCGGCCGCCCGCCGCCTACGAGCCATGGCCACTTCCGCTGCTGAAGCCGGACCGCCGCACGCTGCCACTGGAGTTCTGCCCTGCCACATGAAAAAACTCCCTACTCGCCGAAAAAACATAGTTTTGGCCAGGAAACTATCCTGGGTCACCCCGGACTCCCTGGAACTCGGATTTCCAATCCTAAATGTGCATTGGGAAGCTCAGAAAATATAATACAGATTCATTGGATTTTCTCGATAAATAAAAAGAGATTCGATGCAATAATTCGAGCTCAAAGTAGATGTGGAAATTAAAAATGAAACCGCAACGATCCTACCTTACTGGGCGTAGCCCGAAGCTTCACCGATGGTCTGCCAGAGTTGCCGCACCTCGCCGGAGTGGTGGAGGAGAGGGGAGGAGCTCCTCGTTCATTGGGAGGGTTTGTGCCTGGGGAACAAAACAAAGTGGGGGGGAAGTGTTTAAATAGAAAACTCTTAAACTCCCTACTCGTAGGCCCCGTACCCGAACCCTCACTCGGGTCGAGGATAAGCCTCCCCTAGGGTAAACACCACCTCCCTAGAACAATGGCGGTCTCTAAATTTTAATCTTATTCTCCATTACAAAGTTATAAAATTGAACGTCTGAGGCCTCCAAATTACGAAAACGCCCCTGGGTCCATTTTTCACAGAAGGCTCGCGCCCGCGAAAGTTACACCCCTCCTAGGGTAAAAGGCACTCTACGGACTCAACGGTGCCCTGAGTTTTCAAATACGAGCCAACATTTAAGAGATACTTGATTTAATCCATTAAATGAATAAATTAATTAATTTATTTACCCGTTTAATGTTTCGTTAACGGGCGAGGGGTCCCAACATCCCGCGCCGACATGTTTGTTGTCGTTCATAGGGTAAAAACCTCATTTCGGACCCATCTGTATACTCAGATTTCTGATCTGAAGCACTGTTTAAGAGTTATACCATTTATTTGGCGTGCCCAGTGTGAACGCACTGAAAATTTAATTCTGGCCACACCGGGGCTCGGAATCGTACACCATCTGAAGGTGCTGCTCAGGAATAATATCAAAAATATTCCAAAGTCTTTTGTAGACAAAAACTAGATTCTTAAATCATTCCCTCCTTCAATATTTTCATCCTCGAAAAGAAAAACTAGGGAACAACTCAAGGTACTAATCCCGCACCTGACTCTTCTGAACCAAGAAGAACTCTTACACAGTCCCGCGTCACCACACAAAGACCAAAGGATTTGATCTGTTCATGCAAGTTGTTCCCTTGCCGATGGTGTGCATAGTGGCATGCACACATCTTCCTGGGTAAGACATGCGGGAGACGTCATGCACCCACTCCAGACTTTGGGGTTAGGGAAAGGCAGTAGGGAACCTCGTTATCCCTTTGCGTGGTCTAAATCGGCATGAAGGACCGCAGGGGTAACTCACCTCCCCAGCCAAACTCCCACATTGCACGCTGCTACTGGAATCACCATTTGGACCTCGGACAAATCCCAGTGATTTCCTCCTTCAGAATATCCATATAGGGAAACACGTAAGGATATCTAGTCACACAAGGTTTTATAGTCGATATCTCGCAACCAAGACCCTCTTATACACTATGAACGCGAAGGAGTCGACACCATCGACTAAAGAAAATGGTCCCATGCCTTTTTCCTTATAAAAACAGGGTTACACCGACACCCCACACCACCCTTGTAACAAATAAACAAGGAGCAGGGAGAAAAGCATTTCACACACAGTATCTAACAATTCTACTACAAAAAGTAGAAGAGCTGTAGAGCGTACCTATTATCACCTCATGCTCTGCAGGATCGTAGAAATCCAAAGCTCACTGCTGTCCGTGGTCCCAACTGTCATCTCCTGGAGCCTTACATAGACCGCCTGGTGGTGTTGGGAAGAACTTATAAGGTCGTCCTCCACTTCCATCTCCTCTAGGTCCTCTGCAAGCACCACCTCTCTTGGCGCTACTCTGATCACGGCGCTGCCTCTACCGCGGTGGTGCACCTTCTTCCTGCCCAATGTTCTCCATGTTCCTGGTCGGGCAGTCTCATTCCAAGTGACCTCGACCATCGCAAGCATAGCACTGGTGCTCTCAGGGCTGCACTAGTGCCCTCCAGCGCCACTGTGGTGTACGACCACGCCCATGAGTCCGGTTATCGGAATGCCACTTGCGTTGAGGTTCTTCTTGCCAATGCCTGCTAGCTGTGGCGGACGTCTTGGCTCTGTCGAGCCTATTGACACCATTAACTTTAGAACGTGATAGGAAGATTTCTGTAACTAGCTCCTACTTTAGCACCTCGGCATATGTGGGAATGCCCAAGGGTACTATGACATCACGAATCTCTCTGAGGATACCCTGTTCAAACTCCTACGCTCGGAGGTTGCAATCATTGACCATGTCCGGGTAAAAGCGTGCACAGTCTGTGAAACTAGCTGCGTACTTGGCCACCGTCATCCCTCCCTGCTGAAACTATAGGATCTCTTGAATCCTAAAAGAGCGTAAGCAGGAGTGAAAATACTCCTCATGAAACAACAATTGAAAGTCACCCCATGAAAGCGATGACTCATCATGAAACTGGGTCACCAGACTCCACCAATGCAAAGTTTCTCCACAGAAAAGGATGGCGGCCAAATAAACCGTAAGATCTGCCAGCGTCTGCACAAGCATGAAAAGGACAACCACTATCTCGAGCAAAACCTATGCTACCTAAGGGTCTGGATCACCACTGAACCTCAGTGGTCTCTGCCGCTGAAACTGACGGTGCACGCTCAATATATGCTCATGCTCAGCCTGCTCTGATAAATTTGTCTGCTTCTCACCAGGTGGGGGTGCTACTACTGGCCCACCCGGAGAAAGGGGCTCACATGATGGGTCATGGACTATGGCCTCGTAGCTCACAGAGTCATCGTCACGAACCAAAGATGTTATCCTGGCTAGCTGTCTTCGTGAAGACATCCTGAATGTCATTAAGGAGTTCGGCAGTCAGATGAACATATATGTATATAACAATAACAAAAATGGGGAGCTAACTTAAGAAGGATAGTCCAAGACTCAATCCTTTATGATGCACAAACCAATTTTCCCTGCAACAATTGTTTCAGCATGCCGAGTCGACAGGCGGGTTATCAGGTTCCTAGTGAATGGATACGTCGGCCACCGCACTGTCACTGGACTCTCTGGCCTAAGAGCCACTCTAGAGACACGTTAACAATGTTTCCCTAAATCCCCACCCAATTCCTTTTTATGGACGTCCGAACAACGACCCAAGGAAAAATCCACCTCTGATACCACTTTGTCAAGACCCGACCCAACCCGGGCTCGAGGTACAACTACCCCAAGCCTACCTCCATAGGCCAGGGGCTGGCGACCAGCGTCGAAGGCTAAAATACTCAGGGAGGACTTTTCCTAAGTACCTATACTCACACACACATCCCACTCAATGCAGAAGTGCAAAGTAAAAAATAAAAGTAAAGTACCAATTACTATAAATAAACCACAATGTGTATCGACCTCTAGCAGTACAAAGCAAGAGTTGAAGGTAAACTAAAAATAAAAAGGGAAAAACAAACGCCCAACCAGAAAAGTGCCACAACCCAGAAACAGGTAAACAAGTTAAAATTTCTAGGAGAGTCCCACACCTGAAACTCAACTATGAATACCACACGCGGTCCAAGTTCCTGAACTCCTAAGCTCCTCTAAAGTCACGACCAACCTGTCTGTCATCTTCAAGGGCACACCAAGTGTGGGAAAATCCCAAGTATGGGTGAGTATAACAAATACTCAATAGGATACCCCAATGGCTCGTGGGAGTAAGAAAGGAGGTACCGAAGGGTGAGATGTAGATTGAACAGGGCAAAGTAAAGGAGTACAACTGATAGTGCAGTAAAGAGTAATAGTACAGAGTCCATCTCAACCCAACAAGAGAATGGAGGTAGAATCTTCCAAACACAAGGATCTGGAAACGTTGAGAAGATGAACTTCTCATCGAGTGTTCGCTACCCATAGTAGGAGAGTAGACTCGTCCCATCACGAGAAGCTAGACACAGAAACCACATGGCATACCCCGCGCGTCTTCGCCTCTCCTGGATGGAGAGTATCCAAAACCCAAGCAGTGTGTACTGGAACAATGTATATACATATCCATATGCTCAAAGAAGTATCCCAAACAAGATCTAAAGGGGATCTCCATCCCGTAGATCAGACCAAGAAAGTGAGTAGCCAATAGTCCCCAAAATAAACACCATCGATTCCCAGCATCCCGCACATCTTCCCCGAAATACAAGTCAATGGGATCAAATCACCACACTTTGACACTATTCGCTTTGGGCAGCATTGAATCACCTGCACAGTTATAGGTCACGTCCCAAGAATGCGTCTTGGTGGGGAAAGCACCCCTCGTACTTGAGAGTTCTGGGGGAATGTCAAGACACACCCCATCACTACCCCGCAGTCGAGAGGTCTCCTCAAAGTCGACAGGCGACCCCCTGCCCAGCCCCGCTGGAGGGTAATCCCTGAAAGTTGATGGGTTCCCACTAGATGGAGACCCGACAAAAGTCGATGGGTTCCACACTGCCCAGTCCCGTAAAAGGGGAATCCACGAGAGGGAGACCCCGCTTAAGTCTTCGATGAGTCCTAATGCCCAGTCCCGTAAAAGGGTACTCCACTGGAGGGAGGCTCTGAACCGTTATCGGGGACCACTTCCCAGCCGAGCTGGAGGTAAACCCAGAATCGGGGACCACTTCACAGCCCCACAGGAGGTAAACCTGGAACCGCTCTGGCCATCCCTGCTGGATGGTACTGATCGGTGAACACTGCTGTACTGGCCATCCCTACTAGATGTTACCCCACTAGCCATCCCTGCTGGATGGTAGCTCACTGGCCATCCCTGATGGATGGTACAACCGGACATCCCTACTGGATGGTACAACTAGCCATTCCTACTGGATGGTACCTCAATGGTCATCCCTACTGGAAACAACCTCTTGGGTAGAGGATCGGTGCTCGCGTAATGTGTTGGTCACACTGAATCTACAATAACTCTACCAGGGAACACGAAGGGATAGGAGAAACTCCCCGGGCCCCTCAGGGAGATCATGCTCCAATCTACTGAGTCATTGTCAATGTGGACCGAGACAACCCACCCCAAAAAGTGGTAAAACACCCACGTTGTACGAGCACATGTCTTCGTAAACGGTGCCACAATCCAGTGAAAGTGACATGTTACTAAAACACCTCACAGCTGAAGAAATAGAGGAACCAAACCATTTCTTCTGGCCAAACCATCGAGAACAAAACTAGGGGAAAAATCAACCCTGCTGGTCAACAAACGAGAATAGAACAAGGTGGAAACTCAACCCGGCTGGCCAATAAAACAAGAATAGAGGGATCCTCTACGTCGCGAGAGGTCAAGGGTACGCAAATCCGAACATGGCACGCACATGGGGCCCACACGACATGTGGCCCCAAGTCAACTCCAACCAAGTGCACAAACGTTCTCAGGTACAAACAATCACACGTACCTCCAATAATTCCTGTATACTTCTAGAGTATACCACGTTTCTAGCCGAAAGGCTATCGTGCACACGTCACCCGACGTCAACGTGAAGGGCGTAAACGTAACAACTCCAACTTTCCACCTCATCGGCCCAGGCACGACCAACTACATCTCTTCAAACATACACTTCACTCACATGGGAGTGCATGCAATCACACACAAAGGATCTGCTACAAACACAGTAGGATGAACCACCACCGAAGCACCTTACTTGCTTTCGTATTTGAAGAGATCTCGAAAGAGACTCCGGACATCCAAACGGATCGTACCATTGTAATCCTCGCAGAAAAACATGCGAGATAGACTATCTACTCGCCTCCAATGGATATTCGATGTAAAATATGTTTGACACCGCTTTATGCCCGAACGACGTCTCGTGGTCTCAAGCCTTAGCCCCGAAAATAGTCAGGCGCATCACACCATTATGATCCCCTTGGGAAGACACGTAAAAAGGACTACTCACTTGAGTAAAACAGATATTCGAAGAAAAAGATGTATTTCGCCATATCGCACACGAGCGGTTATATGTGGGACTCGCACCCTGGTCCCGAAGCACAATGAACGGATCGCACCATTGCGATCCTCTTGAAAAAGTGCACAAGATAGACTATTCACTAATCCAAAACGGAAACCCGGTGATAAAGCTGGAAATCACCGCCAACTCCCAAAACGGCTCTCATAGGGCCCGCACCAGCGTGTGGAATTAAAGCGAGCAGATTGTACCAATGCAATGCCCTTGGAAAAACACCCAAAATTGACTGGTCGCATGCCCTGAATGGACGTTCGATGAAAAAGTTGTAAAGCGCTGCATGCAGCTCAAAAGATGGGCCGTGGGGCCCATGTCTCAACTCTGGTTTCAATTCCCAAAACCACACAAGAATACTTCACCGAGACGCCAGGGTCGCAATGCCACTGATGGCGCTCAATTCGGATATCGGGTGCGTCCGCGATTTCCAAAACAAGAACCCCTGGAAAAACGCCAAACTACTTAAAGGCATGTCGCACCACCGAGGCCCCTCGTTTCGGGAATTAAAAATTCCCAAGAGAATCTCAAAATTCTCATATCCATGCCAGGAAGGCACTGCCATAGACGGCACACAAAACGGACACCCGTAATGAAAATTACGGGCGCCCGAAGAGGGTGGACGAATCCCGATGGGCTGGACCGACCTGGAACGGCCAGTCCGCCCTGCCTGGGCCGTCCCGCGACTCTGCCATGCGGACCGGCGCTGACTCGCCGTCCACTAAAGACTGGTTATGAGGTCCGGTCATTCTTCCGCGTGAAGACCCGCGGGACGCGGGTCTCTGACCCCACGCGGGGGTCGCGCGCCGCGACCCCGCAGTCGTCGCGCCCCGGCGGCTCGGCCTCTCTGCCTGGAGTCGCTGCCTCGCGCCGGCGCCCTAGACCCTAGATGCCCACTACCTGCGAGCCGAGACCACCACCACCATTGAAGTCGGACCGCCGCATGCCGCCACTGGAGTTCCGCCCTACCGCTAGAAAAAACTCCATACTCGCCAGAAAAATGCAGTTTTGGCCGGGAAACATTCCCGGGTCACCCTGGAACTCGGATTTCCAATCCGAAAGGTGCGTTGGGAAGCTCGGAAAATATACTACACATTCATGGAATTTTATCGATAATTCAACAGAGGTTAGATGCAATAATTCGGCTCAAAGTAGGTGAAAAAATTAAAAATGAAACTGCAACGATCCTACCTTGTTGGGCATAGCCCGACGCTTCACCGACAGTCCGTCGAAGTTGTCGCGCCTCGCCAGAGTGGAGGAGGAAAGGATAGGAGCTCCTCCTTATTATTTCGGAGGTTTTGCGCTAGGGGGGATAAAACAAAGTGGGGGAAGTGTTTAAATAGAAAACACTTAAACTCCCCGCATGTAGGCCCCGTACCCGAACCCTCAGTGGGGTCAAGGTTAAGGCTTCGTTACGGTAAACACCACCTTCCGAGCACAAAGGCGGTCTTGGAATTTTATTCCGAGTCTCCATTTAAAAGTTATAAAACTGAATGTCTGAGACTACCAAATTACAAAAATGCACCTGGGGCCATTTTTCACAGAAGGACCGTGCATGCGAAAGTTACACCCCTCCTAGGGTAAACGACACGCTCCATACTCAAATGTGCCCTTAGTTTTCCAATCTGAGCCACCATTTAAGAGATAATTGAGTTAATCCATTAATCAAATAAATTAATAAATTAATTTATCTGTTTAATGATCTGTTAACAGGAGAGGGCTCCCAACGTCCTGTGATGACATGTTTTATGTCGTTCCTAGGGTAAACACCCCATTTCAGACCCATACGTACACTCATATTTCTGATCAGAATCATCGTTTAGGAGTTATCCATTTTATATGGCATTCCCTATGTGAACGCACTGAAAATTTAATTCCGGCCACACCAGGGCTTGGAATCGCACGCCGTCTGAAGGCGCTTCTCTGAAATAACATCAAGAATATTCCAATGTCTTTTATAGAAAAAACTGGGTTCTTACACATCAACCCCAAAATACTTTTTTGGGGGTTCTACAAAGTTGATTAAAAATGGACATTCTGTGTTATGATTTAAGCACCTCTTAGTTTGTGGGGATTTAAATGATTATAAATATATTTCGTAGCATGTGTTTGATTAACATTATAATGTGAGTTGATTTAATTATCTTGAGAGATATAGTTAAATGTTCTTAAAAAAGAATTATAATGATATCAATTTTTATAAGAAACTATTCTTTGAGTTGTGTTGTCTTATAAATTTAAATGTGACATGATAACCTATTGTATGGAATGTATTCTCCCTATGGCCTTTAAAATTGTTTCCAAATTAAATATCCCAATAGCATAACATAAATTAATAAAGGCAGAATAACATTGTTTGGTTGGTTATGTAATGAGTAACCCCATGGATTATAATTAATATTACATGAATTATACTATGAGCCCATTTACATTTGGTGATTCTAGTTTCCATACAACAGAACATCAGGCTAAGGGATCGTAGGGCTAGTGGATTACTATTCATATAATAATATGAACAGATTCCTTGGGGAATGTAGTCCCAAAATTTATGAAACAACGTATTGAATCCTCGATCATGGAGTCCTTAGTCATGGAATTCCTTAGTTTATGATTCTAGGTATGGTGTCCTTGGGCATAGAGACCATTACATTATAATAAAAGCATAGAATCCCTGGTCATATAGTCCCATAAATTATGGAAATGGGCATGATGTCCCATAATTTATGATACTGGATTGGTGTCCCTTGATTAAAATATGAATCTTATTATTATTATTTCCCAAGTTGATGCATTGGTATTAAACCTTGGGTCCATGCTGGTGTATGTATATATGTGAAAACGATTTTATGACATTTTCATATATATGTATGATGGTTGTTGTGCATAGAAAACCCATCTTAGGCTGAAGTAGAAATGTGTGGATAGGTGTCTTTAAAGAACGTGAGCCTGACTTGTTTTATATTTTTTTTCTATTTGTTACATTATCTGGTACACATGCACAATGATTTATTTTATATACACTGACTATATTTTATTAGAATCCATTGGGGATGTCTTATTATGTTCATATCACACCTTGTTATAGCCTCCAATTATATCCCAGAGAGAAAACATCATGTTTACACATTAGGACCTAGACTGCGCTTCTGAGCTATTGTAATATTAACTAGGTTTTGGAGCTTGCAAGTAGTGGATGAGTATGTACTCAGGTTGCCTCCAAGCTATGGAATGTTTTTATATATTTATTTCATCATTTATTTTAGTATGTTGTATATATCTTCCTTCTTTTAACTATTTACTTTTATTTATGTCATATCATGTTCATGTATGGTTCTTATCTAGAATTGGACATTTTTCAGTCATTTACATGTTATCAATTTTTTATTACCTTCCATAGATATTCAATTATTTATGATTTCTTATTATTTACCATTGATATAGAGGGTATAGTTTCCCCACCTTAATGACTTTAGACCCTAACTGTTAGTTAGAATCCTGTAGAATACAGGGAGGCACACATGAGGCCTACTGTCCAATCATATTAGGGCACCTTTTTAGTGCCCTCTTGTCGGGATGCTAAAGATGTGATGTAATGGATCAGGTTTCTCTGGATGAGATGAGATGCGATTTGATGGATCAGTTGTTTTGGGTGAGATGTGATTTTATGTGATGTTATGACGTAAATATGTTCTGGAAAGATGATATATAGAAGATATGACAACACCATGGTGCACAGTGTTCGCTGTGTGAGAGTGGAGAACCATTGGGAAAGCAGTGTGGTGTACCCTTTTCACTGATAATCTTCTTTTTATGTTACTATATGTGTATTATTTATGTGGTGACCTTTCTATAATGAGTATGATATTGGTTAGTTAAGCTATTTAGTTATTTTTGGTTCTTTTGTTTGAACACTAGTGACTTAGTATGATATTTTCACATTTGCCTAAGAGACTTTGGGTATGATCCTACTTAGTATTGTTGTATGATCAGCCTATGTATATAAAAAGAATTTTTTAGGTTTCTAGGAGGACTTCTTCGACTATTATATACATTTTTATCTTGGAATTTGGATATGTTGTTGAGTCACAGGTATATGAATTTTCATTTGGGTATTTTTTAGAGAGTACTTTATATGTTAATTCCCTACAGAATTGTTGGATATTTTTTGGTTTACCTTTTATATTATGTTAGGGACTTTATTTCAGTTGATTTATCATATCTCAAAATCCAATATTATAGTGGGTAATGACATACAGTTTTCTATTATTTTTAAACTCTATGTGCATGTCACCAACCCAAGTCCAATCGAATGTGGGACTCATGGGTAATTACATATCTTCCTTCATTGCCAGCTCAAAAGGGTCACCTTTGGAGGGAGGGGGTTGTATTTGTTGGCCAATCAAATGTGTCAACATAGGTTCTAATCTCTATCATACAAAATTGAGTTCAAATGTATTATCAAAAACCCTTAAGGTGTTTTTGAGATCATAGTAGATCATTTATCATAACCTTTAGAGAATAACATACTAGATTAATTAAACACTTGGAATACTCTAACACCATTCATTATCCCAAATATAAAATGTGTAACTCCAAAACATTATCTATCAATAGAGACTCTGAATATAAATATTTAAATAATAGGGTCCTAGAAAACTTCCAATCTAATCCCACGAGCTGAATATTATGTACCATGGAATCCAAACACCACTTTTTGGTACCCTCGAGATTGAACATTGTGCATTTCACCTTAATATCCTCATGTGTGTCCAGGAAGATAAAGATATGATTTTTATTGTCCTCCCAGTCCTTCGCCTCTTGGGTATCATTCATAACCTTAAAGGAAGGGGGATTCTCACATAGAAACTCTTGAGATAGATCACTATCTCCTCTAGATCTTGTATATGCCGCAACTATTGGATTCTGAACTCACAGAACATCTAGTTACATGGAACAAACTGCCCATATAATAACTTCTAAAATATTCTATTCCAAAGGTGGATTCCCTTAAGGAGCGTCTCTATCTCTACCCACCTGTGGGACCCATGGAAGACATCTTAAAAAAGGTTTACTACTCACTAGAACAAAATATAATGACCATCCAATAGGATAATCTCAGTTTAAACTAGAAAACTATAAATAAAAACTAAGATAAATAGCAATATCCCAACACTGGAGACACACATACCAACATTCCATGGTAACTAAAGCATCTTCATGGAATGTGATGGCCAAGAACTCACCACAACAAAGATATAATTTCCCAAAAATAATATCTCTTGTCTTCTAACTTACCATGACTAAGCATAACTGTGTTTTGATATAAAATTTTCATATCCTGGTCCGTAAAATACATCTAACTATGTTACAAAATAGAATACAGAATGTCCCAAAGGGTGTTTCGGTACCCCATGGGTTAGTGAATGGTTCCTGACCATCCAAAAATTACTCTATGGAATAATTTCCCCCAAAATGAAAAAAATATATAGAAATTTTATATAGATACAATGGGAAGAAGAACATGAAATAAATATTTTATATTCTAAAGAGCCAACCGTAGTGATACAACCTAAAATTCAATAGACAAAAACCCAAAGTACATGTAAAACAACCAAAAAGGAAATATAAAAGTAGAAAAAAATAATTAATGTTATATATGGTAAATGTCACACCACTGTCTACCCATACCAAGTTGACATGAAACACACTGCCTCATTGTGTCACCTTTCCCTTTCTTACATAATAAGATAATACAAGGTCTGTACACCCTGAAGGGTGTGTGTAGGGTGTGATCTAAACAAGAATTGTAAGATCCCAACTAGAATTTACATATCATGTATCTCTATAAAAATACTGATATGATCATATAGAAAGAAAATATAGAAAGATACGTTTTTAATAGTTTTATTTCATAATAAAAGTAAACTGTTTCCCCCTTTTCCATTATTATAAGAAAATCTAGGTGGAATAATAGAAAATCATAATTTTATAAAACCATTTTAAATTATCAAAGAAAGAATATTATAGAAGAAATAGTATAAATCCAAATAATATTGGTAAATATTACTAGGATGAAAAATGATAGGATAATAAAATCAAGTGTACAATTACAACAATTGATGACCAGTGCCCGCAGAAATCCCTAGAACGCACAAATCAAAGTATAGGGTATATAGGAACACCCTATAAAATATACCCCTAAAATGTAAATTACATCCTAGAGCCCATGTATCTATGATATAGTATAGGAAATCACCAACCAATGTGAACTTCCCTATAAATTCATTGGATTAGCTCTAATACTAAACCCTCTAATTAGGTACCTAGGATCCCATGTACAATAGATAGTATATCATTTTCAAAGGGATTTTAACATTTTAGAAACCATTATAAATAACCAATTATGGAATCAAAATAGTCTACGAAACCCCATTTAACTATTAATTACAAAATACTGTGGAAAACACTTTTCATTTACCAAAATGAGTGAAAGCCCATATTTTCTCAAAAACCTGTTTACACCAACAAATTGAAAAAAATACCTAAATAATTAAAATTAATTTATAAAAAAATTATAAAAACACGATCAATTACAGTTCAAATACCATTTACTAGGGACAAAATTACATACCTCTACATGTTTTTCTCGCTTACCAAAATAGAATCCACACACCAAGGGATGACGGGGAAAAATATAAATGAACAGAGCCCCAAATAATGATTCTCTCATATTTCTATTGAGTTTGATAAAAAAGTGTTTGTGGAGAAGTTCTATCAACACATACCTCAAGAAACTCTCACACTATGCCACAAAAAATACTATAGCTAACCTTTGAAAGATAGTCACACAACAGATCTAAAAGTAATGTAGAGGAATCATTATCACACTATCAAAATTATCAAAAAAAAATCCCAATGACCAAAAAATATTGAATAGAAATGAATCCATTGATAAGAGAACAATAGAACATACCATAACAAGAGAAGACAACCAAGATGAAGATCAATGATAAAAAAGTAATATATCAAAAGAGTAGAATACACCTTCAAATTTTTGGATCATCCACAGGGTTTGTGGCAGAGAGGCCAAAGAAAAATGTGATGAGCTCTAGATTTGATGTGAATAAAACCCACTGGGTGGAAACAATTCATGTTGTGATCCATCAAATCATAATGTGGATCCATTGATTTAAATGTACACAGAAAGAATGTTTTGTTATTTAAAAATCACGGATGAACCAGTAATGAAATGAATTTAATTCAAATAAAAAATTTATTTTATTCTGTGAAACTGGATTCAGGGACTTTTCCCAGGCCTCATTCATGTTGTGAATGTACCATTCATGGTGTAAACTAGCTTTTATAGCCATCATTCAAACTACTTACCTTGTAAAACTCTCATATTGTATTCAGTACTCCCCAAACCTGGAGTAAATAATCGTGAACATTAAAAGGACATCATACATTTACTACGATGTTACAATCAACATGACATGTATTTTATTATAGAATGTTATCAAGATATAGGAATTGTTCTAATAATATCATCTAGGAATTGCAAGGTTCTAAACATAGCGAGGAACTACCATGACCTTTTAATATGACCGATACATTAGGACATTATTATATTAAAGTCACCTAGAACTATGAAGAATAGGTACAAAGAAATTTAAATTAATAATATATTCTTAAAATATAAATCTAATCCAGGGAACAAATAGTAGGTTCTAGAACACAAACTCAAAAAAACTACCTCTTGCATATGATCTAACTTTCAATGAATGGTATTTCTCTTGACCTCAAATGAAAATCATGCTTATGGTGAGTTGAGGTTTTGTTCAAGGGGTCTTCTATGATATCATACTTGGAGAATATACTATCTACAACTTATCCTATCTCATTAAAATCCCCCAATATATAATACATTGAATTATGTGGTTTTTATACTAATGTGAATTTAGCTCCTTTGTAAGATTCACTACCTCGGGTCACAATGGTCAGGATAACAAAATCATTTATACAACAACAAAAATTGATGACCAGTGCACAATAAAACCTCAAGAACCCATGCATAAAAGTCTAGTGTATAAAGGACTACCATAGAAATTAATTCCCCTAAAATGTTAATCAGGTCCTATATCCCATGTATCTATGATCTATGATTGAAAATCACATATCAATGTGAACATCCCCACAAATTCAATAGATGAAATCCAATACTAAACCCTCCACCTAGCTACCCAAGGATCCCACGTACTATATATTTTTAAACAATTTCAATGTTATTTTCATAATTCAGAAACCATTCTAAATAACCCTATATCATTCAAAATAGGCTTTGAAAACACATTTCACAATTTATTTCAATATGATTTGTAAAAAACATTTCTTTTCCTAAAATGAGGAGTAAGTGATATTTTCTTAAAAACCTATTTAAACACAAAAATAAAACAATACCTCGAATATTCAGATTAACATATAATTTTTTTTATAAAACCATGATCATTTATGGTTCAAATACGATATAATACAGAAAAATTTAATACCACAACTTGGGTTTCACACTAACAAAAATTGAATCTACACACCAAGAGTTCAAAGTGGGAATATATGAATGAATAGAGGCCCTAATAATGTTTTTCTCATATTGGTATCTAATTCAATAAAAAACATTTTGATGAAGAATTTTGATCAACATATACCTCAAAAACCTCTTGGCTTGTGCGACAACTGTCACAATATATAACCTCCAAAAGAAATTACACATTATATCTATAAGAGAATAAACAAAAATCATTATCATATGTTAAAAAATATCATAATCAAAGCCAAAATAATTTTAAGTGGATGATTAATTGTGTGGTATTTGGTATTAGGAGTGGATTGTTGAGGGGGAAACCAATTACACATCTATTTTCCCAAAGAATGGAAGATGACATAGAAAATTAGATAGAATTTTCATATTATCACTAATTGGTTTTAGTATAGAACCCTAGAATGGTCCTGAAATGACATTACATACATGGAACTATCACTATCAATCTTTTTATTCACCTATGTTGACTATATATTCCCCACAGGTAATAGTTCATTTGAGATTACACAAACATGATATCACATTCCTGGTACTCTCTCAGTAGATACGTATGTCTCTACCATTTTATATTATTTTCAAATTGGAGGCCCCTAAGTCCTTTTCATTTCAACTCATATTTTACCCCCAACAAACCTTTATTTCTCACAAGTCCCTCCATTACATAAACATTATTTAATAAGAATAATTTCAATTTTTTTTGTTTATTTCCTATTCCTCATCCTTAGTGTGTTACATTACCTATTACACTCTCCCATGAACATTTTTCTTTTTTTCCCTCTTCTCATTCTTCTCCTTTTTAGTGAGCAAGTGAGCCTCTTCTACAAAATTCCCATAATCGATAAATTCATATTCCTCGAATGTAATGCCACTACCTCACTTATGAATTATTTATTTTTATCCTTAAAATAGTAGGTGATTGGAGGATTAATCATTCCATGTAATGGTATGGAACTTCCCAACTCATTCCATTGCATTTCTTAGGTGATGATAGTGTTTAGGTGATATTTATTAGATTATCTATTGATTTGATTTGTGTTGTTGATATATTGATGTTTATTATGACATAGAGGTAGATAAGGTGTTATTCATGGTGAGATCGTTTGGAGCATTGGACATGGTGAGTCCCTTTTGGTGTTAGATGTATTGAGGGAAAGGTGTTTTGTGATGTTCGTTTAGTTTTAGGGGGAAACATGGGGTCTGAAATGAGCATGATGGAGGGAGTTTCTTATAATATGTTTTCTTATGGGAATTCAGTACAATATCCATGTCATGGTAAAGTGAATGGTGGTTCTTGAGTCCAAGATCATTATCCATGTGAGAATCATGGACTTCTAAAATGCCATTAATAGGGCATAGTTCCATGTGAGGTCAAGGGCATGAGGAAGGAAATGGAGATATTTACTCACTAAACCATATCATTGGGAGTGGTGAGGTAAAATAGTGATGGTAGTTTCCCTATAATGTATTGAATGCTATGGAGGAATTATGGAGAGAAACAATGGAAACCTTCATACCTTAGTTCAAGGTAAGGTAGTGGATAGAAAATATTTGAAGTTGTTTCTAAAATTCGTGGAACTTAAGGATTAAAATTTCAAAAATTAATATCTCCCTTAAAATGGGGCCAGTATGTCCATTTTATAGGACCCCATTCCATAGTAGAAATATTTTTTTCGTTCCCTATAAATATGGGTTATGATCTCCATGGTTCGATTTTCACAATTTTCCTCTAAACCCTTGCCTACCCAAGGTAATCCTTGCTCCCTGATCCTCTCCCATGAGTATTACAACCTATTTTTTCATTGAGATTAATATTCCTTGATTCAAGGTACCACTCTCCCTCTTATTATCCTCTCCTATGATATTTAATTCTTCCAATGTATTTTTTTTGTGATATTCCTTCGTTATGAATTGAGGGTTGAGATTCATTTGATGGTGGGATTTTATGGATAGGACCTAAGATGGTTCCCTTCAAACTCAATGGTGTTGGATCCTTTATTTCTACATTATTTTGTGTAGATTAATTGAAATAATCATATTGATATATGTGATTTGATAACTCTCTGATATTATTGTAGTTTGATGAAGTTTCATCCCTATGTTTTCATTTTGGAATATGGTGCATTTTATCTTAATGAAAGATAATAAAAGGAAAAAAATAAATAAGAATGGATAGAGAGTAATTTTTATGTCCTTTAATAGGTTTTTTTTATTTCATCCTAATTATTAATTGTTTTTTTAAGGAACAGTGATTGCTGATGTGATAAAAAATTTATTTCTAAAATTGAACAACTAAATTCACTTTTCATAAAATTACTAATAATTCAAAGTAAAAAATTAATCAGATATCTGTGATAATGAAATTGATTTATAGATCACAATTTAAGTGATGTTATGTAAATTTTAATGAAATATAAGAAAGGGAACTCATTAAATCTAATGTTACTAATTTCTAAATGTGAATGTGAACATTATAATGGATTTTGTTTATTTTGTTTTTGTGGTCATTGAGGGACAGAGAGTGGTGTTCATATTGTTAGTTTAGGGAGGTGAAATGTGTTGGTATTTGAGGTTGTGGTTGTTTAGTTGGTGATGGATAAAAATTTGGTGTGCATTGGGCATTGGGGTTTTGATTCTTCTATTAATTATGGGTGGAAAGTTGTGGGAGATATCTTTGTTGGTTGATATGGCGATGTATGGTAATCACCTGATGGTATATAATATAATTTGAAATACTATAATGAAAAATGAATATGGATGGAATTTTAGGGGTAATGACCTGTAAATGATATATAAAGTAATTCTAATATAATGGTAAATGTCTAGAATTAATGTAGTTATTGATTTGTAGTGGATTTTAATTAAATGTAGGAAGTGAATGTTTGATGAGTTTAAAGCGGCTAGTAATCATAAATTTTAGAATTGTTAAATGTAATGGAATTAAATGGGAATCTAAGAAGGTTGTTTCTAGTGTTTCATGTGGTTGATTACAGATGGTTTTCATTGTAGATGAACACAGTTCTACTGAGTGTGGTTATGGTAGTGTAGACAAGGTCAGGAGGAGTGATGGGGTTGTATTATTGTTGGAACTCTAAGTTCGAATGGTTTATTTTTCTAAAAACTAAGACATGAATTTGTCACCAAATTAATTCCCCAATGAAATCTATTTAAATAAAAAGACAACATTACAAACAAGAGGTGTAAAATTCTTAAACCATCATGTAATTTAGTAAAATAAAATATTGAGGGACATAAAAACATATCTAAAAGAACACATTGAAAAAAATCTATCCTAAATAGAATTTCATATTCCTAGAAGTAAATATATAGAAACTGGTAGATTCTCTATGTGTACATAAGCCCATAAAAATCACGTATTTTCCTCCAATGGGAGATACATCAACTATAATGTTGAATTGTGTCAACCAACATATATGAAACGTCTAATAGAAAATTGATGTGACAACACCCCATAACATGAATTAGATATGATGAGAGTCTATAATCACTTTATATATAAATATTTATGTGTGCGTGTGATGTATTTACTTATGATTTGATTACATAAACAACCCCATTATAATAACCTTCACGACGCCAATTATTTTATTTTTTAGTTTTCTCCCCAATATCTTGGTTATTGAGGATGGATGGTTGGATAACCCATATTCCCCACTCTCCAAACTATATATATTATAGTGTATTATCTTTTAGGATGGTGAGATGAGATATGTCGGGGTTCATTCAAGGATGGATGAGGGCACTAGGTTGATTTCTTTCATGTTCAATGTAAACTACTATACTATATGTGATGTTTGAATGAAATGTGATATATGGTAGTGGATGAAGAGTGATGAGGATGATATGTCTATGGATTGTGGAATGGTGGAGGTTATGGTTTGGCTAGAATTATTCCAACACATGATTATATAATGATTAGGATGTTTGGGTAGGAAGGGTTGTTGATTAACCCACTTTGTGTGAGTTGTATTTATTTTTACTGAAGGAGCAATACAAATTATTATGTTCTTGTAAGTAGTTGAATGTTATAAAGAAATGGGTTATTTTTTGGAGTATTTAATGAGTTTTAAAGACTCACCATCATATTTTGGATGTTGATGTTGTCACTGTTGATGTGGCAATGAAATTTAAAGAAGAATTATGTTCAAGAAGAACACATCCAAGGAATGAATTACATTAAAGCTATTTTTATCAATTTTTAAGAGGCTTGGATTATTTTTAGGACGTGTTGGAGTAGTCCTTAGATAATTTGAACAAACTATGATTTGATTTGAAGAAGATGAGGAGATATGTAATTGAAAGTATACAATTAAACTATCTATTTAAGGGTAAATCTTAATTTATAAAATCAAGGAAAAGTTAATTTTGAAATGTTGTGTGTCATGTAATGGTAACCCTATAATCCATATTTTCATAAAGGTATTTTGATACCTATGTCCTAGTTGTATGGGGGTTATATTAATGTTTCAGTGTAATTTTTAAAAAGAAAAATACTTTATAAAGTTCATTTTTAAATAACACATCCAAAATAAATGTCGTACTAGAGTTGCATCATGGTAAATAAGTAATAAAAAATCATTTAAAGTTAACCTCAACATGAAACAAACCTCCTATGGATCATGCCTCATTTCTATATTGATTCATAAGTATGTCACTAATATTATAGAGGCCACATCACGGTCAAAAATTACCTAAATAAGGGTAATTCATGCATTTGAGATTATCCCAGTTCATGAGGGGACCATGATACAGTGATGAATATGGTGATTGTGAGTTTATAGAATCTATACATTCTAAATAAATGAGAAAAATTCTAATGATTTTCTATTGTTCTTAATTGAAGTTATATCATGATGTAGTTAATCACAATTCAAAGAGGTATGAGGTTGACCGTGAAGTGGAATATAAATAAGAATATTGAGAAACATGAAATGGGTGGATGCAAAAATATAGTAGAAATCATGGTGAGAATGGTTTTTTTTCTACAGGAATAAAATGGTGACCACATTATAGTGATGAGCATGGTGAGAATATAAACTACCAATGAGAAAAGACAAGGATTACTCTATGTCGTAGAGGGTTTCATCATTGTGGTAAAATCTTGGAATAAGTGTATATATTTAATGACATAAGAATACCAATAGAATTGTACTTATTTAAGGAGTTCATTAATTTTAAGAGTATAGTATGAATTTAATGAACATATAACTTGCCTTGAATGTTTTATTTCTACAAATTTTAACCTTATTTTTGCAAATCATAGAAAAATTCCTCTTATAAAATTACTTTCCATCACATGAACAATGTTCATTCTACTATATGGAATTAAAATCCATTTTATTGGTTCTAACAAGGAATCCATCAGACGATGTAATGCAAAATCTTTCAAGAGAAGAATGAGTTCATTTGAAATCATTGAAACTAACTCTAAATAATATGGAATATATCCATTAGGTATTTCATTATAAATAGAAGTTGACTTCAAGGAGGATAAATCTTTTTCGTAATTTATTATCTAAATGTAATTGATAATATTTTTATAACATCATATTACTTTAACAGTTATTGATTGTAATTATTTAGAGAGTGTTTTTTAAGGGATATGTTATCATGATTTTCTATAAATACATTACAAATTTCTATTTTTGTAATATTTTTTCCAATCAATATTGATTGAGGTATCCAAAAGGTTTTAAGTGATAGAGTTTTATCAATATTTACATGATTGAGAGTTCTAGGGTATATTTAAAAAGAGACTTATACTATTCTTTTTATCAAGTATTTTTTTCCGTATGAAAGAAAAACATTTACGATTATGTGAAAACCATTAATACATAAATTTAGGGTAATTTAAATCCTTTAAATTTAAGTTTAAAGTATATATATTATTATAAAAATTATTGTATATTTTATTACACACGTTTTATAATATTTTAAGTTACATTATTTTAAATTTTTTCCTTTTTTTATTCTACGTAATGTGTATATTACTGATTACAAAAATTTCTAAACATAGAATTGGATATACTCTTCTGATGAGTAACCATATTTTGGAGGTCAGTGAAAAATTTATGCTTTATTATATAAAATAAAATTAAACAACCCTATTGGATTAAACTACTAACTCTTTTGATTTTAAATTTGTTATGAGATAAGTTTCATCTTTTTTATTATAAATTTATCTTTTTTATAATCTACTACATTTTATATCAGACTAGGCTTCTATTTGTTATAAATTATTACACTAACATGTTTCGTAGAAAATATTATTTTGTTACATAATGTGGAAGGATTTTCCAGACATAAGAAAATCTAAATCCTACAAAAATATTAATTTTTATGGTGAAGACTATCAATATTAATGATATATAATGAAGACTTATATAATCAGAAATGGAGTCAAAAACATTGTTATGATAACTGGAAACTATATTATTCTTGGAAAAAAAAGTTTATACTTTTACCAATGATTGAAATATAGGAATATATAATTAATTACAAAGACAAAAATACTTTGTTATATTCTATGAAAGTAAATATATATTGAGAAATATTTTTTCTTATGAAGACCCTAAAAATTATATGGAAGAAATTAGAAGTTACTCACTTTGGAATAACCTAATTTATTGAAAAAAGAAGAGCTATTATAAGAGATTATTATTAAGCTTGTTAATTTTTAGTTGGGGAATATATTTTTAGAATACATAAAAGATTCATGACCCTTATAAATAGGTTAAAATATTTGAGAAATAATTATTTTATTGATAAAAATTTTGTTGAAAAAATTATTAATACTATTCCCAGCCAATGGGAATAAAAAATAATGGTAATTGATGATACTATGAATATTACAAATCATAGTCTAGATGATTTGATTAGTACTCACATACAGTGAAAGGTTAGATTAAATAAGTGATACTCAAGAAGATAGGAATAAAAATGGTGAAGCTTTTACATCTACATCAATTTCGATTAAGAAATACAGATATGTTGATAATGATTGAAAATATTTTAAGGAGAATAATATAAAAGATGAGAGAGAAAATTTTTCTTCTCAGAAAAGTGATAATGATCTTAAAAATAGTAAAAAAATATTGAAAAAAATTGTTGGAAATAAATATTTTATATAGAAGGACATGAAATACTCTCTGGGAGGATATGACAAGAATGTTGATTCAGAAATGATTTGTCAAGAAAGAAAGAAGCATGGATACATTAGACCAGATTGTATTGTGTGGAAGAAAAGGAAAATAACGATATAAACTTTAAGAAATTAAATGAGCACAATTGAAACAATAGTCTGAAGGCAAAATACACATGGAGTGATAGGGTAAGTGATATTTCTTAAGATAATTCTGCAAATGAAATTCGTGACTTTCAAAATATTATGGGATTATAAGATTAAATTCCAAAGAATAATCAATGCTTCATGGATGAGGTATCTGTTGAATCCTTAACCAATCGTACATTCATTTAAAATTTACCCAATTCTAATGATTAATGGAAATGTACATATTTGGAAGAATAAAAAAGAAACTTTACATAAAAAATAAGATTTCATACCTATTAGTGAGGAAGTTTCTTGATTTTTAGCAGTATTAAAAAGAAATAATAATAATGTTTTTAAAAACAATTAAAACTATCAGTACTATTCAAATAAAATTCTAAAATTACAAAATATTCCATATATATTTAAAATATTTCTAACATATTAGATAAGAAATCAATTTATAATAATTAATTAGTCATAAAACCGAATTCTAAAATATTGAGTATGAAAATATCACCATCAAAATTTTATTCTAGGAAAGAAAAATTTATTAACATGTACATAAAAATGAGACCAAATATAATTAATTCTAGAATAATATTAATAAATTCAAAACCACATTTTTAAAATAACAATGTTTTCCACAAAATTGATCCTTTTTGTATAAAATGTCCAAGTGGAGGACACTATAAGAATAAATGTTCCCTAAATAAAGTTCACTATTTTTATTTTTGTAAAGATTATTTTTATAATGAAATGGTAGCTATAAAACATAGTAAATTTATAAATATGTAGACTCATAAATTATTATTTTATAATGATGTTGAGCCCAAGTAGTTTGGGTATCAAAATCCTAACATGTTATTTTTAGGAAAATAAGAAGGGTGCTAAAAATAATAACATTTTGTATATGGATAGTAGGTGTTCTAGAAACACAACTAGAAACAAACAACTATTTCAAATTATTATCAATATTAAAGGTGGAAAAGACACTTTTGGTGATGATTATAATGGACAAATATATGGAATGTTCTTCTTTAGAAAGATTTAATTTGAAATATTTTATTTTCTGTATAACTTAATGACAACCATATTATTATATGTCAATTATGGGATGAAGGATAATCTATGAGATTTAGGAATGAAAAATTTACAATTCAATATGTAGAAGGTAAATTTACTTTCCAAGAAGATTAATATGTGCAGTTGGAAGTTTCATCTCTCAAGTTGTTTGGATGGAACACACAATTATTGATTTTGGAATGATGTTTAGTAAAACTCTTATTTGGTGTGATAAAAAAACATTCACATATTTAAGTAAAACCCAATAATATCACTCAATATCAATGAAAATTGATATAATACACCATATAATTTGGGATCAAACTCTTAAAGGATATATCATTTTACAATTCATCATAATATAAGTAAAACTTGCGGAAATTTTTAAAAAAACCACTCAATTATAATAGATTTGAGTGTATTAAACAATATCATGGAATATTCAACATAAAATGATTACTTTACAATGTCTTATTTACATAATCTCTTTAAAGTAAAAAAGTATCCTTCAAAAACGGAGATAAAATATTTAGATTTTTTTTAAAATATTTTAGTATTATTAAAATTAAATTTTTTTATTTTGTACAACATTTTAAGATATATTTTTTTCTAAAATTATCCACAAGAACTTTTCTCTAAAACATTTATATAAAAACATTTCCTTAAAATGTTTTAGAAAAATCTCTTCCTTTGAAAGATTCCAAAAGAACTGTAAATTTAGATGTTTTTTAGAAAAAAATTTATTTTCCTAAAATTATTTTTCAAAATCATAAAATTCATATTATCTACGAAAATTTTGTAATGGAAATTTATAATTTTTTATATGACAGGAAAATTATGAATTTTTCCTTTACCTATTTGTTATTATAATTTTTTTTCTATTTTTTTATGAATTTGTTTTTAATATGTTATAAGTATCATTAGAATATACTTTATTTTGATAAAACATATATTTTTTCTTTGTAAAACTTCAAGAGTTCTACCATTTTTCATTATTTTGGGAAATGATAATAATAGTTCAAATAGATGGTTTACTTTTAAGCCTTTTGATCTAGAGTTTTCAAAGCATATCTCTATTTAGGAATATTTAAAGGGGCATGAGCCACCACCCCTCATTCACCACTTATCTCCGACAACATCACTCACCTGTCTAATATTTCTCCATGTTCTTAATTAAAATTTATTTGATTCTATAACATTTGTCCATTCAGAAAAATAGACACTTATTTTGATATTTCAACAAGGTTTTTTGTGAAATAAATGCTAATTGAATGATTCTAGTATGAAAAATATCACACATTACTAAATTCTTTTATTATTTTATCATTGATGGGAATATATTTTTTTTGAAAAAGATGATTCTGATATCCATTTTCTAGATATATTCAGATAATTCTATTATTTAATCATGTTTATTGAATTGTAAAGTCATAAGGTTCTCAATTTTTCTTAATTTTTAGATTTATATAATTTATATTTCTATAAAGTGGCCATATTTATTGAATTTAGCTTTGATAGAGAAGAAAACATGGTATCAGAAACATCCTAAAAGCCAGAAAATTTTGAAAAAACCTAAGAAAATAGTTTGTTTACTTATATTGAAAAAATTATAAAAGTTCATCATCATTTTATAGGTCTGAGTATTGTGGCTATTTGGATGAAAAACTATCTTATTCCAAGGAAATTTGATAAGGGCACTCTCAAAGTACATGAAATATATGTTTTGGATTTTATTTGTAATTTGAAAAAATTCAATCTTTTCAAGATGTTGTACCTTTACAGAGAGGATATAAAAAATAGGACTATAAAGTTTAATATTCTATTATTTTCATCTTTTATAAACTTATTTTTTTATAAACATCAAGGAGGTTTAAAAAATCAAAAATAAATAAACTCTAGTGAGGGAGAAGGCTTCATTTATTGGTGAGGAAATAATAAACAAGAGAATTCTTCTATTTATACCATATATAAAGAAGTTTGTTGAATTTTTATAAATATATGTGTTTGAAATAAAAATAGATAAGTTAAAACAAAACACATTTTAAATAACAAATGAGGGAGAAGTTTCCCCTCAGTTTCCTAAGATTAAACCAAATAAAATTTCTCACAATAATTTTTTATCTTTTCTGTATAATAAATAATAAATGAAAAATGATGATGAAACAATAAAAATAGATATCTATTAGGCATTGTAATTGAAAGATGAAATTTATAATTAACATCATTAAGAAGAAAAGACTTAAATGAAGTAAAAATATAATAAAAAGGAATGATGGATGAAAAGTTCTTAAAAGAAGTTGAAAAAACAAATTTAAAAGTTCTTTCTTCTACTAAAATATTTGTATATCCCATTGTAAATTTTTTCATTCCTACTTTCTGTTTCACCTTTTTATATTTTTCATCCCAAAGTTCAATCCATTCAATCCTCAATAAAACCACTATCTTTTGAAAAGAATATATGAAAATAAGTTGTAGAAGAAAAATGTTATTCTGAAAATATAGAAGTTGGATTGGAAAAATTTGTTAAAAAGGGGAAAATTATTAAGTGGAAAGAATATGTGGTTGCTGAAGAACTGAAAAAATATTTGGATATTATAGAATTTTTAGCTACTTTTTTACCCTCTATATTACCTCAATTTACGAATGATTCATCTGTTATAATTTAAGATAATGATAAAACCTGAGAAAAAAATCTCAATTCCCAAAAATAAATGAATTATACTTAGAGAAATTGCATAAATAAAAAAATATTAACTATTTGAAGTTATAAAGGATTTTCAATGTCAATAAAAAAATAATAAAATGAGATACACCTTTTAGACCTTCAACTTCATCTGTTCCATAAGATTCTAACGTTACAACTCATTCCTCTCCCAGTATAAATCGCTAGAGAATAAAAATTAGTGTTAATTATTTCAATGAAATTTTAAATAATCTTGAATATTACATACATTTATTATTTATTATTCAATTGAGATTCATGTATATTCATGGGAAAATTTATGTGTTAGAGAACTCAAAAGCATTGAAACAACAGGTGGAAAATATGATTTATAATGAATAGAATTTCAATGATTTCAAGGGGAAATATAAAATGGAATCATGGAAGTTTAAATAAGTTATTATATAGATGAATAAAATAAAGATAGATATAATGATTAATGATGATGACACTAAAGGAATTAAAAAACAAAACAAAATATGTTTCAAATCTTTCAAGTGATATTGGATAAAAAATAAATAAAATTACAATAGTTATTGGCAATATTAAGCCTCTTATAATGACACAATAAGATTAAATATTAGAACAAGGGAAAAAGATTCATGATCCAGAAAAAGAGGTTTCTTAGTTGAAGCAAGAGAATAAGAATCTTGAATCTATAGAAGAAGTGGTGGTGAATCTGAAGTATGGGGAAAAGAAGTTATAAGCTCATAAAATGGAAGCGGGGAAGCTAAAATTAACAGTTGATGAAACTAATAAGTATCCAAACGATATAAAAAAACTAAAATTCAATGTTTATAAAATTTCAATTAATAAATAATATTTTCTACACTACTCATGAATTTTTTTTCAATAATTAGACTTAATTTTTCAGATACATCTATCTTGATGGGTTTTCTTCCTCATATTTTTAGATTGTTTTTTTCTCCAATATATATGGATAAATTTATTTCAAACATATGGTAGATGAATATATTAATTTTTTTTTGTTTTCCTAACATTTCATGTTAACATTCTAAATTCCCATAGATATTTTTAGGAAATACAAAGGGGTAGACTAGTAAGAAAACATTAATTTAAAATAAAACATTAAGAAAAAAAATTTCTCCTGAAAGGAGAGAAATGATGAAGGGGGAAGAGTAAATTAAGAAAAATTATAATGTTCATTAATGTGGAAGTTATGGTTAGTATGTGTTTTCAAAATACATTTGAACTTGAGTTTTTATTTTTGGAAGTTGTGTTTTGTGCTTTCCAAAAAGGTTGATATTGTTGAGTCTAATGATTTTTTTCAACACATTATAACCATAGTTTTGATAATTAATACACACTTCCTTAAATAATTTATTTTTCTATAATTATACTTCCTAAGTGTATAGATTGTTTTTTAGAAAAGATATTTTAACAGATGTAGATAAAAATTATCGTAAGTTAGAACATTATTAATTGAATAAAAGATATACATTATTACATTGAATGGACAAAAATTGAAGATATAATGGTGGTCAGTGGAATCCGGTGGGCTAGGAAAATTAAAAATATTCATCACTAAGAATACAATACTTGTTGTCTCAAGCGATCAGAGCCCTGGTATGGTCTGATGATCTCTTATAAATTAAATAGAGCACAAAAACATAAATTGAAACTGTACCTTTTCTAGTGAAAGATGCATGAAATATCCAATTCAGAAAACCTCTAGATCATCTAAACAGTAATCAAAACTCCAAATGAGCATCAATTGTTAGATTACAGGTTCTAATGCGGTGATCCAACGACACCTTCAACATCCTGATGATCATCGTATCGACATACATTAAATGCATGGTGATGAAATCATTCCATTCTTGTAGATCAAGATATTACCTCTCCATAAAGTAGTAGAGTAGGTACAGTGTTTATAAATCTCATAATGAATAGTAATTGTGTGGGAGACTCTCAACATTTTTTATATTGGATGATCAATTACCCAAAAGGATTCCCTGACCACCATATTTTTAATATCCAGTAAATAAATGTTTATGATGAAGTAAACTCTATCATAAATATTATTTATATTTTATAACTTAATTGTAATATATATTAAATATATTACATGATAAAATTGTGCTATTAACCTGAATTGTAAATTCCTGCATAATATTAAATAAACAAGTAATACTAAAATAATATGTTTTTGATTAATATTATTCAACATATATAAATTGCTTCTAAAAAATATTAATAAATAAATTAAGATAAATTATTATTTACTTAAATGAAAATAAATTAATTTATCCATTGGTGATCGATGACTTGAACAACACACAGACCTCGGGGTGAGGCCACTATGTCTCATAAACCTACTCACTATAATAGGGTTGATTCTTGAATATGCTATTATGTATAACCTTGTAGGCCCTTATCTTGATAGTCATTAATAGTATCCACTGCCCACAAGTGGAGTCTAGAAACCTATCAAGGCTTCTAATAATATAAGGATAGTCATAGTAATGACAACCAACCCTCAACCTTGTACTATGTATCATAATCTCCTAATCTTTACATATCTCATGAAGAAGGATCCACAACTGTTTCATCATAATTTTATTGATTTATTAATTATTGATCTATCTAGATGGTTTTACCTTTAGACTACCATTTCCATGAATTTATAAAGGTACTGCCATCCTGATCAACTAGGTTTGAGAAATATTACATCCTCAACTCATAAGTGACCAATCTTTTCCTGATCACTCAACCAATGTCGTACCAACAATGATGCACCCAACAAAATCTACCTCCCTACGATTTCATTATCATGTTTGTTTCCTTGCATCAAAGTACATGATCAGATGTAATAAAGATGTAATTATATGATGTCAGAAGAACAATACCCATGTCCATTGATAGAAAAAAACAACAAAACCTTGAACATGTGGTATTCCTATTTGAAGTATTGTTCTCATGTTCTCACAACTAGATATCACAATGTGAAAAGTTTATGAGAAGAATTATTAATCCTTATGAGCCCCCAACAACTGATAATTAGAAATTAAATGTGTCTAGTAAGTATGATGTATCTATACCACATGACCATTGATTAATATTAATATGATCGTATATCAAGGTTATTATTATAGCCTTGGATCTTATATAACCGATTGGTATGACAATTAATCTATTGAAATTTCCATTTAATAGTGGATGCATAAATATCTACACTGTAATGGAAAGTATACATCATGTATATATATTTGAACACATGATATGTAGTAAAAAGTTTTATTTAAGTTGGGTCTAGAGCATTCATTATTACAATAAAAACATCATAAAACATAGATGTATAAAAGTTTTAATGTGGAAGTATAGTGATGTCTGTCAGATTCAGTTCTACAAAGACTACCATACAAACATTATCAGATGGGATAAACATGATTTCTAGAAAATCATTTGTAAAATCAGTCAAAAAAAGAATCCCATTCAACCATACAAACAAATTTCCTTCCATTATATGAACAATGCACATTATACCTAAAGAAATTTTAATACATTAAATGGTTCTACCAAGATTACGATTTGATGAAGTGTTATTGAACATTTCTAGTAAACAATGAGTTCAACTGATGTCATTACAACCATATCCAAATAATGAAAAATATAACCATTAGATGTTTTCATAAAAATAGATGCTTTATATAAGGGGATGAATATTTTATATCACTAATGATATAATAGTTAAAGTGGATATTTTTTGTAACATCTAGTTTCTTTTAGAGTAATTCATTATAAATCATTAGTGAGTATTTTTATTAAGGCATGCGATGTGAAAATATTCTGTAATGCCTAAAGAATTTATGTGTTTGTAAGTGGTTTCCAGATTCATAATGATCATGGTATCTCCAGATTTTTTATAAGAATGTTTATTTAATTTGGTGTGATGCAGGGTTTTTAGGGATAATGAAACATAGACATTCACCTCTTTTGTATCAATGTATTTCTTACTATAATAAAGACATGCCATAATAGTTTGGGGAAAACCGTGGATACTTGATTGAGATTTTTTACTTTTTTTTAATTTTAAATTAATTTTTTTAATCTAAAAAAGTATTATTTTAAGGGAAATTGTTACATTTTAGGTTTTTTGTATCATTTTGAGCTTAATTTCCAAAATTACCTAATTTTGATTTTTAACTACTTTAATTTATATCTATATTTTTGTTGAAACATTTTCTACACTGATCCAAATTATAAAATTACATTTCATATGATTATATACATATTTTTATTCATTTCATTCTTCTAGACCTAATTCTCAATCTAGTATTTGAAGGTCCAAAACTTGGTCGCAAGTCATGGGTCAAAATCGGTGCATAGATCTAGATATTTTTGAATATGGGGCCATATCTCATAGATATGTCATCAATATAAGCTGAAATTTTATATAGAGAAATATAAAATCCTGAATAACCACTAGTATTAATGTGTAAACACATTATTCCTTATTTTTCAAGGCCATAAATTAATTGGATACCAAATTTGGGAAATGATAATAGTCTTCCTATGAATAATAATTTTACAATGTAATGTTAATATAAATATCCCAAAAGAGGGACAATGGAGATAAAATTTTGAGTGTGAACTTGTATAATGTATTATAAGAACATTCAATAAGAATTTTTTCAAATTATTCCATTTAATAGAGATCAAAAGTTCTAATATTCAGAAGATATTCTTGGAGTAAATTCTTCACCCCCTCTCCTTGTAAAAATGTATCTCTTATAAATTTCAAAGGGTTAGAAACATTATATTTCAATTTTTAGTATAATATAATGGTTTTAATTTAATATCATAGTATTATACATTTTTATTATATATTAGAATTTTTTTCATATCATTCTCTCATTTTTATCTTATATATTTCCAAACCATTTTCTTCTTCACTTTGAAATCTTATGCTAATTATCACAACTATCTTACCCAATGAAGTTCCTTGGGTAGTAATATAATGATGAAACTAATCCATTTAACTATCATTATTATGTTTTTATATTTTCATAGCGTTAGGTCGATGTGGATCTTATTTTTAAAGGATCCTTTTCCTCTCCACTTTCCACTCAAGGATTAGCTTTCACTTCTATAATATTTTCCCTCGATTTAGGAGGTGGTTTTACATTCACTCGATGGTCATTGAGTGCACTGTATATTAATAACCATATGAATAAGATTATGTTCACACATATGATTCATTGTGTTCATTATGTAAATTTTAAACTAATAATAAAATAATAAAGGTCCCTATAGGGTTATTCTATTAAAGATATCTCCATTATTTCTAGATTTATACAATTTTTATTTATTGTGTTTGCATTGTATTTTAATTTTTAATTTCAGTATTGAATAGTTAATTATCAAAAATCATTTTTTTTATTTCATAAAAAGGTGAATTATAATTTCTGATTGATTTACCGCAACAACTCATCAATAGAAGGACCTTGGTCATCACCTATACTGCACATTGTTAAAATATTTTATGAGCACACATGATAACACATCATCAAATTGGTGTCATTTAGGGGGATCCAAGTGGTCTTCACTATCTATTCATATTCACACTTTGTAAATTATTTTCTTTTATTTCATTAAAAAATGAAAAATGTATATTTTTTTATGATGTATTTCAGTTTACATTATTCTGTATGTAATGACACATTTTAGGAACAAGAAGAAGTTCATATTGATCTTGATTCTTGGTAGAAAAGGATTAATTATTTATTTAAATAACTAGATATCCAAATATAGTGGATAGATAAATATTTAGATCCATCCTAAGAGAAGTAATTCTAGTAATAATTGGAAACATAATAAGAATGAGTGGTAGAAGATATTTTTTAAAAACATTTTTTATGTTAATCAATCTAATAAGTTTGAGAAAAATATACTAAAAGAATTAATGAAATTACCCCACACTCAACCATTACATGAGGATATCCTAGAATAACAAATTAAATATGATATACTTATTTTATATTAATATTTTTTATAATAATCCAAGAATAACTTGGTTGAATATAACTTGAAACATGATCTTCACGTCATTTATAATAGAAAATAATCTACTCTATACCAATATCTTACATTGTAATATAATGATAAATATTAACCTTATAATATGGAGTTTCCAATGGTCCTTCCATAATAGATAAATTTCCAATCTGACTTAATTGAATGTGAATATTTCCTAATTTATTCTTCATGTTTTAATGTTATTCAATAAAAATTGTTTTCTAAAATCCCTTTTTCTAAAATTTCTAACACAACAAAATTTTTGAAATCCATGGATGTTATGGAAGAGATAACCCATGTAGTGGTTATTGATGGAAAATACATAGAAAAAGAATTTGGTGGTGCGACTACCTCCACTACATCAACTTACATTCCATATAGAGGAGGACACCACCAAATTCAATTGGGAGAACACATATCTTCTTTTCCCTCCCACTGTGGACCTTATATTCTATATTAATTATTTCTATGGGGTTTGGAATTATATAAACCTCTCTGGGGTTCTACTATATTTTTTTTACTCAAAGACACTAATAAAAGTCACATGTGTTGGTTCATTTCAATGAAACAACACCCATCGTCTGATTGGGGATAATCCACTACAACTACCTAACTAGAGGCAGTCTATACCAATCACCCATTTGGTGGTTTAAACCAAGAATTATTCATTTTATTTTATATTTATTTTTAATTTTAATTATTTTTAATTTGTTTTTTCTTTATTTCAAGTAGTGGTAGAATCTAGGAGATTATGTTATTTCTACAACTGAAAAATAAATCAGGTTGTGTCTTTACTTTTCATTATTTTGTTTTATTCCCATTTAAAATACTATATATAAATCATTATCTAATTTGATATTTAAAAGGATAGTAAATGGAATATTTTTGGTGATATATATCAATATAATTTTAGAATTGTTTTTGAGTTCTTCCATTTTTATGTGTGTTCATTGTTTTGAATTATTCTTGTTTTTTATTTCATTTTTGGTGTTTTTTAAGAATTCTAGAGCTGAATTGAAGTCATTTTAAAATTCAAAACATTATATTGTTTTTGTAACATTTCATGATTTGAATGTTTATGGATTTAAATTATTTCTAAATGTTTTTTTAATTTCCAATATTTTCAATTAATTATGCTTTATTGATTGAGAAACTCATGTGCACTAGTTCTATAAAATCTAAAAATATTTCCCAAACCGAGTGGTTTATAATAATTTTTTACATAATATTTAAAAATAAATTTTTATTTAGAGTATTTATAAATTTTTTATCTATAAATTTCAATTTATCTCCTTTTAAAAGCTGTTAGAGTTCATGGAATGTGTCAAGTATAATTCAGGCACCACATTGAAAGCCTTTTTTTGCATTCAAATCTTATTTTGGTGTACCTTTTCATATGACATTTATTAATCCCATATTATCTAGGAAATACCTTTTTAGGTATCCACATTACAAGGAATTTATCCCCTTAAAACATGATTTAGATTTTAAATGCATGATTATTATTAAACTCAAGGGTAGGGGAGGGAGAAGATGAGCTATATTTTTAAGTGATGCTGATTCTATTTGAGCTAAAATGAAAAAATGTAATTCCATATTTATTTATACATATTCGGAAGAAATTTCAATAAGGAAAGATGGATGGGTGGCCAAAAATATCATTAACACATGGGAATAGATTTCACTAATATTTGAAGATCAACCGAAGCCTCTCTTTTCCTTAAAGACATGATTCTAGAGAGAAATCCAAGACTGGATTCATGTTGAAAAAATGATGAAAATTTTGTAAAATATGGAAAACAAATTATCGTTTCTATATAAAATTAAAAATGTTAACTTACAAAATAATGAAATATCTTTTTTAGGTGATTCATTTTCGATCTAAGTTAGTATCACTCCATTATTGATAAGAACTATTTTCATGCATTTAACTGACTTTGGAGAAAAACCCTCCTCATTCTGAATCAAATTTTCTTATATTTAAAACCATTAAAAACTCAGACTCAAAACAAGACATGAAAAATATCTAAAGATTGGAACATTTATTAATATTTGAAGGTTAAATACTAGGAATATATCTAACCTATGAATATCACACATGTTCTTGAGAGTGATAAAATATCCACAAAAAATCCTTGAGTGAAGAAAGAAATACTTTTCTATGGAGGTAGGTAAAACATGCATGTAAGGATTAACATTAAATTTAATGTTTTTTAGGATTTTGGAGGAGTTATGTAATATTGAAACACATATTAGGTATGATGTTTTACTTGAATTGATAAGTGAGTTGTATAATCATTTATGCCTTGAAATGTTTTTCTGACCATAGTATTAGATGAATTCCCTAGAGTGAAATGATTAATTTTGGTAGAATTTAAAAATAATATATTTTCAATTATTATACTTTCAATTTCTCCTTTTTAATTCCAAAAAAGTGATATCTTAAGATTAATTTTCTATTTTTATAGTTTTAGTCAAATTTTTAGCTTAATTGAAAAAATGGTCTAAATTTTTATTTTAATTATTTTAACTTCCTTATATATTAATGACATAACATTTCTACACTGATCCAAATTGAGAAAATAATTATTTTATGATTAAATAAATCATGGGCTTCATTTAATTATTCTGGACCGAAAGTAAATACATTATTTTATGGAAAAAACCTATTTCACAAATAAGGCATCAAATTATGTGCACAGATGTATTTATTTTTTAATAAGGACCATCTCATAATGGGATTTAAATAATGGTCTAAAATTTTACATGTTGGTAGGTAACAACAAAATAAACAAATCTTATTACATTTTAAATGTGTGATCCCTTATTTTGTAAAATTATAATTGGATGGTAAACTACATTTGTTGAATACAAATAGTCTCCCTGGGAAGAATAAATTTAGAGAGTAAATTGTCTATAACTATCTCAAAAAATAGAAAATGAATTTGAAATTTTTGGGTTACATAACTTTGAATCTTTGAAACAACATTTTTGGAGAAACATATTCCTAATTATACCATTCAATATGTATAATAAGATCTAACATTTGGGGGAAATGTTCTGATCCAAATTTTCACCCCTATCCCTATAAAAAATCATCTCCAATCATTTTCAAAGTGTTGGAGACATTAGTTACCCATTTTTAGATTAATTCGGGGTTTTCATTTTATGTAATAGTATTATTCATTTTTATTATATGGTAGTCTTTTTATTCATCTCATTCTCTCTTTTTTGTATTTTGTGCTTCCACTCAATTTTCTTCTTCACTACAAACTCTTATGCTCTTGAAAATGAGTAGTTAATATAAGGATGTCCTCGGGGGAGTAATCTAGTAAAGAACCTAAGTCCTTAAAATATAATTATTAATGTTTTTTATTTTATTATATTTATTCTAATGGGTATATTATTGGTAAAGGAACCTCTGTGTCTCCACTCTCCACCAGTGGTTTAGCCTTCACTTATGTAATATTCTCCATCAATCCAGCAGGTGGGTGTGCGGTATCTCAATGATAAATGAGTGAACCATATATTAAAAACCAAAAGAATAAGAGGAATTTCACATATATTATGTATAATTTTAATTAATCAAATTTAAAACTTATAATAATATGATGAAGGTTCACTCAGGGGGGTTCCCTAGGTAATAACTTCTTTCCTTCTAAATTCATTCTATTTTTATACATTGTGTTTTCATTACATTTTCTAGTTTAATTTTACTATTTCATTCTCAATTATCAATTATCATATATTGTAGTTTTATTAACTAAAAAATTGAATTAGATTTACTAAGTTATTGACCACAACAACTCTTGAATAGAATGACCTAGGTCACCCCCTATGCCGCATTTCGTGAAAATATTTTGAGAGCCCACAAGACAACACTTCATCAATACCTAAAGTCAGGTTTGTTGACTTCATTAACACTTGATGTTAAATTATATATTTTCATATAATTTTTATTTTAATTTTTATTTTTTAAAATTTAATATAAATTTGTATTACTTGTTTATACATGTTTCTTTTCTACTTCACATTATAATGAATGTTTATATTATTGATTACAATATTTTTAAAACTCTGAATTGGATAGACTCTTCATTTCATATAATTACTAAAGGAAGTGAGTGTAAATACAATATTTTATTTTATAAACTTCAATTCACCACCATGTTGTAGTAAAATTCTAATTTTTTGATCCCACTATATAAAAGTATGAATTTAAAATTTTTATGGCTTATAAAGGAATACGATAATTCTATTACTAAAATATGCGAATAAATTATAGGTTTCCACGGTATAAGCACCTAATGAAGAAATAGATCCCATGCACACATGCAATGTGAATATGAATATTTTATTGGAAGAGGAATACCATGAAAATTCAAATATCACACGATGAAAATAAGTTGAATTCATCATCTATATTTATAGGTAAAGATTGAATAAATTAACGAAAAACATTTTATAAGATTAAAAAATTATAATAAAATTCTAAGATTCATGGAAATTACATAATTAATATAAAAATAATATCAACATGATCTCCATGAATATATATATGTAGGAGGCGAAGAAGAAATGTTTGAAAGAAGGACCCAACATGATATTTATTCTACGAAACATGTGTATCGAAGATTAATGATAGTCAACACTATACCAATTGAAGAGTTGAGGTATTGGGGAAATGGATAGGGATATAACTACTTCTACTGGAAGTGATGTTTCCATGTGAAAAGAATCATGAGTGATCTAGAACTACATAAAAAGACCCTTACTGTGTGATATAGAATAAGAATGGAAAATGTTGGCTTCTATTATACTTCAACAGATCATATTCATTCTAGGAATTGAGAGATCCAACCTACATGTTTCTTATGTTACAGATGATCTATGAAGAATTTATAAAAAAATTATAATTTATATTTACTAAGGAAGTATGATCAAATAAATTGAATTCCATAGTGTAAGGCTTGATCCATATCATAGATTTTATATCATGCAATATAGGGTTATATATTTTAATTTGTAGGGGATAACCCAGTTGATTCTAGATATTTAATTAAATGTTGGTTTGTTCACTATACCTGGTTGGTTATAGGATAATAAGCCCAGATTCATACACTTTACTGATATTATTTGGATAAAAATATTATGTTGTGTATATAATATAAAAACCATAATAATCCGGGGAAATATTCCACTTTAGGGAGGTGAATCTTGTTATCAAAATCTAGTGTTCTCTTGTGATTCATTCTTCTTCCATATTTTCTTGAGTGCTAAACAAATAATAGATATATGGAAATAAAAATACACTCACTTAAAAATTTAATAGGTGATAAAGGTATAAAAATAAAATTGAATAAAAAGTAAACCAACACTGATTCTCCCACCTTTAGTATTGAACACATCTCTATGTGATCCTAAGAGTTGAAACTCAAACAACATAAAATATTAACGGGAGTGAGAACATGATGTTTAATTTTAGGTAATGAAATAAACAAGTTAGTGAAAAAAATTCCAGTCACTTATTATTATATTATTAATATTATATTACTATACTTGAATGTGATACTTAGTAAACAACCATTCGTGAGGTTGGGAAGTAGTTTAACTGGGTGGTGATAAATATTTCTAATAATGGTTTAATAGAGAATTAATATGAATCATAAATATTTTCATGAGTGGTATTGGTTTTGAACCTATTGGTTAGGCATGTTATGATCACCCAACATATATAAACCATTTTTAGGTTTCTAGGGCTAGTTTGGTGACCGATCTAGACCGTACTAACTTAGAGTTTGGGTAAAGATATAGAATCAATGACATTCAGTTTTATTGGAATTTTATTTTCCATTTACATTTTTTCTAACATTATTTATTCATTTTAGGATTATTTTAGATTCTATATTATTAATATCATGGTGTTTATTGGGGGGGGGGGTTGTTTCTATATTATGAGGTTTTTTAGGATAATGCCTCTCATTTTTACATTTTATACCCATAGTTTTTATAGAAACATGGTTAGGGGTTGTATATTCATGGTATTTTAATTATTGTATAACATTCTAGTGAGGTTACCTGAGAATTATTTCTATAGTTTTTTGTTAACAAGGGGGCATGTTGTTTGTGGGAATAGTGATATATCAAAAGATTGAAAATCGGTAATAACTATCAGGGGTAGTATTTTAAATAGTTTCAGATAGTTTATGGTTGATTGGTTAGTGAATATTAAACAGGTTTTGTAGTAGTGGGTGGTAGAATCATGAAATATTTTAGAATTGTCTTCCTAAGGAAGAAAATAAAGTGTTAAACCCAGAACCCACGTGTAACACCTCCCAAAGAAGCCATCCTTCTTCATATTCACCTTTTCCATATTATTCTTATTCTATTATTATTATTTTTAGTTTATTTACATTTTTTTCATTATATCAATATAAATCCTTTGTTTCTCCCTATCACACATCCAAGAACATATTAGTTAGTGTTTTCATTAACATGTTTCCAACAAACTGATAGTGACATTCTCGATAGAGAAATTCAAAAAATAAAATATTATCCTTCAAGTTTAGTTTGTTGGGGAATATTATTTTCAAACACCTGGAGAGTTGAATCGATATATTAAAGGCCACATACACAAATCATTATTATAAACTATAATAATAAGAGGAAGGCCAACAACACTTTGAGATCAAAATACAAGCTATGATGAAGTCTTTTGTATGGTTGGCAGAATCATTATAATATTGAAATGTATGTGAATATGTCAAAGAGAAGTTAGTAATTTTAGAAAACGGTAAAAGAATATGGAAAACATATAGTGGATATAGTAATTTTTGAAGTGGATTTCTATAAATTTGGAAGGAAGCTGAAGCCTAAAATTTGGGGGAAGTGGAAGGAAACCCCTAGGTAAGTGATGATGCATAATTTTAGAGAAGAAAGTAAGCCTAGGATGAAAGAAGATGGGACATATTTTTTGATCCACCAAACACCAAAATAGATTATGGTTATAAAGGAATGAATTTATACTCCAATTACATATGGAAATTTTTTTTATCATTAAATGTATCTATTCCTGATCTCACATGGTCACATGTCAAATAAGAGATGATTTGAAAATAATATCACAATACCGAGGAAGTTCCAGATGCTTCAAATACTCAACCAGAGATAAATTTCATAGAACAATTGGAAGATGAGGAACACACACATCCAAATAATTAACAGATGAAACCAATTGAGTTAAGTTCTTATCTGTTAGGTCCACTAGGCTAGATACCCTGAGAGGGGGGGTCAATCAGGGTATGACAGATAAAAACAACTACCCCTTTTGATCTTGTTTTGATGTTAGACAAAACCCTCTTCTCTCTTCTTCCAGATGCAGAGTGTGAAAAAACATTAAGGCATGCACATGACATATCTATTTTCACTTGGTTCACCCTCACTAGGCTACGTCTAAGGAGCATACACTGATAGTGTTCCGATGTACCAAAGGACCACATGTGGATCCCCTCTAGAGGGTCTGTGATTTTGGACCTCCATATGCGATGACGGTAATCCAAAAAGGTGTTTTAAATGATAAAAAAATTCCACTTAGAATGATCCTAAGGCAGTGTATTATTTCGTATAATCTATTTAAACTTATTATAATTTTAATATGAAAAAGATCAACTCCTGGTTCTGGGATTTCTATGTCAATATTCGATTGGAAAATTTCATTGTTCATGACTTTTATGTATTGAAAAATAGAAAAATGATCAATAAAATAAAAAAACAATAATTTTAATTCCCCCAAAAGGCTCTACCGCAGCATCTAGAAAATTAAAGTAGTATTAGTACCAGTCATGTTATAATTTATAATTATTTATTAATTGATATTATATGAGAAATTATGGTTAGAATTTCTTTATAGATTATTCGTTCATTAATCCAACAATTAATTGACCTGGTTTTGAAATTTTAATATTCATTATTCTAGATTCATATTCTATTAAGGCCCAGGAATGGATAAAGAACGATCAGATATTCTATTAGAAGGTGAAAAAATTTCTAGCATATATATTGGGTTACATTGTGTGTAGCCAAAGTAAAATCCATGTATCCATGTTCATGGAAAGATGAAATTTCATAGAATACATGGTTTATCGAATAGTAGTTACACATGGAGTTTTTATTGTACACTACATGTTTACATAGACAACCAGACACATGGTTTATCAGATTATATGACATGTAGCTGGTGTACACATCATGTAATCCACTGGGTATACCTATGAAATTCATGATAACCATGTGGTAAAATACACTGTTTAGCACCTTTTGGGACCGACACCCTTGAACATTAATGAAACACATGACATGTGTCCAAGATATAGATCATGAAAACTAGTAATCCATACATTCAAAGAATGCACCAAGTCAATCGGTGAGTTACGCAGACACACATCAAGTGGTCTAAAAATCATGTAGTTCATCAGTACAAGCCATGTAATCTAACTGAGATACATAATGAACCCTCAATAATTTATCCTGAGCATATGGTAACCAGAACACATAAAATTTAATTTTTTTGTACACATCATGTAATTTGACCTAGGTTTATGCCAAATCGCTAATAGTTTATCCCATATACACGACAATAGAGTAACATGGAATGCAAATCATTAGTACACATCATGTAGTCTCCTAAAAAATTATTGAATTAAGTTAATTAAAATACTTAATTTTAGTATTAAAATCCAAATTACACTATTAGATCCAAATTTATTTGACTATGTAATAAATATTTTGATGAATTAATGAATGATCAATTTATTTATTACAATTATTAGTAATTATGATCAATATTATTTTATTTATCATGAATGATTTTATGATGGGTATCTCCAAGAAGAATTCTATGGTTATTAATATATATGGAATTAATTAATACAAGTGTTCTTGTCTTAATAATAATGAATTAATGGAATTGAATGTTAATATATTGTACTTTTGCATATTTGTTTCACTGATTTGATCGATCATGATATTTAACCAGACCAAAATAGTTCATGTGTTGGTTTAATTTAATTTAATTTGATTCATATTATGTAGTATTATTTATTATTAAATTAAATATGATGGTCTACATGTCATCCATATCACTTTTATTAAGTATAATATGAATGTATAAGGATGCCTATGTAATTATCCTTAACTAATCATTTGGTTCCTCTCACCTACTTGTATGTTATAAACATATATAATAAAAGTTGTATCTCAATGCACATGTAGGTGTTTTATGATAGAACTGAGATAAAACCAACCAGGGTGATACAATAGGGATAGGTGGAATTCAATAACATTATCCAAGAATGACACAATGAGTTTTTTTCTACGGTAATAGGTTGATTTATTTTCTTCTCAATACATCATCCATTAGATAACCACGTGATCATATAATTCATTTATTTATTAATTATGAATTATTTATTGAACTGAGGCAATACCAAGAACACATAAATAATTTGGTTCATACAAAAATTTCTAATTTAAATAAATTTACTTTGTATAAATGTTTTATCACAACATGGTTAATCACTTCTATAAAATTAAATTAATACTAATAGGACATATAATGGATAAATAAATTTTTTACCCATGATAAATAAAAATAAATTAACATAATATTATGTCAGACTATGTATTTAGTTTCTTAATTAAGAATGTAACAATAAAACTAAGTGTTTAAAAATATCTTGTTTGGACACATAATTTTATTAGGGAGTTCTTAGGAAAAACATGGGTCAAAATAAAACAAATTTCATCAATAGAAGTACTTATATCTAGAATTGATGTAACATTGAGGAAATGGTTAATCAAATCTAAGTAAGGGTTTATAGATTGGGGATTCCACTCAATGGATCAAGGTGTTGTTATCCCATAGTTGGAAAAGACCTACATATTGAAATACCTTCGAGTAATTGAAAATTAAAACCCTTGGGTTAGGAGATGGAAAATATAGATCATTTCCAATAGAATTACTTGAGTGATGAGAAATTTCATGTTAAATGGATAGAGCTGTTGAGTCTTTATAAATTTGTTGGAGACTTAATAAAATTTAAATTATCACATTGTTGCACATAAATTGTAATAAATTGAATCACTAATAATACACATTTTTAAAATTGTGGAATAATGGAATGTAAATCAACTATATTGTCCAATAAATAAATTTTAAATAATAAACATATCTTTAAGGATAGTAACTTCTCAAAATGTATCAGACAGGTAGGGGTTGTGTTAAACCATGAATGAAAATATAAAATTCTAGAATACTCACTACTTTCTCTCCTTGAAAAGGTGGTGAGTGATGAATAGTTCATTTTTTTTATAAAAACTTGAGTGACATGGTAAAAAGTATGGTTTTTTTCATTCATTAATGTCTAATGGACTCATAACATCACATGAAGACATGTATTCACATATAATAATATAATATATTTATTGACTATATCAAGAGAGAGCTATATATTAATAGTTTGAAATATCCAAGGGAATATTTTAGAGTAAACATGGTGAAGGTTAATGTTCCTAATTTGTATATACATTTACATACATTACATTGAGTATCAAAAAAACTTTTCATCGGGTATATATATTTTTTTGGAGATAAAATTCCCTATTTTGGTGATCATGATCATTTTCAAGTGTTTTACAACCAAAGTTACAAATTGGAGAGGATCATAACAAAAAATCATATATAAACAGTGTGTACTTATTACACATGTCATGTACCATTACCCCAACACATGGATCGACTTGACCAAGTACATGAACATGTTTCCAACCAAGATTCACACACCATGTACATCACTTTATGCACTATTTCCCCCCTTATAGAAGCGGTCGGTGGCTGATGTTGACACTACACGCCATGTGGGGTGGTGCTACATCTTGTGTTCTTCAACCAACCATCTTTTGACGCCATCAAAGTCAAGGAGGGGTGCAGAACTCACCAACCAGCATAGAAAATGAAGAAATACTATGTTGACCATTATACACGGTGTGTAATTTGGTTTACTCTCCATGTAGTTTCATTTACTATAATTATGAGGGAAGACCTCCATGTTAGATGTTGGACATCCTGGGGGAGGTGCTGCCACTTTTATATTTGAGCCTCCCTCATATCCATTACATGTTTTCCGTTTCAATTTTCAATTCATGTTTTTATTTTAATTCCACCTTTTCCCCATTCTCTTATCTTATCCATGGTAAGGATTGTGTTTTGACTCAATCCAAACACTATGACCATGGTCATTAGAGGTTAGTTCCTCATGTGTTAGGATTGTAATAAGTTTCTGGTTCATTATTATTTGAATTATAAAGTCTTTCTTTTGTTATGTTTTTTAATTTACAATCCTTTTAAGGAATGTACTTCGAAAACCACCATTGATGTCATATTAGACCAAGAATGACTTCAATGGAAGAAAAAAAAAGAGTTGTGGGGGAGAACACATGTTCATTGGGGAAAATCTTCACCACTATTTTAGTGGTAACGAACCTAAACCCGTTTTAAGAATTTAACTAGATGACTAATGAATTAACTTTTAACATGTAATTGATAGTTTTTTAGACCATGAAACATCAGTTTAATTGAGTCCCCTCCGTAACTAAATGTCATTTAATATTTAAATGCTAAGTAAAAATGACTTCAATGAACACTAATTGAATTTAAAACATGACTCATGTGTTTTTTTATTGTTCTTCTCTATTTTATTAATTATTTTTTAAAACTTGTTTCAACATATTTTATAGTTCCCTTCCCTTCTTCGTGTCTAGATTATAGACCAAAATTAATTAGACTTTCACTCACCATTATTTCCCCATTTTCCCTAGGGGATTGAACCTGACTTTCACTAGCTACCTAGTAGTTGGTTCAAAAGGTAACAAAAGGAACATCAAATCATTAATTTGGCCTAACCCCTGTGATAGGGCTGGTGTCAAATTTTGGGGTTGTTTCCAGGGACCAGAAATCACCAGTGCCCGTCTGAGTTAAGGTTGGTCTCCCTAGAATTTTTTTCTTTTACTTTTTTTCTTCTTTTTGTTCCTTGGGATACTCAACCCCACATCTGATGGAGTAAAATCTGACTAGGGAGTGATACAATTCACCTGGAGAGGATTTTTATCTGTATGATCTTGCGCTTTTATACCCCTACCTGGAGGAATATTATCCTTACATGGTTGATGGGTTCTAGTATGAGGAATAACCATGTACATCCTTTATCCCACATGTATCTTCTTCTCCCTCAGAACCATATTTTGGAAATAGAAAGTGGTTATTATCAATGATGGGGGCCTTTACCACACACCAATTAGACCAAAATGAATGGTTTAGATGATATAGAAATATGGTAGAGCAGCTCTCTGAGATGATTTCCAATACAAATACACCATTTCAGTTTAAGGATTGGTATTTTAATTTAATTTCAACCGAGGTTACATATTATTGTGAGGGGACCACATGTAATAAACCAACAATTTCAATGATTAATCTTTACAACATGGAATTTGAATAGGGGGACACATCATAACTTGTTAATTCTGAATTTAATCACCCATATATTTCTGAAGCATCAGTTGATTATATACCATTTTCAGAGGAAACATTTCGTTATTTTCATGTTTTCCACATTTTAGAGAAGGATCCTTGGGAGGTTTAGAACATACCTGATCACACTAAGAACCAAGTCCACCTTCATCATCTACTAGACATAGAGCAGGGATACTGCCAGCCGCCTCCCAGACCACCAGAAGGTCCAGAATCATGGATCAAAGATGAGGGTTCGAACATATGTGGTGGTTCACAATGTGAGTGCCACATCTTCCCTTATATTATGGGTATGTACCTGTAACTCGAGTCGAGCCAATGTCCTAAAATAGATGTGCTTACTGGGAGGAAACCAATTTATTCTTCTTCCATATTTCTTTCTTTTACTTCATTTCTATATTTAATAAACACATGGCATGTACTCATACTCCACACACCGTGTACTACTCTCTCTTCCATAAACTAATTAAATAATAAGAAAATAAAAACACACATTGTCTTCTAACTTTAACATGATGTGTACAATTCTTTTTAAATGTATTTTCTAATAGCACCACTAGTATAACAGTATATTAATTAATGTAATAAATAGAGTACATCCTTTTTGAACTTATGTTTAATTAAATAGAGTGTGAGGTATTTTAAAAATAATTTTTTTTCAATTAAATGGAAACCCATGATGGGTATGGGCTTGCTAGCCAGGGTTTTAAACTAGATAAAAAAGACACAGGTTTGAATCCTGAAAACTAGCCCAGTTCTATCATTTTTCATATTAATAAAACCACAAGACGTGCATTTGAATATAAATCATGTGAACCATGTTTAATTCATAATATAAATGGTTTAAAAAACTAGAAATACATGGTGGTACAGTTGGATGATTGGCAGAGTCTCGATCCTGGATTCAAAAGACCTAGGTTCGAACTCAACTAATCTCCCTGCTTCATCCCAATCATTCAAATTAAAACCACACGTTGTGCACTATTCTTTTTACTATTTTTTACTATACCTACACATTAAGTATATAACATTAACAAAAATGTGCAACACCGAAACCTTCACTACATTGTTTGAGGCCTTTCCTTCAGAATGGTGAGTCACTGGTTCAAATTGCGCCGCAGGACCTAAACCAAAGGTTGTAGTTATCTTTTACAAATTATAGAAAACAAAAAATGTATTTCATCAATAAATTACATGTACAAGTTTAGTTTTTTCGTAAATAAAATATATTCTTCTATAAAATATATTTTTTAATTATAAATAATAATTATTATATTGCTTAAGGTAATATATATTTTGAAAAAAGAAAACTTAAACACAGTGTGTATGGTTTATGAAATGCCATGTACCTCGTCAATAAAACTTGGACACACTATGCGGGCTCATTCTGTGTCAAAATGGCCCCTCCTCCCCATTTTCCTCCCTGTTTTCTTCCCTCGTATTTCATCTGGCTTCCCTCCTTCTCGATTCATTTCCTGTACGATTACAGCTCTAATTTCTTCCTCATTTCCTTCATTGGTCTAGGTACACACTACTACACCCAATATTTCTAATTTTTTATAGTGTTTAGGGTGTTTTTAAATCAGGTGACTATTATATTCTCTTGTATAGTACATGAGTTCAGTGAAGAACATATGTCATGTACTCCTGAGTACGCAACCACACACACTGATTTTGGAATCTCAAAACCACATGGCATGTATATTTGGTACATACAGTGTCAATTGATTTTATCAATTCTTTAGGAGTGACCCATGTACTAAGATCACACAGAAATCTCCCCATGTATCTACACATGAAATGTATGTTCGGCACACACACCATATATTGGTTCATCGAGAATAGTCCATTTATTGAGTGTACATGCATTGGACACCGTGTTCTTATACACGTGGTGTCTAGATTATACTCAGTGTGTCGTATGATATTTGATTTCTTCCACTGGACAATTCCATGTATGGGAATTCACATGGACCAAAAACCCATGTACATACACAAGGTGTGTATGATATATCATACGCCATGTATTGGATTCTCTACACACATGCCCACTTTGCATTTCTATCCAGAGTAAATAGATTTCTAATTAAATAATGTTACACGCCGTGTACACTGGATCCACAAGTTGTGTACTTTTTTTCATATTTTTTATAACTTTTATTCCTTTTTTTATTTTTTTATTTCTCCTATATTTCAATTAATGCTATGAATGGTAATGAGCCTGCGAAGGGGGAGAAGCCTACGTCCACTATAGAGGGAGATAGGCAGGATCACCACCAGATAAAAATTCATCCTTCTACGACAACATTGCCCAATTTCCAAGTCTATATACCTATATCTTTGAGAACATTGCCTCCTCTCCAAATGGCACCCAAATAATTCACAGTTTCTAAGGGGGTAGTATTTTATCTCACACAACTAGCAAGGCACCTTTTGAGCCATCCATGATAGCGGTGGTCCCCATTATGCCAGCACCTCCATCCCCTGTTGGCCCAACCTCCAAGCCAAATCTGGTATCATCAGTTGCTCCTTCTACTACCGCTACGGTTGGAACTTCCACCTCAGTAGCCACAGTCCTGCCTCGAACTTCACTGGAAGCTACCTGACCAAAACCACATCCCTACCTTTCTTTGTAGAGATTTATCCAGAGGATGATAGACTAAAACGTCTTTCACGATGCACACTCTAGTTGAGCGGTCGTTTCCTATATACCATAGTGCCATAGGGTCTCAGTGCCTTGGAGGAGACATAGGAGCTCCTCGGCCTCACTCATCTTTTTGACACACTCCTGGTTAGCACTACTATATTCAGATATTTTTTTGTAGTTTTTAGTGAATTTTGATTTTGATGGGATCACCTACCACTAGAAACCCACAGATACAGCTACTCCAGTCTGATTAAGGCTAGGTGGCCACCCACCTCATTGACCATTCCCGATTTTGGTCGAGGGTGCGGCTTCTATCCCCATTCTACCACTCCACCATTTGTCTCCACCCACACATACCCTATGTTCTATGACTTTGTTTCCATGTGGCGGGAACTTCCTCGGCCTGACCATAGGTTTACCCCCACTTCTCAGAAGAGCATGGTCATTATTTCCCCTCACATTTTCATCATTCATCGATGTTCAACTCCATCCTTTTTCCACCTCATGAGGACATCAGTGTCAAGTCATCCCACGATGTGGACCTTCTCACTAATATTTTCCAATATGACTACCATGACCTCCCTTGTCTAGCCACTTCTTACTTCCACTCCACGATCCATGGCCATCAGGGTAACCTAAACTGCGGTTTCTATACCTCCCGATTGACCTAATATTTGGGATTTTTTATCCCACTATTACTCATGACCACTTAGTCTATCCTCATTGTATGGACTTCATCATGATTATTCTCATGAGGATGGTCCAGCATCGAGGAGATGTCTTTGTACTCATACAGGATGCCCCATCTCCTCTAGTGGTGGGAGATGACATTGATGCTCCCACTGATGTTGCTAAAATAAACCCCCCATCCCCCAGAAGATGATCTTTCTTCCACCATCCCCTCTTCTTCTTGATCATCCATGGACCTACCTCCACCCGCACCCTCGGCTAACCCCCCTCCACCCATTTTGCTTCGCCTGGCCACAATAGACTTCCATCTAGACCATATAAAACACCACCAGGCTACCATCACTCAGATGTAGACATGTATTGAGGGTATATTACTTCTCATCCTCCATCACATGGGCCTTTTACAACTAGTAGCACATGTGCCTTCATCCATAGCACAACCACCATTAACATCCATGGCCATAGATTCAGTTTTCTTATCTACTAATGGCCTAGTGGCTATTACTACTTCTCCCCTCCCGGATGTGCCGGTCGAGCCCTCAATGAAAGGAGTTGATGTTGTGTCTCCGGCTAATATTCTTCTTCCTACAATTCCATATGTTCCTGATGCGCCTTCCATTCACATCACAGAGATGGTGCCTCCAGTTTCTGTTGTGGATGATCCTCCTTTGTCAGATCCCCTATTTCCAATGATGCCTCTTTTGAGGCCACCCCATGATGGTTTTTGGAACATTTGTTTCCTTTATATATATATATATATATATATATATATATCTTTTGTTCTATGAATGTGCTATGATGATGTATGTCTCTACAGATTTAATTTCTGTTTTCCTCTCCCATCACAAGTACCATGGGTCATTCCATGGTAATTTTCTTTCAACTACTTCCCATCATTGTCAACTCACCACAAGGGGAGTCTTATTTTGGAGATTATTTTCCATTTTTCCATTGGATTTACCTCTATGATTATTTCCCCTCATCTTGAACCACCGTGTGTCCCCATATTCTCTCCTCTTCCTTGGTGTTTCACTTGGGGGGACCATGTTCCATATTAATTGTGGGAGAGAGTATCTGACTACATTATTCTTTTCCAATGAACTGATCTTGGAGAAATCATTAATAGTTGAAATATTTTAAAATGTAGAAATGTTTTATAAATTATAATTATAAATAATAAAGGAATATAAGGGAATTTTTATAAACTACATGTTTCTTTTAAATTTCCATGTATTTTTTAATTATTGTTGATACAGTTTGATTCCAGATTGAATGTCTTAGACATTTATATTTATTTTCCTAATCATTTGTACACATATCTTTACCTAGTTGACCTTTTATTTTTACTCATTCCTGAGTGGTATTCTAAGAGCTTTTGATATACTTTTTTTCCAATACCCTGTTTCATGAATGTTTATTTTTATATGCCAAACTTCAAGAACATTCTAGTCATTCTCCTCAAATCAAGAATATTTTTTTAAATCACATTAAAATGATTAATGCAATTGATTTTTTTATCCCCTTTAATATTAAGACCTACCCTACATCTAATCTTCACAAAACCCATAGAAACCATTAACTTCCTTAATAGGAAGCCACATTACAAGCCTATTTATACTACCTACCCTAATTCTTTCAGAAAAATCATGATTATTCATTGGACCTATAGAGAGATATTTTTTGTTATTTAAGGTAAAATTTTGTGAGAAACCATGAATTTAAGTGTGGGTGAAAGCGCCACTTGTTCATATGGGAATAAGGGTTCCAAAACCACAATTAATTGTACTCTTGATCATCCCTCTTTAAAAAAGAGGAGAAATATTTGAAAAATGAAAAAGAGAAACCGTATTCATTTGTAACATATTATTGATAGATTATGAACCCATGTGGGTAAGGAAATATCATGATGATGATACCATTTGAGAGATCAAAAAATGGGATAAATATTGGGAAAATGCAAAAGAGGGACCAGATTCACATATTACACATTATTGATAGTTTATGAACCCATGATGGTAAGGGAATATCAAGGTGATGATACCCCTATAGAGATCAAAAAAGATGAGAAAATTGAAAAAATACATAATATGTAGCAGATTCATGTGTTACACATTAGTGATAGTTTATGAACCCATCTTGTTAAGTGAATATCACGGTGATGATACCATTTTAGATATCTTGATTTGGGATGAAATTTCATTGAGATAAATTTTATAATATCCTGAATTATTGTTTAATAATTCAGCCTCCCTTTTCAAGCCTATGAGATTAATGTTCACGTCATTACCTACCTACTCATAGCCTCAAAAACATTTGAACCATATTGAAAGCCATCCTGATTTTTGTGATTTGACTTCTAATGTGGAGAATTAGAACACTTGAAAGCCAATTGATATAGTTTATATACTTAATATTGATCATAATTCTAATTGAATGATCTTTGTTGATGACTGTGGTATCTTTTAGTGAGTTAAATCATCAAGTGGCATGTTTTTTTTTGAAATGTTAAAAAATGTGGATAAAATAGATTGAAAATCACTGATTGTATTATATAGGAGGCATGATTAAAATAAATTTGGAACTGAAATATGTTTTTTGTTTTTTAAAATCCTATTTTATGGATATATAATTTTTAACAATAATTAGTTGAATGATTCCCATTTTATAAAATGGATTTTGTTGATTTAATGTTGGTATTTTTCTTGAGGACAAGAAAATAGATAATTTGGGGGAGTTTGATTTTCCTGATTTTTTTATACATTTTCACGCATTCTATTGATTACCAAAATAACTTTTCACAGAATATATATGTTATTTTTGAGATAAAACTCCTTAATTTAGTGATCATGATGATTTTCAAGTGTATTACAGCCAAAGTCACAATTTGGGGAAGATGAGAACAAAATGTCCAATATATATGATGTGTACATATTATGCACATTGTGTACCATTTCTATAACACACAGATTGATTTGGCCAAGTACATGCCCATGTTTACAGCAATGATTCACATACCATTAACTTCACATTACACATCAAGTACGCCCCTTCCATATGTGGTTGGTGGCTAAAGAAAACACTACACGCTATGTGGGGTGGTGCTACTCATCGTGTACTTCCACCAACCGACTACCAACGCCTTCAATGTCAAGGAGCGGTGCATAGCTCACCTACCGGTGGAAAAAATGAAAAAAAAAATAAGTTCACCAATATACACGACATGTACATGGGATCACATTCTATGTAGTTTCATTTTCTACATATATGAGAGTATAACACCATGTTCGAGGTTGGAAATCCATGGGGGGTGTTGCCGCTTTCCATTAGAGCCTCCATTGAATTCATTTCATGTTTTCCTTTTCTTTTTTTCAATTCATGTTTTCAGTGTAATTATCCATTTTCCCCATTCTCCTCTCATATCAATGGTTGGGATTGATTTTATATACTCAATCCACACACTGTGACCATGGTCATAAGAGGCTAGTTACCCTTTTGTTGGGGTCGTAATAAGATTCTAGTTCATTATTATTTAAGTTCTGAAGTGTTTCTTTTTTTATGAATTTTAATTTAAAATTAATTTAATGAATGTAATGTAAAAACCATAATTGATATCATATTGGATAAAAAAATCTTAAATGGAGGAAACTAAAGGTTTTGTGGTGGATGAAACCATGATCATTGGGGGAAATTGTTGCCACTGTTTTAGGGTTAACGAATATAAACCTATTTTAAGCAGTTAATTACCAGACCAAGGAATTGACCTTTATACATGTAAATAACTATTTTTAGGACAAAGAACCATCAGTTTAATTGAATCCCCATGGTAACTAAATCTCGTTTAATGTTGCAATGCAAAGTAAAAATGAATTTAATGAACCATAATTAAATTGAAACCCTTACTCATTTTTTTTTCTGATTGTTCTCCACTCCTTCTGTTTATACATATTTTGTGAAAATTGTTTTATTTATGTTTATAGTTCCATTTTCTTTTTTGTGTCTGGATAATCGATCAAGATTCATCCAGCATGCACTAACCTTTTGTCCCCATTTTCCCTTCGGGATTGACCCCGACTTCCACTAGCTACCTAGATGTTTCTTCAGAAGGGATCAAAATAATCCAAAAATAATTAATTTGGATTTCCCTTTGTGATGTGGGAGTTGTCAAAGGTTCCCTAGTAAGGCCTTATGTAGTCATACTCAGTAGATATTTTGAGTTGTTACATGATCTAGTGTTTAATTTTTTTGATAAAATATACACTGATATCATTCTGTCTTCACTCCCAAATAGATTCTCTAGATTTATTGTTAAATTCAATATTAACATCATTGAGATGTCTGTTTCAGATATTATTACACTTCTTCTCTAAACATATAAACGAACTAAACTTGAAAAAATTATATCCTACGGTAATGAAAGTAAATCCAGTTAAAACATATCTAAATATAAATATTTTTTGCAATTCCAATCCAAGGAGAGAAGGATCAAGGTACATGAAATGTAATAAGATTTTTTCTATTATTCAATTATCATGAGGTAATAGTTGAGGGAAAACTACTTCCTGGAAAATAATTATCTAGACGCTTTATGTGCAATTTTTAATGATACAATTTATCATTTCCAAAAAAATAGGTATTAGATATTGGTTGTGGTTCTCAATAATTCATTAAAGTATTAGAACCAATTATATTTTAGAATATTTCCTAGGTAAGGGTAACCCTATGACCAACCAATGGAGCCATACATACTATTGTGGCCATTAGGGTCTACTACCACACATTTCTGAGGGGAGTGAACTTGGTTTTAAAGGATTTTTATAGTGTGTTATCCATTTCCAAAACTTTATTTTTTATCCATTGTTAATATAGATGGATTTAATTTCAACCTTCGGTATAAATATTTATTCTTTTATAAATATAGCACTTGTTATGGTAGGTTTCATAAACCACCCCAGGTCCACACTGATCTAGGCACCCATTTTGACCGAAAATAATGCCCAAGTGGCATTCTAGATCCACTTAGGCTAGAAACATGTGTCAATAATCAATAATAAATAAATTGGGAATGATTTATCCCATAAGAAAATTGTTAAATAAACAAATTGAATAAATAAAATGAACCTTTATAGTAAATAATAAATAAAAGTTATACATATCTCCATATAACCTCGTGAGTCACTACCAAAAAAATATCATACTCGATTAATGAGCTATCTAGAGTTTTGTAGAACCTAAGACTAAAAATATAATGTTGAAATTGGTGTGAGCGCTGAGATTCTCAATAGTGACACCAGAAGTGAAACAATACCTTATGAATTACCTTGTAACTGAAAAACATTTTATTATTCTTGATATATATGAAATATAAAAATATTTTTTTCCATTCATCAGAAGTTGTTGGACCAGATTCTGAATAATCATATCCCATTTTATGTAATTAATTTTTTCTATATAATGATTCACTGTCCAAACCCATTACAAGAAGGATCATGTGATAAAAGAAGAATTTATGTTAGAATACATAATTGTGAAAAGCATTTCATAAATGTGATAAAATCAAGGAAAATTTGTGCATATATAAAACAAGTTCCATGGGATATTAGGACTATATGAGATGATATCAGATAGATCCATAAACAATATTATAATCAATCATGACCAGTTACAATTATCCATTATCAACTCACCATAATTCTTAACATCAACCCCACTAGATAAACCATGGGGTATATCTCAAAAGAATAGTGAGTCTATCTCAGGGACACTAGTTAGAGTATAAAACTAAACTAATGAAGAATTTTTTACATAGATCACCCACATAACTATCCAAGTATTAAAATAACATTCAAATGGATGTGAATTTTATCATGTTATTATATAAATACATATCAAATTCTTTTAAAAAATTAACCCATTAATTTTATCACCAATGAAATCCCTTTCTAAAATAGAAGAAGAGAATTTGAGAAGATAACATTGGATGATCACACGAGAAATTAGGAGGAAAATCAACCATAAAATGAGGGAGAATGATGGGGATTAGTCTGTGGTTGGGGTTATCTCCATAGATATTGAATCATGACATGAATGGGGGGATATAAGACCCATTTTGGGGGTTTTAAGGGAAAAATGGAATTTCAATTATATATATAATTTATATTTTTATCGAAACATGAACACAACATGCAGTTAGGTCACACAGTTTGGAATTGTTTTTCCAATTATGGCCCCACTACTAGGATTCCTGAGATACATGTATTAGAATACCACACATTTTGGAAAAAAATGCACTGACCATGCGATTGGCTCTGTTAATCTACTTTATTGGTCGCACGATTAATGAAGAGTTTTTAATAACATGCGACTTAAATGTGTGACATGATTTTCATGAGTGAAAATTCCTATTTTTGAGGCAAAACTACGAAGAATTAAAAATATATAACGATGGAATTAAAAATAAATAAAACAAAAAAGTAGTTTTCTGAAGGGTGTAAGAATTCTCCCATTCATGACACTTTATAAAACCTGAAAATCTCTGGAGGTTCATTTGATCAAGATAAAAGAAATGAAAATCTAGTTCCCATAGAGTGACTGAAAACCTAAATATTAAATAACTAACACTTACTTAGCCTTGGAAATCAAATAATATGAAATACAATGGAAACCAAAGAGATAATTCTTAAGTGTCAAACTTGAATCCAATGAAATATCTAGCAAGACCATGGAGTTCAATCCATTAAATGAGATAATCATTTGAGAAATAAAATATAATATCTTTAAATAAGACATCAAAACATAGAACACCCCGACCCCTAATATAGAATTAAAAATATAAAGTAATCATTGTTTTTTTGGGATCCCCACGAGCATCTATCACATGATCTATGGTCCAAGGTAACCAAATTAATTTGATTAGTTTCAGTTAGGGTTTGGATAAGTAATGTTCCTATCAAAGAAACATAGAAACCGGGTTCACCATGAGCTCCTTCTATAATGGAATCCCCACTATATCAGTTAAACCCTAATTTACCAATTCATAACAACTAAAGAGCCTTAATGAGAGAAAAAATCCATGAGTAACAATACAGAGAATGAAAAAAAACCACCACTTCACTAAATGATTCAGAATTTCATTGAAAGATACTCGCATTGAAATTGGATTACACATTGAAGAATATAAAAACTAATAAATACCAAAGTTTAAGAGATAGGAAAATGAAAAGTATGTTTCCAAGAGAAACCAATAGTACATGACAATCCTCAATACCATTTTCAAAGAGTAAATACCTCTTAAACAAGGAACCAAAGAAGAACCCAAAACACCATGTAAAACAATGACCTTGAAGGAATGCCACTCAAAATGAAGAAAACTGGGACAAACTAATCAGAATATGGTGAATAGATATGGTTTAAAATTCCCAAAAAAAGCACGCCTTAAAAAATTTAACATGGTTTCCAATATCGGTTTGTGGGAGGAAAACCTAGTACTATCTCTCAGAACACAAACCCTTGGTGAACCGATATGATCTAAATATTCAACAAAACCTTCAAATTTATCCCAGACACCACCTAAGTGTTTCCCTTACAAATAATTTATAAAAACACTACATAATGCTCCTCAACAAAAAAAGAGAATCACCTAAATAATTGGGGCACCCTTAGGAGTTGTCAAAGGGGAATACCCAGAGGATCACTTATTTAAAATTTAATCAATCATTCCAACAACATTAAACATGACATGATCAAACAACTAAATTATAAACATCAAGATTTTATAAAACTAATTTTGAACTAGACATAGAGAGATGAATTATTGAGTCTAAACATACACCCTTTACTAGACTTTTATATGGCATACTCTAAAAATAAGAAACAAGAAACTGAATCCCAATTAACACATACCAAAAAACCACATCCCAAACACAAGTCAATATCCAAAACCAAAACCAAAATTTCATCAATTCTCCCAGCCTAAAATAACAAAAAAAAAGAGAAATTAAAAATCAAAAAAAGTAATCACCCAATAATACTCTTCAAATCATTGATGTTCCATTTTCTAAAATAAACCAAGAAAAACATAATCAAACATTTGAATTTAAACACTCACATATGGAATCCTATGAAGTTTAAAAAACTCATATATTCATAGTTCCCTATGTATATATCCATGAATACATATATTCATGCACTTACCACATTTACACATTTTTGAACATTCATAAGGAATACCAATGGTCAAATAAATGGTGATTCTATATCAAATGATTTCAAAAAAGTATAAAAAAATTAAACCCAACATTAGTTCTAAAATATAACATTTGTAAAACAATAAATTCATTTTCCTATCCCACACCACAAAAAAATTAAAAATTTAAAAATATTTTCCATTTAATTTTTAAACAACCCAATGATTTTATTTTTAAAATCCAATTTTGTTAAACCAAATACTATTTTCCACTCTAAAGAAAGACATAAAAATCAACTTAAAATATAAAAAAGTGTAAAAGGAAACAATAAAACACCCAAAGTATCAGAAACCCTAATTTTCAAAAGAAACAACTATTGAGAAAGGTTTGGAAAAAAGGTTTGGTAGACCATGAACCTACTTTGTGACTACTATCGAGGTTAATAGAGGAAGCCACATAGTATGTGAATAGTTTTCTAGATTGTAAGAAATATCCATTCACTCTATCGATCCCTCCCACAATCCACTCCAAATCATGGAGCTTCTTAATAAAACCTAAGAACTCTCAACAAAAATATTAAACACTCAAATAAATAACCAAAAACTCAAAAACATCCAAGAACCAAATCACTAATTCAAGTCACAACCATCCCAAACCACACTAAAAACTCAGGCGTCCTTCCAAATATGTTGTGATCAAACTCCTACCAATGGCCAACCACTCGATTTTTGAAAATCCTAGCTCTTAAATATAGGATAAACCAAAATAATAATGGATAACCTACGATAATACCATTTTTCATGAATGATCCAAGGTCAACCCCAAACCGAGCACCAAAGCTAGGACATAACAAGGACCAAGATGTATTCTCGATCCTCCTAGTCTAGATACTAGGACATGCATAAAGAATAACTCAATTATTAATGAATTATCTCATACAAAAAAATTAAATTATAACTAAATAAAAAAACAAACACAAGCATTGAAAAAGAAATTAAATCTCGACATGCCTCCATATGAACTTAGTGGTCACCACCAAACACATAACCCTACTCTCTCCATGAATGATCTAGGGATATGTAGAATCAAATAATAAAAATAAAATAGAGATATAGGAGTAAGAACTGAGATTTTTTTAGTAATTATATATGTGATAAAAACCCTCTAACATTCTAAAAGAGGGAAAACCATTTCATTATAATTTCAAAATATGACATATAAAAATAGGGATTTCCATTTTACCAAAATATATTATGGGCCACATTTCTGAAGAATGATTTAAAATTTTATTTTAAAAACTATTTCAAAATAATAATACATTTTACAAAAAACAAATTATAGGAAGGATCATACAACTAAAGAATCATTTTGGATAGAAAGCATAATAGTGAAAATAGTTTCATAAAATTGATGTAATCAAGGAAATGTAGTGCGTATGTAAATCTAGTGTCCTTGGTTCTTAGGAGTAGTCCATATGATCCCCGATAGAGCCATAATAATTTTCATAATTAATCATTACACATACTAGTTATCCACAATCAAGTTACCCGAATTCTCGATGTCACCCTCCCCAGTTCAGTTGAGCGGCATGTACCACAAGCAGAGTGAGACTATCTCTAGGCCACTGGTTAGAGAATAATACTAAGCTAGTGCATCATGTGTACCCTGAGATCCCCCTAAACTAACCAAGATTACAGTAACATATAAATAGTGGTTATTTTTATCAATCTAACCTATACATACATGTACATTATTTTTACAAAATCTCCCTTCCTAGTAAAAAACACTTTACCTATTATACTAAAAAAGCACAGAACCCTTACCCGGGTAACATTGTATTTCATAAATTTAGCACACACCGCATTCCCAATAAAAGGGAAATTCTTTAAGAGGGGTATTATTTTCATAAAATGATTCAAAGTGGAAACTGTGCCAATCTATTTTTAAGGAAACAATTTTGTTTTTGAAATCACTTTTCCCAAAGATTTCAAGATCCAAATACACACTTCACACTAAAACACTTTTATACCATGATATATATATATATATATATATATTCATACAGACACACACACACACAAATATATATATATATATATATATATATGGATACTCATTGTACCAATGTAAAATTTCCCATTTGCATCAATGAATATGTAAAAAAGGGAAGTATGTGTGTGTGTGTGTGTGTTTCTTGTGTGTGTGTAAGTTGAATTTAACAATTCATGGGATTTGGAAATCCATTGAAAGATTATTGGAAAACAAAACATGACATCAAGACTTAGTAGAAAACTGGTTAAAGGACCAAAATATATTTGGTATTTTCTAGTTCACATGTTATAAATTATTTGGAACACATTGTAGAATTTAGAATGTTTCACACTTTGGAAATAGCTAGAAAACATACTCTAATATTAAAATAAACACATATAAAAGCTTAAGGGAAAATTTGGAAAATAATTTAAAACCCAATACCATGAATCAAAACCATTTTATATAATATAATTACTTTATAATATAATTAAAACACACAATAAATCCAATAGAAATAATATTTTTCAAAATAAAGGCTCAAACATAGGGTGACCTACCTAGAAACATGTCTCCTTTGACTATAGTGAATTAAAACTACATCCAAAGGGTTAAAGGCACAATATAATCGTATGAGGAATGAAAAAGTCACAAAAAAATGAAAAATTGGAGACGATGATAAATAGATGAAACCCTACCCATATTTTATGGACAATGTGTCCCCTTGAAAACTATAGATAGAACTGGCTAAATATCAGTCCTCATGAACCCTAAGAACTAAGAATATCTAAAAAAAAACTCCCCATTAGATTTAGGTTTAATCCATTGAACTTTCACCACACATAATAGATAGGAAACCTTGAAAATAAGAAGGAATAAGGAAGAGTATAATCAAACATGGTATGATCACACCTGAAACTAAGGGGAGAATCAGCCAATAACTAAGGAAGATAGAGGAGGATAAGTGCCCAAATAGGGTTCTCTCACTGTCTACTAGGGCACAAAAAAAATGGGGTAGGGATAAGACACACCATTGGGTTTTTCATTTTTGATAGGGAAAAATTGAATTTACATTTTTTCTTTAGTTTTTTTGAAAATTTAACATGGTGCATGGTTAGGTTTCATGGTTAAGAAAATAATGAGCTAACCATGTTCCCTCTAATGGATTTTGGAGAGCCATACATAAAAAAACCACATAATTTGGGAAACTATTTATTAGACATGTAGTTAGATATAATATATTATAGTAGCTATCACATTGTCTCTGTATGGTTTTGTAAACTACGAGCCTTAACCGTAAATCATGCTCTGAATGCCCAAAACTCCCAATTTCTTAGAAAAAATCCCTGAAAGGAAAAATAATAGGGATAAAAAATAAGTAAAATTTAAAAGTATTATCTAGATAGTTTTTAAAAATTCTCCCTAATAGTACACTTTATACCACCTAAAATTTATAATAAATTTAGTTGGTCAAGATAAAAACAATTATAATTTAGTACACATAAAGAGATTAAAAACTGGAAGATCAAAGGAATAACATCACCTTAACTTCATAATTTGAACATTCAAAATCCAAAAGAAAAAAAGTTATCAATGTAAAGAACTAAACCTTAATACAATGAAATAGCTAGTGAAACTAAGGAACTCAAACTATTAAATGATACAATTAAAAGAGAAATAGAATCTCATATCTCCATGAAAAACCTAAATATAATTAAAAACATGTACCCTAACAAACAATTCACCAAATTTAATCAACATTGTCTACTTGGGATCTCCATGAGAATCATTCACATGACGAAAGGTCCAATTTAACCAAAATACTATGATTGGGGTTTGATAGGTCCTGATCTTAGAATGACCCCATTAAGAAAAATTGGAAACCTTGTTCACCATGAGAACATTATATGATGGCCTCCCCACCATATTAGAGCCCTGTTCAAACACTAATTTCTAAATATAGTAAAAATCACAAGTCTTAAAAATATCCAAATCCTATGAAAAATGGTGCAATGAATGATTAACACCACCACTTCACAAAAAGATTCATAATTTCACTAAAAGAGACTCTTATAGAAACTAGATTATTCCTAAATGAAGAGACAACCAAGGATATCCTAAAGTATAATAGATAGGAAAAAGATCAGAAGGTTTATAAGAGAATCCAATGAAACCCAACCATCCTCAATTCCATCTCCAAGTATCCAAGACCTCTTAAACAAGAAACATCCCATGAACCATAATCACATGGTATTGAGTTACACTCAATAGGGATTTGGTAAAATAAAATGAGCCTTGCAGCACACATGGTTTGAATCTCCAAGCGGATAATATTTAGGGATTTAAAAACAATTCATGAGTCGTCATAAAGGATTTAAATATATGTTCGATATGAATAAAATAGGATAAAACAATGGTGTCATATATTAAGTAAAGTGTCATAATTTAGACATTCAATAAGGGGTTTTCATGATTATGTGGTTCCTCACTATGAAAATTGTTTCTTACTCTATAATTTTATGATTTATTCAATGTCAGGAAACTGAAGGAACCACATTAATGGTGACTGCGATGGAAAATTAAAAAAAATTCTTCTTGATAAATCGAATTCTTTTGGATATGGAATGAAACTTCTCAATGTTATGATCACCCAAATTTCTCATGATATTAATCGTGAAGGAATTAAAATGAGAAAAGAAGGGAACAACATTTTGTTGAGTCCATCTTGACGAAACCTCCATATAATCCCCCCAAATCTATACCTCTCTCCTGTGTCTAGAAAGGGTTGGTTACAAGACCTCAACTGCATCTCCCCCATATGCTAAAGGTTATTGACTAGTAGTTGGGGGGTAAAGTTTATAGTGGGGATACTATACCCCCTGGTATAAACTTTCATAGTAATTGAAAAAATCATAATAAACTAAAAATAATAATCTATATAAAGACATTTTGAAGACAATAATTAAGTCCAACTAAATTATCCAATATTAATAAAGGAATAATGTAATGACATGTTAAAACTAAATATCATTCAAGAGAAATACAAGAAAAATACTAGAAGGATCAATAAAAGATTCAAGGTCGCATGTCCTGATCCCAACACCAGTCCCATACCCAAACTCTATCCCAAGAGTAAACTATTAATCAACGACAATTTCCACTTATATTTTCCAGTCTTATATCCAAACTACCATCTTGGGTTCCAAACGGAAACCCGAATAGGTTGAGTATAACTGAATAGTTCAACATCATCATGTCTAAAAAAACCAGTCTGTAAAGAATTTTATGAAGAAAAGTGGTATGTAAGTGTATTAATTAATACAATATATAAAAAAACACCAAAAAACAAATCACCTATGTGTTTGAATATCTCTGAGCATGTCTCAGGACAAGGCCAACCACATTCATGTAACCTAGTTAAACATCCTACTTCGAAACCATTTCGGAATATCTCTCGGAATGTCTTACGACCATGACGACCATAAAAATATAACCATGGTATAGTCACAACATCCAATCTGGGTTAAAGACCAATAAACGTTACAACATTTTGGAGTCAAATCCTTGTAAACATTATAACATGGGACTAGGCCATGCCCATTCACATTCTATATTACATCATATTTTTGTAAACCTTCCTCAGTCTAACCCATTATATAACCATTTGAGCATGGAAAAAAATTCACATCATATAGCATGGATATCACAATGTCACATCATTTTACATAAGGGTTAATTATGAAAAATACAATTATTCATTCTTATTCCACAAGAAATTCAATTCACAATTTATTAAACATTATTTAAATAAGAAATAATTCACAATTTAGGCATTCTATAACAAGAAACCACCCTATGTCACATGTCATGCTAAATAGACATTAATCCATCTTCCAAATAAAATTCTATTTGGAAAAAAAGTAATTCGTGGGGTAATCTCATTCAAGTATTTAATTAATTTTGGCACAAAAAACAAGGGTGTAATCTCGATTTTGCCTAAACTTGACAACAATTAAATCAAAGGGTTGAGATATATACCTAACTTTTAATGAAGATCCAAAAATGCTTCATTTAACCAATTCCCATGAGGAAAAATGGGTGAATTATTTATAAGAGTTTCCTAGATAAAATTTGATCAAGATCAAAACCAATAATGCAATTGGAATAGGGATTTCACCATAATAGGTTGGAGAAGGAGGAATATGAGGAAGAAACCGAACCAAAACCACATTACAGAGATTTTTCACAAAAAAAGAGACATTGATAAGGGATTTCGGAACCCAAAAATTGATTAGATAATTCCCTATGGTCGAGAGGAGAGTAGAAATAATGAAATAAAACAAATTTCATCCACACAGCATGTTTAAAAAAGAAGTTCGAGCATTTACACTGTGAGTAATTTAGTTACACATTGTGTAAATTTTTTAAAAAATATTCACTAACAAACCAGTCACCTCAGATTTATTTGACAAAATCCCATGAAACATTAAATGTCTTGAAACATGTTGACACAAAATGTAAATGTCATGTAGTTTAGTTATCATCTCATTTTCCCTTTAACTCTCCGAACGTCCTTTAAAACTTATCAACTCACTAAGAACCCTTATAAACACTTATTCCCATTTTTTTCTGGACCCCATTAATTAAAATGATCAAACATATCTAAATATTAGGTAAATTTCCCTAGAAAATGGATCTCTGTATCTGAACATGACATGACCACTAGGGCTCAAACAAAAACTCAGAGAGGAATATACCTGGAAAGAGATGGGATCTTATGACTTCCCCCATATAACTGCTCATCCCTGACCTACTCTAAGAATCATTGTGAGGTCTCATCAATCAAGTTTGACCATTTTTTCATATAATACTCTCTCTCCTTGGAATCCTTTTAAACTTACCTATTCTGCCACTACACATAATCCAACGGTGTAGTCCAACCCTAAAGATATTTCTCACTACAATCCACAACCCATATAGGATGCTCCTCAAAGGATGCATCAAAAAAAAGTTAAATTTATATTATCTCTATAACATGGGAAGGGTATAGATTATATATTCACATATGTGACATGTGGAATACATCTTGAATGTAAATGTTGCAATGCAGAACGGTTAAACGATACACCATTAGACTGAACCTTGCCACTATTTCAAATGGACTGATAAAACATAATCACCGGATTTACCTATTTATTGAGATAGTTCTACCACAACCTTGGAGACCCCCAATGGGAAAAAATGATTACCAAACTGAAATTAAATAGGTCATATCCAATGGTCAACATATTATTTCTTTCTGTTCTACTCAGTCACGAACCACCATCTAATCAACTAAACCGATTTTGATGTCGCCTGCATTAGACTAGGCCCAACAAGTGATTAATCAGCAACCTAAAAACAAAATAGTGGTGAATGACCTGAAATTTCATTCAAATATTCATAATGTTCCATTTTTATTGATGCTTATAAACTATTATTTTATAAAAACTCCATGAGTGCTATATGTTTCTCCCATGAACCAAAAAAAAAATAAAACACAGGCTCATAACATATCTTACAGAATCTAAATAGTCTACATAGATTAATCATTAGTATATCGATGATAGGTTGTGATTAAAAGAACATGTGATCCTCAACTATTATGAAGACCTAGCCTAAAATGTGACTTGAAATAGGGATATCTGTATGAATTGAAACTCCTCGGAACACCATGAAACCGAACCACCTCATACATGTAAATATTACCCATGTCATCAATTTTAATGATTTCCATAATAAGTAAGAAATGGGATACCTTAGTCCGTTTATCCACAAAAATCCATAAAAAATCACTATTATAGGCTTTCTTGGGTAATACTATCACAAAATCCGTGGTGACATCAACCCAATTCCCTTCTACGATGGGTAAAGGATACAAAATCCCAGTTGGCTTCTGATGTTCAACATTCACCTACTGAAAAGAGAAGAATCTATCCACAAAGCTTTCCACCACCTACTTCATTCCTGACCAATATTATTGTCTATGGAGATTATGATACATCATTTTTGAACCCGGATGTACAACCAATTTAGAGGTATGAAACTCCCTCAACAACTCCTCGTGCAAGCCCATATGCACAAATACATGGCCATAGAAATGAAGATAATAGCCACCATAGAGTGGCCATCTAAATGGGTTATCCCCACCATATAATATTTCTATCGTAACCTATCCTTCTATATTAGGCAACTACTCGGTCTTAATTAGGTCCAAAATCACAAGTATTATCGATGTTGAAGTTAGAGCTACCCACCCCTATGATTCCATAACACCTAGATACATGTCTAAAAAAAGGTCCATTATCTATCATTTGACATGACTCTCGTACAACTTATGTCTGTGTATTTTGGTTCAAATAATTGTAAATGACATTTTTATTTCCTGGTGTGTAAGCCAAATCAATGTTGAAATACAGTAGATACTCTACCCACATCCTATGTCAAAGGTTATAGTCTCACTCAGAAGAGATATAAATGAGGATTTTTTTATTTGTGTATAACACAAACCTATCAACCATGAGACAATGTCTCAAAAATATTTGGACATTTACCACTACTGTTTACTCCAAATCGTGAGTAGGGTAATTCCTCTCATGTAGTCTTAGCTTCCTAGATCAATAAGAAAACACTTTATACTCCTATATTAGAACAACTTTGTGTATAACTCTGGATGTATCATTGTACATGGTATATGCTTTACCCAATATAGGTAATGTGACAATATATATTGTGTTAATCATTCCTTTCATCTCTTGAAAATATCATTCACAATAATCAAACCAAAAAAAATTCTCCCCTTTCTTGGTTAGCCCAGACATCGATGTTTCCAATCTGAAGAAATCATAGATAAAACACTGGTAATAATCTATAAAATCCTAAAATAATTAAATTTCAAAGATGTTATTGGGTTGTTCCAAATATACCATGACTGTGACTACTTTAGTATCCACTTACACTCCTACATTTGATATGACGTGGACCATTAAGTTCACTTCATTTATCTAGAAACTACATTTAGTTAGCTCATTGTAGAGCTGATGCTCTGTTAATGTAATAAGGATGATGTCAAGATGTTTGACATGGTTGTATATTGACTGGGAGTACACTAAGATATCTTTGGTGAAAACCACCAAAAGATGATATAGAAATGGATTAAAGATCATATTCTATGACACTATAAATTCCACATGTGCATTTGTCAACACAAACAAAATCACTACGAATTCAAACAAGTCACACCTATTTTTGAAAAATTTTTAGAGAGAATACCTACTTCCTTATGAAGCTAGAAGGGTAATTATCCTCTTATAACAATCAATATGATATTGGTATAGAAATATCCAATCCATACCAATGATCAACTTCAATATTTTCATTTCCATCACAAATGGTTCCCAATAGAAGTGATAACCACCAATCCCTAGAGAATATGACTCGCAACATATTATATTCTTTTAACACACTCCCAAAATTGGGTTAATGGTTAAAAATGATCAAATATGTTCACATCCAAGCCCAAAAAATTGTAAAAAATAGAATATAGATAATAGTGTGATTATCCAGTATCAAACAAAACACTTGGAAATATAGATGATACAAGAATTGTACCTCTCACAGTAGACTATCTTGCATCCACATTAGTTGGAGTAGTTTGCATAACATGCATCTGAATTGTCCTTCTAACCTAGACTATAGTATTACTACCTATATCTACATCCCTTTAATGGTATTGTTTCCTAAGTACTAGGGTATAGTGTTCCTTACCTCAGCCAGAACGGCCTTTGGAACTCCAAATACCAACCTACTAAGGGGTAGACAAGCCCCTTCCTAACTCTGGTTCCTATCCCGATCGTCTTCCACTAGTCCTCTATTGAAAATTTTCATAGAACCTATAATGATGACCCAATCCTACACATTTATTTCACTATAGTATAGGGTAAAGACATTGTGGGTGCTTGTTGAAAAACCTTCCAAATTGATAGAATTTGAAAAGAAAGCAATATTGAAATGGTATTCCACTACCCTAATTGCTCTCCCAATTACTTATTTGGGGAATAAATTCATACCATACCTTCTTACCACTCATATAAGAACACCCAGATTCCCCTAAGGAAATTGTTTTTCAACTACTCAGGGCCACTCTTAGATTCCCTTATTTGATGAGTTCCAGATTTATCATGTCGTCAACTCTATTTAATTGGAAAACACTTAACTATTATGTGTTCTCATAATGAAGTCCATCTGGGAAGAATCTCACCCTAGAGATCTTATCGACTACCAAATATGGAACAAGGTGTTTTAGGTCGGTAAAATATCCATCATAATGCAACACCGACAAACCCTCCTACATCATATGAATGAAATCGTGATATTTTTCATCCCTCAAGGTTTTAGGAAAGAACTATCTCAAAAAACATCTTTATGTCCTTCCAAGATAGATAATTATTCATTCCATATTCCTCAGGAATATTTAAATAATGATTTCTAGGTTTTTGAAGCATATACACAACATGTTCCACCCTCCCATCAACAGCTATTTAGAGATTCTTGAAGATGGTCTGGATTGACTCAATCCAGAACTTAATTCCATTGGGTCCCCTTCACTAGTAAAAATAGTAGAATACTGATATTGAAGCTATCTAATAAACTCAGAAATTGAGATAATGGTATCGATATTATCCCTTTCTATGGAATGCATGATCCCCAAGAAGCTATCATGAATATTAACATCCATATACTCCTCAGGAACTGTAGGAAGGTCATGTTCATCTATGTTAGGAGAAAGCTGATTGCCACTTTCCTAACACAAATTTTGAAGATGATGAGAAGGAATTTTCTCTAAAATAAATACACAAGCCTTACTGAACACTCTAGAAATAAGGTTGTCCTAATATGTAATATAAATAGAGGAATAATAAATCTTTCTCTCTCTAGACAAGTCTTACATGTATTTTAGCACAACAAGAAAAATCATTTCATTTTTCCAGTGAAACTAATAAATCATATCATAGTTCCAAAAATAAGTAAATATCACATGAAAAATAGATATACCTATATTATGAACAATGCATGTCAACATATCCCTATGTGTTTATTACAAAGCTTGTATTCTCAGCTTGAACCATACCTGGTCATGAGAAAAAAACTCAACAAACAATAACATCGTAAAACAAAAACCTCACACAACATGTGAATCAACCAAGGTGAAATAACATCAATATTAAGAATCACACAACACATATAGCAATCCCATCCCTGGGAATTCATATTTCCCCCAGTACATGGGTTACCTACTCCCATTAATATTCTCATTACCAAATACCAACATACCCTTTTCACTTTTCTACAATTCCTAAAAAGTAAGGAAAAAGAAAAGAAAACATTCTCCTATGACACCACCCTGTAATTTCCACCAATCTGGAACTCTCTCGCATGGCTGGAAAGGATTGGTTATGAGAAGTCAAGCATGCCTCCCCATATTCCAGAGGCTTCCAACTAGCTGTGGGGGTGTAAGGTTTGTAAGCGAGAGACTATACCCCCTGGTATGATGTGTCATATAAATTGAAAAAATTATAAAAAAATGGAAATTATAATCTAATTAAAGGAATATGAATGTTTACAAATTAAGGCCAACTACATAATTAAATAATAATAATTGAATAATGTAATGACGTTCTATAATGTAACTTAATGTCACAATTGATAAAAAAAGAAAAATAATAGTATACTAAATAAAAGACTAAATGTCATGAGTCCCACTCCCCACGCTAGTCCCATCTCCAAACCTCATCCCTTGAGAAAAAAGTAGTCAATATAAAGGTCCTCTTTCTATTGTTTGAACCATGATCCATGAAATCTTCTCAGGTTCCATGTGGTACCCAAAATAGGGTGTGAGTATAACTCATTTGGTCAATAACAACATGTCTAAAAAATCCAGTCTGATAAGAAGTGTATGAAATAAAGTGATAATTGTGAATATTAATTAATTATGAAATAAAATAAACATAATAACCAACATTAAATCAATGTTAGAATATATGTGATCATGTCTCATTACCATTCCTATAACAACCATGTAACCAAGGTAAGAAACATACTTCGGCACCAGGTTAGAATATCTCTGAGCATGTATTATAACTACGCCAACCATAACCATATAACCATGGTATAGTCACAACAACCAATCCAGGTCAAAGAACTAAAATAATTATATCATTTACAGGTCAAATACCTATAAGAATTACAACATTAGGCTGGCCTGGTCCCCCTCACTATTTACATTACAACATATTCATATGAAATCTCCTAGGACTATCCTGTTATAAAAACATCTCATCATGGAACATAATTCTAATCATAAAACATGTATATAATAATATCACATCATATAAAACCGTGTTTAATTCTGAGAATTACCCTTATTCTTTAATATGCCACATGAAATTCAATTCACAATTGATTAACAGTTATATGAATAAGCAATAAGCCACAATTTAGGGATTCAATAATAAGAAATCACCCTAGGTCACATATTATGCTAAAAATAATTTAATAAATTTTCCAAATACAATTCCATTTGCAACCAAATGAATTCTGAGGGTAATCCCATCCAATTATTTAATTAATTTAGATGCTTTTAATGAGGGAAAAATCACGATATTGCATAAAATAAAATAATCAAACCATAGGGTTAAAAATTTTACACCTACCTAATACCAAAGATCCAACAATGCTTCTTACAACAAAAACCCATAAACAATAAGGTTTATATGATTTTATATAATCTTGTAGATCAATACTAATCATGATCAAAACCAACAACGTAATTGGACATGGAATTTCACTGTAATGGGTTGGAGAAGGAAGAAAAGGAGGAATATAGCTAACCAAAACCACTTACTAGGGATTTAACACACAAAAAGGATTCCTAGAATGAATTTTGGAAACCCAAAATTACATATAGAATTCCCTAAGGCCGAGAGGATAGGATTAGTAGTGAAATCGAACCAATTTCTACCGCACAACATGTTTAAAACTACAGGTCAAGAATTTACATGGATTGTAATGTATTTTTACATAATGTAAATGATTTTAATGGTATTATCTAATAAACTAGACACCTTATATTAATTTAATTAAAACCCACAAAACATTACATGAAGGGTAATTTCTTTTCACGACATATAAATGCCATGCAGTTGAGTTTTCACCACATTTTTTCGTTAACTCTCCAAACCTCTATTAAAATGTATCCTCTTGGAAAGGGCCACTATTATCACTTGATATAATTTATTCCCAAACTACATTAATAATAAAGAACATAAATACCTAAACCTTAGGTCATTTTCCCCAAAAAGGATCTCTTTCTCAGAACTATACATGACCGCTATAGCTCAAATGAAAAATTTAGAGGGAAAAATACCTTGAAAAATATGGGATCTTACAGTCTACCTTGTTTTAGTGGGTCTTATGATCTACTAGTGGATGAATAATGAATTGGTACCATTTTAAAGATATTTTTTATCCTCCAATGTTCTGAACATGAAAAATTCTTTCTGGTTACTTAACGTTTATAAGGTAAAGAAGAAAAATGGTGGACTTTAATTAATATTGTGAGGAAGTAAGATAAAATTGAATCCATGGATTGGGATGAGTTAAAGATATCATTAATTGATAAGTACTTTCCTTATGTTCTTCATATGATAATGTAAAATGAGTACCCTAAGTTTAAGAAAAAGGATTTTGAGTATGTCGGTACTTACGAGGATAATTTTACAAGACTTTCAAGGTACACTTTTGGTATTATCATCCATCCAGAATGTATGGTTGACCGATTATTTAGTTTATTGAAGTCATATATTAGAAGGGAATTAGTGAGAAGAAACTTAGTAGCTATGAATAGATCATTAATTTTGTGATGAAGGTTGAAATAGAGGTAGGAGTTACGTATCAATATCATGGTTTTAATAAAAAAGAATATGGATTTCAAAGGAAAATCTAAAAAAATTAGAGGGAAGAAGACAATCCTTCTTTTATGATCTAATTGTGGAAATAAGCATGCATGAAATTATATTATGGGGTCTAATAAATATATTACGTGTATAATGGAATGCCATTATGAAATTTATTATTGAACTACTGATAAGAAGATAGAGAATGATGAGATTATAGGGAATGTTTCAACGAATGCACCACCCACCCATCAGTTCTTCAACTCTAAGTAGAATGGTTATTATTATAACTAGTTCCCAAATAAGAGGGATAGTGATTATGATTGGAACCCATAATCATTTATGTTGAGGGATAAGAGGAAATACTATACGATCAATATTTTTGATGAGGAGTGAGATAATGAGACGGTAAAAGGTACACTAACCATCCACTCTAGAACTACTGATGTATTATTTAATTATAGATCTACCCACTCTTTCATATCTAAAGAATTTTTTAAGGGTATTAAAATTCAAAATAAATGATTTGATGTGTAATTATCATAACAAACCCAGAATGATATGATTAATGCATCTCACGTCAATGATTACTCTCAATTTGACGTTTGTGGTAATGTGCATCGTGAAAATATTTTCATTCTTTCTTTGGTTGAATTTGATGTCATATTAGGCATGGATTATATTTCAATTAAAAAATCACTCATAAATTTTCTCAAAAATGAAGTTATGTTTTATATTGAAAACCAACCTATGATTTCATATCAATGTGATGATAAGTATGACCTTTCTATAGAGATTACATCTATTTCATGGGTATTAATTTCCAGTCATAAGGTGTGTTTAACTCAAATGGTTTGGGAGAAACTCAACATAGATGATATGATTTTGTTCATGAATGTTTGGATGTGTTCCTGAAAGACTTTCATAGACTTCCACCAAAAGGTTTAGTTGAGTTCTCAATACAACTCATACATAGTGACACACCCTTTTCAATGACTTTATATATAATGGTCCCCATCGAGTTTCAAGAATTTTTGATGAAACTCCATGAAATACTTAATAAGGGATCAATTCAGAAAATTATGTCACCTTGGGGTGAAACTATTCAATTTTTAAAATAGAAAGATGGATCAGTGTTACTCTTCATTAATTATCGAGAGTTGTACAAGATCAAAATCAAGAAAAAGTATCATTTTCCCTGTATTGATGACTTTATTGATCATCTGAATAGAGATAAATACTTTTCCAAGATTGAACTTCATTAGAGATATCATCAATTGATGTTAAAGAAGAAAGATATATCCAATATGAAATTATGTAAAATGTTTGGGATCTATGAATATATAATGAGGCATTTTGGTCTTACCAATACCCCTTATATCTTCATAGATTTTATGAATAGTTTCAGTTGATATTACCTTGATCAGTTCATGGTTGAATTTATAAATTATATTCTTATTTACTCAAAGATCATGTATGATAAATAAGACAACTTGAAAATTTTACTAAAGAACCTCAGGAAGGAAAAAAATTATGAAACATTTGCAAAGTGTAAATTTTTTCAACAAAAGGTTTCATTTTTTGGTCATATAATCTCAAGATATGGTATATCAATAGATCAATCAAAGGTGGAGGTCAATTAATGATGGCCTAGACCAACCATGGTGACTAAGTTCCAAAAATTTCTTTGTATTTTTTGATATTATCAATAGTTTATGGAGAATTTATCATGACTATATAATCATTTAGACAAGATAACATAGAAGGGTTCCAAGTTTCTATAGATTTATGAATGAGAGGAAAATGTTAAGGAACTGAAGAGAAGTTTTGTTAACAAGCATGTTCTTACATTACCCTATATTAGGGAAGGGTTCATAATCTATAGTGAAGAATCCAATAACGGATTGGGTTGTTTTCTTTAGCATAATAATATGGTTATCTCTTATTCCTCATGATTGTTAAATATCCATGAGTAAAAATACACAACTCTTGATTTGGAGTTAGCCGCAGAAATGTTTTCATTAAATATATAGAGGCATTATCATTATCGAGAAATGTATGATATGATATTGATCAAAAAATTGGGAAATATATATTCACACAAAAAGAGTTTAACATGTTCTAAAGAAGAATGTTAGAGCTGATAAAGGATTATGAATGCTCAATACATTATCACCCAAGGAAAGTGAACAAGGTGGTCGATGTTTTGATTCAAAAGAAACATGCTAGCTTATCCATGATGAGGATCCTAAAAGATCCAATATTTCTGAATTTTAAAGGAATGGATCTTGAAATCCTAAATAAGTGGAAATATTATATTTCAAAATTTAATGTTCAAACCTATATCTTAGTGAAGAATAAAGAGGCACAAAAGGAATATGTAGAGCTTAAAAAGAAGGATAGAAATGTTCTTGGGTTTATCCTTGATCAGGATGGAATTATAAAGTCTGTGAACCATGTATTTATTCCTTCCATACTAGATTAGAAGAAGGAGTTATTAGAGAAGTCTCATAGTTCTTAATTATCTATTCATCAATGAACTAAAAATATTTATAGAGATTTGAATGAATACTTCTGGTGGGATGGCATGAAGAGGGATATCACAGAGTTTGTATCTTAATGCTTGTTATGCTATCACATTAAGGATTAAAAGAAAAAGTACAAGGAGATTTTGCATCCATTAGCCATAACCACATTGAAATGGGATAACATTGTTATATAATATTTTAGTAGACTCCACAAAACCTCAAAAGGTCATAAATATATATGTTTTATAGTTGATCATGTTACTAATTCAGCAAACTTCATCCCGATCAGAGAGAAATTGTCATTGGATCAAATTTAATAGAAAAACATTAAGGATGTTTTTTGGTTTCATTGAGTACCAAATTACATTATATCTAATCTGGATCTATTTATTGGCTCAATGATTTGGATAATTCTTTAGAAATACATTGAAATAGAATTGATTTTTAGCGCTTCTTATCATCCTTAGAAGGATGGTAAATTTTAATGAACAATTCAAACCCCAGAGTATATGTTGAGATATTTTTTATTGGATTTTAATGGTTTTGGGATCAAAACATTCATCTAGGTGAGTTTTCTTATACCAATATATTTCACTAAATAGTTAAGACAGATCGTTATGATGCCATTCATGGAAGGAAATGTTGAGCTCCATAATGTGGGAATGAAGTTGGATATAAATATCTATTGGGACCTGAGATAACTGAAGAAATTATAGAGAAGGTTAGAACCATTCAATAACATGTCAAGTAAGATCAATGTTGAAATAAAAGATATACTCATCACTGAGGTAATGATCTAGAATTTCAATTTAGTGATGAAGTGCTTCTATGAATTTTTCTATAGAATAAGGTTATGAGATTCGGGAAGAAAGGGAATTTATGCCCACGGTGTATTGGTACTTTTGATAATCTTGATCATATTAAGATGATATATTATCACATGAAAATTCAAAAAAAAACATCTCTTAAGTACATGATGTGTTCCATGTATCTCCCCTGAGAATGTGCATACCCGACCCTTCACTTGTACTGAACATAGAGTTCATACTACTCGAGTAGGATCTTTTATACGAGGAATGGACAATTGAAATTATAGATCACATAAAGAAAGTTCTATGAAATAAGAAAACTCACTTGGTCAATGTTTTATAGAGAAATAACCAGTAAGTGGAAGCTACCTAGGATCTTGATGATATGATGAGTCATAAGTATCCCCATTTGTTTGTATCAAAATGTTGAATTTCAAAGGAGAAAATTATTTTAAGGGGGGTAGAAAGTAACAACCTGAGTTTTTATGTACCTTTTTCTGAATAAATATTTATTTTTTGATTTCATGAAATGCATGCAACATAAAGATAGAATTTTTTTATATGCTACACAAATATAATCATATTCTATATGTAGCATTGATTTAGCATGCATTACACGCAACACTAAGTTTCTATGAATTATTTTTTATTATTATAATTATTTAAATGAGATATTTGTAATAAATATGTAAAATATACTAATTGGAACAGTAGTAATTAATTTTTTAATATTATTTATAATGGTTTCATATTCAACATACTGATAATAAAACATATAATTTTTTGTAATGTATTTATCTATTTGAAAATACCAGGAAAGCTCAGCTAGAGGTAATCCTATGACCATTTATTAATAAAAAGAAAAAGTTCAGAAAGTAGGAAAATCAAAATAAAGAAAAACAACTACAAATCATATAAATCATCCCCAGCACCATATTCTTGATGAAAAGTTTCATCTGCTGTAGCTGATTCCCACTCTAAGCTTTCATATTGATTCAGAACCTTAGTATACTTCCTTCTCGGATTCATCTTTTCCAATGATAGAAACACCATGGGAGATAACATTATCTTCTTCACACCACTAAAATCCCTCAATGAATTCCCCCTATTAGCAGAGGATCTGGTGGTAACTGGGTTCGGTAGGTTGGAGTAATATTTTCTCAGTCGCCTTTTTGCTGGAGCATTCATACCACCTTCAAATGCAGACAGTTTAGTCTTTTCACTTTGAACAATATCACTATATGATATTCTGGAAACATCATTATTGTTCTCGTTGTCACTATCAGATACACTTCCCCATTTTCCAGTGATGTGCACAGGACCAAAATTTTGACATCCATCAGTTCCTCCAATCATCATACCCTCTGAAGCAGACAAACAACCTCCTCCCATCGACTGTGATTGCACATAAATCTGGTTGAGGCATTGAAGGGGATGTTCACTGACGCAATTATCAAAGGAACCCTTTCCAAGAGGGTCCTCAGTCATTATGGGCTAGGAATAAGGGAAAATATGCAAATTTTCAGACTCATGCCTTTGCACATCTTCCTCTGTAAGAGGATTCCTCTCGGTCTCCAATAACTCAAACTGATTGTCAGTGACAACAGAAGCTACCTGTAGTCGGCCATTTCCATTAACCATAGGCAGGGGCGATTTCCAGCCCCCAAGATCTGATTTTAGATTTTCAAACACTTTCTTCATAGAGGGATTCAATGCAGGTGGCACTACCTTCATCACCGATGTAACATCTGTAATTTGTGCAGCCTCACCTTTCGCAGCCGGACAATCCTGCCCATCAAACCTTCATTCCCTGGTCACAGGAAATCACAGTTTCAGATCCACTAGGTCCTAAAACCACTTCTTGAAAAATTCCATTCACAGTTGGCACTGCCTTCAACACAGCAACCACCACAGTAGTCTGAACAACCTCACCTTCCGCAATTGGGTGAGACTGCTCATCAATGAAGAGGTAACATACTTCAATAGGCACATTGTTTTTATATCTTTATCCACCCCCAAAAATATTATTATTACATCCTTAAATAATATAATAATTATCCTAAATATATATATATATATATATTTATATTTATATTAATTTTTCATCCTACAATCATACTATATTCCATCAAATGGGATGCACAATCATCATTCATGTGTACTGTAGAATACCACCACACGAACAGTTGTCATTTGTTCTTGCATTGATATCTTTCATGGTGGGGAATAATAATGGAATATCTGTTTTTATATGAAATATATGATATTTTCGATTTATTTATTTTTCATTAATTTTTCTAAAAACATTACTTTTTGATTTATGGTATTGTATAAATATGATAACATCGTTGGTGGGCATGTGGACTACCACCACCTCAAAGCTATAAGGCCCCGGCCTTAAACCATACTTAATATTGAATTAAATGAATAATTCACATTGAGGATCTTTTCAGGTTTAGAGTTTTATAGAATTAGGACATAACTATTACATCTCAAAAGATTACAAGGTAGAAACTTCTAAAAAGTTTCCATAAAATAAAAACTCTTAAAAAGAAACATGTCTAGTTCCATGTTTTAGGTAGCATGACTTTCCCTTGATCCCATCCTTGACCCTATTCCACGTTAAGTCCTGTGAAAAATATTTCAAAAACATTGGATGAGCATAAAAAGCTTAGTAAGGGATACACAAAGAAGGAAAACTGTTAGTTTTTTAAAACAACAAGTAAACCATGTATACTTTATCAAAGTAATACTTTTCACCTTTTCGAAGTAGTAAAAATTCTTCACTGAATAAAAGTTCATTACTTACCCTTCTGTAACCAAAAGATTACCATAAAACCCATATAAAGATCACATAACATATAAAGGTAACTTGGGACATAAATATACTTAAGTGGAATAACCATAAGGTCGACTTCCACACATATCACTTAATAGAATAGCCATTTGTCCAACTTCCATACATACTTAATGGAATAGCCATACGACCGACTTCCATACCCAATGCATTAGAGGTTATAACGTAACCACCCGTCCAGGTATTCACGGCACCACCCATCATATGGTTTATCACGAAACCACCCGTAAAATTTCCAAGTAACATTATAAAAATCATAATACATAAAAAAATATAATGTAAAGAAAACATTTCCACACATTGATCACAATATATCACTTAAATATATTGACATAACAAATCCATTATAAAAACCATTTTCAATACCAAAATACATACAAGTGTATATGGTATTTATTTCATTTTTAAAAAAACATTACGGCTTGTTCAGGAAGCCAAAGACCAAATAATACTCGCGGCGGCGAAAAAGGTCGTAGTCACCACGTACGTTAAAAGAAACATTCCTTTTTTCCGTTTTGTAAAACGCTTTGTAGAAAACGTTTCCTTTTATATAAAAGCAAAATTCAAGGGGTTTTATACACCGTATAAAAGAATGTTGTGTATAAAATGAAATATGTCTCAATGAAAGGAGATTGAGACGAAGTCCCTTACAAAGACGGTATCCTTGGTTTACGGATAAATCAATTACATAATTATGTGTGACAAAAGAATACACCCAATATAAGTGGACATTAAGTGTAAAACAATCAGAGGCTATTTACACATATTCATAGAATGACATATTCAAGGTGTACAAGATTATCCCAAAGAATCAAATTTGGGATAATAAGTTCCCTTGCAAAAATATGACAGCCTAACGGTGTCACTTCAGAAAAATAGTTGATGAGAGATAAAAAGTGTATCTCATCACTTGGACATAAAATTTACATCAATAAGGATATATAAGAACGTATCCCAACATAATATTATGTGATTTAAAAGAAATAACAAAATAAGTCTTTTAAAAAGAAGAGGGTGAAAGGTTCCCTTACCGACATGGGTATCTTTCGAAACATACACCCCGTGAAAGAAGGACAATACAACATTGATGTAAATACTCATAAATGAAAGAATATTACACAATGAGTAAAATAATGGTCAGTAAATACACCACTCAAAGGAAATTTTGTCAAATGTAGCATAAATCTCATGGGAATAAAAGTGAGATGAAAAATCCCTTACGAAAACTCGGCAGCCTAACGGCGCCACTTAAAACTTCCAAAAACGGATTGATGAGATCAAATAGGATATCTCATCACATTACAATAAAATTTAAATAAAGAGTAATATAAAAGAACATCCCCCATCATAACAAAGAGGATCTTAAAATAAGTGACATAAAGAAGAGTACTTAAAGTGAAAGAGAGAGGTTAGATCTCTTACGAAAATTCAGCAGCCTAACGGCACCACTCAAAACTTCCAAAATGGATTGATGAGAGAGAATAGGGTCTCTCGTCATATGAACATAAAAATTACAGTAAGAGTAATATAAAAGAATATCCCAATAACAAGAAATATGATCTTTAAAAGGAATGACATAAAAGAGTGTACTTAAAAAGAAAGAGAGGAGTAGGATCCCTTACCTCGGGTCTGACTTGACTCAATCATTCTTTAATCTCCTGAATAATAAACTTGAGTTAATTTCTAATTCCTTAAGAACCTTTTTAAAGTTCATTATTCCTTTTCTATCACTTATTACCATGTCATAAACATTATGTAAACATTTAAGTTAATAATGTTTGTTTTCTCGATATTTGGTTCTTAAGTCGAAAGTGGTCTTCTTCCAATTACATGTTGTTCGTGTGGTCAAAGGTACATTATATCCAGAATGACATTCCTGATTTGGATATCTTATATATCATATATATCCAGCATATACATGTATTTATAATATTACATAATCATTTAGAGGTACGAAATGAAATGCACCGTTCATGGAGATGGTAAGCCGTACGTACGCATGAACGCTACTTTCATTTCTTTGTCATATTAATGGATTTAAAACTAAATGAGAGGTATGTATATTTTAATTCCAGAATTATATTCATCATTTAGATATATAATTCATCATATATATCCATTATATACATGTACTTATAATAGTACATTACATTTGGGGATAAGAAATGAAATGCACCGTTCATGGAGATGGTAAGCCGTACGTACGCATGAACGCTACTTTCATTTCTATCTCACACTTTAATGGAAAGAAATAATAATTATATAGAGGTATATTATAATTCAAGTTTAAAATTATATATAATAACTTTAAATCCATCCTTTACACATCCCACATATGGCATTAATGAATCACATCACTTTGAGGGGGCGGTAGTCCGCACTTCCTTAAATGAAGATATCGCGTTTACCCATAATGGAAACCATAAAGTTATGCTCAAAATGAAAAATAATGAATCTTAAGGAAAACATAAACATAATATATATATCATATATAAATATAGTGTCATCTTAATGGCTACCTTGGAATGTGTTAAAAGAATGTTGAACAATCATTGTTTCAGGAGGTAGAAATTCTCCATCCACGGAAACAATATGTTCTTTAACCATTAGATGTATATGTGTGTAAGTGTAGCTCGAACTATTCTTATAAAAACATCCTAATATATTTATGATACTTTATTTGTTACAAAAGAAATGAATAAAAAGATTTTAGGGGGTTGGAGAAGCAAAATTAAAAAAAATAACACAAGTGAAGACATCACCTAAAAATCGGGTAACTCTCTTAGATTTGAGATCAAAGGCTTCCATGGGAAGAATTCTGCCCAAAGTGAGGCTTAAAGTAGTAAGAGAGGGATTTGGAGAGCCAAAATGGGAAGGGGTTGGCCGATCCAAAGGCTTTGGAAGAGTGGGTAAGGAGGTAGGGGTGGGGGCCTTTTATAAGAGGAGAGGAGGGGCACTCTTGGAAATTAAGAAAATGTTAAATTATTTTAGAATGTGTTTCGGATATTAATGGTCCCACATTGATGTGTTTCGAGGATAAGGTGATAAGGGTTCTAAATCCACCCATAAAATAGGTTTTGGACATGTGTAGGTCTTAGATATTACATTATCTTTCCATTTTATTTAAATCGTTAAATAATGAGGTCATTGTTGCATCATCATTATGTCATAAATAATTTAATTTATTTAATTTCTAAAAATTATTAAAAAAACTACTATGATGTAGGAAATCTTTTTATCTTTCCAATGAATATTTATAGCCCAAAATATCATTTATTTAGGCAAAATTAAAAATATTTTACTTAGGTGATACATTCTTTGTTACATTTAACATTATTTAAAAATAAAATGATAAAAAGTCACATTCTCACAAAAGTTATTCCATGGGGCCCCCAAGATTGGCACAAGGCATCCCATGGTCTGCCATGAGGGAACCAGAAGCCTTAGGACACATTTTCTGGTCATTTTTTATTATTTTGATATTATCTTATTATCTTTAACAACCCGATTACTCATTAATCAAGATAATTAAAGATAATTACCGTCGTTACTATTCATAATGTCCAAAAACAAAAGATTCTTAACTACATAATTTGGAACTTCTGATTCCAAATATTTAATTCATTTTACCAAATTCCAGACACATTAATTGCAATAATTAATTTTAAAAAAACTTCCCGTTGCAAAACAAATAGCGGGTTTTTAGAAACAATATTTATGAAAAGTTTGGCACTTGTTTATTCCTAATTCCAAAGTGAAATTAATCCCAATTACCAAAATTGAATTACTTGGTAAAAATTTATTCTAATTACAATTTAAAACAAATTAAAAAGATAAGATAACCATATAATTAAATTATATCAAAAAGCAGTGTTGATGTAAAATGCAATATTTTTCACTATTTATTGAAAAATGAACATTGTCAGAAAAATACCAAAAATTAACCCAAGGTAAATTTCAATGTCCCAATCATAAATAATATGTTTATTTTGAAAAATAGAGCTTATAAAATTGTCAAAAAGTGGATTTTAAAGGGGTTCGCCATCAAAAGGCGGTTAATCGACCTTTTAAAGAATATTAGAATGATTACGCTTAAAAAATGGATTCATTTGCATTTGTAATCCTCTAACATTTATTGTAAAGAGTAAAAATATTTGAAAAACATATATAATCATTTTTTAGTTAGTTCTGTTCATTCCCGCCATTACAATGGCTAGGCGTTAACTACCATTTAAAATAATATTATTTTTTTATTAGAGGGCAACGTAAGATTCCCAAGAAACTCGTTGTTGCGTATTGGGTACACCATCGAGCATAGAATCCCCTTTAAAGTAATATTATTATTTTATTCACAAATATGGATAAATATAAAGATGTCATATTCTTTATTTACCTGGGGTGTTATATCCTTCCCCCCTTTTGGGAATAGCGTCCTCGCAATTTTAAAATTGGGCTTGGAAACATCCTTGAAAGTCCCAGGTCGAAACAAGAGTCGGTGAAACAATCACTTTAAAATAAAGAAAGATAAGTACAAAGGTCACCCGAGTTAACCCAAACTAGGATTCCAAGTATGAAAATATGGACATGGAGGAAAAAAACAAAGGGTCATGTTCTGATGGAGAGGGATAGAAAACATGTTTAGGAGAAAGTTAACCACAAGAAAATCACAAACTTGTGATGGGTTAAATGGTATTCGATTCCCCAGTAGGAAAAGTTAATAGAAAACATTTTTTAAGTTAATTTCTATTCAGGAATTTATTAATAAGGAAACATATTCACTTATCATGTTGACTTTAAACTTTTATTAGATTCCTTACAAAAACTCATATTTTCTCCAAAAGATGAGTATTTAGGAAGACTTGTTCACATTAAGAGTACTATAATAAACTTCTAGAGAATCACCTAATCCAAAAAAAGAGAACTATATAATTCCCATGACTGTAGACTTTAACCAAAACCAAAACCAAAAAGGTTAGTACAAGATCAGATAATCTAGAAAAAGATAACCCTTTAAAAAGAAAATCTATGCTCAATCTCCAAAATTTGTCCAACAAAACCCAAGGTTCAACGAGGACCATCCGATAAACAATTTGTCCATAAAATTATTCAAAGCAAACCAAACTAAGATTGAAACCCAAATATTTGAAGGATTTAGTCACATAGTCTTCCAAGTTAAATCGTAACATTTATCTCCAAACAACATCAGTTTCTTCTAATGTCTCGTATTGAAAATTAATTATCCTAATCACATATCTTCCACGATAGGTTATTCATTTTCATAAATAACCCAAAATAAACTTACTCTTAATTCATAAAATCATATAACTAAAAATAATCAGTCAAACTAACCAGGGACTTCACATAGTCCAGTGGTAGGCGACAAATACCAGTCGCACTTTGGTTGTGGGTTCGATTCCCGCAGCTTTGTCCGACGTGACGGGTAGTCACACGGTCTGCGTGTTGTCCTTTTTCCAAAACAATATAATTCTCAAAAAAATCCCCAAAAAGGGATTATATCATCAAAAATAACCATAACATAATTTAACCTCAATTTTATCTCATGCCTTTCACTTCAATCATAAAATATAACAACCCATAATTAAATCAAAAGTAAGGATCATATAAACCCAAATGGTTCTTTATAACTATGTCCACAAAAGAAAAGATAACTATTCCTTGAATAAAATATTCATATATTAAACATCAGGGTTACACATAGTATAAAAAGTCTTCTAATGTAACGCTATCATCAAAACATACTTAATACTCTTAAGAATTTCACCATAACTCTTGAAGCCCGTATATGTTGACATCTTACTCATTCAACATTCTTCATGATCCATTAACCATTCCTTTCCAACTTATTCTGAAATACTTCTTTCCTACAAACAAAATCATGAATCATATCCTATGACTCCAAAATAGTAAAACAATAGTTATGAAATAATCCATACCTTTGATTGGTGATTTTCAGTTTCTTCATCCTCAATCAGAATGGCATTAGGTATTGGTAAACGAACATTTTTACGATCTTGGTGATCCCATTCTTGAAACTTCTTCATTGGACATTTGTTTGCATAATGACCATGCACACCACATTTAAAACATTCAATTGATCCCTCAGAAAAAACATCTTTCCCTTTCCTTGAGTCAACTGGATGCTTCCTTTTTCCATGGCAGGTTCTTGCTTTATGACTTTCATTTCCACATATATAGAATATTTTTGTCCCTTTGAAACATTTTCCTAGGTGTTTCTTTCCACATCTTTGACACATAGGTTTTTTGAACACGCTTACCTTTATGATTATTACCTGTAGTTACGTAGGGATTTGTTTCTCGCATATATGATTCCTTAGAGAAATCACCATGGTTTAGGTGGTTAATAATGACTCCAGATAGTTGGTTGAGGATAATCACAAGAGTTCTCATTGCAGCTCCCATATCATTCAGTTTCTTGCTCAAAAAACTGTCACAGTTTCCTTCACATCCACTGTTACTTTGGTGCCTGCTAGATCCCGCCATTTACTAAAACCAAAAAGGTTAGTGTGAGTATATCAACAAAACCATAATGTATTAATGAGGAAGATAAACACTAAGATATACTTACTCACTCACTTTATCTAAAACTAGGACTCTTTCTGACATCCTAACCATTATGGTAATGTCACTTATGCTTAAATAATACCCTAACCTATAAAGTTATCTAAACCGACATTTGATACCAACTTTAGGGCCCTGAGCTTAAACCTTACTTAATATTGAATTAAATGAATAATTCACATTGAGGATCTTTTCAGGTTTAGAGTTTTATAGAATTAGGACATAACTATTACATCTCAAAAGATTACAAAGTAGAAACTTCTAATAAGTTTCCATAAAATAAAAACTCTTAAAAATAAACATGTCTAGTTCCATGTTTTAGGTAGCATGACTTTCCCTTGATCCCATCCCTGACCCTATTCCATGTTAATTCCTGTGAAAAACATTTCAAAAAATTGGGATGAGCATAAAAAAGCTCAGAAAGGGATACACAAAGAATGAATACTGCTAGTTTTTCAAAACAACAAGTAAACCATGTATACTTTATCAAAGTAATACTTTTCACCTTTTCAAAGTAGTAAAAAATCTTCACTGAATAAAAGTTCATTACTTACCCTTCTGTAACCAAAATATTACCATAAAACCCATATAAAGATCTCATAACATATAAAGGTAACCTGGGACATAAACATACTTAAGTGGAATAACCATAAGGTCTACTTCCACACATATCACTTAATGGAATAGCCATTCAGCCAACTTCCATACATACTTAATGGAATAGCCATACGACCAACTTCCATACCCAATGCATTGGAGGTTATAACGTAACCACCCGTCCCGGTATTCACAGCACCACCCGTCATATGGTTTATCACGTAACCACTCGTAAAATGTCCAAGTACCATTATAAAAATAATAAGACATAAAACAAATATAATGGAAAGAAAACATTTCCACACTTTGATCACAATATATCACTTAAATATATTGACATAACAAATCTATTATAAAAACCATTTTCAATACCAAAATACATAAAAGAGTATATGGAATTTATTTCATTTTAAAAAAAACATTACGGCTTGTTCAGGAAGCCAAAGACCAAATATTACTCGCGGCAGACGGAAAATGTCATTGTCACCGCGTACGTTAAAAGAAACATTCCTTTTTGTCGTTTTGTAAAACGCTTTGTGGAAAAAATTTCCTTTTATATAAATGTAAAATTCAAGGGGGTTTATACACCGTATAAAATAATGTTGTGTATAAAACGAAATATGCCTCAATGAAAGGAGATTGAGACGAAGTCCCATACAAAGACGGTATCCTTCGATTAAGGATAAATCAATTACATAATTATGTGTGACAAACGAATACACCCAATATAAGTGGACATTAAGTGTAAAACAATCAGAGTATATTCAAACATATTCATAGAATGACATATTCAAGGTGTACAAGATTACTCCAAAGAATCAAATTTGGGATAAGAAGTTCCCTTGCAAAAATATGACAGCCTAACGGCGTCACTTCAGAAAAAGAGTTGATGAGAGATAAAAAGGGTATCTCATCACTTAGACATAAAATTTTCATCAATAAGGATATAGAAGAACCTATCCCAATATAATATTATGTGAATTAAAATACATAACAAAATAAGTCTTTTAAAAAGAAGAGGGTGAAAGGTTCCCTTACCGACATGGGTATCTTTCGAAACATACACCCCGTGAAACAAGGACAATACAAAATTGATGTAAATACTCATAAATGAAAGAATATTACACAATGAGTAAAATAATGTTCAGTAAATACACCACTCAAAGGAAATTGTGGCAAATGTAGCATAAATCTCACGGGAATAAAAGTGAGGTGAAAAATCCCTTACGAAAACTCGGCAGCCTAACGACGCCACTTAAAACTTCCAAAAATGGATTGATGAGATCAAATAGGGTATCTCATAACATTACAATAAAATGTACAGAAAGAGGAATATAAAATAACATCCCCCATCATAACAAAGAGGATCTTAAAATAAGTGACATAAAGGAGAGTACTTAATGTGAAAGAGAGAGGTTAGATCTCTTACGAAAATTCGGCAACCTAACGGCGCCACTCAAAACATCCAAAATAGATTGATGAAAGAGAATAGGGTCTCTCATCATATGAAAATAAAACATATAGTAAGATTAATATAAAATAACATCCCAATGACAAGAAATATGAGCTTTAAAAGGAATGACATAAAAGAGTGTACAAAAAAAAGAAAGAGAGGAGTAGGATCCCTTAACTCAGGTCTGACTTGACTCGATCATTCTTTAATCTCTGGAATAGTAAACATGAGTTAATTTCTACTTCCTTAAGAACATTTTTAAAGTTAATTATTCCTTTTATATCACTTACTACCATGTCATAAACATTATGTAATCATTTATGTTAATAATGTTTGTTTTCTAGATATTTGGTTCTTAAGTTGAAAGCGGTCTTCTTACAATTACATGTTGTTCATGTGGTCAAAGGTTCTTTATATCCAGAATGACATTCCTGATTTGGATATCATATATATCATATATTTCCAGCATATACATGTATTTATAATATTACATAATCATTTAGAGGTAAGAAATGAAATGCACTATTCATGGAGATGGTAAGCCGTACGTACGCATTAACGCTACATTCATTTCGTTGTCATATTAATGGAATTAAATCTAAACAAGAGGTATGTATATTTAATTCCAGAATTATATTCATCATTTAGATGTATCATTAATCATATATATCGATTATATACATGTACTTATAACAGTACATTACATTTGGGGATAAGAAATGAAATGCACCGTTCATGGAGACGGTAAGCCGTACGTACGCATGAACGCTACTATCATTTCTATCTCACAATTTAATGGAAAGAAATAATAATTATATAGAGGTATATTATAATTTCAGTATAAAATTATATATAATAACTTTAAATCCATCCTTTACATGTCCCACATATGGCATTAAAAAATCACATCACTTTGAATGGGCGGTAGTCCGCACTTCCTTAAATGAAGATATCGCATTTACCCATAATGGAAACCATAAAGGTATGCCCAAAATAAAAAATACATAAGCTTAAGGAAAACATAAACATATTATATATCATATATAAATATATTTTCATCTTAATGGCCACCTTTGAAGGTGTTAAAATAATGTTGAACAATCATCGTTTCGGGAGGTAGAAATTCACCATCCACGGAAACAGTATGTTCTTTAACCATTAGATGTAGATGTGTGTAAGTGTAGTTCGAAATCTTCTTCTAAAAACATCCTATTATATTTTATATACTGTATTTGTTACAAAAGAAATTAATAAAAAGAGTTTATGGGGTTGGAGAAGCAAAATAAAACAAAATAACACAAGTGAAGACATCACCTTAAAATCGGGTAACTCTCTTAGATTTGAGCTCAAAGGCTTCCTTGGGAATACTTCTTCCCAAAGTGAGTCATCAAGGAGTATGAGAGGGATGTGGAGAGACAAAATGGGCAGGGTTTGGCTGAGCCAAAGGCTTTGGATGTGTGGGTAAGGAGGTAGGGGTGGGGGCCATTTATAAGACGAGAGGAGGGGCACTCTTGGAAAGTAAGGAAATGTTACATTATTTTAGAATGTGTTTCGGATATTAATGGTCCCACATTGATTTGATTCAAGGATAAGATGATAAGGGTTAGAAATACACCCATCCAATATGTTTTTGACATGTTTAGGTCCTTGATATTACATTATCTTTCCATTTTATTTAAATCGTTAAATAATGAGGCCATTGCTGCATCATCATGATGTCATAAATAATTTAATTTATTTAATGTCTAATAATTATAAAAAAATACTATGATGTAGGAAATATTTTTAGCTTTCAAATGAATATTTATAGTCTAAAAGATAATTTATGTAGACAAAATTAAATTTTTTTTACTTAGGTGATACATTCTTTGTTACATTTAACATTCTTTAAAAATAAAAAGATAAAAAGTCACTTTCACATAAAAGTGATTCCATGGGGCCCCCAAGTTTGGCACAAGGCATCCCATGGTCGGCCATGAGAGAACCAGTAGCCTTAGGACCCATTTTTTAGTCTTTTTTTATTATTACGATATTATATTATTATCTTTAACAACCCGATTACTCATTAATCAAGATAATTAAAGATAATTATCGTCGTTACTATTCATAATGTCCAAAAACAAAAGAGTCTTAATTTAATAATTTGGAACTTCTGATTCCAAATATGTAATTCATTTTAAAAAATTCCAAACACATAAATTTCAATAATTAATTTTAAAAAAACTTCCTGTTGTCAAAACAAATAGTGGGTTTTTAGAAACACTATTTATGAAAAGTTTGGCACTTGTTTATGCCTAATTCAAAAGTGAAATTAATCACAATGACCATAATTTAACTACATGGTAAAAATATATTATAATTACAATTTAAAAAAATAAAAAGATAAGATAACCATATAATTAAATTATATGAAAATGCAGTTTTGATGTAAAATGCAGTATTTTTCACTATTCATTGAAAAATGAACATTGTCAGAAAAATACCAAAAATGAACCCAAGGTAAATTTAAATGTCCCAATCATAAATAATATGTTTATTTTGAAAAATAGAGCTTATAAAATTTTCAAAAAGTGGATTTAAAAGGGGTTCGCCATCAAAAGGCGGTTAATCGACCTTTTAAAGAATATTAGAATGTTTACGCTTAAAAACTGGATTCATTTGCATTTTTAATCCTCAATCATTTATTATAAAGAGTAAAAATATTTTACAAACATATATAATCATTTTTTAGTTACTTATGTTCATTCCCGCCATTACAACGGCTAGGCATTAAATACCATTTAAAATAATATTATTTTGTTATTAGAGTACAACGTAAGATTCCCAAGAAACTCGTTGTTGTGTATTGGGTACGCCATCGAGCATAACATCCCCTTTAAAGTAATATTAATATTTTATTCACAAATATGGATAAATATAAAGATGTCATATTCTTTATTTACCTGGGGTGTTACAAAAGCGATGTGATTCATTCACACTTTAAAAGGAATGTTTTAAGTATTTGTTTAGTTATGGTATATTATATATATGAAATAATAATAATACTATAAAGATATTATATATATATATATATATATTTATAGGTATATATCATTTACATTCATTATTTCAATACGATAATAAAATTGAAACAACGCTCGTGCATACATACGACCTACGGTCTCTATGAACTGTGTATTTAATTTTCTATTTATATATTACATATATTTTTATAAAAACATATATAATGAATATATATGATATTTATTTCATGTTTATCATTTTTTATATGATTAAATCATGATATAAAAATAGGAAAAAATATAACAAATCAAAACTCAAGCGAAAAACAATGTATTTAATACCCAAAACATAACATTAACATGGAATTTTTAATAAAAGGGTAAAAGAAAACCATAATTAAATCATATATATGGATGAATATGTTTATCTAATATACTTATAATAAATTATATTATTATACAAGAGGTTCTAATTATTACGACGAGAGTAAAGACATACGGTAAGAGGATTTTTAGTATCACTTTTATTTCGATGAGACTTGTTCCATATTTACTATTCATTTCCTCTATGTGATGTATATAATATAAATTAAATTATTATATTTTTATTATTTTTAAATTTATGGGTAATTATATATCCATTTTATTATCTCTCTATCATGGATGAACTGCTCAAATGTTATGAAATCGGTAAAGTAATTTTGTCTCAATTTTCCTTTTTTGGGACTCATGTTTTGCTCTACATATATTCTTTTACGATGTATATATACCATCCCATTGAAATGATATATCTTTAAAATTATTATTTTAATGATATTTTCACAACCTATCCCCCGGGGCCTGTGACGTGACTACCCAAGACCACCTTCCATACGCCAGGGGATGGTGACTTGCAACGAAATGGATTATCCCAAAAAGGTATGGAATTTCCTTAAAACTTGTACAAACATAGACATAGAATACTGCACAAAGAAACCACAATGGAAAAAAATTACAACCAACAAAAATTACCAACATTATGAGTAAAAGGTGTAAACTGAATGTGATGGGGCCAGAATACAAGCCCATGAACCCACAAAGTAAACAATACTATTGAAGTCTACCCTACAGTATCTACTTATAGGAAAGTGGTAGTAAAGCCTGAAGCTGTAGAAATATTCCTCATCCACTCCTGTCTCATTGAGAACCACTGAGTCTCAAACCACCAAGGTCGACATTTTAGCATCAGTCGTCTGTCCAAAACACAACACATGTGGGTCATGCCCATGCAAGGGTGAGTATAACAACTCATAGGGACCCAGAGACCACCGAAGGTCTCTCAGAAATAAACAAGGGAAAATACCACAAAGGAAACACAACCAACAAAGATCTCAAATACAATGCACAAAGTAAAAGACATCTCAGACTAGGTATAACTTAAGTACAGAATTAAAGATGTTTAGTTGTAAAGCTAGACCATCTTATTCTGTTGAGAGGGTCTATTGTTGACCACAAAGGGCATCTCTTCTACTGATCCATGAAGGGTCTCTCTTCTGCTAATCCACGAAGGGTCTCTCTCATACTGATACATAGAGGGTCGCTCTCATTCTGATCCACGAAGGGTCGAACTCATGCTAATCCATGAAGGATCACTCTCATGCTGATAACTGGAGGATCTCACTCATGTTGATCCACAAAGGGTCTCTCTCATACTGATCAACTCAGGTTTTCTTTTATGTTGATCCATGAAGGGTCACTCTCATGATAATTCATGAAGGGTCTCTCCCATTATTCATGTTACTGCTAGCCACTGGATTCCTGCACTATGCACAGATGATTTTGGAGGAATTTTCTCTTCAAAACATCAGTCAAACCTCAACATCCAAGAAGTCCCAAATAGAGTAACCCAACGGACCATCACGTAGTAATGTTATCAATGTAAAATACAACGCGTCAAATAGACACCCGGTCTGTAAGATATTGGAATTTTTCTAAAAAGGGCCCAATTGGATTCGAGTCTGATCCAACCCATCCATAGTCCGACCTCCTCCAAAACCCATGTAGAGTATCTCATAAGGACTTCTTCGTCAAAAAAGTCCTCGTGCCACAGATTACGCATCAATTAGATTCCCTCTCTGATAGTTAGAAGATTTTTAGTGAAATGGGGGTTGGTTGGGTCTTGGCATATTCTGACCTGTGCCCAACCCGATTGGGTCCAGCCCCTTCGGATGGGCTAGGGGTTTGGCCAGTTGTTGGCCCAGCCCGCCTTGTGGGATGCAACCCACCCGTAGCAACCTAGCCCAGATGCGGCTTAGCCGTGTTCGGTTCGTCACCCTACAGCGCCAGCTGGCACAACCTCCCCTTGTAACCGGTTTGTGTAACAGACTGATCTCAGGTTAGCCGGACATGGCTTTTCCATGTCCATTTCATCCAGCACAGCCAGCTAGTCCTCTCACATTCGGTCAATGGACTGCATGCTGCTAGCACACCTGAGCGGCCCAAACACAGGCCGCCCTTCCATGTGGTGCTAGTCGGCGCCGCACTTCCACGCCACCTTGTCCAGTTGGCTACGGCTCTCTACCGCTGATGGTCGTGCCACCCCCCTCCTCCCTTGATTTCCACCACGGGCCTCCTCTGACCACCACCACTAAAACTGGGGCACCAACGGTTGCTTTTTCGGGCCACCAGAGTTTTTATTGAGGTTTGTTTCTCGAACCATCTATGCCTATAGGACCGTAGGGAAACCACCTTCACTTCAACGACCTCAAACTTGCCTTTCCACCATTTCGAGAATTAATCCAAAAATAATGAACAATGCAAAGGGGATCGACCCTTGTTCATGTCATCTCACGCCCTTCACATTAATGTTTGAAAAAATGGAGTATTGGGATCATATTTCTATCAATCTATCAACAATAATTGTGAAAAAAACCCAAGTAAAGAACCCTCCTGCATGAACACCAGATCTGTGGATCAACATTTTCATTGGTTGATCCTCATTGGTTGTTTTAAAATGAAGAATGATGAATTATAGAACCATGAAATCAGACCAAGATTATAAAATATCCTAGGTGATGGATGATTTTACAATTCATCATCGACCCTTCATCTGATGTTGTTCTTCACCATTTGCAACTCTCGGATCCGACCGCATTATCCCTGAGATTTTTCTCTGTGCTCTGATCCTCCTGTATTTTTCATTGGCGAGGGTTTCTCTCGTGATCTTTATTCTTATTTTGAGAGGAATTTCTCGGTTTATTTGATAGAGAATCCCCAGGGTTTAATTCTCAACTCTCCAATGCATTAGTATAATAAAAAATACGTCAAAATATTTTTGTTACGCTGCGACGTTGTGCCGTTGCGCTTGGGTAATGATCTATTATTGACCTCATTTAATATTCCTCATCATCACCTCATCACCACTCTACCGCACTTCCATCTGCTTCTAAATGGATAAAAAGAATATAAAATAACTTTTTCTTGGTTAATTTATTATTTTCCAAAAAAGTATGAAAAATTAACTTTTCTATTTGACCCTTTCGGTCCATGTTAAGTCATTTCTTGTTGTATCCCAGCATTTTGAGTTCAATGGTGCCATCATATTTTTTATCTGATCACTGGTTCCAAAGATAAGAAAACTAGCTCTCACATTTACTTAAGGGAACTAAAGAAAAATTCAAAATTACATTCTGGGAACCCCGACCCAGGCCTCAGAATCGCGTGTCATCTCAACATCTGGTCTCAAAATAATTCCATATAATTTAAAAAAAAATACACTAAAATTTTGGGACATAACATTCATAATATTATTAATTTAATTTTATTCTATTTTTGGAATTATGATTTAATGTTACCAATGTTGTAAGATATTATTGCTACAATCTCATCATTTATCAGGATTCTTTACGAGTGTGCTTCCATTAATTAAATAATATGATCCATACCTCATGAACTCTCCTGATTTGTATCATACTATGGTTATTCATGAAATACTCATGTAATGGTACCATTTTTTCACACTTTTTTACTTAATATGATTAATAATTTTTTTAAGAAAACCTAAACTTATTTCTCTCTTCGGTCGAAAATCTAGTTTATTCAAAAACCATGACATGAAAAAATGTTTTCAAAAAAAATTTAATGGAAAGGGATTCTAAAAGTATTTTATGTTTTAAAATGTGTCTAAAATAGTTTTCAAAGATTCCAATAAAAATTTTCTAGGTTACTTTTAAGGAAAATGGTTTTAAAGAGGTTTAATGTTTCTCTAAAGATTTGTTTTTCAAATATAAAAGATTATTTTCCTTTAGAAATGTTTTTAAAGGATATTTAAAAATTATTTACAGTCCAAGATGACATATTTTTGTGTTATTAAAGCCTTTTTGATGATATGACCTAAGGGTTCCATTCATATTATTTCTATGAATGGTTTATGTTTTGATAACATGATAGTTCTGAAAACCATTTTTCTATCATGGGTTATATGTTTTTGAGACCCATTTATCTTCCATGGGTTACAAGATCTTGAAACCCACTACATTTTAATATTTATGAATTGATAAAATGATTATGATACTTTTAAATTTTCCACGGGTTATGATATGATGGCATGTTTTTTATACCCATTTAATTTCATGGCTTATGATATGATGTTTATAAAACCCATCTCTTTTACGGGTAATGATATGATGATTGTTTATGATCTTCTGAAACATGTATGTATGATTTTATTATTTCATTGGTGGGACCTATATCTATCTCCTATTCATTGGGTAATTATTTATATATCACGATACAATGATGGGAAACAAGTCTACAGGGTTGATCCACTTTTGAAATAAGGGGAAACCCGATCCACTATGAGAAGAAGGGGAAACTCGATCCCTTATAAGGAATGGAATGAAAAAACGGATGGTGGTGTGTACTAATCTATAGGTGTAGTATAAAGATCCCTAATAAGTATTTGAAATAATCATTGACATATAGGGAATGATATTACATGTTTGTGTGTCTTACAAAATTCCATGTATCATTCCTATGTTATGATTTCATGTATTTTTCTCTTGATTTATATAATATTCATTACTTATGAATATTGAATGTTTATTCCAGGATTCATGTTTACAATATTTGATATTCAGGGTCTTATATTCTAATGTTATGATAACATTCTCATAACCTTATGCTCATTATTATTCTTACATATCTCTCTTGTTTACAGTTACTGAGAATCTGATCTCACCACTTTTTATGTTTCCTTTCCACAGGATATGAATATATATATTATGTATGACATGTCTAAGAATGATTCTATTCATGAAAAACCTAATGGGATATAATATAGATCACTTATGTATCTGTGTTTAGGTTTCAATGTTTCCAAAGGCACTAAACTAATAAGGTCGTTGGGAATTTGTTTTTCTAATGTATTAATTATTCCACAAAAATAATGTAATGGTAATATATCAAAAGTGAGGGTCTCTATAAAGTTAGTGGAGTATAGTTTTTTATTTAATTAAGAAACAATAGAACAGAATATTCCTTTATAATGAGTTATCTCCAAGTGTCTATAAGAGGTTAGTGGGAGAGTCACTATTTTCCAAGGAAACATGTTTGATAATGTATGGAAAATAGTTGTTGATCTTATAGTTAGGTAAGACCCTAATGAATGTAACTCTATGAAGATTAATGTAATGTAAAAACCAAATTTATAAGGAATGATATCTATAAACATATATTTGATAGTTTTCTTAAACCATGTCAAAGTATATATAATAACAAAGTATTGAAAAATTGAAGTTGGAACAAGATGAAATATAATTGTTACCATTTCCAAATCGCATAAATATATCATGAAGATATGTATGAGACATAAGAGAAGATTAATATGGTGAGTTGAATTCCTTATACTTCTGTATTGGATCAGTCGCATATTCTATGCCATGTATTAGATGATATATTTCTAAAATATAATTTATAATAGGAAAATATCAGTATAATTCAAGAGTACTTCATACGAATTAGTCAAAACTATGTAATTATAGTTCAGAGATTTTAAAGTAAATGTTCTTCGAACATAGTGATTTGGGGAAAATAGTTTTAAAGGATCATAAACTAGTATTCATTTAGATAAATATAATATAATATCACATTCTAGATAAGGTAATGAGTAATAAAATCTCATTCAAACTAGTTGTATCCATATCTACAAATAAAATGTGCATTATGGCTTATGATACAGCTGAAGAACTAGGGTAAAATATGCAACATTTTTTTTCAATTCTTATAATCAAACCTAGTAAGTAAGGTGTTATCATAATATAAATTATTATAATCAAAATATTGGTACTAGACAAGATGTGAAATTTTGATAGTGGGAGAAAGGAATATACTTAGGGAAATCATATATTGAGGAATATTTCCTAAGGAGGAAATTTCAAAGATAATAGAGTATCCACACATCAAAGACATGGAAAACCCAACAACTAAATCCATAACTCTACATAAGCATGATCTTATCATGTGTGTTATAATAAGGATAGTTACAAATCTCTCTGTAGTGAATGTGGGAGAGTTATAAATGTGAGTTTCCTAGACCTAACATAAAAAAATACTTTCCAACTACCAAATCGGGTATATAGTTAGTTATTCCTGATGTAAACATTCCATAATAGTGTTGATATTTATATGTCCTCTATTTTCTTGGCAATTTACATAGATTATTTTTTATATAAAAAGGTCGTAACAGTTCCCAGGATATAATTAAAACTTTGAGATACTATAACATTTAACATAAACATATTTCTTGTGATCCAAAAACATCATCTTTTCATATCACATATGATATTTGATGATCAGGTTTTGGGGGCTCATAATCACTGATACTTATTCTCATGAAGTTCTCACATGGTGATCTGAAGTAGATGAGATCATGAGGGATGGACTACCTATAGGAACACCACATGTTTTAGGTTTCATTGGTAGTTCTTATATGTGAACATGTGTAATGGTATAATGACTTAAAATAATTATTTTTTCATAATATTTGATTAAATACTTTTATTCAAGATAAAAACTAGGGAATTTATTTCATAGATATAGAAGCTATCTATCATAACAAAACATTTGAGTCCTCCTTCATGGATGGAAGCATTTATATTGTGGTGATCATACAGACATCAAAAGCATAATTTTATCTCTATTTGAGAACCCAGATTTTGACAATTGATTCCCCCATAGAATTTTGATCAATATTGGGATGATCTATAGGGACATGACTTAGGTTCCATTGAGAAATGATTTTTGGGAATAAGAAACTATCAAACACAACTTAAATTGAATGAGGTAATTTTTCGTTTAATTGGGATCCTAATATTTCTTATCAGAATGTGAATAACTGAATATGAAAACATTATGAAGATAAATGATGAACCAAATTTAAATACTCAGCCCATATCATTTTGTTATACACCCTTCTACCATTATATTCTTTGGGTAATTTTCCGTTGAATGGAATATGAATTTATGATTTCTGGATTATAATTGGTTATTGAGTTGGTAATTAGACTAGTGATTTTGAATTTTTATAAAAATATATTTCATTGTGGATTTTGTTTTATCATATTCGGGTGTAATGATTGAAAATTTTATATTCCCAAGCTAACCTTATGATTATTCTTATATGAAATTATTTTCTTAGAATATTTTCATTAAAAATGATATTAATATTTTAATTGTAGTTTAGACGTTCACCCAAGGTAAACATTTCAATTTCGTAAATTTTTTAGTTTGTTGAAGATAATGTAGTGTCATTTAGAATTTTATTATAAAATTATGTTCTTAATGGGATTAATTTTCTTATATGAAAAACATTAAAAACTTCTATTTTTATATCCTATGTTGGTAGACGCTGAAGGATCATAGATTTTTCTAAATAGTGGATATGGATGTAAAGAAACATTTAATTAAAAAACCTCACACAAATGATTTCATTAATTAGTGGAACCCAAAGTTGGTGTTTTAGAGCATATTCTCCAATAAAGGGATAATTATTTTTTGATCATCATGATTCATAAAATAAATTAATTTATCAATACAGTTCACTATGGGACTATAGATAACATTGATTCTATAAGAAATCCAAAAGTCATTGTTGTGGGTAGTCCACAATTGAGGTTGTTTTATTATCTTATTCTTACAAAAATTGGTTCTAATATTGCATTAATTGATTGGGGTGAAGACGGTGAACAAATGGGCTATGATATTGGTTCATTACCTATTCATCAATTATTGTAATTTAAAAGAATTTTTTTGGGAGGTTTTATATACATATTAATTTATCTTTAATTTAGTTCTTATTTTTGAAACTTATTATAACTTTTTTTGGTATATTTTAATTTCATTATTTTATATGAAGCTATGGATACCTATTGTGTCAAATTATTTTTTCCTTTATATATTTAAATTTTTTATTCAATAAACAAAATCAATAGATTATTTAAAAATATTGTGATTGTTTCCAAAACATTGTCCGATTCACAATATAGATATTAAATTATTTTATATGTCTCAAAATGTTTCTATAATTCCTTAATAGGGTTTTAAATATTTAATAGAAATATGAATTTCTCAAGGAAAAATTTAAAGTCTTCAAAAATTATTTATTATGAAACTTATCTACTACTATTTTTTCAAAAGTTTATTTTCATGATGTCTTATTTTTAAAATTACTATTTATTGCTTTATTGATTGAAATTTTATTGGTATCTTGCTACATTGAGATGTGTTCTTCATTATGTTTCTAGATATTGGTAAGTTAATTTATTATACTATTAACATTATTAACTTTTGATTTTTATAAGTTGTTGTGTTGTAAGATAGTGAAAAACAGTTATTCTATTGTTGGATTATCATTATTGTATGAATATTTGTTAGGTTATAACATTACAAGATATATATGAAATACTTACAATTAGTTAAGAAATGGGTGAATTTTTTTTATTTTCAGTTGTTGAATGACTAGAAATATATATTATAAATTATGGTGTAACAATATATATCATTATCATATTACTCAAAGAGTTTTAAATGGTTTTTGGTTGGTTTTCTAATGGTAAAATTTATGGGGAATTTTATTCCATTTTATCATTTGGTTGGATTTAAAGGATAAAAGTTTAGTTCGATGTAAAGGGAATATGTGGGTGAGGATATTTCAAAAAACATTTGAATGTTTAATCACACCTTAGTGGGGGAATTTAGGATTTCTTAGGAATAACAATAAAATTTGAAATATCATTATTCTCCTCTCCGTCAAATGTTTTTTTTAACTTAGGGGTATAGTTTACTGATTCCATTAAATTCTGAATGATTATATGAACCAAAACTGCCATAAGACTATATGGTTTTCCATGTAATTATTTCAGTGTGGTAAGAAAGAGGTAATGGTTTTTTTTGAAAAGCTTGGTATTGGTAAAAAAATTTCAATGTGTGACATAGTTATTTTATTAGTAGGGAAGTTAGAGTCATGAACCATATGATGTTATGATAATGAACAGGTGGATCAATGTTATATTTATTTGGATAAATAAATGAATAACTTGCCATGGTATATAAGTAATGATAGTTGTATAAATAATTTTACTTTAGAGATAAATAGATAATGTTTTTTAGGTAGTAAATAATATACTAGATTATGAATAGTTTGTAGACCTGGGTGGGATTTATTTCCAAAACAATTGACGGGGATTAGAAACATTTACCAAAAATTACCTTTGGAACTAATTAATTTATTAGTGTAGGCTATATTATTGAGTGTTTCATTTCAAAATATGTTTCTAGAATCAGGCCTTACTAGTTTTATGTTTTTGATTATATGTGGATTAATATTCTTTTTATGATTTTTTTATTACAGCCCTCTAGTCACTATGGGATTTATTTGAGGAATTATGAATGGAAAGGTGTTTTTAGTATCTGGTGTGATCGATAATTGGGTTCAAGAATCAAAGAGAACAACAATTCAGTTTTGGTGGTAAGATTAATTTTGAGGTCCTTTGTAATTTTATACTATGTTAGGATTTTAATAAATGTTTTCTGTTTTTATTTATTAATAATTAATTAAATAATTTTTTTATAAAATATTTTGATAGTATGAGAAAATAAAAATGGAGCAATTTACCCCTTCTTCTTAGGAGACATGAAAAAAGGTTTTATTTTTTTTCAAAAAAAAACTATATTTTTTTTTATAAAAAATGTTTTCCATTTAAACAGTCTAATATATTTTTTTAAAATAAAGGCAATATATGTTTTCCATGACTAAATGTAGCCTTATAATTATTTTTTGATACAATATATGGCAGTTCCATTCTTGAAATCCAAATATTGGTTAATATTATTTATTAAAAAAAATCCTTACCATAAAAGTCATTTAAAAATATATATTCTCAAGATATAACTAAATCCATATATTCTTATTATAAAAATTTTGGTTGTTTTGAATGGTCGGAATAATGGTTTTTCTTCAAAAAAAATTTTTATCATTGTAGTTTTCAAAATGTTTCACCAAAGAAAGCCTTAGAAAAAAACCTAGAATAGAAAATGATGATCTAATATTTATCTATTATTAATTATTTGGTTTCACAAAACCAAATAAAAATATTGAATCTTGTGTTTTAAAAGACTTACATGTAGATTAAGAGTGATGTAATGCTAGATGGTTGTAAAGTTGGTTCTTAAAAACAATGATTGGACTGTCTTGGGTTAAGTATTGACCATACTTTCTAGTAAGGTAGTGTTGAAAATTATGCTTCATTTCTGAGTCCTTTATATTTCACCACCATGAATTTTAAAAAACACTGTGAGTAAAAATGATAAATTCCTTACAATAAGAACTGGTTCCAAACCTCACTATGGTTTTCAATTCTGTAAGGGGAAGAACTCATTATAATTTGGAAATCATAGGGGCTTTCACTCATCAACTATTGACTGAAATAGCTCATTTTTGAAAAATTTAAATAAAAATTAGTAGTAATATTTATTATTATTATTATAGGCTATGAACACCATTGTTGGATTTGGTCCTCTAAAAAATATATTGGTTACCGGGAAGCCTCATCGGGGAAAATATTAGTTGATTCCATCATTTCAAAACATCTAGAGGCATCTACAGCTGTTGGATGTGATTTAAATCACATTGAAATTTTCATTTTCCTATGATCCACTTATTGTTATTATTTTATTTTTTATATACATATATTTTTTATATTCATAATTTGGTAACCATCAAGTTTGGGACAAGTATGTATGATGATTCAAATGTTATGGGAGTCAGAGATTCTAAATCACGTGAAAATTAAATTTTTATTGGTCATGAGTGAAGGTATGATTTTATAGTTTTGGAAGATATTCATTTTACATTTTAAATATATTAAATAATTCTTTCTCATGATTTGTACTTTGTTCTGAAAGATTTCATGTTGAGTTTAAATTCCCACATGCTTGTATGTGTGTTGAGATTAATGTTACTATAAACTTCAAATAATAAAAACTTTAGTTGGTCAATCATAAATTCATAAACCAAGATTTTTCTTTATTTGTGATTATACTATTGTTCTTATAAAAAATTAGTGTTAAGGGTTGGGAAGAGACAATTTTAATTAAAGTGATTTCATTATTCAATAAATTAAAAGATTCTTTCAATTCAAGGTTTATACACACTATAATTGGTTTCCTTAGTTTTATTCTTGTAGTAATATCATAATGATGATGTACTATTGTTTTATATTATTATTATATGTATTTTAGCACCATTACACATGTTAAATATTAACTCCAACCTATCATCATTGGAGGAAAATGAGTTGGATGGTTTTTTCTCATTATTTGACCTTTTCGGTTTTTTGAGTTATTGAATGCTTCAAGAAGATTTAACAATTGACCATGGGAAGATATCTATTATGTGTTTATTTCTTTTAATAATGTTTTATAAGATAAATCTAGTAGTTATTGATCAATTTAATGACATTGAAATAATTCCATTGACCCATGTGGTCTGTGATACTGATTTTTTTCATTTATATATTACACTCATTATTAATGAATTATTAACAATATATTTGGTCCATTGTTTTGTACTGATGAATTTAGTTATTATTGTACCTCCCATTTTTCATTTGTGATTTCGGTCTAATATATTTGGTATAAAACAACTTTCATAGTTGAGAAAACTATTTTGTGGATTGAAAAACCACATGAACTGATTAAAATGATATGTTTTTGTGGGATACAAATTTAATCATGAGATGTGTTTTCATCATATTCATGAAATAAAAAATGTAATTTTATAATTTATTTCCAATTTAAATGTATATTTCTAGAAATTTCTTGGTTAATTTGTGTAATATAACAATAAACCCATGTTATTTGGTTGGAGTTTTGAGTGTATTGAATGATGCCTCGTTAGTTGTGGGGCCATCATGGAAAATACTTTATTTCATTATGTTAATAATTTTGATAAATATATTGAAAAAAATACTTAAAAATACCTATTAATATTTAATGTGGGATATAGACGGACAAAAATTACAGGTTAATATGAAGAAGAATAATACTAATGGAGGAGGAAAGTATGAGGATAAGTACTTAGGAGTTCCTGAGGACCAGGACCAGAGTCGATTTTTTTTCTAATCTTTTAAACCCCTCTAGATCCTCCTTATGACAGGATCCCTACCAAATTTCCCCTATATTATCACCCCAAGATCCCTAGAATATTCCCCACACCATATCCCCCATGGGAGCATATTTCCTCTGGCCCACCACTATAGTAGTTATGGAAGATTCCCCCAACACCCTTGCATAAAGAACCACACCCCTTCAAAACCCCACTAATTCTTATCACTACCAACTACCCAAAGTAACACATTTTCATCAAAGTGGTGGATGTGTCCCATAGTGTAATGGCATCATTTCACCCCTAAAGTTCAGTTGATCAAAATGAGTCATAAACTACATCAAAATGATACTACAGTGGTGGGGGGTGGTTTCCAGTATAGGTGTCCTATGTTGATCCTTAAAAACCCCATAAAGTAGAGAATAAATAGGATTTAATATAATATTAATCTCAATTAGATATTATTTATGTATTGATTCCCATTTTTCATAGCTTGGCTATAAATCAACAATGTCACATTGTTCAAAAATGATCAAAAAATCATTGTCTTTGAATCTTATACATCTATTCATCTCTAGTTACTATAGATCTTATATCTCCATCCATACCATATACTACAGTATTAGACAAAACATAACTATATTAAATTCTTCTACACAGGTAGAGTTTTCACTTGTTTAATTACAAACTAGGGTAACCTTGAATTCCCCCTTGATATACCATTCTATGAGAAAAAATGTTGTGTTGTGAGTTGTGACTCTTGAATGTTGTATAGGACTATAAATCCCCTATCGTCATCATGTTTCTTGATGATAAATCTAGGAACAACTTTTTTGAAATAAAAATACAAAAAACCAATATTATTGATTCTGTACAATGCTACTCCATGATAGAAATGAATATACCCATTCCCATCCACCACTAATTCAAATTCCTAATATAAAACATGGAATTGGATTTAAGATAATTAATGAATAACTATTAAAAAATATATATGCACTTCCTATTGTTCGAGGAATAAAAAACCTATTGTCACTCTAAAAATTTCAACCTTAGCTTCTTGTATAAACTTAAAAAAACAAGGACCCTGTTTAAAAATATGGAATAATTCCCTATAGAATCCATTCAACAATCAAGCAATAAATATCCAAGGAGTCGTCATCTACCCAAGATTGATTTTCTAGGTTACAAAATACCATTTCTTACATCCATATTTCTCCACCAATTTTCAGTGGAAATAAATGGAGCTATCTAAAAAAATTTTATTTCCTTGAGATCACCTATAATTATAGATAACGAGTGTTTAAGGACAAATGATACATTTGGATATTGAAATGTTTTGATCTCGGTTAAAAAGAGAATCACCTCTATGATAGATGATCATTCGCACATGTGGTGTGTATTGAAAACTGATACCATGGGTAAATTTGGATATTCCAATACATCTATATAATTAGATCCATTTGAGTATCAATTTTTTTGATACCATCCAGAATAGAATCATCATACTGGTAGCTTAGTTTCTTCTTCCCTTACTTTTGGATTTATATAGTGACACTGAAACTGTTACGATGGTTGGAATTAGAATGGTTTTCACTATTATCGAAATTAGCCTTTTTATTTTATAGAAAAATTTTAATTGGAATGTGAGAACCCGCATAGCCAAACCAAATAAACCACTAAAATAAATAAGATAATTATTTAAGGATAGTTTATGACGATTATAATCATTTTAACAGAACAATTTCTAGGAAATAGAAGTTGTATTTGTACTAGGATTATCCATTAAGAGGTATTCAAAAAGATACACCAAATAGTACAAAGCTTGAAAATATTCCTCTTTTTTTATCTTTCCCACATTGAAGCCTCTTCTAAAAATACTATCTTGCTTCCTAATACAATCCAATTTCTTAGTAGTAGTTTCCAAATGAAGTAGTAATCCCATAATATATTTAGCATCATTACATTAGGCATTTATCATTAATAATCCTCCACTGTTTCTTCACAGGAATTCATGAGAAGTTCCAAATTATGATCTGAAGCCACAAATTTCTCCCTTTGGGGACTATATTGATTTTTTTATAAAGGAAAAATATCATAGGATACATTATCCTCCTGGATAGGGGAGCCAAAGGCTTTGTAAAACTCCATGGCTTCTGTCTGTTTGATGGATCGTCACTCCATTGGAAGGGGAAAATAAGAACAATCCTTCTGACTCATCCTATTGCCTTTCCAACCCTTCCTCCTCCTTTGATTTATATGGTCTTCACCTTGAAGAACATATTTATTATCTCCTAAAAATTGAACTGATAGGTCATCACTGGATACATCACTACGGTCACCATGTTCCTCATTTTAGTGACTTGGTTGATTCGTATCTATTTCCAGAATGGATTCATCAAAACGAGTACTTAGTTTTCGTATCCCATCATTTTTATTCCAGATAGTGGTGTGAATGATTATTCCATGGTCACTAGTGGTTGTGATTAACTAGTTTTATATATAATTTATTGAAATTAATTACAAAATTATAGGTCACAAAATATATCTAGCGATTCTTTCCTAAATGTTATTTATGTTATTGTGTCCCAACATGGTATGTGTATGGAACCAGATGCTATAGAAGACACCATGGGAACATATTTCATCAAATAAATCCTGGTCAGCTCTAGTTTGTTAAACTTCTCAAGATGTTCCACTAAATGTGTGATAGTTTATTGGAATTAATCTTGTTTTATTATACTTTTTGATAACTACAAGAATGGTTTTGGAAGACCTTAATTTCTGGTCATCCATATCAAAGGGATCTTGCAGGCACATCTACAGCAAAATATATCTCCTTTACACTCTACTTAAAAGAAGGTGATCATATTTAATGGAAATGTAATTCTTATATATTACTATATCCAAAGTTTTCATGTTCTTTTTTGGGTCACTGAGATGATTTGGGTTTCTATTTTCCATGGCACCATATTGATCCATCCAACAATGAGCTTCCCCCACCTAGAATAAGTTTTTAGAAAATTGGACTATGTAATTAAAAAATTTAATATAAAAATAAAAACAAATATTCCAAAAAAAAATATGAAATCATTTAATAGATTCAAATAAAAGTCTCCACGTAAATAAAAAAAGACAAGTCCTACAACTGTAACTCAAAAACAGATCTAAAACCCAATCTAGCAATATCCAGCTAGTTCCCCAAATCCCCCTATAAAACATTAAAATAATTCATATATATAGGTTGAACATACCAGTATACTCAATATGATAATACCCAAGGTATAAAGTGAACATATGAAAATAACAAACTGATGAACCTGTGGAAAATTTGTAGAACTAATAATTACATAACCAAGTCAGCTATCCAATCCTAGTCTCACCATGGCTTGTTCACAAAATCCAACATGCATTATAGTCACACAGTAATAAAGAATAAAAAAATTACATGCACTATTATTTCCCCCTAATTTTCTTCTCTCAGGACCCATATTAAAACATCTTATACTCCCATCACTTCCATACATATCGAGTCTCACAAATATCCATCTCTAATGTGGGTCAGGATATATCCCTTCCCACCCCACCCTCCCAAACTCTATCATACGGTCCTAGCATTGGGAATCATCACATCACATCACATCGCATCACATAACCAATGAAATTTGGTATCATTAACAAGATGGACATCAATATCATTTCCTCCTCCAATAATGCATGACCCCCACAACATATCACATCATTTAGACTTTCACATCACATCTCACAAAAGATTTCTGGACCATCACACCATATATCACTCGAAGTCACATCAGACATCACACTACATATCATCTAATGACACTTGGGTTGTCACTAATAAAGGAAGAGATTTGCAGCCATCCATCTATATCACCCCCATCCTAAATTTTTAGGAAAACAGTAGGAACCCAAAACCCTTGGAAATTGGTAAGGTTATCCAACTCAGGAGAGTCATGAAAAGAAAAAACATAAGTTTAATGATATATAGATAACACATAATTCCTAACCTATGGGTCCAAAAAAGATACACTAGAATACAACACCACACCATTACTATGTCACACATCAACTGTCACAACCACTTCCACCACTAAATGTAATACACCACCCATCCACTACACAAAGCCAAGAATTCCCACTTTCAATTATAGATTTTATCATTTAACAATTTATTTAGTTTCGAAAAAATCCAATTTAAATTCCATTCATTTATCATTAATAACATTTAATATAGTTACCAAACATCAAAATCGTCCATTTATTTATTTCTTTATCAATCCATGACATTTCATTTCAATGTTATGATGTATTCTATGGCTCACCAAGAAAATAAAAAATCCACACCACACAACAACTCACCTACCCAGCATCAACCATTTATTCAAGAACATAACCACCGGACACCTCTACCAATACAACAACAAAACACATCACAACACCGCCACATAATACAACCACCACAAATCACCATCACACAATATAACCACCATCCCACAACCACATGTGTCAACCATCACACCACACAACCACAACAAAACATAACACATCGTATCAGATGAAAAAACAATTACATCACTTCCACACATCACCCAAGACAACTGAACAAGAAAAAATAGACAAAATAGAACATTTGAGATTCCAAAATTTATTCTCAGGGGATTACATTAATTTAATTCATTATTTATCATGGGTATTATCACACATGATATATTTACATTAGAAACTGATTATTATTTATATATATGATATTTATACTCGTATTCAGGGAGATATAAAACAAAAACACAATAGGGTTCTCACATACATCATATAAAACAAAAACAAGGATCCCAATAGTTATGATTTTCAGCACTAACAAGAAGCATAAACATAATCAATAGAAATATCAAAAAATAAGTTAGAACATCTGATTTCTCCCCATACCCACCAATTTCATAATTTTTAATTAATTATATTTATTAAGATGAACCTTAATATCTATTCAATAGAAGGAAATTACCTATAATTCCCAAAAATATATATTAAATATAGAGGGAACAAGGATCCCCTATCTCAAGAAATATTTACAATTCACTATGCACCACAGAAAAAGAATAACCAACCTAAATACTATAACTGAACAAGGAAATCCTAGATCATATAATAATGTTATGGGTAGAGTAATCCTCCCAAGTTTCTAGGGTTAGAAAGCAAGTCCAGAGAAAATAGATCCGAATAAAGGAATTCAGTCAATTCCTCATGTAATAAACATCCAATAACTCACCAAATTCACCTTATGAATTCCATATTCATGACATGAGTTCTCACGGGTCCATGGAATCTCGGACATGAAACTGATTTTAATCATGAATTCTAAAATTATCTATTTTATATTGAAAAAATCATTTCTAGGATATTTTTATTTCATGTAAGGAATTAAAAATTCACACTGTGATTTTGTTTTCACCTGGAAAACCACCCAAATATACAAGTTGTAAATTGCCTACATCGCATGCTATAAAACACCACCTCATGGCATGAAATCCCATTTCTCATTGGGAATTTCATGATACAGTTCTTCTATAGCTCTATCCTCCAAAAAAAACTAATCGATCCTCAAACAATAACCTTTAACATTCATGATTGAAATGTTGTAGGATGAGAAGGCATGAATCATTACATTGGAAATCTATCAGATAATTATCACCCTCAAGAATCAAAAACCATACAAAAATAATGGAGAGGTTATGTACAACTATCCCATAAGATACCACTCATATATCCCGTTACACCCAAAACACTACTACTAGAAAACAACATCAAAGTAAAACCTCCACAAAGTTGCACGCAAAACTACATCACCACATCACCATCCACAACACTCCACCTACTTACTCCAACCACATGACACCTCCCATACATGTAACTATATGCACAACCATATAAACCTACAAATAGTAAAATCCAATAATTTCCAAAATAACCCACAATACTACCCTAAGCTCCCAAATATTGGATTCACATGTTCTATATCATGATATTATTCATTTTGGGTGACATTGTCTTGTACAAATGGTTTTAACCACATCATAGTATAACACATACTTATTAGTAATCATGTTTTCCACACATTATATTCCAAAAGAACTATCACACATCATATAGTCATGGAATAATCACAAGTCATAAAATAAAATTGTTCAAAAATCATATCATAATGAAAATAAGAACAATTACAATATCAAAAAAACTTCGGTTACTAGGCACACACATACATCTCATACACTAATGTACTATCTTCCAGGAGACCATGCCTCCATAGAATGAAAATTAATGGAAGGTTTCATCCAAAAAGAACATTCTATTGATGATATTGTATCTCTCGTGGTCCCACCACAAATGTTGTATCATCCTTGTTATATAATTATCCATAGTCAATTACCTAGGATTCATCATGAAGATTTAGATTATGTTGGGACATGTGGAATAAATCATGGATCCTATCAATCCATGGTTGAAGAACCAACCAATACACCACCATACCAACACCATACAACGCCATAAAAGTCCCAATGAACTTGGGAGAAAGATTTGTCCCCTTTACAAACCTATTATTACTCTATTGAGGAGAAACCCTCTAGAACACAAGATCTTCAAACTCAAACAATAGGGGCCTTCAATTAAAATCAAAATAGTTCCTATAATAGTCATGAACCACACTTATCCTCTCTTTGGCAAACTGGATTTTCTTGATCGTGATCTATACTACCTCAGGACCAATAATTTCTTACTCCCTAACCTACATATAGCACATCAAAGAATTAAAAAATAACCCATAAAAAACTAAAATGAATCTATTCCAATGGCTGGATGGTATCTATTATTTTATTAAACTAAACTATAGGTAGGTTTCTTACCCATGTTTTTACAAATACCAATATATAATCTTGCAACATATCCCATTGTGTCTGGATAGTCCACTCCATCCGCCCATTCTTTTGAGGGTGGAATACAATGCTATGGTGAAACTTAAAGAAAAAAATATGTTGTAATCCCCTCTAGAATCATGAGGTAAAATGTGAATCCAAATAAAAGATAATGGTATTAAATACCTCATGAATCCTAACCACATCATCCACATATAGGATTTTTAAGACATCCATGCCACTCGACTCACAGATCACTAAAAAATGAGCCAACTTTTCCAGTTGGTCCACTATCACACAGACTTCATAACAACCTCCCTAATGTCTGGGTAACTCGATGACATAATCAATCAATATTTTCTCCCATTTCAACTCAGGAAAATCCAAGGTCCACAATAAAACCTCCCAAAAAAACATTGTTCTGCTTTCACCAGCTGTCAAACCAGACACTTTTCCCAAAACTATACCACCAAAAATTTCATCCCAGGGAACCAAACCTATTTTATAATACCACAAAACATCTCAAAAACAATGGGATGTATTTCAAATTTTGGGCTTTGAATCTCATAAAGAACACCCAAATACACAATGAAGGGAACAAAAAATGTATACTAAAAAACAATATTCTGACCATCCTATAATCATCCCTTTGGTTTATTTTCGTGGAAAACATGGCCATGAACCGCCTCAACCTCTAAGCCTTCACAATGAGAATATTACACCTATTGAATTAAGGATGAATTCATAGATATTTAATTAAGACAAACCTTTTCACTACTCTCCTATACATAAAGATTCATCACTACAAGATCCTCTAAACCATTCGAATAATACATAGACTCACAAATTACATCCCCTTAAGAATTAAAACTCAATTCATAGGTAAAAACATAACCATTTACTAGTGTATAAGAGATCTAAAAATGATAATCCTGGCTAAACTCCATCCATTGGTTTATATTTAAATTGCAATAAGAGAAGACATATGTTAAGATCTTAAGGTCTACGAAAACCCTAAAGTTATATCTGATGAGGTAGTACTGCAACAAACTAAATGAAAACATGATTTCCACAAGCTCTAGATCATGGGATCCATATTTTCACTTGTGGGGACATAACTTCCAAGAACAATAAGAGACCACTTCCCTCTGCAGCATCAAGATAGATCCAAATCCTAGATAAAAACCATTAAAAAAACTTCAGACATCACACCATCCTTTAGAAACTAAATAAATGGAGCACTAAACACTTCTCCTTTGTGTAAATTAATAATACCTTGCACTGATCAGTACATTTGAAGTTCCAGACCTTCCTAGTAAAATCTATTACCGAGGATGAAACTTGAGAGAAATTGAACACAAAACTCCAATTAACAGTGGAGGAGACCAGGAAACCTATGAACCTATACCACGTTATTGGGTTATTCTAAAGAAATAACTACCTCCAACATACATAGATCTATATACATATCCTATTGACAAAATACATGGTTGAGTAAATTCACCTCTTGTATCTGTTACATTCAATTATACAGTTCTACACAGAGTTTCTTGTTTTGAAGGACCTATAAACCAACTATGAGATTCCCGATAAGATCGTATAACATTAATTAGATGATGATATAATTGATGAATATGATGATGAACTGGTCAATAAACTCGCAAAAGATGGAGTTCATGAGCCCCATGAGATTGGATGGAATGCTTATAACACTAAAATACATGAAAAAAACTCAAATTTCCCTTACCCACATCTGAATAATGTATTTGGGATATCCTCATCATCCACCCTTAGCTCTGGATATCAAGAATTCTAGTCGACCTTTGAATACCAATTCGATCCCTTCAACTTATTGAACATCTTATCAATTATTAGGATATAGTTATAATTCTTGATCGTTAATTGATTCATTATCTAGTAGTCAATGAAAAACCTCAGAATACTATCCAACTTTTTTGTGGGAACAATACCAATCAATCTCAAGGAGACACTCTAGACCATATAAATCCCCCCCTGAATTAGATCAACCACATGAAGCCTAAAATCCTAAATCTCCATTAATTCTGTTCTAAATGGACCCCTTAAATTTGGAGATACACCCAATTGTAAATATATCCCAAATTTAATGTTGCATCAAGTGGGTAGTGTCATTACCACATCTGGGAAAATTTTTTCAAAACCCATGAAAACTATGGGAACATACTTTTCCAAATATTCCATTGAAAACACTTCCATGTAAGGAAAACGAGTCTCCACATTCATTCCACCCATTAAACAACATCACTCACCAAACAACACCACTCACAATCTCTATACATCATAGAATGAAAATATCCTATGAAAATATTCAATTTAGGAACATTCAGAACCCAAATAGTAAATTCAAACTATAAGCTCATAAGAAAATATCTTCATCAAGAAGAAATCCCGCACATACTAATACTACCCCATCACCAGTCTACATATTGGACAAACATTAAAAAAAGTATCTTGACCTCAAACCAACTTATATAACACTAGGGGAACTGGAACTCTCTTTGCATCCATTCCAAAAGCACAAAACAAAATTTGGATCACCAAAGGAGTATGAGGCTACATAATCAAATGAGCAACATAAAATGTCAGATGATAAAATTATTATTCATTAGAAAACCTCTTGACTTGTTAGGGCTAATACCTCCAATAGAAGGATATAACAATTAACATCTCCTCTTCCTCTCTACTATCCACCCCCATGAACACCCTTTAGAATTGTTCATTTTATATGAGAACTATCTTGAGGCATCCACTTTCTAAAACAATCCTCCCTCAGCTACTGAAAATGTGTTGAATGTCCCATAAGTTGATGCTTCCTTGGAGGACACTACCATAATTTTAAAAAGGGGCCTAAAATACTCTCTAAAACTAACCTTCCTAAGTGGTAAGTAACTGATCCTAGAAGTGACCATTTCCCCCTGAAAATAGCATGAAAATAGAAATCCCCTAATGTGTTCTTGAAATTCACCAACCTTAGAAGGATGGGAAAGGACCTACTATGGTTTTTTCCACACTCATTGAGACACTAAATTCCAGAATGCTCACGACCCACTGCTAAAATCTCCACTCATCACAATGCCTTGTTATCCACTATTTTGAGGCTCAACTCCCAATTAAAGCATCCATTCAATAAAATTTTATTCTTTCTATAACTCTAGGTACATATAAAACATAAATGGTGTAACCATATACTTTATCATTATGCATAAAACCTCTTTTATACATCACACTCTATACTCTTCATGAAAAAAATCAAAAAAAAGTAAATATGGTCCATGAACATGATCCCAAGATCCTGCACAATCAGAATAACATGATGAAGGGAGAGAAACTCCTACCAATTTTAAACCGTTATCCTCAATAAAAGTAATTACAAACAGAACACCTTCTTAATGTATGACCACAACTTATAGGCCTCCTTTAGGTCACCCAGATATAACATCCACCATTGACATGCAGCTCTCTAAAACTAACTAATATCCAACAACACTCATCACTTTGTCCAATCATGCATCAGGCCTAAGGTTATGTTGATCTCATCCAAAAAGTGATAAATCTCTAGATCAGAGACTCTCCCATCATAATTCCCCAAACATCTCTACTTAAAGAAATGAAATCCCTCTACCATGACTCATCCATCTCTGTTAGGCCGATCATCTGATGATCCACAGAATCAGCTCATTGATCCCCAACCACCTGATCTACTCATGGAAAATGATTCAGATCCATTCATAAAAATAATGGCTAATTCTTAAGCTCTATAACATGTAAATTTATCACGTGTTCATTAAATTAATTCAATTTAATTTCCAAAAATCTCAAAATTCATAAATAAAAAAACTATCATGATACATGTACCTTTCCTAGGTATTTGCAATGAAAAAAGTGCCCATCTCATACGGCTATTCAATAAAAACATAGTCCTTGTATCAGATCATGGGGGCCCTAAAATCTTATTTCCTAGCTATTCTCCCTAGATTATGACACATACCAATATCAACTAACATTGTTTCCCTACCAACCCTTGAAATCCTCACAGTGTGAAACTCCAAAATCAACCCAGTATCTCAACTAAAACCTTTTACACCACTCTATCATGACCCAATCCCTCCAAAGGTACACCTATTGGCCCAATAATAAAGGAATAGAGATAATGATCCTTGAGTGCACCTCCAGCAGGACCTCGTTTGGTAGCAAGAACTAAGGGTATAAAAATCTCACACATCGAAGGAATTTCTGTATAAAATAATATATGATTGGGATATTGGAAAAAAATCACCAAGAAACTCCAAAATATTACATAAAAATAAACCCCAAACCATGCTACAATGTATGAATAATGAGAGAAAATTTATATAGATGTCTTTAAGTAACTTCCAAAAGAAAATTCCTACACCAGCAAATCAACATCCACACCAAAAAACAAAGTTATAAATATCCATACCATTCCTCAAAATTCCAGATAGAAACCTATAAATAGTTTATATATGTATGATGAGAATATAAATATGCTCAGTATGATCATACCCAAGGTCTCGGGTGCACATGTGAAAACAACATATTAATACCCTGTGAATAAACTATAGAACCAATAATCACCAAAATAGGTTAAATAACCAATCCCAACCCCACCATTGATCACTCACTAAATGAAACATTAAATATGGTAACATAGTAATCATGAATTTAATAAAGGTTAATCACTTCAAATTCTCCATTCATTTTCCCCTCTCATGCCCCAACATCAAACATCCAATTCTCACATACATTATATACATATATTCTCTCAAAACTAGCCATATCTAATGTGGGTCAGGATGCATCCCTACCATATACAACAAAAAAAGTTCTAGAATCCAGTGTTAGCATCAGAAATCATAAAATAACATTAGTTCTCATTACATAACTATGGTAGTAGTGTATTATGAACATGAATGACATCATCCCCATTCCCTCATCCTACCACACATAACCCCCACCACATATCACATCACATCACAACCTCAACACATAACATCTCACCTGAAGACACTTGATAATCACACCACATCTCAATCAAAGTCACATAGGCCATCATTGATTAAGGAAGAGTGGGGAAGAGGGGATAGTCGTCCATCTATATCACCACGATCCTGGTTTTTGGGGAAAAAACCATGAACCCAAAACCTTTGTGCATTAGTATGGTTATCCATCTCTTGTGGAGCTGTATAGAAATAAAAAAAGATAAATGATATATATATATATATAACAAACAATACCCAACCTATGGGTTCACAAACACTACACTAATGTACACGAAAAATCCACCACAACACCACAGGCCAACCACTACAACCACTGCCACCACTAAATGTAACACATTAGACAACCACCACCCAAATCCTCAAATTTCCATGTTCAATAAATGATTCATAATTTATACATTTAACAAATATCCAAAAATATCCCATTAATAAGAAACTAATTTATCATTCAAAACATTTAATCTAATTACCACACATCAAAACCATCTGTTCATTATTAATTTAACAACACCAGAAATTTCATTTTAGTATAAAGATTCATTCTGTGGATAACTAGAAAACTTGCACATCCACTCCACACAACATCTCTCCAACCACACATCAACCATCATCATAACACTATAAACAGTAGACACCTCCACCACTACACCGAAAAACCACCACACAATACCACCACACATCACAACCACTATGCATCACTATCACACAACATACCCACTATCTCTCAACAATCCATCTTCGTCGCCACACCACACAAACACAACACAAATTCCCATGACACAACGGTTTCTAATTCCATCAAATCACAACCCATCATCAACAAAGGAATGAAAAAAAGTAAAACCACTCACAACAACACATTACGGATTCTATAATTTATACTCATGGGATTTCATCACATTACTTCATTATTTATCCTAGGTATTATCACAAAAACAATATTTTCATGGGAAACCAATTATTAGAAATATATTTATTCATTAGAATTTTTTTCAAGGTGTGATCGAACAATAACCAAACAAAGTTCTAACACACATCAGCTACAATACAAAAAAGGCACCCAACACGGTTGATTTTCATCTTTGGAAACAATGTTATAAAATCTCAACAATAATATCAACAAATTAGTGGGAAAATTGATTAGTACCCTTCCCCATTAATTTTATATTTTATAATTAATTATATTTATTAAGATTACCCTTACTATCTATGAAATTGAAGGGAAAAGACTTAAATTCCCACACATGCACATATAACTAGGAGAGAATGCAGATCCACTCCCTCAAGGAAGCTTTGTATTCACTATGTATCATTGGGTGAAGAAGAAACAACCTGAAAACCTAAATTACACTACAAAAACATTGATCAGCCTAAACTACACAAAGGGTTTACAAAAAATATTTCCCAAACACACCTGAAACCAAATACACATCACAACTTCAAATCCACAAGGAAGGAATTCTAGGAAATAAAGGGATAAAGAGAAGGAATCACCTCCACTTTCTAATGATATTTATATGGAACCCAAGGATCAATGTAGGAAGAGTGTGAGTTAAGAGATACTCCATAGTCTCTAGGTTTATCCCATAAGATAATAGAAAATATATTCTAATAAAAGAATTAAACTAAAACATCATGTTATAAATAGCCTACAACTTTCCAAATTTATAGTAAGAATTCCATATTCACAAAGAGAGTTCTCATGGGATCAAGAAATCTAAACCCTGAAAACAATTTATGGTGTGAATTATCAAATTTTCCAACTTCTTCTAAAAAACATGTAACCTAGGATGGTTTTCTTTCATATCATTAATTTTAAATTCACCCTATGAATTTGTTTCATGTGGCGCACCTCCCCCACATATATGTTTTGAATCATCAAACTCACATGTAGTGAAATACTATATCATGAATTGAATTCCCATTTCATAGCATTAATTCCCTGCTGTAGTTATTCAACATCTCCATCCTCCATTAAACCCTCTTTTAGCCTCCTTATAACTCCTAGAACACCCAAACTAGACATGTTATAGTCTAGGAAGGAACATTCTATTACATTATATACCGATCAAATGACTCTCATCACTGATAATCAAAACCAAACTGAAATAAAGGATATGGTCTAAGTAACCATCCTATGAGATACTCTTAGGGTTCTTATTACACCCTAAACTCTACTACCATCCAAATACATCAAAAAAAACGTCTACAAAATAACCCGCACAGAAACATCACCACCTCACTAGTACCAACACTACACTTCCTCACTAAAACTACAAGCCATCATCCATCCAAATAACCTTCTTATAAACCATATTTACCTCAAAATAACTCAATCATATATCAATAACTATAAAAAACATCACTACCTCCCGAAAAAAATTAAAGAATCATATCGTCTGTATCCAGAAATTATCTCCGTTGGGTGGAACTAACTCACCCGCAAGGTTTTAAATGTTTCATAGTTTATACATCTTGTTTAGGAATATGGTTTTTTGATCTTCATGTGTTGAAATATGTATCACAAATTATACTACCAAGGAAAAAAACCACCTCAAAATATAGAAATATTCCAAAATCACATCATCAATAAAAAAACAAAACCAAGCTTAAAAATGCTCTAAGTATTAAGAACACACCTATGTCTCATGATCTGAATTAATCTCCTCAATGGCACCATGCCTCCATAACAGTAAAACCAAGGGAATAGTTCTTATTTTCAACACCATCCCTTGAAAATCCTGTATCAATACTCCTCATTCAATGAATGTTTCCCCATCCTTGATATCTAACTCTCCCAATTCAATGATGTGGGATTCATCATGAAGATACTGAAAATGTTTCCATATGTTAAGACTTCATGGATCATGTTTTTCCATGGTTGAAACACTAACTAATACACCATCACTAAAACACACTACAAAACCAAAAAAGTCCCTAAAATCAAAAGAGAAATCTTACTTCCCCTACAAAACCTCTATTTCATCCATCGAGGAGAAACCCTTAAGATCTTATAGTTTACAACCTCACACTTCATAATCCTCCACCTATAATCATCATACAACCTTTGAAAATACCATTCTACCCTCTTCATATTTCAAACCAACTAGATATTCTTAGTTGTGCTCTAAACTACTCTAGGACCAAGAACAATAAATTCCCCGAACCTTGTTTCGTACAAAAGAGAATGAAATGACTTCCCATAAAAAAATAAAATAGATCCATTAAAATGGAAAATTGGTAGATATTATTTTATGTAAACTAATATAGTGGTTTTGGATTACTAATGAAAAACAAATTCCAAGATGTAATCTCACAATATATCATTAAGAATCATTGTTTTTCACTCTATCTTCCTATATAAATGACGTTGGAATGTAGTTATACGGTGAATCTAGGATCAAAAATCAAGATAAAATTCCATGCAGACCCATGAGGTAAAATGAGGATCCTGATTAGAGATGATGGTTCACAGCACCTTATGAACCCTAACTATTTCATCCACATACCACCTCAGCAGGATATCCACAACAATCGATTCATGGGTCACTAGAAAATGAGTTGACTTCATCAGTCTTCCCACATTCATCCAAAATATATCACAATATCCATATCTCAATGTAACATAGTTATGAAATCAATCAATATGTCCTCCCATATCCAATCGGGGACATCCATGCGCTACAGAAAATATCAAGGAATACGGTCTTCCACTATCACTTGATAAAAAACTATAACCATTTCCACAAAATCTGCCACTATACATTTCATTAGAGGACAAAAAAGCTATCTTCTCGAACCATGATATATCTTTTCTACTCTGATATATAACACTAAAGGTGAGATATGAAAATGATAGAGAATGACCTCACACACTACTAATGGAACGAAAAAAATTTCATGAAACAACACCTTGTTTTGGCCATCCTATGACCATCTATCTACAGAATCACCATGGCCAACATTGTCATCCATAACCTCTTCCTTTGAGTCTCCCCACTAAGACCCCTACTACTATTGGATAAATGATGACTCCACATTCATCTAATGAATACAACCACAAACACTATTCTCCCCAAATTCACGATGCATTACTGCAAGATCCCCCAACCCCTTCCAAATCTCCACAGACACTCTAAGAACATCGCCAAAAGAATTATGACTCAATGCATTGAAAAAAATTGTTCCCCTTTACTAGGGTTTAAGAAATCTAAAAATCAAAATCCTGAAGAAAATACATACACATTTATTTATGTAGATTAAAATCCCACATGGAGAAACAGATATTTCAATCTTTTATAAACCATGAAAGCCATAAATCACTCACCAAGGAGGTAATGTTCTCATTTCTTTAGTGAAAACATGATTACCACTAGCTCCAAATAATGGGTGGAATAGTTACACTCATTGGGATGCAAAAACCTAGTCCCCTAAGTGATCACTCCTCACTATTGCATCTTGATGCGTTCTAAGACAAGATGGGAAAATCCATCAGGAAACCAAAGAATAATAATGGGAACTACTTCTCCATCATGAAATTGAGCATTACTGGACACTAATTAGTCTATTTAAATTCTTGTTCCATCATAGTCAAAACTACAAGTGGGGATATAATTAGAAGATAATTAGAAAAAAAACCTATGATAATAGCCACATAGGATAAGAAAACTTCAATTATCTACCATATTCATGGTGGATTCTTAAGAAAAAACTATCTCGACCTTCATTGGGTTAACATACACACCCTAATAAGAAACAACATGCACATATAAATTCACCACTCAAGTATAAAACATGAACATGGATAGTTTTACATAGAGATAGTGGTGTTTATGGACCCCCAAAATAGATTTGATATGCCTGGCATACATCATCTCTATATTTGAGTAGTTCAAGATTTCATTGATAAAAAAACTAAAGAACTGGTCCAAGAACCTTTAGAATATGTAATTCTTGATCCCAAAGAACATTACTGGTGAATTCATGTCACTAAAAGATATGACCACAATATCAAAGTTACCATACCTATATATAAATGAATTATTTATGATATCCTCATCTTTCACCCTAATTTGGTGATATCCATACTACTATTCACCTTTCAAAAACAAACTTTCTCCAATTAGACGGTCGAATAGATTATTGATCCTCAAGATAGGGTAATGGTTCTTTATTGTTAATTAATTCAATCCCCAGTAGTCTATGGACATCCTTAGACTTGTATTCACCTTCTAGGGGAACAACACTATGGAACCCCAAGGAGACATACTAGTTGAGATGAAACCCTTATACTTTAGATCATCCACCAAAAACCTCAACTCTTTTTTTTTATTTTGGCACAATTTGGTTGGGAGCCATTGAAAATGAAGATGCACCCTATTGAAACAATATTTCAAATACTAAGTCATGTCAAGGGGGTAACATTGTAACCTAATCTAGAAAAACATATGTGAACTCCTCCACAACATTGGGAATATCTTCCACCTAATATTCCACTAAAAACTCCACCAACTAAGAAAAATTAGGCTCTAATTTCTCTTCACACATTCAATAAGAATTGTCAACAATGAATGCCACTCTCTAGCCCTCCACATCAAAAAAAAATCTCTCATATCAAAACAAATCTATGATTTCATGTAAAAAATATAGCTAGAAAATTATAGGAATAACATCATAAGACTTTATCTTTTACAAGATGAAATATTTCACGGAATTGTGTTTCCTTATCACTTTTCCACATCCAAGTAACACATTAAACAAAGAATCCTAAACTCCAACCAGTATAGATAATATCAGGGGTAGTGGAATTATTCCCAAATATATTATAAAATAACGGACCATTGTAAGAGAATCAATGAAATATGAGGTTATAGAATAAAAAAGTAACATACCATGGTTGATGATAAATTAATCATACCTCTAACAACCTCTGGACCCATTGGAATTTTTTCCTCCAACGTGTGCATCAGACCATAACCATCTCCTATGGGTCTCTATTATCATCCTCCATGAATAAAATCTAGAATTCATCCATATGGATGGGGACCATCATGATGATGCCCCTTCCCAAAATATATTCCCTTGTATGTTGAATAATAACTACTGATCATTGCCACTAAAACTACCACAAGCCAACTGCTAAAGTTGGTGAAAAGGGGACTAGATGCAACTCTAAAACTAGCCTATATAAGAGGTTAGACCCTGAGCCTTATAGTGACCATGTCCTATAAAAATACAGCCTGAAAAGGAAAACCCTATAGGGTTATCATAATTCACCTTCTCTAGAAGGATGGTAAAAAAATCCGCCACAGTTGGTTCCCCACTAAAAACTCTCTCGCAGATCAAGTTCCATGGAAATAACTTGATCAACAAACTCTACATTCAGATGCACCTATAGATATGTATAAATTGTAAATGGGTGACTCTATACCTTATTAATAGGCACAAATCACCTTCAAGATGCCAAGATATAGACTCATCTAGAAAATAATTTAGTGAAAAGTGAAAGAGGTCATTGAACTTGATCCAAAAAACTCACACACACATGCTCCTCTACCAAAGGGATAGAAACTCATACTACTTCACTACCTTTTTCATCCATGATAGTAATTATAAATGCAACTCCTAAAATTATAAACACAACACATTTTCCTCCTTTAGATCACCTACATACAATTTCTACCCGTGATGCATATCTCCACACAATTGACTAACTTCTAACAACATCTAGAACTATAACCCAGATCGTATTAGACTGATAGCAATACCAAACTCCTCAACTAGCACCCCATATCCATATAAATGATTCTCTGCTAATACTACCCAAAACTATGATATGGAAACTAACACAAATCCCACTACCATACCTCATCCTCAACTATTGGGTCGATCCTCTAACAAACAATAGGACCATCATGTTGAAACTCTACAACCTAAGCTACTCAGGGATGATGACTAGGATCCATTACTAAAAACCATGGAAATAACTTATTACCTATAGAATTAATTTATCAAAAGTTTATATAATTAATTCTTTTTAATTTCATAAAATCGCTCAATTTAGATAAAAATAATAATCATGATTCAAGTACCCTTCCTAGGAATTTACCTTAAAAATAGGTTCATCTGACTAGGCTGTTCAATAATATCAGATTCCCTGAACTGGATCATGTGTGTCCTAAAATACAATATTGTAGCAATTCTTCCTATCCTTTGACTTGAAAAAAAATCTACTCACAATATTTCATTACCATCCCATGAAATCATCACTGTTTATTAACATCAAAATCCATCTTATCTCTCTTCCTTAATTACCGGCCTTGGAAGGGTACATTTAGAGGGACGGTGAGTGGAAGGAATTACAATATAAAATAATATAGGAAAGGGGGAAAGGTTAAACAACCCACAAAAAACCCCAGTATATAATAAAAAAATAAACCAAAAACCATCCCACAATCCATGAACAATGTCAATAGATTCAAATATAATTCTTCAAATAAGTACCAAATGACAAGTCCAATAGTAGTGACTTAATTGAGGCTCCAAAACCCAAGCTAAAAATGTCCAGTTCGATCTCCAAAGTCCTCCTAGAAACATGAAAACTAATTTATATATTTATGGAGAGCATAAAAGTATAGTCAATAGGATCATACCCATGGTCTCGATTTCACATGTGAAAATAATATACTAATATGCCAGTGAAAAAACAATATAATTAACATGCACCTAAATAGGTTAACTAACAAATCCCATCACCACTGTGGATCAATCTCCAAATAACACATCAAATATAGTAATATAGTAATCAAGAATATAAAAAAGGAACCCTACTGCCACTACCCCCACAAATTTATGCCCTCATGACCCAGTGTTGAATGTCCTATACTCCCATACCTTCCACACAAATCATATCTCAAAGACATCATTCTCTGATGTTGGTTGGGTCACATCCCTACATTCCCCACCCTTATAAGGTCTAGAAAATAGTTTTAGAATTAGAAATCATCACACCACATCATATCTGATCACATAAATAGTGAAGAATGGTATTATGAACCCGAATGACATCATTACCATGCCCTACTCATACCATGATTGACCCCAAACACATATCACAACACACCATAGCCTCATCACATCACATCTCACCTGAAGACACTTGGACCATCATACTAAATCTCACCTGAATACACCTATACCATCACACCACATATCACTCAAAGACACCATGGAAATAACTACTAAAGTAAGATAAGGTTAGAGGGGGTATTTGTCCATCTATGTCACCACCATCCTGGATTTTGGGGAAAACATCCACAACCGAAAATTGCTGGGTGTTAGTAAGGTTATCCAACTCATGTGTGTTACATATAGTAACCAAAAAAGATACATGATATATAGATAACACACAATAACCAAAATATGGGTCCCCATATACTACATTAGAATACACCACCACTACAATAGACATTAACCATCTTAATCACCTCAACCACTAAATTCTACACACCACACAAATACCACAAAAAGAAACACAATCCCATTTTCAATTAAACATTTCATTATTTTTAGATTTTAGGATATATAAAAAACCCCATTTATAGTCCATTTATTTGTCATTAAAAACATTTTATCCAAAAAATACACAATAAAATAAGACCTTTATTTATTCATTTACCAACCCCTGACATTTCATATTACTATTATGATTAATTTTATGGGTAACCCGAAAAGTAGAACATCAACACGACAAAATAGTTCTCCCACCACACATAAACTGTCACCAAAGCACCATAACCACTAGATACCTCCACCACTACACCACACAACAACTGTAAAACACCACCTCACATCCCAACCACCATAAATCACCATTTCACAACACAATAACCATCACACAACCTCCCATATCCACCACTACATCACACAAACACAACACAATTTTCCCACATAACATCCCATTCCAACACTGTAACATAACTTCCCCACATCCTGAAAATGAACACAACAAGCACAACCACATAAAATAACACATTCTGGATTCCACAAAATATACTCAGCGCCTTACATAAAATTACTTCACTATTTAGCATATTTATTATAAAAAAACACATTTCCATTGAAATCTAATTATTATCCTTATATATTTTCTTTGGAATTTTATTCTAGGTGAGATCAGATAACAATGAAATAAGGGTCTCACAAACATCATCTACAATAGAAATTTGGCTCCCAACAACCTAGATTTTCAGTATTGGAAATAAGAATGTACAATCACACTAAAAATATAAATAATGTAGTACGATCCTGTGATTAATCCCCATACCCATCAATTTAATAATTTTTAATTAATTATATTTATTTATAAAACCCTTAATATCCTCTAAATTGAAGGAAAAGGCATAAAATCCCCACATAATCACAAAAAATTAAGGGTAGAATAATGATCCCATACCTCAAAGAATAATTCTAATTCACTTTTCACCATAGGTTGAAGAAGAAACAACTTAAAAACCACTTCTACACTTGGAAACCCTTTATGAACCTTAATAGCATCAAGTGTTTGTATGAAACACCACCTAAACATTACCTAAACCAGAGAAACAGCACCATTGTAACTCCTCGTGGATGGAACACAAGGAAAAAAGGGGATAATGAGAGGGGACCTCAGATTTCCAAGGATCAACCTCTAGAACTCGAGGATAAAATAAGTAAGTGTTAGGGGTAAGAGCTCCTCTAATGTTTCTAGGGTTCTCCCACAAGTCGAGAAAAAAGAGAGATGAATGATGGAATTTTAGCTAAGCACTCACATTATACACAACCTACAACTCGCCAAAGTCACATCATAAATTCTCTATTTATGATGTCATTTCTCATTAATCTATGAAATCCAAGCTGTGAATCCCATTTAAGGTGGGAATTCTCAAAATTTCCAACATTTTCAGAAAACCATTGTTCCTTAGCTAAATTTATTTAACATTGTGAAAAAAAATCACACTAAAATTAGATTCACATGGTACACCTCCCATGAATACAAGCCAGGAATCATTTTCCTCATATTCCATGAAATAACATATCACAATGTTAATTACCATTTCACGTCTATAATTTATAGATTTAGTTATTTTTTAGCTCCACTAACCATAGAACCCTCTTTGAGCCTCCTTTTAACACCACCAACACCTAAACCAACACAAAAATGGTCCTAGAAGACAAGAACTATTAAATTAGCTACCTCTCAAATGATTCTCATCCTCAATAATATAAACTAACACAAAATAAAAGAGAAGGTATGAAAACCCATCCTACGAGATAACTCAAAATGATATAGTTACACCCCAAACACTACTATAATCCAAACACATCAAACAAAAACATATACAAAATACCTTGTACAACCACATCACCACTTCACCATCCACAACAGTGCACGGCCTCACTCCAACCAGAATCCAGCACCATCAACATAACCATATGCACAACTATATCAACAAAATAAAAAATCTTCCACAACCAACACACATCATATCCTTGAGCATGAAAATTAAATATCTTCATCTTCCATATCGATATATTATACTCTTTTGGTGGAACTGACTTTCTTGAGCAGTTTTAAATATGTCATAGTATAGTGTTTCTTGATTTGGAATTAAGTTTTTTCCACTTCATGTGCCGAAATCTTTTTCAGGAATCAAATAATTAAGAAAACAACACATCTTATAAAACAAAAAGATCCAAACATCACATCATCAAGAGGAACGGAAAAAATACATGCTCAAAATAACATCGGGTACTGGGAATGAACCAACATATTATGCACCCATGTACACTCTTCTAGGAAACCATGCATAAATAGTATATTAACCAACGGAATGGTTCATACATGAATAAACTTCTCTTGATTATCATATATCTCTATATATCATTCCATGAAAATTGTTTCATCCACTTCTAAATATACCTTGTTAGTTATATGGGATAAATCATCAAGATACTGACAATTTTGCAAAACATGGAAGAAATCATAGAACATGTTCAACCATAGTGTAAGCACCAACTGATACGCCACCATTCCAACATGCTCAAACACATCAAAATTACAAATTTATAACAGTGAAATTATAACCCCCTTCCAAACATTCATTGATTACATCATGGAGAAACCCTTAAGATCACATGGTCTCTAACATAAAACTCTAGGGGCATCTTTCAACAATTACAAAATTCCCTTTGATGGTCATGTACTTCCATCATCCTCACATTGTCCAATACTATTTTATTGGACATGGTCTACACTACATTATGACCAAGAACTGGTAACCCCCCCATGCAGCATCCAATAAAATAGAGAATGAAATAGTCACCCATACAACACCTCAAATGGATCAATGCTAATGGAAAAGTCATGGGTATATTTGTATACAAACCCAACATGAGTAAGGTTATTTAACCATGATCTAATAAATTACTCGATACAATATTACAAAATATATTTTAGTATTTGGATGGTCTAAACTAATTAACTATTTGTATGTGGGTCAAATGTAGTTTTAAGGATCAAATGGAAGCCAAAATCATTCTAAAATCCCTCCAAACATTTCGAGGTAAAACTAGGATCTTGTTTAGAGATGATGGTCCGTAATATCACATGAATCCTAACAACATAATCTATATATCAGCTCACCCATACATCTGTGACACTCAACTCATGTACCACAATAAAATGATCATACTTTATCAATTGGTCCACTATCACCCAAAATACATCATAACCTTCCAAATCCTTGGGTAACTTGTTGAAGAACTAGATCAGTATATCCTCCCATTTCCAGTTGGGAACATCCAAGGAATATAATAAAACTCTATGAAAATGGTTTTCCACTTTCATATATATACCAAATAAACACATTCCCCAAACTCTTCCACCCAATGTTTCATCCTAGGCCACCAAAGTTGAGTTCTAAAACCACAATAAATCTTCGCCACTCTGGGATAAACTACTAAAGGTGAAATTTTAACTCATATAGATCCCAACCATGAAATATCAATAAAATAAAAAACATTCCTAAAATAGAGCACTATTCTAATAGTACTCTGATCATCCCTATAGAGAATCACAATGGCCAACAGGGCCATACAACACCTCTTCCAAGGTGTCTTCTCACTGAGGCTCGTCCACCTATTGCGTTATGTATGACTCCAGAGTCATTTGATGAAGACAACCTTGAACAATTCTCTTACCAACATCAAGATGCATCATTAAAAGCTCCTCCATACCTTTCCAAACATCTATAGACTCTTGAACCACATCACCTCTAGACTTTTAACTCAACGCATTAACCAAAACATTCATATTTCCTTGGGTATATGAGATTTTAAAATCATAGTCCTGAATAAAATCCATCCACCTCAACTAGAATAGATTTATATATCAAAGAAATAATTGATATTTTGGGATCATCTGGACTATAAAACTAAAAATCACTCACAGATGAGGTAATACTTCAATAACCTCAGAAAAAACCAAACAACTGCTAGCTCTAGATCATGGGTGGAATAGTTATCCTCGTTGGTATTTAATTGCCAATAACTATAATTGATCACTTCCCTCTGTCTCATCATGAAACATCGCATTACTAGATGGAAATAATCACATAAAAACTCAAAAATCACACTTCCCTTAGGCCACTAAAACAATGGAGCATTGACCAAATTCCCCTTCTTGTAACTCAAAAATTCATGGAATTCACCACTCCATTCCAAGGCCAGGTCGTTCCTAGTAAAAAAATTAGCTACGATAAAACAAGAAAAAATTTGTACTAAACCTATGATAATAGTTGGCCAGTCTAAAAAAACTATGAATCTCTTACACATTCTTGGTTTGTTCCACAAAAAATTACCTCGACTAGACCCCTACTGAGACATAACATGGTAAAATAAATACACCTATCACAACCATAACATTCACTTAGAAAACATTCCATTGAGATTATGGTGTTAATGGACCTACAAAAGTGATCTGTGATTATTGACATGCTTCTCCTTAGACATTGAGTAGAGCAACATATCATTGATGAAAACAGTAATGAACAGGTGTAGAACTTAGGGAAGATTGTGTTCCTGAGAATCATGAACATGTTTAGAGTGTTTGGGTCACTGAATGGAATGAAAAATAACTCAAAGTTCCCATACCTACATATGAAGTTAGTCTTCGAGATATCCTCATATTTAATCTTCATCTAGTGATATCCACACCACAATTAAAACTATGAAGACCAATTAGAACCATTTATCTTGCAGAATATACCATTGATCTTTAAGATAGGGTAACAGTTATTGACCGCTACATTATTCAACCTCTGGTAGTTCATGTTAAAATGTTGACTACCATCTACTGTTTTGGTGAAGAACACTATTGAACCCCAAGGAGGTGCACTTGGTTAGATGAAACTCCTATGAATTTGATCATACACCTACAACCTCAAATTCTATAGCCCTATAGGTACCATTTGGGGAAGACACATTGAAATTGGAAATGCACTTGATTACAACTCTATCCCAAACATGATATCATGTTGAGTGGGGTATTCTCATAACTATAACATCCCAAACCCCAATTCCACTGAACAGTGCACTGATATCGGTTATTCCCATGGCCTCAAGTGAATCTCCCTAAATAATAGAGGCTTCTAACTAGCAGTTAGGTTCTAGGGTGTACCTATGGGGAAATTGTTCCTTATTATTAGTGTGTAACATAATGGTAGAAATTATATAGGTCAATAGTGAAAGAACAAGGATAACTGAACTGGAGATTGACATCCAAGAGACAATAATAATAAATAATTCACAAAAGTACTTTCATATAGAAATTATGATGATACATGTCAGGTATTTAAAAAGTATCCAAACTGGTATACAAATAGCCATTGCAATAAATGTAAAAAAATACAAAAAACAAAAAATGTGCCATCCCATTTAGCATCATGAGCCTCAGCTCAGCCATATTCTCTCATTCTTCTATGAATGGCACAAAGTCATGTATCAAAATGGGGGTGCTTTCCGTGATCCCTACCTATATCCAAATATATTTTTCGAGTACCTAATGGTAGCCCAAACAGGGTGTGATATATAATCCTAGTTATTCACCACCAACAATGTCTATAACAAGTCATGCCTATGAAAGACAATCTAAAGAAGAGTGCATAATATAAGAGGTATATAAGTAGTGAAAGTAATCTTCCTAAGGAAAAAGTGTCCAAACAAGTGATTTTGTAAAACAATACATGGATCCCTAAAAACAAGTGTCAGGATCCTATAACCAGGCGATATTATATAAAAAATAATTAAAAACCATGACCATCAATATAGAAAATATCTAATATCATTCATGACCTCTCCGTATAACCTATTTAACATATCAACCACAACCACGCCATATAATGAAGAGTATCATTCCAACCATGACCAAAACATATAATCAGAAGTTTCAGACCCCTTAAGGTAGGATCCAAGGTTTTGTGTACCAAGGAATCCTCATCAAATACAAGGAACATCTTTATGAAAAGTAGATAAGACTTGAATTGGGGTCCAAGGATCTTTTGAATAGACCATGTCCACTATTATCCCTAACATGTCAAATCTAAGGGGTGAAAACGCCCAATGAAACCCATGAAATAAAGACCCAACGATCAAACTCATCCAAGGATCCCACTTCTACTATCAATATCCAAGTAGTAACATCAAAGGAATCTAATTGAATCATTTATCGCAAATTAAATTCAATGATTCACAAGCATTTAGTTCCATGATTTTAACCACTCAAATAAAACATAAAATTCCATTACATTCCATCAGTTTACCCACACATATAATAATCCATATTCAAACAATTAAACAACATTTATAACTCAGAAAAGAATGTATAACATCTTCTAATCAATAAATAAAGTTCAAATAATTTAATAATGGGATGACACTGACTAGGAAATATCAAACCCAAACCCAATGGGTGGTATAAGAATGGAAAATCACAAAGGAACACCCCATGGGTTAGCATGGTTTTGGGAGAAAAACCTCCAACTCGTCTCAATATCTAGTGGGAATCCCTAAAAGTTTTCAAAACATTCAATTTAAGCATTCAATTCATTATAGGGTTCAACTCATGAAATTAGAACATGACACACAATGGAAACTAGCTCTATAAAGAATCAAACCACTCTATAAAATTATATACCTCCTGTAGTAGGTCCTTAGCATATTGATCACCCAGTATCTACTCATGATTAGAATTAGATCAGAAGAAAAACAAAGAACATATGATGAACCATAAAATAATGATTATTAGAATGAAACAAAAATAACTTTTTCGATACATATAAGAAAAAATAACATTAAAAAAGGAACTGAGTACTCACTGAAATTAATCCAATGAGACCATAAATGATCAATTCTGAGTTCAGATGGAAGAAATAAATAAAAAACTATCCAAAATGGCTCAAGGGGGAACTCCCAAATGAGTTATGTAAACTGGATTTATAAATAGAAATTATGTTTTAGGTTTTAAAATCATTAAAGGAAATATAGTCATTTTTTCTAAAAAAACCAAGTTGCACATTGTCTAGGTCAAGCGCCGACCATGTACCCTCCATTGTGCTACGGGGGAACCCTGAAAATCACTAAACATATTTTGACTAACCATTTGAAAACTCTTTATTTTACCTCTTCTAAAAATTATAGGTGCCCTACAAGGGCATGTACCTCTATTCACATGGTTTACTCAAACTGTGCAGGCTCCTCTTTCCCACTACCCATGTCTCATATAGTTATTCAGACCATGTGGCATGTCCCTTATGGTTTCTACTAATCGTACATCTTGTATGTTTTTTCAGAAAGTTTGGTTTCAAGCTCTGAAGAAGTCCTGAACAGCCCGAATATCCCCCTGGCCTCCAAGGGTATTAGAATTAGTCCATAAATAATAATTTAAACTAAAAATAATTTTTTTTACCTCATTGGAAATCTCAGGATCTTACAATATTCCCACATAAATCAATTCTCCCCAAATTTCCCTTCTAATGGTGGTTAAGAATTGTGAGAGAATAACTCTGTAGAGACACAGTTTTTTCCATGTAGGACTCTTAAATAATTACACTCATACATAAAAATATATATATATATATATATATCCATATGGTAAGACAACATGAAATTTTGACACCCACTGTGCCTGAGAATAATTTGATAAAAATATTAAATATATTTAATATTACACATGTAGAGATTTATAAAGAAAATGGGATAACTCTAAAATAGAAACTCAGATCCAAAATATGAGAGAAAGGATGAGTCCAGAACGTGATTTGTATCATAGGCCAGACCCAAAATAGGTACGCATATGGAATTCAGTTATCTCACCCATTGACACTATATTCAGTGGATAAATTAATTTATTAATTTATTTGACCTAAAAAATTATATAAGAATACTTTTCATGAACCAACCTGGGTACCCTGGTAACCTGATAAATGATCTTGTACTAACATGGAAAGAAGGGTGTTCTTGATGCCCATAGGTTGGTGACTAGCACCTGGAATCATACAATATGAAAGTGTGAATGAATTTTATAGAAACAAAATAGAATAAAGATAAAAAATCAGTATGGATACAAAAGAAACTCTATTGGGATAAGTGTACAAGAATTCAAAATGTGTAATAACCCAAAGTAATTCAACAAGGCACCTGATAATATGAAAAACTACCTACGCCCAATGGACTTAATGTAACACCCTGATAATTTTTGAATTATTATTTTTGTATTAATTTAACCCTTTTTATATTATTTATTTCACTTAACATTGAAGAAAGTTTATTTTATATTAAAGCACTATGTTTTGATTGAGTTATTTGTAAAACCAAGTTAAGTATTCACAAAACACAATATAAATTTTATCTTTCTCCACATGTAACACAAAGGTTATCTTTTGTTACACACAATACTTGCATTCCTCAACGACTTTTGTCACACGCAAGACTGAGTTTTACTAAACAACATTTTATCATTAAAATGTTATTACATAATATAATAAGATATAACATAACTATTAAATTAATGATTATGAATAGAATTAATAAATTTATTAATATATATGGTTTACACAAATATAATTTGAATTCATAAGTTACTAATTAATTAGAAATGAATATTTAAAACAGTTGAATATAAAGGGAAATATAATTATTTTTATGGCCACGAAGCTATTTTAACATAATAAATTAAATTAATTAAAATTATTGAGTGATATTAATGAAATATATCTGTTATATATTCAGTAAAATAATTTTTTTATTCATAAAATATATTTGATAGACATAATATAAGAATAAACCCACTTTTATACTTAAAAAATAATATATTTTTTAAGGCATTGTTTCCAACTTTTTATAGAGAAACCATTTTAAATCCAGTTTTTTGAAATTTTATATATTTAATATGTCAAAATAAACATAATATTTTAAATTGGAAAATAATAATTATTCTAGAGTAAATTTGTGGTATTTATCTCTGATGTTTTTTTAATGAATAGTGAAAAATACTAAATTTTAGTTTAAAACTGATTTTTTCATCTAATTTATTTAAAATGTTAATTTATATGTTAAATTGGATTCAAAGTTTTATTAAAAATTATTTTTAATAAATTAATATAATTTAGTTAAATGAGTGAAATCTAACATTGAAATTGGGTATAAAAAACTAGCAATTGTTTGAATGTTTTTACTTTAAAACCCCACATTGTCGACCCGAATTCAGGATTGATTTTAAATTAATTTCCTTAACTTGTATAATTGGAATTTCGAAAATTGGATCCCATATTTTTAATCAGAATATTTTATAATTTATAATATGTTCAACATATTTTTTTACAAAAATTATTTGGGAAAGTATTTAAAATTAATTACATCGATTTAGTTAAAATTAAGCTTAACTAAGGACTAAACCTTAAATTTAAGACCCAAAATAACCAATACACTTTTCCAAAATCTATTTGATGCCTTATTTCAACCCTATACTACCTTTAATAAAACTTTTAACTTTATTGGATCCACATGTGATAAAAAAACTTGGGCAGGGTTTCCCTTTTTTGAAATATTACAAGAGTTCCACTCTTCCTCCATTATAAAATACCACATCTCCCACCACTACCTAAAAATCTAAATCCACTTAGAATAGACACAAATCTTAAAAACATTCTTCTCAACAACCCTTATATTATTACTTGAAGCCTCACATTGGGATGAAAGCCTTCTACGGGAGATTTTTGTTTCAAACCAAAAGGAATTACCCGATTAAGAGGTAACACCCTCACTCAAACTCATCACTTGTATTTTATTTTCCTGCTCCCTAAATTATTATTACTCCATTATTTTAAAAAATAAATAGTATGATCAATATAATAGAATTTTTTCTTCTAATGTTTCAACCTAAACCAAAACACACTTCCATCTAATTGATAATGAACATACAGTTTACGTGTACGGTGAACTACTGCATCACTGAATGATGATTGCTCATTTTTTACGACATATAATGGGGGAAATAATGGTGTACTATTTTTTTATATATTATATATATTATATTTTATATGTCTCTAATCTTATTTAATTCATTTAGAAAAAAATTGTTTTCTACTTTCCATTTTGTGTTAATATGATTATTTTGTTTGAGGAAGTGTGGACTACCACCCCCACAAAGCGATATGATTCATTCATACACAATGTGGGATGTATTATGGATGGGTTTAGGTAATATATATGATATATATGATATAATAAAAATAAAATAATAATTCTATTTAAATAAATATAAATATATATATATATATGTCTTTCTTTCATCATGACGATTGAACAGAAATAGCGGCCATACATACATAGGTCATACCGTCTCCATGAAAGTTTTATTACATTTGAAACATATATATTCAAATGATTATCATTACAAAAATATAATTAGTATAAATTGTTTTTAAAACCTGTTTTATATTATGGAAATCGTGTTATATGTTTATGGAACAAAGATATAACCAATTAAGATACAAGAAAAAAAAAAGCAAATATTACATGAAGTGAAACCTGAACATATAATTATTGAAAAGAGGGAAATATAAAGCCATAATAAAACAATATATGGTATTATAATTAAGAATTTTTTATAAATATATTTATAATAAATTTATATTTACTATACAAGATGTTTGAATGAGTATGACGAGAGTAAAGGCACAAGGTAGGAGAATTTCATCTCACTCTTTATTTCCTTGAGATACGTGCCATTTTCAATGCTCAATTATTTTTTGCGGTGTATATACTTAAAATTAATATATTATATGATTATTATACTTAAATATATGGGTATATACATAATAATTTTATTATCTTTCTTTTGTGGGGTTTATGTTTCGGAAGTTACCAAATTAGTAAAGTAATTTTGTCTTAATTTTCCTTCTTTGAGACACATGCCATGTAATACACCTTTATTTTTATATGTTGAGTATATACTACCTCTGAAATTTTATAACCTGGATGTAATTATTTTTATGATATTTTAAATCTCAATGTAATTTTATTTTCCAATATGGGTAGTATGATTCAAAGTACCCATATGGTAAGAGTTCGTTAAAACAATCTCATTGTTTATCAAGATTGTTTATGATCACATTTTCATTAATAAAATATTATGATCATTATTTCATTAACACTCATAAATTTCAATGTCCTTTAGTTATTATTGAGTTCTCCATTAGTTAGAACCATTTTGACACTCTTTGGTACTTGAGATAATTAGGAAATTTTTTTTAAATAAAATATGACCATACCTCTCTGTTGAGTCAGACATTTGTGTTCTTTCAAAACCATGATTTCTATAAAGGTATTCCTAGAATATTCTAATAATATCCTATGATTATTAAAATTTATTTTTACCCTTTTTCTATTTTACCAATGTTTTCAGAGGAATATTCGTGTAGCTTTTCTAACAATGAATTTTTTTATCATTATTATCGTAAAAAATGAATGTTCATTTTACCTCATACGGTATGCACAGATCTACCCACAGTCACTTCTTTAAAGATTCATTTTCATGTTTAAATCGATTATTTTTTAGAAATTCTTTTTAAAAGTTATTTTCAATGAAATGGGTTTCAAAATAATTTCAATATCCTTTTATAAGTATTCAAGGAAAATGGTTTTCAAATAGTTTTCAAGGTACATTTTAGGCTTTTATGGAAAATTTATTTTGAAAAGTTTTCCAACTTCTTATACAAGTTTTCAAAGGAAAAAATAATTTCAAAATTTTTTCAATTCAACCGTTATAAGTTTTAAATTTTATATTCATGAAAACAAATTTCAAAAGGTTTTACATTTTCAGAAGCATTTTTCAAATGAGAAGGGATAATTTTCTCATGAATTGTTTCTAAAATATTAATCAAAATTATTTCCCTTATAAGGTAACATCTATTCATGTTACTCATTACATTATATGGAAATGATGAAATGTTTCATTTCATATTGTTTCTCTGAATTGTTCACTTTTTTGGCATGATGTTTACAAAATTCATCCCCATTTCACCGGTTACATACTTATGAAACCTACACCTTTTCATGGGTTATGCTTCGATGAGATGATTATGAATCATGTATCTTTTTCCAAAAGTTATTATATGATTACATGTTTATGAAAACAATTTCATTTCACAGGTTATGATATTATTGTTTATTATTTTGTGGGAAAAGATTGTATGATTTCATTTTGAGACATGTGAGACTTATATCTCCCTCAAATGCATTGGGTAAAGATTTATATCTGATGAGATAGACTAAAATGGTCTTGGGAGTTAACCTTTACTACTAAGATGACCATAGGAGTGATCTATGACTACCAAGACGGTATGGGGTGTGAACTCATACTAATAATATGGTCTTGGTAGTATTGTCTTACATACTATGGAAATCATATTATAAGCTTATTTTTATGCCACAGTTCCATGTTTTATTCCTATACTATTCATTCATGGATTGTGTTCTTTATTTCCTTATGAGTCACATCTTATGAACATCTATGATTTATTCCCTGTTTCATAATTAAGATCATTGGTGTGAAGTGTATGATCTTCCATTTTCTTAATCATGTAATCCTACCCTTATGTTCATGATTATTCTTACATGTTTTCATTATTTACCCTTACTAAGAATCTGAGATCACCCCTTTTTATGTTTCCTTTCCCAGGTTGTGTAGATATGTATTATGTTTGATGTGTATAAGCTAGGTTCTAGTGAAGAAGAACATAGTGGGAGATGGTGTAGCTCATTTATATAATAGTGTTTTTGTTTTCATGTTTCCAAATGAACTATACTAATATGATCTTTATAAGTCTATTTGTATATTGTTGTTGGTATTCCACAAAAGTGATGTAATTTCTGGGTACATTAAGACTAGGTTGTCATAGTTAGCATTATAGAAAATGTTTTATTACCCTTGGGAAGCTAGGATGAGAAACATTTAGTGAGATCCCTATGTAAATATATAATGATAGGTACAGGGATGTTCCTAAGGATAAGTATAAGGATGAGTTATCAGTTAGGAAAATGACATGGAATTTTGGAAAAAGGATAAAGTGAGTGGCTTCCAAGAAATAAATCATTTTCTGGATAATACAAGTGGATGTGTCTCTGCAACAGATGTACATAGGGTTAACAACTGTGACAAGTTATTTTGGGCCTCACATGGGGTAATCTAGTACATGACAATGAGCCTTACTATACACCTAGTTTGACTCTCCTATTGGATATGATTTAGGTATTCACAAAACTCTTCACGAACCACCCTGAATGATTTAAATATAATTTGCCTTTGAATAATATATTAAGAACCTTGGGTTATCATAAACCAAGGAAGGAGTCATGATTTACACATCATGAAAGTAATTAATTTCTTGACTATGTGGTTTTTTCCAATGAAAAGTAATACTTAGAATATGCTTTTGGTTTTTGTCAAAGGCGAGAACTACAAAGACCTAGATTAACATTGAATATGATAGACAATTTACTAATGATAAGTCAAGTGGGATAATCACTAGGCTAAAAGATGTTGTGATCATCCCTAATAAATTTTCATGGATCATGATTAAAAAAAGTTACCTTACCTAACTCTCAGAATCACCAAGGAAGTTAAATAAAGAGTTCACTAAGTGTTCGGGTAATGGAGACCATGGAGAAAAGAAGATTCAATTTACTTTGTGTCAATAATATAGAAAAAAACTATTTGAATGTATTAGAGTAACCATAAGATGATTGAATCTATAAAATGACACATAGAAAGTTACTGGAAGGGAAAATGAAGAGTTTGGTTATTGAAATGGATGAGAATATTGGCCTCCCTATGCCTTCATCAAATGTTAAATTTTTTAGGTGTGGAAAAATGGTCATTAGGAAAATCATTTTCCCAATAGTAATGATCCAAATGACAAGAAACAATATGGTGCAAGTAATGGTTACATCGTAGATAGTGATGAGAATATAGTTGAAATTTGAAAGGAAAAAGGTATTGTGTAATAAGATGAGGTACCCTTGTAAAAATAATAAGAATGAAGTAGAAAAATAAATGTCTTTATGTATTTGGGTACAAATATTATGTTATATGAAGGGTGAAATATATATGGAGTCTTATGTTTACGTTTTAATACTAATGATTTATAAGAATACATTGAATGGATCCATTAGAATAGAGAAATGATTTAATAGAAAGGTGATGTTTGGGGAAAACATATGATTAAGAGAAAGATTATCGTTAATATGTTCCTTATTTTATGATTTTGTTCATTAGATAAGGATATGTGGAATATAAGTAAATTGGACAGTACTAATTACCTTATAATTAATTAAGGACTTATTGACATATAGTTGATTCTATCATGGACAAATTTTAAAACTTCTTTTATTTATGGATTCTATCCAACAATCTATGTAATAAGGAAGTATTAATTTTTTACATATTTATTTATGGTAATTCAGGTTATTACCAGGTTTCTAGAGAATATTTGATGAGGGTATTTACATATTTGTAATGTGAAAACCAAGAGATAATTTGTGATATATGCGGGAATCAATGTTAAATTGATTTCATGACTTTCAGTCTAATGTTATGGATTTTCATATTTTATGTGGGTTATAAGGTTAACAATTCATGAAAAGTTTAAGATAATCATTAGTGGAAGTATTTATGCACAGAGTTGGTATTGAAAACCTTGGTTAAAAAGCTATTTAGTTATTAACCATATTTCAAGGATGTACATATTATTTATTTTGGAAATTATATTAGTGTGGTTTTAGAAAAGGGCATCATGAATATCAAGGGACAACCAATATAGTATGGAAAGGCCTTGTGTCATGTACCAATGACTAAAGTATGATAAGGGATTCACACCCACCAGTAGCTTATGCAATGTCCAGGTTAATGTGTAATTATTTTTATTGGATAATTATTAATTATGAACCAATATAGTTACATTATATGTATACAAATTAATGTATTAACCATATTTATTTTTAAAAATATTTAGAGACAAATAGTTATACTTTTCATTCATTTTTGTGTATTAAGATATGTTAAAAGTGTATTTTAGTACTTCAAGCATCAAATTCAATTTTTGGACATCCATTTCTTATTGTTTTGGATGTATTAGAAATAGATAATAGCATAACTAAAGAATGAAATATATCAAGTAAGTATATTTCCTTATATTCATGGACAATAAAATAATTACCCAACCTTAGCATAATTATCAAAAGAAAATTTGTTGTCGTAAAACCAAAAAAAAATTAACTGATGGCCATTTAAATCATCATAGATTTATGAATTTCAGACCCTTAACTTTTATTTTATCATTCACTTGTTTGTGAATGATGACTTCAATCATTACTTATAAATATATATTCTTCTCCTGCATGTTGAATATTCACTCCCAACATATGTTATCCTGTATGGAAACCTAGTAATATGTTACGTTGGGTCCCCGTTATGGTTCCAAATTTCCCTTTTTTATGGATGTTTTAGAATACATTTTGGCAATGTGGGTTTCTATTAACGAAAAAATCAAGTAGTAAGCCTTTGATAACCCGGAATAATTTTGAGGGTAAAATTTATTTTTAGGGGGGTAAAATTTAACAACATGAGATTTTTTGAATAGATTTTTTGAATTAATTTAACCTTTTTTATATTTTTTATTTAACACAATACTAAATATAGTTTATTTTATATTAAAGAACTATTTTTTCCTTGCATTATACGGAACCCATATTTTTTCATGAAAAAAATCAAACATAAAATTTAGCTTTATGTACATAGAACACCAAGGTCAGATTGCGTTACATGAAACAATGAGATTCCTTAATGGCTTTCGTAACAAGAAAGACAGAGTTTTACCAAACAATATTATATCATTAAAATGTAACTAATTAACATAATAACATATAAAATAGCTTCTAAATTAGTTTTTATGAATATTTGTAACTAAATTATGAAAATATATGGTTTACAAAAATATTAGATGAATTCAGAGGTTACCAATTAATAAGAAATAAATTTTTAAACCAATTGAATTTAAAGGGAAATATTAATATTTTTATGGCCACAAATTTGGTTACCCTAATAAATCAAATAAATTATAATTTCTGAGTGATATTAATGGAATTTATATTTTATATTTTCAATAAAATAATTTTTATATTCATCCTATAAATTTTATAGACTTTAGACTATTATTGGATCCACTTGCAATGAAGATACCATGTTTTTTCATTGAAATAATTTGAAATATTTATAAATATTTTTCCAGATCTAGGTGATGAGACAACATGTGAATCCAAGGCCCAGTTTTCCTAGAAATAATTTTATAAAAATATTATTTATATTATTATTTTTCTTGTGTGGTTAAGTAAAGATAATGGGATAAATATCAAACAGTTGATTAGATCAAAAATCTGAGACAACAGTTGGATATGAAATGCGATGTTTACTGTAGGCGTGACATAAAATGTGTCGAGGCAGGAAATTCAGACCCTCACCCATTAGTGATTCATTTAAGTGAATTAATTAATTAATTAATTTAATTCAACTAATTAATTTAAACCAAGACAAATGTCTATAAATTCCTTGTTATAGCATCTTGTCTAGGGTTATCTCCGTTATTTTCTGAATTTTCTAGCGAGAGAACCTCATTCCCCAAGAAAATTCTTTTGATGAACGATAAAACATTGGATCACGGAAATTAGAAGTGAAATGAGTGAAACAAATCTTGGTGATCACTTTCTTCATTAATTATGATTGATATAATCTAGGTAGTACTCTTTATATATTTTTTCACCATTATAACTAAACGATTGTGTAGATCATCTTTCATCCATTGATATACCTTTGGAAACCTTTGCATTCCCCAATGTACGGAAATTAAATTTTTTAAATTGGTTTATCTAACCCTGGAATATGTTATTTATCAATGGCCAATAATTCGTGGAACAAAATATCTTAAACCTTTTTTCTTGTGCCTTTCACACATATTTATTCATTTTCATCAACGTTGGAACCCTCTATGTTCCTGGTTCGGTGTTTTTAGGTGACCCGAGCTCAATCAGGAACCCAGATACATGACAGATCAATGAAATCAAAAGAGATCGACAAAATGGTTACATATATGGGAAGCTTGCGAGGCAAAGATGGCCGATCTAGTGTTCAATACCCATGATCGTGACAAACAATGCCATGGAAGTGTTCAGTTCAAATGGGGAAACACCCATTCGTGATGGTGACCGATTTCTAGATAGAGGTAGTTCAGAATCATGATCTACAACTAGATCCATGTTTTTTAGGGTGAATTGTGATGGGATATAAGGCAGTTGAGGCTATTTTGATGCATGAAGAAAGGATCCAGAAATATGGGGATTCTAGAAAAATCCTGATTACACACCGTGTAAAACTAATTAAGAACACATGGTCTGCATCCCCTTTCCATATTGGTGCAAGGGTTTGGGAAATAATAATAATGAAAAAAATGTGTAGTTCTCCCTCAGATGCCATGTTTGTCGTACCCTATTGGACATCCCGTGTGACAGACCACACAGGAATTGACTCCATACATGGGAATAGAGAAATGGTTTGGCCACATGGGAGACATTCCTTATTGACCAACACATTTTGTACCAAATTACATGGACCCGGGGTTCGAGTTCATGGATAGGACCAACAGACACTACTCGTTCCCCAGATAGGTGGGGCATGATGTGTACTCCAACTACATGGCGTGTACCTCTACATGGATGGGACTTGTGTACTAACCAGATACATGGATCAACAGAGAGGAGGGACCACACATTTTTTGGGTCCCATCATGTATTGTGTTCTACTTAATATCTTTTGGGAGACCTTCAAGCCTCTGTATCTGCTTCTTTTGGAAACAAATTTTGGACCATAAGATTCCTATCCTGAGTGTTCTCTCCATAGACTATGACAGTTCCCTCTAAAATAGATTTGGATATATTATTTGAATGTTATATGTTTTCATGTGTAGATTTGACACCTGATGATGGAAAAAATGAAACAAAATCATCAGAGCAGTGCTGAGCTTACCCGCCATATGGGCTAGGTAGTAGTGTTCCCTGATGGTAGTAATAAGTTCACCCTCTAGTTGGGTTGGGAAGTGGTGTAAACTAATAATCTTTCTATGTTACCCTATAGTAGGACCATGTAGTGTATTTCCCTAACATTCTAGTATTACCCTCTACATGGGTTGGGCAGTTGTGTTCTGTGATGAAATCTTCTAGGCATAACCTTACATCCGGGTTAGGTAGTAGCATATCCCAGATGACACACTGAGATTACCCTCTAGTAGGACTGGATGGTGGTGTTCTCTAGTTATATTCCAGAATGGTACCCTCCAACTCGACTAGTCAGTGGTGTTTCTCAGTGACAATCAAAGAAGGACCCTCCTGTTAGACTGGGGAAAAATATCCTTTCCAAAATCATGCGACTCCTCGACTATGAAGCACAGTGACATGGCATGTAGTTTTGTAAAATTAGGATCACAGGAATGGGGTACACTTTCCCCACTGAGACACACCCTTGTGATGCACCCTAAAACTATGAGGGTGAGTGAGTGCCATCCAAAGGGGATAGTATCATGGTGTGGTGATTGATTCCCTTAAACATGTCGGTTCTGGACAGATGAATATGGTGTTGGAAATCATAGATGGAATTTACCTTAGAACTATTGGAGACTCTTCTTATTGAGATGACCTATGAGATTAATATCCCCTTACTCTCTCGTTTGGACTTATATGAAGAAGTATATATATATATATATCCTTTTTCAATACCCACTCCTTGGGTTTTGGTTACTCTCATTCTAGGAGAGTTGAATACAAGTAGGGTATGCCACATTCTTTCCATGTCTATATTCTCATGATTTTATGAGTCTAATATCTTACTATAGGTAGTGAAGACTCGATGAGAAGATCATCTTCCCACTATTTCCATCTCCTTGTGTTTGGATTATTTTACATTCACTCTCTTGCTGGGTTGAGTTGTACTCTTTTACCATACCTTGTTCTATCTACTGGTTTCCCATAGGGTTGAATCTATTACTGATCCACCTTCACATTTTTGGGGAATTCAACTGGGTATGTTTATACTCACCCCTACATTGCCCTTTCCCGACATATTTTATGTCTTTTTAGGATGAATAACAAGTTGATCATGACTTCAGAGGAGCTTAAGGATAAAGGGTGCTTGGACCACATAGAGGTGTCATAGCATGGGATATAAGAGCAGGGGTCTCATATTGATCTCTTTTCTAGTTTTGTGTGGTTGGGACATATTTCTGGGTGGGTGTGTGTCTTTTCCTTTTCTTTTATGTTTTTAAAACCATAAATTGTTCTATTTAGAGATCCATGAATATTTTGGTTTATTCATAGTGGTGTTTCATCTTATAATTCATTCCCTCCATAATTTTTCATTGCATTGTCTGTATGAGTGTGTATATTTACTTAGAAAAATTCCTCCCTAAGTTAGTTTTACCTTAGGTTCTATTCACCACCCCCTGGGATATGGTAGCGGGTTTGGGGTAGTTGCGACTCGATCCCCAGTATGGGTCTAGTCTTAACATATTTGTATCATTGGTGGCTCGTTCTTTAGGATGTTGGTCAAAAAATCCCTAAAAAGTATTGGTTTGGTTTAGGGAAACAATTTCCAAGTTTCTTGAGTGATAATCTCAAATTTGGGAGTCCAGTTATGATGTATGCGACCAACGTATCCATTCACCCGGACCCTAATACATGTTTGTCCACTCAGCACCCTGAGACATTTTTTTATAGGGAACAAGGGAACAATGGTACATGAATCATATAGGATTGACTCTTCATTGTCCTAATTATGTTATATAACCATTGTTGTTATCAATATATATATATATATATATATATTCTCATCGGACCATGGTACTTCTTGAAAATATTTAAGATTCCTCCACGATGACAGCCATCCAGGATACCATCTCTGGTTCGTAACAACAAACCTATGAGAGATGAGGCCTCAGTTCAGGGTCCATCATCTGATCCCCTTCTTCCATGTGGGAAGGTAGAAGCACATCCACCCATTCAGAAAAATATAGTCCCAGTAGAGCATGCTAAGGATAAACATAGTGCACTCCGCGAGTTATAGCATTAGCGACTGAAAAAGTTCTACTGTGAGCAAGATCCCTAGGTGGAAGAGGATTGGATAGATTCAGTGGCCCAAATGTTCAGGCTTGTTCAGAACCAGACTGACTAGATGGTGGATTGGGAAGTTGTTCATTCTAAATAGTATGATCATGTTGGTGGAGAATGATTACCCAGATTCATGATGGGTCAACACTGTCATGGGAGGACTTCAAGAAGCTATTTTGTGAGGTGTGCATCCCATATTGCCTATGTTCTATTCATATTCACCTGATTTTGGAGATTCATATGGGACAGATGACAGTGCTATAATACATATATAAGATCACAGACCCTATACACTACTCACTCGACATGATTAGAGATGGATATTTCTAAGTACAGAAGTTTAATTAGGACTCCACAGAGAGATCTGAGCCATCGTAGTGCCTTTTTTCATACCCATCTATGTTAGGGTGATTGAATATGAACTTGTAATAGAGAGATTTATAAAAATGGGAAGCTGAAAATCTTGATCTGGCAGTGGGCATGATATGGCATGGTGATGTACAGCAACAGGAAGGCACCAGAGATCTCAGAACAGGAGACACTTCTATGAGAATGCTCAGGGATGTGGTTTTATAGTGCAGGAGTAGTGTAGAGAATCAGGGCTACCTGGGTAGGTTCATTTCTATGCTTGTTATGGGATATGTCACATGTCATGGTTCTTCCCAACCATACATGCTGAGCATCCCATGAAAATAGTTGATAGACCACTACAACAGAGGTAGCACCGTGATTAGGGACCTCCTAGGTGGGGACAGGTTGGTCCCCAGGGAGGAAAATGTGGTAGATGAGTAGGAGGAGATATATGTGGGGTACAAAGCTATTTTTTCCTCCCACCATAAACAACTTATAAATCTTCTCAGGTACATGGAGCTAGCGGTCAGGGTCGCGGAAAACTTCAATCTTTGTATGTTTATCATCCTACAGAGCATGAGATGATTCAAGGTAAGATCTTTGTTTATTATAATCTAGCCTTAGTATTAGTAGACATTAGTAATAGATATTATTTTATCTCTCTATAATCATTACGGGAGTTTTATTTTCTAGTATATACTCTATCACAATAGATTTTTTCTCAAATTTCCTATAGGGAATGCTTCTTCTTTGTCTTTCATCTACCGGTTGTGCGAGCTATTTCTTAGAAGATATAGGTTCATGTGGGACCTTTTGGTCATAAACATGGAACCCTATGACATTATTTTGGTCATGGATTTTCATTCCATGTTTCAAGACCAGATTGATTATCACTGCATTCTTGTCAGATTCATATGCATGAATGGGATGAGGTTCTCCTTTTTCGGTGAGACAGGCCTCATAACATGAAAAATGGGTGTTGTGAGAAATAGGTTACAAACTATTACCCATAATCAAGAAATTTTGACCCTTGGTGAAGTGTACTCTTTAGGAACATAGATTCCTTTAGTTGTGGAGGATTATGTGTATGTATTCCACAATGAAATTTTAAGAATACCTCTGAGGTGGGAGATGGAATTTTGCATTGACATGCAACCAGGGACTGCCCCAGTATCTTCTAGAAAATTTTAGATGGAACCCCCTAATCTTTGAGGTATATGGTTAATATTAGAGGAACTTTATGAGAATGGTTTCATCAAACCCAATGAGTCCCCATTGGAAAATCCAGTTTTATTCGAAAAGAAGGTAGGCAAGAGCTTACGGATTTGCATAGAGTATCACCGCATGAACCGGGCCATGAAAAATAACAAGTAACCATTACCAAGGATTGAGGACCTCTTTAATCATTTGTGAGGTTTGATATGGTTCTCCAAGATTTATCTCAGCTTTATCTAAAAATATTTGTGGGTTTGCGAAGCTAATATTTCAATGTTGTCTTTCTGATGTTGCTACAGACATAGTGAGTTCCTAGTGATTCCCTTTGGTGTGACAAATTCCCACTCTATTTTTATGGATTTGATGAACTAGGTCTTATAGGAATACATGAATCAGTTTTTTGTTTCTTTCATCAATTACATACTCATTTACTCTATATTAGAATAATAGCATTCCAAATAATTGAAGAAAGTCCATGATTTACTTTGAGAGCACCAGCTTTATAGAAAGCTATCAAATTGCTATTTAGGGATATAGGAGGTTCACATTCTGGGGAACGTCATTTCTGAACAAGGTTTTTCCATGGATCAATCATTGATCAAAGCAGTACTTTCTTGGGATCCACCCAAGAATGTTTCATAACTACAGAGTTTTCTAGGCTTTTCAGGGTACTATAGGAGATTTGTGGCAGAATTCTCTGGGATCACAACCCTTTGACCACTCTGACGTGGAAGGGACAACTGTTTACCTGGTATGTGTAGTGAAATAATGCCTTTGAGGAGTTAAGGTAGAGGTTAATGAGTGAACCAGTTTTGAGACTACCAGAGGAAGGTATTGAATTCTTAGTGTATTGTGATTCCTTAGGATCTTGGCTTAGTTTTATGTTGATGCAAAAAGATGGAGTCATAACATATAGGTGGCTGCAGTTGATACCTCATGTGAAGAAATATGGGAATCAAGACCTAGAGAAAGATGTGGTGGTATTCACCTTGAGGGTGTGGAAGAACTATTTTCTGGGAGATTGCATTGTGTTTTACTCATACTACCGTAGTCTCACACATGTTTTCACTCGGGGAGACCTGAACCTGAGGTAGTTTTAGTGGTTAGAGTTTATGTAGGACTATGACTTCAAGATTGTCTATAATCTAGGTAAGGTAAATGTGGAAGAATATTCCCTTAGTAGGAAGTCATAGGATTTCTTAGTGAAGGAATATTTTGTGTAGTTAGCTTCCCTACAACTAAACCTGATAGAGAAAGAGGGTACAATCTTTCTATAGTTGACAGTGTTGGCTATTTTGCTCCTTGAGTGTGTGAAAGAGTCCTAGTTGGGAGACATAGACTGTGAAGTTCTTCATGATCTGATATATACAGGTAATGCACTAGATGGATATTATGATTGAGGGAATCATGAGTTCTTGTTCGTGGGGAAAACGGTAGTTCCAGTCACTATACGGGAGGAGGTGATGTGGGAGTTCACCATGTTTCCCTTAGTTGTACATCCTAGTGTGGGGATGATGTATATAGATATTTAGTAGATGTTTTATAGGCCTAGCATGAGATGGTCTATTGTTGGGTCTGTGTCACGGTGCCTTACCTATTAGTATGTGAAAGCTGATCACCAGGTTCTAGTAGGGTTTTTGCAGCCTCTTGAGTTCCTTGAGTGGAAATAATATGACTTATCTGTTGGATTCATCACAAGGATGCTGTATATATCAAAGGTTCGTGAAATCATTTGTGTGATATTATACCGACTCATGATGTCACTACACTTCCATTCTATTAGGGAGTTGATTTTGGAGGAGATTTTGAGACATTTATATGTGTAAAAGATCATCTTCCTTCATGGGGTACCCTTGACGATTGTCTGTGATTGTAACACATGGTTTACATCATGATTGTTGAGTGGTAAACTAGAGAAATTTGGGGCCTAGTTTTGAATGAGTAAAACCTTTCACCCCATGACCAATGGACAGACCGAGCATACTATCCAGGTGATAGAGGATATATTGAGGGCTTGTCTGTTGGATTTTTGTCGGAGTTGGGAGGATCACCTAACTTTGGTAGAGATTGGGTACAATAATAGTTACAACTCATCCATTCGCATGTCACCTTTTTAGGCCTCATATTGGAGACCCTATAGGCCACCCTTATGATGGAAGGAGATTCGAGAGTCATATATTAGGGTCCTAAAGTTATTTTATGTGAGAAAAAAGAAATTTTAGGTCATCCATGAATGGATGAAGATGGCCTAGAGTAAATAGAAATCTTATAAATATCCCTTTCTTAGGACATTGGAGTCTGAGTAGGGAGACCATTTCTTCATGCGAGTCTCCCCATAATGAGAAATGTAGAGGTTTGACCAAGGGGGAAAGCTATTACCAAGGTCCATTGGGATATTCATGGTCATGTGAAGGGTTGATGAGGTTGAATACCACCTCAACCCCACCTCTATAGCTAGTGGAGGTGCACGATGTCTTCCACCTCTCGTAAATGAGGAGATATGTGCATGACACTACACATTTCATCGACTGGAAAGAGCAACACATTGAAGATGAATCCACCATTTTTGAAAACCCAATGGTGATTAAGGATTGAAAGAAGAGTACCATATGTGGACGGACAATCCCTTTGGTTCATGTGTTGTGGCAGTATGGAAATGTGTAGGAGTGTTCCCAATAGTGGGAGATCCATATGTGAGATCTGTACCCTATGTTTTTTTCTTAGTTTATAATTTCATGGATGAAATTAATGATGGAGGGAATATGTAGAGACCCTGTTTATTCCTTTATGGACTTTGAAATATTTCTAAATATATTTCCAAAGTTAGGGGATAAGACAATGTGTGAATCCGAGGCCTAGTTTTCACAAAATTAATTTTACAAAAATATTAAAGATTTTTTTTTATTTTTTCATGTGTATAATAAAATAAAATTCAATAAATATCAAGTGGTTAATTGGATAAGATATTTGAGAACTTGTTCTGGTACAGAATGTGGTTTTTACCCTATATGCGACATAATATGAGTCGGAAGAGGATGTTCAAACCCATCAATCATTGGAGGTGAATTTATGTGAATTAATTAATTAAATTCATTTAATTCATTTAATTCATTTAACATAGGCTATAAGTCTATAAATTCCTAGTTAGGAAATCTTGGTCAGTTTTAGCCTCATTATATTATTAATTTGCAAGTGAGAGCACCTCCTTCATCTAGAGAATTACTTCGATGAACGATGAAACTTCATATCAAGGGGATTTGAAGAGTGATGAATGAAAAGGATCTGGGTGAGAATATTATTCATCAATTATGACAAATCTGATCCTGGTAGGACTCATGATATGTGTTTATTTACCTTAAAATTAAACAATTATGTAGATCATCTTTCTTTATTCCATCTACCTTTGACAACCTTTGCATGCCCCAAAGTACGTTAATTAAATTGTTTAAATTGTTTTATCTAACCATGGAAAATTTTCTTGATCATTGGCCGAGAAATCGTGGTCAATGATCAATTAAAACATTTAACTTGTGCTTTTTACCAATATCACTTCACTTTATTTTCCACTAGGACCCCCTTGGTTACTACTTCAACATTACCGGGTGACCCAAGCTCAATCGGGCACCCAGATATATAGTGGATTGGTGAAATGACAACAGATCGATGAAATGGTTACAAATATGGGAAGCTTGTGTGGCAATGATGACTAATCTGGTGTTCAACCACCAATATCTTGATGAACTAATCCATGGTGGTGTGTGGTTCAAATGAAGAAACTCCCATGTGTGAAGGTTGAAGATTTTTTGCTAGAGGCATTTTGTAATCATGATCCACTAGTAAGTACACATTTTTTAGAAGAATCACAGTGAGTTATAAGGCTGTTGAGGCTATTTCAAAGTGTGAAGACCATATCTGGAAATATAGGGATTTTAGAAAAATTCCAACTACACCCCATGTAAAACAAAGAACGCACTGTGTGTAACCCTATTCTACAATGGTTCTCGGGTTTCAGAAATCATAGGGATGACACAGTGTATAGTTCACCGCCACACTCCATGTTAGCATTCCCTAATTAGACAACCTATATGATGACTAAAATGGGTGGGGAGACATGGGTTGTCCAGATGGGTGACATCTTGTGTAGACCCACACATCGTGTACCGAAGTACACAAACATGGGGTCCTTGTACATGGACATGACCAACAAGCACCGCCCATTCACTAGATAGGTGAGACATACCTTGTAGTCCAACTATAAAAATGTGTACCTCTACATGGAGGGGACCCATGAACTGACCAAAGACATGGCTAGGCAGTGAGGAGGGAACATACACAATCTGGGTCTCCCCAATTGTCATGTTCTACTTGATCTCTTTAGAATGACCCTCAAACATATGAATCTACTTTTTTGGACTCATATTTTGGCCTGTGAGATTCCTATAATCAGTGTTTTTCAATAAAGAACATTATGGGTCCCTCCAAAATGACGTTGATATATGATATTAACGTTCTGGGTTGGCATGCGCAGAGGCAACACCCGATGATGACATCAATCATACAAAATCACCGGACTTGTACCAGGGTTACCCTTTAGTTATGATGGGTAGTGGCATTCCTTAATGAAAGTATTGGGCTTACCCTCAAGCTGTTCTAGGAAATGGAATTCCTCGATGACCTTTCCAAGTAACCATATACTAGGACAGGGTAGTGGAGTTCCTCGATTTTTTGGGCTTACCCTATAGCTAGGTTGGGTAGTGTCAATCCCTGATGAAATATTCTAGGCATAACCCTCTAGTATAGCTGGGAGATGGTGTTTCCCTGATGAATCACATGGCTTTCCATCCAGTAAGACTACGCAGTGGCATTCCCTGGTGATCTTCTCAAGTGGTACCCTCCAGCCGGACTGGGTTGTGGTATTCTTCAGTGACTACCTCCAAGTACCCTCCTATCATACCAGGGAATAGGATCATTTCTTAAATCTGGTGAATCCTTGACTATGAACCATAATGATGAGGTGTTATTATATTTATCTTTGGACTCACAGAAAAGAGGGACGCATTCCACACCATGAAAAAAACTTGTGATGTGACCTAAAAATGTGTAGTTGGGTCAGTGCCACCCAAAGAAGATATTATCAATGTGTGGTGACTGTGTCCCTTAAAATTTTGTGTTTTATATGAAGTATGAGGTTTTAGGAATCATAGATGGACTCTACCTTGTAATAGTTGGTGACTATTCTTCTTGGGCTGAGTTGTGGGATGGAGATTCCCTTACTCTCTATTTTGGGATTCTCTGAATGATCATATATATATATATACACTATTTTAGTACCCACTCCTTGTATTTTGGTTACTCTCATTCTTAGAGAGGTTAAGGCGCGTAGGGCACACCACGTGCTTTCCATGTCTAGCTTCTCATGGTTATATGAGTATGATCTTCTACTATAGGTAGAGAAGACTCAACAAGAAGATCATATTCTCACAATATTTAGCTCATTGTGTTTGGATGAGTTTACTTTTACTCTATATTTGGGTTGATTTGTACTCTTTTACCATACCTTGTTCTATCTACTACTTTTCTCTTTAGTTTTATCTCTTACTTCTCCCCCTTCACCTTTTTGTGGTGTTTTTATAGGTATGTATATAATCAACCCTACATGAGATTTTCAAAACAAGTTTCATGTATATTTTAGATAGTGGAGAGGTCGATTGTGACTTCTGAGGATCTTAGGGATACAGGGTGCTTTGACTATGTATGGTGGTCGTAGCATGGGATATAGGTGTTGAGCTCTCTGATTGTTCTCTTTTCTCATTTATTCAGGTTGGGACATATTTCGTGGATAGGATGAATTTTTACCATCTATTTTCAGTTTTTAATACAGTACTTCATTCTGTTTAGTTTTTTACGTATCTTTTGGTTTATTCATAGTGGTGTTTCCTCTTTTATTTTGTTCCCTCTGCACGTTTGCATTGAGTTGGTTATGTGTGTGTGTACATGTACTTAGGGAAGGCCTCCCCAAGTTAGTTATGCCTTCAGCACTATTCGCCACCCCCTTTCCTATGGACATGGGCCTAAGATAGTTTCGGCTCGATCCCCAGTATGGGTAGGGTCATGACATTTAATAAAGATAATGTGGGTGGGGTTTCCATTTTCTAAAATATTACGAGAGTTCCACTCCTCCTCCATTATAAAAGGCCTCCTCTACTCCCACTTATTCACACCTCTCAAGACAAATTGGATCGACCAATATCTATCCAAATAGATCCCAAAATCCCTAAATTCCTCCTTGAAACCTTCCTTTGGGCATAAATCTTTCCAAGGTATCAATTTGATGAAAACTAAAGGAGTTAACCGATTAATAGGGAACACGCTCCGTCAAACTACTTTATTTTATTTTCTTTATCCAATCCCTAAAATACTCTTATTCATTTAATTTATAACAACACCAATATTATAAATATAATAGGATTTTTTATTCTATGTATTATACCTACACTTACACACACTTACATCTAATTGGTAACGAACATATTGTTTACATGTACAGAAAACTACTGCCTCACTAAACGATGATTGTTCATTTATCCTTTACAACCTATAATGGTGAAAATTATGGTAGAAACTATATTTAAATATTTTATATATTATATTTATTTTTTATTAAATTTTATTTAATTATTTTACAGGATATGTATTTATACTTTACATTCTGTGTTAATACAATAATTTTGTTTGAGGAAGTGTGGACTACTACCCCCTCAAAGTGATATGATTCATTCATACACTACATATAATGTATTAAGGATGGGTTTAATGAATTTTTAAGATATTTTATGGTATAATAAATATATTTTAAAAATTATATATACATATATGTATACATATACATATTTTACATTCTTTCTTTAAACATGACAATTAAATGGGAATAACATTCATGTGTACGTATGGTTTACTGTCTCCATGAATGGTGTATTCTGTTTCATACATATATATTCAATGGATTATTATAATACACATATAATGAGTATAAATTATATTTAAATCATTATTTAAATCCTATAAATCATTATATAATTATAAGGACAAATGTTATAAAAAATTAAAGCACATGCGAAAAACTAAACGGATTTTACCTGAAGTGAAACCTTAACAAAGAATTGTTAACAAGAGGGTAATATAAAGCCATAATGAAACCATATAGGGTATTATAAGTAACAATATGGCTCTGTGATAGATTTATAATAAATTTATATTTATTATATAGTACTTTTTAATGAGTACGGTGAGATTCAAGACATAAAGAAAGGGGATTTCACCTCACTCTTTATTTTGGTGATATACATGCCTTTTTCAACACTCACTTCTTTTATGTGGTGTATATACTACCCATTATTGTAATTTATTAATCATATAATTAAATTTTTGGGTGTTTACATAACAATTTTATGATCTTTTTTTATGGGGTTTGTGTTTCATAAGTTACCAAATTGATAAATAATTTTTTCTCAATTTTCCATTGTTGAGACATATGCCATGTTATACACCAATATTTTTATATGAGGTTTATAAACTAACTTCGAAATGGTAATAAATCAATATACTTCTTTTCATTATATTTTAAAGCTCCATATAATTTTATTTCTCTTATGGGGGTTATGATTCAGAGTTACCATGCGGTATGGGAATATTGAAACAATATCATATTTTATCAAGATTATTTTTTAACACAATTTCATTAACGAAATTTTATGATCCATCCTTCATGAAAACTAATTAATTTTCTTCTCCTATGTCTTGTTTTTATATCTTGATGTATTATTACCATTTTATCTACTATTTGGAACATAAGATAATTCAGATTTTTTTAAAGAAAATATTACCTTACCTCTCTCTTCAGTCATAAATCTATGTTCTTTAAATCCATTATTTCAACAAAGAGATTACAAGAATATTATACTAATATCCTTTGATAATTAAAATACATTTATATGATTTTTATCTTTTACTAATTTTGTTCATATCAATCCTCTTATCCCTTTCCAAACAGGGCATTTTATCAAACCTTTTTGCCATGAAAAAGGAATGTTATCTTTACCTCATACGACATGTACAGATATACCCACAGTCACTTCTTTGATGCTTACATTTCATGTTTAAAAGGATAATTTTTTAGAATTTTTTTAAACATGATTTTAAATGAAATGGGTTTAAAAAGCTTTTGAAACATGTTTTATATGTTTTCTAGAAAACATTTGGTTTAAATAGTTTTCAAGGTTCTTATATGTGTTATCAAGGGAAAATGGTTTTCAAGAACCTCTATAATTTTTCAAAGGAATGATATTTTAAATGTTATTCAAATTTTCCTATATATGTTTACATATTTATTTTCATGAAAATGGTTTTCCAAAGGATTTAGTTTTTTGGAATAATTTTTAAAAGGATAAATGATAATTTCTCATGAAGTGTTTTTAAAAGGACTTTCAAAATTATTTCCCATATAACATTACATACGTTGGTGTTAATCATGAATTTATAGGGAAATGATACAATATTTCCATTCTTATTATTTATTTTAATGGTTTAAATTTTAGGAAATATTGTTTATGAAATTTTTCTCTCTTTCAAAGGTTATATTTTTATGAATCTCCATTTTTTTCACTGGTTATGCTTTGATGAAATTATTATAAGGCATGTATATTTTTTCACAAGTTATGGTATGATTACATATTTATGAAACCCATTTCATTTACTGGGTTATGATATGATTGTTTATCATTTTGTGGAACATGTAAATATTTTACTATTATGAGTTGGGTTGGACCTATATCTCCATTAAATTCATTAGGTAAATATTTATATCTCATGAGATTGATTAATATGGTCTTGGGAGTGAACCTTGACTGTTAATATGGCCAAGGGATTGAATGATGACTACCAACCTGGTATGAGGAGTGAACATATTTGTCTAAGAAGGGTGCAAGTCCAGAATAACCTAGATGGAAATAATGTATCTCATTTATGTACCAGTGTTTCTGTTTCCATGTTTCCATAGGCACTAGAAAAATATGGTATTTGGGCCTCTATTTGTATAATGTTTTATGTATTCCAAAAAGTAAGGTAATATCTATGCATTTTAAGACTGGTCTGTTATATGAAACTGACCAACTCCACGGATCAATAGCTAGAACCTCCTCCAAGAAATGTCTTTCAGTTGTTCAAACCTGAAAAGATAAATCTACAAACACCAAATGAAATAGGTAGGGTGTGAGCTAAAATCCCAATAAGGTCTAACCAAGGATTCTATAAAAAGAGGCCAATATTTAATTAACTAAAAAAATAGAATTCATTTTTTTAATATACTAGTTTGGCATCTGAAAAACAATATTAAATAAATTCATGCTTTACATTTCAAAGATGAATTGCATTTCAAATTGTGGAAATACTTTTAAACAAAATATTTACATTTTAATTTATGGAATATTTCAAAAAATGGCTTAAATAAACATTGTATATAAAACAATTTATATAAATTCACATGGCATAATAAAAGTTTAAAATAATTGCATACATTTGTATCTCATAAATAAACAAGTTTGTAACATGGTCATCTACCAAGAGGTACGATAGTTCGAGGATATGGGATCCTAAAACACTCTTGTGAGAGATCTAAATGTGTACACATGTTCCTCAACACTGGAAATAGAGGACTCATCTATGTCCCACCACGGATGTAATATTTTCTAACCAATGTTTTTTTAGTGTTGTAAAACATCAATTATGTTGTAGTGGATTCCCATAGAAGTGTGTTTATCCAAAATAAATTACAAAATACCTTGTATTTCAGGTGACCTAGAATAATTAAATGATGGAAATTTTTTTTATCAATCATAAAATTAAATTAAATATCATTCCCCCATTTCCAAAATGATAATTTTAACTTTATAAACCAAAATTAATTTTTGATCAAAACATCCCTTTTTCTTGTTAAAAATATAATCTTTCTATAAAAACCAATTTAAGCCCTTTTCAAAAATAGTAATTTTAAATTAATTCACAATTCAATTTAAAAATTGAATTCAACATTTAAATTTTTGCAAAATTCCATCAATTTATCCCCAATTCAATGGAATTGGGGGATATTCAAAACATTACACCAAATAAATTTCCATAATGAAATTCAAAAATATAATTGAAAAAATTTCCATCAAATCAATAGTTTAAATTAAACAATTTATTTTTCAACAATTTACATCAATACACCCAAATTCAGTGGGATTGGAGGTTTTCAAAATTTCATTCCAAAAATCCCATTTCAAAACACAAGTCAACGTAATTTGGTTTTTCCAACAAAAAAATTGAATTAAATATAAATGAAATAAAAAAGTTAATTTTATTCAAAAAATTTAAATAAAAAAAAACAATTTTGTGTTAACAAAATTTGGGTATTTGGATGGAACTGCCAACCTTAAGATCAATGGAACTTCAAACACCAAACCCGGATTAGGATTCATCAATGAAGAACGATGATCATAGAATCTAGGAAAAAAGAACAAAACCTAGGTTTAATATAAAAAAATAGAAGTTATTGGGTACAAAAGGAAACACATGGGTCCACAGAACCCTAGGGAAGAGAAGAGAGATCCTTGGAGATAGAGATCGAGAAGAGGAAACTAACCAAGGAAAGATAGAAATACATTTTTCAAGATTCAAATCACTTTTAGGAGGTATTTGTGTGGCTAAGAACTACTATTGGATTATCTTGAGGAATAATAACTCATAAGTGGTTGTTCTATGTCCGTATGACACCTAAAATGATGGAATCTTGATTTTATAATAAGATTTTTTGATTATTTAAAAGTTGTGCATAGTTTTCTGGGCAGACCCGGACAGTTAGACCAAATTGTTCAGCTTGGTTATGCACCCCTTTAAATGGACTACATAGTTTCTCATAATAGAACACCCAATATAAAAAACCAAGCACCAACTATGAAAACCCCACTAATAGGGGTTTCAGGGTTTGTCTTGAGAGGGCGCACGGTCGGGGAAAAACATATGCCAACCATGCACTAGCCAAAAATTTTCAAAACATTAATCATTTGAACCCGAAAAAACCCCAAATGAAATAAAAAAAATCATGGTAAAAATATAGGTTTAGGAATACCTAAAAATAGAAACATGATGTCAGGACTTCCCCCATCATAGAAACTTTTGTGGGAACCAATATTATTCTTTTCTAGAAATATTATATGGTTTTTTTTTGTTATCAATCCACACATGGAAGACTAGAGATATTGCATGTAAAGGAATCATAAAGTTCAATCTGAATGCTATGTTGAGGGTGGAATCATTTTTTAGTGTTTTCCAAATATTTGGGTTCCAAAATTTGGAAGTTGGATTTCAACATACAGTATTTTTTTCTTGAAGGCCTTATAAAAATATAGAATATGTATGAGTTTCAAGAAGATGGGATTTTCGTGTTGTGTTTCGCAAAGACTTAATGTTTTTTGACAATGTGCTTCATGCTTGCGATGGGATTTGTGATCAGAGATGAAGTTATCCACCATTATAAGTTTTGTATATTTTCAATCATTGAATGTATGCTTTTAGAAAATGATGGGTGTTGCGAAGGGTTCCTAAGGAAGACTACTCGATGATGATGTGCTTTGTGAACAGATAATGTTCATGATTTTCTACAAAGGGAGTAGCTCTTCGAAAAAGATTTTGATGATCCCAAAAATCCATAAATAGGCATTGTAGCTTCACGATCGGTCGATCCTATAAATATGAGGCTACCTCTCTTAATTTTGATTAATTTTTTAACGGAGAAATATAGAAACTCTTTGAGTATGCGTAGATATTTTCGAACCGGTCCTTATCGAAAATCTTGAGAATCGTGAAGATACTAAAAGTCTCAACTAATTTTCAATGCTTTTGTATCAGTTTACTTCATGATGAAGAGGTATTTCACGTTGATTTAGTGAACTTTGTGAATATAGTTTGTTTCGAGAAGTAAAGGAAGATTTGCAAAGAGAGATTGTTCTTCCAAGGTAGGGGTGCTTGCTAAAGGAGTGTGAATAAAAAAGGGACTTCATTAATGGATGTTTTGAACATTTAGTTTAAGGGGATAAGGATTTAAAAGTGAATAAACCTAAGAAAAATTTTCATTCAGAATCTAATTCTAAGTTAGAGAAAAAGACACTAATTCCAAATTGATGAAGAGACATTCAAGTCGATAATCTGAGTTGGACATATCTCACAGAAGTGAGCTATGGGGAGTTTACGGATGTGTTCTACGGGAAGTGGTGAGCCATCTCTAAACATTTTTGAGGGAAATTTTTCCGGCACAGAGTGACTGTGACCTAACACTTGTACTATACAACTAGTGATGATTAAGGATTTAGGTATGACTAGGACACTGTCATTGTATGCTCCTTGGACATAGTCCTTCATGGTGAAACATGTAAAAGTGATGTGACATATCTTTTCGTTCATTTCATTGAAATATTTAATAGGTTTTTACTAATGTGGGAACACGATCCAAAACATTAAAAAGAAAATGTTGACACCCAGATTCACCCCTCCCCTCTTAGGGTGTTTCAGTGTCCTTCAACTTTTTCCCCTAAAAAGCCTATGTAGAAGCTTAAATGATGAAAATAGGATGCCATTTATCTCTCCTAAATGCCTCCCTCTCCCACACCTCATGATAATTACTTTTTATCCATAACACATGAATTAAAGTTATCATCCTCCCATTAAGTACCTTGGATTCAAAATCAACTGTCCTGACTAGTTATTCAATCATGAATAAATCGTGTTCAACTTCCAGATCATTATAACATAGAACATGATATGGATCATATAGATACTTTCAATGATGAGATACATGGAAAAAAAATTTATTGACATCATCTATGATGGATGTTCTAATGGATTAGACACTTTAACCACCTTCTCAAAAAACTCAAAAGGTCCCACAAAATTAGAAGTGAGCTTCCCTTTCCTCACTATACATAGATGACCCAACCAGGGTGAATCTTTCATCAACACCTATTGAAAATTTTATAATTCCAATATTCTATGATGGTGATAAACATAATACTTCTATTGGATTTGTGCCATAAATATTCTATAAATAATCGTCTGAATCTTTTTCATCGTCTACAAAACCAAGATTGGTTTAAAAAAGTATCTTTCACCAATCCCAAACCAATAAAATTAAGATTAATAAGGCTGACCATACAAGGAATTAAAAGGATATATTCTGATCGAATACTGGTATTTTTTTTAAGAAAACCCAACCATCCCTAAGTGATCATCCTAAGCCCCACCTAAATTCGAGAACACAAGCGCGGAACATATCCTCAAAAATCAGTATATCTCTCTTTGTTTGTCCATACGACTGCGGATGGAAAGACATTATCAAAAATACATGAGATCATAGTCCCTCTTTACATCCCCTGTAAATGAAATAAGTGAACCAAAGATCCCTATCAGAGACTATAAGAGACGAAACTCCATGAAAATGAACAATCTATTTGATATAGTGATTTCCCAAATCCTCAAATTTGATTATATCAAGAATGAGTATAATGTGAGCTGATTTAGATATCCCATCAATCACAACCCATATCAAATTTATCTTTCTATGGGTATGTGGAAACCCAACCACAAATTCTATATAGATATCATCCCATTTGCAACTAGAGATTAGAAGTGTATTATGAAAACCGGATGGCTTCTGGTGCTCAACCTTAACCTACTCGAATGTATAACAATGAGATACAACATCAACAATGCCTCATCTCATACCTGGACTCCAAAATTTCTACCATGTGTCATATAAAATCTACATTGTTCCTAGGTGCACCACCCACTAGGAATTATGGAAATCCCCCATCACAACTTTCCTTACCGCTAAGGATACAATGAAGCACTTTTGATTACATAGAATGCCCTCAGTGGAGAATGACCAATATTAAATGGTCTCCCTACTATAATCATGTTGTCCAATGCTATGAAACTCAACATCAAAATGCTGAGTCAGGAAAATCATATCCATAATATCAGATGTCAACTGAAAAATGGCCAAGGAATCTTTATTCATTGATTCCTACACTCCAATATGAAACTATTCAAAGAGAGCCATCAAGTTCCATTCTTCTGAATATTATTTCATAGTTTGGGTTGAAAGATTCCTTCTCAAAGATTCTACAATGAAATTAACATTTCTTAGGGTATAAGTGATGTCAAATTCAAAAGATTTTAGGTATTCCCAACAATGCCTCTAGCGTTGATTCAAATTTTATTGAGAGAAGTTATAACTCTGGATCATGTGGTCTGAAAACATGGTAAACCATTATCCATAATTATAATACTTCCAACTATTAATAATATGCATCACAACTAAAATTTTTAGTTCATGGGTCTAATAATCATTCTCTTGTTGCCTAAGTTGACGAGACCCATAAGCAATGAAAAGATCACACTACATAAAAATGTATCCCAATCTTGAACCTGATGCATTAAAAAATACCATATACCCCTTCCCTTTCTCTAGAAGAGTTAACACAGGCAGAATATTCAAAATATGTTTCAGATCAACAAATGAATAATGAAATTTTCCATCCAAATAAAACATCACTCCCTTCTAAGATAGTGCAGTAATCCGAGAAGCTAACTTTGAGAAGCACTTAATGAACCTACAATAATATCTAACTAAACCCAAGAAGCCTCAAATCATAAAGACATTCTGTGGTTGTTCCTATGTCATAAAAGCCTTCAATTTTTTATAATCATCTAAAATATCATAATCCTACATCAAATGTCCCAAGGACATCACTTCCTGAAACCAAAAATCAAATTTCAAAATCATGGAATAAATTCGGTGATTTCATAGAACAGTCAAAAATATTATTAGATGATGCACATGGTCCTCCTTATATATAGAGTAAAAAAAGGATTTCATCCAAAAAAGACTACAATAAAGGTATCAAGATACTTGTGGAAAATATTGTTCATTAAATTTATAAATTATGTACGGTTATTTTTTAACCAAAGGGCATAACAAGATACTCATAATGATTGTACCTAATCCAAAATGAGGTTTTCAGAATGTCATATTATTTTATCCTTAACTGATGGTAACTAGACCGAATGAAAATCTTCATGAACCAATTTTACCCATTCAATTGACAAAAAAAATCATCAATCCTTGGAAATAGATAGTTGTAATTTATTATAACTTTATTGAGTTTTGTGAATCAACACAGAGGCAAAGTGAACCGTCTGATTTCATAGAAAAGAGATTAGGTTCCACCTATGGTTAAACACTCATATGTGTAATTTATTTCTCACGAAGATCATCAAACATAGACATCAGCTCTCCCATTTATATTGGATCCTTGTCTTAAGAGGGAATAGAAACTTATTCAGTACCAGAAACATAGTCAATAGAAACCTCAACCTCTCTTACCATTGGAAAACTAGAGAAGTCAGAAGGGAATATGTTGGGAAACATGAAAACATCCAGAGGGAGATCACTGCTCAATGATTATCTATCCATATCAAAGTTAAACATAGATATCACATTCACAAAATCATGATAAGAAGGTTCGGACCTAATCGAACTTGGGTCCCATTCTGGTTAAAAGATTCGACACACACCATCTGGTGTAGTGAAAGAGACCCGTCGATGAGAAAACTTAATCCAGGAATTATTGGAAATGATCCAATCCATCCAAAAAAATGACATTAAGAGATTCCATGTTCAAATCTAGAAAACTCATAGCAAGATCAACATATGGCAGAGAGAAGACACAAGAAAGTCTGTGGAGACCCTGCTCTCTCTTTATACCAAGGGGTGTAGTATTATCCATTTCACTAGATAAAAGATTCATAGGAATAATTATAAAATCAAAAAAAACGGGTTGAAATTAACAAATGAGATACACCATTATCAAATAGAGAAGTCACTAATGATGAAGTTATAGTAATGGTACCTCTCACAGTTGTGGAGATTGTATCCACTTCTTCTAGAGATACTTCCACTACGTGAAGAAGCTTCATTTGTATGACTATAGAAGGAAACCTTTTTCAGATGAGTCATATAATTTTTTTATAGTTCTATAAGTTTTTGGTTGTCCCATTCCCTTTGTGGAGTGGAATAAACCTGATATAATTTATTCAGGCGACCTGAGCATCCCCAAGAACCACATACCTTGGGTTCCTTAGTGAAAAACCTCTTAGAATTTCCAAGCTTTCTACACTAGTTTCAAAGCAATAGGAATATTCCAATCATTATAGGATGTCTAGAATGGCCCTACAATCAAGATCCACCACATGAAACGTCATGCTTCCTCTTTCAATTAGGGGAATGCACACTTACACTATGAGTGAATTAATCTTATGATAATTAGGTCTTTTCTGCCAGGTATATCTCGACCATTAGATCTATATCTAGAACATCATCCTAATATCGAAACATCAATAAGAATACCGGAGAAAAAATATCATATTTTTTCCAAACATGAACTTTAGTGCCTTCAAATTTTAATTCAATACTGTCTCAGGTGTGAAATTAATGAGCTAAGTAAAATAGTATGTACACTCCATCACAGTCCTAACAACCTTCCCATGTTTGAAAAAACTTCATAGGCTAGACCAAGAACATTTACTCTTGATATAACTAGTTGGTGAAAATAAAATTGAATCCTTCCCACTCTAAGACCTCATGTTTCTTCTACAGTACCATTGTGTATTACTATCTCATGCTCAATTCTTCCAACACGAATGTGGAACACATTAACTTTATATCATTGAGTGTCTCCAAAAATCCCAAGAAGCACTCCATTATTCTCAAGAATTCCTTAGCAACTTGAGTATCATTTATGCCTTTGAATATTTCTGGATTATATTGAATGAACTCTTAATAACCAATAGTGATAACATCCCTCTCTGGTTCCATAGCTAGATCCTGAACATAAACTTGAGGTGGTGCTTGTCCCAGAGTTTGGATAGTGTACACAATCAACTCAACCAGACACGAGTCTACAAGAGGATTTGCTCATTGTGGTTCAGCAAAAGCTTACTCATAGATTCAGGTCACAAGTATTCTTGGAGGAATAAAGCTACAAAACATTATAAAACTAAATACAATTCATCAAATTAAAACTCAAATATAATAACAAGGTAAAATAAATCCCAAAATATAGACAAACATGATTTCTATTTATCCTATACAAATCAAAACTAGGAAAATACTAGAAATAATCCCCAATAGAACTTTCCCTAACAACCCCTTGGGATATAAGGTTCATTTCTGTGAGACTTGGCCCGGAACTCAATGGAAGCTACCTCATAAGTCCTAGAAAGAACAAACTTACTTCATACTCACATCAAGGCAAGATGAAAACCCTGCACCAATGATACCAATTCATCACAAACCATATCGACTATCCGGTTACCAGGGTACCTGGGATATTTAGTGACAATCATTCCATGGATAATCCTCTATGTTTAGCCGCATTAATCCTAGAAGGATTCTAGATCTTCCCTCCTTCTATTGGTGAATCACCTCAGATGATGATGAAATGATGGATCATAGAAAATTAGGACACCGTGAAATTAATTACTTCCTTCGATCATTTATGATATTTTTCTTTGAAGAAAAACAATCTAATCTTTAGGTATGAATCATCTATTTTTATATTATTCCCATGTTGATTAAATTCATTGAGGAGAACAATCGCCTTTATTTATCTACACCAATTTTGTATCCTTAGCATTCTCTTATGTATCGATTTAATTGCTTATTCTTGTTTTCTTTCCTGGATATCCCCATCTTGATAATTGTCCAAGAATTCTTGGCCAATAATGGTTAAACAAATTTCATTATTCCTTTCTCCCTAAATTTCATCGTGTTCTTAACCGGTTTCACACCATGATCATGATATGACATTTTCGGGTAGTACTGAGTCCGACCAGAACCTCAAATTCAAAACAAAATCACTTTTAAGGGTTAGGATGATGAATCGAGGTTAGTTGAAAAAAATTTGTATGATGTAGAGGATATTGTTTGTGATTATATATTAAATTGTGGATTATGGAGGAAAATGTGGTGTGTGGTGCATATAGAGGAAACCCCATGGGTTGACTGAGTTGATTTCAGGCCACCAGATGGCCATAAATGATGGATCATGACTATATTCACTAATGTTGGGTGGAAACAAGGTGATATCATCGAAGAAATTTCCATATTTTTAAAAAAAATATTTGGATCTGGGAAACTGTAAAAAATCTCTTGTGTGCTACGACGAATACATTATGTGTGTACCCTTACCTATGGTACAAATGGTTTTTAGGATTTTATAAGCATGGAATTCCATGTAGACTCCCTACACACCATTTATCCCCTTTACCATGAGGATAAGACATGTGATAGAGAACGTGGACGAGCTCATGCCATGTGATTGAGTACATGAACTCAACCAGTGTACATGGGTGAAACCCTATGCGAAGAGGCATGTTGTGTACTAATGTACACAGACACAGTGTATAGTACATTGACATGGATTGGATACACCGACATGCCCAACCACATAGGTGTGATCCTGAGAGGAATTGGAACACCATGTATATCTAATAAACACCACAAAACCCTACATGGTAGACTATTCATGTACCTAAAGTGACACATCCATGATAAATAGTGTGACTACACACCATGTTTCCCCTTACACCATGCGTACCACTTGTCTCCTTTTAAGTAAACTTCAAGTTTCTATATCTCCTTCGTTTGGGCTAGTATTTTGAATCACTAGTAGCTGATCTTGACTATTTTTTATGTATAATTTGATGGTTACATAATTTTTGGATTTTGGGATAAGATGAGGATTGTTATAGGCACAACTCTTTTTTAGCAGATGTGTGATGATGGAAGTGGTTCTATAAGATCACTAGAGGAATCCTGAGTGGAAGCCTCTAGCTGACCTGGGTGTGGGTCCATGATGACTTTCAGATTGGAACCATCCTACTAGAAGAGTACATAGGTTCTATACAAAACCTTTTAGTGTAACCCTATAGCTAGGTTGGGCATTGGTCCTCAATGACTTCTACAGTGTAACCCTCTAGTAGGTTTGGGCATGAGCCCTCTATCGATTTCTAGAGCGGAACCCTCCAACTAGGATGGGATTGGTTCCTCTTCCAAATTCTAGAGTAGAACCATCTATCTGAGCTGGGTGTGGGTCCTCTACCAACTTCTAGAGTGGAACACTACAGCTGGGCTGGACATGAGTCATCTACCACTAAGTGGAACCCTCCTCTTGTAATTGGTAATGGGTCATCTACGTAGATTTTTTGGACCCTCGATTATGCTGAATAGTGATGAGGCATGGCTTGAAATGTATGGTTACCTATGAAAAGATACATGAGATGTTGGATATTATTGAAGGGATTCTGTTAGGGAATCTTACTCTCGATCTATTTTTTGAGATGGAAATCCTCTTTCACTCTTGTTTTGGCTTCTTTTTACTAATCATATATATATATACGTATGTATCAATACTTTTTGACTTGGTTACTCTCATTCCATGGGTGGTGAAGATGCATGGGATATGCCCTGTTTTTTCTATTTTAATCCTCTATTGGTTGGATGAGACTAATCTCCAGAAATGGTGGAAAATAATTGATGTTTTGTTCATATACACTCTCTGTTGTTCCCCCTTTGTTTGGAAAAGGTTACTTTCTCTCTTGGTTTGGGTTGAGTTATTCTCTTTCACTAATTTATGCATCTTGTGTTATCTAAATTAATTATATTCATGTTGTATCTCTTACTGATCCCACAACATCTTTCATGGTGTCCTACTATGTATTTATATACTCACCTCTGCATAGCCTTTTCCCACATGTTTCATGTCTTATGCAGATGACAGATAGGTCGATGATGACTACATAGGAGCTTAGGGATACCTTTTACTTTGGACCACATTTAATGGTTGCAACTTGGTTAGTTGAAGATGAGATCTCTTAGTTTTTTACATTCCATTTTTTTGGTTGGGACATATTTCTGGTTGGGAATGTATGTTTCCCCTACTTTTCAGTATACACTACTACACTCTTGTACTATATAGAGGTTTTACATGCATGGTTGTTTCCATAGTATTTTTCATCTTTATAAAATTATTCCTCTGCTCTTCTCTGTCATGATGTTTGTGTGTGTGCTTAAAGGTAGTTATGGAAATGAATTTCTATGTTTTATATGCCTTTAGAGGTGGTCTCCTACCCCTAGCCTATGGAGGCAGCCTTGGGGTTGTTGCGGCATGATCCCCAGCTTGGGTCGGTTCATGGAATATTGGTATCAGATATGGCTAGAAGAAAAGGGTGGTTTTTAGATTAGTCCCTTATAATGATTTAGTTGGAATTTGGGAAACAGTGTTAGGGTTCCTTGAGTGTGTCTCTCAGGAAAGAGAATCCAATGATGGTATGGGTGTATGACGTATACATTCACTAGGACCTTGACTACTTTCTTGTTAGCTTGGCATACAAAGACATTGGTTGAAGGGATCAATTCGGAATTCATCATATAGGATTGAGTCTTTGACTATCCTTCTTGATTCATCTCCCCATTACTTTTATATATATATATATGCTCATTTGTCCATGGTACGACTTGATTAAATTTCAAGATTCCTCCACGATGATAGCCATCTAGGATACCAGTATTGAATTATGGCAATGATCTAATGAGCTATAAGGCCTCATTTTAGGGTCCATCATGTGAAATTCTTCTTCCAAGTGGTAAGGTAGCTGCAGCACCACCTTTTTTGTAACATTTCATCCCAACAGAATATACTTAGGATACACAAAACCATATATTTCTCTTTGAGTTCTCACATAAGAGGCTATTATGGTTCTGTGATGATATTGACCCTCAATAGGCATGTGATTAGATAGAGTCAGTGGTCCTTGTTTTTAGGATCATCTGGACACAAATAAAATATTTGAGTTTTCACTACCATCAAGACTTTTCTATAGAGTATCTGGGCAGTGGAGGAGTCTTGTTACCCAGATGAAAGATTATTTGACACTCTCATGGACCTATTTCTAGTAGCATTTTTGCGAGGAATGCTTACCATCCTGTTTGTACTAGGTTCAGATTCAGGAGCTTCTAGAGATGCAACTTGGAGTGATGGCAGTGGTTGAGCACACAGCGAGGTTCACACACCTTACCATCTACTCCATTTACATGATATGTGATATATACTTCCATTCATGGAATACTGAGATGGGACTCTAAAAAGGGATCTATACTAGCATAGTTCTCTTCTGCATATGCACCTATGTCAGGGTACAAGGGAGGGCACTAGTGACAGGGATATTTCTATTAGAGGGACATCACAAAGTTAGAGCTTTAAATGGGTATCATATATCTAAGTCATTTGTCGCAGCTAGCAGGCAACAGTCGGTATGATCTTGGTACAAGATATCCTTTCATGGTCATACTCCAACAAGTGGTTATGCAGTATTGGGAAGTCATAGAGCACTAGGGTATCCCAAAGAGGGTTGGTGTTTTTCATGTGATATATGAGGTCACATAGCTTGTAACTACTCTACCAGATGCATTGAGGAGTGCAGATAGATAGCTAATGGATCTCCATGGTAAAGGTAGCACTAGAATTATAGGTCTCCTAGTTGAGGTAGGGTTATCCCAAAAGACCCACATCTAGCATAAGAGTTAGAGGAGCTATGTATGGTGGATGATGTTACGTGATCCTTCTACCAGTACTACCAGGAGGCCCACATCATGCTCAGTTAGCTCATGGTCCAGTCCATGGACAACTACTGACTTTGGAGGCTTATGACCTTGTGGTTCATGAGATGATTATAGGTATGATATGTGTTTATTCCACTGTTGCTTCAGTATTAGTATACATAGTTTCTAGTCATTACTTAATCTATAAACTCATTGAGTTAGAGGTGGATATCCATGTTGAGGCGCAATCCGAACAACAAGTATTGAAGTTCTTATAAGAAACACTTATTCTTTATCTTCTTTCTCCTAGAAGTGGGAGCTTTCGCTTGGTGGATTGGGGTTCCCATGGGACCTTTTAGTTGTCACAATGGAACCATATGACATCTTCTAGGGTATGGATTGGTTGTATAAGGTGTGATACTTGATTGGTTTTCACCTACATAATTCAGATTCCTATGCACTAATGGGACAAGATTATCCTTTGTGGGTGAGAGGGGTCTCATGGTAGGGAAAATGAGTTTTTGAGGATGAGGTTTTAGCCTATCGCCCATGAGTTTTTGAGTGTATCCATTGATATATTAGGATCATCATACATCTAAATTACTTTATTCAAGGAGGATTATATGGAATTCTACCTCAAGGACATTACAGGACTACCTCTGATGTAGGATATGGAGTTTTGTATCAACCTGCATCCCGAGAATAGTATGACAACTTCTGATCCATATTGAATAGACCATACCAAGATCTAGGGGCTACAGTTGTAGTTGGAGGGCCTTTGAGAGAAGGGTTTTATCATGCCTAGTGTGTCCCCCCTAGGAAGCTCTAGTGTTCTTCGTGAAAAAAATTGAATAGATATTGTGGATTTTTGTAAATTATCATTTCCAGAACCAAGACACGATAAAGAAAAAGTACCAACTTCCAAGGATTGACGACCTCTATCACTATTTGTGAGGCACAAAATGGTTCTTGAACATCAATCATTGGTAAAACTACTAGAATTTGAGGTTTCTCAATGATCATATTCCTAAGGTGGAATTCGAATTTCTATATAGACACATTGAGTTTCTGGTGATGCCCTTTTGGTGTGACAAATGACCCTTCCATGTTTATCGATTTGGTGAATTAGGTTTTTCATCCGTACATGGACTAGGTTTTGGTCATATACATTAATAACATACTCATATACTCTACATTATAAGATGTTCATGTATAACACTTGATAATGGTTCTACATTTTCTTCTAGAGCACCATCCTTAGAAGAAAGTCTCCAATTTCAAGTTCTGGATTCATGAGGTTCATATTTTGGTGCATGTTATTTCTGAGCATGGTTTATCCATGGACCCCGAAAAAATTTATGCTACTCTTTATTGAGAGACATCCAAGAGAGTGTCAGAGGTTTGGAGCTTTATTTTCTCGAAGGGATACTAAAAGTGGTCTATGATAGGCTTATCTAGGATTTCCGCCCCTTTGACCACCCTAATGCGATAAGAGAATTTGTTTACCTTTACTGAGTAGTTCCAGAGGGACTTCAAGAAGTTTAGGTTGAGGATGACAAGTAACCCTATATTGAGACTAACAAAGTAAGGAAAGATGTTTATAGTTTATTATGATGCTTCAGTAACTGAGCTCGGTTGTGTGTTGATTCAATGGAAAGAAGTTATAACATACAGGTTAAGGAAGTTGAGACCCCATGAGTAGAACAATGTGACTCATGGCCTAGATATAGTAGGGGTAGTCTTCACCCTAAGGATGTAAAGGAACTAACTTCTAGGAGAGAAATTTTTTTATTACTCAGACCATCAGTATATAAGGTACATCATCCAGTAGATAAACATGAACCAAAGACAATGATACTGATTAGAGTTCTTATAGGACTATGTATTTGAGATAGTATATACTCGAGGGAAGGGAAACATAGTAGCAGGTTCCCTTAGCAAGAAGTCGCATTCTATCTTCATGGAGGATGATTCAATGAAGATAGCTTCTTAATAGATAATATTGGTGGATTAGTAGGAATCAACTTTCTTCATTTGATGGTTTTGACTCCTCTTATCAATTGTGTAAGAGATTCCCAAATGGAAGACATCGACTGTGAGGACTTATGTAACCATATATCCAAAAGGATTCACCATATGTATATTCTGAAAGAGGGAATCATGCAATATTTTTCTAGGGAATGTAATTTATTCCAATCCTGATGCGGGAGGAGGTGGTGTGAGACTTCCACACTTCTCCCATAGCTATACATCATAGTGTGGTTAAGATTTATAGATATTTTTTATGTCAGTATTGGTGGTCTAACATGAGATTAAGTGTAAATGAGTTCATCTCTCGGTGCCCCAGCTATTAGTAGGAGAAATATGAGAACCAAAGAAAGACAAGTTTTTTGCATCCCCTTGAGATCCTATAGTGAAAATGGGATGACATATCCATAGACTTAATGACAAGGATTCCATGGACAATGAAGGGCCATGATACCATATGGGTGATTGTTGAATTAATCATGAAGTTCTCACAAAACTGTACTATTTGGGAATATATTTCAATGGAAATTTTACGGTAGTTTTACATATGGGATATCATTCTCCTTCATGGGGTTCCCTTGATGATTGTCTCTGATTGTGATGCATAGTTTACATCATGATTGTGGAGAGTCTTGAGGGATTAATTTCTGACCCAAATGAGGATGAATACAACATTTTACCACTAACTGATGGGTATGTTTAGTGTACTATCTAGGTTTTGAAGGATATGATGAGAGCTTGTGTTTTAGGCTTCAGAAGAAGTTGGTACGATCACTTCCCTTTGGTAGAGTTTTCTTACAACAACAACTACCACTCTAATATAGACATGGATATTTTTGAGGACATGTATGGAATACTATACTGGTCAACCTTGTTCTAGATATAGATCAATTATACATCTATTGTACACCCAGATATGGTGTAGGTGATGATCAAGAGTGTCCAGTTCATTTATGAGTGGAAGAGGAAGACCCATAGGAGGTATAAATCTTATGTTTATCTCCATCATAGGCCCTTGTAGTTCAAGTAGGGAGACCCCATTTTCCTGACTGTCTCTCCATGATGAGAATTGTTAAGGTTAACTTTAGGGGGGCCTATCCCTAAGGTTTATTGGTCTATTTGACATCGTGCATAGGGTAAGCTAGGTTTCTCACTTCTCCCTCTATCCCCATTGCTGGAATTGGTGAACAACATATTCCACATGTAACCAATGAAGAGATACATGCATGACCACACACATGTAATTGACTAGGGATGACTATACATTGTGGATGGATACAAGTTTTTGGAGAACCCTCTTGAAATTTTGGATCGATAGGAGAGGAACCTATATGAAATGATCATCCCCTTGGTTCGTATATGGTGGCAACATGTAAATGTGCAAGAGAGGTCCTTGGAGAAGGAGAGATTGATGTAGGATCAATATCCTAATTTTTGGTTTATTTTTTCTTTTCTGGGATAGGACTATTGAATTAGGGAATGATGTAGAGATTTTTTCCCTTGTAATACTATGAAAGAATTATATGTATATTTACAGATCCAGGAACTGAGACGACATGCAATTCAGAGGCCTGGTGTGATTGAGATTAAATTTATAAAAATATTAAAAAAATATTTTATTACATAGGAACAATTTCTTAAATAAAATTTGATAACTATTATAGGGATTGTCATATCATAATTACAAGACTACGATTGTGTTTGGAACACGACGTTAACCCTAGGAATGACCTAAAATAGATCAGCGCATGGTGTTCAAATATCTCACCTGTTGGCGGTACATTCAATGTATAAATAAATAAATTAATTAATTAAACCTAAATTAAATATATATAATAATAATACCATGTAATATCATCTATGATTATCCATATAAACCCTAGGAGGATTATAGAGCTTCTTCAACCCCTTCCATTAGAGAATCACATTGAATGATGACAAAACACATGATTAGAGTAGATCAGAAAGCCATGAATGAAAAAACATCATTTGATCATAGATGAGAACGTTCCTTGATAAAGAATGATAAAATATATATGTATGACTCTTCAATTTTTGGATTACATCCTTTTTATTAAATGGATTCACAAAATTAATCATATCTATTGATCTGTGTAAATTATGCATCCATGGAAGGCTATCAGGTACCTATTTAATTGGTTATTATTATTTTATACCATTTTTATCACCATTATTGATTCTTGGACAATATATTTTGGCCAATGAGGTTTAAAAATATTTTCTTGTGCCTTTCTCCCACAATTATTTTGTGTTATTTATCGGTTGGACCCCACAGTCTGGGTTTGACATTGCTCGGAAGTACTAAGCTTGATTAGATCCCCTTAATGTCCACAACATCAAATGTGATTGATGGGTCAATGAATAAAGGCTAGATATGGGATGTTTTGGAAACTCATAAGATCTCCTTGATGATAAATTTTCAAATAATGAATGTCAGAGGAAACTGGGGAATGCATTGCATATAGAGGAACCATTGTGGGTAAATGGAGAGAAGTTTCGGCCGTGAGATAGCCGGAAATCATGGATCGTGATTAGATCCATTAATATCAGGTATTAAAAAAGGTGATTTCTATAAAATAATTTCCATACTCTTAGAACTGGATGTGGATATGGGAAACAATTAAAAAACATACTTCACACCGTGTAATGTTGTGAACACAATGTGTTTATCCCCTTAGTGGTTCTGACTAGGTTTTTGGGATTTTGAAGCATGTAACACCTTGTAGGCACCATAAATTCCATGTACCCCTTCCCTGTGTGGATGAGCATTGTGATGGAGCATAGATACAGTCTCATAACATGCCCAAGTACACATACATGGTCATAGCACATTAGAGGCACCCCGTGTAAAGAGGCACCCCATTTACAAAAGTACACAGACACAGGGTAAAGTACACAGACATGGATTGGATACATAGACATAGCTGGGATACACTGACCTAAACAAGAACAAGGAAGATTCCTCAATTGGAATGGGAATTTTTCATATATACCCTAAATTTCATGTACCCTTACACAGAAAGCGATCCATGTACCTCTAGTTACAAGACCATGAGAAAGAGTGGGACCACACACCGTCTGGGACCCCTACACAACTTGTTCCCATTAGTTCATTTTGAGGAAACTAAATTTTTTTGTATCTAATTTTTTTGGGCTTAGATTTTGTCCCACGATTATCATATCCTGAGTGGTTTTCAACATTCAACATGACGGTTCCTTTAGTTTTGGATTTTTGGATATGATGTTGAATGTTAGGGGAATGACACTTGGTTAGGTGATGATTGATGATGGTAGTGGCCAAGGTAGTATCACCAATGTAATCCTGAATGGAACCCTCTAGATGGGATGGGTGTGGGTCCTCAATGACTTTTATATTGGAACCCTCCTCTTGGAATAGTTTATGAGTCCACTACAAACCGCTAGAGTGGAACACTCTAGTTGTGATGGGAATGGGTCATTGGTGACATCTAGAGTGGAAACCTCCAGATGGGATGGGTATGGGTCCTCTACCAAATTATAGATGGTAAACCTTTATATAGGTTTGACATGGATCCTCTGTTTACTTATAGAGTATAAGAATCCATCTAGTCTAGGAATAGGTCCTCTACCAACTTCTAGAGTGGAACCCTCCTGCAAGGCTGACCATGGTTCCTCTACCACTGTGTAGAACCCTCCTCATGTACTAGGGCATAGTTCCTCTACCTAGATATTGTGTCCCTTAAATAGTGCATCACAATGACGAGTTGTTTCATAACTCATATGGTTACTTCTAAGAAGACACAAGAGAATTTGGGCATCATTGATAGACTTCTGGAACTATTGGAGACTCTTTTTCTTGGGTTGAGCTATGAGATGATGATCCCCTTTCTCTCTTGTTTGGGATTTTTTTATTGAGCATATATATATATATACTTATATATCCATATATTTGGATTTTTTAATCTCATTCCATTGGTTACAAGGACATTTAGTGTATTCCACTTTTTTTCATGTTTAGACTCTCATATTTGGATGAGTCTACTATCCTTTATGGGTGAAAAAAACACAATTTATAGTGTATCTACATGCCACGTTGATCCCCGTGTGTTTGGATGACGATGATTTCTCTCTTAGTTTGGTTTGTACTATTCTCTTTCACTATTATCTGCATTATTTTATTTCTATAATCTTTCTATTATTGTTTTATCTCTTAATTATCCCCCATCAGCATTCAAGGAATCCTACTAGGTATGTATATAAAAACCCCTTCATGAGATTTACCAACATGTGTTGTGTATTATGTATATTATAGACAGGTCGATGGTGACTACAGAGGTTCTTAGAGATACTTGGTACTTTGGAATACATATTTTGGTCACATCATGGAGAGCAGAAGCTGAGATCTCCCGGCATTTTACTTTCTAGTTTTTTCTGGTTGGGATATAATTCTGGTTGGGAATATATTTTTCACCATACTTTTCTTTTTACAATATCATACTATTGTGATTTTTAAAGGTTTTTTAGGAATGGTTGTTTCCCTAGTATTTTTCTTCTTTTTTCTATTATTAATCTTCTCTTATGAATCAATATGTATGTGTGTGTGCGTATATGGAAATAGGTATATGATTCCCCATATTTTTTATTCCTTTGGCACTGGTCGCTAGCCCATGGCCTATGGAGGCGTGCTTGGGGTAGTTGTGGCTCAAGCCCCGTCTTGGGTCGGGTTGTGACAATCTCAAGCCACTGAGTACATATTTCGGCCTCCCACTTCTAATTCTCCTCCAGTAAATGGTTGTGATGCCATTACACCCACACTAGAGGAACTAAACAACCTTGTAGAACTGTTATCCTCCTTTCAATGATATGAATAGGATGCTCCTCAAAGGACGCATCAACCTGTAACTCCAACACATCATGATACAGAGTGTGAGATGGATCTAAATGATAATTTCACAACTGATATACATGGAATTCCTCATTCCAGGCACAATGCCTCTCAGGTAACTATAATCGATAGGATACCAACACGACTCTCTCAAGAATCTCAAACATCTTGACATATCTTGTTGAAATCTTACCCTATCTCTTTACCTATATGTATACCAACTTCAGTGAGATACTCAGAATACCTGATCCCTGACTTCAAACTCCATAGGTTATTAAGGGTGATCAACGAATTATGTATACTAAGACTATGGATTGTCTATCATCATTCTGATCAACTGAACCTACATATAAATATACTACATGAAATGTAGACCAAGTAAATCTTCCTCGCCTGCCTCTAAACAGTATAGGGGTGATCAACATGTCCTACCATAAAAATACACATAAGGTTCCTTATTTATAGTATCCCGATAACAATTATTATAGGAAAAATACACTATGGGTATATAACTCTCCCAAGAGCATCCAAAATATAGGACACATGGTTACAACATTTCTTCGAGAACTTATATCCTACACTCTAAATAAACTTTAATCAGATGGTGTTATGAAATGATCACAATCACCATTGTACACAAATCCCTCTGCAAACTTTTCTAGAAACAGTATGTAAACCAAACATCCCAATCTAAAATGATAGTGTGGAGGACCCCTTGAATTCCTAATATCTCACGAATATACAACCTCCTAAGCTCATGCACACCAAAATTCCTTTTAATCAGTATAATATTTGAATCCTTCATGATCCTGGAAACAACAACCCACATACTATCACTACCATGAGGTGACCTTGAAAAACTAGTCATGACATCGATCATGAAATCATCCCATTCCCACTCAGGAATTGGTAACTGCTATAAAATTTCATCCCTTCACTAATGCACTGACTTCACATGCGGACAGGTGGAAGGCCTTATAACAAAACTAGTAACTTCATGTTTCATCCCCATCCACTAGTACCGATAATATAAATCCTGATACATCTACTTAATTCTGAGATTTACTGACCTAATTGATTCATGAAACACCACTATAAACTCATGACATATGTTTATTAGAACCAAAACATGACCATAGATACATAGGACCTCATCCTTTCCTACCGTACATCCAAGAGGCGGGTCCTAACCTTCGACACTCTCAAATTGGACTAGCCACTTAGAATCTGATAAATTCTTCATCCTCTCTCTATCTCATAGGGTAGAGGTCACAACTAAGGATGAAAGAAAATTCTTCCCCTGATTTTCCTACACCTCTTAGTGAATCTGAGAGATCAAATACAAAATCTTACACTCTCTACTAGCCTCCTAATCTTCCTATATATGAGTCCTCCTACTCAGTTCATCGACCACTGCATTTAATTTTCTAGGAATAAATAGATGATCAAATTCAAAATACTTTAGGTACTCGACCTACATTCACTTCCTCATATTCATATATTTTTTTGTAAATATGTACTTGAGGATGTTTTTGGTCTATGGACACCACCAAATTATCTAAAAGATTACAATGTCTAAAAAATAAAAATTATGAATAACTGAAGATAACACTAGATAAATTCTCAAGTAATTCATCTCATGTGGCCTCATCTATTGAGACTCATACTCCATGAATCTATATCCCTGCATTAGCACTGCTACTAGCCTGATACTTGATGTGTCATAATACATAGTGTAGATTCTTCCATGATATTGTAGAATTAGGAATGGTGCTACAGTCAATAATCATTTTTACTCTTAAAAGGATATCCCACATGTATCTATCTATACAGTCATCACACCCTTCTTAGTCAATCTCTTATATAAAACTTATAGTCATGAGAAGTTTGGTATGAAACACTTATAATATCCAACTAACCCCAACTAACACTATTTATCCAAGATGATCCTGGAATTCTCCCATGAAACAATAGCTATAAACATATCTAGGTCAACTAATACTCCTATCTCTAAAATAGTATGACCTCAGAAGTGAATCTAATCCATCTAGAAGTGTCACATTGTGAGATTAGCATACAAATGATTCTCTCTCATTATATCCAAAACGATATCAATATTTTTTGAATTATTAGGAAAATTGTCATAAAATGACCTAATATCATCCCTGAAAACCCCCAAAAATGAATCCAGATAAGGATATAGAACTCAGTTCATCAGTTCCATGAAAACTGATGGCGCATTCGTGAGACTGAACAACATAACCTAATACTCATGTAGACCATAACTACTACAAAAAAGATACACAGGGTATGTCTTCAGGTCAAACCTACACCCGGTGATATTAAAATCTCAAATCAATTTTGAGAACATCTAACCTCTTCATAGCTAATGAAACAATTCATCTATTCATGGTAAGGTATGTCAGTTCTTAACCATCAACTGGTTCAATTTACGATAATCCACACATAGCTGAAGGGTATCATCATCCTTTATTGGAAAAAGGATTGGAAAACCCCAAGGAACATGCACTTTATCATATAATCCCCTTTTCCTCAATTTTCCCGAACTGCCTCTTGAGATTTTGTAACTCTGTAGTATCCATTCGATAAGGAGAAATAGATACCATTGCATATTCTCACACTAGATCAATAGAGAACTAGACCTCACACTTTTAATAGGTAAACATGAAAATTATTCTATAATTACATACCTAAAATGATCAACCACTGGAGCAAAATATTAATGAATCTATCCCTGATAATCTAGATATAAAATAGCAACTGAGGTTGTCATCTCACCTAGGCCATAATTCTATGGTCCAACATGGATTGTTTAGAAATCCCATTCACCCTTGGGAAAATAAATCATGCCCTTTGGTGATGTGAAGGCCCCCCTATAGTGATATAAATCAATATAGTATAAAAAATACACAACCTAGTCCATCCCGAGTATGATGTAAAATACAGTCATCTTGAGGAAAAAAATATCTCATACAAAGTGATTCCCAAACATATCAAGGGGTGGATCCTTGGATAGAAGTACATCCATCCTTCTTATTCCAAATGGTGTGTCAAGAAACATAACGGCCTCAGAAAACCAAACACCAAGGCCAAGGTTTTCTACCGTAGGTGAAAATATGAAACTACATGATGCACCTATATTAAAAAAGATAATTTACAGGTGTAGAGGCTACTAAGATATTACCTATCACCATAGATGGTCCAGTACCTAGCTCCATTGGGTAGGCTATACATAATTGATCTAGCTTGAACCGTGACCCTATGATAGAACTTCACTAACCAGAGTAGGCCCACTATACTACCTTGGATCAACAAGAGTCTGGATTCCTTGAACATGACCCCCACCATGGCCTAAGAAAACAAGTATGCTCCATCGCCCAGCCTAACGGGGAGCTGTGAAACCCTCTCCAGAACCAAGAGTCAGAGCTGAACCTCTTCCACTAACTGTTCAATGGAAGGTCCTGTAAAAATGTGGCATGAGGACCATCCTACCACTAGTTGGGTACTCAAATGGGCATCGATCACTTTGATTCCGAATATTTCCCCACCTATCACACTGATGAACGAAAAATGCACTACCAGCAGTCAAAGTTCGTCTATTACTCATCTCATGGAAATCCTCAAAACACTGATTTTTTCAACTGGAAGTTTATCCACTGGGCTGAGATACTACACTACTCTCCCTTTCACCCCCAGCCTCCCTAAGGATTTTCTCTATAATTATAACCAAGTTTAATATCCTAGTAATCATCTTCAACTTGAACATGTTTACCTGAGATATAAGAAAATTCTAGATACCTTCTTCAAAGTGTCTCTCCCTTGATAGGTTATCTGTAATGTATGTCAGCACAAACCACTGCATCCCTATAAAGTGTACTGAATACTCCATAACAGTCATAGTACCAAACTCCAGATGAATGAACTGACTGGACCTATCTACTCTCAGAGTCTTGAAGTAGAAGTAGTCAAAGATACTAGTTTGGAAATAAACAAAAACTATATCTCATAGCCTGTTAACCTAGTTTAAAATATCCCACCAGTTATTTTATGCTCCTCGAGGTATATAAGTAGCAAGTTTCAATATCCTTTTAGGATGTGTCTTAAGATGCTTGGTGATTGAAGGAGTAGAATCAAGCCACATCTCAACATCCTAAGGATCACTATTACCAAAAAACATTGGAGGATGCTGCTGCTGGACCACAAATACCATCATATTCATATACAAGAAAGGTTGCGACGCCCCTGAAAATTACGGTATAAAGAGGAAAAAACCACTCATGTATCATTGCCCCAAATACAATATATGTTAAAACTAATGGAACCATAGCTAGAACTGTAGGATGATCCACTGGTATCTTAGTGCCCACCACCTCCGAAGCATGGTGTTCGCAACCTTTATGGAATATGACTAGAGTTCGGCATGGTGGAATGCCTCTACAATGGAAAACACACACCTCAAAAAGATCAATATCAGATGTATGCAGCTAAAAGAACCGTACATGTCAAAACCATTCTATAAATAGGTCATACTACACATCCTACTCCTAAATCCAAGATTAGTAAAAAATAAACAGTCATAAAATTCACTAGAGACACTACTTACTGCCCACTATAAAGCCGGGTCTAGGTCGAGTTCTCTATTTCATAGTTAAATTTCCATTTTAATTCATATTCATTTCACATTTGATTTTAAATAGTTGAAACAAATGGTGAACCACTTTTGATCCATTAGGTCACATACCCTATATGAACTGGAATATTGCATTCACCTAATTCATAACATAACACGTTCTTGTCCACATGACTCATGGTCCATGACTCAATGTGACATAATTGGATACTTAGGGTGTCTACTATAGCATAATCAGGAAAAAACTGTTTAGGTTACGACATGCACTATAACAAAAATAGAAATTGAAGCATTTATGATAGGGGCCTTTATGACAGGTTTCCTTCAAATATGCCCCCTTGCTGAAAATGACATCATAAATAGTTTATTCAATTTTATTTAAAACACGTCTTCCATGGCCTGTCGCATATACTTATTTGCAATGGTGTTAATTACACGTCGAATAAAACCTAATAATTAATAAAAAATTAATATTGTTAAAATTTAGTGAAATAATAATAATAACAATAATAAAACAATAAGATAATAAAAATAAAAAAAAAATAAAATTGAAAAAATAAATAAAATTTAATAATAATAATTAAAATAAATATAAATATAAAAATTAAAAAATTAAAAATTAAAATATAATAAAAAAACAATATTTTCAATAATTTAAAAAATTTAAAACTATAATACAATAAATAATAATAATAATAATAATAATAAAATTAAAAAATTAAAAATTAAAATAAATAATAAAATAAAAAAATATTAAAAAATATTAAAATATTAAAATAATAAAAAACTCAATATTCACAACAATATAAAAAACACATAGTTTAAAAATGTAAATATATGGATTAATAAAAATATTGAATTTTTTTTTTACATTCAAATGTTAATCAGAAAAAGAATATAAATCACTGAGTGGGAGGATCGCCTGGAGGAGCTGGAGGAGTTGGTGGAGAGAAATTCATCCCTAACCGGGAGATAGATTTCACATGTACTCCATCTTCTACTCTTTTTGTTGCTGCTACTACCATCAATGTGTCTCCTCTTGTTGTTGTTGGTACTGTCAATGGAGCTCTTCATGTTCCCTATGCATAGTCTCTACAAGATTTCCCTGAGCTCGCTACTACTCCTCATACTATGGAGCATCTGATTACGAGTCTCCTTAACCTCCTTTGGAGCCACACAATGACATCATAATGGTAACATAATAATTCCCGAGCATCAATTGAGAGTCGATACCAACAACTCGACCTTTCTCTAAGGTATACTGATTCGCTCACATTCATTCTACATCATAAAATTTAGGTACATTTGAGGTCATATCCTCATTCTAGGCCTAACTCTCAAGCTATTTATGGGACATCGCATTCTCATATGACTCCATCAATTTCAATTTAAAATTAAAATAGTTATAATAATATATTCAGTTAATTTTAAAACTGAAAAAGAAATTATATTGGCCATAATATGACATTGGAAATCACCCATGATCTCTCTAGTGACAGGATCATTGTACATCCTCCTATAGATGTCAAACGTTATAATATTGGGTTTTTCGACTACCTATATGAGTATAAAATAAATATTTTACATTTAAGGTTTTTTTAATTATAAAAAAAGTACATAAAAAACATTTTTGATGCATACTAAATGTACTAATACAAGATTGATGCATCACCTCCTATCTCCCCAAGTTATTTCGACCTAATGATGCCCTTCTCTGAAAATTATCTCTCATCCAATATGAAAATAATCCATCCCAAACCTAAGATGAGATGTAGCCTAGTCGGTGGGCACAATAAGACTGATCAAAATCTATGGCTCCAACTTTCGTCTTTGATGTCCACCACAGATTGTGAAAAAATTGATGGTAATGATCATCCATACAACCCTCCCATGACTCACATAAAGATTCACGTATGCTATCATCGATTGGATACCATAAATCCTACAATTATTTAATAATATCATGTAATTAATTAAATAAAATTCAAAATTTCTATTATTTATTTACATACCATCTAATGATCGAACATGCAGGGGTAAACATCCATGAGAATTTGATCCCACATAACTCATTCTCCAAAAAACTAATTCTGCAATATATCACTTCCTTATCCAACTTCTATATGAAAAAATCTGTGAAAAAGAGAAAAAATAATCAATTAATTAGTATATAAATAAATGAATGAAAATTAATGAAAACTAACTAAAATATACAACTGAACATTCCTCCACATGCATTGGTCCAACTAAAGAAGTCGAATTCACTCGAGGATAGGGTCAAGAATCCTCAATATCACAATACCATGACCGCTCTGAGTCGTCATTGAACTGTTAGTAGTATGAGGGTCATATAATGTACCATTTGGATCATCATCATGTAGTAAAACATCATCCAACTCATGAATTAGTTCAGAGAAATGTTCATCAGCCATCAGAAACCTAAAATGACTATTATAAAAAAATTTGAAAACTATTATTAAATATGGATATATATTATTTATGATTATAAGAATTATTTAACTGTGTCGATATTCATCCTCATTTTCACATAAAATGGTGTTAATATCTTAATATTCCTCCTTAGTATCATCAATTTCCATAAGAGATTCATCTTTATCATATCTTGTTACTAATTGTAACCAATTAATACTAATTGTCACAAATTGTTACTAATTGTAACTAATTATTACTAATTATTACTATTTGTTACTAATTATTACTATTTATTACTATTTATTACTAATTATTACTAATTATTACTAATTATTACAAATTATAACTAATTATAACTAATTAATGATAATTAAATCCAATTAATACTAATATCCATTAATTTTTACTAATTACTATTCATCATTACTTATTACTGCTAATTTTAACTAATTACCACAAATTTTTACTAATTACAGCTAATTTTTACTAATTTCCAAAAATATTAACTAATTATTAATAATTTCTCCTAATTAAAACTTTTCTTTACTAATTACCACTAATTTTTACTAATTTCTTCTAATTATTACTAATTACTATTAATTAATACTAATTACTACTAATTACCACTTATTATTACAAATTTTTATTAGTTTATAACAATTTTTTATTAGTTTCTGATAATTATAAATAATTTTTACTAATTTTTACTAATTACCACTTATTTTTAATAATCATATTTATTTTTCAATATTTTTTATTAATTACAACTAATTAATACTCTATGCCTCTATTTTTTCTAATTACTCGAATTGTTAATAATTATTGCAAATTTTTACTAATTACTGATAATTATAACTAATTACCACTTTTTAGTACAAATTTACACTATTTATTACTAATTAATGCTAATTATAATAATTATTACTAATTTCCACTAATTAATTGAGATATTACTAATTACCACTAAAATTACTAATTATTACTAATTAACATTGATTAATGCTAACTCACACTAATTAATTATAATTATCACTAATTATCACTAGTTATCACTAATTATCACTAGTAAAAAATAATTTAAAGTAATTATTACTAATTACCATTAATTAATAATAATTATTACTGATTATTAGTAATTATTACTAATTAAAACTAATTAACACAAATTATTACTGAGTATTACTAGTCCCTACTCTATATTATTAACTAGCACTAATTACAACTAATTTTTAATAATTTTTAATAATTTTTAAAATATTACCACAAATCACTACTAATTACCACTGATTATTAAAAATTATCACTAATCATTACAAATTATTACTAAATACCACTACTTTTTTAATTATTAATAATTTTTAATAATTATTAATTATTATTACTAATTGTTACTAACTGTTACTAATTATTACTAATTATCACTAATTATTACTAATTATTACAAATTATTATTAATTATTTCTAATTAACACCAATTAATACTAATTAATACAAATTAATGTTAATTTTTACAAATTATTTCAAATTGTAACTAATTATTGCTATTTTTTTTCTAATTAGCGCTATTTTTTTCTAATTACAACTAATTTATACTAATTACAGCTAATTTTTTTGTAATTACCACAATTTTTTACTATTTTCGGCTAATTATTTTTAATTTCAATTAATTGTTGCTAATTTCTACAAATTATCACATATTATTACTAATTTTTATTAGTTCATAATTTTTTTTACTAATTATAGCTAATTATAACTAATTACTTCAAATTTCTTCTAATTACCTCTAATAGTTCATAATTATGTTGATTTATCACTATTTTGTACTAATTATTGGTAATTAATACTATATGCTGCTATGTTTTACTAAATACCGTTAATTATTAATAATTACCGCTAAATTTTACTAATTATTGCTAATTTTTACAAATTACCACTAATTTTTACTAATAACTTCTAATTGTTACTCATTTCAGTTAATTATTACTAATTACTTCTAATTTTCAATAATTATAACTATTTTTTTAGTTTATAACAATTTTTTACTAGTTATTGTTATTTATAAATAATTACAGCTATTTTTTACTAATTACCACTAATTTTTCTAAATTATGTTCATTTATCTCTATTTTTAATTAATTAATTCCAATTAATACTATTTGCTGCTTTTTTTTACAAATTACCATTAATTATTAATAAATATGGGTAATTTTTACTAAATACCATTTATTATTTCAATTTTTATTAATTTATAACAATTTCTACTAATTAATGCTATTTTTAAATACTCATTTTGATTTAATGCAAATTTTTACCAATTAATATAAATTACTTCTAATTAAAGTTTTTTTCACAATATCATTAATTAGTACTAATTACCACTTTTTATATCTATTTACGAACAATTAATGCTAATTATTGCAAATTAAAATTATTTGCTTTTTAATTACAAACATTACTAATAATTAAAACTAAATATTACTAATTTAAAATACCTACAGAAAAAGATAAATAATTACTTGTAATTATAAATAATTACTTATAATTATAAATAATTACATCTAATTGAATCTAATTACAACTAATTAATAATATTAAAATCTAATAAATAATAAAATAAACAAAATAAATATTAAAACATTACATAACTACCTAAAAATGATTCTTTTGTGCACTGCAAACTTCAAAATTTATTTCCTTGTAAAGCTTTATACTCCAAAATGAAGAATGAGGGAATAAGTGATGAAAGGAGAGGTGAATTGGTGATTGGAGAGAGAAAATTGGGGGGTATATATAGGTTAGATTAGTAGTGATAAGACGATTTATGATAGGATCTTTTGCAAATTGTTCCCACAATAAATGCCTGAGGCGGTGGTAAAAAAACTAACTGTGATGGATCCCATACAAATACTCCCCTACCAATAGAGTATTTGCGATGGGTGAATTATCATGTCATAATTAGTATTATTTGTGATGGGAACCATCAAAAATAGTTCTCGTAATAAATGCAGTGATTAAAAACTAATTGTGAAGGATCTCTTCACAAATTATCACCTACTAACATAGTATTTGCGACGAGTGAATGATCTCATCGCAGTTACCATTACATGACCGAGGGTAATTGTGATGGTACTGGGTTACTATCGCAAATACTCATTCCCCAGTTTTGGTAGAAATGTACGCCAATGGTATTTGTGATGGGTTTGATTACCCGTCACAAAAGGTCATTTTTTTTATAGTGTAAGTACCAACCATGATTCCCAAAACACTACAGAGATCATCTATCAAATCAGCATTTATATTTATCACCGTGCATATTAAAATATCATGATAACCAGAAATTATTTCTATATGGCATGGAAAAATGAAGGACATGCGATTACAGTAAAGTGCCAAAAATGAATCATGATAGGGGATACCCTCATCTCATCAGGTTTAAACCAAATATAACCCCCAATTGTGTCAATTATAACTTCACAATTCCAGTGCATCACCCAATGGTGGAATCAAATCAACTGTAATGAGAAAAAACAAAAAAAAAATCCATTTGTGTTAGTTTTTCTTTTTCCCATACATGGGTAAGCTACTCCCAGGCATAACCCATTACCAATTTCCTATTCCTTCCAATCCATTTCTATTGTCTCAAAATAATAAAGAAGAAAATAAATCCTTTGATACCACTTTGTAAAATCCTGAAACTGTATGCCACCGAATGGTTCTTGGTGCTTGGTTGGTCCCATGGCCCCAAGCACAAATCCCCAAATGCCACAGGCTAGCGAATAGAAGTGAGGTCTTATGGTGTGTGTGTGAGGAGACTATTCCATCTTATTGGGGTGTAATATTGTGGTAGAAATCATACATATCAATAACATAAACACAATGATAATTGAACCTCCTATAAACATCCAAGAGACAGTAATAATAAACAATTCCAAAAAGTGATTTCATATAAAAACAATGACGATATATGTCATGTCTCTCCAAATAAGCCAAAACTTGTATACAGATAGCCAATATAGTACATGTATCAAAATACAAAAAATGCCAAAACGTTAAATCCTAGTTTGCATCACAATCCTCACCTCAGTCATGTGCTCCACTACTCCTAAACATGACACAATGTGAAGAATCAAAATGTTGGTGCTTTTCCTGATCCCTACCTGCATCGAAATAGTTTTTTCGGATACCCAACGATAGACCGATCCGAGTGTGAGATATAATCCCCGTAGGTCACCACCCACGGTGTTTATATCAAGATATGGATGTGCAATACAAGATAATGTAGAGTGCATAATATAATATGCATGGATGTAATGAAAGTAATGTGCCCAAGGGAAAATTAACCAAACTAGTGGTACTATACAACCATATAAGGCTCCCAAAAACAAGTGTGAAGCGCCGATAACAAGGCAACATTAATGAAAATGGAATTAAAAACTAATACCATGTCATATACAAAATATCTCATATCATCTACAAATTATTGATATAACCTATTTAACATAACAACCATGGACACATCATATAGTGATGAGTGTGATACCAACCACGACCATGTCATATAATCAAAGGTGTCCTAACCATCAGGGCCGATTCCAAGGTGTAGTGAACTAAGGATTCCTCATTGAGTCCCATGCTAATATTTATGGAAACTCAGTTAGACTTCAATTGGGTTCCAAGAATCATGTTAATAGACCATGTCTACTGTGAGCCCAAACAATCTAGATCAAATCCCAAGAGATCCCACGAAATCAAGACACAAGGAGAAATCTCATCCATGGTGTCCACTAAAGCTATCAAGATCCAAGGAGTAGCATATGAGGAATATAATGGAATAATTTATCATTTAATCCATTTAAAAATTAAAAATCATTCAATTCCATGATTTTATGCACTCATATATCAATTCACATTCAATTACATTCCATGAGTTTACCCACTCATATAAAAATTCATATTCAAACAGTTAAACAATTCAACATCATCTATAACTTTCCAAAAGAGGAATAACATCTCCTAAGAAATAAATTCGGTTTAGTTCATTTATAAATGGGATTACTCTGACTAGTGAAGCTCAAAAACACACCCCATGGGTGGTATAGCAAAGGAAAATCACAAAGTCAGACACAATGGGTGACCTTTGTTGGGAAAAAAACCTCTAACATGTCTCCAGGAACTAGTTGGCATTCCTAACAGGTTCCAACAAGATCAATTTAAATAGTCAATTTATTTTACGGGGTGATTGCAGAAATGTATGGAATTCCACACTATTGAAATGTAGTTTTATAAAGAAAGACACAACTCAGGAAAAGTATAGATCACCAACCATTGTTCTGTAGTGGAGTGATAATCCAATATCAGCTTCTCATTCAACTCAGATTGAGATACAACTAAAGAAAAAAAATTACCTAGAAATATGTAATTTTATCTAGCACTTTAAAAACCTCATTAATACCATGAAGAATGAAGAATAGCAAAAAACGAATAGAGTACTCACCAGCATGAATCCAACGAGAACGATGATGATCAATTTTTACATCGGAAAGAATAAAGACACCAAAATATATGAAAAAAGGCTCCAAGGGGAAATATCAATTGATTTTAATCCATTGGAATGAGAAATAGAAATTATAATTTATATTTTATAAAAATTGAGGGAAATATGGTCATTTTTTCTTACAAAACATGATCGCATGGTTTGACAAACCATGTGCCAACCGTGCGCCCCTGCTTCTCTAATGGGGGACCTGCACAATCACTATTCATAGTTTAACTAATGATGTGAAAAAATGCATTTTGGATTTGCAAATATTTGTAGGTGCCTCACAAAGTATTGTGCCACCATCCACATGGTTTCCTTAAATTGTGCAGGCTCCTATTTCTCTCTACCCAGGTATCACACAATTAGTCTGACCATATAGCCAGTCCAGCATGGTTCTACTAACCGTCTAGCCTATCTATTTTTTCAAAAAATTTGGTTTCAAGATCTAAAAAATCTTTGTAAACCCTTGATATCCCCATGACCATAAAGGATATTCACATTAGTCCATAAATAATCATTTAAACTGAAATTAAAAAATATATGTACATCAAAGGAAAACCTGAGATCTTATAATAACCACATGTAGAAAAATATTGGGTAACTCCTCTACATCACTTTTAATATCGTCTATATGATATTTCACCAAAATATTATGCAAATGAGAAATAAAATCCTCCACCTTCTTTCCACCCATCTGATAACCTCACCCACTAAAAAATACCACTCACTAGCCCTCGATAATGGAAAATGAATCTATCATCTAGAAATAATTGATGAGTGCATTTAAAGAATATTGAAATTCCGTACCAATGATAATATCCTATGATTATAAATGAAAAAAGAAGAAACCACACATTTATTGGTGTTGACCCATCACCAGTAAAAATCCCCAGAACAAGTCAAACAAATAATCATGACCGAAAAATAGAGTAGATAAAACAAGGGGCACTGGAAGTCTCTCCACATGAAGTCCCAAAACATGGAACAAAGTATGAGGAACAATGAAATGTGAGTCTCTTGAATCAAACAAAGAACAAAAAATAATAGACAATTAACTGATTTTACATTTGAATCCTTTGGATTTTCTAGCGTTGATACCTTCAACGTTTTCATCTTACCATGAATAGATCCTTTACCTCTCTACTTTTGACCTCTATGAATGTTATCTTAACTAGATACTTATGGACATGAACCATCACGTGGATTCCCCCTTTCAACACCATATTCCCTTAGTTAATGAATAAGCATCGATAGTCCCTTCAACTAAAACTTCCTCAGAGGGAATTGTTTCTACTACCGAAATGGGTTGTGGACACCCCTCTAAAGATGAACATACAAGGAAATTTGGAAATAATAATAAAATTTTTGTGCCCCCCAAAAAACATTGAATTAAAATATAATACCCCTAGCTAGTTGTTGGAATACAGTTCTCAGAGATGGATGGGAAATGACTTTTCATAGTCAGTTCCCCACTATCCACTCTCTCACAAATCAACTCCCAATGAATGCATCCAATCAATAACTTCTACTTTCTTTTATACCATGATGCATATATAAGGAATAAATAGGCTGACCACAAGCCTAATCTCTAGTTCCAAAGTTTCTTCTATATTTAATTATTTTGACTCCTAATGTTGGAAATATTAGTGGTAATGTAGGAGGTCCTTGAACTTGTTCCCAAACTCTTAAACACTTAGGCACCCCTACTTAAGGGTGAGAAAATTTAACCAATTTTCTTCCTTTTCCATCCAAAAATTTTGATTCTGAATGAAAATTCTTTTGAATGTCTAGCTACAACAAATATTCATCCTATCAATAACCCAGATATAATGTTCACTAAAAAATAAAAAATCCCATCAACCGAGTAACTACCAATGGAATCTAGAACTCCATCTGATCTCATATGAAATTTAAAGTAATATTGAGATTGTCCAACCAATGATCCATCTACAAATCAGTAATTCTCCAATCACACTTCCCCGAATGCTTCTACAAAAGGGAATAGAAATCCCTCTAACATGCCTCATAATATTTTGTTGGGACAATGCTATGACAATCAACCAATTCATCATGCTGAAACACAAGGACCTAAGGCACACATGGATAATGAATAGGACCCATTCCTGAAAATCAAGGAAGAACCCAAATCCTGATAACATTGAATTTTTTCATATTTTTATTAAATAAACTAATATTCATTTCCCATAATCACCCAATTCAGACACAAATACCAAAAATAATGAGGAATGTAATTTTTCTATATCTCTACCCTAGAAACAAGTCCATATCACATGGATATTAAATGAGCATAGATTCATTGCATCAAATCATTAGGTCCTTAAAATAATGATTAATATTTGTTCTTCCAACACTTTGTCATGCATGAAGATCAATTGACACAATTTCCATAACAACCCATGAAATCATCATAGAACCTAACTTCAAACTACACCCTCTCTCTCTTATTTTATTAGAGGCATAAGAGGGGTACATTTAGAGGGAGGGGGAGTAGAAGGCATTTCCCAGTAAAATAATATAGGGCATGGATGTAGAATAAATAACCCCCAAAATATAGAACATATAACATAAAAATAAACACAAAACCATACCACAATGCATGGAAAATGTCAACATACTAAAATTAATGTCTCCAACTAGGTGACAAAAGACAAGTCCTAAAACAGCAACTCAACAATATAACAAAAACCAGAGTAAGAAATATCCAACTCGGTCTCCAAATCCCTCCTTGAAACCAGGAAAATGGTTTATATTTGTAGGCTGAGAATACAAATATACTCAATACGATCCTACCCAAGGTCTAAAGTGAACATGTTAAAAAATCATAGTAATAGACCAGTGAACAAACATAAGGACCCACAAGCACCTAAATGGTTCAACAAACCAATCCAAACATCACTATTTACCACTCACAAAATCATGAATCCAATATATTAACATATTAATCAGAAATATATTAAGGGAACTCTACTACCACATCCCCATTGATTTTACACTCTCATTCCTCAAAATAAAACATCATGTTGTTCCATCCCTTCCATACTCATCACATCTCACAACTATCAATCTCTAATGTGGTTAGGGATGCATCCCTACCTGCCCCCACCTTCACAACATCTATCATCTAGTTATAGAATCATATATTTTTACATAATATAACATCTTATCACATAACATGGATAGTATCATATCATGAATTTGAAGGAAACTAACCTCGTTACCTCCTCCAACCATGTATGACCCCCACAACATATCATATCATGTCACAACCACACCACATTACATATCACTAGAAGACACCTAGTCCAACGCATCACATATTTCGCAAAGAAACCTGGTACATCACACCACATCTCTCTCAAATACACTTGGGATATCACTTCCAAAGGAAGAGCATAGAAGAGGGAAAAGCTAGACATCTGTATCACCACCATCATAGATGTTGGGGAAAACACCCAAAACCCAAAACCATAGGGCATTGGAAAGGTTATCCAACATGGGTGGGGCATGTATAGAAATAACATAAGGTATATGTTATATAGATAACACAAAATTCCTATCTTATGGATCCAAAACAACAACACTAGCATACAACACCATGACACCACTACACCAAATGTGAACCATCACAACCACTACCACCAATAAATGTAACACACCACACAAAGACCACACAAATCCACATATTCACCCATTAAATTAAAAATATCACTATTTCTATATTTAAAGTGTTCCCCAACCTCCGATTTAAAATAAATTGTTTTATCATTAAAAATATTTAATCCAATTACCACATATCAAAAATAACCCTTTAATTATATACCAACCTAGGAAATTTAATTTCATAATTATGATTTATTCAATAGCTAACTTGGAAACAACCACATAAACACCACACAAACAACTCATCCACCATATATAATCCATCTAAAAACAAATAAACATCACATAATACAATAACCATCATACAACCACCCATATCCTCCATTGCATCAACAACCACAACACAGCTTCCCACATCACATTTCAATCCAACACCATCACATCACTACCCCACATCATTAAGTGAAACAAAAAAGTAAAAATACACAAAACAACAAATTCCAGTATCCACAATTTATACTCAAGGACATACATCACTTTACTTCCTTACATAGCATGTGTATAATCAGAGAAATCATATTTCCATGGGAAACCAATTATTATCCATATATACACTATTCAATATATAATTCAACGTGTGATAAAAAACACATATATTCTCTCACACACATCCTCTAAAGTAAAAAAACAATTCTCCTAACAGCCATGATTTTCAGTATTGGAAAAAAGTATATACAATATCAACAAACAATTAAGAACATGAAATTAATCCCTATCCCCAATAATTTATGATTTTAAAATTAATTTTTATTATTGACACATCCCTTTATATCCATATAATTAAAGGAAAAATCATTCAATTCCCGCACACAAACATTAAATTGGTAAATAATGAGAATACCCTACCCAAAAAAATCATTCTAATGTGTTGTGAACCACAAGGAAAAGATGAAAAAACCTAAAAACCAGAATCACACTAATAAAACTAGGATCAACCGGAACCACAACAAGGGTTTACAAAGAAATAAATCTCAAACACACCCCAAACAAAATAAAAATCCCCATTGAGAATCCACGAGGAATAAATTCATGGAAACAAGTGGATAAAGAGATAAATTCACCTCTTATTTCAAATGATCAACCTACAGAACCCAAGGATCAAAGAATGAATGATTATGGACGATAGATCCTCTATAGTTGTTAGGGAAAACTCAAAAGATGAGAGAAAAGATAGATTAATGAAGGAATTCATCCAAGACCATACTATATAAATATCCTTCAACTGACCAAATTCATGATGTCATGGATCCAGGAAATCCAAGACCCAAAGCCCATTTAAGGCATGGATTATCAAAATTTTCAACATTAATTTAAATACATGGAACCATAAATGGATTTATTTCATGTAGTGAATTGACAATTCATGCTGTGAATTGTTTTCACATGTCACACCTCCCCCGCATACAAGTTATGTATCTATTACCTCAATTTCCATGAAATACCATCTCATGACATGAATTCACATTTCACATCACGAATTTCCTATTACACGTTTTCTATAGATTCAACGTCCACCAAACACTCGTTGGGTATCATTTGAACGTCTCAAACACCCAAACTAGAAAATTAATGGGCCACTAATGCATAAACGATTACATTATATGCCTTTCAAATGATTCTTATTCTCAATTATCAAAACGAAACTCAAATAAAGAAATTTGTCAAAAAACCCATCCTACAGGTTATCTCTCAGGGATATCATTTCACCCTAAAAACTGCTACCATCCAAACACATAAAACCAAAACATCCAAAAAAACATGTCACACAACCACATCACTACCTCACTAGCCACAACACTACACCACCTCACTCAAACCATAGGCCACCTCCCATCCATGTAGTCATATGCACAACCATCTTAACCTCCACACAACCTAATCCAACATATGCCACAACCAATACAAAAAACATCACCATGAACACAAATAAATGAATTCCATATTATATATCAAGATATAATCCACTCTGGGTGGCACTAACATTCCCTATTTATGTGGAACTGACTCGCCCATATAGTTTTAAACATTCTCTATATTGGTCATGCACCTATGTCTCATACTCCTATGTACTCTTGTCCCTAAAATCATGTCTCCAAAACACATGAACCAAGGGAATGGATCATTCACAAAAAAAACCTAATATAGAAGATCCTATTTCTCAACCAACCAATCCATGAATGTAGTTTCATCCAATATATCTAACTCTTCCCATTCAATCATGCAAGATTCATTGTGAAGAAATCGATGATGTTGGGGCTTGCAAAATACATCATGGATCCTATCTACCCATGATATTAGTACCAACCGATACTCCACTACACCAATAGTATATTCCAATATCCTTCATGACTATATTGGATCCATGATGTCTTTCATGTGTCCCAACATCGTCAATTTATTTATGATAACTCTCATTTCATTGAATGTGAAAAGTTATATATCGATTATGATGTGACATACATGGAGTAACTGATAGAGATCCAAGTTCATCAATAGAAGGTGATTTGTGGATGAAACTTTTATTTTTTAAGTGTGTTATTGAGCCATAGTGTCATAGAGGAGAGTAATTGAGGGCATGATACAAAGCTTCATGTCCAGTTATAGGATTAGTATTGAGGTTGGTTATGTTATGTTTTACATGATGATGTGATGTTTAGATATTTTTGGTTAATGAGATGTGATGTTTCCTTGACAATTTTATGTGTGATACAAATTTAGACATTTTAAGAGGATAAAAATAAATTCATAATCTATATGCATTATATTATGACACATTTAATACCATTTTATGATGGTTAATTCCACTAAAAGTGGATAATATCTTGATATATAAGATTGAATTCCTTGATTTCAGTGATGTGTGAGGTGTCTTTTTTATAATGGAATATGTTTTCCTAGGCAGTATGGAGTTTTATATGGTTGTGTATATTGTTACAAGGATGATAGGTGATGTTTGGTAAAAGTTAGGTGGTGCAGTGTTATAGATGTTGACACGATAATGTGGTTTTGGTGGGGGTTTTGTGGATGTTTTGGTTTGATGTGTTTGGATGGTAGTAGTTTTTTTGGTGTAATAAGATGCCCAAGATGTATCTCATTGGATGGTTTTTCAGAACCTCTCATTTAGTTCATTTTGGTTTTTATTCTCAAGGATGAGAATCTATCCAAATGTATCTAATGAAATGGTTTGTGCCTTTATAGCCTGTTACATTGCTAGTTTGGGTGTTGGATGTGTTAATAGGAGGATTTAGGAGGGTTTAGTGGAGGTTGAAGATACAGTAGTGAATTCATGATGTTAAATGTGAATTCATGTTGTGAGATAGTGTTTCTTAGCATCTGAAGTTGACGATTAATGTATTATTTTTATGGGAGATGTTCCCTATGAAACACATTCAAATATTTATTTTTTAATTCATAAGGTAAAATATATCTAAGGAACCATGTTTTTAGAGTATTCTAGAAAATTTTGAGAATTCACAAATTAAATGGGATTCATTCCTTAGATTTTAAGGACACACAAGAACTCAAATTCTGAATTTAGAATTCTAGTTATTAATTTTGAAATTTTTTGATTTATATAATGCGAGGGCTCAGAGAAAAACCATAATTCATATCTATTTTTTCTCAGTTTTTGGGCGAACGCTAAAAATATTAGAGGATCTATAGCCCATAAAACATTCTTCATTGATCATTGGATTCTAGATATTATTTATTAGAAATAAGATGTAGTTCTTTCTCTTTATCCCCTAGCTTCATTGAATTCATTCATCTTGGATTAACAATAGTCATGTTGATTTTAATTGGGGGTGTGTTTGGGATATGTTATTTATAATCCCTTAATTTGGTTCTGGTTTATCAAGGTTTTCCTAGTGAAATTATGGCATTCAGGTTTGTTTTTCTTTTCCATGTGGTGAATAGTGAATTGAAGAGTGTCATTGAGTTTGGGGACCCTCATTATCTCCCTATTTTACATAAATATGTTAGAATTGAAAACTTTATCAATGAATTGGGTGTATTGTAAGAGTCAAATTAATAATGATAATTAATTGAAAAATATTAAATCAATGTGGATGGGGATTAATCACAAGTTCATACTTCTTTTTCATTAATGTTGATGAGATTGCATATTATTGTTCCCAGCGTTAAAAATCTTGGTTGTGGGGATCCTTATTTTTATTGTAGTTGATTTGTGTGAGACCCATGTTTTGTCCTTGATTTTTATAACCATGAATAAAAATCTAAAGAACATATATATGGAAAATAATTGGTTTACATACTAAATCATGTTATAGAGATAATACCCATGATAAATGATGATGTAAAGTTATATAAGCCCATGATTATAAATTATGAAGGACAAAATGTGTTGTTTGTATGGTTGTGATTGTTATATTACCTTGTGTGATTTGGGGTAAGAGATGTGGTTGTTTTAGAATGGGATGCTATGTGATAATATGTGTTGTGGTTGTATGGTGAAGAAGTTGAGATGGGTGATTATGCAGTGTTGGTTGTATTTTTTGATGGTGATGTGTGGTGGTTGTGATATGAATTGGTTTTGTGAAGTGGTTGCATGGTGTAGCGGTGGAGGTGCATAGTGGTTATGGTTTTGTAATGGTGTTTGACATGTGGTGGGATAGATGTTGTTTGGTGTGGATATTATATTTTCCGATTTATCTAGGGAATAAATTATAATTCTTAAATAAAATTTTATGGGTTGTTAAATGAATAAATAAAGGGAATATTTCTAGGAGGGATAATTGAATTAAATTATTTGAATGATAAGTTAATGGATAGTAAATGGGATTTTGAAGAAAATAATTAAATGTGGAGATAGTGATATCTATAATTGAAGGTTGTAATGAGTCACTTTGTGTGGCGATTTTGTGGAGTGATGCATTTAGTGGTTGTTGGGGTTGTGACAACTAACATGTGGTGTGGTGGTGGAATGGTGGGGTATGCGAGTGAATTTGTTTTAGAACCATATGTTGGGTATTATATGTTATATATATATACTATGTTTCTAATGTTAATTCTATATGATCAGAATTGAGTTCGACAATTATACCAATGCGCAATGGTTTTGGGATTCAACTATTTTCTCTAACATTTAGGATGGTGGTGGTATTAATGGATGGCTACCCCGAATTCCCCTCCATCCCATTAGTAGTGATTGATCAGGTGTCGTTGAGAGAGATTTGGTGTGATGGAACAGGATTCTTTGAGTTTGATGTGGTTTTATGGCTTAGGTGTCTTCATATGAGATGTGATGTGATGAGGCTATGGAGTGATGTGATATGTAGCGGGGGTTATGTGTGGATGGATCAGAGAATTTGGTTGACTCCCATAACACTCAATATACCCTAATACACTATTTAAGTCAAAATAATCTGATGTTATGTGATGATTCCTGGTGATAACACTGAATGTTAGACCCTGTGATGGTGGGGTAGGTAGGGATGTGCCCCAACCTACATTAGAGATGTCAAGTTGTGAGATGAGATATTTATGGAAGGGATAAAAGTAAAGGATGATCAATATTGGGGATTAAGAGAATAAAATAACTGGGGAAGAGGAAATATGGATAGTTTCTTTTATTATTGATTACTGTATTACTATATAAGATGTATGATTTGGTGAGTGTGCCATGGGGAGGCTGGGATTTGCGATTTGACCTCTTTAGGTGCATGTTGGTTCTACTATTTTTTAACTGGTGGAGTAGTATGGTATTTTCACATGTACTCTTGTGACCTTGGGTATGACACAAATGAGTATACTTTAGTAATCACCCAATTTGTATAACTATTTTTCAGGGTTTTTGGATGAATTTGGGAATTGATCTAGGCATTTCTATATTATGTTTCGGAGGTGTTGTTGAGTTTCATCCATATGACTTGTCTTTTGGTACTTACTTGAACACTTTTATTTGAATCTGTGTACATCATTCATTTATTAAGATGTGGTTTTGTGTTTATTTTTATATTATATAAAATTTTTTATTTGTGGGTTTTATCCTTTCCTAGATCCTATATTATTTCACCAGGTAGTACCTTTCACAAGTGAATTTTTTACACATTCAGGGATTGTTTCTATCTTGGCGCCTTATAGATTTGGGACTCAGGGGTAATTATCTATTTTCATTCATTTACAACCCATGAGGGGTATATTTGGAGGGAGAGGTTCAGGAAAGGAACTATGAATAATCAATCATGATCCATGAGATCATACCATAGACATATGAACAGGGAAAAAATTAATCTTATATGATTTTTATCATGTATAAATAGATATAGGTTCACTCATTATGTTAAGGACATGAAATCATACCCTTGAATAAAATTATAGACATGAAACCCGAATGACTTATAATATTATAGACCTGAAAACATGTTCCATGCATAATAGTATAGATATAAAAACCAATTCAATGCATTTTAACATAAAATCAGGTTCAGACATAACATATATATCTCTCGAGTTACCCATCTTTACTTAATGCATTAGATGTATGTATAATTTAATTTCCACCCATCACATAATCATAATACCTTCATATTTTTACCATAATATCCTAAATAATTCGTTATACTTCATAAACTATGGAAAATAAATTGAGCTTCATAAACATTTCAACATTTCACCATAACATAACCTGTTGAATATAAATGGAATTCATTAAAATTTCATCATTAAAAACATAAACCTTTCAGAAAAAGAATATGGATTGTATCATTGGATCATATCCCCATTAAATATTTATAAACACTGATGGATTTCATATTTTATGAAAATGTCTCTAAAATACCTATTTGAATTTTTCTTGAAGGAAAAAACATTTTCCCTTTGAAATCAGTTCTTTAAAATCTAAAAATTCATAAAATATTTTAGAAAATATTTTCATTGAAATTAAACTTGGAATGTAGTAAAGGAATATTAAAATAATTGAATGGACATGAAAGTGGGAAATTATTTTCATATCATGTATGTTAAAATGAATATTCCTTTATAATTTTTTATAAAAAGGTCAAAAGTACCTCATTCAGAAAATGAAAATAAGATTCCTTCTAAAAAAAATTTCTAAAAAGGAAAAAATTGGTTAAAATTAATTTTAAAATAATTGTAAAATAGTAATTCCATTCATGAAAAAATATATTAAAAAAGTGTACTTGGAATAAAAATACTCCCGACCAAAGAGGATTTAATGTCGATTCTTTTCAAAAACATTTTCCTAGTGATTTTAAGTACTAAATAGAGTAAAATGGTACAATTAATTTAAAATTCCAAGAATAAAAAAATGAGAATAAAGTGAATGGGTTTTATCATACAAGGATCATATAATTTTATAAAAATAAATTAAAACATAAAAAATTCTGATGAAAATGAGATTGAAATAAAAATCCCTTACATAATGTTTGACTTTCTTCGAAAGCGCTCTATCTTCCTCTTCTTTAGTAGACCACCGATAGATAATTTCTTGAGAACCCTTGGAATATTATTTAAAAATGACCATAAAATATAATTAATGTATAGAGGAGTTTATATGGTAAATGGGTTGCACTTTTTCATGATTTATTACTCAATGAGTTGTAATGGAAGGAGGGAAGGTGTGTCTATTTTTAAGGGAGGGAAATGGAACACAAGGAATTTCATAAAAGGAATTAAAAGAATAAATTCATCCTTAAGATAAATGATTCCAAATGGAATGAGAGTAAAATCAATTGTTGATATGTTTTAAATATCACCATCTAATGAAATTTATATAGATTTGGATGTCATTTTAATCATTATCCTTTTGTTTAACCATTTCATTAACAGATTTTAAACTTAACTATTGTAATGAATTTCTCTATATTAAAGGGTTATAATTTTACTTATAAGCTAACAATTAGCTCATTAATGGGAAGTAAATGACATTTTAGACTATTTCTTATCCACATTTTCCACTTTTAAGTTTTTTATGTTTTTTAAAAACATTGATGAAATATTATTTATCAAAAAATGTCATTAATGTCATTTTTGACACTATTTATTTACTTTGACTTTAGAAACAACATCAAAATAAATTAATTAGAATATTGACATTTAAAAATACCTAATATTAAATATTTAACTATGAAATTTGTGGAAAACAATAATTCAACCAAATTTTTTTTACATTTTTTTAATATCATTCATCTTAATTTCATATTAACTGATTAAATATTGTTTCGGTGTTGATTAATATTTTTAGGTAACTATTAAGACATTAAAAATTAAATATAAATTCATATTATAATAAAATTAATTTTCATTTCAAATTAACATTTTATAATTGAAAAAAACATCCTTTTATCCTTATATAAAAATATATAGACCTTAATGTCATGATAATCTCATTTTTTAATTATTCTTTTCTATAAATAATATACTAGACATAATCAAGGATAAATGGAACCAGATGTCCATATTTTTGACAATTTGATGATAATTGAAGAACTAAAATAAAAAAAATAGTATAAAGGAAAATTTTCAAGAAATTTTAAAGCCATATCCCAAGTTTTATATATGTTTTACTCTTATCGAGATGATAAAAATTTAACAAGATTACTATTAATAATGAAAAAAATTAAAGGGACCTATATACCAAATTTTATCCTACTGATTCTAAATATGGAATTATTTATTCAGGATTCAATTTTTATAATTGTGATAAGTTTATTTTAAAATAAGAGTGAAAAACATAACGAAAACAATTTTCAGAAAATATTTTATTAAGTATAAAACTTGATATATTTATATTTAATTCACTGTAAGAACCATAAAATTAGTGAAAAAGAATTTTATTTAGTATATAGTCATTAAAAATTTATTTATTTATTTAATAAGAATATTTTTTGTATAAAAACATAGTAATTAGAAAAATTGTGTTTTGATAACAAAAATGAACATATACCAAAATCAAGTTTAATGATAATATTTTGTGTAATTAATTGGATTATATAATATTAAAGGATTAATATATTAATTTAATATCAAATTTAAATCATAAATAGACCTTTAAATTAAATGATGTAAAAAATTTACAAAAATAAGTGTTTTCATAATTCACAAAGAAATCATTCATTTTAGAAAAATCTAAAAATTTCACACTAATGTAAATTTGATATTATGATTTAAAAAATAATATTATTTTTATCATACTAAATATTGAAAACTGTTATAAATTAAGTACAGTATCCATACACCAAATTCAATAAAATCCATTTTTTAAGAAATAATATTTTTGAAACAAAAATGACTATACTAAAAATGGAGTACTTATATATTATGAATTAATATATAAATCTGAATCAAGTAAAAAATTTAAATACATATTTAATAATGTGTTTAATCCCATTCATACCGATCAATTTAGCAGTTATTTTATAATATATCATGGTTTTTTTTATTCTCTACATTTTTTGTAAAAAAAAGTTATGAAACACTATAAAATTTATTTAAAGATAAATATATTCTAAAATATTAGGGTGTTACATGTTATCCCACTTAAATAAATTTTTCCCACCCAATTTTTATCATGGTAAACAAAAGTTAAAAATTTTAAAATTCCTTTATTAAAATCCCACATCTTACAAAGGTAAAATGAAACATCATTTGAGAAGAGGAAGTGAGAAACATAAAGGTTGCCCGAAATACAACATAATTAAATTATTAGATAATAACAACATATATGGGGAGTTAAATTATAGGCATTTGGGATAAAACTAACATCCAAGGACAAATATGGATGATAAATAACTTGGTCATGAGAATTTAAATAACCAAAAAATCATAAATTAGTAAGGGGTGGAAAGAACATCAATTAATTTGAAATGAAGGTAAAATGATAACCATTTTATTTCAAGATTATTTTCAAAATGTTTACAGATTATTTTTCTTTTGATATAGTGAAATTGATAAAATGTACATATTTGATATTTTTCTATATCATAAGACCAATTTTAATCTTTTGTTATGATTATATGAATTAAAAATTTGTATCGTACATTTAAAAATGAATATTCAAGATGAATTTTTCATTCCCAAAGCACTAATATCCCTAAAATAATGAAATTTAATTCAATTTCACATTATATTTTAAACAAAACCAAAATGTTTTGAACATTTTATCTAGTATGGATAAATATAACACATTAATCTCTCAAACCTCAAAAATAACACTCAAATTCATCTTACTATATTCCATAAATATTAAACTGTAAGTTTCCTATAAATTATGTATGAACAAGATTTAAAACCAAATGTTATAATGATTTTATCTCATATCATTCCATGATCTTGTTAAAAATTATGTTGAAATAATTATAATCACTCACAAAGTCTAATACCAAAATGTTTATACCTTGATCATATATTCTCCAATTAAACTAATAATTTCTCAAAAATAAAGTCAAAATAAAATTATATATTATACCAAAATATAATTCTACCTTTATTCATTAAATAATATCCTATATTAACCAAAAATATTTCTACTAGAGATTTTGGTTCATCCTTTCCCCGAATGATGTTTATAGGTTGATTTAGAATATCAAATCTGATTTCCATATTTTAGAAATGTTTATGGAATCTAGATAGAGAGAGAGCTAATAAATTCTTAAAATCACATAAAAATTAATGAGAGGATAAATGTAACGCCCCGACCCCAGTTACCCAGAGTCGGTGCATTATTACATAACATTAGCATGATCACAAGAAAGATCAAATCTCGAAAGACCGATTGGTTTAGTAGCCTTGGAAACACTAGATATATTCATAAGTTTTACATTACATCATAAAACGAAAAACTACTACAACAACATATTGTCTCCATAATCCACACTCACATCCCCACATAATATCCCTGCAGGTCATTCATAACTTACTTCTTCACTTCCTGGGAAAAATAAAACATAGAAAAGGGGTGAGCTCAAATTCCCAGTAAGGATAAAAATATATCGGAAACTTTCATAAATAAGAAAAAACATTTAAGGCAATGTATAACTAAAACAAAAGCCTTTCAAACATGAACTTTCAACATGGTATGGCATAAATAAAATTAAATGATCCCATTTACTTATTCACATGGATATTCTACTAATCGAATAATCACATGAAAAAATCAATAACCACTTTCATAATTTTGGAATGCATAATGATGAACTTTAATTTCTTTGTCAAGGCCTCGTCCCAAGACCTTGGGGCTAACTGTAACTGGAACCCAACTCGGAGTGCCTCTAATAACCGGACACCAACCCGGAGTGCCTCTAATAACCGGACACCAACCCAGAGTTCCTCTAATAACCGGAGACCAAACCGGAGTTCCTCTAATAATCGGAGACCAAATCGGAGGGCTTACTTTTACCGGTCCCCAACCCGGAACAAACTGCCTAACACATTCATCTGAATGAAAGGTTGAAATATAACATAAACATTTGGATTACAAATAACTTATGAAATGTCAATACTCTAAACAAAAACCATTAGTCACATAAGAATCACTTATCCACAGTCAAAAATATCACAAAACCTTCAATAAAATATGGATGTTTTGTATCATAATAAATCAACTTCAAATAAGCTTAAAATCCATCAAAGGATGTTGACATAGATGAAATCAAAACTATTTTATAGAAATATCTTTTTTTTGAAATCATTTTAAAAGTAACATAATTATAAAATAATACATCCAATTTTAAAATATTCTTATAAGCTTGTAAGGGAAGCTTTGAAGATTTTATAACGGTGGAAAATAGCCGCACCCGCCGTATAAGTTAAAAAAAACATTCTTACCTTAATTCTGTCGAAAAGGTTAAAAAGGACCTTGTTTTGAAAATGACGGAAAGATTACTTTATAAACCTCTTATAAAAAGTCAAACAAGGTTATAAATGACTTTAACCCATATTCTTGTAAATAATAAATATGTTTTGAAATACATTTCGAAGAAAAACATGGATGTGGATGATAAAGAAATCCCAGTAGATTATTACATATAAACAACCTCGGATAATGAAGAGATTGTGAAATAACCCTTACTAATTTGGTAACTTATGAAACATACAACCCATGAAATATGTATCATACAATGAATATGTAAATACACATAAATTAGAGTGTATTACACAAAGAATATAATTATGGGCAGTACATACACCACACAAAAGGTAATGGTGGCATTATGGCATGAATCTCACGGGAATAAGTAGTGAGATGAAAACCCCTTACCTTGTACTTTTCCTTGGTTGGGGTAGGTTAACCTCCTGTATAATGGTGAAATAATTGTTATTAAATTATACAAGAATCATATATATTAATATGATATCATATATGATCTTTTAACATTTATTTGTTAATAATATCTTAGAATTATCGTCGTTTCGGGTGTTAACTTACTCATTTTCTTTTATATGTTTTGTTACATAAGACATGTTTGCTGTATCTTATTCATATCAAGAATGATATCAAGTCCTTAAACATCATTTTTAAATCATCAAATGATAATTATACTTGAATGGATACGATGGAGAATGAATCTCATCGCGTTCGTGGAGACGGTAGTCTGTACGTACGCACGAGAGACAATATCATTCTTTTGATATTAAAATAATATATAAATGGATGGTATATCATATATACAGAATCATTAACATGTTATATTTATTATTTACATGAGTTAAACATCATTATTATACCCATCCAAATAATAATATATTGAATAACAATTACACCACGACGTGGAGACGGTAAGCCGTACGTACGCACGTATGGTGACATGTTATTCAAAGGGTAGATAGAATACTGAATATGGTTGTAAAATATTTATAATAACATCACAGTATATGTGAGATACTGGAGTTATTATTTTAGAATGTTAAGAACAAAGAAAGAAGAAGTGGAAGAAGAAAGGAACTTTAAAAGGGGTGGTGAAAACATTACCTCTTCTTCGGGTTCTTCCTTTTTATTTGATCAAAAGGGCTCCTTAGGTTGGCTTTATGATCAAACTAAGGACTCTAGGTTGTATTGAGGGATGTTGGGAGAGTATTTTGGCAGATTTTGGCCGAACCAAAAGGCTTTTAAGGTGTGAAGAAATGAGAAGGAGGAGTGCCCTTTTATAAGAGGGGTGAGGGGCACCTTTGGAAAAGCTAGAAATATTATTTTATAATAAATTCATATTCGGTTTCTAATGGCTCCAAAGTTGATTATTCAAAGGTTAAGGTGGGGATAGGTCGAAAACAACTCAACCAATAGAATTTAGACAGGTTTGGGTACTTATATTAACCTTATCATTAAGTATTAACTCTAAGTTAATTAGTTTCACTTTTACAATGTCTCTTTGTATTTTTATATAATATGGTTAATAAACTTACTATATACATCAAAGATACCCCCAAGTGGTCCATTAATGATGAACCTATCATGATATAAGTCTCTTTTCCGAATATTATATTTTTAAGAATTTAATATCAATTACTAATATAATATTTGTTTTAAGAACTCTTTTATGTCAATTTTGACACTATTCAATTGTTGATTTTTGTGAAACTCATAACAGATTGATTACTTCGAAAAAAGTCAATTAAATCAATCATAATATATCATATTATCCTATAAAATTAGTTTAATTCATTAAAAGTTTCATATTATATTTATTTTGGTATTTATAATATCAATTATTTTAATTTTTCACTATTATAGTAATTACTACATCATCATTGTGTCATAAATAAAATAACTTATTTAATGTCTAAAAATTATAAATAAAATATAATTATGTAGGAAATATTTTTATCTTTATAATGAATATTTATAATCTAAAATCCAACATATATAACCCTATGTAACAATTGTTTTTATAAAAGATATATGCTTGTGTCATTTTTGTATTCATTTTAACTTAATTAAAATAAAGTGTCATTATCACTTACAAGTGGATCCATGGGGTCCCAAAATCGACCCAAAGATGCCCATGGTCCTCCATGTATCAACCAATAGGGTTAAGACACGTTTTAGGGTAATTTAGTATTATTATAATATTATTTTTTAACCCTTATTTACCGGATTTACCCTTAACCATGGTAAATAAAATATTTACCGCAGTAATTATTCAAAATGTCTAAAAATAAAAGTTACCTATTTACACAATTTGAACATCCTGATTCCAAATATGGAATCCATTTTTCTAAATTCAAAACACAGAAGTGGCAGAAATTAATTTAAAATTAATTCCCGCTGTCAAAACAAAAAAGCGTGTTTTAAGAGATAATAACTATCAAAAGATTGACACTTGTTTATGTTCGGTTTAATTGTAAAATTATGTCCAATGACCAAAATTATATTAAATGGTAAAAATATATTCTAAATATACTGTAAAACCACTCAAAATCATAATTTATCACTATTAATTATTTTGATTAAAAAAGTTGATTTTAATTAAAATTTTGTAATTTTCACTATTCATCAAAATATGAAAGTTATCCGAAAAGTACCAAAATTTCACCTTAGGGTAAATTCGATACTACGAATCCAAAAATGAAGTAAATTTTGAAATATAATATATATATATAATTTCAAAAAGTAGGTATTACTATTCATAACGGCTAGTTTGATCGGTTGTGGTGTGTGTTAAAACTCGAAGTTGCGTACAACACACGCTACTGTATTATTCAAAGGAAAGCGTACCGTGGAAGCTTGGGATGTTTCATTTTAAATTTTTTGATGTCCTCATTTAGTCAAAAAGTTTAAAATATTTTATTTAAAAAGGGTTCACTATTAAAAGTTGATAAAATTGCAATACTGAAAATGAATTTTTTCTTGCGTTATATCTATGAAACTCATAATATGGATTCTAAAATTATAAGGATTATATAATGTTTAAAATTTAGATAATACTATTCATAACCTCTTTTGAATGGCTTTTTTTTGTAAGTCATGGTGTGATTGAACTCAGTGTTGTGTGTAGTGCAAGTTATTGAATTATTTTGAAGAAATAACACACTATGAAATCTTGGGGTGTTACAATAAAAAATAAGGTTTTCATTGGGATCATTCATACAAACTTCATCATGGAATCCCCAAATCTATAGTGGAGGATTAGTGTTCGCTAATTATCACGATTCACTATAATAGTTGTGATTGCATAAGATTTCCCTTTTCCCATTGACATCAGAGGGTTTTGTTTCTTATTATCATCATTAGGCCATATGTTAAGTTAATCATTCACATAATTCTCTAACTCCTTGCGTATATACCACTAATGTGTGAGTGGTGTACTCTATTGAGCTCTATCTCCATTCATTCCATTGTCTTTCCCCTTCACATCACTTCGATATTATTATTGTTGATGACTAGAATTACCAAAAATTAAATATCTTCTTTTTCCTTTAAATAATTAACCTTAGTTCCGCATCCTATATTTAAGAAAATTATTAGGTTGAAACATTTTCTTCCCTCTAATTAGAATACAACAAGAGCTTTTATTAAACTTGATCTTCCTTTTACTATCACCAGAACTATGAGGATTTTTGTCTTTTTTTTACATTGAGGGAACATAAAATGATTTTTTCATAGATTTTAACTACCTTATAGATAATTAATTTTTCTTAAGCTCAAGTAATGCCTTCGTTGTTTTTATATATAGAGTACGAGGGAATTACATACTGAAAATATTTATCTTCAACTCATCAAAATCCATGGACTCAATGTATTCCTCTTGCCTTATACTCTTAATATGATTCCACTATTTATATTCTTTACCATCCAAATGATAAATGTCTTGGAAATGTTTTCCTGTTCTAAGTAAAGATGATGAAAAATATTTTTCCATCGCATTCATCCATTGATCTACAATCGGTGGATCAAAAGACCCATAGAAGGAGGATAAACAATATTATATAAAAATTCAATGGAATTTTGATCCCTAGTTTGTACATTCATATGTTAAACAAGATCCAATATACCACTCCTAGTATGATAATGGTGAGTTAGAATAGTCACATAACATTTCATCATTGCACTTAAGGAATTAGGTGGCTCATCAGGATGATCGTTTCATTGGATATCACATTCATTGTTCACATGATTCATTTAGGTTTCAGCCATTGAGTAAAACTTATTAGTATCATTTGAGCAATAATATACATGGTGAGAAATCATATAATCATGAAAAAACATTTGTAGAATGTCTAAATTGTGACATATTCTTTATAACCTATGAAACATTATGTTTAACCAAGATCATCATTGGTTATAATCTATTTAAATCCATGAAAATTATTCATATGGAAAATCTAATTTAAGACAAGAATATCACATAGTAGTACAAAACCATGTGAAAAGTAACATAATAATCACCATGTATGAGAAGGATGGTTGAGATATACATGACAAACTCTTTCAATGATATTAGCCTTAGATGCATCTATGCCAAAACCATGTCATCCTATAGTATCTAGACATTGATTTTTTCGATGAAAACAACATAATATCTATTTTTCCAAAACTATTACTTATAATCATATAATTAGGATTATCCCCAAGGCTTTCACAAAATTTATGTAATCCCAATTTGTAAATATTGACTATACCATACTCTGATACAAATTAGTGACCCTAGATTTACATACAAAAATATTAAAAAAATATTAATATTCTATACATAAAATTATGATCCCAAATATAACCATAAAGGTTAAGTGGATTTGTAGAATTGATAAAGAATCATCTTTTTTCATGAATGTAGTTCAATTTTTCCCACATAGAATTCTTCTTAGGTATACCCTACTTAAAACCTTTCTTCATAACAAGGGGAAGGAAAAGATAATAAATGGAGAGATTAGAGGCTTTGTAAAGGTTAAGATTTGAAATATTTGTCAATGATCATACATGATTACAAGATAAGTATAAGTTTATGAGATCATGATCACAAATTAAAAACTTCCTACCTAATATATCACTGATCCTAAACATGAGTTATGGTATAAAACATTATCAAAATAATTCATAGTATTCCTAAGAGTTCAAAATCATAAATAATAATTCATTGTCCATGATATCATAAAATAGACATATTAATGTGGAGAAAACAAAATATTATAACATTGCGAACATTAATATACAGAAATAGGTTCACTCATTAAGTTAGGGACATGTAATCTGGATATTGCATACACTTATGGACTTGAAAAGAGGTCCATACATAATCTTATAAACAAAAAAACTGGTTTGATGTGTAATATTATAGCCATGAAAACAAGGTCCCCCGTAATCATATATACCTGATAACCAGGTGCAGACATAAAATTTTGAAAATCCAGATCACACATAACATATTTCTCTCATTAGAAATCCATAATTACCCAATTCAATAGAGGGATATATAATTCTAAGACCACCCATAACATAATTCTAAGCAGTTCATATTTGTTTAAATAGATCATAAATATATCAATCATCATGCATCCTAACCCTTGGAGAGGAAACAATTTTCATAAAAATTTCAACATTTCATTATAACATTATCTATGAAAAATATGTGGGTCCCATAAACATCTCATCATCATAGTAATAAATCATCCATAGAAAGAATAATAATGGTATAATTGGATAATATCCCAAGTAAATCATAACTAACATCAAAGGATATAATCATATATGAGAATTACTTTAAAAGATCACTTAGAATTTTTTTTGGGGAAAATACTCTTTTTAATTTGAAATCAATTCATTCAAATATAAAAATGTTAAATAGACAATGGAAAAAAAATTAGTTGAATATAAAATTTAAAACATTTAAAGAAATATTAAAATAATTTAGTGGTCATGATGATGGTAAATTATATTCATGCAGTATTTGATAAAATAAAGATTCCTTTTAAATTTCCAGTTCAAATATCTAAAGTACCTTGTTCATAAAATTATAAGAAAATTCCTTTTAAAACATTTATTAAAAAGTAAAACCTGGGTGAAAATGATTTTGAAAAATAATTTGATAGTTTGAAAAACATTATTTTTTTATAAAACATTGAAATAGAAGAAAAAGATTCCCTATGAAAGATTAATTAAAGTATGATTTTATCATAAATGGTTTCCAGATCATTTTAAGAATTAATGATTGGAAAATGGTATTATCACTTAAAAATTCTATGAATAAACACAGGAGAGTAAAATTAAAGGGTATTTATTATATAATTATCATATAATTTCTTCAATTGAAATTAAAATGTTTAAATAATCGTTCAAAATGGTTTTTAAAATATAAGTCCCTTAACTCAATATTGACTTGCTTGGAAAGCACTTTAACCCCCTCTTATTCAGTAGGCCTCATTTAGATCCTTTATTAATGACATTTAGAATGGTATTTTAGAAATAATATAAAATATAACTCATTTATATAAGATTTTATAAGAGAAATTGGATGGGTTTGGTCATGCCATATGGATTTGAGAATTGTTATCAAAAGAGATAAGAGATTCCTTTTATAAATGAGGGAAAGGACACATTTGGAATTTTATAAATGATTTAATTTTAGTTAAGTAATTATCAAAAAAATAATTCAAAATGGATTGATACTTGAATAAAAATAGTATTTGGTTTAAATTTAATTATCTAATGAATTTTATATCTGTTTTGGTGTCATTTTACACCTTATTTTGGTTTAACTACATCACTGACCAATTTTGAACTTAAAAGTGGTAACAACCTTTTTAATATTAAAGGATTATGATTTTAGTTATAAGTTAAATATTTTCTCATAAGTTTCCATGAGATGACATTATTTACCACTAATCATCCTACTTGTAATTTTTATTTATTCTTATGAATTTTAAATAAATTAATAAAAAATTATTTAACATAAAATATAATTATTTTTATTTTTGAGACAATTCATTTACATTAACTTTTAAAAAAACATGACAACAAAAGAATATGAATATTAACCTTTAAAAACCATAATAAGTTATATTTATGTTTAAAATTCATTTAACATAATAAATCACCCAAATTGTATTACTTTTAATATTTTGAAGACAAATAGTTTTATTTTTCTAAAAATTGAAAAAATACATTGTTGACATTGTGTAAGAGTTTAAGGTAATTATCAAATTGGTAAAAGTAGAAAACTTTCTATGATAAAAACTTGATTTTTATTTCATATAAAAATTTTAATAAAAAGTAATCTCTTTATAACCTTATGTAAAAAAATTGAGATATTAAAGTCAAAAAATGACATTTAAAATTTGTTCTTTTCCTAAAAAAATATAATTGTCATAATCAAATTAAAATGTCACCAAGTGACCATATTTTTTATAACTATATGATAATGGTCTAAAAACTCATAAAATAGGATAAATAGAAGTGTATATAAATCATTAACCATTATCCCAAAGTTTTTACCATGTTTTACCCGTATTACCCTTACTAAGTGGACAAAAAATTACCAACATTACTATTCATAATGACTAAAAATAAAATATAACAATTTAATAAACTGAATCCTTATAATTCCAAATATGTAATTAATTTTTTATGAGTCAATTTTTGAAGAGTAGTAATTCAATTTTCAAATGAGCACTTAAAACACAACGAAAACTGTTTTTAGAAAAATATGTTCTTAAGCATAAAATTGGATTTATTCTTATTCGATGCTTATTAAAAACTATAAAAAAGAATGTAAATTTATTATATTTAATATATTATATATAAATTTAATTAAAATAATTAATCCAATGTTATTTATTTATTTAATAAAAAAACATTGAGGATTTATTTTTTAAGAAAAAATGTGTTTTTATGCCCAAAAAATAAACATTTACCGAAATTAAGTTTATTGATAATTATAATGAAATTAATTATATTATATAAAATAAAAGTTTACCTATTATAATTTAAGACCAAATTAAAATAAAAATTATAACTTTCAATGAATATAATTGATAGTTTTACAAAAAATGTTATTTTCCACTATTCACTGAAAAAATCAATTTATTCAAAAAATTCTAAAATTTCACCTGATGATAAGTTTGATATTGAGTGTTTAAAAATTATGTACTTTATATAATATTAAATTTCTAAAAATTTTAGAAATCAACTGCAATATTCTCACTCAAAATGAAAAAAAAATCATTTTTGAAGAAAACATATTTTTCAAAAATAAAATGACTTTACTAAAAATTGAGTACTTATATATTAGGAATTAAATAATAAATTAGAATAAATTAAAAAAATCGATATATATTTACTAATTTGTTTAATTATATTCGTACTCATTAATTTAATGACAACGTTAGAATGTATCACAGTTCTTTTTAATCTCGGTGTTGAGTGTTGAGTAAGCTATCAAACACATTAGAATTTATTTAGTGAGAAATATATTATAAAATATAGAGTTGTAATAGGGATATTCCTGAATTCCAAACAATTTAAGGTCACCTAGGGTATCTTAATATCTTCCTATAAATTATAAGTAATATTAAACATCTATCCTCATACATATCATATTTTACATGACTGAACGATTACATGTTCATATGGAATCAATGTTGTCCTATATCATTACTCATGTGTTGAGGAATTGTTTTTATAAATATTTATGTCATGTGTTGATAGAAAAAATACCATCTTGTAATATTCCATACTAAATCTCTTTATTATTTTATCAATGGATACACTTTGACTTAGACAGACTATCCAATTGGATCTATCACGATAGACCATGATCCGATAAATATGTGTTGATCCTTGTAAGTCCTTCATAAAGAAATAGGAATTAAACCATGATTTAATTGACTGTAAGATATATATTTATTCTAATTAGTTGTATGTCACCAACATAAATTATTAGGAAAATGACCGCAGTACCACTAAACCCCTTATAGACACATGCCAAAATAAATTTATATATGAAATCAAATTATATTATGGATTCATTAAATTGAATGTTCAATAAACTAGATTATTTCATTAATCAATAAACTAATCTTCTCAAATTGTACAATTTCTGTCAATACTTTGGAGTCATTATCCCTTCATGTTTGGTTTTATAGACATATTATTGAAGTTTATGATTAAAAAAAGCTACTTTGACAGAAATATTCCAAATATCATACTCATGGTAAGGTGTTATGGTAAGAAGAATTATGAATTAATTGATAATAGAAATTTTTTAACATGTATCATCATAGTCTATGCCTTGACACTGTTTTAACCCTTTTGAAATCAATACTACCAACTACGTATCTAATTATCCACCCATGTCTATATTCGTATTAAATACTCATTTATAAATAATGGGATTTAAATCCACAAGAGTATATATCAAAACTCATACATGGTTTTGGAACATGGAATACATTTAACAATTCATAGCTTTTTACCATTTCATATCTTTTGTGCCACTTAATACTTCTTTGAATTTTACAATATCATTATTATCAAATAAAAATGAGACACCATCCTTAGTCACTGGAAAACCATATCATTCAAGTTATCTAACGTCTCTTATACACCAACATATTAATAATTATTCTAGAATGTCCTCTTACACATGTGTTTGTGGAATCCTTCTTGTACCAACTCTTGTGTATCTTGATCACGGACTTCATCAAAGTCTATCTCACTCCCACTATCTCATTAGGTGATGTGATCACTTTCAAGAAAGGGAGGAAATATTTTCCACAAAAATTTATTATTTGAAGGTTATTATAGGTAATAAACATTACTTTCATTAGGATACCCTATAAAGATACATATAGTGCCTCAAGGTGAAGTCTTTTTGTTATAATTATCCTAAATATATGCTTCATAACCCCAAACACATAAATTCAATAATGTGGGATTATTTTTATACCTAAGATGATATTGAATACATGTTTCTTCTTTATTTGGAACCTAGTTTAGTATTTATGCCTCTATATACAATGAATATCCCCAAAATGATAATGAAAGACTCACATAACTCATCATTGATCTCACTATTTATAATGGGGTGTGGCTCCTCCTTTCACATACACAATTATTTTATGGTGTATTAGGTGTGATCGGTGTTAAAATCCCAAACTCTTGTAAATATTTAATGAATTATTCAATAATATATTCTCTTCCATGGTCTGAGTGGAGTTTCTTATTCTTAATTCCAAGATTGTTCTCAAATACATTCTTATATTCCTTGAATATATCAAATGAATATGACTTAAAATCATTATGTCAAAATATTCATATCCACTAAATACATTAATAAATGTTATGAAGTGTGAGTACCCACCATTTAATACAATCGGAATTGGTCAACACACATTGATATGAACCGAATCAATAATCATAGTGTCCCTTTCACGTTTTCCACTAGATGGGTCTTTTTTTGTTTTTACATGCCAACATAAATAATATACAATAATGCCCTGACCCTAGTTTCTCGAATCAAAGAATTATTTTAATACATTGGCATGATTACAAGAATTTCATATCCTTAAAGAACGAATAGTTTAGTAGTTTTGTAAATCCAAATACATAAAAAGGTTCAATATTACAACTTAAAATTAAATACATAATAGAAAATCCATTGGTGACTTTTAAGACTCCTAGATTATCCCTGAAAGGAATTCATAATATTAATTTTCAATACCTTGGGAAAATAAAATATATTAAAGGGTTAAGCTAAAATAATCAGTAACTGTATGTAATATAGTGTAAGTTATCATAAAAATAAACATTAGTCCTGATGAACAACTAAAAACCAAATCCTTTAAAAATATACCTCAGCATAATGTGACAGGAATAAAGGCCAAAGAATAATTCCATAATAGATGATCATAATAGTATGAAAAATATCCATTGATAACTTACCAGTTTAATAATCACATGGTTTATCAATTTCTAAAATCATAATGAGGGAATGCATAATTCTGGACAACTCAAACAATGTAACACCCCAAGATTTTATAGTGTGTTATTTCTTCAAAATAATTCAATAACTTTCATTACATGCAAAACCGATTTCAATTACACCATGACTTACCAAACAATCCATTCAAAAGAGGTTATGAATAGTATTAGATAAATTTTAAAGTTTATGTAATCCTTATAATTTTAGAATCCATATTATGAGTTTCTTAGATATAATGCAAGAACAAATTCATTTTCAGTATTGCACTTTTATCAACTTTTAATAGTGAACCATTTTTAAATACTATATTTTAAACTTTTTGACTAAATGGGGACATCAAAAATTTAAAATGAAACATCTGAAGCTTCTACGGTACGCTTCTCTTTGAATAATGTGATAGCGTGTGTTGTACGCAACACCGAGTTCTCACAACCAATTAAACTAGCTGTTATGAATAGTAATAACTACTTTATGAAATTATATATATTTTATATTTTAAAATGGACTTCATTTTTGGATTCGGAATATCAAATTTATCCTAAGGTGAAATTTTGGTACTTTTCGGATAACTTTCATATTTTGATGAATAGTGAAAATTACTAAATTTTAATTAAAAACAACTTTTTTAATCAAAATAATTAATAGTTATAAATTATGAATTTGAGTGGTTTTAAAGTATATTTAGAATATATTTTTACCGTTTAATATAATGATGGTCATTGGACATAATTTTACAATTAAACCGAACATAAACAAGTGTCAATCTTTTGATAGTTATTATCTCTTAAAAACACGCTTTTTGTTTTAACAGCGGGAATTAATTTTAAATTAATTTCTGCCACTTCTGTGTTTTGAATTTAGAAAAATGGATTCCATATTTGGAATCAGGATGTCCAAATTGTGTAAATAGGTAAACTTATTTTTAGACATTTTGAATAATTACTATGGTAAATATTTTATTTACCATGGTTAAGGGTAAATCTGGTAAATAAGGGTTAAAAAAATAATATTATAATAATACAAAATTACCCTAAAACGTGTCCTAACCTTATTTGTGGACACATACCCGACCATGGGCATCCTTGGGTCGATTTGGGGACCCCTTGGAGCCACTTGTATGTGGTAGGGACACATTATATTAATAAAGTTAAAATAAAAATAAAAATGGCATAAGCTTACATCTTTTAGAAGAACAATTTTTACATAGGGTTATACATGTTGTATTTTCGATTATAAATATTAATTAGAAAGCTAAAAAGATTTCCTACATAATTATAGCTTATTTATAATTTTTAGACATCAAATAATTTAAATTATTAATGACACAATAATGATGCAATGTTTACCTCATTAATAAATCATTTAAATAAATAAGATTGTAATGATTAAAATATTATCTAAAACCTGTCCAATTATTATTGGTTGATTTATCTAGAAAATGAGTCATCTTATCTTCTACCTCAATGATTTTTGGACCATTATAAACCGAATATAATTATATTATAAAGTAATACTTTCACTCTTTCCTAAAGAGCCCCTCCTCTCCCTTATAAAAGGAGACCACTTCTATTCATTTCTTCACACCTTCAAAGCCTTTTGGTTCGGCCAAACACTGCCCAAATACTCTCCCAACTTCCCTCACTACAACCTAGAGGCCTTAGTTTGATCAGAAATCCAACCTAAGGAGCCCTTTTGATCAAATCAAAAGGAAGAACCCGAAGAAGAGGTAATGTTTTCACCACCCCTTTTCAAGTTCCTTTCTTCTTCCACTTATTCTTTCTTTGTTCTTACCATTATAAAATAATAACTCCAGTATCTCACATATACTGTGATGTTATTATAAATATGGTACAACCATATTCAGTATTCTATCCACCCTTTGAATAACATGTCACCATACGTGCGTACGTACGGCTTACCGTCTCCACGTCGTGGTGTAATTGTTATTCAATATATTATTATTTGGATGGGTATAATAATTATGTGCAACTCAAGTAAATAATAAATATAACATGTTAATTATTCTTTATATATGATATAACATCCATTTATAAATTATTTTAATATCAAAATAATGATATTGTCGCTCGGGCGTACGTACGGACTACCGTCTCCACAAACGCGATAAGATTCATTCTCCATCGTATCCATTCAAGTATAATTATCATTTTATGATTTAAAAATGATGTTTATGGACTTGATATCATTCTGGATATGAATAAGATACAACAAACATGTCTTACATAACAAAACATATAAAATAAAACAAGTAAGTTAACACCCGAAACAATGATAATACTAAGATATTATTATAAAATCAATATGAAAGGATCATATATGATATCATATTAATGTATATGATTCTTTTATAATTTAATAACAATTATTTCACCATTATACAGGAGGTTAACCTACCCCAACCATGGAAAAATACAAGGTAAGGGATTTTCTTATCTCACTTTCAATTCCGTGAGATTTCCATTGTTCGCCACTAAATTATTGAAAGTGGTGTATTGTGTACTGCCATTTGATATATATTATAATGATTCTCTTTATATTCATGTTATTCTGTAAATCATTTTGTGGTTATTAACTTTTGGCCATACGACTCAGTTGATTAACGTGGTAAGGGGTTTCTTATCTCACTTTTAATTTCGTGAGATTTCCATTGATCACCACTTAATTATTGCATGTGGTGTATGTGTACTGCCCATGATTGTATTCATTGTGTAATATACTTTAATTTATGGGTATTTACATCATCATGGTATGATACTTCTTTCATGGGTGTATGTTTCTTAAGTTACCTAATCGATAAGGGAATTTGAGATTTCAATTTCCACTCATTTGGCCTTACGCATATTTCATTGATTATATTACCCCAAGATTATGTGTGGAATTACTATTCATTTGATTATGTCATAATTTCCACTCCCCTTCCTGTGGATATACTTTTGATGCACATAATCACTCCATTGATAATTCTCAAGTCATTGATATGAACTTGATAAGAGTAATTTTAACTCATTCACCATTTGTTGAGTTAAACATCCAATTCGTTGGTGTTGTTTTTACAAGAATATGTGTGAATATCCTTTGATTGTTTTACACTGAATATCCAATCATATTTAGTGTATTTATATTTGTCACACATAATTATGTCATTGATTTATCCTTAACCTAAGGATACAACCTTTATGAGAGATTTCATCTCAATTTACATTCCATTGAGACTTCTTTGATGATATACACCAAATCACTTTTATGTGGTGTATATAATGTACTTTGACATAGTATATCATGATTCCCTTTATTCTCATGATATTAAAAGGTTTTGATTACCTCAATTATTTGTATTCAATTGTCTCTTTTGGTTAGAATCTCTAACTAAAATACCATTTTTAAATGTTTTAAAGACTTATTCATCTAAACCTTTCTCATTAATGTCCATGTTTTAAAAATGGTTTTAAGGATTTATTTATATGGACATTAAAGTTTAGAAATCAAAACTCCTTTTAAAAAGTTTCAAAGTGTTATGGGACACTTTGATTCAAAAATCTACTATTAAATGGCTTCTTGACAAACAGTGTGACTTTTAAATGATTTCAGGAGAAGGGGGATATTTCCCTCAAATAGTTTTGATGATTATTTTCATCTATGTCAACATCCTTCATTATTCATGATTGAGGTTAATGTGATACAATAGAATCTTCCATATTGTATCAAATGAGTTATGTTTGACTGTGGATGTTCTATTTTTATACCATTCATGGTTTGTGGTTAAATTATTGACATTTTGTATGCTAGTTTTAATACGAATGTTTATTTTATGCTTAAACCTATTCATATGAGGAATGCATTGGACTTAATAAGTGACGGGTGGAGCCCGCTATAGCTCCTCGATGCATCGGTAGGTCTCATGAGACAAACTAGTGTCTTGGCACAAGGCCTTGACAAAATCATATTTGTAGTCTTGGCACGAGGCCTTGGCTATGTGGTTATGATAGTCTGGCATTATGCATTCCATCATTATGAAAGTGGTTATTGATTTTGCATGTGATTATTCGATTAGTAGAATAACCATGTAAATAAGTAAATGGCATTATTTCATTTTATTTATGCCATACTATGTTAAATGTTCAAGTTTAAAAGGCTTTTGTTTTAGTTATACATTTCCTTAAATGTTTATTCTTATTTATGAAAGTTTCCGCTATATTGTTATCCTTACTGAGCATTTGAGATCACCCCTTTTCTATGTTTTATTTTTCCCAGGAAGTGAAGAAGTAAATTATGAATGACCTGCAGGGATATTATGTGGGGATATGAGTGTGGATTATGGAGACATTATGTTGTTGTAGTAGTTTTTCATTTTATTATGTAATGTAAAACTTATGAATATATCTAGTGTTTCCAAGGCTACTAAACCAATCAGTCTTTCGAGATTTGATCTTTCTTGTGATCATGCCAATGTTATATAATAATGCACCGACTTTGGGTAACTAGGGTCAGGGAGTTACAGTTGGTATCAGAGGAAGTTTAGTACAAACCTTGGAAGCTAGATTTAGATAAACTCTGATTAGAGCACGTAGACCTAAGATGAACTTTGAGGATTAGTATAGAAGAACTTCCTAGAATTTTGGTATTGTAGAGATTTTTTGAGTTTTCCGAGCAATACATCCCTGTCTGGATACGAGCAGGTAGAGGCGGCTCTGGCACAGATGTACCTAGGGGTAAAACCCGAAAACACCGCTTTGAGCTAGACTCGAACGGGAACTGGTGCATGACAACGGGCCTTGCTGCACTCTTGGTTACGACACTCCCGGGGGATATGCTTAGGATAACTTCATTTTCCTTACAAATCATTATGAAGGGTTTATGAGTATATACTTCCTCAAAGGAGACATTTTTATGATTATGGATTATATCCATAAATAGTTAAATTTATGTTAAGTGTTTTATAAGTATGGGATTATGTATTTTGATTCATAAACTGATCTAGTGTATGCCATTGTTTAGAAATGGCACCCAGTAGAAGGAATGAGAACTCCAGAAATGCACATGATCCAAAGAGAAGGAAGGATCATATCTTTCATGGTCTTGAGCTAGAATTTATAAGAGAAATAGTCTCTCATGTATTATCATCATATGAGGAAATAATATCATGTGTTGATAAGATAAGTAAAGAGTTTACTGAGTCCTATGGCTTTGAAGGGAAGCAAGAGAAGAAAAGGATGGAAGAGAGAAATATGGATAAAGGGAAGAAGGAAAAGAAGAATTTTCCCATATGTGGTAACTGTGGAAAGAAACACCCTGGAACTTGCCTGAAAGGAATGGGAGTTTGTTATAAGTGTGGAGGAAAAGGGCCCAAAGTACGTGACTGCAAGGGTAAGAAAATGGTTTTAAATATACAATGCTTCATTTGCAAGGAGTTTGGACACTACGCGAACCTATGTCCCAGTCATCAGACTATGCCGCAAATGATGTTATTGGATAATAATCAAGTTATGATACTACCGCAGATGAAGAGGAATGATTAGAGTTCTTATGTTGATTATGTCAATTGAGTGTTGTATCAACAATGTACTTGTTATAATAATTATGGAGTATATAAGGATTTTACTGCAGTACTATTTCATTAAGGACTTGAGATTGTGTGGAACAAAGAAAAGTGACTCAATAGCAGGATAAATTTTTGGAAAATATATGGTTGAGAGAATGATAAATCATAATATAGTTCTGATACTGAGGTAGTGATTTTGGAATAATATGTGATTGTTTTGGATAAATTATATTGGATATTCTTGACTACCTTGGAACTGATTAATGATTTGTATATTCCATCATTGTTGGGGTTTAAAACATTTTTGGATTAATGAAGTATATCTAGCATTCTATATGGAATAAGGGAGCATGAATGTAATCAATAAGGAATATGGCAATACATGATGAAGGTATTCATATGCTATTACGGGGTAAAAATGATCTATATTATGTTTACCTTCCTTATAAATGTTGGACTGTGAGTTTGGACATAAGTATTTTGGATAGTTCAAGTTTGGATTATTTTGGATTGCCATAAAAGGACAACCCGGAAGTCGGGCGGCAACCCGTCGCGTCCGGCAAGGCTGTGAGACTTGAACCCGCAACCGAAGGGTGACAAGGGTGTATCACCTACCACTGGCCCACGAGATGTCCTGGATTAAATAATGTAGTTTTTATTAAAAGATCTTGTAGATGAATTATAAATTCGTTTATTTTGGAACCCTATACGAATAGTGTAAATAGAATTTTTTTTACATTCTATTATCTTTTAGAGTGAAAGATGAGTTTGTGGTAGAAATTTATTAATGGATAAAACTCTAATTATAAAGTAAGTATATCTCCTTATGATCTTATCCAATCTCATAAATAAATTCCACAACATTAAGAAAAGGAACTAAGAACAAAAATGTTGTCCTAGATGGTACCTTAAATCATCACTAATTTATGGCTTTGGGATTGTTGTCCTTTTCATACCCATGTTCTCTACCACTCTCCATCAGATAATTGATGGTAATATTTCTCCTCCATATCCATATTTTCCTACATGGAACCCCAGTATTTGTTATTTTCGGTAATCTTCATACTTTCCACTCTTTATTTTAAATAGAGGCCTCATTAATTCATTTTTCGATGTGGGATTTCAACCAAGATATTTTGAAACGTCAAAAATGTGTTATCCCAATACCCTATATTTTGTTGAACCGATGGTACTTCAAATCATCATAGATTGATGAGTTTAAGGACCTCAATTTTATACTTGTCTGTGATTGATGACCTCAATCACTACCTATAAATATTTACATTTTTCCTCCAATTATATGTCTCTAATTGCCACTAATGTTCTCCTAATCGAGATCATAATTTGGTGGTGACCCTTTCATTTCTCTTTTCCTCATATTAAGACTAAATTTTAGTAACCCAATTTCCGATGTGGGTTTTCCCACAAAGATATTTTCTATTTTCAACCTTTTATTTTCGAAGAACAATTTCAAATTGTGAGGACGCAATTTATTGAAGGAGGGGAGAATGTAACACCCCAAGATTTTATAGTGTGTTATTTGTTCAAAATAATTCAATAAATTTCATTACACGCAACACCGATTTCAATTACACCATGACTTACCAAACAAGCCATTCAAAAGAGGTTATGAATAATATTATATAAATTTTAAAGTTTATGTAATCCTTATAATTTTAGAATCCATATTATGAGTTTCTTAGATATAATGCAAGAACAAATTCATTTTCAGTATTTCAGTTTTATCAACTTTTAATAGTGAACCATTTTTAAATACTATATTTTAAACTTTTTGACTAAATGGGGACATCAAAAATTTAAAATGAAACATCCCAAGCTTCTACGGTACGCTTCTCTTTGAATAATGTGATAGCGTGTGTTGTACGCAACACCGAGTTCTAACAACCAATTAAACTAGCCGTTATGAATAGTAATAACTACCTTTTGAAATTATATATATTTTATATTTTAAAATGGACTTCATTTTTGGATTCAGAATATCGAATTTATCCTAAGGTGAAATTTTGGTACTTTTCGGATAACTTTCATATTTTGATGAATAGTGAAAATTACTAAATTTTAATTAAAAACAACTTTTTTAATCAAAATAATTAATAGTGATAAATTATAAATTTGAGTTGTGTTAAAGTATATTTAGAATATATTTTTACCATTTAATATAATGTTGGTCATTGGACATAATTTTACAATGAAACCGAACATAAACAAGTGTCAATCTTTTGATAGTAATTATCTCTTAAAAACACGCTTTTTGTTTTAACAACGGGAATTAATTTTAAATTAATTTCTGCCACTTCTGTGTTTTGAATTTAGAAAAATGGATTCCATATTTGGAATCAGGATGTCCAAATTGTGTAAATAGGTAACTTTTATTTTTAGACATTTTGAATAATTACTGTGGTAAATATTTTATTTACCATGGTTAAGGGTAAATCTGGTAAATAAGGGTTAAAAAAATAATATTATAATAATACAAAATTACCCTAAAACGTGTCCTAACCTTATTTGTGGACACATAACCGACCATGGGCATCCTTGGGTCGATTTGGGGACCCCTTGGAGCCACTTGTATGTGGTAGGGACACATTATATTAATAAAGTTAAAATAAAAATAAAAATGGCATAAGCTTACATCTTTTAGAAGAACAATTTTTACATAGGGTTATACATGTTGGATTTTCGATTATAAATATTCATTAGAAATCTAAAAAGATTTCCTACATAATGATATTTTATTTATAATTTTTAGACATCAAATAATTTAAATTATTAATGACACAATAATGATGCAATGTTTACCTCATTAATAAATCATTTAAATAAATAAGATTATAATGATTAAAATATTATCTAAAACCTGTCCAATTATTATTGGTTGATGTTATCTAGAAAATGAGTCATCTTATCTTCGACCTCAATGATTTTTGGACCATTATAAACCGAATATAATTATATTATAAAGTAATACTTTCACTCTTTCCTAAAGAGCCCATCCTCCCCCTTATAAAAGGAGACCACTTCTACTCATTTCTTCACACCTTAAAAGCCTTTTGGTTCGGCCAAACTCTGCCCCAATACTCTCCCAACTTCCCTCACTACAACCTAGAGGCCTTAGTTTGATCAGAAAGCCAATTGAAGGAGCCCTTTTGATCAAATCAAAAGGAAGAACCCGAAGAAGAGGTAATGTTTTCACCACCCCTTTTCAAGTTCCTTTCTTCTTCCACTTCTTCTTTCTTTGTTCTTACCATTATAAAATAATAAATCCAGTATCTCAAATATACTGTGATGTTATTATAAATATGGTACAACCATATTCAGTATTCTATCCACCCTTTGAATAACATGTCACCATACGTGCGTACGTACGGCTTACCGTCTCCACGTCGTGGTGTAATTGTTATTCAATATATTATTATTTGGATGGGTATAATAATTATGTAAAACTCATGTAAATAATAAATATAACATGTTAATTATTCTGTATATATGATATAACATCCATTTATATATTATTTTAATATCAAAATAATGATATTGTCGCTCGTGCGTACGTACGGACTACCGTCTCCACAAACGCGATAAGATTCATTCTCCATCGTATCCATTCAAGTATAATTATCATTTGATGATTTAAAAATGATGTTTAAGGACTTGATATCATTATGGATATGAATAAGATACAACAAACATGGCTTACATAACAAAACATATAAAATAAAACAAGTAAGTTAACACCCGAAACAACGATAATACTAAGATATTATTATCAAATCAATATTAAAGGATCATATATGATATCATATTAATATATATGATTTTTTATAATTTAATAACAATTATTTCACCATTATACAGGAGGTTAACCTACCCCAACCAAGGAAATGTACAAGGTAAGGGATTTTCTTATCTCACTTTCAATTCCGTGAGATTTCCATTGTTCGCCACTAAATTATTGAAAGTGGTGTATTGTGTACTGCCAATTGATATATATTATAATTATTCTCTTTATATTCATTTTATTCTGTAAATCATTTTGTGGTTATTAACTTTTGGCCATACGACTCAGTTGATTAACGTGGTAAGGGGTTTCTTATCTCACTTTTAATTTCGTGAGATTTCCATTGATCACCACTTAATTATTGCATGTGGTGTATGTGTACTGCCCATGATTTTATTCATTGTGTAATATACTTTAATTTATGGGTATTTACATCATCATGGTATGATACTTCTTTCATGGGTGTATGTTTCTTAAGTTACCTAATCGATAAGGGAATTTGAGATTTTAATTTCCACTCATTTGGCCTTACGCATATTTCATTGATTGTATTACCCCAAGATTATGTGTGGAATCACTATTCATTTGATTATGTCATAATTTCCACTCCACTTCCTGTGGATATACTTTTGATGCACATAATCACTCCATTGATAATTCTCAAGTCATTGATATGAACTTGATAAGAGTAATTTTAACTCATTCACCATTTGTTGAGTTAAACATCCAATTCGTTGGTGTTGTTTTTACAAGAATATGTGTGAATATACTTTGATTGTTTTACACTGAATATCCAATAATATTTAGTGTATTTATATTTGTCATGCATAATTATGTCATTGATTTATCCTTAACCTAAGGATACAACCTTTATGAGAGATTTCATCTCAATTTACATTCCATTGAGACTTCTTTGATGATATACACCAAATCACTTTTATGTGGTGTATATAATGTACTTTGGCATAGTATATCATGATTCCCTTTATTCTCATGATATTAAAAAGTTTTGATTACCTCAATTATTTGTATTCAAGTGTCTCTTTTGGTTAGAATCTCTAACTAAAATACCATTTTTAAATGTTTTAAAGACTTATTCATCTAAACCTTTCTCATTAATGTCCATGTTTTAAAAATGGTTTTAAGGATTTATTTATATGGACATTAAAGTTTAGAAATCAAAACTACTTTTAAAAAGTTTCAAAGTGGTATGGGACACTTTGATTAAAAAATCTACTGTTAAATGGCTTCTTGACAAACAGTGTGACTTTTAAATGATTTCAGGAAAAGGGGGATATTTCCCTCAAATAGTTTTGATGATTATTTTCATCTATGTCCACATCATTCATTATTCATGATTGAGGTTAATGTGATACAATAGAATCTTCCATATTGTATCAAATGAGTTATGTTTGACTGTGGATGTTCTATTTTTATACCATTCATGGTTTGTGGTTAAATTATTGACATTTTGTATGCTAGTTTTAATACAAATGTTTATTTTATGCTTAAACCTATTCATATGAGGAATGCATTGGACTTAATAAGTGACGGGTGGAGCCCGCTATAGCTCCTTGATGCATCGGTAGGTCTCATGAGACAAACTAGTGTCTTGGCACAAGGCCTTGACAAAATCTTATTTGTAGTCTTGGCACGAGGCCTTGGCTATGTGGTTATGATAGTCTGGCATTATGCATTCCATCATTATGAAAGTGGTTATTGATTTTGCATGTGATTATTCGATTAGTAGAATAACCATGTGAATAAGTAAATGGCATTATTTCATTTTATTTATTCCATACTATGTTAAATGTTCAAGTTTAAAAGGCTTTTGTTTTAGTTATACATTGCCTTAAATGTTTATTCTTATAAATGAAAGTTTCCGCTATATTGTTATCCTTACTGGGCATTTGAGCTCACCCCTTTTCTATGTTATATTTTTCCCAGGAAGTGAAGAAGTAAATTATGAATGACCTGCAGGGATATTATGTGGGGATATGAGTGTGGATTATGGAGACATTATGTTGTTGTAGTAGTTTTTCATTTTATGATGTAATGTAAAACTTATGAATATATCTAGTGTTTCCAAGGCTACTAAACCAATCGGTATTTCGAGATTTGATCTTTCTTGTGATCATGCCAATGTTATGTAATAATGCACCGACTCTGGGTAACTGGGGTCGGGGCGTTACAAACAAATTGTCAAGGCCTCGGCCAAGACATCTAAAAATACTAGGGTAAGGCCTCAACAAAAAAACCCAATTCTATTTTGTCTTTTGAGGTATACCTATACAAATTGGGGCTTTAGTAGGACCCATAAATCCATTGATAAGTCCAATTCATTCCTCATATGAATTAGGATGAATATAAACATCACATACATATGCAATGTAAATAACCTTCCCCATTCTATAAGCATATTTACTAATCATTCTAAGTGTTATGGTGAATTGAATCCATATAACACCTCCACAGTTAAAATAGTAATAAAATATTAAATACAAAATGGTAGATGATATATAATATTAACACCAATTAAACATAGTAATAAAAAAATGTTTTAAAATAGAAAAAATACTCTTATAAAACCATCGTACAATTCTTGAGAGAAATACTCTTTTACTTTGAAGAGAAGATTTTTTTTGGAAAAATATTTTCATAATTTTAGAAATGAATTAATGTAGTTTTTTTGTAATATAATTAGTGATTTTTGGAAAATATTTTTTTCATAAAATATATTATCGAGTGTACTATAAAATATGTAATAATTCTAGAAGTTTTTTTAAATTAGGCATATATTTGGGGAGTAATTTTTGAATTTTTTTTGAAGAATGTAACTCCCCATAATGTAATGAAGGACATTCATTGGTACACATATATAGTACATTCAGATAGAATTTATGAGTAGTATATAAGAATGCATATTAATTTAATTGATGTAAGTAGATAATAAGAGTAACCCGAATGAAAATGGAGGTTCAGGTAGAAAACTCATACCTTATGTTCAAAAATGTTCGTCTCTTGACCTTAATTTCAGGGATAATCCAATAAAATACATTAATTAATTAATTAATGAAAATTAATACATATATTTTATTCATTATATTTTTATTAAGATCATTTATGTCCTTATTGATAAATTGTATTTTTGAATCCTGTCATTCTTCATTTCTTGATTTCATGATCTGTTCGCTTGATATATGTAATTGAATTCATGTGAAATTAATATAATTATATATAATTGGAATTTAAAGTTATTAATGAACATAAATAAATGTAAATGGTTATATATATATATATATCATTTGGTAGGATATTATCTAGATTTATCATTAGATAATACATTTAGTGATAATCGTTTAGATTATTACAACGGTTAGTGATCATAACAAACTAGTTTTGTTCTATTATTTAATATATTGTATAAATGATGGTTCCAAAATCATTAAATAAGATATTATAAATATTTTTATAATATTTTTAAACCTTAATAATGGTTTCAAGACCATACTTTAATAAGAAATTGAAGATCAAAACTTCTTCGTCCACGAATGTTGTAAATTGGCACCTCCCAGACGATGATATCGTTTATAAAATTAAACAGATACAGTAATGATATTGATAATGGTTATTAAATTAACATGATTTAATTCCAATATATATATGATAATGGAGTTATCAAGATCAATTAGAAATAGGCGGTGAGGATGTAATAATAAAATAAGGCACTTAAGAGAAATTAAAAGGAAGAAAGGAAGATGAATTTACCTCTTGAGTACTCCTAGAGAACCTCCATAAAGGATGGGGATTTGGTCTTTTGAAAAAACAAAGAGCTCCTAGATCCTGGGAAAGAATAAGGTAGAGTATTTGGGAATATTATTCATAATTATCAATTACTATAGGATTGAAGAGTAGAAAAAGGGAGGGTGGTTTTTATAGTGGAGGAGAGGAGGGGTTTTCCATTATTTATTAATTTATCTATTATTTTTGCTGAAGATTATGAATAGTATTTATTATTATGACCTAAAAAACTAAAAATTTCATGTGATTTTGAATAAATGGCCATTTACATCCTCCATGACTGAAGCATGATGCAGAAATTCATTTATTTACCATATTTCTTAAATTATCGAGTTCCACTACTCAACAAAAATTTACGTATTTGAGAAAAATCCAAAAAATTAAACCTAATCTTTTCATGATGTGAAGAATTTAGAAAGGAACTCCATTTTATGAAAATAAGTCTATAAATAATTGGAATTTAATTTTTTTTAAATCATTATTTTCTTCAAAAATTTAGATTTTAAATTTGAAACTGATATTATAATACTTTTAAAAAATTAAATAAGGTCTCATATAATTACCCTAAAATAATAAGAAGACAAAATATTTTTTTGGGAGTACATTTCATGAAAATCAGTTTTATTAATTTAATAATTTAATATTGTAATTAAATCTTTATTACACATAATAATTCCAACCCATAATTATTAATTTTTAAAATATTCACTCTCCTTTATATGCTGCCTAAATTTTATTTATACTAACATGAGTGAAGCTATTATTCTAAAATGTAAATTACTATTCATAAGGGTATGTTACTATTCATAAAGGTATGTTACTATTCCCAAAAAATGTACGTTGATCCTATTAGACTCTAAATATCTTACTGATCGCAACCATGTATGTTTGTTTTTCGAAATTGAAATCATAGAAGCAACAAAATTATGGTCATTGGTGAGGTTATAAAAAAATTTTGTTTAATAGAGACTCATTATTAAATGGATTCAATATTAAATTAATTTTTAAATTCTTGGGGTGTTATATTCTTCACCCCTTAAAAAATTCATCTTTGAATTAGTAGAATATTACCTTATAATAAGATTTAGGTTGTTCTTCATCATAAGATCCCCAGGATCCCATGTTGCCTCTTCAATTTTATGATTTTTCCAAACTAACTTTACCAGTCGTGTTTTCCGATTCTTCAAAAATATTTAGTGTCTAGAATCTAGACATGCTCTTCACAATAACATAATTCTGGTTCCAATTTTATACCCGCATAAGTGAGGACATGTGTTGGGTCTAGCATATACTTTTACAATAATGAGATATGGAACACATTGTGTACCTTAGAGAGGCATGGTCGGATTTCCAAATGATATTCCAAAGAACCAATTATCTACATTATTTCAGAAGGGACATTGTACTTGGGGCTCAGTTACTCTTTATTCTTGAATCTTTTGACACCATTATATGGAAATACATTTAAGAAAACATGATCTCCCACTTGAAATTCCAAATACATCCATCGATTATTATCACAAATATTTTTCTTTCATAGATCTTCTTTGATATAGTTTTTAATAGTCTTTACCTTTTCTATTGTTTCCTCCACAAGCTCAAGGCCCATAGGATTCCTTTCACTAACTAAATCCCCACATGTTGGTTTATGACATCTCTTTCCATTCAATGCTTCATATGGCGCCATTTGAATACTAGAATCAAAATAATTATTAAATTAAAACTCTAGAAAAGGTAAATACTAATCCCAAATATCATGAAAGTCATGTGAAAATGATCTCAACATGTATTTTAAATTTTTTATTAACCTTTATGATTGCACGACAATTTGAGGGTGATAAGAAGAAGTCAATCGAATCTCATTATCCAAATATTTCTGAATAATTTTATAGAATTTAGATGTATATTTCGGATCAGAATCAAACATAATTGATAGAGGTGATCCATTAAGTCATATAAATTCATTAATATAGAACCATGCATGGTTCTCTAGTGTAAAATCCTCCTTTAATGTGAGGAAATCTGTAGATTTGGTAAGTCGGTCAACAATTACCCATATCTCATCATTCCTACATGGATTTTTCTATAATCCAGTGACTAAATAAATGGTAATGTCATTCTATTTCCATGTATGAATTGGTAGAGGTTGAAAGACTCCTCTAGTATATTGTATTTCAGCCATCAGCTTTTTATAGACTATATATCTTGATATATAATCATCAATTTCACACTTCATGTTATCCCAATACAAATGATATTTCAAATATCTATAAGTATTAGTAATACTAGGGTCTATGGATAAATTCAAACGGGGGGAATCATCCAATAGCCCCCTTTTTAGTTCGGTTATAGGGGGAACACATAGCCTTCTCACAATTTTCAGAATTGCATCTTCACAAATGAAATCTAGAAACTTCCCATCATTCAGAACTTTAATTATCTTTTTAATATTCTCATCATTAGATTGGGAAATATTAAATCATTCAAATAAAGATAGCTATGAAACCAATTGAAAAAGTAATGATTATTCAACTTCTTTTACAATTCACATATCCAACATCAATTGATCCATTTACATAGGATCCTTGACAATCCTCATATTGTTAAGAACTCCATGATCCTTCCTACTCAATGCATCTTCCACCTTATTTTCTTTCTATGGATGGTAGTGTATGGAAAAATCATAATCCCTGAGTAGCTGGAGCAATATATTTTTCCTCATGTTGATCTCTTTCTATGAGAATATATATTTCCAGATCTTGTGATCAATTTATATCCCATATCTTTATACATAAAGATAATATATACATATCTTCAAAGAAATGATTATAGATGGTAACTCAAGATCATGTGTTGGATAGTTTTGTTCAAGAATTTTTAGTTTCCATGATCTAGAGGTAATCACTCTTTCATTCAGTACAAGTACATATCCAAGTTTGTTCTTTGATGCATCATTATAGATCAAAAATAAACCATTTTACGAAGGATGATCCAGGATAAGAGAATCCAATAATTTCTTTTTCAATTTATCAAAACATTATTCACATTATTTTTTTCATACAAACCTAACACCTTTATGAGTATTATGGATTAATGGGTTGGAAAAACAGGTGAAATTTTGAAAGAAACACTGATAATTACATGTTAAACCAACAAAACAATGTACCTAGTCTATGTTCATTGGAGTAGGTCATTATTGAGTAGATATTTTCATCACATGATCAACTAATATCCCATCCTTAGAGATGATATTCCCTAGAAAAGAAATTGTTCAAATCAAGAATTTACACCTTCTAAACATCCCATATAACTCATTTCTTCTAAGTGTATTTATAATAATGCACAAGTGATTGCCATGATCTTATTAGATTTTATATTATACCAAGATATCATCAATAAATACCCCCAAAGTAATCAAGATATTCTATGAAAACTCTATTCATTAGATCCATGAAAATAGAGGGTGCATTCGCCAATCCAAAAGGCATTACTATATTCTCATAATGCCCATAGCAAGTTCAAAATGTTGTCTTTGGAATATCTTCCTTCCTCACACACAACATATGATATCCATATCGAAGTTAAATATTTGAAAATATTGGCCTTCATGAGGTTGATCAAATTAGTCATTAATTCGAGAGGATGATAATTGTTCTTTATTTTAATGGCATTGATTTCTCTATAGTTAATACACAACTTTTTGGATCCATATTTCTCCATCACAAAGAGGATAGGGCCTCCCCATGGAGAAATAATATGGAAGATAAATCCCATATCACTAAATTTCTATAGTTGTTTTTTATCTATACTAATTCCACTATGTTCATCCTATAAAGAGTATTTGATATTGTCCTTGCACAAGGAATTAAATCAATAGAAAACTCTACTTTTTACTCTGGAGGATTTTCTTGTTAATCCTCTTCAAACACATCAACATATTCTGGAAAAATAGGAACATCTTTAATTTGAATAATTCATTCCACACAGACATAAATGTATTTCTCATCATCCCAAAGAATTTCATTCAATTGTGCTACTGGAGGTGGATTTATATCAGATCTAGATGATGACATTTCTACTCTATTGATAATGGAATCTACATCATTCTAAAAATTTGTAACTTCATTCTTATTGAAATACATTTTCTCATAATAATTTGAAATCCAATATAAACTGAGGATTATATCAAAGAGAATCACATGTATGATGATAAGGTCAGCAACTAAAGCACATTTATGTTTCATAAGGGGAATGATCGACACATCGTTGTTGTAATGACACAGCCCTTAGAAGTTTTTACTAACAACTTCTTTTTTTAATAAAATTAAAAATGTCTAATTTCATGGAAAATAGGGAAGATATAAAAGAAAACAGTGATCCAGAATCAAATAAATCATTGGCTATGTTTGAGTAAATGATTAAAGTACATACCACCACATCATTAGGAACTTCAATATCATCATTTGTGATTGCATAAGCTTGGCTCTAATCCCTGGGCCTTTTCTAGGAAGAGTTTTCTTCATTCCTTGGACAATAATTTTCATAATGTTCAATATCCTTACAATTGTATCATTGAAAATAGGTAGCTTCTTTCTTCCCCTTAAATCTTCGAGATTGGTGGACCTTTTCTCCAGAATTGTAACAAACTCATTTTCATTCGAAGAAGGTTCTAGGTTATTTCAATCCACATGTATCACATCTTAGAAAACTCCCATTTTTATTCTTCCCTCTATCTAATATTTCCTTATCCACCCTGTAATTATATTGATTTCTCTTAAATTCATAAGATATAAATACTTATTTCTATGTCTTTCTTTAATATGAGACAATATCTTTGTATGATAAGAAACTTTGGGATACTAATTCCCCTTAGAGGAATGGTTTTGAACCATTAAAGAATCTATCAATATTTATCCTTGGATTACGTATGTAGACTATAGAATTTATTGATAACCTTGTGAAGTAAGTTTCATACTTTTCAACATTCAAATCAAATTTTTTGCATCAGATTCAGAAACATAATTTTCATATATGCTCTACATTCATGAGTAAAATATTTTTCTATGAATATTTCCTTAAAATCCCTCAATCACATATTTTCAATATCTTCCTCCTCCATTGTGTTTTAAATTAGCGACCACCATTGATAAACATCTCCAAATAGATGATTAATTTCCCTAACAACCTTCTCCCATTTGTTACATCCTGAACAGATAAATATCCTCTATATGGAACATACCCACTACTCTGATACAAATAGGTTTTTAGTACAATTAAATGATGGAGGATATTTTAATATAAAGTGGACTAAAATTTCTCCTCCATTTTATGGTTCTGGATGTTCTATAAGGTTATGTTTATTGTTCATAACTACAGTCATTTTTTCCAATATTGTTATAAGTTTACCAGCACCATTCCCAACTCTAGAACCAACATTGTTATCCTATATGAGAGGGAAATCCTTACATGGGATACACACATTCATGTAGGTTCTAATAATTACACTAGGTGAAATTTCTAAAAAATGGTATACACTAGATTAGGTAAAAAATCATAATGTATATTCCCTACTAGAAAAATAATTAATACAAATTGAAATCATATCCACAGATGATCTCGTAGTCATAAACAAGGTTTTTTTGTGAAAGTATTTAAATTTAATTCCTTCATAACGGCTTGTAAAGAATGTATGAATAATCCTAAGAATATCCCCTATAATTTTCAAACCAGGCACACAGTAAAGCCTTTTTTCGTCTTCTAGGTTACCCTATGTCATGCTCGGAACACCTTGTCAGAGTTGTTACTCCAGGGTATATCTATGACAAAAATGCATCCACTTTTATAATCCATTCATGGATTTATTTTCTAGAAAGATTCACATAATATCCTCCCTACCAAAATTCTAGTATGTTCTAGTATTATTATCTCAAATTCTACATTAGGATTATTTCCCTAATATCATTTTTCTAAATCTAGTTTCTTTGTTTTCTACTAACCATCCTTTGAAACCAATAGTAATGCCCCAACCCTAGTTTCTTGAATCTGATGCTTTATTTTATTACATTGTAAAGATTAAAAGAAATTCATATCCTAATAGTGTGAAAACTTTAATAGTTTTGGAAAAACAAATATATACATAAGTTTAACATTACAACTTGAAATGAAATACATAATGTAAAATGCAATGGAAACATATATGACTCCGAGATTATTCTTATAAGTCATTCATAATATTTAACTTTGAAACCTGGGGTAAATAAAACATAATAAATGGGTGAGCTCAAATTCTCAGTAATTTTATGTAAGAAATAGGATGTTATCATAAACATAAACACTATGCATGATGAATAACTAAAGACACATGGCTTTAAAAATATACCTGAGCATAATGTGGCAGGAATAAAGGCTGAAAAATGATTCCATAATAAATTATCATAAAAATATGAAAAATAACCATTGATAAGATAATAGGTGAATAATAAAATGTTTTATCAATTTCAAATATCATAGTGAGTGAATTCATAATACCGGACAATTGAAACATGTTTTGGAGGCCTTGGCCAAGATGTCTAAAAATACTAGGGTAAGGCCTCAACCAAAATCCCATTTTGTCTCATGAGACCTACCGATGAATTTAGGGGATCTATAAGGCCCATACCATAACATGATATGTAAAATGCATTCCTCATATGAATAGGGTTAAATATAGAAATCATATACATATGAAATATAAATAACTTTTCCTATTCTGTAAAAATAATTTCTAACTGTTCTAAGTGTTATAGTGAATGGTATCAAGATTGAACATACACTATCAGACTAGTCAAAAAACATTCAATAAAACATGGTAGATGATATAATAGAATATTAATACCAATTAAACATAACAATCAACAGGAGTGTTGAAATAAAAGAAAATACCCTCATTAAATAATCATGTAACTCTTGAGAAAATACTCTTTTACTTTGAAAAGAAGATTTATTTTGGAAAAATAATTACATAAAACCAGAAGTAAATTAGTATATTTTATTAATAATGAAAATATTTTTTTTAATAATATAATTTTCTCTTAAAACATATTATATAGTGTGCCTAATAATTGGTATGAATTTGAGAAGTTCCCTCAAACCGGGCTTGTATTTCGAGAGGTATTTTTGAAAGGTCATTTTAAAACATGTAAATCCCCCTAAAATAATGAAGGAATACTATTAGTACACATAAATAGCATATTAAAAATATATATTTTAAGAGTAAATAATAATGAATAATAGTTTCGTTGAGGTATGTAGAGAATAATAGTAACCCGGATGAGAATGGAGGTTCCGGAAGAAAACCCTTACCTTGTGTCTGAATGTGTTCTGCACTTGACATTAACTTCCTGGATAATAAAATTATAACCATTAATTAATTAATTAATAAACTTATCTAAATGTATTTGATTAATTATAGTTTTATTATGTTCATTTATGTCCTTATTGATCAGTTATATTATTGAATTATGTCATTCTGGAGTGTTTGTTCATGGATTCCATGATCTGTTCTCTTGATTATAAGTAATGGAATTCATGTGGTATGGATATAATTCTCAAAAATTGGAATTAAATATTATTAATGAACATAAATATGTTTAAATGGTTATATATATCATTTGGTTACATTTTATGTTGATGAATCATTAGATAATACATTCAGTGATAATCATTTAGATTATTATGGTGGTTATTGATCATAATGTAGTAGTTTTGTTCTATTATTTCATATCATGTATAAATTATGGTTATATAATCATTAAATAAGATACAAAAAAATATTTTATAATATGATTCAACCATAAAAATTCTTTCTTGACCTTCCCTAAAGAATAAATTGCAGTGTGAAACTTTGTTATCCACGAGGGTGGTAAATTGGCACCTCCATGATGATGATTTCATTTATAAAATAAAAGAGATAGTATAAATATAATGATAATGATTATTAAGTTAAAATAATTTATTTCAAGTATATTTATTATAATAAATTTATGATGATCAATTGTATATAGGAGGTGTGGATATAATATTAAAAGAAGGAACTTTAAAGATATATAAAGGAAAACAAAAGGGGATTTCACCTCTTGAGTACTCCTCCTAGAGAACCACTTTAAGGGATGGGGTTTTGGTATTTTGGAAAACACAAGACCTATTGGATGTGGGGATAGAAAAGTTAATTGTATTTGAGAAGAAATTTGACAAGATTCAAAGCTTAGAGAAGTGATGACAATAGAACATGAGGGGTTGTTTTTATAGTGGAGAGGAGGGTTTTTCCATTATTTTAATCATTAAATTATTATTTTGGCTCTTTACTACGAATTTTCTTGATTAATTTGACCAAAAATAGTAATAATTGCATTTTATTTCGAAACAATTTTCATTTATATCATCCATGACACAAGCATGATTCAGAAATTCATTTATTTGGCATATTTCGTAAATTTTTGAGTTCCGCTATTAAGAAAAAAAATATGTATTTAAGAGAAATCCAAAAATTTCAACCAAACAATTTATAGACATGTAGTTTTCAAAAATGGACTCCATTTTATCAAAATAATTTTATAAATAATAGAAATGTAATTGTTTAATAAAATAAATATTTACATAAAAAATAAAGAATTTAAATTCAAAAATGATTTGAAAATACATTCAAAAATTATTTGAGGTCTCATAAAATTATTATAAAATTATAGGAAAAAATATATATTTAGGAATTTTTTTCATGAAAATTAATTTTTTTAATTTATTAATTTAAAATTGTAATTACATATTTATTACGGAATAAAATACAAACACATAATTATTAATTTTTAAAATATTCACTCCCATATATATGGTGCCTAATTGTTATATATAAATACATATGTGAGGATACTATTAATAAAGGTACCTTACTATTCATATGGTCTAGTTACTATTCATGAGGGTAAGTTAATATTAACTAAAAAAGTATGTTGATCCTATCAGACTCTAAATATCTTACTACATTCATGTGTGCCAGTTTTTCAAAATTCAAATCACATAAGTGGAAAAATTAAGTACATTGACTAGGTTATAACAAATTTTTGTCTCATATAGGCTAAGTGATTCATGCATTCAATGTTAAATTTATTTGTAAATTCCTAGGGTTATACATATACACCACATGGTTTTAATTCAAATGAATATAAATGTCCTTATTGGTGTACTTTTTGAAAATGTTTTTCATTTAAATAACCTAGATGGTTTTTCCATAGTTGTGTGTGGTACGAGTCATATGAATTATCTTCATCATCAATTGAAATTAAATGATTTTTATAATACAGCAGTTCAAGACCATTAGTTAAATATGACTTATCATACTAATAATACATTCATTATAAAAGAAGAAAAAGTAATTTCAAAATTTGAAAATTAATTTCTCTATATCAGGATTGGAAATTGAACTAATATTTTTAATTACTGAAGGAACATATTAATAATATTATAGAACCATGATCATTCTATTTAGAAATGTGAGGTGGTTTTCACCAATATCCACAGTAAAATGTATAGTTTCGTTGGCTTATTTTAGATTTACATCACCATGTAAAGTCTTAAAAATTACACTTGTTTCTTATATTTGAATATATATTTGAGCACCACATGTTGTGTCTAATTACCAATTTTTATAAATAGATAAATTTCACTAGAAAATTAATTCACCTAAATATTCCCCTTTCATCTGAGTATGGGTGGATTTTTTTTCTCCAAAGGCCCTTCTTTCCACTTGAAAAATCGACAACATCGTGTTCCCCTACTCACCCCTTAATCCTCATTTTATTCGAAGGGTGTTGTGAATAAACTTTAAACATGGAGTTAGTCCTGCTATTTTTTATTGATATTTCCTTTAATTATACATAAGGACATAAATCTTATCATGCTTCATGTCCTTCACATCTTGTAAAATTGGACTGAGAAGGTCTAGGAGAGACTTCACTAATTTGTTCATATTTAAATTGATAACAAAACTAGATAATCTCTAAGGGAGGGATGCAAAAATGAGATCAGTGTATAGATCATTAATGAATATAAATCCTAGAACCACTAAATGATCAATGTAAATAATAAGTTTTAATATATGAGTTCCAACTAACTCACCTTCTCCAAGTTTTCTAGTTAGGAGAACCTTGAGTATCTAAAACTATTCCAATATTGATCTCTCATGATAAAGATCTTAGAAATTCTAGAGCATGCTCTAGGTGTCTATATTCTCTTGCATCTTCCTCAGTTCTCTGTACAAGGATGATAACATTAAACACTTAACATTTATTACATCGTTAAAGTGTTTTTCATTGATTTATTACTCCTCATATGTAACCTACTTAAAAATGGATTAGGGATTGAGGATCCTGGTATATAATATTTCCATTCATGGTATAACACAACCCATAGTCATATGAACCATTCATGAAAGCTACTTGTAGTTAAGAGGTTGTATTTCTATATAACTCATAATAGAGATAAGGTGGCCAACCAACTTTTCATTATTTTATAATAAGAGAGCATATTATATTTTCTTCTCTTGATTACAATTAATGTGATACAAAATGATAATATTTTCAATTTTATTAAACTTCTTTCTATTTTATCAGGTCTCAATAGATCTCACCATTAAAAATATAATGTTCCATCAATTTGGAAATTATAATGGAAAAGAACCATAATCAACTCCATATGATCCAAATTGTGTAAATGAAAAGAATAAGGAGTTTAGGTAGGTGTTATTTCCAACTGTGAGCTTGCAGCTCCTTGTTCTATTGAGTGGTATTTCTAATATTAAGATACTGAGTCATATATCCTCAACACTGAAATATACATTTTTTTGAATTGACTATAGCTGTTAAATCCAATACATGTTCAGTTAAGTTAACCCATCATCTTAGTTTAGAAATCCGAATAATTGAAAGTGCCCTCAACTATGTCCTAAACTAAAAAATTTTGTATTGTTCATATTAATTAAAATTTAGGAAGGCATAATGACTTAATATTCAGTTGAGATATTTTTTTATTATGTAAAATTATTCTTATTCGATCTTATACATGTATTTTAAATATTAATTGAATTTTACATAACATATTAAACATTTACTGACAAAACATATACTCATAATTTAATGGTATGGACATTAAAAAATGTTACTTTATGGTAACTCTAGTGATAAAGGTTTCTAGGAGTGGTTTCATAGAATTTGGATGGTGAATGGAGGAGTTCTAACTAAAAAATTTAACTAATAGGAATTCTGCAGCATGGAGGCCTGGGATGCACTATGGGGGTGAGTAGTTTCAACATGGATAGGACAACATTGGAATAGGGTCTTGATATATGAGTTTTTCTTATTATTATATTTTTCTGTAAGGAAATTTCATGAACCAAGTGTGTGGCATAAGCATTTTCTTGGGTGATGGGTTTTGAAACATGTAGAGAAAGGCTATGATGTGGACATATAGAAGTGATTTTTGGTTGTTCTATTGTTTTTGGTGTAGTTTCATCATGCATCTAGGATACATATTAGCCTCCTTCTTAGTCATTGGGGGTATGAACTATGGAGTTTCCTTCCAAAACCAAGATATTATCTATGTTTTTTATATATAAGTTGTGTAGATAACTATTTTTCTCAAACATGGATTTGAATAATCTTAGTTCGGTTTGGTCTCTTCTATTATATCATAGTCTGGTCCTTTTTTTGTAGTTCATCACTTTGGTGCTTTAGGCTGTATTGTGGTATTTTTATTTTCATATAGTGGTTATAAATTACCAGATCTCCTCAAACCCCATTATTCATTATTGTTTCTCCAATTTCATGGGTGATCCAAGAGTCCTTTATAGGTCTTCTATCCCCTTTTAATTTTATTTCAACCCCTTCCATCTGAGATCGATCTTTAGTGGTTTTAGGTGATTTTTAGTCATTTTTTATCCTATATTTCTCCTTGTTCTTTATCTGGGGAAGGTTGATGTTAGGAGATTTTTTGGACTTGTTTTTTTGGTAAGGGAATGATGAGGTAAATTTTTTTCTAGGATGATAATGGTTTTTTACCGTTATTGTTTTGTTTGTTGGTTTCCTTCCTCTTTCACTAACCTCTAGAAGTGGTTCGAAAAGATTTGTTTAATGTAGTGGATCCATCTCCTCTCTTATATTTGTATATATGGGATATATCATGGTCTTATTAATATTTGGGAATATAGTATACACTATCCTTATAATGATAATGAAATGTTTTAATTTAAATTTAAGGGGATGGGAAATGAATCACCTTTATTATATCATTTGATGTTATTGTTATTGAGATTATGCGTACATGATGTATCACTAAAAATAATTGTTGTTGGGGGCATTGATTTTGTTGGAATGGATATTGTTTTGTAGAACTCATGGTCGTGTGCTTTTTTATCACATTGAATAAATGTATAAACAATTATATCTAGATAATAAATTTATTTTCCTATGGAAATTGAGGTTTTTTTGATAATTCCAATGAAATATAAAATGAAATTTGATGTGAATAACTTTATTTAATATGAATAAATCCATGTGAATTTTGTGAAGTGGTTGTGATTTGTGGTAATGTTTTGGGTGGATGTTGTGATGAGGGGTTGATATAGATATTAAATTGTAACATTGGGGGCTATTTGAAATGAGGAGGGTATATTATTTGTGTTGTAGTTTTTTTTTCTTTTCTCTTGGTAGTAATATAATTAAATTTCAAAATGATGAAATTGAAATGGAATGTGTTGAAATTTTTAATGAATTCATGAAATTATTGGACAAATGAGGTTAAATGTGGTTAGTGACTATTCTGAAATAAATTATATGGAATAAGTAAGTTTGTTGGCCAAGGAAAAATATGGAAATTTTCTTAACTTGAAAAAAGGGTGGAATATGGCTTTTGGATTGTCTGTTTTTGTGTGGTGTTGTGCATTTAGTGATGGAAGTGAAAGTATAATATTTTGGGAGTCTTTGTGGTGATATTGTCAGTTTGTTGGTACACTTCTTGTGAAACCATAGTATGGTCTTTTGGGTGGTTCTCTCTCTATATATACATTATATGTTCCTTGTTATTTTTTCCACCCCATCCGTATTGTGCACCAAACGCTGAAAACCAAATGTTTTGGGATTTTTCCTGACATCTTGGTGGTGAGGTAAGATAGAAGGATACCCCCTCTTTCGTGATCCCTTGTCCTTGTTGTGTTTGATATCCATGGGTATTATTGAAAGAAATGAAATATGCACATGAGGTGCCTGTTTGATAATATAATTAGGAGGAAATGCTGGGGTAGTGTATAGTAGGATGTAATGTCTTATTTTCTACCATATACATCTTTGAAATATATCTAGTAATATTATCAAAGGCAAGCTTCTATATGACATTAAATTCCAAGGCTAGGTGTGCTAGAAATTATTATTTGAAAAGTATTAAAGATATAAATATAACGTTTAATAATTTTTCTTAAAATGTGGAACAAATTTAGAGGAGAGTCTTGGATCAGAATTCTGAGACCACTGTTGGGTCTAGTGAATTGTTTTTACCCAATGAGCGACCAAACCTTTGGGCACATCAGACACTTCGGTTGGGTGTGGTCGTGAGTGAATGTTTTAATAAATAAATAAATAAAAATAATTTATTTATTTAAATTTACCTGAACTGTGTTTTCCTATAAATATATGTGTATGGGGAAATATCATTATAGTCATATAACCCTAGATGTTTAGATGACCCAGTGGAGGAGAGCTTAATGAATGCAACAGATCCTTGTAGATAATGGAGGATCACCATCATCATCATCATCGCATGTGGATTATGCTAATGAAAATGATGTATGATCAATATTTACTAGAGATTGATACAAAATAAGGTGGGAAATTTTAATTTTATGGATTTATTCTATTTATTTATTCGAATTCTAATCCAGATCCATTCCACAAACAAGCATTGATTCAGGCATTAGAGGTTCATTTAAATTCGGTTGATTTATTTTTGATGGTTTTTAATTTATTTACCTATCAGTTAATAAAATCCTAAAAAATAGATTAATGATGAAAGAAAACAAAGTACCATGGTATGTTCCTCACATTTATTATTTATGGTTATCTCCATATTTTCTTTGCATGTTCATCATTGGAAATTTATTTGGCATGTGGTTCAATGAATAATGGGTATTTAACCATTGGAAAACCATTATTTGGTTGAAAGGGTCGATACCATAGGTTCAGTTGGTGATCTAGGGTGTGGTCATGGTGAACCAATGTTTAATGACCAAAGATTGGTATGATTGTACTATTTTTCCCCACTATTACAAGTTTTGTGTGCAATGACAGTGATGAAATGGCTGGAGGTGTCATTTTATGGGAAAATCAAGGTATAGTTTTCAAATAGTGTTGACAATTTGGTTTAGCCAACTCCATATCCAATATTCTCAGTGAGAATCACATTTTAAAAAGAAAATACACAATACATGTGAATATACTATGTGTTTTGGAAATTATTGAACTACATGATGTGTATTCTAGATATACAAGACTTATTGGTACTTGGATGTTACACTACAGTTTCTCAAAAGAATAAAATTATCACACACCAAGTCGCACATGTCACATGGAATGTTAAATATACTCAGAATGTTGGCATATATATTAGAGGATACAAGTTAATGATCACAAACAAGTACCCAAAAAAGAATAGAGTATACGACCACAACCTAGTACTCAAACATAGCAAGGTACATGGAATATCCTTAGTACATGGGAATAACCAAATGTACACGGGCATGGGAAGAGGTATATGGTCAAATACATGTGAAGGTCTACGTTTATTTGTACACTCCATGTACCCTACATATACACTATGTACTTCTTCAAAGATGACTTGGAAACCCTATTCCCATTAGCATGTAATAATTTCCTTAAGGTTGTATTTCCTCAATCCATCCCTATGAGGGTATAGTATAGAATTACATCCTCAGAAAAATATTTTCTACAATCAAAGGGATTAGTTTTAGATAGATTTGTATGAATCAATCTATGAGGCTGGTATGGTAATTTTTATCTCCTTCTACCCTAGGTGGGGTTCTTGGAATCGACATGAACCACAATACACAGGCATCGATCACTTACTTAGTAGGTTAATCATGTTTCTGTTGTTGGTATACCCCATGGAACTAGGAGTAAAATCCATTAATGAATCAATCATTTTAGACTTCTAGTGTGTACATCCTTATGGTGAGACCCGATAAACATGACATATTGGACATATGCCATCAGTGCTACCAGATTCGTTGATTGAGTTCTCCATGGAGAGTGTGGTTATGAACTCTTGAGAATAATATTTAGAAATGAATCAGGTTAAGTACTTATATTTGGACTTAGTATATTTTATGATTATATATTAACATTTTATTTTATTTCTCATATTATGATTAACATAACATGTAATGATCTAAATACTATTGATTCATTATGCTTAGTGATTTCAGGGTGTCCTACTAGATATTGTAATACTCACCCTTCCATGGGATTTTCCCACACATTTCATGTCTTATGTCAACGGTCGACTATTCGATGAGGTTCTTGGTAGACTAGGAGAATATATATTACATATTTTTACTATACAACCCATGTTTTTTATCCGGAGTCACATTTGATTGTTGTCCCCTATTTATAGAATTTTGGATGTCTTTACAGGTTTTGGTGGGTGTGTATTTTGTTCTTTTTTATTTCTAGTATTATTTTTGTACTCTTATAATGGTATTTAGAGGTATTCATTCATTGTTATGAGTTTTTTTACATTTTATCATTTTTTGGGATTGGAGATGTTTGTGTGTACATATACCATAGGCTAAGGCCTCCCATGTGAGTGTAATGCCTACTCGGATATAGTCACTATCCCCTAGCCTATTAGAGGTATGATTGGGGTAGTCATATTTTTCTTATCACTGAATAAGTGGGCCTTGGTGATTAGTGTCATGATAGAGTGGTATTAGATTGTATTCCATCATAGAACTGAATTATTGAGTTTTTTTCTAACTGTGAGATTCATTTTGGTTTTACGTTATAAAAGTTAAGAGTTTCAATTTCATCTTTCAGGCTCGGAACTCCAGTGTTGGTGCAGTGGCCGATTTATCCACACACCAAGACTCGGGTCCCCTACCTTTTTATTAGTACATATTGACAGTTTTTAAGGGAAAAATAGTGGTACATGGATCATATTGTAATTGGTTTTATTTACATGACTATATGAAGTAATATCCCCAAATATACTCATTGAACATGGTATAATTAATTTATTTCAGGATAAATATACAGTGATTTCTAATTATGATTCATTAGTAGGATCCCATGGATGATCCCCTCAGTGGAGAGGCTTCGATAAAGTTGAATATCCTATAGGTAGTTCCTTTGGGTGGTTTTCCAGTTATATCTCCACACATCCAGTATCAGATAGTACCTGATTTGGTGGGAAATATTAAATTTCTTCCAAAGGTTCAAAATCATCGACCCCTTAGGTTTAGTGTTCAGAAATACCCATAGGTAGCAGAGTATTAGCTCAAAGAAGAAACATGAGTCTTTCAACTCGTCAGCACAACTACAGACCTGAACGTGGTCCTAGAAACAAGACTTATTTATGGATCTGTAGGGTGTTAGTGGAGCTCGGTGGTTCATTGATATGTTGAGGTAACTCATTCATAGATAGAGTTTGATCATATCATTAGGGAGTAGTATACTCCAACTATGATGAAATAATTGAATATCTAGGAGCTTTTACAGCTACAGTAGGGAAACATAACCACCATTGATTATTCATCCAGGTTAACCAACCTCTCAAGATATTCAGTGGATATGGTTCAAGATCCATTATTTTAGGTGTAGACCTTTAGGAGATATATATAAATGTAAATCAATGCCAGTGTGGTGCCATGATGAATTCATACTTATGCTAGGGTTCTAGAGTGTTCCTTGGTGATCGAGAGCTTTCAGGACTTGTAGACACTATCAGTAGTTTACAAGAGTGGGAATAAAGGATATGAAATAATATTATTAGGTAGAATATGGATGATTTCAGGATCTGGACATGTGATACATTTCATGAGGTGATATTGAGATCTGGAGATTGTGGTTGAAGGCACTCAGGATGGTTCTAGTCAGTATAGAGAGATGGGGTGGTACCCTTGTCATGTTCAGTGACATATTTCTTGAGTTTTATTCAATAATAAATGTGTCTGATATGGAGATAGTGGAAGAGACACCTAGGTAGAGGTATCAGAATGAGCAGGGAGACCCATAGGGCAGTGGATGTGGTAGAGGAGTTGGGAGAGAAATGAGAGGTGGTCGATGGTTTTAATTTTTCAACCACCACCCCATATAATCCCCACCAAGATTAGGGAACTTTTCGGAAAGAGTAATGACAGCTTCAAGCCACATAATAATATGATCTAGAGGATTTGGGGATGATTAAAGGTGTCATATATGTATTATATAACATAGATACAATTTTTAATGTTATATATTTGAGCCAATCTTTTATTGATATATCCCTAGTTGGAGACCTAGAGGTTCTAGTTGATCCTTGGGCTCAACCATTAAACTTGTAGTCTTCTATGAGAAATTTATTAGTGGTCATGTTCATTTACTAATAGTGTGATCTGATTCATGGAGGATATATTTTATCATGAGATTTCATTATGGAAGAAATGAGGCCTTGTAATTTCACCTTAGTAATGGTATGACTATACACCTTTCATACCCATATTGACAGTTTAGGAAGAGAATTCAGTGTATCCACATTGATGGGATGCATTTTCCTTTATATTCTGTAATGACACCCTAGAAGATTGGGATGGAAGCATATGTGTGAAATTGAAACTGATTAATCAAAAGTTGGCTAGCATGACTCCCATATAATTAAGTGATATGGGCTATCATACTTCTAAAATTTTGGATGAGTATGAGGAAATCATTTTTGAAGATGTTCACAGCTTACCACCACAACGATATATAGACTGCAGTATTGCCCTACACCCATGGATGACCTTAATATATGGAAAATATATAAGATGGATCCTATACAGAATTGCAATATAAGGGTGAAATTTGAGGACTTGTAGAGGAAGGGATTTTTGAGACCCATTGTTTCCCCTGTGTATCCCCTAGTGTTTTCTGACAAGAATGGGGATGTGCGCTTGAGGTTATGTGTGAATAATTAGTGCCTAAAATAGGTGACCATTAATAATAATTATCTACTAAAGAGGATTTAAAACTTCTTCGACTAGTTGAGAGGAGCGTAATCATTCTTAATGGTTGAACTCAAATCATGTTATCATCACCTACGAGTACATGATGAAGATATACCAAATACAATATTTAAATGTTTCTATAGTTAATATGAGTAATTTTTTATTCCCTTAAGCATGATGAATTCTGTAATAGTGTTCATGGGATCTATGAACCAGATTGTTCATCCTTTCCAAGACTAGTTTTTGATGGTCGTTATTGAAGATATACTATCGTACTCAACCTCTGAATATGATAACATGAGAAACTTGATGATGGCTCTAGACAAACTCTAAGATCATCATCCTTATAGGAATCTCTCAAAGTATCAGTATTGCATTTTATAGGTCCACATTCTAGGAAATTTTATCTTAGATGAGGGTGTAACAGTGGACCCAGTAGAGATCACAAAAAGGTTAGTCCTGGATCTACCTAACAGTGTGATGGAGGTGTGTAGATTCTTAGGTTTTTAAGATAATAAAATATATTTGTGCCTTATTTCTCTAGGATTATGGAACTGTTGAATTTTTTTGAATTGAAAGTGGTATCCTTTTTTGTGAAAGGAAAAGTGACAATAGGTTTTTAAAAAGTTGTGGTATAGGTTGAAGAGTTCCCATATTGATATTTATAGAAGATTCTATCAAGTATGTAGTGTTTCATGATGCTTCAAGGACCAGACATGGTTGTGTTTTGATGTAGAGGCATGTTGTGATTGGTTATGGGTCTTGGTAGTTGAGACCGCTTGAGAATAACTACACAACCTAATATCTTGAGTTCGTATCTGTAGTCTTCTCCCTAAATATGTGGTGAAACTACTCTATGGGTAAGAGATTTATCCATTACTCTATCAAAAATAGTCTCAAGTATATATTCTCTTATAAGGTTATTAACATGTTACCAAGGTAATGGATAGGATTCCTCCAGGACTATGAATTTGAGATATTCAAGACAATTATAAAGGGGAATGTGGTAGCATACTCCCTCAACAAGATATATTATTATCATTTTTTGCCTAGGAGTTTGAGCAGTTAGCCTCTATATAGTTTTCCATAATGGAAAAGGATGTTGCTTCATATATTCAGTTTATGGTTGTTACTCGATCACTTTTACAGCATGTTAGGGAATATCAATATGGGGATATCGAATGTGAGACCTTACATACTCAAATATCATCTTGACATGTTCCTTATGGATTTTTGGTAGATGGAGATGACATTATTTTTTCATAGGATGGAATATGGTACCAAAAAGTTTGAAGGAGGAGCTAATGAGGTAGTTTCATACATCACCATTATCAGTACATCTTATTGTGGAAAATATTTACAAGGATCTATGAGGTTAGTTATGGTGCCCAGGCATAAAGAAGGGTGTAATAGAGTTTGTCTCTCTATGTATCACATGTCTGTAGGTAATGGTCGAGCACGAGTTTCTTGTGGGTTTAACTCCACCCCTAGTGGATCCATAGTGGATGTGGGATGTGATATCTATAGACATTATGATGGTGTTACCATGAACTTTTAGAAGAAACAATACAATTTGGGTTATCGTAGACCGAATGAACAATTCATCTCACTTCTTTGATATTCAAGAGTAGAGTTAATTGGAGATATTAATATACATTTATGTGTAGAATGTAGTCCAGATAAATGGATTTCTCTTGGTGATTGTTTCAGGATGTCATTCACTATTTGAATCATGATTATGTAGGGGATTATTGGTTCCATTTGGGACTCTGTTGCATTTGAGCATGACGGTTCAACCCTAGAATGATGGAAAGAATGAGTTGACCACTCAAGTTCTGGAGGACATGCTGCTAGATAGTATGTTGTAATTTTTCCATAACTGGGAGGATCATCTACCCTTGCTGTAGTTTTAGTAAAATAATAGCTACAATTCCATCATCAATAGGGAACTGTTTTATTCTATGTACATGATACCCTTCTGGTCATCACTTTTTTGGTTTAATCCATCCAAATCACAACTCATGGGAACATAGTTTGTGGGTTATATGATGAAGAAGGTTTAGATAATCCATGAGTGGATTAGGACTGCACCAAGCTTCTAGAAGTCACATTCAGACCGACGATGGAGGCCTTTGGATTTCAAGGAGGGAGACAATGTGTTCTTAAAGGTCTATCCTTTACATGGAATATTTAGATTTGTTAGGGGTGGAAAATTATCTATGTGGTTCGTTAGACCATTCTAGATATTGTAAAGGGTGAGTGAGGTGGTGTACTGCTTGGATCTACCACCATAGTTAGAATACGTACATGACATCTTAAATGTTTCATAGTTGAGGAGATTTGTGCATTACCAATCACATGTTATTGACCAGGGAAAGAAGAATATTGTGGTTTAAGGAACCTTTTAAAAGGACTTAGTGGATATTAAGGATTGGTAGGAGATGATTCTATATGGATGAACGACACCTTTAGTTAATTTTCAATGCTAGCACGTGAATATTCCAGAGGGAACCTAGCAGCAGGAGACCCATATGCAACCTCTGTACCCACATATTTTTTAGTATACTTTTTTATGTTTTAAGGAAAAAATACCTTAGGTGAGGAGAAAAAAATTTCAATGTTTTTTTTCAATTAAATATTGGAAATAAATATAATAATTTTTTTAGGACCATGGGTTGAGACAGAGTGAAATTTTGATGCCCGATGAGACTGAAATTTATATTTGAAAATTATTTAAAATATTAACACAATTTATGATAATTTTTGATAAAAAAAGTTAAATAACTAAAGAATAGAGTCTTGGATTGAAAATCCAAGAACACTGTTTGTTCTGGAGCACTGGATTTACCCATGGTTCAACATAATGTTCGAGCACATCAGACACTCGGGTTTGGAACAATCATCCAAGAATGTTTAAATAAATAAATAAATAAATAACTTATTCAATTAAATTGTCATGAAATGAGTTTTCTTATAAATATATGACTATGAATAAATATCATCTTTATCTTCAAACCCAAGTGATTTAGAGTAGTTGATGGAGGAGATCTTGGTGAACCCAACAGATCCCGATCGATAACCGAGAATCATCTTCACAAAAAAAACATGTTTATATCACCAATGATAGTGATGTATGATCATTTATCACTAATTATTGATCCATATCAAGTTAATATTCTTTTATTTTATAGATTCATCCCATTTATTTGTATGTTACTAAATTCAAATCAATTCCACCAAAAACAATTGATTTATGCATCGATGGTTGATTTAAGTACAATTGATTTTTTTTGTTTATTTGTAATTGATTATTTTCCTATTCATTAATCTAATATATTAAAATGGATCCCGGAAGTATTGAAAAGGGAAAAGTTTCATTGAAAATGTTTAATTTTTATGGTTTTCTTTCATTTTTCTTCACATGTTCATCATGGTAAATTCCCATGGCCCGTGGTTCGAAGAATACTGAGTAATTGATCATTCAAAAAACCCTTATTCTATGGAACAGATCAATATCTTAGGTGAAGTTCATGTTTGAAGGTGTGCTAATCATGTAACAATGAAAGATGACTAGTGGTATATTTGATCAGATCATTGTTCCTTATTATTTTGGGTTTTACAAATGGTGAAAGAGATGACTTGACTCGAGGTGTCATTTTTTGAGAAAATCAAGGACCAGTTTATGATGAGCAGTGATGGTGAGGTTTTAATGACACTAGGTTGGAGATTACATTTGAGAATCATAGTAGTAGAATAAGATCTTGGTTAAGAGATATGATTATATAGGTTATATAAATTTCTGAACTACACAGTATAGTCAAGAGATACATGCCATGTGGGCCCCTGGATGATGTGCTAGGGTTTTTGTGGATAAGAAATATATAGAATTCCATGTGAAACATATCACAAGAGTTGTGAACTCCACTTGGAGGATTGGTGTGTATCTCAATGGATGCAGGGGCATGGGAAAGGACACATACTTTGACACAGGTAGAGTACATGGGAACAACCTGATATTCGAAATGGAAAGGTACCTGACCCAACTTTAGTACATGGGAAAAACTAGATGTACACGAGAATGGGAAGAGGTACATGATCATGGACATGGGTAGGCAGAGATAATAGTTACACACCATTTACCCAAATTACATGGTGTTTATATATTCAAAGATGGATTAAAATCAATATCTCTGTCAAAAAGGATTTTCATCCTTAAAACTATGTTTCATCGATCCATCAATGTAACGGTATAGTATGGAATTACATCCTGATCATAGGATTATAATCTTTTATAAGGGATAATATTTCGTTATAGTTATATGAATCCCTCCTAGAGTTTAGGATGGGATCCTCTATCATCTTGTACCCTTGGTGGGGTTATCAAAATCTACGTGACCAATTAAACACAACCTTCCATCCCCTACTTAGTGGGTTAATATAGATTGGGATTTTGGTATACCCCATGGACCTGGGTGTGCTCACCATATGTGTACCAATATCCTAAAACATTCATTATTTAGTTTTTTTGGGAAATAACTATTGATCGTGAAATCTCTGATGAATTCCATCAGTGCTATCAGACTAGAAGAGTGATTTCAATATGGTGACTATGGTTACAAACTCTCGAGTAGAATCTTAGTAATGATGTTGTGACGTTAACTTGAGAATATGTATCTACCATGTGTATATTTGGTTTTTTGGATTTATTTATCCCATTGTTATTGAAATATCCTATGACAACATATTTAATCTTCACTCATTATGCTTATTGATTTCGTGGTGTCCTACTAGGTATTGTTATACTCACCCCTACATGGGATATCATATAATTTTTTTCTACCAGGGATAGTCGATTCCACCACCATTGTTTATTTTTTAATTTTTATCTAAATAATATCAAATAATATATTGTAAAAGGTATGATAATTTCTCTTAAAATTATTCCATGGGAATAATTCATTTACAACATTTTTGAATGATTCCAAAATGGAGGAATAAGAACTAGCATTGTTCCAACTGAAACATGGAAAAAAGTGGATCACTATAATATAAAACCAAGAAAATTATATATTTTTTTTACATATTTTTAAACCACAACAATCATGTTTTCGATCCATACTAGAAAATTATATGGACATAACTTTTCCATCCAGAACCGGATCGATGTGTGTTCTATTACACTAGGATAGAATCTAAACCCTCTATATAATTTAATGAAAAATATTTTTTTTATTGGATCATAAAATTACATGATCCCTTTGATGCTAATTGAATGTTTCAGGGCATGCAACGAAAGCTGATAGGCCAAATATTAAAAAAAATTCATCACTAGACAGATGAAAATTCATCGTCTCTAACAATCCATGACCCGAAAGAGATATGAGAATATGAAATGAATTTAATAATAAAAAATAAAAATAATTAATACCTCTTTTGTGTCAATAGTTTCTTCAACTATTGATCATTGTTGATGAGAATTCCTCAAAGGATTAGATCTCAAATACCTCTATATCATCCATACATGCTTTAAGAATCTGTACAAACAGAGATCATTGAATTCTAGGTTCTTGTAAAGATATTTTATGATTCATTCGACCTCACAATGATAAACATGATCCTATAATCTCAATCTATGAAGTTGATTTAAGACCAAAAGAACATATGAGACATTTCTCTCTCTTGGATGTGGGAAGAGGAGAGAGGAACTCTCAATATGTTGGAATGAATTCTCATCATAAAATTAAATTCTCTTATTATTATATACTGGGAGATAAAAATACATGGGAAGGGTTCGAAGACCCTCATATATCCAAAAACCAATAAATAAGATATAAATGACCCATTATGATGACCTATCGATTTCATAATTTCATTTAAATTTTTATCACATTCTCATAATATATAATAATTATATTACATTATAAGACAATGTCATTAACTAGACTCATGATTATGGGAATATTAAATGAATCATGAATATAAAAATAATATAAATTCATATGATATTTTTCCATGAATTTATAGAAATAATTGTATATATTTTTACAATATAAAGTCAACCCAATTATTCTATACTCAAATAATAATGAATTTATTTATTCATCGATGATCAATAATACTTTAAAAAAACATGGACCCCATGAGGGACCCACCATGTCATATACACATAATTATCATAATAGGGTAGACTCATGAATAAACTATTGTGTGTAACCATACAAACCCTTATCTTTATAGTAGTGAATACCATTCATAGTCCAATATTAGGGTCTCAAAAGCAATCGGGGCCCCTAAAGAGCTAATGAATAGTCATAACAACAACAACCATCCTATGAACATGCACTATGTAATATAATATCTTTTTCATGTGATATATCATAGTGTAAGATGAAAAACTTAAGTAATCATCCATTATTGCATTATTATTTTTTGAACTTGATGGATATAATTACATTCAACTATTATGGGAATGGATTCCTGAAGGGACTACCCCCCTGATCAACCAGTCTGAGATATCAATTCCTCAACTCAAAAGTAAAAAATTCTATATAGATCAATTAAACCAATATCATAAAACTAATAATGCACCCAACACAATATACCTTGCCACAAATTCAATGTTGTGGGTTTTTTATTTTCATCAATGTATGTAATCAGATGGAACACAATGGTAATGATCTCAAGTCCGGATACTAATGCACATGATTGTAGATAGGAACAACATGTGATACCTGAAACATGTGGTGTTCCTATTATCATATTTTTCATCATGATCTCACCTAATAGGGATCATGAAGTAAAAAATTTATAAGAAGAAGTTTCAATGATGATTAGCCTCTAACACCTGATAGTCACACATCATCTGTTTCCTCCATATATGATGAAAGTGTACTATATAACATAACTTTAATATTATTTTTATAGTATCACTAGGTTATCATTATAGAATTGTGACTACTATAACCTTTTGATGCGATATGTATTTTAAGGAAATTACTATAAATATAGTGGATGTTGAAGTATGAAAACTATTCTGGTAAGATAAAAACATTTATATGTCAAACTATATACATGTAATAGTAATCAATGTACATACATAAGTTGGTTATGTGGAACAAAATTTCAAAAATTATTAACTTACATTTTCTATAAAAATAAATAGAATCATATTAGCACAATTATCCGGATTACTAATGATACTTCACTGATTATTTAAATCATTAAATGTCTAACACTATTTTATTAAACACTAGTATCTCTTACTAGTAAATTCAGAATACACAATCACAAGAGTATTTTAGTGTTAATGATACTCGAATCCTATCTTCATATTTCATGTTTTTTAGGCCACTATTAAGAGAGTTTCTTGGAAGGTGTTTGATACACATTGATATATGGCTCCTTGAATATTTGATGGATGTCCTAGCTTCTATAAATTTTAAACATGATTTACATGATGATTTTCCTCTGAAGATGAAACATGGTATATTTTAATACATATTTTATTCTATCCTTATTTATGTCAACTGTTCAATTTTATAATAACTCCCAAGCAGTATGAGTCACCATCGACTAGGGTAATTAGAACCCCACACAACATGTTTTTTTAAATTCAAATGATGGAAGGGATTAGAACTTGATATTTCCCTATGGGTTTTATTTTTTCTCATATAATTAATTTGTTTTCTATATTATATGCATGTACTATGTGATTGTACAAATAAATGACTATGCAGTAAATAGAAAAAATCACCACATCTTATTTTTTTAATCTACTAAATAATTTTTTATCATTTCCTGCATTCAAATATAATTTCATATTGAAAACAATAATAAATGATTAATAAATTAAATAAACAAGATAAGGATATTTAGAATTTGATATTTGTTGATCCATTTACACTTAGTAGATCATTTCTGACACTTACGATAAAATAACTAAGTTGTGTTTGACCCATATTGACGCTCTTACCCCAGTTCAATGTATCTAGTTATTTTCTGGAATACCACATCATCTCAGCAAGATCAACATCTTAGAACACCGTTAATATAATACATAAAAATCTAGGATATGAAAAATACATGCAGAGTTATACTCATTGATATGCGTGACCCACTACAACAAAATAGGGATTTATCATTACTAAAAAGGCCTTTATAACTGAAAAACACTAATGATAAAATCGTTATTAAAAGGGGTGTTATTTTATATCAGTTCTAAAAAATGTTCTGGTAAAGACCCATTTCATCAGTGAAAAAAAACTTATAAAAGGGTCTTTTATCAGTGCTAAAAAATCACGGATAAAAGAGTTCTTTATCAGTGATTTCTTTGGGACTGTTAAAAAACACCTTTTATCAGCATAAACAAATATGCTGATAAAGGTAAAAAAATAAATTTTTTCCTTCAAATCAGAGGGTGGACCACCCCCATTTTTTCAGGGCTCTACCCCCTTTTAACAGCGCTATCCTCCATCACCCCCTTTAACACCCCTTACCCACTATAACAGCATTATCCACCTTCTCACGCACTTGTACGTCCTTACCTTTGCGGGGTTTCAAACATGAGACCTCCTCCTTATGCACCCACAACTCTACCAGTCACCTATATTGTTTTTTTTTCATTATATGATATATTTATATATTTATATATATCTCATTACATTTTTTATCCATATATATTCATATATATAAAAAATGTCTAGCTGTGTGTGTCTATGTGTGTTTATAAATACCCATATATATATATATCTGTGTGTGTGTGTTAATATATAAATATAATAATACATATTTATATTACTCTAAATATATTATATATTAATATATATATATATATATAATAGAATATGTAGATAAAAATATATATGTTTGTCAATATACACACATATATGTGTATATATATATAAACATTATATATACAAAAATTGTATATGTATATGTATATAAATACTCATACATTTTTATTTTAAATAAAATGGATATTATTTTTTTATTTCGAGAATTTTAATATATTGATAAATAAATTTTTATATAAATATGTTTAATTATTTATTCACAAAACTAAATTTTTATTGGTGAATATATAAAAATTATGTATATATTGATATATATTTGATTATAAATAACATTAAATAGTGAAAAATGATACACTTTCAATTCTATAATATCAATATGAATGTAAACCCCTGAAAAAAAATGTAACCTTCAACAAAAAAATATGGGAATAAAAAATCCTTAAACGAGGCTGAAAATCCATCAAATGTTAATAAATTCATGTGACCCAACTAAAAACTCTGTTTTGGAAGACATCTAGGCCTTTTTCCCTCAAAATAATGTCATATATGATTAAATTCATCATCAAGGGTGTAGATCTCATCGCAGGATTCTATTTGATATGTTGTAGAGCCTAAACGGACACCTGAATGAAGAGTTCTGGCTGTTTGAAGTTCTAGTTACGTTCTCAACTTACTTTTAGTATTTTATTTTTTGTATTCAAATTGTTAATAAATGACTATTACTCAATAATAATTATAAAATTGTTAAATTTTTGTTAATTAATTATTTTATAATCCATTTTCAGTGGTTATCTTATATTTTTAGTGTAAATGCCTATTTAGCCTTATTTACAAAATATTTAAAGAATATATATTATATTTAAATAAATATTAATATATTTCTATATTAATATATTATTTTTAATGAAATATATATATATTTGAAATATACCCTTTTTTGTGCTAGTAAAAATCTTTTATAAAAGGGGTCTTTATTAGTGCTATTGAAAAAACCAAGATTAAGGGGGTCCCACTAACAACGCTAAAAAAGAATGGATAAAGTGGGTTCCATTATCAGGGCTAAAAAATCATTGATAAAGGGGTAATTTTAACAGTTCTTTTTTTAGAACTGTTAAAAGTACCCTATATCAATGATTTTTTAGTGCTAATAAAGGTACACCCTTTATCAACATTTTTTCACTATGAAAACCTATTTATTTTCTAGTGACCATATATATATATATATTAGGTAGAGAATGATGACATAGATACCATCAAATTAAATTAAATTATTTCTTCAATCTGAAAAAAATCAATAAATAATTAAATAAATTAAATTCCAAAGATACCTTGGGTAGTCTCTTCTCAAGATCAATTGACGAGTAATATATATGTGATTCAAAATTAACTTTTCAAAAAATTATACTCAAATTAAATTTAAATGATTTAAAATAATTATCTCATTTTAATTTATAAAATATTTGTTTCACAAGCCCCAGTAATTTTTTTAATAGAAAAATAATTGTTCCCTAAAACTTACACGTTTTAAATGAAAAATTTCAGGAATCAGGTGGAAAAAGAATCTCTAAAATTGGTTCTACGCTTATCCTTATCCTGGTATGGGATTGGAGGGATTGGTAGAGTTAAACACATCCTAATCCTATTATGATTTTGTTCGACAGGGAAGTGGATGTCCTGTATAATGGGAACCCATTTGATAGATGGATAATATTGAGGGGTGGTGGATGAAATAATGGGATGTTGATGGAATTTAGAATTATGGGAGGCCAAGGAGGGCCCAACCAATATGGGGTAGTGGTGGCTTCCCCAATATCCACATAGAACATTAGTTTTTTTGTCCTATTACTATGACAATATGTCATCCCATCCCCATTTATTTTTTATTTACAGTAGGAAACATCGCACCCTTTTCATATTTTATTAATATTTATTGTTTTAATTTTTATAACATTCCAATGCCTAATATATCATATATTTGAAATTTTCTAAAAAAATTAAACAAAATCATGGATGTGGAACAATTGAACATCCAAAAAACACTATTTCAACCATCAGATATATGGTCAGATCCCGTCAATAAATAGCTCGAAAATTCTAAGTTATATATATGTTATGGAATATTGATACCCATTAAAAAATGTTTTGATTCGAATTAAAATTTTAGATGGCTATAACTTGGCTGTCTGAGATTGGATCGAAGTGTCTTTATTGATGTTGGGACCATAATAGTTCCCTCTTCCAAATTAAATAAATTTTAATATTAATATTATTTTAAATTTCATGTGATCCATCTAATAAAAAATAAAGGTACTATGGAACATATTGGAAATGGATGGGTGATGATTTATAATTTTTCATCAATGGATTGAGGTAACTACATCATAATTGGTGATAAATATCCATGTAGAAATGCATTGAATCCTGCATAATAATTTTAAGCATGAAAATTAAACTAAAAATTTACATTTTTTGAATATGAAGTTATATTCAATAACCAGAATTCCCTAGTAAATTTTTGTTAAAGGAACTGAATGTGGATGCGTATATATCTTCTGTACAAAATTTGAAAGTATGTGGGAGCATCGATCATCAAAATTCAGGTTCTATCATGGAGATTCGATAATGAATTTATTGTGTTGACAATTACCGCTCTGTCAATCCTTTAATTTAAGAAGGGGAAAGATTATTAGTTACATGGATTAAGAGCTTCCATCTATAAGAATTGAGAGAGAAGAGAGAGAGGCTATCAAATTTTCATGATTAATAGTATTGTCAATGATATCGTCCTCCCACTTATATAGTGAGGTTAATAATACTAGGAAATAGCTCATCAAACCCTCAGATATTTATATTCCACTAAATAATCCATAAATGAGATGTTAGGAACACCTAACATGGATACAAACATCACTTAAATTTGTATCACTTTCTTATAATATAATAATTATATTACATGATAAATTAATACCATTTACTTGGCTAGTTTATTCATATAAATATTTTAGAAACCATGGATATTAAAACAGAAAACATTCATTCAATATTTTCCATGTATTCACTTTAATCTCATGTGGACAAATCGAATAAATAAATTCAATACCAATTATTTTAAACTTGAATAATTTTTAATTTATTTATTTTATAGAAATCGTACATTCTGAAAAAGTACTTAGACCCTATGGTGGGACCCACCACGTCCGATACTCCCATATAATAAAATTATTTTAAATGTTCTTAGTGTGTGACCCTATAAGACATTATCTAAAAAAAGTGAATATTATTCACAGATCAGTAGTGGAGTCCTGAAATCCATCAAATCCCCTATGTAGATTAGGAAAAGGCATATTAATGAACACCTTTCCTATGAAGAAATGTAGTGTAATATAATCTATTATTCTTGTGATATCTCATAAATTAGGATGCAAATTTTCTATCATAATTATATATTGAATTATTTTTTGTTGATCGAACTAGATACACATACCCTCTTCTACAATGGACATGGATTTAGTGAAATAAATACCATACCTATCTATTAGACCTAATATATCACTTCGTTTCTGAAGTGAAAAAAGATATATTTGATGATTCAGCCATTTTCATTCCACCAATGATGCATCCAACACTAGAAAAATTCATATGAAGTAAATTCCATAGTTTTCATCTTACATCAATGTAAATTATCAAATACTACGTACTAATAATAATCTCCAGTCATGAGACCAATAAACATTAGTGATGGGAATAACCAATGATACCTACAACATGTGGTGTTCCATTTTTCAGGTTATTCCTCATAATATAATCTACTCGAGATCACCATCTACAAGATTCATGAGAAGAAGTCTAAATTATTATGATCCCCAAACACATGATAGTCATAAATTTTCTATGTCTGTTTAGTATGATGTATCTAGACCATAGGATATAAGTTAATGATTATTTTCATAATATCATAAGGTTCTCATTATAGCATGGGAACTTTTATAACATTTCTTATATAAAAAATATTATCTAAAAAATACCATGTAAACAGTGGGAGATGTAATATAAACATTATTTTGGTATTTATACATCAATTATAACTCACTTTATACATTATATACTAATCAAAATAAGCGGTTCAAATTGGATCCACAACACCCAATTTTATAACACTAAGCACACAACTCAAGGAAAACCACTCCCCATACAATGATATTATCCACATTGTGTGACACCAACTCACCTTCATGATTTTAAAATGTGTAAAAATATAACGCTTCTTCTCTTGGAAAGGTTTATTCCATATTCAGTATATAGAAGCTTTAATCATGCACCACAACAATGAAAAAATGTATTTCATAAAACAATAAGACCCAAACATCACATCAACAAAGAAATTAAGAAACGACAAAACTCAGAAAAAAACTCCAGGAAATGGGAACATGACTACACCTTTGGCTTCCAATTATTCTTCTCTAAGACACCATGACTTCATAGAACACAAATCAAAAGAATGGAAAATCCTTAAAAACCCTTATCCATAAAATCCTCGATATCTGCTAGCCTCCCCACAAACATTACGTAATCCTTAATATCCAACTCTCTTTAGTCAATGATATGGGAGTTATCATTAATATATTGATGTAATTGAGAGACATGGAATACATAATAGATCCTTACAAGACATGGCAGGAGTTCCAACCAATAAGGAATATCACAAATAAACATCAATACCCCAAATGGCCATAAAACAAGGGTGCGAGCTTACCCCTACCAATCCTTCACTTCATTTGTCGAGGAGAAACCTTCAGGAACAAGTGGTCTCCAACATTGAACCCCAAGGGCCTCATCACATGATCAATATAAGACGTGTTCCAGTATTTTGCTAATTTTATCTTCTCATGAATAACCTTAGCATTCTCTATTAGGCTCTACACCACATCAAGATCAAGAACTGATGATTCCTCACACTCATCCCTAGAAAATAGGGAATGAAATGGCCACTGATATGGAGTACCAAATGGGTCCATGTTGATGCATGCATGATACATTTTTTTAAGAAAAAACCAAATATAATTGAATTTACCAAGATCTACCAAAGTCCGTGATGAATTCCCAAAATGTATCCTCTATCATCTATATGGTCCAATTCATATTCCCATCCATCTTAGGGTGGAACGCAGTGCTGAGGCCCAACTATGTTCTAGAAACTTACTGAAATCCTCTCCAGACACCTGAGGTAAAATAAGAATCTTGATTTTAGATAATGGAAATTGAAAATATAAGAATCTATATAACCTCATCCACATTCCTCCATTCCAAGGATTCTACGGCACCTGACTTATTGATCTCTAGGATGTGAGAAAAGTTCGTCAACTGATCCAGGATTACGTAGAGAGCATCACATGCTCCATGAGATTAGGGGAACCCTGTGGACATGTCCATTTTTATTTCATCCCACTTCAATTGGAAAAATACAAGGGATAAAAAAACTCTAGGGATATGGTGCTTAGCCTTCACCTACTGTAAAACCATACATCATTCAATACACTCTTCCAATTCATGTTTTATCCTGGGCTACCAAACTATGACCAAAACCACGGTACATCATAGATAATTCTTGGTGTAACCCCAAGGGTGATATACCAAAATCAATAAAGACTCCATAGTACATCAATACAAGAGTAAAAAAACTCAAATGAAACAACATCTAGTTCTGACCATCCTCTGACCATCTTTCCATAGCTTCACCATGCTTAACACAATCATGCATCAACTCATCATCTAAGTCTCCCCATTGAGTCTCATCCATCTTCCACATTAAACATGATTGTGATGTCATATGAAACATGAATCCTCCCCAATTAACCAACCTTTCTCCTAATTACAATTATCCTAACTCATCCATCACCCTCCATGAATATTCATACTCCTGAAAAACATCCTTCCCAAAAAATCATCCAATAAATATCATTATCCTAAGGTTTTGAATATCTCAATGTCATAATATTGGATAAATTAAGTATAATTCAATTTCCATATATTTATGTCACATTTGGAAATGGTAGACCTCAATCCATTATGACCAATGAACACTAAAAATATTTTAAATATGATACAATTATACCACAACATCTACGCTGGCATAATCACATACAGATGGAGATCATGGGTGGAATAATTATTCTCATGGGGGAATAACATCCTAGACCCATAAGGTATTATCAATCTCTACTGTATAAGGATGCATCCCAATCCTAGAGGGGAAGAATAAAAAAAACCTCAAACATCACCACCTCCTATATAAAATGGAGAACCAAAACAGAAAACATTTTTCCCATTAAATAGTAAAACTCTATCTGACATTGATCAATCAAGATAAAATCCTGGTCATTACTTCTAAAAAAATACCATGGGGGAACAATCTATGAGAAACTGAACATGAAACTCCATTAATATCCCATAATACAAAGGAATCTATGAATATCCACTACATTCCTTGATTCTTCCCGCGAAACAACTAAAATGATTTTTTTACGAGTCTACAACCACACTTTTCTAAAAACCACATGTATAAATAAATTCACCTCCCAGGTATAAAAAATAAACTTTTACAACTCCTCATGGATAGGGTGGCATGAAAGAACATACATGATAGCTATGAGGTGATAGAAAAGATCCTCTTCTGTCTTCGAGTAGATCAAGATGTCATCGAGGAACCTGAATATGAACTGGTCCAGGAACTCATGAAACATGGAGTTCATGAACCCTATGATCAAAACTAGTTCATTCCTGACATCGAATGAAATTAACAAAAATAAAATGTTCCCATACATACATCTAAAGGTAGTCTCTGGGACATCGTCATCCTTCTCCCCCAAAAAGAGATATCCAGACCATAGATCTATAATAGAAAACCAACTATCCACTATTAATTGGTTATAAGTATCATCGATCTTTAGTAAATGGTAGTGATTATTGATTTTAACATTATTCAACTTCTGGTAGTCTATACAGAACATTTGAATGTCGTACACCTTCTTCGGGAATAACCCTTGAGCACCCCATGATGACACTTCTAGCCAAATGGAACCCTTTTACATCAAACAATCTATATTGATACTCAAATTCAAAAACTCAATGGGTGCCATCCGATATGGATAAACTAAAATCAGATATTCATCGAGATATAGATATATCTCGAACTCAATATCAGAATGAGGGATTAGTTTCTTAAACTCCTTGGGGAAAGCATCTATAATCTCTTCAATTAACTTGAGAACATTAAAAATCCTAGCATCTACCAATTTTATAGATAACTCAACCATTAAAGAAGAAGGGGATCCAGATGTTTACTACCCAATTGAAAACACTTGTCACAAACAAAACTTTTACACTTACTATCCACATATGAAAACACGACTCTTCTCTAGAATAATATTATAATATTATTCATGTAATACAACCAGTCGAAATCGAGGATGAAATTTTATTACTGTATGTAAAGAAATATGACACCCCCATGTGATTGATATGGATCCATCATTAGTCTATAGCCATGGAACATAGAAAACAACTTGGTTTAACATTTGGATAGAGTAGTCAACACTAGGGGAAAGGGAATCCTCTATACATCTAGTCCAATATCACATACTATAATGGGTATAATGAAGGAGTATGAGGCTATTAAATCAAACAATGAACAAATAAGGGTAGATAGTTAATTGATCATACCTCTAACAATATCAGGCCCCTTTGGTGCTGTTACCCCCACAGTATGGAATGGACTACACCCAACTCCACTTACTCAATAATAATGTCCTCCCCCACAACCATGATCAGGTTGGGTCCCTGAAGATGAAGAAAATCAAGATATTAAAATCTGGTGACCATATCACCTCTTAGTGGAGAATAATCTTACTTCCCATACTACTAAAATAACCTAACTTGCAGTTATTGTAGTGGAAGATACTAAACCAAACAACCTCCACAATACTGAGCTCTAAGAACCACATGGAACAGATTCTGATGATGATCAAAAGCCCCAAAATCCTAATAGACCATGGCCCCCATAAAAATAATATAACTAACTATCCCTAGAAGGTTATGAGGGAATCTACTGAGTTCAACTCATCAATAGTCAAAACATAGATTCCCCTTGCACCCAATACCTACCACTGATAAATCCACCCCTCAAGGAACCCTTATGGTTCTCCTCTCCTGGTAAACCTCCTCACAAGTGAATACGCGTGATCATATACACCTTCTTAAAAATATCTAGATATATTGGAAATATAAAAGGAGTAACTATATACAATATTAAAGGATGGATTGACTCTTCAATACACCATGCTTGGGACTCATTATTGGGGAAAATATGTGTGGTGAAACAAAAAATATCCTTGAAATTTATCCCAAGATCATGTATTGACATGATACCTTACTAAAGAGAGAGTAAACCATGACACTTCATCACCTCCATGGTAGATGAGAGGAGCACAACTCAAAATGCCTTTTGAAAGAAGACCCACATACCATTTTCCTCTTTACTCTCACAGAGATACACTTTCCACCACTAATGAAAATATCCTCAAATCTGAATAACCACTAATAGAACCCAGTAGTAAATTGTGATCCAGACCAAACTAAATGTGATTTCGAGATCCACCAACCATCTAAATATATCTTGATCACAAATGATTACCTTATACATTTTTATGTCTCGCAATAGGAAGGGGTGAAACTTCCTTTCCAAATGATAATCCTATTCAAATGGATTAACCCTTTGTGGGTCAAATAGATCATCTTGCTAATGCTCCACTTCCTCAAATACATTTAGATAATGGATGGGAGTTATAGCTAAAAGGTAAATAAGGATTTCCTAATATTGGTATTATGGGATTTCGTTAAGGTTAATTTAAATCATTTTAATATCCCCCAACCACCCAATTAAAATAAGAACATAAAAAATCATGATTCATATTCCTATTGTGATAACTCCATTGGTGATTTTGAGATCCTTCATCACCTCAGAGTTGATGGTATCTACTAGAAACCGTAGCACACATTTTATGTTTTCTTGAAAACCCCACTTCTGGGATTGATTAAAGTGGATGTTGATGGATCTTCTAAAGGAAATCTAGGACCTACTAGTTACGGTGCTATTTTCAGAGATTCTAATGGGCGATGCCATGGATGCTTTTTTGGATTCTATGGTACGGCCTCGTCCTTATAGGAAGAAATGATTGGTGTGATTCACATTGTGGACTTCATCAAGAAAAAGGGATAGAACAACATCGGGATTGAGAGTGACTCATCCACCATTTTTAGGATATTTGGAACAGAGAAATACATCTAGCCCGGCCTATCACTACTCTCTTGATGAGATGCTTGGTTTCCCTCCTAGAGATCAACTACATATCCACACACACCATTCGTGAGGCGAATAGGGTTGCTAACAGTATTGCTAACATGGTTATCAGTCAGGACATTACATGGAAGGAGGATCTACCTGTTGAGCTCCTACATCTTTATGAAAGGGATTGTAAAAAAAATCCCTTACTCCAGAATCATATTATCCCCCCTAATTTATTTAATAAATTGTGTCCTGGTCCTTGAAGAAAAATGATTCATATACCTCGTTTAGGACTCTACCCAGCAAGTGTTTCCACCTCATGTGCCAACTTGGTTGCCTCATAGGAATTACGTTGAATCATTGGGGGCCCAAAACACCCCTTTACTGGCTATTTTTTCTTGTCCTATGTCATGAACCATGATTAATTGATGATGGTTACTTTCCAACCCATGAAATTCTCATTATGTCTATATATAAATGTCATCCTATCCATCGACCTAAAAATTTGATACCAATTTTTCATGATCCCCACCCTCTGAAGGTACCCCTCTAAGGACAAAAATGATGGAAGAAGGATGGTGACCCCCAATTCTTCCTCCAATATGCCCTGTGATAGCAAATAGGATTGAGGGTATAAGAATATAAAATATTGAAGGTATTAACCTCTCTATAATAATATAGTATTAGAAGATAGGATATTAATAATCAATCAACTCAGGGATATAATATAAAATAAAGTTACCAAAACCACCCAAAAAATATTGAATAATGTAAACACATTTAGTGGAATCACTAAACAAAAACACAAAAGAAAATTCCTATAACAACGACCCAATAACAACTCCAAATCTAGGATCTAGTAATTTTCATAATAGTCCACAAAGTCCTCCTAGAATCAAGAAAAAACAGTCAGTATATACCTAGGGTGAAAATATAATTATACTCAATAAGATCATTCCCTTAGTATATCTTGTACTTGTGATAAAAGCATACTAATGTACCCGTGAGAAAATAAAAAAGCCAATAACACATAAATGGGTAAACAAACGAATCCCATCCTCACCATATAATTTTATCCAAATAACATATCCATGTATAGAAACATAATAATATTAATATTTATAAAATGTGTAACTCAAACCACTTTCCCACTAGTTTTTCACTATCACACTTGAACGATGTATGTCATAGACTCCTATATCCTCTTTATAGAAACCTACACAAAGTCATTTGGGCCATCACATCACATAAAATTACATCAGATATCACTAAAAAAAATTTAACTCATCACAACATATCAGATATCACCCACAAACACTTGTTCTATAGCATAACATCATATCCATAACCCAAATAGTATGATATCATAAATATGAGGTACATCAGACTCGTCCCTTCCTCCTACCATGCATTAACCCCACCATAAACCATATCATCAAAAATCACCACAATTCAATTATTTATTCTCTCCATCATAACCTCTCCCTATCAACATCAACTGTAAGAGAGAGAAAGGAAGATATGGTATCAATCTATCCATCCTCCCCACCAGGATGTTGGAAAAAACACCCCCAAAACATTTTTATGTCATCACATGGTACTCAACTGTTAAAAGTGGGTTCCCTAAACCCAATTTTTTTATGAACATTGATTACCCTTAAGAGTATATATGTTTATATATACATGGTTTTATACTACTAGAATAGTTTTGATACTTTTGTGTCCACAATTTTTGGGGAAATATATTTAGATACTATTATAGTAATACTAAAGTTCTGTCAAATGGCCTAGACACATAATAATGATATGACATAGATGATGTGTGATTATAAAGTGTTTGGGGATCATAATAATTGATACTTCTTATCATGAAGTTCTCACACGATGATCCATAGTAGTTATGATCATGGTGACAAAATCTCTAATAGAAATACCACATGTTTCAGGTGTCATTGGTTTCTCATATGTACAAACATGTGTATTAGTCTTCGGACTTGATATCATTATCAATATATTCAATTTCATCATGTTCTTTGATGCAAGGAAAAAACCATGATAATTATTTCACAGTGAGGAATCCTATGTTGTGTGTGTAAATGGTTGTATATAATTAGTTGAATGATCAAGATATAATATATTACATTTGAGTTGAGAAAGTGATCTCTCGGGCCTGGTTGATCAGGACGATAATACCTTAATAAATCCATGACCATGGTGAGTGTGGAAGATCTAGAGAGCTTTGACCTTGAATCCTCTATGCAATTGTTTCTAGAAACATGTGAAAGAAGAGCATGATTTGATTCAAATGAGGTTTTAATTTCTGTGTTCTAATTAAACCATGCGAGATCCTCGTACTATATGAGGGATCATATTTCTGAAGGTGATGATGTTTCATCACTTCAGTGATAAAATGTTTTAATTCCCCAGCCCACCAACTTTTTCTTTTCACCTTAGTACCAAAAACTAGTATCAAAGTAATCATACGGTTTTTTTTGAGCCAATAATTTTTTTTCATTAAATTTAATTAAATGGTATCAATTATGTCCCAAAAAAACAATATATTATTTGATCTGATTTTAGATGGACATGTTATGACCATCTGAAAAAAATAGGGATCGAATGTGGTGTGTTATCAGGGATTCATGACCTAGGTATATTTTATATAAACAGTAATTAATTTAATTTTATTAATTTAATTTTATTATTAAATAAAATTACATAATTAATTTGTTTTGGTTTGAATGATTATTATTCTAATAGTTCAAGAAATAAATTTATTTATTTTTTGTATTAAAATTGTTTTTTTATTTTTTTATTTTATGGAATTAAATTTAAATTAAGGATGGGAGAAAATTCAAATAAATTATTTGAATAAATTAATAAATTTAAATATTTCATTTAATTTATTTAAATTCAGATGTACATTAAATTTGTTAAAATTTAATTTTATCACACTTATATTTTACCCCTAGACTGGTCCTGAGAAAACTAATATAACATGTGTTTGTTTAGATAATTTAGCTAATTATTTACCTCATATGATGACTGCAATAAGTAGTTATTTATATGACGATCTGTGCATCCTCTTATTTTCATTAAATATCCATAAGGGGTTTTGCATCCCATTTATCTATTGTATATTGTGTTTACCTAAAATCCCCTCCTATATAGGGTTAATCTTGTACATATGATAATGATTCATTAGGATGCAGAAACCTCCAAGATGATGTGGTACTCCATATGAATAGTGAATACACTGGACTCATGGTGAGCAATGATATGATTCAAGAATCGACTCACGTATGGTAACCCCTAGGTCATGATTTTTCTATAAATTTCAAAAATTATCATTTATAATTATATTCTCAAGAAAATTCTGGTAAAATAATTTTCTTTATGCATTGTTTATTATTTTATGCATGTGCATGTTTACTGTCATAACACATAAAATAATAAACAAGAAAAATTCATAAGTATGAAATGATTTTTTTTATATTACTGAATATTTAATTGTGAGCATTAGAAAATATTTTAAACATATTTAATTGTTACATTGTTTAGGAAATATTAATAACCCCTTAAATAAATATTAAGTCACAATGCCTTCCATTGCTTGAATTTGAACAAAACTAAGTCTTCGTGGTACTCATTAGCCTTAATTGAGGGCGCCTCAAACTAAATGGGATTTCTTATGAGATTAATGAGTTGAATTAGCTAAATTTGGTAGAAAATTAATATCCACAGCTAGAATATTTTTACTTTAGAAGAACATTTTTTCGGGAATCATTGTTACAGTTCTAATAATCTAGGAATTTAGTCAATAGATAAAGGAATAACTAGTTAATGTGGTTGGCCAACATAGGGAAAATCTTGAAAGTCAAAGAATAGTGGTATAGAAATAGCTTGTACACTATTAAGGGAGGTCCCATTGATCCTTTCCACTTGAATAATCAAGATAAATAGTATTATGATTATATTAGTGTGGGTATTATAATTTGATAAAATATTGGGTGACATTTAATGATTTAATAATTAATTAATCTTAAAATTTCTAAAACATAATCAAGATTAATTGATGAATATATAATTTATTTATTCTAGATAATAATTAAATCACTAACACCCTCATAACATAATCACTACGATTCATACTGGATAAATAAAATATCCTAACTGGCCATAATTTCTAGGAGCGGTACAAGCATTTACGCATAGTACTATACCAATAAAGGAAGCTTTATGTGCTGAATTCCACACTTTTTATTGAGCCTCATCAAGGAGCAGGAAAGGTGGATAAATACAACTATAAGGATAATTTATATGATTCACTAAATGTTCAACATATAATGTGTTCATATATGTCCAGTAAACTCTAGAAAATTGATGGGAATGAAGATGCCTACAAGATAATTTCTCATCTCCAAAAGTTATATAATGTGAGATATAGGAAAGAAAGTTATGAGATATACAAGGAAATATATATGTGAAATATTGTATAAGGGAAACAAAAAAGGGCCTCATTTACTAAATATGATTATGTATATTAAGATACTTGAAGTATTTGGGTTCAAACAGAACCAAGAACTAGGGGCGGGTATCATTATTTCCTCTTCACCGTCAATCTTATCAAATTTTATTATTAACTAAAATAAAAATAACATGTAAATGTTTCTCTTGAATATTTTGGACTCAGTTATCTATGATGGTAAGGATATAAGGAATACCAATTCTTTAATCCTTATGGTGAACTAGAGGATGAAGGGTAATGTTAAAGCATCTAAGGCTAAGTCTAGGCAGAAGACAAAATTGCACCATCATTCCAAAAAAACATGGATACAGGGGAAGGGAATTGAGTAGGTTATAGTCTGATTTTATTGTGGAAAGAATGGCCATTGGAAGAATAATTTTAGAGTTAGGATGAAGAATCAAGGAATTGATTCTACTTCATGTATTTTTTTAATTGAATGAAATATGGCATTATCTAAAATATGGGTGTTGGATACAGTGTGTAGCTCACACATTTGTATTCATATAAAGGAACCATGTAGATTAACGAAGATTTAAAAGGTTGAATTGTATCTCTAAGCTACAAATGGTAGGAGTATTGTATCCTTGGATGTGGAAAATTATCACCCAACATTTCCTAGTGGTTTGGTTGTTTCATCAAATAGTTTCTATTACATACATTTAGTAACCAAAAACATAATCTCAGTATCAGTTTTAGACATTAGGGGATTTTATTTCATTTTTTTAAATTAATATTTTTTTCTTTTATAAGGATAACATGTGTTATGTTATGTTGAATCTTTATAATGGTTTATATATACCTAAACCTGAAAACCCGGTATTGAAAATCAATGAAAAAACTAGTGTCCATGACATATATAACACCCTCCCATGGAAATATCATCTTGGTAATTTAAATGAGAAATTATTAAAAAAATATTATGTAGGGTATTTAGACATAGTTGTTTTAAAACCCTTATATGTATTCCATGCTTGTTTACTTTTTAAAATGACCAGAGAACCCTTCTCTGGGAAGGGTGAAAGTGTCACTGAATTATTGGAATTAATTCATACTGATGTATGTGGTCTATTTCCATTGGATTTAAGGGATGGCTGTTATTAATTTATTAATTTTACCAATTAATATACAAGGTATAGAAATATATAATTAATGTGGTATAAGTCAGAATCCTTTCATATTTTTAAGGAAAACTAGCTTGGTAAGAACATTAAGGTACTCTACTCGTACTGAGGTGGAGAGTATCTTAACCTAGAATTCATTGATCACGTAAAGGAATATGGTATAGTATCCTAACTCATTTATATTTATAAGCAATATTGGAATGGTGTTAGTGAAAGGAGGAATAATACCCTCCGTAACATGGTTATATTAATAATGATTCATAATGCTTTTATGTTATCCTTTGGGGGATATGACATGAAGAAATTGGAATATACCATCAAATGAGTACTGAATACAGATATATATGGGAATTCATATGAGTTTTGGTAAAGATAGAAACCTAATCAATACACATATGTGTATGGGGATGTTGGGGGTCAACACTACATATTGAAAAAATTGAATCCCAAATAACATAGTTCCTCTTTATAGGTTATACAAAAGAGACAAAAAGAGATTATGTATATAAACCTTATGATAGAGAAGTGATTATGGAAATAAATTCCATATTTATTGAAAGGGAAAACATTTCCAATTGAAATAGTAGAAGAATGATTAAATTAAATGAATTATGGGCTTTAGGTTCCCAAGAGTTAGTATGGGAACAATATCCACAGAGATAGTAGGAGACATAGATTTTCTCGAGACCTAAGTACTGTGTTGCCTAACTTTAGTGGATAGATAACTAGAGTGTTATAGTTTTATTTTCACTAAGTTAGGTGACACCTTGATCCTTGAAGATGATAAACCTCTAGACTAGAAGGAAGTATAATAAGACAAGGTTGCTACTAAACAACAAGATACCATGCAACCAGAGATGGAGTGCATCTAACAAAATAATTTTTGGATTTTAGTCAACCCTCCAGATTAGGTAAAACCCTTTTGGTGAAAATAGGTATTGAAGAAAAAGTTATACATGGATGGTCATGTCAATTCCTATAAGGATAGACTGGTACTGAATGGTTTTAGAGAATATCAATGCAAAGAATATGGTGAAACCTTCTCACCAGATGCAATGTTTTACTAAATTATAATATTTCTTGATATAAAAACATTCCATATTTATGAAATTTGGAAATTTGATATTAAACATTCTTCTTTGAATGGGAAGGTAGTTGATGAGGTATATATAACTCAACTTGATTGTTTTATAAATTCAAATAATGCCAATAAAGTTTAAAAGATGTAGAGATCCATTTATGGGTTTAAGTAAACATCATGATCATTGAATGTTTATTTTTATGACGTCATAGGAGAATTTGTTTTTATCAAGAATGAAATTGATACATTTGTATATAATAGGCTTTTATGTATTTCCATAATTTTTCTAGTATTATATGTTGATGACATATTAATTAGGGGAAATGAAGTGAAAGTATTATAGTTAGTTAAGAAATGGTTAAATGATTTCTTCTCCATAAAATACACAAGTGAGGTATCCAATATTCTATGGGTCCTGATCTATCAAGAAAAATATCAAATACATATTGGGATAATTCAGAGTACATATATTTAAAAGGTAGTAAAAAGGTATATTCTAAAAAACAAAATATTGTATTTTTTTCTAATGTCACATGGTATCAATTTCTCTATGTTAATTTGTCCTAAAACACATGAAGAGATTGAAAGAATGAGTAGAATCCCTTATTCCTAGGTATTGGGATCTATAATGTCTTCCATGATATGTACTAGGTTTTATGTTTTCTTTTACTTAATCATGGGGGGATGATATCAAGAAATGCCTAGAGGGTTATATTAGGAATCTGTAAAAAAATATCATGAATTACTTGTGGTATACAAATAATATGTTCCTGGGGTTTGGTGGATATTGGAAAATAGTTGTGAGAGCATACATTGTTGATATTTTCTAGAGAGGCTATGATGATCTAAAATCATAGTCTCGCAATGTCTTTTTCTTGAATAGTGGTTTAGTGTGTTGGAGGGGCTCAAAGAAATCTGTGATTGCCAATTATATAGTTGAATCTGAATATATAATGGCACCCTATATCGCTAATGAGGCAGTTTGGATACACAGATTTGTCTCAGACATTGGTGTTGTTCCTATAAATGCATATGCTTTTCTAGTTCATTATTATAATACCATAGTGGTGGCACATTTCATGGAGCCCAGGTCACACCAATGGACAATGTAAATACTTTGTAAATTTTATCTCTTGAGGGATTTTACTCATAAAGGTGAAGTCATAGTTAGAAGATTATCCATATAGGATAATTTCATAAAGCCCAAACTAAATCCATATCTCAGTAGAATCATTATAATCATGTGATAGATTGTTTATTAAGACATGTTAGCAGTTGGATCTAGTGAAATTGGGAGTGGTTAGAGTTGGTGACCAAGAAACAATTTGTTATGTACTTTGATTACCATTAAAAGTATATAGTTTTATATATACATGGGTTTTTCCTATAAGAATAGTTTTTATATAACTATTTTGACAATATTTATGGTAATTACCTTAGATTAAATGTTGTTTCAAAGGGTTATAGTAGTTACTGAGCTATAATGAGAATCTAGATATACTATGAAAGTAATCAGAATAATATGTCCTATAGTCTAGATTCATAATACTGACAAGACATAGATAATGTGTGAGTATCAAGTACTAGCGGATCATAATCATTGAGACTACTTCTCATTAGTTTTTAACTTGGTGATCTCTAGTAGTTAATATCATAATGATAATCCCACTAATATGAAATACAAAATGTTTAGGGGTCATTTTTTGTTCTTATCTATAGAAATGTGTATTGGAATCCTAACATGAGATAATTATTAATGTGTGTAATTTGATCACATACTTTTATGAAATGAAAAAAATGAAATTGAAGTCGTAGTGAGGTATCTCGTGTTGGTTATTCCATTAGTTGTTTGGAATTAGTTGAATGATCAATAGATAACTTTTATCATCTGCGATGAGGAAGTGATATCTCGATCCTGGTATACCAGGATGGTAATACCTCCACAAATACATGACCATGGTATTAGAAAATAAAACAATAAAGGATTATGACCTCACAATGCATCTTGCTTTATAATATATTGTAAAAAAAGATATTGTGGTGCACATTGCATTTTCGTAGGTTGGTTTTCATTTCTAATACTAGTCCCATCTCTTTAGGCTCCATTATGGGTCTCTAGACTCCCCTTTTAATCTATGGATACTATTTATTTCTATTTATATAAGGTCCTAGAGGGTCACACACAATAGTGTATTCAAGAAACTAACCTATATAGGTGAATAGAAATATAGGACATGGTGGGCCCCAACACAGCATCCAAGAGTTGACAAACATTTATCGATCACCGATAAATGAATTAATTCATTATTACACAAGTATATAATAATTTAGTTGAATTTATTTATCAAAAGTATTTACAAGTGTTTAAGTAAATACATGGAATAATATTATACGAACCAATATTGATTTAATATTCAATGTTAGTTTAATATTATGAGGAATTTAGAGTCAAGATAATAACTTGGATTTATCATGTAATATATTTAATATATATTATAATTATATGACAAAATATAAATAATATTTTGATGTAATCAGTATGTCAAAATTATTTATTTGTTACTTATATATTGGATATTAAATATATAGGGGTCTAGGAACCCTAACCAATTATTTTAGACATCCACCATATAAGTTGAAAAGAATCACATTCCATGTACTATTCATCAGTTAGAATTGAGATATTGTATCTCCTCCCAAATCCTATAGATAGGATCACTCAATCCAAGTGAACAGTCCAAGAACACCTGCACAGATCGAAGGCAAATGATCATGGTGATCCTCACAATGTCCAAGTGATCATAAAAGCTATGCACCCGCCCTTGGAATTTGATGAATGTCATAAAAAATATTAAAAAATAATATGTGGATGATCTATAGGGGTTAAGCCTTGGATCCTTCATGAAATGGTCCCTAATGATGTGTGATAGATGAGTATGATTCAATACGAATGAGGTTATCATTCATTTTAATTTTTGTGTTTCGAATAAACAATGTATGATCCTTGGACTGTATTAGAGCTCAGATTTCCATAGATGAAGAAGTTGTATCACTTTAGGGATGAAAAATTTTAATTTTCCAACCGGCTGGATTTTTCTTTTCACCCTCATAAAAACATCGACATGGGTGGGGGAATTTATAAATCATAAGGAAAGAACAAAGTAAAAACCCAACCACACTAATTCCTATCCTCTGGTTTCAGAACAAGAATAATTTCCCAACTCGCAAAATCTCAATTAATCCTCATAACCTCCACCAATTCTGTTGACACCACTTAAAGAATAACACCACATAATAAATCTATAAGCCACAAACCACATTCTAGCTTTCATTTCAAGTTATTTGAATATCTAGATTTCACATTACCAACAAATATCATTAATTAATCCCTTTTATTATATATTTGAACATACACCACATTTAACCAAACATCCCATAATATTTCAACAATTTAGTAACTATTTTAAATCATTCATTTTCAGTCAACTATTTTTAATTTAGTTATATTATTAACTGGAAACTATAATAACACACCACAACACAACAGACCATCCCCCTCGTACTGACATTCCCACACTACCATGGTTTCAAAAACAAAACCTCCTCCTCATAACAACAACCACATAACAACCATACATCACCACTGCAAAACAAAAATACACATCATCACGACACTACAAAACCACACATCATCACCATGCAACATAACCACACTTCACCATCATAAACCACAACCACACTTCACCACCATACAACTTATTTCTATTTAATTATAATTCTTTTATCGCATTCCACTTTACTTTTCAAGGGAGTTATCAAACAAACCATGGTTTCCATGTGCAACCAATTTATTAGTTGGATATAAGTGATTACACACATTCACATAAGCTGATTATAAAAAACCAAACAAAAATGTTTCCAAATTCTTAAAAAACACAAAGAAAATAACTCCCATAAATGACCATGATTTTCATTATGGCATCAAGAACATACAATCACAATATCAAAAATATATAATATAGTAAAACATGTTATTTTGTTCCTCATCACCCATAAATATAAAATAAACTAATTTATTATCTTCATTTGGATGGTGCATACTATCTTCTGAAAATATAACAAGATCATAAACCCTCCTGCATCACCCAACTCAAAGAGAAACAGTTGATCTCCTACATCAAACAAGGCTTTTTGAACTACTTCTGAAGGTTATATAAAGAGTAAGAAAACCAATAGGCACTAAAATGAAGTAAGACACCACCATTAGATTAAAACACAATATCCCACTTCCCTCCCTTACCAAAACACCATAAAAACCAATTATTCCATAGAAATAACATTCTCTAGATGAATATCAGGGAGAAACCAAGGTGAAGGAAAGAAGAAAGCATTAATAGAACCTACAAGGATTGATCTTCCAAGGTCGGGGTTGAAATACATTGATTTGGGGATACAATTACTGTAGGGGATGCAAATGGGTAACCTAGGAAATGATAGAAAATCAAAATCAATTATAGGGTTTTGGGGATTTGGGGTTTTATACGCATTTTGAAAAACAATACACTCTGACACAATACAAGGGACCACGTCGATGTGATGTTGTTCAAAGGTTCTTCTTAGAATTGTGTATATCTCTATGTTGTGAATACAACAAAATATGAAGAATACCATGATGTAGTGGAAAACACCACACTATAGAACCCAACAATGAGGAAGGGGGTCATACTGTAACCCAACTATATTATTTAGCTACACAAAAATCAATAGATTCACAAAAAAGAAAACCCCTATAAATTAATGACACATACATGGTATACACACCATATTTGTACCAAAAATGGACATAGAAAAAAAACACCACTCGAGCCTCCATACCATAGTTGACACCACCACACTGCTACCATTCCCAAATTGATAAAATAGATGAAAAATCAACCCAAAGATATTTTTCCAAAATCGGCCTCTCTAGGAAAGAACTACATATCTTCCTTGGTGTAACTAAGGATCCATTACTCTTGATCATTCTCTGTTGGATATTCCATCTGCAACCATCTTTTTTCTCCAACTATCATAGAATCTCCTCTAGAAACCCCCATTAGTAGAATTCTAGAAAAGTAATGGGTCAGAAGCTCTGGACCATTATATGAGAGGACTTATTGAATAAGTTCAAAATGAAAATTATGTTTGTGTGTTCCCTTTTTGATGAACCTTGTGATTCCATAACTTTTTCAATACATTTTTTGATATTTTAAATGGACCCCCATGGATCCTTGAAGACTCATCTTGACAACATGTGATTCTTTATCCCAATGAAGCGCTCTTAATATTGATTCAAATGATGAAGATTTATAATTAAAAATTATATCAAGATCAAAACATGTTCAAAATCTGTTAAAGGATATCTAAATTTATCATAATATCTTCTTCTTCCATTGTACATAACTCCATCCAATAGATTTTTGAGTGGAATTTAAAGGGTTTTCCAAAAGAAAAACTCTCTTTCTTCAACTACCTTTCACCAAAGGTTCACACTTAATAATTGTTTTGTATTAGATACTCAATGAATGAAGACATTTAAGAGAGATATCTAAAGCTACAATTATGAGCATTGGGTTCATGGACACCATTGAGACATTGATTTATACAGTTGAACTCCTAGGTCATAGAGTGGAGGCATAGGTGACAACATCATGATTTAGACAAACTCATCACCTATATTTGAATTCAATTTTATTTTCCTTATTATATAATTAAAAACCATCTCACATACGCTTAATATTTAATTTCAAACATTTCCACCACTTAATAAATTTTATTTATTATTTATTAAATTGAATCAATGTTATAACCTATCTCCAATTTTATTTCTCACTTCTTTATGTAAAAATCATTTTATTTTGAAATAAATCATTTAATACACAATTATATTAAAAATTAGAATTTACCCACATATTCCCATAATCTCTAACTAAAAATTGGTATAAAAATATAATTTTTTTATAAAATCCCTTATTTTTTAAAATTGTGTTTATTTTAATTTATTTTTAAAATAATTAGTTGATTTAAAAGACTTTTTTATGAAATATAATTTCAATATTCATTCCCATTTTTTTATAGAACCAACTATTAATTATGTAATAATTTTATGTCAACCTTCAATGTCAGTATTTCTTGTCCTATATGGAAAAACTTTGTGCATGATTATATTCTCACCATAGAAACCGAAGAAAAATGGATTCCTAATGATATTAAGAATTTTGAATTTAATAAAAATGTTATGAATGAGTTACACAGAGAAATATATATATTTGAGTTTAATAAAGTTTCCACTCAAATAAACTTCTTATCATATTTTTAAATTATTATATGTTTCACATGAACACACATGAAAATTCATAGAGACTAGATCTGATATGTATCATCATGGTTTTTAATGTTTTATTATGAATTTTGATGAAACTATTAAAAGAATTTTTACAATATTTTCTGATATATTCATTTTTAGAAAGTAAATTTGAGATTATTTAACTACATAAACAATCATGAAGAATATTTTATGGGTGTTACCAAACCCCTGATATCCTAGAGTGATGGATATTTAATAAGAAAAATATATGAGAAAGATGGAAGAAGTGAAAATAATTGAATATTTAATGAAATATGAAATTATGATAAAATTATAAGTGGAAGAGGAGGAAAATTAGGCTAATGATTTCAAGAAAAATTTCAACTTCGTAGCTAAAAATGGAAAAGAATCTGGATTTGTTGTTTTAGAATAATTTCATTTTTCCAGGACCGTGGAAAAATCCTCAAGGAGAAGAGATTGAAAAAAAATCCAAAAAGTAAAAGAAAAAAATCAGAACCAAAAGTGGCGTGATAAAAATATATAATGAAATTTAACATAAAACCATTATACCCCATCTATAAGAAAAATTTCATCCAAAATAAGAAAGGTAAAATGGATTTTTAATGTCTCCACATATAGTTGTATTCTACTTCATCATCCAAATTAAGTGACACTAGCCTAAATTTTCATTTTCACATGTTGATGAAGATATCATGGTTAGTATATACTTTTATATTTACTTTTTCTCCAACTCTTCTTCCCAATTTAATTCCATTATTCTCTCAATTCTTCTTCTTCTTTCCCATTCAGTAACCTAAATTTTGAAAAAAGAAAATTACCTCAAAATCAACTAAAAAATGGAAATCATCATTATTATTATTTATATGTTGAACTATAAAAGAAATATAATCTATTCATTGAAGGAAAATATAATCTCAAAAAATAAAATGATTTACTCATCCATGAATAAGCATATCTAATAATGAAAATCAAAAATCAATCAAATATCAAAAAGAAAAAATTAACCATCAATGAATAAAAAATTATCATCTTAAATTCTCCCAAGGATAAGATAAAATATGTAAAATTTTGAGATCTAAATAACCTAGAAAATAACAGTTTGGTTTTGTTTACTCCAATAATGAAATCTATTCAAAATATAAATCAAAGAACTTTTTTGTTAAAGTTGTTTCTGAAAAAAAATTTAATAATTGAAAAAGAACGAGTTATTTAATCTATGAATTTGATTTCAAGCATTAATGTTTTGTATTGTTAAATTAATTCCATATCCCTTCCAATACATCACAAATAATCCCAACTAAAAAAATTATTCTAAATTCATTATTGGATAATATAAGTGGACCTAAGATTGTGTGGGTACTAAAACCTTCAATAATTTAATTTTCAATCAAAAGTGTCTCATGCGAAAAAACCCAATAAGCAATGTGGTACCTATATTTTTTCTCAAGAAACATGTGTAGAGACCTATAGGAATTTAATCAAATAAATAAACATAAATGGGGTCCCAACATCATTGGTGATAATTCAAGGAGTATATCAATTGATTTATGTACCATAAATTTTTCAAAATCTACCTGACATAAAAATTATTTAATAATATAAGGATTTAAACACAATTTACTTTGAATTATTCAATTTCATTATAAGGGTTTTAAAATATCATTGAAAAGTTATTTTTTCAATTTTTCGAATTAAAATAGAAAACTTTTACTTACCAATTGATGACATCCAAATATTTATAAAATTTATAAAAAATTACATTCTAGAAAAACTTTTAAATGTTTTAATGTATAAGTAAGTGACTCAGGGATTTGAAACTCATGCCTTGGTCATTAGATAACTCATTACCTTTTCAAAAAAAATATTATAAGACCTTCCCAAGTTTAATTTCCATGATTATATGTTTTTTTAAGCATGACAACTTCATAAGAAACATAAATCTAATTTAAAATATTATTAGTTCTTTTCTTGTAAAAAAGAAAATGAAATGATCCATCATTATATTTTTTGTTCTAGTCATGTTGAAAGTATTAGAAGAAATACATATACTCTTATAATTATTGATAACATGACAAGATTTATAGGCATTTATTTCTTTACTAATAAAATTGAATCTTGAAATGAAATTAATAAATTTTTAAAAATAATGAAAATTTAAAAAGGTTTTAAAATTATTTTAAATTATAGAGATCATTCGTGTGAATTCAATAGTAATTAATTTAATGATTTGTGTTTATTTTAAGTATATAATCATTCTTTTTCTTCTCATTAAAATCTTCAAAAAAATGTAATAAAGATGTGAAATTGAAAATTCAAATAAATCACTCAAACCCTTTTAAATTAATTTTTTCATCAAAAATATTTTCAGGTCATGTCCATGAATACTAAATGATATATAATTCCTCTAATTCTAATCAAGAAATTTCTAATAAAAACCTCTGATGATTTTTTTCACAATAAAAAATACTAACATGAAATTTTCAATATTTTGGTTGCAAATGTTTTATTTTAAACACCAAATAAAATCTGGGAAAATTAGATTCCAAATATAAAGATGGTATATTACATAGGTAATCCAAATTAAGAAAAGATAACTATTTATTTAATATAAGGACAAAAAATTTGGATCAATTATTCCATGATGTCTTTAAAGAAATTTTCTAAAACTTATTCATCCATATTCATTGAAAATGTTATTTTAAATGAACTATTTGAAACTAATGAATTTGAAGAAGAACAAGAATCTCCAAAGAATTATTTTCCAAAAGTATTCAAAAAATCTAATGAAAAACCCATTTAAAATTTTATCATTGATTTACAAGTGGAAACATGTAATCATTGGTCAGTCTTAAATGAGGTTTGACATCTAGAATTCATATCTCACCTTGAACCAGAAAACCATAACTATTCCATTATGGATGAAAATTGGTTACTTTCCCTGGAAGAGGAAAATAATAAATTCACTCATTATTATGTATGTAATATCATGGAAAGACCTAATTATCATCATGTAATTTGATCAAAAAGTGTTTTCTAAATAAACTAGAAGAATATGGAAATATTACAAGATACAATGATTTTCTAGTTATAAAATATTATAAAAAAGAATAATGAATTGGCAGTGGAGGATAATTTTCACCATTATCGTGATGTGAATATAATATAATTTTTTATACATTAATTTATCTTATTAAATTCAAACTCTTTTAAATAGATGTTAAAGGTACTTTTATAAAATGTTTTATCCCTATTTTTTGTGGAACAACCACCTAGTTTTGAAAATCCAATTTCTCTAAACCCTATTTTCAACCATACCATAGCTCTTTATAGACTAATATAATCACCCTGAGCTTGGTATGAGAATATTTCAAATAAATTTCCTTCAAATGGTTTTAAAATTAAAAAAACTAAGTCGAAACCATTTTTAAAACACATCTCAAATGATGTTTTAATCATTAAAAATTATTTTTATTATATAATTTTGTCTCTACTAATGAAAAAAATTTGTTTTCGTTTTTTTTTTTATTTTATAAAAAAGGAAGATGATATAAGCTTTATGACAGAACTGAAATTCTTTATCAATTTTCAATTTTCTAAAAATTCAAATGGACTATTTTTAAATCGAAGTAAATATACCAATGAACTTGTAATATTATTTAGAATGGTTCATTCTATTGAAATTACCACTACCATGAGTAAAATGTTTAATCTTACGTTGGATGAAGACAGTAAAATGGTCAATAATGTTTTTATCGAAGTAGGATTGGTATTTTACTTTAAATTAATATAAATAAGAATGATATCTTGTTTAGTATGTTTATTTGTACCCCTTTTCAATAAAATCCTTAGGAATCTCATTCAAAATATGTCAAAATAATTTTCTGTTATATAAAAAGATCAAAAATATCTATTTTTTAAAAATTTAGATATTTTTATTTTAATTATTTTTCTAATATTGATTTTAGTGGATGAAAGATATATTATAAAATTACTAGTTGAACTTTACAGCTTCTAGTAATGTCCCTTATCTCATGGTTTAGTATAAAGAATAATTGTCTTGCTCATTCCATGGACGAAGAAAATATAGAGCAGTTGGAGTTGTTGCATTAAAATTCTATTGATGAAACACACTCTCTTTTATTTTGACCTTACATTGACTATATCCATATCATTTGTGACAATATGAGTTCCATTAATATCTCCACAAATACTATCCACCACTCCCACACTAAACAAATTTACCTTTTTCATTATTTTCTAAAAGATAACTTCAAAAATGTGATATCTTAAGGGATTTGGTCCCAACAGAATGTCAACTCACTTCATATTTTCAACAAACCTATATCTCTTTACCATATCTAATTAATTAAATAATAATTAATAATTATTTAATTTTGACATTCATCATTTCATCTATGACTATCTTGAGTTCTTTTTAAAAAAATATAATTTTTTAAAATCTGGAATTTACTACTTTATTTATTTATTTGTCTTGGATATAATCTTGTATCCCGACTATGTTATCCTTTCAGGGTGACACATTTAACACATTAATTCAAAAAATTTCCAAATGTGAGATACTTAATTTTAATATTAACTAAAAAATAAATTTCAAACTATTTTAACCTATATTTAAAATTTTCAAATGTATATTTTTTTAAAAAAATTATAATATTTTATTTATATCTTTAAAACAATTTTTAATACCTTATATTTATCATTGAATATTTTTTAAAATATATATATATATATATATATTACTTTTTTTAAACTCATATATGTATTTATTATTTTAATAAATTTAGTTTCATCTCCCATAAAGAATATTAATGATGAGTAAAAACATTTTATTTATTCTTATATCTAAATTTTCTCTTGTGTTATCTTTTAAAGAAATTCCTAGTTGAATACCTATTCCTAAAGTCTAATTACATTTCAAATTAATGACCTCTCATGCTCTTAAAACAATAAATTTATCAATGAAGGTGAAATCATTCCTTTATGTGCGGTGGAAAAGGTATGTACTAGTTTTAATTATATTCTTTTATTTTATAAATATTTTCTTTTTTTATCTTTTATTATATTAATTCCATTTATCCTTTTCCTTTTATCATTATTTTCATTTTTACCCATACTTTTAATTTTTATTTTTATACTTGTTTTCTTTATTATTTTAACATTCCAATCTCTCTATAATGGACCTATTATTTCGGGAGTTTGGATGTTATGAAGTGTTTTTAATAATCTTATTCTTTTTCATTTATTCTCTCAAATTTTACCCCTATTTAAAATATTTATATTTTTTATTGTTTTTTGAATATTAAAAGTTATTTCAAAATAATTTCCTCTTAAACTTTCTTTTAGAACATTATCTTTGAATTTTAAATATTCCCCTTGTGTTTTTAAGTCAAAATAATTCTTTGATTTCTCCTTGATCTTATTTTTTATATTTTTTATGTTAATCCCTTTTTTATCATCACTATGAGGAATAAATATCTATTAAAATAAATGGGATAGATTTTATAAAAAAAATTGACAAAGTGGGGGGCTATTTTAAAATTTTCTAAATTCTCCCCTTATCTAATTATAAATTTATTTTTAAGGGGATAGAGGATTTAAAATTATCATAAATTATTATTTATAATAGTAAAAATATTGATTTATATGTTTTCATCATGAGATCATTGAATATATATTTGATATTTAATTTCTTCTCTGTCACATTTACATTATTTCTTTATTCTTAATTTATTTTTTTATATTAAGTAATTGGGATCTTCAAAGGGGGATATTGTCTTAACTCCTTCTCTCATGGAGTTTTCCTAATAAAGACATTCATTTTTATCTAACACATTCATTTAATTGTTTGTCTGTATTTTTATTAAATATAATGTGGTTAATTATATGAAATCATAAAGTATGTTTAATATATTGTTATGGTATTCCAGATAACCCTTTCCACTTTTCAACTACATAGAAAAATCCATAATGATTCAATGATGTCCCTATAAGGATGTGGAGTAGGATGTAATTGAAGGATGGTAGTTAAAGATTTCCCAGCTACATGGAGCTGGGCATCGAGTAGCTGGTGCCTTGTGTCAAAAAGTAGAAGCTCTCTATCATGTCTACCAGCTAGAAAATCGAGGTTTACTAGATAAATGGTTCTTATTCCAACATCGATGAGTCTTTGAGGTAGGATACCATTGACCCGATGGTGGCTTTCAGGTATCTGGTGGAATCAGGCTGGGACTAGGGTGGTCTCGTTAAATATTATCAAAATAAACATTAATATAGACTATTCTAGTTTTGATGTTCCTGGTACTTCCAAAATAGTCCTGAGCCTTTTTAGAGCTTATATATAGACCCCCTTTGGCCCGTTGAAGACTTACCATGAAATCTTTTTATATTTTCTCCCAATTAATTGATCTGAATATTAATTAAAAGATGAAGATATATAATTCAAGATTCTCTCGAGATCCCTCCATGTTCAATATACTCTAAAAGATATCTACAAATATCACAATTTGTTATTCCTCCATTGTACATCACTCCATCAAAGATATTTTTGTGTGGCATGTGAAGGGTTTTCCCAAAGAAAACCTCTCTTTCCTCAACCTCTTTTCACCAATGGTTCAAACTCTATAAAACTGTGAGATAGTTTACTTTATGAATGATGATGTACAATAGGGTTGTCATATGCCACAATTTTTAAGGATGAGTTCATGGTCACCATTAAGAAAATGGTATTTATAAAATTTAACTATAGAGTTATGGGCTATAGATGTAGGGCTATAAATCCTGATTTAGCTGAACTCCTTATCGACTTTGTTGATTTTGTATTTACTCTTCCACATTTCATCATTAAACACTATCTTGAATAATTTCATAATTTTAATTTGATATTTTCATGAATTAATTATATTGATATATCATGTATAAAATTTAATCAATGTTATCAACAATCACATATTTTATTTTTCAATTATTTATTTCAAAATCATTTTATTTTGAAAATTATCTTTTGTTCTGTATTTATATTTTAAATGTAAATTCACCCCCCCTGTTTTGTAAAATCTAACCAACAAACTCTTTGATTCTTACTTCATTATAAGATCAAATTAACTCTAATAAATACTAAAAATTTAGATGTAAACCTCCTAGAAGAAATGAATCTTGTATAATCAACATCAAAGAAAACAACATTTTTATATGTCGATGAATTGAATATAGATGACTTAAGCCTGGTTCCTTTTCCACAAATTCAGAACTATGAATAATAGGCTCCCACTATGTTTTTTTGTATTATAAGAACTAAATCACCTTTATAACAACACAATTAATTTATGATAGAGCCTTCATCGTGTAGTGAAGCTTCCCAATAAGACCCCTATATATTTCAGGTGAAAGGAACGATTCACTTTCAGTGTGATGTGAATTATCTCTATGTTACAATGGTGATTCAAATGATTCATCTTGATTCAATCCATTATGATACAATAGATCAATAAAATACATTATCTAAGAAACAAAATCCTTTATTATAAATGGAGACCTCAATCCACATGAAATATCATTTTGTTCCCAAATCCTTTGTGTGAAAATTTTGATAGAGAAAATTCATGAGTTGAACTATAAAAACACCATAAATTCTAGTAATAGAAATTTTTTCCACATAAACCACCAAAATAATGGTTTCCACTATATATTCATTATTGAAAACAAAAGAATTATTTATTCTTCAACACATGCCAAACATAACATAATAATGAAAAATATTAAAACCAAGAATTAGGTGACTATTTGAGTATATTGAATGATTAGAAAAGATAAAAAAACCTTAGAGGAACCCCTCTGAGAAAAAAAAAACTAAGATGGTTTCTCTTTATAAACTTCTTTTTGAAGAAGAGTAAACAAGAGAGATAAGTATGCTAACCAATGTCATATTTTCAACAGGATAATATTTATCAATATAATTAACTCCATATGTATTTATATAACATTAAAAACAATAAATTACTTGATACAATTATGAGAGTCATCTACATTGATGTGTACTATAAAGATATATTTTCAACATACCTCTTTCTTACCCTAAGGGACAAGTATAAGATCTCATATGTGGTTTTCATCAAGAGACTAAATTTCATCCATCTTAAAAATCCTGTTACTATATGGGATGAGATTTACATGGATAATATTTAATTGTGTTGATTGTTCATAAAATGATTTAATAAGTTCTTAGGTAGCTGTATATAAACCTATATTAGACAGACATGAGCTTGATCATTTGTGAAGTGAACTAAGAAACTCCAGTGATGGAGGATCCGGAGCATGTGAGAAATCAAGTTTCATAATAGCATTTGGTGTTAGGTTGGAAGGTGTGTTAGATATATGAGTATAAAAAAATCCAAATTTTTATCTAAAAACACCCTTAGTAAGAGAGAGTAGTGATATTTTACTGATAAAATATGATAAAACAATGTGGGAATCAATAATAATAGATGGTGGTGGAAAATCTGGTACACGAAAAACTGTGGATTCGAAAAAAAAACATCAACTAATATAGTGTAATGAAGAAAATATTGAGAAAAGTAGTTATATACATTCTGAGTATTGAATTATCAATAAAGGATTCCTTTGAGAGAATGCACGTCAAATTTGGTAACCAAGGGGTGAATATCATGAATATAACACACATTTCCAAAAATGTGAGGGATGGTCTATTTTTCTCAGGCTTCGAGGTACCAAATTCTTGGTAGAATTGTGATATTAAATTGATCGAGGTAGTGTGATTACACATCATTTGGAGATATGTTTGAGGTGGTGACATGCTGTTGTAGGGTCAGAGTGATGGGCTCGAGGGTCGATCAACATGCGTGATGGTCATTCTTTTTCAAAATTTGAAATTTTAATTGTCCTTTTTGAAATTTTTATTTTTATTTTCCAATTTGGGTGTTGATTTGTAATGGGATGGTTTAATTGTGCAGGTTCCCACTTCCCTTTGTAAAATTAGTTTTAAAATAACAAAAAAAGTCACATTGGGGAGGTGAAATAAACTTCTAATATATGATGGTTTATTAGATAAATGTCACTATTTTTTAAGTGTATCAAGACATGAATACTAATGGATAATTTCATATTAACCTATAAAATGTTGTAATAGTATAGATAAATATTAATTTCCATTTTTAGAATTCAAATAGAGATGTTCAGTTGAAAACTTAGTAGTGATTTTGCGATAATTGGTGTGAAAATTTGAAAAAACTTTACATCGATTTTTCCACAAATAAACCCAATTTTTCAATGAAAAATAATAAATGAAATTAATAAAATATCGATAACCCATTTAAATGTAATGGAAAATCTCCCAATATTTTATAATGATCATAATGAAAATGAAAAGATGCGTGGGGGATTTCTCAGGGAACATAGGTTACCCAATGATGCTTTGTGTAATGACATGACTCATAGTAAAAAGAAATAATATGACCCAAATATGGATAAATAATCTAAATAACGGTGGCATGTGGATGACCAATGTGATATTGAAGCTGGAGGGAATGACCAGAAGTGGTAGGATTTGCCTAAATGGAGCTATGTCAAGAACATACACACCAATATGAATGAATCCACTACCAAGAACCTAAGTCATTGAATGGTCTTATAGGATAACCAAAGTCGGTGATAAGATATCCCAACATTATAATTCAGTTGTATGTTTACTAATAGATAATAAATTAAAGAGACAATAAGGAATAAAGGCAATAATGAATAGCATCAGGCCTGGAATAATTAAACAACTCCCATAATGAGAAATGTGCACTATCTAAGAATCGAACATGGTAACAATACCTCCATTCAAAGAAGTTCAATAGGACTGAAGAATACTTGTTTCCTAGTTATGTTATCTAAGGAACTAGAGTAAAGAACCCATCAGGTAAACTTTTGGGATGCACAAGCTACAAGAATCACCCTGAGAAAAAAAATAACACTTGATGAAATATAATAATGTTTAGAATGGGGAGTATGATACTCATCATAAGAAATATTAATAGTATATTGAAGTTAAGATAGAGACTTGGAATCCAATGTATAATGAGTATAACTAGGAATAAGTGAAACATATGGCCAAAAATCTTCTTTAGAAATAGGATTTTCCACATAAAATTTTGGAGGAATCGAGATGTTCATCCACAACATGTTTGGATGCTGTAATAGTATTAAAACAGGGTGATGATGATTCCAAAAGATAATATAAAAAATCATAGGAGTGGTTTTCAGTGTAGAAGATTCACAGGGAGATTCTGATAATGGTTTAAATTTGGAAGACAATAAATGATGAAATTTCATAGTTAGAACTTATTGTGAACAATCATGGTAGAGAAGATGAAGTCACATAATATAGATGATTTTGGTCTAACTGTGCGGGAGGAAATCATACATGGGGCCATCATATAAGAGTAGTTGTTCTAAGATGATCATGTGGTAGGAATCTAGCTATGATGGGGATGGCTGAGATGGGGGGAGATCATGTAGTTCCCAAATTATGGGGACAAAAACATTGAGGATTATGTATAGAAATGGGTTTTGTCATGAGAGTGAGTCAGGGGTGTAATGCTAATGACTATGGATAGGGATTTGGGGTCAATTGTTAGAGGGAGGTTTAATTCTTATCTTCTAGACAAAGAGAAGTGGGTGTCATGAGGGTGGGGGTGTGGTGGGGTGGTGGTGGAATCAATGTTTTATAACAAGGAGGGTTAAATATCCTCCAGTGATTCCATGTTAGGGTACTATGAATTTCTTCATAATGAGGGAGAGTTTTTTTATTAAATAAATAAAATTCAACCCATCTAAATAGTCTAAAATTGACTATTGACTCTTATCATAAATATCTAAATATTTTAACATTTATGAAGCACATAAATCTATATGTCCTCTAATATTCTTCTTGTTATTTTGTTTTGGGCCCTTTTTTCCTCTTTAAAATCATCTTTTGTTTCAGATCCCATATTTTTCACAAAAAATTGTGCCAAGGGTTTTATGAATGATTTCTCTTAGAGATGTCGGTTTGGATGTGACCCACAATTTTTTTGAATTCCCAATCAGTGCACATCTTAATAAAACATGTTTTTGATTCAATTTGGAATAAATCAAAGAGAAAAAAATTAGTACTAAATTAAATAAGGATCATGATCTTCTCATGTAATGGTATGGGAATGTTCTGGGAGACCCATTTAAATACCACCAGATTTTTCACCATAAAATTTTGCGGGGCATGTTTTGGACAAGAGGATCTAGATTTTTAGGCACATATTGGACAATCTGTCTAGCACAGGTGATTCCTAAGAGTGTTCCTACACCAATGAAACAATTAAATATACTTAATAGTTATGGTTAAAAAATATAATAAATGGGAATTTTTTTCTACATAAACAGTGTAAATCATAAACATATTTTTTAGTGAAATTCTTACTATTATTGGTCTAATGCTTGTTTAAGAAGAAATAAAATATCACAAAAGACTCAATTATTATCATATACCCATTTCAACTAATGTAAAAATCTTAATCATTTTTCAAATCCAGGAAATAATATTTAGTTATAAATTATCCTAGAAATAAAACAAATATTTTTAACATTGTACATCAGAAACAAATAAAAATATAGAAGAAAAATTATTTAATAAAAAAAATAATTGGTATCCCATTAATGAAGTTTGAAAAGAATCTTCCCATTTAAGTTATTCTGTATTTTTTTAATTTTTTCTCATTATGGATATTATAATGATGAATTTAAAAATATACATTATCCATTATTGACTAATGATGTTATTAGTATGCATGGGAAACCACGAGTTTCTTATTACAAACTAGCTAGTTATGTTAATGGAAATAATAAATATATAACCATTCATTCATGAGTTGTTGGTCACAATTTTTATTCCTTCAGAACGTGTCTAGGGGGTCAGGTATATTTTTTCATGTGGTTTAATATTTCACTTTTGAAAATATTTCATATTAGAATATTATATTCAATTAATTTAAAAGGACTAATAATGTCACAACAACAATGTTCATATATTTCATGATTATGTTATATAAAAAATATTTTTTTATAAATGAAATTAAATTAGACAAAATTAATAGAAAAAATTATAAATTAATGATTTTTAGAAAATGATGAAAAATAATTTTTCCTGTTCTCTGGAAAATGAAAATAGAAGATGTAAATATAATACTTTTTTCTCATACAATTCAAATTATATTCTAAAATATTTTTTACCATATTTTTGAGAAATTAAACATAATGAGATTTCCCAAATTCCAATGTTCTTTTAATTTTTTTATTTCATGCCAGTTATTACTCTCAGATAATTTCTATTTTATTTATCATATTTTTTATGTAGATGATTATGGGTAGTGAAGATGTTAGATTTTGATTATTTTAAAAAAATACCATCTTAAATGAAATGGTCATTATGTTTTACCAGTTCTTTTCCACTTACATAAAAACTAAATATATTAATCCTAGATAAAATATATTACATTGGGAAACAAAATTTATAATAAAAATAAGAACTATTCATAAAAAAATAAGATGAAGATTCTAGTTTCCTTTGGTTAGTTAATTCATAAATCCTTATAACACTATTATTCACAGGGGTTGTTCTTACTAGTACATAACATTAAGAACATTTATTTAATGGAATTACATTCTCTATACATTCATATTGGTGGGATAATAAAAATATTTTCATCATTTTATCATTGAATGATTTAAATGAATTGAATTTTCATATACCACTTATAAGTATTTCATTCCAAGTATGTCTCTTGGTTTTGGTAAACTTAAACCCTTTCTTTGTTTTAAAAAATAGAAATGTAAAATTTGGATTTTTTATTTTTTATAGGTAATTTATTGAAAGGGAAGTTGTAATGGGTGGGCCAAAATTTTTGGATGATTTTATGGAAAATAGGATGTTATGTATAAAGTCATTTTTTGGTGTTATATTTCTTGATATTTCACATTGAATTGTTTGTTCCATTTTATTTATGTATATTATGCCATCAGGTTATTGATTATGCATGAGACCATAAAATCTATATGATCCATTTTTAGTTCATTTATATAAGGAATGTTACCATTCAATATTAATGTTTGATATATAGGTTTATCCATTAATTTTGTTTTAATCAACCAAGAAATGTACCTTTTATCCTAAACCTCTATTTTTTCATTTCCAGCTATCTTTATTAATTCCCAACCAAGATCGTGTCCATTAAGTGGAGGTAACATTTTTTTATTCTTTTTTGGACTTGTAAAATGATTATTAATCATAATAAATGACCTCTTACTTGTAGAAAATAATATGATATCCAGTTTATATAAGAAAAAAATCCCATTATTATGAGAGAATAACCTTGAAGGGGATCTACCCAGTTAAGTAATTAATGAGGTATAATTTTGGGATTTCCAGTGTGGAAATTGATGGGATTTATGGAGGGTTTATATTGGATAAATATTTGGGTTTATATAGAATAGATATAGACTCTATTATAGATGTTGATTCAAATACATAACCTTATATGCAGTTGACTCCATTAATTCATCATTATGTTTTTTCCATTATTTTAATATATTTATGTAATAATGTTTTTCAAAAAAACATTTACACCTTTATTCCTTTCCCACCTATGAGTAATGGAATGACACCATACTTCTATGATTACGGTCTTAGTATCACAGTAGGTTTTTGGTCTTTATATTTTCTTACTCGCATCACATATTGTTTTCTTTCATTATGTTGATCACAATATGTTTTAGTACATGGATTATACCATCTTGGTAACTTTAAAACTGTTTATTGTAATCCCCACACAACATATATCACATTATTGAATGTTACAAGTGTTCACAAGACACATTTGATCAGGATACCTCTTTCTTAATTTGGGAGTCAATTATAGAATGAGTCAATTGTGAGAAAAATTTATCTGGATGGAAATAGATAAAAGAAAATTTTTCTTCAAGAAGAAGCTAACCAAGGTCACCATGGACCATTAAACAAATTAAAACGGTAGTGGAAGGATTTTAGGAATTAAAAATTCTAATAAACCTCACATAAATGAAAATTTTTCCATTAAAATGAGATGGAACACTCATGCAATTTAGAAATGGTTCATCCTAAAACATTTACAAAGGATCCTTCTTAAAGCACATAAATCCTTATAATAATTGTTTTTTCATCTTTTTTTGTGTATGTATAAATGTATATGAGTTCCACTAACCCAACAAATGGAATTAATGTCACCAATATAGAAACAAAAAATATCAGTGGCTTCCTAACGAGTAAACAATTAAACTTGTGAATATGTGATTGTTTAATCTAGATTCATATTATCATTATGGTGTGAGTATTAAAGAATAAAAAACATTAAATACAAAGATAAAATGATATCTATCGAGGTGGTCGAAGTAGTATCCCATTATTATGTAAGAAGGTACTGTCCTAGTTCCCATATCAACAATGAATTCATCTCTACATCAACACTATATCATTGATATATCTAAACTTTTGATACTATTTTTATCATATATTGGTTAATTGGTTTCCATTATCAATAATCCAAGTGTTTATTTCCACTAATTTGACTATTCTGGACACATTATGGTCATATTTTTGAGATTATCACTACATCAATAGAGGATAATACTAATAATATAGCAAACCTTTCTAAATTTAATTTTTGTACCTTGAAACAAAAAATTGATGCTTTTTTATATGTTAAGTATTATGTATTCCCATTGATTAGAGTAGTAAGCCCATTTTATTGTCATCAAGTTAATCTTAAACAAATTTTCAATCCGAAAAGAATACTTCTACTAGTATCCCACTAATTGATGAAAAGTGGTTCATTCTCAACATGAAGTGTTTTTCCCAAATCATATAATGGATTAACATGAGTATCTTCCAAAATTATAATAATTAATAGGATTGTTTTGTTCTTTGATTCAATTTAGAAAAATAGGTATGCATAGATACCCATATGGAATAAATACACTAGCTTTTTAACCTTCAATATACTGATTAGAGCGACCTAACAGAACATATGAACATTTTATAATAAATTTTTTGTTAATTTAATTATATAAATATTGTGGTTGAGGGTGAGTTACAAATACTTTGGATATTGAGTTATTTTACACTAAGCTAAGACACGCTGGTTGTGTCTATCACCAACTATACTCCTCTTTGAAATATTTTTCTGGAAATGATATAGGAAAAAATGTTGAACAAAGAATCATTATGAAAGGATGATGGATGTACACATGAATTCGAAACTCTTATCACTAAAGGACAATAGACACATATTTTTTAGGGAAGGAGTAGAGGAAAGGAACCTCACATACAAAATCAATAGATGAAATAGTCAAAATCCCAATTTATATAGAATATGAAATGAAACCATTGATGGAAACTCAGAAACATAATCTTTGAGTGTTGTATATAAAAGTAACATAAAATCAATCAGGAGGGTAAACCCCAAAATAACAGCATTGCAGTTTTCAATTATTATAACATTATTTACTAGGAAAATGAGCATGGAAACCTTACAATTAGGATTTAACATTCATGACTAATTTAGTCAGTTTCTACCTATTACTATTTTTCCCTAAAATTAATCAATTTATTTAATCTCAGGTTCATGTTTTATCATGTAATGTATTTTAATGGTAATAATTCATTATTAATTTATGTTTTTTTTGAAAATATGATAGGTGACAGTTAAATATATACATTACCAGGTTATCCTAGCTTGATTATAATTATATTGGGTTTTTATGATTTTTTAAGATTAGTATGAGTATTATAAATTGCATTGCAATGAACTCTATCGTTGGTGAAACAACTTTTGTGGAAATTTTGGCTCTCGTGAAATTTTGATCTATGAAAATGTGGGTATGATTGAATTTTTTGTTTCATTTTAAGGGTTATTTAATCTTGAGATTTATAATTTATTGGAAATTGGGGTGAACTATTAAGTTTTTTGGATCCAATTTAAGATTCAATTTGAGTTTTGACAGTTCAGACAAGCTAAGAGGTGGTACCACATACAGTTTTGAACTATACATGGAACTAGGTACTTGATGTGAGGTATTAGGTACCTACTGAGTTTGAAAGACGAAAAGATAACTGTGGGTTCCTCTAGGTACCTAGTGTCTTGTAAAATCTACCAAATAGACCCAGTTCTACTGTTTTTAAGGGGAAATTTTAATCTTTTCCTTCAAATCCCTTTTTATCACATTTATCCTCCCCCTTGATCAATTTTTCTCCTAGAACTCGAGGGACATTACCCATGGATACTTTGGATCAAATTCTTCAGTTAAATTTGTCTTCTAGTTCATGGATGACATAAAGTTTATTCTCTTGATAAGTCAAATCTAATAAACAATCCTCCCATATCCTTCCATGTTATCATCTTTTATTGTAACTTATCATCTCCTTGGTTGGGGATTGATATTTAATTCCACCAATATATGGTGGAATTCATCATAGATCATGGGGATTTATATTATCATAATTAAAGGATACTTAAATGGTTTTTTTTACATGTTAATCAATATTTTTGTGTTACGTGACTAAGATTGATTTATTTTAGGGTTTTCTTGATTTCTTTGTAATTAAAGGAATTCCTTGGGGAAGTTATTTAAGACTTTAGGTTGTAATAATTTTTGGGTAAATTTTATTAATTGAACACATTGGGTTTTCTTGGATTGTTATAGTTAATATATTATAGTGATTATGTAATTGTTTTTCGATGTTGCGAATTTTTTTAGTGATTATTATGTGATTCTTGGTGGCATTTGGAGTTATTAATCTCAAAAATAGTTATGGTATTTGGTGTCCACGCTTCGAGTGATTCTTGGGATATGTTGGTGACAAGTATGACTTTTTATTTTCAAAATTAATTTATATATTTTTTGTTATATTTTTGAAATATAAAAGTGTTTATTTCAAATGATATTTTTGTTTAATTAATTTAATATTTTCATTCATATAATGTATTATTTAGTAGGTACATTCTTTCTATATTGTTTATTTTCAGAACATTTCAATATCATTTTTTATTTTATTCATCCCTAGAAAGTTTTTGTCATATTGTTAATGTTTCTATTGGGGTGTGATTTAAGTTTCCTATATTTTATTTATGTCACATAATCATATATCCTAAAAGTGTTACACACTTATTTAATATGTTATTCTTTAGAAGACATTAAAACCCCTAGTTTATCTCTAAGGCCAATCCATCCTGAAGATAACTAGCAAGCATGAAGTGATTTAGTAAAAAAATACTGCTATGTTTAATTAAAATTAGAATAAAGTGGTTTCATCATGAGTCTTATTTTTGACAAAGGAATTCACAACATTACACTTCAACATGTATGAATTATAATTCAACTAACTACACTTAACATTTAGGTAAGAGAGTTCTTTAGTGGTGATGTAATGGTTGATTTGACTTGGGGAGAAGGTGTAAGTTTACATGAAAAATATAATGGATTTATAATAACTCAAATATATAAAATTTAATAAACACAATGGTATTCTAAAATATTCAATGTTAGAAATAATTTTTTATAGGTCCAGGTGTTGTAAACGATTCCTCTTGAAGAACTTTCTTGTAAGGATTTCAATCTTCTCTAAGAAATTAATTTATGAATTAGTTAAAAATGATTATATATTACATTTAAATAATAATATCCTAAATATAAATTGGTAAATGTTTCTATTGAAGCATGGAAATATTTTTAAATATTGTTTTGGTCATGTGAATTTTAAACCAGCAAAGTGTCTCAATAATGCATTGATTACTATGAAAGGTTGTCCTTTTAAGACAAAACCATGGATTAAATAAAATTATGGTCTCATGTCACTAAATAATCCTTTAATAACAAATTGGGTTCTTCTGATAAACCCAAAAGGAATAAGTTTGGATTTCAAAAGCAATATTTGTTGGCTTTTGGATCTGTCTTTTTTACCATTATCTTAGTCAGTGCCTTGTTTGGAATGTTCATACAATGCCTAAAACTATTTTAGATTCTCTTTATATTGTCTTTACTGGTATCAGAATAGAATATCTTAGTGGTCTGATTAATTCATACCTCATGATTCACAAATATTGAGACTATCATGGTTGTCAACTATATTATTGTACATTATTTATGGGTAGCCTACTAGTTCTTCCATACTTATATACTAAGTTAATTATATCATTATAGTATGGTATTGTGATGGTGTATGTTGATATTTTGTCTTATTCTTTCTTATATAGAATGTTTATATTATTTGATAAGAATTATTATGGCTTCCTTTACATATAGTAAATTTATTGCTTTACATAGTTCATCTTCATCGCTAACTTATAGCACATGGGGGTGGAATAAATTATTTATATAAACAGTTATGTCAGTAATCCTTAAATGGTGAACAATAAAAGGAGTTGGATCGGTTATAACACCCTAACTTATTATGTACCTCTATTGTTCCCTACGAAATTGTTAGTGAGGTTTCCCCACATATTATACAAGGGTATATTTCCATAGGCTGGGTGGAAAGGCTTCCCAATATTGTTATACACAATTCCATTTTCCTATAGGATGGTAATGTATGAAAATACTCATTATATCCATTCATATAAAATATATAGCATAGTCTCAAAGAATTTATGTCAAGTATGGATCCTCTCATTATAGGGCGTTAGTTGTTGTAGGCTAGGATTTATCAAGGAGATGTTACTTTATTCTTGTTTCCTTCCCTTAATACGTGATTGTTTAAAATTAATTTTGGTAAACTAATTTAAATTTTTAGAAATTATCATGCATACATATGCATATTAATTTTTTGAGTTGAGTCACAGTTAGTGCTATCCTAAGTATTTATACAAACACCCTACATGGAGACTTCAGTGGATATGTAGTTTCACCTACAACATTTTAGGTATATAAAAGCATGTAAATAGTTGTGGAGGTTCTTTGTATACTATTTATGTAACCTAGGGGTGGAATGGACCCCACGACTACATTGGATATATTGGTGTGATAATTGGAGGTTGTTATTGGTATATCACATATTCTTAGTTTCATTCCTTGTCATAGTCTCTATTTGTCCATGACATCCTTTATGGACTACTTGTATATTCTTGATTGTGTATTGTTTTTTCAATTGGGAATACATATACAGAGCTTTTTTATGTTTATGCACTTGTCAAACCATGTATGATCTATATAGAGTTTATTTTTTGGGGGCATCCAACTCATGAATGAGACATGCCTTTTTTGTATAATTACACTATGATTTATTTCTATAACTACATTGGGTGAATAATTACCCAACTATATGCCATGAACTTTCGTTCTAAACGACATTTCATGGGGATTGGGGAGTAATCCAAGGATAGTGGGATTCGACCCCATGTACCATTTGGGTATCTGTTAATGGGTTTCTATATGTATAGTTATTTAAATGATCAGTCATAGAATATATGTTTGTGAACATGTATTCAAATTGGCCTTCTAAAATATCTCCACATACATTATCAAATATGTGAAATTCGTGTTACATAATTCAACATTGGTTCTGGATACATTGACTTCATGTTATCAAACTAGTTCCCTAATTATGGGGTTTTATACGTTGATATACCACCCCTAGAAGTTCAGGGTGCATTTTCTATACATTGTTTTGAATGATGGGTATCATGATTAGTATATACCCTTAGGATTCTGCTAGTGTAGGGTAGTAATTTAGTGTTGGGAGTTGTCCTATGACCAGACATGGAATTCTATAGTAGGAAGAAACAATTCCATGTTGCAAGGAATCATGATGTGGCAAGAGGCTAATCAAAAACCACAGTGTGTCCAAGGGGCATAGTGACGTGATGGGTGTGCATACATATTTACTACATTTCCAATGAATGTTTTTATAAATATAGAATATAATATATTTATTTCAAATTACTATTTTTTATTTTATCTAACTTCAATTTATTATGTATTAGTTTTTCCATCTATGGGAAAAAACTTATGTATGAGGTATATATCACATATAAATATAATATATTATGTATTAGTTTTTCTAGATAAAGGAAAAAACCAAACACATGAAATATATGTTGTGTATGGGTAAATATATTACGTTTTGGTTTTTCTTCCTTAGGCAAAAACATCATCTATGAAAAATATATTATATAAGGAAAAAATATTACAAGTTAGGTTTATTTTGGCTAAGGGAAGTATCCTTCATTTGAAAAATAACATATATATTAGAAATTTGGATATAACACAAGTTGTACATATTATAGTGGATTTAAAAAATATATTATGTATACTAAATAAAAAAATTATGTATCACAGTGTGAAACATTCCTTTTATCAATAGTTAGTTTTAAGAGTCTTCACCATAATACGTAATTGTAAAGCCTGAATACAAAATAGATATCAATTTTTCATAGAAGTAAAAATCTTCATTCTTTTCATGAATAATATTTTAGGATTGATTTGTGTATTGTCAATAACAAGATTTAGAATTGGAAAACATATAATTTATGGGTTTTCTCTCTAGATATGTGAGGTTTGGATTATATATTGGCATCCTAGACAATACCAAATTTTGGTTTAATGGTCTCGAGAGAGAAATCACGTCATCTTTCTGGGGTCACACCATAATGTATAATGATGTGTTTGTAGGGGGAAATAACATTGTGATCTTAGGTGTTATGAAATGATATATTGTGTTGTGTTTATAGGTGGGATCATTGTGTGATGGACGGGCACACCATGATATGCATTATCTAGATGGGTTTTAACAATTTTTTAAACATAATATAAAATATAGTCTTCAATTTCATCTAGAAATATAATTTTTATACCCTAATTATCCTCCAAATCTTGTTTCTTATTCCATAGTATTGTATCTTCATCCAATTCTCTCTAGACAATATTTGGTTTGTTTTGCGGAATTTATCATTATGAGTTGAATTACAATCATCCCTTAGTTACGTTGTTCTTTTATTTTTCCCTCATTTTCCATCTAAAATCCAAATTTATATGGGTTGGGGATGATTTTATGTTTTTTATGGATCAAACATGAATTATTATGTGTTGTAAATTTCTAGGTGAATTTGAATTTTTCATATTGTGGATGACTTTTGTTTTTGAGAAATGAGAATCAAGATAGGTTTTGAGATTTTGAATATCTATAAGGGGCATTTTTGGATGAGGATTCTGGATCATAGGTTTCATAGGTATTCTGGAGGAATACAAAGAATAACCATGGTAGTAAAGGCTATTAAAAATTATATATACCACCAGTTAGCGGGTGGGACACCACGAGATAGCTGATGGGCTAACTCATGTCCCAAATAACATATTGGGATCACTGGTGATGCCCTGTGGCTAGATGAAGGTTTTTGAACATGTTTTGTTTTGTACGGGAATTTTTTTTCTATGAAATATTTGGGTAATTTCAGTTTTAGATGAATAGGGGCTTAGAGAGGCGAATTTTTAGAAAAATATGTATGCATTTTCATTTACCTTGGTCTACATTGGGGGTGAATTTTTGTGCTTTGTGATGATGATTTGAGATATGATCATCTATTTAATATTGTTCTTGATCCCTATTTACTAGATATTTGATTTTGGAAGAATTTATGTTACTATTGGGTTGTTATTTAATCATATCATGGTTAAATTGATCATGAATAATAGGAATTTTATGCAAATTGTGTAGAGGAGGTCCCGAGATGACATCTTCACACTACTACATGACATTTTAGTAGAGGTACATTTCCTGATGAATTAATTTTAAGGGTTTTGATCGAGTTGGATGAAATTTATGGATGATAGGGTTTATAAAAAGAGTTTTTTTACTAGGTACGGTTATAGGGATGTTCCATGTACCTTCTGAAGGTTTTTATTTAATGTTTAATGAAACGAAGTTGCTGGGTGTCTAAGAGAATGGATGGTCTTGGCTGAGGATGCGAAGATTATGGATGAGGTTCAGTTGATTTTAGTATAGATGTAAACTACATTTATTATAAGTGAAAATATGTTACAAAACCAAGTTTTTATTTATGAACATGTGTGCATGTGTGTATTCATACTACAGGGTATTTGGTCGAACTATTGTGGACTAAGAAACACATTGTTGAGACGATGGGGGTAGATATGATCCCTAGACCTTGGAAATGTTCCCGAAAGAACTTGAGATGTTCAAATTCATATGTATACTATGTATTAAAGCCTAAATGGTGATATTTGTGATAGGGAGAGGTCTCTGGAGATGAGACATCTTAAAATTAACACATAGATTTTTTTTTTGTCTTTTATTCCAACCTTTCTTTTGGATATTTTTTTTATCGAGTATTGGGTGTTCTGGAATTTATTTTTTAGTTATGGAAGTTTTGGGGTAGTATATTGGGCTTATTAATGGATAGTGTGAAAGTGGTATCATGGAAATATCATGAAGTGGTGTTTTTGGAACCCCTAGTATCACTATTATATGGGTTGTGTTTTATAAATGGTTTATCCCCTTATGTTAAAAGAGTTTTTGGGTGGAAGGGGTGATGTTTGGGGGTGTTTCTCCAGTACGCATAATTAAGGTTCATGGTTTGTTTAACCATGTATCCTAATTGTGACAAATTCACGTGATTATGGAACAAGGTTAAACTAACCATACAGCTTAACTGTGCAGGTTGTACAACAGTAGAGTGTAGGGAAATTCATGGTTTTTGAATGGTTTGTTAAACCGTGAAAACCACTTGGGAAATTTTATTTTTAAATTTTCTCAATATTTTTATGTTGTTATTCTTCCCATGGACTCCCCCATTCAATCCTTATGACTAGGACGCCTCCCATGGTGGGTTTTGTCACCTATAATCCCCTCCAAGTTCTATTCAAGGTGGTTTCGTAATGATTCTTGACTGGAATTCAAAGGATAGGGATATTCTCCCTTTATCCTTTTCTTTTCTTCCATATTCCCTTTATTTTATAATTTTATCCAATTTAGGTGACTAGGGAGGTGTTAAATTAGATATTTTTTCATTCTTAGGGTTCCTTATGGATTTTTTTCTTCATAAAACCTTTAAGGGGTCATTTTTGGTTGGTGTTCTTTAAGCGCGTGTGATTTGAGGTAGGACTCCCTTTTCCCTTGACCTTTAAATTTAATACTCATTAGATTCATTCTCTTCACACCATATATAAATTTTGAATAGTGACATTTTATTTTTAAAGTAATAATTTGATTTGATATGATGTGTTTTTTATAATTTTCTTGAATTATGCAGAATTATATTGCTATGTGATACACAACAAGTGTTTGAAAAAATCCAGGTTGAATTTTTCAAGTGGAATATGGTTTTTAAAGAATATTTTGGGTTTTTAAATGTTTTTGAGGAATCCAAAATGGTTCCTTGGATTTTAAATGTGGATTGTTAATGGTTTGGACTTGAAATTGGTGTTCTCTTCACCCTTGATAGCAGTATGGAATGTGTTGAGGATATGTGGTATGCTTGGAATTTTGATTGAAGTGGTTTTGACATAAAATGTGGTGTGATTCCTAAAATGGAATTTTATAAATGATTTTGAAATTTTTAATGGTGTGTTTATAACTTTTTTGAAAGTTGGTTTGGTTTCTTTGAAAAGGGTTCTCTAAGACTGTTTCGAAATTTGTTAAAATGGTGGGAAAAAGTTTGGCTTGAAAACAAATCCATGGATGATACCCTAGCCTTTTTTATATTTAATAGAAGGTATTTCCTCATTGTGGAATCCAAGTGATAAATTTATGTTAATGGGTGTTACATCCTTATAGTGGACTCCTCATGACCTATTTACTTTGATTAGAATGGGAGATCCTCACTGTGGACTCCTTCAAGATCTATGAGTTCTACGGAAGGATATTGATCTGTGGGTTGGATTGAAGGTGATGTTTTCTGCGAGTTTCAGATATATTATATACATAAATGTGATTGGATTCTTGGTTGTAATTTTTGGTTCACCCCCATATCACTTTACTCTTGACTTGGGATCATGTCATAGCTAGCGGATTTTCTGTGAACGGTTATTGCAATAGCTTAGGATTACACACTAACTGGTGGAATAAAGTTGAGAATTGGATATCTTTTTTTATTTTTGATATGAGATGGTTCCCCTTAGTGAGACCAGGCGGGGTACAATTGAGTGTGTGGGTGAAATATGTTATTATTGGTTATTGGGTATGGTATGCCTCCTGGATCAGTCAAGATGTATAGTATGTTCTAGATTATTTCACAAGCTCCTAGGTTATCCCATGTCTCTTGCAACATAATTGTATATGGTGGATGAATAAGGTGCATTATTTTTTGGTCACTCATATGTTCTTATTTCCAGTTCCCTTATTATGTGATCATTGTTGGTGTTCTCATGTGTTATTATTTTCTATGAAATGTAATGAATTCTTTCTCAACGTTTTATGGAAACATGTTTGGAAATGTTTTAAAATCTTTCTCACTTTTATAAATGAAATTTCATCATTCTTCTTTAAAATGATTTTTTAATACTTATTGGAAGAGAATGTGGTTTTCATTGAAAAAGGGAAATGGGATATGTTTTTATTTTAAACTAGAAATGTGTGGAAAATATTACTTTTTTTAATAGCATAATAATTTACAAATAGATTTAATTTAGAATGCATGGGACACTGAGTCCCTATAAAACAACACATTTTATGATCTATTCTTTAAGCATAACCTTTCCTCTAAAATGTTTTGAATTTCAAAAAATGATCATCTAGAGTTGTGATCAGTAAGTTATTTGGAGTCTGATATAACCAACTAGATTTTTTTATTAATAGTAATATACACTTATGAATAGTAATATTAATAGTAATATGACCCATATGAATAGTAAAAGAAAAATTATTTTATTTTATTAAGGCAAAAATATGGAAAGATATTAATTAAGTTTTCAATGTGATATAAAACTAATTGTACCTTTAACATTGTTATTTTTCAAATTAACTACGATATTATTTAAAAATTAAATTAATAAAATTTAGAAAGTTGTTTTTGAAAACAATGTTCATTTTTGAATTCTACATGTCGAAAAATGGTTAGGGTGAATTTTTGGTATTTTTCTGAAATTCATGAATTTTTTATGAACAGTGAAATATGATAAAATACCGTATATACAAATTATCAGTATAATACACTATTTATGACATCATAAGTGATGTAAGACCAATTTGTTAGAACTAATATGATATTATTACTATTTTTGGTCACATGAATTAATATTATTCATAATATTGAGAAAAAATATTATAATAATGATTAAAATAATGAAAAACACCTCCTCTCCTCCACTATAAATACCACCCTCATTCCCCTCTTCCTCCCACACCTTTCAATCCCTGAGCCTTACCAATGTTCTGCCAAATACTCTTCCCAAGACTCTTCCCCATGTACTATAGATTCTGGTCTTACCAAAAGGACAAGAAAAAGGCCTAAAGAAGGATCTCAATGGGAAGAGATCAAAAGGTAAACATCCTCTTTTTTTCATCTTTTTCTTCCATTTTATGTTATTTTTTTTAATATTATTTGAATTATGTTAGAATATTTCATTCCATATCCCCTTATGGCCCATATTATATATGAGTTATGATATGCCCCCTATCTATCATCAAACTATTTTATGAAATTATAAGTGAGGTAGTTAGGCTGCTGAATTTTCGTGAGAGATCTCTCAATTATATTCTATTTTGAGTTATTTTATTTTATAATTATTTCCTCATATCCCCACATAAAAATTCTATGATAATTCCAGTAACATACATGAACTGTAATATTATTATGTTAATGCAATATTTCCTCATCATCACTCTGTCCACCTCCTTTTATACTACAAATGCATACACTATCCGAGATGTGTTAAATTATTACACTCAAGGAAGAAGAGTTTTCAATTTGAATTACTATCCTCAAGACTGTTCCTGAAAAAAAAATTAATGGTTTAACCAGATCTTAATATATTTATTTTACCTTATTCAATATTCTGGAATCCTTACACATGCATAATACAAAATAATAATACAAAACTATTTCATTATTCACAAAATGGTCCAAGTTAATCCAATCATTTATCAATAACTTTTAACTAATAAATCGTCTTCAAGTATATAACCCAAGATCACTATAAGATCATGTATATCTATTTAATGTCACTAATAATTTATATTAACAATTTTTGATTTTTAACCACATTTCAAACGAACTTCCATTCATGAATACAAGTAAATAGATCATGAAAACCAAGGGATAAAATGCTTCCAAAACAAAAAAATTGAATCTCTTAAAACCCAACGAAAAGGTCATGAATAAACCAAATAAGGTTATACCATATCAATTAAATTTTTATGAGGTTCTTGAATTATAATTTAATGAAGATAAATTTTTTTATTCCGGTCATTAAGAATAATCAAGAACACCATCTAGATTAAGGAAAGGGATATCATAACTCAATTTCCATTCATTGAGTTAGACATCAATGTCATTTGTTTTACCAGAATATGTTTGAATGACCTATAATTTTTTTATTCTCTATATCCCCTTTTATTGTGTAGATTTATGTTTGTCACACATTATTATGTCATTTATTTGTCCTTAATCTAATGAAATGGTCTTGGTAAGGGGTTCTTCATCCCACTTCCATCTTTGTGAGATATTCCATATTCACTACTATTACTTGTGTATGGTGTATGTATACTGTCGATTGATGTTCCATACCATGAATCTATTTATTATCATGATATTAATTGTATCATTTTATGACTATTAATTTTGTGGCATAGGGTTCAATTGTTTACAAAGTAGTAAGTATTTTCTACCTAAAAATTAATTTTCATTCGGTTTCTCTTATTCACTATTCACCTCAATGAAATTATTATTTATTCTTATGTGATCCTCATAAATTCTGTGTGAATTTTATATATATTTTTACTAATAGGAGTCATTCATAATTTTTTGGGAAGTTAAATGTTTTGAAATAATCATTCAAAAAATTCTTCCAAAATGAAAGCTTGATTCAAGGAACTTTTAAAATTCTTAATGATTTTGATATTCACTCTATAATCTGTTCTAAGCCATGTTTATCTTTTTAAATCACACATTCTAAAATCTATTTTTTTTCATTTCTGGTCTTATGAAATAAAATATTCCTTTGCGCATTAAAATCTCTTCAATGAATTCCTTAAACTTCTCTAAAATGTTTTAATTCTAACTATTTTTTAAAATAACTTTTTACATGATTTCACTTCATTAGGACATCATTGATGCCTCAAATGTAATATAAATGTCCTTAAATTTTCTTTTCTGGTATATACATGTTTAAAACTATATTTATATAAAATACAAACGATTTACCAAAATAACTCTTCTTTCCAAAGTAAAATGAATTTTTCTCCTCTCACTTTATCTTTTTGAGATATATGACTTATTCACCACTTATTTCTTTCGTGTCGTGTATTTACTTCCATTTGGTATATCATATCGAGAGTCTATTTATTCTCATGACATTATAAGGTATAATGATTTGAACATTTCAAGGTGTTATGGGACACTTTGGAATGTTTAAGGATTGTTTCCTCAAGAATTTTTTTAATGGTCTCATTTAAATGTATCTTTATTTATGTATACATCCTTTAATGAATTTGTATCCTCAAATATATATGTATATTGAGAAGGTATATTGTAATTTCATAAAGTATATTTATAAATAATTCTTTGGACATGAATCGGTGGGTGGGGACCTCTATAGCCCCCCGATGTGTCGACAGGTCTCATGAGTCAAATCAGTTGGTGAAAAACCCTTCGAGTTTGATTTTAAAAATCAGACGGGTTTCTACCCACAAACTTAAATAGTTTTGATGGTAATGTGGTATCATGTTCCAGATACATGACTTCCAATTAATAATCATTCTATTCATTCATTTTTACTTATTACAATCCATGAGGTTTTCACTATGAATAAACCTATGAATGTAGTTTCATTCTTAGATTATTAAAGGCATGTGATTTTCATTTATTCACCATGTCATATAGACTATGCATAATATTTTATGATTCAGTTATTATTGATTTATGCTTCTGCTATTTTTAACCCCTAATGAGCATTTGAGCACACCCATTTCATTTTTTTACCTTCAACAGGTTATGAAGAGGCGCCCATTTTTTGAGTTCTCATAAATGTAGTCTTTTAGTTTTTTTATGAGCTGTATTTTGTTACATTTTCCAATGTAATATGAGTTACATGTATGTATCTAGTTTCATCAAGACTACTAAACTACTCGGTCCTTCTAGAATTGATTCCTTATAGTTATGATAATGTAATTAGTAATTCACCGACTCTGGTTTAGAGGGGTTGGGTTGTTACAGTTGGTATTAGAGGAAGTTTAGTAGAAACCTTGGGATTTAGATTTAGAAAAACGTAGGTTATAGAACAAAGCCCTAGGATGGTCTATGATTATAGATAAGAAAGAACATCCTATAATTTTGGTAAGGAAAATATTATGTCGATATTTCAAGAAAATACATCTCTATCTAGATAGAAACAAGTAGAGGTGGCTCTAGCACAGATGTACCTAAGAGTAAAAACTTCGACAAGGAGTTTCGGGCTTGGCCTAGGGTATCCTATTACATGAAAATGGGACTTTGTGTACTCTTGGATTCACGCTCCTGGGGGATATTCTTAGTATAATTCACATTTTATTTACCCACCATTATGAAGGATTTATGACCCCAAATTGACCAAATAATATGGTTCTAGGATATACGATGCTTAAATTTATGCTTTGGGATATACCATATTTAGAGTTATAGAGAGTTCATAATTTTATAAGCTAATATATAGTATGGAAATTTATTAGAAATGGAACCTTGTAGAAGGAATAAAAACTTTACTAATGCACGTGATGTGAAGCGTAAGAAGGATCATATCTCTAATGGTCTTAAGCCATCTTTTCAAATGAAGATTGTCTCCCAAGTATCCTCATCACATGAGGAAATAATTTTAGTTGTCAACAAGATATGTAAAGACTTCTTTTAGTCCTATGGATTTGAAGGGAAGAAAATGAACGAGAGGATGGTAGAGAAATATGGGGATAAAGGGAAGAATGTAATGAAGAGTTTTCCCACATGTGGAAATTGTGGAATGAATAACCATGGTAATTTATTGAAGGGAATGGGAGATTTCATTAATTGTGTAGAAAAAGGACACCAAGATCATGATTGAAATGGTAAGAAAATGGTTTCTAATGTACAATGCTTCAACTACAAGGAGATGGGACACTATGCGAATCAATGTCCCAATCATCAAAGGAATATACCCTAAATTCTGGTTTTGGATAATGATCAAGTTATGATGCTACCAGAGATGAAGTAGAATGATTAATATTCCTAGTCAAGAATCATTTCATTTCAATATTTTGTTAGTAATATACTGGTTATATGAATTATTAGATATATAAGGATTGTTTTTCAGTACTCTATCATTAAGTATTTGTGGTTGTATTATGAATGGTACAAAGGAAAAGTGATTTAAAAGAAAGATAAACTTTTTAATATATATATATATATAAATGATTGATGGAAAGACAACCTTTAATATATATTTCTGATTTTGAGATAATGATAATGAAATGATTGATTAAGATAAATAATGATTACCTTGAAAATTATTTTTTAATTGTTGAGAAGTGGACTATGCTATCATCGATGGATTTTACAACACTTTTGGATTTAAGGAATTTCTCCAACAACATGTATCTTACTTAAGTAATATATAAGAATGTGTGCTTCTAATATGTTATGTATGGTAATTTAAGGTATTTCCATATTTCAAGAGGATACATGATGAAGTTATTCACATGTTTGGAATGTGAATTTAAGATCTGCTTCTTATTGATAAAGGGTTAATGATAAGATCATCATGGAAATTTAGAGACCTTTATTATTGTGTGTTGAATCATTGTATTTTGAAATTTCTAACCATTTACAAAATGGTTTATATTGATCATTGTATGGGGTTTTTTAGAGTTTATTGTCACTACATAATGGTTTTATTTTTCATCTATGACCATGTTGTCCAATTAAAATTCATTGTTTTGAAGTAATCGATGCATTTCCCCTTCCTCTTATTAGCAGGATATTTTAACAGTATTTCTAATGTGGGTTTCCCACAAGGAAATTTTCATGTATCAACCATGAAAATTTTAAGTTCAATTTCAAATTTTGAGGATGAAATTTTTGTAAGGAGGGAATAATGTAACACCCTAAGAATTTAGAAATAGATTTAATTTATAATGTATGAAACACTAAGTCCCTACAAAACAACACATTTTATAATCTAGTTGTTAAGCACAACTTTTCCTCTACTATGATTTGAATTTCAAAAAATGGTCATCTAGAGTTTGAATAGTAAGTAATTTAGAGTTAAATAGAACCAACTTGATTTTTTATGGATAGTAACATACCCTTATGAATAGTAATATGACCCATATGAATACTAAAAAATAATATTATTTAATTTTATTCAGGTAGTAAGATGATGAAATCTTAATTAAGTTTTCAATGTGATGTAAAACTTATTATACCTTTAACATTATTATTTCTCAAATTTTCTATGAATTTATATAAAAATTAAATCAAAAAAATTAAAAAAATTATTTTTTAAAAATGGAGTTCATTTTGAAATTATAAATTTTTAGAAAAGGGATAGGGTGATTTTTTGGGATTTTCTGAAATTCATGAATTTTTTATGAATAGTGAAACACGGTAAAATACCATATATACAATTTATCAGTATAATACAGTATTTATGAAATCATAAGTGTTTTAAGAACACTTGGTTCAAACTCACATGCCATTATTAATATTTTCGGTCACATGAATTAAGATTATTCATAGTTTTGAGAAACAAATATTATTATAATGATTAAAATAATGAAAAATACCTCCTCTCATCCACTATAAATACTAACCACATTCCCTACTTCCTCCCACACCTCTAAAGACTTGAGATTTACCTATGTTCTACCTAATACTCTTCCCAAGACTCTTCCTCACGTCCTAGAGCTTCTGGTATCACCAAATGGCCATAACCAAAGGCCTTAAGAAGGGTCTCAAGGAGAAGAGATTGAGATGTAAATATCCTCTTTTGTTTTCTTTCTTTTATTTCATTTTATGTTATTTTTTTATTTTTCTTTGGATTATGTTGGGATATGTCATACCATATCCCCCTCACTACCAAAAGTATTTAATTGTGATGACATACCCGCTTTATCACTTCAAATTATTTTATGAAATTTTAAGTGACGTCATTAGGCTGCCGAATTTTCATGAGATATTTCTCAATTTATATCTATTTTGAGTTCTTTAATTTTCTACTTCTTTCCTCATATCTTCTCATAGACATGCTATTATAATTCCATTACATTATAAGAACTATTTTTTTATTATGCTAATGTAATATTTCTTCATCATCTCTCATTCGCCATCCTTTTATACAATAAATGCCAACATCGTCGAGATGTGTTAAATTATCACATTCAAGGATAACGGGTTTTCATAATATATTTATTTTACCTTATTCAATATACTTGAATCCTTACAAACTCATAATAAGAAATAATAATATAAAACAAGTTCATTATGCACAAAATGGGAAAAGTTAATCCAAGCATTTATCAATAACTTTTAACTAATAAATCATCCTCATGTATATAACCAAAAATCACTATAATATCATTTATATCTCTTTAATATCACTAATAATATATATTAACAATTCTGGATGTTTAACCACATTTCAAATGAACTACCATTCTTGAATCCAAGTAAAAGGATCATGAAAACCAGGGGTGAAAATGCTTTCAAAACAAAAAAACCAAATCTCTTAAACCCCATAAAAAAGGTAAATAATGAACCTAATAATTTTATTCCATATCATTTACATGTTTATTAGGTTCTATAATTATTAGTTAATGAAGCTAAATTTCATTATTCAGGTCATTATGAACAATCAATAACACCTACGAGCTTAAGGTAAGGGATATCTTAACTCAATTTCCATTCGTTGAGTTAAACATCAATGTCATTGGTTTTAAAAAAATATGTGTCAATGACCTATGATTTTTTTATTCTATATATCCACTTTTATTGTGTGAGTTTATGTTTTTGACACCTAATTATTTCATTGATTTGTCTTCAATCTAATGTTATGTTCTTATTAAGGGTTTCTTCATCCCACTTCCTTCATTGTGAGATATTTCGAATTCACTACTATTACTTGGGTATGGTGTATGTATACTGCCCATTGATTTTTCATACCTTGAATGTATTTATTTTCATTATATTCAATGTATCATTTTATAACTATAAATTTGGGGGCATAGGCTTCAATTTATTACAAAGTAGTAAGAATTTTCTACCCCAACATCCATTTTAATTCGGGTTATTCTTATTCTCTATTCACCTCAATTAAATTCTTATTTATTCTTATGTACTGCACGTAAATTAGGTTTTAATTTCCTATATATTTTTACCAATCATAATCCGTATTTATTTTGAGTGAAGTTACATGTTTTAAAATAATCTTTCAAAAAATTCATCCAAAATTCAAGCTTAATTCAATGAACTTCTAAAATTCTTACCTATTTTGATGCACTCTCCATGATCTATTTTCATCAATATTTATCTTTTTCAATCACAAATATTAAATTATATTTTTTTTCATTTCTGGTTTTATGAAATAATACACACCTTTTTGATTTAAAATCTCTTTAATGAATTCCTTATACCGCCCTAAAATGTTTTCATTCTAAAGCTTATTAAAATAACTTTTTATATGATTTCACTTCAGAAGGAAATCATTTATGCCTCAAATGAAATCTCAATGTCTTTATATTTTCTTTTCTAGGATATACATGTTTAAAACTAGATTTATGGAAACTACAAATTATTTACCAAAAGAACACTTCTTTCCAAAGTAAATTTGAATTTTCTCCTCACACTTTAACTTTTTGATATATATGCCTTATTCCCCACTTATTTCTTTCGTGTGGTGTATGTAATGTAATTTGTTATATCATATAAAGAGTCTTATTATTCTCTTGATATTCTAATGGATTGTGATTTGAATGGTTCATGGTGGTATGGGACACTTTGGAATGTTTAAGGATTATTTCCTCAAAAAACATTCAGTGGTCTCATTTAAAATTATCATTATTTATATCAATAGCCTTTGATAAATCTGTGTCCTCAAACATATATATATATTGAGAAGGAATATTGTACTTTCATTAAATCTATGTATAAATAATGCTTTGGTCATGAAGCAGCAAGTGGGTCCCGCTATATCCCCTTAATGCATCGATAGGTCTCATGAGACAAATCATTTGGTGACAGACCCTTCAAGTTTGTTTCCAAAAATCAGATGGGTTTCTACCCACAAACATAATCCATTTTGATGGTATTGTGGTATCATGTTCCAGATACATGAGATCCTTTTAATAAGTATTCTCTTTAATCATTTTCAGTTAATATTATCCATGAGGTTTTCACTATGATAAAACCTATTTAAGTAGTTTCATTCTTAGTTTATTAAAGGTGTTTGCTTTTCATTTATTCACCATTCCATATTGACTGTGGCTAATTGTTTATGATTCAGTTATTATTGACTCATGATTTTACTATTTGTAACCCTTACTGAGCATTTGAGCTCACCCATTTCATTTTTTACCTTCTACAGGTTATGAAGAGGAGACCATTTATTGAGTTCTCATGGATTTAGTCTTTTAGTTTTTGTTTTTTGTTCTATTTTTTTACCTTTCCCAATGTAATATGATTTACATGTATGTATCTAGCTTTTCAAGACTAAAAAACAACTCGGTCCTTCTGGATTTAATTCCTTATAATCATTCCAATGTAATTAGTAATGAACTGGCTCTAGTCTAGAGGGGTTGAGATGTTACACTTTTATATATTATATTTCATACCTGAAGATGAAATTTCTTTATTTAAATAATTTGTACTAGGAATAGATTTTTTTGGAAATGTGTACCATGTCATAATACTCTTTTCTATAGTTCTTTCTCATTTTCAACTTTTGGTGACGTTTACAAATTGTTATTGATCTCTATGGGTGATGGTTGGTTTTAGTATTGGAGAGTGGCTCTCAAGGTCACATGGAGATATTGTGGTCATCATGTTTAGTTTCGATTTTTCTATTCAGTTCGTTGAATTTTCATCTTATGTATAAATGATGTTCAGTTTGGATATTTATTTATATTGGGATACTCTGTTTATTTCTATTGTTCAGATTATTTATTTAAATTTGAAAACATCATTCCCTTAGATACTCTATTGATTCCTGGAACTAGTTTCCTATCTAGGATGATAGGGAACACCTCATGGGACTTTCCCTAGATCGAATTTGGTGACTGATTCAGGGCTGACTCACATTGGTTCATTACAGAATGGTATCATAAGAGGTTGATTCTTAGAGGATATTTCTTTCAATGAACCCTTTGATATTTGGGATTCTGAGGTAGATGGAGTAGAAAGGTCGAAACATGGGGTGTAGGTATGAGGGAGTATCTTTCCAACACTTTCTATAACAACCCTTGTACTTCCATGGGAGGATGGGTTGCATTCAGTTTCATTATTTCTTGTTGTGTTTTTGGTGTTTGGGAAATCAAAAGGGACTTTGTCCAGTGGTCTTAAGGAGATTTTAGGGCATGGAAAGCCATGTGGAGCTAGTGAAATGGTCCTAGAAGGTTTCCTGTTATAGTGGTATGATTGGAATATATATTCTAACCATACGGACAAGTCACCCATCAACACTAGTCTCCGCTTGTGAGTTGTTTCCACAACCCATTAATCATGTAATTGATTTGAAAACCCTTGATTTGGAATAGTAAAAACTGAGATTTTTGTGGTAATGGTTTGGATTTCTAGAAGTTGGAATATGAATTTTCATATTCATTTCAGAAAGTGGTCTGGAAATTTTCATTTAGTTAGAATAATGGGTTTTATAAAATGAGTCTTAATAAAATAAATTTTGATGAAATGAGTTTTTAAAAAAATGATTCTTGGTGAAAATAGATTTATGGATTTTATAGAAATGTTTTTAATGATTAGAATTGGTTTTATTATGGTTTCTGATATTTTTTTATTTTCTATCTTGATATTTGTGTGGTTTATATTTAAATTTTAAGTTTTAGGTTGTTTTTATTTAGTTTCACAGTTTAGGTGCATGGTTAAGGGGAAAATGTGTGACATCATAAGGATGAGTCCCCTTTCAGTTCATTTTGAACTTGAAAAATTTGAGTTCCCAGGGTTACGCATGGTTTGATCTCAATCGCATCGTTCTCAGGAGAACCAATTGAGATCCCTGTGTGTTTATGGTTGAGGGCGCACGATATAAGCATGGTTAGGAAAACTGTGAAGAAGGTGTGCACATGGTTCTGAAAATATGGATAGAACCATGTTGAAAATTTGGAACATGGTTTTCCAAACATTGTGACCACATAGGATGTACAATAAGGGGCACACGGTTAGAGCACTGATTGGTAAACCTAGCAGTTTAACCATGCACAGTGCCCAAGTGTCATAAAAATGTGAAAAAAGAAGTTTAATAATCTCTTTCGAAAGTGGGTAAGAATTTGTGATAGATCTTTGGTATTATTGGGAGCTCCCATATATGAGGATTCATTTGAAAGGGGTGATGGATGATGGAATGAGTGTATGGGCGCCTAAATTGGAATTGTAATGTGCACATGTGAGGCTCTAAGTAATACTATTAGTGAGTGTGCAACTGATAAAGTTTTTTTTCTTTTCAAAATTGTTTTAAGATAAATATCACAATGTTTTGAAAACCAATGGTTATTTAGATTGATTACTTGTTATTTTGGAATGTTTTTTATGTGTTTCATGAGTTATATAAATTCATGTTCATGACTTGGTTTTGAAATAAAGGTTAGTGGGTTCTTTAGAAAAATATTTTGTGATGCCTTTGAGTTGGTTCCCTTTTTGTGTTTGGTATTTGTTTCTGGTGATTTTTGGTTGATTTTATAGTTCCAATTGGGTTCTTTTATTTCATGGTTGGATAGTATTAACCACCAAAAGGATTTTATGGAAATTCATAGAGAAACTATGGGTGGTTCACCATTAGATGACCATCCTATTTATCAATATATATACTTCCTCTTTGAGTTTTAGAAGTTGAATCGTAATCTATTTAATAGTAATGTAGATACCATTGAAGTGGAAGAGTTGATGAAAAAAAATTGAGATAAAATTAAGTTTCCTTGAGAGTCTTGAGTCATTAAAGGTGATTTTTTTTACCTTTATGCTTGAAGGTATGACATCAATGTGGTGGAATTCAATCTCTCAGTACAAGCCTCTAGAAGATCTTACCATGGATTTCTTCAAGTATTAATTTATCTGTCTATATTTATCTGAAGTAGTGAAGTTTAGAAAGGGGATGGAGATGTGATATCTTGAGCAATGTGACAAATTGGTGTGGAGTAATTTTTCATTTTTTGGATCAAATTCCTTACATAAAATACTGGGATGTGGACAATTCCATGAAGGATCGATGTTTAGAGAGTGGGCTTCATCGTGATTTACAATCAATGGTGCCAGTGTTCGGTCTGACCTCCTTTTTTTATTTGGTGATGAAATATATTTGTGTTGAAGCTATTATAGAAGTTGTTCTTGGGAAAAAAACCTTCTTCCAATCACCGGGTGTATTAGAGGGAATCCCGACATGGGGAAGGGGAATCAGCCTCAAGCTGTTGGTGCTAGTTGTGGTATGAAACATCCTCTAGAACAATTGTTATCCTCTTCTAAACCCAATTTCAAGGTGTTTAATCGGTGTGGAATTCCAGATCAAAATAATCCATCTTGATTGAGTTATCTAAAGAGATTTTACTCATGTGGATGCTTAGGTCACATTCAACGGTTCTGTCAGGATGTTTCCAAGAAGTATCATGGAGTCAGATCCACCCCTTTTGAAAGATAACCCAGCCCAGTTGCTGGACAGGGATGATGTTTTGGTATTATTTTAATGTCCATTTCTATGTAATTATTCATTCTATGTAATTTCTTTTGTCCATTAGTGTCTTTTGGTGTTTAATTTTCGTTAAAATGTTACATTTTTCTAGTGGATATTCTGAGAAATTCTATTTTAATTGAACCGTGTTTGTATTTTTAATGTTTTGGTTATTTTTCATCTTTAGGGGAAGTGTGCCCTATCGAGTGTCTTGTTTATGTTGTTTCTCATTAGAATTGGAAAAAGGATGATATGTGTGTATCTTCTAAACCCCAATTGAATAGGAAATAAGGAGTTATAATCAGGGATTTGCAACTTCAGGGTACGAGGTAGTGTGTTCTTCAAGTAATATGGGATAAATCCATAGGACCCAGAGTAAATATCACATGCATTCAGGAGTAGTGGTGGTGTTGAGGACCTTGGTTTGGGTTTGGTCTCCAGTTCTATAATGGGTATAGTTTATGTTTTCATATTTTATCTTCTTCATCATAAAAGTTCCCATTTTATTGAAGATGGTATTGGGACCTCAATTCTCTTTTGTGATACCTTGTTAAATGTAGACCTATGATTGGTTGTCCAAATGCGATTAGCCTTTGTGATTTAGATTTGGATTGAATTGTTCTCCTTTGTTGATGGTTTAATATTTTAGAGAATATTAACAATGGTTTGGCATGTTTCTTATATTGGAGTTTATCTCATTGGAAACCCCTTGTTGTGAGGGGTTTTGGTCTTTGTGGGGAATCCTCAGGTTAGTATGGGATTGGTTTCCTATGTCAGTCCATGTTGATTTTTTTAATATGGTTAGTTTTAAGAGAAGGGATACCCACCGCATAGTCTATTTTGGACTCTTGTGTTATTAATCTTTTTTAGTTTTTGCTGTTTTCTTGGAAGTGGGTTATTTCATTTGGATTTGTCTAATTCTGAGTTCCTTTCATTCTTGGTAAACATTTGGAATCTACTAGTTTTCCCAATGGACTTGTTAGATCCAAGATTTTATAATTTATAGTTATATTTTTTCATTGTCTTTTGAAAAGTTGGTTTGGGTTCATTGGTTGGTTTAGGGTGAGTGGTGTGAGTCTCATTTTAGTGGTGGTTGAGATGCTTTTCCGTTTGAGGAATCGTGTCATGTGATTATGTGAGCCTTTTAATATGATCGATCAACTAGAGGTGTTGTGGATTTCTAGGTGAAAAATTGATAATGGTGGGGAGAATTGTCACACTCTATTTTTTTTTCCTTTGTCCCGGGATATTTATTTTTACATGGTTTTTCTCTAGAGTTTCCAATTTAAATTTTGATTTATAGATGTTTTGGGTAGTATTTTGGACTAATGCATGGTTAGTGTTAATGTCATGGCTATGAAATGGCATGGTGGAGTATTTCTAGATCCTTTATTGTCACTTATATATGGAATTTGTTTTATAGATGGTTTATCCCCTTGAGTTAAAAGAGTTTTTGGGTCAAATGGGTGATGTTTGGGGTCCTCCTAAAAGTCGCATGGTTAAGGCACGTAGTTAAAATAACCATGCATCCTAAGTGTATAGCATGTGAGACTTAAGTGTGCAGCCTATGCAACACTAGAAAATTATGAATTACATGTTTTTTGCGCGATTTGTTAAACCATGAGAGATAACCATGCAACCCACTTAGGAAAGGGTATTTCAAGATTTTCCCATTATTTTTAAGCAGTGTTTCTTCCCTTGGGTTCCCCCAATAGAGCTCTATGACTAGGATGCCTCCCATGGTGGTTTTTGCCTCCTCCAATCCCCCTTCAAGTGGGATTATTGGTTGTTTTTGGATGATTCATCACCTAGATTGGAAGGTTGGGGAACCCCTCTATTTATTGGATTGTTTTTTCAATTTTCCATTTATTCTCTACCCTTAGTGGCCATGTTTGTATGATTTGGGTATCTATGGTTGTGAGAAATTAGGAGTTTTCCTTCTTAGGGTCCTTAGGGATGAAATTGCCTCTTGGAACCTTTATGAGGTCATTTTATGTTGGTGATGTTGAAGCGAATGTGATTTCAGGTAGGCTTCAATTTTCAATTTCCCCTTAAATTTATGATTCATTGGTTTCTTGCTTTTCACACCTTTCATAAATGTCAAATAGTGATGTGTGATTTTTGGAATAAACATTTTTTTTGAAATTAAGTGTTTTTTATATTTTTTTGAATTATATTGCATTTTTTTGTTATTTGATGCACACCATGTGTTTGATAAAATTCATGGTGGGATTTTGGAAGTGGAATATGGTTTTTAAAGCATAGTTTGGCTTTTTAAATGTGTTTCTGACATCCAAAATGGTTGTTTGGATTTATCAAATGGATTGGTAAGGCTTTGGACATGAATTTTGTGTTCTCTTGGCCCTTGAAAGTGGTATGTCATGTGTTGATGATATGTTTTCCTATGGGAATTTTAATAAAACAGTATTGAGCATGAAAATGTATTGTGAGTCCTAAAATGAAAATTTATAAATTATTATGCAATAGAGAATGCTTTATTTATACCTTTCTAGAACGGTGGTTTTGGTTTCTTTGAAAAGGGGTCCTCAAGGCCCATTTGGAAATTTTTTATAATTGTGAAAATAATGTATTTCTTTAGTGCACATGATTGGATGCTTCGTTGGCATTATTGGCCCACCCATATTTTTCTTCACTCTTGACATGGGTACATGGAACAACTAGAAAATATTATGAGAATGATGGCTTCACTAGAATATGATTATGCTCTTCATAGTATTCTATATCAGGGAATTGGATATGTTTGTTTATTTTTTTTCAAAGGTATAGTTCCCCTCGACCAGACCAGGTAGGGTGTGATTGAGTGTGTGGGAAAAATGTTACATTTTCGGTGAAGGCATTCATTCAAGATGAGTCAAGAAATATAGTATTGTTTGGATTATTTCATGAGATCCATGCTTATCTCATGTCTCTTGTAACTTAGTTGTCTACAGTGGATGATTTAGGTTCATTATTGGTCGGTTACTCTTGTTTTCTTATTTCTATTTTCCTTATTATGTGATCATTGTTGGTGAAATCATTTATGGTGTATTTCTATGGAATGTAATGAATGGTTTTTTAAGGTTTTATGAAAGTGGATTTGGAGATGTTTTACACACTTTATAACATTTATAAATTAAATTCCATCATTATTCTTTAAAATTATGTCTTATCCTTCTTGGAAGAGAATGTGGATTTTAGTGAAAAGGGAAATGAAATGTGTTTTTGTTTTTAATGTGGAAATGTGTGGAAATGTTTACTTTTATATAGTGTATTTTAAACCTGATGTTGGTGTTTATTTATTTAAAGTATGTTCATTAGGAGTATATTTTTTTGGGTATGCCTAATTAGTTTTAATTCTCACAACTATAGTACTTTCTTGTTTTTAGATTTTGGTGCAGGTTCTAGCTTGTCCTCGATCTCCATGGTTGATGGATTGTTTTGGCATCCGAGGGTGACCCTTTGGGTAACATGGAGACATTGTGGTCATCATGTTCATTTAGTATTTTTTGTAAATTTTTTTGTATTTTTTTATGTATAAAATATGTTAATATTGGATCTTAAATTATATTAGTCTTCTCTATTTATTTACATTGTTTAGATAATTTATTTATATTGGGAAAAATCATTCCCTTGGTTAAGATCTTGATGTGAAACACTAGTTTCTAGCCTAAGAGAATCTAGAATACCTCTCAGGCCTTTCCCCAGATCATCTCAGGTGACCGGTACTGTGTCAACTAATGTGGGTTCATGAAACTAATGGTATAACATATATATTTTTCTAGTACGCAGGAGAAGAATATTTTTGAATATTGAGATTTCATCTTGGAGATATGTGAGATAAGCCCTGGTTTGGATCATATAAATTAGTTAGGGATGTGGAATTATATGTCTAAGTGTAATTTTATCTAGGATCAGGAACCTAACTACTGATTCCATAGTCGAGGTGATACATTGGGTTGTGGTGTCACCATAGGGTAAAAGATGTAGTTTGTTATAGATGAGATAATACCACGGTAGGTCATAAATCCTTACTGGATACTCTGATGGGTGAGATTATAAATACTACTTTGTGAGAGGCTAGTTTAGTGAACGTCTTGGGTGTGTTTATATGGTGAGATACATGATGGGCTATCACCATGATTAAGTGAATATTTATTCTAATTATGTGTTGTATATCCATCATGAGATGGTTGAATTAAAAGGTATATTATTTATAGTTTGTTAAAATTATATAATTTCTATCCATCAATGATATGGTTGATTTGTGGAATATTTATATTTATATTCTTATATTTACATGGTTTCTATCCATTTATGAGATTGGTGAGTTATGCGATGTTTATACAATACTTTTTCTGATTATGTGGTGGTTATCCATTAGTGAGATGGTAGAGCTATGGGGTCCATTAGTAAACTATTTATGATATATATATCCCTATGTGGGATGGGTGGTAGACCTAAAATTTGTCTTCATGTATGGAATAGAGCTTGTGTACTAAGATGAATATAAATCTATTATTGTGCTGAAGCATGTATGGTTGGGTGTTGGGGTGGCCTGGTTAGAACTCACTAACTTGATGTTTTTTCATAATTAATTAAGTTATTTTTTATATCGGGATACTGAAACATTATTGGTATATATATTCTAGTATTGGAATGAGTTTTAGGTTTCATGAGAGCCTCATTTTATTTTTTTACTCCTTATTTTTTGTAAATTTCGTTGGCCTAGTGGAAAATCAGTTGTTTGTTTTTAGGACATCACTATTTGTTACATCATTTTCATTTAAACTATTTTATGTACTTTATTGCCTTTAGGGATGTTTATTATTTAGTTAATTTTTCTATTTTTACAGATTCTGATATGTGGATATGTCTTCCCACTATTACTCTTGGCCCTCATTGGTAGTCTCCAATGTTTGGTGTACGGGGAGAATTTCCATAGGTTATGTGGCCCTTTGATCGAGACATGATGATTTTATTCATGATGACACAAAGTTTTAAAAGGGAAAAAAATTCATGATTTGGGAAGATGAATGATATTTGGTCTAGGAATTTGTTAGATCTTATGATGAACATAATAATAGTGGGTCATGCACACTTTTCTAATGGTAAGTTCTTGTTACCGGGGTGATGGGATTGCTTTTCATGGTTTTTGATGTCCTGATCAAGATGTTTATTGAATATAAAGTGTCACTATAAATGTGATTTTTCTTCTAGTTTTTATTTTGGACAATTTGAAAGAGGGTAATGTGAACGGATAATACTGAGCATATAGTACCCAAATTACATATAGTTGTTTGTGTGTGATTTTTCAGATTTTGTTCTGATGGTAGGAAATGTTGTTATTATAGTGGTAATTTATATTATGTTGGAAATATAGTCCCTTCATTGAGGTATATTTAGAGACCCTTAGTGTTTTAGTCAGTACATTGATGCTCTTATGACATATCAATGAGGGAAGGGATTCCTAAGAGAATATTAGACTAAGAACCAATTTACTTATGGATTCGGAAACCCTGAGAGGGTTAAAGAAAGGCGTGATAGATGATGTGGGATTTTAGGGTGATAATAACTTAAATAATTTATATTACTAAGTTTAATGTTTGAGGTAATGACTGGTTTGTTTCCTAGACCATGATTCTAGTGATACTCATTCATATAGAATGTTGGGAGTGTGGGTATAGTCTTTTGATTTAGGATGGCACCCAGGTGGTAGGTGGTTGTGTGATAAATCTAGTTGTTAGTGAGATGCTTCAATTTTGACTTTTAGGCCAAGGGTTATCTGGTTGGATTTGTATAGAATGCATGTGGGGTATGTATAACGGGTTAGGTTCACCAACCTAGGTTCATTAAGATGCGATTCATGGGAGCATGAGTCTAATTGCTTGATTGGGTTTCACGAGAGTGTACAACCATTGGGCTTGGGTGAGATCGAGTATGATTGTGGGAGAGGAACTATTATAGGGTTATTAGTCAATCACTTTTCCTTTTAAGTAGAGAGTGAGCAGTGGAAAGTATTTTCCTAAAAACTGACAATGTATGAAGGTACGTTCACACCAGTTATGTATAGTGCTCATTTGTGTTAAGGATTAGTGAATGGGTCATGTGCACGTCCACTAATAATTGTCCAGGTTTTGAATGATCCTAAGAATTTTTAATATGGTATTGAAGTGGAAATTTTAGTTTGGGGTCAATATTAGAGTGAGGTGACATTCTTTCTAGATAGAATGTTCACAGGCATGGTGGCCCAGAGATTAGTATGTGAGGTGATGTCACTCTATGGTGAAAGGTGACATCAATATTAGATCAGGGTACATGTTACAGTTGAATTGAGTAGACTACTCATTATGATTTTTTAGGGAGGAATGGTTTTATTTGTTGAAAAGAGATTATCATTACTCAGGAGGAGTGATACCCTCGTAGAGTTGGGACCATTTGTGTTGATGCTTGAGAAGAAGTATAAGGTAATTATTATAGTGGGATTCACACCATTGGATAGTTATAAGGAGTTAATCGTGTTTTGTATGAATTTTAGTGACATTTAAGATGACATTCCTGGTGAGACGGTAATGGTCTATGGTTGAGGTTCTGGTTTTAGTGATTAGGTGAAATAGGGTTGTCCAAGTCTGATCATTTTTTTCAGTGATGGATGAAGTGTGGGTCATGGAGATCATGTGTCTAGTTCATCAGGTGATGATAAAATACTCTTATAGTGGGGAGAATCATCTCTGTCTTAGGAAAATTAATTTTATAGAAAAATTTTCTTGGATATGGAGAGATTGGTCATTTTATGGTCAAGGTGGCATTGGAGTACCGAGGTATGGTATGAACAATTGATATCTAGTTCTATAAAAAACATAATATTTTGGATGCAGATATGGTGTTAGTCAATGTTGATTCATTGGAACTAAGTTTGGGTGGTTCTATTGGGATCTTAGGGAGATTAATATAATGAATCATGGTTCTTGATTTTTTTCATTGGGTGAATCCATATTTCTTCATAGGATCCATTGGATAAATAATGTGGTGAATCACTTTGATGGAACATATTGGGGTGTAAATTTATATGGAATATGGGGTGGTTAGTGTTTTTGTTTGGATGTGAGGTTGGGAAAGTTTGGTGTACTTGAATCAATCTCAGGACAGTTTGAAATGATTCAAGTGTGAGTTATATTAGTGTTGTTTCAGTGCTTTTGATGAGAGAACAATATTTGTAATAGGTGATCGGTAGTCTGATCAGGGAAATACATTGGGATTCATGTTCAGACTTTGGTTTTAACACATAACTAATATTATGATTCCTATGAAATTTTAACCACTATGATTGGGTATTGATGTATCATGTCTTTATATGTGACCAATTATTTTGAAGAATTCATCTAAATGAGGTTTGAATGGTCTTATTTTGTGAGTTTAGATGTAGTGAGATGCAAACTGCATCTGGGGTATTGTTGAAAATGTAGATGGAGGGTTGGAGGACCATTGGAGGTGTGTTTTTGGTAGGTGATCCCTATGGTGATGAGAAACATATATTTCAATAATCCATTGTAATCATATATATTTTTTGGAATCAACATAAACTTATTAAAACCAAAATGAAGACACTGAGGTATTTTGAGAGTGATAAGTGTAGTGAGTGTTGTATTGGTGTAAATATTGAAAACAAGTGTGAGGCTTATATTATGTTGAATAATGGTTTTGGTGTTGAGATTTTTGTAAAAAAAATCATGTTGGGAATTTGGGGATGGACCACAATGATTTAATGGTGATTTGATGACTGATATACATTAGGCGACATGGTTTGAGTTTTTACCTGACTTCTCAAGGATAAAAAGAATTGTCATGGTGATGGTTTGTTTAGAGATAAAATACTCAAAATAGTTATTCAACCTTTTAAAAATCAATAATATGTGTTTATGGTTGAGGTTTAGGGATCATAGGTGTTATAGGTGTTTTGGAGGAAGCTGGAGATGGCATGTGTAATTGTTTTAATGAAAAATAGCATCAGCTTCAAGCAAGCTGGTGGGCCAGTGGCTAGCTAGTGGAGTTTGGGATTCTTTTAGTGGGGTTTTTTGTCATTCCAAGCCATGTAACTTCAGGTTTTAAATGTAAACAGTTCTTATGAGAGACCATTTTTTTGTATTAATCTCCTTCTATTTTCCAATCCTTCAATTCTTTATGATTGTGGATAAAATATGGTGTGTTACGAATGTGATTCCAGGTATAATAATCCATTTATTCTCATTCTTCATCCCACTTCCAAAACTATACTTTGAGAATAATTAATGCTATGTTTGGTAAAAACATTCACCATATCATTGTGTAATTATCTAAGGATGATGGGGGTTTCTAGAGGTGTTCATTGAGGAGGTCATGAGATTTAGTTTGTTTTCCATTGCGTGTCATTTTAGTAAAGGTTCATTTCATGATGAATATATTTAAGGGTATTGAACATATATGACGAAATTTATGGATTAAAAGGTGTCTAATGATATTTATTTTTCTTAGTGTGGCTCCATGTATATTACATGGACTTTTTAGGTGCATTTTTTGACGTTTCAACAAAGATTCTATGCCAGGTTTCTGGGAGTGTGGATGGGCTTGGATAAGGACATGTAGAGCTTGTATGATTTTAGACAATGATTGGTGGGGATGGTAAATCCATTTTAGGTAGGTGGACCATATGATATAAAACCATATCTTTGTGTTCTTATTTTGTGGGTTCTAGTAGATCATCTGATAATCAAGAGACCCTTAAGTTAAATGGCATGGGTAGTTTTGAACATCATACCTAGGAAAAGTTCTTGGAAGCACTTTGGATATTCATTTTCTTTTAGATACTACATATGTATGGGATGATGGTGGTTGTTGTATTAACAAGATAACTGTAGGAGGTATTATGAGCTAATGAGGGTTATAAGTATAACATGTGTTGTTTTATAAAGATCTTTTTTGTATATACATGAGATGTTTGTGGCATAGTGCTAAGTGGTCATCCCTGAGAGTTGTGAGAAGAGCCCTAGTATGGATTGTGGGAATTAGCTAAGAAATAAGAATTGGAATTCCAAGGGGAATTTATATTTGATCTACACCTCCTCTGTTGAGGACATGGATAAGGTAATACTTTAGGTTATGGTGTCACCATAGGGGAATAGATGATGGTTGTTATCAATGAGATGATATTGAGGTAGGTCAGAGACCCCCAGTTGATGAAATATTGGGTGAGATGAGATCTGCTACTATATGCGATGAAATTTGGGGACCAGACCTAGTAATCTAGATATTGTGATCTATGTGATGGGCTATACCTATGTTTATGTGTATCTTTGTTATGATTATGGGTTGGTTGTACATCCAGAGATTATTGATTCAGTTGTTAAATTGTGTGAAGCTTGTTTTGATTATATGAAAGATATAAATTGATGATATGGATGAGTCATGGGATTTATATATTATCCTTGTTCTAATTATAGGATGGATATCCATCGTTGATATGGTTGAGTCATGGGATGCACTATTATGATCTATGCAGCATTGTGCTGGAAATGTGGTGGCTCTACCCAGATTCTTTTAGTACGAACCTTAACTTATGGGCTAAGATGATAAGATATCCCTCATGGTGCTAAAGAATGTATGGTTGGGTGTTGGGGTGGTTTTTTTCACCTGATGACCAAATGGGTGTGGGTAATTCATCATGTGTTGTGGTTTCCTGGTTAAAACATTATGAATCATCAAGAATGTTTATTTATTTATCTCATTTCCTCATTCCTAAAAGAAAATAAGATGATAATTAATAGTAGTTCTTAGTTCGACCTACTAAGTTTATTCTTTCAACCTTCATGGGTATCTTAGTGTTCATTAAGATCACAAGTTTGTTTTTTAGGTCATAACATAAGAATCATATTGGTTCACACTAGTGCAGATCAATAGGTCTGTGGAGACTGGGATTAGATACCAGTTGTATGTTTTAAATAACATCACCATTTCTTATAGAATTGTGTTTACTATTATTTTTCCTACTCTAACGTACATTGTGGAAGTTTATTTTTTAGTTACATTCGATATTATTTCAGAATCTTATATGAGGGAATAGTCTCCCAACTATAATTCTAGGGACTCACCCTTATCCAGCAACCTCTACCATATGGGGAGGTGGGCCTTTGGTCATGTGATCCTATAGGTGAGACTCTGTTATTTAGGTTGGTAATAGTTAGTTTTGATTCTAGGGTTTCATTGGATCGATCTTTAATCAAAGAGAATGTGTTAGAATGTTTTATTCCTTAATTTTCAAAACTGGAAAAAATACCTATTTCCACAGTTCAAAACTGTGGCAATATGCCCCAAAACCATGGTTGTTATCGTCGTGGAAGTAGGTCCCATCCTAGTGCCATGGTTTTAACCGTGGAAATAGGACTTACAAATTTCCATCGTGGCAGTTAACCTATGGCCATGATTTAATCCGTGGCTATAGGAAACAATTTCCATGGTTTTAACCATCGTTATAGCCTTGGTAAACTCTAGCAATAGCCTAAATAAAAAATTTCACGAGCAGGTTTTGATCCCTACACCTTCTCTCTATGAACCAGAGTACATACCACTACACCGAGTGACATTATGGATATATATATATATATATTATGATATCTATATTAATATAAACCGTGGGAATATCCTCAAAACAGTGGCGGTAGGTCTTCCTGCCAATTTTTTGGCAGGAAAATTTTTTCTCGCCAAAGTGCAGGAACCCTATTGCCAAGGTTTTGAAAAACTGTGGTAATAGGCCATTGAAAAAAGTGTCTTATAGCCACGGTTTTGAAACCATGGCTATAGGCCCTAGAACCCTGGATATAGCCACAACCTATCTCCATGATTATGAAAACTGGGGCCATAGGCCACAATAACTGGCCTATGGCCACTGTTTTAAAATTGTGGCTATAGGCTATAAAAAACCACAGTTATAGTCACATATTTCCATTGTTTTAAAACTATGTCTATACTCATCTATTGCCACGGTTTTAAAACTCTGTCTATATGTCCATGGTAGTATCCTCATTTTCTAGTATTGTTTGAGGTAGAATAATTTTACCATGTTACGACATTAATATGTAGTTTTATGGTCTGATGTGTATGTTGGTACACGAGTTATGTAAGTAAATCTCCACTTCTATTATCAAACTAAATGATTGGATTGATTTTGATTTATTTGACCCCTTATAGGTTATTTATGGATTAAATGGATAGAAAATGTCTGAACCTATCCCTGTTATGTGGTTAGAGGTTTTGATGTATGCGTTGATGAGGTAGACGTATAGTATGATTTTTAGGATCATTTAAGGCTTGGATAACCTAGAATTATTTTAAAGGGATATTCCAAGGGATTATCCTTATAGTACTCTTTTGGTTGGTATGTTTTGTCAAACTAATGTTCATTTTTTTACATTTCTTTTTTATTTGATCATCCTACAACTCATTTTTTGGTATGTATAAACAGATAGTTGTGACCCCATCTTGAGTGAGAAGCCTATGGATTATGATGTGGAGGCCTGGGATCAAGGATGTGCCACCACCCCTGAGTGAGAGGCTAAGGTCTGAGATATGATGGGTGACCTCCCTTGAGTGAGTGGGGATGGTCTATGATTTGAGGGAGGACCTCCACTAGGTGATATGGGAAGACGAAAGACATGATCTCTTACCTCTCCTAAGTGAGAGGGGATGGTATGATACTTTTTTTGGTATTGTACCTTGACTGATAAGGTACTAGTTCTTATTAGGAATGATTTTATGCTTTTTCATGACTCTTCCTTTTGACATAGATATGAAGTAGGATTTCCTGGGGTTCCTGGAATCTCTATTAGCACATTATGACTTAGAAGAGTTGTGTGATTGTCATATTATTTTTTTCTAGCAGTGTATACACTCTTATTTATCCATTGAACTTATTCCACTGATATGTTTAAAGTGTCCTATTGGATTTATTACTCACAGTCTACATGACCACCCCAGTGCTTGTACATATCTTATTTTGGTAATGGATCTATTAATGGGAAATGGACCTATGTTGAGCTACTGATTAAGTAGAGCCTGTTGAGGATTTTATATGATTCTAAGACACATGTTAGGCTTCTTTTTTTTATTGTTCCTATGATATTATTTTGTTCTTTTATTTTACTATATGTATTTATTCATTGAATCCGGGGTATCATTCTGAATTGGATATATAATTTTTCATATCTCAATTGATATTAAATGTGTTGTTTTAAAATTTTGGATTTTGTTATTTTCCTTTTTATCCACTTATTTACTTGCTACTAATTTTGATGTGATAGTGATTAATAGTAATATAATATCAAGGATATATCCTCCCCACTAAATGACTTAGGCCCTCGCCAATAGTTGGAAGAATCTTCTATACGAGGAGGTACACATGAGGCCATTGACCACTTCTTCTCTAACCCTATGATCCAATTTGAGGTATTAAAAATGGAATCAGAAACACATTCCATTATAATAATTATTTGGGTATTAGTAGACTAGATATAGGATGGTTAAAAATCGAGTGGGAATATATGATTATGTCTGGACAACACCTGTATATTAGAAATTCCTATTGCGGGGGTAGTGGGATTAATTTTATTTTCCATGATATTAAAATTTAATGTCATTCTTCAAGTGTTGTTATACCGTTATGGATTATGATATTTTTCTCTTTCCCTTAGTGTTAAGGGTTGGTGACTTCATGCATCCTGTAAAAAATATATGTTTAAATGTAATGCATGGAATTTCATGTGGTTATTATAAGTCAAAATAAATTAAACTAAATTAATAATATATTCAATGTTTTCTCAGATAAATCATTGGAAACATATAATTAATTTGGCCAATGTATGTTTACGGTTATTTTTAATCTTAAATAAATAATGTGTTGATACATGTGTTTCAAGATTAGTAATTAAGAGAGTAGTGGATATTTATGTCCAGTGGTTGTGGGTTGGATGATGTGATGATTCTCATAGGCCTCACATAAGGTTTTTCTCCCATGTTAAATATAGAAAAAGTGGGACTCAATTTGTCTTCATAGAGGAGGGAATTTGTTTTATGTTATTTGCTTATGTTCTGTGGGTTTAGTGTGTATTGAAAATAGTAATTGATTGTGTTTAAAAATTCTATTAATTTGGATTTGATTTTAGTTTTTAAATAAGTGTCCTAACCATGGATGACCCCTCACTTACCCATTAAATATTTATTTAAATTTATTCAAATTTAACTATTTTTCTCTCTCCCTCCAAAAAAGTAAAACCTCAATGGATCATGATGATTAAGGTATAATTATCTCCCGCTCCAGTGTTAGGAATAAATTATTGAGGTTTATAATAATACACCATATAAATAAATTTATAGTCTAATTTTTTGTGATTTTGAGTAATGATTAAGAGTCTCTTCCTAGATCCCCTATTAATTTCTTCAATAAGGGAATCACATTTCATATTTTGAATCAAACAATGATACTCTATAATTGTGAATATGAATAATAAATTACAATTTAGATTAGATCAATCATATGGGTTTTACTAACTATTTATAAGGGAAATTTAACTCAAATTTTTAAGGAGAAACTCAACATTGAAAATTCTCCTATTGTTTGGAAATATGATGATGTATTTCTTGAAGAATTTCAATTTTTCCCTCAAATCGTGATGTTTAGTATTAAATATAAATCATACATAGTAATATGCTCATTTTATATTCTCCATATATAATTTTTAACACCCCATGATTTTATAAAATATTTATATTTAGTAAATTTTATTTTTTTGATAACTTGTGATACACACAACACTCAGTTTCAACGAACCATGATATAATATTAAAATATTATTATATAACCTAGACATTAAATTAGAGTGTATGAATTGGATAGGATAAATTATGAAATATATAAAAATATAAAACTCGATATAAATTAATTTTTTAATTCATAGGAAATAAGCATGCAATTTTTATAAAATTTATATTATGCTTAATAAAAGATTTCATTCAAAAATATTGTTATTGATTTTTTTGAGAAAATATTATATTTAATTTTTGAAAATTTTAAAAATATTATTTAAAAAAGGAACTAAATTTGGGAAAGATTATATCAAAATTATTTTAGGATTAATTTATTTTATTTTTCTGAAAATATTGATTTTTTAATGAATAGAGAAAAATACTGATTTTTTATTGAAAACTATATTTTTGTTTCAAGCACGTAAAAATTTCCATTTTGTTTTAAAATGTTTAAAATGTAAAATTATAACTCTTATATTTTATATAATACAATTAATTTAATTGGAATAAATATTATCTCTGAATTTGGTGGAAAAAACATTTTAATATGTAAATAAGCATTTTTTTTCTTAAAAACTATTTTTATGCGTGAAATGTGTTTTTTATTTAATAAATTATATTAATAAATATTAGGGATTTTTTAATTAAATTAATACATTATATATTTATTTAAAAAATTAACTTTTATTTAATATTATTCTAATCATTGAATAAGAATAAGTCATATTTTACGATTTAGAAATGTATTTCCCTAAAAAGAGTTTTTCGTCATATTTTTTTTGCGTAATTTTAAATTAATTTATAACTGTTATATGTATTTAATTTTATGAAATAGATGGAATATTTGTAATCAATAGGTTAAAATTTGGAAAATAGGCCCCATTTAATTCTTACTAATATGAATAGTAACTATGGTAAAATTTATCACATTCTTAATGAGTAAATCGAGTTAATCTACGTTAAAACTAACTGAGAAGGCTATAAATTTCCAAATTAATTCTTATGGGACGAATTTAAATTAACACATAAAACCTTATTATCGATATTGATATTTTTCATGTATAATTTTCAATGAAAATGAAATATATGTTATTTAAATCCAAGAATGTTATTAAATGCCGCCCTCCTTGTTTTAAATATCCTTATGTGTTAACATAGGGAAAAAATAGTTATGAATGAATACTGATATTAATTTTATAAATAATGAAACTATATTCATTATGATAACTAATTTAAAAATTTTAGGTATTATATAATTACATTAAATTGGTACACAACACCAAAACAATATTTATTTAGTTAATGGAAAAATAAAATAATTTATTTTGAAAATATTAAAAGTTACTTAATTTGAGTATGTTATAGTTTTGAAAAAATTATATATATGTATATAATATATTATTTTTCTTTAAATGATTATATTATAATTAAAAAAATTCTTTTTGTCGATTATGTCAAATTAAATAAATTTTTTAAAATCGATAAAATGATATTTTTTCAAAATAATATTTTATTAAATAATTAAAAAAATACTAAAAATATTCAAATAAGAAAAATAATATATTTTATGGTCTAAAATTTCATAAAATATCCATTTATGGTCCAATTTTTAACATATATTTAAAACTTACAACTTTTTGTTGTTTAAAAATTTGTAACCGTAGTTAAAATTAATATTGATTAACTATGGTTTAATCAAAATTTTATGGATTCAAATGATTCCAAAACAAGTATAAATTATATTTTTTTGATTTAATTACAACCCTATACTACCTTATATTCAAATTAGGCGCCTTGTTTAAGAATTTGGATTAACAATATAGTTATTATAATTTAATCATTTGACAAATTTCAAAAGTCCCTCTCACCTCAATTATAAAAGGGTACCTCCTCCATCACTTCATTATACCACATTTATCCCTTTATATCATCAAAAATCTACTAATTTATCTACTAAAATTCCCTATACAAATTATATAAGTTATTCTCTTCCCAAAATATCAACCCTAAATTCTTTTAGAGGAGATCTAAAGGAGTTGTTGGAAAGAAGTGGTAATCGCCTTAACCGGTCACTTTCTTTTCAAGTATTCTTCTTCTCCTATAAATATATAGTATTTATAATAATATAATAACTTCATTATTAAATATAATTTGAAATGTTATTTGGATTATGAATACACCATTATACACACACTTTCCCATAAAATTATAAGTAAAAGTTTCGCTCGTACATACATACACCTAACAATCTCCACATAATGATACAATACATTTTGTCATCGCCATATTTTATGGATGGGAATTATGATGTATTAAATTATTATATATGTTATGAATGAAATATTTATACTTATTTAATTAAAATATCACATCTACCTACTTACCTTTTAAATCCATAGAAAAGGATAATGTCAATTGTGTGTACGTGTTGAGTACCACCTCCGCAAAATGATGTGATTCATTTTTCATGTTTTATTTAAATTGGATAGTAATAAGGATGTATTTAATGAATATGTATTCTATATATGATATAATAATTACTCAATAATGGTGATTTATTATTTACATTAATTAAATTATATCCATTGAAAAATGGAATCAAACTACATGCATACTTACAACCTCCCATCTCCATAAATAGTGTACATTTCTCTGTATCTATTTTTATGAATGACTCTAAACATGTATATAATGAATATATATTGAATTTATTTCATGATTAAAATTACAGATATTACATAACCATGATTAAAATATAAGGATAAAATCTACAAAACCAAAACATACATGAAAAATAATGCATATGTCACCCCGAATAGAGATTTTAATAAAGAGTTATTAATAAAAATGAGATAAATGGTTATGAGTTAATATTAAATGGTATGATATATATTATTATTTTTATATGATATATATGTAATAAATCTGTATTTATTATATAGGATATTCTAAAATGTACAAAGTTTGTTGACCCTAAGGTAAGGTATTTTCATCTCACTCCTGTTTCAATGGGACACATGCCTTATACAAAAATTATACATTTTTTGTGGTTTAAATACATCCCATGAATTTATCTTATGATTATTAAAATTTGAGTTGTGGGAATTTACAAATTCAGGTGAGTATTTTTATTTCATGGACATATGATTCAAAAGTTACCCAAGTGGTAAGGGGTTTTATATTATAATCTCATTTTTATCAGGATTATTTTTTATTATGTTTTATTAATAAAGTCTTGTGATCAGACTATAAAAATACTCATGAATTTTCTTACTCTCATTTTATTTTTTAAAAATAAATGTTTTTCATTCATTTTTCTCATTTTATGTACTTAAGAGATAAAAAATATGTTTTTAAGGAAAATCAACTTCATTTATCTCTTCAGTCAAAATACCTTTTTCTTTTATATCAAGGTTTTAAAAAAATGTTTTAAATATGGTTTTTACTTTAAATATGATTTTTTAAAGTAATTTTTATCCATTTTTTATGTTTTTTACAGAATGGTTTGAATGGATTTTTTCATTTTCTAAATTTGGTACTTTGTAACTTTTCCTAAAAAATTATGGGATAATTTTTCTGTCTTATACATCATGAACACATTTTCCCACCATCATGAATAATTTTTTATTTCAATATTACTTTAAATTTTTATATGTTTTTTTTCAAATAAAATTTTTTCCATTATATTTTCAACGTTTTTTTGAATTAGTGATTTCAAAATTAAAATTTTATTTTCCAAAATAATATTTTAATGGTTTATTAATGGTATTCCTATTCAAAAAATAAAACACCCTTGATTTCAAATATTTTTTTATGGGGATATTGTCCAAGGATACCATCATTATTCTTTTGGAATATGGTTTTTGAATATTATGGGTTAATATTTATGAACCTTTTTCCTTTTCCATGGGATATATTATAATGAAATGTGTATGAAAACAATTTATTTTCATGGGTTTAGATATAATGAACTATTTATGATCTTTTTGGAACACATATACATTATTTTCAATATTTAAGGGATGGGATCTATATGTACCTCTAATGCTTTTGGTTAATATTGATATCTCATGTGATAAAAAAATGGAATGGGGAGTGGACCCAGTTTAGTATGGGACTTTTTACACTATGATAGTATTGGGAAAAAACCTTTACTACTATGATGGGTTGGTAAGTGAACCCATTCCACTATGATATTCTTATAAATGAGTCTTGACTATTAAAGAAATTATTTCCTATACACATGTTTATTTCACAAACTTACGTATTATGCCGATGTTATGTTATCATGGATTATGTCATTTAATTAATTTATGAATCATGTTTTATGAACTAACATGATTAACGCTATGAATTAATATTTTGATTTATGATATATATGGTATAATTTTAAAATATTATACACATGTTTTAAAACCCTTATGTTAATGTTATTATCATGTGATCATTAATATCTCCCAAGTTTACCCTTACTGATCATCTGAGATCACCCATTATTATGTTTGTTTTCCCCGGTTATGAAGAAAAGTACTAAGTATGATATGTTTAAGAAGGGTGATAATTATTAAGATCTCTGTGGGAGAAGATGTATATCATTTATGAAACCACAGTTTATATTTCCATGTTTCCAATAGCACTAGAATTATATGATTCTGGCATAGATAATTATGTTTGAAATTGAATATTTATCTATTAATATGTAATATCTATGTTTGAAAAGTATGGTTCTCTATAGAATGACCCTGATTGAGTTGCAAGAATTAAATAAGAAACCCCATTTAAATATATAAAAGGGATTTATTTTTCCTAGTTCTTTACAATAGAGTGAACATTTCTTTTTGTTAAAACGAAATATTATCCATGTGTCTTTAAATTAATTATCGAGAACTTAACATAATCACTCAAAAAAAGTATCATATACCCCATATAGATAAATTTTTTTATCATTTATCTGGAGCTCAATATTTTTCTGAGATTGATATTTGATCAAGATATCATCAACTAAGGTTTCATGAGGAGGAGATACCAAAAAACCATTCTTACAAGGTGAAGTCATTATGAATTTATAGTAATACAATTTGGACCTACCAAGGATCATTTTTTATTAATGGGTTTAATGGATAGAGTTCTTATATATTACATTTATCAGTTGTAGTTCTTTTTAAAGATAATATACTTATATATTTAAAGATAAAGGAATAGCCTGAAGAACATCTGAGGATTTTTATAAAGACCTTGTGGAAGGATAATTTATATTCAAAATTTAAAAAGTTAGAATTTTGGCTATAAAAAGTCTTATTATTGGGTCATATAATTCCAAGTGACGTTATTTCAATGGGTAGTTGAAAGAAAATACTTATTAAAAGATGTACCATATGAACCACGATGACCTAGATCTGTAGTTTTCTTGGGAAGGTAGGATACTTCCGACGTTTAGTCGGAAATTTTTCAGGACAATAAATTACACTAAATAAATTGACCTAGAAGGGATCTAAGTTCTTATGTATATATGAACATAAGGATAATTTCCAAGAATTGAATATATGGTTAGTGACACCAAAATATTTTATGATATATTTCTTAATCACGTTGGGATTCAATGTTTATTTCCACCCTTATACAACTATGTTAAACTAATTTTTTGTTATAAATTAAAAATATAATAAAAAATTTATAATCATGTTTTATTTCATTATTTAATTTTTTTCAATTTTAAAAAGGTTCTTTTACTTTTTTTTATGATTTCATTATAGGAGTAGGTGATTTGGATGACCTAATATAATGTTAAAGAAAAATTTGTCAATCAACAAAAGATCCCAAGAACAAAAGTGGACTAAAATACATAATTAAGATAATCCATGCATCCAATTGGGATTAACTTTTTGTAGTAGGATCCCAAATTCATTGTAAAAAAATTATTATGAATATACACAAGCCTAATTCTTCCAATATCAGGCCTAAATGAACAGATCACTATAAGAAACTAAATTTGCATAATGTAAAAAAAGGTTGGTTCATTATTTTGGAAATATATACAATTTTATAGATTAAATATCCACCATATTTTATTGGGAGGTATCCAAGATGAAATTAAATAATTATTTTCTTTTGTTTCAAGTTGATTAAAGGCGGTTTACCAGCACAAAACTATTGCAAATGTGGTGTCTTGAAATCTAGGTTCCCAAAACACTCCCACTTTGCCTATAAATTGAAACATAGTGAACCCCATTTGTAAGCATGCCGAAGGGGAAAATATCTTCCATTATGGAGACCCAAAAGTTTCCTCACTTCATCCTAGATGTTGTGGAGTACCCTATCCACTCAGTATTACCAAGGATGAATGTGATGTTCTACTCGTGCCACCATCTCCTCTTGATGATGAGCTAAATAGTGGATGATCATTTAGAGAGTCCTACACACACTTGGAGAGGGAGTTTAGACACTCTTTATGTTGATGGATTGGTGTAATTTTTTTGGATAATTTCATTATTTATCTTAATATGATTATAATTTGAATGCATTATTTTTTATTAATTATGTGAAACACATTTCATTTCCCCACCAATTGGGTTAAGATTTCAAGTGGTAATTTTGGGTTGTTTCAATCAGAAAACACAATAATCATTTTTCACATTAACATTAATTATATTTTTTTATTATTGGGTATCCCTCATAATATTATTGTGGTCCAAACCTTGACAACATTATTACTAGGTCAAGGGTTGGTTCTTTATGAATAATTTTAAAATGTATTAGGGGAATCAGGATTTTGATTACACTCAAAAATTGGATTCCATTAAACCATGTGTAATTTTGAGAATAATGATCTAACCAAAATTTATAGTGAAATTTAAATAAATTAATTCTCTCATAAATTCTAAAAACCTCACCATTGTTTTTCAACTATTAAAATGTTTTATTATGTTATATGATTTTTAAAACTATTTTGAAAACCACCCAATTTTCTGTAATTTTTATTAAATATAGACACATCAAACATCTATGATCCTTGAGATATGAACTAAGGTCCGCCCTATGATTTAAATCAACATTAAAATGAGAGGGAAATACATCCCAGAATCTCATACTAAAAGTATAAGGAAATAAATTTTTGGAATAATGCAATCACAAGGGGAAAAATTAGGAATACTCGGAATGATTTTAAATGAGATTTTTAAGATATATACATCATTAAATGAGCGCTAAACTTTTAATGAAAAAAATTTATGAAGGTTAAATTTCAATCACTCACAATATTATTGGTGTTGATGTAGTTCATTTCCTTGTGGATAGTACTCTAATAATTATGAGGACCCTCATTGATAACATGGAACAAAAAACATAAAATTTCAGTTAAATGTCTAGTATACCCATTCGTAGTGTCTATGGGCTAAATAGAAATGAATGTGAGAAGATGGTAGTAATGAAATATGAATAGGTAATTAACATACTCCAAAAATTATCTCTTTAACAAGAGATATCTCAACCTCCTACACAAATTCATTGTGGAATCTATGACTTTGGCACCCTCTATTCTGACCAAGTCCCTCAATAGAGAGAAAATTATTAGAATTATGAGGAAATCTTCCCAGGTCACCATTATAACCAACCTGTTAGGCAAGAACCATAGTATCTATACAACATTAGATGGTAGGATAACCAATTATATAATAATTTTGGGTATTATAACCAACCTCAACCGCCTTGAAACCACCAAGGTAAGGGTATTCAAATCCAACCACCACCAAAAAATCCAAAACCACCAAAAAGGCCTTTCCAACACCCCATACAAAACCCGAGACTACACATGTATACATGATGATAAAATTGGATGTAAATAACCTCCACTTACAACAAACCACCCAGTCATCCATACATGAAATATGTACTCAATCAAGGTAATTTTCCAACTTGGTGGGTGAAATCCAAATCCATGGTTTCAGACAACTAATATCCAAAACTATTACCAATCCCAAGGACAAAGGTAATGTTTATTCTATCACACATTATACTGGTATAAAACATTATACTTATAGTGATTTAATACATATTTTTTTTCCTCCTCCGGAAAACTTTCTTTCTCTAACCTTAAAAGATTAACGTGAAGAAGTAAGATGAAATGGGTAAAAAAGTTATCAATGAGGATTCCCCTGAATAATAAATTCCACTTCCTTATCCCCAAAGAATATCTAAATCTAAGAAAAAAATTTATAATTAAATTTATAAAGAGATGATGGATACATTTAGAATGGTACAAGTTAACACTCCACTTTTAGATGGAGTTAAAATTATTCATTTCTATTCCAAATTTCTCAAATAACATTACACCCAAAAAATGATTAGTAAAGTGAAATGAGAGAGTAAATCGTGGAATAAATGTATCATCCTTCATACAAAGAGATAATCCAGCTAAATGAAAAGATCTAGTCACTTTTTTGATTCCCTTCATCATAGAAGAGACATTACTTTATAATGAAATGCTTTATTTTGGTTCTTTAATCAATTTGATTCCTCACTCTAGTTATAATTATTTATAGGTTAGAGATCTCAAACTAATGGTAATTGTCACCAAATAATACAATTGGAGTATAATACACTCAAAATGAGTGATCGAGGACATCCTCATTCATAGAAATAATATCATCTAACTTGTAGACTTATATTTTATTTATATGGAAGATAAACATACCCATGGACATGATCATATCATGCTTAGAAGTTATTTACATAAAACAAAAAATAAAGTCATCACCATACATAATGGTATGATTTCAATGTGGTTTAGGAGATAAAATCATTTTTTAATATCCTCGATGCGATGAAACACCCTGTTGAATATAACTCCACTCTTCTTGTCACCTTGATGGATGGTCTCTCTCACAACACGGAAAAAAACTTTCTCTCCTAAATCCGTACTCAGATTCATTTTAAACATTTCCACTCTTTGGTGATTTTGGATTTGATTGATCTTATAAGTGTTTTGTGGATTTTGAAAAGTGTAAATTAAGTATTTTTCTTGATGAGTGTATTCATGTTGAGATAACCATGACCGAAAAAATTCATAAAATCTTATTTTTGTTGATTCTATTTCCATAAAGAATAAAAAATACTAGAATGAAAGTTTCAGGGACCTCACTCCAGAAATATATCTACCCTCCACTCAAAAATCACTGGTATTTGATTAAAATAACAACTATATAATTTAAAATATTCTTGTGTTCAGGGTGTTAACCAATTTCTCTTTATTATTTCCAACAAACTCTCTCTGGTTCTTAAATGAAAACTACTATACATTTTGAGAGAGTGTAAAAATTAAATAGGATGGAAATTGGTTGATATTCCTAGTATTATCCAATTTATTTACATGAAATATTTACTTTTAGATGATGAGGATAATCCCATATTGAAATATCAACACTGGTTAAATCCCACCCTCCTTGAAGTTGTAAAATTGGATGTTAGAAAATAACTAGATTTTGGGATCATATATCCCCTATCTGATAGTAAATGGGTTATCCCAATATAAAATGTTCTTATGAAAACTAGAATAATAGTAAAACAAATTGAATGAAATGATTTGGTTATAACATATATGAAAAATAGTTGGGAAGTCTATATTGACTATTATATAAAAAATCAATCATTTTGAATGAACCAAATTCTTCTACCTTTCATTCATTGAATTCTATAAATATTAGATTTTAAGTCCTTTTCTTATTTACATGATGGCTATTTCAGTTTTTTTTTCAAATAAATATTTCCCCTAAGGATCATGAGAAGGCAATATTTACCTATCCATTTGAAAAAATTTCATACATGAGGATTCTATTTGTCTCTAAAATACACCTGGTACTTTTCAGTGTTTTATGTTGAGTATATTTTCCTTGTACCATGAAAATTGTGTAGAGGGTTTTATTTATGTTTTAATATTTTATGGATCTTACTTTTATGATTTTTTGGAACACCTATTTTATGTCCTCAACTATTAAAATTAAAAATATATCATGTTAAATTATAATAAATTCCATTTCATGATAGAGTGGGGGATAAATATTGGGCAAGTTATTTCAAGTAAGGTAATTAATTTTTATAAATAAAACATTGAAATTATTTCCTCCCTTCCATATCCAAAATTTTTATATATGGCGCGATCATTCTGTGGTCATGCTAGTTTTTACAACTGATTCATTGAAGACATTAATAATATTTCACTTCCCTTATGTCAATTATCACAAAACGATTCTTGATTTTTTGATAAAAATTGAGGGGATGAATTTAATTCACTGAAAATTAGTCTAAAAAATCTCACATAATCCAACCACAAAGGTCGTATCTCTCCATAGAACTTATGTGTGATGAATATAACTCTGAAATTGGAATAGTTTTATCACAAATGGTTTCGGGGATCCTCGTTTCATTTTGTATTCCTCTCATAACCTTGTCCCTAACCCAGAAAAATAAATGACCAATATCATTATATTTTTTTTCTTGAAAAAATTCCTTTAATGTCTCCAGGGATAAAAGTAGTTGTATTTTCTAATCACATTTCCCTTTTGTTGCTTCTTAAGAAACTTAATGCTATGTCCCACCTCATACAGCAGAATCTCCTCCACTATGAGTTTTACTTGGAGATTAATGATAATATAGGAGTGGAAAATGATTTTTATAAACACACTTGTAGTATTACCCCACCATTGGATCACCATGTTGACACATCCCTCTCCATTGGATAATTATTCCCTAATGTGAACCTTTGTGATGTAGCAAACCTTTCCCCTTGGTATGTGGACATTGTGATTTTTTTGGAAGAATCTTGGGTCTACCCTGATTTTATCACTTCAAAATAATTAAATCATAATCATGATTCGTGATGGTATATTTGAGATGAATCGTACTTTTGGAGAATTGGTAATGATCGGGTTTTTTATCAGTGTGTCCCGGAATATAAGTTCATCATTATTTTTAGATTTTGGAGGAATTTTGAATATGGGGGCTATAATGGATCTCAACATAGAGGTCGAAAGGTCCATGACTCTATAAATTATTATCCAATATCTAATAGATATTACCATCAGTTTTGAAAGTCATTAACATGATGTCAAATCATAGGTATTATCTCCAATATGAATGAAATGCTCCAACAACCCATTTTATTTATTTAGAACATGATTGCCTAGAAAATGGAATTCATGGGGCCTTTTACAAATTCACTTGGATTTTTATACATATTATCTTAGGTTTAATATGTCTCTAAATGGGTTCATTTAAGGTCAACAAGGACTGATGTCTCTGGAGTGATTATTTATTTTTTCACATCTCATATTTTCAGCAGGTTTGGTTTTCCAAGACTTATCAATAGTGATCATGGACCAAATTTTTATAATAAAAACATGAAAAACATACTATGTAAGTACGGATTTTTACATAAATTATCTAATTTATATCACCCCCAAACAAATGGAAAAGAATAAATTTTAAATGGGGAAGTTAATAAAATATTCAAAAAAAAATGGTACAACCCAATAGGAAGGAATAGAGTTTAATTTTGGACGATGTAAATTAAGTGTACCATGCATCATTTAAAACCAAAATATTAATTTAAAAAAATAGGAGTGTGTTTTAAAGTCATATAATATCCATATGTAGGTATATGACCATTAATGTTGGGATATTAAAACTTTAATATGAACCTCTCAGATGCATGTGAGCATTTGAAGATACAAATTCACGAGCTGGAGGAAATACTTAGAGAATCATATGAGAAATCTTGAATTTATTAAGGGAGAACCAAGTCTGCCTATTACCACCTTTTCCTTTGTAATCAATTACATATTGTAAGAAATGGCCTCTTTTTCAATGCTTGGAAGAAGTTTTACCCATGTAATCTTGATTCCTAATGGTTTGGCCCATTAACTATTACTAATGTCTTTCCTTTTAGTGTTGCATTGGTTCAAAATAAAAAAACAAATAAAGAATCACTATCAATGGGTAGTGTCTGATGCAATTTTAGGAAAACATTCATGAGTCCCTTATGGTGGAACTCCACCTTCTTGAATCATCATTCCAGTGACAGCTACTGGGTTTTATCCTTTCTTGAAATACTCTATTTTATTAAAGTGAGTTCACTACACTATCTAGATGTGGGTGGGGTGGATAAATTCCTATATTAGTTTAAATTTTTTATCATATTTATTCCTTTTAATCTTTTCCACTTTATATATACTATTCTTACATTCCCCTACATTCCTGAGTTCATTAGTTTTTTCATCATATTTCTTCGTTTTCTATTTTTGGCTTGTTCCATGATATCTTTGCTCCCCCCATTAATTTTTTTTCAAGAATACTCATTTTTAATTCCCAAATAATCATGGAAATTATTGAAAATGCATGAAGAATTTCCCTATTTCAAGTTAATTTATCATTTAAATAAAAATTCATTCACTAATAAAAAATGATTTTTAGCATTAATTTAATATTGAGTTATTATTTTTTTAGTAAACTATTTGTTTTCCAATGATATAATTTTTTTTATCTATATTAAACCATTTAGATGATCGATACCCAATGTGTGAGTAGTTTATGGGTTAATAATGTCAGTTAATATGCCTACACCACATTTCATTGAACTACGAAGAGTGAAATTTTATTACTGTTAGCCAAAAACATCCCATGATGGTGCTTTTGGGTTGATTTTTCTTGTTGAAAAGGTTTGAGGATGTTGACACATGCTCGTTGTCAAAGAAGGAATGACGAGTAATAACGACACTCATAGTTGACTTTGAAACTCGTGATAAGTCACAAAAAGCACTGGAAGACCATAACATTACAAATGGAATGATTTGGCATGATTGAATTTCACTCTAAAGGAGACGTTTGAGTTCTAATGTCTTTCTCCAATGTGATTACTCACAACACTCATAGTTGTCTTTGAAACTCATGAGGGTTCGTGAAAATCTTTGGCAGAAAATAACATTGAAAATCACATAATAGCGCATTATTGAATTTTGGTCTAGTGGTAAGATCTCAGGAAGTGAACATGATTGTATATTGACCTCGAGAAGTGGTCTTGTGCAACACCCATGACTGTCATTGAATTCCACTGAGGGTTCTTGGGAAGCACTCGTTACTATCTCTGGAGCTCGCACCCAGATCTTGTGCAAAGGGTAAATAGAATATGTGTTTGAGCGTGAATGAGGAATAAAGGTTCACTGAGTGAGAATGATAACAAGCCAAGGTAATTTTTATGATGTGGAAGACATGTATCTAGGGAATCGTGGTGTCATGCATGTTGATAGGGGTGCACATCACATGTCTTCTAGAGACCATGAACCCCAATCACCTCCTCCATTATTTTTTTAGTTGTGTTTTTTTGAGGTTAGAGATCATTAGAATTGGAATAAGTGATATCTTGGTTTTATACATGATTTCTACTTGATATATCTTGTAAAAAATATGGTCTATATGAAGAGGGTAAAATAATATCATGAAAAATCAACCTGTCTATACCTAGAGCGTCGCTAAGGTGTCTGGACACACCTGAGGACTTCTGTACAGCAAGGTTGATCATGGAATTGTGAAAAGAATGAATTTTGAAAGATGTATTGCGCCCGGATCTCACACAAAGCATGTTTATATCATGATCTCAAAACAATTAGAGCATGTGACTCCCATGATGTAGATGGTTGTCTACGATTGGTGGACTTAAGGAGGTGTACACTCTCCTTTATATACCCCAGGACGTGTCCTTAAACATTGATGATGTTTTTCATAAACATATGGATCTAAAGGTCCTATGGAAAAGAGAATAATATTTAGATATTTTGATAGAGGTCATAGAGAAGGATTATATGTGATTGATATCACGTAAGGTTTCTTCCTGATCTAATAAACATCTTGCACAAAGGGTTAAAGTTGACTCGCGAAAGATGACTCACAATAGTAGGCTTCCGTAGAGTGGGACTTGCGCAACGTATGAACCAGGGTTCATGCCAGGGGATCAGACTAAGGGTTCACAATGGAAAGAGGTTCACAACAAGGGTTCACCATAGGGGTTTGCATTGACCAGGCGTTTTCTCCAAGGGTTTGTGATGAATAGAGTTTTGCATAATGTTCCAAAGGTCTGAAAAAGGTTCCAAAAGGTTCACATAATGTGGAAAAGTTTTTCACAAGGAGCCTAATTTTCACACAAGGTGACTAGAGGTTCACACAAGTTTCCAGAGGTTTGAACATGGTTACTAGATGTTCTCACAAGGTCCTAGGTGTTTGAAAAATGTTCCATTGGTTCGCGCAAGGTGCCAGTTGTTTGTGCAAAAGAGTTAGGGGTTCTCCAAGGTGTCAGGGTTGTGTGCAAGGTGGCAGGGTTTTATACCAGGATCTCAAACAAGGAGTTATGTTCCAAGGTCTCTTACAAGGTTATAATACTATAATATTACACATGGAGATACACACTTACATTACCCTTGGAATAGTATCATTGTCACATATAAATTATAGAAAAGAAGAAGACACAGTATCTGAACCATCTGAAAACACTTGCAGAAGAAGGTTATTACCTACTACATTCAAAGAAATTAATGTAAGACTGGGCATCAATTGAAGATATTACCAAAGAAGAGGTAATTAATGTTTCTATAGTAAAGTGAATTTTTTTCCAATTTTTTAGAAAGTGGATGTGTATTCTCCTTGGATGTGTCCTAGTGTGGGTGAACCAAGTCAAAATCCTTGTGTCCATGTTCTTACATTATTGGTTTACATTCGGTGCATCATCATCAGTTAAAATTGAAAGGATATGATGAAAACTAAAGAGAAAATGTAGTGACCATTATTATAAAGAGTTCATGATCTATTTGGGTGCAAATAATTATGAGAAGAATATCCATACCTTGATTTCATCCCCCTCTTAGGGTAACTAGGCCCCTTTTGGACCAAAAAAAATTGTTATCAAAGGATATGTTACCTCTGGTGATTTTTAATCTCTAAAAAAGTTTAATCTACTATTGGAATTTATGTTTAAATTTTCTCTTATCATGGTGTTACATGGAAAAGTGAATAACTACCAAGAATATGAAGAATTCAGGTGGTCTTCCTCAGTTTTCATGTGTCTACCAAAAATTTGTGATTCTATTTAAGGAAACCAATAGTGTGAGGATTAATAGTTTTGATGGATCAGAAAGTAAAAAATAGACACACTCAATGATGTTATAGGAATGAATGAAGAACATGAAATTAATAGTGATGCTGAATTTACTATTCATGAAGAATGTCCCCAAATGAAAAACGTGGATGTTTTCCACGAAAAAATTGAATTGGATCAGAATGTGGATGATGAACTTAAATCAAAAGATATCCAAATCCAAGAACATCAAATTGTGTTCAAAAATCTAAAATGATTAAATAAAAGTATTATTGATATGGTTTCTGATCTAAGGGGTAAGAATGATTCCCAAGATGAATAACTACAAAAGTTGTCTACAAATATAGACATACTCTATGCAAATGATAAGGGAAACAATCAGAAGTCAGTTGAAATTCAGAATCTGAAAGCCATAATTGATGACCTTTCTACAAAGTTGTCTGAACTTTTTTAGAAAAATAAAACTCTTCAATAAGTGAATTCATTCTATTATTGTTATGTTGCTCAAGAATAACATAAAATAAAGGAGAAATGTGACATGGTGGATATGATCACCTATGAATTGGATAATGAGATGAGTAGAGTGAAGAATCTCAAGATAGAACATTGTCCTCAACTTGAATCAAGGGATATGAAGATTCAAAAATTGGGAGAAGAGCTATAAATAGTGAATAAAGGAGTGGATAAATCCAATTCAAATGAAAATACTAAATCAAATGATGCCTTACACTTAATATTTTATTTTCCTTCATAAGGTTATGATGAAATGAAAAGAAAATATTTCATTTTAAAAAAAAAACATGAAATAATTGTCTCATCCCAAAGGACATGTAGTTTGGAAAAATCTTATATTGGATATAATGATCCTCCTCCCATTAATGATAGTAATAAATCTATAAAAATATAAAAAGATAAGAAAAATCACGTAGGTGTTGGATATATACATAAAAGATATTAATAGGAAGTAGTGATAACATTTTAAATTTATGTGGGATACATGGTTATATATAATGTTTTTTTCAGGCATTGGAATATATCTCAAATTGTGAAGAGGGAAATTTTTCTAAATATGTGAATAAGAAGAAGCTTATTGCAAAGTCTTAATGAAAAGTCTCTCAAAAGAAAGAAGTTATCAAATGCTATTACTATGGATGGTAGGGACATGCCATGATTATGTTTCAAGAATCCCTAAGGCTCATTGTTTGAATAAAAAACACTAACTGCATCAAAATTCCAACTAATAAAGGTTGATGTGAGGTATTCCATTAATAGAATATGTTTTATAATTTCTAATCAGGGGAATTTGGAAAAACATTGTAGAAAGAAGAATGTAGGGATGTAAAAGGAACCTAGAAGGATTTCCCCAACACTGGTGGTGTGTAACAAGAAGGCCTATATTAGAAGTTGACATGAAAAGTGGCAAAATAGGTTTACCGGCTCAGGGGAATCACAAGGATCTCAATAAAAGACATATCAATCATATCCTCAGTTACACTCACAAAAATCCATTGTAATGAATGTGTACAAAAATGGATGAAAAAAGGAGTAGATGTTCTAATTTTGACTAAGAAGAATGAAAATTTAGTGGAAGACTAAAACACATCGATTGAAGTGAAGTAAAAAATAACAACTTCCCCAATGGAGGAAGAAGTAAGAGAAAATGATCAGTGGAAAAATTCCTTCCCAGATAAAGTATCATGAAAAAGTAATTTTGGTGGAACAAAAAAGAATGAAATTTTTATGAGTGGGTTTAAACCCCACATTTTGAAAAAGGCCAAGACTAAATAATCTAAATATCAGAACAAAACTCATCATGTTGGTAAATAATGTTTAGTCATATAGAAAGAATAGTTGAAGTTTGATGGGTAGTTAGAACAAATATAAAAATAACATAGTTATTTTCAAGGAAGTGTCAAAGGGTTGATCCATTAGGATCAACTATAATCCTCTTCTTGAGGATTCTAGAGGTTCCCCTCTCTTTATGTATATAAATTATGTTAATTGTGGTTCATTTGTTTCTGGTTCAAGAGTAACTGGAATCAGAAGATTCAAAGTGGTGATGTGACATTCTCCAGAATGTCAATTGATTCAATTCATATCCTATGGGGATAGTGGACTTCGGTTTGATGTACAATGAAAAATCTCACCAACATTTATTGGGATATAAAAATGCAGATTGAGATAGTTTTCTTATGAATGAAAGTCAGTGTTAGGAGGTGCATTTTATCTTTGAGGATTGTGTATTTCATGGATAAGAAAGAAAAAAGATTTCATCTCATTGAGCACTGCAAAGGCTGAATATATTGCGGCTACTCAAGCATACACACAAGTATTGTGGATGATGTCATAGTATGAGGGTATGTGAGTTGAACTAAAATCTATGATCATAATCCATTGTCATAAATGAAGTTCCCTAAATCTGGGAAAAATCCACTCTATCACTCAAGGACAATTCAAATTGAAATCATGTATCATTTTATCAAGGATTTGTTAGAGAAATGGCTTCTTAAGTTGGAGTACGTCCCTATAGAATAATAGGTTGTAGACATTCTGAAAAAGGCCTTACCCAAAGAAGTGTTTGAAAGTCATCGACTAGATCTGGGAGACCCATCTAATCCCCACACATAAAAAAGTGTGAATGAGGGACCCCTCCTGCCTGAGGTGTGGTGTTTTTTTATTCAAATTCACTGAGATGTATTATTTACCCTATTGCAGACCTCAATGATGTGACCTTCGAGCTCCCTATAGAAGTGACCATTGGGTTCATTGAAAAGGGAAATAAATTGTTATAGAACAAGGTGAAAATTTCTTAATCAAGACATGGGGAGAAACTTATAGGTGATTCAACAAGATAAGTGATCACCAAGATATAGGGAGAAGCCGACAGGTGGATAAGCGAGTCAGGGGGAGTAGAAGGATAGGTGGATTATTAAATATAAAGATGCTAGAGACGATTGATCCAAGATTATATATCATGACAACTGGGGTTTTTAATAAAATTAGAAGTGTGATGTTTGAGTGAAATTAAGTGTTTTATTGATGAAATTTCCATGATACTCTTATTTGTCACACTGAGTGTTTCTTATGTTGTCATAGAGTCATTTTTGAGTAAATTTATGATCACTATTAGAATCAAAATAAGAGAATGGTGGTTAGATATGGAAGAAGATTCAATGAGATATCAAAATATGAATAGTTTTCCAAAAAACCATTGTTTGTATTATTAGCCAAAAATACTTCATGATGGATCTATTGGGTTTATATTGTTGGTTGACAAGTTTTGAGGCTTTCGACACAGTCTAGATATCAAATAAAGAATAAAGAGTTTGCAACACCCTCATAGTTCACTTTGAAAGTCATGATGAGTCACATAAATAATTGGAAGACCATAACATTAACAATAGAATTATTGGGAATGATTAAATTTGAGTCTAAAGTAGAAGTGAGGGTTCTGAGGGGATTCAGCAATGTGATCATCTGTGACACTCATAGTTGTCTTTGAAACTTTCGATGGGTAATGAAAAGCATCTGAAGATGATAAAAGTGTAAATCATATGATAACCCGTGATTGAATTTTGTTCTAGTGGTAAAATATAATGAATAAAAAATGATTATATTTAGAGATTGTGGAGGGTTCTTTCACAACACTTTTGAATGCCTTTGTAGTATGCGGAGGGGTCATGTGTGGAACTCATGATTGTCTTTGGAGATCATGCCCAGATCTTTCCCAAAGAGTAAATCGAACACACATTTGAGTGAGAATACAGAAAGAAGGTTCAGAGAATGTGAATGCGGTCAAGGAAAGGGACATTGCATGATGTGGCAAATATGTCGAAAAGGAATCTTAGTGCTATGTAGCTTGTTGGGGGTGCACATTGCATGCTCGACAATGACCGTGAACACTGCTTTCCTCTTCCATTGTTTTTCTTGTAATATTATTTTTTGGAAGTCACATATCATGAGACTTGTAATAAGTGATATATAGAATTTATACATGAATTTTAAATGATATATCAGCTGACCAACATGGGCCATATGGATAGGGTGATTTTATATCAAGAAAAATCTATCTGCCTGTCCCTAGAGTGCCGCGGAGGTGTCTGGACACACCTGAAGACTTCAGTGCAGTGAAGTTGATCGAGGAATCACTCAAAGAGTGAATTTCGAAAGAGGAATCATGTTCAAATGTCATGCAATGCATGAGAATATCAAGATCCCAAAACTTTCAGAGCATCTGATTCCCTTGAGTTTGGCAGTTGTCTACAATTTGTGGAATTAAGGTTGTGGACACTCACCTATATATACCCCAAGACCCATCATTAAATATTTATGAAGTTTTTATTAAAAATATTGATATGAAGCTAGTATTGGGGATAGGATCATTGTGATATTTCATGATCGGGGTTCGTAGAGAGGGAGTATACATGATTGATATCACGTATGTATTGCGCCTGATCTGAACAAGGTGTTTCAGAAAGGGCGAAAGTGGACTCGTGAAAGGGGACTCACGACACCAGGCTTGTGTAGAGTGGGACTTACAAAAAGTTTGAATAAGGGTTAAAACCAGGGGTTCTCACTAAGGCTTTATGATGACCACATGTTCACACCAGGTGTTCGCGGTGACCAGGGGTTCTCACTAGGGGTTGTAGTGAACAGAGGTTCACGCAAAGTGCCATTAGTTCACACAAGGTGATAGCATCTCAGAAAAGCTGTCTAGAGGCTCGCACAAGGTTCCCCAGGTTCACATAAGGTGACCATAGGTTTTCACAAGGTGATAAAGGTGAACATAGGGTGACCATATGTTTTTAAAAGGTTTTATAGGTCCACACAAGGTGTTAGGGGTTCACGCAAGGTGTTAGGGGTTCGCGCAAAGGTGTTAGGGTTCACCAAAGGTTCCAGGAGTTCTTGCAAGGTCCCAAGGGTTCGTACCCAGATCTCTCACAAGGATTTATGATCTAAGGTCTAGCATTGGGTTATCACACTACAATATTTTTCATGGAGATACATGTTTGCATTTCCCTATGAATAGTGTCATTTTCACATCTGAATTCTAAAAGAGAAGAAGAAAATAGTGGATTGTCACCATCCGAAAATACTTATAAATGGAGGTTATTCAATGATACATTAAATTAAATGAAAGGAAGACTTGTAATCAATTGAATATATTTCAGAATAAGTGGTGGTTGTTGTGTATATTGTAAATAGAATATTGTTCTAGTTTTCTAAAAAGTGGAAGTGTTGCATCAAGGTTTTTTCACATAAGTGAAGGAGAAACCTAGATGGAGTTTTAACATAGATTCTACCTATAGTTGAGGATGTATTCATCAGAAATAATGAATGTTTCTACATTACCATAAACTGTATGGGAGATACAAGTCCATAAACTATGAGTGGATCTGTTCGAGAGCACTGAGAAGAGAAAGATAAGATGGGGATCCTTTCCACTGGCAGTGAGCTAGGGAAAGAGACATATGGAGTGACCCTTGGTAATGTAGTGAAAAGACCCTAAACTTTGTAAAGTTCATGATCCTGGGCATAGAATTAATCTAGAACAATCATTGTAATTTGGCAGTGATCCGTAGTGAATTTTATACAATTGGAACTTTGTCATTGTATGCTCCTTTGATATATTCCATCGATGGTGAATGAAGTAAAAAATCTATCTATTAATGTGTTTCATTTATTTATTTATGTTCATAGCTTCATTATCATATAAAATTGGAAAGGTTACGATCAATACTAAAGAGAAAACAAAGTGACCCTTACAAAAAATAGGTCATGATCTAGTGGGGTTAGATGAATTTGGAAAATAATATCAATAAATGGATTCACCAGCCCCCCCTAGGGTATCTACGACCCTTTTGGACAAAATAATTATTTAATATAAGGAAAAATTATTCTAGGTTAATGTTTATCATCTTATTGAAATATTTTTTTTCATTCCTTATTTGATCTATTTAATTACTTCACTAAATTGACCTATGTGTGTACCTAGTATCTGAATATTATACACCCTAAAAAATACAAGTAAATAAATAAATATGAGAGCGATTAAATGTAAAAAATATGGTGATATCTAGGTTTATGGTGGTTATGGTTTTACTTAAAAGAATTATTAAGAGATTGGGTCATGAAATTTTATTTAAAAGGATGAATGGATAGTTTTGTGGAAAGAAGAACATATGTTAAAATAGTTTTGTATTTAAATTAAAAATAAAAAAAATTCATTTCATGTTTTATTCAATTATTTAATGTTTATTGCTATTAAAATTAGTAATTTTACATGTTTTTATGACTATATTTTAGGAGGAGGATAATTATAGGAACCATGATTAATTCGAAGAAAAATGGGTTAATATTCACTAGAGCCTCAGGATACATGTGGACTAAAATGAACACATAAGATAATAAGTGCATAAAATTGGGCTATAATTTTATTGAATGATTAAAAAAATTTCTACAACTCATTGAAAGATACCCAATCCCAATTAATACCACAAGGGCCCCAACCAAAATGTTCTTTCTGATAAACTGAATCTGCACTAAGCCAAAGTTTGATTCATTATTTTATAAATATCTACAATTTTATACATTAATGGGAAGCTATATAATATAGGGACATATACATGATGTTTTTAAAAAAATTATTGTCTTATATACAAGTTTATATATTGAATTTTACAAGCCCAAACCCATGGTCGAAGTGGTATCTATAAATCTAGGTTTCCAAAACAACCTCCCAATTTTCCATAAAATTTGGCACATTGGGAACCCCATTTATAAGTTCAATAATGGGGAAAACCATGGCCTTTTGGAGACCAAAAATGAGTCCAATATTCATAATAGATGTTCTGGAGTCCACTATACTCATAGGGAGATCATGAATTATGGTGAAGTTCCACCTGAGCCTCCTCCTCCTCTCGATGATGAGCTAAACAGTGAAGAATCATTTCGAGGGAGCTACGCACACATAGAGAGGGAGATTCTGAATGTCTTATTCCAATATAATGGGGTAATTTTGATGTGTAACGTTTAATTTATGTTTTATCTTTACATTATTATACTTTTAATGAATTATTTTTCTAAAATTAATTGAAACACTTCTCATTTAAACATCTATTCGGTTGACATTTCAAATAAGAATCTTAGGTTTTTCCCATTGGATAAAAAAATCAATTTTAATATTCACGTTCCTGAGATTTTAGTATTATTGGAAATCCATAATTCCATTTTTTAGGTTAAAACTTTGGAATCATGATTTTTGTGTCAAGGATTAGATCTTAGTTCATCATTTTATAAGGAAAGAGGGGAATTGTGATCTTGATTACCCTAAACCATAGGATTCCATTAAACCAAAAGTATTTTTTATAGAAATCAACCAAAAAAAGATGTCTAGTTAAATTTTAATATCCTACTCCTATCATAAATTAAAAAATCATCACATTCTATCAACTATTAAACTCTTAGTACTATGTAATTTTATTTTTAAAACTCTTTTCAAAACCACCCCCTCTTTTAGTCATTTTTATTAAAGATACAAACTTTAAACCAAAAACACTCATTGATAGATGACCTAGGGTATACACTATTCTATAAATAAACACTAAAAATCTTATAAATTTGTAGTTTCATGAAAACATGGTCATTTATCTATAAATAAATTTATTTCTATGATAGCTTACTTTATATTAAACACTAAGTTTAAACAATCTATGTTGTACTATTAATATATAATTATTTAATATTAATGTTATTGTATTTCCATTTGATTAGAGGGTATTAATATGGATAAATAAACTATAAAAAATTATTTACATATATAAAAAATAAATCCATTGTTTATCGAAAGGTTATAAATGAATATAATATAATTTGTAGGTAAATAGATATGTTTTTTGGAAAAACATATTCTATGAGCACTAGTATTATTATTCAAATAATTTATATTAATATATATTTATGAATGATTTTTAAATAATTAAAATATAATATATTCAATAAATTTTTTTAATATTCAGCCAAAGGTTTTACTAGTTATTAAATAAGAATAAATCAAGTTTTATGTTCAAATATTTATTTTCTAAAAATATTTTTGATGGGTTTGCACACTTATTGAAAAATGATTTTTTCTCTTATATGAATTATATATTAAAAAATGGAACCCATATTTTTAATAAGGAAAAAAATTAGATATATAGTCCCCTTTTATTTTTTTAGTGTGAATAATAACATTGGTAAATATTCGTCACCCCGGTAATGGTAAAATGGGTAAAAGAGGGCTAATACATTGAGATAAGGCTTTAAAATTTATCAAACAATTTCATTTATTCTATTCGATGAGTGGAGTTATAAAATTACCATATATTCTTCAAAAATACTTCCACTTGATGGCATTTATATTTGATTTTGGACTTTTTATTATTCTATGAAAAATATAAATACAAAGTGTCACTCCCTTGAAATTAATAACAATAATAAATATTCGTAAGGATAAAAATAGGTTATGTTCAGTTATATATGTTTATTTTAAGTAATAAATAATTTTTTAACCTGATAATTTCTTTTAAATGTTTCTTATTGAATAATTACCTTAAATTCTTACGCAACATTGATATTGTATTTATTTAATTAGTAGAAAATTAAAATAATTTATTTCAAAAATATTTTTTTTATAAAATTTGTGAGAATTATTGTTTTCCATGATATGTTTTATAAATATAACTTAAATGTGATATTTTAATAGTGAATAGTCTAATTCCCATGTTATCATGATGACATTAATGTCAAATGAAATGAATAGATCAAAAAATGACATGAATGATAATTTACAATAAACAATATTTTATAAATTATTTAAAGGTCATAAAAATAAAATATTCTTCCAACATAATATAATATAATTTAAAATACTAACCACGGTCAATTTATGGGCCCCTGGTCTTTTTATGGTATCATTATTCACCCATAAAGAGTAAAAAACTTTAATATTGTGGCACATTTCAAAAGGGTTAATAGGGGTTAAAAAAAGATATAAAAGTAATAACATTCCATAAAACTTGAATAAATAATATTTTAACATATTATTTAAACTTATAATCATCATAAATTTTAAATATAGAAATTTATATCTACATGAACCTAAAAATTAATTTATATTAATTTTATTATTTATGTAATTCAAAGAGTGTCCCTCCCTCACTTATAAAAGGGTACCATCTATCCCCCTTTATTCACAATGTTTTAGCATTCTAGATCTGCCAAGACGTATCTTAATATCATTCAATATTCCTTCTCCATTTTATATATATTTTTATCTATCTAAAATACCATCCTTTCAATGATTAAGGCTTGTGCCAAATGGGGTTTCTCATTGAAGAGGCATAACTCTTAACTGAGTACTTTCAATGTAATTTCTTCTATTAAATCATTAAAATATAAGGTAAAAATAAAAAAGTTATAATCTTAAATATGATTAATTTTTATTATGATAATGGAACACCCATTATCCCCCTCCTTTTCATCATATGTGAAAATAAAAAATTTATCATGTGTATATGTGGACCACCACCTCCATGAAGCTATGTGTTTCATTTTTCATCATCTTATAAAATTGATGGTTATAATGATGGAATTACTGGTTATATATGATATATATGATATAATTATTTTTCTTTGAAGTTTAATTATTATTTAACTTTCTTTCATTTCATCCATAAAAAAACAGGAACATCACTCGTGCATATGTACGGACCACCATATCAACGAAGTGGTGCATATTCACTTCTCATCACCACATTATATGAATAGTTATAAATGTGTATATAATTACTAAATATTACACTAAAAAAATGAAAAAAATTATGGTTATTATGGACCCATTATCAATGTACAAGAACTGGGACTATTAATTTGAAACATGAATGCAAAACGAGGATGTTATTACCTATAATAGTGATTTTAATAAACAATTGTTACTAAATGGGTGATAATGTAAAGATCCAGATATTTCAAAAAAAACATAAATTCTTTGGAATATTACGAGTCCGAAGTTTCTGAAGGCACCTGATTCCGATGCCCGGTGTGCCCAGAATCAATTTCTGAATTTTTTTTTGGGTACGTTCAGTAAACGTATGTGGGGGTTTTTCTATCATTCAAATCGGTGCTCGAAATTGAAATATGAGGGAACTAATGAACTCACAGCGTCGGTATTTTCTTAAGGAAACCTCTATCACAGTTGCATTTGGTCGAGAGTAGAAGTTTTAATGTGGGGATTCGTAGAAAATTAAATAAAATTGTTGTAATGCACAATTTTATTTAAGAGGTGGTTATTTCTTCCAAAGGGAAGTTGGGTTGGGGCCCACACCCCACATAACCTACCATGAGAGGATAATGTGTGGTGGGGCCCACACGAGCCTAACCCCTCATCTCCCCTTAAACTCCCATGAAACCCCCTTTTTAACTTTTGAACTCCCACTTAATGGAGGAGCCTCTCCACCTCCAACCCATTGAATGTGCCAAAACATTTTAATTAATTGGAACCTCCAATATTTGAATAATTTTGAATAGCATGACAATTCTATTAAATTGGGTAGCCTTTTATTATATTTGCATTGGAGAATATTATTTTGGGGGAGGCTCAGGAGAATTAGAACAAAGGTGTTCCTCTCTCGATGAAGAACGTTGTTCTTTAATGAAGAACATCTCGGACGAAGAACGCAAAGAACTTCTCCAATGACGTTCCTTCTTCAAACGCACCCCAACGTCAACGGAATCGACATCCATATTTCGTGGTGCCAGAACTCTGCGAAGCTCATATTCCGCGGCTCGACAACATGCAACGTCATATACTAGGTAGGGTTTTTTGTATGATTTTAGTTTGATTAAATTATACCCTCATCCCTGATAAATGCAAGTGATTGTCTTCGGCCATTTGATATCATCTAACGCGGATGGCACAGGCCGAACGAACACGACCCGACGACCCTCCATTGGTTCTTGAATTATTTGGAGGCGGAAACTAGAGGTGGTGGCGTCCGGAGGCGACGGTGACCAGATGCAGTAATCGTGCACCGGCCGTGTGGAGGAAATTGTGGCCCACGGTGTTGGCCTCTCGGCCGAAGAAGAACAGGACAGCTAAATTCGGTCGGGCTGAAGGAACCGCGGTGCCCCATGGCACCGCACTACGGAGGATGTGCAGCCCTCACTCGCAGGCTGCTCTGTCGGACGAACCGGCCGCCCATAGTCGGTCGGACAGAATACCGCAGGGCCCCTTTGGTGCCACGCTATGGAAAACCACATCTCATGCACCATGGGCCACTTCGGCGGCCGAGTTAAAGGCAGTGGCGGCACCCGAAGGTGCCGCGAGGGAGAACAACGACATCCTGTGCAGGTCGCTCGCGCCAGAAAAGCCGGTTAGCTTCAGCCGGCCAGGCCGGAGGGGCAGCACCTCTCAGTACCGCTGTTACGAGGAACTGGGGGGTCGCGCCCCCTGCACCGCTCTGCCAGCAGGCCAATCCGTGGCTCGCCACTGGCCAGGCCGCACCCCACCAGCCTGGGTCGTGACCCACCAGCCCGGACCATTCCCCACGGGGCTGATCCGGGCTGCACCCCCCCCCCCCCCCCGGGTCGGGCCATGCCCCGCCGGACCGGGCCGCACCCCGTCGGGTCGGACCCGCCAAGCCAGGATGTGCCGACCCGCCAGCCCACTGGGCTTGATGGTTCGGGACCATTTCGCTTAATTGCGAATAAATTCTTGATCGTGCATCCAATCGATTCGCTTTCTACAACACTGGGACCCTCATGATGAAGCGGTCCTATTGTAATACTCTAAGTGAGTTTTAGATGACTTTCGAAAATGATCGGGTTTGGAATGAGAGTAATTCCAACTGGGCCCCAAGAACGGAAAAACAAACAACTCTCAGACCGGGCATCCGATTGACGCGTCGTTTGTCGCATTGGGTTACTATTGATGAGACATAACTTTGGGATACATCATCTCTGGACTTCGTGATAGTTGATGTATTGACCCCTTGGCTCGAGGTGCAGACCCTCCCAGAATCGAGTGTGTTGTTTGCGGGAACCCTAGAGCTGGCTGTGACTGTGTCTACTACTGTACTGGAGTCCTCCGTGTGTTCGACAGTGACCACTACTATACTGGAATCCTCTGTGGGTTCGACAGTGATGACTACTGTACTGGATTTCTCTGTGGGTTCGACATCAACAAATACTATATTGGAATCCTTTGTGGGTTCGACAGCGATGACTACTGTTCTTGTATCTTGTGTGGGTCTGAAAGTTTATAGCGATGACTATTGTTATTATATATTGTGTGGGTCCGGCAGTTTGACCTCTATACTTGTATCTTGTGTGGGTTCGACATAGTAGCTAGTCTTGTATCTTGTGTGGGTCTGACAGCTTAGCTAGTCTTGTATCCTGTGTGGGTCCGACTGCTTAGATGAATTACTGATTACATCTGATCATCTCTAACGCTATACGAAAGATGTATACCTGTGTGATCTGAGTCTTGACTTTCCATCATTATCATCTATGTGATTGACTTTACTTTCTATGTGGACTGGATTGTTCTTGGGCTCAAGAGTTGGAGCCAAACTAAGATTGATAACTTAGGTATATGTATGGGCATATACCTAAGTAGGGTTGGTTGATTCTTTGTGTTTTATATTTCTTATTTTCCTTATCCTTAGTGGATATTTTGAGACCTCGCGGGTCTCAGGGTCCCTAATGACTATCATTATACTCACCCCTGCATGGGCTATGCCCACACTTCGTTGTGTTGGATACAGACGATAGATAGTGATGATAGAGGCTGAGAGCGATCGAGGACTGGACAGTACCCATAGGTGGACCACACGGCGAGACGGTACACGGAGCGGACCAATAGACGTGGAGTGTTGAGGTGGACATCTATACCTACCCTTTTGGTAGGATACTCGGCAGACATTCCAAGAGCTCCACTTTTTAGATGTTCTCCCTTTTTCAGTTGTACTTGATTTCCATTGTACTTGTACTTTACTTTTGGGCTTTTATTTCCATCCCCTTTACTTTCAACACTACTCTTTGTGTACATTATTCACTTTGTGTTTACTTCCTGATGCGTAATTTGTTTTTTTTTTTGTTTAATTTCATAAAGGCAATGCCTTCCCAGCTTAGGGAATTACACCTTCGGTGCAATTCACCAGCCCCTGGCCTATGGAAGGCGGGCCTGGGGTAGTCACGGCACAGGACCCGAGGACGTTTTGTGACAAATTGGTATCAGAGGAGTCGGTTCTACCGCACAACTCAGGAATCTGATCATTCTTTTCAGCGAAGCAATAGTGTTAAGAGTATTGAGTGTGGTTTTCAGTCCAGGGAGTCCAGTGTTGGTGTGGCGGCCGACGTATCCATACACCAGGACCCTGACCTCTGATTTCCGACTTAGTGCACGAAAACACTGATTGCATGTGTGTTTCAAAAACTTTCTTTGTGAATACTTTGTGTCGGCTCACCAGGTATACTGTTTGACCGTGGCACACCTATTCCATATCAGGATGCCACTGTGAAGACATCCAGCTAGGGTTCCCAAGAGTGATTACACAATGACGACTGACTGAGTGGAAAGGCTCTGGTGTAGGGCCCTCTTAATATGTTGGCACCTTCGGCTGGGGTACCAGCAGCACCATCACCCATTGAGAAGCATATGCCACCAGCCGCACTGGTGGACGGTGCATGCCGACTGAGCGCATTGCACAATTTCGAGCAGCATAGGCCTCTGAGGATTCGAGGTGAGACAGATTCCTAGGCATCAGAGGACTGAATGGAGGTGATTACTGGAGTTTTCTTCCTAGTTGAGACACTAGTAGAGAAGATGTTGATCTTAGATACTAATCTTTTTCAGCGAGTGACCATGAGGATGGTCCGTATAATGATGAAGTTTCGGTACTTTGACCATTTTCTGAGATGGTATCTTCAGGCAGTGTGCCAACTATATCACTGCCCATTGGTCAGAAGACACTACTGGCAGTACTGGTAGAGGACACTTGTAGGCTTAGTGCCTTACATGTGTTTCAGCACCGGATATGTAACGACCCGAAATTTTGAATAAATCTGGTTTCCTAATTTTATGTGTTATTTTATTTTTATACTCAACAAAAACGTTTCATTTGATAACATGAGTATAATTAAAATGAGACCATTGGGTTTTGACTATTATATGACAATTGGTCAATATGACCGCTAGAAACTAAACTTTTTGATTATTGTCTCTAAATACAAGTAATCTTGGTTAATTATTATAGAAATAAGATTCGATGGCCTCACCCAGTAGTCTTGGACCGATCGAAGCCCATCTAACAGAAAATGGAGAGGAGGTACCACCACTGGGCTTTGATCTGGACCAAACCCAAGCTGAAATTCATCGTGTGAAGCTAGAACGGAATCACCTTCGCGAGAAGTTCAAACTGATAGAAATTACTACTCGTGCGATGTTGGTCGAGCCTCCCTCGGATTCTCTCACCTTAGCACACCTTACACTTAGGTCCTATGCTGGCGTGATAAGGGGCTATATAAGGAGACCGTAACTGCCTTGTGTAATCCTCTATTTTAAATAAAAATTCAGATTTCTTTTTATGATGATGTTTATGACTTTTCAAATGTCCGGATAAATATAGTATGCATATTTTTGGTAAATTTTAGAGAAAGGATATTTTCAAAAATGTTTATGTAAACCTTAAATAATTAAAAATGTGTAATGATTTTCAAAAAATGGTCTTCTACAATTATTTTCAGTACGAAATTTAGTGTCTAATAAGATCAAGATAATTTTTGATGAATAGTCAATTATGAATAGTGATTTTTTGATTAGGATTAGTAATGTGACCCAATGTATTAGTAATCTCACTTAAAAAATTATTAATATAATCTAGGCACCTTGATTAAGTAATGTGATTCAATAAAATAGTTAAATAACGGTTTCATAAACTATTATTCAAGTATTAGTTTTTTCAGGGGAATAGTGTTTTTTTAATTAAAATTTAAATTAAAAATATTTGAAAAATTATTTTTATAAAATGGATTTCATTTTCGAACTCAGAGCATCGATATTATGTTAAGGTAATTTTTGGGGTTTTTTCTGAAAAAATTAATTTTTGGTGAATAGTGTATTTATTTAAAAATTAAATTAAAAATATTTAGAAAATTATTTTTATAAAATGGAGTTCATTTTTGAAATCAGAGCATTGATATTTGGTAAATGTGAAATTTTGGGATTTTTCTGAGAAAGTTGAATTTTCAGTGAATAGTAAAAATACAGTTTTAGGGTTTCGGTATGTTTAATGACATCATAACTATTCCATGATGATGCCATGAGATATTTGATGGGATTTCCGACCAAAGGTGATGAATTATTTTATTGGGGGCCCCATGTGGCCTAACTTCATGGGAAATGTCATGGGAGAGCACATGGTTTTGAGAAAACCACTTGTGAGGTATCCCTAGGCCATTAATGCCTTGTCCCCTCACTTTCCCTATAAATTCAAATCCCTCCTCTTATCCATTCGACTCCAAAACCATCCGCAACGAAGTTCTGGTCTCCTTACCTCCCAAGGAGTCCTCTCAAGGTTCCCCCAAGCCCTTAAGGTCCCAACCTTTGAGTTTTAAGAGTTATGTTTTAAAGGTATGGGATCTGACCCCCTCTCTTTCTTTTCAAGTGATATCTTTTATGACATTTCTTTTATGTTCCATGTTCTTATGTTTGAGGATGTTATTTTATATTCATTATACTGTCCTTTTTATGTTCAAATGATGTTATACCCCCTCTTACTCTCATCATTTCATTTTATGAAAGTTTAAGTGGCGTCGTTAGGCTGCTGAATTTTTTGTAACGGATTCTTTCACCCTTCTCATTTACAAGTTCTATTTTATTGTCATGTCTTTCAAGTTCCTTTTTATTATGTTGGGGTATTATATCTATATCTATAATACTGATCTTTTATGATCATATTATGAGAGACCCCATTTTATCTCTTCAATTAAGTATTTTTATGTTTTAAGTTGCGTCGTTAGGCTGCCGAATTTTTAAGTGGTTCTTTCACCCTTCTCGTTTTGAAGTTCTACTTTCATGTCAAGTTTTTAAAGTTCCTTTTTATTATGTTGGGGTATGATCTCTATATCTATCATACTGATCTTTTATTTTCACATGATTAGAGACCCTCTTTGATCTCTTCAATTCATTTTTTTAAGTTTAAGTGACGTCGTTAGGCTGCCGAATTTTCATAAGAGAAATCTTATTTTTGTCTTCCTTTCATGTTCTTAATTTCATATGGTACATATTTCAAATCTCATTACCATGTTCTTATATCCTTAATATTCATTCCCTCTACTATTTTATGGATCATTTATGAGTGGGTGACCCATGTCCCCTCTCATTTCCATGTTCTCTAAAACCCCAAAACATAGCTGTTATGCTGCCGAATTTTCGTCACAAAATGCCTCTATGTTTTCTCAAAAATATTTTATGTTATAAAGTGAATACTAAAAGCTCTTATTTCTACAGGGGTATTAACATATATATCAAAATTTTCTATTTTAAATTCTGGTATTTACATACATGAGACCCTCTCTCCCCTTCCGTGAGTTTTAAAGTGACGTAAAGATCATATCTTTAAAGCAGTTTTTAAAACGTTATTATTATGAAATGAAACCCATTTATTTTATGCTATATGGGTTATTTATGAAATTTTTGATGATAATATATGTGTCTCACATTATAATAAAGGAAAATTTAATGGTGCACCCGGATAGTGCTCCAATGCATTGGGTAATGATGTAACCACTAGAGATTAAAATTTTCACGATATTTTGGTGAATAACCTTGGTAATTTTCAAATGACACCTTGGGGATGGACCTTGGTGATATGTTCATTATTTTCTATGTTAAATGATGTAGCCACATATTAAAGTTATGAAAAATGTTATTTTTATTATGATATGCCACATGATTTCCTTCTCATGCCTTAAAGTTCTTTTTCATGACATAGTTGATGTATCTCAAGTTAACATGTTAAATGTTTCTCTTGTTTCCCTTACTGGGCCTTCTGCTCACCCTTTATTTTGATGTATGTACCCAGGTTGTGAGATTCAGTAATGAACCTAGGATGAACATAATGAGAAGCCTTTCAGGTGTTTAAGAATAATTTTTTTTGTTTCATGTATTAAGTTCCTGGTTTCCAAGACACTAATCCTTAAACATCCTCAGTTTTGTATAATGTAATGAAATTTTATGTGACAGAAAGGCGGGATGCTATAGTTGGTATCAAAGGATGGTTTAGTTATTTTTGGAAATTAGGATATGAAAACTTTAGGAAGAAGCCTATAGAAAAGTTTATATATAGGAAATCTTCCTGGTATTTTGGTGAGTATTGAGTAAAGGGTTTCCAAGCAAATACATCCATGTCTAGATACGAGCAGTTAGTGGTGGCTCTGGCACAGATGTACATAGGGGTAAAACCTAAAAACACCGCTTTGAGCTAGACTCGAACGGGAACTGGTACATGACAATGAGCCTTGCTGAACTCTTGGTTATGACAATAATGGGGGATATGCTTTGGTAAATTCATAAGCTTAGTATGAACCATTATTAAAGGAAAAAGATAAAATAAATTAAAAATTCACATAATAATATATGATCATGGATAACCTAGATGGGAACCTATGGGATCACAAGTTAGGGTATACTTTTCTTCTATAAGTTATCCTTATATGCTTTAAGTTCCTTTTCATGATTATTGGCTAAGTATTGAAGCCCCTAATTATACTTTCTTATCTTAGTTAATGGTGGGAAATGGAAGAACATGTCCCAACAACCAATGTGATAGGAAATACGACGATTTCCATATTAATATGACAGAGATGATTAGGGGATTAAAACATGATTATTATTTTGGAAGACGTTCACTATTTTGGGGACTCTATATGATCTACGTAAATAGATTCCGATGGTATTTTCATTGAGGAGTAAGGTTGACTTATATTTTGAAGAATCAATGAATTTAAGGTGGACTTATAGTAATTTAGGTTACTTGTGGGAATGATTAACCTATCTTGGGTAAAATATGTTTAGGTTAGCTACTTTTGTTATAAGATGTTAGGAGTGGTTGATGATGTTTGGAGATGAACAATGAAGTTTATTTTGGAAGACAATGTTATCAATTCCTTCTTGTATTTGGGTTTCAATCTTAGTTTGGTTTATTTTGAGGAATTTTAAGGACAGTTATTTATGGAATGGTCTATGATGAACTTTGGGTAGTACCATGGAACTTTGAAGATTTAAAATTATTTTCCATTCCTATGGGATTCTTTCTTTTTGAAGAGTTGTTTTACCTTACCATTTCTGTTTTGGGATAATGTTTAAAGATAGAAGAAATAGATAGTTAATCTTTTGTGGATTATGTGATTCTCTAGAAGATGATTCTTGTGTTTTGATGAGACCATGTAGTTTTGAATGCTCATCGTTTGGAGAAAAGATTAGTTTTGGTAGAAACTTATTAAAGGATGAAACTCTACATGAAGGTAGGTATATTTTCTTATGTTTTTGTTCTATGTAGTAAATGAATTCCTCAAAATTATGAAAAGGAACGTAAAACAAAAACATTGTTGGTTTACGTTTCCTACTAGGTAATCAAATACCATTTACACACATCATAAGTTTGGGATTTTCTTATGGTTAACTTTCTCCTAATCATGTTTTCTATCACTCTCTCTCAGAACTTGACCCTTTGTTTTCTCCTCCATGTCCATGTTTTCCTACATGGAATCCTAGTGTGGGTAAACTCGGGTGGCCTTGTACTTCCTTTTCTTTATTTTAAATTAATAGTGTTACTGACTCTTTTTCCGATGTGGGACTTTCAATGAAATTTCAAAAACCAATTTTAAAAAAAATATTTCAAGGACGCAATTTCTTAAGGGGGGAAGATTGTAACGACCTGAAATTTTGAATAAATCTTGTTTCCTAATTTTATGTGTTATTTTATTTTTATACTCAACAAAAATGTTTCATTTCATAACATGAGTATAATTAAAATGAGACCATTGTGTTTTGACTGTTATATAACCATTGGTCAATATGACCGCCGGAAACTAAACGTTTTGATTATTGTCTCTAAATACAAGTAATCGTGGTTAATTATTATAGAAAGATGATTCGATGGCCTCACCCAGTAGTCTTGGACTGATTGAAGCCCATATAACAGAACTTGGGAAGGAGGTAGCACCACTGGGCTTTGCTCTGGACCAAACCCAAGCCAAACTTCATCGTGTGAAGCTAGAACGGAATCACCTTTGCGAGAAGTTCAAACTGATAGAAATTACTACTCGTGCGATGTTGGCCGAGCCTCCCTCGGATTCTCTCACCTTAGCACACCTTACACTTAGGTCCTATGCTGGCGTGATAAGGGGCTATGTAAGGAGATCGTAACTTCCTTGTGTAATCCTTTGTTTTAAATAAAAATTGTGATTTCTTCTTATAATGATGTTTATGACTTTTCAAATGTCCGGATAAATATAGTATGCATATTTTCGGTGAATTTTAGAGACAGGATATTTTAAAAAAAAATTATGTAAAACTTAAATAATTAAAAATTTGTAATGATTTTCCAAAAATTGTCTTCTATAATTATGTTCAGTACGAAATTTAGAGTCTAATAAGATCAACTTAATTTTTGATGAATAGTAAATTATGAATAGTGATTTTATTCTTAGGATTAGTAATGTGACCTAATGGATTATTAATCTCACTTAAAGAAAGTATTAATATAATCTAGGCACCTTGATTAAGTAATGTGATTCAATAAAATGGTTAAATAACGGTTTTATAAATTATTATTCAAGTATTAGTTTTTTCGGGTGAATTGCGTTTTTTTAATTAAAAATTAAATTAAAAATATTTAAAAAATTATTTTTATAAAATGGATTTCATATTTGAACTCAGAGCATCGATATTATGTTAAGGTAATTTTTGGGGTTTTTTTCTGAAAAAATGAATTTTCGGTGAATAGTTTATTTATTTAAATATTAAATTAAAAATATTTAGAAAATTATTTTTCTAAAAGGGAGTTCATTTTTGAAATCAGAGCATTGATATTTGGTTAATGTTAAATTTTGGTATATTTCTGAGAAAGTTTAATTTTCAGTGAATAGTAAAAATACAGTTTTAGGGTTTCGGTATGTTTAATGACATCATAACTGTGTCATGATGATTCCATGAGATATTTTAAGGGTTGTCCAAAAAAAGGTGATAAATTATTGTATTGGGGGCCCCATTTGGCCTAACTTCATGGGAAATATCATGGGAGAGCACATGGTTTTGAGAAAACCACTTGTGAGGTGTCCCTTGGCCATTAATGCCTTGTCCCCTCACTTTCCCTATAAATACCGAGCCCTCCTCTCATCCATTCGACTCCAAAATCATCCTCAACGAAGTTGTGGTCTCCTTACCTTCCAATGAGTCCTCCCAAGGTTCCCCCAAGCCCTCATGGTCCCAACCTTTGAGTTTTAAGAGTTACGTTTTAAAGGTAAGGGATCTGACCCCCTCTCTTTCTTTTCAAGTGATATCTTTTATGTCATTTATTTTATGCTCCATGTTCATATGTTGGAGGACGTTCATTTATATTCATTATACTGTCCTTTTTATTTTCACATGATGAGATACCCTCTCTAACTCTCATCATTTCATTTTATGAAAGTTTAAGTGGCGCCGTTAGGCTGCTGAAATTTTTGTAACGGATTCTTTCACCCTTCTCATTTTAAAGTTCTATTTTATTGTCAAGTATTTCATGTTCCTTTTTATTATGTTGGGGTATGATATATATATCTATCATACTGATCTTTTATGATAATATGATGAGATACCCCATTTGATCTCTTCAATTCAGTATTTTGAAGTTTTAAGTGGTGATGTTAGGCTGCTGAATTTTTAAGTGGTTCTTTCACCCTTCTCGTTTTGAAGTTCTAATTTCATGTCAAGTATTTCAAGTTCCTTTTTATTATTTTGGGGTATGGTATCTATATCTATCATACTGATCTTTTCTGTTCACATGATGAGAGACCCTATTTGATCTTGTCAATTCATTTTTTGAAGTTTAAGTGACGCCGTTAGGCTGCCGAATTTTCATAAGAGAAATATTATTTTTGTCTGCCTTTTATGTTCTTCATTTCATATGGTACATCTTTCAAATTTCATTACCATGTTCATATATCCTTCATATTCTATCCCTATACTGTTTTATGGATCATTTATTAGTGGGTGACCAATGTCCCCTATCTTTTCAAAGTTCTCTAAAACCACGAAACATAGCTGTTATGCTGCGGAATTTTCGTCTCAAAATGCCTCTCTCTTTTCTCAAAATTATTTTATGTTATAAAGTGAATACTCAAAGATATTATTTATATAGGGTTATTCACATATATATCAAAATGTTCTATTTTAAATTCTGGGATTTACATACATTAGACCCACTCTCCCCTTCCAGGAGTTTTAAAGTGACATAAAGATCATGTCTTTAAAGCGGTTTTTAAAACATTATGATTATGAAATGAAACCCATTTATTTTATGCTATATGGGTTATTTATGAAATTTTTGATGATGATATATGTGTCTCACATAATAATAAAGTAAAATTTAAGGGTGCACCCTGATAGCGCTCCAATGCATTGTGTAATGATGTAACCACTAGAGATTACAATTTTCACGATATCTTGGTGAATAACCTTGGTAATTTTCAAATGACACCTTGGGGATGGACCTTGGTGATATGTTCATGATTGTTTATGTTAAATGATGTATCCAAATCTTAATGTTATGAAAAATGTTATTTTTATTATGACATGCCACATGATTTCTTTCTCATTCCTTAAAGTTCTTTTTCATGACATAGTTGATGTATCTCATGTTCCCATGTTAAATGTTTCTCTTGTTTCCCTTACTGGGCCTTCTGCTCACCCTTTCTTTTGATGTATGTACCCAGGTTGTGAGATGCAGTAATGAACCTAGGATGAACATAAGGAGAAGCCTTTCAAGTGTTTAAGAAGAATGTTTTTTTTTGGTTCATGTATTAAGTTCATGGTTTCCAAGACACTAAACCTTAAAGATCCTCAGTTTTGTATAATGTAATAAAAGTTTATGTGACAAAAATGCGGGATGGTATAGGATATCTCTAAAGTTACGAGGCGAGCCCGACCCGTAGGTGGATGGGGACTAGCTTGAGAAGGTGGATGATTGTTTTCTAGAGCTTATACAGCTTCGGCAGGACGACGTGTCGGTAGTTGGGAATTCATCAAGGCGTACCGACCATTCCTGGTACTTGATGAATACAATGTGAACAGTGCTTAGAGCTCGAACCTCTATGCGATGTGTTTTTAAGAACATCTGAGCCAGCACTTTTTCCTCTATGCATTCCTACTTATATTAGGGTTCTAGAGAGAACCTTTGTGATAGAATGTTCATTGGCTGAGCGGATTCAGCCAGTGAATGTTAGCAGTGGGAAGCTGTGAACTGGAAAAAGTCTCAGAGACTTGAGTGTGTAAAATGTTTCGAAGAGGAAGTGTTAAGGACAGATGAATCTCCAGGGCAGCAGACATGGAATCAGAGCTAGGATAGAAGCATGATGTGGTGAACATTTTGACATGTTGCAACCACCCACCATTGTAGTCCCCGCTATGCTCAGGAAGCTTGAGGGCAGGGGAAGAGAGTAACTGCATGCGGTCAAGGAGTGTGACCCAAGGGCTCTAGGAATGATTCGAGGTACGGTCTATGTCTACTACTAGCTTCCGTATGAATAGAAATAGGTACCAATCATTCCTTCCTTCCACGAATCTTGTCCCAAACCAAGAGTTTCCAGTTAACCCGTTGACTTGATCCTCACGTCTGGAGATACCTTTGGGATGGGACTCGATAATCACACTTACACCGATGGTGTGATCTGACCCTTGAGGTGAGATTTTCGGTTGGAACCTCTTGGTGGCAGTGTCGAGGCCTTACAACGTTATTTTGGGTATGGACTGGGCACCCACATTTCATACATATATTGATTGTATTAGGAAAAAATGTTGTGGTTTAACTACAACATTGGGATGTGTTTTCCTTGGTTGGTGAAAAGTAAACCCCAGGCAGCAAAGGATGTAATCATGCATAATTGGGTGCAGTCAATCACTCCGGAGTCGGCCAGACTTACCTTTGTTTCATACTTCTCAAAAGATGCAGCATCGCTTTCAGCGTTGATGAAGAAGGGGCAGCCCTTCGTCTGGTCAGAGAGATACCAGCAGAGCTTTCAGGAGCTGAGGCAGAGGTTGACTTTTGCGCCCATTGTGAGGCTATAGGAAGAGGTGTTGGGGGAGTTCCACACTTTCTCTCTAGCAGTACATCCAGGAGTGGAGAAGATGTATCAGGACCTCAGACGACAGCACTGGTGGCCGGGTATGAAGAAGGTATTAGAAGAGTTCATTTCACGATGCTTCACTTGTCAGCAAGTGAAGGCGGAGAAACAGGTACCAGCAGGCTTGGTACAACCCTTAGAGGTCCCAGAGTTGAAGTTGGATGAAATATCCATGGATTTTGTGGTGGGGCTTCCATGTACATCTAGAGGAAACGACACTATATGGGTGATCGTAGACCGACTCACCATGTCAGCCCACTTCCTACCGATCAGAGATCAGGGATCAGTAGAGAGCATGGGACTCCTCTACATTTAAGTGATTGTATGGCTTCATGGTGTGCCATCGACTATCATCTCTGATCGAGATGCTCGTTTCACTTCTCAGCTATGTAAGGGATTACAGGAGGATTTTTTGACGCAGCTTCGCTTGAGCATCGCCTTCAATCCTCGGATGGATGGTCAATCTGAGAGGACCATTCAGACTCTCAAGGAAATCCTCCGTGCATGTGTCCTGGACTTTGGTCGCAGCTGGGAGGTTCACTTACCCCTGGTAGATTTTGCGTACAACAAAAGCTACCACTCCACCATCGGGATGGCACCATACGAGGCACTGTACGGCCGACCATGCATATCAACTCTATGCTGGACTGACCCAGAGGAGTCAGCACTTGTAGGACCAGAGATGGTTCAGGCTACAACGGATAAAGTTCAGATCATCCAGGAGCCGATAAAGACTGCACAGAGTAGACAGAAGTCATATGCTGATAGGACACAGATACCACTGGAGTTCGAGGATGACGACCACATTTTCCTACCGATGTCACCTCGACGAGGGCTATAGAGATTTGTCTGGGAAGGCAAGTTATTTCAGCGCTTCATCAGGCCATTCCATGTCCTCAGCAGAGTAGGCGAGGGGTCTTACCACCTGGCCCTTCCACCTCAGTTGCACCAGGTGCAGGATGTCTTCCACGTATCTCAGCTGAGGAGATATGTGCACAACCCATCCCACATCATCGGCCATGGGGAGCTGGACATCGATGACGGGGAGACCTTCACGGAGGTCCCGGTGGAGATAGAGGATCCACAAGAGCGGGTCCTACATGGATGGTCAATTACTCTAGCGTGCATTCATTGGCAGCACGGGAACCTCTAGGAGAGCACATGGGAGCGGGAGGCTCAGATGTGTGCTCAGTACCCCCTTTTGTTTCCCTACAGTGTGTTGTAGTTTTACGGTGATGTAAATCCCTGAGGTGGGGGTAATGTAAAGAATCTGAAATTTTAAAAAAAATATTAAATTCTTTGGAATATTACGAGTCTGCAGTTTCTGATGGCACCTGATTCTAAGGCCCGGTGTGCCTAGAATCAATTTCTGAAATTTTGTTCAGTTAAGTTCAGTAAACATACATGCGGTTTTTCTATATTTTAAACTGGTGCTCAGAATTGAAATCTGAGGGCACCAATGAATTCACAGCGCCAATATTCACTTAAGAAGACCTCTACCATAGTTTCGTTTGGTCAAGAGTAGAAGTTTTAATTTGGGGATTCATAGAAAATTAAATAAAATTGTTGTAATGCACAATTCTATTTAAGAGGTGTTTATTTCTTCCAAGGGGAAGTTTGGTGGGTCCCACACCCCACATAACCTCCCATGAGAGGATAATGTGTGGTGGGTCCCACATGATCCTAACCCCTCATCTCCCCTAAAACTCCCATGAAACCCCCTTTTTAACTTTTGAACACCCACTTAGTGGTGGAGTCTCTCCACCTCCCACCCATTGAATGTGCCAACACATTATAATTAATTGGAACCTCCAATATTTGAAAAATTTTGAATTGCATGAAAATTATATTAAATTGGGTAGCCTTTTATTATATTTGCGTTGGAGAATATTATTTTGGGGGAGGCTCTCGGGAATTAGAAGAAAGGTTTTCCTCTCTCGACGAAAAACACCATTCTTCAATGAAGAACATCTCCGACGAAGAATGCGAAGAACTTCTCCAACGACGCTCCCTCTTCGGACGCACCCCAACGTCAACAGGATCGATGTCTATATTATGTGGCACCTAACCTCTGCGAATCTCGTCTTCGGCTGCTCAATGATGTGCAACGCCATATGTGAGTTAGGGGGTTTTTTGTATGATTTTAGTTTGACTAAATTATACCCTCATCCATGATGAATGCAAGTGATTGTCTTAGGCTATTTGATATCATCTAACGCAGAGGGTGTGGTCCGAACGAACATGAACCGATGACCCTCCGTTGGTTTTGGAATAATTTGGAGGTGGAAACCAGAGGCGGCGGCGTCCGGAGGCGACGACGACCGGAAGCGGAAACCACGCACCGGCCGCGTGGAGGAAACCGCAGCCCATGGTGCAGGTCGTTTGGTCGAAGAAGAACCGGCCGGCTAAAGGCGGCCTGGCTGAAGGAACTGTGGCACCCCTTGCTGCATCACTATGGAGGAGGTGCACCTCGCACCTGTGGGCTACTTTTCCAAACAAAACGGCTGGACATAGTCGGCCGGTCAGAAGACCGCGGTGCCCCTTTGGTGCCACACTGCAGAGAACCGCAGCCCACGCACGACGGGCCGCTTCGGCGGGCGAACCGGTCGGCCACCTGTCGGTCGGGTTAAAGGCAGTTTCAGAACCTGAAGGTTCTGCATGAGAGAAGAATGTCCCACCCATGTGGGCCGCTCATGCTAGAAAATCCAGCCGGCCTCGGTCGGCCAGGCAGGAGGGTTGGTGCTGCTCGGCACCGCCGTTACGAGGAACCGGGGGACCCCCCCCCCCCCCCCCCCCCCCCCCCGCATCGCTCGGCAAACTGGTCAAGCCGATGCTATCCGTGGGCTGGGCCTTGCCCCCTCAGGTCATGCCGCCCCTCAGTCGGGTTGGACCCCCCGAGCCAGGACAACCCGACCCGCCAACCCACCGGGCTTGACGGGCCGGGCCCATTTCGCTTAAATGTGAATAACTTCTTGACCGTGCGTCCGATCGACACTCCGTCTGTGGCATTGGGACCCTCGCAAAGAAGTAGTCCTATTGCGATACTCTAATTTATTTTTGGACACCTTTGGAAAGTATCTGGGTTTGGAATGAGCATAATTCCAACCCGGCCCCTGGAACAGAAAATCCAATAACTCTCAGACCGGGCGTCCAATTGACCCATCGTCTGTCGCGTTGGGTTCATTTTGATGAGATGGAACTTTCTGATACATAAACTCTGGACTTTTTGATAGTTTATGTATCAACCCCTTGGATCGAGGAGCGGACCCCCCACCCCCAGAATCGAGTGTGCTGTGTGTGGGAACCCTAGAGCTGGCTGCGACTGCGTCTACTATTGTACTGGAATCCTCCATGGGTTCGACAATGATGAATACTGTACTAGAATCCTCCATGGGTTTGACAGAGACAACTACTGTACTGGAATCCCCCATGGTTCGACAGTGACGACTACTGTACTGGAATGCTCCCTGGGTTCGACAGTGATGACTACTGTTCTTATATCCTGTGTGGGTCTGGCAGTTTACAACGATGACTACTATTCTTGTATCCTCTGTGGGTCCAGCAGTTTGACCTCTGTACTTGTATCATGTGTGGGTCCGACAGAGTAGCTGGTCGTGTATCCTATGTGGGTCTGACAGCTTAGATGGTCTTGTATCCTGTGTGGGTCTGACAGCTTAGATAAATCAGTGACTACATCTGATCAACTCTATATCTATATGAAAGATGTATACCTGTATGAGCTGAGTCTTGACTTTCAATCATTATCGTCGATGTGATTGACTCTACTTCCTTTGTGGACTGGATTGTTCTTGGGCTCGAGAGTTAAAGCCAAACTGAGATTGATAAATTAGGTATATGTATGGGCATATACCTAAGTATGGTTGGTTGATTTTTTGTGTTGTATATTTCTTATTTTGATTATCCTTATTAGATATTGTGAGACCTATTAGGTCTCAGGATCCCTACTGAGTATCATTATACTCACCCCTACATGGGCTATGCATGCACTTAGTTGTGTTGGATGCAGACGACGGACAGTGTTGACAGAGGCTGAGAGCGAGCCAGGACCGGACGGTACCTGGAGGTGGACCACACAGTGAGACGGTACACGGAGAAGACCGATAGACGTGCAATTCTTAGGGGGAAATCTGTACCTACCCTTCAGTTAGGATACTCGGCAGACATTCCTAGAGATGCACTTTTTAGCTGTTGTCCCTTTTTCAGTTGTACTTGCTTTCTGTTGTACCTGTACTTTACTGTTGGGCTTGTATTTCCGGCCCCTTTACTTTCAGAACTACTTTTTATATAGATTATTCACCTAGTGATTACTTCCTGATGCGTACTATGTTGTGTTTGTTTACTTTCATAAAGTAAATGCCTTTCCAGCTTAGGGAATTACACCTTTGGTGCTAGTCGCCATCCCCTGGCCTATGGAAGGCGGGCTTTGGGTAGTCACGACACGGGCCCCGAGGACTGGTCGTGACAGATAATATGTTATAAGTAAATCTTACATGTAATTATATATATTATTTTTTTTTAATAAATATATAAGAAATATAAATTTATTATATAGGAGGTTTAAACATGTATGAAGTGATATGATACTTGAGGTAAGTGATTTACATTTTAATTTCATTTTAATCAGGGTTGTTTACACAAGAATTTCCATTGATGAAATTATTTGATCCGTATAAGAAAAATACATTTCATTTTTATTATCCTGTAGTTATTTATAGATTTTCTATTTTTTATTAATTTAATCCTTTCATTTTTACTCAAAACGGTTCATGAAATATTTTGATGAAAAGAACTCATTATTTCTCATTGTTGGGTAAAAAGTCCTTTTCTTCCATGTCCATATTTTCTAAAACGAATGCAAGAAGTATGTTTACTATTCTAAAATTATTTTAAATTTAATTTTGAAAAATATTTTACATTCTACAAAAAAAATACATTTTATGAATGAGGCAGTTTTAATGAAGGTGTGAAGAAAATATTTGTTTTTAATTATTACGTCATCAACTGAATTTCCCAACGTCATGGATGCTTAATGATTTGATGTGTAATTTAAAATCATACATTTTCAATTTCAGAGAAAATATTGTTCTTAATATTTTATAAATAATTATATTTTAAATGACTTATTTCAAAATGAAAATTTTAATTTCCTCAAGAAATATTTCAGTGATATTTTTAAGGAATTTTCATCTATGATAACTTCCTTTGATGTTAATTATGTTCCAATTGTGATATAATTATATGATTGCATCATTGCCTTTTTATTCATATGTTTTATAATTATGATGATTTTATATTTAATAATCCTATTTATTTTTCATGGGTTATGCTTTTATGAAATGTTTATGAAACCTATTTCATTTCCACAAGTTATGATATGACAATAAGATTAATTTTTTATGATCTTTTAAAACACATATGTATGGTTTTAATTATATTATGGGTGGGCCCAGAATTATATATCCCTCTAATTAGTTATATACAACTTTATATAGTGTGAGATAAATATTGGAAAAATGTTGATGTGATCAATCCTCTATAGAAAATAGGAAGGGATTCCTGATCTATAATGGGAAACATGTGGTGTTGACTAATTCGTTATGATATGGAAAATATTTGTTGATTCCTACTCCACTGTGATTTGATGGTCTTAGTATTTAACCTTTACACATGAAATTTTTTCCATTATTATGATTATCCCACACTTTTATAACATATTTATATTCTTATTATTTAGGGTTGTGGTTCATGAATGATTTTTTAGGATTTATCACTCCTATGATTCATGTATTTTGAAATGAAAATGTTTTATGACATGAATCAGGTTAATGATTTACAACATATTGGGTTGAATTTAGTAAGTTATGATCATGACCACATACCCTTATGATTATATTATTATTTCAGATTATCATAGATTGATTCCTCCCTTGTTTACCCTCACTGATCATTTGAGCTCACCCTTTATTATGTTTACTTTCACAAAGTTATACTAGATGCAATCAATTTGGTTTTGTCAAGAAGGGTACAAATGGAGAAGAACATTATGAGATATGATGTAAAATTTACCTAAATAATATATATATTTTACTAGTCTCTAAATAAACTAAACCTTTACATTTATTACAAGAGTCATAATGTTTTTATTGAATATTTGTATAAAATGATATAATAATAATGTATGAAAAGATATTTCATCCGTAGTTGGTATTAGACTGTAGTTACGTTAATATCTATATATTAGTATTAGTGAACTCTCCTGAAAACCCTATGGATAACTCTATATATAGAATACCATCCTAATTTTTTAGTTAGAAAGATATTATGCAATTTCCCATGTAATACAACCATATATAGATACAACAAGTGGAAGTGGTTTTGGAAAAGATTCATCTAGGGGTTAGAATCGTGAAATTATTTGGTTGAATGTATCTAAATCAAAAATTTTGTTCCTGGTGAATGTTCCCTGAATACACACCTTGTTTGACACTCTCATGGATATGCCTGAGTTAACTCACATTTTCATATTGAACCATTATGAAGTATTTGAATAGATGATGACTATGAATGTCCTAGTTTAATCCTAAGGTAACATTGACTGACAATATGGTTTCAAGAATATAAAATCATATAAATGATTTTTTCATGATTTTATGGTTTCTCATAATGAATATTATTTCTCACACTATGATTTTTTTTAAGTCAATAGATAGAACTCTAATGAACTGTGTTAATGTTGAATGTGATAGAAAATGAAAATATTTTCCTATTTACAAACCAAATTCATTGGGATATGGAAGAAAAAATGTTTTTTATTTGCTCAGATAACTTTATATGGACACGAATCATGTTGAGATTCCAAATGATCAAAGGTGGGAATTATGTACTGTTTATTTTTTCATGAGGAAACACCCTCCTTCATTTATTGGGTCATTAGATAAAATATTTAATGAGAGATGTATTAGAACCATAAAGTAACTCTTTTATAATTCTCCGATTTTCAGTACATGAAAAAATTGTCCTATCCATTTATTTTTTGGAAGTAGAAGAAGATCACTGGTGGAAACATTTTACGAATATGAGGAAATAACTTTAAGTTGACTCTATGGAATGAAATGAGATTAAGAGGATATTCTTTAGTAAATAATTCCTTCATATTCTATGAACAAAAATAGAGAAGTAATTCCATGAGTATAATAAGAAGGATGATGAACACATTGGTACTTATGAGGAATATTTTACAAGACATGCAAGATGTGCTTATGGTTTGATCATCATCCTGTAATTAAAAATTGATCGATTATTTGGATTCTTATAACTATGTCTCCAAAAGTTATTATATATAAGATACTTCAGTATCTATGGATAAATAAATTTTTGTGCCCTCAATGTAGAAAATGGAATTGGATATTCCCACAATTCTAATGGCTTTGATAAAAAGGGAGATTAAGACTCACTAAAACTCAAATAAATATCATGATAGAAAGAAATTATAGAAATATATATTCTTGAAATGTGGGGAAAACATAACATTTATATCATTAATATAACTAATATGATTTTTAAATGTGTAATGGATGGTCATAAAGCTCATGAATATAAAAATGGTGATGAATAGTCTGGTTAATGTAATGGAAGAAAAGAAGATGTCAACTAATGCACCACCCACAGTCCAATGCTTTAAATATAAGGAGTATGGTTGTTACCCCAACCAATGAAAAAATATGATTTTTATTATTATAGATGTTAACAACCTCATAATCCCAATTATAAAAGGGAATATCATTCAATCATAACTGATTAAGTGCGTTATAATAATTAAATGGTGAAAATTATACTTATCTTATACAATAGAACAACTAATGTATTATTTGTTTTTGGATATACCCAATATTTTTTATCTAATGAATTTTACATAGGTATCAAGTTACCCCCTCAATGATTAGCTGTTGAGATATCAGTTAAAACTCATAATGATCGGACGGTCATATCTCATGTCTATAGTTCCTCCCCAATAGAAGTTTTTGGGAATTTAATTCCCAAAAATATTGTGATTATCCCTATAGAAGAATGTTTTAGGATTATAGAATGAATTGAGTTTCATCATATAGTTACAATATCAATTTTCAGTGAAGGGAAGTCATATTTCATATTCCAAAGGAACATATGATTTTTAATCAGTGTGAGGATGAATATTGTCCTCTAATTTTAATTAATTTTATCTTGTGGGTCATAATTCCTATCTAATAAGGGTAAATATATAACATTCATGGGTGGAAACTCAACCATTTAGATATTCTTATTGAATATGAGTTTTTTTTTTCTTTATATAATATTTTATTAGTTCTCCTCTGAATTGTGAAGTTGAGTTTTCAATAGATACCATATAGTGTGTTGCACCTATTTCAAAGAATCCTAATATAATTTACCAAATTTAGTTTCAAGAATTTAATAAGAAAATACAGTATAATCAAAATAATGGATTTATATTCCATAGTGTGTCACTATAGTGTCAACCAATTATTTTTTGTTAAGAAGAATGATGGGTCAATTCATATTTACATTGATTATTGGGAACCTAAAAAGGTCACTATAGTAAAAAATTATCCTTAACCTTGTATCAATGATTTTTGTTGATCAATTATAAGGATCACAATAAATTTATAAGATTTAAATTCATTTTATATATCTTCAATTTTCATTTAATAAGAATGATATACAAAGTACAACCTTCTATAAGAGGTATGGGCATTAATAATTTTTAATGATTCCATTTGGACCTAATAATTCCCCTACTATCATCATGTATTTAATGAATAGTGTCTTTATAGAATACCTTGATCTTGTTGTGGCAGTTTTTATAGATGATATAAATAAAAATTCAAAGAGAAAGGAATATCATGAATATCATTTGAGAATTTGGTCAACGCCACACATCCCAATGAATATAACAAACAACAATATGTTATATAGAAATTACCAAGGATCACCAATCTCAATTTTAAAGATTTCCACTTTTATTTCCTCGGGTTAGAAACCCCCATAAGGGCCACCAAGGACTATCCAAGCCCAAACCATGTTCACATCGACTATCAAACCCCTATCTCATTTTCTAAGACACAAGTCAATTAATTCAAATTCAATTGATAGTTATCTAAAAATTAAAAAACTAATTTAATAATCAAAATCAACTTGGAATAATTTCCAATCAAATCAATGAGCCCATTCCATTCAGTTAAAATTTAAGCAACCAACCATTGGAGGTTCAAAGTAGATTCTAGAAATTATTACGAATAAAATACATTACCTGAATTTCTAGAACCAACACCAACTAAATTCAATTTAATTTAAAAAAACTTCTAAAATTTGTTAAGGTGATGTTCCATTAACAAAATGATAAATAAAGGCTAGTGGATATTGTCTTGCTCTTTCCTCCACATATGCTAAGTAGAATCCCCATGTGAACAGGATGATTCCACTATGATCTAGTGGAATCATCTAAAAAACCCTAACTCGAATAACCTAATAATTAGAAATGAAGTATTAGTAGAAGAATATAGGGGTTTAGAGGTGAATCCATACCTCAAATCACCAAACAATAAATCTAAAAACACCAAAAATCAAAGGGTGTTGAAGGAGAATGGTGGGGGGTTGACCCCATCCCATGTACGTAAACAATAAAGGATAGTAGAGGATATACCCCCATCCTCTTAAACATCATGGGAGGAAGAGTTTATTCCCTAAAATATCCCCACTAGCTAGTTGGTGGCAGATTTCTTCTGTCACCCAGGGCTACATCTAATGCTTCCCAATAACTGTGAGAAACCTCTCGATCCCCATTCCATGTCTAAAAACAAAAACATCAGGTATTCAAACTCCTTAAACCCCATTCCATGTCCTAATTAAAAAAACACATCAACAAAATAAATATTCAAAATTCCCCTAAATTATAAATTCTTATACAATGAAGAGGAATTGTAGGCTACCCTTTGTGATTATTCTCAATCATTTGATAGTATGAAGATGTAGAAGGATATCTTCGGTATAAGGTACACAAGGTTTTTCCGTATTTTTTTATACAATATATGTTTGTTTTTATATTTCATATACATAGTGATCTTGGATTGGGATTTTGATCCCTTCAACACTATCTAATATGTTTTAATAGACCCCTTTGAATCACACCAGTGGTACCAATGAAAAGTATAAAGGATTAACTGATTCTTAGGAACTATCATTCCTGAGTGGTGTAAATGTGCATATTTCTTCCCAGGGGTTCCATTAATGATTAAAATACTTACATATCCCAAGTGAGGTGTGGGGGTAATTCAGTTATTTTATAGGATCATATAAGGGTCACATTGGATGTGTTAATATTAGCAACGGTGTTCATGTAACCCAGAAGTGGTATCATGATCTCAGATTTATGAAATCATGTTTATATCATATTCTGTATTCCTTTGCAATCAAAAAATAGTACATTATAATTACTCTATGAGATTTATATTTTGGCATAAGACATAGGACATCATAATCCATGTTATGGCTCAAATACCTAGATTTAATTTAGCTATAGAGAAAAAATACCTCCCACTATATAATATGATTTCTTAATATTGAGTTGAAAAATATAGCATCATATATTATACACAATACAATGAAAATTGTAAAATATGATATACTAACATGGTATGAATATGTGATAAGCCACATGTTTTATATCATAATATATGATAGATAGATAATTTCAGTTTATGATATAAATTGGAATATAAAATTTTATAGAGTGGAAAAACATATTTTTCAAAAAAATTCCACTACATATTGATTATATTTATTTAAAATTTTTTATAAATAACGATTAATAAGTATTTAGGTTCTATTAATTAATTAATTAATATTTTATAAATTATTTAATTATAAAGAGTTTTTAATTCATTAATAATTGTTCATGAAATATTTTATTAAATAGTCTATAATATTAAATGTTGATATTATAAATAACTTTTATAGAAATCATATTTTATACTTTTAGAATAAAAATAAAATTTTTATTTTCTAATCATAAGAGTTAATTTAAATAGTATATATAAATTAAAAAAAAGAACTTTAAAAAAATGTTTATAATTAAATATTTTGTGTTGTAAGCAACACTTTAGTAGAATAGTTAATATTAAGTGGACTTATTCTGAATATTATATAATCCATGTCAAATGTGTTTTTATTATTGGTATGATAAAGAATTAAATAATTCTAAGAATATGAGATTTAAATTGTTTATATAATTTAAAAAAACTAAGATTGAATTAATAATGTTTAGAATTCATAAAATAGCTTATATAATTAAAAATAAAAATGATATATAATGTAGAATATGTAACATTTGTATTATAAAATGAGTATAAAGTATTTAAAATCAATATTATTTGATATCCATAATAAAGAAATTAAAAATTATGAAATGTTTATAGAAAATTTTTTTATGAATAATTCATTGTAATTTATCTCATTTTATGAAAAGTTGATGTTTTAATTCATTTAAAATAGTTTCCCCTATTTTTTATTCCTAAATATATAGATTTTATAAATTGTGAATAAGTGTATTGTTATTTTTAAATTATTAAACATCCTCTTGTAAATTTTCACACCCCGTGTTACAAGCTTGGTATGTTTATATAAGATTAAGTTTGCATCTATCGTTGCCATGGTTTGTAGTTAATGTTTTTAGCTTGATTTTTGTTATTTAACATAGTTTATAAATATTAGGTGTTATAATTATGATGATTTTGATTCATTATTCAGTATAGTATCATCAAGGAGATGTACTTCGGGTTGGAATTCCCATGTTCTTATAGACTATGGATTATTATATAAATATGGGGGTTTGATATCTATTGGTCTGAGATTACTCATGTAGAGATTGTCAATATCATATAACTCTATGAATTTTCCTGAAGATTTCATGTACTATATACATGAGTGGAATTTGGATATGTGCATATATATTTGTCTTCTTAATTAGGGAGTATGATATAAAATGTCGATTTTGTACAAGGTTACATATCAATATGGCTTGAATATATTGGATTACTGTATGGAATAGAGTTTCAAAACTAAATCATCATAATTATTTATATAAAAATGTAATAACATAAGATAATATGGTGTGAATAATACCCCTTTAAAACCAAGTGTTTTATTCTCCCCAAATAGGCATGTCAAGACCTCGATTATTCTGTATGGTTGAATATAATGTATAGGACTATCTGACTAAAAATTTAATTTTCTATGTATTAAAAACATATTAAAGTCCACAGCCCATGGATCTTGGTGGGAAAAATAATGTAGACCCAAGGCATCAACATTAACAAACAACTTTTAATGAGTAGGTATGTTCCCGAAACTATTGAGCATAATAATTCTTTCCTCTAGCCTTTCGTGTCTTGTTAGGGAATCAGCTGCATAATTCCATTCAATCCATGAATGGTTAACACGTATATTATGGATGATGTTTCCCATAGTTCTCCGGATTTTGTACACCAAATAACATAGAATATTAGAATTACATTAGATCATATGAACTAACACAAAAGAGTGTGATTTGACTTCCTTAATATGGATATTGTGGTTTTTTTAAAGCATGAGTCTCTTATCCATAACTCTCTCCTCTGACTAGATTGAATTAGCATGACCATAAAAGGAACCAAATCCTGGAAGAACTGATCTCCAACTATATCTGACAAGTCCACCACCTTTATCATACCATTAATACATAAACCAACCACATTTAACATCAATCCCATATCAGGGGGTTTCTATTCAACCCAAAGACCATGCACACTCCATCCTGCTATGCCCAATCTCATTCAAGGACATATAGAAGTCTCATTAAGAAAACAGTGTTCCAATATTCCTTAATTAGGCCTCATAGATCAGCAATTAATTCCTTCAATCTTACATGTAGGAAAGTAACAGGGAGCATCCTTCCTTCTTCTTTTTTTGTTCCTCGATCCCAAAAAATTCCAATATGTTCCCTTTCCTCCTTAAATCCCAAATCATGACCCCCCACTCCCCCTAGAAAAAAATGTGGAGAATAATTTACTTTTGATAACTAAAGAAGCATGGACACCATGATGAAAAATGTACTCCTTTCCTTTGAACCTATTAATCCATCTGTAATGCAATGTTTATTGCTCTCGATAAAAAAGATGTTAATAATCCATGATATTTACTTTCACCAAACATTATAGGCACATTCATCCACTCCACTTCTTACAAGAGTAGTATTCCTATACTCCCAACTACAGAACATACCTGAGGATAATCCAAATAAGATATAATGGTTTAGTTCATCATTCAATTTAATACACTCATAAATTTTTTCTGGTAATCATTTATAATAGATTCCACAATGATTGTAAACATACATGCCTCTTTGAAGGAAATATGTGGCACTGGACACCCTAAAAAGTGAAGTGTTTTACTAACCGAGTTATTTTCCCAGTTATTGAGATCAACTCACCCCATGATCCACTGATCCATTTCATGTTGGACATAATAATGTTTATATATACATAGTAATTGACTAGATATCCTTCTTGAGTGATCCTTCCTCTTCCTCTAGTAATCACCATACCTATATTTGATATATTTGGCCTATAGTGAAGTACCTTCAATTATATCTAATGACAACCTTTCCTGCATGGATTTAAAGGATTCAACCACACTTCACAGTCTAATAACACCATCCTCAGCTAGATTTGTAAGGTACTTCCATGATCCCCAATGGAAGAGCCTTTTTTGATTGGCTTTCTATAAAAAATCATTCACCACATTCTACAACTTATTGATTTTCCCTTTTGGATATTTAATTATCGAGAGCACGTGAATTGGTATGGATTTAAGAACACTATTGATCAATGTAATCCTCCATCTCAAATATAATTTTTTATCCAAATTCCAAATGTGCCACATGATTTGATTAACAAACCCATAAAACAATAACTTTTTATCCTTCCATTAGAAATATGAGAGTCGAGATAAATCATTGGAAATTTCCAACATTGATTTCCAAGATTCTCCTAGATTGCATTGTTGCATCATCCAGATCATTCAATGGAAATATAATCATGAATTTTTTTCTATTTTATACGTTTTCTACTCAGATTCCCATAAATATTCCATAATCCATTGAATTCACTAATTGATCTCTATCTGACATTCATAATAAATAACATTTCATCATCAAACCTGATATGAGACACCATACAACTCCCCGAACTGTTCTTATAAGGAATAATTTTCCCACCCTCCATAATTTTCATTACATTTCTTATGAGCACCTATTGATACACGATTAAAAGGGTAGTGGATAGTGGATCCCCTTTCTTAACACCTCTTATAGACATTAAATACCCATAACCTCTTTCTGTTAATGAAATGGTAATCCATAGTTAAGAATATAACCTAAAGCAAAACTAACAAATCTATTGTCAAAATTTAGGATTCCACAATATCCATAAAATTTAGTTCCATTAAACTTTATCATAAGCCCTATCCATATCGACAGTAACCATGAAATTTAATATAATGTCTTTTTTAGTCAAATCATGCTCCTTTTCTTTGTATATACCAATTTCCCCTTCGGTATTTATTCCCCACAAAAAACCATGTTATTCCTCTAATTTGATTCTTGGAAGAACATTACTAATTATTATTTTAATAATACTATCCCAGATCATGTATGAAAATATTCATAAGAAAATTGATCTATACAGATTGAGGACAATGGGATCATTTACTTTTGGGATCAAGAACACTTTGAAGGCACATGATACACTATGCATTCCTCCACCCCTAAAATAATCTTGTATCACCTCCTTAACATAACAACATGATAATAAGAAACATAAAAGGCTCTAGGAAAACTTTCAGGGCTAGGGTAACTCTCCCTATTCATTTTGAATACAGTTGCTTTGATTTCCACCTCCTCTGAGATTCCTTACAAAAAACTATTGTCTTTGTCATCAATCTTCTTGGTAATATTTCCCATTAATGCCTCCCCTTCAATGATATTAATTTACATCCCATCATTTCCCCTAATTGGATCTAACTAGATACCCTAAAAAATAATTCAATTCCAAGATTCCAACCACTTCTACATTCAAAGTGAATGTACAAATTTCCAATTTAAGATTGATCCTCTTACTGACTCGTTTCTCCTTCAATCATGCCTGGAAAAAATATGTGTTCTTATCCACCTCCTTCATCCACAATGTACATGAATTCTTACTATATACCCTCTCCAACTCCAGAAGTTTATCGATAAAAATATTTTTCTTTTCAACCAACATGGAAAACATAACATCACCCCAAGCATCTTCGTTGGTTCTTTCAATATATTCTATATTCCCTCTTATTCCTTCCAGACAAAACTCATCAACTGTTTTATCTACTAACCATTCTTGGATATCCTTTATTAGGCACTACAGTTTATTCATCACTCTAAACCATTTCCATCTCCTCTCGGGTTAATCTTAAGACTTCTAAACCACCTTTATGAAATCCTCCATCTCATTACATAAAAAAAATAAAAAAAATTGTTTCTCCTCTAGTCCACCTTCTTGAGCTGAATAAACAATGGGGAATGGTATGATAGGTACCTGGTGAGATGGATAACCATTTCCTCTAAGTTTATATCCATCCCTTAGAGATTAAATATGCATCTATCCATCCTACTCTATATTCATCTTGTTATTTTCCGATTGTTGCACCGTGTGTACCTTCAACTCGTGTACCCCATATCTAATACAACCTTCAAATACATGAGTTTTTTGAAGTGATGAGATGGACCATTATTTAGACTAGTGCCACCCCATTTTTCTAATTCTTCAATCTTTATATTAAAATCACCACCAATAAACCATGGAAGGTTTCCTGGCTGAAATGAACCAAGTTATTTCCATAGAGTTACTCACTCAGTGACTTTGTAGCTACCGTACACAAAGAATAAAATAAGATCATTACCTCTAGTAGTAATTTTGGTTGTAAAATACTATGATAAATTCTAAATGTACTTCAATATTGTACCACATTTCCATAATATCCATATATTCATGTTGATGTTATTAGCATGCTCACATTCCACAAAACCCATATTTTTTTGAGAAGGAACCAATTTATTCCACATCCTACTTCCATTCCAGAATCAAAACTACAAAAGTATGATAAAGCCTTAACTCAGATGATACATAGGAAATCTAAACTGACACCCCCAACCCACTGAAATTCCATATCATAGTAGATATAATTATATAAAAGGAATGATGGATTTTCCACCTAACATAACTACATTCGTTTTTATACCCAAAAGAGAGGCCTCCCTTGTATTATCCCTCATAATATGGACATTGTACATGAGAAGAAATCCAACTTTAACATTTTACCAACTTTTCACTCCTACAGAGCATCCATTTCAAACATGTTCAGTTTTTATTCTAGAATAACTTCTAGATGGATGAGAATCTAGAGTTCGAACCAAAGGTGTCACCCCTTCTCAAAAAAAATCGTACGTTAGACATTCCAGTGAAATTCATGGGGAAATTATTTCTCCAAAATATAATCATATATTATTTACATGCATAATCCATTATGGTGAAGTATATACCTTGTAACATTAATGGTTATAATAAATTTATAGGGGTTTAACACTTTAGTGGGATCCCATTAAAAAAATTCTTTTTAAATAGTAATAAATTGTGATACTGATTTTATAAAAAATTCTATTGTTGATAAATAACATAATCATCATAAAAATTAACATTAACATCAATCATGTCAGAAATAGATCCTTTAGGTTAAAATCTATTAGAAATAGAAACATAAGAAAATTTATTATGTAAAATAAATTCTACTTGTCAGAAAAACAACTCTGGGTTTTATTGGAATTGGATGTATAATGACCGAATGGATTTTAGTATCATATATTCAATGGGATTTGGTATTTCAATGATACTAAATATGATTTATTATAAAGATGAATTTGTCTGACTAATGGTTTTCTTAACCATTATTATGGTTAAAAAAATTACTGTATTTTTATATATTGGAATGTTTTTAAAATATGGTTGAATTAAATAAAAGTTCACATGATAGTATAAATCATGGGGAATATATGAATTGGAAATTTAATATCAATGTTTTGGTACTTTATAGATAAAAAAATGGGTATAATTTTAACTAGAATAAGGAATGGTAGTTGGAGGTCCAATAATGTTTCTTTGAGTACACAGTCAAGGGAATTAAAATTTAAAGGAAAATTCAGGAAGGATTGATGATAATATAAGATGGAATGGATCACGATACCTAACGGAGTTATGGAAACACCATTATGTTGGTACTAGAGAAAATAGTGGAATTTAGGGGTCTAGGTACTTTAAAAAAATATCACTGAAGTGTTTAAACATGTTGAATCAATTGATTCAAGCCTTGGTACTGTAAGGGGATCTCATATGTTTTATTCATAGCATAGGAAACAAATAACAAGTAGATCATTATGAGTAGAAGATAAATCATCTATAGCTAATAATCCATGATTGTTCCTCAATGAATCTGAAGATAAACCCCTCTAGATCATCCACACATGATTCAAAAATCTGTTCACATGTCATTTGTCAAATTCTAGGTGCTATAATAGAGAAATGGATATCTCTTCGACATCGCGACGACCACCATAATCCCTCTCCTTATGTCTATGAAGGTGATCTTGGATCATTCACTAGAAGAGATTATTTGTCTCTATAGGATTTGGGATGAGGGAGAAGATATTAATTTTTAATTTTTGAACAATACATGGAATAATTATACTCTCCAACATATATAGTGGTTTTCACAAAATACCTAGATAGGGTTCCCTGGCCCCAAAAAATTTAACATCCACTCAATAAATAAATAATTATGATGAACTAACTATATCATAAATATTATTTGTATTTTATAACATAATTATAATATATATTAAATATATTACATGATAAACCTGAGTCATTAACTCAGCTCATAATTTCCACCAATATTAATCGAACATTGAATATTAAAATTATATTCATTCGTACAATATTATTCATTGTATTTACCTAAACTCTTGTAAATAATTTTAATAAATAAATTCAACCCAATTATTCAATAGATTAAAAATAATGAATTTATTTATTTTTCAATTGTCGATAAAACTAGAAAACACCTAGACCCATTAGTGGGATCCAACATTTCCTATATACTTGTTCACCTAAATAGGGCAGATTATTTGATAAGCTATTGTGTGTGAACCTCTAAGACCTTATCTCAATTCTAATGAATTGTATTTATATACCAAGAGTGGAGTATCAAAAACCATCAAACCCCTAAAAAGACATGGAATATTCATCAAAATGATAACCAAACTACAATAACACATAGTTAAATATAATTTATTAGTCATGTGATATCTCATAAATTGGTACACAAACTTTTGTCAAAATATTTTTTATTTTATTACTTGTTGGTCTATTTATATGTTTTTACCCATGAATTCCATGTCCATGTATTTATGAACGTATCACCATATTGATCAATGGGGACATAGTTATCACTTTCTCAACACAGAAGTGATAGATTTTATCTTGATCATTTAACTAATTCCACACCACTAATGACTAATGCAATAAAAACATCCTCTCTATGATGAAATTTTCCTAGTTTTTTCCTTGCATCAAATAACATGATCAAATGTTACACATTGATTACGATATAAAGTCATGATACCAATACAAATTTTCATAGATAGGAACATCCAATGATACCCAAAACATGTAGTTTTCATTTTGATGGTCTATCCCAATGATCTCACCTAATAGAGATCAACAAGTGTATAATTCTTGAGAATAATTCTCAATGATTATGATCCCCCATAACCTAATAGTCGAACATCTATTCTGATCAGTTGGTATGATTTATCTTGACCATATAACATATATTTAATGTTAGCGTCATAGTATCTCTGGGTTATCATTATAGTCTGGTATTTTCTACACCCTTTTGAAATGAAAAATAATCTATGAAATTTACCTTTAAAATTTGTACACATAAATTTGTACACTACTATGGTAAGATAAAATTATTCCAAACTCATTCAATGCTTGATATGGTAATAAAAAATAATTGATAAAGTTGGGTATGGGGAACCCACATTTACAATGCTCCAACTTTCACTACATTAAACCTTCAATCTATCCTTATTATATCTCATAGGATTACTATCATGTTTCTAATAAGTCCCAACATTAGGGATTGGGTCGTAAAAATCTCTACTACAGGGCTATTCTTCTATGTTTGATCTCATCTCCTAGAGGAAAGATCCCCAAGAGATATAAACCCAAATAGTATTCCTCTTTTCCTCTATCAAAACAAGTCACCTTGTCTAGCACTAGTAAAATAACTATCCTCATGACAATAATTCACTTACTAGGCTCTATTATAAGAACTAGAAAACATCAGTGCATATTTTTATATTTTTTCTTATATTCCTCAAAGACCACAACAAAATAAATATTTATAGACATGGCTATCATTGGCATGAAATTTTCTTTCTCGTTACCTTAGACTAACTATGATATTATATCATATTATCCTTATAAGAAGACTATTTTTTCCATTATAACTAGAATCTATTCATCTCTACATAGTAGGTATATATAATTTTTACTTTCTTGAGAACAATCTGATAGTTCAAACTACTTCCCATGTAGTTGTCCAAGATATAACTAATATTTCCTACTATAAATTATATACTAGAAATATCATATCTTGTACATATTATATAATATGTGATTGATACATAATATAAGTTCAAGGAATCAAACTCACCAAATAAATATCCTCATATGTCTCATTCATATCTTCATAGAGATATTTAAACCATGTTACATTGGTAACAACTATTTCATTAATTGTTCCAACTCGTATTTTTCAATACCATGTCAGTATATGTATGATGAATAGGTCTATGAAATTGTTAGATCTTCCTAATTAGATCGTTTTCCCTATAACATAGGTTTCTACTTTAATTCAATATCTGGATAGATACATTCATTCTAGTCTTAGATAACTATAAGACCAATAGATATTTTCCATATGTTAAAAAACTTACTATACATTGAAAACCATTGAGCTCCCACTAACCTCTAGTGAGAACATGGAAAAGATTAATTTCAAATGAATATTCTATCATATTTTTCCTTAGTTCAATCATAAATTTTATTTTAGTAAATGTCACCCCTTATTATCATTATATGATGTCACCATACCTTTTTGTTTGCATTATATAGACACCATCCATGATTGGTGGTTTTTAAATCCAATACACAGTATAGTGATCATAGAACGTGTGTATAAAAAGTAAAATTAAAATGGATTTATTATTAATGACTTGGTGATACCAATTGGTAACTCTTGGTAGCACTTTTATACTATCCATGTATAGATTCACTTGAATAACCACCACAATTTTCTAAATAATAATCCCCCTTATACTTTGATACATGAGATCCATTTTTTATTTTTAATTGATCTTGTCAATTTTAGAAAATTACCATATACTATCTACATGTAGGAATTATAACTCTCAATGAATAATGTATCATGGGACGAGGTGAATATAAATCCATCAAAATGATTTTACACTTCCTATGTAGTATGTGTCGCTAAAATATTTTATTCCACACCTCTTGTGGAACTTGTCCCTATGTTAACCATTTGTGAATCTTTAGAATTTAATAAACTCAAGTAAATATTTATCCCACTATCTAGAATATATATGTTCATTATTATATAATAATATAGTCTAAAACTTGGCTGTCACATTTAAATCTTATATAATTCTATAATATCCTTAATAAACATTAGGATTATTACTATAAACACACATTTTTTTCAATTATTAAGGTTTGTTTATATCCTTAACAAACTCATTATGTATAAACACATGATCATATGAAATAATTTATTTCCATCATACTAAAACTCATATAATATCAATTTTTCATTATAGTTGGCATATGGTTATGGGATAATTTATCTATTTTAAAAGAATGTATCTAAAGTGGAAGTAACTTCAATGCATGTGTTTTAACAATTGATTCCCATGTTATACACATCATGACATTAATGTGTATAAGTAAACGTGCATTTATAAATTTATCCATGAAAAAAAAAATTGATAAGTTATAAAATGTAAGAATCCTCATCGATCCTCCTTATTACAACATAGATCTTATATGGATATGGTAATGTTCATTTAGGAATCACTCCACTCTACATAATAATGATTGATGAATTCTTGGTCAAGATATTCTTTGACATACTAGCCTAAGACTTCTCATTTCCATATCGGTTCTTATACAATACTTCACTTTCATGTTCTATAAACTGTTCTTGGAATCATATGAAGTATAGTTACCACTAGCTTAACCTTGGAATATTTCATGCTCTCAAGATGAACTAATTCTAAAATCTTTATGTATTTCCTTTATTTATAAATGTTTTATGTCCAAAACTATGTTCATAAGTATGTCTCCAATACCTAAGGTTCTTAACTATGAAAATTATAAAACCATGTTAGGTATATCATTGAAATTTACTTAGGTTTTCTTGATAAAGTTTTATAATTCCTCACCTAGATATGTAAGTCTAATAATTTATATTCCTTAGGTATTTGTAATTATTCAAGCATTACAAAACTATTGGTTTAGTGTTAAACACCACAGAAAACATTCATTTCTGGATTTTAATAATGTCTTATTATGTCCAATGTTCATGTGGGATAAATGTTTAGTAATACATAAAAAATAAACAAAAACCATTTACATGGAAATTAGAAATTGTGTGTTTCTCACTAGTGACTTAGGAACCACCCTTTCTCAGCCTCTTAGAGAACACACAAAACTTCTAGAAATGTATATATACTTACATGGTTTATGTATTTAAAAACACATTTTTAATATATATATTTTATTTAATACACATGAAGAATTACTATAACATTACTTTTATATTAATGAATATACCTGAAGAAGAATAAGAAAATATTTGCTTCTACAATTCAGTTCATTTCAATTAATCTTTCAAAAACTTATTTTCTAACATGCGAAGAGAATAAATCTTTATTTAATAAATCTTTCTTAAAAGGATGTCTCAAAAGTTCCATTGACATCACTCTTTCAACTTTCCTCTTCACGTTGTCTTTGAACTTATTATGCATGAGAACTAAATATTAATCTTCTTTAAAGATCTCATTACTTGTAAAAACTTACCTTGAAGGTAATGAAGTGTTTTATTCATATTGTTCATTCGTTAATAATAAACTAAACTAGAGTAAATGGGAGAACGTGATATGAGAAATGGATCCACTAAAATATTGGGATACATTATTCAATTTACATATATCCAATGTAATCATCATTAATTCACATTTTACTAGATTCCCCCCCTGAAAGATTCTTATAGATGAAAGAATATGTGAAATCATCCATTTATGGATGTTGTATCCAAAAATCACATCCGATGTTTATGTTAAAAATTTGGAATAAACCATAATATGCAAAATGAATGAGTCTCTTGTAAGCATTTATCACACACACCCATCCTATAGTGTCTTAATAGGTCTGGGGGACTGCATAACCTTTAACTTCTTATATATCATAGTATTGTATGCAAGTACTTGTACTATTCTTTAGAAACTCATGTTGGATAAGACATTGAGTTTTCCAAAAAATATCACAGTTTTCATGTTCTATTACTTTCCATTTTCTAAAAACAAAGTATAGAATATTAGTGCTTTTATATTGATTATAGATTATACATTACCTGTTATTTATATCATTAACTATTTCCCATAATTTTATCAAACCCTAGAAACCCTCCATACTAGAATAAGAATACATTGTCGATTGAGTGTTCTTATATAAAGGATCCTTGAACCTCCTCCCATAGTCTATAAGCTATGGATAAAAAACTACTTTTAGAGTTCAAGGTTGGTTTTTGACTAGTCAACAACATTAACCTGATGCTCCGTGATCTATTGAGGGAATCCACGACTACTAAAATCATAAATGTGATTTACACAATTATTTCATGTAAAGTTGCAGTTAGCTAGATATGGCTAAATATTTGTGGTCAACATTAGTTAAGTAAAGCCATCATTCTCGTAAGAACTCCCTGGTAGTAGGAGAAACCATCAACTATGGATGAATGAGCACCGCAAACACCTAGTTGTTTTTTAATACAAATAACAGAAGATGTTTATGATTTAATATTTCTTTGAGGGTTATTATATTTTTAAATTAATGTAATCCATTTCTATTAATCTACTTATTCAATGTTCATGTGATATCAACTGAAGATCATGAAATAGATATATTGTATCAGATTCATCTCTTCATTCATGATGAAGATCTTCCCTCATCCAGTGTATCCACATCTCATCAAGACTTCACCACTTCATGGCGGGGTCTGCATCTTATAACATCAACTTTAACTATACATGTATACTCGCATGAATGATATGAGGTATGGGGAGTGAAATATAAAATAAATAAATTGTACAAATAGGACTATATACATATTTAATGAAAAGATGATAGACTGACCATCATTTAATTAACTACTTTAATAATCATCACAAAATAATTAATAATTAAATTATTTATCCAAAAATACATTGTTTGGGTCACTAGCTCGCGAACAATTTGTAAAATAAATAAAAGCTTGATAACATTAAATTTAAATAAATTTAATGTATGATGAAAATTAAATAAATTATATAAAATATTTAAATTAAAATATTTTATTAAAATATTTTATTTGGTCTCGATAAAAATTTATTTTTAATTCCAAAAAAAATTAATTAAATAATTAATTTAATTTAATTTAATTAATTTAACTAGGGGAACTAAAAAAATCAATCCAAAAATTAATTTTTAATTGATCTAATTTAATAATAATATTAAATTAATTAAATTCATTAATATTGATTGTATAAAATAACTCGAGGCCCAAAACCTCACCCAACACCAAACAGGTCAGGACAACCCCACATTGGCTAGTACGATGGCATGTAGATCCCATGAAAGAGTCTTATAGGATAGGTTGGCATGTTCGGACCCATTCCAAGTTGGGGCTAACCTGCATTGACTTGTTTTGAGGCAGGTTATGTCCCACTTGACTCGTAGAAATGTATTGGTCGACCAATGTAGCAGGGGTACCTCATGGTTCATCGGTTCCTAGGGAAACATGAAACTAGGTTCAGTTAGCTGGTGGGGTGGATCCATGATGTTCCATGTTCGAGGGAATGTGGAGGTAGTGATAGGTGGTGATGAACTCACTACAGGTGGAAACATCTTCAAGGTGATAGCACAGTCGAACTACTGCAGAAGGCCGACTTGAGGTTGGAACTAAGGGGAACCAGTGAACGGTGAAGGGAAGGACGACCGAGGGTCTATGAGGGGACACTGTGGGTAGGGTAGGCACTTTATTGGCCAGGTGCTCTGTCATGGGCTACTTAAGGATGAGGAGTCTGCTTCAAGTAGTGAGGGGATATGCTGGGGTACCACCCTTTGGGCTTCTTGTGGAAGCTTATATTAAGATGATATTTTTCATGTAATTCCCTTGTCATCCCCAGCATCATCTTTTCCAAGTCATGGTTTTATCCACCCCAATGGAAAATCATAAAGGCTATATAATATAACTTTTGAAAAATATTTTTAATCATATAGTTTTCCACAATTGTGTGGAAAACTAATTGGCTAATGGAAAATCTTTCCATCCAGAATGTACTATTTTATTCACCAGCATTATCACCAAACACCGACTTGCACCCCTAAAACTCGTTTTGGGGGTATATATATATACATTCTTTATAATATATATCTGAAAAGAAACTATTTTTGTTCTATGATATTTTTTTATAATGTCAATAACCTTTCCATCCAAGGTCATATCGAAGCATGGTATATTTTATTGGGACTGAATTAATAACCTATATAAAAATTTAAAAAAAAATTATTTGTATGTGATCATAAAATTCACACTATCCGTATGATATCAATTTTTGGTAACAGAGAGTGTAGTGGATGGTAGTGGGTTAGGATTTCGAAATTTATTTTTTCACAAGAGTGACGACACTTGTCAAATCTGGCTATACGAGCCCCGGTATGGTCCTAAGTTCTCGTATGGATTATTAAAAGCATATAAAAATAAAAAGAGCATGTATATCATTTTGAATAGAATCATTATCTTCTGTCACTCAATGAAGGAAACCATTTATCAAAGGATATAAATCTAAATCCCTTTAGATCATCCACACGCACTTTTAGTTTAAACATTTACATCATTCATTGAATTTCTGGTGCTAGCAATGAGTTTTGATGATCTCTTTGTTGTCACAACAATCACAATCAGGATATGCCTTCGATCTGTAAAGGAGATCATGGATCGTTCACTAGAAGAGATCCTATATATCTCAAGGATATGGGAGGAGAGATAAGATCTCAATTACAAATTCATGGGCAGTACATGGAATGAAACTCCTCCCTAATTTTTATAGTGGTCTGCACATTATACACAGACTCGGTTCCGAGACCCCCATAAATTTAACATCCACTTAATAAATAAACAATTATAATGAACTAAATATTCCATAAATATGAATTATATTTTATCACATACATATAATATATATTGAATATATTATATGAGAAAATCATGAAATTAACCCGACTCGTAATTCTCGCTGAAATAAATTTAACCTTGAATATTAAAATAATATTTGTTCCTATAATAGTATTCCTTTTATTTACTTAGACACTTGTAAATACTTTTATAAACTAAATTTAACCTAATTATTCTATAATTGAATAATAATGAATTTATTTATTTATCGAAGATCGATAAAACTGGAAAACTCTCAGACCATATAGTGGGACCCACTATGTCATATAAACCTGTTCACCAGAATTGGAAAAAATATTTAATACACTAATGTCGGTAACCCCTTAAGGCCTTTTATGGATAACATGGAATAGTATTTACATACCAATATTGGAGTTTATAAACCTATCAAGGCCCCAAAATAGAAAAGGAATAGTAATTTAAATGGAAACCAAACTACAAACATGCACTATGTAACAGAATATTTTTTTCATATGATATATCATAAAGCATGGCGCACCAATGTGTCATCATCCTTTCTTTCATTATTATTTAGTTATCTATCTGGATAAATTTACCTTCAAAAAAAATGGACTTGGTCTTTTAATGGTATTGTAATCCTAATCAACCAGTCCAAAGATATCACTTACTTAACTCGGAAGCAAAAAATTCTATCTTCACCATTCAACCAATACCATACCACCAATGACACGCCTAACAAAAAATACTTCACCACAACTTCATTGTCATTTTTTTCTCCTTGAATCAAATTATGCGGTCAAATGGGATAGATTGATAGTGATCTCAAGTCAGGAGACCAATACACTTTTCTATCGATAATATCATACAATGACACCCAAAACATGTGGTGTTTCTATTAGGTTGTTTTTCCACCTAATTTCACCTATCAGAGATCACCAAGAAAGAACTTCATGTGAAGAAGTATCAATAATTATGAACCCCCAACACCTGATAGTCAAAAATATACTACTTATAGTCAGTATGATATATCTAGACTATAGGAAATATATTTAAGATTAGCGTCATTGTATCTCGAGGTTATTATTATAGATTGGTATTTTCAATAAAAAAAATAGATATGAAAAATAATATATGGACATTACTATTAAATAGTGGACATAGAAATGTATACACTATATTGATATGTGTAAATCATGAATAACTCAATGTTTTCATGATATCGAAATCGAAAAGTACTGATGAAATTGCATCTAGGGAACCCACTTTTACAACACATAGAATTTTCATGTCATGTATTAGTATTATAGATTTCAATTCTTCATTTTCCTGGTTATGTGATATTAGATTTTATTTTACAATTGTTTTAAATATAAAATTGTTTAAAATCAATGGAATAATTGATAAAAAATATAGTTTTCATTAAAGTGATAAAAAAGGTTTTCTACATCAAGGATTTTAATATAAATATTTTATCAAGATCGGATAAAAATTATAAGAGTGTGAATCTTTATCTTATTTTTCATATATGGTAAGACATGTTTTTCATTAACAAAGAGTTTTTATGAAAACAATGTGGTATTAAATATATTCAAATGGTTTATAATCCATATAATTCTATATCATGTTTTTAAAAGTAAAAAAATTATACAAATGTTTTATCTAAGAGAAAGATTTTTTCTAGATGTTTATTAAAATATGAAGTAATATTTTCCTACCACACATCAATGGAATATTTGGATAGAAAAAATCATTTTAGAGGAAGGAACTCCAAACACATAGAATATAATATATGATATAGAAATAATAGTTTATTTTTTTAATATTACTAATAAAATGAAAAAACAATTATTTCCTTATATAAAGAGTTTGTGTCTATCTACATGAGGTTATACAGAGAAAATATTGTCTAAGATGCTAGTGTGAGTATATTTGAACATAGAGAATTTAAAAGCTAGCGAATAAAATATTATACTAGTTTAAAATTAGAGAGATTTAAACTCAAAATCCTAAAGAGTTTAGGATATGTGATGGTAAAAAATTTAAAGTTTATATTTTTTAAAAATAATAAAGTGAATATCACTAATTTATAAAAGGATTATTCCAGTTAAATTAAAAAATTAAATACAAATTTATCCTAAAGATATTTAGGATATATTGGTGAGTAATAATGTAAACAAGAATATTATTTCAATGAAAACGATATGATGAAATAGGTTTTAAGGATGATTCTTTTAGACATATAAAGAGTTATAGTTAGACAACAAAAGTTGACATCATTACATTTCATATTGTGATGTTATGCAGATTTATTATGTTCAAGGAGTTGAACATTATGAATAAATATCCCCATTATTCATCCTTGTTTTCCCCATAGATGTTACTCACTAATGATTTTAGTGGGAGGGTTTTATCATATGTTCATATATATACTTATAATGAATTACATATAGATGTAATAATTTAACACAACACAATAAAGTGTAGAAAACCAAAGAATGAAATGGAAGTCTTTCAAATAGGATATGATAGAAAAATTATTAAATATGGGCTTGTTAAATGTTCATAAAATATTTCAATGAATATAAAATGTTTCATATAAAAGTAAATATATACTATATAATTTTTCATGTTGGATGAATAGAATTATATATAGATATATATTTCTTGAAATGAAATGATGATTGACCACTCAATATAGTAATTTATGTTATCGCTAACTAATGTTTTCAATGTAGTATTATAGGTTATGATGAAATATTAAGGGTTACATGAGTAGGATTCTTATATGAGATACAAAATATCCTCATGAGGAAATTAATGTGTTATTTTTGTGTTGTATGGACCACTATTTATACCATATAGAGTGTTATACCTGATGTATTTGGTTTACTAGTGGTGCATGGATTATATAGGAGTCCCCACAACCTGTGGTTAGTGAGATACCTATTATGAGAAACTTTATGCTTAGATACCTTTCTTACGAAATCCATTATTTATTTTCTAATCACTAGATGGATGGGTATGTTTCTGATCATTTTATCAGTTTGAGATCAACTAAGATGATGTTTATCCACTTGTATGATGTGTATGATATCTGGGTCTTCAATTGATAGAAACATGGGATTGTTTATCTATTCTATGATACTATATATGATGTGTGTATATACTTTTATGATGGTAATATGATGTGTTCATCCATAAGGAAGAATGACAAGTGATTTTTTCATCAACTAGGTTTGTCTATAATCAGAGATTTAGGAACATATGAGTTTACTATTTGATATTTAGATGCTTCATGTCCCATAGTCACTTTATTTTATAGACATGAGAAATGTGAGGAAATGAATTATTTCACGAGATTCAACTGGTGGATAAATTTATAGAGATAAATGTGTTTGAGAGAGATCAAGATATATCCCATTGTATCTTGAGTAACATTTATTTAGTAGTGAACATACTTTATCTAACATAACTATTACATCATTTTTTAGAGAAAAAAACATAACATAGATACAAATCTAGAAGGAAATGGTTTAGTGTCTTGGGAAAAGTAGCATCATACAAAAATTATACAAAATAAAACATAAAATTTTATTTAAACTCTTCTTATTTATCCTTTTAAAATCTCTCATTTTCTTTAGTACATATAATTACCTGAGGATGTATATCAAAGAAAGAGGTGGGCTAAAATCCCATTAAGAGGAAACATAATGGACATTAAACAATATAACATGGGTGAGAATAATCATCATCACTATACCATAAACATAGGATCATTATCAACATCCTGAGGGAAACATGTGATAAAGGCATGGAATGTGGCAATACATAAAAATCAAACATCATATCATATTGGTCAAGTACCACACATTATTGTGAACAAAGCTAGCATCAACTTCACACATAACATATATGAATTACCATAACATCATCATTTTGAAAAAATATACAATCATGTTCGTGAATATTACAAATTATCTTATTAGATACAACACATTACCCAATGCCTTAGATGGATATAAAATTATGAGCTCACCTATCACACCATAATATTTACATTATCATGCATACCACATAAAACATATTACCATCATTGTCATGAATTAACCTATGGAAAATAATGGTTTTTATAAGGATTTAATACATTATTATTTCATGAAAAAAAGTGGGATTCCAAAATTAAAATGTAAAAAACATATTTTGAATAATAATCATTGTTCCTGAGTGAAGAACATGCAACTCGAGAGGAGTCAAAGATATGTATTGGAAAGAAGTGTTATTTGGGAATATCATTGTATTTTCCCTCAAATAAAGTAGGAAGAATGTATATACCATAAAAGAAAATGGAAGAATAATTAAATGATATTTAAGGAGAATTAGATAAGTATTCATAAAAAATATATTGTGAAAGAGGGATAACCCAAATAAAAGGAGTTGGGTTCCAGAATACCCTTACCTTTATTCGTAATTTATTTTTTCACATTTTTTCCTAGGAAATAATAAACATATATTTATTAAGAAATTTATACAGAAGTAAATTAATGTAATTTTTTCCACTATTTATCAATTATTATCATTGGATTGTATTTATTAATTTTCCTAGTTATAGGGTAGTCAATTTTATATCAAGTTTTACATAATTTGGTTTGAATTTCTCCTTGATTTCACTACTTTATTCAAAGTAATTTATACATTAGTATAATTAATTATATAATATTATAATAAATATAATTAAATGTTTACATATTATATATAGATTATAATATCTATCTTTGATAATGATTATTTTGAAATGTATATGTAGGTGGTTAACAGACCTTTGAGGGGACGTTGTCTAGAGAGTAGGAAATAGATTTTTTAAATTTATATATAGTAAATATGATACATAAAGTAGGTTAAAATAATTAACATACTATTAACCTACATAATAATTAATATTATATGGTTTGATTTTTAATGGGGTTTTTGAAAAAATAAATATAAAGAGAAGAAATAAAAAAGAAGAAGATTTGATCGATACTTAATCCTCGGTGTAGCTTCTCGTATACGCCACTACAAATATCTTGATGTATAGAGTTGGATTACCCAGTAAAATAACTAGGTATTCTATAGGAATTGAGAGGGAGTATTTTTGAAATGATTATGCTTTAGAATGTGTGGGATTAGTGGTTTTCCAAGGGGAGGGAGAGGGGTCATTTATACTTGAGGGGAGGGGTCGTTTTTTAGAATTAAATATTGAATAAAATATTATATCAAATTAAAAACATGTAATAGTTATTTTTTGAAAATATAAATCATATATTAACATAATTAATAATTTAAAATCCCTTTATAATTTTAATTCATTGTTTTATTAAATAGGAAAGCGGAAAAAAAAAAAGAAATTTCTATTTTAAGGAATCACTTTTGACTTTAGTTATTGGAAATTTATTTTTATGTTTGGATATTAATTTTACCGAATTTTAATGAATCATTTATGATATAAAATATTTCATGGTTGAACTGAATGTTCTATAAATTATTAGGTCATTATTGTATCATGTGTGATGTAATTTAAGATACACTGATTAAGTTAAAAATTATATTTTTACTCTTCTCCCAAAATTAATGTATTTTAAAAAATTATCAAAAAATAAACCTTAGAAAATTTGGACATGTTGATTTAAAAAATGATATTAATTTTATAAAACTAAATATTTAGAGTAGGTAATTTTAATTTTTTATATAACAATTATGATTTTTACAGAATACATTAAAATACAGTTAATTAAAATGTTCTTAATTAGTCATTGATTTTTTTTAATAATTATATTTATTTTTTGGAATTAGAAAATTTAATCATGATAAATATTATTTATATCATATTATATTATTTTGAGGTAAAATTACTATTCTAATGTTCAGGTAACTACTTCCAATAGTCATGTTACTATTCCCAGTAATCATGTTATTATTCCCAACAATCAGGTCTCTATTCCCAATTGATAGATTACTATTATAATGGTAAAATTACTATTTTGATAGTCACATTACCTCCTATATATACATCTAAATTCCTTCTTTTGTAATTTAACTCATTTCCACTCAAGGTTCAATATTTCCATTTTCTATAATGTTGATTGGTTTACTAATAATTTATTTGTTCTCTATAGTGGTGGCAGTGGGGTTGATGGCTCTAGTAGATTGGGTCACTCCATATTTTATCATTTTAGATTTTCTATTTTTTATTTTTTTACAATTTTGATTTTTGGAATTTTAATTGGTTTCATTATTGATTAATGTATTATTATTTATTGATGAACTATTTTTTTGGTTTCTTTATGTTTATAATAATATAAAGTATATTATGACACACAATTATTTCAATAGACAGATACCATTTATAAAATCTTGGTTGTAACATTCTTCCCCTATTGAGAAATTTCTTCCCCAAAATTTCAACTCATATTCTGAATTGAGAATAGGTGAGGGTACTTCTATTTCATTATTTACTCTGGTTCCCATGTCTCATTTTCATACTAATAGTTCCTACACAACACTTCTATAAGGTGATTTTTCTTGTTGCAAATAAAATTCTCCCTATGGTACAATATCTTCACTGGATTCTATTCATTTTGGAGGTCATTCTCCAGTTGTACCACCTAAGGATTTAGTATATGTGAGGGATTCAGAATATACATCCTCAAGAGTGATATGTGTAACCATCATCAAATTGAACCATATGTGGTAGATGTGAAGGATTATAAGACAATTATCTTATGAGATCAGGGATCTCAATGACCCTAATATACCATGGGATAAGATTACATCTCTTTCCAAACCTCATGACTCTCTACCATAGTGATATTTGAAGGAAATATTTTTCTAAAACATCAAACTCCAAGTCCCTTCGATTTTTGTCTGTATAGATCTTTTTCTAACGTTATGTATCTTTAATATATTTTTGGGTGGCATGAACCAACTATGTCATATCTTATAAAATATCAAGTCCAAGTAACTTTTATTCCCCAACATTGTACCAAAAAGTTATAGTTCTACATCACTTCCCATATAGAGATTCATATGGATCATTTTGAATACTCAAGAGGAAGATATTATTTTTTGAGAACTCAGCCAATGGGAGATGTTGATCTCATCCGCCTTTGAATTACATTGAGTGGGCTCATAGAATGTCCCCAAGCATATGAATAGTAATTTTAGATTGCCCATTAGATTGGGGGTGATATCCCATTCATAATCCATGAATTTTTAAGACTTATCTAGAATTTAAATGTGAACCATAGATCACGGTCAAAGAAAATCAAAAGTGGAACACCATATAGCCTCCCTACTTCATTCACAAATATCATGGAATGTTCTTCCGAAGATAAATCTATCCAAATAGAAATTAATATTCCATTCTTGGTGAGTCAATCAACAAAAACTCAGGTAGAATTATTTCCTTTGGATGAATTTTGGAGACCTGTTAAAAATTTCATAGATACATTCTCCCATTTCCACATGGGTGTAAGTAATGGTTGCATTATCCCTATGGACTTATATCACTCTAATTTAACTTGATGGCATACCTAACACCTAGAGATATACTCTGCAATATCTTTATTCATGTTATCCCACTAGATGTGTTCTCAAAGATCAAAATATATCTCTGCACTTCTAGGTTGGATAGATAAAGGTGAGGTATGTGAATTAACCAATTTCTCATTCTCAGTCTCAGGTGACAAAGGCATACAATTCCTCATTCCAAAATGAATCACACTATCATCATCAATGAGGAACTCATTTGGCTTCCAATCCACTAATGATTCCACCTTATTTTGTAACTATAGATCATACATTTGTTCCACCTCGATCTTCTCTTAGATATATGGTTATCAAAAAAAATTGACAAGGTCAGATTTATTATGCTCTATTATGATTTCAATATCAATTCTTTCATATCCATAAATATACAATCTTTATCTTTCTGTGTCATGGATAGAGTATGTGGTTATTTTATTCTAAAATCATCAGCCACCATGTTCACTATACCCGGGTGGAATTGAATAGATTAATTTTAGTATTTTATCCCCTATAACTATCTTTTCTGGAACATATTGAGCTAATTCTGTGTGAATATACAGTTTATACTCTTGTTATCAGTATATATATCTCAATTTTTACCATAGAGGTGGTGGCTCCAAATCTTTAGGGTTAAGATCACATCCACTAACATTAGATAATGTTTCATGTAGTTATACTCATTGATCTTATACTATCATGAGGCATAGGCTACCACTTTATCATTTTTTATGAATAAAAAACTCAATTCTTTCTTTGAATAATCACATTATATCAAAAAACCTTCTCTAATTGGTGGTAGTGTGAGTACAAGAATGTTCATTATCCTCTTCTTAATACCCCTAAATATCTAATCCATTTATAATTTCTATACATAGTTTACCCATTTTTGGGTTATCTATGTTATTGGACAGGAAAATCATGATAAATGTTACAAAAAATGTCAGTAGTACCCATATAATATTTGGAAACTACGGATTTCTATGACACTAGTGGGTATGGGTCCTTCCTCAATTGCATTTTTTATGGGAAAACTCAACTTCCATCACATGTGATTACATGCCCCAAGAATATGAATTGTTGTATCAAGAAGTCACACTTTTTGAACTAAGTATAAATTGTCTCCATTCTTAATATCGCCAATATAATCCTTAAGATTCCATTCATGTCCATCCTTGATCATGGATTAAATGATAATATCATTGATCAAAAATAAAAATAAAAATTTTTGAGGTATTCTCTAAAGAAACTATTCATCAAATCCGTTAATAATTAAAGATCATTATTAAGTTTGAAGGGAATCACAATGAACTCATATTTCCTATACCATTTACAGGAAGCATTTTTTTGATTATCTTCATTATTCACCCTCATATGATGATATTAGAAATGAAGTTCCACCTTTGAGAAGTAATCAAATATTCATAGTTTATCAAACAAGTCATCAATCCATGCAAGGGGACAATTTTTCTTTATGTTGATCTTATTAATCTCTTGGTAATCGATACATAGCTTCATTGATCTATCTTTTTTCTTTACAATGACCATAGGAATACCACAAGGTGATGCACTTAGGAGTATGAAATATTTTTCCTAATTCTCTTTCAGTTACTTCTTTAACTATACCATCTCGATCGGGGCCATCCTGTAGGGTCATTTTTAGTTTGGATTGGTCCAATGTATAAGTTATTTTGCGAATTCTACCTCATGATCTGGGGTAGTCTGGGTAAATTTTTGGGAAATAAATCAGTTTATTTCCCCAAAATGGTAATTTCCTTCATTTTATACCTTCATTTAAATAAACCATTCGGAGGTCATGATTCTTCACAATATATCATCACCCACACAATTGAGGTATTTTCAAAATGAGAATTGTGTTATTCCATGAATTTATAGAGGAGCGTGGGATGGTTTGGAATTTGAAAATAGATTTCATTTTCCTTATTGTTGATGCATTCTCTATATAGTGAGATATAATCCATGCCCACTATAGCATTGAATTCAAGCCAGGGAAGTATTATGAGATTCAAAGGAATAATATTCCCACAGATTCGTACAAGAGAAGAGTCCATCACATGCGTTGAAATGATTGCACCACAAGGTTTTTTTATAGTTGTATCTACTTCATGGTATCAGGGAGTTGATTCCACATTTTTATAAAACTTCAAGATATGATGGAATGTGTAGAACCATAATCAAATAATAATTTTTCAATTCTAGAATGAATTGTATGTTTCCCTTGTAGGACTTTTTTCATGCACCACTTCCACAGTAGTGATAGAATAATCTTTCCCTTTGTCCTTTGGCTTTGGTGGTTGCTGATACTAATTACCATCAAGGACCTCTGGTTTATTTAACTATATTGAATAGTTTCATTTCTCCTTATTATTTAAGTAGTGATCCATGATTTTGTCATTTGGTGTTACATTCCTTTCCTCCATCATGTTATCCATCTTCTTCATCTCTCTTCTACATTCATATCCTCAGTGTCCTACTCTCTTAAATTTGAAGCATTTACTAGTTCCTTTTAAGAAATTTCAGAATTTTTTTCCAACCTTATTTACATGACGGTAATTGGATCCACTTTTCACCTTTTTCATTTGACCCAAAAGCTTGAAACTATATTCTTCTCCTCTTATCTTCAAAACCATGAGACCATTCTCCAAAATCCATCTCTATTTTGAGAGCACATATAACCACAAATTAATAACTCCCAAAGTCTCGGATATCTAGATCCTTTCAAAGGTGTGGTTTTAAACCACTAAAGAATCAATATATTTTTCAATCATTGCAGATAAAAAACCCAAGGTGCATCCTAAAATCCTTGTAATGTTTTCTTCATAAGACGTTACAGATTCAATTTCCTTTTGGTTCATCTATATGAATTCTCTATCCATATTTATTCAAAGAATTCATGGGAAATAATTTTTAGTAAATATTTTTATAATGTATTCCCACTCCATATATTACATTTCATCCATTGTCTTGGTGATATTTATCAAATCATGGCATTGATTGGATTCTCCACCTAATTGATAGACGTACAGAGTCACCTTCTCCTTCTTAGAATATTGGAGAATAGAAAAGATCATATCCATTGAGTTAACCCAGTATTTTGTCACTAGTGTAGTATAAGATCAAATAAATTTTGGTCTTCATTGCCTTATAAAGGACTTAATGGATAGTTTACCCTTTAATGGTGGGGACGAACATTTTAAGTGGTTCATGTCATTTTTCATAGCCTCAGATAGTTTGAGCTCTACCTCCTTTGGCATTGGGGTTTTCATTAAGACAATTATTGTATTTTATCTTACATGGGTTTTTGGAATGGTTTCTCCTAGTTATATCCATTTTTTAAAATAGAAAAATATTGAACAAAATTTATGTCAATAAAGGATAAATAATTTATTATTTTACATAGTTAACACTATAGGCATATCTTATTTGATCCTATATTTATTATTTTCTTAAAGTATTCTTCTAGGATGTTTTACCTATACATAGGCTTATACTTATGGTTTTCACTCTTATTTTCTATACCAATTTCCCAAATTAACTAAATCATTCTCTAATATCAAATTTAGTGACCAAACTATTTCTTACTGTACTATTATATCATTTATATGATAAACAAGATAATAAATATAAAAATTAAGGATCAAAAGGCCTAATGTATTGTAAAAATTTGGATCATACATAAACCATATATATTAAAACATAACATTTTTTAAAACTCTTCTTATTTATCCTTCTAAAAACTCAAATTCTACAGATTACATGTAATCACCTGAGGATATACATCAAAGAGAGGGGGAGTTAAAATTCTAGTAAGAGGATGAATAAGGGACATGAATCAATATAACATTGGTGAGAATAATAATAAAAATCATACCATAAGCATGTTATCATCATCAAAATAATGTGGGAATCATGTGATAGAGTCATCGAATGTGGAAATTCATAAAAGTGAAACATCATGTCATAGTGGTCTTGTACAACACATAGTTGTAAACAAATCACACATCATGTTTTCACAAAACATAAGAAAATAATCATAACATCATCATTTTGAACAATTATAGCACCATGTTCTTGAATATTACACATTTTCCAATGGCATTCATAACATTACCCAATTAATTGGAGTAATATACAATTTCAGGCTCACCTGTCACATAATAATATTTACATAAGCATGCATTACATATAGAACGTATTACAATCATAGCCATGAATTGGCCTATGGAAAGGATTGGGTTTCATAAGGATTTCATAAGTCATGGTTTCATGAATAAACTTTGGATTCCAAAATTAAAACTGAAGAAAACATATTTTTTATAAAAATCATCATTATTGAGTGAAGAAATAAACCACTCAAGAGGAGTTAAAGATGTGTTTTAGAAAAGAGATTTCTTTTGGAAAATAATTGTATTTTTCATAAAATCAACTAGGAGACATGAATATTATAGATAATAAAAGTTAATAATATTGAAATTATATTTTAGTAACATTATAGGATTATTTATACAAAATATATCATGAAAGACACATAACCCAAATAAAAGGAGTTGCATTTGAGAACCCCTTAAACTTTATTCCCTCTTTATTTCATCACATTATCGCCTTCTGAAGAATAAATAATAATTTATTAAAAAAATGATCCAAAAGTAAATTATTTTAATTTCAAACCAAATTTAACAATTATAGTCATTTGGTTATATTTCTCAATTTCCATGGTTATAGGGTTTCCAATTTGATACATGTTTTACATAAAAATTTCTTGTTTTCCTCGATTTTTCTATACTATTCAATGACATTTTTACATCAGTATAATTAATTACATAAGATTATAATACATATAATTAATTTTGTATATATTATAAGTTTTTTATAATTTCCATCCATGATGATGGTTATATATAAATGTCTCCATAGGTGGTTAGTCGACCATTCACAAGACATTATCTGGAGAGAGGGAAATGTATATTGGAAATTTTTATATATAATAAATATAATACATATAGTAGGTTACAATAAATAAAATAATATTAAATTACTACATAATTAATCTTACATGGTCTATATTTGAAAGGGTTGGTGAAAAAAATAAATATAATAAGAATATAAAATATAAAAAAGAAGGCTTTATCGATACTTACTTAATCCTCAGGGTAGATTCTCTTGTATGCCACTACAAATCCTTCAATGTTTGCAGTTGAATTACTCTAGAAGGTCCCCAGTTTTTATAGGGTATTTAGAAAGAGTATGTTTATAGAGTTTTATATGTGGAAAGTGGGGGATTAGTGGTTTTCCATTGGAACCGATATGGGTTATTTATACATGAGAAGAGGGGTATTTTTGAATAAAATATTGAATAAAATATTATATCGAATGTAAATCCTATAAGAGTGAGTATTTGAAAATATAAATCATATATGGATATAATATAATTTGTTTCAGAATTTTAATCAACTTTATAACTCTAATTAATTCGTTTATTTAAAGGAAAAGTGGATAAAAAGTTAATTTTTTATTTTAAGGAATCACTTTTGATTATAGGTTTTGGAATGTTCTTTCCAGGTCGGTAAATTAAGATAATTGTATTTAAATGACTCATTTTTAAAATAAAATATGTCATGATTGATACTCAAGTTCTATAAATGAATATATCATTATTACATCACGATTGATGTAATTTAATATTTACTAGTTCTGTGAAAAAAAAATATTTTTACTATTTACCTATAAAATAATGGCTTTTAGAAAATTACCAGAAAGTAACCCTTGGAAATATTTGACATGAAATGTTATAAAATTATAATAATTTTGACAAAATAAATTTCTAAAATAGGTAATTTTATTTTTTTTATAAAAAAATAATAATTTTTTCTAAATAATTTAAAATACTATTTTTTAAAAGTCTGCTTATATTTTCTTTGAGTTTTTTAATAATAATATTTATTTATTGGAATTTTAATATTTATTAATGATAAATACTATTTATATCATAATTTATTATTTTTAGGTAAAATTATTTTTTCAACGGTGAAGTTATTATTCCCAACAATTATGTTACAATTCCCTATGGTCATATCACTATTTGAATGATCACCTTATTATTCTAACACTCATATTTTCTCCAATAAATACATCTAAATTCCATAATCCATTATTCAACTCAATTCCTCTTAAGGTTATATATTTTTATTTTCAATAATTTTGAATAGTTTTCTAATATTTTCTTTTTCCCTTTAGTGTTGGAAGTGGGTGCGATGATTCTAGTAGATTTCGATGATCCATATTTTCTCATTTAGTTTTTTTATTTTATATTTTTTTCCAATTGTAATGTTTAGAATTTTAGTTGGTTTCATAGAATAAAAATTCAATAGTTTTTAATGAGGAGATAATTTTTTGTTACTTTATTTATGGTTATACTAATATATACAATATTATAACATCTATTTATTTCAAGTGAAAAATACCATTTATAAACTCTGGGTTGTTGTAGATTCCTTTCAAGAGGCTAATGTTTTCTTACATTTACAGATTTGGTGATTCATATTTTTTATTCATGCTATAAAATAATTTAAGGTCACAATTTCTATTTAATGAATGGGGATTGAAATTTTCTCATAAAAATATAGAAAAAATTTAAGTTTACCCAAAATTGTTTTGGATGGGTATTCGCGTGGTGTTTCATATAATAAGATACAAGGTGAAATTGATAGTGTCATTCCAACAGAAAATTTAGAAGTTACTAAACTTTCTTTCATATGATTTCCCATTTTATTATATATTATGAAATATTATGAGAAATACAAGAAGGGATGTTCATCATTAAAGAAAGTGGCAGGCTGATGAAAATGATATAAACTGAAGATATTTCAAATGATTTAATTCTATACATTTTATTTTTCTAAATGGGTGGGTTATCCGAAGGAATCCAAGAAATGTGATTTTCATGATTCTATATTGAAAATCATATAATACAATTAAAGTAAAGAATAAAAGGATATTTAGATAATTCTCACCTGATATTCATGAGTCATATCATAGAATATTATTGAGGTGTAATCATAAGGAATGAAATGAATATTTGATGGTGTTTTCTTCTACTACCACATTCAATCATAGTGAAATATTTAACAATATCATCAGAATTTTATTATGTTTAATTATAATGTAAAATTTTCAAATGTTTTCTTTGATATTTGTGATGTTCAATCACACTAGAGGTCTTTAATAGATTTCAATTACTCAATAATTACAAGAGGTCTAATATAATGGAGTTAAATACATGCATGTGATTCATGTATAAGGTTATTAATTAACAAATGTTTAGTAACACATGATTTAATGTATGAATCACTATGGTTAATCCTAATGGGATATAAAAATAAATTTCTATGCAATTAAATAGGTTAAATAGATTATTTTTAAGACTCAATAATTCCGAACACTCTCTTCGCATTCATTCTTTGTGAATTATGTAATAATTTTCTATAGAAGAAGGAGGCTCCAAGTCAAAAATGGAGAGATTCAGATCATACAATGGATACATTATAGATATTTGATTTCATTTAGATTCCTTTGGTGATCATCATCAAAATATTTTATGGTATTGATGTGTGTAAATGAATCATTTGTGTAAGGTTCACATGGCTTTACTATATTATTCATTTCTAGTGTAGTCATGATTTCATGTTTATTATACATGGTGATCATGGTTTGGGATTTTATTTCTTTCACACATTATATAAATTGTTAATATATCCCATTGAATTCTAGTAAGAACTACTCTACCCATGATTTGGAGATAGGTTCTATAGTCGATTCCTTAATGTGGTTGCATCAATATCACATCCGAAAGAGACTTGAAATTTATAAAGATCATAGAATATTATAATATTTATTATCTTAGTATGAATTCTACCAAGGGAAGATATGTTGGTTTGAGTACCTCAAAATGACATTCATTGAGATTGAATATGCTTCATAGAAGTGGAATTCCACATTATATTATTTTAATAAAACAAACCATGACCGCAATGTTTAGATTATTACTGAGGATTGGAAGAAAATGATATTTCATACTAACTAGATGATTGTTGTACGAGATGTATGAGAGGATATTACCTATACTCCACTATTGATTACCTCTTCATTGGTGGATAAGGTGAAGGGTATCCAAGATATTGATTCTGATTTTCTTGTTTTGTGGGAACTTCTCACGGGAGATAATCTATTCTTTGGATGGTTTCAAAATGAGTAAAATGCACTTTATTTTCATGTTTGGATGGTGGCCCTCACAAAAATAATGGAAAAACTGATGAGGTACTACCATTATGCATGATGTATGATGTATCTTGGGTGGACCATGATGTATCATGATATTAAGTGTCATTTATAATGGTTGATAATGAAGAAGGGTATCATGATATTTATTACTCACCACTTTACTTATTAGAGGATAGTTGTAGACTACCAAAAACATTATTATTTACTTCAACCAACATTGGTACGAGGAAGGAAGTAAGATGGGGTAATTATGGAAATCATCATGTGATTACCTAATACCTCAAGGGTTCATTATGCAATATGGGTGTAGTTAAAAATTTTAATAAATTTTTGCACTTCGTATTTAGCTTGGAAACTCAATTAGTAGATGAATTTGATAATCTATATGTATAAGATATAATGTGGCTATTTGGGGTACCCACGAGAAAATTATTATATTATGATGCTTTTTTAAAATCAATATTATAATAGGGACTACAAAAGTACATGGGTTATTAGATTAAGTTGAGTAAAGAGTATCACACATAGGTAGAAGAGTATACTAATATATAGATTTGGATACCATATGTTATGATCAGGGTTTATGTTTTTTATTTTCGAGGAGTATGGAATCACCATCTTGCATTTTTATGTTTTTTATATAACAAAATATTATAGGATTTGGTCAATATTTATCTCTTTGAGGCTCTATATGGTATTTCATGCCAATCAATATTATAATAGTTAGAGATGGGTGAGTTAGTATTGATCAGTCCAATTTTGGTGTAAAAGACCACTGAGTAGGTTTGGTTAATCTAAAAGTGTCTGGTTTCTAATTATAGTGGGAATCAATCATACACCAATAAAAGTATATAAACCATTGTAATTTATGGGGGGTTATTGGGTAAACGTATGGTCATCACCTTGGTTGAGGCAATAATATTTGAGGAGGTAATGAATACTCACACCGTAAATTGTTAATCCATTTGAGAATGTGGAAAATTTTGGAGGAATGGATTATTGTTTGAATATTCCCCCAAACAAATCTAGGGATTCATGATGTTTTTTATGTTATACAACTATAGAAATGGAAATCAGACCCTACACATGTGATTGAATGTGATTATATCAATCTAGAGGTAGATGAATCTTTTGATGAGTGCCCAATGTGTATATTAGATTAGTGTAAAACAATTATTAGAGGGATATAAGTTACTCTTGTTCAAAAATTATGAAAATAAATTCATTTATATGAGGAGAACAAGGACATTGAGTAAGATAACTAGGCATGGTGGATGGATTTTCTTAGTGAAGACCCCATGAGATACTTCTCTAGAATATGAATTTTAACATTATGAGATTATAGAATGTGTTGTACTTTTAAATTAACATTTTCTAGTAGATTTTATTCCATACAAAACTGAACTAGAATGAAATTTGATATATTTTGTTAAACTTTTATAGAAAAATAATTAAATTATGAATATAAAATGTGAGAAATCATTAAGAAAATTACAATAAGAGTACACCCTCAAGTAAATAAAGAGATGATAAAATGGTTTATTATAAAAATATATATTTTAATTCCATATAATATCACTATTTGTATTACTAAATAATGATATTTGTATAGTACTAATTAACTAATAAAAATATAATGGTTAGATGATAAATAATTAATGGGATGTGGTTAAAACTATTCTATAATAAAAATTAATATTTTTCAAAGAATTTTTTTTATTAAGACGTGTATTTTTTCTAATAAATTATATTGATCACTTTTAAAATCTGATTTTGATGAAATGAGATATTTTAAATCACAAACTAATATATTAAAATTTATCTAATTATATATATATATGAAATAAGATGAGTAACATTTAATGTTTAAAAGATCATTTTCGATAAAAGAATATATTCATTACATTTTATATTTACATTTAAAAGAATAATTTATAAATTTTAGAAATTTAATTCAATGAAATAACATAATTTTTTTAATTCATCATGAAAAAATTAACTTATGTTCATTTTTTAGTGTGGTTTTGAAATAGTTGATATTTAGGTAAACAATAAAAAAATACATTTTTTGTAAATACCATAACATATATAACACAATTATGATATAAGAATGAATTGAAAATATATGAAACCATTTAATATACCAAAAATGAATTTAAGGAGCATAATAAATCATTTTAAAATACTATATTTAATTTATAAACCCATTCTTGACATTTGGAACCTAAATGGTAATTTATTCTGAAAAAAAAACTATTTTAGTCCCATTCCTTTAATTGAGTGTACATGATGTTACATTTAGTTTTATAGTTATTTTAAATTAAAAAAATAATATTTATGAGACTATAAACCAATAAATATCTTTGTAATATATACTTCACATAATTTTTGGGGTAAATTATTTTTTTATCATGAAAGTGGATTTTTTCAAAAAAAAAATTTGTTCTGAAAAGAATAATTTTATTAAAAATAATTTTTACCTCCTCTAGAAATTAAATATTGTAAAATATTATCCAAATTTTTAATCATCATATTCCAATTAATTAATTATTACCAGATGATTTTTTTTCATAAAAATTATTTACCATGGTAAAAGATAGTTACGATAAAGGTTTAAATGGTTAAAATGGTTAAATTAAGAGATATGTCAAAAAATGAAAAACATATTTATAATTGATTTTCTGAGTAAAATATCAACCTTTTTTATCATATCATCAAAATTTGGGTAATTTAAATATACATTTGTTGATAATGACATCACATTTATTTTAATAAAAAAATGTACTCACAAAGATTCCCCTATTTTAACTTATAAAAGGATCCATCCACAAATCCTTCAAACCATACCAAAACATCATCATATCCCCAATAATCTTCCATATTTCCTACACAAACAATCCTATACCATGTATTTGAGATTATGGTCCCATGAAGTTTTCATAAACATCTCATTTCTAAGAGTCCCATTAAGAGGTGATTCATGCTGTCAATATAAGAAATATATTTATTTTTATTTTTATTATATATATTCTTCATATAATTATTATTGAGTATTATTTATCACTTTTAATTTTTTTCTTAAAACATGAATCTTCAATAAAATTTATTTTTTTCATAATACAATAGCATTTTCTTACTCATTCATCTATATAACATGTTCTTGTTTTGGTTGGTTTTACCACCTACATGAATGATGTTATCAAATTTATATTATGATTGATTAAGAAAATATAAATACTTAGATTTAATAGTTATACATTTAATATGTTTTAATAATTATTTATTGGTAATAATAAGAATTATATTTACCTATAAATTCAAGTCTATTATAAATTCAATAATCTATAAAAAAGGGAATTTTTAAGCATTCCATGAAAACTATCAACATTAGTTCCATGAAAAGAACATGATACAATAGAAATTTATAAAACACATTAATTAACTTATAATGAAATTTTTTGAAATGATGAAACCATGAATATTGTGAAAGTACCGGATCCTCCAAATCAGAACATGCATGGAAAATTTAATAATTAACAAAAAAAATATTGACTTTAACAAATAATTATTAATAATTAGGTATTAGTAAATTATATGTTAATGGTATTTATTAAGATAAATATAAATATTTTTTCTGTATATATTTATATCAAAAATAGAATTATTATACAGGGAAATTAGAGCATTCCCAACTAAACAGAGGTTTGACTTAAGGGTTTCTTGTTCATAATTTCAATTCTTTCAGACATTTTTCATTGTGTGAATTATATCTACATTTATATATAATTATTTATATTAAATTCCAAATAAATATATTATATTATATTATATTATTCAAAAAAATTCATGGTAATTAAAAATCCTAATCATGTTCTTTCCTCCAATGGATTTTAATTGAATTCTTATAAAAGTTGTAAGGGTTTTTTCATTGAAAATTTACTTCTTTAATAAATGTTCCATACAATGCACCTATTTTCCATTATGTGTGGAATATACTACCTATTTTTTATATTATATTATAAAACAATTTTTACTCATGGTATTTTATGTTCTTTATCCTATTTTTTCTTCCAAAATTTTTTGATTTTAATATAATATGTTTTATTTTAATATAATTTCTTTAAAAAGTTTGATGTCTTTTACATGACCCTTTCTCTCCCATGTCCATATTATTTAGAATTTTTCTTCATTTTATTCTCTATGATTTATTTATTCTTTTTATTAATTTTATAAACACTTTAATTTCATTATATTGGATTAATTAAGATTCATTTTAACATTTTTCATGTGAGTTATTTTTTTCATTATTTATAAATTTTTGAAAATAATATTGTTAAAGATTTATTTCGTGTCCTTATTTTAAAACAATAATGACTGTTATTAATTTTTTATCCTGATTTTATAATTTTTCATTGTATTTCAATGAAAATATTTTTAACATTTTTCTATGATTTTCCTTGTTTTTTAAAGTTGTCAAAATGAAAAGTTATTTCTTCTTACTTTTCAAAGAATATATATGATATCTTTTAATGAAAATATTTTTATCTAACTCAAAATAATTAAAACATATTTATGATTAAATGGTATTATTATCTAATGATAACTAATATATAAAGGAATTATGAATTATATTATATTATTATATTATAAATAAGTGTGGTTTATCATTATGTTATGAGTAGGGACATATATATCCCTTAAACAATTTTTTAAATTTTTTTACCTCTTAAGAAAAAGAGGTTTTGGATTAACATGATTTCTCTTCATCTTTGCTCACAAATTTGTGTGCGGACGTGATTTCGGGTAAAATTTTTTCATAAAATTATATGTATACATGATAGTTATTTGGATTTGTTCCTGAAATTTTTCATATAATTTATTGTTTTTGAGATATTTACACAAATTTTTATACAAACATTTTTTTATCTTTCATGATAATGTTTTGATTTCCTATGCATTTTTATAACATACTCTAATTTTATAATTCCAATCCATGGTGCTTTATTTACGCTTCCATGATTTTATTTTTATAATATTATTTATCATTTCATAATGATAATGTATTTTTATTTAAGGATATATTTAGTAAAATATTTCTTCCATACAGATGTTATCACATATTCTTATGATCTGACCCTTGGTGACTCACTTATAAGACTTCCCTTTCTGAGGGTTTGTGCCCATCCTTCTTCGGTTTTCATTTCCTTAGGCCATGAATTTGAGTATAAAACGTTAAATTTTTACAAATGTATCTTATGTTGATAATTTTTTTCATGATTTCAGATCATTTATCTGAAATAATTAATTCTTGGTATACTGGGGATCATTCCCATTTTTATGGAAAGACTTTTATTTTTTTACTTAAAGTGTATTATGTAACAAACCACCCCTCGACATTGTCTTGTGAAGTAATAGGGGTTATTGGCCTTAGGTGATGTCCCTAAGATTCCAAAATATGATAATTAATTTATTGGTCATAAATAATATTTGGGGAAAATTTTCCCTTTAGAGATAAAACAATCTACTCACACTAAAATATAATATTCATTGATAATAAATAAGATGTAAAAACAAAACCATGTAACATAAAGTAAAAAACAATATACCAACAATATTTGTGTGAAAATGGAAATAAAATTCATATACCACAAAATAAAAAAAATACCATAGAACCTAAAGACACCAAACTAGAATCAAGACAATAAAATCCCAACCATCTCCACGATAAAACTCTATATACCTCTCCATGGTATAATTAATAATTACTAAATAAATGAGATACCTTTACTTTAGCTATTCTGTAACACATGATATCTATAAACACAAAAATGTTCCCAAATATGGGTGAGTATAAAACTAGTCGCATTTCCAAAAATACTTCCCAACACAAGCCACTTGGATTGGATAAAATTATCACATTTATAGAAAATAATTAAAATAAAATATATTAAAATATTTATATCAAAACCATATACAGTTCCAAAAAAACTCCATTAAAACCATTCTCATAATTTAGAAAACCTATTACCATGTTTCCTAACCCTCACCCCCCACACTCCCATGTGTATTTCAAGTGACAATTCTATACTCATGAACAATATCTCATCCACCCACCAAGTCGCCACTAGGTAGTTAATCTCCTTATTTTCCAATGGAACATGCCCAATATTCCAAGTTATGTCTCTATACCCCAAAGGTAAAAACCAGTTATATAGGTTAAAATCAAAATCAATGATCTTACTCCAACCACGTATTCCAAATTCCATTCCAAAACATTTCGTATTAAAACATTATTTCGTGAAATTTTTTATCAAAAAACTTATATTAATCAGACCATCCCATAATTTTAAAATCATCCTTTTAAATTTATATACAAAGTGGTTTTATGATATCCATTAAAATTCCAAAAAATTCCAAATTCAAAACCAAATTGGATTTCCATCAAGAATAACACAAGGATTTCACAAAAATTTGAAGAAAATAATTTAATCAAAACAAATTCTTCTTGTTCTAAGTCAAGTGGATGTGTATGGGAATCCACTTATCTCTCAAAGATTGGAAGAAATGAAGAACAACACTAATTTCTCCTTGATCCAGTAATTAATCTTATTTCAATTAATAAATCAATATCATCTCCTCATGATTCCCATCATATATCATAGAAATATAAATAACTGAAAATATCTATTGTTTCAAGATAAAGGAGAAGAGTACATCAAAGAATAAAAGAAAAGAGATGATGAATTATCAATGAATACTAATATCCAACGTGATTTTATTTGAAAAAAGTGGTATATATATTGAAAGGAATCACTTAAGGTGTCTTGGAAGTAAATCAAATTTTATATTTGAGAAGATATGGTCACTAATGAGGGTTTCTAGATATAATTTGGAATAAAAAAATATTTTTCAGGTCATTAAATGCACGTTGCATGGTTAGGTGATGTCATTTTTCAAAATGTATGATAATAATTCATGTTGTACTACATAATCTAATTATACACATAGTCTGTTCCACAAGGTTGATCAATCCAAGCACCAACGGTGTCATTCTTCTATCTTAATAATAAACCCTACACAATTGGATCGCACGGTTATACAAATATGTAATGACCATTATTTTTCCTATGTTTCACTTTTCATGGTTCTCATGGGCACTCGCATGGTTTGTGAGTTCTATTCACCAACTATAATCCTTCCCAATGACTAGAAATACATGTTACATTATTTCTTGGAGGTGGTTAATGATTTCAACTAACTGTGCACTAACCACGCACATCAAAGAATACATTAAAAACATGTTGAATCCTTCCTTTACTTCCCAAATCATAATGCAAGAATTTTATAGGCTTAAAACACATAAAAAAGGGTAATGTACTTAAAATTAAAGAGTAATACATTCTCCCCACCATTTTCCTTACCTTACTTGGAATGTAGAAAACCCTTGTTATCCTAGAACAATTGGGGCCACAACTCTAATAATTATTTTTCATGCTCATATGTTTATTCCAATATTTCACCATGCTTCTATAAAACCAATACAAATATGATGTTATTACTAAACAATATCTATTTATTACCATTAATAAATATGTATGGGCATATGAATCAACATATAATATTATTTAATATCAATATGGTTCTATTAGATCACATGTTCCAGACTAGGATGACACTTCTTTAATTGATGTACATGTAACAGATTATGCACAAAACTAAACTTCGGTGTTAATTCCAAATAATATACTACCTCACCAACCATTTACTATATCTAAATAATGATAATGTGATCAGTATATGACATTACTTTTTTCAAAATGATCATGCCCTATCCATAAATATTTTTTTAAGAAAACATAATCAACATACTCAAACAGTAATTGTCATTAACAATGGTTCACATATGATTTCTGGACACTCTAATGCATCACCATTATTATTTTGATCATATAAGTAATAATTGTTTTTTCATGCACTATAATTGTTTTGATAATTTAAATATCACTTATTCCCACCCATCAAAGTGGTGGAACTGTAAGGATGACCACATTATTCTTCAAAATGATCCATATATATATCAGGTATTGGTATATGTTGTTGTATGGAAACTCTACAAATGGTATTTTATATTCCCGTTAGACATGAAAATCCATCACACAATCCCAAATCATGTCCTCAAGGTTTTGGATCATCCTTTCATATTTTCCATCCATTTGAGTATGATAATGCATGGTTAAGTTCAATTGGTTTCCAAGGGATTACTATAATGATTTCTAAAAAAATGTAAACATGGGGTGTTGATCAGGAAAAAATGAAACTTGTATGATGTACAAATTTATAACTTAGCATATGTATATTTTTGACAAGTCTCCCATCATATTAGATTCATGAATAGGGATAAAGTGTGAAAATTTAGTGATGTTATCCACAATCAAGAATCTGAAATCGTGTTTTTAAACTGTTCAGCATAGATCCGTCATAAAATCCCAAGCTATTTTCTCCCACTTCTATATTGTAATAAATAATGAATACAACACACCAGCAAGCCATTGGATATATTCCATGACCTACTAACAGGTGATGCCCAACGATACTAGCTCTACCACTTTTCACTTTATTACAACCCACTAAAATTTTGTTTTCAACACCATGTAAAATTTATGGATACCATGACGAATAGCCTATTTTGAATGTTTTAGGAATTTAAAAATTATTCACTATTACTTTTAGGAACAAAAATATCATCTCTAAACCATAGAATATAACTCCTCTCTAGCATGTGAAACTTAATCTCCTCCCCACCATTTATTTTTTACTCAAGGATTTAATTTTTGGATCATATTTCTTTACATCCCCAGCCTATGAGACTAGATTAGGAACCAAAGAGATTGGAAAGAAAACCAGAGTATTACCTTTCTCTATAAAATCTAAATGGATATAAACTATAAATGACTTCAAATTCCTTTGATATAAAGCCTCTTTTTTCAACTGGTTTTTCAACTTCCTACTCAATGTATCTTTTATGGAATTCTCTTTATTGGGTGCTACATCCAGTCAAAGTGAAACATCAGAACATATTCCATCCATAATTGTTTTTTAAGTTCAATTAAATTTATGAGAAATTGTGTTTTAATATATTATGATCTATAAATGGTATTAAATTCTCATCAAGTTCATAATGATTCCATATCTTTTAGGAATTTAATATATTAGTTAGTTCTAAATCATGTTTTGGTTGTTATTTTTTCATTTACCTATAACTATCATGATCCATAAGCTATGACGTTATCTATCTGACTAAGAACACATACCAACCCAGATCATGATGTATCACAATAAACAATGTAGCCCCATCCTGACTCATGAAACATAAGGATAGTTGGTTATATGAGATAAACCATATTTTCTTGTAATAACATATAACATTAAGCTTTCTATTGAAAAGGGACGTCTTATCTCATCAATGTCGTCTTTAGTGATGCAATATGTAAAAAATCATGATCAAATAAATTGTAATATCCTTATATTATAATGAAACTATGTATCTCAAAAAAACATTGGTTGTGTCCATGAGATAATAGACTCTATCATTTTAGGATTTATAGAAACTCATTTTTTTAGAAATGACATGACAATGGAAGTATACCTCTTATATCCGAAAATAAAATTTCAATAGCTTAGCATGTAGGCAATGCTCTCGTAAGATTACCAACACTATAAAGAAGTGTTCCTCATGATTCTAATTAGTTCTATAATATAAAATGATATTATCCACAAACACTGCAATAGAGGAATAAAGATATCTTTGAATTATCTAATTCATCAATTCCATAAATAATACCAGAATATTCACAATACCAAAGGACATAATCACATACTCATAATAGACATACCAACTCTATAAATAATTTTTTGGATATCCTCCATCTGAACTCATAATTGGTGATACCCCAAATGTATGTTAATTTTAGATAACCTATGGGTTCCCCTTAATTTATCAAACAGTTCATCGGTTTTTGGAAGATGATTCCATGTATTTATAATAACATGTTTAAGTTAATGATAATCCAAAAAATACTACAATTTATAGCTACCTAAATCACAAATATAATTGGTACTTCCCATGGGGATGTGCTCAGTCAGATGAACCCTTTTCATTCCATCTATTCAATTTGGGTTCATAGTTCTATCAATTATGTTGGTTCTATCCTATAAGATGGAAGGTAAATAGGACTGATCCATTATATGATATCAATCATAAAATCATTTCTCTTTATGGTGGTAACATCCTAAAATTGTCTTAAAAACGTCAGGAAATTGGTCAACTATGGTCGTAAAATCTATGTTTCAAATTTGATCAATCGATGCTAAAATTTCCTCTTTCAAATAATAGGATATAGTTCCAAACACCAGATCTAAAGGTCCTTCCCTTCTCATATCCACTATCCAATATCCTTTAATGAGATGTTTAACATCATCAAAACATATTAAACTCTTTTTTTGTATAATAATTGATACAAGATTTGGTTTTCATCAACCAATCCATTCCAAAAAATCATGATATAGATGTCCATGTCAATGAAAGAGATATACCATAGCAATTCATCCCCATTGATAGTCATCAAACAAGTCACACACTTAAATGTTAGACACTCTCGTTGGCCAAGAGGAGTTTGTAATTTTAAAATAGAAGACATCTTCTCAAAATGAAAAAACATAAGACCAACCAAACAAGATTAAATAAAAGCGTGGTGTTCAACCATATCAAACAAATGTCTACAAAAGTGTATTACTTTAAAGAATCATACCTTGCTCTGTCGAAGGAACATATTTATCATCTGCGATCACTTTCTACACACCATACATTTGTTTTCCCACTATCTCTTTGTCTTTTTTCCCTATTGATATTTCCATTGGCAAGGTTTCATGGTGTTCCCAAAATCACCTCATCTTTCATGGTTCTTAGTATGTGGGTTATTCTGATGATATTTCACATGTTGAATCATAGGACATCTGATATATTTGAGAAGGATTTATAACACCAAACCATGGATCACTATGATAATATCACTTAAGATATCATATATTGTTATAGTTGTGACATGCTCTAGGTGGTACTGTGCAATATCACTTTATATTCTCAAATTATACACATTGGAAACATCCTTGACTACCTTGTAGTTGAGGAGGGAAAATAACTAATAACTTGGTCTAATTCTACAACGCAAGAAATTATATATTATTCTTCTAAAGAAGAATTTTTTTATTATTATTCTATCATTGATGATGAACTAGTTGATCAAGGTGAAGGGGCTAGGAGATCCTATGAAAGTGAAGGGAGGCCTGTTTCTAAACTAATTGGAGCTAAAAAAATCTTATAGATCTCCTTTATCTCATTTATCTATAACTTCTAATGAAGCTTAATTTCATGATGATGAGTTAGAAGATAATGATCTTTATATCTCTAATATCTATGAGATCACATATTATGAATCTAAAGATAATGAAAAAAAATGATGATAAATATGAATAGTTTATAGTTGATTATGTGGAGAAAGACATGGGATATTTTGAAACATTATCTTTAACTCAAAAAAATGGAAATACTCTTAGAACAAATTAAAAGATAGCATTACAAAAGTGGATAAACCCTCACTCTCTTATCTTCTTAGGACTGGTTACTCAAATTGTAATCCAAATTATGAAAATAATGGGGATAACCCAACTAAACAAGGTGGTCATGCTATCCCAAATTTATTAAAATATCCTTAAGGATCTCTTATTGCTAAAATTGACTAGTAAGAAAGGATTGAATCCATTTATTCTTAAATTCTACCTTATTTTTAAGACACCCAAAGGGATTCTCATCCTAATATAGTAGCTATATTTACTCCTAAATAGGACACCTCTTTTCCTCATATTTCTACATCGTTATATATTTCCAATGAAGATTTGAGTGACCTAAAATCAAACCTATTTTCATTAATAAAATAAATACCTTTTGGATATCAACTTATAGATGTGCATTCCAATAATAAAGAGATATCATTGATTGTTTCTCTAGAAATTTCTCACCTTTAATTGAAATTGTTTCTCAAAATTTGAAATTTGGAAGAGGGTAATAAGAGGATGCTTGAAAATATTGGATTTATTCATGATGATTTGGAGGTCATGAAACTACACATAGCTTAGCGGAATCTGAGCATGTTTTCCTAATTTTAATCTCTTTCCTCCTCATCCAGGGCTAGTCCCACTCAAATTACTCCAATCTATGTACAAATTAATGTTGACAAAATTATATAGAATATGAGAGAGAAACGACAATCACATCTAGAAGGTCCTTCATATTCCCATGAGGTCCCTATTATATATATCAAAACTAATGGTAAAAAGATCTATGATTTAGTAAAGGAAGACCTTAAATATACTATAAAGGATAAAGATGAGATATTTGAATCTATCAAGGGATAATTATCTAACTATTTAATAAATGTTATCATTTTTTGTAATTTACATGATTCATGTTATTTAACACCTTAAACTAGTCGCAATAGGTAATGTATTTTTTCCTCCATCACATGTGCCTCAGACTCTATCATCACCTTCTTCCTCTAAGGAACAGAAGCCTATTGATCTCAATTACCCTTAAAAAATCAATATCATTCTTATTCATATTAGGCATCTGATAAGGATGCTCTTAAAATTTTTAAATTATATTTCATCTTCAGTTTAATAAATTTCTTCTCATTCTTGTTTATGATTTCATATTTTAATGTATTTTCTCAATTTCATTTTTCAATATTTTTTTTCTTTTTTATAATATCAAAAGGTGTATAATCGTGTAATGAGTAATGATTTCTACTCTTTTTTAACATATATTAATATATGGTTTATTTTATTTTAATATATTTGGGAAATTCTATTTCAAATCAAAAACTACAATAATTTTTTATTGATGAATTTCAAATTATTCTTTTTTCCTTCCATAATTTTTCATCATCAAAAAAGGGAAGATTGTATATTGGTCTTGTAATTTCTTTTTTAAGGATCTCAAATCATGTTTCATATGATTTTAATTAAATCTTTGTTTCATATTAGTTTAATATTACTTTGTAAAAAAATGAAAAATTGTTATATATGGACTGTGAATCTATGCTTATGAATAATTACATATGAATCCAGGATTATATGTGCATTCACACGCATCTATTCCTACGAATCTGTAAGGAGACTCAAATATTTCAAAGTTTGGTCTGACCATGAGAAGGGAACATATCATCCATGAAGGGAATGGAGTGTTTTTACCTTATTATGTTCTCTTTATAAGGTAATAGATCATCATTGTTGAATAGATCTTGTGTACCTTATGAAACGACCATTAGAAAAAAATAAATTAATCATTCCTTCTAATAGATCTTACACAAGATGAAGTACCAACCTACATGCCAGAATGAGATTGTTCTTCTAGGACTCTATGAAATGAATCCTATAATTTCTACGTGAAGACCAACTTTGATTGTATCTATTCAATGAATAATATCATATTTTATTCTAATGAATTATTTTTTAATGATTAAATGAAATTCAAATAATTTTTGAATTTTATACTGAATGATCTGTATAATAATTTGTTTATTATTATTCCTAAATGGATAATTTTTTATTTTTTGAGTATAAGTATAATTAAAAATCATGTGAGGATCATAATTCAGATACATAGAAAAATAGGAAAATACTTTCTGTGATTTAACGATGCCCAAAATAATGCTCTATTTATCCATGATTCCATGTTGCTTTGTTTCTCACTCATTTCTAAAATAATTGATTAAGGTTTTATCAGGGATATATTTAAATAAAATTCCCAAAGTGAATAATACCTTGATTATTCACCAAAGTAATCAAAGATTTTGAAGAAGAAAATATCAAAAAATTTCTTTACACTCTCTATTTCGAATTAACTTTGGAGTTGTGCATGTGATTTTTATATATAAAAAATTAAATTCTCATATGCTATAAATAAGATTAATTAAATACACTTTTCTCTCTTTACTTATTTTTAATCTCATGTGAAGAAATATAGAAGAGTCTTGGATAATGTGAGGACAAAATGTGTGTTTTTTCTATTTGTAAAACCATATGCAGGTTGTGGAAAATTTTATTTTTTATAATAAATTTTATTGGTAGTGGGATACTATAAATTGTAGAGTATTATGTTCCATCTTTGAATTAAACCTCTTATTATTATATTTAAACTATGTGTAATTTATTTTTCCTTGAACTATCTACAACAACAAAAATCATTCTTTTTTTCTTTTTTAAAATTTTCAATAACAATTTACAAATTGTGTTTTCAAAACTACAATTTGATAGTAAAATTTTATTAGTGTTTTATATGATGTGTTTGGTGTGAGTATAATTATTTCAAAATTTATAGTTATTTTAAATTTTTTTAACATGGTTTTGATTTTTCCCTTGAGAAATTATTTAAATATTCCAAATTTGATATATTTAATATAATAGTAAAAAAGGGGGTTTTTGAAATTGGGGGATACGAATTTAAGATTTTTTTTCAAACAATAAATTTTATTAGATACTCAGTTCCTCCCCCACCCCCTCTTGATAAATCTAATAGGACTAGTAGGTACTTGATGATTTTACTTGAATATGATGAAACATCATCAAAAACCTACAAAAACACAAAATATGGGGATTTAAAAATATGACTTATTGGTTTAAAATAATAGGTTTTTATTGGAACTAATATTTTGAAATTATATCACCCTTTCAGTAATGATAATATAAAAAATTAATCAAAAAATATAATAACCTCATTACACGTATTATTTAACATTGAAATTAAGTTTATGAAACAACACATTAAAAATAATAAATTCTAAAAGTGTCAGAAAAAAATAAGTATTAACTAATTTAAAAATTATCTTCCTATACTTTATATTGTTTAATTTTATTTTCCATCTTTATTGATAAGTGATCCTTATTAAACTTTTTCCATGACATTTATTTTAATATATTAATTACAAAAACATTTATAACAAGAAAAAATATAATATTGAACAAATATAATAGAATGAAACCTGTGAATTTAAAAATTGTTGAAAATTTTTATAGACCCCACCTAGAAAAGAGCATAACAAATATTTCATGCATTCATATGGCTTGAATATGCATAAAACCCAATGTCCACTAAACTATGAAAAGTTTAACACTAAAGGAATTATAATGAATAATAGTTCCTAACTTTTTATGTCTTATAACCTTTCAAAAATAGAATAAACTAACATTTAATCTCTATATTTATTAATCCTTTACATATATATTTAACTCTATCATTATTACCAAAATATTACACATTTTTTGAAATGTATGTAGAGTCCATAAAACCATAAATTTGTGTGATCTCTTTTTTAAGGAAATGAGTGAGAAGATACCTAATTAGATAACTAATAAATTCACAATAATTTAATCTTATTTAATGAAATGAAAAATTAAATTTAAATTTACTTACATGGAAAACACCTACATCATGGGTATAGAGAGATCATCTTCAACAAAAATATCCATAATATCATTTTAAAATATTTTTAATTTTTTTCTCCCATATCTCTAAGTAGCCATCATAAACTCATAACATGATTCCAAAAAAAGAATTTGGGGAAAACATTTTTACCCATCAAAAACATGATAAGTATGTGAAGGTTATGGTTTTATTTTTTCCTTATGCATAAATTATTATGTTTCATATATGTTTATATAGTAAAAAATTAAATTTAATTTTAAATATGAATTAAATAATTAATAAAAAACAGCACATACCATATTTTTCAACTGAAAAAGAACAATAGTTAGCTATAGGAAAAAATGACCCCTAATTTGTCTAAATGTGGCCACATCCTTGGTAGGGAATTGCACTAGAGGAGTTTGATCAATAATATCATATACATCTAATCTTACCTAACCTAGCTAAATTAGGAAATTAAGAATATAATCCCTAATATTATATATGATTTCATAAAATATAAAATGGAAATGGAAATCCCTATCATGAAATTCACAATACACACTTAGGTCTGAACAGAGAGGTGGACGATTTGGGTAGGCGGTTTATGCAGGTTGTGTTTATCTCACAAATTCTAAAAATATTACTAAAAAAGAAGATTTAATTTTATCATCTATCAACATATTCATATCTCATAACTTAGACATTAGGGAAGTTGTCTCGATCATATATTTTTTCTCCCTCTATTTCAAACTAGGATGGAAATATAATTTATAATATCAAGAACCACCTCATATCATCTTATGTGGCTTGGTTGTTCTTGCTTTCCTAAAGTGGTAGTTGGAATGTAAATCAAATACTTAGGGATAATGTTACCCAATGTTAGATTCTTGAAAATATATTCCTCAAATGATATTTGCAAATTTTGTATTAGTGATATGAATTTACAAATTAAAAATATTCAATGAAAATAATAATTACTTTCCTATAATATTATTGAAAACATTTCTTATGGATCCATAGGAGACATACCCTTTTTTCATCCTCTTCATATTCCATTTTTAATAGAGATATGGTAGATGGGGGAAAAAATAAATCTATTTAGAACAAATACTGTACTTTTCTATTAATTCATCAAACATTCCAACAATCATTTGTTCCTCTAGTAATAGATATCTTCTTTATAATAGTGTATAGGGGTATACATTTTGTGACTATATATTTTATTGAGATCTCCATAATTCATCCTTTATAATAAATAAATAATATTTCATCAATTAATTTAAAAATAATTTTAAATATTGATTTTATAGACAATAATTATCCTACCAGAAAGGATTCCTCCGACAATCTGAAAACAAACTCCTCTCATATATCAACATCTAAATAATCATAATTGGGGCATCTATTTTCATTATATTTTTTCACAAAAATATTAATTGAAATTAAATTTGATTTAAAATATCTTTGTATTATTTCCTTAAAAGATATCCACCTCTTCATTATTTATTTGGTATTTTTAAAGTTGAATTTCATATGCAATTAAATTGATAAAATATTTATCATGTGAAATATATTTTTAAAAAAAATTGGAAAATATTAAATTGATATATTTAATTATTATGGACTTTAAGAGTTGATATTTCACTGTATGCTCAATGTTCCTCCCATTGGGATATAAAATACTAATCTTAATGTGGATCAAAATAACCATATAACTACTATATTGTTTACATTTAGGAAAATTGGTTTATTATTATCATAAAATTCAATTCAACCCATATTTTCCCAATGAGAAAGTGGTAGTTTTGCAAAATGTGTAATCTTACATTTACCTAATCCAGTTATCATTTTCTTAGTAGAAAAGAATGCTTCGAAATAGTAGTCTCACCAATTGTTTGAAAATAATTTTTACAAAAAAAAGTTTTATTGTATTAACGAATTTAATTATTTCATATATATTAATATCAAAAAATGCACACTTACAAAGATAAAGGTTCCTTTCCCTATTTAGTCATCATTTAAATGGATGTCTATAATTAAATTTTTTGTACCAGATTTTTATTGGAATTGAATTATTTTTTTTAGTAAAGAAATTATATTTAATAATATAAAGAAAATTATATCTATTATGTTGAATAATACATCTTAAAAAATTGAATATCTAAAAATGATTAATAAAAAAATAAAAATAATAATAATGATGTTTGTCATGACCCGTCCCAGAGGGGTCTATGTCATGACATCCCAAGCCCGCCTTCAATAGGCCAGGGGCTGGTGACTAGTATAGTAAAGGAATATCAGTAACATGAGAGGCATTACCTATGTACTTGTAGGCACGCACACATATTCAAGACCACGAATACTAAAATGTAAAACACTAAGTAAACCGTGCATTCCACTAATACAACCAATGAGAGTAACAATAAAAAACTAAAAGAAAAGGGGGACAGTATACAAGCTCAACAAAATAAAGTCTATAAAAAATGAAATTACACAAGTCACCGGAAACGCATTGGCTAGAAATACTACCCAATGGGTAGGTGAAGAGTAGATGCCTGAATCCATAGAAGTACACCTCATCTATCTGATCTCATTGGGCACCACCTGGTCCTAAAACACCTATATCTCTATGAAAACATTGATCCTCTACACAAGACACGACACGTGTAGGAAAAAACCTAAGTAGGTATGAGTAAAACAATACTCACTAGGATGCCCCAAAACCAAAAAAGAAAGGCCACAAAGAAAAGTCCACAAGAAGTATTATCATCTCATGCAGGTATAAATCTATGAAACTAAACTCAATATTATCATACGTAGCACACAAAACTCCAAGTATTGATAAGACACATAGTCTTAATGAGACACTCAATCTTGATGATACACTTGGTCTAAAGAGCCTCATCTCATGTTGTGCCTACCATCGCACCTCCATGACATCATTTAGGAATCGAATTCTCAGTTTCGGGTCGTTGCACCACAAATCAATAGTGCAACAACTACTCGCTCTCAAGATCAATAAGAATGTGAAGAAAGGGGTAAATAGAAGCACAATAACACCTGAATAATGATCTAGTACTTTTTTCATCTTGGCTTTAGTTTTACCTTTTTAATAGAACCACAAAGAATGAAAATAATAATCACTGGGATCTTATTCACATTTAATCCCTGCATGATAAGTCCCATTCTGTATGGACGATCAACCCAATGATCGACCTGTTAGTGGGTTAATCTATGTTCATCATTTAGAAAAAAATGAGAAAATTGAAATCATAGTGAAATAAAACCCATACCTCAAGGATCAGATCAATCACTAACGATAAGTGAGTCATGTGTTTGTTGTTCATCAATCCACCGACACCTTTTCCCAATCCGATCATCGATCCACTAGAGTTCATCACCTCTCACCAACGAGGGGTTTTTCCATGGACTTCCCTCTTCATATTCTTATAAGTAATTTTCTATAGGGTTATGAATCTAACCCCATATCCTTGTTAATCCATTAAATGAAAAAAAAATGTGTTTTAGCTTCAACGAGATCTTTCATTTATGAAAGAAAATGGGATGAATAGTTGTTTCTTTGTAGTTTCATTGCATCGCTGCGAGATGTTCAAAAAGAAATAAAATAAACTTCTTTAAGTTTATTTTATTTTTTTAAAACTAAAAAGATTAACTTTTACTCTCGAACCATGCCAATCGAGGTTAGGACCTGCCTACGGTATATTTATTATTCTAAATGCAATGGTGCCCTTGTATTTTTTATCTGGGCAACCATTAGAAGTTAATAGATTTCAAATTTATATGACCAACCATTTTTAATTAACAATTGTTCTTTATTAAAATATTTAATCTGGGAACACTGGGACTCGAAATCACATGTCGTCTCAATACCTTTTCTCAGAATTTTATTAATTAATTTAGTAAAAAATTCCAAGAAAAATATAAGTCATTGAAATGTCAAGATATGTCGACCCTAAAAGTGTGATTAAATATGATGAATAAAAAATTAATATAATAATCAATTAAATTGAAAAAATTTACAAATTTAAATATTGAATCTAAAAAATAGTGTCCTTACATGTGTAATTTTTTTAAAAAAAAGATGTCTAGGTCAAACAAAACCTCTTCAGATCCTCTATTAAACCTAACTCTTAATTCAAGAAAAAAATTCACCAATCATTTTAACCTCTAAAATATTTCCTCCATATAATAAAATATGAGTGTACACATCCTTTGACTATATCTATTAGTGAGATATTTGGGAGTTATTTTTTATAAGAATAAATGAATAAGAAATCATGTAATTATAAAATAATTTCAAAAATTTATTTTATAAACAATAATTATAATACCAGAAGGGACTCCTCCTACAATCTTGTGAAAAACTTTTTCGATGTCTCTACATCTAAAATATTGTATTTTATTACTGGTTTTAATTATATTCTTCCCCAATAAACATAAACTAAAATAGTTTTTTAATTAAAATACCTCTCTCTATTTTCTATAAAATAGATAAACCACTTCTCTATCATTATTATATCATCAAAGTCAAAAGACATTTGTAATTGAAAATATTAAATATTATCCATGTGAAATTTATATTATTTTTAAGTATTAAAGAGAATCAATTTTGGTGTTTTACAATTTTGGATTCCCATGTATGATCTTTCAATATATGGTTGATGTTCCTCCAATCTATATATAAAATTTTAATCTTATAATTTTTATACATGTCCATATAACTCTTAAATTTATTTTTATTTTGGATGAACGGGTAATTATTTGGAAATTGAATTTTTAATCTCTTCTACTCATGAGAAATTAGAAGTTATGGTAAACATTTAATTCCACATCTACCAACTATGTGTGTCATCTTTTCTAGAACTGAAAAAAGATCTATCAAAGAAATCTCCCCATTAGTGCAAAAAATAATTTTTATAAATAAAGTTTAAATTTAATTAAATAATATATTTGTTGAGGATATATTAATATAAAAATACATACACATTTCATGTTAAATATTCCTCTTCATCTATGTCTGTTATTTAAATATATGAATGAAATGAAATTTATTATAACTATATTTAATTAGAATAAAATGAGTTTTTAAGTAAAAAAATTATTTTTCATTAATGGAAGTAAAAATATATTAATTTTGTTAACTAATAAGGTTGAATGAAAGTTAATACCAGAAAAACATTAATATAAATAAATAGTAATAATAAAATAATGATTTCAAGATTTTTTTACCATAAAATGTGTAACTGAAACTGATGAATAAAAAAATTAATATAATTACCAAATTAAGGATAAACTATTATAAATTTACAAATCCAGGTTAAAAAATATTTTCATTACATGTTTAATTTATAAAAATAAATAAGTGTGTCAAGGAAAAAATTAACCTTGTCAAATCCACTAATTTATTTAGCTCTTAATTCATTAAAAAAATTAACAATAGTTTTCTCCTCTAGTAAATGATAACTGCCATGTGATTAATTATAAGGGTACACATATTAATACTTTACATATTAATGAGATCACATAGAATCATGTTTCACAAGAATAAATGAGTAAGTCATCTAGTAATTAAAAAAATTACACAATAATTTTATATAAACTAATTATCGTACCAAAAAAAAATTCTCCCGTGAACTGATGAAAAACGTCTCTCATGTCTTTTCATTTTAAAACCCATATTTGATTCAGGGGTTTTTAATCAATTCTTCCACAAAAATAAAAATTGATTTCAATTTTTATTCAAAATATCTCAATCTAATTATCATAAAAGATAGCCACTACTTCTAAATTTTTATCACATCTTGAACGTCGAATGTCATATGTAATTGAATAGATTATATATTAGTTAATTGAAATATATAATATTAATATAATTGTAAAAAATTGATATTTTATAGTTATGGATTCTTGTATATGATATTTATTCTTCTGTTTGATGCTCCTCTAATAATAATCTAAAATTTTTATACATACAATGGATACGCACATCCATATAACTTTTAAATTCATTACATTTGGGCCAACATGGTTGTTATTATCATAAAATTCAATTTAAAATCTCTACTCCCCATGAGAAAGGAAAATATTTGATAAATTTGTAATCCCATGTGAACTAACTCATGGTGTCATCTTCTCTGGAGAAGAATAATATTGTGCCATTGTAGGCACACAAGTAGTGCTGAAAATAGTTTTTTACCAACAAAAGTTTAATTTCATTAAATAATTAAATTACTATGGGTATGTTAACATGAAAAATGTACTCATAATATAGTAAATTGTTCACTAATACTCTTTCCATCAATTAATATATGAATGAAATGTAATTATATATACCAATATTTGACTGGAATTAAATTATTTTTAGAAATAAAAAAGAATTTATTGTAAATAATAGAAGTAAAATTATGTCTATGTTAAAAAATATAGCTTAAGAAAAAGGTTTATTTTAAAGAGAAGAATATAAGAAAATGTTCATAAAAATAATTTCAAGCTTCTTCCACCATAAAATGTTAAACTAAAACTTATGAATACAATCATTAATATAAATTTATTTAATTGGTAAAAAATTATCAATTTAAATATCTAAATTAAAAAAATAGTATCATTACGTTTTTTTTATTCAAAAAAACAATTAAATCAGGTTTATTCAAAATAAAAATGTATAACTAATAAGAATTAATAAAAAATCAATCCAAAATGAAATAAATTATCATCATCTATAGATTTAAAAATATGTGTGAAAAATAGTGTTTTTAAATGTGTAAATTTCATTAAAAATTTAAAAATAGTTATTTACCTAAATAATTAGGAGAGTTATAGAGTGATCTACCATATCCCATATATATAATTATTTTATATAGCATGTACTAGGTCGATATTTCAATTGTTGTTATCCTTGGGTAATCAAAAAATAGACGAAGAATCCCCACATAAGTCTACAACATCATCAATATCCTCATCACCAAAATGAATTTTTTCCCATAGACAATGACAAACCACAAATCATTTTATGGTTCAATAGTATAAAATATTTACTTCACATGCATGTCCATGATAAATAGTTCCTCTTTACAACTAAATCTTTTCAAATCAATAATTACAAATCCATAACGAACATGCATCACAATACTGTTATTGACAGCCTACTTATACATAAATTCTTATAATAAAAATTTATTATAATAAATTATCCATAAATTATCATCAATAACTATATTTGTTTCTGATAGAATTGACTTTTTATCTTTTACACTCAGTTAATGAATTTCTTCAATGAAAACCATTACTCCTCTTTTTTGAATGGTACTCTTATTGTACTACTTTGTTTTTGTAAAATGCGTAACAATTGTTCCAAAATATTGAATATGTGATTATATTAACACATAGTCCACTAGATAACACTTTAAATGTTTATGATGTAGGAGAATCAGTGTTAGTTTTCTCCTTAAACTATAAAAAAAAATTATTCTACTCATCAACAACTTTTCATTTCTTTTTGAGTATCACACCATTAATTAAGAAATACATGATGATATATATGGTTAAACTTCACCTACATTTTTTAAAATATACAAATGTACTTTAATCACTATATCAAATGAAATTGACTTTAATTTTAAACCACAAATCCTCCTACCTTTATAATTGACTACTAGATACTGAGATGTAGAGAGACCAAAATGTTATACTTTGTATAAGTAGTCGGTACAAAATTAAACCACCTAATTTGGTATATATTTTTAGAAAATTGAGTCCTTAGGTTGATTCATAATTTTACCATATTTCTTAATAATTTTCATATTTCATTAAAAATGTAACATCCAATAAAAATAAATAGGTCCATATATCATAATCACTCACCCAAAATTAATCATAAGATAATCCATTATATCAAATAATGATGGTGTAAAGTACATATCCATTATATAACAAATTATTATAACTTCATTATATGAAAATTTTAAAAATATTTAATCCATATCATTTCTACAAATGTAATTGAAATATTAATAAAACTTAATGATAGACCTTCTGATAGGTATTAACAATATGCCACACAATGCAACTAATAGTAGTTGTCTCCTCAGTACATGACACTTATTATATTTTATCCCAATTAAATTCAAATATTTTATTGAAACCAAATCAATTTAAATTTTAATAATACACATTAAAAACATTAATACCATGAAAACATTTATATCAATTATTCTTCTCATTATTTCTTAACGTTTGATAAGTCCAAGGTAAATATGCACACTTTCCTTTCGTGGTGGGAGATAACTCCAAACATATTCCCATAGATATTAAGTCTGATATTACTTAAAATCAATCCTTTTTATTTCATTTTATGTCTAAAAATGTTCTAATCAAACAGACACATAAGTTTTCATCAACATGTATAATATCAATATTATATTTTACATTCAAAAATATCCAATAAGGTAAATCAAATAAGATGGACCATTTAATCAATTTATTTTTTCAATGATAAGAATTTTTTTCCCAAATTTGACATCACTTTTTCACATTTTTGTAATATTATTCAGTTAAAAAGGTTTTGGAGGGAAATCAAACAATTTTACACCATTAAATTTATTTTTTAATCATTGATAAGTGTGATCCATTTGAAAAAAAATATTTTACGACCCATGTACATTTTCTTTCTCCCATTTTTTAATTGATGTTATGAAGTCCCTTATTCACAAATTAGAAAAGATATATATCCCTTAACACTATATCTGTTGAAGTTTCCATATGTTGGAAAATAATTTATAGTAAACTTTAACATAATATATAAAATAAAATACTCTTTCTTGTATGCATCAGAAACATTAACACATGCCACCTATATAAATTTCAAGTCATCAATCAATGGCGATAGATGTACATCAGTTTCATATTTAGGATGGTTTGGATAAAAAATCATCAATCACATTATAATAGATTTTTTAATCACAAATATATTAAGTAACCCTGAATTTATTGATTGTTTTAAATTTTTTCAATATCTATTTAGAATAATTGGAGGTTTCAAGGGTTTTGTTTAAAGATGTTAAAAAAATTAGATATGTTGAGAAGGCATAAGTTTAATTAATGAATTTATATGAACATGTGATGAAGTATGGAATTTATTTATTGGGCTATGTCTGAAGTTTCTATAAAACATTATTTGTGTCATAATATTTTGAGTGGAATCATGTATTACTTCATGAATTGGGTATGAATTTATAATAGATTCAAAAGACCTCATAGTCATTTCATATGACTTTACATGTCTCATATTTCTTTAGGGTCCTAACTAATAACTTTATTTCAAATGAATTCATACATTTTTGTAAAAAAAATTTGGGTTAGAATATAGGATTTTGTTATTTCTCTACGACTTAAAAAGTAAAATGAAATAGTGTTCTTCCACATAATTTTACTTCAAAATTTAGATAATATTTGGTGAAGTACACTAAATGAAAATTTGAATTTCCAAAATTTAAATATTATGATGGATTTAAACTCAATGATGCTAAATATAATCTTTGATGCTTAAAAAATCACATTCAATAAGTGATTGATGATGTTTCATGAATGATTATGAAATGGATGATCAATTATTATATCTATTTAATGTTTAATATTTGTTATAAGATATTTTTATGGAATTCAAATATGTGTCTTAAAAAGAATAATTTCATGAAAATCATTTTGGAATATTACTATTTCTATGATTTTCTGATTTTTAGTTCATATACTCACTTGAATATGGTTTAGAGTATTTCAAGATGATATTTAATGCTTGGTTATTCTAGATACTGATTTTAAAAATGTATAGATGTTGAGTTATTTTATAGTTAAAATAATATGATTTCAAGTCATTTTAGTGATAAGTAAAAGAAGGGTACCATAATTAATTCACAAATTGATTTATTTGTGAAATATTAATCTGCATTGATCAAAGATAGAGAATATTCTTGATAGGATTTTACTAAGATAAAAAATGAAAAGTATGGTATACATGTATTTTTATTGGATAAAATTAGTTAATTATAAAGGATAATTTTTTGATAATAGTGCATGTTTGTGAACCTAACTGAATGAAGTGAAATGTTGAATAACATAGTATAATTTTTTTTGAGATAATTTTCAATAATTTTAAGATGTAATTTTTTTTAAATTAAAATTAATTTATATTTTTTAGTAACATGAATGTAGTGTGACATCAAAAATAAATAAATTAAGAGTTATGGGTACTATTAAATAACAAAAACTATGAGAGATGAAGTTTTTATTATACCAAATTTTTGGGAGAGATCATATAGATCATTTTGATCTTGATCATTTAGTGAATCATATCTAGGTTTTGAGAATTAAGGATTAGATTGACATCATAATCTACATCAATTGAGAATTTTATTCTAGAATATCCTAGAGGCTCATGGAGGAATATAAATATCTAATATTTCTGAATCAACCATACCTTCAAATAGATCACTCATAAAAAGGTTATATTACATTTTTTTATAGTGTGAATCTATATAGTGTTGTGTTATTCTAGAAAGGGATAGTGATATCTTATTCTCGTAAATATAATCATAATTTTCTTATGTTTTTAGTGAATAATAATTGGTTATGGAGATTAAATGAACATGAAAATGAGTATTCCACACCAGAAGGAGATGATACTTATAAAAAACTTTGAGTTAATTTCCCTTACTTCTTTATATGTGTGGGTGGGGATGAGAATTAATATTTGAGTGGATTAAACTTTAACAGGCTGTAAACGATTATTTAAATTTAATTATTTTAAAAAACTAGTCTTCATTTATTCATCCGCTCCTTCTCATTGGAGTAATATGATCCTAGGAACATCAACTAGTATCAAATCATGATACCCTATATATTATAAATTCATGTCATTAAGATGGAAAATAGAATTTTTTTCAATAAGAGGGTTGTTTAAATATTAGTGTGATAAATTATCATTAGTATTAAGAAAAATATATTTTCATATATTATATCCCTTTTTTAGAGGTTAAAGATTCTAAAGATATTGGTTTTCCACTGATTTAATGGAATTCTCTGATGAACTTTGTAAATAAAAGAAATATAGATATCGATGGTAAGTAATAGAATGATATTTTGATGTATTTTCTAGAAAAGGACTACATTAAAGTGATGGGACTCCAATCATAAAAATAAATATTAGACAACATATAAACCATATATAAATGATATTTTAAAGTTAATAATTCTAAATTATAAATTTGGGGAAACTAATTTGAATACATCATGATGACTAAGAAAGAGAAAATTGATGATTATTTTACTAGGGTTTATGAAATTATAAGCTTTATCTGATGATTTAATGAAAATATTGATGATTCTACCATTCTCAAAAATGTTATGATAAAATTTTCAAGCATATTTTACCCTAATATATCAACTCTTGAATATAGAAAAGGCCTCTCACTTGATTATTTTCTTAATAATATCATATCCTATAAGATTAAATAAATTGAAGCCTTTCAGAAGAAAGTTAAATATTAAATGGCCTTTGAGGCCATGATAAAGGTTAAAATCAAATAAAACATTGAAGATGTAGATTCAAGTGAATATAAAAATTAATAGTATGATGGAGACTATAAAAGAATAACTTCTCTTATTTAAAATAGGATCAATAAGGTAAAAAAATAACAAAGTAAAGTATTCACATAGATGATACAAATGTAATGAAATTGTTCATTTATTCCAATAACTATCCTATGTAGAAGGGAGTGGATTTTTTCTTTCAAGAAAATTGATAAATATTAAAAAAAATTAATTGAATGATCAAAATAATCATCTAAATATAGTATAACCAAGAAGATATTTTCTATAAGTAGGATAATAAATATGATGAGAAAAGAAGCATAACACGATCATATATCAGAAATGGATCTAAAATTGAATCTAGTGATAAATTTACAAATTTCATTACAGATGTTTAAAAGAATATTTGACAACTCATATAGTGAAGAATATGATTCATAAGTAACTGAACTAGAACACTTGTTGATAGATGGTCTTAAAGCTTATCTTCAGAAAAATACCATGATAAATAAAGAAAATAAAAAGATAGTGAAAAAAAAGAAGCTGATCAAAGATAAGAACAAGTTTGAAATGAAAAAAATGAAGTTTAAAGTAACTGAACATGAGAAAATGAAAAAAGTCCTTAAAGAAGGATTTTTTTGAATGAATAAGAATTATCAAATACACAATCCAAGTATCTTAAGGATGATAATGAATAGGGAAATATAAAATTGGATTTAAAAAATTATATTGAATTCAATGTTGAATCCTGTAAGTCATATGATATAACTTTAACAAAATATAAAGTAAAATATATACCTAATAAATCTTCAGGTAATTCCATTTTCACTAATAATACAGGTTGAAACATAAAATTGGGTAAAGTCTATACCAATAAAAAATAGGAGAGTCATTCACTTATTTAAGTAGAAGATATAAATACATCAATAAGCCCAATAAACCCAAATATGGGGTTTTTTATAATCACATGATCATTATTAGTGAAAAATAAACCAAAAATAGTAATATTTATCTTCAAGAATTCAAAAATGTAAATTATCCACAAAATAGAGGTAAACAATGTACATGTTATTCATGTGTAATAGAAGAAACTTCAATGTTATCTTTTCATGAAACAAATGATCACATCATCATCAAATAGTATTCCCTACACCTAATAAATAGAACTCATATTCTTTTATAGTTGAACCTTGGGGATCCCCATTCATAATTCATCATATGAATTACTTCCCATTGAGTGTAATTCATTGACCTAATTTGAATAAATAAATGTAAATCTCTTTAATGAACTAGTAACTGGTTTGGAATTGATGAAATTTTTTGGGAGAGAATTTATAGAAGGTCAATACATCATATTAAATAAGATTATTGTATATTCATCTTATGAATTTCTATATATGTATATATATATATTACACATGCATTTTATGAATAATAATATACATGCATCATGTGCATGTATTAAATGACCACTATATATATACAGTGTTATATAATTTGAAAATATATATATATAATTTATGCAATATATGCATGTGTTGTGAATTTTTACATGCATCTTGTTCATATACATTTTAGTGTACAACCAACAATATCCCACTTCTACTAAAATCCCATAATGACTTATATGAAAAACATTAAATCTCTTTTTGAATCAAACCAAACTCTTGGATATAATTTTTATCAATCCCTATTTATTTTGGAACAACCACTTTATACAAAAAATTATCATTATATTTAAACCTATATAATCCTTTTTTCTAGGACACCTAGTGACCACTAGACATGGAACACATAAATCCAGTATATCCAACTCATCTTTTCCTGATTGTCTTAAAAATATAGAATGGAGAAATGAATACATCACAAGTTACTAAAAATTGTGTTTGTAGGGTATTAAGATATTAAGGTTCTCATTATAGGTATCACACTATCCTCATGAAATAAGGATCGAAAATAATCATACTCCTTTAAGTATATCAATAATTTTTTGACATTCTATGAGATATACTTTCTTAGGCCAATACATATTACATGTATCTACTTATTAAGTCGTGAATCCATTATTAATATCTCATATACAACTCTTTATAATGAATAAAATATTATATTAAAGACATATATATCATATCATTACAAATCTTGATATTCCTTAATGATCAATGGTTGGGGATGACTCAAAATCATAATTTGAGGGGATGTTATCATTCATTAATTTATAAAAAATAAATTTCAACTCACATGAATGAACGAAAAATGGATATTGACATTATTATAATGAAAGGATATATATTACAACCATTACAACCAAAATATCATGTTTCATAAACCTATAGATTCGATATGAACCTCATGTTGTTTCTATGGTAATGGTTATATGATACATTCTCTTTTATATCCACCCAATAGTTCTTTACATCACCCATTTCAACAATATCTCTAATTATATTGTATTTGTGAAATATTTGTTTGGTACAATGTTTATATTGGGGTACCATATCTTAAGGAAATACCCCATTGTTGTCACAACATAGATCAATTTCTTTTTTGATGATAGGAACCACTCCATGTTCACTAATTAATTCCTTAATCCAAACATATTCCATTGTAGCATTATATACAGTGATGTGCTCAGCCTCTATTGTTGAGTCTTATATAATGTCTTTCTTTAGTATCTTCCAACTGATAGATACACCATTTTGGTAAAACATGAATATGATTGGGATATCAAACCATATTTTTAGGATTGGAAACTAGAACCTGTTTAACCCTTTGAAAAAAAGATCATATTCTTCTATAAAGACCATGAATAAATCCTTGGTCTTTCTCAAGTGATTAAGAATTTTCTTTGTAGAAATCTAGTGTTTCTTACCTTTATTATATTGTTATAAACCTGTAATTATCAAATAATAAGATATATAATGTTGAGTAAATATCATGGTATACATGATAGATATCATAGAAGATGCATATTAAATATTATCTATAATTTCTAACTCTTTAGAAAGATCTTGAATATTCATAAGATTCATGCCATACACCACTAGTAAACAACACTTTTTATAGATATCCATTCCAAAACACTTTATCAAATAACCCACATATTGGTTTTGATTTAGTCAAGGAAACCTCTTAGATCTATCTATATTGAACTTCATACATATTATATATGCAGATTCACCCATTTTTTCACTGAGAAACATTTTCCCAACCAAAACTATAAATTGTAAATTTTCAAGACTTTATTTCTTGTAAAAATTATATCATCTATATGAAATATCATAATTACTACTATAATCTCACAACCCCAATTATATACACAATAATTATTTGAATTGCTGATGAAACCGAACTCTTTTAATGTGTCATCAAATCAGATATTCCAACTACAAAAAAAATTCTTCATTTCGTAATTTGACCCTTGAAACTTACATAACTTAGTAGTATCATTCAGAACTTTAAAACCTATAGCTTCTTCATATACACATCATATGCTAAATCCCCATTATGTAAAGATATTTTTACATTCATTTGATATATTTCATAATCATAAAAAGATATTATGGAAAGAAACATCCAAATAGACTTTATCATCAAAATAGGTGAAAATATTTTTTTATAGTCAATACCACAAATTTTTATAAGCCTTTTTGACAATGCATTATTTATAGGTAGATAATATACTAAACATGTCATTTTTCTTAATGAAACCCAAATATTAACCAATATTTCTTACCACTTAGTGTGAATCTACCAAGTTACAAGACTAGTTCTTGTAAATGGAGTTAATCTCAAATTCAATAGATTTTAAAATTTTCTAAATATAAGAGATCATAGTCACTTCCAAGTAGGTTGTATGTTTATCACCTATAAACATTAATTTATTTTAATTATCCCTGAAAATTAAATATATCTTGTAAACCTGAGGAATCCTACTATAACTTTGAGTATTTTAAGTAACTTGAGTCAGTTTTTATTCCAAAAAATTTATGGAATTGAATAAAATTACATCTTGGTAACACATCCTATTTGTTGGTCTTATACTTTTCCAAGTTTAACATTCCTCCCATTGACTCCTTTAATGATTAATCCCTTCTTAATTAAAACACTATTTCATGCCACAAACACATTTTGTTCAGTTTAGTAATAGAAATAATATCTTGTAGTTTCCTTGGGATAATCAATAAATATGAATTTATTGTAATTAGGAAATATTTCATAAGTATATAATCATCTTATGAGTGTTTCAAAACCCGAAATCATTATAAAAGTAAATCTTGTAATTTTCCTTTACCATATCTCTTTTTTTGTCTTCAGGACTGGTTTAGATGGAGTGGGGTTTTTTAATAATGTTGCAGTCTCCATATCATAAATGAAAAATGAAATAATATGGTCACATAAACTAATAACTAAATGAACTATGCCTAAAAATGTTTCATTACTCCTTTTATAGACACCATTCAATTTGTTTTCCATGAGTAGTGAACTATGAAACAATTCCACAATGTCGAAGATGATTTATGAATTATTATCTCGAGTATTTACTACCATGATTGAATCAGAGAATATAAATAATTTTACCTAGAAGATTATATACTTCATTCTAAAATTCCTTGAACTTTTAAAAAGTTTCATAGTCATTCTTCATTAAAAATAAATAACCATACTGACTAAATTCATTGATAAAATTAGTTAAGTTCCTAAAACCCACTTTCTTGAGTACTCATTGGTCTGCATACATCTCTATGTATTAAATCCAATAGTACACTAGCCCTTTTACCTTTTCTCCCAAAAGGTGATTTGGACATTTTACCAAAAATAATATTCACAAGTATCAAATGATTCGTAATTCAATGAGTCCAGCAATTCATCCCTATGTAGTCTTGAAATTCATTTCTTATTTTTAAGTCCATGGAGAAAATGAAAAAGGTATTTGAGATAGATTAAACTCTATCCTTCTTATTTTGAATGTTATAAATAGGATTATCTATATCAAGAATAAATAAACCATTAATTATGTTCCTTTTACTATAAAAAATCCATCCTTATATATAAAAATGTCTTTTTCATAATAATGAATTAAAAACCCACCTTGTCCAAATAAGATAAAAAAAGTAATTCATCTTTATAGAAGGAACATAATAACATTTTTAAATTCTAGGACTAATCCATTTGGAAGACTTGTATAATAAGTTCTAACTTAAAATTCAATAACTCTTTATCCATTATCGACATGAAGATATACTTTACCCTTCATCAATTACCTAATATCTCTAAGTATTTTTTTCCAGCACAAAAGTTTGATGAACAACAGGTATCTACTAACCATGGGTCATAGATTGTGGAATTAATATCTATAAAATTAATATTCACATGTGTATAATGTTTCTCCTTGATATCAATTCTCAATCATATATACCAATGTTTAACAATTTTATAGGTTATACCTATTAGTTATCTCAATATGATTTTGATTAATTATTATATAATCTGCAATTATGACCTATTAGTGGGTGAGTATCATGTATTATATCTTTTAATTAAGGACTATAAATGAAATTACTCCCACTAAAAATTATGACCAGAAACATCAAATCCATTTAGTGATCCATGATCCATATTTCACTAAAAAATTAGTCCTCCATGTGTTTCTATCACCATATAGTTATTTAGGTAAGGAATATTCCCAATCCTAAAAATTTTCACTCTTAGATAGTTGATTAGGAATAAATTAATATATATCCACCATACATATAATCTCAACTTGATTCATCTAGTAACCTAACCCAATTAGGGTCTCCAGGTTAGTGTAACCCAAAGAAAATGCTAAAAATTGTCTAACATGGGTCAATCCATGGACATCTATCTATATAATAACTTTCCCAAGGATGTTCTAGTGTCACCCATTACATCTTGCCACACTCAAGATAATATATTGGCACCCAGGTATTCCATGACCTAACTGGTTTAATGATCAAGGTCTTGACATGTATCACTTTGGAAGGAATCCCAAACATAGTATGTATGTTGTTTTCCAATCTCACTAATATAATATAAAAAATATGTATATTAAATTTTTAACTATTTCATGTAATGAAATCTTTATCTTTTCATAACTTATTCCTTTTTTGCATACATGATTCTAAAATTTTAGTTTTTGAATTAATATTCTAACCAACAAATTAATATTCCTAACCCAAATAAATGTGCAAATCTTTACACAACCCACACGTTTTTGCTACTCACACAAAAATAAAAGTCAAGTATATTCATACATATCAAAATTCACCATATGAATAAGGTATATGATCATTTCATATAAAATCATAGATTTGTATAATATTTTACAATATCTACATGAGTTAACCTAGAGAAAGAGATAGTCAACCCCATTCACATTTCTAGACAAGGCATAACCACCAAGATGGTAGCTGATCTGACCCATGGTGCCTCTTACCAAAGGGACATTACTCAAGAGAGAATTGTTTTCATGATATCTCTAATACCTAATATGCACAAACTATATTCAAAAAATATTATTAAGATCATAACTTGAATTATTAATATAGATTAAGGTATATGAAAACTATGTTTTATAGAGTTATACCTAACATGTAATATAGGGCTCTAACTCCTAGAAATAGTTTAATTGTTTAAAATAAGGCATTAAAAAATACCCAAATTTCTTTAAAAATTTACTTCACATTAATACCAAATGAATTTAAAAAATAAATAAAAATGTTATTTATTCTACAAAACATGAGATAAACATTCATGAACATTTCATAAATAAATTATAATTAAAAAATATATATTTATTTCAATTTGAAAACTTTAATATTTTATATTATATGGAATTTATATGATATTTCATAAATTATAAACAATTTACAATTCAATTATATAAAAAATTTATATAATCTAAATTTCATATATTTGATAATTTGTAAACACTTTATAAATTACCCCTTGTGATTTCTAAATAGACACTTTTATTTCTAGTTCACAATTCATTTCATATAATATATTAAAGGTATTTTATAGAGTAATATTTAATATTTGGGAAAATGATTCATAAAAAGTATTCAAATAATTATATAAAATATAAAACTAATTAATTCCTTATAAATTAAAATATCCCAAAATATTGTTTATAAATATTTATAAACATTTTATAAACCATTAAAACACATTAAATATAAAAAAACAATTTTTAAGTAAACCTATTTACCTTTACACAGATACTTTTACCTTCATGAATGTAACTTTAGGTTACCTTTATTTAGACCCTCTACATATATTTAATTGGTTGTTACCCCTACACAAAGAGACTTCATAAAGGTAGCTAGGAATTTCCTTAAACTGCTTTAAGGTAACACTGAGAGAACATTTATGTAGATTAGTGGTTACCTTCACATAGACCTTCTATGGGAAGGTATCCCGGAAATTCCTTAAACAGAATTAATCAAATATTTATATACCCATGACACAGAGTAGTAGTTACCTTCACATAGACCTTCTATGTAAAGGTATTCAGAAATTTTGTACCCTGTAAAAAATGTAATGGAGGGGAAACCATTATACAGAAAAAATTACATAAAGTTAATTTATTAGTTACATTTATGCATACCCTCTATATAAAGGTAGTCCCTTATGACCATTACATTAATCCACCTATGTAAAGTTAATTCAGAAAGACCATTACAGAACTCAAAACACTGCAAAAGATTTCCAAAATGTTATTTTTCAAAAACGAGTCAACTAAAAAAAATTAAACCCTAAATAAACAAGATTTTATATAAATTATGGGTTTATTTTGGTTGTATCATGATCATTAGAAATGAAAATATCCAAAAATAGGCTGATCATTCTTCAATAATTAAAACATGTGAATTATTTTACAAATAGAGGTAAACGTAGTACCTAGCGTTCACAATTTGTCGCAACAGCACCCATATTCTTCTATTAGTAGAGCATGCACTACAAAAAATAGCATTTTCCAAAAATTTCGTATCTTTTGGTAAAATTGTGTTTTTTGTTGGTAAAACATTTTACCAAAAAAATTGTCTTGTCCATAAATTTTTGGTAAAAACTATGTCACTAAATTTTATTGGGAAAGATAAAATAGTTCTGTTTCAATTATAATAATACCAACAGATAGTATATATATTGGTTATAATGTTTAGCAACAGATTAATATGATATATTTATCTATTGATAATATAATGAAAAACATTCATATATAATAAAAAAATTAATATTTTTTAATTATTTTTTAAATAAAATATTATTCATGTATATTCCAATACTTATAGCTAAAATTTTATATTATATTTATTATAATAATTATATATAACATGTTTATTATAAAATATATATGAAATTATCTTATATGAAACTCCAAAAAACTATGATTTATTTGAAAAAATGAATTAAAATATAATATAGAGACATGCTCAAACCCAAAAAAAAAGTAAACTCTATGAAACATGTTCTATAAATTCTTTTTTTTTTCTTTTTTATTAAATGAGGTATCTAGTAAAAACCATATAGAAACCCAAACAATTATGCATCATAGTCTCCTCCTAGTACACAAATTTTCCACTTGCTGAGAAATTGAGTTATCTACTAAAAACATCCATAGAATCTTTCTTGATAGCAATGTTGATCTATTGCTGAGACTGCCCATTCATCTTCTATAGTGTAAGAGAATTTCCAAGAATTCTAATCCATGTAGACATCTTCATCAAGGAGACTAAATCATTTAATTGTGAGAATTAGTGAGATATAGGTAGGAGGCTTATCCTCTAGGATATGCTTCATCCACACCACCATGAATCTGAGTAGCACTAAATGGCAGTGGCACATCCTCTTTGCGATTATGGTCACCTTAAATGGTAGAATCTGGTAGTGAGGCACACCCATCACCACCATCCCACAAAGGACGGATGGTGTATAGAATATGAGCTCCCTACATAGTCTAAGGAGTGATTTCCATTTTCAATCTCCATCAACCACTGAATCCTGTGGGGGTTTATAGAGGGGAAGAGACAACATAGGAAGCCCACCCAATTAATATAAAATTAAAATTAGAACAAAGTTTCACAAAAAGGTTTACAAATTTACCATCATGGAAACATATATACCAAAAAAGGTTACAAAATAAGGGTTCCAAATTATATAACATGAATATTATAAAAGTTGTATTGTTCTATGTAGTATTACACCAGATGAGGGAAAAACTGGATATTTCCTTCAATCATTCTATTGAAGTTGGCATGCCAAATCCCTTGCAACTTGAACACCAGCAATGAAGTAAAACATGAAATAGGGATGGGGCTTAAAACTATTGATAATAAAATACCAGGTAAACCCACTCAAAAAATGCACAATAACACAAATAGAATATTAGTATCCCATCAATTATGACTGGGGAATACACAATAAACACATGTATATAAAGAAAAAGTATATTCAAATACATTTCCCTAAGGAAAATCACAATGAAAACACAAATATAATGAATGTAATAATTCCAAAAAACTTTAGAATGGGATAACAGAACATCATCAAAATATCATGACAAATGCTAAATTAAAATTTTAATTAAATAGTATGATGGAATATTACCTACGCATCTATAGCTTGAAATCTTTTTAACTTCTGCATAGGCCATGCTTCCACCATTGTCACATATATTTTAATTATTAAATTTGTTTGAGAACTAGGTGAAACATATTTTTTTAAGGTAATGAATACTTTTTTATTACTCAAAAAATGCAATTAAGTCACATGGCTAAATCAATTGAACATAAGAAAAATATTTTTGCGTATGTACATGCTAAATCTTAAGTAAACAAAAAAACATCAATTAAATTATATAAAACATCAAAATAAATATAGATAAATTCATAAAAACTGATAAATACATAATGCAATAAAAATACTAAAAAATAAGTTATATTCTACTTATATGACACTTGATTCCCCCAATTTGAGTTAAATGTAATATAAAACCTATACACACACTAAAATAAAATATTATCTAACTCTAGGATAAATTCCACCAACCTCTACATTTGGAGATTTTTAACACCAATGTTTAGCTATGAAAACATATTGTATTCAGTACATGACTTGTATCATCACAGACATCAATGTATGTTTTCTTGAAACATAGAAATAGAATAAAAAATAAGGACATTACTCCAAGGGGAAAAACAAATAACATTTCAAGAGGGGTTCAACACATTAAACAATTGTAATATTTTCCTCACCTTGATGTGTATATCATATTCAAGAAGACTTTACTTCTTTATTATTTTAAATGATCCAATGTCATGAATAAATAGATCCATATCTACAGAGGGACCAGAAAGAGTCAATATTTAGAAAAACCCAGAAACTAAGAATAAAAATATAAAGATATATAAAAATGCACAAATAAAAAAGCTTCCAAATAATAATTCAATCTACACACCAAAACTAGAAATAAAATAAATGTAACAGATTTCTTGAATGCAACTCCTGCCAGGAATAGCCTAAAAACTGGAGACAAAAAGAGGGGAGTGCCAACACCTAACCCATTTATCCATGTATGAACACCTCCTAACTCCCTATAATTATAAAAAAATGTGGTCATTGTTATTATATATTATGAGTAGAAATTTTAAATATTAGAACTACTAAAAATGTTTGCCTAAATATGTAACATGTTATCACCATAATTTTATAATATATGGTATTTTGAGGATGATTAAGTGAATCCTTGATTAAACTAACTTATTTTAAGGAATATTTTTTGAATGATAAACAGACTAAAGTATATATTATTACTACAAGTAAGGGGGAACTGGCAAGATTATTTATTGAAGATGAAGTAATTTTCTTGTCCTGATCACAAATCTAATATTTTTTTCTTTCAACTATTGAGGAATTTTAGTTGAGGAAGAAAGAGATCAAGAAGATGTAGTAGAATAATAAAATGAAGAGATTATTTTGAATATAGAAACTGAAATTGTGATTAAAATTTGACTAAATATATGAATAGAGAAGTAAATGCTAGTATGATGATTGATATTAAAGAATCATAGGAGGCTGGAATGGATATAGAAAAGTCTACATAGAGAAATGAGAAAATTTCAGTGGATGCTAATGTGGAGGCTTAATTGGTGGAGAAAACTAATTGACAAATAAACACGAGATGAATGGGACTACTGAATAAACAATTGTGCAAGTGGAAGGAGAAATTTATGATGAGAATGATAAGGGTGATCAGAATGAAGACTTGTAGGTTGATGTTAGTGAAGAAAATGTAAAATTTCCACTATAGAGAGAGAAACAATGGTAATAGGTAATGAAATCCCATCACTAACAACTGAACATGAAGATTATGAATTTGAAAAAAAATATAAAATAGTTTTCTAAAATGATATTTTATTCCATCCATAATTTAAAAAATGAAACTACAGACATGAAAGGACATTCTAAAATTTTACATGAAGTAATGAATAAGTGGAAGGAAAATGATGTTTCCAAAGAAGACATTCAAGAGTTTAAGTCATCAACAGATTCAAAGTTAGACTTTGATGAGTAGAAACAATTGATGATAGTTGAATTAAAATTTTGAAATGGTTATAAATATATGATAAAGGTATGAATGAAGAATTTAAAAATGAGCTTAAAGATATTCTAAAAGACCAAGAAGATTTACTGAAGGAAAAATGACCAGAAATGATTGGAATTACTGAATCTTTTATGGTGTAGATGAAGTTAATTATTGATTAGTTAATTATATTAGATTAAAATCTTGTTCTATAAATAGTAAATGAAAGAATATATAAATTACAATATGATACCACAACACTTGAAAATTTTTAAGAGTTTAAAAAGGAATTGATTGCTGAATCCATAAAATTTTAGACTTAGGAACTTGATTCTAACAATTGTATACATATTATGGAATGTATTATCGATTTACTGAAGTACTAGTATAATGTTAATAAAAAACATGATGAGCATGCGAGTGATTTAAAATGTGTTAGTGAAAATTCAAGAAAACTACAATATGATGTATTATCTAAAAAGAATTATCTAATGATGTAAATGTTCAAAAGATGGATACAGATATTGAAGATATTTATAACTAGTGTTATGCTACCCATTAGTTGTTACTTCACTATCATGATGTTTTGTATTGAGCATGTAATATTATTAAAAATATTCAAAATTATTTTAAGGAGAAAGAGGAAACATCATCTAAGAAATTCAAAAATGAGAATGAATATAAGAAATGAAAGGAGACTGGTTTGCAAATATCCTACATTTTCTACATCGACGCACCTGCCCAAACTGATGTGGTTTTATAAAAAAATTGGAAATGATCAAAAAGATGGTTGAAGATGTTGAAATTTCTTATAAGTTGATGGAGTAATGTAATAACATCCTTGAAAATACAAATAGTGTATTTAGTATTATCCATAAAATGATTTTATATACTGAGAAACATTAGGATGAGCTATCAGAGAAAATCTCAACTAAATGGGAAGAAAAAATTGAAATTTTTTATGCTAATTCTATTGATAGTGAAAATATGAATCAAATTTACAAAGAATATGGTTAAATTCGGAAGCAAGGACATCAGGTATTTCCATAGTATAGTAAATATGAAATGATTTCAATATTGCACATCTTTGACAAGCAGTGTATGCGCTCAAAGGAAATTAGAGCCTTGTTATAGTTCCACAAAATATAATTCCCACTTCCTGAGCTTAATAACATAAAATATTTAAAATCAAATGATTTTCTAGAGAGAAGTTTGTAATTAGAATTCTAAAATAACTGAAAAAAGAAAACAATGAATAAGAATTCTTGTTTCATCATAATTTCATGGAAACCCTAACTGGAATTCAATTTAAACATTAGATATACATGATTTTAGGTGCTTAAAATTTCAATAGTAGAGTTTCATACCTGATAAGAGGCCCAAACATCGACCAATTGAATGTGAAATGGGACTTTGTCCATTTCCCTCCATACACATCGTCTGTATAGTTGAAAGAGGAAAATTGAAATCGAAGATCAGTAGATAAAGGTGTGAGAAATAGTAGTTAATTGAGGGTGAGGATGTGGGTGCGGTAAACAGTGATGAATTAGGATTGTCGACATAGGTGGATATTTCCCTTGTGTGAGTGACGAGGATTGGGACGTGACAAGAGAAGAGGGGCGACATGGGGAGAAAGAGAATAATGAGGTCGGAACCTATTTTCATTTTTATTTTTATTTTAAATTTTTAAATTTTTTTAAATTACTGAATGTTAAATTTGAATCATCATATTTATTTTAAGTTTATAGGAATGTTTTTTAAAATCCCATTTAATAATTTATTTCATATAAAACATATTTAATATACCAATCTAATATTGTTTCAGATAGGGTGTCTCATATTCCTAATATTTATCAAAATATTTTTCTTAATATCAATACAATTTTTTTCATAAATTGTTAAATGATAGTTATGAAAGAATTATTCTTAAATGATTTGTTTTTAGTGAATGAATATTAGTAACAGATTTATGTATTGAAAAAAGTATTGGTAATAATAATTAATCATAATAGATTTATTTTTGGTAAAAAAATTGTTAGTATTGATTAGATAAAACAAAAACATTAATTTTTGATAATTTTATGTTGGTATTAAACAATTAATAACAACATATACATATGATGGTAAAAATAAAAGTAGTTAACAGAATTTAATACCAATAAAACATAATATATGTTGGAATTTCTCGTCAATAAAAAAATTTATATTCTCTGTTACTAAATTTTTGTTAGTATGAGTAAAATATTTTTTAATGTTGTTTCATATAGATTACTATAGAAAAAAAATCATTAAGAAACTAAGGTAGAACACTTGATTAATGATCCTTCTTCATAACAAGAGGAATCTCATACACCTAAAGTGGTGATAGATCCTTCAATACAGGTGATGAAAAACCTATAGGAAGGAAAATAGATAATTATCTTCTCATGAAATTGATAACCTCCACACCACCAGAAAATATTTACCACAAAAAACCCATTCTATTTTATAGTATAATCCTAAGGATACTCATTCATAATGTCTCATATGAATTAATACCATTAGATAGTGATTCATTGAGCTCGTTTCAATGAATGAATACAAAGATCTTTAATAAACCTAACTTTGGTTTAATATTGATGCAAATTATTTGGTAGAGAAAATATATTACGTTCTTACATCACCTTAAATAGGACTATTGTATTTGAATCCCAAGAATATTTAAAAATAATATTTATTTCATACATATATATATATATATATATATTACTCATGCATATTATTAATTCTAATATACATGCATCATATGAATGTATTAAATACACAATATATATATACAATTTCATATATTATGTGTGTATATATAATTTATATATCATATGCATCTATTATGAATTTGTATATTCATCCTATAAGTGTACATTTTTTTACACACCCGAAATCCCAAATAGAAGAAAACTCATACTAAAAGTGCATAGTAAGAAATAAAATTTAAAAATCATTTCAGAAAAAAAAATTATGATCCTAGAGGACTCATATTACGAGAATTATACTAGTTTTTTGGATTTTTTATACATAAAACCTAAATATTTTAGTATAATATTACACTAATTAGAAGGAGGCATAAATTTAGTCGGATTCATTAAGAATAGATAAATAAATATTCTCAGAGAAGATAGGTCATGAATACAAATACATCCAATTTTATAACTCGGGATAGATTTGTGTGTCTTGAGAAAGTGTGAGGTAGGTGTGAGAATTAGGGTCATATTGAAGTAAAGTGTTTGAAAATATTTCTTGGAAAAGTTTCCTATACATATAAAGGAAATAGTATTTAGAATCCCAAAGAAGAAAACATATTTCTAACATAAATTTAAATTAATGATAGAAAAGGAACATTGTTGTGGGTTATTAATAATGGTTTCACTTCCCATATAGTAGGTATTTAAAGATTATGAAAAATATTGAGAAACATAAAGGAGAATCAGTTACCTTTGGTGTTTATTTATCTCTAAATTTAAAGAGTTTTTTCTCTATTTAAATTTAATCTTGAATCTGATATTGAATTGTTTTTTATTTTTTCAAGGGCCTTAGAATAAACTTTTGAGTGTTAGTCAACTCTATATTGATGGGTATGAAGTTTTTTTCAAAAATAAAACTTGTATAGTTAAAATATTCTTTTATTTAAAGATCATTACATACGGAAGAGATAATATATAAAAATATATTTTTAATTGGTATTCTATCTAATTTATTTTATTCAGATGAAACATATGAGAGTATGTTATAGAATTTGAGGAATTGTCATTTTGGACAAAAAACCGAATAAAACTTTAAAAAAAACATTATAATAGATAAAAATTATATTGAAATAGAAAATAATATTATTTAAAGATCATGTTGGAAAGGGAATATGACTCATAAATCTCACAAGAAGGTTGACATTCATTATACTTGAAATCTGAAGCTAATTCACACTAAATTATATAATTCCATGAAGTCAAAATACGTAATATGTGATTTATATTATATCTCATTAACTGATTACTATAATTTTATAGCCAGGGTTATTTTTTCATGAAATAGCCATAATCCATTGAGATATTTAAAATTTTCCCGAGACAAGTTAAAAAAGAGTTGTACTCTTCACCAAGAAATTGAGAACTGATAATGGAAATAAATATACATTTTATAAATTTAAAATTTATATTGATAAACATGGATTAAATATTAAATTAATAACACCAAATAATCACTAATCTAATGGTATTTTTTATATAAAGGATAGAAGCATTTTTTATATGGGTAGGATAATTCCTATTGAAAACAAAATCCCAAAGTATTTTTGGAGAAAAGCCATGTGTACTATTGTACACTTTTAGAATGAATTTCTATTATGGAGTAAGAAACGCTATACTCCTTATGATATATATTAAAATAATAATCTAAATTTTAGGTACTTAGTATTATTTATAATTCTATACTTTAAAAATATCATAGAAAATATGGGAAAGTTTTAATAGAGAGAAGATGAAGGGGTATTTATAGGCTACTTATCTGAGGGAAATGGGTATAGGTTCTTGTTGGACACCTCATGTGTTAATCATGTTTTAATGATCACAAATCTCATTACTGTTACTTAATCTTGATCTCCATTGCACATCTTCCTAATGCTCTTCAATATCAATAATAGCTACACATCATGTTTTTATAATAACAAATCTTATGGATGATAATTACTCTCTTTATTATTTACAAGTCTTATGCATAATCACAAATCTCACATATATTATCACACCTTTATATTTATGATTCACATTCTCTTACTCTATAATGATTAACCTTAATCCATATTCTGCGTATCACTGTCTTAGTCCAAATACAGATATTTGTCTATGTATGGAGACACCGTGAAGGACTCACCGTGACCAGACACCGTGACCCAGACACTGTGAAAGACTCATCGTGACCAGACACCGTGACCCAGAGACCATGAAGGACACACCGTGAAGGACTCACCGTGACCAGACACCGTGACCAGACACCATGACCGGACACCGTGAACCAGACACCGTGACCAGACACCGTGAAGCTCACACCGTGAAGCTCATACCGTGAACCACATATCGTGAAGAAGACATTGTTTCCATAATCATTGTGACACCGTTTCTTAAGTTTTTGTCAATATTATTTAAATAATGCTAACGTTCATATTTTTTGTTTTTAATGCAATTAATGTTATTTAATGATAGTTGTTGGCATGTCAAGAAACTGCATCTCGTACCTATGAGAAGGGAATCATTTCTACTTCAGAACTCGTGGAATATAAGAAAGACTGAGATGTAGTACACGAAAAGTGATGTGCAAGTGTGAATATACAACACAAAGAACTTACATACACCCAAGTGCACTGTGCTGAACAAGAAGAACAATCCTGAACAAGAAGGAGAGTTCAAGACCTTAAAAGAACTCTCATGAGTGCAATCCAATACTGCTGAAGAACACACGACGAATCAAGACATCTTTCTCACTCCTGAAGAAGACAAGCTGAACTACGACACTCTGTTTTTCAACAAAAAAATCAGAGAAGGACTCAGAAGCATTCCTGTTGAATCCAATGAGTCCAGAGATACATTGATAATCACTAGAGCTTTCTAAACTCTAATGTATCTTCTCTACGTGATTTATTTATTAACTTTCGAGCAGTGTGGTGTACTCTGTATATCTTTACACACACTGTCTCTTGCACTGAACTAGAGGATATCAAAATCCTCAATCAAATTATCTTAACTTCTATTTACCCATGTCAACTATAGAAGAGGTCCTTGTGTGACATGTTCTTTGTTTTGTTTCCCACGAAGAACAGTGGTAGAGGTCCCTGCGTGGCTTGGACAGTTTTGTAAAACTATTGTTAACCCCGATCCAGGGTGTGGATCAAATTTATATATATTTGAGAGGACTAAATCTTGGCTTGAGACTGAACCTCTTGTTATATCTTCTATGCATATTTTATTTATGTTTAACGAATACTAGATATATATTATTTATTCCGCTGCTATTACTTTGAAATACAGAACTATTTTGAAGCTACTTTGATAGTTAAATTAACAAGTGTTTACACTTATTGTAAATCAATAGGTTAGCATCTGAAGTTAGTTTGACCTTGTGGTTAAATTAACTGAGACCTAATAAATATTTGAGAAGCTAAGTGAACATTTACAATCTTTATAAATTCACTATAGTTTAACGTATTTTATAAATTGGGGGATTTTAACTAGACAATATTTTAACAGAAATTTTAATGGGAATTCAATTCACCCCCCACTTGAGTGTCCAATCTGACCAACAGTTCTAGAACAGGATGTTTAAAATTTTATCAGTCTATATTGATGTTAAAATTTTGAAAAATAATGCACATCATGTAAAAAATTGTAGAATATTTGGAATTTTCTAGAGAAAACATCAAGGTAATTTCTTACCATTAGGTTGAAAAAGAAGAAAAAATTGAACCAAAAGTTATTAATATTATTTTAGATCATGAAAGTAAATAAGATGAAATTTCTATAAGTGATACTAAATAGTTTTAGAGGTTCAAAAAGGAATTTTGAAATAAAAAATATCATTAATAGACTAAAGACTCTAGTTTAGTCCAGAATAAGACTCGAAATTGAAAATAAAATAGCACTTATATCATGGATATAACCAAAAAATATGGATAAAACTATTAATAATAAAAATTGGGTATATGAAAATAATATTTAACATAATAAAATTAGGAAAAATCCACTTAATATATTTTATAAAGGCCAAAATATAAAAAAATTATTAACATCAAGTGGTTTTTAAAGAAAAAAATTAATTTAAAGGGTGATGTTACAAGAAATATGGCTAGATTTGTCAGAAATGGATATTCTCTATTAGTGGTAATAGTCTATGAAGAAATTATTTTCCTAATATAAAGGTTTGAAACAACAATAATATGTGTGGTATTTTTTAAACATAGTCATTAAAAATTTTATTGAATGGATGTAAAATCATCCTTTTTGAATTGTGAACTAGAAGAAGAAGTGTTTATTTAGAAGGCATAGGGTTTAATTCTTTATATAAATGGAAAAGTGGATTATAAACTCAAAAAGGAATTGTATAAATTAAAATTTTCTAATAGATTTAGGTATTTAAATCATGATTATTACATAAGATAAATTATGTTTCCTAAAAATAATGTTGATAAAAAATTATATGTAAAGGAGTTTTCCATAGGTACATTGATTTCCATAGTATATGTTAATGGTAAAACTTTTTATAGTAACAATGTGTATCACTACGAGGGTTTTTCTAAAAATATTGTATATATATTTGGTATATCTTCATTAGGAGAGTTGATATACTATTCAGGATTACATATTAAGAAAAAAATATGATTATTTTTTTATCCCAAGAAAACTATACTATAGATTTATTAAAAATGCTTGTAATGAAAAAAGAAGGAGAAATTTCAACCCCAATTGTATTTGGAACAAAACTATGTAAGGATGAGAATGGCCTTAATTTTGATCAAAAATAATTTAGAAAATTAATTAGAAATTTGTTGTATTTGATGGTTTCAAGACTAGACAAATCCTACGCAGTGACACTTAAAGCTAGATTTCATAGTAACCCAAGGCGGTCACACATGCTTATAGGAAAATGATTTATAAGATATATATATATATAGGGTAAATGTAACTAGGGTTGTTATATAGAAATAGTACATATTTGAATTTACTTTCCTTTGCTGATGCAGACTAGATAGGTGGTCATATGTACTGAAGATCCACATTAGAAGGGGCTTTCATCATTAGTGAGGGTTATGTGAGCCGATACAGTAAGAAAAAGAACTCGGTGACACTAATCAAAATTGGGATAGATTATATTACAACCACTCATACATCCACATAGTATTTATGGTTGTATGTGTAGTAATTATATATGTTGGTTGATAATGATATTCCATTGAAGATACTATGTAACAATCAAAATGAAATAAATTTATCCAATAACCCTATACAACATTAAATAGCTAAACACATAGACATCATGTATCATTTAATTAAAGAAATATAGACCAATGGATATGAAAATTTGGAATATATCTCAACTTATAATTAGACTATAATTATCATTACAAAATATATTCCAAGAGATAGGTTCTATTATTTGAGGGTGAAACTCAAAGTTTATCCCCCTCCTATAACCTGAAGAAGTGTGTAAAATGTACCCCACAAAGATTTTTATTATGCTAAAAAAGGGGAATAAATAGTGACATAACTCTATATCCAAGAAAATTATAATCCTTGGTAAGAGTGAAATTTTCACTACTTTATAAATTTGAAACTATGGATAATGTTTAACAGAGGAAATTTTTAAAAGTGAGTGATGGACGTGAGATATTAATATATTTATTGGCAAGAAATTCATTTAATTCATATTGAAATAATTTATTAACACCGAGGTATGGAATTATCTCAAAAAAGAATATTCCCTAATTGTGTGGTTCAATAAACTTCTCATAAGATATAGGATATTATTTGATGATTCTCATTGATTTTTTATTGTGAAATAGATGTGAAATTATTTTAAATAATTTAACAGATATGAATAAAATCCAAAAGGGGGAGATTGAATCACCCCTATAGTTTTTTATGGTTTGTATTTTTTATCAATGTCTACTAAAAAACCTTTAATTTTTTTGAGGTATTGTTTGATATTGTGAAAAAATGTTTTTGATATGTATTGATAAGCCCTCTATTAAATAGAAGTGATTTTGTAAACATGTGATAAATTCTGAAATTATGATATCTGGATAGGTATTAAGTTTACATATGACATCATTTTTTTCATAAGACATATCAAACACACATAGGACATTATGAATCATGAATGACTTTTCATCAAATTTCATAAGACTAAAAATTATTTTTACATAGCTTCAAATATTTCATAATCCTATTTAGATTGAATGTATTTAATCTTTTCATATAAATAATTACATTTTTTATGTTTTTGAGTTCAATTATATAACATTAAATTTTTCTTATGACTTTAAAGGAATATGTGATTGTTTTTTTCCGTGTTGTATGACTTCACTAATTACAAAATTATTTTACTGGTGATAACTCTATGAAAATATAAGTTTCCATGATTTGAATATTCTAAATTTGTTAAACATAATGATGTAAAATATGATCTTAAATCATTAAAATATCACATTTAAAATTGTATTAGAGATATTTCGTTAAATATTTAAAAATTTATGATCAATTCTTATATATACTTAAATATATAGGATGGTTTTTAGAGATATTTATATGAAATTATAATTTGAGTTTTCATAAGAAAAATCACCTAAAAATCATTTTAGTATTTTAATGTAATGATGATTTTATGATTTTCAGTTCATATAATCATATTCAATAATCTTTGAAGTGATTCAAGTGGATATTTCATGTTTTTTTTCATGGTGTTGAATTGAACAATATAGATAATATGAGTGCTTCTAAAGGTAAATGATTATTATTTCAAGATATTTTAGTGAGAAAAATAAGATGGGTACCATAGGAAATTCAAAATTTCATTTATTTTTTAATTATTATTATATGATAATCGAAGATAAATAATATTATCATTTTATTTTTTTATTTTTTGAGATAATGAATAAGTAGAATGGTGGAAATGGAATCTTTCTAGAGACAAGTAGGTAATCAAAGGTGAGAAAATTGGAATATCATGGTGATGTTTGTGAGCCTAAATAAATGAGGAAAAGGAGTGAATTATATGGTAATATTATGTTTAGTAATGTTTCAATAATTTTGAGCTGGAATTGTATTTTATATAAATAAAATTAATTCTAGTTTTATGAGTTTCTAGAATATGTGGTTCTTTCTAAGAGAGAAATTAAGAGTTGTGGGTATCACTAAAGATCAAAAACTAAGAGAGACGAAGAGTGTCTAATACTCAAAGTTTTTAAGAGACCATCCATATAAATTTATGTTCAATCCTTCAATGAATTGAATCAAAGTTTTCAGAATGAAAGAATAAATAAAAAAATTTATTATGAATTGAGTGAATAATTTGTTCTTGAATATTCTATAGGATTATCATGAAAGTTCATCATCTGTTGTTACTAAAGAAACAAGACATTCAAAGATATAATTTATATTCTCGTTCTATTACATTGTATCTAAAGTGTGAAGATTTATATTCTTATGTGATTCTGAAAAAGGGATAATTAAATTTCATTCCCATACATGTAACCAAAATTCTCTTGTTCTTATAATAAAGAACCAATGATTCAGTAGACTAACCAACCATGGAAAAGAGTTGTCCTTCCAAGAAGGATCTAAACCTTATAAAAATAATTATGTTCATTGAACTTTATATTTATGTATGAGAGAGTGAAGTTATGAATTTATATATGAGTGGTTCATATAATAAATGGTTCAGATGGTTAATTTAAAGTGAAAAGATATTGCAAAATTGGTCTCCACTTATTCACCCCCCCTCTTAGTGGAGTATCTTGATCCTTGACACCTCAATATTTATATATATAGGTTGTAAAAAACCAACATATCATGACATTAACTATGTTGGATACTAAGGAATATATATGGATTCATTATATTTATTCATATTACCCTTATGAGATAACTAAATTCATTTCCAAAATTAAAAAAATGTTGATCAAATATCTTCCATTGTGGTGAATCAACAGCACAAAGTAGGTTTCCATTAGATATTATCTTATCTTTATTCCATAATATCCTTTTTGTATCATTTTAATTTTCAAATAAAAAATTCATATGAGGATTTGTTAGATGGTAACATATTTCCTTAACATGAGGATTGGTGTCGGTCCTTGAGAATGGACAACATTTGAATCTCCTAGCCATTTTATACTATGATGTTCTACAATTAGGACATTCTAATAAATTTTTATATTTGTATACACTCTGAAAATATCCATTGGGGAAAATCATGTATTTTATTATAACCTATTACCACTATATATAATATTTTTTCTATTGTAATTACAACCTTTAAGGCTATTTTATTATGGAAGTAAATATTTTAGATGTTTAATAAATTTATTAAAACTTTTTTTCTCCAACCATTTATTTCTTTTATGCTAACTAATTTAAATACTACTAAGAACACTGTAAATTTAGTATAACCTAGAAACTATGGTTTCTCAGTATCTTTATACAATCATTTAAAATTTTCTATTTTTTAAATGGTTCAATGCCTATGTTATGAATTATTTCATCATGGAGTTGGTACTAAATTTATCCCAATGAGGTGTGGGTCCTCCACACCACAATGGGGTTGGAACCCTATATATATAGGTTGTGGGTCCTCCATCTATATAGGATGACATTCAATGTGATATATGGTATATCATTCTACCCTTATGGTGTGGTACTTCCCCCCTAATTTGGGCCATGAGATCTTCCAAAAGTGAGGTCGGTATCACCTTGATTGGTTTATAAAGATGTGAGAATGTGTGGATCATTTAACATAGATAAATTATCGATGAGATCTTACATTGGAGTGATATTTAATGTGATCTATTAAACATTAGTGTTCTCTATGATGAACCTTGGGTCAGTTTAGTGTTTCATGAAAGTCTCTTTTGTTCATAGAGAAATATTTGTGGTGATCTAGATGCTATAATTTAGATCCCTATTTAGGTGAATTCTCTCACTCATAAATGTGGGGAATTCCATATACTAATAATTTACCATATAAATGCAGGAAAATGTTGAATTATAATTTTTATAATGATTGTTTTGTAGTGAAATTAATCAATTGATAGACCAGATAGTTCCCAACAATGTTTAGGTGATACTTTTGACATGTTATTGGTCTGTGTGTGTTTTTATAACCTGCGTATTCTATTGTTGTGATGTTTCATTATTGATCAGAGTGTAAGATATCACTATATGTCCTTTAGACTAGTTCAGTGAGACTATATTAATATCAGAGATATGATATTGGAATCTCATTTCGTCTAAAAATAAGGGACGATTTTGGAAGGGATTTCCTTAGGAACTCTAGCATATCAAGGTGAGGCCCAGTGGTGTTTCCATGATGATGGGAAGTCACCCTCAGATAGAGTTTAGATGTATTGAAGACATTATGTGGTGTTTTGAGATTTATTAGATGTATCATAGTCTAATTCAATAGGAGTGGCACCATGCCGGTGAGAAGTACCACTCCAATAGGTTGTAACCAGATCCTTCACAGGATGATGATCTTGGTTAAGGTCTATATAGAGGATTTCAATGAACATAAACATAGGTTGATCAATGCTTCTATTTTTCCTTTTTTTGATAATTTATTCGTGTGTGTGGTATATTTTGATGCTATTAGCATTAGGACATTATATGAACATTGAAGGAGATGTGATGGACTTCATGAGTTTTGAATTCGTAAGAATCATGTTGTCTAACCATCACTCATGTTATTTATGTTCCCTTTTTGGTGTTGTTATTCTGGATTTCTATTTTCTGGTTTTATTGAAATTAATTTGATTAAATAATACATTGAACAAGGGTTTATAAGTTGATGAACTATTTTATCTGCGATGGACAAGGACTTTGGTGGGGTTAGTATTGCAAACACGGTTCCCTTCCAACCATTCTTAGGATAATAATGTAAAGGATGATGTTACCTTGAAACCCTAGATCAGTGTGCATCAATGTATACTTTTGGTTGTAGTTTATTATGAGTGGTAATGAGATCTCATGATTTATTGTGGTGATCTAGTTAAGATACCCAAGTGAAAATGTAAATTTTATTTAATTATCTCTAAAATATAGTCTTGGAATTTCCCTCTTTTAATGTATTGAATTTGGTTCTCCTGGGAAGTGTCTTGGTCAACAAAAAAGACCAAATAGATACCTTTGGTTTGTGGAATTTCTTCATGTTGGAATCAATAGGTGTTTTATTATAATAAGAAAAGTTTAATTGTCATAATCATTAGTGAGTTTTCATAGGATGATCTTCTCTTAGGTTAAAATAATCCTCTTTGATGGGTTGGGGTTGAGTGCTAATGTAGTGGAAGAAGAATCTTAGATGTAGTAGTCTCCATATGATCATTAAAAAGGGAATTCATTATCCATTGGGAAATGTTTGGGATCCGTACATGTGATGGATTTCCAAATATGGATGAGATCATGCAGTTACAATCCATATTCTCAAATGAGAATGGATTTAGGTCTTCTCAAAAGGACATTGTGGTTATTTTATTTCTAAGGACAAAAAAGCCTTTATTGTGGGGAAGATGTAGTGATCGGAGTTTTCCCATTTGAAATTCATAACATGATTTGTTGTTTCATATACCAAGTCCCCGTTTAAGGGTAAAATAGTCTTTTCCCTTAGAAAACTACCCATTAAAAAGTTTTGAATGGTTTTTTTCTTTCCAAAATTGTGCCTTTTACCCTAGGTTTTGGATTTTGGTGAGATTCCAAGTTAGGATAATTATTCAAGATATTTATGATTTTATAAATAAATCTAATTTATTCTTGTGGGTTTGAATGTTGATATCCCCAAATGAAGCACAAAATTTGAATTCAATTTTCGTAGTTGAGGCTAGAATGGAGGGTTTATCTAGGTTATGTATAACCTTTATAGGGGTATCATCCCTCAGGTTGGTCCCAATTAATGAGTTTCCATTTTAATTAATAATGGGTTTTAAAAATACCCTAGAAACTTCCCTCTTTATATCCATTGATCACATGAAGGATCCACTCCCCCATGTTAACAACACATATCAAATAGTAGATGATCAAGGGAGAAATATTTTTCCATAGATTATCAGAGTGAAAATATGGATACATGGAACATGTATCATGAATTTGAGGTGCATGATTATAAACCTCTGAAGATCCTTTATGATGTATGGACTGTTATTTTATATTCCACCTCAAATTGAGTTTATTTTTATTCATTAAATTTTATTTGGAATATTTATTGCCTTATTTTCATAAATATTTTTCTGTTGGAACAAATCCAAGGTTCCTTGGAGTAGAATTTAGTTTTTCACAGGGAAGGGTTATCTAAAATTTTGGATTAAATGGAACACAGTATCATAAACACATGTCATGTAGTGTTTTCATGTGTATTAGGATAGGGATGTTTTCTTCACAAGGTGTATGATTAATATGTATACTATATAGGAATCTTAAGTACACAACATGAGCTCTGTCCATATATACTGGCTATCACCCCATTTTTGAGAAATGGAGCGTACTAGTACATGATATGTTGCATTTCAAAACACGAACTATGCTAGGGTACATGGAAAAGTTTCTGAGTAACCAACTAGGTGTGTAGGGTAGGGACAACCTCCTGTACTAGGGAAGTACATTTTGGGTTGTACATCGGTACATACCAAAGGCTACACATTTGGGAGTGCACGCAATGTACTCCTAGTATTAGCTATGTATTTCCCTATTTACTAGGTTTTTCATCATTTCTTCCCACACAGTTGAATTTAGAAATATAATTAGCCTATTATGAGTATATTTTTATATATATCATAATGTTTAAGTCCTCATCACTATCATATGTTTTTAGTGAGATGATTTGGGGGTGGTTAAAGATCATCAAACCTTGGAAGTGGCAGTAGGAATGAGATGATGGAGAAGAGCAAGAAAAGGGGGCCTTAAACCTCCACTATTGTGAAACCAGATTTTAGGAAAATAACCCTCACATGCCTTTTGATTTTGGTACCCTCTAGGTATTATTGTCCTTTATGGTTTTCTCATATGTTGTAGGGTTATAGACCTTAGTGTTTTCCTAGGCGTAAGCAGTACACTTTTTTATAGTAGAGTAGTTCAATGGACCTATACAGATGCGAGACACATGGAGGAATCTCTCCATCTCCAAATTCATTCCAAATAGGGTATTGGTGTGTGTGGAATGGATTCAGTTGATGGAGGAGTTGGAAATCTACTTCTTAGTCATGACGACCTATGTGGCCAATCTTCTTTCAGAAGGTGTATATTTCTCTCTTCGGTGCTACATATGAAATTATAACAAAGGGAGAAGTTGTCACATTTGGTATCAGAGGTGGTACTCAGCATCAACTGTGGTTCACTTCTTGGGTTAAGATGTAGGTCCCACAATGAGGAAGTTGTGCTCTAAAGGGGGGTGATTGTAAAACCCCTGAATGACAAAGCGTTAAATGACTAAATGATATGACTCATGTCAACAAGGTGCACCTTCCATTTCGGGATCCTACCTGGTTAGAACTCCACAGTTAAGCGTGTTTCACCAGGAGTAGTGATCGGGATGGGTGACCTTCTGGAAATTTTCCTAGGGTGTGAATCAATATATTTAAATCATTATCTGCAGTACTCATTCACCAGACCATTATATTCAGGGACTATATAGCGATAATTGTATGAAATATGGATTCAAATACCCTCCATGTGCTTGTGTTCTAGGCTATGGAGTGAGTTATTCCTTGCATTGGTGGAGTCAGTATCTCCCAGTTGTTTGGGGTGTGGGTCCTTCTTTCAAGGTTATTAATTTCTTAGAGCTCCCCCCCTATAGGTGGGTATTTTTCATCTCAACCCCTGGTGTCACGCAAGAACCCTAATGTGATTGTAGTGTTGGCTAGGTTTTAGAGATGATTTTCAAGTATATATGGATTGGTGTCCAAGGATGGTACCACCTCAGCTAGGTCATGTGTACCAGTGAGGCTGTATTCTCTAATGAAAATATTGTATTTCATGACTTGGTGATGGTGATGGTCATCCTCCAGACCATTAGATTTGGGGACTATATAGCAATAATTGTATGAAATATGGATTCAAATACCCTCCATGTGCTTGTGTTCTATGCTGAGGAGTGAGTTATTCCTTGAATTGGTGGAGTCGGTGTCGCCCAGTTGTTTGGGGCTTGGGTCCTCCTTGCAAGGTTATTAATTTCTCAAAGCTCCCCCCCCCCCATAGGTGGGTATTTTTCATCTCAACCCCTTGTGTCATGCAAGAACCCTAATGTGATTGTAGTGTTGTCTAGGTTTCAGAGATGATTTTTCAATAGATATAGATTGGTTTCTAAGGTCAGTACCACCTCATCTAGGTCATGTGTATCAGTAAGGTTGTAGTATCTAATGAAAATATTGTATTTCATGACTTGGTGATGGTGATGGTCATCCTCCAGGGAAGTTTTTTTCATTTATAAGATTATAGTTAGTAGGGTGATTCATCTCTTTCCAGCTCAGTCATCTATCAATGGATAAGTTGGTTTAGGTAGTTTTTACTCTCCCAACGGATGTTTCCTTTAAACTATGGGTGTTTCTGGGACACTGTGTTCCTATATTGTTTACTAGTTCACTGAGGAATTACTTTCCCCCTAGTATTCTAAATCATGTACATCTCTTTAGTGTTATTAGAGCATTAGGAACTATTGTTTGGGTAATCTAGTGAACTTGGTGTGGCGTGGGGCCTCATTCAGGTAATGATGGAATGATGATATGTTCATCTTCTTTGCTCATCTGTTGGCAGTGGTTCTAGGGAAGGAAATGTAGTTAATGGATGTTTGTACCTTCTTTAACTGGGGATCTCTCCAAGTCCCTAAGGAGTGTTTGTGGAGTTTTTGGTGATGTGGTTTCCCATTTTTCATTCCAATGGAGTTTGGTTCTTTGTGTCATAGGTGATGAGTGGGAAGGTTTCTTCTCCTATTATATGGAACCTACTTAGGGTGACCACATGATATGGATGAGTGAGTAGTTTTATTTTTCCCTCGTTTCCCAACGACATAGGTTATCATATTCATTTTAGAGTTTTGTGATGGATTCTATTCTAATGGAGTTTCCCTCGGGATTTATTTAGTGGTTGTATAGATCAGCTCAATTTGTGTGGGGACCTGTAACCATATTTCACTTTTGTTTTTGGGGAGTCGTATTGGGTATTTTTATACTCACCAATCGTCACGACCCATCCTCGGGACCTGTGATGTGACTACCCCAAGCCCACCTTCCATAGGCCAGGGGCTGGCGACTATCACCAAAGGCATAAATACCGAAAAAGGGAAGGAATGGCCTTTATAAAAGTAAACAAAAACAACAGAGTACACAAGCTGAAGTAAGCAGAAAGAAATACTGAGTACAAAAGTAAGTAATGAAAATTAAACAGGCCAGTATACAAAACCAACGGAAAGTACGATACAGTACAACCGAAAAGAAAGTACAACAGCAGTAAAGTAAAGCGGCAACCACTGAGCTGTCCTCCGGATATCCCACCTGAAGGGTGGGTATAGATGGTCTCTCCAGCTCCTTGGGTCCGACCGTCCTCCCCGTATACGTCCCATCAAGTGGTCCACCTCCGGGTACTGTCCACCACCACAAGCCTCCACCTCGATCAGTTTTGTTTATCGTCTTCATCCAACACAACGTAGTACGGGCATAGCCCGTGTAGGGGTGAGTATACGATACTCAGTAGGGACCCTGAGACCTCCGAAGGTCTCTCAGAATCCACAAAGGATAAACCACAAAATAAAGATACAATCACGAAATATCAACCGACTTTACTTAGGTATATGCCTATACATATACCTAAGTCATCAATTCCAGTCCGGCTCCAACTCTTGAGCCCAAGCACAACCCAGTCCACACAGGAAAGAATTCAATCACACCATTGGTATTGATTGCAAGTCAAGACTCAGCTCACACAGGTATACTACTCATGAATAAGGGTGGAGATGATTAGATATAGCCTCTGAATCATCTCCTCTGCTGAACCCACGTAGGATCCTAGTACAGAATTCATCGCTGCCGAACCCACAAAGGGTCCAAGTATAGTAACCATTGTTGTCGAACCCACGTAGGATCCAAGTACAGTCGTCATCACTGCCAAACCCATAGAGGATCCAAGTACAGTCTTCCTCGCTGTCGAACACATGGAGGATCCCAGTACAGTCATCATCATCGTCGAACCCACGGAGGATCCCAACACGGTAGTCGTCGTAGTTGCAGCCAGCTCTAGGGTTCCTGCACACAGCGTACTCGATTCTGGGAGGGTCTTCTCCTCGAGTAAAGGGGGTTGATACATCATCTGTCACTAATTCTAGAGTGTATGTATCCAGAAGTTCTATCTTGTCAAAAGGAACTCAACGCGACAGATGGCGCGTCAATCAGACGCCCAATCTGAGAGATATTGGTCTTTTTGTTCCAGGGGCCCGGTTAGAAATATGCTCGTTTCTAACTCGGCTATTATCCAAGTCATCCAAAACTCACATAGAGTGTCTCCAAAGGAATGCCTCGTCGCGAGGGTCCTAGTGCCGTAGATGGCACGTCGATCGGACGTGCGGTATTTATGTTATTCACATTTAAGTGGAAACGGGCCCGGCCCGTTAAGCCCGGTGGGCTGGCAGGTCGAGTCAATCCTGTCTGGGTAGGTCTGACCTGGCAGGAGGATCGGACTGGACCGATGAAACGCATGGCCCGGCCGGAGGGACGTGGCCCGGCCCGGCGCAGCCCGGCCCGGCTGGGCGCGGCCCAGCTGGGCATGACCCGGCTGACTCGTCCAACTGGCTGAGCGGTCTGAGGGGGGGTGAAAACCCCTGGCTGCCCGAACTGGTGGCGTCGCCCTCCCTAATACACTGAGTGATGTCGGTCGTCCTTCTTAGCGCAAGCGGTCAGCATGGGCGGGCTGCGGTTTATCCGGCGCGGTGCCCTCCGGGCTCTGCGGCTCTCCTCCGCACATCCAGCGTGACGGCACCAACTTCCTCCGCCACCGCCCACTTGACCAAGCCTTTTCTTTGCATGTGCGACGACGGCCCTTGCGCCGCCGGCCTCTTTCGCATTCCGCCTCCGGTCGCCAATTCCAAAAAGATCAAGTTCCAGAGGAGGGTCGTCGGGCCGTGTTTTTTTGGCCCACACCCTCAGCGTTAGGTGGTAACACATTTCCAAATTCATTTTAGAAAAAAAAAACGAGGAAGAAGTAAAATTTTAATCAACTAAAATTGTATATAAAATCCCCCTACCTCGAATATGGTTCGTTCGTTATAGACGCGGAAAGCGATGGCGGTCCGTCAAAGCCGAGAAAGAACCATAGTCATTGGTGAGTTCCCCGCAGTTGTATTTCCTCCCTTGATGTGGAGGAAGTAGACGATTGGAGAAACGTGGAGTGTTCCTCACCAAGCTGTTCTTCGTTGAAGATGGGTGTTCTTCGTCAGAGAAGAAAACCATTCTTCGTCGAGGAGATGAATACTTCTCTCTCTTTTCTCAAGATCTCTCTCCCAAAGTTTTTCCAACACAATAAAGCTCCCCAAAATAAAATATTAGGCTTTGCTAATATTTTATTAACACATCCAATTCAAAATTTCTAATCACTTAATTAATTAAATGAAGAGGTTCATTTCATTAATTAAGTTATGTTGAAAAAAATAAAGAGGGGGAGAGAGGGATAGGAAAAGTCTCATTAATTAAGGGGGTTTCCAATTTATTTAAGAGAGTTTAAGGGAGTTTAGGGGGAGGTGAAAGGTTGGGGCTCGTGTGGGCCCCACATCTCAAATATCCACACATGGGAATTTGGGTGGTTGTGGACCCCACCAATAACTTCTTGTGGGAGGGATTAACTTCCAAAGACATAAAATTGTCCCAACAATTTTATTTAACTTCTTAACTAAACCCCAATTTTTAACTTACAACCCGCATAAAACGCAACTGCGGTAAAGGTCCCCTAAAGAAATTATCGGCATTGCGAGTTCATCGGTGCCCTCGGATTTCAATTCCGAGCACCGGTTCAAAAGATAGAAAAACCCACTTGTTTGTTCACTGAACGTACCCAATATAAACTTCAGAAATTGATTCCGGGCCGACTGGGCCTTGGAATCAAGTGACGTCCGAAGCCACAGGCTTGTAAAATTCCAAATTATTTAAGAAAAAATTTTCCTTGAAATTTTCGGGTCTTTACATTACTCCCACCTCATGGATTTATGTCCCTATAAAGCTACAACATAAACTAGGGAAATAAATGAGGGTATTGAGCATGCATCTGGGCCTCCCACTCCCATGTGCTCTCCTAGAGGTTCCCGTGCTGCCAATGAATGTGCACCAGAGGAATCATCCATCCACGTAGAACCTGCTCTTGTCGATCCCCGATCTCTACATGGACCTCCGTGAATGTCTCCCTGTCATCTATATCCATCTCCCCATGATCGATGATGTGGGTCGGGTCGTGCACGTATCTCCTCAGCTGAGATACATGGAAGACGTCATGCACCTGGTAAAACTGAGGTGGAAGGGCCATGCGGTAAACCACCTCGCCTACTCTGCTGAGGACATGGAAAGGCCCGATGAACCATGGAGATAACTTGTCACCCTGAATAAATCTCCATAGACCACATTGGGGTGAGACCCGTAGGAAGATGTGGTCACCATCCTTGAAATTATGTGGTCTCTATCTCCTATCAGCATAGGACTTCTGTCTACTCTGTGCATTCTTCATCCATTCCTGGATGATCTGCACCTTCTTTGTCATAGCCTGAACCATCTCTGGTCCTACAAGTGCTAACTCCCCAGGGTTAGTCTAGCACAGAGGTGATCTGCAAGTTCGGTCGTACAGCGCCTCGTATGGTTCCATCTCGATGGTGGAGTGGCAGCTGTTGTTGTATGCAAACTCCACCATGGGTAGGTGATATTCCCAATTGTGACCAAATTCAAGGACACATGAACGGATCATGTCCTCGAGAGTCTGAATAGTCCTCTCCGTCTGGCCATCCATCTGAGGATGAAAGGTGGTGATCAGGCGTAGCTGCATCCCAAATGCCTCCTGAAACCCCTTCCAAAGTCGGGAAGTAAAGCGAGTGTCTCGATCGAAGATGATAAACGATGGCACACCATGAATCCGTATGATCTCCTAAACATAGAGGCGTCCCAATCTCTCTACCGAGCCCTCCTATCTGATCGGTAGGAAGTGGGACGACTTGGTGAGTCAGTCTATGATCACCCAGATGGAGTCGTGTCCTCTAGAAGTACGTGGAAGCCCGGTCACAAAATCCATGGATATCCCGTCTCACTTACACTCCGGAACCTCTAAGGGTTGTACCAAGCATGCAGGTACCTGGTGCTCTGCCTTCACTTGCTGGCAAGTGAGGCATCGTGAAACGAATTCTGCTACAGCCTTCTATATACCCGGACACCAATACTGTCGTCTGAGGTCCTGGTACATCTTTGCCACTCCTGGATGTACCGCTAGAGGGGTAGTGTGAAACTCCCTCATCACTTCCTCCTGTAGTGTAACTGGTACCATGGTACGTCCCCTAAAGAGGATGACGTGCTCTCCCACTTTAGAAAATCCATCAGGCGCCTACCCTGTGGAAATCTGAACACATCGTGTCTCACAGTCAACGTCCCCACGTTGTGCCTCTCAGACCTGCTGAAGTAGTGGAGGAGTTATTGTGAAAGACTGTAGAAAGGCTACCCAATCTATATCCATGAAGGATATCTGCAATGCGGCTAGCTGCTCTGTCGCCTCCCCTAGTAGTTGTAAGCTTGATCTCCTGGTGAGAGCATCATCTACGACGTTCCGTTTCCCAGGATTATAGACTATCTCAAATTCATACTATTGGAATAACTCGAGCCATTCCTGATGTCTTAGGTTCAGGTCCTTCTGTGAGAAAATGTACCTGAGACTCTGGTGGTCAGAGTAGACTATAAAGTGCTCTCCCATCAGATAGTTTGGCCACATCTTCAGGGTGAAGAACACTGCTGCTAACTCCAGGTCATGGGAAGCATAGTTCTGCTCATGCTGTCTCAACTGTTGTGAACCATAGGTGATCACTGCCCGCTCTTGCATCAGGACACACCCGAGTCCGGTCCCTGATGCGTCATAGTAAACTATGTACCCTACTCCCTCCTCCAGTAGCCTCAATATGGGAAGACCGGTCAATCTTTTTCTCAACTCTTGAAAGCTCTACTGACATCTATCTGAACATATGAAAGGTTTCCCATTCTTCATCAAAGCTGAAAGAAGTGTTGCAACTATGGAGAAGTCTGGCACAAATCTCTGATAGTACCCAACTAGTCCCAAAAAACTCTACACCTCTGTCACGCTCCTGGGTGGCTCCCAAAAATGTACTGGCTCGATCTTCACAGGCTCCACCGTAACTCCCGCTTCTGAGATGACGTGCCCTAATAAGTGAACCTCTCGAATCCAAAACTGGCACTTCGAGAGCTTACCATAAAGATGGTGCTCTTGTAGTGTATCCATTACAACTCAAAAATGATAGGTGTGTTCCTCCTCAGTGGTCTAGTAGATCAATATGTCGTCGATGAAGACTACGAAAAACCAATCGAGGTAAGGATGGAATATCCTGTTCATGAGACTCATGAAAATTGCTGGAGCATTGTTCATGCCTAAGGGCATAACCAAGAACTTATAATGGTCGTATCGACACCTAAAGGGCGTCTTCTGCACATCCTCGTCTCAAAATCTGGGCTGGTGATAGCCTGACCTGAGGTCTATCTTCGAGAACCATCATGCTCCCTTGATCTGATCAAAGAGGTCGTCAATCCTTGGGATTGGGTACTTTTTCTTTGCGGTCACCTGATTCAAGCGGCGGTAGTCGACACATAGTTTTAAGATCCCATCCACCTTCTTGGTGAATAAAATCAGAGAATCCGAGGGTGAAACACTGGGTCGGACGAATCCCTTTCCCTATAAGTCATCCCGTTGTACCTGTAGCTCAAAAAGTTCAGCGGGATCTATCTGATATGCTGGAGTAGATATCGGTGTTGTCCCGGGGTACAGGTCGATGTAGAAGTCTACCTCTCTACGTGGAGGTATTCCTGGAACATTGTCAGGAAAAACGTCTGCATACTGATCCACCACAATAGGAAAACTCGGACTCCGCACATAAACCGCTCCTAGGATGAGACTAGCCAACTGATGTGTGATCGGCTTCCCTCTCCTCTACAAAATGCCATCCTACGCTGCCAAGGCTCCCTTCTCACCAGTGAAGGTGAACCTTCTAACATCTGTGCGGATACACAGCACATTGCGCCTAATGCAGTCGATCTGAGAATGGACTATTGACAACCAGTATATACCCAAGATGATGTCTTAAGGCCTCAACGCTTCTACAAGAAGATCTCAGCCAAAGCTCTCGCATCCTAGAGTAAGATCAAATTTCTGGTACCAGTTCGTAATCGTCGAGTCTTCTCTCGTAGGAGTCTCTAGCCGTAAGGATCGATCCAACAGCTCCTTCGGAGTCTCCGAGCTCCAAACAAGGGCAGTGGAAATAAAAGAATGACTTTATCATGTGTCTATAAGAACTGCATCAAGGGTGGAGTAGACATAGATAGTACCTCGAATCATCTCAGGTGCGTCGTGGTCGTAGGCCTCGACTGCCTGGAGCTGGGCCTGCCCCTGTCTGCCAGCTCTCTGTGGTCGGGGTGGTCCTCCTGGTGGTTGTGGTGGTAGAGCCTCGAAGCTTCGTCCACCACCCGCTGCTCGGCCAGCTCCTCTACCTCATCTGCCTTCTCCCTGCGGACCATCACGGTCGAACCCCTGCCCCTACCTTAAAGGTCCCTCAACTGTTTGCTGCTCGTCTGCATGGTGGGTCGGGTAGTCACGAGCGATGTGGCCCTACCCACCGCATGCATAGCATTTCTGGCCCCTCATATGGTTGGATTTGGTTTGTGTGCCCCACACATCCAAACCAGTATCCTGAGGTCGCTCACCTGATGGCCAGGTCCGCTTGGACCTCTGCGACATCTGTCTATTGCCAGCTGAAGAATACTCTGGTACGTGTCGCCCTGCGGTGGGTCTCGCTGCTGGTCTCGGATCAGCAAGAAATCTCTCCAAAAGAAGGGCTCGCTCCAGCACTCCTACCTGCGTCAGAATGCTGAGGGAGATCATTAAAGCCCTGATCTCATGCCTCATTCCCTGATCAAAGGTCCAGGCCTGAAAGAATGGGTCTTGTACCATGTCTGTGGAGTATCATGAGTGGTCGGTAAATCTCGCTAAGTACTGGGCTACTGTCATGCTGCCCTGCCGCAGATGTAGTAACTCCGAGATACACACCGCACGAAGGGTGGCTGGAACAAACTCTGAGCAGAAGAGGATCTTGAAGTCTGTACAAAGTGGTGATACCTCATCATGCACCTGGAGAATCAAGTTCCACTATCTACCTGCTGCTGCGTGTAGGCGACTTGCGGCATGGATCACCATAAGGTCTGCTGGTGTCCCTACCAATCTGAAGACTTTGTCGATAGCCTCCATCCAATCCTTGGCTGCCTGAGGGTCCATATCTCCACAAAACCTGGGCGGCCTCTATCGCTGAAACTCGTGCAATGCACTCAGGTGGCATGCACTCTCTGCTGCTAGGGCTGGAGGTTTCGGTGGCCCAGCGGGTAGTGGTACCACTGGTGCCTTCGCTTTAATGGGGCCCTGCACCGAGGCCTTGTCGCTCGGTGGGCTTCCATCTCGCACGTAGCTCGGAACCCAAGATGGCTGCCTTCGTGGGGCCATCCTAAAAAGAAACAAGTGCGCCACGTTTAATACAGTATACCTGGTGAGCTGACATAAAGTAATCACAAAGAAAACTCTTTAAACACACATACAATCAATGTTTTCCTGCACTGAGTCGGAAATCAGAAGTCAGGGTCCTTGTGTATGGATACATCGACCGCCGCACCAACACTGGACTCCCTGGACTGATAGTCACACTCAATACTCTTAACACTATTGCTTCACAGAGAAGAAATTATCAGAGTCCTGAGTTCTACAGAAGAACTGACTCCTCTGATACCAATTTGTCACGACCCATCCTCGGGGCTCGTGTCGTGACTACCCCAATCCCATCTTCCATAGGCCAGGGGTTGGCGACTAGCACCAAAGGAGTAAATCTCGAAAAAGGGAAGGCATTTCCTTTATAAAATTAAAAAAACACAATAGAGTACACATGCTAAAGTAAGCACAAAGTAATACTGAGTAAAAAAGTAAGTTCTGAAAAGTAAACGGGCCAGTATACAAACCCAACGAAAATTACGGTACAGTACAACTGAAAACAAAGTACAATAGAAGTAAAGTAAAGCGATAACCACTGAGTCATCATCCGAATATCCAACCTAAAGGGTGGGTATAGATGGTCTCCCCAGCTCCTTGGGTCCGACCGTCCACCCCGTGTACGTCCTGCCAAGTGGTCCACCTCTGGGTACCGTCCAACTCCACAAGACTCCACCTCGATCAGTGTTGTCTGTCGTCTGCATCGAACACAACGTAGTGTGGTCATATCCTATGTAGGGGTGAGTATAAGATACTCAGTAGGGACCCCGAGACCCACTAAGGTATCCCAGAATCCACAAATGATAAACCAAAAATGAAATATACAATCACGAAATATCAACTGAATTTACATAGGTATATGCCCGTACATATACTTAAGTCATCAATTCCAGTCCAGCTCCAACTCTAAAGCCCAAGCACAACCCAGTCCACACAGGAAAGAAGTCAATCACACCATTGGTAATGATTTCAATTCAAGACTCAGCTCACACAGGTATACTACTCATGAAGAAGGGTGGAGATGATTAGTTGTAGCCTCTGAATCATCTCCTCTGACGAACCCATGTAGGATCCAAGTACAGAAGTCGTCGCTGCCGAACCCACATAGGATCCAAGTATAGTAACCCTCGCTACCAAACCCACGTAGGATCGAAGTACAGTCATCATCACTGTCAAACCCATGGAGGATCCAAGTATAGTCTTCCTCGCTCCTAATCCCACAGATGATCCAAGTACAGTCGTCATCGTCGTCGATCCCACGGAGGATCCCAACACGGTAGTCGTCGTAGTCGGAGCCAGCTCTTGGGTTCCCCCACATAGCATACTAGATTTCGGGAGGGTACGCTCCTCGATTAAAGGGGTTTGATACATCAACTATCACTAAGTCCATATTTGATGTATCCTGAAGTTCAGTCTCGTCTGAAGGAACTCAACGCGATAGACGGTGCGTCAATCGGACGCCCGGTCTGAGAGATATTGGCTTTTTCGTTCCAGAGGCCCAGTTAGAAATATGATCATTTCAAACCCGGACATTATCCTAGTCATCCAAAACTCAGTTAGAGTATTGCAAAAGGACCGCCTCGTCGCGAGGGTCCTAGTGCCGCTGACGACACGTCAATCGGACGCGCGGTCTTTAAGTTATTCACCTTTAATTAGAAACGGGTCTGGCCCGTTAAGCCCGGTGGGCTGGCATGTCAGGTCAATCATGTTTTGGTAGGTCCGACCTGGAAGGAGGGTCGTACCGGCCTGATGAAATGTGTGTCCCGGCCCGATGGGGTGTGGCCCGGCCAGGCTTGGCATGGATCGACCCGGCCTGGCGCGGCCAGGTTTGGCACGACCCTGCTGGCTTGGCCAGCTGGCCAAGCAGTTCGAGGGGGGACCCCTAGCTGCTCAAACTGGTGGCACCGCCCTCCCTAACCGGCTGGACAATGCCTTCCAACCTTCTTGTCACAAGCGTCCTGCATGGGCGGGCCGCGGTTCGTCCAGCGTGGCGCCCTCCTACCACCGAGGCTCTCCTCAACACAGCCGGCGGGACTACACTGTCTTCCTCCGCCATGACCTACCCTAGGCATGGCTTCGTGTTCCTGTCACGGTGCAACAACACTGTTCCTCCTCTGCAACGGTCCTCTTGGCCGTGGCTTTTCTTTGTGTGTGCGACGACGGAACTTGCACCACCGGCCTCTTCCGCGTTCCGCCTATGGTTGCTGATTGCAAAAAGATCGAGTTCCAGCGAAGGGTCATCGGTCTTTGTTCGTTCATCCCGTGCCCTCCACGTTAGGTGGTAATATATGGCCAAATTCATTTCAGAAAAAAAAACAATGAGGAAAAAGTACAATTTTAATCAACAAAAATTTTATATAAAATCCCCCTACCTCAAATATGGTTAATTTGTCGTATACGTAGAAATAGATGTCGCTCCATCAACACCAGGAAAGAACGGTTGTCATTGGTGAGTTCCCCGCGGTTGTACTTCCTCCATTGATGTGGAGGAAGTAGAATATTGGAGAAACGTTGAGCATTCTTTCGCATGTTTTTCTTCATTTAAGGTGGGTGTTCTTCATCGGAGAAGATAATCGTTCTTCATTGAGGAGATGAATACTTCTCTCTCTTCTCTCGAAAACTCTCTCCCAAAGTTTTTCCAACACAACAAAGCTCCCCAAAATAAAATATTAGGCACGGATAATATATTATTGACACATCCAATTCAAAATTTCAAATAACTTAATTAATTAAATGAAGAGGTTCATTTCATTAATTAGGTATGTTGGCAAAAATAAAGAGGGAGAGAGAGGGAGAGGAAGAGTCTGATTAATTAAGGGGGTTGCCAATTTATTAAAGGGAGTTTAAGGGAGTTTATGGGGAGGTGAAAAGATGGGGATCATGTGGTCCCCACCTCTCAAATATCCACACATGGGAAGTTGGGTGGTTGTGGGCCCCACAAATAACTTCCCATGGGAGGGATTAACTTCCAATGACATAAAATTGTCCTAAAAATTTTATTTAACTTCTTAACTAAACCCCAATTTTTAATTTACAACCCGCATAAAACACAACTGCGGTAAAGGTTCTCTTAAGCAATTTCTGGCACTGCAAGTTCAACTGTTCCCTCGGATTTCAATTCTGGGCACCAGTTCAAAAGATAGAAAAACACACTCGTTCGTTCACTGAACGTACCCAAGCTCAACTTCAGAAATTGATTCCGGGCACACCAGGCCTCGGAATCAAGTGCTTTCAGAAGCCACAAACTCGTAAAATTCCAAATTATTTAAAGAAAAAATTTCCTTTAAATTTACGGGTCTTTACATTACTCCCACCTCAGGTCTTTACGTCCCTATAAAGCTACAACATAAACTAGGGAAACAAATTAGGGTATTGAGCATGCATTTGAGCCTCCCTCTCCCATGTGCTCTCCTGGAGGTTCCCTTACTTCCAAAAAATATGCACTAGAGGAATAGACTATCCACATAGGACCCGCTCCTGTCAATCCTCGATCTCCACCGGGACCTCCATGAATGTCACTCCGTCATCAATTCCCATCTCCCCGTGATCGATGATGTGGGTCAGGTCGTGAACGTATCTCCTCATCTAAGATATGTGGAATACATCGTGCACCCGATGAAACTAAGGTGGAAGGGCCAGGCGGTAAGACAACTTGCCTACACTGCTAAAGACCAGGAATGTCTTGATGAAGTGCGGAGATAACATGCCACCCCGACCAAATATCTTTAGACCACATTGGGGTGAGATCCGTAGGAAGACGTGGTAACCATACTCGAACTCCAGTGGTCTCTGTCTCCTATCATCATAGGACTTCTGTCTACTATGTGCAGTCTTCATCTGTTCCTGGATGATCTGCACCTTCTCTGTCGTAGCCTGAACCATCTCTGGTCCTACAGGTGCTAATTCCCCAGGGTTAGTCTAGCACAGAGGTGATCTTCAAGGTCGGCCTTACAGTGCCTCGTATGGTGACATCCAGATGGTGGAGTGGTAGTTGTTGTTGTATAAAAACTCCACCCAGGGTAGGTGATCCTCCCAGCTGCGACCAAAGTCAAGGACACATGCATGGAGCATGTCCTCAAGATTCTGAATAGTCCTCTCTATCTGGCCATCCGTCTGAGGATGAAAGGCGGTAATCAGGCGTAGTTGCATCCCAAATGCCCCCTGCAACCCATTCCAAATCCAGGAAGTAAAGAGAGCATCTCGATCGGTGACAATAGACGATGACACACCATAAAGCCGTATGATCTCATAAACGTAGAGGTGTCCCAAGATCTCTACTGAGCCCTGCTCTCTGATCCGTAGGAAGTGGGCCGAATTGGTGAGTCGGTCTACGATCACCCAGATGGAGTCATGTCCTCTGGAAGTACGTGAAATCCCAATCACAAAATCCCTGGATATCCCGTACTACTTCCACTCCGAAGACTCTAAGGGTTGTACCAAGCCTACTGGTATCTGGTGCTCCGCCTTCACTTACTGGAAAGTTAGGCATCGTGAAATGAACTCTGTTGTAGCCTTCTTCATACTCGGCCACCAGTGCTATCGTCTGAGGTCTCGGTACATCTTCACCACTCCTGGATGTACCTCTAGAGGGGATGTGTGAAACTCCCTCAACACTTCCTCCTACAGTGAAATTGGTACCATGGTAAGTCCCCTAAAGAGGATGACGTGCTCTCCTCCTTTAAAAAATCCATCAAGCTCCTACACTGTGGAAATCTGAACACGTCGTGTCTCACCATCAACATCCCCATGTTTTGCCTCTCTGGACCGCTGAAGTAGTGGAGCAGTGACTGTGACAGACTGTAGAAAGGTTTCCCCATCTCTATCCACGAAGGATATCTGTAACGCGGCTAACAGCTCCGTCACCTCCCCTAGTAGTTGTATGCCTGATCTCCTGCTAAGAGCATCAGCTACTATATTCCCTTTCCCAAGAGTATAGACAATCTCAAATTCATAGTCCTAGAGGAACTTGAGCCATCACTGCTATCTCAGGTTCAGATCCTTCTGCGAGAAAATATACCTGAGACTCTGGTGGTCAGAGTAGACTGTAAAGCGCTCGCCCATCAGATAGTGTTGCCACATCTTCATGGCGAAGACCACTACTGCTAACTCCAAGTCATGCGTAGTGTAGTTCTTCTTGTATTGCCTCTACTGTCATGAACCATAGGCGATCACTGACTGCACCTACATCAGGATACACCCGAGTTTGTTCCCTGATGCGTCACAGTAAACTACGTACCCTACGCCCTCCTTTGGTAGCCTCAATATGGGCGCACTGGTAAATCTCTGTCTTAGCTCCTGAAAGCTTTGCTGAAATATATCTCACCATATGAAGGGCTTCCCCTTCTTCATCAAAGTTGAAAGAGGTGCTGCAACTCTGGAAAAGTCTGGCACAAATCTCCGATAGTACCCAGCCAGTCCCAGAAAACTCCGCACCTCTGTCATGCTCCTGGGTGGCTCTCAAGCAAGTATTGCCTCGATCTTCACAGGATCCACCACAACTCCCGCCTCCAAGATGATATGCCCTAAGAATTGAACCTCTGAAATCCAAAATAGTCACTTCAAGAGCTTACCATAAAGCTGGTAATCTCAAAGTGTATCCAGTACAACCCGCAAATGGTATCCATGCTCCTCCTCAGTGGTCTAGTAGATCAATATGTCGTCGATGAAGACTATGACAATCCGATCGAGGTAAGGCTGGAAGATCCTGTTCATGAGACTCATGAACACTGTTGGAGAATTGGTCATGCCAAAGGTCATAACCAAGAACTCATAATGGTCATACCGACACTTGAAGGTCATCTTTTGCACATCCTCATCTCGAACTCTGAGCTGGTGATAGCCTGACCTGAGTTCTATCTTCAAGAACCATCGTGCTCCCTTGAGCTGATCAAAGAGGTCGTCAATCCTCAAGAGTGGGTACTTGTTCTTTACGGTCACTTGATTCAGCTGATGGTAGTCAACACATAGTCATAAGCTCTCATCCGCCGTCTTGGCGAATAAAATCAGAGAAGCCTAGGGTGAAACACTGGGTTGGATGAATCCCTTTCCCTGTAAGTCTCCCAGTTGTACCTATAGCTCACGAAGCTCAGAGAGAGCCATACGATATGCTAGAGTAGATATCGGTGTAGTCTTGGGGTACAGTTCAATGTAGAAGTCTACCTCTCTGCATGGAGATAGCCCTGGAACATCGTCAATAAAAACGTCTGCATACTGATCCACAACAACAGGAAAACTCGGACTCCGCACATCAACCGCTCCTAGGATGAGACTGGCCAACTGATGTGTGATCGGCTTCCCTCTCATCTGCATAAGTCCATCATGCACTGCCAATGCTCCCTTTTCACCGGTGAAGGTGAACCTGCTCTCATCTGTGTGGACACACCACACTTTGCGCCTAATGAAGTCGATCTAAGAATGGACTGTAGACAACCAGTCCATACTCAAGATGATGTCATATGTCCTCAACATCGCTACAAGAAGATCCCAACTAAATCTATCACCTCCTAGAGTAATATCACACTATTGGCACTAGTGTGTAATCATCGAGTCTGCTCCCATAGGAGTCTCTAGCCATAAGGATCGAGCCAACGGCTCCGTCAGAATATCCGAGCTTCAAACAAGGTCAGCGGAAATAAAATAATGACTCGCTCCTGTGTCTATAAGAACTGCAGCAAGGGTGGAGTAGACACAGATAGTACCTCGAATCATCTCAGGTGCGCTGTGGTCATATGCCTCGACTGCCTAGAGTTGAGCCTAACCCTGTCTGTCGGCTCCCTGTGGTCGGGGTGGTCCTCCTGGTGGTGGTGGTGGTAGAGCCTCAAAGAATCGTCTACCACCCTCTGCTCGGCCATCTCCTCTTCCTTGTCCACCTGATCCCTGATGACCACCATGGTCGAAACTCTGCCTCTTCCTTGGAGTTCCTTCAACTTCCTACTGCTCATCTGCATGGCGGGTCATTCAGTCACGAGCCATGTGGCCCTTCTCGCCGCATGCATAGAACTGTCTTCCCCTCGTATGGTTGGCTCTGCTTCGTGTGCCCCGCACATCCGAACCAGTATCCTGAGGTCTCCCACCTTATGTCCTGGTCCACTTGGACCTCTGCAACATATGTCTACTGCTGGTTGCAGAAGACTCTGGTACGTGTCGCCCTGTGATGGGTCTCACTTCTGGTGTCGGCTCAGCAAGAAAGCTCCCCACAAGAAGGACTCGCTCCCGCACTCCTGTCTGCGTCAGAATGCTGAAGTAGATCATCAAAGCCCTAATATCCTGACTCATTCCCCTCTCAAAGGACTAGGCCCGGAAGAATGGGTCCCATACCATGTCTGTGGAGTATCGCGAGAGGTCGGTAAATCTCACCGAGTACTGGGCTACTGTCATGCTGCCCTACTGTAGATGTAGTAACTCCTGGATGTGCACCGTACTGAGGGTGGATGGAACAAACTCCGAGGGGAAGAGGCTCTCGAAGTCCATCCAATGTAGTTATGCCTCTTCATGCACCTAGAGCATCTGGCTCTACCATCTACCTACTGATGCGTGCAGGAGACTTGCTGCAAGGTTCACCATAAGCTCTTCTGGTGTCCCTACCAATCTAAAGACTCTGACGATAGCCTCCATCCAATCCTTGGCTGCCTGAGGGTATGTCTCTCCATGGAACCCGGGTGGCCTCTGTCGCTGAAACTCGTGCAACGCACTCAGGCGGCACGCACTCTCTGCTGCTGGGGATGGTTTTATCGGTGGCCTAGCGGGTAGTGGTACCGTTTGTGCCTCCACTGTAATGGGGCCCTCCACTGAGGCCTCGTCGCTCGGTGGGCTTACATATCGCACGTAGCTCATAACCCTAGCTAGCTACCTTCGTGGGGCCATCCTGAAAAGAAATAGGTGCGCCATAGTTAATAAAGTATACCTGGTGAGCTGACACAAAGTAATCACAAAGAAAACTCTTGAAACACACATGCAATCAATGTTTTCATGCACTGAGTCGGAAATCAGAAGTCAGGGTCCTAGTGTATGGATACTTCGTCCACCGCACCAACACTAGACTCCCTGGATTTATAACCGCACTCAATACTCTTAAAACTATTTCTTTATAGAGAATAAATTATCAGAGTCCTGAGTTCTGCGGTAGAATCAACTCCTCTGATACCAATTTGTCATGACCCGTCCTCAGGGCCCGTGTCATGACTACCCCAAGCCCGCCTTCCATAGGCAAGGGGTTGGTGACTAACACCAAAGGCGTAAATCCTGAAAAAGGGAATGCATTGCCTTTATAAAACTAAACAAACACAACAGAGTACACAAGCTGAAGTAAGCATAAAGTAATATTGAGTAAAAAAGTAAGTGCTGAAAACTAAACGGGCTAGTATACAAACCCAACGGAAAGTACGGTATTGTACAACTGAAAAGAAATTACAACAGCAGTAAAGTAAAGCGGAAACCACTAATCTATCCTCCAGATATCCCACCTGAAGGGTGAGTACAGATGGTCTCCCCAACTCCTCGGGTCCGGTTGTCCGCCCCGTCTACGTCTCGCCAAGTGGTCCACCTCCTGGTACCGTGTATCTCCACAAGCCTCCACCTCGATCAGTGTTGTCTGTCGTCTGCATCCAACACAATATAGTGTGGGCATAGCCCGTGTAGGGGTGAGTATACGATACTCAGTAGGGAACCTGAGACCCTTGAGGGACTCCTAGAATCCAGAAAGGATAAACCACAAAGGAAAGATACAATCACGAAATATCAACCGACTTTAATTAGGTATATGACCATACAAATACCTAAGTCATCAATTTCAGTCTGGATTTGACTCTCGAGCCCAAGAATTACCAAGTCCACACAGGAAAGAAGTAAATCACACCATTGGTAATGATTGAAAGATAAGACTCAGCTCACATAGGTATACTACTCACGAAGAAGGGTGGAGATGATTAGATGTAGCCTCTGAATCATCTCCTCTGCCGAACCCACATTGGATCCTAGTACAGAAGTCATCGCTGTCGAACCCACGTAGGATCCAAGTACAGTAACCGTCACTGTCGAACCCGCGTATGATCCAAATATAGTGGTCATCACTTTCGAACCCACGGGGGATCCAAGTACAGTTGTCCTCACTACCAAAACCTCAGAGGATCCAAGTATATTCATCATCGTCATCGAACCCACGAAGGATCCCAACATGGTAGTCATCGTAGTCGCAACCAGCTCTAGGGTTCCCACACACAGCGTACTCAATTTCGGGAGGGTCTACACCTCGAGTAAAGGGGGTCGATACATCAATTTTCACTAAGTCCAGAGTTTATGTATCCCGATGTTCCGTCTTGTTTAAAGGAACTCAATGCGACAGACAGCGCGTCAATTGGACGCCCGATCTGAGAGATATTTGCTTTTTCATTCGAGGGGCCCGGTTAGAGATATGCTCATTTCTAACTCGGCCATTATCCAATCATCCAAAACTCACTTAGAGTATCAAAAAAGGACTGCCTCGTCGCGAGGGTCCTAGTACCGTAGATGGCGCGTCGATCGGATGTGTCATCTTTAAGTTATTCACCTTTAAGTAGAAATGGGCTCGGCCCGCTAATCCCGGTGTGCTGGCAGGTCGGGTCAATCCTATTTTGGTGGGTCTGACCTAGCAAGAGGGTCGGACCGGCCTGATGAAATTTGCATCCCGGACCAAGGGGCTTGGCTCGACCCACCGGGCACGGCGCGGCCCGGCCTGGCCCGGCGTGGCCCGACGTGGCTGGGCGCGACCCAGCTGGCTCGGCCAGCTGGTCGAGCGGTTCGAGGGGGGCACCCCCCCCCCGGCTGCCCAAACTGGCAGTTCCGCCCCCCCTAACTAGCCGACCGATGTCGGCCGGCCTTCTTGGCGCAAGTGACCTGCATGGGCGGGCCGCGGTTCGTTCGGCGCGGCGCCCTCCTGGCGTTGCGGCTCTCCTCGGCACAGCCGCCGTGACGGCGCTGGCTTCCTCCACCATGGCCTGCCCTGGCCACGGCTCCACGTTCCCAGCACGGCGCGATGGCTCTGTGCTTCCTCCGTCGCGGTCCGCTTGGTTGCGGCTTTTTTTCATGTGTGACGATGGCCCTTGTGTCGTCAGCCTCTTCTGCATTCCGCCTTCGGTCGTTGATTCCAAAAAGATCACATTCTAGTAGAGGGTCATCGGGCCGTGTTCGTTTGGCCCGCACCCTCCGCGTTAGGCGGTAACACATGGAAAAAATTTTTTCAGAAAAAAAAAGAGGAACAAGTACAATTTTATTCAACTAAAATTGTATATAAAATCCCCCTACCTTGAATATGGTTCATTCATCGTAGACATGGAAAGAGATGTTTCTCCGTCAACACCAGGAAAGAACCGTCTCATTGGTGAGTTCCCCATGGTTTTATTTCCTCCCTTGATGTGGAGGAAGTAGAAGATTGGAGAAACGTGGAGCGTTCTTCACGGAGTCGTTCTTCATTGAAGGTGGGTGTTCTTCGTCGGAGAAGAAAACCGTTTTTCGTTGAGGAGATGAATAGTTCTCTCTCTTTTCTCACGAGCTCTCTCCCAAAGTTTTTCCAACACAACAAAGCTCCCCAAAATAAAATATTAGTCTTGGATAATATTTTATTAACACATCCAATTCAAAATTTCAAATCACTTAATTAATTAAATGAAGAGGTTCATTTCATTAATTAAGGTATGTTGGAAAAAATAAAGAGGGAGAGAGAGGGAGAGGAAGAGTCTCATTAATTAAGTGGGTTTCCAATTTATTGAAGGGAGTTAAGGGAGTTTGGGGGAGGTGAAAGGTTGGGGCTTGTATGGGCCCCCCCTCTAGGATATCCACACATGGGAAGTTGGGTGGTTGTGGGCCCCACCAATAACTTCCCATGGGAGGGATTAACTTCCAAAGACATAAAATTGTCCCAAAAATTTTATTTAACTTCTTAACTAAAACCCAATTTTTAATTTACAACCCGCATAAAATGAAATTGTGGTAAAGGTCCCCTTAAGAAATTATTGGCACTGCGAGTTCATCGGTGCCCTCATATTTCAATTCTGAGCACCGGTTCAAAAGATAGAAAAATCTGCTCGTTTGTTTGTCGAACGTACCCAAGATAAACTTCAGAAATTGTTTCTGGGCACATCGGGCCTCGGAATCAAGTGTCGTCATAAGCCACAGAGTCGTAAAATTCCAAAGTATTTAGGATAAAATTTTCCTTGAAATTTCAGGGTCTTTACACCAATGCCCATTCCTTGATCCCACACATGTTATGCCAATACAGACTGTGTATAGATTAGTGTACTTTTGAACCTGGTATTGTATATATGGATATTAGTAGAGATTATGAGATTTAGGTTCTGATAGGGTTTGTATTAGAGATGATGTGACATGGAGGCTATCTTCTACCAGTCACTTGAGAAGTAGGTGTAACATCCTAACTCAAACCACTGAGTCTATGTTAGATTACCACACAAACTCATTCATGCCTCCTTCTATGCAAGTGGCTTCCAAATAGTAGAAAGTTCTTAAGTCCAACTTTTGGGAGATTATACACTCAGCATAATGTCATCAGATAAATAGTAATAAAAAAATAATAAATAAATAATAAAATTAACATACAGAAATCTAAAAATGAAATACAAGTCATATAAATAAATGAATCCCAATGTGAAAATCCCAACAGAGTAACAATTTATGAAAAATAAATAAATAATGAGGTCCACCGGTATCCTTCCTGGTCCAATACCAACTCCATGATCCCTTTCTTAACCATTCAACATAGGTCTCTTTCACTTTTCTAGATCCCTCATGAAATCTATAAGTGTACCAAAATTCCCGACTAGGGTGTGAGTACAAGACTCAGTAAGACACCACCAATGTATTTTTAACAAAGTGTTATCACGTATAATTGGGGTATTCCATTAATATAATAAATTTGAAACAATCATAATAACATACAATATAAAACTAAATAGTTGTAGGCTAACCAAGATGCCACAAACCCCCGATTATAGCTAATTTGGCTCTATACGAGAGGAATACTGAGAATATGTTGGCAGTAACTAAACTAGCCACTAGTTAGTGAATTTATAAGTAGAAAACCTCCTAGAATCACATGTAATGTGACTCATCTGGGCCTCAAGTACTGTATACTTCTCATAAATAAATTCAGAGGTGAGTTCCCCAAATACGGCATACAACTGATGGATCCTCTAGGAGTCAAGTGCCTAATATATGACATGAAACTCATGGATAAACTAGGAATCAAGTTACTAATATATGGCATGAAAATCATAGATCAACTTGTTGTTTAGTGGCCAAATACTTGGGTTTCATTTGCATCCCCAACATGGTGTTCCATGGAATCATTGTATTTCCACCCTATGACCAGGTCTGTCATTGTCATCGTTTCACATCAAGTGCACTAGCCCTTTAAGGTATAATCATGTCATGATGATCCACCTATTCTGAGAACCAAGAATGATACCTCAAAAGAAAGGTAACAAATATATAGGGTATATTATACATAGAAATCATATCAAAATGATAAATAAAGAAACTAAAAAATAACAACATGTGATCATAATCAAACATGGTAGAAATCTACTATACTATCCATCATGTAAAAAAATATCACAATGAGTCTCACGGGCTATTCTCACATCCACATGTTATCAAAATCGTTCATGACCACCAATATGCCAATAAAAATAATCATCATTGAAATGAGTTTAAAAAAGATCCCATGAAGGTACATAACTTATTAAATTATGTGAAATAATGATTTGGCAGTAATGGTTTACGTTTGAGTTCAATTGCACCACTAAATCCTCACTAAATTTTAAAATAAATCAATGATTAAAAATATACTCATCAAGATGAACCCAACGACACTGACAGCGAGTCAATCCGATCAATATCACAGGAGATATCAAAGATAGATATTTTTTTATAATAATAATTAAAATAAAATAAAGAATAATAGAGAGGTATGGGAGAGAGAGGGATAGAGACATGAGTTGGAGGAGAAATTCTTGCAGGACGTTTTTCTTTAGGTTACCCCAATTCCCCCTTTTAAATATTATTTTTTTAACCATTATCACTTTCTCTTTGCCCCCTAATGCATTATATGAAACCCTTTAGAATTAACTATTCCATACCCCAAATCTCCATCATTCCATCAGTTAATTATTATTATTTTAATATTTTTACATCTATCGCACTCATTTTACATCATTTATTTCTTTCTCCTATTAAATTCTTGCACTGCCTCATAAAATTTCATGATTTCCTTTACTTTTAAAACCTCTCAAAAATACATATAATCACACATTATATATATTTTAAAATTCATATACCTATATATATATATATGTTATATATATACACACACACCTACATATTCATATATACACCCGCACACAGACACACACACACACACATATATATATACATATTAACTCACAAATATATAAATATATGTGTATAATTATATTTAACCCCAAAATATTCACATTACATATAAATAAATATACACATAAGTCTATATATATATACCTACACATGTTTATATTTTTATATGAATATATATTTATTCTATATATATACACATTTTATATATACACACAACAATATTATTTTCCATATTTAATTGTTATTATTATTATTATTAATATTATTCTATTATTAAATATCTCTCATCAATTTAAGTATTAAATATAACTTCCATTAAATGTCCATAATGGTTAATAAATTGTTATTAACCAAAAAATTGTATTTATTTAAGACAAATAAAAATATCTCTTTTAATACTTTTTCCTCAATAAATATTCACTCATCTAATATTTCCACCATCAAACAATTATTAATTATGCATATAAATTTTCATAATTTGTCATTTATATAAATAATAATATTATTATTATCATTATCATTATTATTATTATTTCTATTATCATTCCCAGAAATATTCAAATAATATTTACTACTACCCTTATTTTCAATGTAACTAAATACCTGATATGCATAGTTGTTATATCGTGCATATGGTAAAACATGTATTTTGAGAGGTAATGGTGGTCTTGGATTTCTTATAAAAGATACCATTCTTGGGATATTTCAATATTTCAGAAAAATCCGGTACACATTATGTAATATATTTAATATATTTAATATATTTTTTTTGTCAATGATAATGCTCTATGAGCCTCGGAATCTCGTGCCAACTCAGCACCTAACTCTGAAAATATTTTATAAAATATTCTGAAGTTTTAATAGGTCTTCTAACATTATGTAAATTATTTAAATCATTTATAAAGTTATTTTTATTTAAAATTTACATATTTACAAAAAATAATCATAATATATTAACCAAGAGAGTTTTTTTATCATTAAAAATTTAAGCTATTACAGTGTTCATGCATATTTTTACTTTTTACTGGTATTATTTTTCATACAAGGTTGTGAATCCTTTTTCTAGTTGAAACAAGTATTCCTTCCATGTGTGCCTTATGACTTCTTGGTACTTGTTATATCCACCTAGCCTACTAGAGGTGAGTTTCGGATGGAATACTCAGCCAATTGCCACCCAGGAGGTGTCATGGTGGGTTATGTTGTGTTATATAATGTAAAAAAATTACATAAACAAAATATAATATATTTATCATTATTTAAACTTTGATCAAATTAATTATCAAAACTCGTGTTGATGTGGTTTAAATGATTTCTTAATAAGGACATAATTTAAAAAATTCAAATTAATTAATTTTTAATAATTCATAATTAAACCTAAACTCTTCTATATATTTCCTTATTATGTAATTTATAAAAAATTTATAAATTACACATACAATTTTAATATAAATACTTTATATATGAACTATAATCTAGGAAATATAATTGGGAAATGAATTTAAATATTAAACAATAATATTTTTGTGGATATTTGTTATCTAAATGTCTCAAAATATTATTAATTAATTTAACAAAAATATAATTACTTAATTTATAAATAATTTTATAAATTAAATAAATATCCCAAAATACCATTTCCTATAATTTATAAATAATTTAAAAATTATGCATCTCAATACATATTTGAAATTTTGAAAAATAAATTTTATTTAACATATCATTTTAAACAAAATGCCAATAAAATACTTGATGATGGAGAGGCATGTGTAGTATTAAATCACATAGGGTTGGTCTATATTATATTAAATAGGATTATCCCCCATTTAAGAATAAGACAGTTGTAGTGTATGAATAACCCAGTGAACAAAAACCTATGTAAGGAAAAATCCATGCGTCTCGGTAATTGAAACATACATTATACAACTACAAAAGATTAAACCCACTATTATATAAGATTAAAACCATCATAAGATGGATTTTTTGAGATTAAATCCACACTACACTACCTATATATGAATGTATTACCCTACCTCGGTATGATTAATCTTGTGTGGCTTGAGTCTTTGTAGTATTAAAAAATTGTGTATGATTAATTCATTATAAATGGTTCTCATAAGTATAATCACATGTGGTATAGGATTAACCAATGGAATAAAACTATTTCTCAAAATGTGAAAGGGGTACTCATATCATATTGACCAAGATTTTCATAAGAATATCCAAACACCCACATTGGATTAAACAAATGTTGGGAAAACTTTTGTCTAAATGAGTCGGCACGATCTGATGTATATGATTGTTAGAAGAGGAGTAAGTGAAAACATTTACAAATAATGTTGGAGTTCCATTATTACATGATATTTTCAACAGTTTTAAACTATTATATACATTATATCACCATTACATTATGATACATTATTTTTCACAATGACATGAAGTTTTTCTTTTTAAGTATTAATTTGATATTTAAGGATCATAGTCTTGCTCTGATAAAAATAATGGGTTTTAAAATACAGTGTCAAAAAATACACATGTAAGTGATAAAAAATAAGAAACTAATAATGTAACACCATCATATTTAATAATATATTTCTCTTCAAAGAAGTTTAATTTCTTTTATTTCTTGTGTCACACACCACACCGAGTTTAAACAACAAATTATATACAATTAAAATATTATTATTTCAATATGACCATTATAATATGGATGTTAATTTTTTTTGGTATGAATAAGAATAACCTCATATAAAAAAATTTGTAATGTTTTATGATGAATCAAGTATATTTTAGTAAATCCATTATATTCATTAAAAATATATTTTTCCTTAAAAATTGTTTTTATTTCCTTTTGTGAATAGATAATATAATTAATTTGTTCCAATTTCAGAAAACAAAACATTTGAAAAAATAAACTTAATTTTTTAAAACAACATATAATAATTATATTTGAGTAAATTTTTGATAATTTTCTGAAAATATTGATTTTTTTATGAATAGTGAAAAATAAAATTTTTTATTAAAATATGTATTTTCATTTATTATGTTTAGAATGTTAAATTTCATTTTAAAATTGTTTTAAAATTAAAATTAGTTCATTTATAATATTAATAACCCAATTAATTTCATTTTAATTAATTTTATGATGTATATTTATATAACAAATTATACTTAAGAAGACATTTTTTATGGAAAACTACTTTTCATCACGTTTTATGAGTTTAATTTTAAATTTTTTAAATTACATGAATTTAATTAAATATAATTTCTTTCATATTTATAATTATATTAATTAATATAGTGTAATACTATCATATTAATTTTTGGCTTTATGAATGCTGACCATACTAAAGATTTGTACCATCAGTAAAAGAGGTCAAAATGGGTTAAAACTATGGGTTAAAAAAGTAAAATCTCTTTAACACTTGACTTTATACTATTGTATGTTTATTTTTTGAAAAAAAATGTTCAAGTAGTTATATAATTTATTTTAAAGAATTATTTTCAATTTCTTAATCCAAGATTGACATTTGTGTAAGATAAGTTATATTTTATTCTAATTAAAAATTAATTTTAAGTCTGTGCAATTAATGGAATGGTTGGAATATTCCATTCAGTTTTTTATTACATAAAAAGTATAAAAACCTTAATATGTTTATTATTTAACCAAAAAAACCATTAATTCTAATTTATTACATTATTTTGAGGTGATACCTTTTTACTCTTAAATCATGTGTTTTCCTAAAAACTATTTTTCATGTGTTTTCGTACTTATATTAAAATTAATTTCATCGACATATAGAAATTAAATATTTTAAAATTGAATAAAAATTTGGGGTAATAATTTAAAAAAAATTATAATTCAACTTTTTTTTTAATATAATTAAGTTATCATGATGAAAAAGAAAATTTATGGTAGTTAAAGTTAAAATGGGTTTTAAATGGATTAACTATAAGATATGGCTTAAAATGTATCCCAAACCTGCCTAAATAATATTGTTAGATTTTATTTCAAAACAATATCATTTATTATATGAATTTGGGAAATATTGGTTCCATTTTTATTTGATTATGGACTTTATATTATTTTTATAAAATATTAAATACAAAATGTCACTCTCTTGACATTAATATATCTAAATTTTTGACATAAGGAAAAAAAGAGGATAATTTCACTTATCAATTTTTATCTTAAAAAATAATTAATTTTTTATTATTGATATTAATTTTTAATTTTTAGTTATTTAATAATTACCTTAAGTTCTTACACAACACTGGAATAGTATTTATTCAATTAATAGAAAAATTAAATAAATGATTTAAAAAATATTAAAAGTAATATAATTTTGAGGAATTATTATGTTCCAGGAATTTTTTAGACATATATAACATATTAGTTATGTTTTTAATATTTACACTTCCATTAATTTTATATCATATTGCTTTCAAATTCAAATTAAATGAATAGTTCCAAGAATGACATTAATGATATTTTATAACAAATAATTTTTTATTAAATGATTTAAAATTCATAAAAATCCTATCATTTCCCTAGTGAATAGGATATGGATGAAAATATCAACCATGGTCCATTTATTATACCCTTTGTCTTTTATGGTAAATTTCATAACTATTAAAGAGTAGAAAACTTTGATATTACAATATTTGTCAAAAGGGTTAAGAGAGGTTAAAACTGAGAGATAAGGGTTAAAAAATAACATAAACTTATATAAATATTATTTTATTAGATTATGTAGACTTATAATTACCATATTATTTAAATATATCAATTTTTAGTCACTTAGTTATATAAATTAATTTATATTAATTTAATACTTTCTGTAATTCTAAGAGTGCACATCCCCTCACTTACAAAAGGGCGCCTCTTCTCCTCTTTTCATCACACCCTTTTAGACTTCTAGATCAAAACGTTACTAATATAATACCTTCATAGATTCATTAAAAACATACTATATCTTCTATTATTTCCAAAATTCTTTCCTTTCGAGGCCTAAGCTACAATCTAAAAACGGTTTCTCAGTGAAGAGATTTTGTTCTAAACTAAGAATTTTTAATTTTATTTCTTATTATAACTCCAATAAATTTATGGTATCTATTATAATATAATTATTTATGTGTATTGAATATACTTAATTTTTATTATGATTATGTAATAACCATTATCTACCTTCTTCCTATCCATGGAAAAGGATAATGTCTCTTGTGAGTACATGTGGAATACCATATCCAGAAAGTGAGGTGATTTTTTTTTAATTTATATTTTAAATGGATAGTATTATGGGTATAATTAATGAATATATATGATATATATGTTATTATAATGATTCATTAAAGGTTAACTATGTTTTACCTTCATTTTTTTCCATCCGTTAAAAAGTGAAAACATCGTTTATGTGTACCTATGGTCAGCCATCTCCATGAATGGTGTAATTCATTTTTCTATCTCTACCATTTATTGATGAATATATATATATATATATATATCATTATTAACACTTTATGTATGATGGAAACATGATCAAAGTATAAAGATCAGTACAACCAAACCAAAATATTCATGAAAAGCAGAGTCTTTATCACCCAGAATAGTGATTTCAATAACGAATTGTTAATGAACAGGTGACAATATGTTATAGGTAAATCATATATTGTATGATATATATTACCATGGTTCTTCAATACCCATATAATAATAATATATTTACTATATAGGTGGTTTGAATTCATATGAGGACATGCAATACTTAGGGTAAGGGATTTTCATCTCACATTTATTTTTGTAATACACATACCATATTCACCACTTTTTCATTCATTTGGTGTATATAATACCCAAGAATGTATTTTAATATTATTATCAAAAAAAATCAGGAAATAAATATACATATAAGGTTATCTCTTTCATGACATGTTCATTTGAAAGTTACCAACGTGGTAAGTGATTTACATCTCAATCACATTTTATTCAGGACTTTATGCTTGAATTTACATTGAGAAAATTATGTGTTCATTTACTAATAAATCCCATTAATTTTAATATCCTATTATTATTTCTTGAGAATAAATTTTTTCATTAATTTTCCTCACTTTAAGTAATCGTGATACTGAAATAATGCTTTTAAGGAAAACCAACTATGTTTTACTATTCAGTTTGGAAAAAAAATTTCCTTTTCCATGCTTTATTTAAAAAAATAATGAATTTATTACTATTGTGCTATGAAATTTTAAATCATTTTTTACCTATGCTCGAATGTTTCTAAAAAAATATTATAATTTTATTTCCATTTCCCAAACAAGTTACCTTTTACTTTTTACGAAAAATTTATATAGAATATTTGTTTTAATGTATATGAAATGAATATAATTTTCCACTATCATGCTCAATTCATTGAAAATTTTGTTACAAACATTCATGTTTCTTTTCAAATAAAATTTTTTCCATAATATGTTTTAAATTTTTTAAATATGTTATTTCAAAAAAAAATGTATTTTCCTCAAAAAAAATTCCTGTAATATTTTAAGTATATTTTTCGTCTATGTTTCCACCCATTTATATAACTTATGATTTATTGGGGATAAGATCCAATGAAACCATCATTATTATTCCTTTGTATGTTTTGTGATTATGGTGAATATATCTTTAAAAACACCATTATTCCATGGTTTATATTCTGATGATTTTATGAAATGTTTATGAAACCCATTTTCTTTACATGGGTTATGATATGAAGATAGGACGAATCTTTTATAATCGTATGGAATTTATATGAATGGAATATAATTATGTGAAGAATGGGTCTGTTATATCCATCCAAATCACTTGGTAATGTTATATTAATATCTCATGATATGATTATGATAATCATAGAAGTGTTTGAAAATATATTTGTTCATATTTTTATTTTTTGTATGATTTCTCACTTTTTTTGGTCATTTGATTTTGTGTAGACATGATTGTGGATATATTTTTTCACATTTTGATCTATGAGTATGATTTATTTCTATCATTACTCATAAGATTATACATGGACATTATTTCAACAATCTATGTTCTAAATATTATTATTTCATATACTTATGATATTGCATCCTTATGTTATGACTCTCTAATATTGATTACATCTTTGGCACCCTTAATTATCATGAATCTAGAATTTACTTGATTTTTTAGGTTATAGTGTAAGGATTTATGGTTATGAATATTTATATTTAGAATATAAAATTGATTATATTATTATACCCTTATGATCATCTTATACTTAAATGATTGATATCACCCATATATACCCTTACTAAGCAACAAATCTCACCCTTTATTATGATTCCTTTCTCCATGTTATGAAATATTTTTTAAGTATGTTATGTATAAGAATGGTTTTATTTAAGAATACACAGTGAAATATGATGTGTATATATTAATAATAAGTTATTTGTGTATCAAAGTATCCAAATGAACTAAACATATATGATTATATCATGGAGTGAAATTATATGTATTGAATTCATCTAATAATAGGTAATATTTATGTATGTTGTGATTGAGTCTCTATATTTAGATTCATTGTAGGTTTTAGTTAATATTTGTATATTAGTATGAGAGAAATTTGGGGAAAACATGGGGGTACTTCTAAGTATAGTACAAGACCCTAAATATTTGGTAAAGTAGAGACTATATGGTTTCCATAACAATACATCCATGTCTGGATACTATATGTGGACACGGTTTCACAATAGATGCATCTAGGGGTAATAACCTAGAAAATATTTTTTTGAGACTATCTTGACCATCATTATGGTTTATGGTAATTTTGACCTTACTACGCCCCTATTTTGACACTCCAAAGAGATATTCCTAGTTTAATTCATAGTTTCTTTATAAACCATTATAAAGGATTTTAGTAGATGATGATCATGGATAGGCTAGGTTAAACCTTAGGTATAATATATTGAGAATAAAGATTCATGATTTAGACATACTATTAATGATTTTTAATGATTATGATGTTTCCCACAATGATTATTGTTCCTCGCGTAATGATTTTTGGTTTTAGTCAATGGTTAGAACTAGTAGGAATCATGTTGACAATTGATGTGATGTACAATGTAATGATTTCCCTCTAGATAAAATGTGAGAACTGGATGGAAAACCCTTATTACTGTGCATAATCATTTATTATAAAATATTATTAAAAACATTAACATATTTGGGTTTCCTAACATGTAAAATAAGAGGAAAATAAAATTTTATAGAAGTTTAGATGGAAATAATCCTTGATAAAATAAAGTTCAATTTCCTACATCTCAAGAATGTGGGAAGAAACACCCAAAAGGATATCTCAGAGTAAGTGGAAGATGTTTTATATGTGAAAATTAATTAAATTTAGCAATTAATTTTCAAGTAATTTAATGTCTTATATGTGGGGAACTTGGTCGTTATCCTAGTCAATTCCCTATTCCAAGAGCTAAGTCTAAGACCAAGGAAGGTCCAGTGTTATGTCAATCATCAATAATGAATGATTGATGTGTTTATGTATTGAGATTATATAATTAGGTAAGATAATTTGTTTATAAATGATATTATGGTTATTATTGTCATGAAAAATATAATAATTGTTATATAGAATTTTTTCATTAAGGGTTTGTAAGAAGATTTTGAATGGTACTGATAACCCAAAAAAATGATTTAATGGTTAGGTGATATTTTATGTAAATCATGTGATTAAGTAAAGTATAACCCTTAATAAATTCCCAACGATTAAATAATAATGTTTAGTTAAGATAAATATATGATTTATATTTATAAATTAAATATAATAGTATCAGTGAGCAGGGAACGGATTAGATATATGATAAAAAAGTGGTTTATATTATCTTTGATTCAGTTTACATTATTTTTTGATTTATGGATTATATTCTATAATCATTAATTTTATTTAAGGAATAAGTAGAGAGTTGATTTTTGGAATCTTATATGTTTTCATTGTGGTTTTATGGTGACTATGGTTGTTATCATGTGTTATGATAATTAATGTATTCTCATTTTCGGTATGTTATATTATGAGTTACTTCATGTTTTATGGGAATAAATATAAAAGTAGATCATGGAAAAAAAATATGTGATTAAATATTTTGGGTTTTTTGGGTTTTAAATTTTGTCAGGCTTATTTTGGAGGAGTCTCGAGGTTAAATATTTATAAAATGTATTAATTTGATCTTTGTGTGTTATTATTGAGGTTTTAAATATTAATGTATTATTTAGACATATAAAGAATTATCATTATTAGATAACCTATGCAAACCATTTCAGTTTTGGTGAGTATCTAGAGACAAGATAAAGGAATTTTCAATCATTAATGTATATTATGGTCCACTAAAACTTAATTTTAGTGCTTCAAGTATGAAAAAAAATTCTTGAATATTCGCCTCTTGGAGTATTTAATAAAGTGTAAATTGATCAAATAACAACCAAATGATGAAATTGTTCTTATCAAATGGAAAGAAATAATGTAAGAAAATTTTAAAATTCTCTTTATCTTGATAGTAAAATAATACCTAAACATTAGGAAAATGATCTTGAAATTAAAAAATATATTCCTTTGAATTTATTTTTGATGAATCGATGGTCTTTTTAACCCCTAAATCATTTATGATTTTGTGGTCATTAATATTCTCAAGACCATGTTCATTATCACTCTTTATTAGTCTTTAGATGTTATTTTTTTCTCTATTTTTAAAGTTTGACTTCCCACCAAAGTTCTTCTTATATAGGAACCTGATTATGTGTTATTTGAAGTAATTTTTATTTTCCCAAATAGGTTTTATTATAACTTTGTATGATGTAGTTTTACAAAAAAGTTATTTTCAAATATAGAGACTTTAATAAATAAGATAAAATTATGATGGAGTAATTTTTTAAAATGGTATAATTTAACACCCTAAATTTTTAGAATATATTCCACATTTAATAGATTTAATTTCATTAATTTCATGCATAATACATGACACCAACTTTAAACTAACCTTGATATACTATTAAAATGTTATTACATAATTGTGACCATTATAACCTAGATGTTAAAATTGGAAGTATGAATAATAATAACCACATTTTAATAAAATTTATAATTTTTTTAGATGAATCAATTATATTTTAGTAAATTCATTATATTTTTTAAAAAAATTATTTTTCCTTAAAAATGGTTTTTTATTACTATTTTCTAAATAAATAATATGATTTATTTGTTCAACTTCTAGAAAATTTATTTAAAAAAATTAACATAATTTATGAAATAAAAAATTCATAATTAACTTATAGTTAATTTTTTTTAATTTTTAGAAAACTTTTCTTTTTTTATGAAAAATGAAAAATAGTAATTTTTATTGAAAATTGTCTTTTTATTTAAATAATTTACAAAGTTCAATTTTATTTAAAAATAGTTTTAAAATTAAAATTGGTTTATTTATATTATTAATATTCTATGTAATTTCATTGAAATTAATTTTATTTTATTTTTTATATAAAAACATTTTACATTTAAGAATAATTTTTTTCCGAATAACTATTTTTCGTCACATTTGGTGAGATTGTTTTCAAAATTATTCTACTTATATGAATTTAATTTGATAAAATGAAATCTATATTTAAAATTATACTATTTAAATATCATAATAGGTTCAACTACTTTTTTCATTTTTTGAATAATGACCATGGTAACGATTTATCACCATAGTGAAAGAGGTAAAAGTATGTTAAAACTATGGGGTAAAACATTAAAATCTCTTTAACACTTGTATTTATCCTAATATATGGGTATTTTTAGACCAAAGAAAAGTGTATAAAGTTAAATAATTTATTTTAAAACATTATTTTGAGTTTGTGAACCCAATGTTGACTTTTGTTAAAGATAACTTATATTTTATTCAAATTTGAAACTATTTTATATTCTTTGAAATTCTTAGAGTTGTTGGAAAATACCATTAATTTTATAATTTAACCAAAAATCTTAAACCCTTAATTTTTTATTATATAACCCCAAAAATATTAATAAAATTTATTACTTTATTTCAAGGTGAAATTATTTTTACTCATAAATCGTGTACCTTCCTAAAAATAGTATTTCATGTGTTTTGAGTTATTATATAAAAGTAATTTCGTTCACCAGAAAAAATTAAATAAGATAAAATTGATTCAAAAATTAAACCATAATTACAATAAAATTAGAATGACCATTTTATTTTTGGAAATATAATTAAGCTATCATGGTAAAAAAGTTAAATAATCACAGTTAAAGTAAAAATGGGATTAAATATGCATAACTAGAAGATAGGCCTTAAAATGTAAGCAAAACTTTGTTTAATTTTATTTATACCCTAAAACATGTTATCATTGAATTTTGGATTCCCCTGTTCTATTTTTATTTGACTATGACCATTATATTATTTTAAGAAAAGAATAAATACCAAATGTCAGTCTCTTTATTTCATTGTCTTTCAAACCTTTACATAATGATAAAGAGATGATAAGTTCAGTTAATAATTTTTATCTTAAATATGAATTAATTTTTTCATCATGTTAATTTATTTTTAAATTTTATTTATTAAAAAATTCCATAAATTTTTTACAAAACCCCAACACAGTTTTTATTCAATTTATAGAAAAATAAAATAAAAGATTTTAAAATATTAAAAAAATAAAATTTGGTTGAATTTTTGTTTTATAAAAAAATTATATAAATATATATATAACATATTAGGGATGTTTAAAAGGTTTATATTTAAATTCTTTTATTTTCATATCATTTTCAAAATCAAATTAACTGAATAGTTCCAAAATTGACATTAATGATATTTTATAATAAATAATGTTTTATTAAATGATTTAAAATTAATAAAAATGATATATTCATAAAAATAAATGGTATATGGTTTAACATATCAACCATGTTCCATATTTGAGTCAATTTTTCTTTTATGGTAGCTTTATTAACCCATAAATAGTAGAAAACTTTGGTATTTCGGTATTTTTCAAAAGGGTCAATAGGCGGATAAAACTGAGATATGGGGGTCAAAAAAACTTAAATGTGTATAAATATTATTTTATGTGATTATTTAGAATTATAATCACCATATATTTTAAATATATCAATTTTAAGTCACTTATTATAAAAATTATTTATTTTAATTTAATACTTTAGGTAATTCTTGGAGTTCCCTTCCCCCCACTTATGAAAAGGCACCTATTATACTAACTTCCTCACAACATTTGAGCCTTATATCAAGAAAGATAACTAAAATAATAAATTCCAATATTCATTATCCACATTTTAGATCATTTTTCATTTCTAAAATACCATCCTTTGAAGGATTAATGTGTAGGCCAATGAAGGTTTATCAATGAACATGTATGGCTCTTAACTAAACGTTTTCAATTTTATTTCTTATTATAACTCCTATAAAGATATTATATGAATTATAAAATAAGTAATTGTGTATATTAAATATACTTAATTGTTATTATGATGATTTAATAACCATTATCCACCTTCTTCCCATATGTTGGAAAATGATAATGTTGCTCGTATGTATGGGTGGACTACCACATGCACAAAGAAATGTGATTTGTTTTTTATTTCAGTTTTGCATGGATAATAATAAGGATATAATTAATTAATATATATGATATATATTATATAATAATTATTTTTAATGTTTAATTATTATTTACCTTTTTTTCCATCCATCAAAAAGTGAAAACATCATTCATGCAAATGTAAGGCCTACCATCTCCATTAACGGTTAAATTGATTTTTCTATATATGAATATTTATGTATGAATCTATATATATAATTAATATATATGATAATTATATCTTGATTAAAACTATTTATATCATGAAACCATGATCAAATTATAAAGATTGAGACTATTGAACCAAAACATTCATGAAAAACGAAGCAGTTATCACCTAGAATAATGGTTTTAATAACAATTTATTAATAAAAGGGTGATAATATGTTATAGGTAAATCATATATGGTATTATATAAACTATTATGGTTATATAATAAATTTATAATAAAACTATATTTATTATATAGGAATCTATAAAACATTCAAAGAAACACGAGACCCGCAGTAATGGATTTTTGTCTCGCCTTTATTTATATGAGACACATGTCGTATTCACAACATGTTTATTTTATGTGTGTATATAATTCAAATAAATATATTTTAAGATTATTATAATGAAAATTATGAGGTTATACATATCCATATATGGTTATCTCATTCATAAGGCTTTTATTCGAATGTTTCCAAAGTGGTTAGGGATTTACATCTCAATCACAATTGATTTGGGATTGTTTATAACTGAGTTTTAATTGTGTAAATTAAATGATCATTTACTGATAAATAAATTTAATTTTATTCTCCTATATTTATTTATTTAAAATACATTTTTTACTTGGATTTTAATAACTTTATGTACTCAATATTACAAAATAATTTTTTTAAGGAAAACCAAATATGTTTTACTATTTAGTTGGGAATATTTTTAGTTCATCTTGATGTTTTCATTAAAATGTTTTCAATAATGTCTTAATATTATATCAAGAAATCTTAAAGTCATTTTTACAAATTATTATATTTTTATAAAAAAAAATCAAACTAATATTCTTTTCTTTTCAAACGTGGTACTTTTGTCCTTTTACGAAAAACATGAAGGCAATTTCTATTTTAACATACAGGGCATCAATGGAATTTCCTACCGTCATGACCTATCGATGATTTAAACCTTAATTTTAAAGTTTTCATTGTAATTTTAAACAACAAAATTCCGTAATATTCTTTAAATGTTCTAAATATTGGATTTAAAAATGAAAAGTTTATTTTCCTCAAGAAATATTCTGGTAATATTTTAAAGATATTTTTCATCAACAATAAAATCCATTGATTTTACTTCTTCTTTACTGGGGATATGATCCATTGATATCATCCTTATTATTTCTGTGGATATTTTATGATTTTGATGATATAATTTTTAGAAACCCTTTTTTATCATGGGTTTTTCTATGTTGAAATTATAAAATGTTTATAAAACCCATTTTCTTTGTACAAGTTATAATATGATGATAAGATGAATATATATGATCATATAGAATTTTTATGAATAGATTATAATTATGTGATGGTTGGGTCTGTTATATCCCTCCAATGCTTTGGGTAATGTGATATTGATATCTCATGAGATGATGATGATAAGAATGGACACGATTACAAATAGCTTTAATCATATTTTGATGTGTGAGTATGATTTATCTCAATGTTTGATCAAAATATTATGTATAGACGTGATTAGGGATAGGTTTGTTCACATTTTAATGAATGAGTATGATTGATTTCTAGCTATTATCATAGGATTATCTGTGGATATTATTGTGACTAGCTGTGATCATAAAAATATGATTTCATATGCTTATGATGCCACATGCATATGTTATGACTCTTGGATGATGTTTACTGCTTTTACACCCTTATTGATCATGCTTCTAGATAAAACATGTATTTTTGGTTTATGTTATAAGATTTTCTGAGTATAGATATTTATGTTAAGAACATTCACTTCATTACGTTTTCATATTTACCCTTATTGAGAATAAGGGATCACACTTTCTTACGTTTCCTTTCCTCAATTTATGAAGTAAGTTTTTATGAATTATATGTTTAATAGGGGTTATAGTTATGAATAACTTAGTGGAATATTATGTATTATTTATGTATCTATGTTTCCAAAAGTCACGAAACCTATATTATTCTAGAATGGATCTCAAATTAATGTATTTAATATTCATCTAATTTAAGGTATCGAGAACATAGTAGAAGCATAGAAACATGGGATTTTAAAAAAAAATCAATTGATGATCAACATTAGCTTGTTGTCTTTAGTGAAATGCTACCCAATTACCTCCTGATGATCTCATATTAGTAATTTTAATCACAAAATAAAAAACAAAAATATCGGGTAAGATCTGAAGCCAAGATTGATGTATTCTCATCGACGATGATTTCTTCTTGGAGAATCAAAAACCTAATTCCAATATACTATCCACAGATGATTCAAGAAATAATAGGAGCACCGATCGTCGAAATCTGGGAGCTGGTGCAGATATCTCACGATGCCTTCGATGCTCCAATGATCACCGCGTTTCCTTGCTTGCAATGCACAAAAAAGAGATCGATCTGAACTCCAGGATTCAGAGTCACTCTCTCTATAATGCCGGAGATAGAAGAAGATAGAGAGATGTGGTGAATAGTAAATAGAAAGATTCTCTTCTCCTCAATTTATAGTGAAACAATAAATATCCAAAATAAACTCATGATAACCAAAAATTTATTTCTCACTAAATAAGAGGTATATTAGGACTAATGTACTGAGTCATAAAAACCAATTATATTATTATCATATTCATGCAATAAAAATAATATTACATGATAATAAATGATCCATTAAATTGAATTATCATTTCTAAAATGTTAAATGTACCTTGAATATTTTTAAATAATACTCAATAAAAATAATATTTTCAATGTATTTACCTTAAAACCTATAAATAAATTTAATAAATAAATTCAATTCCAATTATAAATAAATTGAATAATATGAATTTATTTATTACTTTGGTGATCATATTTCCTTAGAAAAAACCTAGACCCTAGTGGTGGGGCCCTCCATGTCCTATATACCTATTCAACTAAATTGGGAATATTCTTGAATATACTATTGTTTGTGACCCTCTAGGACCTTTTCTCAATAGCAATGAATACTATTCATAGACCAAGAGTAGGATCTAGCAACCCATCATGGTCCCAAAAGAGATAAGGATATTCATATCAATGAAAACCAACCCACAAACATGCGCTATTTAATATAATCTCTTTTTCATTAGTATCTCATAAATCGGGATGCACACCCATGTCATCGTCCTTTTCTATCTTTATTGTTTGTTGATCTAATTGGATGGACTTACCCTCCATAACCATGGACATGGTCTTATGAATGTACTACCATCCTAACCAATGAGACCCAAGATATATTACCTCCTTAAGCTAGAAGAAACGAATCCTTTCATGATTATTCAACCAATGACATACCACCAATGAAGCACCCAACACAGGCTACCTCACCATGATTTAATTATAATGGTTTTCACCTTGAATCAAAGTACATGATCAAATAGCACACATTGGTAATGATCTCAACTTAGGATACTAATACACATTTGCATAGAAAGGAACATCCAATGATACCCAAAATATGTGGTGTTCATGTTGTCAGGTTTTTCCCCATAATCTCACTACTAGAGATCACTAAGTGCAAACTTCATGAGGAAAAGTCTCAATGCATATGAACCCCCATCACCAGATAGTCAAAAAACTACTATTTCTAGTTAGTACGATGTATCTTGACCATATGAAATATATTTAATATTAATATTATAGTATCTCAAGGTTCTCAATATAGCCAGGGATCTAATAAAACCTTTGAATATGACAAATAATCTATGTAAATTTCCATTAAATAGAGGATCCATAAATATCTACACTATAATGGTAAGAATATATCATGAAAAACTTATTGTATACATGATAAGGTAATCAAAATCACAATATAGTTGGGTCTAGGTCACCCACTATTAAAACACTCCTAATTTCATTATTGCTAACTTGCTAACCAAGCTTGTTAGCTATCATATGATCGAAATCATGTTTTTTTGAGTCATGGCCTTAGTTTTTTTGTCTACTACGCTACCACTACATGGCTATTATTCTATATGAAACCTCATCTCCTTGAGTAAAACATACCAAAATATGGTATCCTCAAGTGTATCCATTTTTTCCATTATCAAAACTTGACATCGTTGCTATTAAAAATATCATAATTTACATTATGATAACACTTCACTTACTAGGTGCGGTTCCATGAACTCGAAAAAAAATTGGGTTTAACAACTTATTAGTTGCCTCAAAAGTTTTAACATACTCAGTCTTTTTAGGTATGGATACCACTCTATTATATGAGATTATATCACTCATCACCTTAGCCTTACTATGATATTAGATCAAATAGATCTAAGGAAGACTAGTTTAGGTCCCCTGAAACTAGTATCCATTATTCTCCACTTACCAGGTATATATCTTTTGTAATGTCCAAATATAGTGAGATAGTTCTAACTGATTTAATTTTAATTCTCTGGGATATAACTAATAATTTCCTACTATAAATTATATCTTGGAAATATCAATTTTTTTCATACCAGGACATACATAATTAATCCATCACTAAAGTGTATAGATTTCAACTCATCACATTAATCTCCTCCCATGTACCTTACATGTTATCTTAGAAATATTTATGTCATGTGATATTGGTAAAAATTATTTCTTGAATAATTCTATCTTTTATTTTTCAATACCATGTCACTATATATTTGATGGAATAAGTTCAAGTAACCTTTAGATCTACCTCTATAGATCGTATTCCCTAAAATTTATGTTGCTACATTAAGTCAATTACTAGACAATATATTTCATTCTAGTCTTAACTAAAAGTATGTGAAATAATTTGTTTCCATATGTTGTCGAAAATATTTTACCAATAAAACAATGGTGATCCCAATAACCTTTGGTAGACACATAGAAATGATTCATTTCAAATGAATATTCAATGATCTAATTGTTTCCATCCTAAACTAGATTTTAGTAACTTGCAACCTACATTATCATTTTGTGACTTAACCATCCCTTTTTGTTGTGACGTATAGACATCTTCCATGATTTGTGATCATAAAACCAAATGCTCCATAAAATGATCATAGAAAGTAGCTATGAAAAGTAAAATTCTAATGGATTTAGGCATAATGACTTGGTATAACCAATAAATCTTTATTGGTACCACACTTGTACTATCCATATATCATCTCTCTGGAATACCCACCACAGTATTCAAATAATAATCCATGTTGTAAATTGATACATGGAATACATTATTGAATTTTAGTTGATTTCTTCAATCTTATCCTATTTCCATATACTGCTTATTTTTTAGGAATTGTTATTCAAAATGAATAATTTATCACCATCTGTAGGGAATATAAAACCATTACTATATTGTTAACCATCCTACATGGTATCAGTATCTAGGACTTTCGTGTTCCACATACACTAATGGAACTTTTTCTTATGCCAACTACTTGTGCATATCAAGCATTGACTAAGTCAATCTAGCTCCAACTATCTCTAATAGATATCTGCACCCATATATTTAAATGTTTTCTATTAATTGACTACCACCTTTTCTATCTTATGGATTTATGTTATATCCTAAGAAAATATTAGGCTAATCACAATTGACGCACTTTATGTTTTACTTGAAAAAATTTTATTTATATCCTAACAAAATCATTGCATCCAAACACATGTCCTTATAACAAAATGCATTTCCATCGTAATAAAATTGTTATGATATCTATTAGTCATTATAGTTGGCATCTGGATATGGAATATCTCCATTATATGCGCTGTACTTCATGAAATATAATGGATGTTTTTCCAAGTTGCAACATTGATAATTCTTACATCATAAATTTGATGTATAAAATGTGCATTTAGGAATTGATCCACACTAAATTTAGTTGATAAATGTTAACATGTAAGACATTTTCATTTATCATCCACATTAACATCAATTTTTTGATGTGTATAAAGTAATATGTGTTTAGTAATTTCCCCATACTACATTATATTGATCGATGATTTCTTGGTCAATATATTCTTTAGAATGTTAGCCTGAAGAAACTTATATCTTCAAACCATGAATATATCAAACATCACTTTCATATTCCTTAATCGCTTAAAGTAATCTAATGAAGTATATTTACCACTAGATTACCCTTGGAATTGTTAATGAGCACTTGTTAAACTATTTCCAAAAGCCTTGTGGCATACCATTATTTCTTAAGGTTTCATTATCCAAACTAAATATGTCGATAATACCTATGGGGTTTATCTCAGATGATCCTAAATACCATACTGGGTATATCCTTTACATCCGCTTGAGTTTTTTCTCAGAAATATTTATCTTTCCGCAACTGGGTAAATGAGCTGTACATTTTATATTCCTCAGATATTGCATATGATTCATGTATTGTTAAACTATTACCTTATAACATTTTCTCAATTCCAACATCACAACTATGTTTTTCCTTGAGATTATTAGCATCAGTAGGTGTATAATCTATTATATTAACCACCAGTTAAATAATTAATTCAAACTATGTAAATACCATATTGAACACATAATATTATGAGGAAACAGATTCTAGATAAAAATAATAGTAAGTAAAATTTAATATATTCATTGAAATCATTTTTTATTTAATGGATAAATGAATTTTTCCCATAGATCAAGTATCAGAATACAATTATTCTAGTCCTCTATGACATAAAATAAACATTATATAATGTGAACACTATGAAATGATTGAAAAAAAACAATGGAAGGGTCAACATCAATGGAATTTTAATTTGACAATATAGTTTCCTTAGTCACCAACAGATCTATTTACCAATTTTCTAGGATTTGGGGCATAAAATAATTATACTTAAGGTGATTTTGTTATGAATATTTCATCCATGTTCCCATCTTTAAAAAATAACTTTCATGTAACAAAATTCATCAATTTTAATTTCACTCATGTTATCAACCCATTTTAATCCAAAAAAATCAGCACATGGAATGTTTTATAATCAAACTCCCCTAATTTTTTGAAAATAAATAGGTTTGAAATATTCATGTAAAATTGATTGATATCCTTGTTACTAGATACATTAACCACTTCCACCACAAGAGTAACTCCATAATTTTTCATTACGCTATGTTATTTATATTCATTTATATTTAATGTGTAACTACTAATCTCATAACCATTATAATATAATAAAAGTATACTTTATCTTCTATTTATCCATCAAATTCATTCAAAAATTATATTTTTATTTGTTAATAGCACTTAAAAAATGGTCTAGGAACCATCTTATAAACTATTGACTATGTTTATTGGATATCGAACCTTAAACCCTTCAGTGATTCAATTACCTAGGAATAACTTTTTGAATTTAAAAATATATCAAAACCTCTATATCATTATTTTAAATGTAAAGTTTTTCATGATCCAGCTCTATAATAGTAATTATGACAACATCTCTTCCAAAAATTAATTAACCCATAAGGCACCCAATATGATGAGATTTTAGGAGACCGATGTTATCTATAGTTATAAATTTTTTGTAGGTCTATAATTTTTATTCATATATCCTTGAAGGGGAAGAAAATCTTAGTTAATGTGGGAAAAATATTTTTATGTAGAATTAAATGTAAATCTACATCCATTAAATCTTGCATAAAAACTTGATATCCATGCAATTTTAAGCCCTTTAACTTCAAATTATACATTGAAAAGATATTCAGGATATTTAATGAATATCAATATTAAACCTTTACACTATTATAGAAGTTAAAAAAATGAAATCTCTCTTTTTCGAAAATACTCTATGTCATTGGAGCATGAAAAGTCCAAATTTTACCATCTATTGGCACCAACACATCCCTTATCACTATATCAATGTTGTATAACATATCCTAAATTCTATATTTTATTTTTTCTAATGAATTTAGTAACATATAAGTGAAACTATACTAATCATTTTTTCAAAATACATTAAATCAAGAAAAAGTTTAATTTATAAAAAATTACAATGCAATAATTCAAGAAAACTGATCTCTTTTCCAAACCCATTTTCATATGAATTTTTAAGGGTTTACTAAAAAAGGAGGAAAATCCATTAATTTATAACACTATTCATTACCTATTAATGGATAATGTTTTTACCTTATTTTTAATTAGAATTGAATAATGTCATCCATGATCAGTATTTATGACATCAGTATAAAAATTTATGATTCCTAGAAAAATATATCTTCAATGAATTTTTTTACCTAACCTAGTGTGTACCTTCTTCACAAAGAGGACATTATAACATTACTCTAATTCTATATCTAAAAAATTCTATAATTAGGAAATCCATTTATCATCGCAACTAACATTTTTATCAATGTGAAATCTTTATCACTATGAACATCATACAATGTAACACTTGAATGATACATAAATTATATTTCTTAAATAAATATATCTAAATAAGAATAAATATCATTACTAGGTTGGTTGGGTCCTACTATAAAATTAGAGAATAAAATTTACTTCCTCTTAATTCATATCATTGGTGGAAATTTATAATTTATCAACATAACCAACTATGTAATATGAGTGATGCTTTATACACAAAAAGGATTTATGCCATCTTTAGATAGTTTAAAAAATAATCTATCATATTATTTTCAAATTTAGGATACTTGGGATAAATTTTATTCCATTGAGTAGAGTTTACAAGGTTAATAAGTTTTAGTTGGGTTTCTAAGGATCCAATAACACTTATTCAAAGTAGTAGAAGACACTGGAAACCTAAAATTCTAAATATTTCCATGTATGAAACCGAAACCATTTAGGAAATATAAATTAATAAAACTATACAATTTTCATCAACTATGGATACCACTAAAATATTTGATATCTATGTTTGAATAAGATCACTAGGAATAGCCAAAGGACTATTCCCTCTAAGGTGTATCCATAGGATTATCTAAATCACCCAATGTTTAAGTGGGGTTCTATAGAATTCTAATGATATGTTAGTACCTATCAGTGGAAAAGGTATCTGGTGGAAGATTAACTCATAAAATTATAATAATGAGTACTCACTTGAACAAAAAACATATTAATGGACCAGCCTCTTTATATAAGTTTGGGAAAACTTTTAATCCTTCCATTTCATTTAATCAAATGGTACAAAATTTTTTATTAAGGCCTCCAATTACAAAACTTTTAACCCTCAACTAACTTTTACTCCCCGTGCATTTAATCATATGAAATGTTAATATTAATGATAGTTAATGAGAAAATGAAAATTTATTAATGATAAACTACATTAATCAATCATAGAGTGAAATATATATATATATATACTGTATAATATGATCCAAAAAATCATAAGATATAGCCAATTGTGTTGTATAGTTTTCAAAGGAAAATGAAAAATTATATCATTATATCATCCATTGTAATATGATTTTTTAAGGCATATAAAATTCCTTATAATTATATATACTTAACCATAAAAGAACCCTATATCATCTCACGTGATATTGGATTTGGGGAATATCTCCTTCAATCACCCTCTTAAACTAATTCCTGTATAATTTGTGTCATTTCTCCTTATATTATATTATATTCAATATCTTATGAAACAATATCCAAAACTCCTTTTGGATATCTTCTAAAAACATTCAAAAAAAATCATTAAATTCACCATGTATCACATCATATGCAATACCTTTTAAATACTCATCCAAAACTCATATTGGAAGACATTAAAAAATTAGAGCTTATCTCAATGTTTCAGAAAAAGATATCCCTATTCAGTCAACCATATATTGTAAAAACATAGAAATTTACTATATTGATTACAAGTGTGAATTATTAAATTCATCAATGTAATAAAATAGTAACCTCTCGAAAAGTATCAATGATACTCAAGATACAAAGGGATCTGCCTTAATCTCCATCAAACACGTGTATCTACATACCTATGTCCACCAGTTATATCATATACGGTAATGAATTTTCAGATGATCGTTTTGTCCAATAAATTGAGTAAACATGGGACATAGAGTATGTCAATCAACTATATCCTACTCACATTTTCTTGATTATCTGAGTAAAAATTGATTAGGTCAATGAATACAATGCATGTAATTCACCCCTACTAGATGAGAACATCACACTCCCCATAATTAATTAGATTACCGCATCCCATGTATTATCTAGGTATAGTTATAAACTCCATCATTCTATATCAATTGAGGGCCTATATGTCAGACTCGTTATTCAAGAGTATAAATCTCATCATGGTTATGCCTCAACCAACAACATAACCAACAACATACCTAACCACCCCATGATTAGCTAAATCTCAAGGATTTCATAATAATGGTATCAAAGTATAAGGGTTCTTATGATAGATATGTTTCCAACCTTAGGTATAGGTAATATCCAATATGAAACATTCACCCCTAGTATACAAAATACAAATTTTCTAACACTCCATGTGGTATACTTGGGGGGTTATCCAATACACAAAACTCCTTTGGTAACTCATGAAGATATTTCAAATCTCTATAAAAAATTGTACTCATTATAACCTTAATATTTCATCACAACCTTTAATACTGCATGATAAAAATCAGTTAGGGATTGCACAAATTCATACTTTGAGAGGTTAATTGATATTTTATTCATATAATAAAACTAGTAACTAGTTCATGGTCAATAACTGACCTCAATATCTTTAAGTCATTAACATATCCAATTATATTGAGTACATGAGTAAAAATATGTTTACCTTATATCATATTACTAAAGGAATTTTCTGTTAGAGGAACCACCATGGAATAGTAGTTTAGATCATTTGGTGGACCATCTAATCCTAAACCACATCATGTTTAGTGTCACCACATCATAGTGAGGTGAATGATCTTATACATTACATGATGTTATAAAATAATAATTATAATTAATCTTCAATAGCTATCATAATTTTATATTCACTAAGATATGATTATTATAATGAATTTTGACATCCCAAATGTTTTTTTAAATTTAAAACAAGTGAATCATAAATGATGATTCATTAGTTATAATGAGTTGTAACACATGAAATGTTTGGGAAATATTTATCCTTATATGGTCAAATATTGAGCTTCTAATCATTTGGTGATTCCCATAATCCTTGGATACCTCTGTAGTAATTAGTATGTTAGATGATTTGCAATGATCATTATTAAAAACGCGTTTAAAGTAGAGAGAAGCATGTTCAAAAAGATGAGTGGTACACCATTCTTGATTTTTATTTTATTATTCATTTTAAACATATAGATATATTCTAGGCTTAATCTGGTTTTGGATTTATTTTTACACTATATTTTGAATGTTGTACATCTATTCAAAACTCTCTAGTGGTATTAGATCTAATCTACTAATTTAAAGTTTTAAATTCAAATGGATAAGCAAATTTAAAAAATGGGTATCCCATGTGAGGGATCAAATTACCAATGACCCTCCATTTATATTTTCCCATGGTTTAGTCATGTTTATAGAGATTTTGGACGAGTTTTAAAGGATAAGGGGGTGTTTTATCCATAAAAGGGTCACTATGTTCAAGGTTGAGGGAGGGGTGCTAGCTAGTTTGTCCCCTAGTGAGCCCCTATGAAAAAAAGTCAAGGAAAAATGGTTAACCCATAGTGTTTCCATAGTTGAAGAGAACTAGGGGAGATCCTACATGGCCATAGTGACCACACCACATCAGTGGTGGAAGTAAGGTAAAATGACTAAAATGTGATGATATTCACTACTTGATGTTGTATCAGACTCAAACATTTGAGTCCACGTGACCATGGAGGAGGTCATGGGGGAGGTCATAGAGGCATCCAAGATAGAATTTTAATGACCTTCATTACTCATGGATCTTGTCCGATTATAATGCTAAAATTTTTATTATGTTATGATAGGTCTTGAATGTGATTTGATTTCATTATCCCCTCTATTAATAAATCCACACTCTTCTCTTGGTCATTACTTCAATTTCAAAACACTCTGGATGAACCTATCATATGGATGATCATTTTCTCATGTTTAGGATATTTTAATGGAAATTTTCACTATGTAAGTGTTAGTTCTACCCCTTAGTACCCTTTTATCATATCCCTGTGGTTTCTAACTCTTGTATCATGGATAACTGAGCACTCTTGGATAGAGATAACTTTCTTTATTCCCCATTCCTATTATTCCCTTATGTATGGATGTTTACTATTCTAAACCCTCTGTTTTGGGATGAAATGTTTTCATGTTTTATAGTGGAATTATGGTGTTAGGTTCCAGTAAACCTTACTTTGATTTTGGTGGTGGTTGATTCATGATCATCCAATATTTCTTGGAGAATGTTGATCTTAAAAATAAAGGTAAGGGGTTCATTTATTCTCCTTTTATTTTTAGTGAAATCATAAATTTATCATGATTTATCTCATTGGGTAATGGTGTAATTAACTTTAATGGTTATTAAACTAGATTAAATAACTAACTAATTTTTTGTTGTAATGATATCAAGTGTTTATTTCATGTTATAAATTTTACACTTAATTTTAGAGATACAGTGATACATATGCTTATGTTATAGTTTATCATGTTGATTATGCTTCGAAAATGGATAAATAATGTAAATATATTAATACTGGTTGTCTAAATAACAAAGTAATGCATTTAATTATTACCGGATTTCTTATAATTGTTGAAACTATAATATATGCATGATAAATGTTTAAATAATTCATAGTTGTTAATAACTAACACCTGAGGTTTTTTGTGGTTTTAACCTATGATAAATTAATTAGTTTAATTCAAAATGGTAATAGTTTTTTTTTGTTAAAGTTAAATTGTATTGGTTCAAGTAATCCAGTTTCATATAAATACTTGATTCCTTGGTTCTAGGGTTTAGTTTACTTGTTAACTATTTACTATTTTCTTTTTGTCTTGTGTGATTTCTATGGATGAGGATCCTTTCTCAGTGATGTGATGTGAGATTGGGATGTATGAATGTTTTAAAGGAAATGGGCCGGGATGCTTGGGTTTATGGTAGAATTTTTCACCTGTGATGGAAGGATTCATAATGATATGCATGGTGCTATTAGATATGGCACTGGGAATTGTAGTGCAAGTAAAATCCAATTTTTACAAATATTTTTTATGGTTAATATTGGGATTATTTCTTGATAATGAATATTCTTAAAAGTTTTGATGGCCAGGCTTCTTATATCTTCTTTCCTTTCCCTGCTTCATAATGCAGCTGGTTGTGCCTTATTTATGCATCTTTTATGGTATCTTAGGATGAGTCCAAGGGTACCTAGAATTATGGAATGAAAATTAATGTTAAATATTTTAACCCATGAGGTTGGAGGCTTAATGGAATACTAAATGATGATAACTCTTGAGGAACCATAGAAATAGTCGAATTATTCCTGAAGGGCATAGAACTTGGCTTGCAACTAATTTCAAATGAGATGTTTGAAATAATTAATTAATTGCATGTTTCTTGAAATTTTTTTGTTCTTATAGAATATCTAGTCTTTATCATTAGAAGATGTGTGTTTATAGGGAAATAACTATAGTTGAGGTTAAGGCTAGGTACTTTCCCAATATGTTGTTTTGAGCTATATATATTCTAATGTTATGTTATTTCATACGCTACCCCACCCATATAGGTAGGGTTACCAACACCCAATGGACTCTAGAGGGTGTTTTCCCCGAACATCTAGGTTAGAGGGGACTAGATGGTTGACTAACACCTCTTTTCATGGTCTCTCATCCTGATAGTATTATGTGTTGTTATACATAGTCTTTAGCTTTATTATACATTTTTATTGAAGGCTGTAATGGATTTTGGTTATTTCACACACATGTATCTATGGATATATTATCCTTAGGATTAATATAGGTATGTTTTGTATGGTTTGTGATGGATTGAGGTATAATACATGAAGTATGGGTTTGGGTGGATCTCTAAAACTACTTAATTACTATATAGATATGTGGTGATGATTTAATGATATAATTCATAGGGTTTATAGTATGATAAAAATCCCAATTTGTTTCACACATGATTGTTTATTTGGAGAGAGATGGCTCAGAACATGTAATATTAGGGTATAGTAGAAAATCGGTGGGGAAGTAGTAGTGGGGTACCTTATTTTGATATTATATTGGTTATTATTTTATTACTTGAATGGAATATTTTATGAGAAATCCATGGTGAGGATAGGAACATGGCATGCCTATTTATGTTATGATTTAGCTTTACTTGTTTATTTTCTAGGATTTAATATGCTTTCTTTATCTTTTTCATGAGAGGATTCGAGGAGGAGCCTACTTATTATACCTTTTATGGTCACCCTATATATATCAACTATTTTTTATATCCTTGGGAGCTATTTGGTGAGTGTAGAACACATTACTATCTCATGGGTTGTTTAGTATTAGTTTTAGCTTTGTGGTTACTTAAAATGATTTTCAACTAGTACTTGCATTTTCAGAGAAATTTTTCAGTTTTTGTGAAATTACATGAATGTATTGGGTCTTTTAACTTTTTATGAGTAGGATTTGTTCAATTGTCTTATCTTATCTCTTGTTCATTATATACTTTTTAGAGGGTAATTCCTCCCATTTTTGTGTAATATATACCCTTGTCTCCTATCACTAACCCATTTCCAATTAGAAGTGGGATTCAGGCATCATTATCCCCCTTCTCTCATTTTCAACCCAGTTGGGGAACCATTTTTTGGAGAGGGTCATGAATGTGTGGTATCAAAGGTTTATATTGAGGTATATGGTGGAATTTGGAGGTAGAAAGTAGTGATAACTTCATGGGTTTGTAGGGAAACACTGTCGTTTGAACTTAGAATTCAATGAAAACAAGGGATACTAGCTTGGACATGGGTATTTACGGCCCCCAATTATATAATTTGAGGACCATTATATCTAATGATCCTGCTAAGTGAGGTGATACAGGTTTGAGGTTAGAGACCTAGAAAAGGATTAGGCATCATTATTCATTTTACCTAGGTCTAAAATGGGCAGACCAAGGTATTAGGTTAAACCATAATTAATTAATCTTAAATATTATATAATCTAGTTTTTTGAGCCCCTAAAAAATTTATTTTATAGGAATGGATCCAGATCAATGTCCAGATTTGGTTCAAGTGAATATGTTCAACATTATGTTCTAGTATAACCCTGTGGAGTTGAGGTTGATGAGGAAGAAACTTAGTGGAGGACACTCCAATTTTTTTAGTGAGAGATTTTTTATAATTATGAGGGTACCATTTTAGATTTAGTGATAGGGAAATGTTTGGAGGTGGTGGAGATAGGCTTCAGTTCAATTTGTACTAAGAATGAGCTCTGGGTCATGTTGGTTATGATGATGATTCATGAGGTAGACAGGTAGGGGTGGTTCTTATTCCTCAGGGAATAGGAAGAGTCAAATATATTATAGGACAAGTTCCAATAACATATTGAGACTAGTTTATCTCTTAAAAAATAATGGAGTCCATTAAGAATGATCTACTTACCCTTTGATAGGGGGACTATAGATTGCGGGAGTTTAGGATCCATTTCAAGAATCTTCTATGATATGCATCAAACATATATTCAGATGATGAGGTTTGGGTTAGTCATTTCAAGGAGTATATATGACCAAAGATCCATTTCCAATTCACCCCATTTATGCTTCTAATATATCTCGTTGTGTTGGTGATAATAGAGGTTGTGGAGAGGATTTTGGTCATTACTAGATTTTCATGATGGGGGAATCATTAGGATTCTTGACATAGAGATGTTGTGGTCTAGGGATCCCATTTTTCTGGACAGAAGAGTTTTCAGATATCCAAGGGTAGGCCCCATCCCCCTTTATCTTGTTTTTGTAGGGTTAGTGTCTTGCATTCCCCTATCAAGGTATCGGGTGTTTTTTTCTTATGGAGGCCATTTTCATTTGTGGTGAAAGTTTATAACCTTTCTGAGTAAATAGCTTACGGCTGGTGTTCCACATTAGTTTCCACCATTACAGTAGTATAAGATGAGGCAAAATAATAAATTTGTCCCATCCTTTGGTCAATATAAGGGAGATATGGGAGGAATAGGATAGCTCTGTGATGCTCCTCATCCTCATAGATAAGAGTGCATTCATGAAGGTAGTTGTCATCAGGGTCATAGAGGTTGTGGAATAATTTTTGGATAGATTCATTCTATGGAGTTTCTAGTTCTATGATATTTTTAAGTCATTATAGGTAATATTTTCTTGCTTTATACTTTAGTGGATTCCTTATTTGATTCAGGATCTACACACTCCTTCATTTCACCATCCTCGGTCCATGCTTTTGGACATTAGGTAGAGAGACTTCCAATTCCCTTGGAATTGACTGCACTAGTTAGATTTCAATATTATTTTTATTAAGTATTTAGATACTATAAACTATTAATGGGGTATAAAAACTCTTAGGGAAACTTCCTATGTATTTTTATATAACCCTATGATATCATCCTCTACCTGGACTAGCTATATTTGGTGTGGACAATCATGGATTACATTGAGTAGGTGGATCATGTTCAATGATGTTGATAGATTTAATTCCATATTCATTGGGGAGAGAAATCCTTATATAGGTTGTAGGTGTATTCTATCATTTTCTTCCTTAATATAAGATTTTATTTTGAGTTTAATGGAGGTTCATACAACATTGTTTCCTACGGTTGTGAAAGATTACACTAATTTATTTCCTGAAGAAGTTGTGTTGCTACCCCATTGATGAGAGATCATGTTTGGGATATAGGTATAGTTGGGTTATTATCCAATATTAATGTATCCATATAGGATGTATCCTTATAAGTTTTGGGATCTACATATATAGGTCAAACATCTCTTGAAGTGAGGTTTTTTTCTATTGTGCATGTCACCTTAGGATGCTTTGGTTTTGTTCATGAAATTGTTTGACGAAAGTCTATGTCTATGTATAGATTATCATCACTTTAATAATGTAACAGTGAAGAATTACTACCCTTTTCCATTGATTGATGATTTATTTTATTAGTTTATAGAAGCTAGTTGGTTCTTATAGATCGACCTATGGTCATAATATCATCAGATCCAGTTGAAGGTTGTAGATGTTCTAAATAATTATTTATAATGTCATTATAGGAATTATGATTTCATTTTAATGTAGTTTTGGTGTAAAAAATGATCAAGTTATATTCATTTATTTGATGAATTTATTATTCACATAGTTTTTTTATTGATTCATTGTTATTTTCATTGATGACATCCATGTGTACTCTACATTTGAGGAAGAGCGCATGGTGAATACGTACACCATTACGCTAGTTCTTCATAGTCAATAACTACTACTAAAGAATTAAAAGTTGAATTTTGGTATTGTGAAGTTCATTTCATGGGGAATGTAATGTTCTAGTGTGTTTTAGTCATCTATCCATTGAATATTGAGGTGGTTTTTCTATGGGAATCCTCCAAGAATATTACATAGGGGTAGATTTTTCCCAGTATTGTAAGAAATTATAAGTGGTTCTTAACTGATTTCTCTCAAATTGAGATCCCTCTTACATCCTTGACTAAGAGGTATCAAGATTTCTAGTAGACTGACATGTGTTAGGATACATTTTTGTATCTAAAGGATAATATGATCTGTACCCCAGTTCTTCATCTTCCATAAAAGGGAGTTTAGTTTGTGGTTTAATGTGATTATCAGAATCATGGATTAGCTAGTTTATTAATGAATTATATTTAATTTGTTCCTTATGGGTCTTTTAATTTATAACCCCATTAGTGTAACTATGTCACCCATTATCTTGATTAAGTATCAGTTATTGTTTTCTTGAAGTTTTGGAAGAATTATCTCATCAATGAATGATTTTTGGTTTTCAATGATCACAAGATACTAATATATGTCTTCTCCTAGCATGAACTGAACATGTAGTATTGATGGTGGATAAAATTATTATAGGTATAATTCTCCAATATTTCTTATACATGGGAAAATGGTAATGTTGTAGTTGATGCAATAATCGAGAAGTCAAGTAATGGTTTTGTGTGTGAATCTTGGGATTCATGAAGAGCAGTGGAAGATAAATCCATGATGGATATTGATTTGGGTGAGGTTAGTGGAAGTGGTTTCCTTTATCATATAATGATGTTGTCATCTTTGTTTCAATAGGTGGTGTATTCCCAACTGGGAGATTTCTAGGTCGAAGTCTAGTGGGGTCGAGTTGTCTTTGGTGATGCCCCCGATGGATTGTTTGAGAATGGAAAACATTAATTATTGTTTCAAGGGAGTATTTTCATTCACTCAATGTTATTTGAGGTATTTATTCTTGAGTTCTATAGTTTTTCCATAGTTTTATATCCTAGTGGTAAAAAATATGTCGTGTTCTAAGATTTTAGATTTTATGACCTGGGTTGAAGCATGTAGTTACAGAGTTCACACCTCGATGTTTAATCTTCCATAAGGTGAAGTTTTAATTTCATGTCCCGGATGTTTTTCTCCAACCATTATATATTCCTTAGTAATGTGTGAAAAAATTTTCTTGGGCTTTATCCCTATTTTATCTAAATATCATAGGGTATATTACATTATATGGGTGATAGTGGACCCTCTGACAAAAATTTCTCAATTATTTGTGATCAAGGAATCAAGATTAGTGGAGGTTTTGTTGTGGTAAGGCTTTAGGGATTCCCAAATATTATCATCTCTGATCATGATCCTGATTTCACCTCCAGGTGTAGAGAGGTATCCAACAAGATTTTGGCTCCTGTTTTTTCCTTAACACTACTTTTCATCCACAGGTAGATGGTTAGACAAAGTAGAATATCCAAACTCTTGAATACATGTTATAATCTCATGTCCTTGATTTTGGAGGATTGTGGGTGAGGAACCTACCTTTGTATTATTTTTATTATGATAATATATTTCCCTCCACTATTTTTATGGCATAGTTTGAATCTTTGTATTGTTAATCATTCCATTATCCATTGTACTGGACTAGGGTTGAAGAGTCAGTAATTCTCAAAATGGAACTAATTCAAATATTAATAGATATATTTTTAGAGATTTGTGAAAGGGTGAAGGTAGCATAGAATCAACATAATTCTAATTGAGACCATAATAAGATACCTCTAGAGTTCGATGTTGGGTTTAATATTTTCTTGAAGGTGACTCCACGTATTGGGAAGTTAAGGTTTGGTAATTGTATTAATATTTGTCCTTGATTTTTTGGCCCTAATAGATGTTGGATCAAGTTGGGTTCATCAAATATCAGTTATAAATTCCCTCAGAGATGATGCAGATTCATGAAATCTCTCATGTTTCACAACTCTACATTTATCTTCATGAAAATTCATGCATCATTGATTGGGGATAGATCAATTTTTATGATGATGTGAAAATCATGTATTGTCCCATGGCAATATTGGGCCGCAATGAGAAGGTATTTAATGGTCATGTTATTCCCTTAGTTCATGTCCTTTAGCAACACAATGGAATTGAAGAGAGAAGCTAGGAACATGAGTCATAGATATGAACTTATTATCCTAAGTTTTTTGATTCTAAATTCTTCTTTTGTAATAATTTTCTGTTGATGTTGACATGAATCTATCTTATGGGATATTTCAATATTCCTTAATTACTTGTTTGTGTCTTTTCTCCTATTTGAGAGGTATCTCTCATGGGAGAGTGTTTTGGATCTAGTTTTTGGTATTGCATAATTTTATACCTCATTCCTCTAAGTGAGGTGGTTATGCTTCTGTGTTGGTAATATTTTTGATAGGTATCTCATAAGGTGGTTGTTTGGGATACCCTTTATTTACCCTCTCTCCAGGTTTTATTGTAATTCTCTAGGATGATAATTGTTTGTGATGTATCTTATATAAGGGCACAGATTCCCAAAGACCCTCCTTTATTTTTCAAAGTCCTGGTGGAGTTGAGAGATAATTTGAAAATGTTTCAAAGTATAAGGTGGTGTTTTGGCCATTCAAAGAGTCACCATGCCTATGGTGGTGGGTACAATGGTGGATTTTTTGCCCCTTGGTGACCCATACATAAATTTATCTTGAAAAAACAATCATCCCAAGGAATGGACTAGGATGAGGAGCATTAGGGGATCTTTTATAGGCTATAGACATAAAAACCTCACTTCACTCATGATGGCTGTTGTGGTGATAGATAACAAGATAAAATTTGGTGACACACACTGGCGGACTTCATTTCTAACTAGCACATTTGAGTCCCCTATAACCATGTTAGAGGGTATAGTTATGGTTGGGAAGTAATTTTAATGTCCAAAAAAGTCATTGTTCATCATGGATCTTAACATTATTAATGGGGGAAATGATTAACTTGTTTTCATGGGTCTTGAATTCAATTTTAAATCATTTTTCCCTCTATTAGTTGATCCACGATTCTCTCTTGACCATTCTTTTGATTTCCAAATTCTCTATAAAAACCCTGGGCATGGTTATGTCATTTTGTCATATTGAGGAACTATTTATGGAAATTTTACCTAGGTAAGGCTAAGTTTTAGCCCCTGGAACCCTTTAATACAATCCTTATGGTTTCTAACTCTTATATCATGGGAGAATGAGTGCTCTTGGTTTAAGGTTCCTTTATCTCTTCATCCTTATTTTTCTTCCTTTTTTATGTATGTTAGTTATGAGAAACCCTCTATTTTTTTGTTGAAATATCAGCATTTTTAATGGCATCTTACTGATGTTAGGTTCCATAGAACATTCCTTTTGTTTTGGTGGTGGTTAATCCTCAATAATATATTCTGTATTAGATTAACTTATAGATCTAGGTATATAATTCATTTATTATCCTGTTATTTTATGTAGAATCATAAATTAATCATCCTTCATCTCAATGGGTAATGGTATAATTGTCATTAATAAAGACTAAATCGGATTAAATAAATAATTGGTTTTGGGTTATAGAGTTCACATGTGTTTATGTCTAGAAAATGTTTTGCCTCTTTATTTTATAGAAAGTGTGTTATCTATGTTTATTCTATAGTTTATTATTTTTTTATTCTTGGAAACTAGAAATAGTATATAAAGCTGATAATTCTTGTTGGCTAAATAATAAAAGGTCATTTGTAATTTTTACCATTCTTTTTCTAATTGATGAAACTATAAGTTATTATTAATAATGTTAAATTAATTCATTGTTGTTGATAGATGAAGCCCTAGGTTTCCTGTGGTTGTAACCTGGTGAATTAATCATTTAATTTAATGTCGTAAATAATTTCATTTTTTCTAAAGATAGTTTTTTGGGGTTGAAAGAGATCATTTTCCTACAAAGTTAAGATGCATCGGTTCTAGGTCCTAGTAACCCATTTAATTTTTTTTAGTTTTCTTACATAATTGATTGATTTCTCTGTTTGAAGATTCTTGATAAGATACATGATGTGACCCTATAATGGTTGATGGATTGTTGAGAAATGAATAGGGATGCCCAACTTTTTTGTAGTAGATGGGGTATATGATAAAAGGGTTCATAGTGGTGTTGGGGATGGAAACAAGATTGACAGAGAGGGTTTCAACTGGGTGTACCCATTGTTTTTATATTTAATTTTGGGATTATTTATTGATAATGAATATTTTTTAAATGCTGGATAGTCAGGTTTCTTGATTCTACATTCCTTTAACTACATCTTAACACTGTTGGTTGTGATTGGTTTATACATATTTTAGGCTATCTTAGAATTAGTCCTAGATTACCTAGATTTTTTGAATTGAAATTAATGGTAAATTCCTTAACTCATGTATTTTAATGTTTAATGGAATGTTGAATGATGATAACTAAAGAGGAACTATGGAAATAGTTGAATTATTTCCAGAGGGCATGGAACATTGCTGGTAATTATTGAAACAATTGGATGTTTCAAAGAATTAATTAATTGAAAGTCTTCTAAAATTTTTGTGTGCTTATTGGGTATCCAGTAATTAGTATTGGAATTCAAGTGTCTAATAGGAAATAACTACAGTAAATATTTTGGAAAGTTAGTTTTTCATAGTTTGGTTTTGAGATAAATATAAATTTCTATGTTATAGGATTTTATATTTACCCCACCATTGTTGGTAGGGAAACCGAAACCAATGGACTCTAGAAGATTTTTTCCCAGACATCTAACTTGGTGAGGAATTTATAATTGAATACTCACTCTTTACCCACTGTCTTATCTTGGTATTATTATGTGTTTTAATACACTATGGTTACCTTTACCATATATTTGTGAATATGGACATAACAGATTATAGTTATTCCATACACATGTATCTTTAGATATAGTATCACAAGGATTATTATAGGTATATTCTATATTGGATGTTTTTAATTGAGGTAGAATACCTGACGTACAAGCTGTGGTGGATCTCAAAAACTACTTGGTTACTATTTAGATATCTAGTGATGATAATGTGATGATTTCATGAATGGGGTGCATGGTATGATATAGATACCCATGTGATTTTAGGAATAAATTTGTTATTTGGAGAGATATAGATTGATAATTTTAATGTTGGTGTTTTCTGGAAAACTAGTGGGGATGTGGTAGTGGGGTACCTTCATTTGATATTATTTTGGTTATTATATTATTTCTTGTATGAGATACTTGGTGAGAGAGTGAGGGTGATCCAAGGAACATAGAATACCTGTTTTGGTGATGATTTAGATTCACTTTTTTATTAAAAGGTAGTTAGCGTGATTTATTTATATTTTTCATGGGAGGATCCTAGGAGGACCCAATTGTATATACCTATTATGATCACCCTATATATACAAAAACTTTTTTCAGGTCTGCAAGAAATAGTTTGTGATCAGATCATACAGTACTAGCTCATGGGTTGTTTAGGATCTATTTGGGATTCATGAAAACTATCAAGGATTTTATTTTAGTACTTCTCATTTCTTAATATATTTTCAATTTTTACATCATTACATACATGCATTGGGATCGTTTAGCTTTTTTATGATCGGGATTTTTTTAGTGGTCTTATCTTATCTCTAGTCCTTAATATTCTTCTTAGAAGGTAATTCCTCCCATTTGTGTGTATGATAAACCTTCAGTGTTTTTTACTAACCCATTGCCTATTAGAGGTGAGCTTTAGGCCTCATTATCTCTCATCTCTCATTGTTGGACTACATGTGGTACCATTTTGGTGAGGGGTCATGACATCCTTAAAACCATGACTTAGCTCAAATAAAAATTCCCATTTTGGTTCTCAATTTTTAAGGACAGTAATATAAAAGTTATGAAAAACAGGAATCTTTTTCTTTCTTCAGTATGAGCATGGAATAGTACAAGGAAAATAGGAATTTCATGTATTTATGGAAATAAAAGAAGACATAAAATCATATGAAAAATATCTAGGTCATGGTAATCTTGTCACTATGTTGTGGCCAGGGTATAAAATGGTTTCAACCATGCCACATTGGAAGTGACTAATCCATTTTGGGGCTTCTATAACCCTTACTGAAATTCCATTTCCAAGTAAAATGGATAGCCTAAATTCCCATTCTTAAAAATATCCATGACTCGAAACAGCCACCAAAATAATCATGGAATAGGATTTTATATTTTGATGTGATCAATGATTTAAATAAAATCAAATATTTTTCATTTAATTTATATAAATTGTTTACATTAAATATGAACTATTTATTATTAATAATAAAAGTGTTCATAAAATATCTTATATTGTGGAATATGAATGATTTCATGTTAAAATTGTGTAAATGATTATATGAAATGTTCATAATGGATAAAAGTTAATTTTTCAAATCAGTATATGCCAAAATTATAAGGTGTATATAATTTATTTATGAATTGTTCGTTTTTTTTTGTATCTCAGTATTAAATATATGAATTTTTCATTTATTTATTTATTATATGATTTATATATAGTTAAAAAATGTTATATTATCAATAGAGATGTATTCTTTAGGTTAATATCTAAACTGATTCTAAATTATCGTGAATGCATCTAAGGAGTTACAATCTTGGTATGATAAATGGTTTGGTTTTCTTATACTTTGAATTTTTCTTATAATTCAGTTATGAACCTAAATCAATAATTTTATTATAGTTATATATAATTCTGGAATTCAAATAGTGATAGAATATAAATTCCTTTTGAGTAAAGTATCTATGCGTAGAGGGACCTTCGGTCAAACTTCTCACTGGCCTGAAGGCTTATGGCTTTCCTAGAAAAGTGGGGGTTGTCTACATTTCTCTATAGGACTAATCTTGTGAGGATTGATTATTTTATAAGATTCCATTCCTTTACAAAAAAATGCATGTTCAATATTCTTGGGGTGAATTTAGATATGTATAAATATAGTTGGATTTTAATTTGGGTTGGTAACATAATATAATATTTTAGTAAAGAGTTACACATAAATATATTTTTAACATATTGATTTGGTGGAATGAATAGGATTAAAAACTAAATCATTAGAATCATGCATAAATGTAAAGGGGATACATGAGATAATATTGTGAGATGAAATCCCCTTAAAGTACTATGTTTTAGAATAAATCCAAAGAAACACTCAAACATCCAACAACGTAGGTCATGCCAAATATGGGTACACCTGGATTATCTAATTTAAGGAAAGAAAGTGATGGGTGAACCTAATAAGATTATGTTATTTTTCCTATAATTTTATTTTGGTTACACTTAGATAGTATAAATTAGTAGGATTATATTATCGGATGAATAGTTTTTATTTTATCTATATAATTGATTGGAAATATAGTTTTCCACTTGAATATATATGATTCATATATGAATGATTCCCTACCTAAATAACTAAAAGGTGATTAGAATTTTAAATTGGACTCATTTATTAGTGAATATGAATATTAGACCACTAATGTATAAGATGAAATAAAAAAGGGGTCATCATTTTAGTGGGGGAACATTTAATAAATGTACTTATTAAATGAATATAAAACCTGATACTCAACAGATAAAATATTCTAGTATATACATTATGGAATTTTCATTTCTAAATATTACAGTGAGATCAACCCTGGAGATAGTAGCATCTTAGTGTAGAAACTTCTTTGACTGGTACAAAACATAATAATTTTTCTTAAATAAGAATGAAAATTCTATGTATTGGAGAACACCCCTTATGGAATTAAAAAATGTCAATGTTTTTCAAAAAAATGAATCTAAATTTTTTTGATAAGCATATAAGGATCTAATTAAGTTTTCAAAGTCATAATATGTGATATGGATAGAGAAATAATAATCTTCACTCATGTACTCAATATGATTGATTATGGAAAATATCCTGGTGACATATAAGGTTTCATTCTAAGTCTTATTCTAGTTATGGAATTCATTTATAATTCACTATGTTGGAATTGTTTGGTAAATAAGAATTAGTTGAATACAATTTTACCAAAATTTCTCAATGTATTGAGGATGGATGGATAGGACACATGTTGTCTAAGATCAATATTTTCTGTTGGTAGTATATATGGGTAAATTTTTTTGCCAAATAAATAAATATTGATCCTTTTTAAAAGTAAACCTTTGTCATTGAATCAAAAGGATTTTTTTTGAAGAAGGTGAAATTTTCTATAGGATAAAAAAATTTCAGTTTCTTAAAGGGGTATATGAAACTCCATGGAGATTCCCTATTATATAATGGTGTTATTGAAATAAATAGTCTAATTTTAAATGGTATAGGATACCAAACGTGTATTTTAAAAATGTTTGGAATATATAAGAGTTTTAAATCAAGGAAATAATTTATGGAGATTGTATTTTATGTTAAAATGACTAAGAAAAGGGTTGTTGATTCATTATATTTAATAAAAAGGAATATTTCATGATTAGATGGATCTTAATAATATATTTTTATTTTTATATCATTATCTTATATGATAAGGGAAGTTATATTTTAACAAGGTATTGTTATAAACAATATGAGAAGATGATTTTGATACACAGGGTTTGTGGTTCATAATATTCTATAAATTGTCTGAAAAGAAGGTAAGGATAAAAGTGTTTTATCCAAGACAGAAGTGTTTATTTGTATGTTTTTTAAAATATAAGGGGTTTGATCCTACCATTAGTGGAATATTTAAAATAATAATATCTTTTTTCAGACTAATTTTCCAGACACATAAAATGTCACATAAGATATGGATAAATTTTATTATTTTTTAAATATTTATGTTAAATAAAACAAGTGATATATCCTAACATTAAGATGTTTTTGTAACATAGCATGATATTATAGTTTCTGAGAAGGTAGAGGGAATATTTTTTTTTAATTATAGATGTTCAAAGTTAAAAAAAAGAGAAAATTTCTATAGTGAGTATTCATAGTGAATATAAATCAATATCTTAAAATAGTTTTGGTTATGATAGTAAAGATAAATTTAAAGAGTCAAATTTAGTTACCAAGACAAGGTAAATATCAGTTTATATCCAAAAAGGGTGTTTAGAGGTGTTGGTAAATTAATAATCAAAAGAGTTATATTAGTTACCAAAAATGATATCAAGAAAAAATTGAGATGAAAATGTTACAGGAATGATAATGTTGGTAATGAACATAAAAAGAGTTCAAAGTTGACAATAGATTTTATTAACATCATAACATTTGATTATATGAAGTAGAGGAGTTTGAATACCTATTAAATGAGTTTAATATTATGATATGATTCATAATTAACTTCATTATTCAAACTAGATTTCTTTATAGATGTTACTTACCAAAGGATTTTAGTGGGAGGGTTCTATCATATAGTCACATAGAGATATGGTAGGAATTACATAGAGATATAATTATTTTAATAAGACCCTAAAAGTGAAAAAAACATAAGGTTGATAAGGAAGTCTATCATTTGTGATATGATGAGACAAATTCTTATGTATATTGTTCATAATTATTCTTAAACTATTTTTAGAATATAAAATATATTGCATTATACAAAAAGGTAGACCCCATATTATCATTATTTACATTGGATGAATATTTTTTATGAAGTGAAATGATAATTAACCTCTCAAATTATGATTTTGAGTTATCCCTAACCAATGATCGTTATGGGTTATTGTAGGTTTTGATGAAATGTTAAGGTTGGTATGAGTATTATTTCATATAAAGAAATTAAATTTGTTCATGAGGCCCAAAATAGGTTTTGTACACTGGATGACCCCCTACATATACACTATATAGGGTATCATACACTAAGTTTTTAGAATACTAGGGGTGAAGGTTTCATATTTATATTTCCATGTATGAGAGCTTGGTGATATAAATAGAATGAGAACCTTCATACTTAGATACCTTTCTTATGAAAGACTTGAAGATAAGATAATCAGGGTTTGGTTGGGTATGTTATTGCTCATGTCATTAGTTATAGCTTGACCAGTATGAGAAATATTATCTTGTATGATGAGTATGAAATTTTTACCTTTGATTGAGATAGAATGGGAAGTGTAAAGTCATACCTAAATAGTACATATAATGTGCCTATCTATTTGGTTGAGTGGAATGTGATGGGATCATCCATTTAAGTTGAATGACATGTGATGTATTCATCAACATGGTAAATATAAACATGAAGAGTCAAGAATTTATGAGTAGTTATATGGGATCGACATACTCTATGTCTTATGGTTACTCATTGTATTTTAAAAAGGGATAATGTGAAAATAGATACTTTCATATGATGTATCTAGTGGAAATAGGTATATTGATAATGTTTTTGATGGTGATCATGCCAAAGACATATTTAAATTGGCTATCATTGATTCTTTCTTAGAGGCCTATCATTCCTCAAAATTATGGTTTTAGGAATTCATGACTTTTTTCAATGTTATAAAGGTCTATACGGTCACACATAGTGGTCATACGAATAAGGATCGTGTTTTTTGAAACATTGAGGGATACTCCAAAAATGTTTTGGAGGATATCAAAAATATGTTCTGGAAGTATTTTCATAAGGTATTTCATATGATGTGATGAATAGTGAATTCATAATATATTTTTTAGATGGAGTTTTGAAAGATATCCAAAATGATTTTTGGATGGTTTTATGAGTTGTTGCATATGACGTGATATATGGTGAAAAGCACTAAATTTATGTGTAATTAGTGAAAGTATGATATTGATGGAATTGTGCCATAGAGGCGCCTCTATAGTATGGTGGTTTGAACCATGTCATGGTCCGCCTTGGGATGCACCATGGCAGGGTGAGCATGACCATTCCACAGTGAGGTGCTTGTTCATGAACATTATGAGATAATGTGCAGGATTCATTTTGATTTATCTCCAACAGCTACCACACTTGGATATTCATCTTGAAATGATGATTACACTATGAGAAAAAAGGCTTATTTACGATAGGTTATTTTCAACGGTTTGGAATCTTTTCACAATTAGTTTAGAAGATTGACACATTTGTGATGGTAAATGATTCCCATAGAAAGTGACTGTTTATTTTTTTCTATTTGCAGTGGGAAAAGATTCGTGTTGCAAATACTTTTGGTGTGGTTTCATTCCATGCAGTGAGAAGGGTTATTTGAGGCGGGAATCACTTTCTCACCATAGATAATAAGTCCACATCGTAGTATTTGTGATGAATCTCATCACAAATAAATTCTATATCACCACCATGTCTATTTACGATGATAATTTCTTATGATGGATCCCATCGCAAATACTATTTTTAATGAAAAAAACCTTCTGAATTAGTGTGTTGTTACTAATCATACCTATATATATGGCCCCTATCAAAATTCTACCAACACAAGTTCTACACTCCTCTCCTCTCTTCTCTCGGATTTCTCTCTACATAAATTTTAATTTTTACCGCTACCTGACGCTTTCAAGATAACATCACTGTTTTAATTCCAGTAAATCATTGTTTTTTAAGAATTTATTTTAATATTTTTAATTTTTAATTAATTTATTTTATTTTATATTATAAAAAATTATTATTAATAAAAAGTAATTAGTTGTAATTAGTAGTAATTAGTTGAAATTAGTATTAACTAGTTGTAATTGATATTAATTATAGATAATTGATAAATAATTAGTAATCATTACCAAAATTTAGTAAATAATAAGTGATAATAGGTCAATAATTTGTAATATTTAGTCAAGATAGTAAAAAATTTCCAAAATTACTGATAATTAGTAAGAAATATAGATAATTAGTAAAAAGTACCTATATTTACTAAAAATAGTAAAAAATAGAAAAATATAACAATAATTAGTAAAAATTACCAAAAAATACCATTAATTGGTAAACATTACTAATAATTACTAATAATTTGTAAAAATACCAATAATTAGTAATAATTAGAGATAATTGGTAATAATTATATATAATTAGAAATAATTGTCTATAATTAGTAATAATTATAGATAATTAGTAATAACTGTTAATAATCAGTAATAATTACTGATAATTGTTAATAATTACCAATAATTACCAAATATTAGAAATAATTACAAAAACAATGAGTAATAATTAGTAACAATTACCAAAAATTAGTAATAATTCACAATAATAAGTAATAATTTACAAAACAAATCATAATAATTACTTATAATTCATAATAATTAATCATAATTAGTAATAATTAGTAATAATTAAAAATAATTAGTAATAATTTGAAATAATTATCAATAATTAGGAATAATTAATCTTAATTAGTATTAATTAATAATAATTAAAAATTATTAGTGATTAATAGAAATAATTTGTAATAATTATTATAAATGTAATGGCTCAAACCTTTATAGTCCATTACTTTGTCAAAATATCGTATTTTCGGTGTTCTGGGAGGCAACGGTGGCTCATTTCAAGTGTTTTCCAAATTTTCTAGTTTTTTCATCGATGAATCGGGGTGTCAGTGTCGGTGACTCAGGGCGTCAGTGTTTATGGGTCATGGAATCCGTATTGGTGAGTCACTGCATCGGTGTCAGTGAGTTAGGGTGTCAGTGTCGGTGAGTCAGGGTATTGGTGTTGGTGACCCAGGGTATCTGTATCGATGTGCCAGGGCATCAGAGTCGATGAGTCAGGGCATCGGTGAGTCAGGGTGTCAGGTTTTGATGGATAAACATTAGTAGGTCAGTGTCAGTGACTCGTGGTTGGTGGCTTGCTGTCGGTGACTCACCCATTAGTGACTCATTATCAATTTTTTCCTAGTTTTTCTACTTTCGTCCATCTTACATTTTATTTGATGTAAACTGATTTTAAAACCTTGTTTGATCATTTATAAAATAATTTCAATGAATAATAATTATTCATTTAATATACTAAAGCTCTAGGGACTTTCAAATAGTTGAACCATGTAATCTTGACCAAAATCCCAGGTTAATGACTTTTGAAACTTTTTCTTGTTCTGTTGATATAGGATCTATCTTGTATAAATTCAATGTCCTCTATTATATTTTCTCTTGGTGCATGGAGAACTTTTCTTCCTAGATGATTCATATGCCTATGTTGTGTCCCCCTATTCGGTTTTCCTTATTGTCTCATGCTCGTGCGACCCCTCTATTTTGGCACAAGGAGGATTTTTGGTCACTCGTTGTTCCAGGTATAGATTCTACTATATCTCTTTAATCGTGTATCATGTTGGGTGGGTGTAGAAAGTTTATTTTTTGAGAAAATAATGAATCAAAATTTTATCATATATAAATGATAATGAAGACATACTGATTTGATACCAGGTTGGGATTGGATTAATTTTGATCACTTTTTCTATTTTTTATCATTGTTTATGATGTTATTTTGGTGGATGTGTGGACTCTGAAAATCATGGTCATTGGTGTTCTTTTCCAACACATGGGTGATGATTTATAAATTTTTTTTCTTGTGAATAATTGCTATAAATACTGATCTTTTTAATCACGTACACATGGTTAAATAAATGGATTACCTAGGATGAAAAACTGTGTGTGATCACTCATTCTTATCAAAGTGGAATTTAAAGAATAGTGTTGGCCAAATTTGAATACACCATGTCAGAAATGTGTGGTTGTGTACTATGTTCTTTGCGGTTTTCTGCATTATGTTGGTTTTGGTGGTGGAAGTTGTGTGCTTATGTGTAAGAGGTGGTGATGGAGGTGTGATGGAATCTCAGGTTGAGAGATTTATTGATTGTGTAATGGATGGACTTGTTATGCAGTGGGACTGCATATGGGTAGTGGTTGTGGAGAAGGTCTATAGGACAGGGTTGTGTCATTATTTCATGTCTATGGGTGTGATGGGTGTTTTGTTTTTGTGCAGCAGGTCTGCTGGGTTTAGTTGTCAGAGGATGATTGATCGGGATAACTTTTATGAATGAAAATTGGAAGTGGTTGAACAGGTGTTCAGGAAAGTGGAGTGTGAAGTAGGTTGTTTTACCTTGGTCCTTCTTCCCAGTGGGTTATGGTTGACTATGTGGATGTTTCTTGTGTTATGTTTGGTATTTTATCGGGTAGGGATAAAAATAAATAAATGAATGATTTGATAATATAGGATTCCAACTTGTTAAATAAAAGGGGTGGGTTGATGTTTTGGTTGTGGTTGTTGTGAGGCTATTCATGTAGGGGTAGCAGAAAAGGTAGTTTTGAGTGGGCTAGTAGTATGTGTGGAATCCTATAGGATGGGATGATTTTTTGTTACCTATATTTATAAACATGTAGTTCATTCTATTTTTCTATACGCACCCCACCCATGTTGAGAACTATGTGTCAAACACCCCATTGTTATGCGGGATGGTGTATTTCCCAACATCTTGATGGGAGGATGAATGAAAAGATACTAACTTTACCCTAATCTATCTTCTAGGCATTGATCACCCAAGACTCTTTAGGCAGGCTGTAATGGATTTTGGTATAATACCAGGCTTATGGCATTGGTTGTGTGAGAGGTGTTTTGTTTCCCATGTGTTTTTAAGATGAGGACCAAGTTTTTTTGGGTAGGGTGTGGTGTGTGTGAGGCCCAAGTGTTTGTGGGCAGGACTGTGATGTGGTTTTTGGCACAAGTGTGTGCGGGTAGGTTGTGACAGTGTTTCTTTTTGCAGAGTGTGGTAGCATTAGGATTTTCACTGCTAGGGATGAGTAGTTAACCAGTGGGAAGTGGTGTAGGGTGACCAAATATTAGTGTTCTTATTATATTACATTACTTGATTTGTGTTACTTAGTGAGTGTGCCTTGGTGAGGATGGGGTGGTTAGTATCCCTTGGTAGGTATTGTTGGTTTCTACTATTTTCTCATATATTCTTTAGTATTCTCTTCCCACTTGTGCATGGGTGACTTTTCTTTTTCCTGACTTAGTATAATTATATGCTCACCCTACATATAAAAAACTATTCTCAGGTTTCCAAGGAGATTATGCAGAACGTGCTGGACCTTACTTGCTCGGATGTTGGGGACGGTTGTCTCATCGCTGCTTAGTTTTATTTAGGTACTTACACTGAATTTTTCTTTGTATTTCTACTAGTTTTACTTAAGCATGCGTGTGGGATGGATTTTAGTTTCTTTATATATATCAACCTTGGTGCTGGTTTCCACCCTATGGCCTATTGGTGGCAGGAATCAGGGGTTATTTTCTATCCTTCATCTTAGGGAAAGAAGGTCTTGGCATCATGTTATCCCTTCACTCATCTTGAAGAAGGTGTGTCATGATAGAATGGTATCAGAGCTTGATGGTTGAGAGATATGATAAAGGTTGGAGTTAGGAACAGTGAGTATTATTTGGGTTGGTAGGGAAACAGTGTTTGGTGATATTGGTGTGTGACATAGTCTAGGGAAGACCAACTAAGACACGAGATTTTAGGGGGGCATGATCAGATGAAAGGACTCTAAGCTTATCAAACAACCATGTGAGGCTACACCAACTGTGTGTTAGAGACCCCAGAAAAGGTACATGCATCATGATGACTTGTGTTCTTATTTTTTTGGGAGTTTTTAGGAAATTAAAATTAATAAATAGTTAAATTTAACATTAAGAGAAAATTTCATACTACCTGGGCTTAGGAGTTCCTTATTTTCCTCTCAGATATGGCTTCTGGATGTCTCCCTCCAGTGGTACGAGTAGTGGGGAGTCAGCAGGCTGACCCGGTTGACTAGCGGAGGGTCAACCCAGTTGAGGAGGATTATTATAGGAAGAAGATTCTTCGTTCTTTCCAGTGATAGACTCTAGGAAATTATGACGATAGTGTCTTGTATATGGAGACAGAGAGTTACCTTGAGGAGCTGGTTATCACTTTTACCTTGATCTAGGCTCTGACAGAGTACTAGGTTCCCCAAGCGGTGAGCCATATGATGGGATCAGTGTGTCAATGGTGGACACTTTACCATAGAGAGGGGAAGGAGACTAATATTTCATGGGCTGACTTTGAGGAATTCCGGGTGGAATTACTTTCTTCCATGATGAAATCTGAGAAGAGGTAGGAGCTAATCTCCCTCCATAAGGGGAGTATGTCTATGTGGGAATTGGGGATCAAGTTCAAGGATCTCTTATGTTTTTATATGGATCTCTTTCTAGATGAGGAGTCTTAGGCAAGACGCTTAGAGGAGGCACGTCTTCCTTCTCTTCAATATGCAGTTACACCCTTTACCCTTCTAAAATACTTAGAGGTTCAGAAGAATATTGAGGTAGTGTAAAAGATGAAATCATGAGGAGGTCTGATGTGGGTGTGAAGTCAACCGAGTTCTTCAAAGGAGAAGTTTGTTATCAGAAAGTCTTCGGCATTAAGGCCTTCTAGGTTTTGACCAGCAGGGATCTGACCCCAGAAGATTCAATTCTAACCCTATTGTTCGTTTCCTTTTCCCATGGACATGGGGCTGAGGTTTTTTTATTGCATAGGATGTGAAAAGATCCAAGGGCAGAGTCTGACTCGAGGTCAGTAAGATGGAGGTGGGAAGGATCAGCACTCCCCTTAGTAGTAGTTTATAGCCATGACTTTCTAGCAGTAGGGATAGCAGGACCCTTCTCCACCAAGGGAAGATGGTGCAGGAGGAGGCCAACCTTCGGGCACTCCTCAGGGACCTTGAATAGGGCATTTTTGGGGAGGCAGCTAATAGACGAGGGTTAGAGGAGCTGGGCATGGGTAGTTTTACTCTACAAAGACAGTAGCTCCAACAGGGCCTGATATCATTTGAGGTACAATCAGTTTATTTAGTACTCTTTCTTGTACCTTGTCTGATTCAAGATCTTCACACTCATTTGTTTCACCCATTCTATCCCATTCTATGCGATTGGATATAAAGATTATTTTTGTTCCCTTGGTGTTGAGTACGCCAATCGGAGGTCATACTAGCTTGTTTTATTTTTTTGGTATGTAGATTGATGTTGGGCCCGCATCAGTCGAGTGTGTCTCTTTATTATATAGTTGCATCTGTGTGATGTCATATTTGGCATCGACTGGTTGCTTTCAATGCATGTGGTTATCGACTACTTCCAGATAAGATTCATGTTTTTTAGGCGTCAATGGTCAGTGTGTAGCTTTCGTTGGTGAACAGAGCTATTAGGTGGGCAACCGTCGTATGGAACCTCTTATTTCCATATTAGTAGATCTCTTAGTGGGTTTGACAGATTCTGAGATGGTGGGGGTTCTAGGAGTTGTAAGAGAGTTTCTGGATGTTTTCCCCAATTATTTTGTGACTCTAACCCATCAATGTGACGTTGATTTTGGAATAGAATTATAGCCTGATGCTCATCTTATATTGATGGATCCTTATCAGATGGCACTATCTGAGTTATAGGAGTTGTGGATTCATATTGAAAATATGATGAAGATGGGTTTCATTAGACCCAGTGTGTCATTGTGGGGTTCTCTGATCTTGTTTACGAAGAATTCAGATGGTGCTCTGAGGCTCAGCATAGACTATCGGAGACTGAATCATGTAATGTTCAAGAACCGTTATCCTCTCATGAGGATAAATGCTCTTTTCGACCAGTTGAGGGGAGATAGTTTATTTTCCAAGAATGATTTTCAGTCTGGATATCACCAGTTGAGGGTGAAGGAGGTTGAAATCCCGAAGACTACTTTTAGGTGAAGGTATAGGCACTTCGAGTTCGTAGTTATGTCTTTAGGTGTTACGAAATCCCTAGTCGTGTTCATGAGGATTATGAACTCTATCTTTCATGAGTTCCTAGATCAGTTCATCCTCGTATTATTTGATGAAATCCTAATCTATATAATGTTATAGGAAGATCATACCAAACATCTCAAGATTTTCCTAGAGGTCTTTCAGAACCATAATTTTTACAGGACGTTATCCAAGTGCAAGTTTTGGACTCGAGAGGTCCACCTACTTGGACATGTGGTGTCCCAGAAGGGTGTAGTAGTGGACCCGTCAAAGGTCAAGGTAGTCATTTCTTAGTTTGAACCTAATAATTTGGTAGAGGTTTATAGTTTTCTCTATCTGGATGGCTAGTAATAGATATTAATACCATATTTCTCCTCAATAGAAACTTCATTGATGGATTTGATCAAAAAGTCCATGCTTTTGAGTGGGGTGACTAGTGTCAGACATCGTTTAGCTATCTGAATGGGAAGTCGGTTAGTGCTCTAGTGCTCAAGATACCAGAGGAAGGGGTGATGTTCAAGGTGTTTTGTGATGCTTCCCATCTAGGATTATGGTGCGTGATGATAGAATAATGGGGAGTGATCTTCTATGGGTCTTGGAAGTTATGACCCCATGAACATAACTATACCACCCATGATCTAGAACTAGAAGTTGTCACATTTTCACTAAAGATGCGGTGACATTACCTCATTGGGGAGAGATTTGTGGTCTTCACAGATCATAAGAGCTTGAGGTATATCTTTTCCCAGCAAGACCTGAACATGCAGTAGTGTAGGTGGATGGAGTTTCTCCAAGATTATGATTTTGAGATCTCCAACACCTCAATAAATGGGGATTTTGTGGCCGATGCTTTGAGAAGGAAGTTGCAGAAGGAAGTGGTTTTGGAATTTGCATACACTTGGAGGGTGATGGAGGAGTTGGTAGCATTGCACTTAGATATAGGAATGGATGGTAGCAGAGGCCATCTATTTTAGATAATGGTACAATAATCTATGAGGTAGAATGTGGAGGAGTCTCAGTGGGGAGACTTAGAGGCAGTGGTGATGTGTGATCATTTTGACCATGCTGATGCTCTAGAGGGATGGCCAAGGGATGGTCATATTCGAATATTGTTCTGTGGGATTTTTTTTGTTCTAGTAGGAGTGAATTAGAAAGTTATCTCTCTATTTCATATCTCACCTAGAGAGGTACACCAAGGAGTTTCCAAGATGTATTGGGGCTTGATGTAATAGTTATGGTGGCCCGGTATGAAGTCGACAATGGTGGAGATTGTGGAAAAGTGCTTAGTGTTCCCGAAAGTGAACGATAAGAACCATGTTCTTGGTGGTTTGTTGCATCCCCTAGATTTCCCTGAGTGGAAGGGGGCTTATATCTCGATGGATTTTGTCACAATATTACCCAAGGTTCAAGGATGATGTGATGCTATCTCGGTAGTATTGGATTAGTTGACGAAATCATCTCACTTCTTAGCAATCAAGCATGTTGGTCGGAGTGGAAGCTCAAGAGGGGGTGAATTGAGTTCCTACTTAAAATTTATGTTAAAAACTTTATGATGAAGATTCCCCAATTTTAAAACAGCCCAGTTAATTAAGGCAGTAGAGATATAAATGTTTAGTTGGTCAATAGGTTTCCCAAAGGGTGATTAGTCCTTAGTTGAATCAGTGTAAAACACTTATTAAACTTTTGAAATAGGTTTACTAAATTAAACACATACACACACTAACCAGAACTAACTATCAGAGTAAATGTGAAACAGTTTTTTTTTTGAAATTATAAGCAATGGAAAGTATAAAAAATAGAGTATTACTAAATATAATACACAATAGAGTTAAACAAGAGGTTCAGTCTCAAGCCAAGACTTAATCCTCTCTACTTGGTGACCACCTGCCACCAAGCAGTTTATATTAACAAAAAAGTTGATACATAGCATGTATCAGGCGTTTCAACAGTTTTCACAAATTTTCTAGGGCTTATACTTTCTACAACAGTTATTCATGAGAAAAAAAATAAACCATACAATATATGTCCTTTTCCATAGTTACACGTGGGAAACAAGGTTTAAGTGAAGTTTGATGTGAGGATTTTTAGTATCCTCTAGTCCAAGCACTGGAGATAGTGTTTGTAACAGACAAACACATACTTCTCAGAAATGTAAAATAAAAGAACATAATAGAGATAATATTATAAGATTGAGTTTACAAAGCTATATGTATTTTCAGTTCTACTCTTGACTCCTTGGAGTGAATAAATTTCAGTTCGAGCCTTTCATTGGAAGTTGTCCTCAAAACAGTGTGTCGCAACTACAGGTTCTATCTTCCAGGTACTGAGGTGTTTTTCTTCTTGGATTGATAGAGATTTGAAGAAGCATATAAGGAAGACATGAATTTCTTCTCCCAAATGATCTTTGTGATGCTCCTAAGTTCACAGTGTCAGTTTTGGATGGGTCTTCCTTGTTCTCTTTGATCTAGCGAGTATACTTTTTCTCATGCATTTCTCTCTTTTCTTTTCTTCCTCAGTCTTCTATTTTATATTTGAGGTCTGAAAATAGGAATAATTAAATCATGTTTGGTCTTCCTCATACCTCATACTATCTCCAAATAAGGTCTCTTGATATGTCTGTAATCAGCATTAATTAATGTCAGAATCATTAAATTTACCAAATATGGTCTTTAGAATAATCTTAAGAAATTTATAAAGTGTGGAGTATAAGAGTGGGAATCGGTAGACTAATAACAGCAGCCTTCTCAAAAGTAGGTTTCAACAGTTGGATTCATTGGTAGACAACAATGGTAGCCTTCTCAACGGTAGGATTCAATAGTAGGATTCATCGGTAGACTATAACGGTAGCCTTCATCGGTATCCTTCATCGGTAGCCTTCTATCGGTGACCTTCTATCAGCGACCTTCATTGGTAGGCTTCAACAGTTGCCTTATATCGCTGACCTTCATCAATATCCTTCATCAGTAGCATTCATTGGTAGACTTGTAGTGATGATATTTCATTTATAACTCTGTGGTGAGGTTCCTCAGTAGTAAACTCTAACGGTAACCTTCTATCGGTAACCTCAAGTGGTGACCTTTATCGGTAACATTCAGTGGTAGCCTCTATCGGTGACCTTTCACTTAAATAAATTTTACACTGTTAGCTTAAAAAAGAGAGCAGTGAGATTAGAAAATACATAGTTATTTCTTGATAGAAACTAAGAATATTAATGAAACATGATTATCCTATAATATAAACATGATTATCACATAAATGAAACATGATTTCGGATTATCAAAACAGGTGAGTCCAACAGTCTCCCCCTTTTTGATAATAACATATTATGTTAGTGAATTTTTAGATTTAAGTATTATTGAATCAGGGTTAAGCACATTTTCTAATTTCTTCAGAGGTTTTAGAATAAATATATTATGTATAAGTAAAATTCAACCATTTTTTGTTGTGGAAAATAGAATAGAGTATATATGCATGGACTCCAGTCAACTTAAAACTTCTCCCCCTTTGTGACTAACAAAAAGAATATAAGAAAAAAAGATACAAAAGATGATTTTTGTATTAATGAAGCAAGAATACAATATACACAATGATTAGAAATATCCCTATAAACTAAGACATCCCATAGTCAATCCACATCCGAAATATCCAAGGAAGATTCATCTTTGGAAGCTGAGGAGGTAGGTCCAGAAGATGGACGGATAGGTCGAGGTATGGCAGTGAGCAAGGTAGGAGGAGCTGCTACAGAAGCATTAGTAGGCCGATAGTGAGTAGATCTCTAAGGAATCATAATGGTCAAGCTTCTGATGGCCTGTGCAGGATTCAACAATGGGGAAGCACTAGTAGAGCCTGAGGCAGCTGAGGAAGAAGGTAATGTTGGAGTAACAATAATGGGAGTGCAGTCCACATGGAGGAAGGGTAAAAGGAGATTTCTGAAATCCATAACAATGCTTACTCTTATTTCCATAGTTGAGATAAAATCATCCTTATTCTCTATGAATCTCTCCAAGCCATGAGTCAATTCTCTATTCCTTCTAGCTTGATCCTTAAAAGCCTAAGTGACAGGTGGGATTCTCATGTTTTCCAACAGCATCTTGAAGTGACCATCCATCGGATTCTTAGTGTACAACATTTTTTTATAGAAATCAACTTTCTCTTTTATGGCCTTATGATCTTGATTAGCCTCTCTTAGATAATCCCCCACAAGCTTATTAATGTCTCTAGTATTGTAAATGACTTGAGTTGTATACTGAGGGTCTGACATACTAGCACCAGAGAACTTCTCCACTTCTTCTCTAACAACCAACCTAAAAGCTTCTAGATCAATAGAAGGAGCAGCTTAATAAGAAGCAGATCCATAAAGAGGTTCCATAGTGAAAGCCACTGTCTCCTTAAAAGAATTGGTTAGAAAACTGATCAGTATTTTCACATCATCATCCTGACCACTCACATGTGCCTCCATAGACTTCTTAAAGTCCTCAATCACAGTGACCATCTGCTGAATAACATGCTTAACAGACTTAAGGTATTTGTCCACTTGATCCCTTGAATCCATATAGGAGTCTAAAATCACAATGGATTGTTTCACAGATTCCATATATTCTTCCAAGGTTCTGACTTGATTCTATCTTTCCTCCACTTCAGGTAGAAAATTTGAGTGAGAGGTAGAAATTACTCTTTCTAAGGTAGATGCCACAACATCTTTATTGAGATCCACTATTCTATTTATCCCAATAGGTCTCTCATAAAAGTGACTCTTAAAATATGATTTAAATGATTATAAATCTTCCTACTTCACATAATCTTGAGGTAAAAGAACTAATGGTTTCACAATATTAGTCTCTGAAATAGAAGGAATTGGAGAACTTCTATTAGGGTTTCCATCATCAAAGTCTCTATAGTATAATCCCAAGAACATGAATCTAGGATCTTCTAACAAATCTTATATTCCATGAGAAACAACAACTGAACCTGTGGAAATGGTTCCCCCCCCCCCCGCCTCACTTGGATCATTCTCCTGATCAATTACATTCATCTCTGCCATGCTTCCTTGATCAACTGCATCAACAGGAGATTCCACTACCACTTCTTCTATAGAATCGTCAACCACTTCTATTGTAATTATATCTTCAACCGATTCAGAAACCTCTTCATCTACACTATCTTCCATTTTTTATATATACTATCAGAGGACTGATACTTATAAATTCCTCTTCACTTTCATCAGTAGTAGTCTCAAAATCATAATTACTAAATTCAGTTTCATCCTCCCCCTCTGATTTCTCACTAATGTCTCTTAAAACATTTCCTTCTCCTTGTTCTTCACTAGTTTCCTCATCATCAATATCCCTTAGGATAGTCTCTCTTCTAGGTGATATTTTTTGTGGGCTAGGCTCACCAAAAAATACAGTATTGGCATGAGGACTTGAGGGAAGTTCATGATCACTCATGTCATCTATAGGAGAATCATCTCTTTCTTGCACAACAACAACCTCCTCTTCTTCATCTGAATATTCTGGCGCCACTTCATCAGGATTTAAACTTGGATCCCTCTTATTCTTTATCCTAGTAGGATAGCTGACAAGGTTGAATTATTCATACAGTTTTTTCTCATCATTTACCCATCCCCTTTTCCAGGGGTTCCATCTTATCTTCACAAACATTCAAATCATCTTGGTAATGCAGAAACAAATCATTTGACTTGGAACTATGATTTTTCATATCCTCTAAATGAATCATCAGCAGCCTAAAAAGATTTATCTTTTTTCCATGCTTCAGCAGATACAAAAGAAATATGTCTTGATGATTAAAGGTAGAAAATTCCCCTCTCCTAGGACTCAAAACATGTGGAACAATCTTAAAAAAGAAACTTTTCTTCTCCTTGAATTTCAGCAGTAATCACTTTTTTAGGGATTCCATTCCCTATCAGTTCAGCCAAAGCTTATTCATAACATAAGAATTCACTAGTGGGAGGCACCACTCTAGAGTAGTAATCAAAAATCCCTTCATGTGGAACTCTTAAACATTCATCCCATTCAACATAGAATAATCTCACACTTACTCCATTTACCTTTGAAGACATTCGGTTCTCATTCTTAGACTACTCAAAATTCAGAGACTCAAAAAATTGTTTCACTAGCTTCAGGTAATAATGTCCATTTTTAATTGCAATGCATTCTAACTAATCCTAAGCTTCAAGTGGCTTCAGTACTAGAGACTTTCTTGATATCATCCATTCTAAACTTAATTCCTTTTCTTCGATGATTTCTCTCTTTGAAAAATGTGGATTGATCAGGTTTTCCACTACCTTGATTCCACTACTAGACCCAAATCGAGGTCTCTTAGGGTTTGGTGCATCTCTTTCATCATCAACCATAGGTCTCTTCAGTCTTTCCATTGTGATCTAGAGCGGTTTGAGGGTTTTAGCATAAGGTTAGGTTCCATGGTTTGGGATAAAAAGTTTCAGGAGAGGATTGAAGTGAATTGAGATGTGGTTTATACTTTATTTTTATCATTCATGGATGGAAAAAACTAATTGGGTAAAATAAATAAACAATACCAAAAAAACGTTTCAGATTACAGTAGAAAAATGTGATGTCCCATAACTAAGGTTGACTATCAGTAAGGTTTCAATGGTGAGTTCCAACAGTGTGGTCCAACGGTGAGGTCCAACGGTGAGGTCTAATGGTGAGTTCCTAATGGTGAGGACTAATGGTGCGATCTAACAGTGAGTTCTAATGGTGAGGTCTAACAGTGCGGTCTAACATGGAGGTATAATGGTGAGGTCTAACTGTGAGGTCTAAAGGTGAGGTCTAACGGTAAGGTCTAATAGTGAGGTCTAACTATTTGGTCTAATAGTGAGGTCTAATGGTGAGGTTTAATAGTAAGGTCTAATGGTGAGGTCTAATGGTGAGGTCTAAAAGTGAGGTCTAATGGTGAGGTCTAATGGTGAGGTCCAAACTTAACAGTTTATAATACCTAACACATGTTTGATTTAATTTAACATCTCATAATTAAAAGTTTTTGTGAATATATCAGCCAATTGATGTTCAGTTCCAATGAATTCAAGAGTGATATCACCCCTTTGATAATGATCTCTCAGGAAATGATGTATCACATCAATGTGTTTTGTCCTATTATGAGATACTGGATTTATAGAGATGTTAACAGCACTTGTATTATCACAGTTTATAGAGACATGTTTGAACTGATATCCATAGTCTAGTAAAGTGTGTTTCATCCAAAAAAATTGATCACAACAACTACCATTAGCTATATATTCATCTTTGGCAGTGGACAATGCGACAAAATTCTATTTCATGCTACACCATGATACTGGTGACTTTCCCAAAATGTGACATGTTACATAGGTTCTCTTTCTATCTAACTTGTAACCATAAAATTCATCATCCTAATAACTTATTAAATCAAATTATTATCCTCTTGAATAAAATAATCCTAAGTTTGTAGTATACTTGAGATGTTTAAAAATCCTTTTAACAGTAGTTAAATGAGATTCTTCGGGATTGGCTTGAAAATGAGCACACATGCATACACTGGACATAATATCAAGTCTAGTAGCAGTAAGATAGAGCACACTCCCAATCATACCTATGTAATTTGTTTGATCCACTAGTTTACCAATTTTATCAACATCCAACTTAAAAGTGGTACTCATTGGTGTATCACTACCTTTATTACCATCCAAGACAAAACGTTTCAAAATATACTTAGTATATTTACTTTGATTTAAAACAATAACATTTTTGTTTTGAATATTTTGAAATCCAAGGAAAATTTTAAGTTCCCCCATGAAACTCATTTCAAATTCATCTTGAATCCTTTTTGAGAAATCAGTACATAAGGAATTTTTAGAGGATCCAAAAATAATGTCATCTACATAAATTTGTAATATTAATACATCTTTGAAAGACCTTTTAATAAAAAGAGTAGGATTAGCTATTCATTTAGTAAAACCTTTTGAAATAAGAAAATAACTAATATCTCATACCAAGATCTTCAAGATTTTTTTAGACCATATAGGGCTTTAGAAAGTTTAAAGACATGATTTAAAAAATTGGGATTTGTAAAACCATGGGTGGTTCAACAAATACATCCTCAACTATGTACCCATTTTGAAATTCACTTTTTAAATCCATTTAATAAAGTTTTAAATTCAAATGAGCTACATAAGAAAGTAGTATCCTAATGGAATATAGTATAGCTACAGGTGGAAAGGTTTCTTCATTGTTTATTCCTTCTTCTTGACTATGTCCTTGTGCAATGATTCAAGCCCTGTTTCTAACTATGTTTCCATATTCATAAACATAATTTCTAAACACCCATTTAGAGCCTATAGTCAAAGTTTCTTTAGGTCTTTCTACTAATTCTCAAACATTGTTTATTTCAAACTGATTTAATTCTTATTGCATAGCTATAACCCAAAATTCATAATTGATAGCATCATTAATATTTTTGGGTTCAAGATGTGAAAGAAAGGCTTGATGTTCAACCTGGTTCCTCAGAGAAACTTTAGTTTGTGTTCCTCTATTTAGATCACCTACTACAGCATCTAAAGGATGATTCTTGAGGGTTCTAATACCTCTAGAAAGAGTTGAACTAGACTCATCATGGTGTTTTATAGGTTCATATTCACCATGGTCAAATTTTGGAAAACTTCCAGAACTAGGTTTTTTCACTAAGGGTTCACTGTCTTTATCATTAAGGTCCAAAATTGACATATCTTCCTCAAGATGTTCAACGTAGGTTTTGGGTTCATGTGGATCCGTCTCATAAAATTTTACATGAACTGATTTTCTCACATATTTGGTTATCTTATTAAATACTCTATAAACTTTACTAGATATTGAGTATCCTAGTAAAATTCCTTCATCACTCTTAGAAGAAAATTTGTCAAGATTATCCCTAGTGTTAAGGATAAAGACTTTGCAACCAAACACTCTAAAGTAATTAACCTTAGGATTCCTATTATTCCATAGTTCATAAGGTGTTTTCTTAAGAATAGGTCTAATTAAGAATCTATTTACGATGTAACAAGCTATATTAACAGCTTCATCCCAAAAATAGATAGGCAGACTATAATCATTTAGCATAGTCTGGACAATCTCTTAAAGTGTCCTATTTCTTCTTTCTACAACTCCAATTTGTTGAGGTGTTCTGGGAGTAGATAAATTATGATTATAGCCATTTTTTGAGAAAAAATATTCAAACTCCTGATTTTCAAACTCATGGCCATGATCACATCACAAGGCCTTAATTCTAAGTCCACTAAGATTTTCTACAGACATGGAATATTTAATGAAGTAAGAACATTCTTCACTTTTGGAATATTGAAAGTATACGCAAGTATATCTATAAAAATAATCTACAATAACATAAACATAGTGCTTCACATTTTAACATGAAACACTAGATGGTCTAAACAAATCCATCTTAGCCAACTCAAGAGGCTGAGAAGTGGAAACTTATTTCATTGGATTAAAAGAAACTTTGTGTTGTTTTCCTTTTTGATAAGGATTACAAACTTTTTCATGTGGGAATCCCAATTTAGGTAAGTATCTAACTAAACATTTCCTAGTTAGATTCCTAAGTGAGTTCACATTGTAGTGTCCTAATATTCTTTTCCATAACTAGGATTCTTTATGAAAAGCATTTAAACAAGAAATATTTTGCATAGATAAAGAGATTAAATCAACAACATATACATTTTCATTTCTAATAGTAGTGAATATTAAATAATTTCTTTAATTAAAAACATTGAATGCATCATTTTCAGACTTAACATTAAAACCATCATCACACAACTGAGAGATACTAAGTAGATTGTATTTTAACCCATCAACAAAAAGTACTTTCAAAATTAATATAGTATTAGGGTTACCAATTTGGCCTAATACAATGATATTCCCTTTGGAATTATCATCTAATGTAATGTTTCCACCATCAACATTAATTAGGATCTTGAAGCATGAATAGTATCCTATAATATGTCTTGAACATCCACTATCCAAGTACCATAGGGTCTTACAGGATCTCTTTAAACATTTTTCCTGCAAAACAGAGTAAGTATAGGGTAACTTGGGTGCCCAGATTTTCTTGGGTCTAGAGAGGTCAGCATGTAAATATTTTGGGAACCCATACATGTCTCATAGGATTCCTATAATAAACAAATATGTTTTGAGACATGAACACTTTTTAAGGTCCTTTATAAAAGTGTTTTTTAAAATATGGTACAAAACTTGAACTAGCGGTGAATTTTCCAGATTTTGGAACAAATTTATTTTTAATAATCCTTCCCTATCCTCATTGATATCTAAGACCATTTGTGTATTTTGGGGTAATTTTTTTTTCTAGAAACTGAGTCAAGGTATATCTACCTATAGTAAACTTCCCAAGATCTATTTTTAATTGCTCATTTGATAATTTAAGTTCAATATTTTTTTAATAGTTGAGCACATTTTTCTCTCCAAATATCCAGATTATACTTATAATTAGCATTTAAAGCATGTCATCTATTCAATAATTTATATTTATCCTTGATTTCATTAAAGGTATCCTCAAGAATTCCACAGTATTCAAATAGTTCATCTTTAGTCATATTTTCATCATTATTTGATTCACTATCATTCCCAGAATAGTAAACATTATGTATATGAGAATTGGGTAATACCTCAGATGTTTCTGTCAAAAAACATAGGTTTTCATGTTTGACTATTTCAATATTAGAAGTGTGAGGTCCACTGGAGCTGTCTTCTGAAGCACTCCAAGTAGCTTTTATATCCTTTTTATATCCCTTTCCCTCGTCTTCATATTTCTTCTTAAATTTCAACTTGGGGAAATCAGCCTTCACTTGGCCTTTTTATTTACACTCATAGAAGACTATCTCATTTGTGTTTCCATTCCATTAATTGTTCTTTTTTCACTGTACTTTACTATCAAAACTTCCTTTATAGTTTTAATTTCTAAATGAATTCTTCTTATGGTATAACTTTTTGAATATCCTAGCAAAATAAGACATCTCATAATCACTGTCAGAGTCTGAATCCTCACTGGTGGAAGTGTCTACAGGAGCTTGAACTTTTTCATTAACTTTACTCCTTGAGGTAGCAGCCTTGAATGATACAGATTTATTTCTTGTTTCTTCATCTGCTTCTTGATTTACCTTAAGCTCTTCTTCGTACATCATAAGTTTTACAATTATTTCCTTCACTGGTAGCTTTCTTATGTCACAAGATTCTCAAATAGAAATTGAAGTTCCTCTCCATCTGTTTGGAAGGCATCGAAGCAAACTCATAAGTATATCCTTGTTGTCCACTAGTTTCCCAAGAAGACTCATGGTATTTAATATTTCATTGAACATGAGATACATATCAGATATAAGTTCATTAGGCTTCATTTTAGAATTATCATATTTAATAGTATAAGTATTTAATTTCATTTCTTTAACATTGGTTGTTCCCTCATGAGAAACAGCCCAAGTATCCCAGATTTCCTAATCAATTTTATAGGGAGATATTATATTGAATTCTTCATCACCTATAGAACAATACAATGCATTCATTTCATTACAGTTATTGTTATATGTAGCTTTAGTCAATTCAGACCATGTGTCCCTAGTAGTAACAGGAAAGGCTTGTTGTTCTTCTATTGTGTCCCAGATTTTATGACCGATGCTCTCTAGATACATTTTCATTTTCAACTTCCATTGAACATAGTTATTACCATTAAAAAAGTTTGTCGGTTAGTAGTAGCAACCTCAACCCTATTATGCATTGTTAATTTGAATTTAAAGAACTGAAAATTTAGATATGATAGAAATTTTAAGATATTTAAGATACAACTAAAATCACAGTTGAAAAGAATTTTTTAAGAACCTTCACAATAATTCAGATGGTAGAAATAGAACAATCCTTTGATACCAAATGTTGGTTAGAGTGGAAACTCAAGAGGGGGGTGAATTGAGTTCCTACTTAAAATTTCTGGTAAAAAAATTCTAATGGAGATCCCCCAATTCTGAAACAGCCCAGTTAATTAAGGCAGTAGAGATATAAATGGTTAGTTGGTCAATATGTTTCTCAAAGGTTTATTAGTCCTCAATTGAATTAGTGTAAAAAACTTCTTCAACTTTTGAAACAGGTTTACTGAATTAAACACATACACACACTAAGCAGAACTAACTATCAGAGTTAATGTAAAATATTTTTTTGTTCTTGAAATTATAAGTAGTGGAAATTTGACAAAATAGAGTATTACTAAATATAGTACATATTAGAATTAAACAAGAGGTTCATTCTCAAGCCAAGACTTAATCCTCTCCACTTGGTGATCACATTCCACCGTGCAGTTTATATTAACAATAAACTTGATACACAGCCTGTATCAGGATTTCAAATAGTTTTAAAAAACATTCCAGGGCTCACACCCACTACCACAATTCTTAGTGGGAAAAAACATGACAAGATATGGCCTCTTCCACAGTTAGACATGGGAAACAAGGTGTAAGTGAAGTTTTATGTGAGCATTTTTAGTATCCTCCAGTTCTAGCATAGGAGATAGTGTGTGTAACAGAAAAACACACACTTCTCAGAAATGTAAAATTAAAGAACACAATAGGGATAACATTATAAGATTGAGTTTAGAAAGATTTATGTGTTTTCAGTTTAGTTCTTTACTCCTTGGAGTGAAGAAATTGTAGTCTGATTCTTTCTCTCAAAGTTTTCCTCAAAACAGAGTGCCACAACACCAGGTTCTATCTTCCAGGTACTGAGGTGTTCTTCTTCTTAGTTTGATATAGATTTGAAGAAGTAATAAGTTAGACACGAATTTTTTCTCCCAAATGATCTTTGTGATGCTCCTGGGTTCACAGTTTAAGTGCAAGATGGGTCTTCCTTGTTCTCTTTGATCTAGCGAGTAAACTCTTTCTCATACATTCGTCTCTTTTATTTTCATCCTTGGTCTTCTATTTTATATTTGAGGTCTGACAATAGGAATAAGTAAACCACGTGCGGTCTTCCTCATACCTCATACTATCCCTAGATACCATCTCTTGATATGTCTACAATCTGTATTAATGAATGTCAGAAGCATTAAATTTACCAAATATGACCATTAGAATAATCTTTAAAAATTGATAGAGTATGGAGTAGAAGAGTGGTCATCAGTATACTAGTAGTGGTATCCTTCTCAACAGTAGGCTTCAATAGTAGGATTCATCAGTATACTATAGTGGTAGCCTTTTCAATAGTAGGCATCAATAGTAGGCTTTATCGGTAGACTACAATGGTAGCCTTCATCGGTAGCCTTTATTAGTAGCCTTCATCGGTAGCCTTTTATCGGTGACCTTCTATCGATGACCTTCATTGGTAGGCTTCTACAGTATCCTTCTATTGGTGACCTTCATCAGTATCCTTCATCGGTATACTTGTAGCGATGATCTCGCATTGATAACTCAGTAGTGAGGTTCCTCAGCAGTAACCTCTAACAGTAAACTTCTATCAGTAACCTCAATCGGTGACCTTTATCAGTAACCTTCAGTGGTAGCCCTTATCGGGGACCTTTCACAGAAATAAATTATTCATTGAAAGCTTAAACAAGGGAGCAGTGAGATTAGAAAATACATAGTTATTTCTTGATATAAACTAATAATGTTAATGAAACATGATTATCCTATAAGAGAAACATGATTATCAAAAATATGAAACATGATTTGGGATTATCAAAATAGGTGAATCCAATAAAGTATTATAGCCCATTGGATGCCTTATCAAGAAGTTATATGGATGAGGTGGTGAGGATGCATGGAGTTCAGAGATCCATCAACTCATATAGAGATATGAATTTTTCATTGAAAGTTTAGAGGGGATTGAAGCAATCTTTTGGCACTCAGTTACACCTCAACGCTTCTTTCCACCCTCAGATTGATGGAAAAATAGAGAGGACCATCCAGATATTAGAGAACATGTTACAGGCATGTCTTCTGAACTTTGGAATATTGTGGGTATGACAATTTACCTTAATATATTTCACTTACAAAAATATATATCACTCTTCCATTAGTATGGATCCATTCAAATATCTCTATGGTACGTCGTGTTGTTCACCATTGTGTTGGATGAAAGTTGGGGAGACAGTTGTTCTTGATATGAATGTGGTGTAGAGTATTAAAGAAAAGGTGCATCTTGTCTGTGAGAGGGTGAAGGTAGCATAAGACCAAAAGAAGTCGTATGTCAATCTCTGGATAAGGCCTTTGGAGTTTGAGGTTGGGGACTATTTATTCTTGATGGTTTCTCCTCGACATGGGTAGTGAAGGTTTGGTAGAGGGGGTAAGATTTCTCCTAGGTTTATTGGACCCTTCGAGGTGTTGGAATGAGTTGGCGAGGTGACATATCATCTGGCATTGTCACCATAACTGGGGAGGGTCCATGATGTCATTCATGTATCCTAGCTTCGTTGGTATCTTCATGATGACTCCAATATCATTAATTGGGGATAGTTAGATATTGAGGACGATGCGATGTTCATGGAGTGACCAGTGGAGATCCATGATCATCGGAAGAAGGCTTTGTGTGTAAGGACCATTCCCTTGGTTTTCATGTTGTTGAGGCATGGTGGCCTAGAGGAGAGTACTTGGGAGCAAGAGATGTGGAGGTGTGCTGAGTACAGAGAGTTTTTTTGAGTTTTTCTTATGTGTTTTGCATTGTGGTGTAATTTTTGAACCTTGTTTTCTATGAGATGATTTGTTTCCTTATTACGTGATGTATAATAATGTTTTGACATATGAGGAGGAGAGGACTTGATCCCTAATCAAGACACATTAATGTGGATGTGATTAAACCTATGTGGGTGAGTCTATGTCGTCCAAAACAAATAGTATCTTGACATGGGGGAAGGAATTCTCTGATTCATATGTTCTGGTAGTGTGAATTGTGGTTCTTGTATGGTATTTATTGCAGTTTTTGGGTTCGAAAATCTCATAGGATGTGTTCTTGGATGTTGAGGATTCACTCTAATGATGGGGTTTATCCTTGAGAGGTATCTTATGGGGTGGTTGTATGAACCCCTCTTTCTTCGAGTTTTGGTTTTGAATTTTTGAGGGAAAAAATAGATTGAGAGGTATCTAATAAAATTTCTTGAACCTCCATGGTCCATTACTTAGTCAAAATCTAGTGTTTAGGGTGTTCTGGGAGGTAATGGGGTCTCATTTTAAGAGCTTTATAAATTTTCCAGTTTTTCCATCGTTGACTTAGGGCGTCAGTGTTAGTGACTCAGGCCATCAATGTCGGTGAGTTTGGGTGTCGGTGTTGGTGAGTTAGGGAATCAGTGATAGTGATTTAGGGCGTCAGTGTTGGTGAGTCATTGTATCGATGTCATTAAGTCAGGGCATCGGGGTTGGTGAGTTAGGGCATTAGTATTGGGGACCTAGGGTGTCGGTGTCGGTGATTTAGGGTGTCAGTTTTAGTGAGTCAGGGCATCAGTGAGTTAGGGATTTAGTGAGTCAGATGTCAGTAGGTCATGTCGATAGGTTAGCATCGGTGACTCACTGTCGATGGCTTATTATCAGTTACTCACCCATTGATGACTCATTTTCCTGTCGTTCCTAGTTTTTCCAGTTTCATCCCTCTTAAGTTTTATTTGATGTAAACTATGTTTAAATCCTTGTTTGAGTATTTCTAAAGGTTTTTCAAAGGATATTAATTATGTATTTAATATCCTTACACTCTAGGGACTTTGAAATAGTAAAAACACATAATCATGACCATGATCCCTTGTTAATGACTTTTGAAACCGTTTCTCATTCCATTGATATAGGATCTATCTTTTCTAAATCTGAGTTCCTCTCTTCTCTTTTCTCTTGGTGTACAGATAAGTTTTATTCCCAGATGTGCCATGTGACTACGATTTATTCCCCTTTTTAGTTTTCCTTGGAGTTTCCTACTCATGCAACCCCTCTTTTTTTGTGAAAGAAGGATTTTTGGTCACCTGTTTTTTCAGGTAGGGATTATACTGCCTCTCTTTAATTGTGTATCATAGAGGGTGGGTGTATTATAGTTTTTTTGTGAAAAACTATAGAATCCAATTTTTAACAAAGATATATTCTAATGATAAAATACAGACTTGATAGTGGGTTGGGAGTGGATTGATGTTGATCGGGTGTTTTATTTGTTATCAGTGTTTATGATGTGATCTTTTTTGGCTATGTGGAATCTAAAAATCATTGTCATTGGTTGTCTTTGCCTTTTCATGGGTGATTATTTATAACTATTGTTATTTCCCTATGAATAATTACTATAAATACAAATATGTTTAATAGTGTACACTTGGTTAAATAAATGGAATCCCCGGGAAGAAAACCCTTGTGTGATCACCCTCTCTTATCAAAGTTGAATTTAAATAATAGTATTATTGAAATATGAATACACCCTATTTGATAGGTGTGGTTGTCTGTTGTGTTTTATTGTGTTTTTTTTCCTTTTGTTAGTTTTGGTGTTAGTAGCTATGTGTTGATGTGTATGAGGTGGTGTAGGAGGTGTAATGGAATCTCAGGATGATAGATTGATTGATTATAGAATAGATGGAATTGTTATGTAGAGGGACTGCATCTAGGTAGTGGTTGTGCAGCAGGGCTGGAAGAAAGGGTTGTGTCATGGTTTCATGATTATGGGTGTGCTGGGTGTGGTGTTTTGGTGTAGCAGGGATGCCAAGTTTAGTTATGAGAGGATGATTGAGCAGGATAACTTTGAATAATGATAGTTGGAAGTGGTTGAACGGGTGTTCTAGAAAGGGACTGTCTAGTGAGTTGTTTTACCATGTTTCTTCTTCCTAGTGTGTTATGGATAATTGTGTGGCTATTTATTGTGTTGTGTTTGGTAGTTTCTCAAGTAGGGATGGAAATAAATAAGTGAATAATTTGATAATATAGGATGACAACCGGTTAAATTAATGGGCTGGGAATATTTTTTGGTTGTGGCTAATGTGAGGTTGTGCATGTAGGGGTAGAAGCAAAGGTGTTTTTGAGTGGTTTTGTTGTATGTTTAGAATCCCATAGGATGGGTTGAGTGTGTGTTACCAATATGTATAAACTTTTAGTTCCTTTTATTTTCTATATGAATCCCACCCGTGTTGAGCACTCTTTTCCAAACACCCCCATTATTATGGGGGAGGGTGTCTTTCTCAACATCCCGATGGGATGACAGATGGTTGGTTACTAAATTTACCCTACTCCCACATCTTGGAATTGATCACCCAAGACTATTCGGGTAGGCTGTAATGGAATGAGGTATAATACTAGACTTATGGTATTGGCTATGTGAGAGGTGTTTTGTTTCCCAGGTGTCTTCAGGATGAGGGCTAGGTGTTTTCAGGTAGGGTGTGGTATGTGTGAGGCCCAAGTATCTACGGGTAGGAATGTGGTGTGGTTTGTGGCCCAGGTATGTGTGGGAAGGTTGTGACAGTGGGGCTTGTGGAAGAACGTCGTAGCGTCCGGACGTTCGTCATTAGGGATGAGAAGTTAACCAATGGGAAGTGGTGTGGGGTATCCAAATATTGATGTGCTTATTTTATTAAATTACCGGATTTACGTTACTTGGTGAGTTTTCCTTGGTAACACTAGGGTGGTTAGTATCCCTTGGTAGGTGCTATTGGTTTCTACTATTTTCTCACAGGGTATTTAGTATGCTCTTCCCACTTGAGCATGGGTGACTTTGGTTTTTCCCTACTGAGTATACTAGTATGCTTACCCTACATATATAAAATTGTTTTCAGGTTTCGAGGGAGATAACACGGACTGTTCTTGACCGTACTAGCTCAGGCGTTGGGGAAGATTATTGCGTCGCTACTTAGTTTTATTTTGGTACTTAAATTGGATTTTTCTTTGTATTTCTATCAGTTTTACTTAAGAATTCATGTGGGTGAATTTTGGTTTCTTTATATATATCTATATTGGTGTTATTTGAGGTTCATATAACTTATGTTCTGATCTTGGTTACTATGAAAATCATAATTCCTCCCATTTTTGTGATATTTCTATTCCCTTGGTGTTAGTCTCCACCTCGAGGCCTATTGGATGCGGGACTCAGGGTTCATTATCTCTCCTTCATCTTGAGGAAGGATGGTCTGCGCATCATGTTATCCCTTCACTCATCTTAAAGAAGGTCGGTCGTACAAAATAATTACTGATAATTAGTAATAATTTTTCATAATAAGTAACAATTACTTATAATTAATGATAATCAGTTGTAATTACCAATAATTATTCACAATTAGTAATAATTAATAGTAATTGAGAATAATTAGTAATAATTACTCATTATTAATAGTAATTACCAACAATTAGTAATAATTGCCAATAAAAAGTAATAATTACCAAAGAATCATAATAATTACCAATAATTCATAATAATTACCAATAATTCATAATAATTAACAACAATTAATAATAATTAACGATAATTATTAATAATTAATAATAATTTGTAATAATTGAAAATAATTGGTAATAATTACCAATAAATAGTAATAATTACAAATATTTCATAATAATTACCAATAATTAATAATAATTCCCAAAAATATGTAATAATTACCAATAATTAGTAGTGAATACCAATAATTATTAACAATTAATGATAATTAGTAATAATTTCTAATAATTAGAAGTAATAAATGATAATTTTAAGGAACCCATGATGCATCAGAAGCATGAAACATTCTCGATTTTAAATTTTGGGGTTTGAATTCATGTAAAAAACATTAAATAAAAAAACCTTGATTTTATTTCTTAAAGGATCATATGTAATAATATTTAAGAAATAAAAATAAAATCTAGTGAAAGATTAAATGGTACCATGTTCGTTTGAAGTCACCGATTTGATTCGCTTGTCGTCGGCGTGTCATGGATAAAAGGTGCCAACATAGGCATTCCTCTAGATTCTATACATTTGAAACAAAGATCCTGGATTATAGACCTATGTTTCTTGGGTACTATAGCGGGAAATGGAATAAATTTATGATGTCCCTTCGATCACGTGAATAATGTGGACTCAGTCAAGAAGATGGGATCGGTCGAAACTTGTTCTTTCTTAGGAACCTCTCTATAATAATTCGAGAGGATAGTATAGGAGATATTTTCTACCAAAATTCTTTCAAATAGTGGATCTCTCTATTCAAGATTCTAATATGAGATTTTATACATAGGTTATAATTTCCAAAATTTCACTTTGGTCCCTGGAAAGTAATAAAATTAATTTTAGACATTTTCGAACATGTATGACTTAATAAACACTTTATAAATGTCAAAAAAAATTATAAATCACTTGTAACATGGTAAACCATTACATGATAAAAAAAATAACCATTAACTCACCTTGTAATTTCCCCATAAAATTTAATGAACCTTGAACATCCTCTGTTCATTCAAAAAAAAATATTTTCTTGTATTCAATTTTATAATCCAACATAATGGGAATGCCTTGAGAAATAAATCTAATAATCATTACTCTAAACTTGAATAATATAATTGAATTAGTTTTACTTATGATCAATAATTATCATATGTTCATCATCCCCCACACATGGGGGCCACTTCATAATAAACTCATATTCATTAGAATGGGTGGAAATTGTGGATACACTTAGTGTGTGACCCTCTAAGTTCTTATCTCGATAGCAGTCATTCCAACCCATAGACCAAGAATAGAGTCTAGAAACACATCATGGGCCCTAAGGAGATAATGAATTTCATAGCTATGAATACCACCTACGAACAAGTTCTATGAAAAATAATCTCTTTGTCTCATGATATCTCATAAATCAAGATGCACACTTGTGTCATCATCCTTTTATTGCTTTATATATTTCATGACCTTACTGGACTAAATTACCTTCTTGTAACATGGCCTAGGATTTAATGATGATATTACCATCCTAGTCAACCTATACCCATGAGATATACATTCATCAACTGATAAGTACCAAATTCTATCTTCATCATTCAGCCAATGTCATACCACCATTGTCACACCCAGCACAAGCTACCCGGCCATGAATTTGATATAATGTTTTTCCTTGCATCTAATTTTGTTATCAAATGGTATAAATTGATAATGATCTTAAGTCCAGAGACCAATATGCATATTTGTAGATAGGAAAAACCAATGAAACAAGAAACATGTGGTGTTATAATTGGTGGGTATTTTATCATGATCTCATGTACATGAGAGAACCAAGTGAAAAAATCATGAGAAGGCATCTCAATGCTTATGATCCCCTAGAACGTTATAGTCAAACATCATCTGTGTTTAGTTAGTATGATGTATCTAGACCATAGGAAATATGTTTAAGATTACTATCCTAGTATCTTAAGGTTCTAATTATATCTAGAAACTGCTATAACCTTTTGATATGAAACATAATCTAAGGAAATTACCATATAAATATTGTATGTAGAAGTATAAACACTGTTAAGGTAAGAATAAACACATGTATATATCTTACTGTAAATATGAAATGGTAATCAATGCACATAAAGTAGTTTGGTCTAGGGAACCCACTCACAACACTCCCACCTTGACTAGATCGAAATGCTAACAATTCTCTACCCACTAACTCTTACATAAGTGTCATTCTTCTTCTAAGATATGGATTTAGTCATGGGTTCTTCCATGTTATCCTCTATGGTTACTCTACTAACCACAACTTCACCTCTCTAAGTAAAATCCATCAAGAGATAAAACTTATGAAGTATATGATTTGTCATCTGGTGTGACCAAAGCCCCTTGGAAAGCACCACTGCCACTAAATTATCATTGTGTACTGTAACAAGGTCTGCAGCGCTAGGTACAACTCTAAGATTAGAAACAAAGTTGTGTATCCAAACTGCTTCCCTAGCTATATCGAAAGCCACTATATACTCAGACTCTATTGTAGAATTGGTAACCATGGACTTAATCTGGCACCTCCAACTCACTACACCACTATTCAGGTAAAATATATATCCTAATAGTGATTTTATGTATTCATGATCTATATAGAAGCTAGCATCAGTCGATCCCCTCACAACTAGCTCCTCATGTGCTCTATACACCAGGAACTTATCCTTTGTACATCTCCAGTACTTTAGGATAGTTTCTATAGCTGCCCAATATAGATCTCCTAGATTCACTTGATATCTTACAACCCTGGTTAAATAAAATGAAACATCAAAACTAGTACATATCATATCATACAAGATAGATCCCACTGTTGAAACATAATGGAATCTACTCATTGTTTCAATCTCCTCATGTGTTTGTGGACACATATTCTTGGAGATATTAATTCCATGTGACATTGGAAAGAATCCTTTCTTGGATTGTTCTATATTATACCTTTTTAGTACCTTATCAATATATTTACTTTGACTTATCCCAATAATCCTCTATGATCTTCACAATATATCTTGATCGCAAGAATATATGTTGTTTCACTAAATTATTTAATGGAGAGGCCTTCAATTAACCAATAATTCACTAAAAATAAGACTTGAACTCTGTTTCCAATTAATAATATGCCATAAACATATAATACTAGGAAAATGTTGGCACATCCACTAACCTTCTTATATAATCATGTTTCACTTTAATTCTTAATGAAACCAAATTTTGTTACGGACTTGTCAAATTAAATATTCCCTGAACATGAAGCCTACTTCTATCCATAAATGGATCTTTGCAGTTTGAAAACTTTATTGTAATTATTTGACATAATTAACACTTTGGGTTGTGTCATATAGGCATCTTCAACTAATTTTCCATTCAGAAAAGTAGTGTTGAATTCCATTTTCCAAATTTCATAATCATGGAAGGATGCTACTACAATTAATATTCTTATGGGTTTTAGAATAGTGATCAATGATAAGGATTCATTATATGTTATGCCTTAATGTTTCCTGAAACCCTTCCGCACTAATATTTCATTATAGGTGCTCACTTGACTATCCATGTCCATATTTGTCTTGAATACCCATTCACACCCAACAGGATTAACATCTTCAAGTGGGTCTATAAAAATAAATATTCATTTGGGTACATAGACTCCATTTTAGAATGAATGGCTTCTTTCTATTTAGCATCATCATTTCCATATATTTCTTCCTTATAGGTTATAGTTTCATCATTCTCTTGGAGTAATGATCACCAAACTCAATGATAGGAAAACCATATCTCTCTATTACTGTAACCCCTCTAGTAGATTTATATAGTACCTGTGTCTTGGGAACATCTTTCTCTCCCACTATCACTTATGGATATTTTTCATGTACTAACTCTTGTGAATTTATAGTATCAACTTCATCAAAGTCAATATTTCTCCTACTATTTCCATTAGAAATATTTTTCCTTTATAGAAATATAGCATGTCATGTTACAACCACTTTTATATCTGAAGGTTTATATAGGTAATATCATTTATTCCCCATAGGATAACCTATAAAGATTCACATAATGCTTTGAGATTCAAATTTTAAATTAGGTATAATCATGAAAAAAGACTCAAATCCCCACACATGTATGTGTGACAAGATGGATTTATTTACACACCATAACTCGTATAAAATCCCTTATTATATTTTAATTGGTACTCAGTGTAGTGTATATGTTGTAGTCTGTAGTGAATATCCCCAAAAGGATAGTGGTGGAGTTGCATGACTCATCATCGATCTGACCATAACATGGAGGGTCTAATTCCTCCTTTCACAAACACCATTACACTAAAGTTTATAAGGAGGAGTGAGTTGTGAAATTATCACACACTCCTTTAAATGATCAGTGAAATCTTAGTTAATATATTCTCCACTATGGTCTGAGTGATGTTTCTTAATCCTCTTAAAAATTTGATTCTCTACTTTATTCTAATATTCTTTAAACATTATAAATAAAATTTACGTATACCTCATTAATTATATATAACTATAGAGACTATAGGCGTCTATAAAAGTAATGAAGTAAGAAAACCCACCCCTCGCCTCTATTGGAAATAGACCACATACCTCAGTATGAACTAATTACAATGGTTCTTTGGCTCTTTCTCCTTTCCCAGAGAAGGGTTATTTGGACATTTTACCTTATAAAAAATCCTAAAAAACATCCAATGGTTTTATCTCCATGGAGTATAAATACCCTTCTTGATATAATTTTTATACGCACTTCTCATTTACATGACCTAGCCTAAAGTTCCCTAGGCGGGTAGGATATGAGTCATTCTCGTTGGATTTTTCATAGATTTCCAAAACTGGATTTTCTAGTTCAAGTATATACAACCAATTGTTCAGATATTCCACACCATAATATATGTTATCCTTATACATAAGACAACATTTATTTCCAAAATTGAAATAAAATATCATAGTGTCTATACTGAATACTGATATTATGTTTCTACTAACATATGGTACATAATAACAATTATTTAGTACAAGAACTATCCCACTAGTCAAAGTAACATGATAATCTCCCACTATTAATACTGGTAGTCTCACACAATTTTCTTCTTCGAGATCTATTGCATATTTACTTTATCTTTTTCAATTTTATTAAATATACTTGGTTCTTGTATTTTAATCCAAATGTGTGAGCAACATGTATTATCTAATTCCTATCTTGTAAAAAAAGATAGATTTCATCCAATCACAAATATACTTGATGTTGAAGCATAAACTTTCTTCTTCTTCCCAGCTATGAAATTATTCTAACAGTGACCTTTCTTGTCACATGAAAACTATAATAACTCATACTCACTTCTCTCCCTCTATATATTTGGATCTTTAAAGGTTGGTGTGTCAATGTATTTTACTTGGACTAAGCCCTTAACACATTAACCTTGTCTTTACCCCTCTTCTTCAGGATAAGGACTAAAGATTTTCAGTTATTTATATCCTTATCTAAACGGAAAACTAAATCCAACAAATCTAGGAGTGTCTTATTCATGTAATTTGTATTATAATTAATAATGAAATTTGAGAAGCTATGTGGTAAAGTGGAAAGAGTAATATCAGTTTCTAGATATTGGTTCAGTTTGAACCCAAGGGAATCAAGTCAATCAAAGTACATGATCATCTTGAGTATATGAGGTCCTTATTGATTTCCATATGTTATCCTACATCTACACATATCACTGGATATCTCATATCTTTCTTGTCGAGATCTCTCCTAGTAGAACTCTTAAGGATAAGATAATATTTGGAATGAATCATTATCATCATTAATTTTCTGTAGCTCACTAGATATAGATGAAAACATGAAATACTAAACATCTACTGAATTATCCATATACTTATTTTATTTATCTTTAACCTCTTTATTTTATCACTAAGGTGGATTAGTAGGATGTAGGGATTATATCACATAAATTTTCCTCTCTTGGTGGAGTATTATATGCAAACTTTTGTACCACTCCTATAAGTTATGGCCAGTTAGGATATTCTCTTTATCCAATATTGATCATAATGAAATTGAATTTTTTGTGGTTTCCATTTTAATCTACAAAAATTTATATAGAAAATTATTAATTATCTTGATTACCATTAACCATTTTCAAAATATTAATTTTAAATTTCTCCTACTATTTTATCTAATCCTAATAGCCCTCAACTTATATATTTGAAATACTATATCACTTTATTATTATAGTGGCAATGATCCTTGAAACCTCTCCACATAATCTACAAGATATGGCTATTCCACTACTTGGAAAATTTCATGGTAGGTGTTTAGCTGTACAAAAACAATAACTCACAGCTCCTTGATCTGTTGAGTGGTGTTACATCTCTTGCAAATAATTACTTTTCAGTTCTTAGCACTATTCCTCTAAAGTTGGAAAATTAATGTTACGGCTACTCCATTACAACCAAATTTACTTAATTCAACCCACCACTCTCATAAGAACTCCCAAATAGTAAGAGGAACCCAAACTAGGGATGATGAGAACCTCAAACAATCAGTTGTTTCCAAATTAAAGTGATGGAAGACATTTAATGACTTAATATTTTCTTTGAGGTATTTAATAATTTATCTTGAATAAGGAAATCCTATTATATTTAACATTCTTATTATATGTTATCGCACTCACAACTTAACCATTATTTTAAATAGAAAACATCCCCCCACGCATGTTCATTTTATCATTGAATTCTTGTTTATTGTTATACTATGTGATCGCACATAATAAATACACATTCACAAAATAATAAACCATGAAAACAATAAAATAATCAAATAAAGACGTGATCATGAGCCGTTAACTATTTTAAAATCTATCGATTAAAAAATGGATTAACCGATACCCTAGGAGAATTACTTATGTGAAAACATGACAAGAATTTTTGTTCCCAAATCACCCATGAACTTCACTTGTTTAGTTTATATTGTCTCTTGACTCAAACATCATTTCCATGAACTCCTCTGATCATTACAAGGTATACTCTCATTATGTTGAGAAGAACTTTGGGTAGAAAATTAAATTTTATCAACAAAATGTGGACACATTGAACCTTGTACAAATTAAATATGGAAGGAAAATATGAAAATCATCAAAATAAATAATTGTTACATTTTAAAAAACATATATTCAATAAATAAATTCAATAAATAATAAACCAAACATGAATGGTTTGGTCTCAACTCATGATCATTCAACATGCAATTAATTTTCATAAGAAAAATTAAATTTTTTAAAATTCAAATCGAGGGTATTTTTAATGTGTTAGCATTTATTAAAATAATTTTAGTTAACTATAAATATGTCCCATAATAACCCAAATAATTTTATTAAATCCAAAAAAATTAAATTAAATTTTTGGTTTTTTTAAAAAACATTTATGGGCTATTTGGACCTAAAGAATTTGCATGGAAATCCATTTAGGGCTTGTGATGGATTTAAAGGGTTTGGATGGTTGGACCCAAACCGAATTGGTTTGGCTTGAGATGGGGCATCCATTTAATGGAATATATATATATGCACACACAATATATATATATAATGATATAATAACTATATTATATTATATATATTATATTATATTATATATATAAATAAAGTTCAAATCCTTTCATGTTTTTTTAATTTTGTATGCTTCCCATTGAAACTTTGTGTAAGCTTCCCATGGAAGATTTTGGTAACCCTCTTTTTTTATTTTTAGACAATGAAATAAGCATTCATAGTAAGTCTCTATTTCCAATGGACTACCCCAAACATCTTTTGGTATACCTAGTTAACACATAAAATATTCACATCACACTTGATAAAAATCCATCACACTGGTGTCTATTAAATAGAAGAAACAAATCTTTAATTTTCATCAAAATTTTTTATACAAAACCAATTGATCCTCAATTTTCCATATCATGGTGATAATAACTCGAATCGACACACCATCTATTGAGTTAGAACCATATCAAACAACCCTTTCATAATCATAGAAAATTTAATATCAATTTAATTTTTTTAGAATGAAATAATTACATGTTTTCTCTAATACCAATTGAAGGAACCTGAGGTGCATCGGAAGCATGAAACATGCACAATTTAAAATTATGGGTTTTTATTCATGTTAAAAACCAAATTAAAAAAACCTATTCCTGTATTTATTAAAGTATAATGTGTGATTCTGTTTAATCATCAAAAATAAATATAACAAAATCATAAATGGTACCTTGTTCGTTTGAAGTCACTGGTTTGATTTGCTCATCATTGACATGCCATAGCTCAAAGGCTCCATGCTAGGCATCCTATAGATTTTCCACACATGTACCACATCTCATGGATTTTCAATATATTTTGTCTCATGTATTAGTGTAGGAAATCGAAGAAAATTACCATTTCCATTTAATCTCAGGAAGAATGCGGACTCGATTGAGAATACGAGATCGATCCACCTTTTTTCTTTCTTTAGAATCTCTCTATAAGAACTTGATAGGATATTAGAGTAAATATTCTCTCGCTAAATTCTTCCAAATGGTGGATCTCAATATTCAAGAGGCTAAAATAAGCTTCTATACCTCGGTTTTATTTTCCAAAATTTTACATTGGACTTAGGAAAGTAATATCCTTCATTTTAAACCTGTGCACACATGTATGACATTAAAAAATTGAAATAAATGTCACAAATATTTTATCACACACTTGTTACACTATAAAATGTTACATGATAAAATACAAATGATTAACTTGGCCCATAAACTACTCGAATAATTTAACTCACCTTTAACATCCTATGTTCCTTTGAAAAAATATATTTTCTCAAATTCAATTTTATGATCAAACAAATTGTGAATACCTTGAGAAATAAATTCAATCATCATTATTCTAAACATGAATAATATAATTGAATTAGTTTTACATGAGATCAATAATTCTTATATGTCTACCACCCCCACATGTGTGGCCCACTTCATCCCAACACCTATTCATTCAAATAGGTGAAACTTTTGGATACACATAGTGCATGAATCTCTATGTCCTTATCTCGATAGAAGTGATTCTAACCCATATACAAAGAGTGGAATTTAGAGCCCAATCATAGACCCTAAGGAGATAAGGAATATCATAGCAACGACTACCTCCAACAGACACGTTCTATGTAATATAATCTCTTTGTCTCATGATATCTCATAAAGGAGGTTTCACACTTGTGTCATCATCCTTTTGTTGCTTTATATATTTCATTACCTCACTGGATAGAATTACCTTCTTGTACCATGTAAATGGATTTAATGAAGGTACTGCAATCCTAGAAAAATTGGGCCCTGAGATATCTCTTCCTCACCTCAAAAGTGATAAACTCTATCCAGATCAATCAACCAATGTCATACCCCAAATGATGCACTCAACACAATTTGCCTCACTGTGACTTCAATTTAATGGTTTTTGTCATGCATCAAAGTACATGATCAAATGTTATACATAGATATTAATCTCATGTCCAGAGAGGAATACACATGTTTGTTGATAGGGACAACCAATACAAAAAATAGGGAGGTTAGATGTGTTTTTTTCATTTAGAGGGGATTATAACCTCTCTAAACACATTAGTGGTGGTTACCCATAACCACTGTTAAAGTTCCCACCAACTCTGATTAGAGGCAATTTTGGAAAAGCATCGGTAAAATAGAACTGTTTTTAACAATGATTATTTTAGATGGAGTTTTAACACCCTCAAAAGTTTCCCTAAATTCCAAAAAAAAATGTTTGATTAGAGGCGGTTAAACCAATCCATAATTTAAACATCAGTTTAGGGGTAGTTAGAACATCCCCTAATTGACTTTCAGACCCCAATTTTAGGGGAAATTATCTTATAACTGACCCTAAAATTCCTTAGATTTTAAAGTTTTTTTACACCACACCTTACCCCCTCCCACCCCTAGATAACCTAGATTCACTCCCATGAAAACCCATGGACAACCCACTAGAAAATCACCTAGACATCGAAGATTCACCCCACGACAACCCTAGACAACCATCTAGATAGTGCCACATGACCACCTAGACACACCCACCGAACAACCCCCCATGACAACTTAGACACAGCCCCAAACAAACCCTTTTTCCATATGCCCCAACCCCCCCCCCCCCAATGCAGATAGACATCCCCCGCCCCTGATCACGCGTGCAGCACACCCCTTTTCCCCATGCCGTAAATTCAGGTAGAAAAAGTCCTCTACTGGGATTAAAACTAGGATCCCATGAAAATCAACTAGCACCCGAACCACTATATTGATTTATCATATGTTTATCATATACAATAAATTGTATTTATTTAGATATATAAATATTAGATAATATATATATAATATGATTTTAAATATATAATTTATTTGTTTATATATAATTTATTTGTTTGTATATAATTTATTTGAGCATAATATTTATATATAATATACATTTGTGTATAATATATAATATATTTATTTGTGAATAATCTAAATATATTATATCTAAGTATATATAATATATATAAATAGCTGTATTTACCTATATAAATATATATTTATACATATATTTATAAATAGATTTATATTTTTGTCTGTGTGTGTATTTATTTATGTATTTATATAATATGTATAAATAGAATATAATTTTAATATATGTGTGTGTGTGTGTGTGTGACAATAATATTATTAATTATTATTATTACACATATTTTTTAAACTATAGAAATTATTTGTTGGTTTTATATATACTTTACATTTATCAATTTTTGATTTATATATTACATATATTATATTAAATATATTTATATTATATCATATATACACATATACTTATATACACACAAAATTAAATACATTCATATAATTGGACATATATAATATAATTAAATGATATATATACTAAATTAATGTATATTTAATATGGTATACTAAAGTATATATAAATTATTTATATAATATATGTAAATTTATATATAATAAAATATTTATAATATAATATATATAGAAATATTATTTATATTTATATTTATATTTATATTTATATTTATATTTATATTTAATTTTGTCCATATTATATATATTTGTATACATAAATCATATTATAAATGTATAGTATTTATAAAACCATATATAAATTTAAAATATTTTATTAAATATATTTATAATTACGTTTATATTATGTATACCAATATTTATATATGTATACATTTTTTATTTGAATAAGTATTTATATAATGGATTTATTAATATATGTTTAAAATGTATTTAAATACATTTATGTAATGGGTTTATGTAATATATATATATATACACACACATGTAGATGCACAAATATATATTATAAAATTTGAATTTATATGAGATTTATTTTAAAAAATAAAAAATGGAGGGGTTGAAAATCCCCTCTAATCCAAGGGATTAGAGGTAGTTCATGAACCCATATAATTTCATAAATTTGAGGGGGTGTAAAACTTTCTCAAATCAAATAGATTAGTGGCAGTTCATGAACCACCTTTAATTTCTTGAAATAAAGGAGGTTGAAACCCCCCCTAAAATTTCTTAAATTAGAGAGGGTACAAAACCCCCCTCTACTTTCTTAAATTAGAAGAGGTTTAAAACCCCATATAATTTTATAAATTAGAGGTGGTTAAAACCCCCCCACTAATCTAAGGAATTAAAGGTGGTTCAAGAACCCCCTCTAAGGTCATAAATTAGAGGGGGTTAAAAACCGCCTCGAATTTGAGATATTTGAGAGGATTATTTACCCCCACTATTCCATTTAAAAAAATATATTATATATATAGCATCTAAAATCCATATATATATATATATATACAGAGAGAGAGAGAGAGACTCTAAAATCCAACTGAATATATAGCATCACTGATTATTAAATTAGTGGTACTTTTGACATAACTTCCCCTAAAATCTAACAAAATATTAAAAAAACAATGCTAAAAATTTTAGAGGGGATTGTGAACCCCTATAAATTCAATGATTGGAAGGGGTTATGCATAACCCACTCTAATTTATACAAAAAATGAATTTATAGGGGGTTGTGCATAACCCCATCTAAAAAACTTCTACTAATCTGTTGTTTTTTATAGGGAATCCATGATACCTAAAACATGTGGTGTTCTTATTGGTGGGTCTGTTCTCATGATCTCATCTACTCGAGATCACCAAATGAGAGCTTCGTGTGAGGAAGTCTCAATTCTTATGAGCCCTAGCACCCGATAGTCATACATCATCTATGGCCTGTCAGTGTGATGTATCTAGACCGTAGGACAGACGTTTAATATTACCGTCATATTATCTCAAGGTTCTCATTATAGTTAGGAATTGTTATAATCTTTTGATGCGACAAGTAATCTAAGGACAATACCATGTAAACAGTGGATGCAGAAGTATCATCACTATTTTTGTCAAAATAAATACATGTATAAATCAAATTGTATACATGTGATAGTAATCAAAGTACATAAAGAGTGGTGTTAAGGGCACCCACTCATAACACAATTAGGAATAATTATTGATAATTGTTAACAATTTTCCATAATTAGTAATAATTACCAATATTTAATAATAATTAGTCATGATTTGTAATAATTAATAACAATTAATAATAATTATTAATAATTAGCAATAATTAGCAATAATTAGGAACTATTAGTGATAATTAATCCTAATTAGTAATAATTACCAATAATTTGGAATAATTAGTAATAATTAGTAATAATTGGAAATAATTAAGAATAATTAGGAATAACTAATAATAATTAGGAATAATTAATCATAATTAGTAACAATTAATAATAATTAACAATAATTGGTAATAATTGGTGATATTAAATAATAATTATTAATAATTACCAATTATTATACATAATTACTGATAATTGCGAATAATTGCTAATAATTAACAATAATTAGTTATAATTACAAATAATTAGTCCTAAAAGTAATAATTAATAATAATTAAAAATAATTATAAATAATTACTCGTAATTAGTATCAAATAATAATAATTTACAATAATTACCAATAATTTCCATTAATAAGTAATAATTACCAATAATTAGTAATAATTACCAAATATTATTAATAATTACTACTATCTCATATTAAATTCAAATAAATAGTAATTAATACAAATAAATAGTAATGATTACCAATAAATTGAAATAATTTCCTATAATTCCCAATAATTTTCAATAATTCCTAATAATTACCATTAATCGATAATAATTTTCGACAATTGGTAGTAATTACTGATTATTGGAACTAATTTCTGATAATTGGTTATAATTACCTGTAATTTGTAATAATTACTGATAATTTGTAATAATAAATCATAATTATTGATAATTAGTAATAATTATTAAAAAGTAGTAATAATTAATCATAATTATCAATAAATAGAAATAATTCTCAAAAATTATTAAAAAATGAAAAAAAAACAGTAATAATTTCCAACAATAATTCGTAGTTACCAATAAAAACTGATAATTTCCAGTAATTACCATTAATTTATAATAATTAATGATAATTACCAATAGTTACCCATAATTTCTGATAATTGTTAATAATTAGTAGTAATTGCCAATAAATAGTGATAATTAGTAATAATTAGTCACAATTGCTTGAAATTGTTGATAATTATTGATAATTGATAATAATTAGTAGTAATTACCGATGAATAGTAATAATTTGTAATAATTTGTAATATTAGTTGATAATTAGTAGTAATTTTTAATAATTTGTAAGAATTGTTATTGATTAATAATAATTATTATGCAATCATTCTATTCTCTTTTATCATTTTAGTTAGTAATAATTTATGATATCTAGTTGTAATTACTTGTAATTATCAATATTTGATAATAGTTACAAGTAATTTGTAATTATATGATTTTCATTTTTCTTATCAGATTGACCCTTCCATCTATAATACTAATATTATAGGAAATATATTTATCTTCTATTTTTTAGAAAAATTTGGAATATGTAAACAAAAAAAAATATTATAATATCAGAATTGGATAAATCACCATATAAATCTAAACCATTATGATATAAATTCTATATATATTGAGGGTGTTGAAACCATTTTATTAATTTCATCATCAAAACAAAATTTTATTTCATAAGGGACAATTAAGTGTCGATATAAGAAATGTGATCTGTAGAGATTTGAATCATTTGATAGCATTCGAGTCTATCTATTATGTTTTTATTTTCATTAATATTATATTTTTTGATATCAACATGGTGAACACAATTTAGGAGATGATAAAAATAATTAGGTTCTAGATATATCATGGTTTCAAACAGTAGTACATGAGTTTTTTTGTATGTCTTTCAACAAATAGAAACTCAGAATGGTGATTCAACCCTTGAGTAAGAACAATCTAAATTTTTTGAGCTGTTGAAGTCTGTTGAGGATGTCTTATATCTTGGTTGAAAGGTAAAAAAAATTGAAGCTTCGAAAAAATTTATGGATATTAAATCAAATAATTGAATGATAAATAATTATTTTGATCAAATATTATCTTTTTTTAAATCACTTTTACCCATGGAAAATGTGATTCCTATAAATTTTTATGAAAGAAAGGGGTTGGTCACTAATTTGGGTCTTGGTTATTAGAGGATTCGTGCATGTTTAAATGATTTGATCCAACATTATGATGAAAATAGGTTAGTAGTTAATTTTCTTACATGTGAAAAATCAAGGTACAAAGGGGAAAAATAAGGGAAGTCCAGATTGATTCTCATAAAACATTTGAGTTATTTCCTACTTTTAGCTTGATATTGGTATTTAATTTTGTCTCCTAACAATCCATCATTAATGATATGTCATAAATCCAACATGTACTCTCATAAAATATTAAATCATATTTGTGATGTTCATTCCAAGAATCATTTTGGTCAGGTACATTCATATTTTTCATTAGAATCTCATAATGTGTGATTGGGTCTTTTTAGTGATAAATTGTATCCACATGGTTTTTATGATAGTCAACATTATTAATGTAAGGTATTTATAATACTGTACAAGATACCTCCTAGGATGTTGATAAATGATCAATATATCCTTTTGACATTAATAACTCTAGGAAACCCAAAAAATATATTGATTTTTATTTGAATTCATTGATTTATAAGTTAAATTAATTGTGGAGTAATGGTGATAGTATATATAATTATGTTGAAAAAAATAATTTCATAATTAAAGTTATATTGATGTGGAAAATTAGTGACTGCCCAGTGTATGGAATCTTAACTGGCTTGAGTACACATGGTCTAAAATCATATCTATATTTTATAGGTTAAATAAGAGTGTTTATTCTATTTAGTGGAATAAAACCTTATTTATTCAACTATTATCACAGATTTCTTCCTATATATCATCCTTTCTGAATGAATAGAAATAATTTCACAAAATTTACAATTGAAAGATATTAGCCTCTAAAAATGATATCATGTATTGATTTAAAATATTTTGTATCTTCATTAACACATATTTCCTTTGGACAAGCAATAATCAACAAAAAAAATAGATAGCTTTGGGATATATCACAATTCTATAAAATGGAGTATTTTTTTTGAATCTTCAATATTGGTCTGATTTTTTGGTCTAAATAATGTAAAATGTTAGTCATATTGAGAAGAACTATTTTGATAAAATATTTTATACAATTTGGGATGCACTTGATAATACTAATGACACTGCAAAGGCATGATTAGATCATTCCCAAATTTGCAAGCATTTAAAACTATAGTTATTATAAAATGAAAGATCATAGAAGTTGATAAAGCCAAAAGAATATTATACAATTTATAAAGGAATACATTTATTATTCTATTAGTGGATTAAATATTTGAGGTTACTGGATGGTAATGTTTCCAATTTGGATCCATGTTTTAGAAATGGTCATTTTACCAGATTAAAAAGTCATGATTTTCATCTTAAAATAGAAAGGCCGCTACCTATTATCCTTATAGGTTTGTTAAATTATTTGATTTTGGATGATCTAACAAAATATCATAATTTTTTCAATAATTTTGTGTGGTCACAGCATACTATGATTCACTAAGTAAGATGTGACAAGATGTTGATGTATTTTATGTAAAAAAGGAAAAAATTATATTTTTCTTTAATTCAATGGAACATTTTGTATTATATTTTTTACATGAAGAAAAATATAGAGGACCAGTAAAGTTTTGATGCATATACCAATAAGAGAGATATATACATAAATTAATGAAAAAGGTATGTAATAATAAATAGTTAAAAGGATCAATTTCATAATTGTATTTTCAAGGGGAGAATTATTTTTTCTATCATTATTTTCAACTTAAATATCCTTCAAAACAAAATTGAATGAGTCATAATAAGGGAAATTTTGATGATGAAATGATCCATAAATTATCAGTTCTTTACTAGTCAGAACATATTTTTCATGTAGTCCATGAATGATTACTTTCAAATGATGAACTACAAAAATCTCAAACATATGAGTTGTTCAACTATGAAGAAATGAAACAATTTTTATAGTGAGTGTTAATTTCACCTATTCTTTATATTTTTTTAGTAAATTAATATTAATTAATTTTTATATTATATGATTATCATATCAAGAAACAGTTCCCACAAATTACACTAGCGGATCTTGAAGAACATTGGTAATGTAATTTTTCCTGGTGGTTTCAAATACAAGTAAACTAAATTTTTTATTGTTGGATATATGAAATCAATTTATTATTTGTAAAATTTATAAAAAAATCAACTTTTTAGGTATTTAAACATTTTGATAAAATTGATAATCGATTATGTGTATTGAGTAATCGACCATTGAAATTGGTTAAATCTTATAATGATTATGTGGTGATTGGATTTCAATTTTATACATGTGCATATGGTGAATTAGAAAAACAAGGAATAGTGATGTTTTCCTAAAAAATATCATCATAGGTAAAGTGAAGTAGACTTTTGTGGAATGTTGAATGAAATAATTGAGTAATGTTACCTAGTATAAAATTATGTAAAATTTTTAAATGTCATTAGTTTGATACTAATAGAGGCTTATATGTTCCTCTATGTACTGAAATCATTGAAATTAAATATAAAAGCCTTTATGTGGAAAATGAACCATTTATGATGGATCATCAATATTATTAAATTTATTATATAAATCATTATGTTACTTCAAGAGATTTTATTGACTCTTTTAGAATTATAAAAATGAAATCTCATGAAAATCAATTTATGCAATGTGAAAGTAGTTTTTCTTAAAGTGGAATGAATTAAAAAAATTAATAGAATACTAAAAATAAATATTTTACACGAAGCGATACAAATATTGATGATTAAACCCCCAAATTATGGGTTTAGAGTGTTGATAATGTTGATGATATAAAAAATGAATTTGAAATAGAAAAAGATGACGAAGTTGGAGATCCTATTGAAATTAATGATACTCTAGAGGAAGATGAATATACTGAAACTGTTGAATATGATGATTTCAATGATGATTAATGTGAAGAATAATGAAATTAATTGATGGTTATAGACATAATTAATACATTATACACATTTTAAATTATCTATAGCCAACATTATTTTTAAGTTTTTGATGGATTGAAATAATTTTGATAAGTTTTTTTGTACCCTCAAAGATGTTTTGCTTCTTGGTGATCAGCCTGATGCCTCATCATCTAACACACAAGCTGCTTTAATTTATTTAATAACTCAAATGGTTCATGATGTAGCCAAATTAATTATTCTCATCCCTATTCTATATTGATATCCACTCCTTGATTTTGATCCACATATGCACAGGTATGTTTAGTTTTGTATTTTAGTTAATTTTCATTAATTTTCATTAATTTATTTATGTAATAATTGTTTTATTGTTTTGTCTTTTTTCCACATTTATCAAATATTTTAGTTGAACAAGGAGTTTTGATTCGAAATAATTATTTTTCTGGACCATGGGTGACATGGGATAAGATTTCCATTGACGTTCATCATCACATGTTTGATAATTGGATAGTAGGTAAATAAATAATACTTATTTGGAATTTATTTAATTATTAACATTCAATTATTAATTATTTTCAGGGTTTATGGTATCCCATAGAATAGAAAATGGGATCCATTATTTGGTAATCCAAGTAGATTTGTATGCATGTGAATTATTGTCATTGTTTCACAATTTTAGAAAGAGGGGCATGGATAAAGTGGGAGCCATAGTTTTGTATTAGTCTTTCTATAGTTTTTGTCGTGATTATATCTCATCTCATGTTTGGTATAGATTTTACTATTACCAAATTAGAGATAGTTATCAGAGGATATCATCATCAGGCAGGCAGAACTAGTGGAGATAGGAGGTCAAACATGATGTTGGTGGCCATACATTTAGTATTCATCGATGACATTTGGTAAGTAATTTTATAAATTTTTCATATGTAAACTATTTATTTTATATTCACATAAGAATTTAAACATATCAATGTTATAGAGTTCTATATTTTTAAGATGATGAAAATTGATCCTTCCACTAGAGAGATTACTAGTGCTCTAAAGTTCATAACATGATCAATAGAAATGATTTTTAAAGATAACTAAAATCATTATTTTAACTAATTTAATTTCAATACACATTTGAAGGAGGATTATGAGGCCAAAAAATCACATAAAATGATAATTTTTAGGATGATACTTGTGTTTAGGAATCTAATGTTACAAAATTTTTATGAGGGGTATTTTATGAAGGAAACTCAGTTTTCAATCATGGAAGGTTGAGTGGTAAGTATCGATTCTCAATTAATTCCTTCCTGTTATTATGGTACTGATGCATGGTCATCATCTAGCTCGATGGGAGCATGATAAGATTAATCATTTTTATCTGTTGAGTATAAAGAGGAGTTATGAGCTCATAGTGAGGTTATATAGAGTCTGTGTAGAGATTAGGAGGATCATCATCAACACCACCAGTAGTAGTAAGAGCAGCAGTGTCAAGGTTATAAGTAGAATCTTGAACAGATGGAGTACAAGTGATGAATTATGAAGGCTATAGTAATAGAGTACCCTCCACCTAGTCCTCCATATAATGCACCACCTCCAAAGTGGTTGATAAATTTAGTTGAGAAACTTTTTATGATGAGTTTTTTCTGAACATATTATGTGTAATATGGTTCTTATTTCATATTTATAGAGATTTATATATTTCTCTTTTTTAAATTTGTTTTTTGTCCTTTTAATTTTTATATTTTTTCTAATTTTTTAAATTTTTATATATTCTTATAAATTATTTTTTTATTTTTTTATTTTTCATTTATTAGTGACAAAAATTTTAGTTTTTGGCAACAGGTTATTTGTGATGGAATATAATTTTCATTGCAAATAACCTATTGCGATAGAATATAACTTCCATTAAATATAATTACTCTTCTATATTATATGGAAAAAATAATTATTCAGTACATGTATCCATCACAAAAAAGAATATTATGGTGTTCCATCATAAAGAAAATATTATGGTGTGCCATAAAAAAATACATTTTTCTGTTCCATTTTCACCCTTGTGTTAATTGAGATGGTATCCCATCATAATATAATATATTTAATGGGATCACGTCACAATTCACCCTTCACAAATAACTGACTTTACACTTATATTATGAAGTGTTTTTATATCCCAAATTCTTATTTAAATAAAAAAAAAGTGAATCATAAGTAAATATCTATGAGTTACAGTGGGTTGTATCTCAAAAATTTGTGAAAAAATTCTCTTTAAATGGATAAATTTTTAGCTTCACATAAAACCTAGGGACTGGTTAGGTAACACATAGGGTTGAATCAGTGGTATAATTTTTTCATGAATTCTACTTATTTTAATTCAGCCTATGTGATCAGTTAAAATCTCAATCTTTCAACTTTAATCACTCATCCTCACTTTAAACACAATAGAAATAAGTAAATCATAGCACATAAGGATTTACAAGTTTCACCTATAAAGACATGTTCCATTCAAAAACTAGTTATATACACTTTAACACCCCATGTTTTTATGAAAATTATTTCAATTAAATTTAATTTATTCAATAGATTTTTCTAGACACAACACTGAGTTTCAATGAAACGTAATAAACTATTAAAATATTATTATTTCATATGATAGTTGTCGCCAAGCCCTTGGAATGGCGGCTATGAATATGATTAAAAATATTAAAAATATAGGGTTTAAACATGTATATAAAATGAATTCTTTACTGACCAATTAAATATAAATTAAAATAATAACCATTCAAAAATAAAGGACATCTTTTTCTGAAAAAAAAATATTTTTTACGCACACAAACACACTTTAACTAAATAAATTAAACAAAACACTTTTGGGTAATGATGTAAATTAAATTTATATATTATATAGTTCATCAAATTTTTTAACATTCATATTATTTGTTTAATATGTGTGAGATAATAACAAATCCAATTTTATTCTTAAAAACTATATTTTTCTAAAAATAAATTTTATCCCATTTTTCTCTCCTATTTTTAAAATTAATTATTTTTAGTTTTGAAAAATATTTTAAAAATTTTAAATTAATTTTTTTAATACAAATTTAAAAATTATATGAGGTTTAATTTTTTGTATTTTTCTAAAAATATTAATTTTTCAATTAATAGTGAAAAATATTGGTTTTATTAAAAACTAGATTTTTGTTTAAATAATTCTTAAGGTTTCATTTTGTTTTGAAATGGTTTTAAAAGTAAAATTGTCTCAATAATATTATAAATAATCCAATTTATGTCATTTAAATCAATTTTATATTTAATTTTGATATAATAACTTTTAAAACTTTTGAAAATTTTATCTTTGGAAAACCAATTTTACATCACATATGCGGGATTAATATTAAATTAAATTCTGCCAAATTTTTAATAGAATTTGGAATAATGTATTCCATATTTTGAATAATCATAATTTATATTATATAATAAGTTAAACTTAATTTTTGGTCCAAATTAATTGTAAAAAATGTAAAAAAACTAATTATCATGGTTAAGGTTAAAATGGGTTTACCTGGGTTAAACTAAAAGGATAATGGGTCAAATGACCAAAATACTTGTCCAAAACCCATTAAATGGCCCTATTTTGACCTTGTCACCTTTAATTTTCAATAACTACCCATTTTGGAGCCTTGTGTCTTGTGTAAAATCTAGGTACTCTATTTTTTTCAAAAATTCCATGTGTCCTCTCCCACACTTATAAAAGGCCACCCCCTCTCCTTTCTTATTCTCACATCCCAAAACCTTTGGTTCAGCCAAACCCAACCCAAATATCTTTCTTAATTCCCTAACCACATTCTATAGGCCATATTTTTTTTATTAATCTCCCGTGACAAGGCTTTATATGTAAACCTAAATATGTTCCCCATAGAAGAGGAGGTTTAAACATATAAAAAGGAAGTTGAGACTTAAGGTAAGGGATTTCTAAGAATTTTTTTATTTCTAAGATACGAATACCATATTGAAAACTTTTTTATTTTTCATGGTGTATACACTACCCATTTGATATTTAATATCATTAATCTTCTTCAATTCATGATATTTGAAGTTTCGTTTGATGATATGCTTTAATTGGGCTTATTATTCAAAAGTTACCAAAGTTTTAAGGGTTTAATGTTACAATCTCAAAATTTATCAGGATTGTTTGTGAATAAATTTTAAATGAGGAAATATTATGATATATTTCTCAAGAAATTCAAGAATTTTATTATCTTTTGGTTTCTCCTTGAGAATACATGTTTTTCCTTCATTTTACTCTCAATATATACTCAATATTACACAAGAATGTTTTTTTTATAAACCATCCTGGGTACCCTGGTAGCTCGATAACCCATTCGGGACTGACATAGCCTGAAGGGATTTTCTGATCCCAACGGGTAATCGACTAGCAACTAACATCATAAAAAATGGAAGTGGGAAAGATTTTTACACTAATAATGTGGATGTAAAAGAGGAAAGTTTATAATAAATACAAAAGAAACTACACAGGGATAACTATACCAAAAATTAAAATATGCATAACAGCCAAAGTACTACAACCAAAAGTCAGATAGGCCTAAAAAACCAAGTCCCAAAAAATTAAACTCACTAAGTCCATAGATCAATAGCAATATCAATAACCACCTCCAAGTGGTTATTTACCCCTACTCAAACTTGGAAGGATATAGTCTACAAAAACCTGAAGGCCCAAGTACAGTGTGAGCTAAAAATATCAGTAGGGTCTCACTAAGGATTCCATAACAGATTCAAATATAAAATTAACTAAATAATGTGATTTCAATTTTAAAATAAGTAGGTTTGGCATTTCAAATCATAATTAAAAACAATTCATGCTATATATTTCAAATTACAGAAATACTTCAAATAAAGGCTTTAATTTACAAATGATGGAATATTTCTCAAATAATGGAACTTTTTACAAATGGGTTAAATAAAAAACCTTTATATAAAATTGTTCATATAAAGAAAAAGGCATGTAAAATGGTTTTTAATAATATCATATATTAATTTGAAATACAAAAAAGAAAGTAACATGGTCATATTCCTAAGAAGGAACAATAGTTCCAGGCTATAGGGACTCCATACTCAAGGTGATATAGAAAATATGTACATAATCCCCTCTGAACTAATGCCAAAGAGGACTCATCACCATTACTTAAGGGATGTGATGTGTAGATATAGTGTTTTATAATGTTGTAAATTGTAAAGTTTCATCCAAGTATCTCACTAACTAACTAAGGATTTCAAGTTCACTAAAAATAAAACAATGATAGGAAATTTATTTTAACAATTCCTAAAATATAATTAATCCCATTCTCCATTTCAAATATGCTAAATTCCCTTGAAAACCCATAATATGGGTATTTAATCAAAAACATGCTTTTTCACCAAGATAAACCCCTAATTCTTAAATCAAACCATTTTAAGACAACAATCTGAAATAAATTCACTATTCAATTTCACAATCCGATTTAAAAACTAAATTCACAAATTTAATTTTTCACAAAATTACATAAATTTAAAAACAAACCCCCAATTCAATGGAATTAGGGTTTTCCACAATTTTTCATCAAATACATTTCCACAATTAAATTTAACAATATAATTGAAAATATTTCCCTAAAATACACTATTTAAATTAAACAATTTAAATTCCAAAAGTTTCCATAAATACAACCCAATTCAATAGAATTTGGAGTTTTCTAATTTCATGCCAAAAAACCTTTTTTTCAAAACCAAAATTAAATGTAATTGGGTTTTTGCAAAAAACTTATTGAAATCCATTTAATAAAAACCAAGAAATTGAATTTTATTCAAAACAATTCAAATTAAATAAATTATTTTGGGGTTAATAAAAATTAGGCATCATAAAGAAACTACCCTGTAACACCCCAAAATTTTGAAAATAAATTTAATATTGAATTCAAGAAACATGAATTCTCTAAAAAAACACCACTTTGTTATAACCTAGCTAGTAAACATAATTTTACCACCTCTGTGATTTGAATTATGAAAAACTGACATACACGATTGCATTTAGTATGATATTTAAAGTATGATAAGACAAACTATAATTTTAGTGAATAGTAACATGTCTTATAAATATTAATATGAATAGTAATATTCCCCTTATAAATATTAAATTACATTATTATTTTATTTTCTTAAATTTATATGAAAATGAAATCTTGATTAATTTTTCAATGTGATATAAAAAAATTATATTTTTAAAATTGTTAGTTTTTGAATAAACTATGATTTTATTTAAAAATTAAATTAATAATATTTAAAAAAATATTTTCAAAAAATGGAGTTCATTTTGGAATTATACTCATTAAAAAATGGTTAGTGTGAATTTTTGGTAATTTTTTAAATACTCAAATTTTTATGAATAGTAAAATACGATAATTCACCGTATATATACACTATCAATTAAATTTATTATTTATAGTATCATGGTTGATGTAAGAACACATGGTTAGAAATAACCTGCAATTATAACTATTAGTGGTCACATGAATCAACATAATTGGTTGTCTTGAGGGAAATAATAAAATAATGAATATGATATTCAAAAATCACTCCTCTCCTCCACTATAAAACCCCCTCACTCCCTCTTCACTTCACTCATTTAAAGTCGTGTTCCTTGACTAAATTATGCTCAAATCTCCTCTAAATATCCTATCCCACATCCATCAGAACTTGGTCTTATAAAAAGATCAAAACCTCTAACCTAAAGTTGCTCTCAAGGAAGATTACATCAAGATGTAAATTCCTCTTTTCATTTCTTTTATTTCAAGTTCCTATTTTTTTTCTTCCATCACCTCATATCATTAAAATTTTGTGATGTTTCCATTACCTTAAATTTACTATAATTTTGTTATTATAAAGAAATAATTCTTTATAATCTCTATTTTACCCTTCTTTTATACTAGAATTGAAAACACCATCTTAGATGTGTTAATTTATCACATTCAAGGACGACTAGTTTTCAATTTCTATTAACATCTTCAATTATGGTGATGAAAACATTTTTATGGTTGAACCAGAATATAATATATTTATTATAACTTATTTAAGGTTATGTAATCCTTTTTTACATATGATATTAATTTAAAAATCAAAATGAGTTCGTTGTGATCAAGAACCACCAATTAACCCAAAAAATTATCATTAAAGTTTTATATAATGATTCATCTTCACTACCAATAAACAAAAAAATTATGAATATATAATATTTTTGTTGTTCACTAATAACATAAGACTTCTATTCTGGAAAACCATTCTCATTCTACATGTTTATTGGTACCTGAATATAAATAAACTAATCATGAAAACCATGGAAGAAAACACTCCCAAACAATGAAATTTAATATCTTAACCCATAAAAACGTCATGAATGAACCTAATAATGTTATAATAAATAAATTAAATGTATATGAGGTTCTGTAATAATTTTTTTATAAACCTAAATTTTATTATTCAGGTCATTAATGTCAAGTTAGAAACACCTTCAAACATATGGTAAGGGTTTTCCACCCGAACCTCAATTTTCATTTGAGTTTCTTTTATTAACTTCTTAGCTCAATTAAATTATTGTGTATTATACTATACTTCTCATAAATTAAATTTTATTTTTCTATATATGATTACCAACCATAACCTTTTTTATTTTATGGTGAGTTACACATTTTAAAGGAACTTTCAAAAAATTCTTCCCAGAATAAAAGCCTGATTCAAGAGAATTTCTCAAATTCTTATCTATTATCAAGGGAACACTATAATCTATTTTTAGAAATAATTATATTAATAAAATCATACATTTAATTATGAAAATAGTATCTTACTTCATTTCTATTTTTATACAAAGACTTTTCCAAAAGAACTCTTCTTTTCCAAGTAAAAGAGTATTTATCTCAAAAATTACTCGATGACTTTATAAGAGTATCTTCATCTATTTCAACTCTCTTGTTGATTATTATGTATGATATCATCTAACATATTTAATTTAATGTTTTATTATTAGCTTTAATATTTATTTAATATCTCAAAACCATTAACCAATTTTCTCTGAATGGTTAGTGTTTATTCTTATTGTTCATGGAAAGTTATTTGTTAGATTTAATATGAATGTATATGTTGTTTATGTTTATCCCCATTCATATAAGGAATTTATTAGGCTTAAAAAGTGATGGTTGGGGAATCTTATAGCCCCTATATGAATAAGTAGGTCTCATGAGACAAACTATGTTCTTGGCACAAGGCCTTGACTAAATGATTATTTATGGTCTTGGCACGAGGCTTTAACTATATGGTTATGATGTCTGGAATTATACATTCCCAAATTATGAAAATTGTAATTTAAATATCATGAGGTTATTCGACTAGTATAATACCCATAAATATTATTTATAATGGAATTATTTATTCATCTCTTATTCCTTCCATAATGTGTCGAGGTTCATTTTTAAAGGCATGTGTTTTTAGTTATTCACCATAACTATTGTTTATGTTTATGATATCTTCCACTGTATTGATTACCCTTATTGATCATTTAAGCTCACCCATTTCTTATGATTCATTTTCCCATGATATAAAGATGTATATTATGAATGACATGCGAAAACAACCTAGGAATTATGGATGTTTTCAATGGAGTTTCTAAATTTTTTTTCCTATCAGGTTGTTATGTTGAACATATGTATGTATTTTGTTTCCAATGATACTAAACTACTCAGTCATTTAAGATGCATATTCCTTGTTTGTAACCTAATGTAATAAAATAAGGCACTAGCTCTTGGAAAATGTGGTAAAGTCCTTACACACCTACCTTGGAAACAAAAAATCTTGAAACACAAAGACGTACACAGAAAACACCAATGGAGCATGATGAAAACAAGGACCTATGAATCAAACTTAGTTTTATATCCAAAATAGTGGTAATTATATCCAAAAATCAACATAAGGATTTATGGAACCCTAGGCAGGATATGAGAGATCATGGTAGATATAGATCTTAGTGAGGAAACTAACAGGGAGAAGATCGAAGGGTGTTCCTCAAGCTTCAAATTACTTCCATGAGAGATCTAAGGGGTCAAGAACTCTTCTTGGGAGCACCAAGTAAGGGAGAAACTGATTCTAGGTTGTATCAGTACATTAGGGCTCTAAAGGGGGGGGGGGGGGTTGTGATTTTTTAATCAAAAATTGAATTAATTAAAAATGTGTACATAGGATTTCCTAGGTAGAACCACACAGTTAGACCAAACCTTGCGGCCTAGACATGCACATATTTTAAATAGCCCACATGGTTTCTCCTGAGAGGGAACACATCTTGACTAACTGTTTTCCATCCATGAAAAATACCACTACATTGGGTTCCATAGTTTTCTTTGAGGGGTTTCAAGGTTTGTCATAACCATGCGCCAATTATGAACTAACACATAAACTTCCAAAAAAATTAAAATTTCACCCAATGAAACCCCAAACAAAACCCAACCAAAGATTGTTCAAAAATAGGGGTTCAGGAATACATGAGAACAGTAACATGATGTTACAACCTCCCTACCATAGAAACGTTTTGTCCCAAAAAGGCTTATGAATAATCTTCCATGCTAAACATTTGAGGCCACTCCTCTCTCATCAGTGCCTACCTCTACTGGGAATCATAACTATCATAATCATACTTCCATAAAATATGAACCAGAGGTATCAGTCTCCCACAAAGTACATTCGTTTGATAATCAACTATCCTTACTGGTCGTTCAGTCATGGATAAATCAGGTTCAACCTTAGGATCACTCCATCTTAGAACATGAGATAGATCAGATATATAATTTCAGAACTGAGATACATGAAACACATTATGTATCGACTTCATCTATAGTAGAAGTGCTAAACTATATGAAACTTTCCCCACCTACTCAAAATCCTCAATAGGTCGCACAAAAAGAGGAGAAATATTCCCTTACCTCCCAATCCATCGATGATCTAACTGATGTGAAACTTTAAAGAAGATATTTTCTCCATCTACAAATTCCAAATCTCTACAGTGATGATTAGAATAAGACTTATATTGGATTTGTTCCATCACTATTCTCTAATGTAAAAATTGGATCTTTGTTTTTGTCTCTTGGACCAAGCTCGGTCCAACCAAGTAACTTTCACCAATCTCTGAACAACACAATGGATATTTATAAGGTTGTATATTCAAGGCCACGAAATGAGACATTCTGATCATGGATTTGTAACTGTTATTATAAGAAAACTCAGCCAGTCCCAAGTGATCATCACATGCTCCACCAAAGTAGAGAACACAAGGGTATATCATATCCTCAAGAATACTTATATCTCTTTCCGTATAACCATCCGACTATGTATGGTATTCTATAATCAAATGAATTTGAGATCTCAGTACCTCTCGAAGGCCACTCCAAAAATGAGAAGTGAACTGAAGATCCCTATGAGAAACAATAGTATAAGGAACTTTGTACAATCGAACAATCTCTTTCACATATAGATTTCCCAACTCCTCAATTTTGGTTGTATCATGAATGAGTATAATGTGTGCCAACTTAGTCAGCCTGCCAATCACAACCCATATCATATTCTTCTTTCTCTAGGTACGTAGCAACCCAACCACAAAGACCATAGGGATTTCATCCCACTTCGAAGTTGGGACTGAAAGTAGTTGAGACAAACCCAAAGGTTTTTGGTACTCGACATTAACCTATTGGCATGTAAAATAATGAGAGATAAACTTAGTAATGCCTCCTCTCATACATGGCCATCAAAACTATTGTCTCTTATCATAGATCATATTTGTGGTTCTTGGGTGCACTTCGCACTGCAAACTATAGAAATCCCCTTTAGAATCTTTCCATACTGAATAAGGTACCACAAAATGGTTTTGAAATCCTATGATGGCCTCTTTGGATAAAAAAAATTAGGCATGATCTACCCACCATTAAGTGAAACTCTAATGCAATGGAACTCATAATTTAGGTTTTGTACCTGAATAATCATATCGAGAAGAGAATATGCCAACTAGTGCTGGCTGAGGAAATCTCAGCCCCTGATTCCAGGACTCCAATCTGAAACGTTTCAAGAAGACCCATCAAGTCCCACTATTTTGATGATTAATTTACTCTCTGGTTTGGAAGTATCATGCTCAAATCATTTTCAATGACATTCCCTTTCCCCGAGGTATGTGTGGTATTGAAATCAAAAGACTGTCGGTATTCCAACCAACTCCTCTAGTGGAGATTCAAATGTTTTTGAGAGAAGATATAACTCAAGCTATTGTGGTATGAGAACATGGAAAAAATTTCTCCATAATTTTAATGATTCCAAATTTTAAGTGTGTGCATCACAAATACAACTTCATGTTCATGGGTCAAATAATTATTCTCATGTGGAATAACATGACAAGATCGATAAGAAACAACATGACCACCCTGCATAAGAATGCAGACAAAGCCTAAACCTAATGCATCATAAAAATCACGTATCCCTACATGGCCTTTGGAAGAGTTAACACCAGTGCATTACTAAAAAGATGTTCCATCTCAACAAAATAAGTCTTAAATTTCTCATCCCAAGAAAACTTTACTTATTTCTGAGTGAGTGAATCCATTTGAGAAGCCAATTTTGATAAGTCCTTTTTGAATCGGTGACAATATCTAGCTAAGAAAAATAATCTCTAAATATCAAAGACATTACAAGGTTTCTCCCAAGTCATACAAACCTTCACCTTATTAGGATCAATAGATATTCCTTGTTCTAAGACCACATTCCCCAAGAAATTTACTTCCCAGATCCATAAATCTCATTTTTAAAGATTGACATAAATTTGGTGATTTCTCAGCAAACTCGTAATTTTTAAAAAAATGATTTGTATGATCCTCCTTAAACTTAAGAGTAAACTACTATTTCATCCACAAAGACTACCACGAAGGTATCATGTTACTCAAGGAAAATCTTGTTCATCAACACCATGAAAACTGTAGGAGCATTGGTTATAACAAAGGACATGACAAGGTACTCATAATGAACATACCTGCTCCAAAATTTAGTTTTCCAAATGCAAGATTATTTTATCCTCAACTAATGGTATCCAGATCAGAGGTCAATATTTTACAACCTCTTTTACCCTTTAAACTGGTCAAATATATCATCAATACATGAAAATTGATAATTATTATTTATAATAACTCGATTGAATTTTTAATAATAAATTGAAATCTGGAGAGAACCATCATCTTTCTTAGTAAAGAGGACTCGCGTCGCCTATGGTGACACACTCGGGAGTATAAATACCTTCCCTAGAATATCAACCAACTATGACATTAGCTATTTCATTTCATATACTTACATTTAGTAAGTAGGAGTAGAAATTAGTTGAGTACCAGGAATTAAGTTAATAAAAAACTCAACCTCCCTTGTTGGGGAGAAAGTAAGAGAAATTTAAAGGAAACACATCAAGAAACTTGAAGAAGACTGGAGGGACATCACCAATCAAATATTCCCTCTCCAAATAAAAATTAAAAACTGATATTACATTCCCCAAATCTGGATAATAAGTTCTAGCTCTACTCCTCCTTGGTTCTCATTATCCTTGGAAGATACAGAACACACAATCAGGTGCAATAAAGGAGAGATGTCGAAGAAAACAATAAATCTGGGATTTATTGTAAATTAGCCAATCTATCCTAAATATGACATCAAGAGATTTTATAATGATAATCATATAATACCAAGAAATTTTAACATCTGATAGAGAGAAAACACAATATGGGATATGGAGACCCTACTCTCTCTTTTTACCAAGGAGTGAAGTAATATCAATTTCACAAGATAAAAGCTCCATAGGATGATTAATAATATTTAAAATACGTGTTTAAATAAACAAATGTGATACAATTATATAAAAAAGAGAAGTCACTAATGATGAATCTATAGTAATGGTATCTCTCATAGTCATTGGACACATACCACTTCCTCTGGAGACTCTTTCACTGCATGATTAAGCTTCATTCTAGATTCTTGTGGTTTGAAACCCTTTCAACATAAATTATCTGATTACATTATAGTTTTAGATGGTTTTTATGATCATCTTCCAACATATGGAGTGGAATAAACATGGAATAATCACTATAAGTGACTCAAGAATCCGCAAGAGCCACAGTTATTGGGTACCTTAGTGAAAACCCTCTTTTAATGTCTTGCATTTCCACATAGTAAACAAACTAAAGGACCTCTATTAGGTATTTCATGAGGTTCAGAAAAACCCTACAATTTATAACCACCTCAAGAGTCACCACGCTTCCTCTTTACCTTATAATAATACACACTACCACTGGGAGAGAAAGAAACTCTTGATAACTCTGACTTTCTAGCTAGGTTCGTCTCAACAATAAGCACTCTATCCAGTACATCAATATAAGAACGCAGCTTCTGTAAGAAAAATTGAGAAATAATGTCCTAAATAAGTACCAAATTGAACCTCCGAGCCTTCATCTTCTCAATAGATGTTATCTTAGATGTGAAATTCACAAGCTTAAGAAAATGGTATGCATAATCTGTCACGGTCCTTTCATCATGTTCGAGGATGAAAAACTCATTAACCTTGGACAACAACATCGAATCTAGATAGAACTATTCAATGAAAATAAAATGTAAGTCTTTCCATAATAATACCTTATGTTTCTTCACCATCACCATTGTGTAGCACCATATTTTTATCGGTCTTTCTAGCACAAATGTGGAACACTTCACTTTGATTTCATCAGGTGTTCCCTAGAACCCAAACAAATGATCCATTCTACAAAACCATTCATCATCCTCCTGAGTATAATTTGAGACTTTGAACAGAACTAGATTCTAGTGAAGGAACTCTTGAGAACAAATATTGATAGAATACCTATAATTTTCCATTGCTGGAGCCTAAACAGAAACTGGAGGTGGTTCCTATTCCAAATATTAAATAGTATGTACAATCACCACAACCAGATTCATGTCCACAAGAGGATTCACTTGCTGAGGTTTAGCAGTATCTTCCTCTAGGATATTATTTTTACAACTTATTGGAGGCATGATTCTACACAACATCTGTAGACAACAAATAATACATCATATTAACACTCAAATATAGAAACAAGTGAAATTAATACCAATGGATAGTAAAGAAAGATTCATATTTCAACACATACAAATCAAAATAGGTAAAATACTAGAACTAATTCACAATATGATTTTCCCTAACCACCCAGGAATCATAAGGTTCATTATAGTGAGAGATATCTAGACACTCATTTACAACTACCTCTTAAGTCATGACAATCTTTTAAAAATGCATACTGGCTTCAAGACAAAATCTCAACCTGGAGCTCTGATACCACATTGTCACGAACCAGCCTAGGTTCCCTTGTAACCCAATAACCTAACCAGCCCTGAAATAGCTCGAAGCATATTCCTGATCCCCACAGGTCAGTGACTAGAACCTGGAATCATAAAAAATGGAAGTGGGAAAGATTTTTACCCTAATAATGAGGAAGTAAAAGAGGTAAGTCCGTAATTAATATAAAATAAAATCCTCAAAAGAATTGTACCAGTAGTCAAATAGGCATAACAGTCCAAATTAAAAAAACCAAAACTCATATAGGAATAACATCCCAAGTCCAAATGGATGCAAAACATCAATTCAAAGGATAAACAGTTAGAACAACCTCCAGGTGTTTATTAACCCTTACTCGAACCTGAAAGGAGATAATCTAGAAATACCTGAAGGCACATGTGGGTTATGAGATAAAAATAACGATAGGGTCTCACTAAGGATTCCATAATATATTCCAATAAAAAATTAACCAAATAAAGTGATTTCAATTTTCAAATAAATAGGTTTGGAATTTCAAATTATAATTTATAAAAATTCATGCAACATAACTCAAATGATGGAAATACTTTGAGAAAATTATTTACTTTAAAAATGATGGAATAACAGTGTGATATCCAAGAAACATCTAAAAAAAATTACAATTTCACCCGAAGAAACTCCAAATGAAACCCAAAAAAATAATGTTCAATAATAGGGTTTTATTAATACCTAAAAATAGAAATAGAATGTTATATTTTCTAAAGAAATCTGACTTTATTTCTTTCATTAGTTAAAAAATATTTTTCTCCGATATCTATTTTTTCTAAAAATGTTTTCAAAAAAAATTAATTTTATCTAAATGATTCATTAAATTCATTTTTATCCATGTTTAATTTTTTACATAGTTCTTTAACGAGAATATTCATGTCTCTTTCAAATTATATAATGTTTAGATTTTACTAAAAATTTTAAAGGAATATTTTTTTAACTTGTACTTAATGAATTGAATTTCCCTCCATCATTACCACTAAATGTTTAAAAGTGTAATTTATAAGTTTCAAAGTTTATTTTTAGATAAAATTAGTTTTAAAATGTTTTATGTTTTGAAAAAATCAATTTAGAAATGATATTTTCCTCATGAAATGTTTTACATGATCTTTAAATCTTCCCTTATAAGTTTCCATGGTTATTTCCTAAAAAAACGATTTATAATTTTTTTGTGTATTAAAAACTATTTTTCTAAGGGGAAAGGATATTTTCCTCCAAAAAAAATAATTGCAATTGATCTTTCAAAATCATTTTCCATATAATATGGAAATCGTTAATATAACATAAGCTTTACTGGGAATATGATCTAATGAATACCAACTATATTCTTCCTATGGATGGAATATATTTATGATGATAAAAAAAATTTGAACCTTATTTCTTTTCGGCAGGTTATGTTATGATTAATTGGTCTATAAAACCCATTTTTTTCAGTGGTTATGATATGATGAATGTTTTATAAAGAAAATTCATTTTCATGGGTTCTGACATAAAAATGCCTTATAAAGACCAATTCTTTTCACGGGTTCTGATATGATGAATGTTTTATGATATTTTGGAACAGATATGTATGATTTTAATTATGTTATGGGTTGTATGTATATCTTCCTTTAATTAATTGGGTAAATATTAATATTTCATGAGATAAATAGGACTAGAATATATAGTACACCTTGTTCATTATGGGAATTATTCCACTACAATCATATTGGGTGTAAACCTCAACTACTATGATTGTTTGGGGAGTGAACCCATTACACTATGATATCCTTGTAAATGAGCCTTTAATACTTTTGAAATTATTTTTTTATGCTTATTTTTATGTGAAACATCCATGTCTTATGCCAATGTTATTCTCTCATGGATCATGTTCTTTGATTCCCTTATGATTCATGACTTATGAACTTCCGATATTTATGCCATGACTCAATATTTTGAACTTTGATATGTATAATCTGGTTTTCATATGATATTCTCATGTTCTCATACCATTATGCTCATTTTATGTTTATTTATTCCCATTTTTACCCTTATAGACGATCTGATTTTTACATTTCTTATGTTTCTTTTCCCCATATTATAATGATAGGTATTACACATGATATATTTAATAAGGGTGTTAGTTATGAGGAACTAAGTGAGAGATGATGAATAACTCTTATAAACTGGTTTCTTATGTTTCTATCATTCCAAAGGTACTATACCTTCACAATCCCCATATTTATGTTTGTTTGATGTAAGAAGTATTAATCAAAAAATATTTAATATATATGTATGAAAGTTTTGGGTATCTATAGAGTTTATAGAGGATAATTTTAGTTAACCATTTTAAAATAGGATGAGAAACCCTTATTGAGATCCCTAGGAATATTTCTAATGATATGTCTAAGTATAATTCTATGTATAGGAAAATATCCTGGAATATTGGTAATGGATCAAGTGAGTGGGTTCCTAAAACTACACCCATGTTTGGGTAATACAAGTGGGTCTGGTTCTAGCATAGATCTACCTTGGGGTAATGACTCTAAAAATTTATTTTCTATCTTGACTCGATCATTACCTAGTATATTAAAACGAGCCTTAATATGCACCTGGATTTACACTATAATGGTATTTCCATTGGAAATTCATAGACACTTTATGAACCATCGTGAAGGATTTAAATAATGGACATGAATGACTTATGTTAAGACAAAGGTTCCATAGATTGTAAAGAAGTTTTGATGATTTTGACATCTTGTAGTTGATTCTTCATGATTTTTTAGTTTCCCCCTAAGATTATTTTTACTCACACTATGCATTTTTTTTATTCAATGGGTGGAACCCGAAGGAACTGTGTTAATGTTGAATGCAACAGACAATTGAATTATTTTCCTCCTAAGAATCCAAATTTTATGGGGGTTGAAATTCAAAATCTCATTATTATTTTCACATAAATTTTAAAATATATAAACCATATTGAACTTCCAAATGAGAAAATAAAGGAATAACATTTTATTGAGTCCTTAATAGGGAAATTCTCACCTTCTTTTAGTGGTTCTACTGATCCTCTAGTCATAGAGTAATGGATTGATACCATTAAAAAGGTATTTTCTATTCTCTAATGTTAGAAACCTGAAAAATTCATTCTTTTATATCATTTGGATTTAAAATATGATCAATAGTGGAATATCATTACGAATACAAGGAAACATGGTGAAATTGTCTCCATGGAGTGGGATGAGTTTAAGAGATTATTTTTAATAAGTAATCCCCTCGTATTCTGTTTATGAAAAGATTGAATTAATTCCTTGATCAAAAGTAGTATGATAATGAATTTATTGGTACCTTTGAAGAAAATATTAATAGAATTTTGTGGTACATTTATGGAATTATCATCTAACATGAAATTAAGGTATATTGATTATTTAGTGGATTAAAACCAAGTCTTCAAAGGGAATTATCCCTAAGGGACTTTTGTAATTATGTAGAAATCATTAGATATATTCTCAAGGTGGAAATGGAGATTGGAGTTATATATATATCTCATGGTTTTTAAATGAAAATAAATATGGAGTTTAAGGAAAATACAAAGAACCATATATATAATGAGAATATCTTTCCTTCATGCTTGAAGTGTAAATGGAATCCTGGAGAAAATTGTCTTAAGGTGATGGGTGAATATTTTAAGTGTAAAAAGAAAGGTCATCGGGTAGTTGAATTCCAAAATGTTGTGAATAAGTTGGTTAATAATGAAAATAGAGATAAATATCTACAGGATACACTACCCACACTTGTGTTCTTCAAGTTTAAGGACTTTGGGGATTATGTGAATGAATTCCTTAATCCAAGGTCTAATGATGATAATAAGCCACAATAACCACTAAATAAAAAATAAAAAGGGAAATCATATGAAATCGAAATATATGAATTTAATCATGATAATTAGGGAACACATATCCTCCACTCCTTATTTGGGAATTTCATGTTTAATTTTGTATAAAGTATCCCTATGAAAATATTATTGTTCATCCTTTAGTGGAACTGATGTGATTCTAATCGTTGATTATCTCCCTTAACATGGATTATAGAATAATAAATCAAATTTGATAATCTATCAGTGCATGGATTAATGAACAATTCTGGTGGAAATTTTTTTGTCTATGATATGAGCTTATTTATATAATAGAGGGTGAATTATATTTTTGTAAGAGTATATGTCTTCATGTATGATTAACATAAGAGTTATGGATACCATTTTTAGTTTATGAATTTAAGGTTGATCATTTGTTTTATGCCTTATATACACCTCTTGAGTTATTATGTTATGGTATTTTATCAAGATTATGGATATTTTTGGAGATATATAAGGAAATAAAACCCTTTTGTTTTTTATATTTTTTTAGTGAAAAAGTTATTTTAGGAGGAATTCCTTCACATTTTATGGTCATAAGATTAAAGGTAACGATAACCCTTAAGGTTTATCATATCTTTAATGTTGAGGTAATTATGTATTATTGAAATTTGGGAATTTTATATAAATTATATTAATTTAGTTTTGGAAAAAGGATAACCCGCATGTAGTTCAACAATCTATAACAACTGGAAAGGTCACAGGGTATAAACCTACAGCCAAAGGAAGATAAGGGTATGGTTCCTATAATTGGCGTGTGTTAAATAATATTTCTAGTTGGAAAACATGAATATAAGTATTTATAATTATATATCCTAGTTCATGGTATGTTAGTAAGTAAAGTTGGAGATACAAATATTTAAGAGGGTGTTACAACTAATATCCATACCAGAATGGAAATTGGAAAACATCACCATGGGTTTTGTCATCAGACTCCAAAAAACATCTAAAGGATATAATTATATAGGGGATTCAGTCAATTAACTTCTTTAGTCATAAAACATCATCACTATCATTGAATATTTATCTCTAGAAATTATTTTTAGGATATACTTTAAGGAATTGGGAAGGTTTTATGGAGAACCACATTCCATTATGTCTTATCAAGGTCTGAGTTTTACCTCAAAGTTTCGATAATGCCTTCAAAAAACTCTTAATATAGAATTTAGATTCATAATTTTGTATCATCCTCAAATATATGGTCTATATAAGATAACAATTCAAACCCTATATGATATTATAAGATTATTTTCTATGGATTTCAATGGTATTTGGGATTAACACCTTCCTCTAGTTGACTTTTCTTATAAAAATATATTTCACTTGAAGCATCTAAATGGATCCTTATAAATACCTATTTGGAAATAAGTGTAGATCTATAATGTGATGGAATGAAGTTATAGAAACAAATATATTGGGACCTAAGAAATTTGAATAAATTCTATAGAATGTTTGAGGCATTAGATATCACATTAGGGTGGCACAAAGTCGATAGAAATGTTATACTGATAATCATCAATAAGATCAGGAATTTAAAGTTGGTGAGAAGGTGTTTCTATGAATTTATTCATGGTATAAAGAAGTGAAAACTAGTCCATGGTTATATCGGTCCCTTTGAAATTATTAATCATATTGAGAAAGAATCTTATCGTTTGGTGTTCCTACCAAACCTCTCTCAGGTTCATGATGTGTTCCATGTATCTCTCCTAAGGAAGTATATACTTTATCCATCATGTGTATTAAAATTGAGTTTATACCACTAGAGAAAGATATTTATTATGAGGAACAATGGATGGAGATTCTATATCATAGATATAAAGTTCTATGAAACAATACCACTCACCTGGTCAAAGTTTTGGAGAAAAACGACCAGCTTGAGGAAGCTAAATGGGAACTTAAGGATTTAATAAGGAAAAAGTTTCCTTAGTTGTTTTCTCTAAAGTGATATAATTTTTAGGTTCAAATTCATTTTAAATGGGGTATAATATAAAACTTCTAGATTTTATGTTTTTTATTGAATTTAATTTTTTGGATAGCTTGTGCAACATGAAACATTGATTTTTAATGAAACACGACATACTATTAAAATATTTTTATTTAATATGGCAATTATCACCTAACCATTAGAATGGTGGGTATAAATAGGATTAAATAAATTATAAAAATATATGGTTTACAAATGTATATAAAATTAATTATTTGGTGACCAACTAATTAAAACTGAAAATAAGAACCATTTAAAAATAAATGACATCCATTTTTGAAAAACTATTTTTTATGCACAAAAACACATTTTACCTCAATAAATTAAACAAATCACTTTTTGATGAATTATTTTAATAAAAAATATATATTTTACAATAAATAAAAAATTTAACATTCATCTTATTAATTTTATAAGTGTGAGATAATAATAAATCTGATTTTATGCTTAAAAATAATATTTTTCTAAAAACCAATTTTATCATATTATTTGATCTTATTTTTAAAATTTATTTTTTAGATTTTTATAAATTTATTTCAAAAAAATCAATTAATTTTTTGAATAAAAACTTCAAAAATAAAATATGGTGTATTATTGTTATTTTCTAAAAATATTAGTTTTTCAATTAATAAAGAAAAATATGGGTTTTTATTGAAATCATCCTTTTATTTAAAGAATATATAAGGTTAAATTTTATTTTAAAATGGTTTCAAAAGTAAAATTAGCTCATTTTTTTTATAATTAATCCAATTTATGTCATTTAAATTTATTTAATATTTAATTTTTATGTAAAAAAAATTAAAATTTTGAAAATTTTCTCTTTGGAAAACCGTTTTTTATTGCATCTACTTGTTTAATTTTAAATTTAATTCTGACACTTTGTTGAATGGAATTTAGAAAATTGGATTCCATATTTTCAATTATCATAATTTATATTATATAATAAATTCAATTTTTTTTTTGAAAATGAACAGTAAAAACAAAAAAAAATTACCATGGTTACAATTAAAAAAAGTTTAAAGGGGGTTTAAACTAAAAAGATAGGGGTAAAATGAAGAAAAAAACTTATCCACTGCCCATTTTATGGACATATATCCACTTTATAACCTCTAATTTCTATAATTTCCCATGTTGGAGCCACGTGTCATGTGAAAAATAGGGTAACACTTTATTCTTTTCAAAAATTCCTTGTGTGTCCTCTCCCTCACTTATAAAAGGCAACCCCCTCTCCTCTCCTCTTCACACTTCCAAAAACCTTCAGTTTGGAAAAAAAATTCCCAAATATATTACTTACTTACCTGCCCGCATTCTAGAGGCCTTAGTTTTATTAGGAATCCCTCTTCATAATTTTTTATAATTAAACCTAAAGAGGTTCTCTGAAGAAAAGGAGGTTTGAACATATGGATGTAAGTCAAGACTTAAGCTAAGGTATTTCTAATATCTATTTTATTTCTAGTAGAATTACTTTGTATTCACTACTTTTTTGGTGTATATACTACCACATCAACATGTTGTATCATTAATATCCTTTTATTAATGATATTTTATATTTCATTGGATGTTATTCTTTAATGGGGATTATAATTAAAAAGTTGCCAATGTGGTAAGGGTTTGATGTTACAATCTCATTATTTATCAAAATTATTTATTATTACATTCTTAATGATGAAATATTATGATAAAAGTCTCAATAACATCATGAATTTTCTTTTCCTAAGGTTACTTCTTGAAAATATATGATTTTCTTTCATTTTACTCTTTTTATGTACTCATGATTCCAAAAGAGTGTTTTAAAACAAACCCGACTTTATTTATTTCATTGATCGAATACCCTTTTTAATACATTTCCATGTTTTCAAAAAAATATTTCAAAAATGTTTTAAAATTTTAAAAGGAATTTATTAAAGACATTTTTACCCATGTTAGTCTTTTTAGAAAGTGTTTTATAAGGAATATTAATGTCATTTTCCAAACAAGGCTAATTTGGATTTTATAGAAAATATGAAAGTAATATTTATTTTAACATGTATGGTATAAATATAATTTCCCACCATCATGACCACCTAATGTTTTAATGATTCTGTATATGTTTTAAAGGTGATTTTCAAAAAACAAGAATTTTTAAAATGTTTTATGTTTTAAAAAAAATCAAATTGGAAATGATATTTTCCTCAAGAAATGTTTTAAATGATATTTTAATATTCCTTTATAAGCTTCCAAGGTTATTTACAAAGTAAAATATTTTGAAAATGTTTTATGTTTAAAAAATTATTTTTAATGTGGAAATTTTATTTTCCAAAAAAATCCCATGTTATCTTCAAAATTATTTTCCATCTAAGATGACATCCTTTGACGTAACTTCAGATTTACTAGGCATATGATTCAATGGTATCATCTTTATTCTTTCTCCTGAATTTATATTATTATGGTCTAAAAAATTTTATGAAACCTATTTCTTTTCTATAGGTTATTCTATAATGAAACGTTTCATGAAACTCATTTCTTTTCATGGGTTCTGATATGATTAATGTTTTATGAAGCCCATTTATTTTCATTGGTTCCTACATGAAAAATGTGTTATGAAGCCCATTTATTTTCTTGGGTTATGATATGATGAATGTTTTATGATATTATGGCACAAATATGTATGATTTTTAGTATTTGATGGGTGGAACCCATATCTCCCTCCAATTAATTGGGTAAATAATGATATATCATGTGATAAAGTGGACTATAATTGATAGTGAACTTAGATCAGTATGCGACTTTTTCTTCTAAGATGGTCTTGGGAGTGAACCTTATATACTAAGATGGTCTAGAGAGTCAACCCATCCAAATAATATGGCCTTTTAAATAAGACCTAACTACTATAGAAATGATTTTTCTATTATTATGTGTATGCCAAAATTCCATTTCCTATACCAATGATATAATCTATTGGAGTTCGTTGATTCCAATATGCTTCATGAATTATGAACTACCAATCTTTATGCCATGAATCAAGATTTGGATCTTTGATATGCATGGTATAGTTTTTATATGTTATTCTCATGTTCTCATACCATTATGTTAGTTATTTTTAGGTATTTCCCTTGTTTACTCTTATATATAATCTAAGCTCACCCTTTTATATGTTTCTTTTCCCCGGGATATGATGATGGGTATTATTTATGATATGTTTAATAAGGGTGTTAGTTATGAGTAACTAAGTTGGAGATGGAGTAGAACTCATATGAACTAGTTGTTTATGATTTAATTTTTCCAAGGGTATTATACCTTTATGATCCTTAGGCATGGGTTTAGGTAATGTAATGAATATTCATCTAAAAAAATATAATATCTATGTATCAAAATTTTGGGTTGTTATATTCCTCAGTAATAGATTCTCCAATAAATTCATAATTGGTTAAAACTATTAGGTGTAAACCCCAACTACAATATTCCTTATAATTTGTTATACACCCCAACCACCAACTATAGCCCTGACTGGTTACACACCTCAATCACCAACCATAACCATGACTCGTTATATGCCCCAACTGATTTTATAACAGAACTACCTGGTTCAACCAATAATGTCACCTAAATTATCCTGAAGCATGTTCCTGATCACCATTGGATGGATAAAATCACCAAGGTATAATATAAAGAAATATGGGAATAATTTCACCCTCAACATACATATCATAAAATTGAAAAAAACAAAGTATTGAGGTAGACATCCAAAATAAAAAATATGTCAAAATGACCAAACCATATGGGTAACATCCAAAAACTTGATACCAAGGTCTAAAAAAACTAAAAGACCATAAAAGTGGAACCTGAATCAACTCATTGGTCCATCTCTTCGTGACCATATCTCAACACCATACTGACCTAATGGAAGGAAAAACCAACCAACGTAGTTATCCTCTACATGATGGTCTTCCCTTCGGTGATATCTCATAAACCCTTGGATGAAAATGCCTAAAGTTAAAAGTAGGGTTTGATCACTAAATAATAGTGTGATACAAATTGAGAATCTATACAATGTATATCCATGTGAATTTTTTAGTTCCTGTATACAACATATTTCAAAACATTCCAATGGAAATCATTTTCCATATAAAATCATCATTTGTTTTTCATTTAAAAAAGATGTTATATTCTAATGAGAAAATAAATATGAAATATCATATTACTATGAGGCATAAGAAGATGAAGAAAATAGGTTTTAAGGATTATTATCCATATCGAGTAGGAAAATAAACATATCAAATAATAATGCTTGTAATGTATTCACAAATATCTAAAGGGAAATGTAAAAATCCTAGCCCTAGTAGCCCAGAGTTAGTGACTCACTTTATTACATTTTCATAAATACATGATTTTAATCCCAAAGTACTGATCATTTTTGAAGTCTTGGAATCCATATTATATACATGAACCTTATTACATTTTAAAACATGAAGTAAAGCATATAAAATCTTTTGATAATTCCAATATTCTCCTAGATTACCCATTCATATTATTCATATTATACATCTTGGCATCCTGGGAAAAATAAGACATAAGAAAGTGGTGAGCTTAGATGCTCAGTAAGGGAAAAAATACCGTGGAAGCTATTATGAATAATAAGAATAAACATTATGTCAAGGTGTATAACTAAATCACAATCCATTTAAAAATAATCTTGAGAATAATATGGAAATAATAAATGAAAATAATATAATTATATATAAATAATCACATGGATATTCTACAAACAAATAATCACATGAAATATGAATAACTATTCTCAAAATGATGGAATTAATAATGTAGTACATCATAAAATACCTTCAAGGATTTAGTAAAGACACCATACATAAACGGGTAATACATTAGCCAATACCCAAAATAGTTTGTCTCGTGAGACCTAGTAAAGAATCAAGAGGCTATAGAATGTTGTTACCATCACCTACTAGGTCCAATGCATTCCCCGTATGAAAAGGGTGAAATATATATGACATAAATATTTATATTGAAAAATTAGCCTACAAAATGTGAATACTTCAACCATAAACCATGAATGTGTAATTACCTAGTGAAGATTGTTGTATCACTAAGAGGGGGTGAATTAGTGATATATTTTTATTTTATGTTTTCTTACTTATGAACAAACATTTTTCCTCTTGTTAAATATATATTTCCAGGATGAAAACAATTAAAACACACATCTATAAGAACATAAGAACTTACAAGGTTCACAACTCAACAAGAGTAGATACGTCCTTAGTATGGTTTGAAAATGATCCAATACCACACAATCCATTATAAAACAATCCTTTTTTTGGAATATAATGAGTAGGATATTATCTTATACTCATGTATCACTATGATCAACACAATTGTGAATGTTCTTTGATTAGCATGCAATAATATAAGATAATTTTTCTAACAAACATGTTATGGTGCTTATTCATCAAAATTCACAAATATGGTATTTTAAAAACAATTCTTCACTTTATTACCCATAATATGATAATAACATATATGTACTTTGTAATAAAATTCACTAGTATTTCCAAGTCTGATTCCCAATTATAATTGATCAATATAGAGATATAGCAATATTATAATAATATTGAAACAATATAAACCACTTCTTATATGAGTCTCAAAATCCATGTCTGATTCTCAATCTAAGGATCCACCACAATACGATGATCAGTTGAATATGATCTTTTCTTTTTTCCTTTGTTCTTCTATTCAAAAAAACATCTTCAAGAAAACTCAAGCTTGAAACATCTTCTCCATAGAAATTTAGTGATTCTCTCTCTAAACTTGTGAATATTACTTGTGTTATAAAAATAAAAAAGTACTTTAACCTTGTATAGTCAACTCAAAAGAGGTTTGGGAGGGATTCTGAAAATGTTTCCTTCTCAAAAAAATTCCCAAAACATGAATTCTCATTGAATTTCGAGTACATTTATGACTTCTTCAATGCTTCTCAGCTCTTCTAAAAACTTCTTGAATATTCTAACAACTTCATCTCACTTCTTACTTCTTTAAAAAACTTCATACTAATTCAAATTCTTCATTCTAATTTCCTAATACGATTTCTTCACTAAGATTCTTCATACCATATACATATATGAATAAAAATACATCTTTATTCTTCCTAGAAAACATTAGTCTGGTTCTTATTTTTTTCCATTACTATATATTCATTTTGATGAGGTATTATGGTCACTTTGATTTTATTAAAAAACTTTTAAATAAATGAAAACTAAAAACATCCCACCATATTTCTCTTTACAATTGTAAAACCAATCTACTAATTATGATTTCTTCAGTACAATAAAGGCAGTAGATTCTTCAATATGATGGATCTTGACCCACATGTAAAAAACTCTTCAAAACCAAATTAGAGTTCTTATTTTCATTTTTCACCCACTTATTAAGGAAATTATTCTTTTTCTAGACCCACTTAAAAAGAAATCGGCAATTCATCTTGATGGAAAAAGGTTGACTACATTGTTTATTTCTCTTTATCTTTCTTTTGGTATTGTCCCCTAAAAAATTACTTCATTTTCATTACCATTGGTCCCAACAACTCCATTTATTTTCATTATTTTTCATTGGTCCTAGAAATTCCTCATATGAATAATTATGCCTCTGATTGATTAGTGGAACTACAGGTTCTATGGACTAGTTACAACATCTGAATCTCCAACAAATTCACTAAATACTATACCAATAAACTTCCTTCTTTTTTCTGATAATGAAACACATCAACTTATTTCTATGAAGTATTAATTATTTTATATCTTGGTCTAACTGAAAACCAAAACCTTCTGTTACTCTCATTATGATCACCCTTCTCAGACTTCAAACAAATCTATTTCTAATGATCTGAGACTGGAAATATTCAGCTTCAGAAACTTCCTTCTTTCATAATATTTAGCTTGTAAGCATGAATTACATCATGACATTGATTAGTTTGAAGATCATATTTAGCATCATCTAACTAATAATGAAAATTATTGTAACTTCCCATTCTTCCGGTAACATCTTTCTTTCTTTCCAAATTTAAATATGATTGGTAGCATCTTTTATCCCCCTTTCTTTCATCCTAATATCATCACAAGTTTCACAATTTACTTATTATTTTTGTGAATTAAAAAAATCATTATTATATTTCTATTGGATCCATTTTGAAAATGATTCTCCTGTGCATTATAATCAGAAAATCATTTCATCCCCAAGGTGTCCTCGATGAGCCTTTTCTTCTAGAAAACATCTTCCCAATCTGATGAAATTTCTTAAGAAATGTGACTCTGATTTCCAGAATATGATGGTCAGTTTGATTTATAATTTTTAGAAATTGAATTGATTTATCTTCATTGACAAAAAAATAAATAATTTTTCTAAAACAAACTTCTTCTTACTTCCAAAATCCTTTTTTATCCAACTTAGTCTAAACAGAATAGTATCAAAATAGCACATCCACAATCAAAAAGATCATAAAACCTTCAATAAAATATGGTATATGGTATCATAAGAGATCAAACTGAATGAATCATAATATCCAATAAAGTATTTGACATAGATGAAAATAGTATAATAAAATCAATAAAATTTTCTTCTGATAAATACCCCATTTTACTTTGAAATCATTTATTTATAAATATGTGCATTTATCAAACAAAACATTTTCTTTAAAAATTACAATGTAAACTTGTAGTGGAAGCTTAAATACATTATAGTGTCATTACGGTGGAAAATATTCTCATTCTAAATATGTTAAAAAACATTTATTCTGTATTTTTATCAAAAAATTCCTAATTTACCACTTTTGGAAAACAACAAAAAGATTCCTCTCAAACCGTTTTATACAAAGTGAAGAAAGAATAAAAAGACCTTAAAATTTTAATGGATAATATTAAAAAAAAATTAGAAAAAAATTTTAATAAATATATAAATGGAAGATAAATATTCCTCATTATATACTTATCAATAAACAATCCCTAATAATAATGAGATTGTGGAATTAACCATTAGCTTGTAATTTCCTTTAGATGAATGTGATTTAATGTTACGAACCAAAGTAAAATCAATGGAAATTGCCTTCTTATAATTATGCCATATAATCACATAAAATCACAACATAATGAACTAATAAGTACTATGTGAACTTTAAACATAATATTGTCATTTCGGTTTTTGGAATTTTGAAAATCTGACATACACGGTTGCATTCAGGGTGATTTTTGGGGTCTGATGGAACAAAATTAATTTTTGGTTAATAGTAACCTACCCTTATTAATAGTAACCTACCCTTATGAATAGTAATATGACCTTTATGAATATTAAATATTCCAAAAGATTAGTAACCTCACCTTTTAATGTATAAATAAAATTTAGGCATCTTATAAGTAATAATATGACCATAGTAAAAGTTTTGGTATTTTTGTAAGTCATAAATAATTAATTACAATTAATTAATTAATTTAAAATAAAATTTATTTTACTAAATTGTGCTCATAAATTAAAAAATTTATTTCTACTAGTTTAAAGATAATTTTATAAGAACTTATGTAATTTTTAAAAGTATTATAAAATAAGTTAGAGTTTTAAAATCTGTATTTTTTAGGTAAATTTTTATTTTAATTAAAAATTAAATTAATCATATTTATAAAATAATTTTTTAAAATAATTTTTTCATTTTTGGATTATACATGTTGAAAATTGGCTATGGTGAAATTTTGGTATTTTTCTGAAATACTACAATTTTTTTTAATAGTGATATACGATAATTTACAAAATAAGCTAAATACATTAATTATTGAGTCATGGGTGATGTTATGCTGATGTAAGAACCATTGGTAAGAACTTACATGAACATATTACTATTTTTTTCATGAAATAATCACTATTTCTTTTCTTATGGAGAAATAATAAACTAATGATTCAAATATTAAGAAAACCCTTCTCCCCTCCACTATAAAAACCACCCACAGTCCCCTATTCTCTTCACACCTCTCAAGAAATGTGACTTGAATAAATTCTCCTCAAATATCTCTCCATTCTCCCCCCCCCCCCATGTCTATAATCCATTGGTATCCTCAAAAGACCAAATCCTCTTCCCTTAAGTGGCTCTAAAGGAAGATTAATTCAAGAAGTTAATTCCTCTTTTTAATTCTTTTACTTATCTTTCAAGTTCCATTGTTTTGTTTTCTATACTTAACACTCCTTGTAAAAATGTTATGACAACTTTAGTTACTTATATGTACTATAACATGATAAATTATTATTTCTCTCATTTACCCATCTTTTATACTAGTAATAAAGGCACCATCTGAGATGTGTTAATTTACCACATTCAGGGACAATGGGTTTTCAATTTCCATTACCATCTTCAATTATGGTCATAAAACCATTATTTTGGTTAAACCAGAATATAATATATGTATTATATCTCATATATGGTTATGTAATATTTTTTTAAACATGTTTTTTATTTATAAAATAAATTGTGTTTGTTGTGATCAAAAACCGCCAATTAACCCAAAAGATTATCACTAAAGTTTTATATAATGATTCATCTTCACTCCAAGTAAAAATGAAATTTACAACCATTTAACCTTATGGATGATTAATAATAAAATATAACTACAATTCTATACAACCATTTTCATTTCACATGATTTTCTATTCATGTATATAAGTAAACCGATAATGAAACAAACGGACCCGAACAATGAAATTCAACCTCAAAACCAATCAAAAATGTTATGAACGAACTCAAAAATGTTATACTAAATAAATTTCATGTTAAATAGGTTATTTAATTATTAATAAATGAACCAAATTTTATTATTAATGTCATTAATATCAAGTTCAGAACACCATCGGGATTCTACCCGAACCTCCATTATTCCTTCAGATTATTCTTCCTCTCATTATACCCAAATGAAATCTTATATTATATATATGTAATTCTTATAATTTCTGTTTATATGTAGAAACTCATGTATCAATATCTAATAATCATTCTCTTTTGGGGATATACATTTTTTATGTGATTCACTCCTCAATAATCCCCAATAAGCATACTCGTTTTAAGAGAACTTCTTGAATTTTTATCCAATTTCAAGTGAAATCTAACATATATTTTAATCCACCATTGTTTTCATAAAATATGTATTTTTATTATTAAAACCTTCTTGGTTCACTTATGTTTTTATGTTAAATATTATTCCCTTTTCTATTTTAATTTCTCTTTGTTATTTTTCTTAAAACCACACTAAAATGTTTTAATTCTAAAATTTCATAAATACTCTTCTTACATGTTGTCATTTTATTTGAAATCACTTACCATGATATATGCCTGTTAATGTCCATTTATGTTTTAATACCTTTATTTCATGATCACTTTTATGATATGCCCATTCATTATTCTTTATGACATGATTATGATACCCATTTCTTTTTATGGGTTCCCTTATGTTTATGTATGATTCTATATGTAGAAAGCATATTCATGAACATGTTATGATGGGTGATCCCAGATAGTGTTCCAATTCATTGGGTAAAGTTGAGTCTAATTAGATGTTATGTGCAATGGTCTTAGTGGCTATCTTTGACTCCTGCTACCATGTGCAATGATCTTGGTGGTTAACCTTGACTTGTGCTCCTCTATGTGCAATGAGCCTTGAATCATGCTAAAGTTGTGTTTTATATTTCTATGACATTACTATAAATTCATGTTTATATGATAAAATATTTATATGTTATGATTCCATATGTTCCATGACTTTTTATATCATTATGTTATGCCTTCTAACCCATTTTCTAAAGCATTATTTCTTATTTTTATTCCCTTGATGGGATTTTTAGATCATTCCATTGTTCAAGTTATCCCCCGATTATCCTATAGAGATGTATGATCACAATGGAAGTTAGGAGATCTTTATGAAGACTAAATAATAAAATGTTATATTTAGTCCCATGTTTTATGTTTTATGTACCTAGTCTTCCAAGACAGTAGACTTTACGATCCTTTGCTTGTATTATTATTTTTAATCATGCTCAAAGTCATGTAATGAAATGTGTAAAAGTATAGGGTCACAATATTTTGTATCATAGGCATAGATTAGTTATTTTTGGAGATTAGGAATATATAAATTTAGTAAGAACCTTAAAGATGATACTAATTATAAGAAAACATCCCTAAATTTTGTTAAGCATAGAGTAAGTGTTTTATCATGAAAATATATCCCTGTCCGGATACAAATAGGTAGAGGTGGATATGAAACAGATGTATGTATGGGTTAAACCTAAAAACACCGCTTTGAGCTATACTCGAATGGGAACTAGGGCATGAAAATGGGTCTTTATTCACTCTTTGTTTGACACTCCTGAGAGATATGATTTGGTAAATTCATGATCTTAGTACAAACCCTTTTAACGGAACAACAAAAAACCCTAAGAATATAAGTTAAGAAATAGATCAAGGATAACTTAGATTTAAACCTAGGGAATCGCATGTTTTTATATAATTATTCTTTAAAATTTTATCCATTTATGTTCAATGTTTCCTTTCTATACTTAATAGCTAAGTATTCAACCCCTCTAATTGTACGTTCTTTCTCTAAGTCAATGGTGGGAAATAGAAGAACACATACCAATAGTCAATGTGATAGGGAATGTGAAGATTTCCCTAATGATATTCCAAATATTATGGGAATGGGTGCTCAAAACTTCATGATAGTACTTTCTCAACAAGATAATGTTATGAATAATAACTTGAATCATGTGGAACACCCTCCTCCTCCAAGGAAAGATCAGGTTTCCATTAAATCCTTCATGTGGAAAAGGCCTCCCATGTTTAGTGTATCTTCTAATCCTCTCCTTGCGGAATAGTGGATTAAATCCATTTAAAATATATTATTTGTCCTCTAGTGCTCAAAAGAAGATAAATTCATGCTGGAGGTATATAATTATGATGGGGAAGTTAATCAGTGGTGTACACTGATCATGAATACGAATTCCCAAGGGGAAATTGATTCCACATATTGGTACGAATTCAAGAAAATGTTTTTCAATAAATATTTTCCTCAAACCCTCCACCTCAGGATGGAAAGATATTTCCTTGGACTAAAGTATAAGGAATATGATTCCATCGAGGCATATGAAAAAAACTTCACAAGGATTCCAAGATAAACCTTTGTCTTTGTCATGAACATGGAAAGCAAGGTGGATTGCTTCTTTAGCAGACTAAAGTTGAGTATATGAAAAGAGTTGGAGATTTTAGACTTTGATAGTTATGTGGAGATTTCCCATTGTGCCCTGAAGGTTGAAATGGATATCGTAGACTCTTAGTGGTATTGTGGGTCTCATGAAAGAAAGTATAATATGGAGTCTAATATGGGTGGTTTGGAAAATAAATCCCATGATGGAAAGAAGATCAAACACCCCATGTGTCAAAATTGTGGGAAGAAGGATCTTGGGAACTGTCTAAAGGGAACCAATAGTTACTTCCAATGTGGAAATATTGGAAATCTAGAAAATAATTTCCAAAGGGATATGAATAATCCCACTAGATTGGAATAATAAAGTAAGATTCGAATCAATGCTCAACCAGTAGTGTAGTGTTACAACTGCAAGGATCTGTAAGGGTTGGCATTCTGAGAAAAAACTGTTTTGTACTTTTATTACATGAATCTTCACTTATTATATATTTTTCATTGTTCTGCATGACTATAATATAATAATGTCCTGGAATATTTGTTGCATTGATAAGGTCATGGCAGATCCCCGCTATAATGAGAACCTTGAAATGATATAAAAATATTCTTAAATAAAGTTCTACGGTTGGATGACATAATTTGATAGGAAAAATAGTATACAGACTGTCATGTGAGAGTACTCGAAAGAAGATGAGACTCCCTCTCATGGAGTTCGCACTTGGTAATATCCAAGATGGGAGATTATGAGAACAGACCCACCAGTAGTAATTTTGAATGTCTTGGTGTCATCGGACATTGCTATCTACGAGCATGTGTAATGGTCCTTAGACTGGAAGATTATCATTAACTCATGTCAGGACTCACGCACTTAGATTTACTAACGAAAATTGTCACATAGATAGTTGGTGGGAAGTAGGGTATGTTGGGTGAGTCATGAGTGACATTTTGTTAATGGATAACACGAGTAAGTATTTGTCCCTTCCATTTATGGAGGTTGATATCTTGGCCCTTTGATTGAAATAGAACTGTCACATGAAATTCCATGAACATGGTGTAAATGACGGGTTTATTTCAGTTAGTCAAAGAACGATGGATCAAGCATATAGGTTTATGACACTGCCATGAAACCTGCTTGATGAGATATCGAGAAAAAGGGATTAAATTACACAGTAAGCATTTGTATGAGGTGATACGTCAATGCGGCGTCAACTTCTTTCTCTTGGGTGCCTTGACCCGTAGCTAGATAGTAATCTTGGACTTTAGGCAAGTCCGCCTAATGCAAACGAGAAAGAGGCCTAGAGGGTCACACACTAATTATATTCAAGTATCTCAAGTAGAATAAAGATTATTCCCGTATATGGTTTAATAATTATTCAAGGAATCCTAAATCGTTTTAATGTTAGAGGAGGAAAAAAATAAAACAAGTACACGCTGTGTATCATTGATTACATGCCGTGTAGTTTTATTTTGAAAAATTACACACCATGTATTATTAAATATACACGCCATGTAGTTTTTTATTTTATAAATGAAATGAATAAATGAAAATAAGATATACACGCCGTGTACATTGAATGTACACGCCGTGTAGTTTTCAATGAAAAAAAAGTACACGCCGTGTAGTTTTTCCAGTTGGGATTTTGAGGATATAATATTGTTTTATTAAATGATATTTATTATAATCAGTGTGAGTGCATGTAAAGGAATTAATTATTCGACATGGGGATTTTCAATAAGATTTAATGAAATAAATGAAACGCATAACGCATTTATTTATTTTCATAACTCTACAACCTCAAACCTGATTATAAATATCCTCACAACCTCAACTCTTTTCCTACACACAATAGAATCATTGTGAACAACAATTCTAGAGAATTATTTCAAGGCCGAAAGAACATCTTCCTCCAAGAACGCTCTCAAGACATAGAGAGATCCTCTTCTATCGGATCAAGACGATCTAAGGTTGACAATGCAAGCAAAGGTTTCTCCACGCTAGCACCCAGAGACTCTTTTGGCAACATCCCGAGATATGAGGTACACGTGTGGATCACCGCTAGAGGAATTATACACTTCGCTTCTATGACGTAACGACGAATCACATCAGAACGTGATCGATAACATCAACGAAGAAAGAACACCCATAAGGTATTTCTTTTCAATTGATTAAATTAATTATAATCAACCCGTAACGATCCTACTTTGTGGTTCCGTGAAATTCCTTTTCATTGTCCATTACTGTGATTCGATCCATGGAGACTGGCATTTATCGTCATATTGATCCCGGATTGATCATTTTTAATGAAAAAAATCCAAGTGGGCACATCCACCCACGCGCTTCTGCTGCACCCGGAACCTTCAAATGGTATCATAGAGAGGTTACAACATTTATTATAGTTATTTAATTTTCGTTGATAATTTACGAATTTATATTTGATTCAATTTGAAATAAATCGTTCTATAAATCTGAATAAACGAAATTTGTTCTTCCTCCTTCGTTTCTCGATTCACATCACAGAAATGAACCTTTTTAATTTTGATTAAAATACAAATGAGGAACTCATCCGGAGAAGACGATCTTTCTGTTTGTACAACACGGGGTTACACGGCGTCTAATTAAAACTACATGTCGTGTACTTAGGTTCAAAAAACTGGAACTTGTTCGCCAAACTATGCCATGTAAATTGAATATTCCTAAGTATTAATCACGTCATGTTGACCAGAACTGATTGACGCTTTGAAACCGGAATACACGGCGTGTATGTTAGAGCAACACGTCGTGTAGTCCGTTCCGGCCCAGGTGAAACCGTGTAAAAGGATAAGTCGCGTACCACATACACGGGATCACCAGGATGGTTACCGCATAACAAGGAAGTACATGTCGGGTATGATTTATCTACACACCGTGTACTCCAAAATTTCCAAAGTACAGAAAACATGCCAAAGCCCCCGGCGTGTACTTTGGTTAAAGGGTGAAAAGAAATACACGCCGTGTAATTATTAACTACACATCGTGTAATTTCCAGAAATGTAATTTCACCAGGTTTCCTCCATTATACAAATACCTGTACAAGGAATATGGATGAGAAGAATCTCAAGGAAATTCAGAAAGGAATTTAAGATAAAGAATTGATTAATTATAAGATCGTAATTAATTGAATTCAAGTGTGACTTATCTTAAATGAAAGAAATATTAAAAGAATTTGAATTCTAAATATGCATAAATGTCATTGCATGCTATGGATGATCATGAGCTAGACCAAAGACCCTTTTTATGTGTACGGTTTCATTTAAATTAATTTAATTTAAATTTGTTGTCCTGTGAGCCTTATTCCAATAAAATGTAGGGCATGCGTGCCCATGGTTGCTTTAATGTAAACCCATGTAATGGAGGATCTCCCAAGCCAAAGGAGACGGTTCAAATCCTGAAGCTAAGGCGAAACCGATGCCAGAAGATACAAAGGTGGACAGGTGGGAGCTGCAAAACACGAACCATCATGTTCAAGGTTTTTTCCCTAGGTCAGGGTTAGCTTATCAAAACCGCTAGGTAAGCTAACCAATAGAAGCTCATGATCATGCCATATTATTTTATTTCTGTCTAGATTTCATGGTTTATTTATTATGTATGTGTTGTCATGATCACATAGTTAATAAAATGAACAAGCCTTCAAATATGGAATAAAATAAAAACCGTACTATGTGTAAACATTATCAGAACATGGTTAATAACTTAAGCAAGCATCACTTAATATTATCAAGCATGTGATAATGCAAAACTACACATAAAGAATAAAATCCCTTAAATACCATATTAAGTTAGACTAAGCCTTCCGTTACTTGATTAAGGAAAAGACTCAATAAAACTATGTGTTTGACCAACCCTTGTTGGGACACTTACATTTATAAAGGAAGCCCTTATGAAAGGTTCTGGGTTGACTTAACCATATTACATCAAGAGGAGTAGCCCTTGCTAGACTTGATGTAATATTGGAGGCAAGAGTTGAGGAAATCCGAGTCAGGATTTCAGGATTGGGGAGTCCACTCAACAGATCAAGGAACTGTATGCTCACAGTTGGCAAAGACCTGCCTACCTAAATACCTTCAAATAGCTTGACCAACCCTTGTTGGGGTTATGCGAAGGGGAATATGGATCCTTTCCACTATAATGTCAAAGAAACTGGACATTTCGAGTTCAATGGTGAGGGCCATTGGGACTTGATAAGATAGTCGGATAATTAATAAATTCATTTATTATTTTTCATAAAATTTAATCAAGAAAGTACTGATAAATCTGCTATTTTAATTTGTAGAATCAAAATGACAAACACATCAATCACATTTTCTCTGCGATCAATTCTTGATAAATACAACATCCTCACTGGCAATAACTTTCAGGAATGGTTTAGGTGCCTTCGGGTTATCCAACACCATGAATGAAAGTTTTACGTGATGGAGTCCTCACTTCCTGATTCCCCTGCCCCAGGGGCGAGTGATGAAGATTTCCTAGTCTATGATCAATATTTTAACGATGCACTTGATGTTCAATGTTTGATGTTATCATCAATGTCTAGTGAGCTCATGAAGACATTGATGCCTATAGCATGCTCGAGCACCTCCATGGTCTATACCAGGAGAGAGCAAGACGAGAAAGGTTTGAGATCTCCAAGGCTCTATTCTAGAGGAAGCTTGGAGAGGGTGCCCCAGCTGGGCCTCATGTAGTCAAGCTCATTGGATACAATGAGTTCTTGGAGGTTCTAGGGTTTAAACTCCCCAAAGAACTGGGTACCAATCTCATTATCACATCACTCCCCCAGAGCTTCTCAAACTTTGTTGTGAACTTCAACATGAAAAACATTGAGAAGTCTCTGTCTGATCTTCTTATCCTTATCCGCCAAGTGGACAATGACATGAAGTGTGAAAAGCATTATGTCCTCATGGTGAATAAAAGGAAATGGAAGGAGAAGATCTTTAAGCCCAAAGCTTCTTCAAGGACTTCCAAGAAAAGGAAGATCAAAGGGGAGTCAAGGGAGTAGGATGTTTTTTGTTTCTCATGTGGCAAGAAGGGCCACTGGAAGAAAAACTGCACCCATCCAAGGAAGAAAGGGGAAGCTTCAGGTGCGTTTCTCATCGAATGCAATCTATCTGTTTCTAAAAATTGGGTATTAGATACTGCTTTTGGTGCTCACATCTATATCCAAATACAGAAACCAAGTATATTCAAGAAGATTTATCGAGGGGAGGTAGATCTATGAGCAGCCAATGGAGCCAGACTTGCTGTTGTAGCTGTTGGAGACTACCATCTCACATTGCTTACAGGGATGGTCTTGGTTTTGAAAGGATGTTATTATGTACCCTCTGTAACCAAAAACATTATTTCAGTATCCATATTAGATACTGATGGATTCATCTTCAAGTTTGGAAGTGGATGTTGCTACTTTTATAAAGATAGCATTTGTTTTAGTAGGGAACATTTATATAACGGCCTTTATGTGTTAGACTACACAAACCAAGTAATGGAAATCAATGACAAATTTAATTCACATGACTCAAACCACACCCAACTTTGGCATCACCGGCTAGGTCATGTCAATGAGAAACGTTTAACAAAATTACATCAAGATGGGTATTTAGATTCTTTCGAACTAAAACCACTTGGTGTATGTCATGCGTGTCTATAAGGCAAAATGACCAAAGCCCCATTTAGTGGGAAAGGTGAAAGAGATAAAGATCTTCTAGAATTAGTTCACATAGATGTGTGTGGACCATTTCCAGTTGAATCAAGGGGTGGGTTCTCGTACTTCATTACTTTTACTGATGATTTTAGTAGATATGGATTTATCTACTTAATGAGGTATAAGTTAGATTCTTTTGATCGGTTCAAAGAATACAAGAATGAAGTTGAAAACTATCTTGGCAAGAAGATTAAGAAACTCCACTTAGATAGAGGATGAGAATATCTTAATCAGGACTTCATTGATTTCTTACGGGATTTTGGGATTCTATCTCAACTCACTCCTCCTTAAACACCTCAGTGTAATGGTGTAAGCGAAAGGAGGAACTGCACCCTGTTGGACATGGTGAGATCAATGATGATTCATGCGAGTCTTCCATTATCCTTTTGGGGATATGCATTACAAACAGCAGCACAAATACTAAACCAAGTACCAACTAAATCGATAAATGGTATTCCATATGATTTATGGAGTGGATGCAAAGCCAAGTTATCGAATTTACATGTGTGGGGTAGCGAAGCATTTGTTAAGGCCTCTTTAGGTAAAAAACTTGCACCCCGAGGCACAAAGTGTATCTTTATAGGATATCCCAAGGAAAGAAGGGGATATTACCTATAAAACCCCTCAAAAAAAGGTTATAGTGGAAAGACATGCCATATTCCTTGAGAGGGAGCACATCTCCAAAATAGATAGTGGGAGTGAGATAGACTTCGATGAAGTCGAGGCTCAAGATACATAGGAGTTGGTACAAGAACAGATTCCACAAAGCCCCGTGGAAGAACCATTTGTTCCAGAGACACAAGAATTTTGTAGGAGCACGAGAGAGGTGAGATAACCAGAATGATATGGTTTTCTTATCACTGAGGATTGTGAATCATTATTGGTTGACAATTATGATCCTCTTACCTACAAGGAAGCAGTTGAAGGCACAGATGTTTCCAAGTGGCAAGAAGCCATGAATTCTGAAATAGATTCCACGTACCAAAACCAAGTCTGGATTTTGGTAGATCCTCCAGTTGATGTAAAGCCTATTGGTAATAAATGGGTATTCAAGAAGAAACTGGACATGGAGGGGCAATTCAACACCTATAAGGCACGACTGGTTGAAAAAGGTTTTAGACAACGTCAAGGAATTGACTATGATGAAACCTTTTCATCGGTTGTGATGCTGAAATCCATTAGAATCCTATTGGACATTACCGCTTACCATGACTATGAAATTTGGAAAATGGATGTCAAAACAGCTTTCCTTAACGGGAACCTCCAGGAAGATGTCTACATGACACAACCTGAAGTTTTTGTGACTCCAAAGGATTCCAACAAGGTATGCAAGTTGTAGAAATCCATTTATGGATTAAAGCAAGCATCAAGGTCATGTAAAATTCATTTTGATGAAGCTGTAATAGAATTTGGATTTGTTAATAACGAATGTGATCCTTGTGTCTACAAGAGGTTCGGTGGGAGTGCAGTCATTTTCCTAATAGTATATATTGATGACATATTACTAATTGGAAACGAAGTACCTGTCTTACAGTCAGTTAAGGCATGGTTTCATAAATGCTTCTCCATGAAAGACTTGGGCGAGGCAGCATATATTCTTGGGATCAAGATCCATCGTGATAGATCCAAGAGAATGCTGGGCCTAAGTCAAAGTACATATATTGACAAGATACTGAATAGGTTCAGTATGGAATAGTCCAAGAGGGGATTGTTTCCAGTGTCACATGGCATTCATCTTTCCAAGAAGATGTGTCCTCAGACACATGAGGAAAGAAAGAGAATGTCAAGGATCCCTTACGCATCCGCGATTGGGTCAGTCATGTATGTTATGTTATGTACGAGGATAGATTTTTCTTACGCATTAAGTGTTGTAGGCAGATAGCAATCTAATCCAGGAGACCGCCATTAGATGGCAGTCAAGACTATCCTTAAGTATCTGAGGCGTACTAAGGATATGTTCCTGGTTTATGGAGGAGATGAGGATCTAGTCATCAGAGGACATGTAGATTCTAGTTTCAAGACTGATCAAGATGACATGAAGTGGAAGACTGGATACATCTTCAGTTTGAATGGAGGTGCAGTGAGCTGGAAGAGCTCAAAGCAGGGTGTGGTGGCAGATTCTATAGTGGAGTCTGATTATATCGCAGCTTCTGAGGCAGCTAAAGAAGCAGTATGGATGCAAAGCTTCTTCCAAGAGCTGTATGTAGTACCGAGTAGTAAAGATCCTATCACACTCTATTGTAATAATACTACAGCAGTGGCACTTGCAAAAGAGCCAAGGTCACATTGGCGGATAAAGCACATACTTCGGAAGTATCATCTCTTGAGGGATTTTTCTCAGAGAGGTGAAGTTGCAGTGAGTAGTATTTCCATGGAAGAAAACATGGTGGACCCCTTGCCTAAATCCTTGACTCAGCAGAAACATGATCATCATGTGAGGTCTAGCGGACTAAAAGTTGTAGGTAGTTATCTCTAGTCCAAGTGGGAGTTTGTAAGGGTTGGTGTCCTGAGAACCAACTATTTTGTACTTTGATTACATGAATTTTCACTTATTATATATTGTTCATTATTCTGCATGACTATAAGATAATAAAGTCCTGGAATATTTGTTGTATTGATAAGGTCATGGCAGATCCCCGCTATGATGAGAACCTTGAAATGCTATAACAATATTCTTAAATAAAGTTCTATGGTTGTATGACATACTATGATAGGACACATAGTATACAGACCATCATGTGCAAGTACTCATAAAAAGACAAGACTCTCTCTCATGGAGTTCGCACTTGGTAATCTCCAAGATGGGAGATTATGAGAACAGACCTTCCAGTAGCAATTATGCATGTCTTGGTGTCATCGGACATTGCTATCAACGAGCATGTGTAATGGTCCTTAGACTGGAAGATTATCATTAACTCATTTCATGACTCGGGCACTTAGATTTACTGACGAAAAATTTCATGCAGACAGTTGGTGGGAAGTAGGGTACGTTGGGTGCATCATGAGTGACATGTTGTTAATGGATAAGTCGAGGAAGGAATTTTCCCTTCCATTTATGGAATTTGATATCTCGGCCCTTTGATTGAAATAGAACTGTCGCATGAAATTCCATGGACATGGTGTAAATGATGAGTTTATTTCAGTTAGTCAAAGAAAGACGGATCAAGAATATAGTTTTATGACACTGCCATGAAACCAGCTTGATGAGATATCGAGAAAAAGGGATTAAATTACACAGTAAGCGTTTGTATGAGGTGATACATCAATGCGGCGTCAACTTCTTTGTCTTGGGTTCCTTGACTCATTGCTAGACAGTAATCTTAGACTTTTGGCAAGTCCGCCTAATGCCAACGAGAAAGAGGCCTAGAGGGTCACACACTAAGTGTATTCAAGTATCTCAAGTAGAATAAAGATTATTCCCGTACATGTTTTAATAATTATTCAAGGAAGCCTAAATCGTTTTAATGTTGGAGGAAGAATAAAATAAAACAAGTAGACACCGTGTATCATTGATTACACGTTGTGTAGTTTTATTTTGAAAAAGTACACACCATGTATTATTAAATATACACGTCGTGTAGTTTTTAATTTTTGAAAGGAAATGAATAAATGAAAACAAGATATACACACCGTGTATATTGAATGTACACGCCATGTAGTTTTCAATGAAAAAAAAGTACACACCGTGTATTTATTAATACATGCCGTGTAGTTTTTCTAGTCGGGATTTTGAGGATATAATATTGTTTTATTAAATTATATTTATATTAATCAGCGTGAGTTCATTTAAAGGAATTAATTATTCGATATGGGGGTTTTCAATAAGAGTTAATGAAATAAATGAAGCGCGTAACGTGTTTATTTATTGTCATAACTCTACAACCTCAAACCTAATTATAAATATCCTCACAACCCCAACTCTTTTCATACACATAAGAGAATCATTGTGTACAAAAATTATAGAGAATTCTTTCAAGGATGAAAGAACCTCTTCCTCAAAGAACGCTCTCAAGACTGAGAGAGATCCTCTTCCATTGGATCAAGACGATTTAAGGCAGACAATACAAGAAAAGGTTTCTCCACGCTAGCACTCGGAGACTCTTTTGGCGACGTCCCAAGATATGAGGTACACGTGTGGATCATGGCTAGAGGAAGTCTACACTTGGCTTCTATGACGCAATGACGAATCACATCAGAATGTGATCGAGAACATCAAAGAAGAAAGAACACCCAAAAGGTATTTCTTTTCAATTAATTAAATTAATTATAATCAACCTGTAACGATCCTACTTTTTGGTTCCGGGACATTCCTTTTCTTTGTCTATTACTGTGATTCGATCCATGGATACTGGCATTTATCATCGTATTGATCCCGGATTGATCATTATTAATGACAAAAATCCAAGTGGGCACATCCACCCACGTGCTTCTGATGCGCCCGGAACCTTCAGGATCATGGTCATTATGCAAACAATTTCCCTAAGCTAATGGTTGTTGGAGGAAATAAACAACAACCTTTGATGAAACAAGGAAGGGATTATTCTATCACTAATATTAAGGTGGAGTTGGACAATGTTGTGGTGATAGGTTTTCTAGTTCTTAATTCAAGAATAGTGAACTTACTATTTTATTCTTGTTCTACGCATTCCATCATATCTTGCAAGTTTAGTAGACCTTTTCAAACACCACCTCAAAATTTGGAGGATAATTTATCTGTGAGAACAGTGAATGGTGCAATTATTGAATTCAAGGTATATAACTCCTTCCTGGTTAACTTATGTGGATTGAAACTCCCAAAAAATATCTTCATACTTCTTTTAGTGAAGTTCAATGTTATCTTGGGAATTGATTGGATATCTTTATACAAAGCCAACATCAACTATTGGGAAATGGATAGCACTCTTCACATCCCAAACCATCCTCTAATTCCTTACAAGTGTAAGGAAGAAGATGAATCTCCTTTAGAATCATTATCTCAAGTGTAGATATTATTGCCTTATGATCTAGCATGTATAGCTTGAATGATTGAAATGAATTACATGATACTTCTCGAAGAAATTTCCATCATGAGGGATTATATTGATGTATTCCCTGAAGGGTTTTCTATTCTTCCTCTTGATTGAGAGATTGAGTTCTCAATTGAACTTATTTCTAGATCTCTTCTTATATCAAATACACCTTATAGAATGGCCATTATAGAGTTGGAAGAGATGGATAAGCAGTTACAGGAGAATCTGAAGAAGGGTTTTATATGCCTGAGTGCTTCACCATGGGGTTTTCTAGTCCTCTTCGTCAAGAAGAAGGATGGATCAATTCACCTATGCATTGACTATTGTGAGCTCAACAAAATCACAATAAAGAAAAATTATCCCCTACCGCGTATAGAGGACTTATTTGATCAGCTTCGTGGGGCCAATTATTTTTTTATGGTGGACCTTCAATTGGGATATCATTAATTAAAGGTGAGGAATGAAGATATTCACAAGACTGCCTTTTCAATGAGTTATAGACACTATGAATTCATAGTGATTCCCTTAGTACTCACTAATGCTTCAGAAATTTTCATGGATTTAATGAATAGTGTATCTATAGATTACCTCGACAAATTTTTGGTAGTCTTTATCGATGATATTCTAATATATTCCAAGAGAAAGGAGGAAGATTATGAGCATTTGAATATTGTGCTAAAGAATTTGTGAAGAGATAATTTGTATGAAAAGTATAGTAAATGTGAGTTATCGATGGAGGAAGTACCATTCTTGGGGCATGTTATCACTAACAAAGTAATTTCTGTGGATCTTTCTAAGACAAAGGAAATTGAAGAGTGACCAAGGCCAACATCTGTAATGGATATCCATAGCTTCCTGGGTGAAGTGGGGTATTACCGATGATTCATGGAGAACTTTTCTTGATTTTTAACCCAATGAACAAGATGACATGGAAGTGGGTGAAATTTTTCTGGACTCAAGAATGTGTGGAAAGATTTACGGAGCTCAAAAAAGACTTATCACTATGCTATTACTCACACTCCCAACAAGTGGATAACTCTTTTTGGTGTACAATGATTATTCAAAGAAGATATTAGGTTGTGTGATGAGTAAAAATGATAAAGTTATAGCCTACACCTCAGGGTAGATGAAAGAAAATGATCTTACATATGATCTGGAGTTGGTGGTTGTGATCTTTGCATTAAAAATTTGGCGGCAATATCTCTATAGGGAGAAGTGTGAGATATATACTGATCACAAGAGTCTTAAATATATATTAACACAAAAATAGATTAATATGTTCCAGTTAAGATGTTCAGATCTCATTAAGGATTATGACTACTCAATCCACTAACATCCTGGTAAGGTAAATAAGTAGGTAGATGCTCTAAGTAGAAAGGATCTTGCATCTTTATCAATGATGAGAATTGAAAAGGATATAACCTTATTAAATTTGCAGATGATAGACATGGGAATAATTAAGGGAGGAAAATCATCGATCCCTTCTCAAATGGTTTCTCAACCATCCCTTATGGAGAAAATAAAGGCTACTCAAAGAAAAAATGTGGAAATTCAGAAAAGGGTGGAATCTATTAAAAATGGGAAATCCTCGGATTTAAAGAATGATGAGGAGGGAGTTGTAATATTTGGATCAAGAATATGTGTACCATACGATCCAAATATAAAGAAGGATCTTTTGAATGAGGCATGTAGCTCAACCTTCTCTATTCACCCAGGGAGAACAAAGAAGTATTGAGATCACTAAGAGACATTTTTGTGGAATAATATGAAGAAGGAGATCACTCAATATACATCAAAGTTCCTGGTATGTCATCAAGTGAAGGATGAAATGAAAATTTATAATGGTATGATGAAAACACTACCCATACCAACATGGAATTTGAATAACATCACCATGGAATTTTTCACTGGACTTCCAAGGACATCCAGAGGAAACAATGCTATATGGGTCCTTGTGGATCATCTTATAAAGACAGCTCACCTTATCAGAATTAGAGGGGACTTCTCATTGGATAAAATTTCATGGATATATATCAAAGATTTTATAAGGTTTCTTGGACTACCACTATCTATTGTATCTGATGGAGATCCATGATTCACCTTGAAATTCTAGAAAAGTCTCCAACATGCTCTAAGTGCTGAGTTGAACTTTAGTATAGCCTATCATCCGTAAACTAATGGCCAATCTAAGTGAACTACTTAGACATTGGAAGATATGTTGAGGGCATGTTATATGGACTTCAAATGAGGATGGGACCAACATCTTCCACAGGTCGAATTCTCTTATAATAATAGCTTCCACTCCAACATCTGAATGGCACCATATTAAGACCTTTATGTGAAAAGGTGCAGAACACCGGCATGTTGAGATGAAGTTGTAGATCATAAGATGCTAGAACTAGAAATGGTCGAAGAAATGGTGGAGAAGGTGAAAACCAATCAGCAGTACATCAAGGCATCCCAAATTCGATAGAATATTTATACATAAAATCATCAATGGGACATTAAATTTAAAGTTGGATACATGGTATTCCTCTGTATATCTCCATGGAAGATGTTCATGAGGTTTGGGAAAAATAAAATCTAAGTCCCAGGTACATTATCCCCTTTGAGATTCTTGATTGTGATGGAGTGATGGCTTATCAACTATCACCTCCACCTACTATTTATAAAGTACACGATGTCTTCCATGTAACCCTCTTTAAAAAGTACATACTATATCCTTCACAAGTACTGTCTTTAGAGGTGGTACAGTTGTAGAATGATCTTTCTTACGAGGAGAATCCAAGGAAGATCTTGGATCATAGAGATGAATTTCTAAATTACAATACTACTCACCTGGTCAAATTACTATAGAGGAGTAATAAGTATTAAGAGGCAACATGCGAACTGGAGGAGATAATGAAGGAAAAGTACCCACACCTTTTTACAGATTAGAATGTAAAATGAAATTTTGAGGGTGAAATTTCATAAGGGTGGAAGAATGTAATGACCCAAAGTAAAATCAATGAAAATTACCTTCTTATAAATATGACATATAATCACATGATATCACAACACAATGAACTACTATGTATTATGTGACCTATAAACATAATATTGTCACTTATTCGATTTGAATTTTGAAAATTTGAAAATATACGGTTGCGTTCAGGGTGATTTTTGGGGTCTGATAGAATAAACATAATTTTGGGTGAAAAGTAACCTACCCTTATGAATAGTAATATGGCCCTTATGAATAGTAAATCATAAAAAAATAATAGTAATCTCACTATTGAATGTATAAATAAAATTTAGGCATCTTATAAGTGATAATATGACCATAGTAAAAGTATTGGTATTTTTGTAAGTCATAAATAATTATTATAATTAATTAATTAATTTAAAAGAAAATTTATTTTTCTAAAAGGCATTCATGAATTAAAAATTTTACATCTTCTGGTTTTAAGATAATTTTATAAGACCTTATGTAATTTTTGAAATCATTATAAAATCAGTTATACTTTTAAGAATTGTATTTTTCAAGTAAATTATGATTTTAATTAAAAAATTAATTAACAATATTTAGAAAATTATTTTTTAAAAATGGATTTCATTTTTGGATTATACAAGTCAAAAAATGGTTAGGGTGAATTTTTTGGATTTTTCTAAAATACATGAATTTTTATGAATAGTGAAATATGATAACTTACAAAATATGCAAAATACATTAATTATTGATTCATGATTGATGTTTTTCTGATGTAAGAACAATTGTTTCAAAATCAAATGCACATATTACTATTTTTGGTCATTTAATCAAAACTATTTCTTGTCTTATGGAGAAATAATAAACTAATAATTAAAATATTAAGAAAACCCTCCTCCCCTCCACTATAAAAACCACTCACACTCCCCTCTTCTCTTAACTCCTATGAAGACTTTTTATTTGCCTAAATTCTACTCAAATATCTCCCCAAGCTCCTCCCCCACGTCCATCATCCCTTGGTATCCTCAAAAGACCAAATCAACTCCCCTTAAGAGGCTCTCAAGGAAGATTAATTCAAGATGTAAATTCCTCTTTTCAATTCTTTTACTTTCCATCCAAGTTCCTTTTTTTCTTTTATATCCTTAGCACTCCTAATATAATTTTTATGAAAACACTAGTACCTTATATGTACTAGAATTGAATAATTTATTATCATCTCTCCTTTACCTTTCTTTTATACTAGTAGTAAAAATACCATCTAAGATGTGTTAATTTACCACATTCAAGGACGATGGGTTTTCAATTTCTATAATATAATATATTATATATATAATATAATATATAATATATATATTATATCTCATCTATGGTTCTAGAATCTTTTTGTACACATTGTTTTGATTTAAAAAACAAAATGTGTTCTTTGTGATCAAAAACCACGAATTAACCCAAAAGGTTGTCACTAAAGTTTTATATAATGATTCATCTTCACTCCAAGTAACCAATTGAAATTTACAACCATGTAACCATCTCGATGTTCAATAATAAAATATAACTCAAATTATATACAACCATCCTCATTTTATATGACTATCCATTCATGTATATAAGTAAACCGATCATGAAAAAAATGGACCCGAACAATGAAATTGAACCTCATAACGAATCAAAAAGGTATTGAATGAACTCAAAAAGGTTATAATAAATAAAATACATGTAAAATAGGTTTTTAATTATTAACTAATTAACAAAATTTTATTATTTGGGTCATTAATATCAAGTGGAGAACACCATTATACTTAAGGTAAGGGATTCTACCTGAACCTCCATTATTCCTTCGAGTTATTCTTACACTCTTTATACCCAAATGAAATCCTATATTATATTTATGTACATATTATAATTTTTGTTTATATGTCTAAACTCATGTATCAATATCCATTAATAATTCTATTTCATAGATATACATGTTTTTAAGTGATTCTCTCCATAATACTTCTTGATAAGAAAACTCGTTTTAAGGGAATTTCTGGAATTTTTACCCAATTTCAATTGCACTCTACCATATATTTTAATACACAATTGTTTTTATAAAATAAGTATTTTTATTATGAAAACCTTCTTGTTTCACTTATGGTTTTATTTAAAATATTATTCCCTTTTCTATTTTAATTGATCTTTAGTATTTTCCATAAAACAACACTAAAATGTTTTAATGCTAAAATTTCTAAAATACTATTCTTACATGTTTTCACTTCTGTTTTGAAACCACTTACCATGATATATGCCTATGAATTTCCATGTATCTTTTAATACCTTTATTTCATGGAAACTTTTATGATATGCCCATTTATTATGCTTTATGATATGATTAAGATACTCATTTAGTTCCAAGGGTACCCTTATGTTTATGTATGATTGATTATGTGTGATTCTATATGTGGCAAGCATATTCATGAACATGTTATGATGGGTGCACCCAGATATCACTCTAATGTATTGGGTAAATTTGAGTCTCATGAGACATTATGTGCAATGGTCTTGGCAGTTAGCCTTGACTTATTCTACCATGTGCATAGTTCTTGGTGGTTAACCTCGACTTGTGCTCCTCTATGTGCAATGAGCCTTAACTCAGTCTAAATTCATGTTTTATATTGCTTCCACGTTACTATGAATTAATTTTTATAATATCCCATTTTATATTATATTATTACATATGTTCCATGACTTTTATATCATTATGTTATGCCTTCTAACACAAGTGTTAAAGCTTTATTTATTATGTTTACTCCCATGCGGGTATTTTTAGCTCATCCCTTTGTTCTTGTTATCACCGGGTTATCCTATGAAGATGTATGAGGAAAATGGAAGTTAGGATTTCTTTATAGAGACTAAATAAATAATTTTTATATTTAGTCCCATGTTATAAGTTTTATGTACCCATTCTTCCAATACACTAGACTTTACAACCCTTTTCTTGTATTATGATGCTTAATAATGCTCAAAATCATATAATGATATGTGTAAAAGGCTAGGGTCACTATATTTAACCTCATGTATAATGGTTTAAAACATGTTATTAATCTATAAAATAACCATATCCATATTTATGATATAATATATGATCTAATTATATCATTTTGTTAATAATATCCCGCTATTATCCTTGTTTTGGGTGTTAACTGATTCGTTTTCCTATGCATGTTTTGTCATGTAAGCCCTGTTTTGTATGCATGGGATATATATATGTATATATCATATACATAATTATATTAAGTTCATAGATATTTTATTTACTCATTATATATATTTTTTATAATCATTCTTGAATGGTTTATGTGGAAAATGAATCTCATCAGGTCGTGGAGACGGTAGGTCGTACGTACGCACGAACGACGGTATCATTCTCTTAATCATAAAAGGGTAAGTAATTGGATTGTATAATAATTATACAGAATCAATATCATATCATTTTTATTATTTACATCCATTATATCTATCATTATACCTATCCAAATAATGTTGTGATGAAAAAAAAATTACACCACAGCATGGAGACGGTCAATCATACATACGCACGCATGGCATTTTCATTTTTCATATGATGGATAAATCATGGAATATGGTTGTCCCATAATCATAATAACATATCAGAATATATATTATTCTTTATTTATTACTTTTTCATGGAAACAACTCATGAAGACCAAGTACAATAAGAAATGAACTTGGATGAGTTGGTAAAAATGATTACCTCTTCTTTGGTGGACTCCATTCAGATCTCTTATTAAGGGATCTAGGTATGGTATTTTTGGAAGACTATGATCTCTATAAAATTTATAATGATTTTTGGAGGAGAAAATTTTAGGTTTATTCAATCTATAATACTCAAATTGGTGGGAAGAAGTAAGGGAGGAGGTTCCCATTAATAATAGAGGTGAGGAGTACTTTTCGAAACTCTTAAAAGATTAAACTAATATAAATTAATTTATAATTAAAAATGGATAAAAAGTGATTTATTTAGAATATAAGATGGGTATGGGTCTAAATACTCTCAATAAATAATTTTTAGACAATTTTTGGTCATATTCTTACCCTTATCTTTTTGCTTCAACCCTTATTGAATCACTTTAACTCTTTTTGTGACAACATGTGTTTTTACTACTTAAGGGTTAATATAGTTACTAAAAAATTCCAAATGAAACATAAACAGATAATTTATGAAATTTTCAACTTTATTTAAAATATTTATCTGAATTTTACATTTTTATAAACTTTATTTCATTTAATAAAATATTTTTTATTTTAGAATATCATTAATGAAATTTTTGAAACTATTCATTTCTTGAATTTTTAAAAGATATCAAGACATAAGATAACATAGAACCAAAACCTTTAATATTCCCCTAATATTTCTAGTTAGTCTGTAAAATTATTTTATGAAATTAATTATCTCAAATTATATTCATTTTAATATTTTTAATATTATTTATTTGATATTTCCATTAATTAAATAATTATTGAATCATCATTTCATAAGACTTTAAGGTAAATATTTATTTCTTAAAAATTTAAAATAAATTTCTATGATAAATGAAAACATTTTATCTTTCAAATTAATATTTATAGTTTAATATATATTCTTTATAACTCTATATTAGAAATGATATATTTATTAGAAATATGAGTATGACATATTTAACTTCTCATTAAATAAAATATAATAATTTTCATACTCTAATACAGGTGGCTTACAAAGGTTATGATATCATCCCAAGGATTATTTTCGTCAATAAACACTCATTAAATGAAATTTAGACACATTTTAGGTTAATTTTATAATATTAATAATATTATTTTTACCCTTAATTACTCAATTTACCTTTAATGGTGTTAATAAAAAAATTAATAAACTTACTATTCAAAATTCCCAAAAATAAAAGAAAAATATTAAAATATTTTGGACACACTGATTCCAAATATGGAATAAATTTATCAAACTTCCAAACATAAAATTTTCTGTAATTAATTTAAAATTAATCTCATTGATGGAATGCAAAAACTGGTTTTTAAAATGATATGTACAAAAAAATTAAAAAGTTTTTATACCCAAAATTAATGTGAAATTTATTAAAATGAACTAAATTGGATTAAATGACGAAAAAATAATATAATTATACTTTAAAACTAATTAAAATATAATTTAACTCTGTAAATTATTTAGCTGAAAAATTGTTTTCAATTAAAATGCCATGTTTTATCACTATTAATCAAAACCTAGAACTTATTAGAAAAATACCAAAAACTCCACCAAAGTAAATTTTTATATTACTATTTCAAATAATAAGTTTATTTAGTCAAATATAATTTATAAAAGTGAAAAAATAAATATTTAAAACAAGTGTTCCATCAAAAGGCGGTATAATTGCCTTTTTGAAAAATATAGCATTTTAATTCATAAAATTGGATTCATTATTATCTTATGCCTATAAAATATTTTATATGAGTATTAAATATATAAATTTCATAATGTGTTTAATAATATTCACTCTCATTATTTTAATGGTTATGTTATAACAATCACTTTCTAATAGATCACGGTGCGTTCAAACTCGGTGTTGCATGCAATGCAAGTTATTAAATTTATTTAAAAAGAAAACAAATCATAAAATCCATGGGTGTCACAAGAAATCAATGAAATGAGGGTTTACACAACTAAGACGGATAATGGAACACTATTTGGTAGAAGATAATCCTAAAGTCAAGGAGCCTCGGTCCCTCGAAAATGTTACCCACTAGAAATCATGGCATCATGGGAACCTCCCCTAGTGATAGCTTACTCTATTAAGGATTTTATACATTTAGTTATTCCCCACACACTAAGATATCCCAATGTTATATATATCACCATTATATTTCAATAAAACCAGGTTTGTATTTTATAAAAAAAATTCTCTAGTGATGCCACACCACTTTTATTATTGAAAACCCATTTACATTTCAAAACCATCTTTGTGTCATTTTATCAAACACGTCATGAGAAAAATTATAACTTTCAAATAAAACCCATTTTTAAAACACATTAAATTACCAAAAAAGACCAATAATTCAATATTATAAATAAAAACCAAATGATAACTTCATATAAACACATGTAGGCTAAGGAATATACTCTAAGATAGAGACACATACCTCAAGAACAATGAAAATCATGTTTCCTTCTAGGATGATGATGAGAGAGGAAGAGATCAGATCCTAGAGAACCTAGATCCAATGGTACAACATCAATTCTCTACTCTCATGCTATACCTAGTGATCTTGTCTTATAAAGGAGATAACACATGGAGAAGAAGAGAAAAATATAGAATATAAAGGATCTATCCCACTAGATTACAATAAACAATGATCTAAGATTACATTCAACATGAATATCTAAAAATGGGAAGAGGGAGAGAACCAAAATAGTTACTAAGGAGACTCTAAATCCAAATAAATCATATTAGGGTTAATAGGGTTAGATATTTATAGACACTATGGAAAAATGGGCATCATATCATAGTACGTAGGGCTATGCCATAATGTATCCCAAAATGGAAAGGACTACATCACAAGGGAGTTGACTGTATAGTAGTGGTGCCTAGTCAAAATCATGTCTAAAATCCATTTCATGGACAACAGAGATATCCTATAATCTAAGGTAAAGGACTATGATAAAATTTCCATCACTACACTGCAACCTCCAAGTCCTCATAAGGAAACTATGTTGCAACCACTTCTCCATAGAATTATAACATCGATATAGGGATATTTATCGAAAATTTAAATTCTAGACTCCATGACACAACTAACTCTCCACACCATAGTTATGATGAAATAACCAGAAGTATTGAAATTGGATACTATGACATTATGTCCCAACTATTCAATAGTCATAACCTCCATACAACATAACTAGAACTATTCCATAGAATCCATTTCCACTACCAGAATACACTTATTTTTACCTAACAAAAACCTAGAATTAAAAAAAACAAAAATAAAAGAGGATTCATACCAGATTCCATATACTGGGGTGTTAAAATTCTCCCCACAGTAAAATATTTCTATCCCTAGAATGGATCAGGGCCAAAAACATGAAAAGAGATGATTCTATTAATTCATCATTAATCCCTCACACTCCCATGTCCCATGGATTTCCTCACCACGCTTCCATCTCACACAAACCAATGGGATTATATTTCCATGTGGTACCTTTTCCTTCTAGTGTAGTATCTGAATAGGCCTTCCAATCATTGATGAGTTGATTTCAATTTCAATATCAGCCCAATTGATCATAGGGGATCGATTAGGTTGATATCTCTTAAGTTGGGAAACATGGAACAAATCATATATAGAAGTCAAATTAGTAGGTAAGTTTAATAGATAAGCCACCTTACTAAGTCGCTCCACAATCCAAAATATTCCAACATAATGAGGTTATAACTTACCATGACTCCTCAAATTTATATTTCCAAATTGAGGATAAACTCTAAGGAAAACCCATTTAACTATAATAAATTTCAATATATGATGATACTAATATGCATATGACCTCTAAAAATTATGATCCATCACTGATATTTTTTTGATAAATTGTACAATAGCTATCATATTTAGGATGATTCTCAATATAACCAAGGATAGTTCTCTAACTTATTTCTAATAAAGAGGCAATCTACAAGGCATCCCATACAGCTCCTCAAATTTATCCATCTTGATCAAGGCTTGATAACTATTATTATTGGAAAATTACACTAAGGAAAGTTGTTTCTCCCGTGATCCAGTAAATTCAAGAAAACATGCCTAAAGAATTTCTTAAATAATTTAGATTGCTCACTCAGTCAAGAAATCCATATGGGGGTGATACTATGTGTTCAAGTTCAACTGAGAATCCATTTTTTTCTATAATTCACTCCAAAACTAGGATGTGAAGAGAGGGTCGCTATATGAAATTATAGATTATAGAACACCTTGAAGTCTAAAAATATCTCACATATACAAGTTCCCAATATCCACTACCCTTTTTAAATCGGTAATAGGTACGAAATTTGTTTATTTTATGAGTCAATGAACAATCAACCATGTCGGATCTTTACCACTATGAGTCCAAGGTATCCCAATCACGAAGACCATGGATATCTCATCTCATTTCCACACTACAATGATTAAGGTTTGTAGTAAACTAGTATACCTTTCACATTAATTTTCTAACATATAATGCATCAAGATACAAAAACTATAATTGACTGTCTCATTTTCGGGCACCAATAGTTACATCTAAAGTCATGAGATAGCTTGGTTTCTCCAAAGTGAATGGTCTAATTATATCATGGTCTATTGTCCATCAATTTATATCTCAGGTCTATCATAACAACCATTACGCCTTAAGAGCACAAAAAGCCCATTAATAGACTGAGAAAACTCACACAAGGTCTCCCCATTATAAAAATTCCTACCAAAGCACCGATACTCTGCATCCTTAGGCTGTATAAGTTAAATCTGGTCATCTATAGATGATGTTTCAGAAGTAAAATCTTGAAATAACTATACTTCATACCTCCCTTAATCTAATTGAATCTCAATAGACAATCCCATCAAGAACCACTCTTCTAATGACTCCTTTATTTCCTAAGTTAGTAATATTTTTCTCAAATCAGCTACGACCATGTTCTCTATTAATGGAGTGTATGCAATATAAAAATCAAAGGTCTTAAGGTACACAACTAAAGATCATTGCTTGTGTTAAGATCCCTCTAAGTGAATATGTACTTCAGATTATTATAATCTGAATGAACTATAAACCAATCCCCTAAGAGGTAGTGGTGTCAAGTCTTAAGATCTGACGTCTCTATATCCAACTTAAGATCATTAACGGGGTAGTTATTCTCATGATGGAATAACTAATGAGCACAATAAGATACTAAATGCCTCCCATGTTTGAGAATAAAACCCAAACCCATACCTAAGGAATCATAGTAAGAATCATATCTTAAACCCATATTATGAAGGATAAAGACTAGAGATGAATTTAATATCACTTTCAACTCCAAAAAATATCTCTAGAAGTAATAAATCCAAAAAAACTTCACACCCTTATGTTTTATCCCTATTAAAAGAGATGGAGGCCTGGAGAAGTCTGAAACAAAGCCACTATAATAACCAGCTAATACCAAGAAAATTCAGATATTAAACACATTTCTAGGCTACTCCTAAGACATCACTACCCAAAACTTCTTAGGATCTATTGAGAAACCATTCTCAGAAATCACCTGCCCAAAAATTTCACTTCCTAAATCCAGAAGTGACATTTAGATATATTCTAACACAAAAAAATTATTTCATGATTCTAAGGATGATATTTAAATTCTCATCATGATCTAGCTCTAATGTAGAATGAATATGGGTATCATCCATAACAATAACTATTAAATAATTCAATACCTAATGGAATATTTTATTCATTATATAAATAAATATTTTAGTAATGTTATTAAGGCCAAAATACTTGACTAAATACTCATAATGCCTATAACTTCTTATGAATTATGTATATAGTATATCTTCCTCTCGTACCCTTAGCTGATGGTTCTCGATATCATATCTATTTTTTGAAAACCATCAATCTACCTTAATCACATAAAAATGGAAATAATCCAAGGAAAGGTATTTTTTTATTTACCATTACATGGTTTAGTTTATGATAATCAAAAAAAGAGACTCTCATCCAAATTCCTTTCAAAGATTACTGCTGACGTCCATGTTGAAATTATAGGATGAATAAATTCCTTGTCCTCAAGATCCTTGAGATAAACCATTAATTATTTTGATTAAATAGGTTTCATCTGGTATGAATGGTAAATGGGCCTCATACCAAATGTAAATTCTATAAAAACTAAAATTTATTCTACAGTGGAAACCCATAGAAATCATCTTGAAAAACATCAAGATACTCACTAACCTCTATAGGAAGAGGTCCACTAATACATGGGCCTACAATATCAAGGATCATATCTAACAACTATAATGTGATCACCTCATCACTAGGAACAATGGGACCTACTCTTCTTGATCTAATATCCCAATCACCCTGAAATACATGAGTGACTCCATCAGAAGAAAAAAACTAGACTTGATGATGATAACAATTGATATGGGATTTATAATTAATCATCCAACCCTAGATGATGATAATATAATATACGTAAAGGTAAATAACTATATTTTTCCATATAATTTCATGTTTGGAAATCATCAATCAACACTCAGGGAATTTAAAACCCTTCTCTAACATATTTCCCAAAGGTGGGGGAAAGAGTCATCATGAAAGGCATAAGCTCTTACTGTAAGACCAGCACATAAAAAATCCTAGACGAGATGAATGAATGAGTTTCACCAATATCAAAAAATTCATAACCATAGAATGTTCAATAAACACCATATCTCTCACTCTAGTTAGTTATATATTTAACTCCTTTTTTGCACACTTTTCGGTGTAGATATGTTCTGAGTCATCCTTCCCTTTCTTTGTAACCTGAGCAATGCCCTTGGTATGAGGCTGAGATCCCAACAATTTTTCTACATCAAATATAAACTAAGATACCTTGGTGAATGTGGATCTATGTCTATTTCCTTATTATTATCTCTTACAAAAACACTTAGTACTAATAGATTTCCTACAAGCATGACACACCTTGGGTGCTTCCTTAAATTGGGTTTGAGGTGTCCTTGTTTCCCATACTAGTAATAGACCACCTAACTTAGCCCTGGAATTTATTTCATGCTCCAATTATCACTTTAGTGATGGTCACCCTTCTTCATCTTCTAGAAGGAAATGGACTATTTCTCTCTCCTAATACCAATAATTCCTCAAAGAGCTGCATATTCATAGTTATGACTACCTTAACTATATTTTCCATATTTATAACCTCCTTGAAAGTGGGTAGGCACATAAGAATCAGTATATACTGAATATCTTTCCTAATACCCACCTATAACATCTTCACATTTAGATAGTCATTAGAAAAAAGTTATTAAGATAGTTTTACTAATTTGGAAAACTGATCACTATACTCTAGGATAGAATGATCTATCTACTCTATAGTAACGAACTCTCATTCCTTAACCACTCTCAGTGTCTCAATATAGAACTTTTGATTGAATTATTTATTGAAAGTAGTCTAGGTGATATCATCGTGAAACTTTTTTCATAATAGAATCCCAAAAATTTCTTCCCAACCCCACAATAATATAAGTGGATAAAGAAATCTTGGAGTCTTCAAGAGTTTAAAAGAATTGGAAAATCCTATTAATCCTCTTAATCCATTATTTTGATTCATTGGGTCTTTTGTCACCATAAAAGAATTGTGGATGTTTCTTAGTATATTCTAAAGTTTGGTCCACATTATATTTTGATTCAACACATGAAACTTATCCCATAGAATGGATTATTAATACTATAGTTTCCAAAAATACCAAGCCTACCAGAAGATTCTCCTATGGGACTTCCTTCATAGCTTCCTCACTAGTATTTGGAGATGTTCTTCATTAAGGATCTGTATTCTATGAAAAAAAGGAATAAAACCATTACAAAAATAATTTTATTCCTTTATCATGAACCAAATTTAGATAATTGAATCCAAAAGGCTAAACCTATAAACAATGACATTGTAAAACCCTTGAATTCACATGGTAACTCAATGTTTTTCATGAAATTGATTTGTCCAAGAACACTCCCACACTACATCTTGAGTTTCAACAATCTTATATACAGTCTATTATAAATCCCCAAACACAAGAGGGTGATAAAAAAGCATAATCATAGGCATTAACAATAATGTGACCATTTGATACCAATTTGTAAGAGTCCAACATGAGTAACCCATAATGTCACCCAAATTGGCCCTCCATAGGGCCCAAAATGCATTCTCAATTATTACAATATGGAAAAAAGAACCAGGATATCATACAAAGATAAATGGGAATGATTTCTCCCACAATATACATATGATAATATAAAATATAATATAATATTATTGAAGAAATAAAAAATATATCATATGTGAAAACAATGAAACCATACGGGTAATATCCAATAACTAGATAACAAGGTATAAATGAACAAACTAAAAGACCATAAAAATAGAACATGAATAAGATCATGGTTCTATCTCTTCATGACCATATGTCACTACCATCCCAACCCACTAGAAGGAAACGTGATCTAGGAGAGTTTTCATCCACATGAAGCTCTTCCCTTTACCTATATCCTGCAAAAAAATGGTTACAAATATACAAAAGAAAAATCAATGTTTGATCACTAAAGATCATTAGGAAACCACCAAGGTATATATACATTTTCTATCTACATGCATCAATTAGTTCATATATAAAACTGATTTCAAACAATTTCAAGAGAAATCATTTTCCATATAAAATCATCCTCTAGTTTTCTTTTCAAAAACATTCCATATTCTATTGAGAAAAGAAATATCACATAACATATTTCCATGAGGAATAATCAGATGAATAATCTAGTTTTCAATCATTAATATCTATATCAATTGGTAAAATAAGCATATTAAATATTCATACATGTAATGTATCCACAAAGAACCAAAGGGAAATCCACACCCCAAGGGTGTACAAAATTAATACACTTAAAGGAACACTAGACAACATAAGTGAATCCAAAAATCTGGGAACCTAGATCCCCATGAAAGGAAGAAAACTATAAATGATGGAATCTTGGGATGCTCTCCTAGTGATAGCTTACTCAGCTAAGGCTTGTATATATGTTTTTCTTCCCTATACCCTTATGTCTCCCAATGTGATATATAACATCATTATGTTTTAATAAAAACAACCATGTATTTTATAAAACATTTTCCATAGTTATTCCACACCACTTTCATTCTTGAAAAAAAAATTCCATTTCAAAACCATATTGGTGGAATTTTATCAAACACATCATGTCTATAAAGTCTAGCATTAAATGAAAACCCATTTTGAAAACAATTTCCATTACCACCAAAGATCAATCATTCAATTTCATTAGTGAAAACCAAAGGATATAATTATAAGAACAAAATAATTATAAGTGATAAACCATGGGATAGAGACGCCTACCTTAATAATGATGAAAATTTTGTTTCCTTCTAGACCAATGATGAGAGAGGAAGAGAACAGATCCTAGAGAACCTAGATCTGATGGAATCAATATTAATTATCCATGTCTTCACTAGAACCATAAATCTAGTCTCATAAAAGAGAAAATATATGTATAATAAAATAATAATACAAATTATAAAGGATCTAACTCAATGGATTACAATCAATGGAGATATAATCTTTTTTCAGCATGATGATCCACCAAAAGGAAGAGGGGGAGATCCAAAATCATTACTAAGGAGCCTCCAAATATAAGGAAATGGTATTAGAATGGATAGGATAAAATATTTATGGATATTATATAAAAATATACCTTACGGTATATCATATAGGGATACACTACAATTCATCCCAAAATGGAAGGAACTATGACGCAATGAAGTTAGCCATGCCGCAGTGGTGCCTGGTCAAAAGTGAATTAAGAATCCATGTCATAGTCAACAATAAGGTATTATAAACTAGGGTAAAGGAATGTAGTGTCATTTTTATCACTACGTAATAGACTCCAATTCCTCATAAGGACACCATGCTACAACCATCACTCTATGGTGTAGTGATCCCGATATTGGAAAAACTGCTCGGACTCTACCATCCAGTATCTATAAGTTAGCCGACGTTCCACACCATAACTATCCAAAAATAACCAGAACCCCTAAAATCATACACTATTTCATAGTTCCACAAACAATATATAGCCATATCCTCCATGGTGAAGAGATAGAACCATGTCATATAATGTAGTTCCACTACTATAATTCACTTATCCTAACCTACAAACGACCCATAATTCAAAAGGACAAAAACAAGAGGATATGTACTTGATTCCATATACTATGGTATGGAAAATTATTTAAAAATTATTGGTCATGAATCCAAATTATATTTCTTTATTCATGTCTAGTTATACATAACATCACAATATCTTTTTTTCTAGTTTGATCCATAATCAAAAATATATTTGTCTTGCTCCTCGTTTATTCTCCACCACTAAGAATGATCTTCTTCTATGATCATATAGGATATGGTCCACTCATGTATAGATTCAAGTTTTTATATCCAATATTATTAATAATATGAATGTATGGATTGATGAGTTTCTTATATCTTCACATGATCTATTTCTCCTCATTTCAATAAATAATCTGGAATTAAAGTGATCTACTCCTCCAAATAATTCCTAAATTTAGTTTATTTCTTACATATCTCCTAGGTATTGGGTTGTATTGATTATCATCTTCTTCTCAACAAAAATCTATGCTTTATGGAATAGTAATTCGTGAAAGTATAGTATATTTTATTTTATTCTCAACTAATTTACTTTTCATGTGAATATAATTTACTATATGTACTTCTCTAGATACTTCAAATTCATAGAAAATATTCTCATGCATGAACTATGTGATCAAGTCTTTGTGTACTATGTGTTTATAAAAATGATGTCTCATGTATATAAGTATTTAGTATATGTATATCAATTAGTCATTGTATGGATAAAAAATCTCATGAAATTACTCATTATTCACATAGGACAAGAAGTATTTAGATTCCACTACTTCTTCATGAAGCTACACTATCTAGAAAACTCTCTCCTTCATAAAATAAAGTCACTCAAGGTTCTATTATTATTTTCATAGATAAGTAATCTTATATATTCTTCTCCTTATAAAAATATATCACTTTCAAAATTATTCTTCATATGAAAAAACATGTGAGATCTCTTTTTTTATGAAACTTGATAGTGCTCTGAAAGTATCATCAAAACAGAACTCGGCCTCAGTATCAGTATTTATAAAGATCTTTACTGACTTTAATCTATGAAATATGGAAAGTAAAACATCCTTAATTATCTCTGAGAATTGTTTTTTCATTCAATCCTTACAATGACAAAAATACATGGCATTATGAGTTTTCATACTTCCTACAAAATTTTGTATTGCATGTTTGCGGTCCTCTGTTACCTCTCTAACAACAATGATCATTCAATACTCTTCTTCACATAGTTATATCGGAAACTGGAATCATAAACTAACCTATTGTGATTTACATTCATACTAACTTCATGTGGAACAATATGTATATGAAATTCCCCCCTTAATAATAATACTTACATGAATTCAAATGAAACTACAAGTATGTATCTAACTCTCAGTATAATTATAAGAACTGCAGTAGAAAAACCAGTGGGGTTGAACTCATCTAGTGATTCTTGAAGAGTAATATAATGCATTTTAAATTTAGACAACATAATTTTTCTTCTTCCAAATATTCTTGAATTATATCCTAATCATTTAATTTGAGTAGTGGTACTTTATTAAAATGATGAATCTCATATAAAACATCTTCATGGTATGGAACTAATTAATAAGCATTGATATAGCTAATATTACTCCACCATGAAACCTAGGTTAATTCTTGATACACATACCCATACATTACATTGTTGTGTGTTACCCCACATATACCATACTCTTGTTCATCACCTATTCACACCCACAATCCTATTCGTAGGCTATGCCACCTCTATTCACCCTCTTCATGAAATCTCTCATGACACTTCTTCAATTGTTTACTAGGCTAGATGAGGTTGATTCTAGTCCTTCCTTAACCATTTTAGTTGGTTTCCTTGTCTTACAAGGGTTATCCAATTTTTTAATAAACCTTTATAAAAATAGTTTTCCAAATTATCATCAAAAAAATCTAAACCTCATATAAATTCCAAGCCCTTCTAAAGTACTACATGCCATATCAAAATCCAAATTCTCTAGATCTTAATTCAACTTTATATAAAGTTTAAAAATTCTTCTTCTAATTTTGTATAAAACTTCTCCACTTGATGATATTAATATAGGATAATCAAAATATTATTTATTTTCATAATTCTCAATAAATATTACCTAATGATCTTTCTTGAATTCACTTTTTTCATGTTATTGACAATGTTCTCTTTCAAAACACTATTAATACATGTCTTCGGAATTATAAACAGTTGCACGATAATCACATGTAATATTATGGATTTATCCATAACAATACTCCAAGCATCAATAGCACTTCACTGATTCTTCTTTGTTACTCAACACAAATTATTGTCTTCCCATCACAAATTTAGTCAGCCTTATTGACAAAAAATATGATTCATCCATTGGTAACTTCAATATCCCCCTTTGGATTTGTTTCTAATACCATTGTGCAATCCTAAAGTCAATATGTGTGCTTCTTTTTCTCTTCCCTATTGACAAGAAATTAAAAAGAGAGCATTGAGGTATTCTAATCATATCTACTAATTTTGAAACATCATATTCTCCCTTCTTTATTTAGGATCATATGATTCCATTTATAGGAGGAAATGATACCACTTGTTTTCATAGAAAATATATATTATCTAGAAAATACTAATTATATGTGGGAAAATATAATGTATACAATATAAGTGTATAAACATGGTGATCAATGATTTCTTTAATTAATCATGCATGAGATACCAACATGGATTCATGAAATCATAACTATTTCTTGTCCATCTCAAATAGTAAAGTCATGAAATATATAAATCTTGTACACATCTAAAAAACCACATCATAAAGTTTATCTAAAAGATATTTAACTCCCCCTTTTTAGATTAATATCAAATCCCCCTTTATAATAATCTTTAAAATGATAAAAATAGTTGTATGGGATGAATTTTCATACCTTGTCCTTTCCCCCCTTAAAGAATGCATCTATCTCCTTCAATTTTCTGTATATTTGTACAAAAATGTATAGATAAGGGAATAAGGAAGGGAATTGTATTACTAAAAAAAATAAGAGTTTCCTACCACCCTTTTTATTCCTTATTTCTTTTGATCAAATATTTTTAAGGGTTATTCTTCTTGTTAATATCCTTTACAGCTTGCAATCCTACATTCTTCTCATGAACTACTTCCTTGTGTAGAGTAGTGTTATCCACCTCATTTGCTTAGAAAATTTCATTACCTAATGTTTTCATCATTTTGAAAATCTATTATTAGGCTAGTAATATGGTCATACAATGCTCCATTCCTTTTCCATATTGATTACATATCTCATACACATTTCCTTCAATTTTTATATTTTCATTTTTGGAAACCTTCTCATCAAAATATATTTCTCCCTATGGAACCACTTTATTTAATTTATCTCTAGAATTTATCTTATCTTCCTCCATTTGTTTATCTAATTTCAGTTATTTAATTCATATAGTTAAGAAAACTTTCTTTGGTTGCTCGGCATATTTGTTTTTTTCACAAGACTTATTTTTAGACTTGACAAAATAAGAACTTTTTTCCCTTTTTCTATGTTCAATTCACTTTCTATATATAGGGAACCTCTAATGATGTTTTAGTCATGAATTCTTCAGCTTTATGAACCTACCACTCACATGTGACACAAATATACTCTAGGCTTTCAAACATGTTTTATGTTGTCATATTGGGTGGATTTTTTGTTACCACTTTATTTATTCGAGAACTTATTCTCATATATTCATCGTGGATCCCCATTAATTCATGCATATTCCTTAGAAATTAAATGTTATACAAAAAATAGTATGATTTATTTTCATACCTTCCACATTACCAATAAAAACTTTTGAACTTATATCTTCCACCTTTATAATTATTATGTCCACACAATTATTGTTGTTATACTTCATAAAACTAAACTTATTTTCCCAAGAGGGAAGTGATCTTCTTGACTTATTCCTCTATTCATTTTATGTGGTATATTTTATCTCACTAATATTCTTAGTCAAACAAGGTTCAGATTTATTTTTTCAAAAGAACTATTATGAATAAAAGTTTTACATTGAGACAGATTATGTATAGATTTAGATTTCTTGTTTAGAACTTTCATCTCACCAGATTGGGAAGATTCACCATTAAACTTATTGGACTTGGTGAAATTATCTCTACTCTTATTAAGATATTTTCTCGATTATAGAATTATATTTTTTGTCTCATATAGTATTTAATTCTTTTAGTCCAATTTATCCTCAATATGTCTTAACATATTCCAATCTCATCCACCTTCAATATATTCTTTTTAATCTCATCAACAAAAGCTATTCCTTTTCTATCATAATCCTTTTTTCAGCAGCTAAATTTTTATTCTCTATCCCCTGTTTTCAATTTTATTTCTTGATTTGTTAGTTTTTATCAAGGAAACATTCTATATTCTCTTTCATTATCCATTACAATTATATTATTTCTTCCCCATCATTAATTCTAGAATAATTGAAGGCTTTTTGGACTTTTTCAAAAAAAAATACTTCATCTTATGAAGAGATACTTGATGATGAATTGTATTACTCATACGTTACTATTAAGTTTTTATTTCTCCTACAAGAATGACTCTTCTTTTTATTATGATATTTTTAATACTTATTTTATTATTCATTTTACACGGTATCAATATCCTTTTTCTTTTGGTATTTATTGGAAAAGTGTTCATTGTCATCACAATTCCATCAAATTAGTGATTGTTTGAATTTTCTCTTCCATTTTACTTTTTTAAATCTCTTTGAGAGAATAAAAAAGAATTTATTGAATATTTTATCAGTATCACCCTCTTCATATTAACTTGACTCTCTAACTTCTTCATTTGTGACATTTCCTTTAGTCATATACTCAAAGGAAGTCTCATATTTTTACTTTTTCTTGAAAGATGGTTCCTTTATCTTTTCATATTTTATGATAATATTATGAAGATAACAAAGGGATTTAATTCCCTATCATCCAAGTTAAAACCTTGGGATCAAATATCTTCATGAAATTTCTCATAAGATTCATTACAATGATATAATCCTTAAACTTCTCAAAAAATCCTAAAATATTTTTGACTATTTTATTCACTCTGGTGAAATAGTCATTTATATTCTCATAATTATCTATTTTAATATATTAAAATATGATCCTTTATAATTATTGCTTCGATTTTCTAACTTTTATATTTCCTTCATAACTACTTCTTAGTTGTTCGCATAATTCTTTGGTGGTCTGAAGTCTCGTGAACTTTGTGTAAAACCTATCTAGAAGACATATAAATTTTTTATTTTTACACTTACCATAATTTTCCATGTTTATCTTGTTATATAGTTTCATATAATATTCCTCAGTAATAGGTAGAAATATCACCATAGTATCATCACTTACTTCCAGGCCAAGATATTGGAGGCAAGGCAACATATTATTCATCCTACTATGATAGTTACTACCATAAAAAGTAAGTATTCTATAGATTTTCAAAGAATTAATGTTATCCATATCTCAAAAAAATCATGGATCTTAATAGGGTGAATTTTATCTACTACCAGTCTTAGAGACTGAGGACATTCTAGGTACCACTGAGAGGGAGGGTAAATTAGAGGTTCTCTATTTTTTTGAATTGTTAATATTTTAATTCAACATATGTGGTTAGTTAATGTCTTGATCCCTAATATTCAATTACTTAGAAACACCTCATATTCAATAGAAATAAGTAAAGCACAACTCACTAAGATTTACAGAGTTCAGCCATAAAGAAATACTTCTTAATAAAACTAGTTATATACCCCAATTATAGATTCTCCACTAAATACATAAGTGGATATAGAAATTATTTATACACCCCAATTATAATATTATTTTTTTACATATACATCCAAACCACTAACTATTGCCCTGACTGGTTATATACCCCAATCACAGACCACAAACATAAATGGTTATACACCCCCATCCAATTCTTCAATAATGATTGGTTATATACCCTAATCACAAGTCTTCATCTGTATCTGGATATACACCCCATCACAATATCTCATCTTCAAGGTTGATCTATAATTATAAATATCTTCATCTTACTCTTGGTTACTTCTACACAACTAAAAATGATATTCTTCCATGAGCATGCAGGTTTTGGTCTGCATGTGTACAACTTGATGTTTGTATGTCAAGTATTCTTTAGAACATGAATATATAGATTTATCAGTTTCTCATACCTTTATATGATTTGTTTCTCCTTGATTAACTAAATAATTTAGAATTAAAGTATTTTTCTCTTATAAATATTCTTTAATTTTAATATATTCATTCTATCCCTCTTTGATAATTTGGTTAATCAATTCTCTCCTTCTTCTCAACTCAAATTTTTAAATTATATGTGTAATAAAAATTAATATTATAGTTATATGAAAAATATTTCAGATTTAAAAAATATAACACTAATAACATAATGTATACATATAATATTAATTATGTTAGAATTTCTATATAAATGAATATTAATTACACTAGAATAAAATTATAAAAAAATTAAATATGAAAATTACTTAAATTCTAAACATAACTTCATTTAATAAATTCATTTACATATTGAAGTTGTTTTTTTTCAAAAATAATTATATATATATATTATTGTCTTTATTCATATGTAATACATACATGTGTGTGTCTGTCTGGAGATCCCAAGGGAATGTGTGTGTGTGTAACTAGGTGAAACAATGAAAACTTGTGTATATGTAAGTATATAAAATTTATATAATATTGATTTTATTATAATTTCTATATAAAATAACATTAATTATATTTAAAAAAAATTAATTATTATTCATATATATAAATCTAAAAAATATATATAATAATATCAATAATATATAAAAAATCATATAAAAAGTTATAAAGTTTAAAAAGTTTAATCAACTAATTCATTTAAACTTTAATGTTACATATCATTCATTGCAATCAGAGAATATAAATATTTTTCCAAAAATAAATAAATAAATAATTTATTATTACTTTTAATAAAATTGATAAAGGTAAAACTTTTATCATTGCTAAAATAAGCATTGATAAAAGTCAAATTTTATCAATCATTATTTTTAATGTTGATAAAAGAAAAGAGTTTTCCATGTTTTTTGCAGTAATGTAATACCACCTATAGATACCATTTAATTACTTCCTTTTCTATCTTTAACCAATTTGAAGGCTCATTAATGGACCTCCCAATGTGGTTTGCTACTTAAGATGCTTTTAGAGGTTATTTAAGGCTCTAGATGACTATCATAGGTTCATTAATGTGTTGATTCAAAGACATAGTTTGCATTTTTTTAAATCCTATTACACATCAATAAGTACATGATTTAAATTGAATTTTTTGTTTCTATTTTCGTTGTAAAACCATTTAAGTTGAATATTGATAACCTAATGTTTTACAAAATAGTGATGGTCAGATGGTTTGTTAAAATAAGATTATTGGCATAATTTAAAAATACCAATGGTATATGGTTTTTCTAATCAAGATATATCAATCATATTTTTTACTTAAATCAAAGGAATGTTATAGTAATGTTGAACAACTTTATTAGTATTTGTGGGGAGATGTTGATTCCATTAAAATATGACTTATAAGGTGTTGTAGATGTCATTGAAACTAACTCAGGATGTGTAGAATCTTACCATTGGAGGATTTCATATAAATAAAACTGAAAAAAACTGGATCAGAATATACACAAGATGAAAAAAACATGCAATGTTAAAGAATACACTAAGAGCTATAATATCTTGAAGTCTTAAACTTCTTTTTGACTACAGTAATTATAATTGTTTATCTTTCTGAGTATTTTTAACAAATTATTCTTGAGAGGTTTTATTGTAAAAGATTCTATGATTTCTTATTGTTATCATTTTACCAAGATACTAGTCTTCAAATTTTATTTTCCGAAATATTGGTTGTTGTAGTGGATTTACCAAGATAACAATATTTTTAGGAAGTTTATTGAGATATCGGTTGTAGTATAATAGATTTTTTTAATCTGGATGATCAAAGGCTACCATCGTAAGGAAGATAGATCCTAGATTTAGTCCTTAAGAAGGTGATACCATTCGATAATTCTATAGTTAAGGATACCTTGAAGATGGTCTATGTTTCCCCATTCTATTTGGTTTAAAATTAAATATTTTTATTAATATCCTTTAAGAATTTATTACTAAATCAGACTCAAAGTTTTTTATTTATGTCGTTCTATTTATTTTAATAGTATTTGAAAAAATTATGTCACTATGTTATTAATTTTATCAGTAATTAAAATAACGATAATATTTTTATAACACATTACTTTGATATTACTCTAATTATTTTTATGGGTATATTAGATGTTATAATTATGATTTTTTAAATACTTGAAAAGTTTTATATATCTAAAAATATACATAATATTTTTCTATTACTTTATCAGGTTTTTTAGTTTCCTTACACTTAATAGTGTGTAGAAATTTTTTTAGTATGATCTCAATCCAAACAAACCACCTATGTTTTATGTAAATGACTACGAATATTGGAGATACATATTGGAAACCTTTGTTATTTAAACTAGAGTTAATAAATATCTTATTCTTACTTGTAAATAAATAGTACCAGAGAAAGAAATTAGAAATTTTTAAAGAGAAAAAAAAATTATTTTTTTCCAAACATCCTAATTATAAATACATTGTTATGTTCTATTTAGATAAATATACATAGTAAAATTTCATTATGTCAGAAAAATTGTGGAATTTGAAAAAAATTGAAGTTAATCACTTGAGAATATCAAACTTTCTTGAAACTAAAAGAGCTATGCTAAGAGCATATTATTGGGCTTTTAATTTTTTCTTGGTGAATCAGTAACATAGATTCAAAATAGATTCATGAACATAGTTAATATCCTTAAATATCTTGGTTAAAAAATAATTATCATATGATTATGTTATTTAGAAAGTTATAGATATTTTACCTAAAGAGAGTAAATATATAAGAACCACAATTTATGATAATAATTATATCACTAAAATTAGTCTAGACAATCCAATAGGAACTCTAATATAGTATGAGATTCTTATATAGAGAGATACAGAGAAAGATAAAAGGAAAAAATGGATTTTCTTTTTTATCTACCAGAATTTAAAATACCTATGGTTGTAAAGCCAGTTCATCCAGAAGAAGCTCAAAAGGACTTACAAATTCTAGTGAAGGAAAATCTATTAATGGTGAACTTGAAAATATGGATAGGGGGATATTCAATAATATAAAATTAAAAATAAATTATCTAAATAAAAATAATGAAAAAAATTATAATTTTGAAAATAAATATTCTTGAGAAACTACTTTTTATAAATGCAAAAAACGGGTCACATTTGACCTGATTTCCCTGAGTAAAAAAATAATGAAAGAAGAACTTGTAGAAAGTATTATAAGAAAAATTAATAAAATATTAAAATTAATTAACACATGGAGTGATAGAAAAGGATATAATAATTCATATGGCCCTTTTAAATAAAGTTATAATGGTATAAGAATCACTAGATTCAATGAAAATTCATAAAAAATGTTTCATGGGAAGATAATCTACTAAATCTCTTATGAATATAAGTTTAGATTCAAAATATTTTTATATATCAAAATAAGATCCTAATGATGAAAATTTATCTTATTCAAATAATGATTAAATAGCACCTAAAACTCTTGATGAAATGAGAGCTTATATTTATGAATGTGAAAACAATTATACGAAGTTATAAAAAAGATATAATGATCCTACAAATAAATCTGGTGAACAAAATGATATTTTTGAAATGGTTGAATATAAAGGTATGGAAATAAGAACGGATAATGGAAATATTATTTCTGAATTAGATAACTCAAAATAAAACAATTCAAAAAATAATATTGATCTGAAATTTAATGATAAAATTCCTGAATTTCATATTAAAAAGGATGAAAAGAAGAATATTAATAAATAAAAGCAAATGATTGTGATTTTTTTCTTCAGACGTGAAGGATGTTTTTAAAATAAAGTATAATATTGAAATCTTAAAAAATATAATTACCATGTTTACTACTGTAAGTAATATGTTCAAAAAAACTATTATCAGATCAGACCAAATAGAAATACATCTGTTTTGGTAAGTAAATTTACTGGAGATTAATCCTACCGATAAAGTTATTTTATACCAAATAAAATACCATTCTGTAATTTATATCAATGAGTTGGAAATTAGAGGAAAATTTTCACTCAAAAATGTTCAATATTTTGGAAAATATAGAGGTTTTATCTCATTATAAATTTCTTATTATGAACATCAGATAACAACTCAAATGTGGGTACTAAAAATTTTGTTTTCAAATACTTCTAAACCAAAAGAAGTTTACTTTCTTAAGAAATAAATTTAATGATGCAAGTTAAAATTTAGAGGAAGTTGGATACTCATCATTGGTACCTCCAATATTTCTAAACTATATTTTTTTAAAATGGATAAGTTTATGTTTTTCTTATTACATTGTATTTATTACTTTTATTCAGGGGGTATATTTTATTTTATTTTTACCTATTATTTTAATCATTTTACATTTATATTTTCTAAAGACCCAAAAGTATATTTAAAAACATTTTTGGAATTATCTTATAAACAATAAGATGAATATATTCTTAAATAAAAGATAAATTCCAAATTTTTTGAGATATTTTCTAGTTCATCAGAATTTTCTAAGACATGTTTATCTTAATTTCAAAATTCTATTTAATATCATAAAGAATAAAAAATTTCAATATTAATTATTCCTTCAAAATTAAATATGAAATCTTGTGTTTTAGATGGATTCATTATAAGTATTTAGATGAAGAAATTTATTATGACAATTAGTATTCCCTAATTCCTTTATAATGAGGTGAATCTGAAGTTTTTTGGACACATTAATTACAATAAATAGAGAAACTCTTCTAGTTTTTCATAAAATTTTCTTCTTTACTAATTTAATCTTGGTATGTTCTATATAAATTTCTACAAGATAAATCACCAAATAAAGGTTGATCAAATCAGACATATTTGATAAATATTATTTAATATTGAAGAACATTTTCAATTTTTAATGTAGGATAAATCTTGTTTCTAGAAATTATGAATGTGAGTTTTATTATCTACTTATGATTCGAGAGTTTTATGGATCTGAAAAATTCTCTGAAGAAGATGGAGTTAAGAAGAAAACATTTATACTCTTCATTAATAAGTTTACCTAAACTCAAGAAAATTCTTTGTAGCTACTAAATATTATTTTTGAGTGGAATTTGTTTATTATGCCTCAAGAAGTACCTAAAACTCATGGAAAATTTATGAAATATAACGCTGAGAAGAATTTTTTTTATAAATTAAAATTTTCACAAGGCTGAACATCTATCACCTGAAGTTAGAATCATATTCAGTTTATTATTTCTTTTCTTCTATCGAGTAAGGATATAAAGAAAATTTTAAGATTTCGAATTTCTTCTTTCTGAATTGCTTGATAATTTTCAAGAAGTTCAATTTTTTAAATTTCATTTGGGACTACTTAAAAGCAATTTGAAATGGTTCTGTTAATATAAACAAAAACTTACTATATGGTTGGATGATGAAAAAATACTAAGAAGATAACATTAAGAATCAATCTCATCTAGAAAGGTAGAATGAAAATCATATCAATACTAAAACAATATCAAAGATGAGATTAATTTATAGTTTTATGGAAAAAATATTTGTCAATAAATCTTTAGAAGATGCCTCGATTGAAATTTGAAAATATTTTGAAAAAGAAGAAGGTAGAAAAGAATTTAAAGTTTTAGAGAGACAAATATTATGATTCTCCTGATTTAGATAAGGATCCAAAAATAAAGAAGTTAAAATTAATTGATGATATTTAGGCTATAAAATAAACTAAATCCTTTAAAGAAAAATGGCAGATCAAATCCACCGAACGAATATTTCAGTTGAAAGAATACCCTTTGAAAAGAAATATTATTACTTCGGATGAAAAAATAAGGAAATTAATTTATAATCATATTAGTTTTTTAAAATAAATATTAGATGGAACAAAAAATAATAAAGAAGAATGTATAGCCAAAAAAACATTATTTTTGGATAGATAAATCTGATGTTAAGGCCTTAAGATAATTAGTTTATTAAAATATTTTAAAAGAGAATAATAATAAGAAATATGATCTGAAGTTGAAGAAATTTAAAATTTCTAAATATATTCTACCAAGAGTTATTGGAAGTCATACTAAGAGAGACTCATATATAATTCCTCCAAAAGTACAATCATATGAAGTACATCCATTTGAAGTACATCCATATAAAGTAAAATCATCTGAATTTCATCCAACTAAAGTTCATCCATAAAAATTTGGCCCTCCTCTTTCTACTAAAATTTTATTTACACCATCCAAACCTATTTCAAAAGAGAATATTATTGAGAATAATTCTGAAAAGATCAATGAAGTCTAAAAAAGAAGAACTACAGTTGAATATCTATCTCCTCTAGAATATTATGTTTATACTTATACTATTATAACTTTATCTTAATTGTAAAAAACCTATAAAAATATGATTAATATAAAAATAGATCAAGATTAACCACTTATTTGGATTTATCTAAAAGATAATATAGATGATAGAAATGTAGATAATGAAGGTCACATTGTTATTTTAGGTAAGGAACCAGCCTTAAACACTACATATTCTAGTAATTTTAAACTAGAATTCTTTTTTTTTATAATCCAGAGGATCTTTTTTGGTTTATAATTTTAAAGAATTAAGAAAAACTCTTACAAAGTAAAATTATATGTTACAGGTGTTCACTTATACTTTGTATCCATTTTTTCACCAAAGGAAACCCTTTTAATATAAAACATGATTTATTTTCATGAAACATCTTTAATACTTTAATCTTGAAATCTTCTTTTTCCGTTCTAAAATTTAAGACCTCTGAAAAAAATTAAAACATGGGATGAGAACAAAATTATTGGGAAGGGATATAAAATAAAGAAAACCATTAGACCAATGAAAATCCCATTAAAACATTTTCTTTAAAACATACCTTTTTACCCTGAAAAATGGTTAATATTTTTAAAAATATTATTATCTTACATTTTTTAATTCAAACTATTTCTATAAAAACTCATTATCAAGCATAGAAAAGTCATTTAGGTGACTTGGGACATCATTATCATAAAACCCATACAAACCCCTTACAATAACCCTTACAAATTGGAACTACCTTACGTCAGACTTCCAATATAATTCTCCATCAAACAAAATCATTACTCAATGCATTGGAGTGGTATCTAGGAATACCCAAAGCTATAACAGGATCACCTATTATCTATAATGGGGATCATACCTATGTAAATAATATCCAAGGACCATATCTAGAATAAAAAACTCGAAAAATATTTTAAACCCTTGTTAAAAACACTTCTAGATATCAAAATACCATTTTCTAGAAAAAATAACTTATAAAATATAAAAAATTCACATAAAAATGATACCATTTTCTTTGAAAATAACTATTAAAACATATAAAGGAAAAATTAAATCATAAAATAACCATGAAATTAGTAAAATTAGTTCGTATATTATATGTTAAAAAATATTCCTTTTAAATTTTGTAAAAATAGTTGAAAATTTTAACTTTAAAAGAGGGTTTTTAAAATAATGTCCTTTACATAAAACCTTAAATAGATTACTTTTTGAAATTATTTAAGAGAAATTTAAAAATTAATATTTTAAAATTTTAATTTTTATACAAATAAATTCATAAAAATAATTTTTAAAAATGTGTAAATGAAAGATAAATATTTGGAAAATAAATCTTAAGATAGTTAAAATGAGGTTTTTAGTTAAAAATTCCCATAAAAAGATCATATCTTTGAACTAAGTGTTAATAAAATGAATTTATTATATGTATACTTTATAAATACACATAAAAAAGTTGTAAATACAACATAATATAATCAAAAGTATTTTCACACATAATCTAAGCATGACATAATAGATGAAGTAGAAGTTTAAGTTAATGAATGGAAATTGAGTTAAGAAATACCTTACTACTTTATAATTAGTTGAATCATAGGCCACATGAAAAAGTAACATTTAACAAAACTTTAAATATCATGAGAATAAATATTTTCAAGATATGAAATTTCAATGGTGTGTTATATACACCTCATCATATAATATATATGTATAACAACAAAATATACCTCAACGAAAGAAAATTGAGATGAAGTCTATTACCTTGAGTCTGAATCCTCAGGTACAATCATTATATTCCTAAATAATAAACTTAGGTTAATTATTTAATATTTTAAGAACATTTTTCAAGTTTATTATTCATTTTATATAACCTATTAGTATGTTATAACAATTAATTATTTTTTTATGTTCACGTTGGATGTTTTGATATTATTCAGTACTTGAGTCAAAAATAAGTTTGGTTTGTTGACTATGGTCATAGTTGATAGTATTCCATAATCTCTAGAATAATATTAGTGACCTAATTATAACTTTTTTACATAATTTATAATTCTAAATCCTTCCATTAAATATGTATATGAGAAATTAACTATGTTCCAATCATGGAGATGAAATTTTGTACGTACGCATGAGTAACGTTTTCATTTTTCAACGATCATTATAGAAAGAAGGTAAGTATTATTTTATATTTAAAAAATGATAATAATATCATTATTATCATATTAATCACTTATATATATCATCCATGTGATGTAGTGATGAAAACTAATCACATTGCCTCGTGAAGGAGATAATTCACATGTACGCATGAACGACATTATCATTTTTCTATTCATGGAAATGCAGGAATGTAAATGATATATTATCTTCAAAAAATGATAAATATGTAATTAATATCATATATAAATATTAAATCCGTCATTATAACCATTATTGAGTGGTTTTGATGGAAAAAAATTATATCAGTTCGTGAGGCGGTAGTCCGTCGTACACCTGAACGATTAATTATCTTCCCATTTGATGGAATTGGATATGGATATAGGTCATGAAACTGAAATAATAACATCTTTTTATATGTATGATACATTATTTATTATTTAATCATGGTTTAATAATGTTTTGAGGAATTCTAAGACGAATAAAAACAGAAATACTTGATTAAAAACTATACCTTTTCATTGGACAATCTCTATTGATTAACACATTAACACCTCTAAGGGTGTTGTTATTCCTAAAATAAAACCTCTATAATGATTTTATTGATTATATGAAGGTATTTGGATTTGTATTTTCTGAACCAAATAGGTTTTCAAGTGTCAAGAGAAGATAATAATATGTGCCCTTTTATAAGAGAGGCGATGGGCACTGTTGTAATTTCTCAAAATATTAAATTAATATAATTTAATTTTCTATTCAAAATATATCAAAACTAATTTATTTAGAATATATAATGATTATGGGTCTAAATAAATTCATCCAATTAAAATTATATAAGTTTTTACTATTTTTTTAATCCTTGTCATTTTGTTTTAACCCTTATTTAACCCCTTTAACTCTTACCGTGACAACAAGTATTTTCATAATATGAGGGTTAATATAATTACTATAAAATGTCCAACGACCCATAAATTAATAATTTATGACATTTTAAAATTTATCCAAATAATTTTTCTTAATAAAATATTTTTAAGAATTTTATATCATTTAATAATATATTATTTATTTTAAAATATCATTAATGTCAATTTTGACACTATTCATTACATTGATGATTAAAAAAATTAATAAAAAAAGAAAAATTCAAATAAAATATTAAAAAAATCAATATAATGTTAAATTAATCTATAAAATTTGTGTAAGACATTAATTAACTCAAATTATATTTATTTTAATATTTTTAGTAACATTTATTGGATATTTATATTAGTAAAAATAATTACCCCATCACAATTATGCAAGAATTTAAGATAATTATTTATACAATAAAAATTAAAAAAAATTCCATAATGAATAAAAATATTTTATATTTACAAATAATATTTATTTTCAATTATATCTTCTGAATTACCACATATCAAAAATGTTATACTTATTAGAAATATTAGTGTGACACGTTTGACTATTCATAAAATAAAATACTATAAATATTTTAAAGTCATGAGAGTGGCTTAAATAGGTCTAAATTTGGTAAAAAGGGTGATTTAGGTCTAAAATAACTCATATAAAAATATCAGGACAAGTGTTAGGATAATTTTCTAATATTTATAATATTATTTTTTCCCTTAATGACCAGATTTACCCTTAATCGTGGTAATAAAAGTACTAAGTTTAATATTCATATTGTCCAAAAATAAAATGAAAATATTTAATAAATTTGTATATTATGATTCCAAATATTGAATATATTTTTAAAAATTAAAAACACATAAGTGTCTAGAATTAAATTAAAATTAATTCCACAAATGGGGTGAGAAATCGGGTTTCTAAAGTGAAAATGTTCAGAAGTCTAAAATGTTTTTATATCCAAATTTAATATAAAAATGACTCTAATGAACTAAATTGGATTAATATATGTATAATTTATATAATTTTTTTAAACCATTTTGAAATATAATTTAACATTGTAAATTATTTAGATGAAAAATCAATTTTTAATTAAAATGCATTATTTTTAACTATTCATCAAAAAATGAAACTTGTCAGAAAAATAAAAAAAATCAACCAAAAAAAATTTTAATATTAAAATTTCAAAAATTAAATTTATTTTTTAAAATAAAATTTATAAAAGTTTCAAAATTTATTTTTAAAACAAGTGCGCCATTAAAAGCCGATAAAACTACTTTTTAGAAAAAAAAATACGTTTTTATTCATAAAACTGGATTTATCATGTCTATAAAATACATAGAATTAATATTAAACATTATATTGAATATTATATATATATATATATATATTTCATTAATATAATCCAAAAAAGAGTGATTTTTTTAATTTATTTATATAAATGACACTTGTGCACATTTAAATAGTTTTTCCGAAAAAAATTTCCTTTTATTTTTAAAAGGATTTAATTTTAATTTATAAATAATTAGTCACAAAAAATCATTATATATAAAATTTTGAACCATATTTTCATAATTCTATTATTCATGTTCATACCCGTTATTCTAATGACTAGGTTATAATGGTAACTTTTAAATAATAATATTTAGTTGTTTGTTTAAGATCAATGTTTCATATCATGTATTCTATTAAACATAGTGTTTACTTCTTAAAATCTTGGGATATTACATTCCCCTCCCCCCACTTAATAAATTGCATCCTTTCAATTTGAACTCATGCTTTTTAATTAGGGTTCAACAATTCAAAATACCTTTATTTCAAACCCACATCAGAAAAAGGATTAATAAAACTATAACATTAAAAGAAATAAAGTAAAGTATGAAGGTCATCAAGAATAGCGCATAACTAGGATTCCATATAGAAAAACATGGACATGGAATAGAAAATTAACTATTAGGTTCTGTTGGATATTGATAGGGAATATGGTCATGAGAAAGTGAACAATCACAAAACCAAAAATCTGTGATTGGATAAAAGGTCATTGTTTTCTTAGTAAGAAAAGTAAAAGGATATTTTTTTTGTTTCAAGATCCTTTTCATAGATTTGAGGAATTATTTTATAACCTATACTAAGAACATAAGTAAATATACTTACTTGATAGGTATAGTTTCATCCTTTGATCAATTTCCACCATAATCTCATCCTTTTCTCTAAAAAATGAGTATTGAAGATGAATTTTTAATTGCTAAAACATTAGAATCAACTTATATGGATCCAAAAATAAAAAAATAATAATAACTATATATTCCTCTACAATTTATAAATTAACCAAAAACAAAATGGTTAGGATAAGATAAGACAATTCCCCAAAAATACTAAACCTTTATATTATAAAAAACTACTTTAATCTCCAAAATTTAATAGTAATACCCAAAGTTAAAAATAGATCATTTAACAAAAACTATCCTTAAAATTCCTCAAAAATATTCATGACTAAGATTGAAACCAAAAAATTATTTGAAAAAATTTAACATTTATCTCTAAATAGCATCAATCACTCTTAATGTATCACACCAAAAATTGATAAGGGGCCTTGGAGTGGCTTCATCTCTTACACCTGCGGCGCCTAGGGTTTCGACAGGGTAAGTTCCCCCTTCCCCCTCCGGCCTGGGTCAGCGCAGCGGCTTCTATGGTGCTGGCTTGGTGGGGCGCGTCTGGTCTCGGTGTGGCGCGACAGGATCCGGTGACGCTTCGTGCAGCGTAGCTCGGCCTGGCCTTTAGGCGTCGACGCGGCCTCTCCCAGAGCCGCCGCGGACTAGCCATGTTCCAATCCACCCGGTTCGGCACGTCTTGGCTCATCTGGCGGTGTTCTCGTGCTCTCAGGGGAACCACAGATCGGCGGTGCTCGACCTTCGTCCTGGCTCTACTCTGAACGACTCGGGGTCGGTGCCGCTTGGTCTGGCCGAGCGGTGTGTTTTCGGTTCTGTTGGTCCGGCGTGGCCAGGTGGTGTCTCCAGCGGATTCCAGGTGTGGCTCTATGCGTGATCTACAGAGCTTTGGAGGGGGGAGGATCTTGATCCGGCGCCACTGTGAGTTTTTTATGGCTCTTGGGTTTGGTTTTATGTGGTTTTGTCTTTTCGGCTGTGTATCTGGTGTCTGGTGTTATGCAACGATTTCGGAGATTCTGGCTTCAATGTTTATGAGTAGCGGTGATGTCGAATTTGGTGGCACTTGACCTCGATGGCGCAAGGCTGGAGGAGTGCTTCTGGATCTTGGCATCGGCTGTCTTGGAAATGTTTGTTGTGGGTGGTTTGTGATGTCGGGATGAACTTGCGATTTTGGAAGAACTCAAGATTACAGTGAAAGCAGTGGTGCTAAGTTGTTGATAGCTGGAAGGAATGATTATTTTTTTGATGAAACAAGAGATATGCTGGTTGATTGTGTTGACTCGATTGAATGGTTTTTAGTGGTATGTAATTGTCTCATATGGTGGGGACTTTTGATTGGGTTTGGGCAAGATGTTCACCCTCATCCTTTTCCTTGTTTACTGCACTTTTTTATTTCTTTTTAATAAATGGTCAGAGGTTTTTCCTCTGACTAAACTTTCCTGGTATCACACCAAAAATTAGTTTCCCTAATAATCTTCAAGATACACTAACAATTTCCATAAATAACCTCAATCACTATAATTCCACAATAAAATATTATATTATTCCAAAATATAATTCAAATTCTATTACTCAAATAAAATCTCATTGTATTTTTTTTACCTTAATCATATAGGGTTCCCAAAATAGTAATCCACTTATAAAATAACTTGGATCATAATTTATGATAAAACATATGTTCCAAAATGGTAACAACCCAGGATTACCTCAAAATCAAATATCATATAAACTAAAAAGTTTATCCATGAATTTATAATTATTTCCAAAAAAATAAATGATAATTATTACTCAAATAATATTTTCACATGACAAACTTAAGGGTTACATATAATACAAACTCCAAAAAAAAGTCTTCAAAAGTACTCCCATCATCAAAATAATGTTAATACTTTTAATCATTTCATCATTATTAAATATACCATAACTCTTGAATACCTTATATTTATATATATTAATCATTAATCATTATTTATAATCTCTTAATCATGCTTTTCCATCTTATTCCTTAATACTTATTTCCAATAGAAAAACATGAATCAAGTCCTTAGATTCAATAATGTTAATAAATGAGCCAATAAAAAATATATACCTTTCATATGTCATTTTAAGTTTCCTCATATTTAATTTTAATGGACTTAGGTATTTCTAAATTGATATATGTACAGTCCTTTTGATCCCATTCATGAGCCTTCTTCATAAGACATTGATTTTCATAATGACCATAATCCTCGCATTTAAAAATTTTAATTGATAACTCTATAATAACTTCTTTCCCTTTTATAGATTCAACTAAAAACTTCCTTTTTACTTTGAATATTATTACCTTATGACCTCATTTTCCACATTTAAAACATCTTTCTATCCCTTTAATACAATTTCCTAGGTGTTTATTTCCACATTCTTGACAAATGGTTCTTTGAATATATTTAACTTTATGATCACTGTTACCTGAACTTATATAGGAATTCATTTATATCATATATAATTCATTAGAAAATTCCACATGGTTCAAGTGGATAATCATTAATCCTGAGAGTTGGTTTAGAATATCCACAATAGTTCTCATTACAGCTCCCATTTCATTTGTTTTCTTATTCAGACAACCATCAAATTTTCCATATGATCCATTGTTACTATGGTTCCTGTTATATCCATTCATTTACTAAAACCAAAATGGTTTGTGTGAGCATAATAAAATCATAATATATTGTATTATGAGAAAGATAAACTATAAAGTATACTTATTCATGTTATCTCGGAATTATTCAATTTATCTAAAGTGATTATGAGTCTTCCTACCATGCAATCCATTTTGGTAATATATTACTTGTAACTTATTATTAAATAAAATCCTAACCTCTAAAGTTATCTAAATCATCCTCTAATATCAAATATAATGACTCATCCATAAATACTACATATTCTAGTGATTTAAAAATAGAATTTTTTTCTTAAAATCCTGGGGATATTTTCAGTTTAGAGTTTTAGATAATTAGGAAAAACTCTTAAAAGTAATCATATATATTAAAAGTGTAAACTTATTATAAGTATTCATTTCTTCCACTAAAAGAAACCCTTTTAAAATAAAACATGATTTATTTTCATGAAATATCTTCAATAAATTCATAATAACATCTTATGTGTCCTTACTAAACATTAAGACCTATGAAATACATTTTAAAAAATGGGTTGAGCATAAAAATATAAGTAGGGATATAAAATAAAGGAAACCATTATTCTAGTGGAAATCCAGTAAAAAGTTTCTTGAAAACATACCTTTTTACACTGAAAAAGGAATAATCTTTTCAAAAATATCATTATTTTACATTTTGAGAATCAAAAAATTCTATTAAAACTCATTAGTATACATATAAAAGTCATATAGGTTCCTTGGGACATCATAATCATAAAACCCTTTCAAAACCCTTATAATAACCCATACCAATTTTAATAACCATATGACATACTTCCAATGTAATTCTCTTAAGAACAAAATCATTACACAATGCATTGGAGTGCTATCAGCGTGCACCCAGAGCTATAATAGGCTCACCCATGAGATATAATAGGGATCCACAACTTTTAAATAATATACAAGACCATATCATGAACAAAACCATTTAAAACTATTTTAAACCCATGTGAAAAAACACTTCCAAATATCAAAATACCATTTTCTTATAAAAAATCACTTTTAAAATATAAAAACTATATATGTAAAAATGATATCATTTTATTTCAAAAGAACTATTAAACCTTATAAAGAAAACATTAAATAATTAAAGTTTCATGAAATCGGGAAATTTTTCTATGCCATATAGGTTAAAAACCATTCTTTTTAACTTTTCTAAAAAATGTTGAAATAGTAAGTTTAAAAGATGACTTTTAAAATAAATTCATTCACATAAAACTTTAAAAATATTCGTTTTTGAAAAAAATTGAGAAAAATTAGAAATTAAAATTTTAAAAAATACATTTAAATATAAATATATTAATAAAAAACATTTTTGAAAACCTGGAAATTAAAGAGAAAGATTTAGAAAAGAAATCTTTAAAACATTTAAAACAACGTTTTTAGTTAACAATTTAGTTAAAAAGATCATATCATTGAACATAATGTTAATAAAATGAATTAATTATGTGTATCGACTAAAAATCTGCATCAAACAAGTTTAAATACAATATAATATAACAAAAAATATTTTCACACATAATATTAGCATGACATAGTCGATGAAGTAAAAGTTTATCCCAGTGAATGGAAATTTGGTTAAGAAATCTCATACTACTTTATAATCAGTCAAATCATATGCCAAAATAAAGAGTAACATTTAACAAAGAATTAAATATCATAATAATAAAAAAATTCATGATATAACATGTCAAATGGGTGTTATATACAACTAATAAAAGAATATAGGTTTATAACATCAAAACCTGTATCAATGAAAGAAAATTGAGATAAAGTCCCTTACCTTGAGTTCAACTTGTCATGTACAATATTTATATTCCAAAATAATAAACTTAAGGTAATTATTTACTTTATTAAAATCCATTTTCAAGTTTATTATTCCTTTTATATCACTTATTATCTTGTTATAAAAATTACTTATTTTTTAAGTTCACATTGGATGTTTTGACAATATTCGGTACTTGAGTACAAAATGTATTTGGTATGTTGAATATGGTCATAGTGGTCATAATTATATAATATTCATGATAATTATCATTAAATAACTATCACTTTTAAATTTATCAATTAAATATGTATATGAAGAATGAACTATGTTACAATCATGGAGACGGTAGGTTGTACGTACACATGAGTAACATTTTCATTTTTTAACGATCATTATGGAAACAGGGTAATTATTATTTTATATCTCCATAATAATCATATTACAATTATTATTATATTAATCACTCATATATATCATCCATGTGATGAAGTGATGAAAAACGAATCACATCACTTCATGGAGTTGATAATTCACATGTATGTATGAATGACACTATCATTTTTCTGTGTGTGGAAAGGTAAAAATTTAAATGGTATATTATCATTAAATAATGATAAATATGGAATTAATATCTTATATAAACATTAAATCCATCATTATAACCAGTCTTGGGATATGGTGATGAAAAACAAATTATATCATTTCACGAGGCGGTAGTCTGTCGTACACCCAAATGATTAATTCACTTCCCATTTAATGGAATTGGAAATTTATATAAGCCATGACACTAAAATAATAACATATAAGTATAGTAAGGATACTATAGTTATTATTATTTCATGTTTGAAGAATATTTTAATGAATTTTAAAAAGAAATAAAATAGAAATACATTATTAAAATTTATACCTCTTTTTCGGAAAATCTCCTTTGATTAACACCTTAACACCTCTAAGGGTGGTGTTATGAATAAACTAAGACCTCTATAATTAGTAAATGGATTATAGTAAGGTATTTTTAGAGGTATTTTCTAAAATAAATATGATTTTAAGAGTTAATAAAACATAAAAAGAGGTTCCCTTTCATAAGAAATGGGAGGTGCACTCTTGGAATTTTAAAAAATATTAAATTAATATAAATTAACTTTTATCCCAAATGGATCAAAACTAATTTATTTCTAACATTAGATGATTATGGTTTGAAATCCATTCATATAATTAAAATTATACAGTTTTTTACTATTTTTTAATCCTTATCTTTTTGTTTTAACCCTTATTTAACCCCTTTAACTCTTACCATGAGAACATATATTTTTACAATTAGTGGGATAATATTATTACTAAAAAATTTCAAACGACTCATAAATTAATAATTTAAGAAATTTTAAACTCCATCCCAATAATTTTTATGAATCATATATTTTTATCAATTTTATATCATTTAATATTATATTATTTATTTTAAAATATCTTTAATGTCAATTTTGACACTATTCTTAACTTTAACTATTAAAAAATAAATAATATAAGATAAATTCGAACCAAATATTAAAAAACATCACTAAAATATCAAATTAATATATAAAATTCTTGGATGTTATTAATTTTCTAAAATTATTTTTATTTTAATATTTTTAATATCATTTATTTGATATTTCCATTAGTAAAAATAATTATTACATCACTGTTGTGAAAGAATTTAAGGTAATTATTTCTTCACTAAAAAATAAAATAAATTTTTATTATGAATATAAAAATTTTAAATTTCAAAATAATATTTATGGTCAAATATATCTTAGGTATTACCACATACTAAAATTGTTAAACTTATTAAAGACGTTAGTGTGACAAGTTTTATTATTCTTAAAATAAAATACTATATGGGTTTTAAAGTCATACATGTGGCACCAAGAGGTTATAAATGTGTAAAAAGGATAATTTAGGTCAAAAATCACACATAAAATAAAATTAAGATATTTATTATGATAATTTTTTAGTATTTATAATATTATTTGTATCTTGAATTACCTGATTTACCTTTAACTATGGTAATAAAATTATTAAGTTTACTATTTGTATTGCCCAAAAATAAAAGTGACATATTAAATAAATTTTGAAATTATTTTTAAAAATATGGAATCCATTTTTCAATATTCCAAACATATAAGTGTCTAAAACTAATTTAAAATTAATCTCACAGAAGGAGATAGAAAATGGGTTTTTTAAGTGATAATGTTCGAAAGTTTGAAATCTTTTTATATCCAAATTTAATATGAAAATGATTAAAATAAAATAAATTTTATTAATATATGTATAATTAATATAATTTTACTTTAAACCCAATTTAAAATATAATTTAACATTATAAATTATTTATATGAAAAGCTAGTTTTAAATTAAAATGTTGTATTTTTCATTATTCATCAAAAAATGAAACTTATCAGAAAAATAAAAAATATTAAACCAAATTAAATTTTTATATTAATATTTAAAAATTGAATTTTTTTTTCAAATAAAATTTAAAAAAGTTTCAAAATTTATTTTTAAAATATGTGCGTCATTAAATGGCAATAAAATTATTTTTTAGAAAAATACAGTTTTTAAGCGTAAAATTGGATTTATCATGTCTAGAAAACACATAGGATGAATGTTAAATATTATATTGAATATATTATATATATATTTCATTTATATAATCCAAAAGTAATTATTTTTTTATTTTATTGGTATAAAACACACTTGTACACATTTAAATAGTTTTTCATTAAAATATTTCCATTTATTTTAAAAAGGGTTTTATTTTTAGTTAAATAATTGGTCAAAACATAATTCATTATATATACCTGTGTAAACCAAATTTTTATAATTTAATCAATCATATTCATACTTTCTATTATAACAGCTAGGATATAATGGTAACATTTAGAAGATAATATTTAGTTGTTCTTTTAAGCTTGATTTGGTGTATCATGTATGCTAACGAACATAGTGTTTCCTTATTAAAAGTGTGAGATGTTACACTATAGAATATTATTTAGAATAATTTAAAGTATTAGTGGATCAAATTATTGTTTCCATATAAAAATATATGAAATAAGAGACATCTAATAGTTCATCTGAATCTAGTGCTTCTTTTATAGATTAATCATTCGATCGGAATCTTGACGTAATTATGATCATGCAAAGAAAAATAAATAATACCATTGTTATGATACTAGAACTCAATGAAAAAATAGAAATAATTAAAAATAAAATGAGACAAGATGAAAATTTATGTTTTAAAAAACAATTGGTAAATTTTTTGGAAAAAGTAATAGAAGCTCTAAATGTAGTCAGAGAAGTGAAATACGGAAAATTACAATAGAATAATCAAAATACTATTTTACTAGAATATTATTTTTGAAAAATATTAATTTTTGAAGTCAAAAGAAGTTATTTCTTCTAATAAGATATCTAATTTTTACCAAAAGTTTAAATCCCAAGATGACATGTAATCTATGTAATGAAAATACTTAAAAAATATGAAGCATAAGATTAACAAATCAATAAATGTGGATTGATTTTAAAAAAATCAATTGTAATTTTATAATTGAAACAATTTAGGGTTTATTAATGAATTATTATGTGAATATTGTCTAATTAATTCATCTATTAATATTTTTTAATTAATTATTTTATTAATATTAACTAATGAATATTTTTTAGGGAAATCATTTCTTTAAAATTTTATTTCAAAGTGAAACATTATTTTGATTACTTCTTAAAATATAAAAAGGGTATAAGTTTTAGGAAAAATTATTGAAACATGTTTTTTCTATCTTTATTGTTGTTTTTAGGATAGAAAATAAGTCATTAGGGAGAGAGAGTAAAAAAATTATATCTTCATCCGAATCATAAGAAATATTTAAGGGTCTTCTCTTTAAATTATAAAAGTCTTAATTTTTATATATGTGTCCATGTTTTTCAAAAATGGATAGATTTTTAATTTAAACACTAAATTTGATCATTGTTTTAATAAAACAATTCATATCAATAAGTAAATGGTTTAAGTTAAATTTGTGGTTTATATTTTTTATAAAACCAATTAAGTGAGATACCAAAAACCTAAGGTTTTATGAGAAAAAATTAGGTAAAATTATTGAAAAATACCGTTTTACTAAAATTCTTGTTTCTTTTAAAAAGGAAAATAATTTTTTTGGGGGAGAGAGAAAACATTTCTTTGCAAGAATCATAATAAATATTTAAGGAATATCTTTTTAAATTTGAAAAGTCATAATTTTTTCAAATGTGTTTATGTTTTTTAAAAAGAGGGAGATTATTCAGTCAAAGACTTATTTTTTCATTGTTTTGAAAATAATAATACATATCAATATATACATGATATTACTGGAATGTTTTATTTCTATTTTTTCTCTCAAAATTTTTAAGCGAAATACCGATGGTATGAGGATTTGTAAAAATTATATGATCTCAATAATTTTAAAAAACTTATGTTCTATGGTTTTTTTAATCTGAATATATAAATTATATTGTTTAACTATATCAAAAGATAATTTTTTTGGTGTTGAAAAAAATTATCGGTATATTTTGTGAGATGTAAAGTCCATGAGAAGATGAATAATAAGATGTTTTCTATCCTATTGCAACTGACTCTAAGATGATTCAAATCCAACCATTGGTGGATTATCTATAAATATAGATACACTTCAAGGATTATAAGATATATGAGACAATAAAAAAATATACAATGCGAAAAAATACTTTGAGATATGAATTCTCTTAAAGTCTTAAAATTATTATTGATTATTGTAATTATTATTTTTTTCCATTTTGAGTATTTAATAGAGCTTATGCTTGAGAGGTTTCATTGTAAAATCTTCTTGCATTTATTTTTCTAATCATTTTTCAAATATATCGGTCTTTATAGAATATTTCGCAAGATACCAATTATTTTACTGGATTTATCAATCTATAGGTCTTTGTAGTGGATTTGTTGAGCTACTAGTTGTAGTATTAGGGATTTACTGATCTAGTTGTTCAAGGGATTTCTGGTTAAGGAAGATAGATCTAAGATTTAGGATTTAAGAATTTGATACCTTCCAATAGTTATACAATTGATGATACCTTGTAACTAGTCTATGTTTCCTGTTTCTCTTTAGGTTAAATGTATAGATTTTTAATAATATCTATTAATATTTTATTAGTAAATAATTCTATTTGTTTTTTTATTGACATTATTCAATTTATTTTAATAGTATTTGGTAAAATTATATTAGTTTAATTTTTATTGTGTTATTTCTTGTATTGGTAATTGAAATAATGATCCTATATTTATCATACATTACTTTGATATTATTCTGATTTTTTTTAGGTTAATTAAAATTTGTATTTTCAATTGATTAAGTACATGATGTGGTTTAAAAGTTTTAATTTTTAAAAAATACAATTCACACCCCCCACCACCACTATTTTAGGTTTTTGTATACATACATTGTCATCCTACATAATGAACCTAAAAAGTGTGTTCGGGAGATTAACCACTTTTTGAGACTATTAAATTCTCTAAATGAACATTGAATTCTATTTATTGTTCCTTATTTTGTTGGATACAAATTTAGATTCCTTGTAGGTTAATTAATTACCCTCTTTCTATAAATATCAAGAAGTAGGGGTGTTAGAATTCATTCCATTATGAGAAATAAAATGTGGTGCTTAGTGTTCTCTAATGTTTCTCATCTGATGGTGTTTCTTAGTTTTACCCATCTAAGAGGTTCTATAGTGAATTTATAATTGTCTCTTCCATATTATTTCATAAAGGAGTTACTAGAATCACTTAGATAGGAAAATAAATACCACTAATACATTTCTGATTGAAACTATCCATGTATACTAAACGAGGATTGCATTCGAAAATTCAAGCTTGACCTAAATATTCTAAAACTTTTAAAAAGTTATTTTTATTTTATTATTTTTTTGTTATTTTTTTCATTTACTTTTTATAATCTTGTATTATTTTATTATATTGCATATCGAGTGTCAATAACATAATTTAAAATTTTCACTAGCATGTCACTTCTCAAAGATACTTCTTCTCATCTTACACTTCACGGAGTTTCAGACATGTGAAAATGAGAAATGATAGTGCATCCAAGATCACTGGTATCAATAATATTTTTCTAAACACTATTATTAGAAGCATTTAGTTGTTAAAAGATGTGATCAATGTTCTTGATATCTGCCTCAATCTGATATACACCAAAATATTCAATTATAATGGATGTTTTAATTCCTTTATTGATGGAAAATGGAATCCTACCAAAGGTAATATAGTAATTTATAATGGTAATAAAAAAAATATCTTTACCTCATAGATTCCAGACTGTGTATTGGAGAAATTGAAAGTTTTCTTAGGGTAGTTTTATAATTAAACTAAGCTGTGGAAGTGATTAAGAAAACATAATATAAGAACAACTATACAAGAAACTCGAAAGAGAATACTATAAAATAAATAATGTATTGTTTTTATATATTGCACCATATATATCACGCCTCAAGATTTTATGATATTTTTATATTTAAATAAATATTATTTCATGAATAGATTGATTTAAATGCAACACTAAGTTAAACAAACCATGATATACTATTAATTTATTTTAAATTTATCACCTAAAAGTAGAATTTGAGGGTATAAAAAAACTAAAAAAATATGAAAAAATATTTTTTACACATTTATAAAATGATTTCATTTGTTATCAACTTGTTATAAATGAAAAATGAAATCATTTAAAGGTTAAAATAGATGTTTTTTGGAAAACAAATATGTACACAGTGTGTTTTTATCATAATGAAGTAAATTAGTCTCTATTTATTGATGATTTAAATTAAATGTGTAGATAATATATTCAATCAAGTATTTTATCATTCATTTAATGGTCTTAACTAAGCATAGAAAAAGAATAAATTTAGTTTTATTCTTAAAAATTATTTTCTCTAAAAATGGTTTTTGTTTCATTTTAAAGAATTATTTTAAAATTGATTTCTACCACTTACTTATAAAAAGTTTTCCATGTTTGGAATCATCATAATTAATATTATTTCATTTGTTCAAATTAATTTTGGTCCATAATTAATGGTTACCATGGTAAAAATATTTTTACCATAGTAAGGGTTAAACGGGTTTAAAAGGGGTTAACCTAATAGATATGGTTTAAAATGTCCCAAAACACTAGATTTAGTTTGATTGGTTGTTTTCATTTCGACATTATCCTTCTTATATTTTATTATTTGGAATTTTTGAGCCACTTTACTTGAGTAAGACATTTATTATATAATAAAGTTTCAAATATTTATAAGTTTTCCACCCACCTCACTTATAAAAGGGAACCACCTCCCCTATTTTCTACACACAACTTGATCCATTTAGATTAACCAATACCTTCCCAAATACTATCTCAACATCTTTATCCATTACCTTGAGGTTATTTTCTTCCCAAAATTCCCATCCATGAATCCTTAATGTGCTTTTCAATGAGGATACATAAATAAGAGGTATATGTTCCTACCAATCAATTTTCATGTTTCTTTCTTATTAAACCTGATTAAAATGTTATATAATCATATTAAAATTATTTAATAAGTATATTAACCATAATTAGATGTTTTTATGATAATTTTATATCCATTTTTAACCTCATTTACATTCATTGAAAAATTATAACGTCACTTGTGTGTACGTGTTGACCAGCACCTCCACGAAGTGATGTGATTTATTTTTCATTTATTATTTATATTGTCTTGGAGTTAGTGAAATAGAACCAAATTATATGTAATTTATGATAATAATTATTAATAGTTTTGAATATTAATAAACTTTTTATCACATCATGACTATTCTTTTGTGTAACATAGTATGTGATAATGTCCCGAGAGTAGTTGTCATGCTAAAAGGTTATCAGTTCCCCGCTATGATGAGAAATAGAAAGTGTTATGACCATATTCTTAAATATATGTTCTATATCTTAATGACAACAATTTAGGGAAAAAAATTATAAACGTTATCATGGGTGGAGACTCATAGGACTTTGAGGCACCTTATCATGGTGTACACCCTTGGTAATATCCAATGTAGTATATTGTGAGAATGAGACCAGCCAGTAGGAAATCAACATTTATATGTTTCATTGGATGTTCTTATCTATAGAAGTGTGTATTTATCATTAGAATTTAATATTATTATTAATAATGAGTATTATGAGTCACATACTTTGATGTATTGATAAAAACCATGATGACATATGTTTTCGGTGAGGTAGGATATGTTGGGTGTGTCACAAGTAATATTGCATTAATGAATAATGTGAGATAGGATTTCTCCATTATATTATTTAAACAAAAGTTGATATATTCTTCCCTTTGATGGAAATTTTGTTTCCTCAATAAATCTACGGCCATGGTATTCAACAGGAAAGTTCAATTTTCAGGAAGTCAATGAAAGAGACATCGAGAACATAGGTTCATGGAACCAACATGTAACCTCTATAATTAGATATATTGTGATAAATGGATTATATTACACAATAATCATTTGTATGAGGTATTAGGTCATTACAACATTAACTTATTTCTCTATGGGTACCTTGGCATGTTGTTAGACACTAACCTTAGACTTTAGGGTGTTTCACCTAATTCCAATGAGAAAGAGGCCTAGAGGGTCACACACTAAGTGTATCTAGAATATCAGTTAAATCATATATTATAATTTAACAAGTTGAATAAATATTAATCCCATGTGAGGTTTAATAATTATTTATGTTTTCTTGATCGCATATTTCTATCATGACTTATTCGAGAGAATATAATGTGAGAAGAATATTTAATAAATATTAATTTTTTATTTACTGAATATAATATTTATTTATTTATTAGAGAATAATTAATTGATATTTATTCAATAAATAAATAGTCATTATTCTCGGTCTGATAAATAGTGTTTAGGAATGGAGGACTAAGTGTAATGGTCCATTGAGAAATAATAAATATTTAATATTATTTGATTAAATAACATTTAATTTATTTCACATGTTAAGAACATGTTGAAAAATAATATTATTGTTATTATTATTTGACATGGGGTCCCATAGAGATTAAATAAATAAAAAAGGGAACTTTTTAAATTATTTTACTTTAACTCTATGGGTATATAAACCTAATTATATTATTTTCTAAGACAACTAATTCATTTGTTTGGTTGTGCACAATGGATTTTATGAATCCTCCCAATCCCTAGAGATCTCCCTTCACTAATAATGCTCCCAAGAACAGGGAGTGATCTTGCTCCACCAACTAATCTCAAGTTTAGAGAGATTAAGGAGAATGGTTTGTAAGCGGTTCACATGGAGATCAATGGTGGATGATGCAAGTGATAGGATCTTCCATGCTAGCACCCTGAGATCCCTACAGTGACATTCTGAGATTTTTGGAACATGTGTGGATCACCATTGGAGAGAATCTTCTCTTGATTCCTATAACACAATAATGGTACAATGTAGATCTGTTTAAATATCCATCAGCAAAGAAATAATTCCAACACGGGAATTCTTAATTAATTAAATTGATTATAAATAACATGTGTTGATCCACTCACTGGTTCTGACATTTTATCTCTTTTCTTTATTCCTCGATTAAATTATATTAATTATGATGTTAAATATTGTGTAAAATATCATATTAATCATTGATCATGGAAACAAAAGTTGGGAATTACCCATCACACGCTTCCACTATAAACGGGACCTAAAAGTGGTATCAAATGGGTAACATGATTATTTATAATTATTTCAACATTTTTGATTGAATTATGATTTTTATCATTTATTTTCAATTCAGGTTTAATCATTATTTTAATCAGAATTGTGAGATCTACTACTTCCTACATTGTTTCTCGTAGATCTAATCAAAATGATTAATTTTATGAATGAAATAAAATCAAAGAACTCATCTAAATGTGTCGAGGATTCTAGCTGAATAACATAGGAGTACATGATGTGTAACTTGAGTTACACATCATTTAATTATGTTAAATGCATAGAGAATTAATTCATAATTAATTCAAACCATGTGTATTGATGATATATAGTGTATTTATTTATTACACCGTGCATTAACTGGGCCAGCCCGGTGCATGGTCATCCGAAGTACACACTATGTATCCCACATACACGGCGTGTAGTTCTTCAAGTCACATATGGGCTATGTATTTTTTTACATGACATACATGATTAGTGATTGACTTATTTGGTGACCACATGTTATGTGTCCCATTGTACTTGTCATGTAGCCCATTATTTTGAGGCATGATTTACATGCCAAGTCCCTAATCAGGTTCCTTCGATAGACAATGAGAGATGTACATGTTGTGTAACTTGCCTATACATGTTGTGCACTTATACCAAATTACATAGAATTAAGATTAATTTATTATTCAATGTAAACCCTATCGACATGTGATTTCATGTGTTCATTAAGTGGATAGTACATTCCATGTGATGGGTTTTAGTATATATTTATATATATGGGTTTATTTAATTTTTTTTGTAATATTCAGATATGTATATCATATGTGATTGGTGCGATAAATATTACTCAACATGAATTAAACCATGACATGTTGAAAAAAAATCATGTAATTTGTCTAATTATTAATTTGATACTATACATCAGGAAAGTACGTGATAATTCGTGTATCATATATGTCACAATAGTAAAATGTATATGAGTATAATACATGTTGGGTAGATTCAGACATACATTGTACTGCCTTCATGGTACATTTATGTATATAGTTAATTTTAAATAAATTTATTTAATTTGTTTAAAATTATAATGAATGATAATATCAAGGAAATTCAGATGAGAATTAAGTTAAAATAATTGATTAATTAAAGAATATAAATGTTTGATTCTACTGATATTTATCTTAAATAACAATGATTAATAATTGAATTCTAGTTTTATTAAATGTGTAATTACTTGCATGAATATGGATTATTATGATCATAGACCAGATATTTGTATGTGATTGGTTTCATTTAATTTATTATTAAATTAAAATTATTATCATGCATGCCTTATCTCCTCTTATTATATAAGGGGATACTTCCCCATGGTTTCTTTTATATAAACCTTTTTCCCACACCTACATGTGAGTAAAAGAATATGTAATGGATAAATCTCCCAAGAAAGTGTAGGCGGTTCATGTTTGCAGCTGAGATGAAACCAATCCAAAAGAAATACATAGGTGGACTGGTAGAAATCTGTAACATGAACCATAATTGGTTCGAGGTTTTTCCCCCTAGGTCGATAGATGGTTTATCATCTACTAGATAAACTAACCAATAGTATAATCACATGATCATACTGCTTTATTATTTTAATTTCTCTCAATTTTCATTATTATTTCATTATTTATCTTTTTTCATGATGACACAAATTAATGAATTAACGGGCATGAAAGATAGAACTAAAATAAATTGGTTTATGTGTAAATATTTTATAAGACATGGTTAATCACTTAAGTAAATCCACTTAATATTAATAATAATATAATATATATAATAATTGTAAATTTATGTATAAAAGGATAAAATCAATCATTTATATATATTAAGTTGGTCTAGCCTTACACTACTTTAGGTTAAATTGAACCATAGTTCAAAGTGCTTGACCAGCCAAACTTGGGGTGCTTTAAATTATCGGGGAATTCTAACTTGATGTTTTGGGTTGACTTAACTTGGTTCACATCATGGTTTGAATGCCAAATAAGGACTTGGTGTAACTAAGAGGAAAAGGTTGAGGAAATCCAATTTGAGCATTTCAGGATTGGGGAGTCCACTCAGCTAGATCAAGCAACTATGAGTTAATGCAGTTGGCATTTGGAATTCCTACCTAAAACCATTCAAGTTTCTTGACTAACCAAACTTGGGGTAATTATAAGGGTATTATAGATCCTTTACACTATAATTTCCAAGAAACAAGAAATTTTGAAGTTAATGGTGAGGGATATTGAGTATTGATTAAATATTATGAGATTAATAAATATAATATTTATTTATTTGTATACCTTTTATCAGATAAAGGACTAAAATTATGCTCATCTTATTTTGTAGAAACTTCATTAAAATGAATTCAAACATATCAATGTGATCCATACATGAAAAGGATAACCTTCTATCAGACACAAATTTCCAAGAATAGAAAAGGCGCTTACACATTATCCTTCATCATGAAAAGAAATTGTATGTTTTATAAGAACCTATTCTTGAAGTTCTTGGTAATAAGTCAAGTGATGAAGAGTTGTCACTCTATGAGAAAAATTTGAACGATTCCACGGATCTTCATTATTTCATGCTATCATCCATGTCCAATGAGTTTTTGATGTAACCTAAGGACATGGACATGTATAGCATGATTTCTTGCCTTCAGGATATCTATAAAGAGAAGGAGATATGAGAGAGATATAAGACCTATAATTCTTTGTTTATAACTAATCATAGATATTATACACCATTTGGGCCTCCTATAGTCAATATTATTGGATACATTGAACACTTAGACATTTTAGGGATTAAATTCCTGGATGATTTGTGTACATATATCATAATTTCATCACTTCCTAAGACCTTATCTAGTTTTATAATTAATTACAATATGAGAAATAATGATATGAGTCTTAAGAACTTATTACTTTAATTATCCAAGTAGATATAGAAAAGGGGCATGATAAGCCCGCAATACTTATGTTAAATAAGAAAAGGAAGAACAAGGTCAAGGGTCTCAAGACTCATAACAAGTCTAAATATCTTGAGCACTATCCTTCTAAAAAGAAGAATATCTAGAGGGAAAGTGAGGAAAAGGAGGAAATATGTTTGTGTGGGGAAATCCAAGACACTGGAAGAGTAAATGCAACCAGAAGTAAGTGGAATCTAATGGTGTGTTCATTATCAAGTGTAATATTTCAACATCTACACATTGGGTTTTAGATACTGCTTATGGTGCTCACATCTGTATCCAAATAATAGGACCCAAGTAGATTATTAAAGATTACTTGAGAAGAGGTGGATCTGAGAGATTATAATAGTGTGAGACTGGCTACTTTGGCCATTTGTGACTACCACCTTTCATTTCCAACGGGAATGAATTTGGTTTTGAAATATTGTTTTTATGTACTAACAGTTACCAAGAACATAATTTTTTGTATCATTCTTAGATACTTCTGGTTTTATATCCACATTTGGAAATAAAATTTGTTTCTTTTATAAGGACAACATATGTTGTGGTATGGCATATTTAAATAATGGTCTTTATGTATTAACTTATGAAAACCAAGTATTGGAAGTTGATAACAAATCATGTTCACATGACTCATATGACAACCAGCTATGGTATCACTATGTTGGTCATGAAATCGAGAATCATTTGAAAAAGCTCTATCAATACGGTTATTTAAACTCATCTAAGAAAAAACTACTTGAAAGATATCATACTTGTTTACAAGTAAAAATGACCAAACCTCCATTCAGTGGATAATGTGAAAGGGCCACAGAGCCTCTGGGATTGGTACACATTGAGGTGTGTGGGACATTTCCAATAGAATCTAGAGGTGGATATTCTTACTTCATAACTTTTATAGATAACTTGAGTAGATATGGCTATATATACTTGATCAGTTGTAATTCTGAGTCCTTTTATAAATTCAATGAATTTAAGAATATAGTAAAGAATCAACTTAGAAATAAGATAAGGATTCTTTGATTAGATCAATGTGGAGAATATCATAACCAAGATTTTATCAAATTTATATGGGAGTTTGGGATTCTATCTTGAATCACTCCACCTTACACACCACAGTGGAATGGTGTTAGTGAAAGGAAGAACCATACCTTGTTAGACATGGTAAGCTTGTTGATAAGTCATACAGATATTCCATTATCTTTTTGGGGATATGCATTACAAAATACAGCATACACATTAAACTGAGTACTAACAAAAATGGAAAATAGAATTACCTTATAGTTATGGAGAGGAAATAAATCCATTTTTTCACATACACATGTATGGGGTTGTAAGGAATTTTTTAAGTCCTTCTTAGGAAACAAACTAGCATCATAGGGCACAAAGTGTATCTTTATAGGGTATCCCAACAAAAAATGGATACTACCTATACAACCCCTCAAAAAAGAAAGTAACTTTCTCTAAAAAAGATTTATTTCTTGATAGGGGGCACATCCTGAAAAATGATAGTTAGAGTAAGATTGAATTTGATGAATTTGATGCTCCGGATATATAAGAATTAGTATAGAAATAGATTCCACAGGTCCCTATGGAAGAAGTAGTTCCTGAAACACAAGTACTACATAGGTTCTCAAGAAAGATAAGAGAACCAGAGAGATATGGTTTTCTAGTCACTGGAGATGGTGACTCATTATTAGTTAACAATGATGATCCACTCTCCTAAAAAGAGGTAGTAGAGATTTCAAAAACTACAAGATAGAAAGAATCCATGAATTATAAAATGGATTCTATGTATCATAACTAAATTTGGGTTTTGGTCAATGTGTCAGTTTATGTAAAGACCATTGTATGAAAATGGGTATTCAAGAGGAAATTGGACATGGAAGGTATAGTAAATACCTAAAAATAAAGGATAGTGGTTAAAGGGTTTAAATATAATCAAGGACTTGATGAAACATTTTCACCAGTCTCCATGTTTAAATCTATTAGAATTATACTTTTTATAGCATCTTACCATGACTATGAGATTTGGTAGATGTAATTCAAAAATGCAATCCTCAATAGGTACTTTTAATAAGATGTTTATATAACACAACCAAAAGGATTTGTGACTCCAGGTGATGAAAAAAGTATTTTCAAGTTTCATAGATCCATTTATGGATTGAAGAAAGCATCAAGGTTATGGAACATTTGATTTTAAAAAGTTTTATAAGAATTTGGTTTCATTAAGAATGAATGTGATCCATGTTTTTAAAATAGGTTTAGTAGAAATGCAGTCATTATCTAGGTAGTATATGTAGATGACATATTACTTATTTCAAATGACATACTATTCTTACAATATGTTAAGGAGTGGTTAAACAAGTGTTTCTCTATAAAGGACTTAGGAAAATAAGCCTATATTCTAGGGATCCAGATCATTTGTGATAGATCAAAGAGGATTCTTTGACTAATTAAAAGTATATATGTTGACCAGATACCAAATAGATTTAGTATGAAATAATCCAAGAAGGTATTGGTTCTTATGTCACATTATTTACATCATTCTAAGAAAATGTGTCCTCATACATAACATGAGAAAGAGAGATTGAGTAAGATCTCATACGCTTTAGCAATATCATCAATCATGTATTCTATTTTATATAATAGAATTGATGTTTCTTATGAATTGATCGAGGTAGGTAGATATCATGCAGATCTAGGAGAACAATATTGGTCTTTTCCTAAGGCTAACATTAAGTATCTGAGAAGAACTAAGGATATGTTCCTATTGTATGGAGGAGATGAGGATCTGATCATCAGGTTTTATACTTATGATATTTTTTAGATAGAACATAATGATATGAAGTCAGAGACAGGATATGTTTTCTATTTAAATGGAGGATCTGTGGGCTGGAAGAGTTCAAAGTAGCCAGTTTTCACTGATTCTGTAGTAGATTTCAAGTATATTTCATCATTTGATTTAGACAAGGAATCTATTTGGATATGAAACTTTTCCAAGATCTTGATGTGGTACCTAGTAATAAATACCCTATCACATTGTATTGTGATAATACTACATCAGGGGCTCTTTCAAAAGAGCTAAGGTCAAACCAACAGAAAAATAATATACTCTAGAAGTATCACCTCTTGAGATATTTTTATCTGATGGGTGAAGTTACAATCATCAAGGAGCCTATTAAAGATAACTTGGTGGACCCCTTGACGAAAGGCCTATCTCAATATAAGCATGAGTATTATGAGATAACTAGAGGACTTAAGGTTGCTAGAAGTTTTATCTAGTGAAAGTGGGAGTCTGTTAGAGTTGGTATCCTAGAACCAACTTTTGTGTACTATATGATAACCTATGATGATAACCCTAAAGTGATATGAGACTATTCTTAGATATATGTTCTATATCTAGGTGACATCATTTTAGGGAAAACAATGATACAATATATCATGGGTGGATACTCAAAGGAATTTGATGCACCTTCTCATGGTGTACGCCCTTGTTAATATCCAATGTATGATATTATGAGAAGGATACCCACCAGTAGAAATCCAAATTTATATGTGTCATTGGATGTTACAATCTATGAACATGTGTATTGATCATTATACTTTAATATTATTATTAATGACTATTATGATTCATGTACTTTTATGTATTGATGAAAACTGTGATGACATATGTTCACGACAAGGTAGGATACGTTGGGTGCGTCATCAGTAATATTGCATTAATGAATAATGTCAAAAAGTATTTATCCCTTATGTTATTTAAATTTAAGTTATTATCTCGAGATCCTTGATGGAAATGATATAGCCTAAATAAATATATGTTCATGGTGTTCTATAGGCAAGTTCAATTTCTAGGAATTCAAATAAAGAGACGTCTAGCACATAGGTTAATGGCATCGGAATTCAACCTTCTTGATTAAAGATATCATGATAAATATATTATATTATAGATAAATATTATGTATGAGGTATTATGTCATTGGATAATTAACTTCCTTTTTTGGGTGCCTTGGCATGTTTCTATATGATAACTTTGTACTTTAGGCTACATCGTCGAATGCCACTAAGAAAGAGTCCTAGAGGGTCACACAGTAAATGTATCTAGAATCTCAGTTAAATAATATATTATTATTTATTATTTAACAAGTTGAATAGATATTATTCTTTCACATTTTTTAATAATTATTCATGTTTTCTTGATCACATATATTCAGTCATAAGTTATTCGAGAGAATATAATTTGAGAAAAATATTTAATAACTATTTATTTACTATTTAATGAATATAATATTTATTTATTTATTTTAAAACAATGAAGGGATATTGATTTGATAAACTAATATTCATTATTCAAGGCCCGATAAATATTGTGGTGGAATGGAAAACTAAGTTAAATGGTCTAGTGAAAAATAATAAATATTTAATATTATTTAATTAAATTCTCAATTTAAGTGTATTTCAAGAATTATTATTATTATTATTATTATTTTTCATGTGGTTCCATAGGGATTAAATAAATAATAAAGGAAACTTGTAAAATTATTTTATTTTAACCCTAGGGGTATATAAACCCAATTATATTATTTTCTAAGAGAGACAATTCATTTGTTTGGTTATGCACAATAGATTTGGAGATTCTTATCAAGACCAAGATAGATACCTTATCTAATAATTCTCCCATGAATAGAGAGAGATCTTCCTCCACCTCCCACTCTCAAGTCTAGAGAGATCAAGGAGAACACTTTGGAAGGGGTTCTCATGGTGATCAAAGGTGGATGACACAAGTGATAGGATCTATCATGCTAGCACCTAGAGATCCCTATGGAGATATTCGGAGATTTTTGGAACATGTATGGATCACCACTAGAGGGAATATGCTCTTGATTCTTACAATTCAACGACTATACAACGTATATCTGTTGAAAGATCCAACAGTGATGAAAGAATTACAACAAGGTAATTATTAAATAATTGAATTGATTATAAATAATATGTTATGATCCTCTTTTTGTTTCAGGTATTTTATCCCTTTTCTATATTATTTGATTTAATTCCATTGATTATGACGTTCAACACTGTGTAAAATCCTAGATTAATCATCGATCATGATAAAAAAAAGTTGGGCATGTACATCGCATGCTTCAGCTGTGCCCAGAACCTACATATGGGTGGTCATAAGGATAGATTTAATAAATATATATATGATATTTATGATATAATTATGATTCTACCAAGTTGAATCATTATATAAATTTCTTTTATTCCATCTATCCAAAAGTAAAAAACATCACCTGTGAGTACATGGAGACTATCACCTCCACAAAGTGACGTAATTCATTTTTCATAACCACTTTATATGAATGGTTATAAAAGTGTATATAATGAAGAAATAGGATAATTATTACATGATTAATATTTTGGATATGATGAAACCATGACCAAAGATTAAGGACTGAAACCATGAAACCCAAACTTTCATGGAAAATAGACAAGTTTTCACTAAAATATTCATTTTAATGAAGAATTATTAATAAAAGGATAATTGGGAATTATAAAGGAATGATAAATTGTATTAAATTTATGAATATTATTATATAATATATGTATAATAAATATATATTTATTATATATGAGTTTTGAATGTGTATGAAAAAGGATGGGGCTTTTGGTATTCGTTTATATTACAATCTCATTGCTTTTTCGGATTATCTATGCTTGATTTACTTTGAGTAAAATTATATCAATATTATACATTAAATGTAATTTTTTTTATCCTATATTTATTCCTATAATTTTAAATTAATATTACCATTTTCCACTCTTTTTTACATAAAATTATTTGCAAAATGTGCTTAATAAAAATAGAACGTATTTACGCTTTAGTCAACGAACTTTTTCTTCCATATCCATATTCATTAAAAAAAATTCAAGAATTTTATTTTCTATTATAAAATTATTGTTTAAATTCATTTTCATCCATATTTGAATTTATTTTCAAAAGTTAAAATGGAATTTTTACAATGTTTTTTGAACTTTTTATTTATGACTTTTTACAAAAAAAAAGTGAAAGGAATCATTATTTTAATGTTTATCGCACAAACAGATTTTCCTATAATTATGATTATTCATTTATTTAAAGGTTTCTTTAAAAATTTCATGGTTATTTTCAAATAAAATATTTTTTCACTATTCTAGAAATTTTTAGTTTTTAAAGAAATCAAAATAAAATGATATTTTCCCTATTTCAAAGAAATGTTTAAATGCTCTTTTAGAGGTATTTTTCATCTATTCAACATCCATACAGGATTTTTATGCTTAATTGGGGATATTTTCTTATGATACCATCCAAATTATTTCTATGGACATATTATGATGATGTTTATTTAAGGATGATTCTATTAAACTCATTTCTTTCCCATGGGTTAGTTAAGCTGCGAAGAAATCTTTAATAAACCCATTTATTTTCCATGGGATATGCTATGATAAAATGGTGGAATTTTTATGAAACCCATTTCATTTACATGATTTATGATATTATAAATTAATGAATTATTTATGGTCTTGTGGAACACATATGTATAGTTTTCATTATTTAATTAGTGGGCCCAGAATTATATATCCCTTCATTGCATTGTTTTTTGTATTTAGTTAGTGGATAGAACCATTAGGAATCATATGAAAAAAATATGTAATGAACAATGGAACCACCTCCCTCATGAGAAACCAAATGAAATGGGAGTTGGAATGAGAAACCTTGTGATTATGTCTAATCATCTATCTCAAATTATGATTAAAAACATAAATGTTGGTGAATTTATGAATGCAAAAAATAATGTAAAAATGAAATTTTAGTAAATCTCATGTGATAAAGACCATAGAGGGAAGAAAATTAAGTTTCCTACATGTAAATAATCCTATAATAAAATCCTAGAGAAAATTATTAAAGGAACTAAAAGATGTTTTATGTGTAAAAAAATAAGGGTATAGAGTAATAAATTTCCAATGAAAAATAAAGAGTTTAATAGAGGGAAATTAAGTTCATATTATGGCACCACTAACAGTTCAATGTATTGTGTTTGGGTAACTTTGGAATTATCCAAGTAAATTCCCTAATCTAAGGGTTAACTCCTTGACTAAGGAAGGTTCTATGGTATATCAAACATTGAAGTGAATCATAATGGTTAAGGAAAGATTGTCATCTACTCTAGGGTTGAGGATATCATGTTGAATGTTTTAATAGTGTAACCTATTAAAATCTTATTATTGTTCCTTTAGTGGAATTTGATATGATTTTAAACAATGATAATACCTCTCTATAGAGATCCCATTTAAATTACTTTAATAAGGAAATCACATTTGACATTCTGAATTAGCATATGATCATCGTTTAGTGAAATTATGAATATGAATTTCCAATAGAAATTTCATTAATTTTATGGGTCTTACTACTTATTCATGATGGATATTTATCTCAAATGGTTGGGGATAAACTTAGCATTAAAGATATACCTGTTATTTAGGAATAAGTATATTTATTACCTAAAGTCTTGTATATTCTTCCCCAAATCATGAAGTTGATTTTGCAGTATAACTAATACTTGGTCTTACACCTACTATAATAATCCCTATATAATATTCCGGATTGAGTTGCGATAATTGAAAAAGAAACTCCATGAGAATTTTGATAATGGATTCATACATCTGAGTGTATAACTATGGGGTGGACCTGTTCTTTTTATTAATAATAAAGATGAGTCATTGAATATTTTCATTTATTATCAAGAACATAATAAGATCACAATAAATAAAAAGTATTATATACCCCATATTAATGACTTATTTGTTCAGATACATAGAGGTTAATAATTTTCCAATATTGGAATTTATTCTGGATATCATCAATTGAGGGTCAATAATTAGGATATACCCAAGACAGTTTTCTATATGAGGTATGATCATTGAGAATTTATAGTGATTCCATTTGGACTCACCAGTTAACCTTATATATTCATTGATTTAATTAATATTGTCTTTAGAGATTACCTTGATCTTTTTTTGGAAGTATTTATAGATAATAATATTATATATTCCAAGAGAAAGGAAGATCATGAATATAATTTTAGGATTGTGTTAAATATATTGAGGAAGGATACGTTGTATTGAAAATTTCGAATGTGTGGATTATGACTATAAAAAGGTTCATTCTAATGTCATATAATCTCAAGTGAGGGTATATCAAAAGTTCCTTCAAAGATATAAGTTATTGAGTGATGAACCAGACCAACCACAGTGACCAAGATCTATAGTTTTTCTAGGTTGGTTGAATACTACTGAAACTTTTTGAGAAAATTATCACAGTTATCTAATCCAATAACCAAGTTGACTTGAAAGTGAGACTAGTTCCATTGTACAGATGAATGTGGGGAAATTTAAAAGGAACTAAAGAAAATGTGGGTTAGTTCACCTATACTCACAATAACCTCAAGTGGAAAAGGGTTTTTTATAAATAGTGATTAATTAAAGAAGGTAGTAGGATATATATTCTTGTTTAATGATATGGTGATAGTTTACACCTCTTGAAAATTGAAAATTTATCTGTAAAATCACCCAACTCATGATTTGGAGTTAACAACAATAATTTTCTGAATTGAAAAAATATAATCTTTATAGTGAAAAATATGTGATATATATACTTATTATAAAATCTTCAATTATATATTCACATATAAATATTTGAATATAAACCAAAGGATATGGTTGGATTTGATTAAATATTATGAGTTCCTAATACATTACCATCTTAGAAAGTAGAATAAGGTGGATGATACTCAGAGCCGAAAGAACCATGCTAGTTTATCCAAAAAGATGATTGAAAGAGATCTAATATTTATGGATTTTCAAAAGTTATAAATTTAAATCATGAGGAAATGGGACAATTCATATACTTATCATATTAATGCTCAACTATCTATCTGTATGAGGATTAAAGAGGCAAAAAAGGAAGATGTGGAGCTACAAAAGAAGGTAAGTAATGTTCCTGAGTTCAACCATGATTGTGATGTAATGATAAGGTTTAGTAAATGAGTATGTGTCTTATAAATAATATATTTAAAGAAATACTTGTTTTATTAATCTCATAGTTCATCATTCTCTGTTCAACCTAGAAGTATGAATAAGTATAGAAATATGAAATAGTATTTTTTGTGGGTCAACATGAAAATGGATATTACAAAGTATGTATCCCAATGCTTGTTATTTTAGGAATTTAAGTCTAAGAGGAAAATGTATAACATTATTTTAAAACCATTAACCTTACCATAATGGAAATGGGAAAATTCATCATGGACTTCATCACCGGACTCCCCAAAACATCTAAAGAACATAATGTTATTTGGGTTATAGTCAATCACCTTATGAATTCATCACATTTCATTAAAATCAGATAATATTTATCTCTAGATCATATTTCCAAGATATACAATAAGTAAGTAGAAAGGTTTCATGGAGTACTATATTATTTTACATCTAATCAAGATTTGAGGTTTACCTTAATGTTTTGAAGAATTATTTTGCAATCTTTGAATAAGGAGTTGAACTCTAGCATTGATTATCATACTAAGAAATATTTTTAAACTGATAAGACCATTTAAAACCTAGAATATATATTGATAACTTTTTCTATGGATTAAAAAGTTGTTTCAGATCATCACTATTCTCAGGTAGATTTTTCTTACAATAATTGATTTCACTCAAGCATTCATATGGATCTTTTTGAATCCCTCTATGGTAGAAAGTACAGAAATCCAATGTTTTGGGATGAATTTGAAGAAAAAATTATATTATGACATAATATAGCTGAGGAAATGGAAGAGAAGGTGAGATATATTTAGAAAAACATTAGATAATCTCATAATAGATGGAAAAGTTATGTTGAAAATCATCAGTGGGATCTAGAGTTCAAAGATATTAACAAGGTATTTCTATAAAAATGTCCTTGGAAAAAGGTTATGAGATTTTGGAATAAGGTAGTGTTGAATCCAAAATATATCAGTCCCTTATAAATTATTGATAGTATCAGGAAGGTTTCTTATCTCTTATCACTTTCACTGAATCTCTCTCATGTTCATGATATGTTCTATGTATCTTTCATGAGGAGGTACATACCTGATCCTTGGCATTTACTAAACCCATAGGTTGTACCACTAGATCATTATATATCCTATGTGTAGCACCCCAATAATTTAAAAATAAATTTAGTATTGAATTAATGAAACACTGAGTCTCCAAGAAACAACACTTTGTTATAACCTAGCCAATGAACATAATTTTTCTACTTCTGAGATTTGAATTTTGAAAAATGGACATACGCTATTGTGATCACTAAGATATTTAGAGTCGGATAGGATCAACTAACATTTTTTGGTGAATAGTAACTTGACCCTTATGAATAATAATGTACCCTTATGAATAGTAAACTCACCCATGTGAGTATAAATAATATTTTTGCACCTTATAAATGAGAGTAGATATTTTAAAAATTAATAATTAAGTATTGGTATTTTTTTATATAATGAATATTTAATTAAAATTTTAAATTAATATATTGAATTAAAATAAAATTCATAAAATTTATTCATAAAAAAAAAATATTTTGTTGTCCTATGATTTTAGGATAATTTTTTTTTGACCTCAGTTAATTTTTGAAAGTATTATAAAATCAGTTTTAAATTTGAAATCTTTATTTTTTCAAGTAAATAATAATTTTATTTAAAAATTAAATTTCACATATTTTAAAAATATATTTTGATAAAATGTATCCCATTTTTTAATTCTACATGTCCAAAAATTATTGGGGTGAATGTTTTGGATTTTTCTAAAATACTTGAATTTTTTGTGAATAATACACTATGGCAATTTACAGTATAAATACATTATAAGATAAATACACTATTACTTGCATCATAGATGATGTAAAAACACTTGGTTAGAACTCATATGAACTTATTACTACTTTTGGTCAAAATAATCAAAACTATTTCTTGTCTTGAGAAAAATAATAAAATAATGAATAAGATATTCAAAAATCACTCCACTCCTCCACTATAAAAGCCGCCCCTCAATCCCTCTTCTCTTTACTCTTTTAAGCCTTAAAGCTTCTCAATGTTATTCCTAGATACTCTTCCTTAGTCTCTCCTCTTGTATAGGATATTTTGTTCTTTCCATAATACCAAAACCCTTTCCCTTAAGTAGGTTCTCATGGAGGTTATTTCAAGAGGTAAATCCTCTTCCTTTTTCAATTAATTTAATTTCAATTTATCTTCTTTTCTTATTATATCCTAACCTCCTCTGTCCAACTAATCATGATAAATACATTATCATATATATAATATAATAATATCATGTTAATTTAATAACCATTATCAATCTTCTTACTCTCCCTCTTTTATTTTATAAACAAAATCCTTATCTGAGAGTTGTCAATTTACAACCTTTGTGGATGATAAAGTATTATTCTTCAAGTTATTCTTCAAATATATGTTCATGAAACCATTTTAATGGTTTATATATATTGTAAAATTTATAATATAAACTTTTTCATGTTTTGGACATAACATATTTACATAATACTAAATGATAAAACAAAATGAGTTTGTTAGGATCAAAAACTATCGTAATAATCTAAAAGATTATCACTAAATGTATTATATAATGATGCATCCTTATAATATGTAAACAAAATGAAATATATAACCATTACACTTATTTAATCTCATTATCAATATGCATTTCCAATTCTGGATAATTATACCAATTTAAAATAAACTCCATTACTTATAATCAAGTGAACTGATCCTGAAATCATGGAAACGAACACTCCAGAACAACAAAATTCAATCATATAACTTATCAATAATAACATAAATGAACTTAATAAAAATATAATTAATTAAATAAATTTATATAAATTTTTAATTAATTAATTAATTAATTGATTTTATTATCTAAGAAGTTATGGTCAAGTGCAGACCATGTTTGGACATAATGTAAGGGTTTTCTACCCAAACCTCCATTTTCTTTAGTGTTACTCTTATTCTCTACTTACCTCAATGAAATTATTAATTATTTTTATTTAATACTCATAAATTCTATTTTAATTTTATATATATGTGTACCGATCATAATTATTCTTTCTTTTATGGGTAGTTACATGTTTTAAAAGAATCTTTCAAAAATTATTCTAGACAAACAAGCTCGTTTCAAAGGAACTTCTCAAATTCTTACCTATTTTCAAATGCAATATATAATATGTTTTTATCCTCCATTATTTTTATAAAATCACTCATTTTATTATTAAAAAACTTCATTAATTCACTTATGGTTTTATTCATTTATTTTTTCAATAGAACTCCTCTTTTCAAAGTAAAAGAGTATTTCTCTTCAAAATTACTCGATGATTTTATACAAGTATTTTTATCTATTTCAAAACTCTTTTTGATTATTATATTTAATTAGGATTAATATTTTGTTATATCATATACCATATTTTATTAAATTATTTGTGATTAGTTTACTATGGATGTGTTATCTTGATACCATTCACCAAATTACTCTGAATGGTTAGTGTTTATATTTAATGATTGGGGAAAGTTATTTACATTTCATATATTAGTTTCAAAATTAATGTATATGTTTTTTATGTTTATCCACATTCATATGAGTAATATATTGGACTTATTACATGATGTGTGGGGCCCTCTATAGCCCCTCAATGCATCGGTAGGTATCATTAGACAAACTAGTTTGGGTTTTTACTCATTTGTGTATGGTTTCAGTATGAGGCCTTGATAGAATGATTATGACGTCTGACATTATAAATTCCCTCATTATGAAACTAGATATTGATAGTCCATGTGATTATTCAACTATTATAATATCCATGGTTATGTTTTATGGAATTATTTAATCATTTTTTATTCCTTCCATATTATGTGAAAGTTTATTTTTAAAGGCATGTGTTTTTAGTTATTCATCATGCCTAGTGTTTACATTTATGATTACTTATACTATATTATTTACCCTTACTGATAACCTGATCTTAAACCTTTTTTATTTTTATATTTTCCCAGTATGAGAAGAAGAGTATTATGAATGAATTTTAGGTATAATCAGTGAGTTATGGTAGTTACTAATGGATCTTCAATATTGTATTTCATTTCAAGTTGCAATGTTGAACTTATGTATGTATATAGTTTTCAAAAACCATTTAACTACTCGATACTTCAGGATATGACTTTATTCTAATCATTATAATGTAATAAAATAATGCATTGGCTCTCGGAAACATGGGTTGGGGTGTTAGAGTATCAAATGATGTTTACTAGAAAACTTGGAAACTAGATTGAGAAAATGTAGATTGGGGAACAAAACCATAAGATAGACATTGAGGATAAACATTAAATAACATCATATAATTTTGGTAAGGAAGAGATTATTTGTATATTCCTAGAAAATAAATCCATTTTGGGATACTATAAGTGGATGTAGTCCTGGAATAGATGTACCAAGGAGTAACAACTCTGACAAGGTGTCTCGGGCTTGACCCGGGGTAACCTGGTACCTGACAACGGGCCTTACTATGCACTTGGATTGAGACTCATGGGGGATATTCTTAAGATAATTCACATCTTCTTTACAACATATTATGAAGGATTTAAAAGTAAATATTTTCTCAAATAAACCGTGTTTATGATTATGGGATTAGCTATGCATAGGATTTCAATTTATGTTATGTATTATTCTAGATGAGATTATGAAATATGATTCATAACCTAATATAGAGTATTAAATCAATTAGAAATGGAGCCTAGTATAAGGAATGGAAACCCCATGAATGTGTGTATCACATGTAGGGATTTCCCCCCTATGCAAGATAATGATGTTGGTTCTAGAGCTGTGATTGGTGTTGAGAAACTTATAACTATATTGGGATAGCTGACTCAGGTTATGAACAATAACCTTACCCGTATAGATCACCATAAATGAAAACATGGAAGAGAAATGTTAGAATTATTTATATGACAATATCCTCCATCATTTAATGGGACTACAAACCCATTCTTAGCAGAGAAGTGGATAAGTTCCTTAGAGAAGATATTTCTCACTTTGGGAAGTAATGAAAGGGATAAGGTTTTCATGGCAGTTTATCATTTTTTGGGAGATTCTAGTCAATTGTGGTAACTAATTCAAAACAAAAAAGGAGGATTAAGAGATTAAAAATATGGAATAGAGGGATTTTAATGAAATCTTATTAGAAAAATACTTCCCCTGTGAATAGTGAGTGGATATGGAAAGGTAGTTTATGAATTTGAGGTAAAAAGAGGATGAAAATGTTACAAAGTATAAATATAACTTCACAAGGTCAGCAAGGCATGCCACTAACTACATACATAATCCAAAGAGAAAGATTGATTGATTCATAGATGGTTTAAAATCATTCCTCTAAAGAGAACTAGTCTCCCAAAGTTTCTCATCATATAACGATATAGTCTCATGTGATATCAAGACAGAAAAATAATTCTCTAAGTCTTATGAATTTAAGGGAATTTAAGAGAAGAAGAGGGTCATTGAAAACTTTGGAAAAGGAAATAAGGAAAATTGGAATAAGGTAAGAATTTATTTTCCATCCTATGATAATTGTGGGAAGAAACACCCTGGTACTTGCCTAAATGGTTTGAGTGTTTGTTACAAGTGTAGAAGAAAAGTTCCTCAATCCCGTGATTGTAATACCAAGAAAGAATCTACCAATGTTCAATGATAGAATTGAAAAGAGATGGGACATTATATAAATGATATTCTAAAGTTTCAAGGAAACATTCCCCAGATAAGGCCAAGGGAGCAAGGCCAAGCTTATGTGATCACAACTATTGAGGTTTAAGTTCCTAATGATGTCTTGGAAGGTACTTTAATCATTTCCTAAAACTTAGATAATGCATTATTTGATTCTAGATCATTTCATTCTTTTATATCTTCCCATTTTTCCAAGAAAGTTAGTCATTTCCAATTTGATTCAATAAAGGAGTTGTCAGTAAAAACTCCTAAGGGAAGTATCATAGCAATAAAGATGTGTCAATCAGTCCCCCCTTAAGAAACATAAACAAGATTTGTTTTCTGATCTTGTTGTCATACCAATGGTTGAATTTTATATAATCATCAGTATGTATTGGATTTTAAATTTTGATGTTAAAATAAATTACAATAAGAAGGAGGTTATTTTTGAGAATGGTGTAGAATCACTTTTCTTTAGATAATAAATATCATCATTTGAATCTTATCTAGATTCACCCCTAGTAGATCTACTGAATCAAATTATTGGGGAGGATGAGAACTCAATATCTATGAGTCAGGAAAGGAATATTCAAATTGAGTATGTACCTGTTGTGCAAGAATACATTGATGTGTTTCCAGAGGATGTACATAGGCATCCTCTGAAGCAAGAAGTTGGGTTCACTATTGACTTAATTACTGGATCAAGACCTATATCAAAAATACCCTTTATATAATGGACACTATAGAGTTAGTATAATTGAAGAAACAACTATCGGAATTGTGTGATAAAGGATTTATTCACCCTAGTGTTTCTACATGGGGATCCCCTATTCATTTTGTCAAGAAGAAGGATAGATTTATGAGGTTGTGAATTGACTACAGGGAGATCAATGCTATTATGAGAATGAATAAGTATACTCTACCTTTCATTGATGATTTATTTGATCAAATTCATGGAGCCTAATATTTTTCAATGATTTACCTTCGATTTGGATATCATCAGCCGATTGTGAGGAAGGAAGATATTCCAAAAAAAACATTTCAAACCAGGTATGTGCATTGTGAGTTTACAACAATGCCTTTTGGACTGATTAATGCACCCTTTATTTTCATGGATCTAATGAATAGAGTTTACAAGGAGTATCTTGATGAATTTGTTGTGGTATTTATTTTTTATATCTTGGTATACTCCAAAATCTATGAATATCATGTGAATCACATGCACATTATTCTGAAGACTCTTAAAAGATATGAATTATATGGTATGTTTAGAAAGTTTGAATTCTGGCTTCAAGTAGTTTCTTTTATGGGTTATATTATCTCTAAGGACGGAATTTTAGTGGATCATATAAAGAAAAAGGAAGTTCATTAATGGACTAAACCAACTAACAGAACTGAGGTACGTAGTATTATTGGTTTAGAAGATTATTATTGGTGTTTCATTCAAAAATTTGCCCATTTATCCAACTCATTGACCAAAATTACTCATAAAGGGGTTAAGTTTGTATGGAAAAATAATGTGAATAATGTTTCAAATAATTGAAGAGGATATTATTGAATTATTTAATCCTAACTCTACCATTGGGAAATGGTGGATTTCTGATCTATAGTGATGCATCAAAGAAAGAACTTGGTTGTGTCCTCATGCAGAATGATAGAGTAATTTCCTATGCATCAAGGTAGTTAAAAATTCATGAATAGAACTATCTAACTCATTATCTTGAGTTATAAGCTATAATATTTTCTCTGAATATATGTAAACACTATCTCTATGGTTAAATATGTGAGATATATATGGATCACAAGAGCTTGAAATATATCTTTTCATGGAAAGAACTCAACATGAGGTAAATAAGATTGCTCGAGCTACTCAGGGATTACGATTGTTTCATACACTACCACCTTGGAAAGGTAAATAAGGTAGTTGATGCATTGAGTAGGAAGGATCATGGAGTTTTAAACAAAATAAGGATTGAAAGGGATCTTTTGTTCATGGATCTAGTAAAGAGGGATATGGAAATTATCAAAGAAGGTAAAAAATTATTACTTTTTCAATTGGTTTTCAAACCATCTTTATTGGAAAGAATTATAAAATTTCATTCTGATGATGAAAATATTCAAATAAAATTAGAGGTTTGAAAGTTGTTTGACTTTTTGTGTAAGGATGGAATTCTAAAATTTGGGAAGACACTATGTGTTCCCTCTATACCTGAGCTGAAAAGGGAGTTTTTGGATGATGCCCATAGCATGAATTTCTCTATACACCCTGCTAGCACAAAAATGTATCGATATTTGAATGAAACTTTCTAGTGGGACAACATAAAGTAGGAAATTTCTGATTATGTATCAAGATTCTTAGTCTGTCAACAAGTGAATTCTGAACAAAAACATCCTAGAGGATTCATGCAACCTCTACTTATTCCTACATGTAAATGGGATGACATCACCATTGATTGTTTCACTATATTATACAAATCTCCAAGAAATAATGATTCAATATGGGTAATTATTGATCGAGCTATGAAATCTACACATTTTCTTTCTATAAGGGAGGATTTTTCACTGGAGTGCCTTGTGTGACTCCATATCAATGAAGTTGTGAAACTTTATGGAGAACCTCTCTCAATTGTGTCTGATCGTGATCTATGATTCACATCAAAATTTTGGAAAATTATTCAAAAATATTTGGATACTGAGCTTCGATTGAGTACTGGTTATCACCCTCAAATAGACGTGTAATCAAAAAGGGTGATCTAAACTTTAGAAGACATGTTGAGATCATTTTCACTTGGCTTTTAGGGTATGTGGGATCAGTATTTACCTTTTTTGGAGTTTTCCTACAATAATAGTTTCCAGTATAGTATTCAAATGGCACTATATGAAGCATTTTACACAAAGAGATGTCATACACTAACATGATGGGATGGAGTTGGTGAAAGGAAGCTTGTGGGGCTAAAGGTTATAGAGGAAACAACAGCAAAGGTAAAGACTATTCAAACCCATATCAAAGTAGCTCAAAGTAGGAAAAAGATATATACTGATAATAGAAGGGATGAATTGGAATTTCAAGAGGTATATCACGATTTATTGAAAGTATCTCCATGGAATTGTGTTATAGGATTTGGAAAAATAGGAAAACTGAGCCCCAGGTACATTGTCCATTTTGAAATTTTGGAGAGAATTTGATTTGTGGATTATCATTTAGAAATATCGCCTAGCCTTTCTAAGGTAAAAAATGTATTCCATCTATCATTATTGATAAAGTACATTTAAGATCCAACACATACCCTCACTTCTGAAGGTATAGAATTGGAACCTGACTTATCCTACAGTAAAGAGCCTATCCGGATTCTGGACACTAAAGAAAAGGTGTTGAGGAATCAGATGACTCTACTGGTAAAGGTACTTGGTAAAATCATAATATTGAATAAGAGACATGGGATTCTAAGGACCTTATGGTGAAGAACTACCCAAATCATTTTATGTGGTAACATTATGGTAATTTCAAGGATGAAATTTTTGTATGAGGGGAAGAATAATGCACCCCAAGAATTTAAAAATAAATTTAATATTGAATTTATGAAATATTTATTCTCTATGAAAAAATACTTTGTTATAAAACAGTAAATGAACATAATTTTTTCACTTTTGAGATTTGAATTTCGAAAAACGGACATGCTTGTTGCGATCAGTAAGATATTTACAGTCTGATAGGATCAACTTACATTTTTTGGTGAATATTAACTTTAGCCTTGTAAATAGTATTGTACCATTATGAATAGTAAACTCACCAATGTAAGTATAAATAAAATTTATGCACCTTATAAATGAGAGTGAATATTTTAAAAATTAATAATTAAGTATTAGTAATTCTAAAAGTAATAAATATTTAATTAAAATTTTAAATTAATAAATTGAATTAGAATAAAATTCATAAAATTTATTCCTAAATAAATATTTTTTTGTCCAAGGATGTTAAGATAATTTTATTAGACCTTGTTTAATTTTTAAAAGTATTATAAAATTAGTTTTAAATTTGAAATCTGTATTTTTTTCAAGTAAATATTGATTTTATTTAAAAATTAAATTTCACATATTTAGAAAACTATTTTCAAAAAAATGAAGTCTATTTTTGAATTATACATGTCAAAATATTGTTGTGGTGAATTTTTGGTATTTTTCTAAAATACTTGAATTTTTAAAGAATAGTTAAATATAGTAATTTATGATATAAATACATTATAAGATAAATACACTATTCCTTGAATAATGGATGATTTAAGCACACTTGGTTCAAACTCATATAAATTTATTACTATTTTTCATCACAATAATCAAAATTATTTCTTGTCTTTAGAAAAATAATAAAATAATGAATAAGATATTCAAAAATCACTACTCTCCTCCACTATAAAAGGCACCCCTCACTCCATATTCTCTTCGCTCCACTAAGCCTTGAATCTTCTCAAAGTTCTTACCAGATACTATTTCCTAGTTCCTACCCACATCCCAGATCCCTTGGTCTTTCGCTAAGACCAAAGCCCTTTCCCTTAAGAAAGTTCTCAAGGAGGTCATTTCAAGAGGTAAATCCTCTTCCTTTTTCATTTAATTTTATTTCAATTTATCTTCTTTACTTATTCTCTCCTAACCTCATCTGACCAATTGATCATGATATCTCCAATATCATATATATACTATAATTATATCATGTTAATATAATAACCATTATAAATCTCCTCACTCTCCCTCTTTTATTTTATAAACGAAATCAGCGTTCGGGAGGAGCCAATTTACAACCTTCATAGACGACGAAGTTTCATTCTTCAAATTCTTCTTAAAAAATATTCATGAAACCATTTTAATGGTTGATACATATTTTAAAATGCATTATAAAACCCTTTTATGTTCTGTAAGTAACATTTTTACATTATACTAAATGATAAAACAAAATGAGTTTATTATCATCAATAATCGTCGTAATAATCTAAATGATTATCAGTAAATGTATTTTCTAATGATTAATCCTAATGATATGTAACCAAATGATATATATAACCATTTACAATTATTTATTCTCATGAAAACAATAAATTACAATTTTGTATAATCATACCAATTTTAAATAAACTTTATTACTTATAATCAAGCAAACGAAACATGAAATCAAGGAAATGAACACTCTGGAACAACAGAATTAAATAATATAACTTATCAATAAGGCTATAAATGAACTTAATAAAACTATAATGAATAAAATAAATATATATATAAGGTTATTTATTAATTAATTAATGTGTTTAATTTTATTATCTAGGAAGTTAAGGCTGATTGTAGAACATGTTCAGACATAAGGTAAGGGTTTTCTACCCGAACCTCCATTTTCTTTCGGGTTACTCTTATTCTCTACTAACCTTAATGAGATTATTAATTATTATTTTTTAATCCCCATAAATTATGTTTTAATATTATATATATGTGTACCCATCAGAATCATTTTTTATTTTATAGAGAGATACCTGATTTAGAAGCATCTTTCAAAAATTCTTTCTGATAAACAAGCATGTTTCAAAAGAACATCTTGAATTCTTAGATCTTTTGAAATTCACTCAATAATATGTTTTTAGCACCCATTATTTTTATAAAATCACAAATTTTATTTTTAAAAAACTAAATTAATTCACTTCTATCTTTATGAAAATATTTTTCCAAAAGAACTCTTCCTTTCAAAGTAAAGAAGTATTTATCTTGTGAATTCTCGATGATTTTATACAAGTATTTTCATCTATTTCAACACTCTTTTTGATTCTTATGTTTAATTAGGATTAATATTTTATGATATCATAAGACATATTTTATTGAATGGTTTATTATTAGTATATTTTTTATGTTCTATCTTGATAACATTCACTATATTACTCTGAATGGTTGGTGTTAATATTTAATGATTGGGGAAAGTTATTTATATTTCATATGTTAGTTTTAATATGAATGTATATATTTTTTATGTTTATCATTATTCATAGGAGTATTTCATTAAACTTATTATATGGTGATTTGGGACCTCTATATCCCCTAGATGCATTGGTAGGTATCCTGAAACAAACCAGTTTGGGTTTTTACCCATTTATGTATGGTCTTGGCACGAGGCTTGGACAAAATGATTACGATGTGTGGCATTATGAATTACCTCATTATGAAACTAGATATTGATAGTCCATGTGATTATTAGACTAGTATAATATTCATGGTTTTGTTTTATGGAATTATTTAATTAGTATTTATTCCTTCGATATTATTCTCAAGTTTATTTTTAAATGCATGTGTTTTTAGTTATTCGTCATGCTTAATGTTTATGTTTATGATTACTTCAGCTGTATTATTTACCCTTACTGAGCATTTGAGCACACCCCTTTCTTATGTTTTATATTTCCCCAAGATGTGAAGAAGTATATTATGAATGACTTTTAGGGATAATCTTGGAGTTGTGGGATTTACAAATGGATCTTCTATATTGTATTTAATTTCAAGTTTTAATGTTGAACTTATGTATGTATCTAGTTTTCCAAGAACTACTAAACTAATCGGTCCATCAGGATAAGACTTTATTGTAATCATGCTAACATAATAAAATCATACACCAGCTCTAGGAAACTTGGTTTGGGGAGTTACATTATGAGTAACAACTGTTCTATATTCTACATAGAATAAAGAAAGTGTTGTGGAATAAGACCACTCACTTGGTCAAAATTTTGTATTGAAATCATAAATTTTAAGAAACTAAATGGGAACCCGAGGATGTTATGAGGAAAAAATATCCTCAGCAGTTTTTATTAGCATGAAAAAAAATTGATGGATAAATTAATATAATGTGGGTAGAATGTATCACCAACATATTTTATGAGATATTTCTATTTAAATAAATATTATTTTTTGATCTATTATTTTACATGGAATAATGAGTTAAAAGAAGTGTAATATACTATCATTATATATGAAAGTTATCACCTATAATTTCGATTAGTAGGTATAAATATCACTAAATAAGTTTTTAAAAAATATTTTTAAACATTTATAAAATTAATTCATTTCTTTTCAATTGGTTAGAAGTGAAAATAAAATCATTTTAAGGTAAAATATATATGTTTTCTAGAAAACTATTTTTTTGAATGCAATGTTTTTTTATACTAATAAATTAAATTAATCTATATTTATTAATAATTTTAATAAAAAATTTAGATAATATATTCAATAAAATATTTTATCATTCATTTAATGGTATTTACTCAAAAATAAATAAGAATAAATTCTATTTTATGCTTAAAATGCTTTTTTTCTAAAAATGGTTTATGTTGTGATATGTGTAATTATTTTTAAATTAATTTATTACACTTATATAAATTAAATAAAATATTTTTTATTAAATATTTTTTATTATAAAAATTAATATTAGGTAATTATTTCAACTTAATTTCTTTCCATAATTAATAGTTACCATGTTAAAAAAATTACCACGGTGAGGGTTAAAAGGATTAAAAGAGAGGTTAACCTAAGAGATAAGATTTAAAATATCACAAAACACTTGATTAAATTTGATTTATTGATGGTATTTAGACATTATACTTATTATAATGGAATATTTTTCATTTTTTATCCACTTGACTTTAGTATGACATATATTATAAAATAAAGTTTCAAGTATTTTCATGTTTTCCACTCCACTCACTTATAAAAGGGCACCACCTCTCATCTCTTATCCACTTCACTTGATCCCTTTAACATGAAAAATATCAACCCAAATAGCCTCCCAACATCCTTATCCATTACCTTGAGGTTATGTTCTTCCAAAAATATCCATCCAAGAATCCTTAATGTGTTTTTCAAAGGAGGATACTCGAAGAAGAGGTATATGCTCTTAATGGTCTTTTTCATGTTTATTAATTCTTAAAACTCATCCAAATGATATATAAACACTTTAAAATGGTGTAATAAATTTATTAACTGTATTTATATGTTTTATCTTAATTTTTTATCCATTTTGTATCTTTTTCCCATCTGTTGTAAAATGATAATGTCACTCGTTCATTCATGTCGACAATCACCTACACAAAGCGATGTGATTCATTTTTCATTTATAATTTACATGGATGGTCATAAGGATATATTTTATTAATAAATATATTATATTTATGATATAATTATTATTTTTTAAAGGTTAATTATTTTATAACTTTCTTTTGTTTGGTCCATCGAAAAGTGAAAACATGACCTGTGCGTATGTACGGACTACCACTAAATTGAAGTGATGTAATTAATTTTCATAACTAATTTATATGAATAGTTATATTAGTGTATATAAAGAATAAATATTATAGTTATGTCATGATTAATATTATGTAGATGATTAATTCATGACCAATGTGCAAGGACTAGAACCATTGAACCGAAACAGGCATGGAAAATGGAGTATTTCTCACCGAAATGTTCATTTTAACAAAGAATTAGTAATAAAAGAATAATTGGAAATTATAAAGGAAATATAAATAGTATTTTATATATGAATATGGTTTTTTAATAAATTTATAATAAATATACATTTTTTATAAAGGGTTTTTGAATGCATACGAAGCAAGAAGAGGCTTGAGCTAACTGTTTATGTTATAATATGATTTCTTTTAGTTCTTGTCTATGATAGATTTCTATTGAGGAAAATTATATTGATCTTATAGTTGAAACCTAATATATTTTATTATCATATGTTTATTACTATTATTTTCAAGTAATAGTACCATTTTTTCATCTTTGGTACTTAAAATGATTGAGAAAATTTTTGTAATAAAAACTAACATTATTCCCTCTTTAGTCAGCAAAATATTTCTTCCATGCCCATGTTCATTAAAGATACGAAAGGAAAAGGATATTTTTACTATTTTCAAAGAAATGTTCAAATTCTATTTTAGAGGTACTTTTCATATATATATAAATAATTTAAGGATTTTATGTTTCACTAGGGATATTATATTATGAAACCATCCAATTTATTTCTCTGGATTTCTTATGATGGTGATTATTTAAGGATGATTCTATAAAACATGTTTCTTTACCACAAGTTATTTAACTTATGATAGAATATTTATGAAGCCCATTTATTTTCGATGATTTATATTATGATGAAATGGTGGAATGTTTATTAAACCTATTACCTTTCCATAAGTTATGATATGATGAATTTATTAATTTTTTATAATCATTTGGAACATGTATTTATGGTTTTCATTATCTGATGGGTTGGATCAAAATTGTATAGTCCTCCAATACATTAGGTAATGATTAATATCTCGTGAGATAATACGGACTTGAATGGGGGGTAAACCCAGTTTAGTATGGGACCTTTTACATTATGACAGTCTTGGGAGTGAACCTTGACTAAGAAAATTATAGAATGGGAGTGAACCCAATCCACTATGATATTTTTGGTTGTGATCATTGACTAAGGAAATTGTTTTATATGCTTATTTGTATACCAAAAACATATGTATTGTGATTATGATATGTTATCAAGGATCATGATTGATTATTAATGACTTCACACACTTATTTATTATTATTTTTTTATGAAAAATCATTATTCCATGATTCATGAATTAAGATATTGGGATAATATAGTTTGACTTTAATAAGTTATGATTATGTTTCATACCCTTATGCTTATTATATGCTCATTTATGATCATTGATTGATATCTTCTATATTTACCCTTACTGATCATCTAGTATCACCCTTTATTATGTTTTATTTGACCTAGGTTATAAGGAAAGTTTTTATATAGGTTATGTTTATGAGACAAATTGGGAGCACATCGGGAGACCTCAGGTGACTCCATGGAGATCGGTGGTGAATCTCTCATTTGAAGATTTGAATGCATCAAACTCTGTCAACATTGGTGATTTTGATGGTGGAAATTGGGAGGATCTTGGTGATCATCCATGTCTATATAGATCAAATAGACAATAAACCCTTGGTTGGATCCTAGATCACAGAGCATCTCCTTCAATCGGGTGGTGCCTCATTCATCTGCACCTCTGTCCTCTGCAGAAGTAGCTCTGGTGACTTCTTTTGTTTACCATATAGCTTCCCACTTGGGTGGTCTATTTTACTCATATGATTTAGATCAGTATTTGGTAAGGTTTTATTTCCCTTTAGTTTATATAGATCTGGATAATCAGGATGTCCCGAAGGCTATGGATGTGTTGCGGGCCAACATTGTTGGTGGTGATCGATTTTTTTCTAGTCTTATGAGTGATTCATCCCCTAAATAAAAACATATTTCGATAGATGTTGCACTGCATTTTGTTTAAGAAGATCCTAAATTCTTATAGGAGATGATTGAGGCTTTTAGGCACTCAATAGTTGCATGGATATCCCCTCAACCAAAGATTGATTCATGGAAACTTTGGTATTTTAAAAAGATTCTGATTCAAATTTGGGTTTTTAATTTTTGGATCATGATTTTGATTGGTATGGGATATTTTCATATCAATTTTCCTTCTTATAATCTGAAAATAAATTCATGGAGTTGTGGTTTTGTCAATTTGAAACTAGCTATTCTTATATTTCAAGACCATGATCCTTGGTTTGTTTCATTTCAAGCCAATAATTTTGTTGTGCAATCTTGGATTTGAGTTAAAGGATTTAATCGGTTCTTTTATCACCAAAACATTATTTGGGATGTTTCTTTGGTTTTTTTAACACTAATTAAGATTGATAAGTAGATCGAGATGGCTAGGTATGGGCATTATGCTCTAAATGTAGATGAATTTATCTCATTTAAACTCTCATTGAAATGGTTTATATTATTGCTAGTGAGTTTAAATTTGTTCCTAAAATTGAATATGAGAATGTTAATAATTTTTGTTTCAATTTATTTTTCATTAGACACATAATAGAATCATTCCATATGGTTTTGATATGTTAAAATGGTAAGAAGTATGGACATAATTTTGATAGTTGTAAGTTTAATTTTTCCTTTTGCTTATGGGAAGAAATATTCAGATGATAGGAATACTGAAAACACAGTTGGGAAGAATTCTCATAAAGAGGTATATGGAAAGGTGGATGAGGATGCTTTAGTATCTATGAATTACATTGGGTCCTCTAAGCTCATGAGTGAGACCAGAGCACCTCTGGTTCAAAATTATTTTTCATATGATGAGGCGGTTGTCGGTAATCATCAGATGTTAGAGGCTAGTTTAACTTTAGTTTCTAATGTTAATAATAATGATCAGTTTATAAGGGATATTAATGTGAAGGGTCCTAGGAATATTGTTGTTTTCTGACAAGGTTACTCCCCTGATGACATTGTGGTAGTTAAACCTGACCGGATGGATTCCTCACCTACAGTTTTTGATCCACAGTCTTCACCTATAGACAATATAATGGACAAGGATGGAATATCTAATCTTGGAAAGGTAGTTTAATTTCAAAATAGTGTCACCCAAAAAGGTAATTTCTTTCTAATACTTGATTCAACAAATAATATTTAATTTTATCAACTTTATCGTGATGGTTTTGATAGTTTTAGTGTGTGAAATAAAAAGGGAATTTGTAGGCAGTTTTGTTGTAGTCAAATCACATGTGGTTGTATAGGGGGGATAGGTTATTGGTCTTGGTTTGCATCTTGGAGAGGGTATTATCATTAATACTAGTGATATCTCTATACATGACCCTAAAAAAACACATGTAGGTGAGGATACCTATCTTACTATTCAATAGAGCAGTGCGGCGATGGTGTTTTCTACACCTCAGTAACATCTTGTGGTCTCTATGAAAGATATGATGGATGTTCTTTAATGTCAAGATGTGATGATGGAAAATGATGAGGACGGAGAATAAGTTGTTAACCCTCATAGTGAAGATGGTTCATCGAACATGGATGATCGTGGTGATGATTGAAAAACTCCCAAACAATGGAGGCAAGGCAGGCATTAGAGAGGTCGTGGTGGCTCATGGGGAAGGGTGGTAGATTAAAAAAAGATGATTATGTAGGCTTGCCTGTTTTTTGTGTTGGTGCATATGTGCCACTTTTATTTTTCTTCTCCATACTCCCTATATATATTTACTTTGTTTTTAATAAATTTCTTGGGGTAATGGGTTTTAATCCATGGTCTTCACCATTCCTAGTAGGTTATGTTTATGAAGTGTACTATGTGAGAAGAACCTTGTGAGAGATACAGAAGATCTTTTATGAAAGAAGATGATTATGTATCTAGTATCCAAATATAATAAACCATAATGGTTTAAGGGTGTCTGTTATTATGATACGTATTGAATATTTATAAAAAAAATGATGTAAAATTTTTAATACTTTAAATTTTTAAAATAAAGCAATGTTTGATAGCATATACAACATTCAACACAAAACTTTAATGAACCATGAAATTTTATTATTTAAATATTACCAATATAAACTAGATGTTAAATTAGATGATATTAATTAGAGTAACTAAATTATAAAAAATATATATATATTTATGGTTCCTACTCTATAAAAATTTATTGATTAATTCTTAGAAAATAAACACTCAATTTTCAGTAAAATCAATGTATTCTTCAAAAATATGTTTCCTTCGGAAATAGTTTTTAATAATTTTTGTAAGTGAATGTTATAATTAGTTTTTGTAACTTTTAAAAAATTTACTTTATAAAAATAATATCATTTTTGAAATCAACATAAAAAATCATTTTACGGTGAAATTTTGGAATTTTTCAGAAAATATTGATTTTTCACTAAATTGTGAAAAATAAAAAAATTTATAAAAATTTCATTTGCTTTCCATTAAAATTTACATTTTGAAATGAATATTAAATTAAATTAAAATAATTATCATTTAATTATATATAATATAATTAAATACATATTAACCAATATTATTCTTGATTTTGGAATAAGTTTATTTTTTGGCTTAAAAACACATTTTTCTAAAAAACTATTTTCCATTGTGTTTTATACATTTATATTAAAATTGATTTATAACACTTACATAAATTTAATCCTGAAAATTTTATTCCATATTTGGAATCAGGGGGTTCAAATGTTTTAAAATAATTCCATTTTATTTTTTGTCATTATGAATAGTAATCGTAGTAAATATTTGCCACCTCAGTAAGGGTAAATCAGGAAGTTATGGTTTAAAATAATATGATGAGGACTAAAAATAACCCAAAAACATGTATTTAATCTATTTTATGAGTTATTTAGACCATAATCAGACAATATTATAATTTATGAAAATTTGGGTCCATTTTTCTTCAAAAATGACTTGTATAGTATTTTAAGTAAAGAAAAATAAAAAATGCCACTCTCGTGCTTTTAAATTTCTATTATATGTTAAAATAGGGATAAAAATAAGTTTTTAATGAATAATTAAGGTTAGATTGAAAATAATGACATTATTTTTAATTATTTTTAATTTTTAGTGGTTAAACAATTACCTTAAATGCTTAAGAAACACTGGCATAGTGCTTGTGCAAGAAGTAGAAAAAAAGAGTAAATTATTTTAAAAACTATAAAAGTAATTTTGTTTTTGAGTTATATTGTAATGAGGATTTTAGAAAGAGATATAAAATATTATATATTGTTAAAATTCTATATTCCAATTTAATTTATATCTTTAATATTTTAAAATCAAAGTAAATTAATAGCTCTAAAAATGACATTAATGATATTTTATAATAAAAAATATTTTATTAAGTGATCCAAAATTCATAAAAATCAAATCATCACCCAATTTAATGTGATATGGTTTAAATATCAACCATGGTACATTTATGAGTCACTTTTCCTTTAATATTAACTTTATCTACCCCTTAATAGTAAAACAATTTAACATGATGGTAATCATAAAAAGGGTTAATGGGGGGTTAAAACGAGGAGATAATGGTGAAAACATAACCTAAACTTGTAAAACTTTTATTTAATATCATTAATTATAATCATAGTCATACTATATTATAAATATATCAATTTAGAACCAATTTTCCCTGAAAATTAATTTATATTAATTTAATACTTTATGTGATTCCAAAAGTGCCCCTCCCCTCACTTATAAAAGAGAACCACCTCGCATCTCTTCCTTGCAACTTTTGATCACTATAATTCATAAATGACCTGAAAAACACCTTAATAACATACTTATAAATTTTATATTGGTATTATTTTGTTCATAATACCACCCTTATATGGATTAATGTTCAAATAAAAGGAGGTTGTCTGAAGAAGAGGTATAGCTTTTAACCGAATGTTTTTGTTTTATTTATTATTATAACTCATTCAAAAATATTCTAAAAATTGTTATATAATAAAATAATTATATATAGTATATTTTTTATGTTATTATTTTAATTATTAAACTTAATCCATCTCCTTATTACATCAAATGGTAAATTAAACCATCATTCGTGTGTACAGAAGATAACCGCCTCATGAAAAGATATAATTCATTTTCCATCACCACCTCTTACACATAATTATAATAATGGATTTAAGGAATTTATATTATATTCATGAAATAATTATCATTAATTAAAGATAAAATATCATATATTTTCTTACCTTTCCATCTATTGAAAATGATGATATCGTTTGTGTGTACATATAGGATACCACATCCATGAAGTGATGAGATTAATTTTTAATTTAATACATTAATTTATTGTTTGAAATTATATTAAACGTATAAAAATGATATTTATTTCATTATTATTATTCTGTATATGATGTAATAATGATTTCTTTTACCATAGTCAGCCTATCGAAGTCATTTTCAACATATAAACCAAATATCCTCAAAACATGCAACAAGAACTAAATTGATTGAGTAATTGAATATAAATTTATGATAATTAGAATAAAAGTAATGAAAAACTTAAAAAGGATATTAATATATTAAATAATTAACATAATATTATTATTCAGGAATATAAATAATTTATGTGATGATTAGGAATCAAGGTAAGGGACTTTATTTTAAAAATCTTCTTTTAAGGTTTCCCTTACAACTCTTTTTCTTATATGTCCATTTTTTTAATGTTTCAAGAAAAATATTATTTTTTATTTAATGGTTGATAAAGATAATATTTTAATTTCTTTACAATGTTTTTTAAAGGAATATTTTTAATATTTTCTATATGGGTCACTTTTGACTCATTTTACTAAAGTGTACAAAAATGTTTTTCTTAAACATATATTATATGAAAGGAATTTCCCACCATCATAAATTTTAAATGATTTTAATATTAATATAAAATTTTACATGTTTATTTTCATATTAAAACATTTCCATACTGTTTTTAGATTTTTTCATTTTAAAGAGTTTTCAAAAAAAAGGGGTATTTCTCCCTAATTTTATTTGAAAATGTAAAGTTTTTTTCTTGTGGGATCAAAAGATTTTTTTCAAGGGATTTATGATTATAAGATGTAGTATTAAAAAAATTGTTTATTATATATTAATTGATAATTATATATGATGATGGGTAATCCTAATATATCTTCTATGATGGGTGAGTGTCAAGACCCCCTCCCCACAAAGAGTACCCCTCCTGTACCGGCAATGTGTAAATGAAGATAATGACCCATGAGTCTCGCCTACAGTAGGCCCCGGGTTGGTGACTAGCACTGAGGGTATAGAAAACACACAAATGGGAGGTATTACTCTCTAAGAAAACACATGCAGAAGAGAGATATAAGATAGACACCAACCAACTCCAACTCATAACAGAAATATAAAACAAAACCCAAGTGCACATATGTAATGTCAGGAAATAGTACAACAAATGGAAGGTGAAAACTGCAAGTACCCAAAATAAAGTAAAAACAGAAGCAACCACAAGCCCGAACAGCTCCTGCAACCCCAAGCTAGTAGAAACCAGATTGATCTCCAACCTCCTCCAAGTGACCTCAAAAATAGTTTATATATATATAGGGTGATTATAACTGTATACTCAGTAGGATCCTCCCTGAAGCCTCTCAGGAAAAAGTAAAGAAATCATGCTAAAGCTCAGTGAACAACAATTGAAACTAACTCGTCACCTAAACATGTATACTAAGTTCCCATCCTCACCATGGCTACTCTCACCAAGTAAAGCATACAAGAATATATCATATAATAAAGAATATCAAGGGTACCCCACTACTACTTCCCCGCTGGTTTTCTACTTTTCCCCAATGTCGCACGTCCTGAGCATCTCTCTCCAAAAAGACTTGCCCATAGACACCTAGGCGAAGCACCACAGCATGCACCTCATGCAACAAAACCACCGCGTCCATGTAAGAAAAGTAACCAGGTAGTTTCTAGGAGCCACCACAACCCGTATAAAAAGTATCATACATCGGGTATTATACCTCAATCTATTACAGCCCATACACTGAGTAAGGATTCTCAAGCCATCACATCCTATACACGTTTCACCTATAGTAGTCCATAGGAAAATATATCCAAAATATATGTGTGTGAATAACCACAATCTATTAAATCCCTCTACACACATATATGGGGAAAACTAACCAATGTGTATACCAGCACAAGTTACTACCAAGAGAAGAGAGCGGGACCAAAGGGGGTAGTTAGCCATCCATCCTCCTACTGCAATGTTGGGGAAAACACCCACCTAGGGCTCAGCATCCCCGGGGTGTTAGTTTCCCTTACTGACAGGGTGGAGTAGCGTATAGAAACACAAAAAGTACAGAATATACTATGTCTCACAACCACACTATGGGAATAACCTATTTTTAGACTCAACTGAAGCTAACGTATCTCGGACTCCGGGTTGCTACTTCTAATATTAGGTATCCTATAAGTACACAAACTTTTAAAGAGATTTAATACATTATTTCATTCCCTTTTTATTAATTTCACTTTGTGTTAATTAATTATTTAAACATTAATTAACAAATAACAATTCCACATTAAATTTCATTCGCATCACACCCAATTTCCACTATTCATTCAAACAAAAACCTCATCATTGCACCCCAGCAAGCTCCAACCCCATGGGTTAACATCATTTATTCAATTATTCATTAAAAAATTAATTCCCCATATTCCCAATCATTCTATAAAATCATTATAGGCTACTAAACACAGAGGGATCAACATGGTGAGTAGATGTACTACCCATCGAGTATTTTCTACCTATAGCAAGAGCATAGACCAATCATCCCTTAAGAATCTAAACACGGAAAGCACATGGAATACTCTGCGCGTCTTTGCCTCTTCCGAAATAAGGGTAAGCAAGACTAGCCACCTTAGGCAGTGGGGAAAAGTAAAACAGATAACCAAACAAGGAAAAAAACAAGCATCCAAACATTAACATCCAACCCATTCCATCATCCCTGGTGTCCTCCCCGACACCCACATGCATACATCGATGCATCTCGCCACTCTAGGAGTCAACTGCTACCACAACCAATAGGCCTCCCTACCCCCAAATATCACAACATCCATCCAGGCTCACATCACAGCACAAGAAGCAGGAAAAAAACATCACATCAATTGGGATCTTGGCCCTTTAACAATCTAGAGGGTAACTCAAACCCCTTCAAGGAATTATCAAATAATCAGTTCTTTAATCCATCTTGAATTAACAGATTTATTATTCATAGGTTCCAAATTCGGGAAACCTAATTAGTAAGCTATCAAAAATAATTAAACAAGATTAATGTGCTAATTTTATTAACATCAAATTTCAACAAGGAGAACGAGAATCATTTACATGACTCATTATATTTTAACCAAAAAATTATCAATTAATTTCGTTTTAAGTTCATTACCAATTTCCATCAAGAACGAACAGCTATATGAAGCAATCATAGATATCACACTCTCTAGAAAAACAAGAGGCAATAACATACGATCGATATCAATTTATTTATCCGATTCAAATATTTATTATGTCAATTTCATTATCATCCTGTGGGATAAAACATTCTAACAATACAGTTGCACAAAAAATAAAAGAGAAGCAATGAATCCACTACCTCAAACAGTTCTTGATGTTCTTTATACGAGAACAGTCCACACAAAAGGTCACGAACCTCCTCTCGCGACAACTGCATCCACCCGAGGATTCCATGGTACGACTGCACCAACCAAAACCCAAGAAAACCCCATTATAAGTATGGAGATTACATGATATAATATGGAAAAGAGAAACATGAGAAGATGAACCCCAAAAGAAAGATGATAAAACATACCTTATATCAAAGATTGATCGATACTTCTCGGTAGCATCAAAACAGAGTGGAACCAATCCGAGGAGGATAGTTTGATTGTGAAACTCCTATGAGAAGGAATTAAAGGTTCTAGTGTCTCATAGCTGAGAACAAAGAGGAAGAATTAGTGAGGAATATATCCTGTCCCTTTAGAAGATTTAACAGAGTGGCAGTTTAAGATACGCTTGATTTCCCATTAAAATCATATCACATTAAACCATGCATTTTGACCAAGTAAAAACATCTTGAGCCTTAGGAATAATTAATATAGGAGTAATGGACTCTAAATCAGCCTTAGAGTCCTTAAAAAGAGACTTTAAAAGCATTTTACATCAAAGGAAAATGCTAAAGGGGCGAAACGGTTGGAAGTTGGAAACACTGTTCATGAACTCAAAATTTGGAAAAGGAAAAACATTGTTCATGAACCTCACCATTAGAACCTCACCGATAGAACATTGTTCATGAACCTCACTGATAGAACACTGTTCATGAACCTCACCGTTAGAACCTCACCGATAGAACATTGTTCATGAACCTCACCAATAGAACATTGTTCATCAACCTCACCATTAGAACCTCGCTGATAGAACATTGTTCATGAAACTCACCATTATAACACTATACATGAACCTCACCAATAGAAACTATTCATGATCCTCACTGTTAGAACCTCACTGATAGAACACTGTACACCTACCATTCTGGAAACACTGTTCACAGAACTCAAAATTTGGCCAGGGAAAAAAGAGGTTACCATTAGAGGTTACCAAAAGAAATGTTCACCGATAGAACTGTTCATAGAATTGGAAATTTGGAAAAGGAAATAGAGGTTACCGTTAGAGGTTATAGATAGAAATTTTCACTGATAGAACTGTTTATTGAATTGGAAATTTGGAAAAGGAAATAGAGGTTACCCTTATAGGTTACCGATAGAACTGTTCACTGGTAGAACTGTTCATAGAATTAAAAATTTGTCAAAGGAAAGAGAGTTTACCATTAGACCTCACCATTGGAACTATTCACAATTGTCTGCCATTGGAACTGTTCACCAAGGGTCACTGATGCTACTGTTCACAGAAATGGAAAATTGGAAAAGTATTTGGGATGAGTCACCTTGACCTCCCGGAACACCTAAAACACCAAATATTCACAAAGGAATAGACCAGAGAGGTTCGGGCCATTACATCAAATACCTCTCAAAAAATTCTCATCCTCAAGAATTTAAAACCCACCTAAAGTGAAATCTAAATGGGGTCTGAACAACCACCCATTAAGATACCTCTCAAAAGAGATAAAGACACATAAGCAACAAAAGGAAACCATCTCATAAACATAGAAGTTTTATAACAACAAAGGATACAGCGATACATGAAAAGAGTTAAAAAATCAAACAACTCTGGGTAATGAGCATGTATCTGTGACTCTCGTTCCCAGGTAATCTCCTCTATGCCACCATGTCGCCACAAGACACGAACCAAGGGGATATAATGCATGCGCAACACCTTCTCCTTGTGGTCTTGGATCTCCATAGGTCGCTCCTCAAAGGTTGATTTATCATCAACATCGATCTCTCCCAAATCGATGACATGAGAGTCATCATGAAGATAAAGATGGAGCTGTGATACATAGAAAACATCATGTATCTGACTCATCTGTGGGGGGAAGTGCAACTCGGTATGCCATAAATCCAACATGAGCTAACACCTCAAAAGGCCCAACAAAGCGGGGAGAAATCTTACTCACACGACCAAACCTTCGCTTCCTATGATGAGGAGTCACCTTCAGAAACACATGATCCCCAACATTAAACTCTAAGTGTCTCCTCTTTGATCAACATATGATTTTTGATGATTTTGCGCTGTCTTAATCCTCTCACAAGTCACCTGAACCATATCTGTTGTATTCTGCCCCAGTTCCAGTCTGAGAATTGATGACTCTCCGACCCTAGTCCAGCATAATGGAGAACAGAAAGTTTGGCCATAAAAGTATTCAAATGGTGCCATACTGATGGAGGAGTGAAAACTATTATTGTAAGAGAACTCTACCAAGGGTAAGTAACTCATCCACAAACCTTCAAAATCCAGGGCCCAAGAGTATAACATGTCTTCAAGAGTCTGGATGGTTCGCTCTGTCTGACCATACATTTGAGGATGAAGGCATAGTTGAGAACCAAAAGAATGTTGGAGACCTCTCCACACCCTGGAGGTAAAATGAGGATCTTGATCAGAAATGATCGTCCTAGGGACTCCATCAAGTCTCACCACCTCCTCTAGATACTGCCTTGACAAAACCTCCACTGAGCTCAACTCCTTAATTGCTATAAATTGGGTCAATTTTTTAAGTGATCTACTACCACCCAACTTCTACCATATCAAGATGTAATGCTGATAGTTCCACCATTACTCTCTATGAGTCACCAGATTCACGCATTGCATCACTATGTGACTTCCGACTCAGCACATCAGCTACAACATTCCCCTTTCTAGGTGTATACGATATTTCAAAGTTGTATTCCTGTAAGAACTCCATCCACCGATGTTGTCGTAAGTTCAAGTCATGCTGTGAGAAAACATTCCTCAAACTCTTAGGATCGTTGAAAACCACAAAGTGCTCACCAATTAGGTAATGTCTCCACAACTTCAGAGAAAATACCATGGATGCCAACTCAAGATCATGAGTGACATAGTTATGTTCATGGGGACGCGACTACCGAGACCCGTAAGAAATAACTGATCTCTACTACATCAGAACACAGTCTAACCCTAGATGTGAAGCATCATAGAAAACATGAAACTGAACTCCTTCAGTTTGAAGACAAAGAACTGGAGCACTTACTAACTTCTCCTTTAGATACTAGAAAGCTTCATGACACCGATCAGTCCATATGAATGTCTGATCCTTCCTTTTTAAAGCTGATAGAGGAGTTGCAACTCATGAGAAATCGGCTACGAACCTCCGGTAGTAGCCTGCAAGACCAAGGAAACTTTGCACCTCTGACACTGTCTTGGGGGCTTCCCAAGACACAACTGCTTCTATATTTAATGGATCCATAGCTAATCCATGTTGGGATACAACATTCCCCAAGAAATGGACTTCTCAAGCCCAAAACTCACACTTCGACAACTTCCCAAACAGCTGATGTTGACGAAGAACTCTCAAAATGGTGTGTAGATTCTCTTCATGCTCCTCCTCAGACATGGAGTACATAATAATGTCGTCGATGAAAACCACCATGAACTTGTCCAGGAAATCACATAACATAGAATTCATCAATATCATGAACACAGCTGGAGCATTCGTCACACCGAATGGCATTACAACAAACTCATAATGCCCATGATGACAACGGAAAGAAGTATTTGGGATATCCTCATCCTTTACACGCATTTGATGGTATCCTGACCGCAAGTCAATCTTTGAGAACCAAATTTCACCCTTCAGTTGATCAAATAAATAATCAATCCACAGAAGTGGATAGAGATTATTTATTGGCACTTTTTTTAAGCGATGATAATTGACACACAACCGCAAACTGTTTTCAGCCTTCTTCACGAACAAAATGGGTGCACCCCCTAGTGATACACTTGTCCGAACAAAACCGCACTATAACAGACCATCAAGCTGTATACATAGCTATTGTAACTCAAAAGGGGTCATCCTATATGCAGACATAGAGATAGGAGACGCTTCCGGTTGTAGCTCAATCCCAAACTCGATCTCTCATCGAGGGGGTAATGCTACAACATCTTCTGTAAAGACATCAGGGGACTCTTCTATGACCCTAGGAAACACCATCTGCTGAACCTCTGAAGAGCTCAACATCATCTCATCCATCATGGATTATAAGGACGGAACGTGCCTATGACCCATACAAAGATCTCACTCACCAGAAAACACCATCGGCTCTCCATCTGCACTAAAGAAAATGACCTTCTTCCTAAATTAATCCACGATATCCTGCACCGAATACAACCAATACATGATGAGTATGACATCATATGGTTGTATTCGTAAACATAGGAAATCTCCCCAAGAGTGGTGTTTCCCCAAAACTATCTCATAATCTCTACATACTTCAAATAAGTCAACTCGACCTCCAACTATCGTAGTCAACACCAAGGGCACTGGAAGCCTCTCAACCTCAATTCCCAAAGCATGGAAAAGGGTAGGTGATTTGAAGGAGTGTGTCTCTCATGAATCAAAAAATGCATACACCAAGGTATAAAACAAGAAAAGGGTACCTCGAACAATTTCTGGATCGCCTGGAGCTGGAAACGCTAGAGCATGAAGCCAACCACGACCTCCTCCACGGCCTCTCTGACCCTAATGATGACCACCACCATGGACGTGCTCTACTCTCTGAGGATGGGGAGCATTATGGGGATCTCCTCTACCTGCCCCCATCTACCCTCTTCTGATCTAAATCTGGTGCAACCTACTACTACTGCCTCGGCTGGAACTGCCTCAACGGAGGAACCTGGAGCGTAGCACTTGGTGCATGATAACTACTCTAAAAGTTCAGGCACTCCCACAGCAGATGTCTATGACCACCACAAGAAAAACAAGTGCCTGATCCCTTGGCATAGGTATGAGAGTTTCTACCTCCAGATAAACGAGATGTGAAGGGTTGGGACCTACCCCCAGATGAATGAAAACTCTTCTCCTCTAAAAATCAAGAACTCAGAACCACAACTCTGCTTCATGAGGAATCATGATGATTCCCCTCTCATGATGATCCAGTCATGGCCAATGTCATCTCGACACCCTATGTCATCTATAGTACCTCAAGATATGTTTTCATCATAAATGGGGTGACCTGGCACAGGATCTTTGGATGCAAAGCCTCCTCAAAATGGCTCACCCTAGCCTCCTCATCTGGTAGCAGGTCTGAAGCATATCATAAAAGGTTCCTGAAACGAATTACAAACTCTCAAACATTGGATCTCCCCTATCAAAGGGTAAGAAGCTCCTGGCGACTGGACACATTTGTAGTCTAAGAAAGAAACTTGACTCTAAACTTGTCTCAGAACTCCTCCCATGAGATCACTGACTCCTCACAATCCCTGAGGAACAAAAACCACCACTGCCTAACTTCTCCATGTAGCATCATCACAACCAAGGGCACACAGTGCTCCTTCCAAGCACGGATCGAACTGAAGCCTATCTAAACCTCCTCTAACCAGTCTTCTGTGACTGCATCTGAAATAGATCTCTCGTACTTCTGCAGACTCTGGCACTGAAACTCTTAGAGTTTCTTCCTCCAAGTGTCTTCATTGTCAACCTCTACACTTCTTCGATCTGATGGAATAGCCTACTGGACATTTTCTATGCAAACCTGATGAGGACGTCAACCTGGAGCCATACCTGTAAAATAAAAAATGGTTGGAGCTCCTAAACCTGGAATATGGAAGACTCAACATTAATTAATTAATTGTTTTCTTTCATTGATTTTAGTTTAACCTATCCCAAAGTCTACCCATTCAAACATAGGCACAAAGAAGAATAGTGCATGATCCTTTCCTGGGTCTCTACCTTGAAACTAGTATCACCTTGTTTAGTAGCCATTGTAAACTTAATGGTCCGTACATCAGATCATAGGGGGCCCTAAACGCCTATGTCTCAGCCAGTCTCCAGTGTTTACAGCACTTTCTAAACATGAATGACATTGTTTCCCTACCAACCCATGCAACCTCACTTATGCATAACTCCAAACTCCATCCTATCCCTCAACCAGACCTTTGATACCACTCTGTCACGACCCCCTCCCCACAAAGAGTACCCCTCCTGGGCCGGCAATGTGAGAAGGAAGATAATGACCCATGAGTCCTGCCTCCAGTAGGCCCCGGGTTGGCGACTAGCACTGAGGGTATATAAAACACACAAATGGGAGGCATTACCCTCTAAGAGAACACATGTGAAAGAGATAGATAAGATAGACACCAACACACTCCAACTCAGAACTAAAATATAAAAGAAAACCCAAGTGAACATTTTTAATGTCAACAAAAAGTACTACAACTGGAAGGGGAAACTTCAAGTACCCAAAAGAAAGTAAAAATAGCAGCAACCACAAGCCTGAACAGCTCCAGAAACCACAAGCCAGTAGTAACCATCTTGATCTCCAACCTGCTCCAAGTGACCTAAAAAACAGTTTATATATACATAGGGTGAGTATAACAGTATACTCAGTAGGATCCTCCCTGAATCCTCTCATAGAAAAGTAAAGAAATCATGCTAAAGCTTAGTGAACAACAAGTGAAACTAACTCGTCACCTAAATAGGTATACTGAGTTCTCAGCCTCACCATGGATACTCTCACCAAGTAACGTATACAAGTATATATCATATAATAAAGAATATCAAGGGTACCCCTCTACTACTTTCCCACTGGTTTTCCACTTTGCCCCAACATTGCCCGTTATGAGCATCTCTCGCCAAAAAGGCTTGCCCGCAGACACCTGGTCGAAGCACCACAACATGCACCTCATGCAACAAAACCACCACATCCATGTAAGAAAAGTAACCAGGTAGTTTCTAGGAGCCACTACAACCCGCATAACGTGTATCATACGTCGGGTATTATACCTCAAGTAATTATAGCTCATACACCGAGTAAGGATCCTCAATCCATCACAGCCAATACACGTTACACATATAGTAGTCCATAGGAAACTATATCCAGAATATATGTGTATGAATAACCACAAACTATTACAGCCCTCTACACACATATATGGGGAAAACTAACCAATGTGCCTGCCAGCACAAGTAACTTCCAAGAGAAGAGAGTGGGGAAAAAGGGGGTAGTCATCCATCCATCCTCCCACGGGAATGTTGGGGAAAACACCCCCTCAGGGATTAGAATCCTCGAGATGTCAATTTCCCTTACTGACATGGTGGATTAGCGTATAGAAACAAAAAAAGTACAGAATATACTATATCTCACAACCACACTATGGGAATAACCTAGTCTTAGACTCAACTTCATCTAACGTCTCTCGGACTCTGGGCTACAACTTCTAAGACTAGGAATCCTATATTCACACAACCATTTAAAGATCTTTAATACATTATTTCATTCCCTTTTTATCAGTTACACTTTACGTTAATTAATTATTTAAACATTAATTAACCAATAACAATTCCACATTAAATTTCATTCGCATCACACCCGAAGTCCATTTTTTCTTCAAATCAAAACCTTATCATTGTGCCCCAGAAAGCTCCAACCCCATGGGTTAACATCATTTATTCAATTATTCATTACAGAATTACTTTCCCACATTCCCAGGCATTCTAGAAAAAAATTCTATGCTACTAAACACAAGGGGGCTCAACATGGTGATTGGATGTACTACCCATCGAGTCCTTTCCTCCTATATAAAGAGCATAGACTCATCCTCCCTTGAGAATATAAACACAAAAAGCATGTGGCATACCTCGCGCATCTTTACCTCTTTTGGAAGAAGGGTAAGCAAGACCATCTGCCTTAGGTAGTGGGGAAAAGTAAAAAAGATAACCAATCAAGGAAAACAAAAAGCATCCAAACATTAACATCCAACCCATTCCATCATCCCCGGTGTCCTCCCTGACACCCACATGCATACACTGATGCATCTCGCCACTCTAGGTGTCAACTACTGCCACAACCAATAGGCCTCCCTGCCCCCACATATCACAACATCCATCTAGGCTCACATCATAGCACAAGTAGCGATAAAACAAACATCGCATCAATTGGGCTCCTGGACCTTTAACAAACAAGAGGTTAACTCAGAACCCTTCAAGGAATTATCAAACAATCAGTTCTTTAATCCATCTTGAATTAACAGATATATTATTCATAGGTTCCAAATTTGGGAAACCTAATCAGTAAGCTATCAAAAATAATTAAACATGCTTACTACGAAAATTTGATTACCATCAAATTACAACAAGGAGAACCATATCCATTTACATGACTCTTTATCTTGTAACAAAACAATTATCAATTAATTGCGGTTTAAGTTCATTACCAATTTCCATCAAGAACGAACAGCTATACGAAGCAAGAATAGATATCAAACTCTCTAGAAAAACAAGAGGCAATAACATACGATCGATATCAATTTATTTATCCGATTCAAATATTTATTATGTCAATTCCATTATCATCCAGTGGGATAAAACATGATAAAAATAAAGTTGCACATAAAATAAAAGAGAAGAAACAAATCCCCTACCTCAAACAGTTCTTGACGTTCTTTATACGAGAACAGTCCACACAACGGGTCAGGATCCTCCTCTCGCAGAAACTGCATCCACCCGAGGATGCCATGGTACAACTGCACCAACCAAAACCCAAGAAAACCCCATTAGAAGCATGGAGACTACATGCTATAATATGTAAAGGAGAAACATGAGAAGATGAACCCCAAAATAACGATGATAAAACATACATTATATCGAAGATTGATCGATACTGCTTGGTTGCATCAAAATAGAGCACAACCAATCCGAGGAGGAAAGTTTTATTGTGAAACTCCTATGAGAAGGAATGAAAGGTTCTATCATCTCATAGATGAGAAAAAAGAGGAATAATTAGGGAGGAAGATATCTCGTACCTTTAAAAGATTTAACGGAGCGGCAGTTTAAGATATGCTTGATTTCCCATTAAAAGAGGATCACATTAAACCATGTGGTTTGACTAATTAAAAACATCTTTATCCTTAAGAATAATTAATATATGAGTTATGGCCTATGAATCGGCCTTAGAGTCCTTAAAACGAGGCTTTAAATGCATTTTATGTCAAAGGAAAATGCTAAATGGGTGAAACTGTTGGAAACTGGAAACATTGTTCATGAACTCAAAATTTGGCAAAGGAAAAAAACTGTTCATGAATCTCACCATTAGAACCTCACCGATAGAACACTGTTCAGGAACCTCACCGTTAGAACCTCACCGATAGAACACTATTCATGAACCTCACCGATAGAACAATGTTCATGAACCTCAACGTTATAACCTCACCGATATAACACTATTTATGAACCTCACCATTAGAACCTCACCGATAGAACACTGTACACCTACTGTTCTGGAAACTATGACAACCCTTCTTTTTATTACAACTTAAACATGCTTTATTACATAAAACATCACTTGATACAAGAAAGAAGATCGAGAGGTTTAGTGTCTTTGGGGCTTAGGATCATTACATAAAAACTTTAAACTTGAAGTACAACATCTTTATTGAAAACTTCTTCTACATGACCACTACATTCCTTCGTACTTAGCATTGCATGGGATAACCTGAGGACATGCATAAGAAAAGGGTGAGCTATAAAGCCCAGTAAGGGAGTACACAATGAATAACATGAGGAGTACAATACATGTTAGGGAATAGGAACATCAATAGAGCATAAGAGTAACATGAACATAAAGGCATGATAAAGCATGATAATCATAGCATGGAAATGTGGCAACAACACTTAACATTGAATTAGCATGAGCCAAGGCTCATTGCACATGGAGCATGAGTAAACCCTCATTGCACTTGAAGCACAAGTAAACCCTCGTTGCACTTGAATTAGCATGAGTCAACACTCATTGCACATGACGTATCATGATACTATACTTTACCCAATGCATTGGAGCGCTATAAAGGGCGCACCCTTCTTAAACATTTCATTTCTTGCATAAGTGTGCCACATGGATCATAAAACATGGATTTATAAAACATAATCATTTATTCCACGATAAAGGAATGTGGAATTCATACATGAAACTTTATAATCAATAAGTAAATTTTCATAAAGGTGAATACCCTTGATGGAGAAATGGGCATGGTATTCACTACACAATGATATTGGCTTAGAAAATCGGTGTGATTTCGGCAGCGTAACGGCGTGACATAAGAATTCATAAAAATGGTTGATGAGAGAGAAATGGGTTCCTCATCATATTTACATGTAATGGACAGTAAGGAGGTCATATATATACATGTCCCAACAATTTAAAAGGAATTTAGATTCATGATACAAAAGTATTGCTTGAATATAAAAGAGGAGAAAAAGGTTCCTTTCGGAATTTCGGCATAGTAACGGGTGTACATGGGAGGCATTTAATGAGAGAGAAAGGGGTCTCCCATCATTCAAACAATAATAGGTATGTATGGGATAGGTTCGAAACCATACCCCAACATTCATATTTGAAATTAAAAGGGCAATACAACTTAAAGAAAATTGACAAAAATGAGAAAGGAAGAAAAACCCATACTTGGAAGTGTGCTTCCAAAGGATAGAGAGAGGCTTTTGAGAGGCTTCTTGGGAGCTTGGGGCACCTTTGTAGGATTCTAGAGAGAGGAGGGCAGAGTTTGAACGAAATAAAAGGGATTTTAGTGAGGAGGAAGTGGGATCTTGGGTGGGTTTATATAGGAAAGGTGAGAGAATTCTTTATTATTTAGGTTTGGGACCCCTTATATTAAAATAATCCAAACCACAAACCATCCCATGGTATTTGCCCATGGTTTATGGAAAAGGAAAGAGGAAAACAATATTTTACAAGTCCGAGGTCCGAACTTATTAAAAAATTACGGTTGCTTATGTGGAGGTGAGTCACACTCCCATGGAAATTAATTTAAAAAGGCAAAGTGTTGAATAAGTCTTGAGGGGTTCATTAATGCTTTGAAATTAAGTAAATCAAACCCAAAACCTCATTATTTTAATGATAAAACATATATTGGCCGAACATAAGGATTATGGTATTTTATTACATCACCATTGGTTCATTATGATGTCATAAAACACATTATATATTTAAACGGTATTTAATTTTTACCCAAAAATTTGACTGTCTCAGAAAATTATGAAAAATTCACTGTTGGATAAATTCAACGTTCTGATTCCAAAAATAATATTTATTTTATCTAAATAATTTTCTAAATATGTGAATTTTCACTTTTAAAATAAAAACCGACATTTATAAAAAATTCACGGGTTTTGACAGAAATGGCTTTCAAACCTTAATAAAAATTTTAATTGCATTCATAAAATTATAAGATCATTTATATTTAATATAAATTAATTTAATATTAATAATAATATTTTATTAAAATATTATTTAATTTAAAAATCCTTTAATTTAATAAAATATAATTCTTAATTAAATAATAACTAAAAACACCATTTGTACTTTAAAAACTACTTACAATGTATCAAAAATGACTAGAAATTATATTCATTATTATATACAAAAATAATGTACATGAACATGGTACTACTTATTTGTTACATAACCCCTTAAGATAGCTGCATAAGACCTAAGGGTAAGGTGTGCGATGGTGACAGAATCTTGGGGCAGCTCGGATAACATCACTCGAGTGGTTATCTCTACCAACATCCACTTTTCCCGTAGACGATCACGTTCGAGCTTGACATAATGAAGCTCAGCTTGGGCTTGGTCAAGGGTGAAGCCCAAAGACGCCACCTCTTTTCCAAGCTCCGACAAATGGGCTTTATATGGGGCAATTCTATTGGATGAGGTCATCGCTTCCTTTGTCTGAGTAAAATTGGGTTCATTAAAGCCATATATTTATACTACTCATGTGATCACTGTTCAACAGCTATAAAAGTAACGGTCACAAATATTAACATAAAACCAAAGAAGTTGACAACTTATAAAAACGTTTTTCATAAAGAAAAATTTAACTGGATCAAGAGGGATTTTCCATTAAAGAAACTTTGGGTCGTTACAATATTCCCCCCTTAAGAAATTTCGCCCTAGAAATTTTCCTTTTCCCACACTAAAACAAATGTGGGTAACTCAGCTTCATCATATCCTCCGACTCCGAAGTCGCTTCTTCAAACTTGTGGTTTCTCCACAACACCTTGACGAGGGGCATTGTCTTATTTCGTAGAACGTTTTCTCTACGATCTAAGATCTTCACTGGTTGCTCCTCATAAGAATGATCGTCTTCTAACTGTACCACCTCGGAAGAGAGTACATGTGAAGGGTCTGGTATGTACTTCCTTAAGAGGGATACATGGAAGACATCATGCACCTTGTCCATAGGAGGTGGAAGTGCTAGTTGATAGGCCACAGCCCCAACACGATCAAGAATCTCGAAGGGGTCGATGTACCTTGGACTTAACTTCCCTTTCTTTCCAAACCTCATGACCTTCTTCCACGGAGATATGCGTAAAAACACCATGTCTCTGAATTTGAACTCAAGGTCTCGTCGATAATTATCTGCATAAATCCTCTGTCAACTTTGGGCTGCCTTGATATGCTGCTGAATGGTTTTAACCTTCTCCACCATTTCTTCAACCATTTCTGGTCCAAGCAGCTTACGTTCACCGACCTCATCCCAACAAGCCGGTTTTCTACACCTTTTCCCATACAGGGCTTCATATGGTGCCATTTGGATGCTCGAGTGGAAACTATTATTATAAGATAACTTAACTAGAGGAAGATGTTGATCCCATCCTCCTATAAAGTCCATTGAGAACGCTCTCAACATATCCTCAAGTTTTTGGATAGTCCGCTCGGATTGGCCATCAGTTTGAGGATGATAGGTCGTACTGAAGTTCAGTTCAGTATTAAGAGCATGTTGAAGACTCTTCCAAAACTTAGAGGTAAATCTTGGATCTCGGTCAGACACAATAGATAGTGGTACTCCATGCAACTGTACCACTTCCCTGATATATATTCGTGCCAGTTGATCCAAAGAGAAATCCTCTCGAATAGCAATGAAGTTTGCAGTCTTTGTAAGACAATCCACAACAACCCAGATTGCATTGTTGCCTTTGGATGTCCTTGGAAGTCCGGTCACAAAGTCCATGGTGATGTTCTCCCATTTCCATTCTGGTATGGGGAATGGTTGCATCATCCCCTTAAACTTCTGCCTCTCTACTTTCACTTGCTGACACACCAGGCACTTTGATGTATATTCAGCGATCTCATTCTTTATATTATCCCACCAAAAGTTTTCTCGGAGATCTCGATACATCTTTGTGCTCCCTGGATGAATAGATAAATTTGAACTATGTGCATCATCCAAAATTTCCTTCTTCAGCTCCGGACTTGATGGAACACATAGTATTTTCCCAAACCGCACAATTCCTTCTTCATTAATATTAAACTCTGAGGATTTTTCCTTTTTGATAGCTTCCACTTTTTCTTGGATTCCCGCATCATCCTTTTGAGCATCCTTTATCCTTTCCAAAAGAGATGGTTGAGCAATCATTTGTGAAAGGATTGATGATGTTCCCTTCTTTATGATTCCCACATCCATCTTCATCAAGTCTAAGAAGATTGGATCCTTCTCAATTCTCATCATTGATAGAATAGCTGGATCCTTTCTACTTAGGGCATCCGCCACCTAGTTCGCTTTCCCAGGGTGGTAATGTATTGAACAGTCATAATCTTTGATGGGATCTATCCAACTTCTTTGGCGCATATTAATCTCTTTCTGTGTGAATATATATTTAAGACTCTTGTGGTCAGTATATATCTCACATTTCTCTCCATAGAGATAATGCCGCCAGATTTTCAAAGCAAAGATCACCGCCACCAACTCCAGATCATGCGTTGGATAGTTTCGCTCATGGATTTTCAACTGCCTTGAATCATAGGATATCACTTTATCATTCTACATTATCACACATCCTAAGACCTTCTTTGAGGCATCACTGAATACCACAAAAAGTTCCCCACTTGTGGGTAAAGTGATCACGGGTGCAGTGATAAGCCTCCTTTTCAACTCCTTGAAGATTTCTTCGCATTCATCACTCTAAGAGAACTTTACTCCCTTTCGAGTTAGCTTGGTAAGTGGGTTGGACAATCGTGAGAAATTTCTCACAAATCGTCGATAATATCCAGCTAACCCAAGAAGCTACGGATATCTGTTACCAATGTTGGCCTTGGCCATCCCTCAATTGCATCTGTTTTGGGGGGTTCCACAGATATCCCATTGCATGTGATCATATGGCCCAAGAATGAGACTTCCTTCAACCAAAACTCACACTTGTTGTACTTTGCATAGAACTTATCCTTGCAGAAAGTCTCTAGTATAGTTTTTAAATGCTCCTCATGGTCCTCCTTGGTTTTGGAGTATATTAGAATATCATCTATAAAGACTACCACAAATTTTTCAAGGTAATCTCTAAAGACTCTATTCATCAAGTCCATGAATATTGCTGGAGCATTGGTGAGTCCGAAAGGCATTACTATGAATTCATAGTGCCCATACCTTGTACGAAAAGTAATCTTGGGGATATCTTCCTTCTTCACCCTTACTTGATAATATCCCGACTGCAAGTCCACCTTGGAGAAGTATTGTACTCCACACAGCTGATCAAACAAGTCATCAATTCTTGGGAGATGATACTTGTTCTTTATCATGATTTTTTTAAGTTCACGATAATCGATGCAAAGCCGCATTGACCCATCCTTCTTCTTGACGAAGAGGACTGGTGCACCCCATGGTGATGCACTTGGGAGTATAAACCCTTTATCCAGATTCTCCTGTAGTTGTTTCTTTAGCACTTCAAGCTCAACAACAACCATTCTATATGGAGTCTTGGATATTGGTAGCACCCCAGGTATAAGTTCAATTGAGAACTCAACATCTCTTCTTGGAGGAAGACCAGGAAGTTCCTCAGGAAACACTTCAGCGAATTCCCTCACAATAGGCATTTCTTCAAGGGTGGTTTCTTCCTTGGACTCAATCATCTGAGCCAGATATGCATGCTCATTGGGCAGTAATATCCATGCTTGGGATGATGGAGCTAAAGGAGATTCATCTTCCTCCTGATACTTGTAAATAATCAGGGGTCGATTCTCCATATGGAGTGTGATTTCCCTCTCCCGACAATTTATGTTGGCTCTATATAAGGAAAGGAAATCCATGCCAAGAATTGCATCAAATTCCACCAAAGGGAGTATGACGAGGTTCGCTGGGAAATTAAATCCAAATATTATAACAGGGGAGGACTTATATTCATGGGATGCAATGATTTCCCCATTTTCCGAACTCACCGACATCTTTACTTCTAGGATTTGTGGTGGTGCTGGGATTGTTCTACTAAACATTCGAGATATAAAATAATGCATAGAACCTGAATCAAAAAGTACGTTCGCTATTATTGAATGAATAAATAGCGTACCTGTCACTACTTCGTTTTCGGGGTTCACTTTGGCAGAAGTGATGGCAAAAGCTCTTCCTTACTATCTTGGAGGTTGTTTTTTGCCTCCGATAACCCTTGGATTAGGGAACTGATTTGCAAAATGACCCGGTTCTTTGCATTTTTAGCATTGAACAATGCGTTGAGGTTCAAACAGAGCATTCCTATCCTCTGTCACAGCCGCAGGTCCTTCTTTCCGACAGTTAATAGCTAGGTGCCCTTCTCTTCCACACCTAAAGCATTTTCCCATCCCCCTAAGGCAATTTACAGGGTGGTTCTTTCCACACTTTTGGCAAGTGGGGGGCTGGAACTTCTTAGCGCCATTGGATTTAACCATCAGACCACCAGCATTGAAGTCCACCTTACGCTTCTTGTCCCCATGATACCCCTGTGATTCTCCGATCTCCATTTCAACCTTGAGGGCACATCGGACAATTTCCTCATAACTGTCAAAGTCACGGATCGCTAATGCTTTCCGCAAACTAGGATTCAGCCCACCAAAGAAGCGGTCAACCTTTCATTCAGGGGTAACGACAAAGCCGGAAGCGTATCGTGCAAGCCTTGTGAAGTTTGCCTCATACACTCCCAGAGATTTTTCATCTTTTTGTTTGAGGGAAAGGAAGTCCCTTTCCATCTTAACACGGAGGGTGTGCGGAAAATATTTATCGAAAAACATCTTCCAGAATTCCTTCTCTTCCAAAGCCTCGATCTCCTCCTCAGGCTTTGTATTTTTGATCAACGTCCACCATTGATCAGCTTCACCCTCCATAGGATAAGCCTCCAGGACAACCTTCTCTTGTTCAGAACATTGGAGGATGAAGAATATCTTTTCAATGGAGTTGATCCATTGCTTAATGATCGTGGGATCAGATGATCCACTAAAAGTAGGAGGCCTTTGTCTCATGAAGCTCTCGATATTGACTTTTTCTTTCTTAGGAGGGGTTGAACGTTCCTCTTGACCTGTGTTTCTATTAAAAACTTGAGTTAGCTGAGAGAGAAGCGTGACAAAGTTCGCGATTCCCGCTCCCATTGGATTGGGAATCTCATTAGTACAATCATCACACTGATCTTCACAACGGTTGTTAGCCCGAGTCCTCCTATTACCGGCCATTGGCTGGAATAAAAGGAAAGTTAGGGGTAACACATAAAGGGTAAACCGAAGACAAAATTTGATGACTTATAAATAAACTTTAATCTTTTTAACTCATGAGTCTATATGATTCATTCCAGGATTTTCATGATCTACCTTCTAACATATATTCTTAGGGGCATTTTTCCCTTAATATGGGTTCATACTAAGATTGTGAATTTATCAAAACATATCCCCCGGGAGTGTCGTAAACAAGAGTGCAGCAAGGCCCGTTGTTGTGCACCAGTTCCCATTCGAGTCTAGCTCAAAGTGGTGTTTTCGGGTTTTACCCCTAGGATACATCTGTGCCAGAGCCGCCTCTACCTGCTCGTATCCAGACAGGGATGTATTTGTTTGATAAACCACTTACTTAGTATTTACCAAAACTTAGGGATGTTTTTATTATACTTAGTCTTGTATATAAGGCTTTACTAGGGTTTCCTAATCCCAAAAATAACTAAACCTATCCTCTGATACCAACTATGACAACCCTGCTTTTTATTACAACTTAAACATGCTTTATTATATAAAACTTCACTTGATACAACAAAGAAGATCGATAGGTTTAGTGTCTTTGGGGCTTAGGATCATTACATAAAAACTTTAAACTTGAAATAAAACATCTTTATTGAAAACTTCTTCTACATGGCCACTACATTCCTTTGTACTTTGCATTGCATGGGATAACCTGAGGACATGCATAAGAAAAGGGTGAGCTATAAAGCCCAGTAAGGGAGTACAAAATGAATAACATGAGGAGTACAATACATGTTAGGCAATAGTAACATCAATAGAGCATAAGAGTAACATGAACATAAAGGCATGATAAAGCATGATAATCATAACATGGAAATGTGGCAACAACACTTAACAGTGAATTAGCATGAGCCAAGGTTCATTGCACATGGAGCATGAGTAAACCCTCATTGAACTTGAAGCACGAGTAAACCCTCTTTGCACTTGAATTATCATGATTCAACACTCATTGCACATGACGTATCATGATACTATACTTTACCCAATGCATTGGAGTGCTATAAAGGGCGCACCCTTCTTAAACATTTCATTTCATGCATAAGTGTGCCACATGCATCATAAAACATGGATTCATAAAACATAATCATTTATTCCACGATAAAGGAATGTGGAATTAATATATGAAACTTTATAATCAATAAGTAAATGTGCATAAAGGTGAATACCCTTGATGGAGAAATGGGCATGGTATTCACTACACAATGATATTGGCTTAGAAAATCGGTGTGATTTCGGCAGCGTAACGGCATGACATAAGAATTCATAAAAATGGTTGATGAGAGAGAAAGGGGTTCCTCATCATATTTAAATGTAATGGACAGTAAGGATGTCATATAGATACATGTCCCAACAATTTAAAAGGAACTTAGATTCAAGATACAAAAGTATTTCTTGAATATAAAAGAGGAGAAAAAAGGTTCCTTTCGGAATTTCGGCATAGTAACTGGTGTACATGGGAGGCATTTAATGAGAGATAAAGGGGTCTCCCATCATTAAAACAATAAGAGGGCCGTATGGGAGAGGTGTGAAACCATACCCCAACATTCATATTTGAAATTAAAAGGGAAATACAACTTAAAGAAAATTGACAAAAATGAGAAAGGAAGAAAAACCCTTACTTGGAAGTGTGCTTCCAAAGGCTAGAGAGAGGCTTGTGAGAGGATTCTTGGGAGCTTGGGGCACCTTGGGAGGATAATAGAGAGAGTAGGTCAGATGTTGGATGAAATCCAAGGGATTTTAGTGAGGAGGAAGTGGGAGCTTGGGTGGGTTTATATAGGAAAGGTGAGAGAATTCTTTATTATTTAGGTTTGGGACACCTTATATGAAAATAATCCAAACCAAAAACCATCCCATGGTATTTGCCCCTGGTTTCTAGAAAAGGAAATAGGAAAACAATATTTTACAAGGCCAAGGTCCGAACTTATTAAAAAATTAGGGTTGCTTATGTGGAGGTGAGTCACACTCCCACGGAAATTAATTTAAAAAGGCAAAGTGTTGAATAAGTCTTGAGGGGTTCATTAATGCTTTGAAAAGTAAGTCAATCAAACCCAAAACCTCATTATTTTAATGATAAAACATATATTGGCAGAACATAAGGATTATGGTATTTTATTACATCACCATTGGGTCATTATGATGTCATAAAACACATTATATATTTAAACGGTATTTAATTTTTACCCAAAAATTTGACTGTCCCAGAAAATTATGAAAAATTAACCGTTGGATAAATTCGACGTTATGATTCCAAAAATAATATTTATTTTATCTAAATAATTTTCTAAATATGTGAATTTTCACTTTTAAAATAAAAACCGACATTTATAAAAAATTCACGGGTTTTGACAGAAATGGATTTCAAACCTTAATAAAAAATTTGATTGCATTCATAAAATTATAAGATCATTTATATTTAATAAAAATTAATTTAATATTAATAATAATATTTTATTAAAATATTATTTAATTCAAAAATCCTTTAATTTAATAAAATATAATTCTTAATTAAATAATAACTAAAAACACCAATTGTACTTTAAAAACTATTTACAATGTATCAAAAATGACTAGAAATTATATTCATTATTATATACGAAAATAATGTACATGAACATGGTACTACTAATTTGTTACATAACCCCTTAAGATAGCCGCATAAGACCCAAGGGTAAGGTGTGCGGTGGTGACAGACTCTTGGGGTGGCTCGGATAACATTGCTCGAGTGGTAATCTCTATCAACTTCCACTTTTCCCGTAGACGATCACGTTCGAGCTTGACATAATGAAGCTCAGATTGGGCTTGGTCAAGGGTGAAGCCCAAAGAGGCCACCTATTTTCCGATCTCCAACAAATGGGCTTCGTATGGGGCAATTCTACTAGATGAGGCCATCGCTTCCTTTGTCTGAGTAAAATTGGGTTCGTTAAAGCCATATATTTATACTACTCATGTGATCACTGTTCAACGGCTATAAAACTAACGGTCACAAATCTTAACAAAAAATCAAAGAAGTTGACATCTTATAAAAACGTTTTTCATAAAGAAACATTTAACTGGATCATGAGGGATTTTCTATTAATGAAACTTTGGGTCGTTACAATATTTCCCCCTTAAGAAATTTCACCCGCAAAATTTTCCTTTTCCCACACTAAAACAAATGTGGGTAACTCATCTTCATCATATCCTCCGACTCCCAAGTCGCTTCTTCAAACTTGTGGTTTCTCCACAACACCTTGACGAGGGGCATTGTCTTATTTCATAGAACATTTTCTCTATGATCTGAGATCTTCACTGGTTGCTCCTCATAAGATAGATCGTCTTCTAATTTTACCACCTCGGAAAAGAGTACATGTGAAGGGTCCGGTATGTACTTCCTTAAGAGGGATACATGGAAGACATCATGCACCTTGGCCATAGTAGGTGGAAGTGCTAGTCGATAGGCCACAGCCCCAACATGATCAAGAATCTCGAAGGGGCCGATGTACCTTGGAATTGACTTCCCTTTCTTTCCAAACCTCATGACCTTCTTCCACGGAGATATGCGTAAAAACACCATGTCTCCGACTTTGAACTCAAGGTCTCGTTGACAATTATCTGCATAACTCCTCTGTCAACATTAGGCTGCCTTGATATGTTGCTGAATGGTTTTCACCTTATCCACCATTTCTTCAACCATTTCTGGTCCAACCAGCTTACGTTCACCGACCTCATCCCAACATGCCGGTGTTCTACACCTTTTCCCATACAGGGATTCACATGGTGCCATTTGGATGCTCGAGTGGAAACTATTATTATAAGAGAACTTAACTAGAGGAAGATGTCAATCCCATCCTCTTTTAAAGTCCATTGAGAATGCTCTCAACATATCCTCAAGTGTTTGGATAGTCCGCTCGGATTGGCCATCAGTTTGAGGATGATAGTTCGTACTGAAGTTCAATTCTGTATTCAGAGCATGTTGAAGACTCTTCCAAAACATAGAGGTAAATCTTGGATCTCGGTCAGACACAATAGATAGTGGTACTCCATGCAACTGTACCACTTCCCTGATATATATCCGTTCCAGTTGATCCAAAGAGAAATCCTCTCGAATAGCAATGAAGTTTGCAGTCTTTGTAAGACGATCCACAACAACCCAGATTGCATTGTTGCCTTTGGATGTCCTTGGAAGTCCGATCAGAAAGTCCATGGTGATGTTCTCCCATTTCCATTCTGGTATGGGCAATGGTTGCATCATCCCCTTAGACTTCTGCCTCTCTGCCTTCACTTGATGACACACCAGGCACTTTGATGTATATTCAGCGATCTCCTTCTTCATATTATCCCACCAAAAGTTTTCTCAGAGATCTCGATACATATTTTTTCTCCCTGGGTGAATAGAGAAATTCGAACTATGTGCATCATCCAAAAGTTCCTTCTTTAGCTCTGGACTTGATGGAACACATAGTCTTTTCCCAAACCGCACAATTCCTTCTTCATTAACATTAAACTCTGAGGATTTTTCCTTTTTGATAGCTTCCACTTTTTCTTGGATTCCCGCATCATCCTTTTGATCATCCTTTATCGTTTCCAAAAGAGATGGTTGAGAAATCATTTGTGAAAGGATTGATGATGTTCCCTTCTTTATGATTACCACATCCTTCTTCATCAAGTCTAAGAAGATTGGATCCTTCTCAATTCTCATCATTGATAGAATAGCTGGATCATTTCTACTTAGGGAATCTGCCACCTTGTTCGCTTTCCCAGGGTGGTAATGTATTGAACAGTCATAATCTTTGATGAGCTCTATCCATCTTCTCTGGCGCATATTAATCTCTTTATGTGTGAATATATATTTAAGACTCTTGTGGTCAGTATATATCTCACATTTCTCTCCCTAGAGATAATGCCGCCAGATTTTCAAGGCAAAGATAACCTCCGCCAACTCCAGATCATGCATTGGATAGTTTCGCTCATGGATTTTCAACTGCCTTGAAGCATAGGATATCACTTTATCATTCTGCATTAGCACACATCCTAAGCCCTTCTTTGAGGCATCACTGAATACCACAAAAAGTTCCCCACTTGTGGGTAAAGTGAGCACGGGTGCAGTGATAAGCCTCCTTTTCAACTCCTTGAAGCTTTCTTCGCATTCATCACTCCAAGAAAACTTTAATCCCTTTTGAGTTAGCTTGGTAAGTGGGTTGGAAAATCGTGAGAAATTTCTCACAAATCGTCAATAATATCCAGCTAACCCCAAGAAGCTACGGATATCTGTTACCGATGTTGGCCTCGGCCATCCCTCAATTGCATCTGTTTTGGAGGGGTCCACAGATATCCCATTGCATGTGATGATATGGCCCAAGAATGATACTTCCTTCAACCAAAACTCACACTTGCTGTACTTTGCATAGATCTTCTCCTTGCGCAAAGTCTCTAGTACAGTTTTTAAATGCTCCTCATGGTCCTCCTTGGTTTTGGAGTATATTAGAATATCATCTATAAAGACTACCACAAATTTTTCATGGTAATCTCTAAAGACTCTATTCATCAATTCCATGAATATTGCTGTAGCATTGGTGAGTCCTAAAGGCATTACTATGAATTCATAGTGCCCATAACTTGTACGAAAAGCAATCTTGGGGATATCTTCCTTCTTCACCCTTACTTTATAATATCCCGACCGCAAGTCCACCTTGGAGAAGTATTGTGCTCCATGAAGCTGATCAAACAATTCATCGATTCTTGGGAGAGGATACTTGTTCTTTATCGTGATTTTTTTAAGTTCACGATAATCGATGCAAAGCCGCATTGACCCATCCTTCTTCTTGACGAAGAGGACTGGTGCACCCCATGGTGATGCACTTGGGTGTATAAACCCTTTATCCAGATTCTCCTATAGTTGTTTCTTCAGATCTTCAAGCTCAACAACAGCCATTCTATATGGAGTCTTGGATATTGGTAGCACCCCAGGTATAAGTTCAATTGAGAACTCAACATCTCTTCTTGGAGGAAGACCAGGAAGTTCCTCGGGAAACACTTCAGCGAATTCCCTCACAATAGCCATTTCTTCAAGGGTGGTTTCTTCCTTGGACTCAATCATCTGAGACAGATATGCATGCTCATAGGGCAGTAATATCCATGCTTGAGATGATGGAGCTAAAGGAGATTCATCTTCCTCCTGACACTTGTAAATAATCAGGGGTCGATTCTCCATATGGAGTGTGATTTCCCTCTCCCGACAATTTATGTTGGCTCTATATAAGGAAAGCCAATCCATGCCAAGAATTGCATCAAATTCCACCAAAGGGAGTACGACAAGGTTCACCGGGAAATTCAATCCACATATTATAACAGGGGAGGACTTATATTCATGGGATGCAATGATTTCCGCATTTTCCGTACTCACCGACATCTTTACTTCTAGGATTTGTGGTGGTACTGGGATTGTCCTACTAAACATTCGAGATATAAAAGAATGTGTAGAACCTGAATCAAAAAGTATGTTCTCTATTCTTGAATGAATAACTAGAGTACCTGTCACCACTTCGTTTTCGGGGTTCACTTCGGCAGAAGTGATGGCAAAAGCTCTTCCTTGCTGTCTTGGAGGTTGTTGGTTGCCTCCGATAACCCTTGGATTAGGGCACTGATTTGCACAATGACCCGGTTCTTTGCATTTTTAGCATTGAACAATGCGTTGAGGTTCGAACAGAGCGTTCCTCTCCTCTATAGCAGCCATGGGTCCTTCTTGCCGAAAGTTAATAGCTAGGTGCCCTTCTCTTCCACACCTAAAGCATTTTCTCGTCCACCCAAGGCAATTTCCAGGGTGCTTCTTTCCGCACTTTTGGCAAGTGGGGTGCTGGAACTTCTTAGCGTCGTTGGATTTATCCATCGGACCACCAGCATTGAAGTCCACCTTACGCTTCTTGTCCCCATGATACCCCAGTGATTCTCCGATCTCCATTTCAACCTTGAGGGCACATCGGACAATTTCCTCATAACTATCGAAGTCACGGATTTCTAATACTTTCCGCAAACTAGGCTTCAGTCCACCAAAGAAGCGGTCAACCTTGCATTTAGGGGTAACGACAAAGCCGGAAGTGTATCGTGCAAGCCTTGTGAAGTTTTCCTCGTACACTCCCACAGATTTTTCATCTTTTTGTTTGAGGGAAAGGAAGTCCCTTTCCATCTTAATACGGAGGGTGCGCGGAAAATATTTATCGAAAAACATCTTCCGGAATTCCTTCCATTCCAAAGACTCGATCTCCTCCTCAGGCTTCATATTTTTTATCAACGTCCACCACTGATCAGCTTCACCCTCCATACGATATGCTCCCAGGAGAACCTTCTCTTCTTCAGAACATTGGAGGATGGAGAATATCTTTTCAATGGAGTTGATCCATTGCTCAGTGATCGTGGGATCAGATGATCCACTAAAAATAGGAGGTCTTTGTCTCATGAAGCTCTTGATAGCGACTTGTTCTTTCTTAGGGGGGGTTGAACGTTCCTCTTGACCCATGTTTCTATTCAAAACTTGAGTTAGCTGAGAGAGAATTGTGACAACGTTCATGATTCCCACTCCCATTGGATTGGGCATCTCATTAGTACAATCATCACACTGATCTTCACAACGGTTGTTAGCCCGAGTCCTCCTATTACTGTCCATTGGCTGGAATAAAAGGAAAGCTAGGGGTAACACATAAAGGGTAAACCGAAGACAAAATTTGATGACTTATAAATAAACTTTAATCTCTTTAACTCATGAGTTTATAGGATTCAATCCAGGATTTTCATGATCTACCTTCTAACATATATTCTTAGGGGAATTTTTCCCTTAATAAGGGCTCATACTAAGATTGTGAAATTATCAAAACATATCCCCCGGGAGTGTCGTAACCAAGAGTGCAGCAAGGCCCGTTGTCGTGCACCAGTTCCCGTTCGAGTCTAGCTCAAAACGGTGTTTTCGGGTTTTACCCCTAGGATACATCTGTGCCAGATCTGCCTCTACCTGCTCGTATCCATACAGGGATGTATTTGTTTGATAAACCACTTACTTAGTATTTACCAAAACTTAGGGATGTTTTTATTATACTTAGTCTTGTATCTAAGGCTTTACTAGGGTTTCCTAATCCCAAAAATAACTAAACCTATCCTCTGATACCAACTATGACAACCCTGCTTTTTATTACAACTTAAACATGCTTTATTATATAAAACTTCACTTGATACAACAAAGAAGATCGAGCGGTTTAGTGTATTTGGGGCTTAGGATCATTACATAAAAACTTTAAACTTGAAATACAACATCTTTATTTAAAACTTCTTCTACATGACCACTATATTTCTTCGTACTTAGCATTGCATGGGATAACCTGAGGACATGCATAAGAAAAGGGTGAGCTATAAAGCCCAGTAAGGGAGTACACAATGAATAACATGAGGAGTACAATACATGTTAGGCAATAGGAACATAAATAGAGCATAAGAGTAACATGAACATAAAGGCATGATAAAGCATGATAATCATAACTTGGAAATGTGGCAACAACACTTAACATTGAATTAGCATGAGCCAAGGCTCATTGCACATGGAGCATGAGTAAACCCTCATTCCACTTGAAGCACGAGTAAACCCTCGTTGCACTTGAATTAGCATGATTCAACACTCATTTCACATGACGTATCATGATACTATACTTTACCCAATGCATTGGAGCGCTATAAAGGGCACACCCTTCTTAAACATTTCATTTCATGCATAAGTGTGCCACATGGATCATAAAACATGGATTCATAAAACATAATCATTTATTACACGATAAAGGAATGTGGAATTCATACATGAAACTTTATAATCAATATGTAAATGTGCATAAAGGTTAATACCCTTGATGGAGAAATGGACATGGTATTCACTACACAATGATATTGGCTTAGAAAATCAGTGTGATTTCGGCAGCATAACGGCGTGACATAAGAATTCATAAAAATGGTTGATGAGAGAGAAAGGGGTTCATCATCATATTTACATGTAATGCAAAGTAAGGAGGTCATATAGATACATGTCCCAACAATTGAAAAGGAATTTAGATTCATGATACAGAAGTATTGCTTGAATATAAAAGAGGAGAAAAAGGTTCCTTTCGGAATTTCGGCATAGTAACAGGTGTACATGGGAGGAATTTAATGAGAGAGAAAGGGGTCTCTCATCATTCAAAAAATAAGATTCCAGTATGGGAGAGGTGCGAAACCATACCCCCAACATTCATATTTGAAATTAAAAGGGAAATACAACTTAAAGAAAATTGACAAAAATGAGAAAAGAAGAAAAACCCTTACTTGGAAGTGTGCTTCCAAAGGCTAGAGAGAGGCTTGTGAGAGGATTCTTGGGAGCTTGGGGCACCTTGGGAGGATTCTAGAGAGAGTAGGGCAGAGTTTGGACGAACTCCAAGGGATTTTAGTGAGGAGGAAGTGGGATCTTGGGTGGGTTTATATAGGAAAGATGAGAGAATTCTTTATTATTTAGGTTTGGGACCCCTTATATTAAAATAATCCAAACCACAAACCATCCCATGGTATTTGCCCATGGTTTCTGGAAAAGGAAAGAGGAAAACAATATTTTACAAGGCCAAGGTCCGAACTTATTAAAAAATTAGGGTTGCTTATGTGGAGGTGAGTCACACTCCCATGGAAATTAATTTAAAAAGGCAAAGTGTTGAATAAGTCTTGAGGGGTTCATTAATGCTTTGAAAAGTAAGTCAATCAAATCCAAAACCTCATTATTTTAATGATAAAACATATATTGGCCAAACATAAGGATTATGGTATTTTCTTACATCACCATTGGGTCATTATGATGTCATAAAACACATTATATATTTAAACGGTATTTAATTTTTACCCAAAAATTTGACTATCTCAGAAAATTATAAAAAATTAACCGTTGGATAAATTCAACGTTCTGATTCCAAAAATAATATTTATTTTATCTAAATAATTTTCTAAATATGTGAATTTTCACTTTTAAAATAAAAACCGACATTTATAAAAAATTCACGGGTTTTGACAAAAATGGCTTTCAAACCTTAATAAAAAATTTAATTGCATTCATAAAATTATAAGATCATTTATATTTAATAAAAATTAATTTAATATTAATAATAATATTTTATTAAAATATTATTTAATTCAAAAATACCTTAATTTAATAAAATATAATTCTTAATTAAATAATAACTAAAAACACCATTTGTATTTTAAAAACTATTTACAATGTATCAAAAATGACTAGAAATTATATTAATTATTATATACAAAAATAATGTACATGAACATGGTACTACTTATTTGTTACATAACCCCTTAAGATAGCCTCATAAGACCTAAGGGTAAGGTGTGCGGTGGTGACAGACTCTTGGGGCGGCTCTGATAACATCGCTCGAGTGGTAATCTCTATCAACTTCCACTTTTCCTGTAGATGATCACGTTCGAGCTTGACATAATAAAGCTCAACTTGGGCTTGGTCAAGGGAGAAGCCCAAAGATGCCACCTCTTTTCCAAGCTCTAAAAAATGGGCTTCGTATGGGGCAATTCTATTGGAAGAGGTCATCGCTTCCTTTGTCTGAGTAAAATTGGGTTCGTTAAAGCCATATATTTATACTACTCATGTGATCACTGTTCAACAGCTATAAAAGTAACGGTCACAAATCTTAACATAAAACCAAAGAAGTTGACATCTTATAAAAACGTTTTTCATAAAGAAACATTTAACTGGATCAAGAGGGATTTTCCATTAATGAAACTTTGGGTCGTTACAATATTCCCCCCTTAAGAAATTTCACCATCGAAATTTTCCTCTTCCCACACTAAAACAAATGTGGGTAACTCAGCTTCATCATATCCTCCGACTCCCAAGTCGCTTCTTCAAACTTTTGGTTTCTCCACAACACCTTGACGAGGGGCATTGTCTTCTTTCATAGAACGTTTTCTCTACGATCTAATATCTTCACTGGTTTCTCCTCATAAGAAAGATCGTCTTCTAATTGTACCACCTCGGAAGAGAGTACATGTGAAGGGTCCGATATGTACTTCCTTAAGAGGGATACATGGAAGACATCATGCACCTTGGCCATAGTAGGTGGAAGTGCTAGTCGATAGGCCACAGCCCCGACACGATCAAGAATCTCGAAGGGGTCGATGTACCATGGACTTAACATCCCTTTCTTTCCAAACCTCATGACCTTATTCCATGGAGATATGCGTAAAAACACCATGTCTCCAACTTTGAACTCAAGGTCTCGTCGACAATTATCTGCATAACTCTTCTGTCGACTTTGGGCTGCCTTGATATGCTGCTGAATGGTTTTCACCTTCTCCACCATTTCTTCGACCATTTCTGGTCCAAGCAGCTTACGTTCACCGACCTCATCCCAACATGTCGGTGTTCTACACCTTTTCCCATAGAGGGCTTCATATAGTGCCATTTGGATGCTCGAGTGGAAACTATTATTATAAGAGAACTTAACTAGAGGAAGATGTTGATCCCATACTCCTTTAAAGTCCATTGAGCACGCTCTCAACATATCCTCAAGTGTTTGGATAGTCCGCTCGGATTGGCCATCAGTTTGAGGATGATAGGTCGTACTGAAGTTCAATTCAGTATTCAGAGCATGTTGAAGACTCCTCCAAAACGTAGAGGTAAATCTTGGATCTTGGTCAGACACAATAGAGAGTGGTACTCCATGAAACCGTACCACTTCCTTGATATATATCCATGTCAGTTGATCCAAAGATAAATCCTCTCGAATAGTAATGAAGTGTGCAGTCTTTGTAAGACGATCCACAACAACCCAGATTGCATTGTTGCCTTTGGATGTCCTTGGAAGTCCGGTGACAAAGTCCATCGTGATGTTCTCCCATTTCCATTCTGGTATGGGCAATGGTTGCATCATCCCCTTAGACTTCTGCCTCTCTTCCTTCACTTGCTGACACACCAGGCACTTTTATGTATATTCAGCGATCTCCTTCTTCATATTATCCCACGAAAAGTTTTCTCGGAGATCTCGATACATCTTTGTGCTCCCTGGGTGAATATAGAAATTTGAACTATGTGCATCATCCAAAAGTTCCTTCTTCAGCTCTGGACTTGATGGAACACATAGTCTTTTCCCAAACTGCACAATTCCTTCTTCATTAACATTAAACTCTGAGGATTTTCCCTTTTTGATAGATTCCACTTTTTCTTGGATTCCCGCATCATCCTTTTGAGCATCCTTTATCCTTTCCAAAAGAGATAGTTGAGCAATCATTTGTGAAAGGATTGATGATGTTCCCTTCTTTATGATTCCCACATCCATCTTCATCAAGTCTAAGAAGATTGGATCCTTCTCAATTCTCATCATTGATAGAATAGCTGGATCCTTTCTACTTAGGGCATCCGCCACCTTGTTCGCTTTCCCAGGGTGGTAATGTATTGAATAGTCATAATCTTTGATGAGCTCTATCCATCTTCTTTGGCTCATATTAAGCTCTTTCTGTGTGAATATATATTTAAGACTCTTGTGGTCAGTATATATCTCACATTTCTCTCCATAGAGATAATGCCTCCAGATTTTCAAGGCAAAGATCACTGCCGCCAACTGCAGATCATGCGTTGGATAGTTTCGCTCATGGATTTTCAACTGCCTTGAAGTATAGGATATCACTTTATCATTCTGCATTAGCACACTTCCTAAGCCCTTCTTTGAGGGATCACTGAATACCACAAAAAGTTCCCCACTTGTGGGTAAAGTGAGCATGGGTGCAGTGATAAGCCTCCTTTTCAACTCCTTGAAGCTTTCTTCGCATTCATCAGTCCAAGAAAACTTTACTCCATTTTGAGTTAGCTTGGTAAGTGGGTTGGAAAATCGTGAGAAATTTCTCACAAATCGTCGATAATATCCAGCTAACCCAAAGAAGCTATGGATATCTGTTACCGATGTTGGCATCGGCCATCCCTCAATTGCATCTGTTTTGGAGGGGTCCACAGATATCCCATTGCATGTGATGATATGGCCCAAGAATGAGACTTCATTCAACCAAAACTCACACTTTATGTACTTTTCATAAAGCTTCTCCTTGCGCAATGTCTCTAGTACAGTTTTTAAAAGCTCCTCATGGTCCTCCTTGGTTTGGAGTATATTAGAATATCATCTATAAAGACTACCACAAATTTGTCAAGGTAATCTCTAAAGACTCTATTCATCAAGTCCATGAATATTTTTGGAGCATTGGTGAGTCCGAAAGGCATTACTATGAATTCATAGTGCCCATACCTTGTACGAAAAGCAGTCTTGGGGATATCTTCCTTCTTCACCCTTACTTGATAATATCCCGACCGCAAGTCCACCTTGGAGAAGTATTGTGCTCCATGCAGCTGATCAAACAAGTCATCGATTCTTGGTAGAGGATACTTGTTCTTTATCGTGATTTTGTTAAGTTCACAATAATCGATGCAAAGCCGCATTGACCCATCCTTCTTCTTGACGAAGAGGACTGGTGCACCCCATGGTGATGCACTTGGGCGTATAAACCCTTTATCCAGATTCCCCTGTAGTTGTTTCTTCAGCTCTTCAAGCTCAACAACAGCAATTCTATATGGAGTCTTGGATATTGGTTGCGCCCCAGGTATAAGTTCAATTGACAACCCAACATCTCTTCTTGGAGGATGACCAGGAAGTTCCTCGGGAAACACTTCAGCGAATTCCCTCACAATAGGCATTTCTTCAAGGGTGGTTTCTTCCTTGGACTCAATCATCTGAGCCAGATATGCATGCTCATAGGGCAGTAATATCCATGCTTGAGATGATAGAGCTAAAGGAGATTCATCTTCCTCCTGACACTTGTAAATAATCAGGGGTCGATTCTCCATATGGACTGTGATTTCCCTCTCCCGACAATTTATGTTGGCTCTATATAAGGTAAGCCAATCCATGCCAAGAATTGCATCAAATTCCATCAAAGGGAGTATGAAGAGGTTCGCTGGGAAATTCAATCAACAGATTATAACAGGGGAGGACTTATATTAATGGGATGCAATGATTTCCCCATTTTTCGTACTCACCGACATCTTTACTTCTAGGATTTGTGGTGGTTCTGGGATTGTTCTACTAAACATTTGAGATATAAAATAATGCGTAGAACCTAAATCAAAAAGTATGTTCTCTATTCTTGAATGAATAACTAGCGTACCTGTCACCACTTCGTTGTCGGGGTTCACTTCGGCAGAAGTGATGGCAAAAGATCTTCCTTGCTGTCTTGTAGGTTGTTGGTTGCCTCCGATAACCCTTGGATTAGGGCACTGATTTGCAAAATGACCCGGTTCGTTTCATTTTTAGCATTGAACAACGCGTTGAGGTTCGAACAGAGCGTTCCTCTCCTCTGTCGCAGTCGCGGGTCCTTCTTGCCAACAGTTAATAGCTAGGTGCCCTTCTCTTCCAAACCTAAAGCATTTTCTCGTCCCCTAAGGAAATTTCTAGGGTGCTTCTTTCTACAATTTTGGTAAGTGGGGTGCTGGAACTTCTTAGCACCGTTGGATTTATCCATCGGACCACCAGCATTGAAGTCCACCTTACACTTCTTGTCCCCATGATACCCCTGTGATTCTCTGATCTCCATTTCAACCTTGAGGGCACATCGTACAATTTCCTCATAACTGTCGAAGTCACAGATCGCTAATGCTTTCCGCAAACTAGGATTTAGCCCACCAAAGAAGCGGTCAACCTTGAATTCAGGGGTAACGACAAAGACGGAAGAGTATCGTGCAAGCCTTGTGAAGTTTTCCTCGTACACTCCCACAGATTTTTCATCTTTTTGTTTGAGGGAAATGAAGTCCCTTTCCATCTTAAGACAAAGGGTGCTTGGAAAATATTTATCGAAAAACATCTTCTGGAATTCCTTCCATTCCAAAGCCTCGATCTCCTCCTCAGGCTTCATATTTTTGATCAACATCCACCATTGATCAGCTTCACCCTCTATACGATAAGCCGCCATGAGAACCTTCTCTTGTTCAGAAAATTGGAGGATGGAGAATATCTTTTCAATGGATTTGATCCATTGCTCAGCGATCGTGGGATCAGATGATCCACTAAAATTAGGAGGCCTTTGTCTCATGAATCTCTCAATAGCGACTTGTTCTTTCTTAGTGGGGGTTGAACATTCCTCTTAACCGTGTTTCTATTCAAAACTTGAGTTAGCTGAGAGAGAAGCGTGACAAAGTTTGTGATTCCCGCTCCCATTGGATTGGGCATCTCATTAGTACAATCATCACCCTGATCTTCACAATGGTTGTTAGCCCGAGTCCTCCTATTACCGGCCATTCGCTGGAATAAAAGGAAAGTTAGGGGTAATACATAAAGGGTAAACCGAAGACAAAAGTTGATGACTTATAAATAAACTTTAATCTCTTAAACTCATGATTCTATAGGATTCAATCCAGGATTTTCATGATCTACCTTCTAACATATATTCTTAGGGGCATTTTTTCCATAATAAGGTTTCATACTAAGATTGTAAATTTATCAAAACATATCCCCCGGGAGTGTCGTAACCAAGAGTGCAGCAAGGCCCATTTTCGTGCACTAGTTCTCGTTCGATTCAAGCTCAAAGCGGTGTTTTCGGGTTTTACCCCTAGGATACATCTGTGCCAAAGCCACCTCTACCTGCTCGTATCCAGACAGGGATGTATTTGTTTGATAAACCACTTACTTATTATTTAACAAAACTTAGGGATGTTTTTATTATACTTAGTCTTGTATCTAAGGATTTACTAGGGTTTCCTAATCCCAAAAATAACTAAACCCATCCTCTGATACCAACTATGACAACCCTGCTTTTTATTACAACTTAAACATGCTTTATTACATAAAACTTCACTTGATACAATAAAGAAGATCGAGAGGTTTAGTGTCTTTGGGGCTTAGGATCATTATATAAAAACTTTAAACTTGAAATACAACATATTTATTGAAAACTTATTCTACATGACCACTACATTCTTTCGTACTTAGCATTGCATGGGATAACCTGAGGACATGCATAAGAAAAGGGTGAGCTATAAAGCCCAGTAAGGGAGTACACAATGAATAACATGAGGAGTACAATACATGTTAGGCAATAGGAACATCAATAGAGCATAAAAGTAACATGAACATAAAGTCATGATAAATCATGATAATCATAACATGGAAATGTGGCAACAACACTTAACATTGAATTAGCATGAGCCAAGGCTCATTGCACATGGAGCATGAGTAAACCCTCATTGCACTTGAAGCACGAGTAAACCCTCGTTGCACTTGAATTATCATGATTCAACACTCATTTCACATGAACTATCATGATACTATACTTTACCCAATGCATTGGAGCGCTATAAAGGGCGCACCCTTCTTAAACATTTCATTTCATGCATAAGTGTGCCACATGGATCATAAAATATGGATTCATAAAACATAATCATTTATTCCACGATAAAGGAATGTGGAATTCATACATGAAACTTTATAATCAATAAGTAAATGTGCATAAAGGTGAATACCCTTGATGGAGAAATGGGCATGGTATTCACTACACAATGATATTGGCTTAGAAAATCGGTGTGATTTCGGTAGCGTAACGGCGTGACATAAGAATTCATAAAAATGGTTGATGAGAGAGAAAGGGGTTCCTCGTCATATTTACATGTAATGGACAGTAAGGAGGTCATATAGATACATGTCCCAACAATTTAAAAGTAATTTAGATTCATGATACAAAAGTATTGCTTGAATATAAAAGAGGAGAAAAAGGTTCCTTTCGAAATTTCGGCATAGTAACAGGTGTACATGGGAGGTATTTAATGAGAGAGAAAGGGGTCTCCCATCATTCAAACAATAATAGGGTAGTATGGGTGAGTTGAGAAACCATACTCCAACATTCATATTTGAAATTAAAAGGTAAATACAACTTAAAGAAAATTGACGAAAATGAGAAAGGAAGAAAAACCCTTACTTGGAAGTGTGCTTCCAAAGGCTAGAGAGAGGCTTTGAGAGGCTTATTGGGAGCTTGGGGCACCTTGGTAGGATTCTATAGAGAGTAGGGTAGAGTTTTGACGAACTCCAAGGGATTTTAGTGAGGAGGAAGTGGGAGCTTGGGTGGGTTTATATAGGAAAGGTGAGAGAATTCTTTATTATTTAGGTTTGGGACCCCTTATATTAAAATAATCCAAACCACAAACCATCCCATGGTATTTTCCCAGGGTTTCTGGAAAAGGAAAGAGGAAAAAAATATTTTACAAGGCCAAGGTCCGAACTTATTAAAAAATTAGGTTTGCTTATGTGGAGGTGAGTCACACTCCCATGGAAATTAATTTAAAAAGGCAAAGTGTTAAATAAGTCTTGAGGGGTTCATTAATTCTTTGAAAAGTAATTCAATCAAACCCAAAACCTCATTATTTTAATGATAAAACATATATTGGCCGAAAATAAGGATTATGGTATTTTATTACATCACCATTGGGTCATTATGATGTCATAAAACACATTATATATTTAAACGGTATTTAATTTTTACCCAAAAATTTGACTGTCTCAGAAAATTATGAAAAATTCACCGTTGGATAAATTCGACGTTCTGATTCCAAAAATAATATTTATTTTATCTAAATAATTTTCTAAATATGTGAATTTTCACTTTTAAAATAAAAACCGACATTTATAAAAAATTCACGGGTTTTGACAGAAATGGCTTTCAAACCTTAATAAAAAATTTAATTGCATTGATAAAATTATAAGATCATTTATATTTAATAAAAATTAATTTAATATTAATAATAATATTTTATTAAAATATTATTTAATTCAAATCCTTTAATTTAATAAAATATAATCCTTAATTAAATAATAACTAAAAACATCGTTTGTACTTTAAAAACTATTTACAATGTATCAAAAATGACTAGAAATTATATTCATTATTATATAAAAAAATAATGTACATGAACATGGTACTACTTATTTGTTACATAACCCCTTAAGATAGCCGCATAAGACCTAAGGGTAAGGTGTGCGCTGGTGACCGACTCTTGGGGCGGCTCGGATAACATCGCTCGAGTGGTAATCTCTATCAACTTCCACTTTTCCTGTAGACGATCACATTAGAGCTTGACATAATGAAGCTCAGCTTGGGCTTGGTCAAGGGCGAAGCCCAAAGACGCCACCTCTTTTCCGAGCTTTGACAAATGGGCTTCGTATGGGGCAATTCTACTGGATGAGGCCATCGCTTCCTTTGTCTGAGTAAAATTGGGTTCGTTAAAGCCATATATTTATACTACTCATGTGATCACTGTTCAATGGCTATAAAAGTAACGGTCACAAATCTTAACATAAAACCAAATAAGTTGACATCTTATAAAAACATTTTTCATAAAGAAACATTTAACTGGATCAAGAGGGATTTTCCATTAATGAAACTTTGGGTCGTTACAGAAACACTGTTCACATAACTCAAAATTTGGCAAAGGAAAAAAGAGGTTACCGTTAGAGGTTACCGATAGAACTGTTCACTAATAGAACTATTCATAGAATTGGAAATTTGGAAAAGGAAATAGAGGTTACCGTTAGAGGTTACCGATAGAACTGTTCACTGATAAAACTGTTCATTAAATTGGAAATTTGGAAAAGGAAATAGAGGTTACCGTTAGAGGTTAATGATAGAACTGTTCACTGATAGAACTGTTCATAGAATTTGAAATTTGTAAAAGGAAAGAGAGGTTACCATTAGACCTCACCATTGGCACTGTTAACAACTTTCTACCATTGGAACTGTTCACCGAGGGTCACCTATTCTACTATTCACATAATGGGAAAATTGGAAAATTTTTGGGGATGAGTCACCTTGACCTCCCAGAACACCTCAAACACCATATTTTCACAAAGGAATGGACCGAAGAGTTCCGGGCCATTACAGTGAGCCCAATATAGCTTATACTATGGGTGATCCCAATACAACTTATTAAATAGGTGAGATGGATATAGTTCTTCAATATATTAAGTAATGTTACTTGTATTAAAATTTGAGATGGATTATAATAATAGGGTGGTCTATCCTATGGATTCAACTAGGCTCTAGTAATTTCTTACATGATTTTAACATGGGTTATGAAAATAATGCTTTAAGTTTCCTATAAGAATTTATATTTGATTACTATATGTTTTAAAGGTTTTATTTGATCAAAAGGATGTTTTCCTCATGTGTATATGATTTATATTATATGATTAAGATTAATGTGAAAAGGTAAAAAAATTATTTGTTTTCATGTATTTTAAAGGACTAATGAAATTATTAGTTTTATGTCCATTACTGACATTCTTTTTCTCATCTCATGTTTTTAAATATTTTTCATAGCATTTATGGATGATTTGGAAGAATTATGAAGACTTAATATTGAAAAATAAAATATGGGTATAGTGGGAAAAATAATCACTTAAATACATGGTTATTCTTAAGTAATGGTTTGTCCTGATTCTCTAAAACTCTAAACTTAAAAGGTCCTTGGGTATGTAAGTGATCCAATATTTCAATTTTTTGTTATGTTTTTTGAATGGCTAGAATTGTGTCACATTTATAAGTATCAAATATTGAAATGTAAAGTTTATTTTTTTAACACTAAATCTATGAGTGTAGTTTTGGGTTAGTTATAATTAGTATCAGAGCAGTGTTTATATAACTTTAGAGATTATAATTTTTTCATTTGAGGTTAACTTAATAGTTATGGATACAATCATGGGTTTATAAGATTAAGGTTGATCATAAGTTCAAATGGTATAAAAACCCCTTTTTAGGTTTTAAGTGATGTTATTTTAAGGTGATTAATGATAATTTAGGTTACATTTTATTGGGTTGAGGTATATGTAACCCCTAGGTTTAACATGAAGGATTATTTTGGAAGAATTATATTAAATTTTTGGGGATGTAAGATGAAAGGTATGTTACTACCTTTGAGGTTAAAACATTCTCTAACATTTAGGATATTTAGGATAATCGAGGTATATGGTTATTTATTTATCGAATGATTTATGATGAACCTTTGGTGTTATTGTTGAATTTTAAATATTAATGTATTATTTATACATATAAAGGTTTATTCATTTTTTATATTATCTTAAGTTGTGCTAACAAGTTTGGTTTTAACAAAGATAGAAATAAAATAATTTCATACTTATATATACCTCGTGGTTAATCCGAGGTTGATTTTAGTTCTTTAGGAATTTGATATTCATACTCATCATTTGAAGTAAAGGATGAGATAAAGGTGGAATATTTTTTAAACACATAACCAAAGGATAAAATAGCATTTATGGATTTTAATAAATTCAAGTATATATTTTCTTATGTTCTTAGTATAGATGGTAAAGTAATTTATCGACTCTAGGAAAACTGTCTTAAAACAAAAAAAAATCCCATTACCTTCATTTCTAAATAATTGATAGTCTTTTCACACCTCATCGATTTATGGTTTTGTGGCCATTCACTTTCTCATGATCATTCACTTTAATGTGATCAATGTTCTCCATCGCCCTCTATAATTATTTGGACACTACTTTTTTTCATCCATGTCCATATTTTCACTTCCCACTAATTTTATCCTATTTGGAAACTTAGTTATTTTTTATTCTAGATGACCTTCGTATTTCCATTTCCCTCTTTTGAAGAGGAAGTTTAATAAACCTTTTTATGATGTGGGTTTTCAACAATGGTATTATAAATTTTAAAATCCTTGATTACCAATCTCAAGTTAAAATTTCAAGGAAATAATTTATTAAATGGGTGGATAATGTAACACCCTAAGATTTTAAAAGAACACTATCTTTTATAGTGCATAAAACATTCAACACCGAGCTTAAATGAAGTAAAAAATATTATTATTTAATTATGACTAATATAACCTAGACATTGAATTGGATGATATGAATAGAATTAATTGAATTATTAAATATATATATATATATATGTAAGGTTATTATTCTATATAAATTTATTTATTAATTCTTAGTAAATGAGCCCTTATTTTTTAGTAAATTCATTTTATTCTTAAAAAATATTTTTTATTGATTTTTGTGAGTGAATATTATAATTAATTTATATAACCTTTTAAAAATTTATTTTATAAAAATAATATCATTTTTGAAATCATATTATCAAAATTATCATAGAGTGAAATTTTTTTAGTTTTCGAAAAAGACTGATTTTTCATTAAATAGTCAAAAATATCAATTTTTGTAAAACTGTCATTTATTTTCATTGAAAATTCCCATTAAGAATTAAATTTGGTATAAAATTAATTTAATTATACTTTAATTAGATATAATATAATTAAATACCTAATAATCAATAGTATACTTTATTTTGGTATAAGTTCATTTTTTGTCTTAAAACACATTTATCTATAAAAAAATTCATTGCATTTTATGCATTTACAAGAAAATTGAAATATTAAAATTCTAGAAATTGAATCATTAAAAATTTATTCCATATTTTGAATCAAGATTTTCAAATTTTAAAAATATTTCACTTTTATTTTTTTTCATTATTAATAGTAACCATAGTAAATATCTATCACCTAGGTAAGCGTAAATTGGGTAATTAAGGTTAAAAATATTACGACCAAGACTAAAAATAACCATAAAAATTGAATTTAATCTATTTTATGAGTTATTTTTTACCATCCTCATCCAAAATTCGAATTTATGAAAAAAAATATCATTTTTCATTGAAAAGTACTTATATAGTATTTTAAGTAATGAAAAATACAAAATGTCACTATCTTGCTTTTAAATTTAACTTAAATGTTAACACAGGGATAAAAATATGTTTTTAATTAATATTTAAGGCCATTTTGGGAATAATTAAATTATTTTTATGATGGTAATTTATTTTTAATTTTTAGTGATGAAATAATTACCTTAAATATTTATACAACATCGTCATAGTGCTTGTTCAAGTAGTAGAGAAATAATATAAATGATTTTAAAAACTATAAATATAATTTTTTGGGTGATTTATAGTGTACCAAAAAAATTATAAATATATATATATAATATTTTTAGTGTTTTAAATCTATATATTTAAATTTAATTGTAATATTTTTTTACTTAAAAGTCAAAGTAAATGAATAGTTTCAAAATTGAAATTAATGATATTTTATAATAAAAATATTTTATTAAATGATTTATAATTCATAAAAATTATATATTCCACCAATGCAATGAGATATGGTTTAAAATATCATCCATGGTCCATTTTTATTTCACTTTTCATTTTATGGTAACTTTATTGACCCCTAAAGAGTAAATAACTTTTATATCACGGTAATCATCAAAAGGGTTAATAGGGATTAAAACAAAGAGATAAGGGTGAAAACATCTCATAAACATGTCAAAATTTTATTTTATGAGAGTATTTAGAATCATAATTATCCTATATTCTGAATATATAATTTTTTCCATGTTTCCATGAATCTAATTTATATTTATTTAAAACTTTGAGTAATTCCAAGAGTGTACTTCCCCTCAGTTATAAAATGGAACCTCCAATCCTCTCTTTCTAACACCTTTTTAGTGCTATTTTTTCATCAAATCCATACCCAAATCCCTTCCTAGAATCCTTATAAATGTCTTAGAGGTATTATTTTGAGAATAATACCAACCTTAGTGTGATTAAAGTTTAAATAAAAAGAGATTTTTCAAAGAAATGGTATATCTTTTAACCAAATATTTTAGTTTTATTTATTATTCAAACTCGTTTATATTGGATTTGGTGTCCTAGGATAAACTATTTTTACTTTTATTACATTTATATTAGATAATTTAAATATTAACAACAACTTATTACATATTTTTCATTCTACTGCATGACTTTAATGTAATAATGTTCTAGGGTATCTATCACATTGATATGCTCATAGCAATTCCCCGCTATGATGAGAACCTTGAACTGATATAATGAGATTCTTAAATATATTTCTATGGTCAAATAAAATTCTATTATGGGAGAAATAAAATGTGGTTTTCATGTGTGAGTACTCATAAACAGATGAGGATTATTTTCATGAATTTCACACTTGGTAATCACAAAGATGGGAGGTTATGAGAGTAGACCAACCAATAAGAATTATGCATATTTTTGTGTCATTGAATATTCCTATCTTTGAGAATTTGTAATAGTCCTTATAATTTAATATTATCATTGATACATTTCAGGAATCATTCACTTAGATTTACTAATGAAAATTATCATTCCATATGTTGTCGGGAAGTAGGGTATGTTGGGTGAATCATGAATGAAATGTTAGTAATGGATAAGTCGAGTAAGAATTTTTCCCTTCCATCTTTATGGAAGCTTATATATCTGCCCTTTTATTGGAATAAAACTGTTGCATTAAATTTCATGGACATGGTGTAATGACGTGTTTATTTTATATAGTCAAATAAATATGTATCGATCATATATGTTGATGACATGGATGTGCAACCTACTTGACAAGATATTGAGACAAAGGGATTATATAAAACAATGAGCATTCATATGTGGTTATCATTATTTCAAAATTATGTTCTTTATCTTGAGTGATTTAACCCATTTCTAGAAAATAATCTTGGACTTTATGTGATCCCGCCTAATTCCAATGAGAAAGAATCCTATAAGGTCATGAACTAATCATTTCCATTTATCTAGGTTAATTTCTATCTAAATTTAGTTAATGGAATAAATTTTATTCACAATAATGGGGAATAATTTCATTTAAATTTTATCAAATGAAAATATTTATTAATGAATGAAATGTTTTATTAAATATTTATTTAGGTATTCAATAAATGTCGAGGATTCCAAATGATCCAAGACCATGTCTGGTGAAAAATATGAACTTATAATCTAGTTAAATAATATTTATTATTTCACAAGTTATCGCATGTGCCATAAAATAATAGTAGTATTTTTATTATTATTTTCATGGTGTTTAATAAATATTATTATATTATTTAAGGGTCAACATGCAATTAGTTAATACTTGAACCTAAACCCTAGCTCTATAAATATATGGTTATGTCTATTGTGAAGAGTCAGTCAAAAATATAGTATAGAGAATAATTTCTTACAATGGATTTCTCTATTTAATTCCTCTTTCTCTCTCCCTCTCAAGAATGAGAAATGCATGAGTGTTTCCTTCAAGATCAAAGGATGATAATTCAATATGAACAACATAAGATAACTAATTCTCTATGTTAACACTCAATTGTCGATTGGAATTTCTTAAAGATCAAAAGAGAACATGTTCATCACTGTTAGAGGGATTCTATACTTCAATCCTTATAATGAAATGAAGGTAACCTGAAAGGGTTTTTAGAAGATCAGCATCATCGTCGAAGAAAGGATCCTAATACAAGGTTATCATTTATTCTGAATCTAAATAAATTAATTATAAATTTATTGTTCAAGATCATCTATTGGGGTTCTGAGAAACTCTAAATTAAAAAAAAGGTTTAATTTAACACCCATAGAAGGTGCTTCTTCTTCTCTTAGAACCATTAAGTGGTATCATAGTGGTCACATTTTAAATTTTTAATTATTTATTTTATTGCTGATCTTTATGCGCAATTGTGGTTGAATCTCACATTTCATATTATTTTTTATTGATATGATTTGAATTAATATGCTTAGAAAAATTAATCATCTTTTTTTAAGTGTTTTATTTTCTTAAAGGTCTATAAACATATAAAAATGACTGGATATTCCATCAAAAAGTGCCAAATATTTAGCTGGTGTGACTGGGTTACACAACATGTGACCAGAGTACATGTTGTGTGCCCATGTAAATTGTATATGGATGTGTCACAAGATACACGACATGCAAAATAGTAACTACACGTGGTACATTTATTTCACACCATGTGTTGACCGAGCTAGTCTAGCACATATTTTGTTAGATTACAAGGTATGTTTCTAGAATACACATCGTGTAGTCTGCATGGGTTTGTGGATAAATTCAAAAAATATGTGTGGTCAATATACATGGTCAAACCGAATGAGACTAGCTATCTAGAGCATTAATTATATACACAATATGTATGTGGGGCACATGATGTGTATTTCATCATTTCTTATGTCTAGAATAAACACTCAGACATTTGGTGAGTTATTCAGACACATATAATGATAGATACATGGTGTGTATCTAGTATGTACACATAGTGTAGTCACAACCAATGAATATTTGTAGTTATTTTTTTGGGTTACACAAACACATGTCAAGAGTGATACATGGTATGCAGCTAGCTTATGCATGTCATCTAGTCTAGCTGAGGTACATGCCAAAGACCTGAGCACGTAACCGAGGTAGACGAAAACAGAGATACACCATGTGTAACTCATAATTACATCCCATGTAGTCTCACAAATAAGGACAAAATTAAATTACATTAAATTGATAATTTCATCATTAAAACATTATTTTATTTATTGAAACATGTTATGTTTGAAAATTTAATAATTATTTTAAAAAAAATTAAATGATCCTTTAATTTATTATAATAAATCTATAATTATTGTTTCTGGAATTTATTTTCCATTAATTCCATTATAATGGGTATATCCATATAAATTCAGATGGCCATTAAGATGAAACGGGATTAAATAATTAATTAATTATTGAAAGTGTGTTTATCTTAATAATTAAGAATGAATAATAAATGAATGTTAACATATTTGTTTTTTCATATATGTTTCATGTATGGCCATTCATGATCTTGATCAGGAACTATGTATGGGTTAGATTTTTTAATTTACTTTATTACATGGGTTTGAAATTATTTATTATTAAATTAATTTTATGTCCTGTGAGTCATCCCTCCCTCCATTATCATATAGGACCTATGTGTCCAAGGTTATTTATATAATCCTCATAAACCAATCCTTTCCTTCCCTCACCTATGTGTGATTTAGAAATACATCTACTAAATTGAGTGTCCCAAGGTGAGTGGAGGTGGTTCAAGATGGAACCATAATGATGTCATCCCAGGTCATACATAGGTGTATAGGTGGAATATTGTAACTCATTCCAAAATGGAACAATGAGTTATTCCCCTAGGTTGAAGGCTGATTTATTATCCTATCAATAAATCAACCTCTAGATGTAATCTCATGATATGGTCATTTATTATTTCTTTCTTTATTTCTTTTACATTATTTATTTTAGGGATACAAGACTACTATTACATAAATAAATGAATTAATTTTAAACAATGGAATTTAAATAAATGGATTATGCATAAATTTTTTATCCAACATGGATAATTAATTATATAAAATCTACTTAACATTAACAAGAAATATAAAGTATTAAACAAGATAAATTTATGGGTAATAAATAAAATCCCTAAACTAAATATTAATTCATATTTATCCTTCCATTACTTGATTGGGAATGAAACCAATAGAACTAAGTGTTTGATCAACACTTGTTGGGAAAAAAACTTTTATAAGGGGAGTTCTTATGATTGTTTTGGGTTAACTTAAAATTTTTACATTAAGAGGAGTATACCTTTCTATACTTGGTGTGATTTGGAGGCAAGTGTGTAGGAAATCCATGTCAAGATTTCAGGATTGGGGAGTCCACTCAACGGATCAATGAGTTAAAATACCACAATTGGAAAAGAATTTTATACCTAAATACCTTAAAATATCTTGAACAACCCTTTTGGTGTTATGATAAGGGGAATGTGTATCATTTCTACTATAATTTTCTGGAAACTTGTCATTCTCAATTCAATGTTGAGGGATATTTATACTTAATAAAATAGTGTGAGACTTCCAAGAGTGGTTCATATGACTTCGAGTTATGATGTTACATGAATGGAAATATTATGTGCTACAATCCTCAGACCCAAATCCTCCTTCCAAGGAGGAAAGTGATGAAGATTTCCTTGAATATGAAAAGCAGATGAATGATGTGGTCAACATTCAATGTTTGATGGTATCATCTAATTATAGTGAACTCATGAATTCTCAATAAACATGGATGCATATATCATGCTTGAGAATCTCCATGGTCTATACAAAGAGGTATCTAGATAATAATGGTTTGAGGTCTCTAGGTATCTTTTTCAGAACATGCTTAGATAGGATTCCCTAGATGGGCCTCATGTAGTCAACATAATTATCCACATTGAGCTTCTATTGGTTCTGGGGTTTAAACTCCCAAAAGAATTGGGTACTAATATCATTCTTTCATCCTTCCCTCGGGACTTCTAAATCTTTGTTGTAAATTTTTATATGAAAAACATAGAGGATTATCTCCCATATCTACTTACTTTTCTTCACCAAGTAGAAAAAAAAAGATGAACACAAAAAATAATTTTTCCTTATGGTTAAAAAATAGAAAGGGAAATATGTCATGAACTATCCTCGGGGCCCATGTCGTGACTACCCCAAGCTTGCCTTCCATATGCCAGGGGTTGGTGACTAGCACCAAAGTCATAAATCCCGATAAAAGGGCAGGCATTTCCTTGATAAAAGTTAACAAACACAACAGAGTATGCAACAGAAGTAAGCACTAAGTGAAAATGAGTACAAAAGTAAGTGTTGAAGGGAAAGGGGCCAAAAATACAAGCCCAACAATAAGTACAGTACAACTGAAAGACTAGTACAACAACAGTAAAGTAAGTAGAAACCACTGAGTCATCCTCTAGAAATCCCACCTGAAGGGTGGGTACAGATGGTCTCCTCGGCACCTCGGGTCCGTCCGTCCGCTCCGTGTACATCCCCCCAAGTGGTCCACCTCCGGGTACTGTCTATCTCCACAAGTCTCTACCACTATCAGCGATGTCCATCATCTTTATCCAACACAACGTAGTGTGGGCATAGCCCGTGTAGGGGTGAGTATAACAATACTCAGTAGGGACCCCGATACCCCCGAAGGTCTCCCAGAATCCACAAAGGATAAACCACAAAGAAAAGTTTCAATCACAAAGTATCAATCAACCCTACTTAGGTATATGACCATACATATACCTAAGTCATCAATTCTAGTTCGGCTCCAACTCTCGAGCCCAAGCACAACCCAGTCCACACAGGAAAGAATTCAATCACATCGATGGTAATGATTGAAACTCAAGACTCAGTCCACACAGGTATATAACTTTCATAAGGTGATAGATATGATCATATGTAGTCACTGATTCATCTAAGTTGTCTAACCCATGGAGGATTCTAGTACATTTTTCACCGTTGTTGAACCCACGGAGGATTCTAATACAGTTGTCGCCACTGCCGAACCCACGGAGGATTCCAGTACAGTTTTCGTTGCTGCCGAACCCACGAAGGATTCCAGTATAGTTGTCATCGCTACCAAACCCACAAAGGATTATAGTACAGTTTTTGTCACTGCCAAACCCACGGAGGATTCCAGTATAGTTGTCATCGCTTCCAAACCCACGGAGTATTCCAGTATAGTTGACGTTGCTGCCGAACCCACAAAGGATTCTAGTACAGTTGCCATCGTTGTCGCAGCCATATCTAGGGTTTCCGCACACAGCACGCTCGATTCTGGGAGTGTCCACTCCTCAAGAAAAGGGTTCAATACATCAACTATCACGAAGTCTAGATTTGATGTATCCTGAAGTTCTTTCCTGTCAAAAGAAACCCAACGTGATAGACAGCACGTCAATCGGACGCCCGGTCTGTGACTTATTAGCGTTTCCGTTCCAGGGGGCCCGGTTGATTTTTAGGCTCAAACCAACCTGACCATACTCCAACTATGTCCTAACCTCAAGTATAGTAAGACAAAAGAATCATCTCATCAATAGGAAACCAATGTAGTTTATAGCACGTCAATTGGACGTCTGGTCCTTAATATATAAGCGTTTCCGCTCTGAGGGCCCGGTTGGTTTTGGGTTCAAACCAATCCGGACATACCCAAACATCTCCAAAACCTTGAGTGTAGTATACCGAAATGACCAACTCGATCCGAGGAATCCTACACAACTGACAGTGCAATGATCGGAGGTTCGTAGCTCATGTTATGGACGTTTGACCGAAAAAGGTCCCAAAGGGGGAGTCTGGGCCCGGTCCGACCCGGCCCAACCCACCCTGGGTCAGCCCGAACCGGGTCGACCCGACCCAAGTCCGAGTCCGGCCCCTTAGGGTGCATCCCAGCCCGCGGCTGGTGCCGCCTGACCCGGCTGGGTGTGGCCCGGCCCGCGGCCGGCCGCGGCTCGGCCAGGCTGGCAGAGCGGGGGGGAGGCTCGGTCAGCTGACGCGGCACTAAACTGTGCCTCTTCTATTACAGAATGGCAGATCCGTTTCGGTTCCACCCGCCACCTCGATTGAGTGGCGGTGGCATGTTCCGGCGGCGTGCTGCTACCACCTTTCGCGTACCACCGAACGCGCTCTGGTGGTCCGTTTCGCCCACCGTCTATGCCTAAGATCATCTCGGGACCCGAACTTCACTGCGAAAGCCCCAAATCGTCGTTGAGTTCCCGTTTCATTGTCGCCTGTTATTCCACGCACATACGAACAACCAGCGGAGGGCTCGGTCTTGTTCTTCAGCCCGAGCCCTTCACGTTAGAAGTTTTCAATCAATATTAAAGTATTCAAACTAAAACCAAACCCAAACATAACCCTGCATCAGATTTGAATCCCAACCCGCATGAACGAGCGATTCGCAGATCAACGGGGCAGAGGTTGGTCTATGCTCTTCGTTCTTTCCTCAAGAAAAAAGGAAAGGAGAAATTCAATACAATTCCCCTACCTCTAAAAGACGCCGCATGTCGCCGAGCCATGGAAGACGAATGTCACGGTAGTCGGGCGTCGCGGAAGAATGGTTTTGATTCCGTTGACGTCAGTGTGCACCCAAAGAAGAAGCATCGTTGGCGACTTCATGTTCTTCAAATCATAGAGCGTTCTTCGTTGAGGGAGAAATTCGTTCTTCATCGAGGGAGAAAGTCATTCTTCGTCGGAGGCATTCTTCATTGAAGAGAAGAATGGTGTTCTTCTATTTCTCCGGAGGTTCCCCACCAAAATATTTGCTTAGGAAAATATTAAAATAGATCTCTCCCATTTTAAATAAGTTCCATGAAAATCCAAATAATTTAAAAGTGGGTTTCCAATTAATTAATAAGGTTTTTAATTAAATGGTTGGAATCATCAATAGGTGGGAGGTGGAGAGGTTCCACCTTAATAAAAGAGAAGAGGTGTCAAGAATTAATGAAGGGGAGTTAAATGGGGGGGTTTAAGGGGAGATGATAAGTTAGGGGTTCATGCGGGCCCCACCACCCTTAGTCATATCCTCCCATGGGAAGTTAGGTGGGGTGTGGGCCCCACCTCCAACTTCCCTTTATAGGAATTAACTTCCACTTAAAAAATAAATTGTAACCCAACAATTTATTTAATTCTTAACAAATCCCCAAAATTTAACTACCATATACGTCAGAACGCAACTGCGGTAAAGGTCCCCCTAAGCGAATACCGGTGCAACAATTTCATCGGTGTCCTCAGATTTAAATTCCGAGCACCAGTTCAAAAGATAGAAAAACCCGCATGTACATTTACTGAACATACCCAAACAAAAATTCAGAAATTGATTCCGGGAACACCGGCCCTCGGCATCAGGCGTCGTCAGAAACTGAGGGCTCGTAAAATTCTAAAGAATTTAAGAAAAAAAATCCCTGTAATATCCAGGTCTTTACATTACTCCCACCTCAGGGTTTTATTTCCCCGTAAAGCTACAACACACACTAGTGAAACAAATGGGGGTACTGAGCTCGCATCTGAGCCTCCCGCTCCCAAGTGCTCTCCTGGAGGTTCCCGTGCTGCCAGCAAATGCACAAAAGATGAATCGACTATCCACATAGGACCCACTCCTTTCAATCCTCGATCTCCACTGGAACCTCTGCAAATGTCACCCCGTCATCGATGTCTAGCTCCCCGTGATCGATGATGTGGGTCGGGTCGTGCACATATCTCCTCAGCTGATATACGTGAAAGACGTCATGCACCCGGTGCAACTGAGGTGGAAGGTCCAGGCGGTAAGCCACCTCGCCTACTCTGCTAAGGACCTGGAAAGGTCCGATGAAACGCGGAGATTACTTGTTGCCCCGACCAAATCTCCATAGACCTCGTCAAGGTGATACCCGTAGGAAGACGTGGTCGCCATCCTCAAACTCTAGTAGTCTCTGTCTCCTATCAGCATAGGGCTTCTATATGATCTGTGCAGTCTTCATACGCTCCTGGATGATCTATACCTTCTCCTTCATAGCCTGAACCATCTCTGGTCCTACAAGAGTTGACTCCCCAGGGTCAGTCCAGCACAGAGGTGATCTGCAAGGTTGGCCATACAATGCCTTGTATAGTTCCATCCTGATGGTGGAGTGGTAAATATTATTGTACGCAAACTCCACCCAGGGTAGATGATCCTCCCAACTGCGACCAAAGTCAAGGACACATGCACGGAGCATGTCCTCGAGATTCTGAATGGTCGTCTCAGTCTGACCATCCGTCTGAGGATGGAAGGTGGTTCTCAGATGTAATTGCATCCCAAAAGCCTCCTGTAACCCCTTCCAAATTCGGGAAGTGAATCAAGTATCCTGATCAAAAATGATAGTCAAAGTCACACCGTGAAGTCGTACGATCTCCTGAATGTTGAGGCGTCCCAAGCTCTCTACTGAGCCCTGATCTTTGATCGGTAGGAAGTGGGCCGACTTGGTGAGTCGGTCTACGATCACCCAGATAGAGTTGTTCCCTCCGGATGTAAATGGAAGCCCCATCATAAAATCCATGGATATCCCATCCCACTTCCACTCTAGGAACTCTAAGGGTTGTACCAAGCCTGTTGGTACCTGGTGATCCGCCTTCACTTCTTGACAAGTGAGGCATCGTGAAACAAACTCTTCTACAGTGTTCCCCTTACCATGAGTATAGACTATCTCAAAGTCATAGTCCTAGAGGAACTCAATCCAACGTCACCGTCTCAGGTCCAGGTCCTTCTATAAGAAGAAACACCTGAGACTTTTGAGATTAGAGTACACCGTAAACCGTTCTCTCAATGAACTATGGGTGTGACTAGCTCTTTGTAAAGAACTCGACTAAAACCTCTTTCTCTTACGTCCTACAAGAGCTGCTAAGATTTCTCCCTTGCCGAAAAGAGAAATATGGTCTCATCCCTTTGATGAACAACAGTATTTTCTTAATACAGTCAATCCTCACATGAACGGTACTATTTCATGCCATGGATAACATCGTAAGGCCTCGACTCTACTACCAAGAGATCCAACCGTTACTCTCACCTTCAAGGGTCGAGTCACACTTTCGGTAGTAGTGTGTGGTCACTGGGTCTCCTCTAGTAGGAATATTGAATGTGAGGGTCAAGTCAATGGTTTTAACCGGATCCTCTCAGTATCAACCATACAAAAAGGGCAGGAAGAAAACGTCACAAGGACAAGTGTCTTTTATTACTGCAGCTCAAATTACAAAGACACAATCCAACCACAAACAACAATATCAATGAAGCTAGAAGCATCATAAACAAAGGCCCCCAAGTCTAGAGCTAGTCCTGATTCTATCCACCTGCTGCTCGACCAGCTCCTCTGCCACGTCCGCCTGCTCCTGGATGACCTCCACGGTCAAACCTCTACCTCTGCCTGGAAGGTTCCTCTACTGATTTCTACTCATCTATAGGACAGGTTGGGCAGTCTCAATCCATGTGACCCTGCTCGCCGCATTCATAGCACTTCCTTCTCCTCATATGGATGGCTCTAACTTGTGTGCCCCACACAACCGAACCTGTATCCTGGGGTTACCCACCTGTTGTCCTAGTCCGCTTGGACTTCTATGTCATCTGTCTACTGCCGGCTGTAGTAGACTACGCTACGGTCAAAAAACCCTACGATAAGAACAGAAGCTCCTAACCCCGCACAAAGCATAGAGTCACTGGTACAAACTCCACCCAAAAAAGACCCTTAAAGTCTTCCCAGGTGAGAGTCACCTCATCGTAAAACTGGAGCATCAGGCTCCACCACCTCTCAGCTTCTCCCTGAAAGAGACTAATATCTAGATACACCATCAAGTCAGCGGGTTTCCCAACTGTGTGGAAAACTCATTCTACAATCTCCAGCCAGTACCCAGCCATCTAAAAATCTATCTCGCCTCGAAACCTTGGAGGTCTCTGTCACTGGAACTCATGCAACTCACTCAGGCGGCATGCACTCTCTACTGCTGGGGCTAGTAGTATCAGTGGCCCAGCGAATAGTGGTACCACTAGTGCCTTTGCTATGATGGGGCCCTGCACCGAGGCCTCGTTGCTCGGTGGGTCTACCATCTCGTACGTGACTCGGATCCCTAGCTGGCTGCCTTCGTGGGGCCATCCTCAAAAGAAACAGGTGTGCCACGGTTTAAACAATATACTTGGTGAGTTGACACAAAGTAGCCACAAAGAAAAAATTTCAAAGGAAACACACATGCAATAAGTGTTTTTGTGCACCGAGTCGGAAATCAGAGGTCAGGGTCCTGGTGTATGGATACGTCGGCCGCCGCACCAACACTAGACTCCCTAGTCTGAAAACCACACTCAATACTCTTATCATTGTTTCTTCACAGAAAATAATGATTAGAGTCTTGAGTTCTGCAGTAGAACCGACTCCTATGATACCAATTTGTCACGACCCGTCCTCGGGGCCCGTGTCGTGACTACCCCAAGCCCGCCTTCCATAGGCCAGGTGTTGACTACTAGCACCAAAGGAATAAATCCCGATAAAATGGAAGGCATTTCCTTGATAAAAGTAAACAAACACAATAGAGTACGCAATAGAAGTAAGGACTAAGTAAAACTGAGTACAAAAGTAAGTGCTGAAGGGAAAGGGGCCGGAAATACAAGCCCAATAGTAATTACAGTACAATTGAAAGACTAGTACAACAACAGTAAAGTAAGCAGCAACCACCGAGTCATCCTCTGGAAATCCCACCTGAAGGGTGGGTACAGATGGTCTCCTCGGCACCTTAGGTCCATCCGTCTTCTCCGTGTACGTCCCACCAAGTGGTCCACCTCCGGGTACCGTCTAGCTCCACAAGTATCTACCATGATCAGCATTGTCCATCATCTGTATCCAACACAACATAGTGCAGGTATAGCCCGTGCAGGGGTGAGTATAAAAATACTCAGTAGGGACCCCGAGACCTCTGAAGGTCTCCCAGAATCAACGAAGGATAAACCACAATGAAAATTTACAATCACGAAGTATCAACCAACCCTAATTAGGTATATTCCCATACATATACCTAAGTCATCAATTCCAGTTCGGCTCCAACTCTCGAGCCCAAGCACAACCCAGTCCACAAAGGAAAGAAGTCAATCACACTAATGGTAATGTTTGAAAGTCAAGATTTAGCTCACACAGGTATATAACTTTCGTAAGGTGATAGAGATGATCATATGTAGTCACTGATTCATCTAAGCTGTCGAACCCATAGAGGATTCCAGTACAGTTTTCATCACTACCGAACCCACGGAGGATTCCAGTATAGTTTTCATCGCTACCGAATCCACGGAGGATTCCAGTACAGTTGTCGTCGCTGCCGAACCCGTGGAGGATTCCAGTATAGTTGTCGTCGTTTCCAAACCCAGGGAGGATTCTAGTACAGTTGTCGTCGTTGCCGAACCCACGGAGGATTCCAGTACAGTTTTCGTCACTGCCAAACCCACAGAGGATTCCAGTACAGTTGTTGTCGTTTCCGAACCCACAGAGGATTCCAGTATAGTTGTCGTCACTTTCGCTGCCAGTTCTAGGGTTTCAGCACACAGCACACTCGATTCCGGGAGGGTCTGGTCCTTTGTAAAAGGTTTCAATACATCAACTATCACGATGTCCAGAGTTTATGTATCCTAAAGTTCCGTCTTGTCAAAAGAAACCCAACGCGACAGACGGCGCGTCAATCGGAGACCCGGTCTGTGAGTTATTAGCTTTTCCGTTCCAGGGGCTCGGTTGATTTTTAGGCTCAAACAAACCTGACTGTACTCCAACTATGTCCGAAACTCGAGTATAGTAAGCCAAAAGAACCGTCTCGTCAATATAAAACCAACGTAGTTGACGGCACGTCAATCGGATGTTCGGTCCTTAAGTTATAAGTGTTTCCGCTCCGAGGGCCCGGTTGGTTTCAGGTTCCAACCAACCCGGCCATACAAAAACTTCGCCAAAACCTTGAGGGTAATATACCAAAACGACCGTCTCGATCCAAGGAATCCTACTCAACTAACGAAGCGTCGATCGGAGGTTTGTAGCTCAAGTTATGGGAGTTTAATCGAAAAAGGTCCTAAAAGGGGGATCTGGGCCCGGTCCGACCCGGCCCAACCCACCCTGGGTCGGCCCGAACCGGGTCGACCCGACCCAGGTCTGGGTTCAGCCAGGTAGGGTATGGCCTGGCCTGGCTAGGCGCGGCCCAGCCCGCGGCCGGCCATGGCTCGGCCAGGCTGGCCGAGCGGGGGGGGGGGGCCCTCGGTCAGCTGGCGCGGCATTAAGCAACACCTCTTACATTCCTGAATGGCAGATTCGTTCCAGTTCCACCCGTCACCGTGGCTTAGCCTTGGAAGCCTGTTCCGGTGGTGCGTCACCGCCGTCGGACACCGGCGCCGCCGTGCCGACATGGCTCACCGCCATCGCCTTTCGCAAACCACCAGACGCGCTCCGGTGGTCTGTTTCGCCCACCGTCTACGCCTAAGATCATCTTGGGACCCGAACTCCACTACGAAAGCCCCAAATCGCTGTTACGGTCCCGTTTTTTCATTTCTCATCAATAGACGCACAGACGAACAACCAGCGGAGGGATCGGGCTTGTTCTTCGGCCTGATCCATTCGCGTTAGAAGTTTTCAATCAAGATTAAAGTATTCAAACTAAAACCAAACCCGAACATAACCCCGCATTAGATTTGAATCCCAACCCGCATGGACGAGCGATCCACGGATTAACCGGGCAGAGGTTGGTCCATGCTCTTCCTTCTTTCCTCAAAAAAAGGAAAGTAGAAATTCAATAAAATTCCCCTACCTTGAAAAGACGTTGCATGTCGTCGAGCCGTGGAAGACGAACGTCGTGGTAGTCAGGCGTCGCGGAAGAAAGGTGTCGATTCTGTTGACGTCGGTGTGCACCCAAAGAAGAAGCGTCGTTGGCGACATCGCATTCTTCGAAACGTAGAGAATTCTTCATTGAGGGAGAAAGTCATTCTTCATCAGTGGCGTTCTTCATTTAAGAGAAGAATGGTGTTCTTCTATTTCTCCAGAGGTTCCCCACCAAAATATTTTCTCAGAAAAATATTAAAATAGATCTCTCCCATTTTAAAGAAGTGCCATGCAAATCCAAATAATTCAAAAGTGGGTTGCCAATTAATTAATAAGGTTATTAATTAAATGGTTGGCATCATCAATAGGTGGGACGTGGAGAGGTTCCACCTTAATAAAAGATAAGAGGTGTCAAGAATTAATGAAGTGGAGTTAAATGGGGGGGAGGGTTTAAGGGGAGGTGATAAGTTAGGGGTTCATACAGGCCCCACCACCCTTAGTCATATCCTCCCATGGGAAGTTAGGTGGGTTGCGGGCCCCACCTCTAACTTCCCTTTGGAGGAATTAACTTCCACTTAAAAAATAAATTGTAACACAATAATTTATTTAAGTCTTAACGAATCCCCAAAATTTAAATACCACATACGTCAGAACACAACTGTGGTAAAGGTCCCCCTAAGCAAATATCGGCGCTATGAGTTCATCAGTGTCCTCATATTTCAATTTCGAGCCCTGGTTCAAAAGATAGAAAAACATGCTCGTACGTTTACTGAATGTACCCAAACAAAACTTCAGAAATTGATTACGGGCACACCGGGCCTCGGAATCAGGCACCATCAGAAACTGCAGACTCTTAAAATTCCAAAGAATTTAAGAAAACAAATTTCCTTGTAATTTTAGGATCTTTACAAAATCAAAGAGCTATAAGACCAAATAATATTCACAACCTTCCAAGAAGAGTAAGATCAATGGTAAAGAAATGGAACATGATTTTTTATGTTTTTCCTATGGAAAGAAGGGCCACTATAAGAAAAAATAAACCCATAAAAAGAATCAATGGTAAGATTGAAGTTTTTTTCGAGTGAAATTTATCAGGGTCTATAAATTGGTTATTAGATGCATCTTGTGATTATCGTATATTTATTCAAATATATTAACCAAGTGGATACATAAATATTGATCGAGGGGTGGTAGATCTATGAGTAACCAATGGAGGTAAAATTTTTATATAACTATTAGTGACTACCACCTCACATTCCCAACTAGAATGATCTTGGTTTTAAAATATTGTTATTATGTGTCATCTATTACCAAATACATTATTTCTTTGTCTAGACTATATATGAATGAATTTATTTTCAAATTTATGAATAAATGTTTCTTCTTTTATAAAGATAACATTTTTTTATGGTAAGGAACATTTAAATAATGGTCTTTATGTGTTGTATTAGACAAACCAAGTAATAGAAATTGATAATGAAATTACTTCACAAGACTCATACCATACCTAACTTTGGAATCACCAGCAAGGTCATGTAAATGGAAGGTTTTTAACTTAATTGCATAAATATGGATAATTATATTCTTTTGAAAAAAACCACTTGGTATATTTCATGCATGTTTACAAGGAAAAATGACCAAAGCCACATTTAGTAAACAAAAGTGACACGGATAAAAAAATTCTTGAAATAGTTCATACCGATGTGTGTGGACCATTTCATGTTGAATAAAGAGGTGGGTACTCATACTTAATAAATTTTAATGATTATTTTAGAAGATATAGATATATATATTTAATGATGTATAAGTTGAATTATTTTGATAAATTCAAAGAATACAATAAGGAAGTTGAGAATCGTCTTGGTGGAAAGACTAAGAAACTCCGCTCTGATCATAGTGCAGAAATATTAATCAATACTTAATTGATTAATTACAATATTTTAGGATTCTATCTCAACTGACACATATTTATACACCTAATTGTAATTTGTAAGTGAAATTAGTAACCGCACCTTGTTGGACATGGTGACATCAATGATGAGTCATGCAAGTCTTTAATTATCCTTTTGGGGATATGCATTATAGACATCAGCACACATACTAAACCAAGTACCAACTAAATAAATAAATGGTATTACATATGAACTATGGAGTTTAAAAAAAGTTATGATATAAAATTCATATGTGTGGGGTAGTGAATAACTTTTTAAGGCCTCATTAGGTATCAAAATTTCACCTTGAGGCAAAAATTATACCTTTATAGGATACCCTAAGGAAATAAGGGGATGTTACCTATAAAACCCTCATAAAAAAGGTAATAGTGACAAGACATTACATATTCCTTTATAAGTATCACATCTCTAAAAGATATCATGGGAGTGAGATAGACTTTCATAAATACAAGGCTCAAGGTACACAAGATTTTTTAGAGAAACGAATTCCACAATGCCTATTGGAAGAAGAAGTTGTTCCAAAGACACAAGTGACATGTAGAAGTATAAGATAGGTTATAAAACCAAAAGGGTATTTTTTTTCTTATAAATAAGGATGGTGACTCTTTATTATTTGATAATAATGATCCTCTTACCTATAGGAAAAAAGTAGTAATTATAATAGTTGTTGTCAAGTGGAAAGAATATGTGAATTTTGAAATAAATTACATATACCAAAACCAAGTCTGTATTTTGGTATATCCTCCAATAGATGTAAATACTATTGTATATAAATGGTTATTAAAGAAGAAACTATAAATTTAAGGATAATTCAGTACCTATAAGGAACAACTTGTTTCAAAAGTGTTTAAACAGTGTCAAGGCATTGACTATGACAAAACATTTTCACCAGTTTCAATGCTAAAATCGATTAGAATTCTACTTTCCATTACTACTTTCCACGACTATGAGATTTATAAAATGGATTTAAAAATGGCCTTCCTTAATAGTAACCTTTAGGAAGATGTCTATATGTAACAATCTGAAGGTTTTGTGACTCCAAAGGATTCCAATAAGGTATACAAGTGGTAAAAATCCATTTATGGATTAAAGAAGGAATCCATGTCATGGAAAATTCATTTTGATGAATCCATAATGGAATTTGGTTTCATAAATAATGAATGTGAGTCTTTTGTCTATAATATGTTTAATGGAATTGAAGTCATTTTCTTAATAGTATATGGTGATGACATGTTACTTACTGAAAATGAAATACCATTATTATAGTTTTTTAAATCCTAGTTGAATAAATGGTTATCCATAAAATAATTAAGAGAGAAATAATATATTATTGGGATTAAGATCCATCATGATATATCCAATTTTTTTCTCATTCTGGGTCAAGTTATATATATTGACAAGATACTAAATAGATTCATTATGGAAAAATCCAAAAGGGGGTTGTTTCTAGTGTCACATGGAATTCATATTTCCAATAAAATGTGACCTCAAACACCTGATAAAATAAAAATAATGGAATGGATTATATATGATTAAATGATTGGGTTAGTCATGTATGTTACACTATATAATAGGCTAGATGTCACCAATGCATTAAGTGTGGTGGGAAGATATCAAGCTGCCCAGGTGACCACCATTAGATGAAAATAAAGACTATCCTTAGTTATATGAGGCATACTACGGATATGTTCTTGTTATATAGAGGAAAAAAGGAACTTATCATCAAAGGATATGTAGATTCTAGTTTCCAAATAGATCAATATGATATCAAATCAAAAACGGGATATATATTCACTTTGAATAGAGGTGTTGTGAGATGGAAGAGATCAAATAAGGCTATGGTCGCAAATTATATAGTATATTCTAAGTATATGATGGATTATGAGGTAGAAAAAGAAGTATTTTGGATACAAAAATTCAGTCAAGTTCTTTATATGGTACCTAGAAGTAAAGATATTATCACACTTTATTGTGATAATACTATAGTGGTGGATCTCTCAGAGGAGACAAGTTCACATCTACGGAAAGATCATGTACTTCATAAGCATCATATCTTGGGGGGTTTTTCTCAGAGAGGTAAGGTTTTAGTGGGAAGTATTTCCATACAAGATAACATGGAAGATCCCTTTACTAAATCCTTAACTTAGCAGAAACATGATTATTATGTGAGGTCTAGCATATTGAAATTCATAGGCAGTTGGCTCTAGTCCAAGTGGGAGTTTTTTGGATTTGTTATCCTAGGACCAACTATTTTTACTTTCATTACAAGTATATTACATGATTTTAATATTAAGAAAAACTTATTAAAAATTGTTCACTATTTTGTATGAATTTAATGTAATAATGTCCAATGTATTTGTCACAATGATAAGGTAATAGAAATTTCACGCTATGATGAGAACATTGAAGTTCTATGATGATATTCATAAATATAGTTATATGGTAATATAATGTACTATTATGGTACACATAGAACGTGATTTTCAAGTATTATTAATCATAAGTGGATGATGCTTCTTCTCAAGAAGTTCACATTTGAAAATATCCAAGATGGGAGAGTATGATAACAGACCCACTAGCAGGAATTATACATATTTTAGTGTCAATGTATATTCCTATCTGCGAGCATGTGTAATGGTCCTTATAATTTAATATTATCATTGATACATGTCATGACTTGTGCAATTAGACATTCTAATTAAAATTTTCATGCCATATATTGGTGGGAAGTAGGGTAAGTTGGGTACATCACAAATGACATGTTATTGATGGATAAGTCAAGGAAGCATTTGTCCCTTCCATATCAATAGAAGCTTATATCTCATACCATTTATAGGAATAAAAAATCACATTAAATTCCTTTTACATGGTGTAACGATGTGATTATTTTAGATAATCGATGAAATACGTATCAAGCATACAGTTTGATGAAATAGATGTGTAACTTACTTGAGGATATATTGAGACAAAATGATTATATTACACAATGAGAATTAATATGTGGTTGTCATAATTGTGACATTAATTTCTTTCTCTTGGGTTCCTTGGCCCAATTATATATAATAATCTTGGGCTTTAGGTGATCCCACCTAATTCCAATGAGAAATAATCCTAGTGGGTCACACAGTAAGTGTTTATATTGATCCTGATTAAATTATATTTGAATTTAATAAATAGTATAAATATTATTCTCAAGACCAAAGAATAATTTTATTTCCCTTTAATCAATCACAAATATTTATTAATGAATGAAATAATTTATTAAAAATTTATTCAGTTATTCAATAAATTTTTAGGATTACGAATGGACAAAGACCACATCCGATAAAAAATATTAATTTATAAGCTAGTTAAATAATATTTATTTTTGAGTAATTTAGTGCACGCGCCAAAAAATAATAATAGTATTATTATTATTTTTGGAATGGGGTTTCATAAATATTATTATATTAATTATTGTATGGAATTAAATTAAATAATATTTTAACCTAAACCCTATATCTATAAATATATTTTTGTGTATATTGTGTAGAGTTAGTCGATAATCAAGATATAGACAATCATTGCACATGACGGATTTCTCTCTATAATTTCTCTTTCTCCCTCCCTCTCAAGAAAAAGAAACACATGAGATATTCTATTAGGATTGAAGGATGAGCGATAAACACAAAAAAACTCAAGACAATTGATTCTCCATGCTATCAGCTGAACATCAATTGGAATTTCTTGGAGATTAAAGGAGCATATGTGGATCACCGCTAGAGGTATTCCATACTTGAATCCTTAGAGTGTAATGAAGGTAATATAAAAGGGTTTTTAGAAGATCAACATCATCATCAAAGAAAGGATCCTAAGACAAGATAATAATTTCTTCTAGATCTAAATAAATTAATTGTAAATTTATTATATAAAAAACATTATTGGGGTTTCAGAAAACTCTAAATTAATTGAAATTTTAAATTAACATCGATCAAAAGTGCTTCCACTACACCCAAAACCTTCAATTCAAAACTCTTATAACCATTGTGATATAATAACATCAGTATATACCATATATAGAGATTTTAATATTTTAATTTCTTAACTTTAATCCATATCATTATTCTACCAAATGGGAATAGAAACCACCGTTCATTTGTATGGAGAACTACCACCTCGTGAACCGATGTAATTTTTTTTCAACACCACCTATCATGGACGATTGTAATGATGAATTTAATGAATTTTTATGATATTAATGAAATAATTATAACTCTTTAAAGATAATATTTCATCTATTTTCTTACCTTTCCATCAATTTAAAGATGATAATGTCATTTGTGGGTATGTGTGGACTATCGCCTCTACAAAGTGATGTGATTCATTTTTATTTTTTACCTTATAGGGATTGTTATAAAATTATATTTTATATCTATATAATAATTATTTCATGATTATTATTCTTTAAATAATGAAATAATGACCAACTTGACCATAGTCAACTTACCAAATTCATTTTGGACATATGAACCCAATATCATCAAAACATCCAATGTGGACTTAATTGATAAGTAATTGAATATAACATAGTCATAAGTAAAATAAAATGAATAATAAACTTTAAAACAGCTATTAAATAATTATTTAATTAAAATTAGTTTATTATTCATGAATATTAAGAACAATGTGGGGATTTAGACTCAAGGTAAGGGACTTTCTTTTTAAAATCCTCTTTTAAGGTTTCCCTTCCAACTATTTTTATTCATTGTTCATGTTCTTTTAAATGTATTAAGAAAATTATTATTTATACTTAAATGGTTTATAAAGTTCATATTTGAATCTCTTTACAATGGTTTAAAAATTAATCATTTTAATGTTTTTCATATAGGTAACTTCTGACTCCTTTTAACAAAGTGTAAAAGATTGCTTTTCTTTAACATATATATCATAAATGGAATTTCCCACTATCATTAATTTTAATTTATTTTAATTTTCACCTAAAATTTCCCATGGTTATTTTCAAATGAAATAATTTCCACACTATTTTGAAAAAAATTTATTTTAAAGAGTTTTCAAAATAAAGGGGTATTTCTCCCTAATTTTATAAAAATATGGAATGTGAATTGCTTGTGGTTTAGAAAGAGTTTTTCAAGTTATTTATGATGAAAAGGTTTAAGATTAAAAAAAATTATTTATTATATATTAATTTAGAATTATATGTTATTATTGGTGAGATTTATATAGCTTATATAATATGTGATCTTGATACAGCTTATGTGAAGGGTGAGCTTGATATAGATTATATGATGGGAGATCTCTTTATATCTCTTCAATGTATTGGGTAGTATTCCATGTCTTCAAAGGTAATAAAGAGGGAGTTAACTAAGGTGGTTTATCCAATATATTTAACTAGGATCCAATTATTTATTATATGAGTTTAACATGGGTTCTGAATATAATTCTTTAAGTTTCATATAAGGTTTTCAATTTTCTTTCTATGGGTTTTAAAGTTTTTCTTTGAGAAAAAAAAATTCCCTAGGTAAATATGATTTATTTTATATGTTCCAGAGTAATGTGAAAAAGGTAAACATTTTATGGGTTTTAATGTTGTTCACTATACTAATGGATTTCTTATTTCTATGTCCCTTACTGATATTTTTATGCTCATCCCATATTTTAAAATATTTTTCATGGTGTTTAAGGATGATTTGGATCGATGATGAAGACTAAATATGGAAAAAGAAAAATATGGGTATAGTGGGAAGAATCCTCACATAAATACATGGGTATTGTTATGTAAGGAATTTTCCTAATTCTCTAAAACTCTAAACCTAAAAGACCCTTAAGTATATGTGTGACCAATACTTCAGTTTGTTGTTATAATTATTGGTTAGCTAAAATTGGGTCATAATTATCGATATTGAAGACATAAATGTAATTTTTATGTCTTTAGAATTGAATCGAAGAGTATGGGTTCAGGGCTATTATAATATTTATGAATAAAATGCTTTGTTATACTCAGTAAAATTACTACTATGATATTTAGATGAATGGTTTTAATGAAGTTCACTAAATAGTATCCAATATAATCTCATCTCTATGAAATTTCCACAATTTGGATTGAATCATTCGATGCTCGAGCAAGAGTCTCCAACCTCCCATGATATTCCTGTATCTCGTGATGGAAAAGAAAGGAGAGGAGAGAGATTCTAAGTGGAGATATATTTGGTATAGATTTAGGTACACTCAAACAATATGTGTCAATATTAGTGTCATGTGTATATAAGCCTCAAGATATTCCCAAACCATGTATATATTTTACTATAATGTTATATAATGTTTAGGTAAAGTATTTGGTTATGAATGCTTCAAAAACTACAAAAGAACCAACTCTAATTCATTTAATCACATGAAATGTTTAACAATAATAGATTACGTAGAGGATTTATCAAACATTAACTTCCCATGAAAATTATCACCATGATAAGGCAGCGACGGTAACATATAATAGTCAACTATACGCCTCAATAGTACCATATGATTAGCTATAAGTAGTGAAAGGCTATCTCATAACATGAGTCATGATATACCCATATCATCTCATATGATATAGCTTAGAATCATAACATGTATATAAGATTTAGGGAATATATCCTTCAATCCCCCACTTTCACTGAATCTTAATAAACTTTATACCATTTCTTCTTATACTATATCATATACAATAACTTAAAAAATCATATCCAAAACTTCTAAATATCTTCAAAACCACTTTTGGGGAAGTTATAATTAACTTCATTATGTATAACATCACATGAAATACCTTGTGAATACTCATCCAAAACTCTTTTAGATAAACATAAAAACACTTTTAATGCAAATCTTTGAGTCAAACTCAATCCTCATTCAGTCTACCAAAAATTTTGAACCCATAAACCTTTATAACATTGACAATAAATATGAATCAATAGATCCATAAATGTGAGTAAATAGTAGTATCTAGTAAAGAATCAGTGATAATCAAGAAACAAAGTGATCTATCATGGTCTATATTAAACACATGTGTCTCTATACTTATGTCCACCAACTGCACCATATGCAATAATTCACTTTCATATGATACCTTTGTCCAAGAAATCAATTGAACATGGGATACAAAGTATTTCAATCCCATATGGTTAAATTATATGTTCTCCATTCTCTAAGAATAGATTCAACAGCTCGATGTATATATCACATGTTATTTACCTTTATGGATGATCACATCAAATGCCCCTCACTCAAAATGAAATGCACATCATATTTACAATCTTGATATGATCATACAGTTCCTTGTTATCTTGTAATTGAGGTACCAAATTTCATACTCATTATATGAGATGGAAAAACCCATCTTGGTTGAGCTCTAACTGATGAAATGATCAATAACATACCCAACCACCCCCACCCATATTAGATAAGCCTCAAGGATTGCCTAAGAAAGGTAGCAAAGAATAAAGGTTCTCATGTTCGGTATCTCACTAGATTCTGGTAGTAGGGACTTTTAATATGAACCATGTACCTCCAGTATACTAAATACATAGTATATGACACTTCATGTGGTATAATTCAAGGCTCATCAAGCACACAAAACCTATTTTATTCCCCATGCACATATTTTGTATCCTGATACATGAATTATACTCACCCTAACCTTAATATTTTCCATAAACTATAATAATCCATGATGAACATATATTAGGGATAACTCAAAGTTTTAATCTAAGAGGTAAATTATCATTTCACATCCCAAAATTTATATTAATATATATACATCCCATATGAAAGAATTATAATGTGGTAATTTCCTTTTGTATAATATGATAAATTTTATATGCTTAAAATTATTTATGAATACTAATAAAAATTATATGTAAAAACCAGTATAACATATTATGTATGATAAACTTCTAGATCATCCTTATGTTTTATACACTTTAAGAAGTTTTCTTAAACTTATTAAATCTCTATATAATTCTCACCACATCTCTACATGGTCATATGATAAAACTATTCCAATAAACTCTTTAGTGAATAAATTTTATGAATTATGCCAGTTTGAATAATGGTGAGCCTTATGAATCATATTCCTCATGTTTAACTCTTTCAACAAATTCAAACTCCTTAACTTCACAACATTAAATTTTATAATGTTAATAAATTTTTTTATCTACTTAAAACTATTTCTAAGTAAATCATCATAATTCTTGGAACCTTTACTATCAAAATTTTTCTTGAAATATTTTGTTAACTAGTGTAACTCTTTACAATAATATTTTACCAATATAAATTTTAAAATCCGTTGGGATATAAAGTGAAATTCTATTTTTAATTTTAACTAGAAAAATATTTTATTTTTTAACTTTGAACATATCAAATTCCAAACATACGCCCATTAACCTCTTAAAAACTATATTTTATACAAAATATCATTAAAAGAAATGCAAACTTCTTTTTGTTTAGTAAATAATGCTTAATTTCTATTAGTGTGAATATTTAACAAATAAACTAGTGTATTCATATATAATATGATATTCTATGTGTTTGGATCATTTACTTTGAAAGAATATTATTCTTCAAAATATGCTACTAAAAGTGGGGGAGTCAAAACCCTCATATTTTAACAAAAAAAGGGATAAACTATTTTATCTTAGATAAAAAAATTATCATTATATTCTTATCAAAACATGTTATAGATTATAATGAATCATAAACCATGTGAATATGAATTCATTATCTCATATTTTTCATAGTGAACAAACAAATCCTCTTATTATATAAGAGAAATGTGAGAACCATACACATCCTTCACTAAGATCCATCTAAGAATGATATTTTCCTTTTCATTCAAAAACATGATTCAAAAACCCTTTGTTTAACCAACCAAAATAAACCTATAAGGTTTATCTATTCTTCCCTTGATTTTGAACTCTTGTATATTTAAAATAGTTGTAATTTATACATTTAGAATCATATAACCTTCAAAACGAAATATTTAATTTCTATAACACTAATACCTGACATGGTTGTTTCATATAGTATCACAAACCTCTTCATGTATTATAAAAAATTCCATCCTAGGAAACATTACTCATCATTTATAATAACTCTAAGTTTCAATTACCTTGACTTGATATATGAAGAAACATTATTGGACTCTCCAAATAATTTTCATTCTTCTAGTTTGAACTCATGCCCACTTGAACTGTCAATACAACACCAGTACCTTGACATCATATTCCCTAGTTCATATATCCTCAACAATTTTAGAATATTGGGTAAAATTTTCTTAAACGCATTCACATTATCCAAACATTTCTATTGAATAAAACATAATGAATTCAACAACTTGAACAATCCTTTATAGTATACATTAATTTTATCCCAGTCATTGGAATACTTAATCATATTGATTATATGAGAAGAGACTAAAGTTACTTAGTTTATTTTGTATTTAATTATTTTGAAACCTTAAATGAATCATTATATGCTTCTAATAAGTTTCTAGAATCTAAATGTTAAAAAATATTAATTTTTTGTTACATAGGAGGGTATTGTTTTAACATATAGAATTTCCCTTTATTAATAACTTTTCTTAAGTGAATAGTATAATGTGTTTCTTAAATTAAGCTTCTCTTTCTCAAGGATTAATATCAAGGTTAATTTCGATGATGATGATGTTATTAATCTATAACAAAATCCTTTTTGATATGAGTATATTGTTTTATATTCATTTAATAAGGATGTTTATCAAATGAACTCTCACTAAAATGAAGACATCGTTTTTAACTTTCAACATATATATTAATGGAACAAGATCTATATTTCACTAAAAAATGATTCCATTTTATTTTTCCTCTAACCAATAAGCTATTAAGATAGGTCATCTTTCCAATCAAATCATACATGACTCTTGTATAGTTGAGAGGACAATCCTTTTCCCAATACATCATATGGATATAATTAACTCCATTATTATGGTATCATAACTTTTAGTATTCCCTAGATAAGTGTGATCCAAATTAAACACCAAGAATACGAAGAAGATCATATTAGGTTTACGCGTTACTTTTTTATCGTACATAAGATAATCTAGGGGCACCTAAATTTTTCATGAACCTACCTAGTTGAATGATCAAGATCATGAAAAGTGATCACTTTGAAAGTAATATAACACTTATAATTTTAAATGGTATTTAATATCACCATATTATCTCATGTTATTCCCTTTACATGTATGTATGGTTTGGAATCATATTCCTTCCAACAAATCAATATATTCAAACCATATTGATGTGTAACTCTTTACACAACTAGTAGCTTAAACCTAAATTAAAACCCAACTATATTTATACATATCCAAATGCATCCTATGAATAATATATATCAAACCATTTAATTTAATGGTTTATAATTATATGAAATTATCAATCCCCACATGAGTAAAACTGAATCCACAGATAATCAACCATCACTTTTCTAGATAAGGCATAAGCCACTAGGCCAATGAGCAGTTTGACCCAAAGTCCCTCTACCTAGGCATTATTTAATTGTGTGAGTCTTAAATTTCATTATAATTCTAACACCTAATATGTATAAACTAAAATTAACAATTTAATTTAAGCTCATAACTTAATAAAATCCAATGTTAAGGTAGAATAAAAGTAAATCCATTATCATACCTAGCATGTAACTCCTTATATGCATGTATGGAAATTACAGGAGCAGTTTAAGAATTTAAACTGATTCATACATGGAAATTCACAATAGAAAAATTATATCTATGAATAAATCTAGTAATAACTTTTAAATAAATGAAAAAATTACATATTTGAATATGAGATAAACATTTATAAATAGTTCAAAAATATAGCTAAAACGCTTTATATTTTAGTTATTTATTATGGACATTCCCAAATATTGAATAAATATAAACATTTTATATGTATTACCCATATAAACTCTTTCATATTACTCGTTATATGGAATTTTCTTAAATATATGGTATTACATGAAATATAAATATTTTATATTTTAATTATATTATGTAAAAAAAATTATCTAATCTAAATATAAAATATTTTAATTATTTAAACCTTGATAAAATCAATAATTAAAACTCCTTTTTATGTGGTTTAAATAATTTTTACAAATAAGGACTTTAATTTGAACAATTAAAATCAACTAATTATGAACAATTTATAATTTAAATATATAAAATTCTATATTTTTTTATTATTTTTTAATTTGTAAACAATTTATAAATCACTCTTATAGTTTCTAAATATCCACATTATTTCTAAATTATATGGCCTTCCATATAAATGGTAAAAGTTATTTCAATATTAATATTTAAAATTTAATATATATTTATTTATTAAATTTCTATCAAAAATTCATTAATTAATTATTAACATTTTATAATTAATTAACTTATAATAACCTTAATAAATTAGTAAATATACCAACGTATATTTTATTATAATTTATAAACTATTTAAAAATTATATAACTCAATTCATATTTGAAATTTAAAGAAACAAAATTCTCAATTATATCATTTTTAATGATGTCCTATCCTTTGTAACAAAAAATAATGGTGTGGTGTGTACACTATTATGAAATTATAAAGAAAATTGTATGAGATTAACTCAATTGTGTGACATTAATACGTGTAAGAATAATATAGGTGCTATATAGGAATAAATATCATCCTTGAATAATAATAGCTTAGTGTCTCACACAGGAATAACTCCATAAGTATCTAACGTAGTGACTTACACCTATAAGGTGAAACAGACATTCGAGTTAGATTAAACCAGTGAAAGGTGAGTTAAATAGGATTAATTCAACACACTTGGGTCACATAAGAATCAATTTATTCTCATGTGAGATTAAAACAATTCCTGTGTGAGATTGATCTGACATATAGGGGTTTTGCAAGAATAATCCTATATGATATAGGATTAATCTATATAGGAATAAATCTAGTGAGTGGGACTTCATTTAATAATGATAAATCACCACTTTAATAAGAAAAATTTACCATCATCTTATGCATCCATTCATAAATGGGGACATCACCCTCAACACCTCCACTCATATTTAACGACACATATCATATCATTTAAAATGATACAATGATCTATTTTCACAAAAAAGAAAAAACATATTCATTTTAAGAAAGATTTCAAGATCTAAATGGAATGTAATATATCTGATACCACTTATGGGTTTCTTGGGTTAGTTTAATAGTTAAACCAAGTAGCTAAAGTGATTAAGGAACCATAATCTAGGAACAACCATTAAAGAAACCTAAAATCACATACTATGAAATGAAAAATAATTAGTGTGTGTATCTTACATCATATTGCTTCTATGATATTTAACTGAATTGTTTTGATAAAGATCACTAAAGGGAATCAATTATACTCCCCTCTCCATAATGTATCTATGAGTTGTCTTGAATCATCCAATGCTCAAGAGAGAGTCTCCAACCTCTCATGATATGCTAGTATCATGAGATATAAAAGGGAGGAGAATAAAGATCTTTTGGGTGGGGAGATATTTGGAATGGATTTATAAAACCTTAAATCATATATCTAAATAAAAGTGTACTATATATATAGGCCTTAATACATTCCTAGTTCTTGCATAGATTTTACTTAAACTTTGTGTAATGTTTAGGTAAATACTTTGGTTACGAATGCTTCATAACCTATAACTAAACCAACTCCCATTTTTTTCATCACAAGTATCATTTAATAATGATAACTTGTGTGGAGGATTTATCAAACATTAAAATTTAATGTTCCACTACCCATATAGAATCTCTCTATGTTAAAGTAGTAGCAGTAACATATCATTTCCAATGATATCCATTAATTGTACCCTACTATTGGTTGTAGGTAGTGGTATGTTATATAATAACATAACTCATGATATACCTAATCATATCATATGATATATATTAGAAAAATCATAGGCATACAGGGTTTAGGGAATATATCCTTCAAAAATCAATGAATTTAGAAAGGAGGTTCATATAGAAGTGTGGCATAGAGGACTTGATCATATGAGTATGAGAGGAATCATAATTATTTCCAAGAAAAACCTCTTCTAGGAATCAAAGGTACGCATTTGGATACTTTTGTTGATTGCATCATGGGAAAAAAATAGTGAGTATCTTTTCATTGTTATTTTTCATCTATAAAGTTGAATGTTTTAGATTTGATAAACATTAAAGAATGTGTGATGAGAACCAAGTCACAGAGAGGTTCTATTTATTTTATGACATTTATTGATGAACACTTTAGAAAAGTGTGGTCTTTTTATTTGAAAACCAAAAATTAGGTGCAAGGTGTTTTCAAGAATATTTATGTGAATGTGGAAATAGAAACATAAAAATGATTAAAGTGCATACACCCAAAAAATATATGAGATTATTGTGTTTTATTTGAGGAGTTTAAAAATTACTCTAGAAAAATCAATACCAAATACGCCTCAATATAATGGTGTTGAAAAAATGATGAACATTACCATCTATGAGAGAGTTAGGTGTATGATCAAAAATAAAAATATGTCAAACTCCTTTTAGGGGAAGAAAATTAACACTTCAGTTGATCTTATCAACCATTATCCATCATTTTTTTAAATATGACATGCTACAATGGGTTTGTATAGGTAAATATATTTTATAAAAACACCTCAAAGTCTTTGGTTGTAGGTAATTTGTACATATCTAAAAAGATAATATGGAGAATATAGATGGAAAGGAGAAATGATGTATCATATTGGGATGCAGACATGAATAGTTTTACTAAAAACTATGGGATTATATTTTCATGAGGATATTTAAAAGTAGAGATGTGGTATTTCTTAAATATTATATGATTGAAGATTCTGAGAAGCTAAGAAATCTAATGAAGTTGCAATCTAAGTAAATTCCATTCAATATGGAGAAGGTTTCATGACCATCAATTCTGTATATTAAAGGAGATATTTTATAAACTAATGATACATCACCACTACATAATATATCTCAGTTTTCTAATATATCTACATCAAATCATATTTAAGAATAAAAAAATCCCACTAAAAGGACAACTATGTAGATCTATTATAGAATAAAAATCATGTCATTGATACTCACAACATGAGTATGTGATACTTGTTGACAATGGAGAACAATATAGTTATAATGATGTGATTGAAATTTAGTAAAATATGGAATAGTTAGAATCAATGGAAGTGGAGATGATATCCTTACACAAGAGCCACATATTTGAACTAATGGTGTTACCACATTGAAATAATGTTCTTAAGAACAAGTGGGTGTGTAGAATCAAATTTGGTGGTGATATATCACAACCACACTATAGATCTAGGATGTTTGTGAATTAATTTAGTTATAATAAAGGTATTTATTTTAGTGAGATTTTTTCTCTTGTGGTAAAAATGTCTACTATGTGATCTTTTATTGGATTAGTGGGAAGTATCTACCTGGAGATATAAAAACTTCATGTAATGGATACATTCTGACATAATGATCTTAAATATGAGGTATATGTAGATAATACCATGGTTTTTTAGGTAAAAGTAAAATAAATCATAGTTTCTAAACTTAAGAGAAGTTAATGTGGTTTAAAATAGACACTAAGATAATGGTGTAAAAATGACTCATTTATGGAGAAAATTGAGTAAAAGTGAATGATTTTTTATCAATACATTTCCATTAAATGGTTCTCTAATGTTTATTTCGTTATTCCATTTATTTATATACATTACTTGTTGATTATTTGTAGAGATGTCGCTAGGATTAGTAGGTTAAATAATGAGTGTAATAAGTATTTTAAAATTAAGGACTTGGGAGATGCTAATAAGATTCTTAGAATGATGGTTACTTATGAAAGGATAAATTAAAAGATTTAGTTATCTCAAGAATGGTACCTTGAGAATGTTTTTAAAATATTCAACATCAGCAAGTCTAAAAATTTTAGCTCTCCATTAGTAAGTCATTTCTGGATGATGAAAAGTTAGTTCCCATCAACTAAAAGGGAGAAAACAAAAATGCGGGAAACTCCTTACCAGTCATTATTTGGTAGTATCATGTATGATATGGTGTGAACTATATAATATATATCTCATATTATTGGAATTGTGAGTAGATTCTTATCAAATACATGAAAGGAATATTGGATAATATTTATATGGATATTAAGTTTTCTCAATGGTACATCCAGTCATTTTTTATTGTTTGGAGGTGATAAACCTATTTCAACAGGATATATAGATGAAAATATAACTAGTATTATAGAAAAAAGAAATTACAATTATGGATACCATAAATCAATTGAAAGGGTTTCCTTTTCATTAAAATCATGGCTTCAGAAGTGTGTTTCTTTATCTACCATAAAATCCAAGTATATCGCAATCAATGAAAGTTTTAAAGAGATACCATGGATGGATAAATTTATATAGTTGCTGGGACAGAATCATGAGAATTATATTGGTTATTAATGATGTTAATATTTTTATTAATATCATCTGGAACCCAATATTTAATTCTAACTCCAAACACAATGTTTTTAAATATCATTGGATTCATAATGCGTTGAAAATAAATTATTGAAATTGATAAAATATACACCAATGATAATGGAGCATATATAATGAAAAATATTCTACTGAAATAATATGGAGCCTATAAAGAGTCTTTAGTTCTATATTCTACCCCAAATTTGTCATGAGGGGATATTTGTGGGGGACAAACCCAATTTGGGAGTCAATTGCAGATACAGTCAACTGTAGGAAGATTTTATTTGGCTAGAAATAGTGACAGGGGGATTTTTCTTTAGGTGAAAAGAAACTCAAGTAACCTTGTATTTTTGAATGGTATCCAGTGAAAATGGAATGATTAAAGGATAAATAAACCTTCTTAACAACCCATGACATTAATAAAAAAAATTTCTTTAAAATGAGATTGAACTCTGAGGTAATGTGTAATTTTTCTGTCCTATAATGTTTATTTGAATAATAAATAAATAGATCTTCCCCCATTATTCCATGGATGTAAGAACCTTTGATGGACCATTTAAATCCTTGTATTTATTAAATTTTTCATCTTATGTTCATGTTTGTAAAATACTATTCCTTTCTGGGTTTTAAATTCTATAAAGAATTTGAATCTTTAGACTAAAGCAGTGGTTGTTTTGATAATTGGGAATTAGATTTGGAATATGAGAATTGGAACATCTCAAGGAGATTTTTTTTGACGTGTAATGTGACTTTTTTATATATTAGGTGATCGGTTGGATATCATAGTAGGGTTGGGTAGTCCAATCTTATAAATCCAACAACCAATAGTAGGTTATGTCGTGATGCAGGAAGGATCATGTAGTGATTGTCTATAGGCCAAGGTAGTTATTTTACCTAGGGGCATCACGCACCGACCCCTAATCATATTGTGAATTATTCATGTGAATGAATGTGTTATGCCATGAATCCCCATTTAATTCACATTTGGGCATGTTCTTTATTTTTTTATTTTTTAATAGGGTAAATCCTATAAATTCAATGTCAATCACCTATTTTTCTTAGGAAAATAGCCACGTAGGGGAGGATTATTCATCTCGTTCCTCCCCCCTCTCTTCCTCTCTTGATCCCTTTTGATGATAGGTGATATTTCTGCGATTTCATAGAGAATATGGTTGATTTCCTTCCCCATTATTCATTCCCCTTGTTTAGATTTTGATTTCAATTGTATCAGATAAGGTTTCAATGCAAATTCCACCATATCATAGTGGAATCAAGTGATAATGGTGGGTAATAAGCTCAGGGTGTCTAGAGTATGTCCTGTGGGGATTATTTCATGTTGTTGTGTGCATTTTTATTAAAGTTATATCACCTAGTAATTTTTTTTTGGATTTTTATTTTAATTAAATTAAATTTTAAGTTGGTTTTTTGTTGGTTCTTAGGGATTCGGTTTAGAATGATGTTATTATAATGAAACATACCTTCCACAAGTGGTTGTTCTTCATTTCATTGCGACGGGGTTTCTTGATGATATTTTAGCTATTTATTCTTATTTAAATTGAATTTATTTAAAGTAAGAAAGTAATTGTAAAGTGTTATAATTGATTTATTTAAATTTTATGGTGTGAGGTAGGGACTCTTGATGATGGGTGATGGATATTTGGCCTTGGATGAGCATGAGTGAAAGTAGTCAGGATTCACTTGAAGGAAATAACTTTTTATGATATAGGTGGTCCCAAAGAATTACCCCTTTGGTTTATGCATTTGATATGGAAAGTGATACATGGTCTCAAAATTGAGGATTATTGGCCTTATTAATTTAAATAAAATTTCTAATTAAAATAAAATTGATATGAATGAGTGGATGAGATGTGGTGATAGCCTAAATCCAAACTTCCATATTCATTACTAAAAACATGTTGTTTTTTTTTTATTAAAAATTAATTGAAAAATACATAGTACATTATACATCTAGTGATCCTTTCTAGTCTAGGATCTGAAGGATTAGATAAATACCATACATAATATCATAGTTACAAAAATTATAAAATAGATAATTTTTTCTATGTGTTCTAACTCCTTAAACAAAATAAATCCATTTAGAACTTCTAATATACCTTTGAAAAATATTTTAAAAACAAGGGATAAGCATAAAATTTCCCAGTAAGGGGTTTTAAAACTATTGAAAAATACTTTTATACATACTTATTTAATAACTCTTTTAAAAAAATTTATATCAAATATATATATATATATATATATTTGATATATAAACTAATTTTAAAAATCAATAATATTTATCATTTTGAAAATCTGTTTCAAAAATAATCTTTAAAAATAGTTGGATTTCTTATTAAAATAATTTGAAAATAATATTTCTTTTATGGATTAAAATGATACTTAACAAACCTTATGAAAACCATGTATCTTCTTAGTAGTATCAATTTTTGGATAACTTTCTATTGATTTTATGGGTTCACTCCCTAATTCTCATCATCTCATTTAATAACAAGTGCTGAATTTTAGGAAAACAATTTTTAGAAGATATTCCTTTCTCATAAATAACCCAAAAAAATTAAAAATATTATATATATTATTTTCTTAAAAGAAAATAATTTAATAACTTATATGATTAGAAAATCACTTTTCTAAAAATCCATAGGAGAAATACATATTTCTAAAATAATTTCTTACATGTAAAAGATATAAAAATTAACAATTTAAAATAAAAAACTAATAACTATATGAAAATTCATGAAATGTCATTAGCAATTATAGATGATGGAAATATCTACTATTATGCATGAAATTTACATGAATTAAAATCCATATAAAATAATATAATTTACCATTTGAAAATAAGGATTTTAATAAAATCAATTTCCTTTGAGAAAACAAAGGTTTTAAAATAATAACAAAATAATTTTTTGTTATTGATTTAAATTATAAAATAAAACTTTGAATTAAAAAAATTGTTTTAACATGTGGAAAAAAATTTAAAACATAATATACATATATAAAAAATCATAATTTTAAATAAACAATTTTTTAAACTAATAAGTTTTTTCATTACCTCAAAATAAAAATGACTAAGGCACCATTATATAAGAGAAGTATTTTTCTAGAGTTGGAACACACTAAATAGAAGATGAACCAAGGTATATGATTCTATTTTCCTTTATCTATTCATTTCTATTTTTCTCTTCTATATTTCCCACTCCCTCTCACATAGAGTGTAGCATTTTAATGGAAATCATTGGAAGGTAAGGCTTTATATAGGAATGATTCCACTATTTATATATATATATATATATATATATAATTTTTATCAAAATATGAATACTCAGATGAATTCTTATGTGTGGATTCCTATAGATCTTATTACAATGACAATCAGGAAGTACATTAATGTATAAGCTTGAAATAATTGAGTTTTTCATTTCATTTCAGAGCAACAGTCAACTTATATTGAGAATATATATATATCGTTGTAACTAGCTAGATTCAATGAACTAAAAATGAATAAATAAACTAAAAGTTCTGTTATTAATTTTTATGTTTATAGGTTATATTCAAGGAGAAAATGATGAAGAATAAATCAAGAACCAGATGCAATTCATACATATACATTTATATTGTTTCTAAATATATAATCTATTTAAATTAAATCGATGATGGCTTTGTCAAGAATCTTCAGACTATAAAATAAGCCAATAAAATCATTGAAAAACGATACACAAATAATTTTAGATTTAATACCAGCATTGAAAATAATCAAATATATGTCGGGAGAAACAAAAAAAATAGAACATCGATGAGTATAAAATTTTAAAGAGGAGATCAATAGATTCTAATTCCTAAAAAGTAAATACACACACCTACCTATGAATATCTATAAATCAATTTATAGGAGGAAGATGAAGGATGGATTTCATCTGGTTCCCCCATCTGAGTCTGAAATCATTTCTACAAATCAAATCTCCTTTGATAGTCGATCTCTCCCAGTTCTCTATCTCATTCTTGAACACCTTCCTCTACAGTCAAATATCCTTCGGCATTTGACCATTTCATTCAGCTTCAAATCCACTATGCTTTCCCTAACCCATTTTGTCATGCTTGATTTATCCTAAGGAAACAAATCCCTTGATTTCCCTTTTATCTGAAGAAGACCCAAACGACACCCCTCCTCCTATCTGATTTATGTTTTTTTTATTTTAGTGTATTCATCATTTTTCTTAATAACAAAATATCCATATTTTGGATTTTATAAAAATATCGTCTTTAATTTCTTTCATATATTTTATAATAAATTATATAAAAATTAATTATTCATATCATTTATATATTTTTAACATAAATTTATCATTTTTATTAAATGTTATATATAGGTATAAAATTTTATTTGCAAATATAAATTTTTTATAAAACTAATTTTTAAACTTACTTAGTAAAATTAATTTTTATAAATAATTATAAATAAATTTTAAAAGTGTTTGAATAATTTCTTTAAGGGTAAATTATCATGCATAGGCATTTTTTTATTAATTTTATAATTATTTATAATTAGATTATTTTTATTTAATTTGTATCCAATATTAAAAAATCATCTCATAAAATATTCTTTTCAAAAAAATTAATATTATTATTACTATTATTATGTTAAGGAAAATAATAAATGAAATAATTCTAATATTAAAACTTGGGATATGATATTCTCTCCCCACCCTTAAATGAATTGCTCACTCAAAATTCCTTTGTCATACCTAAGAAAATTATGAATTTCTTTCTTCAAAATTAAAAAAAAACTCGAGCTTCTATATTCTCAAGGGTACTTAATTATCAACAAGTTCAAAATAAAATTCTATCAGTTATATTTTTTACTTAACTGAAGACACCTAAACTACAAAGATGTCAAGACCATTCCTCTGATACCAACTTTGGTATCCCAAACCCACACTTCCAGATTCAGTACTAAAAACATGTTGTGTATTTTTTTATTAAAAAGTAATTGAAAAATACATAGTACATTATACAGTCGAGGATCTTTTTTTCTAGGATTTAGATGATTAGGTAAATATATTACATAATATTAGAGTTAAAAAAATTATAAAATAGCTAATTGGATTCGTGTGTTCTAACTCCTTAAAAAAAATCCATCCATTTTAGAACATCTAAGATAAGTGTGAAAAATATTTTAAAAAAATTGGATGAGCATAAAATTTCCCATTAAGGGGTTTTAAAAGAAGTGAAAAATAATATTATACATACTTATTTAATAACTCTCTTAAAGCATTTTATATCAAATATATATTTACTTGATATATAAAATACTTTTCAAAAAATCAAAAATACTTATCATTTTGAAAGTCCACTTCAAAAATAATCTTTAAAAAACAATTGTATTTATCCTTAAAAATAATTTGAAAATGATATTTCATTTATAGATTAAAATGATATTTAACAGATCTTATGAAAACCATGTGGATACTCAGTGGTATCACTTGTAGGAAAACATCCCGATGAGGTCATGGGTTCACTCCAAACTTTTCATCATCTGATTCGATACCAAGTATCAAATTTTAAGAAAAAATTTCTAGAAGATCTTCCTTTACCATAAATATCCCATTAAAACTTTTTGAAATCTTTTATACATTATTTTCATAAAATAAAATAATTTAATAAATTCGAATCTTGGAAAAATCACTTTTCTGAAAATTCATAGGATATATCCATTTTTATAAAATAATTACTTACATTTAAAATATATAAACATTGATTCTTTGAAATTAAAACAAATACCTATATGAAAATTCATGAAATGTCATTAGAAATTATAGATGATGGCCATATAAACTAATATTCAGGACATTTATAAGAATTAAAATCCACATAAAATTATCCATTTCATCATTGTAAAATAAGGATTTTAGAAAAATAAATTTCATTTTAAAAAACAAAGGTTTTAAAATAATAATAAAATAATTATTTGTTATTGATTTAAATTATGCAATAAAACATTGAATTAAACAAAATAAAATCTTTTTTTAACGTGTGAAAATAAAAAACTTTTTAAAACATTGTATATGTATTTACAGAAATCATAATTTAAAATAAAGGATTTTGGAAAATAATATGTTTTCCCTTACCTAAAAATAAAAATGACTAAGGTAGCCTTCTACCAGAGTAGCCTTCTACCAGAGCTCAAACACACTAAATAGAATATGAACCAAGGTAGATGATTATATTTCCCTTTTTCATTTCTATTTTTCTCTTCTATCTATCCCACTCCCTCTCACACATAGTATAGCATTTAAATGGAAGTCTTCAGAAGGAAAGGCTTTATATATGCATGATTCCACTTTGTGTATATATATAATATTTATCTAAATATGAATTCTTGGAAAAATTATTATTTATGGATTCATAGAGATCTTATTACAACAATAGTTAGGAGGGGATTTAATGTTTAAGCTTGAAATAATTGAGTTATTCACTGGCTTTCGGATCAAGCATCAACTTAAATTTAGAATATATATATATATATCACTGAAACTAGTGAGATTCAATGAAATGAAAATAAATAAATACACTTTCAGTTTTGTTATTAATTATGATGGTCATAGGTTGGATTCAAGGAAGAAAGTGACTAAGAAGAAATTAAAAATCGGACATAATTCATACAGATACATTTACATCATTGTAAATATATAATATGTTTAAATTAAATTGATGGAGGATTATTTAAGAAGCTTTGGACTACTGAATGATCCAACCAAAATTGTTGAAAAACATTATAAAAATCATTTTTGATTTAATAAAATAATTGAAAATATCCATAGAGATGTTGGGAGGAATAAAAAACTAGAACATCAATGAATTGAAAATTGAAAAGGTAAAAACGATGGATTTAGACACATAAAAAAATAAATACAAACACCTAACTTTAAAGATCTAAAAATTTATTTATAGGAGTAAGATGATGGAGATATCACACCTAATTTTCGCATCCGAGTCTGAAATCTATTCTGTAAATCGAACCTACTTCGACAGACAATCTCTCATGGTGTTCTATCTTGCGCCCAAATCCCTTCATCTGCATTCCAACCTCCTTAAGTGTTTGACCCATCATCTCAGCTTTGAACCCACTATGCTTGGCCTAAACCCTTCTACCATTCTTGTTTTCTCCTAAGGAAATGAATCTCTTGATTTCCCTCATATAAAAAGAAGACCCAAATGACACCCCTCCCCTTATTCGATTTATTTTTTCTTTCTTTTTATTTATTAATTATTATTTTTAATAACATAATATCCATATTTGAGATTTTATAAAAAAACTCATATTTCATTTATTTCATATAATTTATAATAATTTATGTTACATTTAATTATTCTAAGCGTTTATATATTTTTAACATAACTTTATCGTTTTTATTAAATGTTATATATAAGAATAAAATTGTGTTTATAAATATAAATTTTTTATAAAACTAATTTCTAAAGTTACTTTGTAAAATTAATTTATATAAAAAAATATAAATATATTTTTAAAGTTTTTATCTTATTTTTTTAATGATAAATTATTATGCATAACCATTTTTTTATTAATTTAATCATTATTTATAATTATATTTTTTTATTTAATTTATATCCAATATTAAAGAAAATCATCTCATAAAACAATTTTTTCAAAAAAAAATAATATTATTATTACTACAATTTATTTAAGGAAAATAATAAATGAAATAATTCTTATATTAAAACTGAGGATGTTGTATATGTCAAGTGACAAGACAGTCCCTTGAACACTGATTTAGAACCTTGGTCGCTGATGGAAGAGGCCTTCATTATAAAATTGTTCTATAAGGAGTATAGACCATAAGGGGTGTGAACTAAATGAAGTGAAATGAATGAGACATATTGGTCCTTCGTATAGATTCCCTTAGTGGACTCTGAGTATAGGATCATGACATATATAAATGGTTGGAATAAGTAGGCCATGAGTAAAACTTGAGGTTCATTAAAGCCTTTAGGATAGTTGAGATGAGTGTGATCAAGTGTTCCTCCCCCACTATGATTTTAATACCTAGGTGGGAATACCTTGGGTTGATTATGATATTTTGGTGAGTGAACTAACCTAGGATGACTTTAGAAAGTGTGATAGGCATTATGACCTCTCTCTATAGTGATGTCACTCTTGATTATCCTATTGCTTCAATGAGGTCATAATGCAATTATGAAGATGATGAGGGAATTTATTCCCTCTGAATGACTAGAATATCCCAAGAGATGTGTATGATCCCATATTTTCTAGGAATGTACCTCTTTTATTTTTGGTTTAACTACTTTTAGTTGGGTTTTCTTTTCTTATTTAAACTTTTGTGGTCAAGCCTTTTCTTTGGGATGGAGATATTTTATTGGGGAAAATGACCTAATGTTTGGGGATGTATGTTTTTTTGAAATAGTGGAGTATGGGTATAAATATTTCTAAGGTTTAAAATGAATTATTCTCATACTTTAGTGGAGTTTAAGGATTTTTGGTCTTTTTCTTAAGAATATATAGTGATTACTTCCTACAAGACATATTCACACTGCGTAAGAAATACATGACATGAATCTGTCACTCAAAAAAAATCCATGAAATAGCTTCAGGATGTGAATGTTATACAAGATGTGAATTCATTTAACACTTTGAACAATTCAATTGGTGTATTTTTTAACCAAAGGTGATGAGTTTTTGGGTGTATATGGAATTAATACTATAAAAGTTGTTCACAACATGAATTCATTGGGATCGGTGTTTTCTATTCATGTTTCACACATTATTATTACTTGTTTCATTGTGAAGCCACCTCTCTCGAACCCTAAGGAAACTCCAAGTGATTTTTTTGGATTTCCTTCCCTTCAAGACATCTCAATCTAGCATTTGATCTCCAATGATTTCCTTCTCTTTGGTTTTCTCCTTTCTTATATTATCCTCTATTATAATGATGTGATCACCTGGTCTTTATTCAATCGGGATTTGATCTTGATACTTGTGTGATCTAGGTTTTTCTTTTTCATCTCCTTCACCTTCATTCTTTATTATTGTTCCCTATTGAGGGTGTTTATTTGATCGTCGGATAAAGGTATGTGGTCTACAACAAATCCCTATGGTTTGTTTCTAATTGTTTAAGTGTGTGGAATACTATGTGATTATTTTGACACAACATCTGCATTAACTAACAGACTAATGGGTGATGATGATCATGTTTTTGGACCACCACAATCTAAAAATTTATTATTTTCAATGGGAATTTTGTGATGAGACCCCATCACAAATATATATTTATGATGGGGTCCCATTGAAAATATCTCATCACCAAATATCAGGATGTTCAACTGCCTATATGAGTATAAAATAAACAATTTATATTTAAAGTTATATATTTATTAAAAAAAGTAGTTATTATATTTTTTTGATGTGTACTGAATGTATGACTACCAGCTTGATGTGTCACATCCTACCTCCTCCGGTTCTGCCAACCTAATGATACCCTCCTTGTTTGTGGTTGTTCTATTAACTTTTTTGGTTTCTCACTTTTTCCTTAAAGTGTTTTGATAATAAAAAAATTAATTTTCAGCCAATGATACCCTCCATTGAAAACTATCTCCCATATAGTATGAACATAATCTATCCCACACTTGAGATAAAATGTAATCCAGTTAGTGGATGCATCAAGACTAATCAAAATCTGTGAGTCCTACTTTGTTCATGTATGTCCTCCTCAGATTGTGAAAAAATTGATAACAATGATCACACATAAAGACCTCTCGGGCCTCCTAGATATAAGTCTACACGATATCATCAATGAGATACTATAAACCCTATAAATAATAAATAATAGAAAGTTAATAATTAAATAAATTTAAAAATAACTATTATTTATTTACATATCATCCAATGATCAAACATGCGATATCGAATATCAATGGGTATCTGATCCCATGTCACCCATGCTTTAGGAAAATAGTTCTACAAAATAGATTTCTCTTATCCAATAGTTATATGTGTTGGTCTATGAAAAAAATAGAACAAATAATCAAAAAATTAGTAAATAAATAAATAAATGAAAATTAATGAAAACATACTAAAATAAACAACTAAACATACTATGTGTGCATGGATCAAACTCAAGACATGGACATTGCTTGGTAATATTGTTAGGAATCATCAATGTCACAAACCCCTGGCCCCTACGAGTTAGGGATGAACTACTAGGAACCTGAGGGTCAGATGATAAAGCATCAATCTCATCACCAGGTAGTACAACCTCCTTGAGGATATGGTAGATATCATCATAAGTCTCTTTGTTCATATGAAACAGGAAAACAATGTTTTTATAAAATAATTGAAAATGGGTATTATATATATATATATATATTTAGACTATAACTAACAATTAATTGTTTAGTTATTTATCTTCATCCTCATATTCATATACTACAGTGTTAATATCTTCATCTTTCTCCTCAGTATCATCAATTTCCATAGTTGTTTCAGCTTCATCAACATTTTTCAATTCAAATTCATTAGTTACATCATCAACATCAATGCCTCCATTGAACCGTAAATGTGGGGTTTCATCATTGATATTCATGTCTCTTCAATGAAAATATGTATTTGGAGTTGTCACTTAAAAAATATTAATTCCTTATACTTTAATAGAACCACATTCACTTTTCATTAACTTCTTTTCCTGAGAATTAATTTTTATAATACTCCACCAATCAATTAACTCTCTTAAAAAACACAATAATTAGTATAATATTCTTTTTCTTCTTGATGAGCCAATAAAAATAGTTCATTTACTACAAGAATGATTTTATATTTAATATCAATGATTCCATGGTATAGATGAATATATAATCCTCTATCAGTATCAAACCAATTTCATTTAAACATTGTTACATAATTCTATACCAAATAACATGGCTCAATTATTTCATCCACCATTCCATAAAAGTAAACTTCACTTTCTATATGATGAGTTCATTTCAAGAAAACACCACTAATAAAAAAATTATTCACCATATGAACATGTATGAAATCAAAAACCATTGACCATATATGTATTATGAGATTTACCATTTTGGATGGTGGGTTACTCAATACACACAATCGATTATCAATTTTATCAACATGTTGTGATACCTAAAAAATTGAAAAAAAAAATTAACACTATAACAAATAATAAATTGATTGAATATGTTAAACCATAAACAATTTATTATACCATACTTTGAAACCAATAGGAAAAATTATGTTGTCAATGTTCTTAAAGAGAAGCTACTGTAATTTGTGGAAAATGTTTATTGATATGATCGTCATATAATCAAAAAATAAAATAATATTAATTTATTTAAAAAAATTAAAGAATATATGGTAGTATAACTCACTATAAAAATTGTGTCATTTCTTCAAAGTTGATAAAAATATATGTATAAGACCTGTGATGTTCATCATTTGAAAGACATTGTTCATGAACTCCACCAAATCCTAGTTCAGGCTAATTAGAAACTGATAACTGAATGTTTAGTGTATCATCAACATTTCCCTCATTATGAACCATTCAATTATGTTTTGAAGTATACTCATGTTAGAAATAATAGGATCATAAAAAAAGAAATTTACTCCTTTAAATAAGCTTCTACAATTGACATTTCAAATGATTATTTATTACATACCTTTTTCATCAATTTATGCATACATATATGGATACATCCATCGGAACTATACTAGCTCTTCACATTCTTCTTCATGCAGAAAATGTAATATCAAATGTTCCATTGAATCAAAGAAAGTCAGTGGAAAAAATACATTTTATATAAAATTAAAACAACATCTTCTAACAGTCTACTAGGTTCATCATAATATGTTTTCACCACACATATGTATCAAAAAAATGATATTTGAGTTATGACATCTCAAATTGTAAAATTCAACAAACCTCTAAATATAATTGGTGGAATTATTTCCAATATAACATAACAATCATGACTTTTTAATCTGGTAATATGACTATTTATAACACATCTATCCAAATTGAAAACATAACCGTCTGTTAGTCTCAAATCTGAAATCCACTAACAAAATAATAAATATTTTTCTTTAGAAACTATATAATCAACTTTTGTCTTTATTAACTTATGTGACCTATCATTTTCAAACAACTCAAGTTATGGTTGGCTTCAAATTTGGGCAAGATATAATAGTGCATTTACATTATCTTTGGTCTTACTCATTGTGTCCAAAATTGTATAAAATATATTATCAAAATATTTCTTCTCAAGATGCATGACATCCAACATGTGATGGGCCAATAAATCAGAGAAATATGGAATATCACAAACAATACTCAATTTAATCCAATTGTGATCTTTCCAAAATCCATAAATTTTTTTGGTTTATAGCATGTCCCAAGGTAATGGGAGGTAATGAAGAGACAATAGATTTTAAATTAATACCTAAGATTATTTATAGAGGTTAATCTCATTCAATTATACCTTTTCTGAAATGATTTATGTTCCTTCAGAGAGGATGATCAATAGGAATAAATTTGTGATGACGGTCAAAAAAACAAGGTTTTCTCCCATTGACAAGAATAAAATCTTTTCTTTCACTCAAAGAGTATGGAAATGATTTTGGACCATGTTTACTTCATTAATATAACGTTTCATATTCTAGTAAGTCATTAATTGTCAACATTAATGTAGATTTCATTAGGAAATTTTGTATCACAACAAAATCATATGTACTAGTACCATTAATCCATAATAAATTTAACACATCAATCAATGGATTCAAATAAAAATCGATATATTTTTTTGGATGTCCTTTAATTAATAAATTCAAAAAGATATATGGCGCATTAATCAACATCCAAGGAGGTAAGTTTTACAGAGTTGTAAAGATGGGCCAACAAGAATATTGACTATTATAAGAACCAAATGGACAAAAACCAATAGTAAAAAGACCCAATCGCATGTTTTGGGATTCTAAAACAAAATACAAATGTACTTGGTTAAATTTTTCCATGAATCACCATTACAAGGGTGATTTAAGCTTTTACCAGCTAAAATATTTGTTTTGTGCCATGACATCAATGATAGTGTTTTCTCAGACATAAATAAATTCTACAATATAGGTGTAAGCGGGAAAGGCCTCAAATATTTAATAAGAATCAATCAAGACTTCCCTAGTTGAGCCTCTTTTTACCTATATTGTCCACATATAGGACAACTAACTAATGAATCATTTTCACCATAGTATAAAGTGCAATCATTTGAATATGAATGAATCTTTAATAATTAAGACCCAAATTACAAACCAGCCTCTTTCTCTCATAGAAATTGTAATCAATACATTTAATTTAGGTAATAGTGCTTTAACCAAAGAGAATATATGATCAAAAAATATATTTTATATTCCATTATCTGATTAAATAGCCATAAATTTTGCAACCACTTCAAATTTTCTTATCTTACAACCAGGATATAAATAATCCTAAGTTGACTTCAGTAACTCATAAAATCATGATAGATATAACTAAGGAGTGAAATCCATATCATCCGGAGTTTCAGTTTGTTGAAAAGATAAACCAACAACATCCTTTACTAAATTTTGAAACCATGATGGATTTGGAACCAAATTATTAATATTTTCTATAGATTTTCATTCATCATGTTGATACCAAAAAAACATAATCCTTTTGAAACCCAAAATGTAATAGATGACCCCGAACATTTTTAAATGTTCCAAACCTCCTCAGATCACATTTCTTACATGAAAACTTAATTGTCCCTTCTGAAAAAAATCTAGTTTCAATGATGCAAATGATAAAAAAGATTCAAAACCCTGAATATATATAATATTTATACCAGAACTGTTTGGATTCCTGTGATGATTTATCCAATCACGAACATGTAATAAAGACTATTGTTTTCTTCCTTATTCCATATTTCTCTAAAAAAATCTAAAATAAAAAAATTATTTATTATTAATTTGATATAAGAAAAAGTACGATCCCAAAAAGAGTAGAAAATTAAAAAATTATAAATATTTCCTAGTTCCATAATTATCCAAAAAATATATCAATATTTCATATTTTAATTATATAAAATGTTAAAAATTAATTATGACAATTAAACTATTTGAGATTTGAGTTATTAATGGATTTTTTTATTAATTTATAAAAAAAAATACAATTTATAATAAATTATTTTAAATTCACCATTAATTAGTTTAAATTAACATATTTTTTTATAAATTAACAAAAATTATTATATTTTAATATTAAGTATTAAAATATATTATAAATTACTAAAAATTTATAAACCATATAATTTACAATCTTCATTCAAGAAAAATTACCAATTTTTGTAAACCATGTCCAAATTTGACATTACTCATGGCCTAAAAATTGATGACCTATTTTATTTTCACTTTTCTAGTAATTTATAATAATTTATATTATTTAAAAGTAATTTATAATAAATTATACAAATTTAAAATGTTTTTATTAATTTATAAAAAAATTATATGTTTAAATTTTTTATAAAAAATTATAAAAATAATTATTAATTTATAATATTTTATAATATTTTATACTATTTTATATTAATCTATAATTTTTTTAATAATTTTTCATAATTTATACTAATTTATAATAAATTATATTATTTCTTTAATTTTTACTCATTTATGCCAATTTTTATTACTTTTTAATAATTTATTTTAAATTTTATCAATTTATCAATTTTTCTATAATTTATGATAATTTATACTACTTAATGACAACTTTATTATAATTTATAGTGATGTATACTAATTTATAATAATTTAAACAAATTTTTTTATAAATTTATACAAATTTACAATAATTTAAGATAATTTTTTTTATTTATACTGATTTTTATTAACATTTACTAGTTTTTGTTAATTTTTAATAATTTATACTAACATATAATAAATTTTAATAATTTATAATAATTTAAACTATTTTGTATTAATTTATATGAATTTTTATTAATTTAATCTACATTAATTAAATTTAATCAAATTTTTATTAATTTTACAAATTTTATATAGTATATAGTATTTTAAATTAATTTTTACTCAATTGTTCTATTTCTTTCTTTAATTATACTAATAAAAGACAAATTTTTAAAAAAAATTACTATATACCACTAATTTTTATTAAGTACCACTAATTACCACTAACTATTTCTAAGTACCACTAATTATTACTAATTATTACAAATTATTTCTAATTACAATTAATTATTAATAATTGCCACTAATTATTACTAATTTTTACTGATTTTTACTAATTTTTACTAATTATTACTAATTATCATAAATTATTATGAATTGTTACTAATTACCACTAATTATTACTAATTATTACTAACTATAACTAATTATTACTAATTATGACTAATTATTACTAATTATTACTGAATACCACTAATTATTACAAATTATTACTAATTATTGATAATTAACGCTATTTATTACTAATTATTGATAATTACCACTATTTATTACTAATTGTTTCCAATTACCACTAATTATTGCTAATTACCACTATTTATTGCTAATTGCCACTAATTGTTACTAATTATCACAAATTTTCACTAATTATCGCTAATTTTCACTAATTTTCACTAATTTTCACTAATTTTCACTAATTTTCACTAATTTTCACTAATTTTCACTAATTATCTATAATTATGACTAATTATCACTTATTATCACTATGACTTACTAATTATCACTAATCATTTCTAATTGTCACTATTTTTTACTAATCTTTACTAATTTTTACTAATTTTTACTAATTTTTATTATTTTTTACTAATTTTTATGAATGTTTACTTATTTTTAAAAATTATTGCTAATTATTGATAATTATTTATAATTATTACTAATTATTGATAATTATACTAATTATGACTATTTATTGATAATTATTACAAATTACCACTAATTAGGACTAATTAATGTTAATTGTTTCTAATTATTACAAATTAACACTAATTATTAACAATTACCACTAATTATTACTAATTACCACTGATTATTACAGATTACCACTCGTTATTACTAATTACCACTGATTACTAATTATTACAAATTGTTACTAATTACCACTAATTACTACAAATTATTACTAATTATTACTAATTATTATTAATTGATACTAATTACTACTAACTACTACTAAGTACCACTAATTGTTACTAATTATTACTAATTACTACTAATTACTACTAATTACTACTAAGTATTCCCATATTACTACTAATTATTACTAAGTACTGCTAATTATTACTAATTATTATGAATTATTTCTAATAATTACTATGTACCACTAATTATTACTAATTATTACTATGTACCACTAATTATTAATAATTATTACTAATTATTACTAATTATTACTAATTATTACTAATTACCACTAATTATTACTAATAATTACTAAGTACCACTGATTTTTACTAATTATTGATAATTAGTACTAACTACTGCTAATTAATATTAATTATTTCTAATTACCAATAATTATTACTAATTACTGCTAATTATTACTAATTACCGCTAATTATTACTAATTACCACTAATTATTACTAATTACCGCTAATTGTTACTAATTGCCGCTAATTATTACTAATTGCCGCTAATTATTACTAATCACCGCTAATTATTACTAATTACCTCTAATTATTACTAATTATTAATAATTAATACTGATTATTACTAATTACATACTAATAATTAAAACTAATTTCTACAAATTTATACTAATTACTTCTAATTACAAATCATTATTAACAATTTAAACTAAATACTTCTAATTAAAAATAATTACTCCTAAATAAATTAATTACTGCAAAATAAATGTAATTAATTCTAATTAAAACTAATTGCGGCTAATTAATAACAATAATTACAAATATAAAATAAAAATAATTAACTAAAAAATAAAAACATTAAATAAATATCTTAAAACTGAACTTTTTGTTGGATGCAAAGCCAAATATTTGTTTCCCTGTAAAATTTAAAACATTTAAAAATTTAAATAGAAGAAGATAATAGGAGGAAAAGAGAGCATGGGAGGAGGATAAAGTGAAAAAAAAGGTGGGGGTATATATAGGTTAGATAATTTGCAACATGACTATTTTCGATGAGAGACTCATCGCAAAGAGTACCCACCATAAATAATAGCATTGGCAGTAAAAAAGTTATTTGTGACGGGTCCCATCACAAATACCCTTCTGCCAACAGTTTATTTGCAATAGGAATTAAATATTGTCGCAAATAACTAATAATGATCGAATGTATATGTGACGGGTCGTATCACAAATACTCTTCTACTGGCAAATTATTTGCTATGGGAAGTAAATGTCATTGCAAATAACAATACTGTCAGAAGGTATTTTCGATGGGAAGGTAATCTCTTCGCAAATACCTTTCCTACAGTTTGGCGTGTAAATCGCACCAAAGGTATTTGCGGTGGGAATTTTTCCCATCATAAATAGTTATTTAGCTACCACTATTTGCAACGAGATTCGTTTCCCATCGTAAATAGTCTTTTTTAATGGACAATTTACGACGGGTGATAGGTGCATCACAAATGCCCATTTTTCTCACAGTACACTCCTTAGATCCATTTGGATCCAATAGTGTTGAGACTGAGTTTTCGACTACTGATAGGGTGAGTCTACCCTTGAATGATAATGAATTGGATTTTTGGATTGAAACATGAATTAAGAGGACATGATATATATAAGGTGATTGCTTATGATAGGATCACTTTGGAAGATGGATTACTTGTTTATTGAAATGATTGGTGATACTTTGATATGATATGGTTGTGGACACTGGCATGATAATGGCTTAAGACATAACTTGATGAATGAAAGGGTAATTGAAAGATAAAAGGTAATTTGTAAAATTGACCATTGTGGATTGTGATGTTATGTTGTGTTATTCTTACCATTATGACCTATGTTGTATCTTGTGTTGAAATGATTATATAGAGGTCTGGGTCTGGTTGTGAAAAAATGCTTATATAGAGGGCTTGGCCCGATTGTACAAAAATGCTTATATAGAGGTCTTAGCCCAGTTGTGATGAAATGTTTATATAGAGGGCTTGGACAGATTTTCCTAAAATTCTTATATAGAGAGATTTGACCGATTATGTTTTTATGCAATGGACTTGTGGTTATGATTGGCATGGTGATGCAACATGCTCAGAGATATTCTGACATGGTGTTGAATCTGGTTAATTGTTATAACAAATTATTGATTAATTAATACCCCTATTTATCACCTTATTTCATGCACTTGCTATCAGACTAGTTTTTTTTAGACATGGTGGTGTTGACCTGCTGAGTTTTACTCACACCCTATTCAGGCTTCTGTTTGGTACTCAAGCAGATTACATGGATGCAAGTTTTGATAAGGGAAAAGGATCTTGTTGTTGATTGTTGCTTACTGAATGGGTTGGAGCTTGCAGACGGAACTGATATAGGGATTGAGACTAGAGTATTTTATGTCTTCTTCGATTTTATTAGTACTTTTTCTATATTACGCTCATCTTGACACTTATCTACATTTCATCCTATCATTACATTAGTTTTTGTATTGTTGGTTTGATCATTTACTTTCACTATTTGGTATATTTGTTGTTATTTTACTATTTAAACTTTTTCATTACTCAGATATTATTTTCATTATTATAATTTTATACCAGAGGGTATAGTCTCCCCACTTTGTTCTTTACACCCCTGTTGCAAGTTGATATCCTCTAACGTATGGGGAGGAGCACTTGAGGTCTAGTTACCTACCTGATTTGGCCACGTGAGGGAATTTCATATCAAGGTACATTACAAAGTGGTATCAGATGAGGTTTTTATTTTCTATTTCTTTATTATTTGGAAAAGGTATAAAGAAGACTAAGATTTTTTGGGATTAGGTAATGATCTTGTGCATGGGAGTAGCTAATCCGTGTATGGGGTAAAGATGAGTACCTAGGGATGGGATTGTTGTTCATGTTGTTCATGTTGTTCACTTATTACGGTTGATATTATTTCACCTTGGGTGATTCACATGTTGTGTGATGTTATTATTTCTTGAAATTTAAACTCACGGACCGGAATAACATGTGATGAGTATGCATGCATCATGATAGGCACATAGTGATATGTATTTACATGCATTATTCATGATAGGGGTATATTTTTATTGCATGTGATATATTTTCATGTATGAACAATGAAAAGAGATCCATGTTATATCTAATAAAAAGGTGAATAACTAAATTGTTATTTCATGTCAATTCAATTGTTAATCCATGTTTAGAGCTACCATGAGCTAGTGTTTATCTATTTTTTTCACCTGTTTATGTTTTCCTTTATGTTTATCCAATGTTCTAAGGAGTGTGTTTTTATTGTAGTGAAAATGTCTCCTTGTCATCTTCGAATTGAGCGTCAAGAGAGAGAAAATCACCACACTCCTAACATAGCTAGACTAAATATTCTTATAGCTCTTAAGAATCATATGGATGTTTAGCTTCATGAAATATTCCTGAGGGTCATGTAATCCATGGAAAGGTATGTTGTTCACACTATACCTTTGATGTATTATCTGATGAGAGAGTTTTAGTTACAGCATCTTCCTATGTTCACTGGGGAGGGAGGCCCTAGGCAATAGAGTTCTGGATCAAGTCAGTCCAAATGATCTTCAATCACCTCGATACACCTTAAAATAGAAAGGTGTAGCTGGCTACTTACATGATTTGTGGACCTTCAAAGCATTGGAGATACATTCTAGAGAAATATGGGTAGAAAAGGGATTTATCCTAGAAGGGTATTGAGGAAATGTTTTCAATCCACTTCTATCCTGAAACATTGAGGGATGATAAGGCTCGTGATTTTATGTACCTGATGTAGGAGGTCATGTAAATGAAATACTATGTTGTATGTTTCACTAACTTTTAGTGATTTACACCATATTTAGAAGCTAATGATATTTCCAATGAGAGGTGTTTTTGGGATGGGCTTCACTATGAGGTCAGGTCTCAAGTAAATGTTTTTTTTCTTGAGTATCATTTCAGACATAAGGAACCAAGCTCTCATTATAGAAGGGAATATGATAGAGGCCCTAATTATTGGCCAATATATTTTAGTGGGGTGAAATGGGAGCTCTTATTATAGTGGAAAAAAGTTTTATATTGATAGTTATCGCTAAAGAAAAAATAGGCAGAGCATTTAGGGTAGTGGGAAGTCATCTCAGAACTGTGTTCCATTACAATGCTATTAATGTTGAATGTTTGGACACAAGAGGCCTTAGTGTTCATACCCTAATTTAGATTTTCATGTTTTCAATGGGTTGGGAAACCTACAGAGGATTTGTAGTGGAAGGAAGTAGCAGAGCATTGGTTGGGGATTAGGACAGGTACCAGAGTTTGGGAAGGACTCTACTACCCCTCAACAGACTAGTATCTAGAGTTCCACTGGATGTTAAAGTTGAGGTAGGTTATATGTTAACCCAGTGAAAGAGAATAAATAAAACTAGAAGGAGTAGTATAAGAGAGTTATACTAGATCCTAGGGCAGAGGGTCAAGTTAACTACAAGTTATGCAGTCTACTCCGGCTAACTTAGATGTAGGACCTTCTACCATTAGAGTTAAGATTATTGTATCATCAACCCTTGCTTATGTTTTTCTTGATACAGGAGAATCACATTCCATTATATTTGGTCTTTTTATAAATGGTTTTGTATTGGTTCTGTAAGGCTTGGATGGTTTCTTGACCATCCACACACCATGGGGAGTGCGGTCAAAGAATATCGAACGTTACAAGGTATATTCCCTAGGAATTGGTGGTTGCCATTTTTTTAGGAATTGTTTGTGTAGGAAATGAAAGGTCTCAATTTTATTTTGGGTATGGATTGGTTATTTCTGTACTAGGATTTCATCGATTGTTACTCGAGGAGAGTTAACTTCTATATCCATAAGGAGGCATCTATTTTCACTAGGGTGTGTGGGATCCTTGGGCTAGTATTGTAAGACCAATTTAGTGTAGATTGTATTGTCTCATGGGTAAGATAGAAGGATTTTATCTAGATGATAGTTTAATGTAGTGGGATGATTTTCCTCTAGTGGTAGACTATTTTCAGGATATTTTTCCTCAAGATTTCAATGACTTACCACCCGAGAAGGATATGAGTTCATGATCAAGTTCGTTCTGAGAGAAGATCCATTTACTATCCCACTATACAGGATAGCTCCAGTAGCGATTTGAGAATTAAAAGTTCAATTGTAAGATCTGGGATCTGAGGGTTTCATACGACCTATTATGTCCCCTTTAGGTTCTCTCATAATTTTCTCTGAGAAGGATGATGGTAATTTTCACTTGTGTGTAGACTATCAAAGATTGAACCAAATGACAGTCAATAACTAGTATCCCCTTCCATGCATCGATGATCTCTTCGGTCATCTAAAAGTTTATCATATTTTCTCTAAGATTGAATTTAGATTAGGGTAACATAAGTTGAGAGTGAGATCATCAAGCATAACTCATGATGCATTTAGAAGTATGTATAGATTTTACAAGTTCATGGTGATGTGATTCATTCTAAAAAATACACTAGTGGTATTTATGGCCATGATGAACTAGATTTTACATCTTTTCCTTGTAAAAACTTAGAAATTCCATGTAAATTTTTTTCTTAAATCCATGGGATTTTTAAGAGTCCGCAAAAATTTACGGTGCTTGATTCCGAGGCCCGGTGTGCTCGGAATCAATTTCTGAAGTTTTGTTCGGGTACGTTCAGTAAATGTACGAGCGGTATTTTATATCTTTTGAACCGGTGCTTGGAATTGAAATCCGAGGGCACCGTTGAACTCGCAGCATCAGTGATTTCTTAGTGAGACCTTCAACGCAATTGTGTTCTAATGAGAATGGAAGTTAGATTTTGGGTTTTTAATCAGTTAAATAAAAATAAGTGTAGCTTATTTTTTTTAAGGTGGTTAAAACCTCCAAGAGGTGGTTAGTGGTGGGGGCCACCACACCCTAACCTCCCATGGGAAGTTATGGTGGTGGGGCCCACCCAAACATAACCTCCCTTGGGAGGATATCTTTGGTGAGGACTACCTGAGGGTTGTAACCCCTTGGAACCCCCAATTAAGTAGAGAAACCCTTGAACTTCCCCCTTTAATTAAATGTGCCAACCCTTACAATTAATTAATTTAACTATTTCATTTAATTAATTGGAAACTTTTTAATTATTTTGAATTCATGCCAACAATTAAATAATAGACAAATATATTATTTCATTTTTGGTTGGAATTTTTTCTTTTGGGGAGTTTTGGAAGAACTTGGAGGAGCCATTTCTCTCCAAAGAAGAATGACGGACATCTTCCACCTTCTTCCTTCTTCAACCAGGACAAAGGAGGGAGATTTTTCCTTGAAGAATGTCGACGACGCCATCCTCGACTTCTTTGTCTTATTTCCAACGTTAATGGAATGACGTTTTCTTCTCTTCCTTCGTCAACGATCATCGACAAACGAGGTAGGGGTTTGAATTGATTTTGTACCCATTCTACGTCGTTCAATTTATGGATTGAGAAATGCTGATTGATACCACCATAATGAGGAGGGCTCGAACCACACGAACATAGCCTGACCCTCCCCCTTTTTTGTTCTTGTTTGTTGATGACTGCGGTGCGAAGTAGCGGTGGCCAGCGTCGGGCCGGCCGCAAAGGAAACCGGCGGCGCAAGGTTGTCGGGTCGCCGGAAGGGCACGCCACTGTCGTGCCGCACGGATGAAAGGGAGGCCACATCCAGGCCAGGCCATGGTGCAGGTGGCGCGGTGTCGTAGCACCGCGTAGAGGGCAGCAGAGTCGCGGCTAGGCAAGGTCGCGGCAGAGGTGGCGCAGCACCATCGTGTCGCACAGAAGAGGAGAGTCGCGGCCAGGGCAGGCCGCGGAAGAGGGGAGTGGCGTCGTTTCACCACGCGGTGGTGCAGAACTGCAGGTCACGGTGAAGGGGTGTAGTGTCGTCGTGCCGCGCCGGTGGTGCTGAGCAGCTGGCCACTCAGCCAGCGAGGAGGAGAGGGACCCCGCCGGGTCCCGTGTGTACCAGACCGGCGCCAGCTGGCACCGGTTTCAGTTCAACTTGAACGGTTCAATCATTTGGGTGCCATGGGGCGTGCGCCTCCCCCCCCCCAGGGCATGGCTAGGGTGTCGCCGGGCCGCCAGCCAGCCGGGCTGCCAGTCCGGTCCGTCCTCAGGCCGGGCAGCCCACCCGGGTCGGGCCTCCATCAGGCCGGGCCGCCCCATCGGGTCGGGCCGCTCTCTCAGACCGAGTCGAACCCGCGGACTGGGTTAGACCCCAGTCCGGACTGGGTCGGGCCAGGTCGGTCCGACTGGGTCGGACCGGACCCGGACCCGTTTGGTCAGTTTACACCTTTTCGCCCATATCTTGAGTTACGGTTGTTCGATGGACAAACCGTCTACAGAAACGGAAATCTTAGAGCGAGACGGTTCTTTTGGTATACCCCACTTGAGGTTTTGACATAGTTGGGATATAGTCGGGTTGGTTTGAACCTAAAAACCAATTTGGCCCCTAGAACGGTAATGCCAATAACTCAGAGATCGGGCATCCGATTGACACGTCGTTTATTGCGTTGAGACCCCTATGACAAGGCGGACCTTTGAGATACTTACATTTGTGATTTCTTTATAGTTGGAGTATCGACTAGTAACTTGTGGAGTGGATCCTCTCGAAGACAAGTGAGCGGAGTACAGATACCTAGTAGCTAGCTGAGACCTGATGATTACTGACCTTTTGACTCTGAGTGTTTCGACTAGCCCAGTGAGAAGTGCCTCTGTGTGACACGGCAGACCCACAATGGGGAGCGCCTCTATGTGACGTGGCAGACCCATGGTACTCGACAGGAGGAGTACCTCAGCAGGCTACAAGGAGGAGCGCCTCTGTGTGATGCAGCAGACCCATAGTGGGGAGCGCCTCTGTGTGATTCGGCAGACCCATGGTACTCAACAGGAGGAGTACCACAACAGTCTAGGATAGTGGGAAGCACATTTGTGTGACGCGATAGGCCCACATTACTCTATAGAGGAGTATTACACTAGCAATCGAGGTTTCAACAGTTTGACTGGGAGTGTTATATGTTACCACCCTAGAATAAAATCCTGGTTTTGAGCTGAGTCATTGAATTTTGAGTTTTCCTCATGATTGAGATGGGTTACTAGATAACTTAGGTATATTTATGGGAATATACCTAAGTAATGGTTATCCGTTGAATTCATACTTTGTGGTTTATCCTTGTTGGATATTGTGAGACCTTGAGGGTCTTGGAATCCCAATTGAGTATCGTTATACTCACCCCTGCACGGGCTATGCCCGCACCTCGTTGTGTTGGTTGCAGACGATGGACAGCACTGGTTGAGGCAGAGAGTAGCAGAACTGGACGGTACCCGGAGGTGGACACTTGGTGAGACGGTACACAGAGAGGACGAACGGACGTGGAGTACTAAGGAGGCCATCTGTACATACCCATCAGGTAGGAACCCCAGAAGACAATCTAGTAGCTGCTTTTCTTTTCTTCAGTTGTACTATCATTTCAGTTGTATTGTACTTTAGTGTTGGGCTTGTATTTTTGGCCCCCTCTAATTTCAGAACACTCTCTTTGTATATAGTTTTACTTAGTGTTTTATTTCCAGTTGCATACTCTGATGTGTTTGTTTACATTTATAAAGGCAATGTCTTCCCAGGTTTGGGATTTACGCCTTTGGTGCTAGTCACCATCCCCTGGGATATGGAAGGCAGGATTGGGGTAGTCATGATACGGGCCCCGGAGGATGGGTTGTGGAAAATTAGTATCAGAGGAGTCAGTTCTACCACAGAACTTAGGACTCTGATCACTCTTTCCTGTGAATCAACAGTGTTAAAGGTACTAAGTGTGGTTTTCAGTTCAAGGAGTCCAGTGTTGGTGCGGGTGGCCGACATATCCATAAACCAGGACCCTGACTACTGATTTCCAACTTAGTGCATGAAAAAACTGATTGCGTGTGTGTTTTCAAAAGTTTTCTTAAGTTAGCTCAACCAGGTTAGCTCACCAGGTATAATATTTTGACTATGTCGCAACTGTTTATTTGAGGATGCCTCCCCACAGAGCCCCGAGAGTCGTACGCTATGACAGTTCACCGAGTGATGAGGCCTTGGTGCAGGGCCCTTTACCAGCAGAGGCATCAGCTGTACCACTTTCCGTTGGGCCACTGATGCCACCAGCCCCAGCAGCAGATGATGCCCGCCACCTGAGCGCAATGCATGAGTTCCAGCGCTAGAGGCCACCCAGGATTCGGGGAGAGACGGACCCACAGGCGGCTGAGGATTGGATAGAGGCTGTGGTGAGAGTCTTCAGGCTGGTAGGGACACCAGTATACCTCATGGTGATCCTTGTTACGAGTCTCCTTCAGGAAGCACCAGGCAGATGGTGGATCCTGATGCTCCAGGTCTACGACGAGGTGACACTTCTATGGAAAAACTTCGAGAGCCTATTCCGGGAAGATTTTGTACCACCTACCCTTCATTTGGTGCGGATACAGGAGCTACTTCATCTACATAAGGGCAGCATGACAGTAGCACAGTACTCAGTGAGGTTCACTGACCTCTCTCGCTACTCCATAGATATGGTGCGGGACCTATTCTTCAGGGCCCGAACCTTTGAGGAGGGGCTCAGGTGAGAGATCAGGGCATCGATGATCTCCCTTAGCATCTTGACACAGGCAGAGGTGTTAGAGAGAGCCCTCCTAGTGGAGAGTTTCCTTGCTGAGCAGACACCAGCAGTGAGATCCACTACTAATCGACATGCAACAGAGTCTTCTGAATCTGGAAGTAGACAGATGACGTAGAGGTCCAAGAGGACCAGACCCACGGGTGGACGACCGCAGGACTTAGGATCAGTTGTGCGGGGCACCCAGGGGCAGTGACATATATTCCAGGAGCATACAGTGTTACTCATGCGGTGGGTAGGGTCACATGGCTCGTGACTGTCTGACCTGTCGTCCAGATGATCAGCAGACAGTTGAGGGACCTCCCAGGAAGAGGCAGAGGTTCGATCGAGGCGGTCTGTAGGGCATAGGCAGACGTGGCAGAGGAGCTATTCAAGCAGATGGTGGTGGACGCTGTTACGAGGTTCTACCTCCACCACCACCAGGAGGTCCACCCCAACCGCAAGGAGTAGGTGGACAGGGGAGAGCTCAGCTTCAGGTAGCTGAGGCATACAACCATGGTGCTCTGGAGTTTATTTGATGTACTATCTGTGTCTACTCCACCTTAGCTGCAGTTCTTATAGACACAGGTGTCAGTCACTCTTTCATTTCCACTACCCTCGTTCAGAGCTCAGAGATTCCAACGGAGCTGTTGGCTCTATCCTTACAGCAAAGACTCCTACGGGAGTATACTTGAAAATTACGCACTGGGGCTGGTAGTGTGAGCTTACTCTAGGAGGCGATAGGTTCGGCTGGGATCTCCTCGTAGCGGCATCTAGGACTTACGACGTCATCTTGGGTATGGACTGGTTATCTAAAATTCATGCTCAGATTGACTGTATTAGGTGAAAAGTGTGGTGTATCTGCACGGATGGGACTTTCACCAGTGAGAAGGGAACCTTTTCAGCACAGAACGGAATTACTCGGAAGAGGGTGCAGCTAATCACTCACCAGTTGGATTTTATTACCCTCAGAGCAGTTGATGTGGAGAGTCTGACTTATCCTATAGTGGTGGACCAGTATGCGGATGTTTTCCCTGAAGATATCCCAGGACTACCTCCTCGTAGAGAGGTGGACTTCTACATTGACCTATACCCCAGGACGGCACCGATATCTACTCCAGCATATCAGATGGCTCCCATTGAGCTTCGCGAGCTGAGGGTAAAACTGGAGGACTTGTAGGGGAAGGGATTCATCTAGCCTAGTGTTTCTCCCTGGGTAGCCCCAATTCTATTTGCCAAGAAGGAATATGGGAGCTTGAGGCTTTGTTTTGACTACCTTCGCTTGAACTAGGTGACTTTGAAGAACAAGTACCCACTCCCGAGGATTGACAACCTCTTTGATCAGCTCAAGGGAGCACGGTGGTTCTTGAAGATAGACCTCAGATCAGGTTATCACCAGCTTAGAGTTAGAGACAAGGATGTGCAGAAGATGGCCTTCAGGTGTGGGTATAGCCACTACGAGTTCTTGGTTATTCCCTTCGGCGTAACCAATGCTCCAGCAGTGTTCATGTGTCTCATGAATAGGATCTTCTAGCCTTACCTCGATCGCTTTGTCGTGGTCTTCATCGACGACATTTTGATCTACTAGACTACTGAGGAGGAGCATGCTTACCATTTGTAAGTAGTATTGGAAACACTCTAAGAGAACTAGCTTTGTGGTATGCTCTCGAAGTACCAGTTTTAGATTCGAGAGGTTCACTTCTTGGGACACGTCATCTCGGAGGCTGGAGTTTCAGTAGATCCATTGAATATTGAGGTGGTACTTGCTTGGAAGCCACCCAGGAGTGTGAAGGAGGTACGGAGTTTCCTGGGCTTGGTTGGATACTACCAGAGATTTGTTCCAGACTTCTCCAGAGTTGCAACACCACTACCGTCCTTGAAGATGAAGGGGAAACCCTTCGTGTGGTTGAAGAGATGCCAGCAGATCTTTCAGGAGTTGAGGTAGAGGCTGACTAGTCCCCCCATCTTGAGGCTTCCAGAGGAGGGCGTAGGGTATGTAGTATACTGTGATGCATCAGGGACCAGACTAGGGTGTGTCCTGATGCTGGAGTGAGTAGTGATCGCATATGGTTCTCGGCAGCTGAGAAAGCACGAGCAGAACTACGCTACCCATGACCTGGAGTTAGCAGCAATGGTCTTCGCCTTGAAGATGCGAAGACACTATCTGATGGGCGAGCATTTCATATTCTACTCTGATCAAAAGAGTCTCAATTATATATTCTCTCAGAAAGACCTAAACCTGAGATAGCGGTGATAGATTGAGTTCCTCCAGGACTATGACTTCGAGATAGTCTATACTCTTGGGAAGGGGAATGTTGTTGCAGATGCACTCAGCAGGAGATCTGGTACACAGCTTCTAGGGGAGGTGACAGAGTAGCTGGCTACCATGCAGATATCCTTTGTGGATAGAGATGGAGAATCCTATCTCTAGTATCTTACAGTCACTCCTACACTTCTTCAGCGAGTCAAGGATGCACAGCGTGGATACGCTGACTGTGAGACACGGCGTGCTCAGATATCCACAGGGCAGGCACCTGATGTATTTTCTGAAGGTGGGGAGCATGTCATCCTCTTCAGAGGATGTACTATGGTACCAGTAGCACTTCAGGAGGAAGTTTTGAGGGAGTTACACACATATCCGTTAGCGGTACATCCACGAGTGGAGAAGATGTACCAGGATCTTTGACGAAAGCACTGGTGGCTAGGTATGAAGAAGGTGGTAGCAAAGTTTGTCTAATGATACCTCACTTGTCAGAAAGTGAAGGCAGAGCACCAGGTACCAGCAGGCTTAGTTCAGCCCTTAGAGGTCTCAGAGTGGAAGTGGGATGGGATATCCATGGACTTCATGACGGGTCTTCCACGTACATCTAGGATTCATGATTCGATATGGGTGATCGTTGACTGACTCACCAAGTCGGCCCACTTCCTACCAATCATAGAGCAGGGATCAGTAGAGAGATTGGGATGCCTTGATGTTCAGGATATTGTTCATTTTCATGGAGTACCTTCTTCTATTTTCTCCAACTGTGATGCACGGTTTACTTCCCAACTATAGAAGGGGTTTCAGGAGTATTTTTAGATGCAGCTATGTCTGAGCACCGCCTTCCATCCTTAGACAGATGGCCAGGCTAAGTAGACCATTCAGACCCTTGAGGACATGCTTTGTTCATGTGTCCTCAACTTCGGTCATAGCTGGGAGGATCACTTTCCTTTGGTGGAGTTTTCATACAACAACAACTATCACTCCACCATCGGTATGACACCTTTTGAGGCCTTGTATGGTCGACCTTGTAGATCGCCACTGTGCTGGACAAACCTAGGGGAGTTAGCACTAGTGGGACCAGAGATGGTACGGGCTACTATGAAGAAGGTACAGATCATCCAAGAGAGGATGAAGATTGCACAGAGCAGGCAGAATTCGTATGAAGATAGGAGACAGAGACCTCTGGAGTTCGAGGATGGCAACCACATCTTTCTACGGGTCTCACCTCGACGAGGTCTATGGAGATTTGGATGAGGCGGTAAGTTATCTTCGAGATTCATCAGATCTTTCTAGGTCCTTAGCAGAGTAGGTGAGGTGGATAACCTATTAGCTCTTCCACCTCAGTTTCACCAGTTGCACAACGTCTTCCACGTATCTCAGCTGAGGAGATACGTGCACGACCCTTCCCACATCATCGACCATGGAGAGCTGGACATTAATGACGGGGCGACTTTCATGGAGGTTCTATTGGAGATTGAGGATCAACAAGAGTGAGTCTTATGTGGACGGTAGATACCTCTGGTATGCATACGCTGACAGCACGAGAACCTCTAGGAGAGCACATGGGAGTGGGAGGCTCAGATGCATGCTCAGTACCCCCATTTGTTCCCTTAGTTCGAGTTGTAGCTTACGGGGACGTAAATCCCTGAGGTGGGGAGAATTTAATGACCCAAAAATTCCGTGGAAATTTTTTTCTTAAATTCATGGTATTTTTATGAGTCCTTGAAAATTTACGGCGCTCGATTCTGAGGCCCAATGTGCCCAGAATCAATTTCTAAAGTTTTTTTTGGGTACGTTCAGTAAACGTACGAGCAGGATTTTATAACTTTTGAATCAATGCTCAGAATTGAAATATTAGGGCACCATTGAACTCACAGTATCGGTGATTGATTAGTGAGACCTTCACTGCAGTTGCGTTCTAATGAGAATGGAAGTTAGATTTTGGGTTTTTAATAAGTTAAATAAAAATAAGTGTAGCTTATTTTTATTTTTAAGGTGGTTAAAACCTCCAGGTGGTAGTTAGTAGTGGGTCCACCACACCCTAACTTCCCATGGGAGGTTATGGTGGTGGGTCCCACCCACACATAACCTCCCTTGGGAGGATATCTTTGGTGGGGACCACATGGTGGTTGTAACCACTTGGAACCCCCAATTAAGTGGAGAACCCCTTGAACTGCCCCCTTTAATTAAATGTGCCAACCCTTATAATTAATTAATTAAAATCTTTCATTTAATTAATTGGAACCTTTTGAATTCTTCTAAATTCATTCCAACAATTAAATAATTGAAAAATCTATTATTTCATTTTTGGTTGGCATCTTTTCTTTTGGGGAGCTGTGGAAGAACTAAGAGGAGCCATTTCTCTCCAACAAAGAATGATGGAAATCTTCCACCTTCTTCCTTCTTCAACTAGGACAAAGGAGGGAGCACCATACTTGAAGAATGTCGATTACACCGTCCTCGACTTCTTCATCTTCTTTCTGATGTCAAAATAATGGCATTCGCTTCTCTTCCTTCATCAACGATCATCGACAAACGAGGTAGGGGTTTGAGTTGATTTTGTACATGTTCTACGTCGTTCAATTTATGGATTGAGAAATGCCGATTGATACCACCATAACGAGGAAGGCTCGGACTACAAAAACACGACCCAACCCTCCCCATTTTTTTCTCTTTTGTTGATGACCGCGGTGCGAAGTAGCGGCGGCCAGCGTCGGGCCGGCCACAAAGGAAACCGGCGGTGCAAGGCCGCAGGGTCTCCAGAAGGGCGCGGCACCGTCGTGCTGCGTGGATGAAAGGGAGGCCATGACCGGGATGGGCTGTGACGGAGGTGGCGCGGCGTCGTCACGCCGCATGGAGGGCAGCAGAGCCTTGGCAAGGCCGGGCTGCAGTGGAGGTGGCGCGGCATCGTCATGCCGCGCAGAAGAGGAGAGTCGCGGCCAGGGCGGGCCATGGAAGAGGGGAGCGGCGCCGTCACGCCACGCCGGTGGTGCATAGTAGCTGGACGCTCGGCCATCCGGGAGGATAGGGACCCTTCTGGGTCCCGCTTTTATTAGACCGGTGCCTCCTGGTTCCGGTTTCAATTCCACCCGAACGGTTCAACCGTTCAGAAGCCAGGGGGCGTGCGCCTCCCCCCTGGGCACGGCTAGGGCAGGCCGTCGGACCGCCAGTGAGCCGGGCTGCCAGGCCACCAGCCAACTGCTCCGTTGGGCCTGTCTTCCCTCAGGTTGGGCCACCCACCCGGGTCGGGCTGCCATCAGGCCGGGCCGCCCCATCGGGCCGGGCCGCCAAATCTGATCGGGTCACCCTCGTATCGGGCCGCCCTCGGGCCGGGCCGCGCCCTCGGGTCGGAAAGCGCTCTCAGACCGAGTTGGACCCACGGACCGGGTCAGATCCCAGTCTAGACCGGGTTGGTCCGACTGGGCTAGACCGGACCCAGACCCGTTTGGTCAGTTTACACCTTTTCGCCCATATCTTGGGCTATGGGTGTCCGATCAACGAACCATCTACGGTGATGGAAATCTTAGAGTGAGACGGTTCTTTTGGAATACCCCACTTGAGGTTTGGACATAGTTGGGATATGGTAGGGTTGGTTTGAACCTAAAAATCAACCGGGCCCCTGGAACGGTAATGCGAATAACTCGCAGACCGGGCGTCTGATTGACGCATCGTCTATTGCGTTGAGACCCATATGACGAGGTGGACCTTTGAGATACTTCCATTTGGAACTTCATGACAATTGTAGTATCGACCAGTAACTCGTGGAGCGGATCCTCCTGGAGACAAGCGAACGGAGTAGGGAGACCTAGTAGCCGGCTGAGACCAGACGACTACTGACCTTTCGACTCGGAGTGTTTCGACTAGCCCAGTGGGAAGTGCCTTTGTGTGACGCAGCAGACCCATAGTGGGGAGAACCTCTGTGTGACGTGACAGACCCACGGTACTCGACATGAGGAGTACCTCAGCAGGCGATGAGGGGGACCGCCTCTGTGTGACGCGGTAGACCCACAGTGGGGGGCGCCTCTATGTGAGGCGGCAGACCCACAGTACTCGACCGGAGGAGTACTACAGCAGTCTAGGACAGTGGGAAGTGCCTCTGTGTGACATGGCAAGCCCATAGTACTCTATAGAGGAGGATTACACCAGTAGTCGAGGTTTCTATAGTTTGACTGGGAGTGTTACATGTTACCACCCTAGAATAAAATCCTGGTTTTGAGCTGAGTCATTGACTTTTTAGTTTTCCTCATGATTGAGATGGGTTACTAGATAACTTAGGTATATGTATGGGCATATACCTAAGTAATGGTTATCCATGGAATTCATACTTTTCTGTTTATCCTTGTTGGATATTGTGAGACCTTGAGGGTCTCGGGGTCCTTACTGAGTATCGTTATACTCACCCCTACACGGGCTATGCCCTCACCTCATTGTGTTGGTTGCAGATGACGAACATCACTGATCGAGGTAGAGAGTATAAAAAATGGATGGTACCCAGAGGTGGACACTTGGGGAGATGGTACACAGAGCAGACGGATGTACATGTAGTGCTGAGGAGTCCATCTGTACCTACCCCTCAGTTAGGAACCCCGGAAGACGATCTAGTATCTGCTTTTATTTTCTTCATTTGTACTAGAATTTTAGTTGTATTGTACTTTACTGTTGGGATTGTATTTCCATCCCCCTCTATTTTCAGTACACTCTCTTTGTATACAGTTTTACTTAGTGTTTTATTTCCATTTGTGTACTCTGATGTGTTTTTTTACTGTTATAAAGGAAATGCCTTCCCAGATTTGGGATTTACTCCTTTGGTGCTAGTCGCCAGCCCCTGGCCTATGGAAGGCGGGCTTGGGGTAGTCATGATACGGGCCCTAGTGGATGGTTCGTGACATTCCTAGGTTATTTAATAGTATATTTTTTTGATTAAATCTTAGTGGAATCCCATTCTATAGATGATTATTCCCAACATCTTAACATCATCTTGTGTATATTGAGAGTGAACTGGCTTTACTCTAAGATAACCAAATGCATTTTCTGGATTGATAAATTGTACTTCATGGGTCATGTTATCTCAAAGGCAGGAGTGGTAGTAGACCTTGTGAAGGTTTCAACTATAGTATCTTGGGAGTGGACAAAGAATGTATTCAATATTTAGAGTTTTCTTAGTCTAGAAGGGTATTATTAGTGTTTTATTCTATACTTCTCTCATATGGTAGAAATAATGTCCAAGATGAAAAAGAAAGGGGTGAATTTTGTTTGGTTAGATTATTATGAGACAGTTATTCAAGCGATCAAGAGTAGGAAAACCTCAGCACAAATTCTCACTTTTCCAATGTTGGGAAAGGATTTTACTGTGTATTATGATTCATCCAAAGTGGGATTAGTATCAGTTTTGATACAAGAGGATAGAGTGGTTTCTTATGGGGATGGATAGCTAAGACTACATGATAGGAATTACTCTAATCATTATATAGATTTAGATTTAGTAATACACACTTTGAGATACTAGAGACATTATATCTTAGGTGAGAGTTTTGTGGTGTACATGGACCATAAGGGCTTCAAGTTCATATTTTCTCAGGATGACCTAAAACTTCAATAAAGGAGGTGGGTTGAGTATTTATATTATTTTGACTTTGAGCTAGCCTATACACCGAGTAAAGTAATTTTCATTACTGATACCTTGATCCAAAAGATGAAGACAGAGGCAGTGTGGGAGTCTTGCAATGAGCAGTGAATGATGTAACTCTTTGTAGATATGAATCTATATGTTCAAGAGTCTCATGGATGAATAGATATATCCTCAAAATTTGATTTATCTGTGATTTTGGACTGAATCAAGACTGTGTAGATATCTAATCTAGAGGAATTATCTCTGAGGGGCATCTTATATGGTGGGGATCCACCATCTGGATGGTCTCTTAGTAGCAGTAATTCTCTTCTTTTATATGTCCAATTATAGGTTCCTGTGAGCTTGTGTGAGGATATGATAAGGTATTTTCCATGCTTCTAGATGGGCAGTGCACCCATGTTTTAAAATTTTGTATTGTGGTCTTCATTGATAGTATTGGTGGTCAGGAATGAAGAAAGTGATAGTGGTATTCGTGACCAGATGTGTAATGAATCGTGCCTTTCATGCCTGTTAAATTGTCAGTTTTGGGTGTTTGAGGTGTTCCAGAGGATTCTTGAGGAGGTAATATGGTGGTTGGAGGTGAATCAAAGCTATAGTATGAAATTCACATCATGAAAGCAGTACATGATGTCAATTGGTGGTTCACAACTTGTGTAGATGGCCAGTTTCACGGCATGTATGCAGCTGAGGGGAAAACCATGAAATAGATTCATGTCATTAAATTAATTAAAGACATGTAATTAATTCTGGATAAGGTGACATGAATTTTATTAAAAGTTTTAATTTTTTGTAAAACCCATGGATTACACATCGTGAAAGGGTTACACGATATGAAAGTGTCAATCTCCATGTTTTAAATAGGCATTTCGTATGAACCAATCCTCATTCATTTATACCTTTATTTCTATTTTTTTAGGAAGATCCCTATGCAATTTTGAGTGATCTTCTATCCCTCTTTTTCTCACCATGGTCTATTGGTTCTAGTGGATTCTTGTTCGTAGTCAGTGGTATAATCTTCTCTTCTTCTTGGTTGTTTTCTTCCATTATTCTCCTAGGATTCACTATAGTGGTGTGGTGTTGGTTTGGGTTATGATTTAGGCTATGTTTTGAAAACCCTTTGATGCAGTGTAGGTTGATCTTTGATCTTATAGTGTGTTTGTGGTTTCTGAGTAGTTCTTCTCTTCCCTACGATGTGTAGTGAGATTAAAAATATTCTTTGAGGTATGGAATTCATTTGTTTCTCCTTTTTCATATTATGTGGGAGGAGGTTTTCTCATTTTTATTTATGGGGGATAGTTATGCTAGATTAATTAATGATAAATAATTTTCTAATTTAAATTGAAGGTGTATAGGGTAATGATTCGTATGATTTTACAACTTTGACATTATTGTGACATTGTGATTGTATGGTTTGAATTCCCCACTGAAATTTATGGACATTAGAGGATTTGTTTGTTCTTATTTAGCATGATTTGTGGAACCCTTTCTTATTTTTATTTGTTTGATATCACCCTAAATGATAAATTATCAAATCTATGATATTTTAATAATAAAATGATTTCCCCAACGATATGGATTGTGTGATAATTCCCTTAAAAGTGGAATTGATAAAATATCCCTACTAAATATTTAAAATAGTTTGTGTAGTCATGATGTGGGATAAAGATGTGTGGTTGTTGTGTGGTTGGGGCATGTGGGTTGATGCATGAGATATATCCATGATTTTGGGGTGGTGTGGTGATGGTTTGTTTGGTCATGATTTTGGGGTCGTGAGCTGATAGTTTTTTTTTGACATGATTTTGGGGAAATGAGTTGATGGTTTGATGGGAATGATGATATGCTTGTGATGAGTGGGTACATTGTTCTAGATTCCTAAGTAGTGATGAAATAATTTTTTAACAACGGTTGAAATGACTGGGGTTTGCTTTGGTTAATGGTATTGAAATGATTAATGAAAAAATAAATGATTATTTGTGTGGTTAAATGTGGTTGATTCTTAATAATTAATTGAATAAGATAGATAATGGGATTGGTTGGAAATGAAAAATTTGTCTTGTGGATTGTGTGGTGTTATTCATTTAGTGGTTCTAGTGAAAGTGGAAGTGTTATGAGTTGGTTAGTGTTTTTTTATGAACCCATGTGTTAGGTTTGTGTGTGTCTTATATAAATATAGATACTTGTATATTACTTGTGATTTCTATATTCATCCCACCCATATCGAGTACTATATATTGACACATGTTTTTTAATACATAGGTTGTTTTTACTAATATCTTGATGATGAGGATAGATGGATGGAAACCAGTTCTTCCCCACTCTCTTTTCCATGTGAGTAGATATGCATAGTCTGCGATGGTTGTATGTCTGTTAGTGTGCTAGGTGATGGCCTAGGTGTCTTTGGGTAGTATTTGATATGATCATGTTGTAGGGTGGTGGCCCATGTGTCTTTAGGTGGGATGTGATATGATCATGTTGTGTGGCATCTTATGGTGGGGTCATGCATAGTAGGAGGAGTTAGTGGGGTTGATTTCCTTCATGTTCATGATACCCTACTAATCTGGTTATATAAGTGGTTGTGATTTGATTTCCTAGGTTTCTTTGGGTGATATGAGATGTGTTCATGTTGTGGGGTGTTTTCCCAAGTGTATATGGGCATGATGTGATGTGATCGTGCTTGTGGGTAGGTGTTATATGTTATTAATAAGAGGTGGGGAGTGCTAGGATGTAATATATTGGGTTCTGAGAGCAGAAAATCAGTGGGAAAGATGTGTGGGGTACCCTTTATCAACATTCTTCTTATTATGTTATTGTACTTGGATTATGTTATTTAGTGAAAGTGTCCAGGTGAGGTTGGTATGGATAGTTGACCTGTTTAGGAGTTTTTGGTTCTACTATTTTATCATAGGTGCATTGTTATTCTTATTTTCCATGTTCCCGTGAGACTTTGGTTTTCCTATTGAGTATACTTGTATACTCACCCTATTTATATAAACTTCTTTTCAGGTTTTCCGGAGGATTATTTTAATTATGCTGGACAGTACTAGCTCGGACCTTTTTTGATAGTTGTTGTATCATTGCTTTAGATTTTTCTTTTGGGTATTTACTTTGGTAGATTTTTACCTATATCAATTTCATTTATGCATGAATTGTGTGATGGTTTTGATTTCCTTCTAAATTAAGTCATGGAGTTTATTGTGGTTGATTAATCTTATCTCCTAATCTTGTTTATATTATAGAGGGTAACGACTCCCATTTATGAGATTTTTTATACCCTCAGTGTTAGTCACCAACCTGGGGCTTACTGGAGGTGCGACTCAGGGGGTCATTATCTCTCTCCGCTCATTGCAATATCTTTAGCAGTAGGGGGTCATAACAGAGTGGTATTAGAGTTTATGGTTGATATATAGGATGGATTTTAGATTTAGGAATAGTGATGATTACATGGGTTGGTATGGTAATAGTTCCAATTTACCTTGGTTCATGACATAGGCCAGAGAGAACAACTAGGACATGGGATTTTAAGTCTCCCTATGATCCAGTGCATAGACTCTCAGCTTATTGAATGACCAAGTGAGCTGGAACTATTTATAGGGCTGAGACCTAGAAGAGTTACATGCATCATGATAAATTTTGTTACTTTTTGAGTTGGGTTTTTTTGGGAAGGTTAAAATGAATAAATTTAATTAAAATGAATCTAAATAAAATTTCATACTACTAGGATTAGGAAATTATTATTTTCTTTTTAGTTATGGATCCTATACATCATCCACGTATGGATCAAGTAGTTGAGGTTTAGTAGGCTACTCAAATTGGTCATTGTAGGGTTGATCCAGTGGATGAGGACAATTCTTGTCAAAGTGTGTTGTGATCTTTTCAATGATATACTTTTGGGAAGTATGAGGGTGGTATTTTTTATGTGGATTCAGAGAGCTATCTGCAAGAACTCGAGATAGATTTCATTTTGATCCAGTCCTCGGTGAGATACTAGGTCCCTCTAGCAGTTATTCAAATGCATGCACTTGTGTGTTAGTGGTGTATGTTGTATCAGGATGAGAGGAAGGAGGAATATATTCCATGGGTCATATTTTATAAATAGTTCCATCTAGAGTTCCTTTCATTGTCCATGAATGAATTTAAGAGAAAAGAACTTCTTTCACATTAGCAAGGGAGTATGTCAATGTGGGAGTTGAGAATCAAGTTCAAGGACCTTCTTAGTTTTTTCCTAAATCTTTTTCTAGATGAGGAGTCTCATGAAATATGTCTAGGCACTTTTTCCTTCTATAAAGTATGTAGTTACTCCTTTTATGTTGAAAATGTATCTAGAGGTCTAGAAGAAGGAAGAGGTGATTGATTGGATGAACTCATGAAGAGTTTTACCATGAAATGGGAATTGGTAGGGTTCCTTGATAAGCAGGGTTGTTAGTGGTAGGTCTCAAGAACCAGGAACTTCAAGGTTTTGAATAGTGGGGAGTCAGCCTTAATAGCTTCTCTTCCGACCTTCTAGGGCCAGTGGTTTCCATGGTTTTCCTAGAGATATCAGGCTAGTGTTTTCTTTGTGGTGATTATGGATATTTCAAGAACCAATGCCTAGTGGTTCTTCAAGCTCATTTTGGTGGTGGTGGATAGGTTCATTTCTGTCCTCAACAAAATCTTCCAGTGAGATCATTTTAGCAGTAGGAAAAGTAGTCGTATACTTTGATGAGGGTTTATAGAGTGGTTAAAGACTATCCTTAGGATGTTCCTTGGGTTTAGGGACCTAAACCCAAGCATTTTCATAGAGGTGACTGTCAACAGAGAAGTATAGGAGTCGGTATTATTCAGTTGCACGTAGTGGAGGTAGTAGTTCTAGAGGGGCTAGATATCATTCGAGGTATGATCAGTTTGTTGCCTACCCTTGTTTGTTCAATTTTTGATTCAGGATCATCACACTCCTTTATTAAACCCAATCTATTCCATTCCCTAGGACTATAAATAGAGAGGATTACTATTCCCCTGGTGTTTACTATTACTTTTAGAGGCCAGACCATCTTGTTTAATGTGTTATGTCATACTGGTAATCGATTGGTTTTATTCTATATGTGTTCTCATCAGCTGCTCTTAGAGGAGTTTTGTGTTCTTGAATGTGGATGGACATCATGTGGTTTCCATTGGTGAGTGGGGTTATCAGGTGGGTAGTTAGCATGTGAAGACCCTTATTTCTTTAATGGTTGTGTTATCTTTGTAATCAGTTAATGATGGGACAATAGAGGTCCCTGGGGTCATTGGGTATTTTTTGTATTTTTTTCCAAGGAGGTTGTGATTCTACCCCCTCGATGTGATGTTTAGTTTGGGATAGACTTCCTACCTAGTGCCTTTATGATTTTTATGAATCCTTATCAGATGGAAAATTCTGAGTTGTGGGAGTTTAGGATTCATATAGATGACCTAATAAAGAATGTTTTTATCCAACCCAGTGTGTCATCATGGGGTGATCAAGTATTGTTCTCAAAGAAGGAGGATGGTAGTTTGAGGTTGTGTAAATACTACCATAGGTTGAATCAGGTGATGTTCAAAAACTATTACCCTCTTCTAAGGATATATGATCTTTCCAACCTATTGAGAGGGTATATTTGGTTTTCCAAGATCAACCTATAGTTTGGATATCACCAGTTTAGGGTGAAGGAGGGCCATATATTGAATACTACCTTCAGATACCGGTATGGGAACTTCAAGTTTGTACTCAAGTTGTTCAGTGTCACAAACACACCATTTCTGTTCATGGGACTCATGAACTCTATATTTTATTAATTCCTAGACTAGTTCATATTTTTGTTTATCGAATACATATTCATCTACTCAAAGTCATAGGAGGAGCATACCGATCATCTCAGAGTTTTCTTATAGGTACTTCGATGCCATCAAATATAAGTGTGTGTTTTAGACATGAGATATTCACTTCCTTAGGAATGTGGTGTCTCAACATGGTGTGGAATTAGACTTTTCTAAATTCAAGGAAGTTGTTTCTTGGGAATAACCTAAGAACATGGTATAGTTTAATAGTTTATTGGTCTTGCGGGCTATTATCGGAGGTTTCTTCCTGATTTATCTTGAGTTGAAACCATGTTGATATAATTTACTAGGAAGTACTATGATATTTCATGGACTTTTTAGTGCTAGGTAGAATTCAGTTACCTGAAGGGGAAGTTGGTCAGTTCTCTAGTGCTTCAGTTTCCTAAGGAGGGTGTGATGTTTAAGGTGTTTTGTGATGATTTTTGTCTATACTTGATATGATTGTTGATGTAGTATAGGGTAGTGATATCTTATAGTTCTAGGTAGTTACATCCCCATGATCTTAACTATTCCACTCATGATTTGGAGTTGGAAATTGTGGTGTTTATAATTAATTTGTGATGAAATTACCTCATTGGGGATCACTTTGTGGTCTTCATAGATCATAATAACTTGAGGCATATCTTTTCTCGTTGTGATCTGAATTTGCGATAGTAGAGGTGGATAGAGTTACTTCAAGATTATGATTTTGATATATCCTAAACCTCAATAAAATGAAATTTTTTGGTCAAAACTTTGATCATAAATTCATGGAAGGATATTGTTCAGGATTCCGAGGATGTTTGGAGACCAATGGAGGAGTTTGAAGCTTTTCACTTAGATGCAAGGGTGGTTGATGGCAGAGGTTTTTTATTTCAGATGATGGTGTAGTCTTCTCTGATACATCATGTGGAGGAGTGTTAATGGGGAGACTTCAAGTCATAGGTAATTCATTATCATGTTGGCCATGGTGATGCTCCTGAGGGATGTTAGGAGGACGGTCGGGACCAGATGATGTTTTAGGGGATACTATTTGTTTTGATAGTGATGTGTGAGGGATTACTTCATGATTTTCTTATATCACCTTTGGTGATACACCCATGAGTATCCAAGATGTACATTGTATTGAGGATGTAGTTTTAGTGGCTCAGGATGAAATGAGAGGTAGAGGATTTTTTAGTGAACTGTTTGGTATTCCAGTAGGAAAAGGTCGGGCATCATATTCCTGGTGGTTTATCATAGACTTTTAACATTCCTAAGTGAAAATAGGATAATATCTCAATGTATTTCATCATAGGGTTACCCCATTCTTAGGGATGTTGTGATGCTATCTGGGTAATCATTGATCGGTTGATGAAATCAACCCACTTATTAGTGATCAAGGAATCGAGCATAGTGGAAGCTTTGGCTAAGAGGTATGTGGATAAGTTGGTGCAGTTTCATGGAGTTTTGAGGTCCGTTTTCTCATATCATAATTCACCTTTTACCTCATGAGTCTATAGGATATTACAGCATGATTTTGGAAATTAGTTACACAACAACACTGCTTTCCGCCCTTAGATGGATTAGAAGATGAAGTGGACCATTTAGACACTAGAGGACATGTTATGGGCATGCATCTTAGGCTTCATTGGATCTTGGGAACAAAATTTTACTTTGTTTTAGTTTTCTTATAATAGAATTTATCACTTGTCCATTGGCATGGCCCCATTTGAGTCCTTGTATAGAAGTCCATGTCATTCTCCATTATATTAGACAAAGGTTGGGGAGGTAGCAGTTCTTGGTCTCTATGTGGTGCATAACAGAATAGATGAGGTTCATCTTATTCATGAGATGATAAATGAATCACTATATTGGCATAAGTCTTATGCTGATTGTAGGAGGAGGCCCTTAGAGTTCAAGGTTAGGGGCCATGTGTTCTTGAAGGTTTCTCATTAACATGGTAAATGGAGGTTAGGAAAGGGGGTAATCTTTATCCCAATTTTTTGGACCCTTTGAGGTTATAGGGAAAGTTTATGAGATGGAATATCGGTTGGTGTTTCCACCACAGGTGGAGAGGATCAATGTAACACCCTGACCCCTCTAGACTAGAGCTAGTTCATTACTTGTTATATTGGCATGGTTAGTAGAAATGAAAATCCCAAAGGAACAATCAGTTTAGTAGTATTGAAGAAACTATATACATAAATGTAACTCAAATTATATTGGAAAAGGTTACAAAATACAATACATAACAAAAACTAAAAACTGCATCCATAGAAACTCAATAAATAATCTCCTCTTCATCACATGTTGAAGGAAAAAAATGAAAGGGGTGAGCTCAAATGCTCAGTAAGGGTTATAAATGGAGTAATCATGAATCAATAATAACTTAATTATAAACAATTTTACATAATCAATATGGCATGGTGAATAAATAAAAAACTCACACCATTAATAAACTGAGAATGAAACTGCATCCATAGATTTTTTCATAGTGAAAACCTAATGGATAATAATAACAGATAATGAATAAAGAGAATGATTATTAAATTTACTTCAAGTATTTAGAACATGATACCATATTACCATTAAAACATTTTAGTTATGTGGGTAAAATCCTGTCTAATTTTTGGAAACAAACTCGAAGGGTTTGTCGCCAACTTATTTGTCTCATGAGACCTACCGATTCATCGAGTGGCTATAGAGGTTTCCACCCGCCACTACATTTCCAAATCATTCTTTATACATTGATTCAATACAAGAGCATTATTCTTTTTTCAATATCCGTACAGAGTAGGATATACGGATTCATCAATATTTCCATAGTTAAAATAACTTTCCAAATAAACACCGTTTGTAAAATGGTATACGGTTTAGACAGAAAACATATCCATGATATGAGATTATGGATATGTAATATAAATATAATTTCAAAATGAAAAGTGATCTAAAATGGGAAGTAGGTACACCACATAAGAATTATTAGGTGCACAATACAAAGTTAGTCACAACAAATTAATAGTTGAGACAAAGTCTCTTACCACAATGTAATCAGTCGAATCATATGACAAGAACTTAATAACCCTAAAATGAGTCATTTAATACCATGAATATAAATATAATAATGTTATTATATATCAAATTGATCTACACATATACCACATACAAGAAATAATTGGTGAACAATGGAAATCTCACAGAAATGAAAGTGAGATGAGAAACCCCTTACCTTTTGCTCGAGTGTGTTCTCAATTTGTTTTAATGATCTGAATAATCAAATTTAGATTAATTAATTAAGAAGTACAGAACCTCCAATACATTTAATTTATTTATTATAACCTTATTAGGTTCATTAAAGGCTCTTTTAATGGGTTTAAGAGGTTCAATTTTATTGTTTTGGAAGCCTTTTCTTCCTTGGTTTTCATGATTCGTTTACTTGATTTCATGAATGGAAGTTCATTTGAAATGTGTTTAAACATAAAAGAATTGTTAATATATATTATTTGTGATATTAAATATATATAAATTATCTTATAATTATTATGGGTTATATAATTGAGGATGAATCATTAGTTAAAAGTTTTTGATAAACGCTTGGATTTAGCTTGGCAGTTTTGTATACAATAAACTTGTTTTGTATTATTATTCCATATGAGGAGTGTGTAGGGATTCCATAACATTAATGAGATGAAATACATATATTATGATCTGTTTCAACCATAAAAATGGTTTCATGACCAGAATTGGACATGGTAATGAAAATTGAGAACCTGTCGTCCTTGAGTGTGATAAATTAACACATCTCGAACGGTGTTTTCATTTTTTTAGTATAAGAGGAGGGAGAAAGAGATATTATGATGAAATATTTCATTAGAATAATATAATTCCAGTTCATTTAAAGTAATGTAATTATCATAACATTTGGATGAAGTGAGGTGAGGAAAGAAGTATAAAATAAATGAACTCAAAATAAGAGAAAAATTGAGAAATCTCTTACGAAAATTCGGCAGCCTAACGGTGTCACTTAAAATTTAATAAAATATTTTTATGAGAGAAATAGGGTATATAATAACTCATAAATAATATGTTCAGTAAGGGTAATATGTAATGAAATATCCCCACATAATCCAATTGAAAATAAAAGAGAAAACAAAAAAATGAAATCTTTAAGAAAAGAGAAGGGTGGTTGATTCTCTTACCTTGTAGAGTAACTCCCAAAACTTGAAGGTTTGGACCTTGGGGGTATGAGGACACCTTTGGATTACTCATAGGGAGGTAATACCACCAGATATTCTAGGATATTGAGTTTGTAATGAAAGAAAATGAAGGGGGTGAGTGGGTATTTATAGTAATTAAGAGAGAGTTTTTTATTAATTAAAAGGGACACCTCATTAGTGGTTTTTGCAAAACCATGGGATTGCCCATGGTTTTAGACACTTGGGAAAACTCATGTCATAATTTACTATACACAAGTCTACCATAATTTTATATTTAATTATTACATCATTATGATTTCATTAAACTACTGAAAAGTCTAAACTGTATTTTTACTATTCACGAAAAATTCAGGTATTTTAGAAAAATCCTAAAAATTCACCCTAACCATTTTTCAATGTGTAGAATTAAAAAATGAACTCCATTTTTATAAAATAATTTTCTATGTGATTTTAATTTAATTTTTAAATAAAATCATAGTTAATTCAAAAAAACAATTTTTAAAGGTATAATTAGTTATATATCACATTAAAAAATCAATTAAGATATCATTATCTTATTACCTTACAAAAATAAAATATAATAATTATTTAATATTTATAAGGGTCATATTACTATTCATTTTACTATTCATAAGGGTATGTTACTATTCATCAAAAAATCAAGTTGGTTCTATTAGACTCCAAATGACTTGCTGGTCACAACTCTAGATAGCCGTTTTTTTTAATTCAAAACATATAAGTGGAAAATTTATGTTTAATGGATACCTTATAACTTTATCCTATAATGTTTTGATTCACAAAAGACATAGTGATTCATGCAATATAGTCTATGTAATGAATAGAAAGTATTTAAGAGGATCATACCATAAAATGTTTGGGGTGTTTTATTATTCCCTCCTTCAGAGATTTCATCCTCGAAATTTTATGTATAAAGCCCACCAAAAAGATGTGGGTGGTTATTCTTCATAACATCCTCAGGTTACCATGTTGCTTCCTCCATATTCTGGTTTTTCCAAACAACCTTTTCTGGATGAGTCATCCGATTTATCAATACCTACTCCCTTCTGTTAAGAATACCGATAGGCTCTTCACAGTATGATAAATTAGGTTCCAATTCTATTTCTTCATAGGTGAGTACATGGATTGGGTCTGGCATGTATTTTTTCAACAACGACACATGGAATACATCATGGACTTTGGAGAGACTTGGAGGCATTTCTAATTGGTAAGCTACAGCTCCGATTATTTCCAGAATTTCAAATGGTCCGATGTACCTAGGTCTTAGTTTTCTTTTCTTACCAAACCATAAGACACCCTTCCATGGAGATACTTTCAGAAAGACATGATCTCCCACTTGGAATTCCAAATCCTTCCTCTGGTTGTCAGCATAACTCTTCTGCCTACTTTGGGCTGCTTTAATATGGGCTTGGATTGTCTTCACCTTTTATGTGGTCTCTTCAATAAGTTTCGGGCCTATAAGTTTCCTCTCACCAACTTCATCCCAACAAGTTGGAGTTCTACATCTCTTTCCATATAATGCTTCATATGGATCCATTTGAATACTAGAATGGAAACTATTTTTGTATGAAAATTACACCAAAGGAAAGTATTGATCCCACATACCTTGGAAGTCAAGAGGGCATGAACTCAAAATGTCTTCTAGAGTTTGAATAGTCCTTTTAGACTGTCCGTCAGTTTGGGGGTGATAAGTAGTACTCATACAAAGCTTAGTATTCAAATACTTCTGGAGACTTTTCTAGAGTTTTGATGTAAACTGGGGATCTCGATCAGAAACAATCAATAGAGGTGAAGCATGAAGTATTAAAACTTCATTAATATAAAGTCTTTCCATGCGCTCAAGTGGTAAATCCTCTCTTATTGGAAGGAAATGTGCTGATTTTGTGAGATGATCAAAAATTACACATATTGCATCATTCCTTCTAGATTTCCTCGGTAGTCCAGTGAAAAAATCCATCGTAATGTTATCCCACTTCTACATGGGAATAGGTAGAGGTTGCATCACTCCTCTAGGATGCTGCCTCTCTACCTTCACTTGTTGATAAACTAGACACCTTGATACATAGTCAGCAATTTCTCACTTCATATTATCCCGCCAGAAATATTCCTTTAGATCTATATACATCTTTGTGCTACCCAGGTGTATAAAGAAATTTGAGCTATGATAATTGTCTAATTGTTCCATTTTTAGCTTAGGTATTGATGGAATGCATAACCTCTTCCCAAACTTCAGAACTCCCTCATACACGAAGTCTTCCAACCTCCCATCCTTAACAGCAATAGTTTTCTTAAGTAGATTTTCATCATCAGACTGAGAAATTTTTATCTTCTCTAGTAAAGATGGTTTAGCAATCATTTGAAAGAGGAAATATATTTCCCCTTCCTTAACAATTCCCATATCCATCTTTAGTAGATCCATGAATATAGGATCTCTCTCAATCCTCATTTGAGTCAGAAGTCCATGATCATTCCTTCTTAATGCATTTTCCACCTTATTTTCTTTTCCTGGGTGGTATTGTATTGAAAAATAATAATATTTGAGTAACTTGAGCCATCTCCTTTCCCTCATATTGAGTTATTTTTGTGTGAAAATGTATTTCAAACTCTTGTGATCTATGTATATCTCTCATTTTTTACTGTAAAGATAATGTCTCCATATCTTTAGAGAAAATATTACAGCTGTTAACTCAAGATCTTGTATTGGATAATTTTTCTCATGAGTCTTCAACTGCCATGATGAATAAGTAATAACTTTACCATTTTGCATAAGGACGCAACCCAGACCATTCTTTGATGCATCACTATATATTACAAATCCATCACTTCCAGATGGAAGAGTCAAAATTGGAGCATTGATAAATATTATTTTCAATTCTTCAAATCATTATGTAAATTCTTTTGTCCACATGAACTTAACTCCTTTACGTGTGATCTTGGTTAGTAGGTTAGCCAGACGGGCAAAATTCTGAACGAAACGCCGATAGTAACCTGCTAAGCCAATAATACTACATACCTTGGTTATGTTTATTGGCGTGGTCCAATCTTGGATTGCCTTTGTCTTCGCAGGATCAATGAGGATTCTATCCTTAGAGACAATATGACCTAGAAAATAAACTGATTGGAGCCAGAATTCTCACTTTCTAAACTTCCCATATTATTCATTTCTTCTAAGAGTTTTCAGAATAATCCACAAATGGTCCTCATGGTCTTCATAGATTTTTTATTATACCTAGATATCATCGATGAATACCACAACAAATTTATCAAGATATTCCTTGAAAACTCTATTAATTAAATACATGAAAACAGATGGTGCATTCATCAGTCCAAAAGGCATCACTGTAAACTCATAATGCCCATACCTGGTTTGAAATATTGTCTTCAGAATATCTTCCTTCCTCACACGCAGTTGATGATATCTGGATCGAAGGTCAATCTTTGAAAAGTATTGAGCTCCATGAATTTGATCAAATAAATCATAAATCTGGGGAAGAGGATACTTATTCTTTATTATAATAGCATTGATTTCCCTATAATCAATGCATAGCCTCATGAATCCATCTTTCTTTTTAACAAACAAGATCGGGGCTCCCCTTAGAGAAACACTAGGTCGAATAAATCATTTTTCACTCAACTCCTCTAGTTGTTTCTTTAGCTCCACTAACTCCATAGTGGCCATTCTATAGGGGGTTTTTGATATAGGTCTTGCACAAGGAATTAAGTCAATGGAAAACTCAATTTCCCACTCTGGAGGATGTCTAGGTAAATCCTATGAAAATACATCAATGTATTCTTGCACTATATGAACATCTTCAATTTGAATATTTCTTTCCTCACCCATAGATATTGGGTTCTCTTACTCTCTAAGAATTTCATTCAATAGAGATACTGGGGGTGGGTCTAGATAATAATCAGATGGCAAGGTCTCTACTCTAAATATAAGAGATTCTAAACCATTTTCAAAAATTGTAACTTCCTTTTTCTTGCAATAAATATTCACATCATAGTTTGATAACCAATTCATACTGAGAATAATATCAAATTCATTCATTGGTATGATGATAAGGTTAGTAACTAAATCGCGTTTATGTGTCATGAGGGGGACTAGTTGACGTGCCTTTTTTGTAATAATGCATCCCCTACGAGTTTTGTCTGATAACTCCTTTATTAAATCAAATTGTTCATGTCTAATTTTCTTGGAAAATTGGGAAGATATAAATGAATGTGGTGATCCAAAATCAAATAAATTTTTGTCTAAGTTTTAGGAAACAATTAAAGTACCTTCCATTACACCATTAGGAACTTCAACTTCCATGGTTGTAATCGCATAAGCTCTCCCTTGTTTTCTTGTATTTTTCTAAGTCATGTTTCCTTGGCACTTAGGACACTCATTTACATAGTGTCCCATCTCTCTAAAATTGTAGCATTGAACATCATCAAATTGTATCTTCCCCTTGCATTCATGAGATAGATGACCTTTTTCTCCACACTTATAGTAGACTCCCATGCCTTTTAAGCATTTCCCGAGATGATTCTTTCCACAGTTTTCACATAATGGTAATTTCTTAATTCATTTGTTCTTATTTGGCACTTCATCTTTCCTTTGGTTACCAGAGTACCTCTTCTTATCTTGGTTCCCCTTGTACAAATTTGATATAGAAAATTCCTTCTCTGTTTTAATGGCACTCGATACAATTTCATCATATGATGAAAATGTTTGAGAATCCAATGCCCTTAGAAGACTTGGCTTAAGACCTTAAAAGAAATGATCAATCTTGTCTACTGATCCATGTACGTAATCTATGGAATACATGGCTAGCCTTGTGAAGGTAGCCTCATACTCTACAACACCGTCTTCTTCCCTTTGCTTTAAGCCAAGGAATTTCCTCTTCATTTCAGTTCGTTTCTCATGAGGGAAATATTTTTCGAAGAATATTTCCTTAAAATTCCTTCATTCTATATCTTTTATTTCTTATTCCTTCGTGGTATTCTGAATCAAGGACTACCATTGATCAGAATCTCCCTTGAGACAATATACTGCCAGTACTACCTTTTCATTTTCATTACATCTTAATTCCATGAATATATTTTCAAGGGACTTGATACATTGCTCAGAAACCACTGGGTTAGTAGTCCCACAAAGAGATGAGGGCTTCTACCGCATGAAATGATCCAACACAAGTGTGGAATGGTTATTCGTTACAACCTGAGTAAGTTGTCCCAATATGGTCATGATATGATCTGCTCCAACATTGACTGTGTTGGCTTGCTCAGTGGGGAGATCCCTACCTTGACCATGAGTATTGATTCCCCTTCTTCCATTAGACTCCGTTTATAAATAATGACACACACTAGATTAGGGTATGATTCATAATGTATAATCTTAACTTAACAAAATACTTAGCATAAATTGATATCCTATGCATGGATAATCCCATAATCAGAAAAATTGTTTCTTTGAGTAATAATTTACATTTCAATCCTTCATAACGACTTGTAAAGAAAACATGAATTATCCTAAGAATATCCCCATGGAGTTTCATAACCAATAGTGTAGCAAGGCCCATTGTCGTGAACCAGGATACCCCAGGTCAAGCCCGGAACTCCTTGTCAGAGCTTTCACTCCTAGGTACATTTGTGTCAGAGCCACCTCTACCTGCTCGTATCCAGACAGGGATGTATTTTCTAGAAGAATTCACATAATCTATTCCTTTCCAAAATACCAGGATATTATTTTACATTTATCCTCAAATACTACCTTAGGGATTTGTTCCCTACTATACATTTCCTACTCTAGTTTATAAGTTTTCTACTAAACTTCATATGATACCAACTGTAACACCCTAACCCCTCTAGACCGGAGCCAGTGCATTACTTGTTATATTGGTATGGTTAGAAGGAATGAAAATCCCAAAGGAATGATAATTTTAGTAGTCTTAAAGAAACTATATACATAAATGTAACTCAAATTACATTGGAAAAGGTTATAAAATACAATACATAACAAAAACTAAAAACTGCATCCACAGAAACTCGATAAATGATCTCCTCTTCATCACCTGTTGAAGGTAAACAATGAAGGGGGTGAGCTAAAATGATCCATAAGGGTTAAAAATGGCAAAATCATGAATCAATAATAACTGAATTGTAAAAAAATTGACATAATCAATATGGCATGGTGAATAAATAAAAAACTCACGCCATTAATATACTGATAATGAAACTGCATCCATAGATTTTGTCATAGTGAAAACCTCATGGATAGTAATAAATGATAATGAATAAAGAGAATGATTATTAACTGGATGTCAAGTATCTGGTACATGATACCATAGTACCATTAAAATGGTTTAGTTCTGTGGGTAGAAACCTGTCTGATTTTTGGAAACAAACTCGAAGGGTTTGTCGCCAACTGATTTGTCTCATGAGACCTACCGATGCATCGAGGGGATATAGAGGGCCCCACACGCCACTAAATTTCCAAATAATTCTTTATAAATTGATTAAATACAAGATAATTATGCTTTTTTCAATATCTGTATAGAGTAGGGTATACGGATTCATAAATATTTCCATAGTTAAAATAACTTTCCAAATAAACACCTTATGTAAAATGGTATAAGGTTTAGACAAAAAAACATATCCATGATATGAGATTATGGATATGTAATATAAATATAATTTCAAAATTAAAATTGATCTAAAATGGGAATTAGGTACACCACATAAGGATTATTAGGTGCACAATACAAAGTTAGTCACAACAAAATAGTAGTTGAGGCAAAGTCTCTTACCACAATGTAATCGGTCGAATCATATGAAAAGAACTTAATAACCCAAAAATGAGTAATTTAATACTATGAATATAAATAGAATAATTTTATTATATATAAAATTGATCTACACATATACAACATACAAGAAATAATTGGTGAACAATGGAAATCTCACGGAAATGAAAGTGAGATGAGAAACCCCTTACCTTTTGCTCAAGTGTGTTCTTAATTTATTTTAATGATCTGAATAATCAAATTTAGATTCATTAATTAATAATTACAAAACCTCCTATATAATTAATTGATTTATTATAACCCTATTAGGTTTATTCATGGCACTTTTAATGGGTTTAATGGGTTCAATTTTATTGTTTTGGAAGCATTTTCTTCCTTGGTTTTCATGATTCGTTCACTTGATTTCATGAATGGAAGTTCATTTGAAATGTGGTTAAACATCTAGAATTGTTAATATATATTATCTATGACATTAAAGAGATATAAATTATCTTATAATGATTCTGGGTTATATAATTGAGGATGAATCATTAGTTAAAAGTTTTTGATAAACGCTTGGATTTAGCTTGGTAGTTTTGTATACAATGAACTTGTTTTGTATTATTATTCCATATTATAAGTTTTTAGAGATTACATAATGTTAATGAAATGAAATAAATATATTATGATCTATTTCAACCATAAAAATTGTTTCATGACCAGAATTGGACATGCTAATGAAAATTGAGGACATGTCGTCCTTGAGTGTGATAAATTAACACATCTCAGACGGTGTTTTCATTTTTTAGTATAAAAGGAGAGGGAAAGAGAGATTATGATGAAAAAATACATTAGAATAATATAATTATATTTCATGTAAGGGACTTTAATTATCATATAATTTTGATGAAGTTAGGTGATGAAATAAGTCTAAAAGAAAGGAACTCAAAATAAGAGAAAAATTGAGAAATCTCTTACGAAAATTCTGCAGCCTAACGGCGTCACTTAAAATTTAATAAAATAGTTTGATGGGAGAAAATGGGTATCTCATCACTCATAAATAATATGGTAAGTAAGGGGAATATGGAATGAAATATCCCCACATAATCCAATTGAAAATAATGGAGAAAACAAAAAAAAAAGAAATCTTTAAGAAAAGAGAAGGGTGCTTGATTCTCTTACCTTGTAGAGTAACTCCCAAAACTTGAAGGTTGGGACCTTGGGGTTTTGAGGAAACCTTGGGATTACTCCTAGGGAGGTAATAACACCATATATTCTAGGATATTGAGTTTTTAATGAAAGAAAACGAAGGTGGGTGAGTGGGTATTAATAGTAATTAAGAGAGTTTTTTATTAATTAAAAGGGACACCTTATTAGTGGTTTTTGCAAAAACATGGGCTTTACCATGGTATTTGACCATGGTTTTATCCACTTGGGATACCTCATTTTATAATTTACTATACACAAGTCTACTATACTTTTATATTTAATTATTACATCATTATGATGTCATTAAACTACAGAAAACTCATAACTGTATTTTTACTATTCATGAAAAATTCAAGTATTTTAGAAAAATCCCAAATATTCACCCTAACAATTTTTCAACATGTATAATTCAAAAATAAACTCCATTTTTATAAAATAATTTTCTAAGTATTTTTAATTTAATTTTTAAATAAAATCATAGTTAATTCAAAAAAACAATTTTTTAAGGTATAATTAGTTCTATATCACATTAAAAAATAGATTAAGATCTCATTATCTTATTACCTTAAAAAATAAAATATAACCATTATTTACTATCTATAAGGGTCATATTACTATTCATATTTCATAAGGGTATGTTATTATTCATCAAAAAATCAAGTTGGTTCTATCAGACTTCAAATGACTTACTGGTCACAACTCTAGATGACTGTTTTTCAAAATTCAAAACATAGAAGTGGAAAATTTATGTTTAATGGATAGCTTATAAATTTCTCCTATAATTTTTTGATTCACAAAATAAATATTTCTTCATGAAATATAGGCTATCTAATGAATAGAAAGTATTTAAGAGGAACATACCATAAAATGTTTGGGGTGTTATAATCAATGACATATTCCAAATCTCTCAACTTCATCGGTATCTTCATAATGACTCCCATGTAATTGAATGAGAAGATTTAAATATCAAGGATTACATGGAATTCATGGATTTTCTAGTAGAGATCAAGGATCTCCAATAGATGGAATTGCAGGGATGGACTATTCCTTTGATTCACATGTTGTGGAGGCATGGTGTCCTGAAGAAGAGTACTTGGGAGTGAGAGATATAGATGTGTGCCCAGTACTCAGAGCTGCTTTGAGTTTTTCCTTACTATGTTTTTCTTGTGATGTGACATTTTGATCTTGTTGTGTTAAAATATTTTTTGTATCCTTGATGAATAATGTGCGATAAAGTTTTGATAAATTAAAATGGGAGGAAATGATTCCAAATCGATATGAATTATACTATGACATTATTAAACCCATGTAGGTGATTAAAAATTAATCAGAGTGGTTATTATCTTTACATAGAGGATGGAATTTCCTGATTTTTTTTCAAGGTGATGCGGTTTTTTAGTTATACCGGTTGTTGGTTTGGGTTATGTGGAGGTTGAGATGGTTGTGCAGTGGTTGTGTAGCGGTGTGGTTGCGTGAAAGGAGGCATTTTGGGGCTATTTAGTGTGTTTTTTGGGTGTTGTAGTTGGTATTTTTGGTCGATGGTAGCATTGAGGGGTAAAGATATCCTTGAGAGGTATCTCGTGGGGTGGTTATTTGGACCCCCTTTCCTTACGGGCTTGGTTTTGGATTCTCTATATGGCTGTGAAACCTTCTTGATGAGATATTGTGATAAGAGGATTCTACTACATAGTGATCATTCATATATGGTTTTGTTTTTTACAACATTAAGTTATTTCTCTTGGGTTCCTTGACCCATTTCTAGATAGTAATATTGGAATTTAGGCACACCCGCCTAATGCCCATGAAAAAGAATCATAGAGGGTCACACTCTAAATGTTTCAGATGATCTTGATTAAATTATATTTGAATTTAATTATTTTAATAAATATTATTCTCATAATAGAGTAATAATTTTATTCATGTTTTATTGATCACAAATATTATTGATGAATGAAATATTTAAATTCATTATTTATTCATGTTATCAATAAATGTTATAGGAGTTTGAATGGATCAAGATTGTATCTAGTGTAAGATCCTGACCTTTTATGAATTTGACTCAAGCATGCTTTTAGGTACTCTTTTTTCCTTATTTGGGTTTTTTTGTTATAACTTGGGGTATGTTTGGGTGGAATTTTAAAAAAAATGAAAGAAAAAGGGTTGTGCACAGTTGGCGCGCGGTTAGGGAAAACTGTGTGCCCCAACCCAACAAACCGTGCAACCCTGTAAAGTGGAGATTCACATAGTTGGCACACCATTTTTCAAACTTTGCTCCCCTAAAATAATAGGTGCACAGTTAAGTCACATGGTTAGTATAAATCATACACCTCTACCTAGAAAATAGTGTGTGCGGTTTAAATTAACCTGATTTTTAGTTTTAAAATTTCTCGAGCCCCCTAATTAACCCAAAATTGAACCCCACTAAAACCATTATGATTTATAATGATTTTGGAGACTTCAGGATAGATTTATAGAGCTCTCAACCTCCATTCATAGTGATTTAAATCCCGAATCAAAGATCTTCTCCTATCCTGATAATTGGATTCAATCTTGTTGCGTTTTCATTCATCCTTCTTCCTTCTCTCATTATTTTGGTGGGAAGTGGTCTTCTATTTGGATAGAACTAGATCTAGAATTGGTAAATATAGTTCTATGATTGTGAATATAGATTTATAATTAAAAATACATTTAGTTTTTGATCTTTATTTCGGGTTTTAAGATTCGGATCTAGATCTACGTCTTTATACTGCTCAATTTTTAGGATTTATATTGGGTGATAGTTCGCCAATAAATCGAGGTAGATAGTATATTAATCAAATACCATATTCTTATTATCAATTATGTGTATGTGATTGTATAATTTCTAGAGTTCATTAAGAAATAAATTGAATTAATTAATGTGGTCAATTAATTAATTGGGGATTTGGGGATTTGATTAAATAATGGAAATTGTGGAATTAAGATAATTAATTAATGAATTAATTATCAAATAATTGAACTGTAAAATTCGGATAATTAATTGATAGATTAATTATCATAATATTGAATTATGGGATTAAGGATAATTAATTTTTGAGTTAATTATTGGAATGTTAAATTATGAATTTGACAATAATTAATTTGTGAATTAATTATTGGATGTTGATATGTAAAATGATTAATTAATTTATGAATTGATTAATGGACTTTATGTGGTTAATTAATTGTTGAATTAGTTAATGGGAGAGATTTGATAAATTAATTGGTGAATTAATTAATGGGTTAGCCATAATTAATTAATTTTTTAATTAATTAAAGGAAACTGTTGTGATTAATTAATTGTAGAATTAATTAATGTACTGAGATTAATTAATGGTTTATTGTGATAATATGATTAGTGTTGATTAATCATGATTGGTGTTATATTGTGATATGTTGTGATATATAAATATATATGTATATATATTCTTGTTTGATAAATGTGGTGCTAGACATGATGATTTATGCCAATGATATATATATATATACATGGTTGAGAATTGGGGTGCTAGACATGACGATTTATGCCAATGGTATATATGCATGGTTGGTAAATGGGGTGATAGACATGATGATTTACACCGTTGATATATATGTTCATGGTTGATAAATGTGGTGCTAGACATGACGATCTATGCCAATGACATATATGTATGATCGAGATTTGGGGTGCTAGAGAGTACATTCTAATCCCATGATATACACGAATAGTTGATAAATGGGGTGCTAAATATGGCATTCTACACCCAAAACATTGGTAGTAATAATGAAATTGAAGTGAAATTGTAATATAATCTCATGTTCTATAATGAAATGTGAATTAAATATGTAACATGGTTCAAACCCAGTGCGGGATGGAGCAGATATTGAGGTATGGGTATCCATGGGAACCCGATGGTCTATGTAGTTCAATAAAGATTAATTGATAATCTGATAACTATTTACTTATTCATTGTAATTAATTATTTATACAAATGCATACACTGTTTGACTGGATTTTTTTTAGACACCGTTGGTGGTGGTCTACTAAGTTGTACTCACACCCTACTCATTTTGCCTGATCGGTACCCGAATAGAATTTATTATTGTAGGATGGGTTAAGGGAAAAGGCCCTATGATAGATGACTAATTTCCATATTGAACTTGGGTGAGGGGATTGGACGTAGTTCGGGACCCGCTTGGGAGTCGTCGGTGTCTTTTTTCTCAATTTTTATTTTAAACACTTGACATGTTGATACATATATTTCATGAATATATTTTTGAGTGTATAATGTATTGATTTTTCTAATTAAATAACTAAATATTTTCTATTTTGGAATGATTTGACTTTTTCTATGTTTCATGGTAGGAAACAGATGATTAATGAAAAATGAACAAAAAGAAGAGGAAATATGAGCAGAAATTCCCTTCGCACTATGAGCGAAGCTCACAACACGACACCATAGTTTTGAAGGAAAAGAAGAGCTGGAAAATGGAGAAAATGGTTACACTACGTGTAATGTAATTATACATTATGACTTCATTAAGAAAGGGAGATCTGTGCTAGATAATTCATGATGATGGTACATGTAGTGAACTACAATTACACATCGTGAGTTCAGCTTTCACGATGTGACTTGAGTCAAAGTTGGAAAATGAGATTTTCACATATTCAAAATATATAGAGGAAAACAAGAGGGATTAAATGACGTGTAACCCAAGTACAAATCATGATGACGGTAATGTGTGAAAAATAAAACCAACGCTGTAAGCCACATTGATGAATTTTTCTATAAGAAGAGGCCTCTATCCACCCTTCCAAGACACTATGGGACCAGCAGGAGAAAAGGTGACACCAACGGACAATGGAGTGATAATCCAGAGCCCCTCATTTACACCATTCTTACTCGGGTACCCATGTTGCTCGCTCTCACCATGATCAAGTGGTCCATTTAGTGTATGGTGATGTGATTTTAGGGGATGTGATGCTTAGGGATTATTTTATTTATTTTATTCATGTTTTGGATTGTTTCAAATCTATCTATTAAATTCTAAATCTATTTATTTTACAATTCCATGACCATTGATTGTGAATTAAGGAGTTCTTTTTTTGTTTCATCAATTGATAATTTTAGTTTGTGTATGACTATCATAAAATCTAGGAAGGTTATGTTTAATCAAGGTTTTGGGTCACCTATCCCTGTGATTGAATCTAGTAGATGACCATTCCAATAGTGCAATCATAAGAATAGGGTAGGATAATAAGACCAAGGATCCTTACTGACCCATTTCTGACACCAAACCTGAATAAACCCATATCAATTAAATCCTAATCACATGAACCTAAAATCACTCAACCTATAATTTCTCCCATATTTAATTTCAACCCAATAATCACTGATGTTATTTCTATTTTCTCAAATAAATTAAATAATTTTTATTTCTATTTCCTTAAATAATTTAAAACATACACACTGTTTTTATGGGTTTTATCTCAAACTTTCCTTATACTACATTTTAATTAATCAGGTAGCATAGTTTGGGTCTTATAAATTTTTTTGTGTAGTACCATATGAAATTAACGACGCCATACGGGGCTATCACACATACATTAGCATAAAATTTTTTCTGCTTTAGTTTAGATATTATATCTCCTACTTTGGTTTTCTTGAGATATTGATATTATTAATGGTAATAATTATGATTCTTTTATTGTTTATTATTTCTACTGGTGTGTTACTCTGATAAAAGAGGTTATAGTTTCCCCATGATCGACTTATCATACCCTCACTGCTAGTTGATAGCCTCTGACATATGGTAAGGCACACCTAAGGTCATGTGATCGATTGACTCGGGGAACCGGTGTCTGGCACCCGGCCTGAGATGTTATAAAGTGGTATCAGATGTCCAGTTTTATTTTCTTTTTGTTTGTCTAACTTTTTGGGAAAGGTGGACAGGAGACTAGGAAGTTTTAGGTCTTGGTTATGAGCTCATTCATGGTAGTTTCAAACCCATGTATGAGGGAAAACCCAAGTACTCAAGGTGGAATTGTTGTTATTGTTTTTTGCAGTTATAGTTGAATATTATTTCAATATGTTTGACGCACTTGTTGTGTAGTGTGATTATTGTTTCTAAAAATTGTTGACAATATACTCATGGACTGGTATAATTCGAGAGTTGCATGAATCATTCTAGGCACTTAGGATTATTTTGTGACATGCATCATTTTAGGCACACATGGGAAAATGGGTTTCGATTATGTTGTTGAACTTAAACTATTTTTCTTAGCTTGTGAAATTTAATTAAAAATGGTTCCAAATATGAAATTAAAAGTGGTAAAATGATGAAATAATTTGAATAATTTGGTGTCAAAATGAGAAACGTGAATATGAGATGTGTTTGCCCTTGTTAACCAGATCATTGGTGTAGGATGGTTAAGGGTAGTGATAGTGCCTCGGTTTAGACCACATGGAAAGGTTTTTGGAAAAGAATTATTATGGATTATTATGATTTTCCTATTATGTAAATGTGTTAAGGTTGTGTTATGAGTCCTAAGACGTGTTTTTGGAAATATAGAGAGTATAACTCCACAACGACACTTGTTGAGAGGATGATTGGGGGCATAGCTAGGAATGATCCTCCAATGATGGATCTTAAGGAATTGATCATGATGGGTGAGGAATAAGGGGATTAGTTCTGAGATAACTTCACTCACTTCATGTGATTCATGGAAAGAGACCCAGGGTGGGTTGTGAAGAGAATGTCTGAATGGATGAGGGAGTTCCGGTTGTAGCACCCTATGAATTATACTAAATAGGGTGGTCCTGAAGGAGCTAAGTTATGGATTGAGTCTATCCAGACTATACTTGACCATTTGTAGAATCCGGATGAGGAGAGAGTCAATAGCGATGCTTATATGCTATGGAGGTCAGTAAAGTGATAGTGGGATGTCCAGGTTCTGACTAGATAGGTTGATGGTATACTATGGAAGGACTTATTGGAGTGGTTCTTAGAGCACTTCTACACATAGATGTTGAGACAGAATAGAGTAACTGAGTTCATGAGGTTTAATCAGGGGAGTATGTTCATGATGGACTATTTTGGATGCTTTACATATTTGCAGCGCTTTCTTCCAGCATTGGAAGGAGATGTGGATACTTCAAAAAAACAATTTTATGATGGAATATGGTGTGAAATTATGTCCCTGGTGAATATCTTCAAGTAGAATAAGTTTTTAAAATTGGTAAACCAGGCCCTCATTTCAGAGGGTAACCTGAAGGACTATTCTAGTGGTGGGAAGGTGCTTTCTTATGTATGATCTGGAGGTCAGTATTACAAGAGTAAGAATCATTATTGTGAGAACTTTATCTAGAGTAGTGGGAAGAAGAGTGACTAGCCAGGTGGGTCAGTTTCTTAGGATCTTACCAAAGTGTTGTGCTACCAGTGTGGTAATTTGGGACACTTTTGTAAACATTGTTCCCAACCACTAGTGGAGTGTTGAGGCTATGGAAATATGGGACATCTTTATCGGTTCTGTAGTAACCTAATATAGATGGTTAGTGATGGAGGAGATATACAGAACTAGGGTGTGGGAAGGGGATCTTATGCTCTATATCATTCTGTAAGTTGGAGTTCTACTAGAAAAGGTAGTGGAATCAGGGGATGTGATGTTTCTAGTAAAGAGTTACCACATCAATAGAGTGGTGCAACCTAAGGGATCCATATGTAATCACAAAGAAGAGGGGTAGGACACTTGCATGCGGTGTAGCCTACACTTGTGGATAGATTTTAGGACCAAGTTATGATTTGGTTTTATTTGTTTTCAATAGATTAATATGTTGATTATGTTAAAGAAACAAAGTATATTGAGAAGATGATGGATAGAAATCAATATTGAAGAAAGTTTTCAATTTGATCTAGAAAATCCAGATGAGTTGATACGATCCCTCAGATTGGGATGTTGATAAAAATTCAGAAGCTCTTGGAAATCAAATTCACCATAATAATTAGGAAAAATTTTATTGGTGATCATTTTTTATACCAAAGAGGAAAAGGAAATCACTTCACTTTGTAAAATATGGTTATCGGACTCAAAAATCATATTCAGGAATTCATTGTATTCTAAAATTCAACATATTTAGGAATTCATCATATTTTGGGATTCTAACTCAAAATCGTATTTAGGAATTTTGAATCAAAAATTGTATTCAAGAATTCTGACTCAAAAATAGTATTTAGGAATTATTAATCAAAAATATATTTAGAAATTTGGACTCACAATTCTTAAAAAATTCCATCGTATTGAGAAGAAGTTTTCTGGAAGGAAAGTTCCATCGGTCTCACCTTAGGTATAGCATGAAAGGAATGGGAGATTCTAATACTTTCTATTAAAAATCTGATGATGATTTGTTATTTTGTATTTCTTATAAATCATAAATAATTTGTGAAATTTTTTTGAAATCTTTATGGAATAAAGGGGATAAGAGGTGCTTCCAATAATACTCAGATTAATCATATTTGGGTGAAAAGAGAGATAAGGGTATGCCAATCATATTTAGTCTGATCATAATCATGCCAATCATATTCAGGTTGGTCTGGAAAGAAAGATATTGTTAGAGGATTGGGAAGTTACAATACATTCGATTGTAAGACATATGATTTTAAAGCTGATATTCAACATATTCAAAGTCTTGAAGGAAATCATGATACTATATGAAATATTGTAGAAGATTAAATTTGGTAAAGCCAAAGATTTCTGGTCTCAAAATCATCATAATGAGTTTATTGGATTCATAATTGATTAAAGTTTGGATCCAAATTCTAATCACTTTAAGTAGCATGGAGAAACCCTAGGTGGCGATGTCCACTACAGCCCCTCCCCCCCCCCCCTAGAGGGGGAGGATCCTCCACTACCACTCACGGGAGCTCGCCCAATGCCCGTCGTCCCCTTATCAAATCCCAACTTCTTTCCTTATTTCCCCCAGATTGGATTAAGCCCAAAATTCATTGAACGCTTTGACGGTATACCGCAATTGTTGATTTCAAATTCAAAATCCATTGAAGTATCCTCTCTTCTTCATTTAACCTTGATCGTGACCTTTAAGCGTCATCGTCCATCGGTTGGATTCTTCGATCGTTGGATTTTTGAAACATGGGGTCTGAAATAATGAGCGATGGTTGGGTTGCAGGATGCCAAACATATCACGATACGATTATCTTCTGAAGATAACATGATTATCACCTGGTCGAGTGCTCCTCGAACCTGTGATGGCTCAAGTTTTCTTCTCGTTAAATGGTCATATGATTTTCATATACAATGGGATTCATCATCAATGGAGGTTTGGGTAAGTTTTCTGGAGCTTCCTATCCCCTTTCAAAACCCTTCGATTATTCGTATACTATGGAATATGGTAGGGTGATATCTTTGTTCAGACAGTAGGAACAGGGCAGTGTGCTATCCGATCTTGTCGAGGGTGTGTGTTGAGGTCGATGTATCTAAAGAACTAGTTGAATTCATCTGGATTGACGTGGGTGAGGAGTTCCTCTGCAAGAAGTGTGTGGTGTTTGAGTCTTGGTATGAGTTCTTCTCATCATGCAAGAAACTGGGGCACAATCTGGAGGTCTACAGGCACAGGGGGTTGAGACATGGGGATGTTTAGGTGACTCAGGCCTCAGTTGGTCCTACTGGTGGGAGTAGAAATATTACAGAGGTTAATAGCATGGATTGATGTATGGGAGGTGTTAGTGTTGTGACTGATGGTGTTGATGTAGAAGTTAAGAAGACACAGGCAGGGGTGTTGGCTTCTGAACCGGGTGTCAATGAAATTTCCAATAGTTTGAGCCATGATTTGGCAGGCCCTCTAGGAGTTACTGGTCCTTTGAACTCCTATGGAACCAACAAGGTGAGGCAGCAACAAACTCTTACTCTACCTCCTGATCTGAAAATCCAAGATGTTTTTAGAAGATTGATAGGAGATCCCAATGCCATGAACATTCCAGTTACAGTGATTCCTAATGACAATGCAATGGTCACATTGGGTCAGTATGGTCCTGTAGGTTCATCTCAATTGGAAAATAATGAGGTATGTCCTATTGTGCAATCTAAATTGGTAATTCTGGGTGTGGTTATTGAAGACACTAACAGGTAGCCTCAATTCATGGGGCGTGGCTTCATACAGTCCAGTTATTTTGATGCAACAGACCGGATGTCTCTAGATTTTGATGTTGTCTTGGGTACATAGCATAATACTCTCCTGGGTGGAAGTGGGAAAATACAGGTAATAGAATCTCAAATGTTGGATGATGGAGGAATTTAAGACTTGATTTTATCCATAGTTCCCTTATAAAACTAGTTTGAAGGCCTTCTAGAGGTTGATTTGAGTTTTGATTCCGTTTTCCTAGGTGAGGGATACGGGATTGGCATGAAGACAACCAAAGGGATTAAACATGGCCACTCGGAAGATGAGGAGTCAAGTCCAAAAAGTAATAAGAGTTTTAGAAATAGGAAGGGGAAGAAATATTACTTCTCACTACCCCCTCCTTTGGAGACTCGATCTACTAAAAATATGAGTGACAAGAAGATGGACATGGAGACACTGAGTTCTCAGAGGGCAGGGGAATAGGGTGATCAAGCCTTGGTTCTCCTTTTAAGTTATGAAGAAGAAGTGATAGAGCAGCTCTTGTTACTCAATGCAACTAAGGAGGAGGAAGCTAATATGATGGGGAGATCTCTACAGGTGTCTCTCAAGGAGGAACAATTTTCATGGATTGATAGAAAAGACTCAATCCCGGTATGGGGTTTCAATGGAGGGAAAATCAGCATTTAGGAGTACATTCAGACAAGGGACCATCTTACTTCTGAGCTTGAGAAGCATATGTCGAATGTAGAAGATTTACAAGTTTCATCTTTATCCTAGAAACTATTTAGAGAAATGGATTCTGGTAATATCAAATTTCTCTTTAATTATCCTATTTAAGTTGGTGGCTTCGATCGGTTGGTTTGAGAGAATTGTTTGTGCGAGTTTTGTCGATCTTTGGATCTTCTTTTTGTTTTCATATGTTATGATGTTTGATGCCTATTTCAAGTACTCTACTTGGACTAGCTCTGGAAGGGGATCATAGCATGTGTCTTCACCAGTGTAGGTCCTTTGGATCTAGATGCTCGAGAGGGTATGGATTCGCCATTGGTTCCATTACCATGCAATTCTGCATGGGACTTCTTGCTGAAGGGCACTGATTTGGTGAAGGCTTGTCTTTATGGCACATTTTTTGGGGTGGGGAAGGTCCGGTAGTTTCCTCTGGTTTTCCTTTATCTGCTTTTGTTGAAATGCGATTGTCCAAATAGATTTTGTAGTTTCTCACTTTTACTTAAATGTGTTTTGATAATAAAAAAGTAATTTTCAGTCAGTCATAATTGATTAAAGTCTTTGAAGGTTTGTGGAAAATGTGAGAAACTGAAGGTACTGGTTTTTAGTCAGACCAAAATTCAAAAGATATAAATCTTCAAAGAAAAAATTTCATGAGTTTTAAAAATGGTGGATAAGTTAAGTAGTGAAAGATCATTGGTATCATATTCAGAAGAGTTGAAGTTGTTGGGACCAATATGAAAATAAAAAATAGAGTTCATCAGCAATGTATCCAACCATTCATCAAGTTGAATTATTTTGATTAAAAATCGGTCAAGATCCATCATATTAAAGTTAATACCGATTCATCTTTCTATAGAAAAGAATAATTCGAAGCAGTTAAATAAGTTTGAAAGAATTTTTTTTTTTCATTGTAATTAAGAAATCAGAATGGGTAGATAATTTGTTAGAAATTGGAATGGAGAATAAAAATGGGTAATTGGAATGGAGAATTGGTATTGGATTGATTTTTGTGAAGAAAGTAAGAGGTTAGATGAAGATTGATAGAAGATTTGAGAATTATTGAGAAGAAACAAGAAGAGTTGATAAATGTTGAAGAAGTCAAGATACACCTAAAATTCAATGAAAATTTATGATTCGAGTAAATTTGATTGAGTAAAAAACTTTTCAATAATCCCACCCAAACCACATTTGGGGTGAGTATAAAAGGTGAAAGTAATTTTTAATTTTTGATGGATATACTATTCATAAAGGAATAGAGAGAAACTCCTCATTTGTAGGGAAAAGAATTTTCCATATTGAGCTTTGTTGAAGAAGTTTTGGAAGACAGAAAAATAAAGGGTAAGGGACAAGATTGTATTCATCTATGAATTGTATTCAGTATAAAATCATATTCAGCTGGGAATCATATTCAACTATGAATCGTATTCAGAAAAAAAATCATATTAATCTAGGAATCATATTCAGTTGGGAATCATATTCATCTGGGATTTTTATCCAGAAGAAAATTATATTCAGCTAGGAATTGTATTCAGTAAGAAATCCTATTCAGCAAGGAATCATATTAAGCAGTAAATAGTATTCTTCTAGGAATAGTACTGGAATTTTTAGAATCATAATAGAAGTGGTTTAGGATTTTCTCAACTATATTCTGATAGAGAAATATTATATTATTGGTCAATCGAACTTGGTAATCGGACTAGGAAATCAATCTAAGTTTTATTACAAAGTCCAAAAGAATTTCTGACCAGCTTCTGGGTAAGAAAGTGAAGAATTTTTTTGAAAGATAATATTTTTGAAAGTTGATCAAGAAGAATTGTAACAAGTTTTATTACAAAAAAAATTGTACTACATTTTTCCTAGAAAGAGCACACACACTATTACACTATTTATATAGTGTTACACAAGTGTAAGGGAAAATCCTACTCATTTTATTCCACACAAAAGGATTGTTTTCTAGTGGATTGTGTGGTATTGGATCATCTGCATACCATACCAAGGATGTAGTTATTCATGTTAAATAGTGAACCTTGTAAATACTTTTGTTCTTGTGTATGTGTGTTTGATTTTTTTCAGTAGGTAAAGAAATATTTACCTAGAGGCAAAGGTTGTTTCTTAAAAAGGAAACTTAAAAGAAAAAGGTATCACTAATTCACCCATCCCCCTCTCAGTGATACGATTATCCTAACTGGGAACTTATAATAAAAAGTTTGGTCCATCGATGTTGAGAGGTACTATTCTTGTAGATCATATATTATCCAGTGCCTTATTTGATACCAGTGCCTCTCATTACTTCATATATTCTAAACTTGTTAATGGTTTGAGCATGGTGGTGGAGTTTTTGAGCGAAGTAATGATGATTGATACACCATTAGGAGCATGGTCTAGAGACATCTTTTTGTGCAAGGGGTGTTCCCTCAAGATTAGGGAGTATTTATTTCTATGGGATCTATATATCCTTGACATGTCAGGCTTTGACCAAATTATGGGTATGGACAGGTTGTTCGCATATCGATCCCACATTGATTGTCATCATAGGAGAGTGACCTTTACATGCCTTAAGGGTGACCATTACATTCTTCGCGGATAGTGGGATATCCAAGCAGGCCAAATAGGGTAAATTACTTAGCAACTGGAAGAGATTACATCCTAGGTTGCTAATTTGTTGCTAGATGACGGAAGTGTCACTACACCAAAATCTTAAATTAGTGTCAGTTTTTTAGTAGCAGTTTATAAAACAGCCACTGAATTTTTTTAACATAATTTAGCGGAAGTTTATTAAAAATTGCATCTAAATCTATTTATTTTTTGGAAAAATATAAACTTCTCCCCCGACCCCTCAACGCTTCACACCCAACCCCCCGAAGCCCTATGAACCCTCATTGTTTCCAATCCCATCCCTCATTGCAGATCCTGTCCCTCGCTGCCGATACCGACGCTCACTGCCCATCGCCGCCCATCACCGTCGGTCTAACCCTCATCATCACTGATCCCATCCCTCACCGCTGATCTCGTCCCTCACTGCTGATCCTAATGCTTGATGCCCATTGCTGCTCGTCGTTATTGGTCCAACCCTCACCGTGGTAAGGGTCATTAACGATGATGGATAAGAGTAAAAATATAATTTCACTACCCTTATATCATTTTGGAGAATTTTTTATGGGTAATGGAGTTGGTTTCACCCTTAGTAAAAATATCATATTGTAATTTCATGATGTGGTATTTGTTAGTACTAGAGTATTTTTTATAGATACATCATAGAAGATATATCAATTCTATAAAGAATTTTTTTGAAAATAAAGACACTTCCAAATTGATGTGGTCTATGACACAATATTCATTTCACATTGAAAATAGGATCAAATTATATTTTTGATGTCTCTAGAAAATTGATGACATCTTTTCTGTGTAAGGAAGTTCACATTGTAATTGATTCAGACAAGAGTTTCCCGAACACAATTGGTTTATTACGCTATGAATATTTAGAGGAGAGTTTTAATGGGTGATAAAAATATTTATATCTCCAAACCATAATTATTATTACACTCCAAAAAAAATTTAGTAGTTAGATTTAACATTTTTGTATCCACTCAATCATACCGTGATTCATGGTTTCATACTACAATACATGGTTTCTTAATAGTTTGAACATGCATCGCTGATGTGGAACTATTTAGATCTCAATTTCCCCTTATGGTTACTATTTGTGGTCTATTATGATCCAATGGTTCAAAATAAAGTACGGGTAGTTATAAATAAGTTGAAATAAGTTTTATATTTTAATTTAAACCTTAAATTAAAATCTAGAGAAGAATAAGGTGTCATTTTTTGATATATTAGGATTCTCAATAGAGATATTATGAAAGGAAGATGATACCTTATACTGAATGAAATAAAAAACACTATTAGTATTATAAATAGAATAATGAATATCTAACACACCTATATCTTGTATAATATATGTTTATCAAATACAGTATAATAAATAGAATAATTAAGATCTGACATAGCTATATCTTGTATAATATATGTTTAATTTTAGAATTATAAGCATGTGTTTACTATATAAATTCCATTTTTATGAAATTGTGAATATTTTTGATATACCAATGGTTTTTTGAAAATATTTCTTGGTGTTTTGAGGTTTGTATAAATGGTTTTTCACATGTATAACATGTTTTCGTTTTTAAATGGGATTTTTTATTATGGTAATATACTTGTGAAATATCTTATTCCTTTTGAAATGGTTATCATGACTTGAAATGGGTTTTGACCCAATTAATATTTTTAAAGTGTGAAAACAAGGTTTTAAAAATAATTTGATTTGGAATTGAGGTGTTGACCACTAAATTTTTTTTTAAAAAAAATAGTGTATTTAAAATTGGTATTTTAAATGTGTACATGGTTTAAAACTTCTAAAATGTATTGTTGGCTTGTTTTAAATGGTTTGATGGATGTGGTTGTCCCTTTTTCCTTTTTTTGAATTTCAAATAGAAAGAACCATATTGAATTGTAGCTTTGAAACATTTTAAAAGAAATGGTTGATTTTTTTGGACCTATTAAAACGTTTTAAGTTGTGTTCATGTGATTTTTTAGGGAAATTATGGTCATTGTCCATGATTTGTTTTTTCGAAGAAGAGAACACTTGTGTAAGGGTGGAATTGAAATGTTTTAAATGATTTGGTGTTTTCCTTCATTTTCTATATTGTGTTTGGTAATTATTTTATGAAAAATGAAAAAAAAAATTCATTACAAGACATGTTTTGGTGTCAAAGTATTGTTTATAAAATTAGTTTTAAATGGTGTATGTGGAAGGAAACCCTTGATTCACCCTTTCTCATTTACCACTTGTGTGGGTTTGTGGTAAATATGTGATGGTTGTTACTCCCCATGCATGAGAATGTGATACTTATGCCTTGAGTGTATTTTATGTATGTATGGGGTACTATATCATTGGGTGTTAGGTTTGAGTGTATTTATGGTTATTCCTCATGTGTTAAACTTGTCTCATTTTCACTATGCCTAAATTCCACTATTGGTCATGGGAAACCAGGTACTAATTGGATAACCTAAATTATTTTTCTAGTTGGTACACATACTGCTAGTTTCAAACCAGTCATTATAGGAACAAGGTCTAGGTAGGGGGTTTTCATCATGAGTCTTGTGTGGGAAACTTGGTTTTCAGTTATATATGTAGAAAAAGGCGATAGATAGATAGTTCAGGTGGTTATGCCCATATATGATTAACTACTTATCACATTAGTATCCCCGGGGTAGATCCCAGGACACAATCAATTATATGGTTACTTAGTGATTTATGGGATTTTTATCTAGTGCTATATTATATCATTTCCCATGATTTCTTCATTATGGAATATTTCTTGTTTATATTGTATTATATGGTTACTTAGTGATTTATGGGAGTTTTATAAAGTTCTATATTATATAATTTCCCTCTATTTCTTTATTATGGGATCTTTCTTATTTATAATGTGTTTTTATATTCCTTTCGTAATAGTTTTTCTTACCCTTACATGGCATTTATAGTTTTTGTGTACCTTTACATATGTACCTTTGTACCATTATGCATGAATTTTATTCTTGTTTTTACCCTTACGTAAGATCTACTTACATTTACACAAGTGTTTCTTACCTTTATGTAAGTGATTATTACCTTTAAACAAGTATTTCTTACCTTTACACAAGTGTTTCTTACCTCTACGCAAGTGCTAATCTACCCTTAAGCGGCATGGAAAAAATGTAAGTTACCCTTGTGTATTGAACTATCTACCTTCAAATAGTGTATGGAATTTATGTTTTTCCTTTACACATGCTTTATAAAATTCTTATTACCCTTATATAACTTCTGAGTGCCTTTATACAGGTTTTCTAGTTACCATTACATGACCATTTTAAGTAAAATCTTACAATTACACAACTTTACTAGTTACCCATATGCAATGATTATAATTTGTTCTTACCCTTACATAGCATTATAATTTACCTATATACATCATGTTTAAAATGAATCTTATCTTTATGCAAGTTGTATATTTTAAAGGTTGCCTTTATGAAAATTATGAAAATTATGAGGTACCCTTATGCAGCCTATGAAAAAATTATTTTACCCTTACGTGGGATATATAGGTATAAAATTTCTCTATTATATTTAAGTAGTAGTGTCTCTAATCTATTTTAATGGTATAAATCCTTTTACACTGGAAAAAATACCAAGAATGAAATACATTGAGTATTTTTGAATTTGAGTGTGATACTTTAAACAGTAATATGTTTCTATTTTAATTTATAACTTTTGGGTTTTAAATGTATGAAGGAGAATTAGGAAACACCCATGTGTAGAAAATTCAATGGATTTATAAAGAATGTTATCCATTTATGTTTTTTTTATAAATATAAGATAAGGAAAGAATTGGATACAAAATAATAAAGACATTTAGAACTTCATGGATTCATTATACTGATTTGTTGAGGCATTTCTAGTTACCCTATATTTTCTTGTTCTGTATCAATTAAAGAAGGGTCGAAGTTCACTACTCTACACCGGTTTCTTCATCGACATATTCTAATAGTCCAAATAGTTTATTTATTTTTTAGAAGTGTCTATAATTCTTATTTCACATATGGTTATATGTACATTTAAAAGTTAGTGTATGGTTATTTAACATATTCATATTTTTTTCAACTAGTATATATGAATCTCTTTTCCTATTTAGTAATAGTTATGTGTTTTAATTTTTTTTCATAATGTTTAGGAACATTTTGATATATATGGATAAAATCTAGATCAAATTATCGAGGAACATTCCTTAGTATGCTAAGGGTTTGGAGGAGTTTTTAGATTTTGCAATTTCCAATCGATATGTTGATGGGAGAATAATATGTCCATGTCCTAAATGTAGATTTAGAATATGGTTGAAGAGAGATGATGTTTATGAACACTTGATATTGAAGAAATTACCTTATCATTATTTTTGTTTTATTTGGCATGGAGAATCGAATGTTACATAAAGGTTGAGCACTGATGTCAATCCACAAAATGAGCTCCCAACTTCATCGACAATGGAAAATGAAATGCAAAATATTAAAAATGAAGTTGGGAGCTCATTTTGTGGATTGACATCAGTGCTCAACCTTTCTGTAATGTTCGATTCTCCATGCCAAATAAAACACAAATAATGATAAGGTAATTTCTTCAATATCAAGTGTTCATAAACATCATCCCTCTTCAACCATATTCTAAATCTACATTTCAGACATGAACATATTATTTGGCATTCTCCATTGCCAAATAAAACACAAATAATGATAAGGTAATTTCTTCAATATCAAGTGTTCATAAACATAATCTCTCTTCAACCATATTCTAAATATAAATTTCAGACATGCATATATTAAAAATGATGCATTTATCGTTGCAAGACACCAACATCAACATCAAAACATATCAGAACAACCAGTTGAGGGTGATACAAATAGCAATGTGACAAGTGATGTTTTTGAGACTGTAGGACAATGAGATAAAGATTGTAACATATCATTGGATCTGCCTCTTAATTCTTTGGAGACTAATGTAAGAGAAAAATTTATTGAGAAAATAGATGCATTTCATGGTTTAGTTTATGATGTAAATCAAGATTTGTATAGTAGATGTTTAAAATATTCAAAAAATTATTTTATGTTGAAGTTGTACCATATCAAATGCCTATGTGGAATTATAAATAAGGCAATGTCCATGATATTGGAATTATTGCATGATGAATTTCCTAAAGAAAATATCCTTGAGTCATTTTATGATATGAAAAAAGTCATTAACAAGCTTGGTCTGAATTATACAAAAATACATCTGTGTCTCAATGATTTTATGCTTTATTGGGGAGAGGATTCAAGCAGACAGGATTGTAAAAAATGTTCTTCTTCAAGATGGAAGTCTATGGGTGATGTTGGAAGTCTGGATCAACAAAATACCATGAAGAAGAAGAAAATAAACACACCTTCAAAGGTTTTTCATTACTTTCCTTTAAATCCTTGATTTCAAAGATTATTCATGTCATCAAAAACTGCCGAACACATGAAGTGGTATTATGTAGATAATAACAATGATGGGTTGATGCGACATCCAAGAGATTCACAATCATGGAGGAGATTTGATTAATTACATCTAGATTTCTCATCTGATCCTAGGAATGCTCGGTTGGGATTAGATGCTGATGGATTCAACCAATTTGGTACATTGAGTACCAGTTATAGCATTTGGTTGGTTGTTTTATCCCTTACAATCTGCCTTCGTGGATGTGTATGAAACAAACCTATTTTATCATTTAGATGATTATTCCTAGAAAACAAATACCTGAAAATTATATTGATGTATACTTTCAGCCTTTAATTGAATAATTATAGGAGATATGGAGAAACGGTGTTGAGACATATGATGCATCTTCTAGAACAATGTTCAAAATGCAAGCTACTCTAATGTGGACCATTAGTGGCTTCCCTAGACTTGGGAATTTATCTAGTTTGAACACTTACATGGGTTTGTCTTGTCCTGTTTGTAACTTTGATATTGAGCTTGAATGGATACCTCATAGTAAAAAATGGTTCTTCATGTGTCATCTAAGATTTCTCAATGCATATCATAGATTTTGGCTGAACAAGTCAAAATTCAATGGTTTCATTGATCATAGAACACCTAAAAAGTTTTTAATAGGTTATAAAATATTGGAACAACTTGGAAATGTTGAAACAGAATTTGTTAAGGTGCATAATTTGAATGATAGTGGGAAATGAGTTCAAATTGAATCATCAAGTGAAATCAGAACGCAACAATGGAAGAAAAAAATTATATTCTTTCAACTTTTGTATTAAGAATTTAATTTGTTGCGAAATAATATTGATGTTATGCATATTGAGAAGAATTTGTGTGACAATTTGATCTTCACATTACTTAATGAGCATGGAAAGTCAAAAGATCGTCTCAATGCTTGGAAATACTTACAAGCAATGAACATAAAGCATGATCTCTTGCCAGATGAAAAAGGAAGGTATGCTCTAACAATTTTTTCAATGAAAAATAGGGATAAAGATACATTCCTTCGAATTTTAATACATATAAAGGTATATGATGGGTATTCAAGTAGCATATCAAGGTGTGTTGACTTAAATCGTCATGGGTTACAGGGATTGAAAAGCCACAATTCACATATTTTGTTACAGTAGTTACTTCCATTCGAATTGCAAACATTATTACCTAAAAAGGTTACTACTGTTGTTCTCTACTTCTGTAAATTTTTCAGAAAATTATCTGAGAAAACTATACATCCATTTCAACTTGACTACCTTTAGGAGAGATTTTTATTGACACTTTTTTCAATTGACATGGTCATTACTCCATTGTTTTTTACTATCATGATGCATTTAACTGTGCATTTGGTTGAGGAAGCTACATTAGGAGGTCTTCTACATTATCAATGGATGTATCCAATTGAGAGGTAATTTATTTATATGTTTTTTGTTTCAGTAAAAAAAATTTCACTTCATTAAATACATAATTATGTTTTTTTATTTTATTTCATAGATATCTTGGGCATTTTAAATCTTATGTGAAAAATAAAGCTCAATATGAAGGATCTATTTTTTAAGGCTATTTAGAAGATGAGTGTCTTTACTTTTTTTAAGATACTTGGATGACATTGAGACAAGATTCAATAAAGTTTTATGTGTTGAGGACACATCGACTCAATTAAAAATACATTGGAAATCAAAAAAAATCCTGATATTGGTCGATCAGTTGGGAGGAGCTCAAATGTTACGTTGACAGAAATGGAATTATTACAGGCACATAGATATGTGCTACTAAATAGTGAAATTTTAGATCCATTTATTGAAGAGTTGAGGATACAAACAAAGATACGAATGAGAGGAGGAACATGAAATGAGAAAGATATAACAAAAGTTGTTAATAAAGATCTTGTAGAATGCTTTTCACGACGTGTAAGTTCATAAATATTTCAATAAATATGGATATTTGTTTGAAACATATATTTTTTAAATATAATAATGTATATTACTTTTTTCATATCATGAATACTGATACTCGAGCATAGTTGTCAGAATATTTGAAGTTTCTTGCTCGATGTCCTCTAAAACAAGCTAGAAAGATCGACGCTTACAACGTGAATGGCTTTAGATTTCATACAGTCGATTGGGAAGAGGTTTTTAAAACATAGAATAGTGACATATTTACATTTAATAAATTTGAATACTATGGAAATTTGGCTGGTATTATCAAATTAAACTACCATAGGCATTTTTTAGTTGTCTTATTCAAATGAAATTGGGTGGATATTATCAGGGGTGTTAAAAGAGATTCTTTTCAATTTACTTCTGTGAACTTCTCTCGCTTGATGGATGTTGGTGACCATGAACTACATGATCTTTATATCTTATCATCTCAAGTCAAAATGGTATATTATATGAAATATTTCATGGATGAAGGGTGGATTATAGTTTCTCACGTAAAACAAAGAGACTTGTATGATATGGGTGATGAAGTGGAAGATTTGACCTCTGACATTGAATCCCATAAACAGTAAGAAACATACTTATTTGTCCATCATGATATTGAAAATATTAGTCTTGAAAGAGTTTATAAACTAGATGAAGTAATGATGGATCAAGAAACTAACATTATTTAAGAAGAAAATGATTATATGTGCAGTTATCCATTCATTTATCAACCACTTATGTCATTTGTGAAGTCATTAATTATCATTATTATGTATTTTTTATTTTTTAGTAATGTGAATATGTTATAATTTCTATTTTTTTCTACATTAATTTTTCTAAATATATGTTTTTAACTTAATTGTATTTGATTAAATGATAGGAATACCAAGGAGGAAGCATTATACTCACACTGCACAGTCAAAAAGTTTTTCTAGAAGTCGATCAACTCTGGTAATATTTTCATTAGTTTAAATATTTATTAGATAATGTTATCTATTTAATATATTAAATTGTTGATTTATCTTTGTTTAATGCAGTCACTGAGTTTAGGCCACCAAGCATCCCGAATAGAAGTGTGGTTGAATGTTCATAAAAAATATGATGGGATTTTTGTTAATGAGTCTGCCAAAGAAGCTGGGGTATGAATTCATTTTTCATTATAATAAATTATTATCAGTTGTTCCTATGTTAATATATTTCTTATAATATGACTCATATTTTATTTATAGGTAAAAATTAAAGAACTACGGAATTTCAATCCCACACAGTCCTACTCAGTCTCCAAGGATGACCCGGTTGGTAAAGTCCTTGGGAAGGAGCATCCTAGTCAAGTGTGTGGGATGGGTTTGGGACCATTACCATCTTAGGACATTGGAATTAAAATGGGTATTATAAGTGATGATTGGTGGTGATAAGGTAAATCACACAAATTCAAAATCATTTATTTCACAAAATTTTATTGATTTTATGTTTAAATATAAATATAAAATGTTGTTTAATTTTCAATATAATTATCTTACAGGTGTCGGTAGTAGGAAGTAGAGAAAGAGATGGAGAGGGTGATGAGCATAGTTCATCATTGGTAAATGATTAGTGGAGAGGTTTTGTTCATGTATCAGTGCGTCAAATGTGGGTATTTTTTATCTTTTCTTTTATTTTAGATGGGATCGGGACAACAGGTGTTGTATGTATGTGTTGTATAACCATGTGTCTATATGTTGTGTTTCAACTAGCTATGGAGATTAAAATTTCTTTATGATCATATATGATTTTTAGTTTCTTTTCTCTCTTTTACATATAGTTTTATCTGACTATTATATTCTATTATTTCCCACTTGTTTTTCATGGTGCCTTACTAGACAAGAACCATGTATTAGGTGGCCCGCTATGATTCAACACATAGACTTTGACAGCCAACTGGGCATGTCTAAGTAAAAATGAACTGATTTAATGGTAAAATATTAATAAATGTGCATTCATCATTATCATAGGATTATATTTATGTTAAATTTTTAAATTTTGTTTTTTTATTGTGTTTATTATGGAAAAAATATATGTATAGTGTATTCTTTATTATAATATTTTCTTGATAATTATTGATAAATTCTAACTAATTTATTTATGTTAGATTGAACATATTTTATAATAATTCATGTCATAATATGATTATTTATTTTATTTATATAAAATTACTTATTTTGATTTATAATTTATGTTTAATGTTTGTTAGTTAACAAACCTATAAATTCAAAATAGCATATTATAAATTAAATGTATTTATTTCACTAGATTATTATGAGTATTTTGTTAATATGATTCATTAATGTTGTGTTAATAGAAAATCATGTTATAAGATCATTATTTCCATGTACATAAAATACATTTCCAAAAATTCTTTTCAACCAAGAATTATATTGATGATTTATTACTGATAAAATGAAATATTTTAAAAAATAAATATCCTAGCAGTAAGATTTGGATTCTAAAGTTTCTTATGTCATATCATGTGTTAATTAAAACCTGTAGTTTAAAAATAAAGTTAAATTAAAGTATGATGTCAATATGGCTTCATTTGATTAAAGAGAATTCTAGAATTATATTAAATTCTATTTATTATGAAAGTATGATCAAATATATTAATTTTTATTTATTCCATTTTAAGCATGATGTTTTAAAGTTTTTAAAACATTACTTGAATTTTATATGTGATTTATTATGCATGATAGGTTTTAAATTTAAGTATGAAGTATGTAAGTGAAGCATGAAGTAATTCTATGGTAATTATGTGATGAATTAAAAAACAAGATTTTATGTTAATAAATGTGATACAAGTATTCTAATTCCTTAAAAATATTAAAATGTAATATAAATATTTTGTGATTTCCCCTATGAAATGTTTGATTTAATTATGGTATAATACTGTGTTAGATTTATGACAATTTCCTTGATGGTTATGTATTGGCATACCTAGTTAATTATATGTTTCCCTTAAACTACATGTTTGGTTATTGTGGTTGTTGATTTATTATTCTAAGGTAAATCTATGTGAAATGAATTATAATTATATCATTATTGATATATTTAGTATAATTTTGATATGATATCCTGCAGTAGGTGTCATAGTGAGGGGTAATGGATATCTTGTTGAAATATGTTCTAGTGGATGGTACGTTGAATAATGATGTGGAAAGGAAGTATTGTGATGATGGGTTGATATAAGGGACATGTTTTGATAATTAAGGTGTTTTCCTATATGATATGATGGTCTCTGTGATGTTTTGTTCTGGCTGTAGGTTATGGGGCTGCAGAACCGGCAGCTTTTTTTATCATTCAAGATATAGCGACGGTTTAAATCGCCACTAGATATAGTTTTTTTTCGCAACGATTTAAACTGCTGCTATATTATGGTATTTTTAGGTCAGTGGTTAAAAATGATGCTAAATATGAAAAAAAAATTGTCTTAGTGGTTGTTTTAACTATATTAGTAGTAGTTTTTTCAGTAAAAGGTTCAAACTTTATCAGCAATTTTAACTACCACTAGATTGCAGTTATTTTTTAAAAGAAAAAACCACCACTAAAACTTAAAAAACCACCACAAAATACACATTCTATGACACTTTCTAGAAACCTCTGAAAAATGGAAGGAATCATCATGTGTTTATTTCTGACACCAATTTTAGTGGCGGTTTTTTGAAACTGTCGCAGAACCATATAGCAGCAGTTTAAACCACCGCTATATGGGGATTTTGTCATAGTGTGTGAAGAATATGTCTTTCCATCAGTAGTGAAACTATTTAAGGATGTGTTTCTTGAAGACTTCTCAGGGTTTCCACCTGAGAGGGATGTGGAATTTACCATTGAGATCATTCTTGGGGACGATCCAATTTCAATTCCACCATATAGAATGGAACCGACAGAGCTTCAAGAACTCAGAATCAACTTGAGGAGTTGGAGGATAAAGGATATATTCATCCGATTATGTCACATTGGGGTTATCCAGTGCTATTTTCTAAGAATTATGAAGGAAATCTACACTTTTTTGTTGATTACCATAAGTTGAACCAGATGACTTTAAGAACCGATATCCTCATCCATGTATCGGTGATATATTTGACTAGTTGAGAGGATCTTGTGTGTTATAAAAGACTAACTTGTGATCAAGGTATCATCATCTAAGAGTTTGGACATATGATATACCAAGGACTACTTTCAAAAGAAGTTATGGCCTATATGGATTAGTTGTAATGGATTTTGGGTTGACGAATACACCAGCAGTGTTTATAAACTTGATTAATAGAATCTTCCATTCATACCTAGATTAGTTTTTTGTAGTATTTGTGGATGCCATCTTGGTGTAATACAAGACTCATGACAATCATTCCCAACATCTTGACATCATCCTGATTACACTAAGAGAGAATCATATATATTCCAATCTATCTAAGTTTCAATTTTTTTTTGATCAAGTACACTTATTGGGAAGCATCTTATTAGAGGAAGGTGTGCCAATATATTCAGAGAAGGTGCAAGCAGTGGTTTCTTGGAAGAATCCCAAGAATGTATTTGATATTTGTAGTATTTTAGGGTTAGCTGGATATTATCAAAGATTCAACCATGAATTTTTCCCATTTGGAAGATCTTCTCTCAGGATTGACTAAGAAAGGGATAAATTTTGAATGGTCAGAATCTTGTGAGAATGCCTTCTAAGATTTGAAGAAGCGTTTTACATCTACACCAGTTTTGATCCTACCCTAGCTAGGTGAGGAGTACATGGTGTATTGTGATGCTTTTAGGATCAGATTTGGAGTAGTGTTGATGTAGGTAGATTGAGTTGTGGAATATAGGTCTCAGCAGCTGAGGCCACATGTGTAGGTTCTGGGTGCAGCAGAAGTGCAGTTGGGTTGGTGCCCAACTTTAAATTTTACCATGATAAATGAATATTACAGGATCAATATGACAATGAATTCCAATATACATGGAATAAAATCAAAGATTTATATAAAGAAGAAATATGCCTGGAACCTTAAGAGAGGATCGATATTTTTTTATAACTAATTTAATTTAATTTAATAATTACCTCCAAGGTGATTCTTTCTTCGTTGATGTGTTCGACCACGGGTCCGAGGTGCAGCTTTGTTACAATGTAGAATCCAAGGATATGATTCTTCTAACGGTGATCTACACATGCTCCACGTATCTCTAGACATCACTGAAGGAGTCTTCGAGTGCTAGCACAGAAGATCCTTTCACTTGCGATGTCCACCTTTGATCTCTTTGAGAATCACTTCCAAAGAATTCTCTTAGATCTGGTAGAGGAGGATGTCTCTTGTTCTTGAGATCTTTCTTATATATGGAAGAGTTTTCTAGGATTGAGAGATTTTCTCTAACGATTTTGTGCACACAACCATTGGAAAGCCTGTGGGTTTCCCCCTTGGCTAATAAGAAAATAATAACTTAATGGGGATTTTAATTTACAAGGTAATAATAAATAATTAGCATAAGTGTCGTTACTTATTTTATTATTCCATATGAAACCCCATGTCAAATAATAATAGCAATGCTATTATTTCCATTACATGTGCTTAATTTTCATGTTATATTTAAATAATATTTAATATTATTTCTCAAGAGACCCATAACTTGGTCTGTCAATCCTCCTTAATATTTACCAGGCCTTGAATAATGACTATTCATTTATTAAATAAATATAACTACATTATTCGTTGATAAATAAATATTCCATCTACAATATATTCTCTAGAATAACTAATGATGAAATAAATGTGATCAAGCATACTTTAATAATTATTAAACCACAACCAAGAATAATATTTATTCAACTTGTTAAAAAATAAATTATTCAACTGAGATACTGGATACACTTAGTGTGTGACCCTCTAGGCCTCTTTCTCATTGGCATTAGGCAGGCTTGCCTAAAGTCCAATATTACTGTCTAGAAATGGTTCAAGGCACCCTAGATAAATAATTTTATGTCACAATGACATGTCAACTCATACAAATGCTTACCATGTAATATAATCCTTTTGTCCTGATATCTCCAATCAAGTGGGTTGCATGCAAGTTCCATCAACCCATGTGCTCGATTTCTCATTTGTTGACTTCCCAGAATTGAACTTTCCTAGATAACACCATGTCCATTGAATTATTTAGGATATATCTTTTCCATCAAAGTACATGAGATATCTACTTCCATAGAAGTGAAAAATCCTTTCTCACATTATTCATTAATGCAGTTTTACTTGTGATGCACCCAACATATCCTACCTCACCACAAACATATTTCATCATGATTTTCATAAATAAATCTTAGTGCATGATTAAAAACTCCCATTAATAATAATCTTAAAGTCTAAGTACCAATACACACATCCGAAGACAGGAACATCCAATGACACTTATGAATGTGGAATTACTACTGGAAAGTCTTATTATCATAATATCCTCCTGGATATTACCAAGGGAACACACCATGAGAAAGTGCCTCAAAGTTTCATGAGTCCCCACCCCTAATGTCCTGTATCATTTATCTCCCTTAAAATGATATCATCCAACCATAGAATATATATTCAAGAATAGTTTCATGGAACTTCTGGGTTCTCATCATAGCAGGGATCTTCTATGACCTTTTAGTGTGACAGCTATTCTTAGGACATTATCACATACTATGTCACGCAGAAGAACAATAATGATGTGATAAGAAGTTTATTAATATTCATCAAATGAATAAAAGTTTATCATAAAATAAAAATAAGTTGGTTTCTAGGTAACCGAATCTAATAGACTCCCACATTCACTAGAGCCAACTGCTAACAACCTTTAGTCTACTAGCTCTCACATGATATTCATTCTTCTGCTGAGATAGGCCTTTAGTCATGGGGTCTACTATGTTCTCTTCTGTGGACACTCTTCTCATTGTAACTTAACCCCTTTGAAGAAATCCCTCAAGAGGTGATACTTTTGGAGTATGTTCTTTTTCCATTGATGTGACCTTTTCTCCTTTGCAAGAGCCACTACTATAGTATTATCACAATACAATGTGATGGGATGCTTACTACTAGGTACCCCGTCAAGATCCTAAACAAAGTTATGAATCCATATGGCTTCCTTGTCTGTATCAGAAGCCACTATATATTCGGACTCCACTGTAGAATCAGCGAAAACTAGATTCTTTGAACTCTTCCAGCTCACAACTCCTTCGTTGAGACAGAAAAAATATCTTTATTGAGACTTCAGATCATTCTGATCTATCTGAAAACTATCAGCATCATACCCTCTGATGAAAATCTCCTTGTCTCCTCCATACACGAGTAACATATCCTTATCTCTTCTCTAATACTTAAGGATAGTCTTAACAGCAGTCCAATGTTGTTCTCCTGGATCTTCTTGATATATTCCTACCATGATTAGTGAAAATCCAACATCGTATTTGTTATATAACATGGAATACATGATATATCCTATTACTAAATCATATGGAATCTTACTCATCCTATCTTTCTCATGTTGTGTCTGGGGACACATTTTCTTGGAAATATGTATACCATGTGACACTAGAACCAATCCCCTTTTGGATTGTTCCATAATAAATCTATTTAGTATCTGGTCAATGTATGTACTTTGACTTAGTCTAATAAGCCTCTTGGATCTATCATGAATGATCTTGATCCCTAGAATGCAGGCTTCTTCGCCTATGTCCTTCATGGAGAAGCACTTGTTTAACTAGTCCTTGATTGACTGAAATATTGGTATGTCATTTCCAATAAGAAATATGTCATCAACATACACTGCTAGGATAATGACCGTATTCCCATTAAACTACTTGTAAACACATGGCTCACATTCATTCTTAATGAAACCAAATTCTCTTATGGATTCATCAAATCGAATTTTCCATGATCTGGATTCTTTATTTAATCCAAAAATGGATCTATACAACTTGCATACCCTTTTAGCATCACCTAGTGTCACAAACCCTTCTGGTTGTGTCATATAGACATCTTCCTGAAGGTTCTCATTAAGGAATGTAGATTTAACATCCATCTTCCAAATCTCATAGTCATGGAAAGATGCTATGGAAATTATGATTCTTATGGATTTAAACATGGTAATTGATGAAAAGGTTTCATCATAGTCAATCCTTTGATGCCATTTAAAACATTTAGCCACTAGCATTGATTTATAGGTACTAACTTGACCTTCCATATACAGTTTCTTCTTGAATACCCATTTACACCCAACAGGATTTACATCAACTGACACATCGAACAGAACCCAGAATTGGTTCTGATACATGGAATCCATCTCATAATTCATATATTCTATCCATATTTCATCTTATGAGCTCTCTACTTCTTCCTTATAGGATATAGGTTCATCATTGTCCAATAATAATGAGTCACTATCCTCAGTGACAAGGAAACCATATCTCTATGGTTCTATTACCTCTCTTAAAATCCTATGTAGTACATGTATTTTAGGAACTACCTCTTCCATAGGGACCTATGGAACTTGTTCTTGTACCAACTCTTGTGTATATTAATAATCAAATTCATCAAATTCAATCTTACTCCCACTATCCTTTTTGAGGATGTGCTCCCACTCAATAAAGACAGTCTGTCTGGAAGCAGTAACTTTCTTGTCTAAGGGGTTGTATAGGTAGTATATCTTTGTTTCTTTAGGATACCCTATAAAGATACACTTCGTATCCCAAGTTTCTAGTTTGTTTCTTGAGAAATCCTTAACAAACTCCTCACAACCCCATACACATGTATGCGAAAAATTGGGTTTCTTTCCACTCCATAACTTGAAGGGAATCCCAATTGCTGCCTTAACAGGTACTTGGTTTAATGTGTATGTCCCAGTTTGCAATGCATATCCACAAAAAGATCATGGAAGATCTTCATGACTCATCATCAACCTTACCATGTCCAATAAGGTACGATTCCACCTTTCACTAACACCATTCCACTATGGTGTATAAGGTGGAGTGAGTTGAGATAGAATCCTAGACTCCTATAAAAGGTCAATGAACTATTGGTTAAGATATTCTCCACCTCGATCTGATCTAAGATTCTTTATCTTCTTACCAAGATAATTAGATATTTCATTCTTGAATTCCTTGAATTTCTCAAGGGACTCTGACTTATACCTCATTAAGTAAATATAGCCATATCTACTCAAGTCATCAGTAAAATTTATGAAGTAAGAATATCAATCTCTATATTCTATTGGAAATGGTCCACATATGTTAGTGTGTACCAATCTTGGAATATCTATGGACCTTTCAATCTGTCCTCAAAATGGTGGTTTGGTCATTTTCTCTTATAAACAAGTGTGACATCTATCAAGTGGTTTTAGCTCAGAAGAGTCTAAATAACCATCTTGAAAAAGATTTTTCAAACGCTTCTCGTTTACATGACCGAGATGGTGATGCCACAATTGGGTGTTGTATGAGTCATGTGAACTTGGTTCATTACCAATTTCAAACACTTGTTTCTCATAATTTAATACATACAGAACTTTATTTAATTGTGTCATATCGTATCATATGTTATCTTTATAAAAGTAACTACATATATTTCCAAACATGAAAATAAATCCATATGTATCTAAACTCAATATAGAAATTATGTTCTTGGTAACACTAGGTAAATAATAATAGCCACGTAAAACCAAAATCATTCACATTGGAAATTTGAGGTGGTAGTCACTAATGGAAAGATTAGTCAGCCTCTCACCATTGGCAGCTCACAGATCCAACTCTCATATGAAAATTTTCCAGAATCTACTTGGTTCCTGCATTTGAATATAGATGCGATACCCATAAGCTATATCTAATACCCAATGTGTAGAAATGGAAATATTGCACTCGATAACTAATTCACCTTTGGCTTCCTCTTGCCTCTGGGTGTAGTTCCTCTTCTAGTGGCCTGACTTGCCACATGCAAAGCATACTAACTCATTTTCCTTTCCTTGCCTCTGTATCTTCTTCTTCTTGGTCGAACGGTGCTCGGAGGCTTTAGATTGTTTATAAATCTTAGGCCCCTTTTCCTTGTCCTTCCACTTCCTATTCACGATAAGTATTATGGGTTTTTCACACCCCATGTCCTTATCAACTTGTCGAATCAGGGTAAGAAGCTCCTATAGAATCTTCTCATTATTTCTCATATTATAATTCACAATAAAATAAGATAATTTCTTAGGCAGTGATGATAGTATGATATCTGTATGCAACTCATATAAGAATTTAAAACATAAGATGTCCAAATGCTCAATGTATCCAATAAGCTTGAAAACATGTGGTCCAGTTGGCATAGACTCTCCAAGCTTAGTGGTGAACAAAGCATTGGAGATCTCATACCTCTCCTGTCTCACCTTCTCTTGATAGAGATCCTGAAGGTGAGACATAATTCTATAAGCATCCATTTTCTCATATTGCTTCAAGAGCTCATTGGTCATGGATGATAGCATGAGGCACTGAACATCCGTAGTGTTATTCAGATGTTTCTAGTACACAGAGAGTTCATCATCACTCACCTCATTTCCAGGTACAACTGGTAAAGGCTCTTCCAGCACATAATGTTTCATCTCATGGAGAAGGACAACTCAAAGGTGCCTTTTCCACTCCTGGAAATGAGTGCCAATGAGAAGGTTTTCCTTCTCAAGTATGGATCGCAATGATATGTTTGATGTCATTTTTTATTCTATTTCTAAAAATAATATGAATAGAGTTTTAGTAATTTATCTTGATAAATATAGACAATTAAATAAATTAATATTTATTAGTCTCCAACTATTTTGTCAAAACTCAATAGACCTCACCATTGGCTTTAGAATATCATATTTCTTGGACATTATAGCGACAAGGATCTATATTTCCCTTCACATTACCCCAAATAGGGTTGGTCAAGCAACTTGAAAGGTTTTAGGTAGGCATTCCAAATTCCAAATGCATTAACTCACAACTCCTTGATCTGTTGAGTGGACTCCCCAATCCTGAAATCATTAATTTTGGATTTCCTCAACCTTTGCCTCTCAGCTGCACCAAGTCCTACTAGGGTAGTCAACCCTTGATGTAAAATAATTTAAGTCAACCCAAAACCTCATATTATAATTCCCTGATAATTGAAAGCACCCCAACTAGGGTTGGTCAAGCACTTTGAACTATGGTTTGATTCTAACCGAAGTAATGGAAGGCTATACCGACATAATATTTAATTTCTGGATTTTAACCTTTATGTGTAAATTTCCACTTATTATATTTTCACATGCTTGTTAATGTTGAGTGGGATATACTTAAGTGATTAACCATGTATAGATAATATTTACGCATAAGCCATTTTATTTTAGTTTCATCTTGTATTCTTGATAGTTCATTAATTGTTTGATCATGTCAGACATCCATAATGAATATCCATACAACTGATAGAAATAAATAAAGGGTATGATCATGAAACGAATTACGCATTTAATAAAACTAGCATTCAATTCTTTAATCATTCTTATTAAGATAAATTATGCTCGAATCAATTAATCATTATCTTTAATTAATCGATCCTTTTTTATCTTAATCCTTTTCTAAATTTCCATGAGATTCTCATCCATAACCTTGTACATAACTTGTACCTTGGAAGAAACCCGATGAATACCCATCCAAAACTACCCAGCATGTATTATACTTGTATGCACTTTATTCATTGTGACATGTAGCATGCATGCAAAATTATAATTGTAATAAAAATCATACATGATGTGAAGATCTTTGAACATTACACAGATGTTAATTAAAAATTTATATATTTATATATATCAAACACCTATCGCATGTTGTGTCCCAACTTTACGCTAACATGAAGGTACATGTCTCAAGAGTTACATAATATATTAATAAAAAAAATTAAATCTGCGTAATCTAGAAAAAGTACACGGCGTGTAGATCCGACTACACGGCATGTACCCTCCTCACCATCCATCTGAAGTGTATGCCTAGGGAAATTTCATATGAGGTGCACTTTGGAAATCTTCATAGTACATGGCATGTACAGTAGGCCACATGCCATGTAGACTCTACGTTACATGGTCACCAGCTGGGCAAGCCATGTTTGGGATACATGACTTAACCCTGACCTGAAGGGACTGCACACCATGTTCAGTATGCCACATGGCATGTAGTCTGACTGACCATGCGCCAGTCTGTCCTGGTCAACACGTGGTGTAACAATTAACTGCATCGTGAATCATTAATTCACATGGATTGAGTAATTTATAAATTACTTCGGGCATGTGGAACACAACTACATGGTGTGTGATCCAAATTACATGGAATGTGTACAAGATTACACAGTGTATAATTCTGAATACACAACGTTTACTGTCGTGTTACCTAGATAGAATCGTCGGCACCTCTTGATATATCCTTGATGTAATTTTAATCCAAAAATTATTTTTTTATGTTAGATCTGCAAGAAATGAAAGAGGAAGAATAGATCTTGAAATTAAGATTACAAGAATGGTTAAACATGAATTGAAAAACTAAATTATTAAAGTTTAAATCCTCAATGAATTATTTAAATAATTATAAATGAAAATATGACCACTCTGATACCACTTGTGGGTTCCGAGCGCAGCGGAAGTGTAGTTGTGCCAACGCCCAACTTTAAATTTTACCATGATCAATGATTATTTCGAGATTAATACGACGATGAATGAAAGTATCCATGGAATAAAATCAAAGATTTAGATAAATAAGAAAGGGGAATAGAACCTTGATATAGGATTGTCATATTTTTTATAATTAATTTAATTTAATTAAATAATTACCTCCAAGGTGATTCTTTCTTTGTTGATGCGTTTGACCACAGGTCTAAGGTGCGTCTTCGTTGCGATGTAGAATCTAGGGATAGGGTTTCTCTAATGGTGATCTACACATGCTCCATGTATCTATGGACATCACTGAAGGAATCTCTGGGTGCTAGTGCAAAATATCCTTTCGCTTGCGATGTCTACCTTTGATCACCTTGAGAATCACTTCCAAATCATTATCCTAGATCTGATGGAGGAGGATGTCTCCCATTCTTGAGAGCATTCTTGGAGAGGGAAGAGTTCTCTAGGCTCGAGAGATTTTCTCTAAGGATGTTTTTCACACAACTATTGGCTAGCCTATGGGTTTCCCCCTTGACTAATAAGAAAATAATAACATAAAGGGGATTTTAATTCACCAGGTAATAATGAATAATTAGCATAAGTGTCGCTACTTATTTTATTATTCCATGTGAAACCCCATGTCAAATAATAATAGTAATGATATTATTTCCATGACATGTTCTTAAATTTCGCATTATATTTAAATATTATTTAACCAAATAATATTTAATATTATTTTTCACCAGACCCATAACTTAGTCTGCCAATCCTCCTCAATATATATTGGGCCTTGAATAATGATTGTTCATTTATTAAATAAATATAACTGCATTATTCATTGATAAATAAATATTTCATCCACAATATATTCTCTCAAAAAACTAGAGGTGAAATAAATGTGAGAAAGCATACTTGAAAATTTATTAAACCACAACCAAGAATAATATTTATTCAAATTTTTAAAAAATAAATTATTTAACTGAGATATTGTCTACACTTAGTGTGTGACCCTCTATGCCTCTTTCTCATTGGCATTAGGCAGGTTTGCCTAAAGTTAAAGATTATTTTCTAGAAACGGGTTAAGTCACCCAAGAGAAAGAAGTTGATTTCACAAATACATGTCACCTCATACAAACTCTTACCATGTTATATAATTCCTTTGTCCCAAAATCTACAATCAAGTGGGTTTCATGCAAGTTCCATCAACCCATATGCTTGATTTCTTGACTTCTTGGAATTGAAATTTCCTAGAGAACACCATGTCCATGGATTTAGTTAGGCTATATAATTTCCATCAAAATTCCTAAGATATCTACTTCTGTAGAAGTGACAAATCCTTTCTCTTATTATTCATTAATGTAGTATTACTTGTGATTCACCCAACATATCCTACCTCACCGTGAAAATCTTTCATCATGGTTTTAGTCAACACATCTAAGTGTGGTATTCATAATACCCATTAATAATAATCTTAATTTCTAAGGACAAAAATAAATTTCTGCAGATAGGAACATCCAATGACACTTTTTAATGTGGATTTCCTACTAGCGGGTCTTGTTCTCATAATATCCTCCTAGATATTACCAAGGGAGTACACCATGAGAAGGTTCCTCAAATTTTCATGAGTCCCCACACCTAATAGATTGTATCATTTGTGTCCCTTCAAATTATATCATTCGGCCATAGAACATATTGTCATGACCCGTCCCTGGGGCCCGTGTCGTGACTACCCCAAGCCCGCCTTCCATAGGCCAGGGGCTGGCGACTAGCACCAAAGGCGTAAATCCCGGTAAAAGGGAAGGCATTGCCTTTATAAATTAAACAAACACAATAGAGTACGCAAGTGTAGTAAGCACTAAGTAAAACTAAGTACAAAATTAAGATCTGTAAAGTAAATGGGCTAGTATACAAACTCAACTGGAAGTACAGTACAACTGAAAAGAAAGTACAATAGAAGTAAAGTAAAGCGACAACCACTGATTCCTCCTCTGGATATCCCACCTGAAGGGTGGGTACAGACGGTCTCCTCAGCTCCTTGGGTCCGGTCATCCACTCCGTGTATGTCCCATCTAGTGGTCCACCTCCAGGTACCGTCCAGCTTCACAAGCCTCCACCTCGATCAGTGTTGTCCGTCGTCTGTATCCAATAAAATGTAGTGCGGGCATAGCCCATGCAGGGGTGAGTATACGATACTCAGTAGGGACCCCGAGACCCCCGAAGGTCTCCTAGAATCTATGAAGGATAAACCACAAAGGAAAGATACAACACGAATTATCAACCAACTCTACTTAGGTATATGCTCATACATATACCTAAGTCATCAATCTCAGTTCGGCTCCAACTTCTGAGCCCAAGCACAATCCAGTCCACACAGGAAAGAAGTCAACCATACCAATGATAATGATTGAAAGACAAGACTCAGCTCACACAAGTATACTAATTACGAAGTGGGGTGTAGATGATTAGATATAGCCTCTGAATCATCTCCTCTACCGAACCCATGTAGGATCCAAGTACAGAAGTCATCGTTGTCGAACCCACGTAGGATCCAAGTATAGTAACCATCACTGTCGAACCCACGTAGGATCCAAGTACAGTCGTCATCGTTTCCGAACCCATGGAGGATCCAAGTACAGTCTTCCACGCTGCCAAACCCATGTAGGATCCAAGTACAGTCATCTTCGTCGCCGAACCCACGGAGGATCCCGGAACGGTAGTCGTCGCAGTCACAGCCAGCTCTAGGTTCCCGAACACAGCGTACTCGATTCTGGGAGGGTCTGCTTCTCGAGTAAAGGGGGTTGATACATCAACTGTCATGAAGTCTAGAGTTGATGTATCCCGAAGTTCCGTCTCATCAAAAGGAACTCAACGCGACAGACGGCGCGTCAATCAGACGCTCGGTCTGAGAGATATTGGCTTTTTCGTTCCAGGGGCCCAGTTGGAAATATGCTCGTTCCAAACCCGGACGTTTACCAAAGTTATCTGAAACTCACTTAGAGTATTTCAAAAGTACCTCCTCGTCGAGATGATCCCAGTGCCACAGACGGCGCGTCGATCGGACGCGCGGTCTTTAAGTTATTCACGTTTAAGTGAATAATGGGCCCGGCCTGATAAGCCCAGTGGGATGGCAGGTCGGGTCACCCATTTTTGGCGGGTCCATCCCAGTAGGGGTATCGGATCGGCCCGAAGTTTCGCGCGGTCCGGGATGAGGGGTGCGGCCCTGCCCAAAGAGAGCGCGGCCCGGCCTGAAGTGGCGCGGCCCGCCCCGGTGGGGCGCGACCCGGCCCAGCGCGGCCCGGCTAGCTCAGCCAGCTGGCTGAGCGGCTCGGCCCAAAGGCCGAGCGGTTTGAGGTAGGGGCGCGGCCCCCCGGCTGCCCGAACCGGCGGCGCCAAGCGGCGCCGCCCTACCAAACCGGCCGGCTTGGCCGACCGGCCTTCTGGTGCATGCGGCCCGCACGGCGGGTCGTAGGTTTCTTTAGCACGATGCCCTCCTGGTGCCGTGGTTTGGCTCCGCCCGGCTGGTCGGTTCTTCCGCAGAAGCGGCCCATGAAGTAGGCCGTGGTTCCTCCCAAACAGCCGGCGCGACGTCTCCGGCTTCCTTCGCCGCGTTCCCAGCACGGCACGACAACATCGTGCCTCCTCCTCCTTCGGTTGCCGATTCTAAATAAGATAGGAAATGATGGAGGGTCGTCAGGCCGTGTTTGTTCGGCTCGTGCCCTCCGCGTTAGGCAGTAACAATCGGCCAAGGTATTCACTTGAATACAACAAGAATGAGGGAGTAATTTATTTAAAATAAATTAAGAAAACCCCCTACCTCGATAATTGATGTTGCACATCGGGCATCGTGGAAGACGGCGTCGTGGGGTGAGGTCTTGTAGATGACATCGGTTTGCATCGCTGTTCTTCGTGGAACCAGCGTTCTTCGTTGAAGAGACGTCGTTCTTCATCGAGAGAGGATTTCACTTCTTCTTCACACAAGATTTCTCTCAAATCTTCCCCAACCCAACATGTTCCAAAAATAAAATAATAGGCTCCCCTATTATTTTTTTAACATAAGAAATTATAATTTCAAAATTCAAACCACTCTATTAATTAATTGAAGAGGGTGAATTCTTTAATTATCATGTGTTGGCATGAATTTAAGAGGGAGAGTGAGGGAGAGGAAGAGTCCACATTTAAGAGGAGTTTTCAAATTAAAGAAGGGGGTTAAGGAGTTTAGGGGGAGGTGAAAGTTTGGGGCTCGTGTGGGCCCCACATTTCAATTATCCACACATGGGAAGTTGGATGGCTGTGGGCCCCACCAACAACTTCCCATGGGAGGAGTTAACCTCCTTAGATATAAAATAAAATTGTTCCAATAATTTTATTTACTTCTTAATTAAACCCAAAAAGTTAACTTCTCCTCCCATGCAAACACAACTACGGTAAAGGTCCCATTAATCAATTATCGGCGTTGCGAGTTCATGGGTGCCCTTGGATTTCAATTCCAAGCACCAGTTCAAAAGATAGAAAAACCCGCTCGTTCGTTCACTGAACTTACCTGAGCTAAACTTAGGAAATTTATTCCGGGCACACTGGGCCTCGGAATCAAGTGTCTTCAGAAGCCACAGACTCGTAAAATTCCAAAGTATTTAAAAAAATTTCTTGAAATTTCAGGGTCTTTACATTACTCTCACCTCAGGGCTTTATATCCCCGTAAAGCTACAACATAAACTAGGGAAACAAATGAGGGTACTGTGCATGCATCTGAGCCTCCCACTCCCATGTACTCTCCTGGAGGTTCCCATGCTGCCAACGAATGTGCACTAGAGGAATTGACCATCCACGTAGGACTCGCTTCTGTCGATCCTCGATCTCCACCGGGACCTCCGCAAATGTCACCCCGTCATCAATTTCCAGCTCCCCATGATCAATGATGTGGGTTGGGTTGTGCACGTATCTCCTCTGCTGAGATACATGGAAGATGTCATGCACCCAGTGAAACTGAGGTGGAAGGGCCAGGCGGTAAGCCACCTCGCCTACCCTGCTGAGGACCTGGAATGGTCTGATGAAGTGTGGAGATAACTTGCCGCCCCAGCCAAATCTCCATAATCCACGTCGAGGTGAGACCCGTAAAAAAATGTGGTCACCATCCTCGAACTCCAGTGGTCTCGGTCTCCTATTAGCATAGGACTTCTATCTGCTCTGTGCAGTCCACATCCGCTCCTGGATGATCTGCACCTTCTCTGTCGTAGCCTGAACCATCTCTAGTCCTACGAGTGCTGACTCCCCAGGGTCAGTCCAAAACAGAGGTGATCTGCAAGGTTGGTTGTATAGTGCCTCGTAAGGTACCATCCCGATGGTGGAGTGGTAGCTGTTGTTGTACGCAAACTCTACCAAGGGTAGGTGATCCTCCCAGCTATGACCAAAGTCAAGGACACATGCACGGAGCATGTCCTCAAGAGTCTGAATGGTCCTCTCTGTCTGGCCATCCGTCTGAGGATGAAAGGTGGTGCTCAGGCATAGCTGCGTCCCAAATTCCTCCTACAACCCCTTCCAAATCCAGGAAGTAAAGCGAGTGTATTGATCAGAGATGATAGACAATGTAACACCATGAATTCATATGATCTCCTAAACGTAGAGGCATCCCAAGATCTCTACTGATCCCTACTCTCTAATCGGAAAGAAGTGGGCCGACTTGGTGATTCGGTCGACGATCACCCAGATAGAGTCGTGTCCCCAAGATGTACGTGTAATCCCCATCACGAAATCCATGTATATCCCATCCCACTTCCACTCCAGAACCTCTAAGGTTTGTACCAATCCTGCTGGTACCTGGTGCTCCGCCTTCACTTGCTGGCAAGTGAGGCATTGTGAAACGAACTCTGCTACATCCTTCTTCATACCTGGCCACCAGTGTTGTCATATGAGGTCCTGGTACATCTTCACCACTCCTGGATGTACCTCTAAAGGGGAAGTGTGAAACTCCCTCAACACTTCCTCCTGCAGTGCAACTGGTACCATGGTACGTCCCCTGAAGAGGATGAAATGCTCTCCTCCTTCAGAAAATCCATCAGGCGCCTGCCCTGTGGAAATCTAAGCATGTCATGTCTCATAGTCAATGTCCCCACGATGTGCCTCTCTGACCCACTGAAGTAGTGGAGGAGTGACTGTGAGGGACTATATAAAGGCTGCCTCATCTCTATCCATGAAGGATATCTGCAAAGCGGCTAACTGCTCTGTCGCATCTCCAATTAGCTGAATGCCTGATCTCCTGCTGAGATCATTAGCCACAATGTTCCCCTTCCCGGTAGTATAGACTATCTCAAAGTCATAGTCCTGGAGGAACTCGAGCCATCGTCGTTGTCTCAGGTTCAGGTCCTTCTGTGAGAAAATGTATCTGAGACTCTGGTGGTCAGAATAGATTGTAAAGTGCTCGCCCATAAGATAGTGCCGCCACATCTTCAAGGAGAAGACCACTACTGATAACTCTAGGTCATGGGTAGTGTAGTTCTGCTCATGCTACCTCAACTGCCATGAACCATAGGTGATCACTGCCCACTCCTACATCATAACACACCCAAGTCCGGTCCCTGATGCATCACAGTAAACTACGTACCCTACTCCCTCCTCCAGTAGCCTCAAGATGGGCGCACTGTTCAATCTTTGTCTCAGCTCCTAAAAGCTCTGCTGACATCTATCTGACCATATGAAGGGTTTCCCCTTCTTCGTCAAATCTGAAAGTGGTTCTACAACTCTGGAGAAGTCTGGCACAAATCTCCGATAGTACCCAGCCAGTACTAGAAAACTCTTCACCTTTGTCACTCTCCTGGGTGGATCCCAAGCAAGTACTGCCTCGATCTTCGCAGGATCCACCGCAACTCCCGCCTCCAAGATGACATGCCCCAAGAAGTGAACCTATCGAATCCAGAACTGACACTTAGAGGGCTTACCATAAAGCCGGTGCTCTCGGAGTGTTTCCAGTACAACCCACAAGTGGTAGGCATGCTCCTCCTCAGTAGTCGAGTATATCAGTACGTCGTTGATGAAGACTACGACAAAACGATCAAGGTAAGGCTGGAAGATCCTGTTCATGAGACTCATGAACACCTCTGGTGCATTAGTTATGCCGAAGGGCATAAACAAGAAATCATAGTGACCATACCGACACCTGAAGGCCGTCTTCTTCACATCCTCGCCTCAAAATATGAGCTGGTGATAGCCTAACCTCAGGTCTATATTCGAAAACCATCATGCTCCCCTTAGTTGATCAAAAAGGTCATCAATCCTCAGAAGTGGGTACTTGTTCTTTACGTTCACTTGATTCAGGAGACGGTAGTCGACACATAGTCGTAAACTCCCATCCGCCTTCTTGGTGAATAAAATCGGAGAAGCCTAGGGAGAAACACTAGGTTGGATGAATCTCTTTCCCTGCAAGTCCTCCAGCTATACCCGCATCTCACGAAGCTCGGTAGGTACCATCCGATATGCTGGAGTAGATATCGGTGTTGTCCCGGGGTACAGGTAAATGTAGAAATATACCTCTCTATGAGGAGGTAGTCCTGGAATGTCGTCAGGGAAAACGTCCGCATACTGATCCACTACAATAGGAAAACTTGTACTTCGCACATCAACCACTCCTAGGATGAGACTATCCAACTGATGTGTGATCGGTTTCCCTCTCCTCTACGTAAGTCCATCCTGAACTACCAAGGCTCCATGCGGACACACCGCACTTTGTGCCTAATACAGTCGATCTGGGCATGGACTGTAGATAACTAGTCCATACCCAAGATAAAGTCGTAAGGCCTCGACGCCGCTACAAGAAGATCCCAGTTGAAGCTCTCGCCTCCTAGAGTAAGCTCAAACTGCCGGCACCAGTGCGTAATCATCAAGTCTACTCCCGTAGGAGTCTCTAGCCATAAGGATCGAGCCAACGGCTCCGTCAGAATTTCCGAGCTCCGAACAAGGGCAGCGGTAATAAAATAATGACTCGCTCTTGTCTCTATAAGAACTGCAGCAAGGGTGGAGTAGCCATAGATAGTACCTCGAATCATCTTAGGTGCACCGTGGTCATAGGCCTTGACTGCCTGGAGCTGAGCATGCCCCTGTCTGTTAGCTCCCTATGGTCGGGGTGCTCCTCCCGGTGGTGGTGGTGGTAGAGCCTTGAAACGTCGTCCACCACCTGCTGCTCGGCCAGCTCCTCTGCCTCGTCCGCCTGTTCCCTGCGGACCACCACGGTCAAACCTATTCCTCTAGTTGGGAGGTCCCTCTACTATCTACTACTCCTCTACATGGTGGGTCGGGCAGTCATGAGCCATGTGGCCCTGCCCACCGCATGCATAGCACTGGACGCCCCTCATATGGCTGGCTCTACTCCGTGTGCCCCGAACATCTGAACCAGTATCCTGAGGTCACCCGCCTGATGGCCTAGTCCACTTGTACCTCTACGACATCTGTCTACTGTAGGATGTAGAAGACTCTGCTACGTGTCACCCTATGGTGGGCCTCGCTGCTGGCGTAGGCTCAACAAGAAATCTCTCCATAAGAAGGGATTACTCCAGTACTCCTGCCTGCATCAGAATGCTGAAGAAGATCATCGAAGCCCTGATCTCATGCCTTATTCCCTACTCAAAGGTTTGGGCCGGGAAGAATGGGTCTCGTACCATGTCCATGGAGTAGCGCGAGAGGTCGGTAAATCTCGTCGAGTACTGGGCTACTGTCATGCTGCCCTGCCATAGCTATAGTAACTCCTGGATGTGCACCGCACGGAGGGTGGCTGGAACAAACTCCGAGCAGAAGAGTCTCTCAAAGTCCATCCAAAGTAGTGATGCCTCGTCGTGCACCTGGAGCATCAGGCTCCACCATCTACCTGCTGTTGCGTGTAGTAAACTCGCGGCAAGGATCACCATAAGGTCTGCTGGTGTCCCTACCAATCTGAAGACTCTAACGATAGCCTCAAGCCAATCCTCGGTTGCCTGAGGGTCTGTCTCTCCATGGAACCTGGGCGGCCTCTGTCGCTGAAACTTGTGCAACGCGCTCAGGCGGTGTGCACTCTCTACTGTTGGGGCTGGTGGCATCGGTGGCTCAGCGGATAGTGGTACCGCTGGTGCCTCCGCTGTAATGGGGCACTACACTGAGGCCTCGTCACTCGGTGGGCTTCCATCTCGCACGTAACTAGGAACCCTGGCTGGCTGCCTTCGTGGGGCCATCCTGAGAGGAAACAAGTGCACCACATTCAAACAGTATACCTGGTGAGCTGACACAAAGTAATCACAAAGAAAACTTTTGAAACACACATGCAATCAATGTTTTCAAGCACTTATTCAGAAATCAGAAGTCAAGGTCCTGGTGTATGGATACGTCGGCCGCCGCACCAACACTGGACTCCCTGGACTAATAACCACACTCAATACTCTTAACACTATTGCTTAACAGGGAAGAAATTATCAGGGTCCTGAGTTCTGCAGTAGAACTGAATCCTCTAATACCAATTTTTCACGACCCATCCTCGGGGCCCGTGTCGTTACTACCCCAAGACCGCCTTCCATAGGCCAGGGGATGGCGACTAGCACCAAATGTGTAAATCCCAGTAAAAGGGAAGGAATTGCCTTTATAAAGTAAACAAACACAACAGAGTACACAAGTTTAGTAAGCACTAAGTAAAACTGAGTACACAAGTAAGAGTTGTAAATTAAATGGGTCAGTATACAAACCCAACTGGAAGTACAATACAACTGAAAAGAAAATACAGCAGCAGTAAAGTAAAGCGGCAACCACTGAGTCCTCCTCCGGATATCCCACCGGAAGGGTGGGTACAGAAGGTCTCCTCAGCTCCTCGGGTTTGGTCGTCTACTCCGTGTATATCCCGTCTAGTGGTCCACCTCCGGGTACTGTCCAGCTCCACAAGCCTCCACCTCAATCAGTGTTGTCTGTCGTCTGCATCCAACACAACATAGTGCAGGCATAGCCCGTGTAGGGGTGAGTATACGATACTCAGTAAGGACCCCAAGACCCCTGAAGGTATCCCAGAATCCACGAAGGATAAACCACAAAGGAAAGATACAACACGAAGTATCAACAAACTCTACTTAGGTATATGCCCATACATATACCTAAGTCATCAATCTCAGTTCGGCTCCAACTTTCGAGCCCAAGAACAATCCAGTCCACACAGTAAAGAAGTCAATCATACCAATGATAGTGATTGAAATACAAGACTCAGCTCACACAGGTATACTAATTACGAATTGGGGTGGATATGATTAGATATATCCTCTGAATCATCTCCTCTGTCAAACCCATGTAGGATCCAAGTACAAAATTCGTCGCTGCCAAACCCACGTAGTATCCAAGTACATTAATCCTCGCTACCAAACCCACTTAGGATCCAAGTATAGTTGTCATCACTGTCGAAATCATGGAGGATCCAAGTACAGTCGTCCTCGCTTCCGAACCCACGTAGGATCCAAGTACAGTTGTCTTCTTCGTTGAACCCACGGAGGATCCCAGCACGGTAGTTGTCGCAGTCATAGCCAGCTCTAGGCCAGCTCTAGGTTCCCGCACACAGCTTACTCGATTCTGGGAGGGTCCGCTCCTCAAGTAAAGGGGTTCGATAAATCAACTGTCACGAAGTCCATAGTTGATGTATCCCGAAGTTCCGTCTCTTCAAAAGGAACTCAACGCGATAGACAGCGCGTCAATTGGATGCCCGGTCTGAGAGATTGGATTTTTCGTTCCAGGAGACCAGTTGGAAATATACTCATTCCAAACCCGGTTGTTTACCAAAGTTGTCCAAAACTCACTTAGAGTATCGCAAAAGGACCGCCTCGTCGATAGGATCCCAGTTCCACAGACGGCGTGTCGATCGGACACGCGGTCTTTAAGTTATTCACGTTTAAGTGAATAACGGACCCGGCCCGATAAGCCCAGTGGGCTGGCGGGTTGGGTCACCCAGTTTTGGCAGGTCTGTTTCGGTAGGGGTGTTGGATCGGCCCGAAGGTTTGTGTGGTTCGGCCTGAGGGGAGCGGCCCGGCCCGAAGAGAGCGTGGCTTGGCCCGGCCCGGCGGGGCGCGGCCCGGCCCGACCCGGCGCGGCCTGGCTCGGCCCGGCCCGGTGCGGCCCAGCCCAGCGCGGCCCAGCTGGCTCGGCCAGTTGTCCGAGAGGTCGGACATGGGGACGCGGCCCCTGGCTGCCAGAACCGGCGGCGCCGCCCTCCCAAACCGGTCGGCTGGCCTTCTAGCGCACGTGGCCCGCACGGCGTGTCGTGGGTTTCTTCAGCTCGATGCCCTCCTGGAGCTGCGGTTCGGCTCCACCCGGCCGGCCGACGGACCAGCCGGATCTCCAATGCAGCGCCATCCTGGCGCCGTGGCTCCCCTTCTCCCAGCCGGCCAATGGGCCGATCGGATCTTCTGTCGAAGCGGGCCGCGGTTCCTCCCGCACAGCCGGCGCGACGGTTTCATCTTCCTTCTCCACGTTCCCGGCACGGCGTGACGGCGTCGTGACTCCTCCTCCTTCGGTTTCCGATTCTAAATAAGACGGGAAACGACGAAGGTTCGTCGGGCCATGTTTTGTCAGCCCGCGCCCTCCGCGTTAGGCGATAACAATCGTCCAAGGTATTCACTTGAATACAACGAGAACGAGGGAGTAATTTATTTAAAATAAATTAAGCAAACCCCCTACCTCGATAATTGATGTCACACATCAGGCGTCGTGGGGTGAGGTCTCGTAGACGACGTCAGTGTGTGTCGTCATTCTTCGTGGAACCGACGTTCTTCATTGAAGAGACGTCGTTCTTTGTCGAGAGAGGAGTTCTTTTCTTCTTCACACAAGAGTTCACTCAAATCTTCCCCAACCCAACGTGTGCCAAAAATAAAATAATAGGCTCCCCTATTATTTTATTAACACAAGAAATTATAATTTCAAAATTCAAACCACTCCATTAATTAATTGAAGAGGTTTAATTCTTTAATTATCATGTGTTGGCATGAATTTAAGAGGGAGAGTGAGGGAGAGGAAGAGTTCACATTTAAGAGGAGTTTTCAAATTAAAGAATGGGGTTAAGGAGTTTATGGGGAGGTGAAAGGTTGGGGCTCATGTGGGCCCCACATTTCAATTATCCACACATGGGAAGTTGGATGGTTGTGGGCCCCACCAAAAACTTCCCATGGGAGGAGTTAACCTCCTTAGATATAAAATAAAATTATTCCAACAATTTTATTTACTTCTTAATTAAACCCCAAAAATTAACTTCTCCACCCGTGAAAATGCAACTACGGTAAAGGTCCCCTTAAGCAATTACTGGCATTGTGAGTTCATCGGTGCCCACATATTTCAATTTCAAGCATCGGTTCAAAAGGTAGAAAAACTCGCTCGTTTGTTCACTGAACGTACCCGAGCTAAACTTCAGAAATTGATTTCGGGCACACTGGGCATCAGAATCAAGTGCTGTTAGAAGCCAAAGACTCGTAAAATTCCAAAGTATTTAAAAATAAATTCCTTGAAATTTCTAGGTCTTTACACATATATTCAAAAATAGTGTCATGGAACTTCTGGGTTCTCATCATAGTAGGGATCTTATATGACCTTTTAGTGAGACAGATATTCTTTGGGCATTATCACATACTATGTCATGGAGAAGAAAAATCATGATTTGATAAAGAGTTTATTAATATCCATCCAATGAATATAGGTTTATCATAAAGTAAAAATAAGTTGGTTTCTATGGAACCAAATCCAACAATATGAATAGAACTACCCTATGCATGACCTCGATCTAGCAGTTTTGGTTAATGATTTGATGTTTTGGCGGCATTACCTATTGGGAGAAAATTTTAATGTGTATACGGACCACAATAGCTTGAATTATATCTCTTCTTCGAGATACTTGAATCTTTGGTAGCATATATGGGTAGAGTATATGCAGTCATTTGAGTTCAAGATATCATATACACCTAAGAAATGAAACAATTTGGTTGACACTTTGAGTATGAAAACTCATACTTAGATGGTTAGGGAGTCTAGTGTTGACTGAAAGATGATGACTTTGATGGATGAAATGCATGTGGTTGTTCAGTAAAGTCAGGAGTATATGACTCTAGTATTGGTTTCAGTGGAGTCTACTCTTTTGAGACAAATTTGAGACAGGAAGTATGAGGACCCAAAGTGTTTCACCCTAAGGGAAAGCCTCGAAGGTGGGGACACACCTTCCAATTAGAGTATATATGAGGATTAGATCATCTATATCTGGAATCAGGTTATTTTGCCTATGAGTATTTAGGAGGAGATCTTGTGAGAATTTTATGCCTCAAAGTGGGTGGTAAATTCAGGTGTGACCAAAATTTACTATGAACTTTGAAGACAGTTTTGGTGTCCAGGCATGAAAAAGGAGATAGCAGGGTTCGTGACATGATACTTCACATGTCAGCAGGTGAAGGTGAAGCATCAACAACCTGGTGGTTTACTACAAATTTTACCCATTTCAGAATGGAAGTGGGATGACGTGACCATGGATTTTGTGGTGGGTCTTCCAAAGATGCTAAGGAAGAATGAAACTATATGGGTTATTGTGGATAGACTGATGAAAGTAGTGCATTTCTTACCTATACGAGAGACTTTCTCAGTGGAGCAACTAGGATACTTGTATGTTTGGGAGATAGTCCATCTTCATGGGGTGACATATACTATAGTATCATATTGTTATTCGTGATTCACATCATGATTTTGGTAGAGATTATAGAAGGCTCTTGGTACGTAGGTATTATTGAGTATGGTCTTCTACCCATAGATGGATGGGTAGTCATAATGTACTATACAGGTGATTAAAGATATGCTATGGGAACGTGTTCTTGACTTCGGTGGGTATTGGGAGAATCACTTGGATTTAGTGGATTTTTTCTATAAAAACAGTTATCATGAAAATATATATATGGCACCATATGAGTATCTTTATGGTAGGTTGTGTAGATTATCACTATGATGGATAGAGGTAGGTGATTCAGATTTGTTGGGACTGAGTCACGTGGAGGAGACATCAGAGCAAGTGCAGCTAATTTAGAAACATATGGTTACATCTTAGAGTAGACAGAATTAATATGATGATAGATGTCTAAGAACCCTATATTTTACGAAGGGTGATAGTGTATTATTTTTTGTGTCTCTTGGGTTGGGTCACCACAAGATACAGAGATGGGAAAGTTGGTGGCCAGGTTTGTTGGACCATTTGAAGTTGTAGAGATAATCGGATCGGTGGTGTACCAATTGGCTCTTCCACAGAAATATAGTGATATGCATGATGTTTTCCATGTATCTCAACTATGTAAGTATCACCCCGACCCTTCTCATGTGATCAATGTGTATTATTTTGATCTTGAGATAGATGCATCCTTTGAAGAGAATCTAATACGTGTGTTGGATCATAGTGAGAAAGTGTTATAGGGAAAGACCATGCTAACAGTTTGTGTATTGTGGAAACATGGCCGTTTGTAGGAGGAAACATGGTAAAGGGAAGAAGATGTGTGGGATCAATGGCCTAATATTTTTTACTCTAAATCTTAGAGAAACTTGGGAGTGTAGATAGAGGATGAAATTTTACAATGTGGGAAGATTGTAACATCCCGACATTTTTTGTAGTTGAATTAGGCTTGTTTTTAGGTACTCTTTTGTACTTATTTGGGTACTTTTTTTGGGTTATAAATTGGGGTGTGTTTGGGTAGAATTTTGAAAAAATGAAGAAGAAAAAAATTGTGCATGGTTGGCACATGGTTAGGGAAAACTGTGCACCCCACCCCAGCAAATCGTGCAACCCTGGACAATGGGGATTCACATGACTAGTGCACGGTTTTTCAAACTATAAACTCTAAAAGGATAAACCGTGTGCCACTAAAAATAATAGGCGCACAGTTAAGGCATAAAGTTAGGTTAAACCATGCGCCACTACCCAGAAAACTGTGCACGCGGTTTTAATTAACCTGATTTTCAATTTTAAAATTTCCCAAGCCCCCTAATTAACCCAAAATTGACCCCCACTCAAACCATTATGATTTCTCAAGATTTTGGAGCCTCTTGGATAGATTCATAGGGATCCCGACCTCCGATCTTAGTGATTCAAATCCCATATTAAAGATCTTATCCTCTCCTAGTAAGTGGATTAAATTCCATTGCTTTCTTGTCCATCATCCTTCCTTCTCTCATTATTTTGTTGGGAATTAATTTTATATTTTGCTACATATAGATCTAGAATTGGTAAATATATATCTAGGCTTGTGGATCTAGAATTATAATTAAGTTATCTTGATTTTTTTATCTTAATTTAGGGTTTTGAGATTCAGACCTAGATCTACGTCGTTATGCTGCTCAATTTTTGGGATTTTCATTGGGTGATCGTTCATCAATGAATCGAGGTAGGTGGTCTATTAATCAAATACCATAGTCTTATTATCAATTACATGTATGTGATTTTAGAATTTCTAGAGTTCATTTAGAGATTTGGATTCCCAAATTGAATTAATTAATGTGGTCAATTAATCAATTGGGGAATAGGGGATTTGATTGAATAATGGAAATTTTAGAATTAAGATGATTAATTGACGAATTAATTATCAAAGAATTGAATTGTGAAATTGGGATAATTAATTGATAGATTAATTATCAGAATATTGAATTAAGGTATTAATAATTATTAATTGTTGAGTTAATTATCGGAATTTTAAATTGTGAATTTGAAAATAATTAATTAGTGAATTAAATATTGGTTGTTGAGATGTGAAATGATTAATTAATTTATGAATTAATTAATGGAATTTATGTGGTTAATTAATCATTGAATTAGTTAATGGAATAGATATGATGAATTAATTATCCAATTAATAAATGGGTTAGACATGATTAATTAATTTTTTAATTAATTAAAAGAAATTGTTGGGATTATTTAACTGTAGAATTAATTAATGGATTGGGATTAATTAATTTATAAATTAATTAATGGTTGATTGTGATAAGATTATTGGTATTGATTAATTGTGATTGATGTGATATTTTGATATGTTATGATATATATATATATATGCATGGTTGATAAATGAGGTGCTATACATGAAGATCTACGCCAATAATAAATATATATGTGCATGGTTGAGAATTGGGGTGCTAGACATGATAATTTATGCCAATGATATATATGCATGGTTGGTAAATTGGGTTCTAGACATAACAATATACACCAATGATATATATTCATGGTTAATAAATGATGTTCTAGACATGGCAATCTATTTCAATGAAATATATTTATGATTGAGATTTGGCATGCTAGACATGACCTTGTATACCCTTGATATACATGCATAGTTGATAAATGGTTTTCTAAACATGGATTTATACACCCAAAACACTTTCAATAATAATTAAATTGAAATGAAATGGGTAATGTAATCTCATGTGCTATAATGAAATGTGAATTGAATATGTAACATGGTTCAGACCCAGTGTCGGTCGGAGCAGGTATTGAGATATGGGTATCCACGGGAACCCAGTGGTCTATGTAGTTCAATAAGGATTAGTTGATATTGTGATAACTGTTTACTTATGCATTGTAATTAATTATTTATATTGCTAAATATGTTGTTTGACTGGATTTTTTTTAAACGTCATTGGTGGTGGCCTACTGAGTTGTAATCACACCCTACTCAGGCTACCTGATCGGTACCTGAATAGTATTTATTATTGTAGGATGGGTTAAGGGAAAATTCCCTATGTTAGATGGTTTATTTGGAGATGGATCTTGGATGAGGGAACCAAATTTCGTTCTAGACCTTCTTTAGAGTTTTCAATGTCTTTGTTCTCAATTTTCATTTTAGACACTTGACACGTACATTAGCATAACATGTTTTCTACTTTAGTTTGGATATTGTATCTCCTGCTTTGGTTGTCTTGAGATATTGGTATTATTAATGGTAATAATTATTCTTTAACTATTTTTTATTATTTCCACTAGTGTTTTACTCTGATAAAAGAGGCTATAGCATCCCCATGATCAACTTATCATACCTTCATTGTTAGTCGGTAGCCTCTGGTATATGGGGAGGTGCACTTGATATCATGTGACTGACCGTCTCGGGGCACCGATGTGTGGAACCTGGTCTAGGATGTTACATACAGTGAAAAGTATTAATTAACAAGCTGGTTAAATAATATTTGTTGCTGCGCAAGTTGGCGTGCACCACAAAATATTATTATTATTATTATTATTATTATTATTATTATTATTATTATTATTATTATTATTATTATTATTAATTCTATTATTATTATGAGATATGGTGTTTATTAAAGGTTATAATATTATTTAAGGTCTAACATTCAATTAAATAATTATTTTAACCTAAAATTTTTCTCTATAAATAGATGTTTATATCTATTGTGTAGGGTGTGTAATCAAAAATAAGGAATTTTTGTGAACAACGAATTTTCTCTTGACTCCTCCTTATCTCTCCCTATCAAGAATTAGAAACAAAATATATATTCCTTCAAGGCTGAAGTACAATCAATCAATATGAATAATATAAGACAATCACTTTTTCATGATGGCACCCAAAGATTGATTGGTGTTACTTAGAGATCAAAGGATCACGTGTGGATCACCGCTAGAGAGATTTTATCCTTGGATCCTCATATCTTAATAAAAGCAAACCAAAAGATTATTTTCATATGATTTAAATCTATATCAAATAATGAATCCTCATATCAAGTATTTTTTTCTTTAGATATTAAATAAATTAATTACAAATTTGACGTTCAAGACCCTCGCTCGAGGTTTCGAGTAACTCTATGTTAAAATAAATTTTAATATATCACCCACCACCACACGCTTCCTCTATGTCCAGAACCAACAAGTTTTGTTATATTGGTCACATTTAAATTTATAATTATTTATTTTATTGATGATATATATGCAATCATGGTTGAATTTTCATTTCGTATTATCTTTTCTTTAATCCATTTTGAATTAAAATGTTATCGATATATTAATAATGTTTGTTTAGTGTTTTATTTGCTTAAAAGTCTAAGAGAAAATGGAGAATGACCAAAGATTCCATCTGGAACTGCCAAAAAATTTACGATAAGATAGGGTTACATGGTGTGTGGTCAGATTACATGTCGTGTACCCTAGTATGATACACATGGTCATGTCGCAAGATACATGGCATACCATGTAGTTATTACACATGGTTTACATCATGTGTTGACCGAACAACCTGGCACATAGTTGTTAGATTACACAATGTGTATACGATATACACATCATGTAGTCTACATGGGTTAGTGGCATAAATCACATAATTTTCATGCTCATTATACATGGTCAAACCACATGAGACTGAAAAACTATATAATTTATTATATACATGACATGTGAGTGGTGTACATGGAATGTAGTTTATCAATTCCCACATCTGAGATACATGTTGAGTCCTCGGTCTTGTTATCTAGACCCATGACATTATATAAACACAATATGTAGCTGGAGGAGCACATCATGTAGTCTCTCACCTGAGAAGATGTCAAGTATTTCAATGGGTTTCATGGGCATGCCATATTAAGGCAGCATGGTGTGTAGCTGGCATGTACATGTCATGTGATCCCATTGAGATACACACCGAAGACCCAAGTGAGTATCTTGGGCACACAAAATGTGAATGCACAGCATTTAGATGGCATGTACAGGTCATGTAATCTGACTGAGTCAACATGTTGAAGCCCCGTGCATGTGACCCGGATACATGAAAACAGGGGTACATGGTGCGTAGTTGGATAGTACATATCATGTAGCCTCACAATTACTAGCCGAATTAAATTACATTAAATTGAAAATTTAAGTATTAAAACCTTATTTATTGATTTTCACTTTAAGTGTCCAGAAATTTAATAAGGGTTTTAAATAATTTTAAGTTCTTAATTAATTTATTGTAATAAATCTGCAACTATTGGTTCTGCCATTTATTTTCCATTAATTCCTTAATGGTGGTTATATCCAAATGAATTTGGATGGTCATTAAGATGAAAAGGAATTAATTAATTAATTAATTAATTATTGCAAGCATTTTTATCTTAATAATAAAAATAGACAAAGAAATAAATTTTATCCATATAATTTTTTATATACGCTACATGTATGACCGTTCATGAGCTAGAACAAGACTAGTTTATGTGTTTTAATTATTTAATTTAATTTATTACATGGTTTTGAAATTATCTATTATTAAATTAAATTTTATGGCCTATGATTCATCCCTCCCTCCATTATTATATAGGACCTGCATATCCAAGGATATTTATGTAATCCCCTTTAACCAATCCTTTGGTTATCCTTACTTTCAGGTGAGTTATAAATACTTGTAATTAATGGATTTTCCGAGACGCATGGAGGCAGTTCAAGAAAAAACCATAATGATTTCAACCTAGGAGATACACAGGTGGATAAGTGTAATGTTTTAAATCATACCAAGACTAGAGAGTTATTTCCCCTATGTCATAGGTTGATTTAATTTCCTCTCATCAAATCAACTATTAGATAAAGCTCATGAATTGTTCATTTAATTATTTATTTATTTTTTGTCTATGAAATTATTTATTTTATGGATGCAAGATCACGATCACATAAATAAATTAATGTGAAAATATAGAATTTAAATAAATGTATTATGCGTAAATGTTTGATCTATAATGGTTAATTAATTGAGTAACATATGCTTAATATTAACAAGACATGTAAAGGATAAAACAAGATAAAATTTATGCATAATAAATTAAAATCCCTCATTAAATATTAAGTTGGAAGTGGACTTTCATTACTCAATTAGGAATGAAATAATTAGAACTAAGTGTTTGACCAACCCTCATTGGGACACTTACTTTTAACATGGATTTATTATAAATTTTATGGGTTGACTTAACCATATTACATCAAGATAAGAATCCCTCAGTAGACTTGATATAACTTCAAGGCAAGTGTTGAGAAAATACAAGACAGTATTTTAGGATAGGGGAGTCTGCTCAATAGATCAATGATTTTCAAGATCACAATTGGAAAAGACCTTCCAACCTAAATACATTCAAGTAGCTTAACCAACCCTCATTAAGTTTATGAAAATGGGTATAATGATCTTTTCCCCTAGAATTTCCTAGCAACTAGTCATTCCAAGTTCAATGTTGAGGGCTATTGGGACTTGATAAAATAGTGTGAGATTTAATAAAATCAATTAATTTATTATTTCTCACAAAATTTTTAATCAATAAATTTACTAATAATCTACTCTTTTAATTTTAGAATAAAATGACAAGTTCACCATCCACATTATCCCTTCAATCTATATTGTAGAAATACAATATCATCAATGGAAGTAACTTCTAGGAGTGGTTCAGATGACTTCAAGTTATTTTCCTCCATGAATAGAAATCTCATGTGAAAGAATCCTCAATACCTGATCTTCCATCCAGGGAGGTGATTTATGAAGAGTTTCTTTTCTACAAAAAAACATTTGAGTGATTTTTTTGATGTTCAATAGTTTATGATTTTGTCTATGTCTAGTGAAATAATGAATTTTCATGAAAACAAGGATGAGTATATCATTATTGAGCACCTATGTGGTATTTACTAGGATAGAGATAGATAGGAATGGTTTTAGATTTCCAAGGCACCCTTTAAAATTAAGCATGGAGAGGGTGCCTTGACTGGGCCTCATATAGTCAAGATCATTGGATACTTTGGGTGTCTAAAATTTTTAGGGTTTAAACTCCCTGAATAACTGGGCACTGATCTCATTATAGCATAACTCCCTTGGAGATTATCTAGATTTTTTGTAAATTTTAATATAATTATCATTGAGAAGACACTACAAGATCTTCTTACTATTCTTCTCCAAGTAGATAAGGAGACGAAGTTCAAAAATCCTTCGATCTTTATGGTGAACAATTGTAAAGGGAAAGTGAAGATATCAAATCCTAAACATTCTTAACACCCTTACAAGAAGAGGATGATCAAGGGGAAATAAAGGGTAATGGGATATTGATTGTTTCACATGTGGTAAGAAGGGCCACTGGAAGAAAAATTGCACCCAGTAAAAGAAGTAAGGGGAAGCTTCAGGTGTATTTGTTATCAAGTTCAATTTATCTATTTCTAAAAATTGGGTATTATATGCAGATTTTGGTGCTCACTTATATATTAAAATATAGAAACCAAGTAGATTCAGAAAAATTAATTGAGGGTAGGTAGATCTTTGAGTATCCAATAGATCTAAACTTGTTTTTGTAGCTATCAGGGACTGCCTCCTCATGTTTCCAACTATAATGATCTTGATTTTAAAGGGTTTTTATTATGTTCCTTATGTTACCAAAAACATTATATTTGTATCCAAACATGATATGTATGTATTTATTTTCAAGTTCTAAAATGAATGTTCCTTATTTTATAAAGATAAAATTTTTATGGTAAATATAATTTAAATAATGGTATTTATGTGTTGGATTACACAAACCAAGTAATGGAAATCAGTAATAAAACTACTTCACATGACTCATACCACACCCAACTATAGAATCACCTGCTAGGTCATGTAAATGAAAAGTGCTTGACTAAATTATACTAATATGGATATTTATATTTTTTAAACTAAAACCACTTGGTCTATGTCATGAATGTTTATAACGTAAAATGAATAAATCCCCATTTAGTGGAAAAGTTAAAAGGGAAAAAAGAGCTTCTTAAATTATTTCATACATATGTGTGTAGACCATTTCTTATTGAAGAAATGGGTGGATACTCATACTTATAACTTTTACTAATTATTTTAATAGATATGGATATGTCTACTTAATGAGGTATAATTCATATTCTTTTGAAAAATTCAAGGAATATAAGAATGAAGTTGAGAACCATCTTGCTAAGAATATTAAGAAACTCCACTAAGACCATGGTAGAGAATTTATTAATCAATACTTCATTGATTACTTACTAGAGTTTGGGATCTTATATCAACTCAATTATCCTTATACACCTTAGTGTAATGGTGTAAGATAAAGGAGGAACCATACCTCGTTGGACATGGTGAGATCAGTGATGAGTCATGTGTATATTACATTATCCTTTGGGGGATACATGTTACAAAACAATAGCACAAATAATAAACCAAGTGACAACTAAAGCGGAGGATGGTATACCATACCATTTATGCAATTAAAAGAAACCCATTTTTTCATACTTACATGTGTGGGGTTGTGAATCGTTTTTAAGGAATCTTCAGGTAATAAACTTTCACCCCAAGGCACAAAGTGTACCTTTATAGGATACCCAAAATAAATAAGGGGATATTACCTATAGGACCTCTCATAAAAAAAGTTAATAGTGGTATGATACACCATGTTACTTGATAGTGATAACATCTATAAATGAGATAGCGGAAGTGATATAGACTTTGATGAAGTTGAGGATCAAGTTACACAAGATTTGGAAGAGGAATATATTCCACAAATCCCCATGGAAGAAAAAAAATGTTCCAAAAACACAAGTACTACATAGAAGTACAAGTGATATTAGAAAACCATAATGAAATGGTTTTATTGTCACTAAGGATGGTGAATAATTATTAGTTGATAATAATTATCCTCTAACCTATAATGAATTAGTAAGTGGAATAGATATTTCAAAGTGGCAAGAAGACATGAATTATGAAATGGTTTCCATATACCAAAATCATGTTTGGATTTTGGTATATCCTATCATTGATGTAAATACCATTGGTTTAAAATGTTTATTAAAGAATAAAATAGACATTAAAGGATATTTCAGTTCCTATAAGGAAAGACTGATTACAAAAGGTTTTAAATAGTGTCAATTCATTGACTACAATGAAACCTTTTCACCAATTGCAATACTGAAATCCATCAGAATTCTACTTGTCTTTACAGCTTACCATGACTATTATATTTGGAAAATGGATTTCAAAACATACTTCCTTGATGGGAACCTTTATAAGTATGTCTATATTACAGAATCCTAAAGTTTTGTGACTCTAAAGAATTCCAACAAGATATGAAAATTTCAAAAATACTTTTATGGATTAAGGAAAGCATCTAGGTCATGGAACATTCATTTTTATGAATCCATAGAATAATTTTATTTAATAAAGAATGGGTGTGATACTTTTTTCTAAAAATAGTTTATTGTGGGTGAAATAATTTTCTTAATAGTATATATTGATGGTATATTACTCATTAGAAATGAAATACCAATCTTACAGTCTATTAAGGTATGGTTGAATAAATTCTTCTCTAGGAAAGACTTGGGTGAGGAAGTATATATTCTTGGGATCAAGATTGATAATGATAGATCAAAGAGTTTACTAGGCCTAAGTCAAATTATATACATTGACAAGACAATAAATAGATTTAGTATGGAACAATCCAAGAGTGGATTGTTTCCAAAATCACATGGTATTCATCTTTCCAGGAAAATGCATCCTTAGACACATGAAGAAAGAAATAGAATGGAAGGGATTTCATATGAATCAACGATTGGGTAAATCATGTATGTTAGGATATGTACTAGGATAGATGCCACCTACACATTAAGTGTGGTATGAAGATATCAAGTTGGCCCAGGTGACCACCATTGGATGGAAGTCAAGACTATCCTTAAGTATATGAGGTGTATTAAGGATATGTTCCTAGTTTATAGAGGATATGAGGAGCTAGTCATCATAGGATATTCATATTCTATTTTCAAAATAGATCAATATTACATGAAGTCACAAACATAATACATATTCATTTTTAATGGAGGAGTTGTGATCTGGAAGATCTCAAACTAGGTTGTGGTTGCAGATTCTACAGTAGAGTTTGAGTATATTGTGGCTTCTGAGGAAGCTAAAGAAGTAGTACGGATGCAAAAAATCATCCAATATATTTATATTGTACCTAGAAATAAATATCCTATCACACTTTATTGTGATAATATTTTAGTGGTGGATCTTGAAAAAGAGACAAGGTCACATCAGCGGACAAATAACATACTTAAAAACTATCATATATTGAGGGATTTTTCATAGAGAGGTGAGGCTACAGTGAGTAGTATTTTCATGAAATACAATGTGGTGGACCCTTGAATAAAGCCTTAACTTAGAAAAAAAATATCATGTGAGGTTTATTAGATTGAAAGTCATAGGCAGATTCCTATAGTCCAAGTGGGAGTTTTTCAAAGTTCTTATCCTAGGACCAACTTTTTGTAATTTTATTACATGTATATATGATAAATTGAATATTAATAAAACATATTATTACACATTGTTCATTATTCTATATGAATTTGATGTAATAATGTTCTAGATTATATGTCACATTGATAAAGTCATAGCAGTTCCCCTCTATGATGAGAACCTTGAAGTGCTATGACAATATTCTTAAATATTGTTTTGTGGAAGGATAATGTACTATGATGTGAAACATAGTATATATACTATCAGGTGCGAGTGCTCATAATCGTATGAGGCTTCTTCTCGTGAAGTTTTCACTTGGTAATCTCCAAGATGGGAGATTGTGATAACAGACCCGGTAGTAGGAATTCTACATGTTTTGGTGTCATCGGATATTCTTATCTATGAGTGTGTATAATGGTACTTGGACTTTAAGATTATAATTAATGAATGTCATGACTCGTGAACTTATATTTGATGACAAAAACCATGATTCCATATGTTCACATTGAGGTAGGGTATGTTGGGTGCATCACGATTGACATGTCATTAATATATAAATCTAGGAAGGATTTTTCCCTTCCATATTTATAGAAGTTGATATCTCTATCTTTTATGGTAATAGAAATGTCTCCCCAAATTATATGGACATGGTGTAATGATATGTTTATTTCAAATAGTCAATGAAAGATGTATCAGGCATATAGGTTGGTGAAATGGATGTGCAACCTACTTGATGATATATTGTGATAAAATGATTATATTACATAGTGATCATTCATATGTGGTTGTCGTCGTTTTGAAATTAAGTTCTTTATCTTGGGTGTCTTGACCCATTACTAAACAATAATCTTGGACTTTAGACCGACTCATCTAATTCCAATGAGAAAGAATCCTAGAGGGTCACACAATAAGTGTTTTCGATGATCTCAATTAAATTCTATTTGAATTTAATTAATTTAATAAATTTATTATCAATACCAAAGGATAATTTTATTCATGTTTTATCAATTGAAAATATTTATTGATGAATGAAATATTTAAATTAAATATTTATCTGGGTTTTCAATAAATTCTATAGGAGTTTGAATGGACTAAGACCTTACCTGGTAAAAAAATATTAATTAATAAGCTGATTAAATAATATTTGTTATTACGCAAGTTGGAATGCACCAAAAAATAATAAGAATAAGAATATTATTATTATTATTATTATTATTATTATTATTATGAGACATGTGATTTATTAAAGTTTATAATATTATTTAAGGGTCGGCATGCAATTAAATGATCATTTTAACCTAAACCCTAGCTCTATAAATAGATGGTTATGTCTATTGTGTAGGGTGTGAAATTGAAAATAGATAATTGTTGTGCATAATGAATTATCTCTCAAAACCTTCTCTCTCCCTCTTAAGAACAAGAAAATCAAGAGATATTCCTTCAAGATTGAAGGACAAGTGATCAACACAAATGACGTAAGATAATCGCTTCTCCACGCTATCACCTAGAGATCGATTGGCATTACTCAAAGATCAAAGGAGCGTGTCTGGATCACCACTAGAGGGATTATATCCTTGGATCCTCAATGTGAAATGAATTCAAACATAAAGGTTCTTTTTGAATGATTGAAATAAACATCAAAGAAAGAATCCTCATATCAGGTATTTGTTTCTTTCGATATTAAATAAATTAATTATAAATTTGATGAGTAGGATCCACGCTTGGGGTTTCCCACAACTCTATATTAAAATAAATTTTAATATATTTTCAATCACCACATGCTTCTGTTATGCCTAGAACAAATATTTTTTAGGGAAAAAATCATTTCAGAGGTATCTGATGTAATGTCCTGTTCCTTTTTGGCATATATTCATATGAGGGGGAACCTATGAAATAGATTTGTATCATGAAATTAATTCATGATGTGTAATTAATTCAGGCCTAGGAAACATTAATTTCTTAGAAGTTGTAATTTTTTGGAAAAAACCATGGATTACATGTCATAAAAGGTTTACACAGCGTGAATGTTTTGAGTTCTAGGTTTCAAATAGGTCTTTCAGTAGAACCCCTCATCATTCATCTATACCATTATTACTCTCATTTTTTACAGATCCCTAGGAAATTTTGAGGGATCTTCTAGCCCTCCTTCCCTCACATTGATCTGTTGGTTCTGGTGGATTCCAGTTGGCGATCGGTAGTAAGCCCTTCTCTTCTTCTTGGTTGTTTTCTTCCTTTCTTATCCTAGGGATCCATTACGGTGGTGAAGTTTTGGTTTGGGTTGTGAGTTTAGTTGAATTTTAAAAACCCTTTGATTCTTTGTAGGTTGATCTGTGATCTCATGGTGTGGTTTTGGTTCCTTGAAAGTTCTTCTTCACCCTACGGTGTGTAGCAATATTAGAATGCTTCTTTGAGGTAGGTAATTCCTTTGTTTCTCTTTTTGTGTATCATAGGGGAGGGGTTTTCACTTTTTTATCTATGGGGGTGATTTTATTATCTTAATTAAAGATAAATAATCGTCTAATTAAAATTTAAGGGGGAAAGGGAAATGATTCTCATACTTTTACAGCTTTCACGTTATTGTGACATTGTGATCATATGGGATTAATTACCCACTAAAAATTATCATTTTTGGGGGATTTTTTTCACCGATTTGGCATGAGTTGTGGAACCCTTGATTATTGTTCTTTGTTTTATATCACCCTAAATAAGAAATTGGTTAATCAGTTATATTTGTCTAATGAAATGGATACCCCAGTATTTTGTCTTGTGTGATGATGCCCCTAAAATAAATAAATGAAATTGATAAAAGATCCCTATTAAATTTATAAAAATAATTTATGTGGTCATGTTGTGGGGAATTAGTGTGTGGTTGTTGTGTGGTTAGGGTGTGTGGTGCTGATGGGTGAGATGTGGTCATGCTTTTGGAGTGGCATGGTGATGGTTTGTTTGGCTACGCTTTTGGGTGGGTGAGGTGATAGTTTATTTGGTTGTGATTTTGGGGCGGTAAGGTGATGGTTCAATGGGAATGATGAGCTACTTGTGATGTCTGGTTGTGTTGTTATAGATACCCAGGTAGTGATGGAATAATTGTTTAATAATGGTTGACATGACTGGGGTTTTGTTTGGTTAATGGGATAGAAATAATTGATGAACAAATAAATGGTGGGTTGTGTGGTTAAATGTGGTTGATGATTAATAATGAAACGAATGAGATGGATAATTGGATTGGTTGCAAATGAAAAATGTGTCTTGTGGATTGTTTGGTGTTATGAATTTAGTGGTGTCAGCAAAAGTGGAAGTGTTTTGAATTAGTTTTTTTTTTTACCCATAGGTTTGGATTGTGTGTGGATTATATATATATAGTTGTATATTCCTTTTGATTTCTATATTCACCCCATCTTCATCAAGAACTATGTGTTGACACCCATATTTTTATACAGAGGGTGTTTTCCCTAATATCTCAGTGATGAGAATGGATGGTCAACTACCCACTCTTCCCCTCTCTCTCTCTCTTCTAGGTGAGTAGATATGCACAGGTTGTGATGGTCAGAGGTTTTTTGGTGCACTAGGTGATGGGATAGGTGTCTTCAGGTGGGATGTTATATGACCGTGTTGTGGGGTGGTGGCCTAGGTGTTTTCAGGTGGGATGTGATATGATCATGCTATGGGGAGGCTTATGGTGGTGATTGTACATGGTATTATGAAGGAATGAGGTTGATATACTTCATTTTCATGATACTCTACTACTCTAGTTATGGCATTGGTTTTGATGTGATGGCCCATGTGACTTTAGGTGAGATGATATGTGACCGTGTTGTGGGTGGTGGCCCAGGTGTTTGCGGGCGTGATGTGATGTGACCGTGCTTATAGGGAATTGGTATGTGTTATTAATAAGATATGGGAGTGACAAGACATGCCATGTTGGGTTATGGGAGTGGAAAATTAGTGGGAAAGTGGTGTGGGGTACCCTTTGTCGATATGATTCTTATTATGTTAATATACTTGGCTTGCATTTTTTGGTGAGCATTCCCTGTGTAACGACCCGAATCCAGAGCCCCTCCACTGGTGCCCCGTACCCGGTTCTCCACATGACCTCAAGCATGTTTCCCCGAACGCCAGAGGCTGCCGACTAGCAGCGAGGGCCTTGGTGAGTCATTGGGGAAACTATGCCCTCATTTGGTAAGGTATACAGTAGAAAAACAACAGTCAACAGTGGAAGCAGTAACAATATGCACAAAAACAGAAACCAAACAGCGGAAGCAACAAGTATATATAGCAATGATGACAATGATGCAGTAGGTACAAGTATCTATGGAAAGTATCAAACACAACAACATGCTGGAATACAACTGAAAACAAGTTCAAAATAAAAACAAAGTAAACTCCTCAGAATCGTGATCCCCGACTCGGTCCCATGCTCCCCAGCTCCAGCGCAATCAAGATCCTGAAGTAGAAGGGAGCTTTCCCTTATCTATACTTGCAGCAACATAGTCTGCTTGGGCCCAAAAGCATGGCCCAAATAGGGTGTGAGATATAATCCTAGTAGGCAATCACCCAAAGATTTGTGCCTAACAGTTAATGAATACAAGGCAAGTAATGAAATAAGAAGCAGTAAACATGAAAGCACAAGCAGCTACAATACATAGTTCTAACAAAATAAGAGCACAAGTAAACAACTAGCAATAGAGGAAAAAGGTAACCCTCTGGGTAGCTCTCACAGCCTAACCCCTATGGTTCAACCTATAAGTATTAGCAACCCTCTAGGTGGCACACACAGTCTCACCCCTCTGGTGCAGTCAAGGAATTAAGCAGACTCTCTGGGGAAGCACTCACCATCAATTCCCCCTATCGTCTCGTAACGTGCTAAAGGCTCTCTGGGGAAGAACTCAACGTCTATTCCCCCTGTGGCCCGCGTCGAGGAACTAAAAACTCTCTAAGGAAGCACTCAACATCAATTCCCCCTATGGTCTCATATCGTAATAAAAGACACTCTCGAGAAGCCCTTTCGTCAATTCTCCCTTTGGTCTACTACTCTAGGTTCTCATAGTCCTGAGTAAAACTAAACATGCTCAGCGTGCATCCATCATCCAAGAAAACCTCAAGAACTACTTGGCTATCAACTAAGGCTCAGCAGCAAAACAAGTCAACAGTCCACAATCCTACAACTAGGCATGGCAACTGGCAGAACGCCAAACAGGAAGAACAAACATGGAAAAGCAACCTAAGCACAAAATAAATTACTCTAATTACAATCATAAACCTCTACTACATCAATCAATCAAAGCAGTAAAATAACAAGGGTAAAACAGGAACACATAATACCCCGTTCAAGGGTATTGGTGTAATTTGCACAAAATACTCATCAACTTTCAACAGAAAGGCACAAAACACCTACCTTGATCCTAGGTGATCGATATAAGTGAACCACGACGACATATTCCCTTTGGAATGATGTAGATATGAGAAAATGCAGAAAACACTCAACCTACGATAACTTGGAAACCAGGAGGAATCAAGAAATAAGGCTAAAGCAGAAGGAAGAACTCACCACTGCGATTCCAACGCAATAGACTGTGCTTGAATCAGAGAACAGACGGCGAGGTGGGAACCCGTCGAAGATCCAGTCGTACGGTCGCTCTCGGGTGGACGAAAACTGAAGAAGAAGATGAAAATTGGGGTTAGGCGCGACCCCGGTCCATTTAGTGAAGAAAAAAAAAGTACACAGTGTTTATTTTTAGAGTACACGGCGTGTACTGGGTCCTTTCCGTACTCCGCCAAAATCAGCCTCCACATCACCCCTACACACCGTGTGTGTGTCCCGGGTACGGCCAGCACATGGCTTCGATTCGGATCAGAGTACACGGCGTGTACTCAGAAAGTACACGGCGTGTACTTTGAAAATTTCTAGAAAAATAATTTTTCTTAAAAACTCCAGAAAAAAGGAAAAACATACCTGAACGAAGATCCGGGTTCTTACAAACTTCCCCCCTTAAAGAAATTTGTCCCCGAATTTCCCTAATGGGGCGTAGAAGAAGAATCCCCGAACAGTTCCGAACACTATGATCGTACATCGACCTCCCTCTCCCAGGTCTTGTCCTATACTCGCCCGTGCTTCCATAGCACTCGTACCATAGGAACAGACCGCCCACGGAGAACCTCCGTACTGCGATCAACAATTCGGATAGGATGCTCCTCAAACGACGCATCCGCTTCAAACTCAACTTCCTCGGGTTGAAAGGTGTGATATGGATCTGAAAAGTAAATTCAGAGCTGAGAGACGTGGTAGACGTCGTGCATGGACTGATACCTCTGAGGTAGCTGCAACCGATAGGCGACCGGTCCCACTCTCTCCATGACCTCAAATGGTCTGACGTACTGCGGTGAAAGCTTACCCTGTCTCTGAATCCTCTTGTGTCCCAACCTTGGTGCGACGTGCAAGAAAACCTGATCCCCAACCTTGAACTCTAGAGGTCGTCTCCGCTGATCAGCATAAGACTTCTATCGAGACTGTGTCATAGCCATCCTCTTCCGAATCAGCTCTATCTATTCAGAGGTCTCCTGAACGAGATGACGTCCCAGCAAAGTTGCCTCTCCTACCTCCAACCAGCATAAGGGTGATTGGAATGGCCTACCGTACAAAGCCTCGTATGGTTCCATCTGAATGGTCGCCTAGAAACTGTTGTTGTAGGTGAACTCCACCAGAGGGATATACTTCTCCCAAGAACCGCCAAAGTCTAGGATGCAATCTCGGAGCATATCCTCAAGCACCTGGATCGTGTGCTCGGACTGGCCATCAGTCTGGGGATGGTATGCTGTACTCAAAAGTACCTGTGTACCCAAGGCCTTCTGAAGTCCCTGCCAGAACCGAGAGGTAAAGCATGCATATCTATCTGAAACAATTGAGTGTGTAACTCTATGCAGACGAACGATTTATCGGATGTAAATTCGTCCCAGATCATCAACAATGAAGGTCTCTTTAATTGTCAATAAGTGTGCAACCTTCGTAAGCCTGTCGACGACAACCCAAACAGCATCGTTCCCTCGAGGCATCCTCGACAACCCAGTCACGAAGTCCATTGCGACATCATTCCACTTCCACTCTAAAATGGGTAACTGCTGTAAAAGGCCTGCTGGTCGTTGATGCTCTGCCTTCACCTACTGACAAGTAGAACATCTCATGACGAAACCAGAAACATCCTTCTTCATACCTGGCCACCAGTATTGGCAATGAAGATCTTGATACATCTTGGTGACGCCAGGATGAACTGCCCAATTTGAGGAATAAGAATACCACATCAGCTCCTCGCGTATGTCTGTTGGAACCCATACACGTCCCTGGAAATGCAAGATCTCATCCTCTCCCACTACCCATCTGGGAATAGGGTCCTATCCTAACAAACTCTCCTGTAGGATTAAGCCTTCAGAGTCGGATAGTTGCCTCATCCGTACTCGATCAAGAACTATAGAGTTAATAGTTACAAAAGATAGTAAAGTCTGCCCCTGTCTGTCATGCACCTCCAAATGCATCTCAGAGAACAGAGTCATCAGCTGCGACTCACTGCTGGCCTCCTGAACTGCCTGAATCTGAGTTCTCCTACTCAACGCATCTTCCACAGCGTTGCCTTTCCCTGGCGTATGGGAAAGCTCAAAATCAAAGGACTGAAGGTACTCAACCCACCTGCGCTGCCTCAGATTCAGATCACGCTGAGTGAAGATGTATTTGAGACTCTTGTGGTCAGTGAAGACCACAAAGTGCTCCCCCATCAGATAGTGTCTCCAACAGCGTAAGGCATGAACAACATATTCCAACTCCAGATCGTGCATAGGTTAGTTCCTCTCATGTGGCCTCAACTGCCGAGACCCATACGCAATGACTTCATCCTCCTACATAAGCACAGCTCACAGCCCGATACCTGAAGCATCATAGTAAATAGTGTAGTTCTTGCCTGGCTCCAGCAAGACTAGTATCGGTGCTGACGTTAACCTCCCTTTCAACTCCTGAAAGGCTGACTCACAATAATCTGACCATAAGAACTTCTCCCCCTTCTTGGTTAGACCCGTCAAAGGTGCTGCTAGACGAGTAAAGTCCTGAATGAAGCGTTTGTAGTACCCAGCCATCCCTAGGAATCTCTGTACCTCAAAGACGTTCTTCGGCTGCTCCCAAGAAACTATAGCTCTCACTTTCTCTGGGTCCACTGATACTCCTGCCTCTGAGATGACGTGGCCCAAGAAGTGAATCTGATCCATCCAGAAGTGGCACTTCGAGAGTTTAGCATAAAGCCGATGCTCTCTCAGTGTACTTAGAACGATCTCAATATGTGTGGCATGGTCGTGTCGAGTGTGAGAGTACACCAAGATATCGTCCACGAAGACCACGATAAAGGAGTCCAAGTAAGGATGGAACACTCTGTTCATCAGTGCCATGAAAACTACAGGTGCGTTCGTGAGACCGAACGGCATGACTTTATACTCGTATAGACCATACCTACTCATGAAGGTTGTTAGAGGTATTTCTGATGGTCTAACGCGCAACTGATGATAATCGGACCTCAATTCGATCTTCAAGAACACTCAGAATTCTCGAAGCTGATCGAAAAGGTTGTCAATTCTCGGAAAAGGATATCGGTTCTTGACCGTCAACTGGTTCAGCTTATGATAATCCACACAAAGCCGAAGGGTACCGTCTGCCTTCTTTGAAAACAGGACAGGCGAACCCTAAGGAGAAGTACTGGGTTGGATGAAACCCTTAGCCTGTAGCTCCTCCAACTGCTTCTTGAGCTCCTGTAACTCAAGTGTGGCCATCCTATAGGGAGGAATGGACACCGGTGCCGCTCCTGGCACGAGCTCAATAGAGAATTCTACCTCATGCTCCGGAGGCAAACCTGAAAAGTCTTCTGGAAAGATGTCCCTAAAGCGATCCACCACTGGAGGAAAGTCTAACTGTGGAGTCCCCTGATCATCCAGATAAAGACTAGCAATCTAGGCTGTCACCCCTCCTAGCCCAAGATGCTTGAGTCATGCCCGACTCGCCCGAACGTCCCACTCGCCTTTATGAAAAAAGGACTCGCCCTCTAGTGAAATGAAACTCACTCTGTGGCGATAACAGTTGACGACTGCCTGAAAGGGAATCAACCAATCCATGCCAAGGATGAAATCATAGCCTGTTATTACTAGGACATAGATATCCCATAAGAAGCGATACCCTGCAACCTCGAGAGGGCACTCTCTACACTGGTGTACACTAGATGTCCTCATCCCCAAAGGTGTGTCTAGTGTCAACATGTCGGCAGAAGAAAAGATGCAGAGTCCAAGGCTCTCCACAACAGCAACAAAGATAAAGCTATGCATAACACCAATATCGAAAAGGGCTGAAGATAAAACTGAGGCTACTAAAATCGTACCTCGAACAGTAGAAGGGTCGGGATCCTGATCCTGATAAGTCTGCTCCATGGCGAAAGACTGGCCTATACCACGGCCCTGTGCCCCTGGATGACCACTCTGAGCTGAACCTCCCTGTTGGTGCTGAGGAACTAGTGGTTGACTGCCATGGCCTCGACCTCCACCTCGGCCTGAACGGCCGGAATAAATCCAGTTCCCCGACTGGTGAGAAACTGGTGGTGCTGCTCCTGAACGAGGAGTCATGGAAGAACCCCAGTCACCGGCTGCTAGTGAGAAGACCTGGAAGAAACACTGAAGGTGACCCATCTTGCCGCAAGATCGGCACTCCACGGGGTCCCTCTGGCACTGCGGCCTCGTGTGCCCTGACCGACCACACTGGTAGCATGTCACCTGGCTGCCTGACGATGCATCTTGCTTCCTTGGATCACTGCGTGTAGGCTCTCTATGGCACTTCTTGCTGTCATCTAGAGGAAAACTAGCTCTGGAAGCAGAACCACCCTGGATCGCAGATCCAAAGTCTCTCAGATTCCGCTCCGCAATTAGTGCCTGGTTGACGATGGAAGTAATGGAAGTCAGCTGGAAGATTTTCACCTGTGAGTGGATCTCCCGCCTGAGACCATCCTCGAACTTCCTTGCTAAGAACACCCCACTCCCGTCCCGGAGGGGTGTAAAGCATTGCAGCTCGGTGAAACAAGAAGAATACTCCATGATAGAAAGAGTACCCTGCTCTAAGCTCATGAACTCTCGGGCTCGGTCGGCCCTCAGGGTCTCCGGGTAGAAGTAGTCATAGAACATGCGCTGGAACTCCTCCCAAACCATAGCCTGCTGTTGACCTGCCTGTGAGATCACGTCCCACCACCTCTTGGTGGAGTCTCGGAGCATGTAGGTGGCGATCTTAACCCTCCTCTCTGGAGGCGTCTCCAGATGCTCGAAGATAGTCAGCATGGCTTCCAGCCATGACTCTACAGCCTGAGGTCCTCCTTCCCCCAAGAACGTGGGAGGATGTTGCTGCTAAAAAACCCGTGTCAAGTCTGCCATAGACGTGGCAGGAGGCGGCACTCCCTGGAAGGCCTGCATCATCCTCATGAAACCTTCCCTGAACTGTGCATCTACACCTGCAACTGGTATAACAGCCGGTGCCAAGGCTGGACCGACTGGAGGATCGGCAGGAAGTCCCTGATCAGCCCTATCTGGCGTCTGATCACTGTCCGACGACAGACGTATGACCGGAGGATTTCTTGGAGGCATAGCTCTGAAAGATCAAAACCACACCTTAGATCAGGAAAACAATGATAGAGAACACAAGAGTACAAAACGGAAACAGGGGAAGAAAAACACACAAGTTTGCAAAACACGACTACACGACGTGTATAAAACTACACGGCGTGTCTTCTTAACCCACTGACATGGGTGTGTACTCCTTCCCTACAAGTCGTGTTCACTTTAATCTACACAGCGTGTTGCACCCACACACGGCGTGTACTTGAAAATTGTTCCCCTGCCCGAGCCTCCTTACACAGCTAACCCACACGGTCCGACTTAACCCGAGACTACACGGCGTGTTCTTAACACACACGGTGTGTACTAAACAAAGCTTCGACGGCCCGTGTTTGTGAAACACACGGCCTTCTACACGACTAAACCTTACACAGCGTGCTCCGAACAAACACGGCGTGCATAGGCAAGGTGACCTCGTCCAGTGTTGTTCGTGACACGGTCGGGTACCTGGAAAAGACTACACGGCGTGTTCAGAGAAAACACGGCGTGTGGAAATGAAGGTAAAGTCGGCCCGTGTTGTTAGTGACACGGCCGGGTACCTGGACAGGACTACACGGCGTGTTCCCTCTGGACACGGTGTGTTCTACCCAAGCTTCCCCGACCCGTGTTGTTAGTGACATGGCCGGGTACACGGCTCTGAACTTACATGGCGTGTACCTACCATACACGGCGTGTTCCTAAAGTTACTCTCACGACACCGTGTTCTACTCACATGGTCAGTGACATGACCTAAAAACGACACGGCGTGTATTCAAAAAGTACACGCCGTGTATTCTGGGTTTTTCTGGGCAGTAGCTCAGAAACTGCTCAGACTCCCAGAACCACTAAAAACAAGGGAAAGAGGTGCCAAATTTCGATTCGTGAGGGCCCATACTCCCCATGAATCAAAGATCGGCCTCTCTTGGAGTCACATACAAGGGAAAAAAATAGCTCTCTAACATAACAGCAGGGATTATATCAAGCATCTATCACAACAGCATGCATAATCTACACAAGGCCTATCACAACAACATGTAATCACTAATTCACCCTAGATGGCATGGCAATAATGCACGGAATGTGATTTCTAGAATTGCCTACATGATGCATGAGATGTAATGCCCTCATCTCATCGGGTTGCGAAAGAAATAGAACGGAAATATCAAAACAATAACCGCACAAGTCATGAGAATCACTCTAGGTGAAAACATATCAACCATAAAACTCAAAACCAGCAAACTGCAATTAACAAGGTAGTATGGTCTTTCCCTGTACACGGGTTATCTACTCTCGAGCACAGCTTAATACCAAGTACCGAATTTGTACTATCCCTGGCTAAAGTCTCCAAACAGTAAAGCAAGAGAAAATAACTCCTCTGATACCACTTTGTAACGACCCAAATCTGGAGCCCCTCCACTGGTGCCCCGTACCCAATTCTACACATGACCTCAAGCATTTTTTTCCAAATGCCAGAGGCTTCTAACTAGAAGCGAGGGCCTTGGTGAGTCGGTGTGGAAACTATGCCCTCATTTGGTAAGGTATACAGTGGAAAAACAACAGTCAACAGCGGAAGCAGTAACAATATGCACAACAGAAACCAAACAGCGGAAGCAACAAGTATATATAGCAATGATGACAATGATGAAGCAGGTACAAGTATCTATGGAAAGCAGAAAACACAAAAATGTGCTGGAATACAACTGAAAACAAGTGCAAAAGAAAAACAAAGTAAAATCCTCAGCATCGCGAGCACCAGCTCGGTCCCATGCTCCCCAGATCCAGCGCAATCAAGATCCTAATGTAGAAGGGCACTTGACCTTATCTATACCTGCAACAACATAGTCTGCTTGGGCCCAAAATCATGGCCTAAATAGGGTGTGAGATACAATCCCAATAGGCAATCACCCAAAGATTTGTGCCTAACAGTCAATGAATACAAGGCAAGTAATGAAACAAGAAGCAGTAAACAGGAAAGTACAAGCAGCTACAATACATAGTTCTAACAAAAGAAGAGCACAAGTAAACAACCAGTAACAAAGGAAAAAAGGTAACCCTTTGGGTAGCTCTCACAGCCTAACCCCTATGGTTCAACCTATAAGTACTATAAACCCTCTAGGTGGAACACACAGTCTCACCCCTCTGGTTCAGTCAAGAAATTAAGCAGACTCTTTGGGGAATCACTCACCGTTAATTCCCCCTATAGTCTCGTAACGTGCTAAAGGCTCTATGGGGAAACACTCAATGTTTATTCCCCCTGTGGCCCATGTCGAGGAACTACAAACTATCTGAGGAAGCACTCAACATCAATTCCCCATGTGGTCTCGTATCGTAATTAAAGACACTCTAGAGAAGCCCTTCCATCAATTCTCCCTTTGGTCTAATACTCTAGGTTCTCACAGTCCTGAGTAAAACTAAACATGCTCGGCATGCGTGCATCATCTAAGAAAACCTCAAGAACTACTTGGCTATTAACTAAGGCTCAGCAGCAAAACAAGGTAACAGTCCACAATCCTACAACTAGGCATGGCAACTGGTAGAACGCCAAATAGGAAGAACAAACAGGGAAAAGCAACCTGAGCACAAAATAAATTACTCTAATTACAATCATAAACCTCTACTACAGCAATCAGGAAAAGAAGGCAAATAACAAGGGTAAAACAGGAACACGCAATACCCCATTCAAGGGTATTTGTGGAATTTGCACAAAATACTCATCGACTTTCAACATAAAGGCACAAACCAACTACCTTGATCCTAGGTGATCGATATAAGTGAACCACGATGACAGATTCCCCTTGGAACAATGTAGATCTAAGAAAATGCACAAAACACTCAACCTATGATAACTTGGAAACCAGGAGGAATCAAGAAACAAGGCTAAAGCCGAAGGAAGAAATCACCGCTGTGATTCCAACGCAATTGACCATGCTTGAATCATAGAACGGATGGCGAGGCAGGAGCCCGTTGAAGATCCATCTGTACGGTCGCTCTTGGGCGGACAAAAACTGAAGAAGAAGATGAAAATTGGGGTTAAGCGCGACCTCGGTCCGTTTAGTGAAAAAAAAATGGCGTGTACTTTTAGAGTACACGGCGTGTACTGGGTCCTTTCCGTACTCCTCCAAAATCAGCCTCCACGTCACCCCTACACACCATGTGTGTGGCCTGGGTATGGCCAGCACACGGATTCGAGTCGGATCAGAGTACACGGCGTGTACTCAGAAGTACACGGCGTGTACTTTGAAAATTTCCATAAAAATCATTTTTCTTAAAAACTCCAGAAAAAAGGAAAAACATACCTGAATGAAGATCCGGGTTCTTACATCCTGGTGAGGTTGGGATGGATAGTTGACCTGTTTTAGGTGATTTTAGTTCTATTGTTTTCTCACATGTGCATTGGTATGATTCTTTCACATCTGAACAAGAGACTTTGTTTTCCATACTGAGTATAATTGTATGCTCACCATACATATATAAACTAATTTTCAAGTTTCCAGGAAGATTACATGGATCATGCTGGACAATACTAGCTCAGAACTTTTTGAATAGTTGTTGTGTCACTACTTTAGCTTTTCTTTTGACTATTTACTTTTGGATACTTTTACCTAAATCAGTTTTATTAATGCATGCATTGTAGGATGGTTTTGGTTTCCTTTTATATTAAGTCGTGGATTTTCTTACAGTTTATTCATCTTATATCCTGGTCTTGTTTATATTATAGAGGATAATGCCTCCCATTTATGATATTTTTTATACCCTTTATGCTAGTATCCAACCTGATGACTACTAGAGGCGGGACTCGGGGGTCATTATCTCTCTCCCCTCATTGTGGTATTTTTGGATGGATGGGGTGATGACAAGATACTTCACCTATCAATAAGTAAAGGTCGAGCATCAGAGGCATGTTGGTCTATTGTAGCATTTTCCCATTCCTGAATAGAAATAGGATAATGTCGTTATGGACCATGTAATGGTTTTACCCAAGACACCTCATAATAATGATGTAGTATGGGTGATCATATATCTACTGATAAAGGTAGCTCACTTCTTGACCATTAGGGAGATCATCACTATTGATGATCCTGGTAGTCTCTATGTATAGGAGATAATTCAACTGCATGGTATTCCAAGAAATATCATTCCTGGTAGAGATTATCACTTCACATCTTGGTTCTGGTAGGTTCTTCATAAGGCTCTGGGATAGAGAATTCTTTTGAGTACATCCTTTCATCCTTAGACTGATGACCAATCTGAACGAACGATTCAAATTCTATAGGATATGTTACGAGCTTGTATACTAGATTTCAGTGGTTCGTGGGAGCAGCATATGGAACTCATAGAGTTTGTGTATAATAAAATATTCTAGGAATCGATCCATATAGAACCCTTTAAGGATTTGTATAGAATGTCATTCCATTTTCCTCTTTGTTGGTTAGAGGCAGGTGAGTCAGCACTTGTTGGACCTAGTCTTGTGTAGGAGATGAATGAGCAGGTTCAGTTGATTAGGAAGCAATTGGTGACCATGAAGAGTAGGAAGAAATCCTACACTAACCAATGAATATGACAATTTGAATTTGAGGTGAGTCATCATATTATCCTTCAGGTTTCACCTAGGTTTGGAAAACATCACATAAGGAAATAGGGAAACCTAGCGCCCAAGTTTTTCAGGTCATTTGAGATAGTGGGGAAGGTTAGTCTAGTGGCATACTGATTGTCTCTTCTATAGTGCTACAGTTCCATGCATGGTGTGTTTCACATATCACATCATTGAAGATATCATCATGGCCCTTCTCATGTGATATATTTTGATGACATCGAGCTTGGTGTAGATGCGTCCTTTTAGGAGTATTTGATGTGAATTGTGGATCGTAGTTACAAGTATCTCTGGGGAAAAATTGCGCCTCTAGTGCGAGTGTCGTGGCAACATGGGCTTGTTCAATAGGATATCTGGGAGAGGGAGACTAATATGTGAGCATAGTGTCTATAATGTTTCACTGATAACCCATAGTGATACATGGAGTAGCTCAGGGAAGAGCTATTATTTGGTGGGGAGGTTGTAAGTTCCCATCCTTTTTAGGTATGTCCCGCTTTGAGATTTGGTTGAAACTCTTTTAGTTGGGTTTTCTTTTCTTCTTTAAACCTTGGTGGATGATCCTTTTCTTTGTGGATAGAGATATTTTTTTAGGGTAAATGACCTAAAGTTTGGGGATGTGTGTTTTTTTTAATTAGTGGAGTTCGGGTATAAATGTGTTTAAGGTCATAAAGGGATTCTCATCAGGATTGAGTGGAGTTGAAGGCTTTATGAGCTTTTATATAGGAATCTGTGGTGATTAATGCCTGTAGGGAATATTCACACCATGTAAGGACTACACGACATGAATCTGTCACTCATAAGAACCCATGAAATGGTTTCAGGATGTGAATGTTATACAAGTTTTGAATTCATTTCATGCTAGGAAAAGGTTGGTAGGTCTATTTTTTTAACCCAAGGCAGTGTGTTTTTCAGTATATGTAGAATTCATGTTGTGAAAGGTGTTCATGACGTAAATTCCTTGGGACTAGTGGTTTTTATTCATTTTTCATGAGTAACACTTACTTGTTTCAATGTGCAACCTCCTCTCTCAAACCCTAGGGAGACTTCTGGAGATTTTTAGGAATTTACTTCCCTTTAGGTCATCTTGGTCTAGTGTTTGATCTCAGGTGTGTTCTTTCTCTTTGGTTTTCTCATTTATTCCACTATACTCTGTTATAGTGGTGTGATCTCTAAACTTCCATTGAATCGGGATTTGATATTGATTCTTGTGTGATCTAGGTTTTCCTTGTTGATATTCTTCACATTTGTTCTTCATTGGAATTCTAGGTTGAGGGTGTTCCTTTGATCGCCAAATAAAGGTAGGAGGTCTAGAACAAAGACCTATGGTTTGTTAGTAATTATTTAAGTGTGTAAAATACTATGTGATTGTACTGACACAATGTGTGTGTTAACTAACAGAATAATGGGAGATGGTGATCATGTGTTTGGACCACTCCTTAGATCCCTTTGGATCCAATAGTGTTGAGGCTGAGTTTGCAGCTGCTCGTAGGGTGAGCCTACCCCTGAATGATAATGAACTTTCTTTTGTCATGAAACATGAATTAACATGACATGACATCTTAGGTGATTGCTTGTGATAAGATCACTTTGAGATATTCCTCTCTTTTTTATTTAAATGACTAGTGGTACTTTGATATGATATGGTTTTGTAATCTCATGATAATGGCTTAAAATATAACTTGATGAATGAAAGGGTAATTGAAAGATAAAAGGTAATTGGTATAATTGACTATTATGGACTGTGATGTTATGTTGTGTTATTCTTTCCATTATGACCTATGTTGTATCTTGTGTTAAAATACTTATATAGAGGGATTTTACCAATTATGTGTTTATGTCATGGACTTGTGGTTACGGTTGGCATGGTGATGCTACATGCTCAAATATATTCTCGCATGGTTCTGAAGCAGGTTAATTATTATATAATATTGATTGATTAATTGATACCCATGTTTATCACCTTATTTCATGAACTTACTATCGGACAGGTTTTGTTTAGACACAGTGGTGTTGAACTGTTGAGTTTTACTCACACCCTATTCGGGCTACCATTTGGTACTTGAGCAGATTAAATGGATGCATATTTGAACAAGGGAAAAGTAACTTGTTGTTGATTGTTGCTTACTGGATGGGTTGGAGTTTAGAGATGGAACCAACATGGGGATCGAGATCGGGGTCTTTAGTCTCTTCTTTGAGTTGTTTTAATCATTTCTTAGTATTACACTCAACTTGAAACTTTGCTACATTTCAGCCCATCATTACATTATTTTTCATATTTTTGGTTTGATCAGTTACTTTCACTCTTTGGTTTATTTTTTGTTGTTGTATTGTTTCTGCTATTTCTGTTACTCTGATATTATTTACACTATTATTATAATTCTATATCGGTGGTATAGTCTCTCTGCTATGTTCTTTACACCCCCATTTCTAGTTGGCACCCTCTGGCATAAGGGAATGCATGCTTAAGGTCTAGTGACAAACCCTATTTGGCCACGTGAGAGAGTGCCGGATTGGGGGATGTTATAAGATGGGATTGAGATAAGTGAATCCATGTAGGGTATCTGTACTACGATGAGGCCTAATGACCCTAAAGTGTACCCCTGTGATATGTATCCCATGAAAGTGTTAGTGTGGCAATGGGTAGTGATGATTTCAGGTGTTATCTTATAATTTGAATCAATGATGTGAGCCTGGTAGGGATATCGTGGTAGGGATAAGTCATGCACTTGAGAGTCCGAACTTGGTTATAAGTGATGAGTTGGTCAAGTGGCCAACCCAAATTATTATAATTATTATGAAATGTATGTCGGGGTTCGGGTGAGTGGCCAACCCATGTACTAGGACATGGTGTTCTAGGGAGGATGTATCGTCGGGTATATGTGAGGTGTGGCATGAGGCTCCAGGAAGGGTGTGTACGGGTATATATGATGCTTATTTTAGATATATACGATTGGTACTAGAAAATTACTCTATACCCATGGTTTGGAATCATCGGTATAGCCCATAAAAATGTGGGTATAAGTTATACCCACGGTTCAGAGAACCATGGGATCTTAAGCCGTCAGTATAGCTCTGAGCTATAGACATAGTTTGAAAATGCTATTTCCATGGTTATGAACCATGACAATAGGTGTATGGGGAATAGTCCACCATGTCAATAACCCAATAACCATGATTCTGAAACCGTGGCTATAGGATTAAAAAAATACATGTCACTGGAATCAAACCCCGGACCACCTCTATACAATCCAAGCACCTAACCATTGCACCACGTATGATTATCGGTATATAAAAATATATTTACTTATATATATTTTAAACTGTGGCTATTGGTGGAAAACTGTGGCAATAGGTTTTCCCGTGGGAATTTTTTTCCTGCGCTTAAGTGGGAAATCTATAGCCACATTTTAAAAAAACCGTGGCTATAGGGATGACCTATACCCACAGTTTTTTGAGAACCGTGGGTATAGGTTTTGAACCAAATCATATATCCATGATTTTTGGAAAACCATGGGTATAGGTTTGACCGATACCCAGGGTTTTTTGGAGATTCGTGGCTATAGGTCTTGAACCAAATCTTATACCCATGGTTTTTGCAAAACCGTGTATGGGGGTGACCGATACCCATGGTTTCTGGAGAACCGTGGGTATAGGTCTCCACATGAAAATTATTGCCATGATTTACCAAATTTGTGGCTACAGGTTCTGAACCAAATCCTATACCCACGATTTTTGGAAAACCATGGGTATAGCCTTATTTTCCAATAGTGGATATGTCTGAAGTTTCAGATGAGGTATGACCCTCGGTGTATTTTTTATATGTTTGTGTGTGTAAATGAGGGTTTAGCCATCAGGGGGGCATGAAACCCCTAGGTAATAAAGGCTTGCACCTAGTTTCAAGTAGAAGATCACTAGTGCACAAAATAGCTTTTACATCAGAGGTTTAACATCAATTTTCAAATAACTGAATTTAAAAAGTTTTTAACGTCAGTTATTTATATAACTGGTGTTAAAAACATTCCAGATGGTTTTTGACATTGTTTTTTAAATAACCGATGTTAAAAATGAGTTTTTAACGTTGGCTAAATATAACCGACATGAAAGTTAAAATTTTGGATCACACCAATGCAGTGTTCCATTTTTTTCACAGTGCGCCTTTGAAATTTAAAATTGTCGCCTAAAATTTATGATATCATGGTCTGTTTTTCCAATGTCATTTATATGTTTTCATGCTCCATGCATATTCATTTCAAATCAACTCTTTCAATCTTAATCATCATTCCATTGGTTCTTATCTTAACGATCTCATCATGATAGTTATAATTATTTTTCCACGATTTAATTTTTTTATGATTAGTTTTCTCATTTGATACACCTATTAGTGATTCGTTTTTTATAAAGAAGAATCCTTCTTCGAAACACATTAAAATTACAAAGATTTTGTTGGAGTCTAAAATTTCTTACAAGGTGAAACTTTGGATGCCTCATGAGTTCTTTCCTCCAAAGAGAATTATGTCAATGAAGAATACAACAAACTTGAAAATTAAGTCAAAGATTTAAGTTTGTTTTTCTAGATTTCATTTGGTTTATGTGATTTTTTACCTTTTATCAATCTTGTATTTTAATCAAAGGGAGTAATCTGCATTGAGAAATTTTAAAATATATATATATAGTTTTTATGTCAGTTATTGTATAATCGACATAAAAAGTCATATTCAATGTCAGTTTTTTTATAACCGACGTTGAGTGTCACATTTTACATCGGTTATACAATAATTGATGTAAAAGGTCTTTAAAATAATAATTGTAACGTCGGTTATAATAAACGATGTTAAAAAAACATATTTTTTTACATCACTTACAATAACATCACCTAAAAACCGACCTTAAAATCATTAAAAAAACTGATGTAAAAGCCTATTTTTTACTGGTGGACACAGCCCCCTAGATGTATGATTATTTGTTCCGAGGATGAGTATATCCCCCCCCCAAATGGCTTCTTATGTTCCAGGGATAGGTATATTTCCCTCGTGTGGCTTCTTATGTTCCAGATATATGTATATTTCCCTAGGGTGGCTTTTTATGTTTTGGGGGTGGGTGTATATTTCTCCTGAGTGGCATTTTATTTTCCGGGGATGAGTATATTTCCCTCGAGTGGCATCTTATGTTGTGGGGATGAGTATATTTCCCTTGGGTGGTTACTTGTGCTCATAGATACTCTGACACTGGCCGAATCAGATATGATATTTGGTTGTGGTTCTCGGGCGGGACATGGATCCCCCTTGGTGGTTGATATGCTTAAAGACATTTCAACAATGGCTGAAGCAGGTATAGTAGATCTCGAGTGTCACATTAAAACCTGTGAATCGATGGTGGTTATTTATTTATGCTTCTGCGTTGTATTTATGATTATGAGCATATCACATGTGCACACATTTGTATTTAATGGTTATGCATGGGAGCTCATTGGTAGTACCCTACTGAGTTATACTCATACTCTGCTCGGGTGTCCTTGAAACTTAGGTACCCAAGAAGACTTCACTGATCACAAGTTCAAATAAGGTAGGGACCTGGAGTTTCATGATAAAGTGGGACAGCTCAAATGAAGTCTGGTGATTGGGATGAGGTGAGGCTTGGGGATGATAGTAGAGCCTCAATAAATTTTATTTTCTTTTATTTATCTTGTATATGTGATTATCGCAGTGGGTAATCACTTGGCGCATGTTAGCATGATGATCGTGAGTCTGTATGACTGTATGTTTCACTCTCATTTGATATAATATGAATTATGTGTATTTATTCTTGTGCACTTTGGTTATTTGTGATGTATAATGTTTGGTTATTATTTGTTTGTTAGTGTGCACTCTGATATAGAGGTATAATTTTCCACAGAAACATTATAGACCATGCTGCTAGTCGGCAGCCTCGATGTACAAGAAGGCATGCCCAAAGTCACATGGAGACCGTCGGTTTGAGCACCATTCGAGTGGTCCAGGTTGGTGGGAAGTTACATTGTGTGTGAGTTATACTACCCCAACATTTTATAAAGAAAATTATTATAATAAAAATATATCATTAATGATTTTAAATTTTGTATTTGTATGAGTTTTCCACCTTTGTAATTTATCTTTTCTATTAAAAATTATTCATTAATTTAAAAAACATATATATAGACACACACAAATATATATATATGTTTAGTGGACTAATTGGATGCATTGAGTCGTTTTTAAGTTCCATATTTCTACTTCTTTCATCAAAATTAAACCACTGGTTTTGTTGATTTGACGTGTTTTTATCATTTTCTTTTTCCATACGCAACTGGAAATAAATCTTTTACCAACTGGGTATCGAGCACCAAGTCATTAATCGATACTCCATATTTACAGGCGTCAAAAACAAGCATTAAAACCTTTTAAAAAATTAAATTAAATTGGCGATCCCCGTACAGTCCCAAATAATTTGAAATAAAATAAAAATAAAAATGACAATACCCAGTGATTTGGCCGCTATTTGAAAAAAAAAACGGACATTATGATTAGCTACCGTCGAAGACAATTGCTAGGTTTTTTTTTCAAGTTGAGAGAATTACTACTGATTTAAAAATAAATAAATAAAACCTGGAATTTTGGAACTTCAGAATTTTAGAATTTCAGAATATATATAAATTATTATAACTTTGAATAACGTATAATAAAATTTTAAATAATCAAAAAACTAACCTAAAAATACGGTTTCCTTCAAATAATCTGAGAAATGCATAAATTTAAAAATTAACGATAATGCAATATAAAAAAAAATGAAACAAATATTAAATTCGCATACCCTAGTTGATAGTTTTTTATGGTTGGATATATATTTCATACTTATAAAAAAAATATTAATAATGAAAAGACATATTCAATCATTTAAATCACATAATACAAATACTCAGGTTAAAAATGGATTTTAATTCTCAAAACATATATTCAATCCTTCCAAACACATCACATGTTAAATCCAAGTGTCATTCAATTCTACATGAGAACATTTGGCGCTCATTTGATGCACACAAGAGAACATGTTTTTTATGACGGATTTTTCTATCTATCATTCCACATTTTAACCAAAATTAAAAATCACATCATAAAAAATATATATATATATATATTCACATCAGTTTTAAAAGTCAACATTAAAAACATTTTTTAAGTTGGTTTTTTAAAAAGCAGGCTTGAAAAATACACTGTCAAATTTTTATGGCAGTTTTTGAAAAAACCAATGTGAAAAAATATACGAAAGTTGAAATTCATAATTACTAGTTATTTATTATATTTTATTAAAAATATTTATTGCTACCACTCCAAATTATCATTTTTGACATGTGATACATTATCTATATACTTACATATATTTATACATTTATATTATATATTTAGTGTATTTAAATATTATATTTACATATATACATGTATTTCTATATTTATTTAGTGTGTATATATATATATATATTTACATACATACATACATATATATATACATACATACATATATATATATGTTATATTTAGCGTATTAGTATATTATATTGATATATTTACACACACACATATATTTATATAATGCATTTAAATTTATATAATGTATTTATAATGTATATACTTAATCTCTAATTACAAGTTATAATGATTAATTATTAAATACTAAGTATTAATTAAAATTACTTTTATAATAATAATAATTATTGTTGTTGTCACAATCCATCCCAATTGGAACCCCACTCGGGTTGGCAGTGAAGATAAGTGTGACCTTTGAAACTTATCTCCAATAGGTCATGAGTTGACGACGAGCACCAATAGTATCTATCACACGAATGAGAGACATTATCCTCATAATTTCCTAAGAAATAAAATACAAATGATGACAATGCATTGTAACGACCCGAATCCGGAGCCCCTCCACTGGTGCCCCGTACCCGGTTCGCCATATGACCTCAAACGCGTTTCCTCAAACGCTAGAGGCTGCCGACTAGCAGCAAGGGCCTTGGTGAGTCGGTGGGGAAACTATGCCCTCATTCGGTAAAGTATACAGCGGAAGAACAACCAGACACAATAGCAGAAACAATAAACAACATACAACAACTGAACTGAACAGCGGAAGCATTGTATAAAATAATAATGATGCAACAAGGTACATATGTCTATGGAAATCAGTAAACAAACCAATGTGCTGAAATACAACTGAAAAACAAAGTACAAAAAAAAAACAAAGTAAACTCCTCAGCATCACAAGCCATTGCTTGGTCCCCTGCTCTCCAGCTCCATAGCAAGTCAGGTACCTGAAGTAGAAGGGCGCTTGCCCTTATCTAAACCTGCAACAACATAGTCTGCTTGGGCCCAAAGCATGACCCAAACAGGGTGTGAGATACAATCCCAGTAGGCAATCACCCAAAGATTTGTGCCTAACAGTCAATGAGTACAAGACAAGTAAGAGTGCAGGAAGTAGTAAACAGCAAGACACACAACGGCTACAATCAACAGTTCTAACATATAAAGTACACAAGTAAACAATCAGCAACAAGAAGAAAACAAGTAACCTTCTGGGTAGCTCTCACAGCTTAACCCATATGGTTCAACCTACAAGTACTAGCAACCCTCTAGGAGGCACACACAGTCTCACCCCTCTAGTTCAGCTAAGAATAGACTCTCTGAGAAATCATTCACCGTCAATTCCCCCTATAGTCTCGTATCGTGCTAAAGGCTCTCTAGGGAATCACTCAACGTCTCATTCCCCCTGTGGCTCACGTCGAGGAACTACACTCTCTGAGCAATCACTCTCGTCAATTCCCCATGTGGTTTTGCACCATATTAAAAGACACTCTGGAGAAGCTCTTACGTCCATTCTCCCTATGGTCTACTACACTAGGTTCTCACAGTCCTGTGTGTAAATAAAACATGTTCAGTGCGCGTGCATCGTTCAAGTGAACCTCAAGAACTACTTGGCTATCATTCTAAGGCACAACAACATAATAAAGCAACAGTTCCACTATCTTACAACTAGGCATGACAACTGGCAAACACCAAAAAGTAAAACAAGAATGACAAAGCAACCTGAGCACAAAACAAATTACTCTACTCACAAGCATAAACCTCTACAACCACAATCAAGCAAAGCAGGCAAACAGCAGAGGCAAAACAGGAAAACCCACAATTACCCACCCAAGGGAATTTGTGGAATTTGCACAAAATACTCAAAGACTTTCTACAGAAAGGCACAAACCACCTACCTGGATGCTAGGGGATCGATATACTTGAACCACGACGACTGATTCTCCCTAGAACGTCGTAGATCTGAGAAAACGCACAAAACGCTCAACCCACGATAACTTGAAAACGAGGAGGAACCATGGAACAAGGCTAAAGCAGAAGAAAGAGCTCACCGAGGCGATCCCAACGCAATCGACGGCAGCTGGAACAGAGATCGGATGGAGGCACGACGGCTCGAAGAAGATTCGCGGCCCTCGGCACTCTCGGACGAACGGAACCTGGAGAAGAAACCGTTTCTGTGTGTCAGGCGCGACCCCGGTCTGTTTTGTGAAAAAAAAGAAAAGTGCACGACGTGTATTTTTAAAGTACACGGCGTGTAGTGGGTTTTTCCGTACTCCGCCAAAAACGGCCTCCACGTCAGTCCTACACATTGTGTGTGTGGCCCGGACACGGCCAGCACACGGCTTTGAGCGGGAAAAGAGTACACGGCGTGTACTCAGGAAGCACACGACGTGTACTTCAAAAAATTTCAGAAAGTTTATTTTGCTCAAAAACTCCAGAAAAAGGAAAGGCTTACCTGAAATGAAGATCCGAGTTCTTACAAACTTCCCCCCTTAAAGAAATTCGTCCCCGAATTTCCCTAGTGAGACGTAGAAGAAGAAACCCCGAACAGCTCCGGCCACTGCAATCGTACATCGGCCTCCCTCTCCCAGGTCTCGTCATGTACTCGCTCGTGCTGCCATAGCACCCATACTAGAGGAACAGACCGCCCGCGAAGAACCTTCGTACTGTGATCGACAATCCAGATATGATGCTCCTCGAATGATGCATCCGCTTCAAGCTTAACCTCCTCAGGCTGAAAGACATGAGACAGGTCTGAAAAGTAACGTCAGAGCTGAGAGATGTGGAAGACGTCATGCATAGCCCGGTACCTCTGAGGTAACTACAACCGATAGGCAACCGACCCAACTCTCTCCAATACCTCAAATGGTCCGACGTACCGTGGTGAAAGCTTACCCTGTCTCTGAATCCTCTTGTGTCCCAACCTCGGTGCGACACGCAGGAAAACCTGATCCCCGACCTCGAACTCCAGAGGTCGTCTCCGCTGATCAGCATAAGACTTCTGCCGAGACTGTGCTATAGCCATCTGCTTCCGAATCAACTCTATCTGCTCTGAGGTCTCCTGAACAAGACGAGGTCCCAACAAAGTTGTCTCTCCTACCTCCAGCCAGCATAAGGGTGATCGGCATGGCCTACCGTACAAAGCCTCGTATGGTGCCATCTGAATGGTTGCCTGGAAACTGTTATTGTAGGCGAACTCCACCAGAGGAATATGCTTCTCCCAAGAACCGCCAAAGTCTAGGATGCAAGCTCGGAGCATATCCTCAAGCACTTGGATCGTGCGCTCGGACTGACCATCAGTCTGGGGATGGTATGCTGTACTCAAAAGTACATGTATACCCAAAGCCTTCTGAAGTCCCTTCCAGAACCGAGAGGTAAAGCGCGCATCCCTGTCTGAAACAATTGAGTGTGAGACTCCATGCAGACGTACGATCTCTCTGATGTAAAGTTGTCCCAGGTCATCGACACTGAAGGTCTCTTTGATCGGCAAGAAGTGAGCAACCTTCGTGAGCATGTCGACGACAACCCAAACAACATCATTCCCCCGAGGCGACCTCGACAATCCGGTCACGAAGTCCATCGTGACATCGTTCCATTTCCACTCCGGAATGGGTAACTACTGTAAAAGGCCTGCTGGTCGCTGATGCTCCGCCTTCACCTGCTGACAAGTAGAGCATCTCATGACAAAACCAACAACATCCCTCTTCATACCTGGCCACCAGTACTGGCGATGAAGATCCCGATACATCTTGGTGACGCCAGGATGAACTGCCCAAACTGAGGAATGAAAATCCCGCATCAACTCCTCGCGTATGTCTGCTGGCACCCATACGCGTCCCTAGAAACACAAGATCTCATCCTCGCCCACCATCCATCCAGGAAGAGGGTCCTCTCTTGACACACTCTCTCGCAGGACTAAGCCTTCTGAGTCTGATAGCTGCCTCATTTGTACCCGATCAAGTAGTTTAGAGGTAACAACTACAAAAGATAGGAAGGTCTGTCCCTGTCTGTCATGCACCTCCAGATGCATCTCAGTGAACAGAGCCATAAGCTGCCACTCACTGCTGGCCTCCTGAACTGCCTGAATCTGAGTTCTCCCTGCTCAACGCATCTGCCACTGCATTGCCCTTTCCCAGCGTATAGGCAAGCTCGAAATCAAATGACTGAAGATACTCAACCCACCTACGCTGCCTCAGATTCAGATCATGTTGAGTGAAGATATACTTGAGACTCTTGTGGTCGGTGAAGACCACAAAGTGATCTCCCAGCATATAGTGTCTCCAACAGCGTAAGGCATGAACAAAAGCTGCCAACTCCAGATCGTGCGTCAGGTAGTTCCTCTCATGTGGCCTCAACTACCGAGACCCATACGCAACGATTCCATCTCCCTGTATAAGCACAGCTCCTAGCCCGATACCTGAAGCATCACAAAAGACTGTATAGCTCTTGCCTGGCTCTGGCAAGAATAGTATCGGTGCTGACGTCAACCTTCCCTTCAGCTCCTGAAAGGCTGACTCATAAGAATCTGACCATAAGAACTTCACCCCCTTCTTGGTCATACCTTTCAAGGGTACTGCTAGGCGCGAGAAGTCCTGAATGAAGCGTCTGTAGTATCCAACCAGCCCTAGAAAACTCCGTACCTCAAAAACGTTCTTCGGCTGCTCCCAGGAGACTACAACTCTCACTTTCTCTGGGTCCACTGATACTCCTATCTCTGAGATGATGTGTCCCAAGAAGTGAATCTGATCCATCCAGAAGTGGCACTTTGAGATTTTAGCATAAAGCTGATGCTCTCTCCGTGTACTCAGAATGATCTCAAGATGTGTGGCATGGTTGTGTCGAGTGTGAGAGTACACCAAGATATCGTCCACAAAGACCACTACGAAGGAGTCCAAGTAAGGATGGAACACTCGGTTCATCAGTTCCATGAAAACTGCAGGCGCGTTCGTGAGACTGAACGGCATGACTGTATACTCATATAGACCATATCTGCTCCTAAAGGCTGTCAGAGGTATATCTGATGGTCTAACATGCAACTGATGATAACCGGACCTCAAGTCGATCTTTGAGAACACCCGGGCTCTTCAAAGCTGATCAAAGAGGTCATCGATTCTCGGTAAGGGATATCGATTCTTGACCATCAACTGGTTCAGCTTCTGATAATCCACACAAAACCGAAGGGTACCGTTTGCCTTCTTCGCAAATAGGATAGGAAAACCCCAAGGAGAAGTACTGGGTCGGATGAAACCCTTCACTTGTAACTCCTCCAACTGCTTCTTGGGATCTTGCAACTCGGGTGTGGCCATCCTATAGGGAGGAATGGACACCGGTGCCGCTCCTGGAACGAGCTCAATAGAGAAGTCTACCTCACGCTCCGGAGGTAAACATGAAAAGTCCTCTGGAAAGACATCCCTAAAGCGATCCACCACTAGAGGAAAGTCCAACTATGGAGTCCCCTGATCATCCAGATAAAGACTAGCAATCTGGGTCGTCACCCCTCCTAGCCCAAGATGCTCGAGTCCCGCTCGACTCGCCCGAACGTCCCATTTTCCTCTATAAAGAAAGGATTCACCATCTGGTGAGATGAAACTGACCCTGCGGTGGTAACAGTTGATGACTGCATGGAAGGGAACTAGCCAGTCCATTCCGAGAATGACATCATAGCTTGTCATCTCTAGGACATAGAGATCCCATAAGAAGCGATACCCTGCAACGTCGAGAGGGAACTCCCTACACTGGCGTACACTAGATGTCCTCATCCCCAAAGGTGTGTCTAGTGTCAACGAGTCGGCAGAATAAAAGATACAGAGCCCCAGGCTCTCCATAACAACAACGAAGATAAAGCTATGCGTAGCACCAGTATCGAAAAGAGATGAAGATAAAACCGAGGCTACTAATATCGTACCTCGAACAGTAGAAGGGCCGGGATCCTGCTCCTGATAGGTCTTCTCCATATCGAAAGACTGGCCTGCACCGCGGACCTGCGCCCCTGGTTAACCACTCTGAGCTGATCCACCTTACTGGTGCTGAGGGATTGGTGGCTGACCACCACGGCCTCGACCTCCCCCTCGGCCCGAACGGTCAGAAGAACTCCAGTTCCCCGACTGGTGAGAAACTAGTGGTGCTGCTCCTGAACGAGGAGTCATGGAAGAACCCCGGTCACCAGCTGCTGGTGAGAAAACCTGGCAGAAACGCTGAAGGTGACCCATCTTCCCGCAAGATTGGCACTCCACGGGGGCCTCTCTGGTATTGCGGCCTCGTGTGCCCTGACCGACCACACTGGTAGTATATCACCTGACTGCCTGACGATCCATCTCGCTTCCTCGGATCACCGCGCGTAGACTCTCTACGGTGCTTCTTGCTGTCATATGGAGGAAAACTAGCTATGGAAGCAGAACTGCCCTGGCTCGCAGCTCCAGAGTCTCTTATATTGTGCTCTGCAATCAGCACCTGGTTGACGATGAAAGTGATGGAAGTCAACTGGAAGATATTCACCTGCGAGCGGATCTCCCGCCTGAGACCATCCTCAAACTTCCTTTCCAATAACACCCCACTCCCATCCCAGAGGGGTGTGAAATGCCGTAGCTTGGTGAAACGAGAGGAATAATCCATGACAGAAAGAGTACCCTGCTCTAAGCTCATGAACTCCCGGGCTCGATCGGCCCTCAGGGTCTCCGGGTAGAAGTAGTCATAGAACACATGCTGGAACTCCTCCCAAGCCATAACCTGCTGATGACCCACCTGTGAGAACACGTCCCACCACCTCTTGGAGGAGTCTCAGAGCATGTAGGTAGCGAGCTTGACCCGCCTCTCTGAAGGCGTCTCTAGATGCTCGAAGATAGTCAGTATGGCTTCCATCCATGACTCTACAGCCTGAGACCCTCCTTCCCCCAAGAACGTGGGAGGATGCTACTGTTCAAAAACCTGAGTCAAGTCTGCCATAGTCGAGGTAGGAGGCGGTGATCCCTGGAAGGTCTGCATCATCCTCATAAACCCTTCCCTGAATTGCGCATCAGCGCCTGCAACTGGTATGACAGCCGGTGCCAAGGCTGGCCCGACTGGAGGATTGGCAGGAAGTCCCTGATCATCCATATCTGGCATCTGATCACTGCCTGACGACAGACGTACAACCGGAGGACGTCTCAGAGGCATAGCTCTGAAAGGTCAAAAGTACACCTTAGATCAGGAAAACAAGGACAGAGAACACAAGAGTAAAAAATAGGAACAGGGAAAAAACACACAAGTTTACAAAACACGACTACACGGCGTGTATAAAAACTACACAGTGTGTTCACTTAAACCATAGACATGGGCGTGTGATTCTGCCACCCCTGTTCATGTAAAATCCCAGACTACACGGCGTGTTGTCCCCACACACGGTGTGTACTTGAACTCTACTCCCCTGCCCAAGTCTCTTTACACAGCTAACCCACACGGTCTTCTTAAACAGAGACTACACGGCGTGTTCCCTGTGGACACAGTGAGTAGTAGACAAGGTGTCAATGACCCGTGTTGTTAGTTACACGACCGACTACATGGCTGAGACTACACGGCGTGTTCTGAACAACACAACGTGTACTCGAAGATTTTTCCCGACCCAAGTTGTTGGCGACACGGCCAAGTACACAGCTGACCCTTACACGGCGTGTTCCGAACAAACACGGCGTGTATAGAAGGAGAGAACAACATCCCGTGTTGTTTGTGACACGGCTGGGTACTGAGGATAAGGATACACGGTGTGTTCATAAAACACACGGTGTGTATGACACGAGCATCCCTGACCCGTGTTGTTAGTGACACGACCGGGTACACGGCTCACTACTACACGGCGTGTAACTTCCGTACACGGCGTGCTCCTGAAGTTACTTTCACAACACCGTGTTTCTACTCACATGGTCAGTGACACAGTCTGAAAACTACACGGTGTGTATCCAAAAAGTACATGCCGTGTATTCTGGGTTTTTCTAGGCAGTAGCTCAGAAACTGCACGGAATCCCAGAAACACTGAAAACAAGGCAAATAGGTGCCAAATTCCGATCCGTGAGGGCCCATACTCCCCGCGAATCAAATCTTGACATCTTCTATAGTCATATACAAGAGAAAACAGGATCATGATCCACCAAGTTCCAATTAATGGGGGCCCATAACACCTCAAGAACCAAAATTTGGTGTTCATTTTAAGCAAAGTACAAAACAACCAGTTCTCTAACATAAAAGCAGAGATTCTATCAAACATCTATCACAACATCATGCATAATCTACACAAGTTCTATCACAACATCATGAAATCGCTAATTCACCCTAGATGGCATGGCAAGAATGCATGACATGTGATTTATACAAGTGCCTATATGATGCATGAGATGGCATACCCTCATCTCATTGGGTTGCGACAGAAATAGAACCACAATCGTCAAGAAAATAACAACACAAATCATGTGAATCACTCTAGGTGAAATTATCTCAACTGTAAAATCTCAAAACCAAAAACTGCAATTAACGAGGTAGTATAGATTTTCCCTGTACATGGGTTAGATACTCCTGAGCACAGCTTAATACCAAGTACCGAATCCATCCTATCCCTGGCTAAAGGCTCCAAACAGTAAAGCAAGAGAAAATAACTCCTCTGATACCACTTTGTAACGACCCGAATCCAGAGCCCCTCCACTGGTGCCCCCTACCCAGTTCTCCACATGACCTCAAGCGCATTTCCCCAAATGCTAGAGGCTACCGACTAGCAGTGAGGGCCTTGGTGAGTCGGTGGGGAAACTATGCCCTCATTCGGTAAAGTATACAGCGGAAGAAAAACCAAACACAATAGCGGAAACAATAAATAGCATACAACAACTGAACAGAACAACGAAAGCATTGTATAAAATAATAATGATGCAACAAGGTACATATGTCTATGGAAAGCAGTAAACAAACCAACGTGATGAAATAAAACTGAAAAACAAATTGCAAAAGAAAACAAAGTAAACTCCTCAGCATCGCAATCCATTGCTTGGTCCCCTGCTCTCCAGCTCCACAACAAGTCAGGTACCTGAAGTAGAAGGGTGCTTGCCCTTATCTAAACCTGCAACAACATAGTCTGCTTGGGCCCAAAGCATGACCCAAACAGGGAGTGAGATACAATCCCAATAGGCAATCACCCAAAGATTTGTGCCTAACAGTCAATGAGTACAAGGCAAGTAAGAGTGCAGGAAGAAGTAAACAACAAGGCACACAACGACTACAATCCACAGTTCTAACATATAAAGTACACAAGTAAACAATTAGCAACAAGAAGAAAACAGGTAACCCTCTGGGTAGCTCTCACAGCCTAACCCCTATGGTTCAACCTATAAGTACTAGAAACCCTCTAGGAGGCACACACAATCTCACCCCTCTGGTTCAGCTAAGAATAGACTCTCTGAGGAAGCACTCACCGTCAATTCCCCCTATAGTCTCGTATCGTGCTAAAGGCTCTCTGGGGATGCACTCAACGTCTCATTCCCCCTGTGGCCCACGTTGAGGAACTACAGACTCTCTGAGGAAGCACTCATCGTCAATTCCCCCTGTGGTCTCACATCGTATTAAAAGACACTCTGGAGAAGCCCTTACATTTATTCTCCCTATGGTCTACTACACTAGGTTCTCACAGTCCTGTGTGTAAATAAAACATGCTTAGCGCACGTGCATCATCCAAGTGAACCTCAAGAACTACTTGGCTATCATTCTAAGGCACAAAAGCATAATAAAGCAACAGTTCCACTATCCTACAACTAGGCATGGAAATTGGAAAATGCTAAAAAGTAAAACAATCATGGCAAAGAAACCTGAGCACAAAACAAATTACTCTACTCACAAGCATAAACCTCTACTACAGTAATCAAGCAAATCAGGAAAATAGCAGAGGCAAAACAGGAAAACCCACAATTCCCCACCCAAGGTAATTTGTGGAATTTGCACAAAATACTCAAAGAATTTATACAGAAAGGCACAAACCACCTACCTGGATGTTAGGGGATCGATATAATTGAACCACGATGACTGATTCTCCCTAGAACATCATAGATCTAAGAAAACGCACAAAACTCTCAACCCACGATAACTTGAAAACGAGGAGGAACCATGGAACAAGGATAAAGAAGAAGAAATAGCTCACCGAGGCGATCCCAACGCAATCGACGATAGCTGGAACGGAGACCAGACGGAGGCACGGAGGCTCGGAGAAGATTCGCGGCCCTCAACACTCTCAGACGAACGAAACCTGGAGAAGAAGCCGTTTCTGTGTGTCAGGCGAGACCCCGGTCCATTTAGTGAAAAAAAAAAGAAAAGTACATGATGTTTATTTTTAAAGTACACGACGTGTAGTGGGTTTTTCCGTACTCCTCAAAAAACGGCCTCCATGTCACCCCTACACACCGTGTGTGTGGCCCGGACATGGACAGCACATGGCTTTGAGCGGGAAAAGAGTACACGACGTGTACTTCAAAAATTTCCAGAAAGTTTATTTTTCTCAAAAACTCCAGAAAAAGGAAAGGCGTACCTGAAACGAAGATCTGGGTTCTTACATGCATGAAGACCTCCTAGGATCCACTTCAACTGCTCGAACAACACAATCTCCAATCTCCATTAGTCTTCCCTACAAAACAACTCAAGAACACTATAGATGGGTGAACACTTGATAATACTCAGTAGGATCATATTTCTAATGAGACCTATATCCATGTGAAATGTAAGTGCTGGGATAGACATGTGTAAATCAACTAAGTAAGGAAAGACTAAAATTATGAATAAGGTTTAAGCAAGCAACTGAGTCGAAAGTAAATATAATATCACAATTTATCACCACCATAACAAATAGAAAAAACAACCAAGCCCAACTCTCAAATCTATTTCAACCATCCCAACACCATATGGCAAGCCCAATTCTCAACTTGCGTCAACTATAAACATCACTGAGTATGCCTAGCTCTCAACCTATGTCAACCATCTCAACATCCACCATATTACCACATCATCGCCTCAACGACTCTGGTTATAACGTCGAGCCATCACAACCCAAAACAAGACAACACCATAATCCATTGCATCTTGAAGAAATGTGTACATGTTATACCTTAAGCTAATACAACCTGTGAATAGTTGCCTTTTTTTGTAACCTTTAACCTTTACAACCCACATATATAGTATCAAACAAACACAAACAATCAAGCAGATGAACAAACAATCTTGCTAGAAACCAAAACACATACGAACAATCACATGCATAAAAAGTAAATGTAACATCACGGACAATCACTCAAGAATAAAAATATAAACGATACTAGTAATTAATGAAAAATCACAAGAAATAACTAAAATGTCATTGGTGAAAAATTAAACACATTCATTCTTGAGTTATAAATCATCATCATAATAAACACGTCATTAATTTTAGATATTACTACAAAAGTCATGCTAATATTTAAATTATCATTAAAATTCCCCCTTTTTTCTTAAAACCATATTATTATTGTTCTTTTAATTATCTACTATTTTACGATAACATGTCACACCATAACAAAATATGCACATATATCAAATGCTGCATGATGAGAAATCATATCCATTTTTCATATTTCCACTATTAATTTAGATATCACTTTTCCAATTTCATTCCCAAAAACACTTCCATCTCACATGGGTTACCATATAATGTTAGCATCATACAAATATACCAAAAATTTCATAACATGACATAATATTATTAATATTCTATAAATGTAAATTTAAGGAATGACAAAGGAGCCAAAACAATCAGCGTGTTACAATACAAGAATAAAATCAAATAAAAATAGATAGAGAGAGGGAAAACCTTAATGTATCTGTAGACATATTGGGAAAAAAGTAGATAATAAAGTGTTGAAGTGATACAAGGAATCCTGGCTTGACAATTTAATATAAGCATTTCATTCATTGAATGATCATAATTCAATCATTCATTCGAAAGGAGTTAACAATCGAAGGTGAATAGTGTAAATCCAACCATTGGTTTCAAAGGGATAGCAATCAATGAGCTTAAGGTTCAATAATTTTTTTAGTAGTTTACACAACATTCCAAAAAATGTATTGTTCCAAAAGATAAAATAAATGTTTCAAAATCTCCAACCTTAATAGCTCATTTTTTGTCTGCCTTCGTTCATCATTTACCGCACACCTTTGTTTGAGGTTCGATCTCCATTCAATATCATCTATTTGCCTCCACGAAAGAAGGATTGATTTAGAATATGAGAGGTGATATATATATTTTTGAATCTTGAAGAAACTTTATCAGGAGGAATGATATTTATAAAAGAAATATAACCTCTGATATTACTTGTACTAAAATAATGGACTCGTAAAATTTGATAATAACTCTCCATAACATGAAATGGATAAATACTATAAATTTATTTATATTAAATAATAGTGCGTAACATATTAATTAATAAATTTGCAACAAAATTTATATAATTTCATGTTAAATGTTTTTCCAGAAAAAATTATAATATAAACAATATACATTACTACATAATCATGATTATTCAGTGCTACCCTTTATTAGTGTTAAAAAAAGCATTGATAAAAGCACCCCATTATCAATGCTTTTTCTTAGCGCTGATAAAAAGGCATCTCTCATATATATATATATATATATATATTATTAAAAATCATATTTTAATATAGAAAAATATTTATATTGATATATATAAAATATATTTAAATAAATATGATTTATATAATACTAAATATATATTTACAATTAATATAAAATATATTTAGTAAAAATAGTTTAAAAATAATTAAAAATTAATATTAATTAATAATTTTCTAATTAGTATTGAGTAATTTACATTTAATAATAATTTGGTGATAGGAAAAATTTAAAAATTAATTAATATTTTAAGATAAGTTAAAAATGCGACTTCAACTTCAAGTGACTATAACTTTTGATATGTGTGTCTGTCTGGGATATGAAATATCAAATAAAAAAGGATCTATGTTGTGTCAACTAGGAGGCCCGATCATTGTTTTTTAGGTCAAAAAAGTCTCGAAATGCCTTCAAAACTGAGTTTTTATTTGAAACACCCTAATTTTTTAATATTTGATGGGATTTCAGCTTCATTTAAGAGGGTTTTCTTGTCTTTTTTCGATGGAGAATAAATTTATTCCTAGGAGTTACACTCATATAGATATTATGGTGTTGAAATTTTACCCTTTTGATATTATAGTGTTATTTATAATTAAATATATGCATATATATATATATATACATATTTGTATATATTTATACATAAATATTTAATTGTAAAAATAAATATGTAAACATATTTATAAATAAAATATCTTTTTAAATATATAAACCATATGGAAATAAATATTAATGATTTATTTTATTTAAACTAAAAACGTATGAATGTGTATATACCTATACAAATGCCTATATAGTATTTTTATATAAATATGTGTGTGTTTGTAATAACAAAAAAGTGTAGAAAAGATGGGTGAGATCCTTCCCAAGTGGAAAAGTCTCTTTTATTAAAAAGGAATAAAATTATAAGAGTTTAAAGAAAGGGGTTTTACAATGATTCCTTTGTAGAAGGGGGTTTAGGTTAGTTGGTATCATGCTAGACTATATAACTTCACTGAAATTGACACCTTTGTTCACAATAACACCTGCTAGAGAATTTAACTCCCTGTAGATATGTGTGACAAAAAAAATCCATGGATGCAAGAGAGTTTAAGAAATTGATCCATCTAGTAGTCAACTTCCAATAAAGATGAGAAGATCCCAACTTACAATCTGGATGATGGTGTTGGAGTCACATTCTAATAATATATTATTCCAATTTCATTGTTTATCTTACTCGATCATGTTAATCTCTCAAATCATTTAAGCTTCAAGGGAGGCAGAAACACCACATGTCCCATAAAGTCATATTAATTCATCCTCACGGTGATCTATGAAAATAGATCCATAACCTGATGGATATGGATTGTCTCTTGACAAGCCATCTGTATTGATTTTGATCCATCTTGAAAAGGGGGGAAAACAAAAAACTTTGATAGTACCTGAAGGTGGTCTGGATTTACCATTAATGTCGAGTCTTCTATGAACGAGAAGGTCATGGTAAAAGGTTTAAAATAAATCCTTGCTGGAAGGATCCGTTTCCTTCACAGCAGCTAGCATATATGCACAGGTTGCCTAGAAGATTTTGAAGGCTTGTTTATAAATGGATTTATTGAAATATTTCTCTATGACCAACACCAACTCAACAATAGTAACCTAAAATAATGCAAGTAGTTTTGTGGATAGAAGAGGGTTCATACAAGCTTCGAGCAGTAGAAAAATGGATGTAGTTGGAGCCGGTTGAATATGAAAGATACCGAACAATGCCTTCCATAGGGCTATAGCAGTATCACAATAACAAAAAATATGATTCACATCATCCCTATTTGGATGGTGAGATACTGCATCTCAAACACAAAAAAACACCACAAGCTTGGAGATATGAATTCTTTGGAATTCTTCCCTGCACGAGCCTCTAGACTACATAATTCTGGAAGGCCTTATCCTACCCCAATTAATCCTAATAAGCTAGGTTGATCCATTTTAATTGTAGTTAGACAGATTATAATAAAATATATTTGAAGTTAAGAAAACATTAGTGGTAGGATCCCAGATCATGAAGTCATTATTAAGCTTAAAATAATAATTTTCTACCTTGGAACTAATCATCTTAGGTAGAAAATTTAGGGACGAGTCCAATTGCTCTTTAATAGAGGTTTTCAAGTCCACAGATAAGGAATATTACTGTATGAGGTCTAACAAAGGAGTTACATTCTAGTTTTTAGTCTAGAAGTGAAGAGAAGATCCCCTGCGGGCCATCCATCTCAATTGAGATAGAATTCTAGAGAAAGAGGACTTAAGAGAAGGATAGAAATATGAATCCATATATTTATGATTCCCTTTCATAGGTTTAGCTAGAAATATAGATTTAATAAAGAAATTGGACTTTTATTTTCCATTTATGAACCTCCACATGAATTGAGCTTGCAAGGATTGATTAAATTTGTGAAGATTTTTTATGCCCAAGCCACCATAATCAAAAGGATTATAGCTCTTGTTCCAAGAAAATATGAAGATATTTCTTTCAAGGATGCTCCTTCTCTATAAAATGTTCTTAATTTATGTGTTGATAATCATGATAAGTTAAACCATCCATCTATACACCATAAAAGAATTCAAAAATTTAGAGGTGGTGAAGGAGTTCACTAGATATATTCTTCGATCCATGGATAAGGATTTTACTTTACAAGTGGATTTTTTTTTCTAATTTGTACAATTATTCCAGTAAAATGTATGGTTTGTGGTCTCACCCAAAACATGGGAACTCTAGGATAAATGAAATGGGGGACACCTTCTTTAATACCCAAATCATTGATGATGTTAATTTTTTTAGCAACTGGAATTCTTATTTCAAAATAGACAAATGACTTGCTCCAACTAATTTCTTATCCCGAGACTTTCTCAAATTGTGAAAGAATTCTTTTTAGATATTTGATGATTTATTATCACCCTGAGTAAAGCGAATTATTGTTGGATTTGGTGGCATATAACCAAATAATTTGTACTTTATTCATTAATAAATACCTTATCACATCTTGATTGTTCTTCTGCGTGACAATGCATGTGATAATGTCCTAAGGATAGCTGTTGCATTAAAGGGTCATAGCGGATCCCTACTATGATGAGAACCCGAAAGTGCCATAACACTGTTCTTGAATTTATGTTCTATGGCCGGATGATGTTATTTGAGGGACACAAATAATATAGTCCATTAGGGGTGAGGACTCATAAAACTTTGAGGCACCTTCTCATGGTGTGCGCCCTTGGTAATATCCAGGAGGATATTATGAGAATGAGACCCACCAGTAGGAAATCCACATTTCATAGTGTCATTGGATGTTCTTATCTGTGTACATGTGTATTGGTCCCTAGACTTTAAGATTATTATTAATGGGTATTAAAACTTGCACACTTAGATGTATTGATGAAAACTGTGATGACACACTATTCGTAGCGAGGTAGTATACGTTGGGTACATCATGAGTAATACTGCATTAATAGATAATGAGAGAAAGGATTTGTCCCTTCTGTTCCATAACAGAAGTAGATATCTCAGACCCTTTGATGGAATTGATATATCCTAAATAAATCCATGGCCATGGTAAGGTATGGGCGAGTTCAATTCTGGAAAGTCAAAGAAAGAATAATCGAGCACATGGGTTGATGACACTAGAATGCAACCCGCTTGATTCGAGATATCGTGAAAAAGAGATTATATTACATGGTAAACGTTCATAGGAGGTGGCATGTCATTTAGGTGTTAACTTCTTTCTCTATGGGTGCCTTGGCGTGTTGCTAGATTCTAACCTTGGAATTTAGGCAGGCTCCTCCTAATGCCACTGAGAAAGGGGCCTGGAGGGTCACACACTAAGTGTGTCCATGTATCTTAGTTAAATATTAATTTAACAAGTTAAATAAATATTATTCCCGACTGTGGTTTAATAATTATTTAAGGATGCCTGATTTCATTTATTTCGACACTAGTTATTCGAGAGAATATATTGTGGATGAAATAATATATATTTATTAGCGAGTAATAAAGTTACATTTATTTAAGAAATAAATAGCTATTACTCAAGGTCTAATAAATGTGGTGGAGGAAATAAAGGAAAATGGAAAATAAAAGTACATGCCATGTATATTAAATATACACGCCATGTAGTTTTATGGAAAACGAGTACACGCCATGTATTAATGATTACACACCATGTAGTTTTTCCAATCGGGATTTTGGGGATGTAATATTGTTTTATTAAATGATATTTATTATAATCAGTGTGGGCGCATGCCAAGGAATTAATAATTCAACATGGGGGTTTTCAATAAGAGTTAATGAAATAAATAAAATGCGTAATGCATTTATTTATTGTCATAAATCTATAACCTCAAACCCGATTATAAATATCCTCACAACCCCAACACTTTTCCCCAATCGTTGTGTACAACAATTCTAGAGAATTATTTCAGGGCCGAAAGAACTACTTCCTCCAAAAATGCTCTCAAGACCGAGATAGATCCACCACCCCTGGATTAAGGCGATCAAAGTAAAACATCGCAAGCAAAGGTTCTTCCACGCTAGCACCCGGAGATCCCTTCGACGATGTCCAGAGATACGTGGCACACGTGTGGATCATCGCTAGAGGAATCCTACACTTGGATTCTATGACGCAACGACGAATCACAAGATCGTGACCGGAGACATCAACGAAGAAATAATTCCACCAAGGTAATTCTTGTGAATTAATTAAATTAATTATAACCAACATATGATGATCCTATCTATATGGTTCTGGGACTACCTCTTTTGGTTTTTGTTCTTCGTTCTATTTCGAAGATCCGGTGTTTTATATCGTGATGAATCTTGGTTTGAACGTTGTTTAATGCTAAAATCAAAGTTGGGAAATCCCACCAACGCACTTGAAACGCACGGCCGATTGTCGCCTATCGACCGGTCAAAGTTCCGGTGCTCTGCTAATGTGTATAGCAGCACTCGGGTCGAATCCTCGGCGATGGTACTTCGTAATAGTCTATTGTTTTAGTTGATTGTATTTTGATTGGGGGGGTTTGTTTGCAGAGATTAATTGAAATGTTTAATGAATGATGTTTAATTTAACAAGTTGATAAAGATTGGGGTGAGTTCATCATTAGGTTAGTTAAGCTTTTTATATCCTTGAGCTTTGCTTTATATTGCATTTAAATTAACACCCATGTCACAAGATGATGTTGATTAGAATTCTTAAGTGTTAAGGCTTTAAACCAAGCCTTAACTTAACTTAAGGTTATAATCTCAATCATATATTATTTATGGTGGTGTATTTATGGTTCCAATAATCCATGGAAACCACATGTTAAACAAAACAAGTCATTAATCCATGACATGTTAAGTCCAACATACACAATGTTAATTCAAAGAATATTCATCGAGCAGAAGCTCTCAATCACTTACCATACCTAAATTATAACTCACCCCAATGAGAGATTTACTCAGCCATTTGGGTGATTAATAATCTGGTTAAAATTATTATGATTATAAATTAATAAGAGAAGAAAAAGAAAGGGATAAGAAAAGAGTGGTACGTCGACACACACACACGAACAATGATGATAATTAAAAAAAACGAACTTTTGATTGAATGAGGAAGCTAAAGAAGGGAAGGGTATTGAACTAAATTTAAACTATTTTAAGAACATTAATATTAAAATACAGAATGTGGAGGAGAATAAGAGATATTGAAGAAGAAACTTTCATTAAAACAGAATTACAAAATAAAGGACTTACAAAATTACAAAAATGAAGAACACAAAAGTAAGTGAAAAAAGAGAGAGGAGGAAAGGTCTCTCAAGTGAAAACTTGAGTATTTCAGGTCCTCCCAAGCCTTTGGAAAATCTTTGGTCGTGCCAATATGATCTCCTCTCTTCTGAAATGCCAACCCCTCTCAAGGAGAGAAGGGGAGAGTATTTATAGCCCAAGGAGTGGACTGTTTGCATTCCTAATATGTCCCTCCACTTGCATCGCCAATTTGGCTATTCATACAGCTTAATCTTCAAATTTCTCCTTATTCAAAGTTTTATAAAATAATGTTGGACGACTACTATCAAAATTTTGAGGAATTTTGACAAGTGGATCCAATGTTATGGCGGTTTTATTAAACAAAGGAAAACTGTCCATTTCTATCCATGCTTTTTCAATGTCCAAAATGTGAATGGATTTTGGAACAGTAATATGCCTTCAAATCCGAATGACCTCTTCAACAAAGTCGGCCGCCTATATCTCCTCTTTCACACTGCAAAATCTCAGCTCGATTGGATGCTTACATCAGGATATATTTCATGCATACTATACTGATTTTAATTCTCGGCCAGAATGGTGGGCTGGACTTCAAAGCTTCATTTGGGCCCCTTGTACTTGTATTTGGGCCATGAAATTTTTATCCAAGATGACATGTAGTGTCCCCCGAATTATGGTGGAGATTTAAGGTTTTTTGACTTCTGGATTGAACCCAGTAAATCAATCTTCAAGGCTGGTCCAGTTTGTTCACAGATTCTTTGGTCTTGTTTGTGAGGACCATATGACCCTTCAAATGGCAGAATTGGCTCATGGTTCCTTCTAATGAAATGTTGTATATTGAAAGTAGAATACTAAAAAACAAGAACCACACAATTTGGATCAGTATAGTGACATTTATAATTAAAACATTAAACTGACTCAATTGGACTACTTCTAAAAATGCTCAAATATTATACTTAATATTAAAACATTAATATTTCACACAAATTATGCACATTTCATATAAAATAAGTAAAGGGGGAATATAATAAGTCATGAAAATATTAATAACATAAACTCCCCCACACTTAGATTTGCGCGTGTCCTCATGTGCAACAAATATAAAAACATGACAAAATCATTTTCACTCACCAACAAATATTAAAATTTTGTTTTCTCCAATCAGGGGAGGTTTAGACTATTTCACTCATCCATATTGAATTCCATCACAAATTTGGTTCACAATAATGCATCAGAAACAATTCATTTTTTCATGTTCAAGGTTTGAATTGGAAAATGTAGGCACTCAAAACTTACTCCTCTCAAGATGATAAAAATGTATTTTAGGAGGTTCACTCATTCACCAACAAAAAGTGAAAATCAAGAGTTTGTAAGAGCTCTTAGCTTCCATTCCCAAATCTAATGTGTACAAGAATCAAGAGGTCTTTTAAGGGGTTTTTCAGTGGCTATGGGATGGTAGGTATATAATGTCCAAAGGAAAAGAGGGGTTAAAAACACCAACATGGAAAAATCAATGCACATTTTTTTTGAAATTCGATTTGAAAGGAAATAGAAACACATATTTACAAGGGAATGAATGTGTGATGAATGAAAAGTGAGGGAGATAGAAAATGGAATAGGGTGAGATGATGGAATATGTACAACATGGAAGACTTCCAATAATGACACAATACAAGATGATTCAAGTGTTCTTTTTTTTTCTTTTTTTTTTGCTCTTTTTTTTCGAAAGTTGTGCTTGAAACAAGTCTCACAGTCATCTCCCAACCCATGTTTGATATTCTCATGGAACTAATTTTATTAGTTATAACACGATCAAAGGTTGATGATGAATGATTTTTGACCCACCCAAGACACAACCCATTCCTTTTTTTTTCATTTTTTTTAATATAATTTTTTTCATTTTTTTGAACACTTTTCAATGACTTTTGTACAAATGAAAATTACACATATACACCCCAAAGCTCACAGAATTACAACCTATCCCCCACACTTTAATGGATTCTTGCCCTCAAGCATATAATGACACATTGGAAATCAATGAAAGTACGCCCAAAAATAAAGTCCATTCCCCCCACACTTAAATTTCAATAAATTATACAATGAAAATACATGAAGAGTTGGGTGGGACAAGGTATTAGGCTTGTAATGTGGCTATCAAAAGAAAGGTTTTCATAGGCTCAAAGGGGCTTTCAAAAGTAGGATCAATGTAAGGGTAACGGGAGGCTATTTGGCTATTCTGATTCTCATGTGGCTTAGAAAATGCCTCTATCATATTAATGCACACAAAAGATGGAAATTCAGCTCGAAGGTCCACAAACTCAAGACTCACAATCAGTGGTGAAGACACACAATGAAAAATATGTCCATAGATGACCTTGGCATGAAGGCTAATGTTATTCCTCACGGTAGGGGAGAATCATTTTCCACCAAAAATTGTTCATTCAAAATGTTTGTTATTGACACAAAATTGTTTACCCAAGTTTGAGATAAAAATTCAATATATTTGAGTTTAAAACAAGCCTTTTGACTCCCCAAAATGTTTGGACAGAATTTCAATATTGGATGATTAGTAATTATGACACCTTTTTTTTTAATTTTCATTTTTTAAATTTTTTTAAATTATTTTATTTTTAATGACACATCCACACAAAAGAGAAAATAGAAAAAAGGTTGTGGAAGAATGTTGTAAAAAAAATGAGAGGGAGAGAGGAAGAATAAGAAATAGAGAGAAGAAGAGAGGGAAGAGAGATTGAGAGAGAGAGAGTTAAAGGGAAAGAGGTGCCCCCTGGTTTGGATTTGGTGGGTCGCCGTTTCCATCTAGTGGTGGGTCAATGGAAGTCGATGTGGAACCTGAAGTTAATGGCCTCTCATTGTGATGCTTTAACCGGTGTCCATTTACCGTGAATGTTCTTTTTGAAGAAGGGTCTTGGACTTGCACTGCACCAAATGGGTAAACATTAGTAATAACAAAAGGTCCATCCCAACGAGAATTGAGCTTACCTGGGTGAAGTTGAAATCGAGAATTGAAGAGCATTACCTTTTCACCTTCATGAAATACCTTTCGAAGAATGTGCTTGTCATGGAGTGACTTTGCCTTTTCTTTGTAGAGAATGGATTTCTCATACGAATCGAGTCGAAGCTCCTCCAATTCAGTAAACTGCAACAATCTTTCTTCACCAGATTTTTCACAATCAAAATTACATGTTTTGACAGTCCAAAATGACTTATGTTGGATTTCAACTGGTAAATGACAGGATTTACCAAAAACTAGCCTAAATGGAGACATCCCAATGGGTGTCTTATAGGCTGTTCGATAGGCCCAAAGTGCTTCACCAAGTCTATCAGGTCAGTCTTTTCTTGTGGGCTTAACAATTCTTTCAAGCACTCTTTTCACTTCTCTGTTAGAAAGTTCAGCCATTCCATTTGTTTGAGGGTGATATGCAGTGGATGTTTTATGTACAACCCCATTCTTTTTTAAAAGTGACTCTATGGTTCTATTACATAAATGAGTTCCTAAGTCACTTATCAAAGCACGTGGTGTTCCGAATCGATGGAAGATATGGGTTTTGAGGAACGCACTCACAGTTTGAGCATCATCTTTCCTAGTGGGTTTGGCCTCGACCCACCTAGAAACATAGTCAACAGCAAGGAGAATGTAGGATAATCCATTGGAAGGGGGAAAAGGTCCCATGAAATCGATGCCCCAAACATCGAAAAGCTCACAGAAGATTAATGGATTTTGAGGCATTTCGTTTCTTTTGGAAATTGTGCCAAACTTTTGGCAAGTGGGACATGATTGACAGAACTCGTGTGAGTCCTTGAAGAGTGAAGGCCAAAAGAATCCAGAATCTAGGACCTTTCGAGAAGTCCTTTGTGGTCCAAAGTGGCCACCTCCAGGAATTGAATGGCAGAATTCTAAGATGGAGGATTTTTTAGTTTCATCAACACATCTCCTAATTACCATGTCAGCCCCAGTTTTCCAAAGTTTATTATCTTCCCAAAAATAATTCTTTGAATCACTTTTCATCTTTTCTTTTTTTCTTTTGAAAAATATTCAGGGAAAACACCAGAAACCAAGTAATTGACAATTGGGGCATACCATGGTAACTTTGGAGTGAGAGATGAGAGGTGTTCAGTTGGAAATTCAGGATCAATTATTTCAGAATGAGAAGAATTAGAAATTCTACTCAGGTGGTCAGCCACAGGGTTTTCTTTTCCAGGTTTATCTTTTATCACAAGGTCAAACTCTTGGAGCATTAAAATCCATCTTATTAGCCTTGGTTTGGAATCACTTTTCTTAAGTAAGAACTTTAATGCTGAGTGGTCCGTGAAGATGATGATTTTGGCACCTAAGAGATAGGGCCGGAATTTATCCAAGGCAAAAACCACAAATAAAAGTTCTTTTTCAGTCACAGTGTAGTGTGATTGAGTTTCATCCAATGTTTTTGAGGCATAAAAGATGACATGAGTAATGTTTTCTCTTCTTTGACCAAGAACAGCCCCAATGGCCCTATCAGAAGCATCACACATCAATTCAAATGGTAAGGACCAATCTGGGGGTTGGATTATTGGAGCAGATGTGAGAGCAGATTTGAGTTCAATGAAGGCTCTCTTGCAAGCCTCATCAAAATTGAATGTGACATCATTTTGAAGTAAACGGGTAAGTGGGAGGGAAATCTTGCTGAAGTTCTGAATGAATCGCCGATAGAAACCGGCATGACCAAGGAAGGACCGAATGTCTCGAACTGATTTGGGTTTAGGAAGTGATTGGATCACCTCAATTTTGGCTGGATCAACTTGGATACCCTCTTGAGAAATTATGTGTCCTAGAACAATCCCATTTGAAACCATGAAGTGACATTTTTCAAAATTCAGCACAAGGTTGCACTTGACACACTTTTGAAGGACCAAAGAGAGTGAATGTAAGCAAGATTCAAATGACTCGCCATAAATGGTAAAGTCATCCATGAAGACCTCCATGCAATTCTCAATGAATTCAGAAAAGATACTCATCATACACCGCTGGAATGTTGCAGGAGAATTACAAAGGCCAAAAGGCATTCGCCTATAGTCATAGGTTCCAAAGGGGCAAGTGAATGTGGTCTTTTCTTGGTCTTGAGGTGCGATTGGAATTTGGAAGTAGCCGGTGTAACCATCAAGAAAGAAATAGTGTGACTTTCTGGCCAATCTCTCAAGAATTTGGTCAAGGAAAGGAAGTGGGTAGTTATCTTTTCGTGTTTCAGCATTCAATTTGCGATAATCGATGCACACACGCCATTTGTTTTTCACTCGAGTTGTGACCACTTCTCCATGTTCATTTGTGACAACTGTTATCCCGCCCTTCTTAGGAATGACTTGAATTGGACTAACCCATTCACTATCAGAAATTGGGTAGATAATACCAGCTTGAAGAAGCTTGGTAATCTCTTCCCTAACTACCTCAAGTATGAGTGGATTGAGTCTTCTTTGAGGTTGCCTAATTGGTTTGGATGATTCCTCTAGATGGATGTGATGCATGAAAAGGGCAGGGTTGATTCCTGGAATATCCTCTAGGGTCCAAACTAAGGCATTTTTGTTTTCCTCTAACACTTGAACAAGTTGGGACTCCTCAGTTTCAGAAAGTGAAGCAGAGATAATGACAGGGTAGGAGGGATCATGGAAAAGGAATGCATACTTGAGGTGTGAAGGAAGTGGTTTTAGATCAGTTTCAGCCTTGATTTGAGAGCTAGAAAAGTTAGGAGCAGGAGAAGGGATTCCAGATGGGTTTGGATAATTTTCCTCAACACTGTCCAAGGTGGAGCAGTAGAGATCAGAGTTGATGTGGAATTCAAGAGAGTTTTCAAGTTCCTTTAGATTGATGGAGTCTATGAATGAGAGGTCCACATCAACTTCACCATTTATGAATTTGTTAATCATGGTGCAGATTTCACAAGATCCTTTATCATTAGAACATGAAGAAAATGGTGGATTGGGGTTCTATTGAATCTTAGAAGTGTCCTCAAAAGCATGGATTGAGAATGCAGAGTGATCCTCAGATGGGTATCGCATGGCTTGGAAAATGTTGAACTTGACCAGTTGGTCACCGAATTCCATGGATAAGATGCCTGAATGGACATCAATCTTGGTTCTCGCAGTCATGAGGAATGGTCTTCCTAGAATTAGGGGAGATCGAGAAGAGGTCGTCTCACCTTCCATGTCAAGGACATAGAAATCAGCTGGGAAGATAATATCATTGACCTGAACAAGAACATCCTCAATTATCCCCTCAGGACTAGTAGTACTTCGATTGGCTAATTGAATGACAACACCCGTTGGGTGCAAGGGACCTAGACCAAGGTTGGAGAAAATGGATTTGGGCATGACATTTATTAAGGCTCCAAGGTCTATGAGTGCATCATCAAAGTTGGAACTCCCTATTTGACATGGAACCGTGAAGGTCCCTGGATATTTGCACTTCATGGGAATGGATTGTTGGGTTGAAACATTTTCAATGTTCCTAAGTTGCCTCTTATGGGTGCACAATTCCTTAAGAAACTTGGCATACTTAGGGATTTCTTTGATGGCATCTAAGAGGGGGATGTTCACTTCAACACGTCTAAACATGTCAAGCATTTCAGGATCAGGTTCAAAGGACTTCTTAGGCTTGGAGATGGCTCGAGGAAAAGGAATTGGGTTCCTTAGAGGAATGGAAGGAGGTGAAGGAGTGGATTCAAGTTCCTTTTCCAGCTTTTTATTCTTTTCATTTTCTAGATCAACATCCAAAGGGGAGGTAGAGAAATCAGCATGGGGCATAGCAATTTGCTTTCCCGATCTAAGTGTAATTGCACTTACATTACCCTTAGGGTTGGGTAATGGTTGAGCTGGGAGTTGGGATGAATTGGACGGTTGTTGTTGGCTAAGGTGGGATGCAAGTTGACCTATTTGGGTTTCAATGTTCTTGAGGCTAGAACGGGTGAAGGAAGCAAGATCCTCTACAGCACTTTCCCATGGTTGTTTAGAAGAAGAGGCTTGTCCCAAATTGGGTTGGCCTTGATTTTGGTTCTTGGGAAAGCGATTTTATTGGGTGGGGAATTGGGAAGGCTCGTTAGGATAGTGGAATCCAGGAGGAGGATTGTTCCTTTGAGGTTGAGGAACAAAAGGATAAGGTTGATGGAAGTTACCACCACCTTGACCATATTGGAATTGGTTTGGGTTTTGAGGAGGGAATTGAGGAGGATGAGAAATGGGATTACCATACCTCAGAGGTGGGTTAAAGGTAGAAGAGAAGGGCTCAGAGTGGGGTTGGTTGAAGTTTATAACAAACTGGCCTGATTGTTGAGGGTTGAAGTTTCACTGAGTATATACCGCATTGAGCTCCATTGGACTAGATGAATCAGATGGATCATCTTGAAGTTGTGGACATGTGTCGGTTGGATGAGATGGAGAGTTGCAGATTCCACAATTCTTGATAGGTCCAGGGAATAGTGACTGTAGAGAAGATGAGGTTGGGGCTTTGGTAGCCACCGCTAGTTGACGCACAAGACCTGTAAGTTCACTCATCCACTCAGTCATCTTGTTGGGCTCTATGGATTGATTCTCTTGGGATTGTTTCACTTGAGCATGTGCTCGAGTATGGAATTGATGCGTGTTTGCAGCCATGTTGCTTATGAGTTCTCGTGCAGCTGCAGGAGTTTTGTCAACAAGAGCACCTCCACTTGCGGAATCAATGAGAGTTCGCTCCATAGCCAATAACCCCTCATAGAAGTATTGGATCAGGAGTTGGTCAGGGATTTGATGGTGTGGACAAGTTGCCACAAGCTTTTTGAACCTCTCCCAATACTCATGGAGTGATTCATTAGGGAATTTACGGATGCCTCTTATTTCCTTTTGGATAGAAGCTGTTCGGGAAGCGGGAAAGAACTTCTCAAGGAAAAGTATCTTCATGTCAACCCATGAGTTTATGGAACCAGGTGGGAGGTAGTAGAGCCAAGACTTGGAAGAATCCGTTAGGGAAAAGGGGAAAGCTCTAAGCTTGATTTGTTCTTCAGAAACCCCTTGAGGCTTCATGGTAGAGCATACTACTTGGAACTCTTTAAGGTGAAGATGTGGATCCTCACCGGCTAGCCCGTGAAAATGAGGGAGAAGATGAATCAAACCCGATTTGAGTTTGAAATCAGCTTCTATTTTTGGATATTGAATACCAAGAGGTTGGTAATTCATATCAGGAGCAGCGAGTTCTTTCAATGTTTGTTCTCTAGGATTGGCCATTTCAATTTCAACTGGTTGGATGAGGACTGGTTCTTGAATTATTTGAGTATCTCTTATGTTCCTCCTAAGTTGGCGAAGTGTTCGCTCAATTTCAGGGTCAAACAAATCCGAGGGATTGTTTGGAAGGCTACGGGGCATTCATAGAGATTTTGGAAGAAAGAGGAAGACGGGTTTTTCTTTGTATTTTTTTTTTCAGTTTATGATTTTTATGAGAAGACGGGTTTTTCTTTGTGATTTTTTTTCAAATTTTTTTTTAAAAATTTTGTATTTTTTTTGGTTTTTTTTACAATAACCAGAAACTAACGACTACTTAAAGCACCATCCCCGGCAACGGCGCCATTTGAAACACACGGCCTATTGTCGCATATCGACCGGTCAAAGTTCCGGTGCTCTGCTAATGTGTATAGCAGCACTCGGGTCGAATCCTCGGCGATGGTACTTCGTAATAGTCGATTGTTTTAGTTGATTGTATTTTGATTGGGGGGGTTTGTTTGAAGAGCTTAATTGAAATGTTTAATGAATGATGTTTAATTTAACAAGTTGATAAAGATTGGGGTGAGTTCATCATTAGGTTAGTTAAGCTTTTTATATCCTTGAGCTTTGCTTTATATTGCATTTAAATTAAAACCCATGTCACAAGATGATGTTGATTAGAATTCTTAAGTGTTAAGGCTTTAAACCAAGCCTTAACTTAACTTAAGGTTATAATATCAATCAGATCTTATTTATGGTGGTGTATTTATGGTTCCAATAATCCATGGAAACCACATGTTAAACAAAACAAGTCATTAATCCATGACATGTTAAGTCCAACATACACAATGTTAATTCAAAGAATATTCATCGAGCAGAAGCTCTCAATCACTTAACATACCTAAATTATAACTCACCCCAATGAGAAATTTACTTAGCCATTTGGGTGATTAATAATCTGGTTAAAATTATTATGATTATAAATTAATAAGAGAAGAAAAAGAAAGGGATAAGAAAAGAGTGGTATGTCGACACACACACACGAACAATGATGATAATTAAAAAAAACGAACTTTCGATTGAATGAGGAAGCTAAAGAAGGGAAGGGTATTGAACTGAATTTAAACTATTTTAAGAACATTAATATTAAAATACAGAAGGTGGAGGAGAATAAGAGATATTGAAGAAGAAACTTTCATTAAAACAGAATTACAAAATAAAGGACTTACAAAATTGCAAAAATGAAGAACACAAAAGTAAGTGAAAACAAAGAGAGGAGGAAAGGTCTCTCAAGTGAAAAATTGAGTATGGAAGGTCCTCCCAAGCCTTTGGAAAATCTTTTGTCGTGCCAATATGATCTCCTCTCTTCTGAAATGCCAACCCCTCTCAAGGAGAGAAGGGGAGAGTATTTATAGCCCAAGGAGTGGACTGTTTGCATTCCCAATCTGTCCCTCCACTTTCATCGCCAATTTGGCTATTCAGACAGCCGAATCTTCAAATTTATCCTTATTAAAAGTTGTATACAATAATTTTGGCCGACTAATCTCAAAATTTTGAGGCATTTTGACAAGTGGATCCAATGTTATGGAGGTTTTATTAAACAAAGGAAAACTGTCCATTTCTATCCATGCTTTTTCGATGGCCAAAATGTGAATGGATTTTGGAATAGTAAGATACCTTAAAATCCGAATGACTTATTCAACAAAGTCGTCAGCCTATATCTCCTATTTCACACTGCAAAATATCATCTCGATTGGATGCTTACATCATGAGATATGTCATGCATACTATACTGATTTTAATTCTCGGCCAGAATGGTGGGCTGGACTTCAAAGCTTCATTTGGGCCCCTTGTACTTGGATTTGGGCCATGAAATTTTTATCCAAGATGACATGTAGTGTCCCCCAAATTATGGTTGATATTTAAGGTATTTTGACTTCTGGATTGAACCCAGTAAATCAATCTTCAAGGCTGGTCCAGTTTGTTCACAGATTCTTTGGTCTTGTTTGTGAGGACCATATGACCCTTCAAATGGCAGAATTGGCTCATGGTTCCTTCTAATGAATTGTTGTATATTGAAAGTAGAATCCTACAAAAGAAGAACCACACAATTTGGATCAGTATAGTGATAGTTATAATTAAAACATTAAACTGACTCAATTGGACTACTTCTAAAAATGCTCAAATATTATACTTAATATTGAAACATTAATATTTCACACAAATTATGCACATTTCATATAAAATAAGTAAAGGGGGAATATAATAAGTCATGAAAATATTAATAACATCAGCACTTCTACTACACTCGGAACCTACAAGTGGTATTAGAGTGGTCATATCATTGATTATAATTATTTAGTTTTTCATTGGTGATTTACGCATTTAATAATTTAGTTGTTTCAATTCAAGTTAATCGTTCTTTAAATATGAATCTTGAGATCTATTCCTCCTCTATCGTTTCTCATTCACCATACAGAAATGGACTTTTCTTTTAATTTTTGATTAAAATAAAATAGAGGATCTCATCCGGAGGAGCCAAACATTCCTAGCCATACAACACAAGAATACACGGCGTGTATTCGGAAGTACACGCCGTGTAGTCTAGGTTCATGCATCAGACTGGTCTGCCAAATCAGGCCGTGTATTTATCCTATCTAAGTCATTTATGAAACCGTGTGTTGAGCAGGAACAGGTGGAACACGGTTTCTGGATTACACGCCGTGTGGTCCAACAGAACACGACGTGTAGTCCCTTCGGGTTAGGGTTGGACCGTGTACCCCGTACATGGCTTGCCCGGCTGGAAACCGTGTAACACAGAAACTACATGGAGTGTGTCCCACTGAACACTCCATATACTCCGAAATTTATGAATTACATTAACACGCCATGTCCCTGGGTGTGTACTTCGGATGGAGGGTGAATAAAAGTACACGCCGTGTAGTCGTAACTACACGCCGTGTACTCACCCAAATTACGCAGATTTATTAAAATTTGTTATTATATTATACAAACCCTTGAGATGTGTACCATGGTGTAGGCGTAAAGCTGAGGCACAACACATGATATGTGTTTTATATATATATGTGTTTGATTTAACATCTGTGTAATGAATGAGAATTCACCGGGTTTCCTCTAAGGTATAAGTTAAGTACAAAGATAATTTTAAATAAATTTATTTGTTTAAAATTATGATGGATGAGAATCTCAAGGAAATTCAGAAAAAGGGTTTAAGATAAAAGGATTGATTAATTAAAGACAATTAATTGATTCGAGCGTGATTTATCTTAAACAAGAACGATTAAAGAATTGAATGCTAGTTTTATTTATGCGTAAATATCGTTGCATGTATGGATGATCATGAGATAGACCAAGACATTTGTATGTGAATGGTTTTATTTAATTTAATTATTTCAATTAAATTTGTTGGCCTGCAAGACTTCTCCTCATTAATATGTAGGGCCTGTATGCCCAGGGATTATTTTATATAAATCCCCCTTTTTACCCCTCACCTGTGTGTGATATAAATGCATATGTAATGGATGGAGCTTCCAAGCTAGTGGAGACGACTCAAGTCAGGAGCCAAGGCGAAACCAATCCAAGGAGATACAAAGGTGGATAGGTGGAAAGTTGTAAACACGAACCCGAAAGGTTCAAGGTGTTTCTCCCCTAGGTCCTGGATTAGTTAATCAACCGCTAGATAAAATAACCAATAGAACAAGCTCATTATCATACCATTTATTTTATTTCTGTTAGTTGCATGGTTTATTTATTATGGGTGTGTTTTCATGATCACACAATTAATGAATTAAACGAGCATGCAAGATTGAACTAAAATAAAACCAGATTATACGTAAATATTATCTTAGACATGGTTAATCACTTAAGTATATCCCACTTAATATTAACAAGAATATAATAAAAGATAATAAATTGGAAATTTATGTATAAGGATAAAATCCCTCAAATAAATATTAAGTCGGTATAGCCTTCCATAATCTTGGTTAGAATCGAACCATAGTTCAAAGTTCTTGACCAACCCTAGTTGGGGTGATTTCAATTATCGGGGAATTCTAATTCAAGGTTTTGGGTTGACTTTAATTGGTTCACATCAAGGGTTGACTACCACAACAGGACTTGGTGTGTCCAAGAGGCAAAGGTTGAGGAAATCCAAAATAAAAGGATTTTAGGATTGGGGAGTCCACTCAGCGGATCAAGGAGCTGCGAGTTAATGTAGTTGGAATTTGGAATGCCTACCTAAAACCCTTTAAGTTTCTTGACCAACCCTAGTTGGGGTAATGCAAAGGGAAATATGGATCCTTGCCACTAGAATATTCAGGCAACAGAATATTCCGAAGTCAATGGTGAGGGCTATTGGATTTCGATAAAATAGTGGGAGACTAATAAGTATTAATTTATTTATTTGTCTCATTTTTTAATAAAGTAATAAACCTTTTCTCATCTTAATTTGTAGAAACGACAAGAAAAATTACTTCAAACATATCATTGCGAACCATACTCGAGAAGGAAGACCTTCTCACCGGCACCAATTCCCAAGAGTGGCAGAGGCGTTTACGCGTCATCCTTCACCATGAAAGGAAATTGTATGTGCTGGAAGAGCCTATTCTAGTTGTTCCTGGAAAGGAGGCTAGTGATGAGGAACTATCTCTCTACATAAAACACATGGATGATGCCACAGATGTCTAGTGTTTCATACTATCTTCCATGTCTAATGAGCTCTTGAAGCAACATGAAAACATGGACGCGTATAGCATGATGTCTCACCTTAAATATCTCTACCAAGAGAATGCGAGACAAGAGAGATATGAGATCTACAATGCTTTGTTTACAACTAAGCTTGGAGAGTCTGCACCAGCTGGACCTCATGTAGTCAAGCTCATTGGATACATTGAACGCCTGAACATCTTAGGAATTAAGTTCCCAGATGAGTTGCGTATAGATCTCATCCTATCATCACTGCCCAAGACCTTCTCAAGCTTTATTATCAACTACAACATGAGCAATAATGAGAAGAGTCTATCAGAACTTCTAACCTTAATTCTACAGGTAGATAAGGACATGGGGCGTGACAAACCCGCAGTCCTTATGGTGAATAAGAAAAGGAAGGACAAGGAAAAGGGGCCAAAGACTTATAAACGGTATGAAGCCCCCGAGCGCTGTCCTTCTAAGAAGGGGAAGATCCAGAGGCAGGGTAATGAACAAGAGGTGGTGTGTTTTGCATGTGGAAAGTAAGGTCACTGGAAGAGGAACTGCACCAAAAGCATGGGGATGCTAAAGGTGCGTTTGTTATTGAGTGTAATCTTTCTATTTCTATACATTGGGTATTAGATACAGCTTGTGGGCTCACATCTGTGTTCAAATACAGGAACCAAGTAGATTTAGAAAGATTTCCAGAGGAGAGGTGGATCTTCGAGCTACCAATGGCGCAAAGCTGGCTGCGTTGGCTATTGGCAATTACCACCTCTCATTGCTGACTGGGATGATTTTGGTTTTACCTAACTGTTATTATGTGCCTAGTGTTACCAAGAACATAATTTATGTATATTTTTTAGATATGTATGGATTTATTTTCAAGTTTGGAAATAAGGGTTGTCTCTTTTATAAGAACAATGTATGTTATGGTATGGCACATTTAAATAATGGTTTGTATGTATTAAATTATGAAAACCAAGAGTTGGTAATCGATAACGAAACAAACTCACATGAAACATACATCACCCAGTTTTGGCATCACTGTCTCGGTTATGTAAATGAGAAGTGCTTGAAAAATCTCTTCCAAGATGGCTATTTAGACTCTACTGAGCTAAAACCACTTGATAGATGTCACGCTTGTTTACAAGGTAAAATGACCAAGCCGCCTTTTGGTGGACAGGGTGAAAGGGCCATAGAGCTTCTAGGATTGGTGCACATGGATGTATGTGGACCATTTACAATAGAAGCTAGAGGTGGATATTCTTACTTCATTACTTTTACTGATGATTTAAGTATATATGTCTATATCTACTTAATGAGGTATAAGTCAGAGTCCTTAGAGAAATTTAAGGAATTCAAGAATGAAGTGGAGAATCATCTTGGTAAGAAGATAAAGAAACTTCGATCGGATCGAGGTGGAGAATATATGAACCAAGAGTTCATCGATCTTCTATGGGAGTCTGGGATTCTATCTCAGCTCACTCCTCCTTATACACCACAGTGGAATGGTGTTAGTGAAAGGAGGAACCACACCTTGTTGGACATGGTGATGTCGATGATAAGTCATGTAGATCTTCCATTATCCTTTTGGGGATATGCATTACAAACTGCAGCATACACATTAAACCGAGTACCAACTAAGGTGGAAAATGGAATTCCATCCGAGTTATGGAATGGAAAGAAACCCATTTTTTCACACACAAGTGTATGGGGATGCGAGGCATTTGTTAAGGCCTTCTCAGGCAACAAACTATCACCTCGGGGCACAAAGTGTATCTTTATAGAATATCCTAAGGAAACGAAAGGATATTACCTATATAACCCTCAAGAAAAGAAAGTGATTGTCGCCAGACAAGCCGTCTTTCTTGTGAGGGAGCACATCCTCAAAAAGGATAGTGGGAGAAATATTGAATTCGATGAAGTTGATGCTCAAGATACACATGAGTTGGTGCAAGAACAAGTTCCACAGGTCCCCATGGAAGAGGTTCCAGAAACACAAGTATTGCGTAGGAGATCAAGAGAGGTAAGGTAACCAGAGAGATTTGGTTTCCTAGTCACCGAGGATGGTGAATCATTATTGTTGGACAATGATGAACCTCTCTCCTACAAGGAAGCAGTAGAAAGCTCAGAAGCTACAAGATGGCTAGAAGCTATGAATTCTGAGATGGATTCCATGTATTAGAACCAAGTCTGGGTTCTGGTCGATGATCCAGTTGATGTAAAGCCTATTGGATGCAAATGGATATTCAATAGAAAACTGGACATGGAAGGTCAAGTTAGCACCTATAAAGCAAGGCTAGTGGCTAAAGGATTCAGAAAACGTCAAGGAATTGAGTATGATGAAACCTTAGCACTCATTTCCATGTTTAAATCCATAAGAATCATACTTGCCATAGCAGCTTACCATGACTACGAGATTTGGAAAATGGATGTCAAAACAGCATTCCTTAATGAGAACCTTGAGGAAGATGTCTATATGACACAACTAGAAGGGTTTGTGACACCAGGTGAAGCTAAATGGGTTTGCAAGTTGCAGAAATCCATTTATGGATTAAAGCAAGCATTCAGGTCATGGAACACTCAATTTGATGAAGTCATAAAGGAATTTGGTTTCATTAAGAATGAATGTGAGCCATGTGTTTATAATCCGTTTAATGGTAATGTGATCGTTATCCTAATAGTGTATTTTGATGACATATTGCTTATTGGAAACGATGTACTAGTCTTACAGTTAGTTAAGGACTGGTTGAACAAGTGTTTCTCCATGAAGGACTTGGGTGAAGCAGCCTACATTCTAGGGATCAAGATCATTCATGATAGATCCAAGAGGCTTCTTGGACTAAGTTAGGGTACATACATTGACCAGATACTAAAGAGATTTATTATGGAACAATCCAAGAGGGGATTAGTTCCAGTGTCACATGGCCTACATATTTCTAAGAAAATGTGTCCACAGACACAATAGGAGAAAGATAGAATGAGTAAGATCCCATACACTTCATCTATAGGATCCATCATGTATGCCATGTTATGTACCAGGCTTAATGTTTCCTATGCACTGAGTGTGGTAGGCAGATATCAAGCAGATCCAGGAGAATAGCATTGGACTGCTGTTAAGACTATCCTTAAGTATATGATAAGAACTAAGGATATGTTCCTAGTGTATGGAGGAGACGAGGATCTTGTCATCAGAGGGTATGCTGATGATGGTTTTCAAACAGATCAGAACGATCTGAAGTCGAAATCTGGATATGTTTTCCATCTCAATGGAGGAACTGTGAGCTGGAAGAGTTCAAAGCAGCCAGTTGTCACCGATTCTACAGCGGAGTCTGAATATATAGCGGCTTCTGATGTAGCCAAGGAATCCATCTGGATTCGTAACTTTGTCCAAGAGCTTGATGTGGTGCCTAGAAGTAAAGACCCTGTCGCATTGTATTGTGATAATACTACAGTGGTGGCTCTTGCAAAAGAACCAAGGTCACATCAACAGACAAAGCACATACTCCAGAAGTATCACCTCTTGAGAGATTTATATCAGAGGGGTGAAGTTGCAGTGAGTAGAGTGTCCACGAAAGAGAACGTGGTGGACCCCATGACTAAAGGCCTATCTCAGTAGAAGCATGAATATCATGCGAGAGCTAGCAGGTTAAAGGTTGTTAGTAGTTGGCTCTAGTCCAAGTGGGAGTCTGTTGGAGTTGGTGGCCTAGAACCAACTACTTTTTTACTTTATTCATTAATAAATACCTTATCACATCTTGATTTTTCTTCTACCTGACAATGCATGTGATAATGTTCTAAGGACAACTGTTGCATTAAAGGGTCATAGCAGATCCCTACTATGATGAGAACCCGGAAGTGCAATAACAATGTTCTTGAATATATGTTCAATGTACGGATGATGTTATTTGAGGGACACAAATAATACAAGCCATTAGGGGCGATGACTCATAAAACTTTGAGGCACCTTCTCATGGTGTGTGCCCTTGGTAATATCCAGGAGGATATTATGAGAACGAGACCCGCCAGTAGGAAATCCACATTTCATAGTGTCATTGGATGTTCCTATCTGCGGATGTGTGTATTGGTCCTTAGAATTTAAGATTATTATTAATGGGTATTACAACTCACACACTTAGATGTATTGACGAAAACTGTGACGACGCACTGTTCGCAGTGAGGTAGGATATGTTGGGTGCATCACAAGTAATACTACATTAATAGATAATGCAAGAAAGGATTTTTCCCTTCTGTTCCATAACATAAGTAGATATCTCAGTCCCTTTGATGGAATTGATATAGCCTAAATAAATCCATGGCCATGGTAAGGTATGGGAGAGTTCAATTCTAGAAAGTCAAAGAAAGAATAATTGAGCACATGGGTTGATGGAACTAGCATGAAACCTGCTTGATTCGAGATATCATGAAAAAGGGATTATATTACACAGTAAACATTCGTAGGAGGTGACACGTCATTGCGGCATTAACTTCTTTCTCTATGGGTGCCTTGGCATGTTGCTAGATTCTAACCTTGGACTTTAGACTGGCTCTGCCTAATTCCATTGAGAAAGGGGCCTAAAAGGTTACACACTAAGTGTGTCCATGTATCTTAGTTAAATAAATATTATTCCCGACCGTGGTTTAATAATTATTTAAGGATTTCTGATTGCATTTATTTCAACACTAGTTATTCGACAGAATATATTGTGGACGAAATAATATATATTTATTAGTGATTAATTCAGTTACATTTATTTAAGAAATAAATATCCATTACTCAAGGTCTAATAAATGTGGTGGAGGAAATAAAGGAAAATGGAAAATAAAAGTACACGATGTGTTTATTAAATATACACACCATGTAGTTTTATGGAAAACGAGTACACACTGTGTATTAATGATTACACGCCATGTAGTTTTTCTAGTTGGGATTTTGGGGATGTAATATTGTTTTATTAAATGATATTTATTATAATCTGTGTAGGCACATGTCAATGAATTAATAATTTAATATGGGGGTTTTCAATAAGAGTTAATGAAATAAATAAAACGCATAACGTGTTTATTTATTGTCATAACTGCTATAACCTCAAACCCGATTATAAATATCCTCACAACCCCAACACTTTTCCCCAATTGTTGTGCACAACAATTCTGGAGAATTCTTTCAAGGCTGAAAGAACTACTTCCTCCAAAAATGCTCTCAAGACTGAGAGAGATCCACCACCACTGGATCAAGGCGGTCGAAGGAGGACATCACAAGCGAAGGTTATTCTGCGCTAGCACCCTGATATCTTTTCGGCGACGTCCATAGATACGTAAAACATGTGTGGATCACCGCTAGAGGAATCCTACACTTGTATTCTACGACGCAACGATGGATCACAAGATTGTGACCGGAGACATCAACGAAGAAAGAATTCCACCAAGGTAATTCTTATGAATTAATTAAATTAATTATAACCAACATATGATGATCCTATCTCTATGGTTCCGAGACTCCCTCTTTTGTTTTTCATTCTTCATTCTATTCTGAAGATCCGGTATTTTATATCATGATGGATATTGGTTTGAACGTTGTTTAACGCTAAAATAAAAGTTGTGAAATCCCACCAATGCGCTTCCGTTGCGCCCGAAACCTACAATTATGTCATCAAAATTTGGTATATGGGAGGGGGATTAAATACCTATATCATCCCTAACGTTCTTTAGATTACCATGGTCAACCTTGTTGGAAATAATCATGCCGAGGTAGTTCTTAGTAAAGGAAAATATGACTGCTAAGAGGGGGTCACCTTGCCTAACACCTCTTGAGAAACTGAAGTAATATTCATGTAACATCTAATATTTTCCATGTATTATTTTTAGATATTATATAGATTATTTTAGAGACCAGGCGTTGAGACAACGTGTGATTCTGAGTCCTGATGTGCCCAAAATAAATGTGTGAAAAATATTAAAATATATTTTAGCACGTGTGCACATTTTTTGAAAAAAGTGGAATAACTATTAAAAAAGTACCCAGATCAGAAATATGAGGGTACTGTTGAACTCAGATTGACGGTTTTACCCTAGGTGCAACCTAACATTGGTCGGTATGGGTCATTTGTGAAAAATCTGTCATGGGCATAAAATGAATAAAATAATTAAATTATTTTATTAAGGTAGTGACACCGTGACTTGTTCTTTAAATATATCCTCATTTCAAAATTATAGGGTTAGCTGTATAACCCTAGAACTTCTAGAGGATCGTTAGAGAGAGCTCTGGGAATCCTTTCCGATGAAGGACAATAAATCAAGGATCGACGATCGACGCACATTGATTTTGAAGGATATCTCCAATGAACGCAAAGTATCTTTGTTCTTCTTCAGAGATCAATCCAAATTGAGTTAGGGTGTGTGATTTAATTGGTTTATTCCCAATTCTTTATTTTTAAGATGGGCATGAATCAATCGATTAATGGATTGATTAATGGATCATGCATATTGTAAGAAGAGATTTATTCTATGAGATTTATTTGATATGGTTTTCTAACCCAAATCCCCCATTCTTGATCGTTGGATAAGAACACTGGACCAATGATGATAAAACTTTATTCTTGTGACCTTTCTCCCTCTTTTCTCGCGTTCATTTCCAGTTGGATCCTTGTAGTCTTGATTCAATTTTCTGGGTGGTTCTAAGCTCGATCGGACCCCCATATTTGAGGGAAATCGAAAAATGAGGATGGATCAGTGTAGATCGGGACCCAAGGAGCTTATATCTATGATCATTTCAATTTTTGGGCATCAGAGGAGGAGTGGTGATCTGCAGAAGGAACCATTGGAGCGTAGCGGTGATGACGTATGATGGCTGCCCACGTGTGGCTGTAGCAGGGTTCCGCGTGGTTTGAAGGCAGACAGATGGGCATCTTTGCATGTGGATGAGGCAGAGGCTGTGGGAACCACAACGGACGTAGTGGAGCTAATGGGGTCGGCAAAGGTGGACGCAGGATGCGGGGCGGGCCGCTTGCGAGTGGGCCCAGATGAGTAAGTGGGCAGGGCTCGGGTGGGCAGTTGGGTCTGGTCAGGCCAGTGGGATGGGCTGGATGAGGTGGAATCGGGTCAGACCTAGGTCATATTTGGAGAAACCGGGGCAGATCATGGTTGCAGTCAATTGTAGAGCTGCAATAGCTTGAGATTTTGTGGTTGCAGTGACTGCAGTGGTCGCCCACAGTGGTCAATCGGTGCAATAGGTGGACTGACCATGGTGGTTGTTCCACTAGCGGTTAGTCTGCATGGTAGGGGGACTGGCCATGACGATCGGTCTGTGGGCCCCAACAAGTTTACGAGCAACTTCTCAAGCATAAGGTTCAAATAGTTAGAACTCTTAAAAAGAGCGTCCAAACGACGTGTCGTCAGTGGCAGCGTGACCTTAACTTTAAGATAGTCAAATTAAGATAAATTTTGGGTACCTTATTTGGATTTAAGGCTCTTATTTTTCTTAGTTTGGACTCATATAGGCTGAGTGTGTTCCCTTGGTCCCTTCCTCGAGGGTACGGTGCAACATTACATCCAGATCACTGGATTTTAATCCTCTCTAGAGGCCAAGTCTCAGGAAGAGTTGTGGTGTCCCTCCACAAGTCTGGAGTGTGATCCTCTATCATCCCCAGTAGAGTTTTTGGAATCTGTATGACCTCCTTGAGTAGGTTGTTGATCCTCCATCTAGAGGGCCACATTAGTAGGGTTTGTGGAATCGTTGGCATACAATCCCCTATGTAGCGGTTTGATCTAGATTGGGTTCATGGTGTCCCCCAATGATTTTGGTCCTGACCCCCTCTATTTGTATCATAGTCTTCTTATACCAGTGCGTTCTCTTTGGGCGGGGTCCAAATGAGCTAGACCTCTTCGTCAAATGTCTCTGATGATAGTATGGCTCATGGAGTGGGATCTCCATGAATGAGCATTGTGTCAAACGGAATTCTGTGGATGGAAGTTGGTTATGACTGCCCGATGGCATGGAGTCTCTATTAACTATATATGGGTTTATTTTATTCTTGTATATGTTATATAGTGTTACATCTCATATTGATATGACTATAATTGGTTCTTTGTGTTTACTATTTTTAGGGTGTCCTATTGAGTATTGTTATATTCACCCATGCATGGGATTTACCCACACATGTCGTGTCTTGTATAGACAACAACCCCTATTGATGGTGTCCTAGGTGGATTGGGAGTGGGTAGAGCATGTCTAGAGCTTGACAGACCTAAGTGTTTACCAAGAGCATACTTTTGACTTAGTCCTCTCCCTTGAAGCAAGTTGGATTCTTTAAAGTTTTGGTTGGGATTGTTTTTCCCCCTTTTCTATTTATAGTACTTTCATTATCGTACTCTATTATGGGATCTTAGATGTATGCATGCATTATTTCAGTTGTTTTATATTTCATCATTGTGTGGGCTTGGATATGTGTGTGTGTGTACAAGTACTTTAGGCTAATGCCTCCCATTTATGGGAAATTCATACTTGGTGTTAGTCACCAGCCCCTAGCCTATCAGAGGTGGGCTTAGGGTAGTCATGGCATGAGCCCCCCTAGGACGGGTCATGAAAGAGTGGTATCAGAGGCAGGTTAGTTCTAGTTCAGGGCCCGAAGTCTATGAAATTGGTTTGGGGAAATAGTGCTAAGTGTTTCGAGTTCATCTTTTAGGCCAAGGTCTCTAGTTTTGGTATAGTGGCCGATGTATCCATACACCAGGACTCTAATAACCTTCTTTTAAACTCGGTACATGAAAACACCAGTTGCAGGGAAACAATGGTACATGCATCATATAGGAATGGTTGTGCCTTCCATGTCCTTCTTGAGTCAGTTCCCCAGATGTACTCTATTTACTGTGGTACATCTTGTTTTATTTTAGGATGCCTCCATGTAGATATCCAACCAACATTCCACCACATGGTCACAAGGATGACCCATCAGGTGTGTTCCTTCTCTTTGTTTTTCTCATTTATTCCACTATACTCTATTATAGTGGTGTGATCTCCAAACTTCCATTGAATCAGGATTTGATATTGATTCCTGTGTGATATAGGTTTTCCTTGTTGATATCCTTCACCTTTTTTCTTCATTGGTGTTCTCAGATGAGGGTGTTTCTTTGATCACCAGATAAAGGTAGGTGGTCTAGAACAAAGCCCTATGGTTTGTTACTAATTGTTTAAGTGTGTGCAATACTATGTGATCGCGTCGACATAAGGTGTGTGTTAAATAACAGAATAATGGGAGATGGTGATCATGTGTTTGGACCACTCCTTGGATCCCTTTTGATCTAATAGTCTTAAGGCTGAGTTTGTGGCCGCCCGTAGGGTGAGCCTACCCATGAATGATAATGAACTTTCTTTTGGATTGAAACATGAATTAGCATGACATGAAATCTTAGGGGATTCCTTGTGATAGGATCACTTTGGGATATTCCTCACTTTTTAATTTAAATGACTAGTGATACTTTGATATGATATGGTTTTGTACTCTCATGATAATGGCTTAAGATATAACTTGATGAATGAAAGGGTAATTGAAAGATAAAAGGTAATTGATATAATTGATTATTATGGCTTGTGATGTTATGTTGTGTTATTCTTTTCATTGTGACCTATGTTTTATCTTATGTTGAAATACTTATATAGAGGGATTTTCCCAATTATGTGTTTATGTCATGGACTTGTGGTTATGGTTGGCATAGTGATGCTACATGCTCAGATATATTCTCGCATGGTTCTGAAGCAGGTTAATTATTATATAATATTAATTGATTAATTGATACCCATGTTTATCACCTTATTGCATGCACTTACTATTACACTGGTTTTGTTTAGACACAGTGGTGTTGACCTGCTGAGTTTTACTCACACCCTATTCAGGCTGCCATTTGGTACCCGAGCAGATTAAATGGATGCGTATTTGAACAAGGGAAAAGTACCTTGTTGTTGATTGTTGCTTACTGGATGGGTTGGAGGTTGGAGATAGAACCAACATGGGGATCGAGATCGGGGTATTTAGTGTCTTCTTTGAGTTGTTTTAATCATTTTTTAGTATTACACTTATCTTGACACTTTGCTACATTTCACCCTGTCATTACATTATTTTTCATATTTTTGGTTTGATTAGTTACTTTCACTCTTTGGTTTATTTTTTGTTGTTGTATTGTTTTTTCTATTTCTGTTAATTTGATATTATTTACACTATTATTATAATTCTATACCGGGGGTATAGTCTGTAACATCCCAATCTTCCACGTTACGCTTCTCTTTGAATAATACAGTAGCGTGTGTTGTATGCAACTTCGAGTTCTAACACACACCACAACCAATCAAACTAGCCATTATGAATAGTAATACCCACTTTTTGAAATTTTATAAATATTATCTTTCAAAATGGACTTCATTTTTGGATTTGGAATATCGAAATTAGCTTAGGGTGATTTTTTGGTATTTTTCTGAAAACTTTCAATTTTTGATGAATAGTGAAAAACACTAAGTTATAGTTTAAAACAGAATTTTTATTTAAATAATTATTTATTTTATTTAAATTTATTTTAGGTCAAAATATATACTTAATACCTATATAAGTTCAATGCAATTCATTGGATTCAGTTTATAATAATTTTAGATATATAAAATTTTTATTGAACTTTTCACCGTCTTTTACCCATCTCCTAGGAGAATTTTCAAATTCACATAAAACTTAATTTTACTGCTTCTGTGAGTGGAATTTAGAAAATATGAGAGACACATTTAATATCAAGGAGTAAAATTTGGTTCAATAAGATAAAAATAATTTTTGTTGAATAGTAACTTTTTACTTTTATTTACCACGGTTAAATGTAAATAGGGTAATTAAGGGTAAAAATGATATTATTATTACCCTAACACATGTTCTAATTCTATTGGATAAGTATAATTTGACCAAAAACAACCTTAGGAATAAAATATGAACCTCTTTGGTCCACTTGGATTAGATTAGGACATTTATTATTATTTAATTCAAAGAAGAGTTAAAAGAGTTAAAATCAAAGTTTAATAACTAAAACATTTTTAATATAGGGTTATACATAAGATAAATTCGATTATAAATATTCATTAGAAAGCTAAAAATATTTCCTACATAATGGTATTTTATTTATAAATTTTAGACATTAAATAATTTAATTTATTTATGACACAATGATGATGCAGTAATTACCTTATTAGTGAAATATAAAAATAATTGATATTATAAATACCCAAATAAATATAATTTGAGACATTTAATGAATTAAACGAATTTTATAGGTTAATATAACTTGTTAGGGTTGATTAAATGAATTAGGTTTCAAGTAATAATGCTGTTATGAATTTGGAAAAAACAAAATACCAAATAGTGTCAAAATTGACATAAAAGCACTACTGGAAAGGGATGATTTACCAACGGTTCTGAACCGTTGGGAAAGGCCATAGAACCGTTGGTATACCTTACACCAACGGTTCTGTGAATCTTTGGTAAGTAAGCCATTGGGATAGATTTTCCAAATGGTTTACATAGAACCGTTGGGATAGGTTAGAAAAATTAGCCTATCCCAACAGTTTTGTGAACCCTTGGGAAAAGTTTTTCCCAACGGTTTCCCCTGAACCGTTGGTAAAAGCAACATTTTACCATGGTTACCAACGGTTTTAGAAACCGTTGGGAATGTATTTTTACCAACGGTTCCCTTTGAACCGTTGGTAAAAACTTTCAATGAACCCTATGCCAACGGTTTGAAACCGTTGGCGTAGGCTATGCTATGCAAATTGCACAGCAGCCTGCAATTTGCACAGTACTGGCAGGGTGTCAATCCATTCAGGTAATTCTTCGATATCCTCTCCGATTAATATACCTACAATAACCAACTAACACATACATATACAGAACAAATTCTTACACATTTAACATATAATGCATCTGGAACTATACACATCCAGAATTAAATCAGAATTCATAACTTAATTATAAACATACATAATTCATTTAAACATACACATTTAAATGTGTTTTTTCTAGAAATGATGTCCATTTTAAACAGAATACATAAATTTGGAGTGATACCGGCCACACCATGCCTCAGATTGAGGTGAGGTTGACTCTTTCACATCATATATGATGCATGGATCATTTTTCTAAAGTATCAACACAATCAGAATCCGTTTGGTCGGTTTTCCGTATGTACTTAAAATGTTGTCCATTTTAAACAAAAGAGAGACACTTAGAGTCATCCCAGCCACACTGCGACTCGGATTGAGGAATGGTTGACTCGTACACATCACATATGACCCATGGATCATTTTCCTAAAGTTTAAACAGAATCCAAATGTGTTTGGTCGGTTTACCGTATTTTAATTGTTGTTTTCAATTAAAATGAAGTCCATTTTAAACTATAGAGAGACTCTTCGAGTGGTTCCAGCCACTCTGCGCCTCGGATTGAGGCTAGGTTGACACGAACATGTCACATATGACACATGTATCGTTTTCCTAAAGTTCCAACAGAATCCGAATGAATTTGGTCGGTTTTCTGTATGTCAGTTGTTGTTTTCACTTAAAATGTTGTCCATTTCAAAATAAACCTGAGAAACTTTGAGTGGTGTTGGCCACACCGGTCCTCATATTGAGGCGGTGTTGACTTGTACACATCACAAATGACTCATGTAACTTTTTCCTAAAGTTTCAACAGAATTTGAATGTGTTTGGTTGGTTTTCCATATGTCAGTTGTTGTTTTCACTTAAAATGTTGTCCATTTTAAACTATAGAAAGACAGTTGAAGTGGTGAAGGCCACACCGTGCCTCATATTGAGGTTGGGTTGAGTCTTAAACATCACATATGACTCATGGATCATTTACCTAAAGTTTTAATGAAATCCGAATGCGTTTGGTCGGTTTTCCGTATGCCAGTTGTTGTTTTCACTTAAAATGATGTCCTTTTGAAACAAAAGAGAGACACTTTTAGTGGTACCGGCCACACTGGGCCTCGGATTGAGGCGGTGTTGACTCTTACACATCAAATATGACTCATGGATCGTTTTCCTAAAGGAAAACACATTCCGAATGCGTTTGGTTGGTTTTCCGTATGTCAGTTGTTGTTTTCACTTAAAATTAAGTCCATTTTAAACAAAAGAGAGACACTTTGAGTGGTGCCGGCCACACCGCACCTCAGATTGAGGAGGGGTTGACTCGTAAATGTCAAATATGTCCCATGGATCGTTTTTATAAAGTATAAACACAATAAGAATCCGTTTGGTCAGTTTTACGTATGTACTTAAAATGTTGTCCATTTTAAACATAAGAGACACTTTGGTTGGTGCCGGCCACACTGCGACTCATATTCAGGTGGGGTTGACTCATACATGTCACATATGAACCATGGATCGTTTTCCTAAAGTTTCAACAGAATCTGAATGTGTTTGGTCAGTTTTCCGTATGTCAGTTGTTGTTTTCACTTAACATGAAGTCCATTTTAAACTAAAGAGAGACACTTTGAGTGGTGCTAGCCACACCGAGTCTTGGATTGAGATGGGGTTGACTCTTACACATCAAATATGACTCATTCATAGTTTTCCTAAAGCATCAACACATTCCAAATGCATTTGGTCAGTTTTCTGTATGTCTGTTGTTGTTTTCACTTAAAATTATGTCCATTTTAAACAAAAGAAAGACACTTTGAGAGGTGCCAGCAACACCGTACCTCGTATTGAGGTGGGGTTTACTCGTACGAATCAAATATGATCCATGTATCGTTATTATAAAGTATAAACACAATCCTAATGCGTTTGTTCAGTTTTATGTATGCTAGTTGTTATTTTTACTTAAAATGTTGTCCATTTCAAATAAACCTGAGAAACTTTGAGTGGTGTCAGCCACACCGGGCCTCAGATTGAGGCAGGGTTGACTCATACATGTCAAAAATGACTCATAGAACGTTTTCATAAAGTTTCAATAGAATCTGAATGCGTTTGGTCAGTTTTCCGTATGCTAGTTGTTGTTTTCACTTAACATGAAGTCCATTTTAAACTAAAGAGAGACACTTTGAGTGGTGTCAGACACACCGTGTCTTGGATTGAGACAGGTTTGAATCTTACATGTCAAAAATGACTCATGGAATGTTTTCCTAAATCATAAACACATTCTGAATTCATTTGATAGGTTTTCCACATGTCAGTTGTTGTTTTCACTTAAAATGATGTCCATTTTAAACAAAAGAAAGACACTTTGAGTGGTGCTGGCAACACTGTGCCTCATATTGAGGCAGTGTTGACTTGTACACGTCACATATGACCCATGGATCATTGTTCTAAAGTATAAACACAATCCTAATGCGTTTGGTTTGTTTTCCGTATGCTAGTTGTTATTTTCACTTAAAATGATGTCCATTTCAAATAAACCTAAGACACTTTGAGTGGTTCCGGCCACATCGGGCCTTAGATTGAGGATGGGTGGACTCTTACATGTCACAAATGATCCAAGTATCATTTTCCTAAAGTATCAACACAATCTGAATGCGTTTGGTCAGTTTTCCGTATGTCAGTTGTACTTTTCACTTAAAATGTTATCCATTTCAAACAAAAGTGAGACACTTCGAATGGTTCCGGCCACACCGTGCCTCGGATTGAGCCGGGGTTGAATCATACACATCACATATGAACGATTTATAGTTTTGATAAAGTATCAACATAATCCAAATGCGTTTGGTTGGTTTTACATATGTCAGTTGTTCTTTTCACTTAAAATCTCATCCATTTTAAACAAAAGAGACACAGTTAGAGTGCTACCGGCCACACCGTGCCTCAGATTTAGATGGGGTTGACTCTTAAACATCAAAAATGACCCAAGTATCATTTTCCTAAAGTATAAACACAATCCAAATGCATTTTGTTTGTTTTCCGTATGTCAGTTGTACTTTTCACTTAAAATGTTATCCATTTCAAACAAAAGTGAGACACTTCGAATGGTTTCAGCCACACCATGCCTCGAATTGAGCTGGGGTTGACTCTTACATGGAAAATATGACCCATGGATTGTTTTACTAAAGTTTCAATAGAAACCGAATTCGTTTGGTCAGTTTTCCATATGCCAGTTGTTGTTTTCACTTAAAATCCTATCCATTTTAAACAAAAGAGAGACACTTTGAGTGGTGTCGGCCACACCGCGCCTCAGATTGAGGTGGGGTTGACTCATAGACATCACATATGACCCATGTATCATTGTGCTAAAGTATCAACACAATCAGAATCTGTTTGGTCGGTTTTCCGTATGTACTTAAAATGTTGTCCATTTTAAACATAAGAGACACTTTGGGTGGTGACGGCCACACTGTGACTCGTATTGAGGAACGGTTGACTCGTACATGTCACATATGACCCATGTATTGTTTTCCTAAAGTTTCAACAGAATCTGAATTCGTTTGGTAAGTTTTCCGTATGTCAGTTGTTGTTTTCACTTAACATGAAGTCCATTTTAAACTAAAGAGAGACACACGTCCTTCAATATTCAGTTGTTGCCTCTACAATGACATTGAAAACTAAAATTATATGAAAAATTTATCTAAAGATTAAATAATTGAGGAAACAAAAGAAACTATAAGTTATAAAGAAAACTTATAAACAATTGGCATACCAGCTTCCTCTCATGATATGACATTGTATTACGTCCCAGTGTGTGGAGGTATTTTTTTGCATCAATGTTTTTATTTTTATTTTTTATAGATTATTCCTAAATAAAATTCGATAATGGAAAGGATAATATTAATGAAAAACATGAAATTTATTATTTAAATACCTCAAATGTAATTAATACCTTAAACTGAGTAGTCGTCCAATGGGTAATCATCTGCCGATACTGCTCTATAGGACAATCATCCACAAATGGTACCACCTCTAACTTAGTGCCAACTCTAGCACGCCAGCCAATATACAAATCATGCTTGTAGGCTCTCTAAATCTCACCTAAATCTTTCAGACGTGCCGGTCGTGCACCCCCACCATCGGGAAAATTAAATCGAATTTGACACCAAAATATTAATTCATATAAATACAAAAATAATTCATCACATTAAATACAACAGTTTTTTTACCCATATATATGCCCAAGATCTATCCTTGACCTCATGTGGCAACTGTCTCCATGATAGCGTGCTGACGGGAATGCTGTCGGAATATTTGGAAAGTGTCGCCAAAAAACTCCGATATGCTGCCCTGTTTTCTCAACCATTTGGTTGTCTTCATTATAATCCACCATTACCTGTGTGCGGTGGTTTTACACCGCATGCATGCATGTACGCCCCCGCCCCCACCTCCTGTCAGTATATGTATCTTTCATGAAATAAAAACAAATATTTTATCAAAACATGTTATAATGAAAATAAATATTGGTATAAAAATTTGTTAGGGTTCTATAAATATACCTATGCCAGTCTGATTGCTGAGCGCCGCTGGATCCACAGAAACTGATGGAACACCCTGTGGTGGAATAGGAGTCGAATACGATGGAATATAGAAGCTCAGAGAGACATAAGTAGAAGGAAAAGAAAATAGGACAATTGTATGACCGGATTCTGGATGGGGAGTGGGAATCATCATGGGATTTGAAAAAGATGTGTTAGAAGATGAAAAACGTGGAGAAAACATGGGAGGCCTAAATATACCGTGTGTCCCTAATGACACATTGGGATCAGAATGTGGGAAGGATGACATTTCAGTGGGAGGGGCAGGGTCTAGTCGGGTACGCGAAGCTGCTCGTCCACCTCTGGTATGAACCCTCCTCATACCACCGGCCTGAGTACTAGGCTCCTCGTCAAATAACTGTCGACGTATAGGTGGATCCTACAAAAAATGTTTAAAAAAAAATTAATCACATGACACTATATATTCTTTAAATATATATATTTTAAATAAAGTACTCACTACAGGCACTAATGGTGGAAAGCCCATCTCCGTCATTCGATGATTGTTCTCCATCATTTTTTTCCTTCGTCTCTCTTCAATTGGAAGTATTTTCTGCTTTTGAAAACAAATATGTAATTAATTAGAAAAATGAAACTAATGTGTAACCCAAAAAACTAAATATATGAGGTAATAGGGGGATTCATTGGTAATTTATCTATAAATTGTTTTAGAAGAGATTAAATGGATTTAATAAATCATACAAGTTGTAATGTTCACCAAGTTAGAAATATTGTTTGACTAGGTTTGAATACAGTTCAATTCCAAATTAGAAAATGAAATTCAAATAAAACTGAAACCAATAAACATTGAAAATTCACATAATGGTCAAGTCAGCTAAAAAAATTTGTGATCAATACTAAATCAATTTGAATATTACCAACCTTAACAACCCAACTTGAGGTAAACCAAAAGAATTGAGAACATGGATGAATGATTCTATATATTTTCAACCACAACTTCAGGTTCACAATCAACTCTGACAATTGAGCTATTGGATTCATCAAAAGAAATAAATGGATTGGTTCCAATGGCTCTAGGGATAGTGCCAATTCCATCATCACCATCATCAAAAATATGTCTTGGAATTACTTCAACTATGACACCAAATTCAGGTCGAAGTTGGTCTTTGACATAAAAAACTTGTTTAGCCATTGATGCCAACACATATGGTTCTTCAGTAGCAAGAGTGTGAGTCATATTAATTACTCAAAATCCACAATCATCAATAAATGTGCCATGTCTCGTCATCGAATCAAACCAATGACATTTCATTATTATGACTCGTCCATGAGAGTAATAATCAAATATTATTATTTTCTCAACGACTCCATAATAACCCACATTTTCAAATCGTGTTCTACTATCTAATGAACTGACATAACAATCTGTTGTGGCAGTAACCATAACACCATCATGTTGTGTTCTCATATTCTTTTCTCGTTCAGTGATAATAAATGTGTGCCCATTTATAACAATTGATTTACAGTCACGAACCATGGTATTAGGACCAAAAGCCAAAGCTCTTATTTCCTCAGAGACAGAGTCAGAAGACAAACTCAATACCTGCAATATAAATGACTATTAAACTTAATTAAATATTGATATAATTATTTTAAACAGTAATATTTTTACCTTCAATTTTAACTAAGCAGAAAACTCTTTGTTATGCAAAGTCTCTTTCCTTCTCAAAGATAAAGAAAGATTCTTTCTATTTATCATTGTTTTATGTTACCTATAGATAAAAAATATGAATAGTTTAACAGATATATATGTAATATATACATATTCAATTTAGTTACCTGATATAGTCATCGAACAAATCACATTTGAACAAAACTGTGCGATGTGCCATCTCCCGCTCTTCATGGCTTAATGTCTTCAATGTATATGATCCAAGAATTCCTCCTGTTTGAGGAAGTGATGGAAAACTGGGTTCAATTTGCTCATACTGTTCTTCTTGATTTCTCATTGGTCTGTTTATTCTTGTAGTAAGATCAGACAAATACATTGAGCAGAAATCCATACATTCTTGAGCCAAGTAACCGTTCATGGTAGAACCTTTAGGATGATTATTATTTCATACATAAGACTTTAATGTTTACATATTTCTTTTAGTTGGATACATCCAACAAAAAGAAACAGGTCATCCAAGAAGTATTTTAGTGGGAATATGGACAGTCAGATGCAACATGCATGTGAAAAATGATGGAAGAAATATTTTCTCCAACTCATGCAAAATTAATGGGGCATCTGTCAACATTTTTTGCAAGAAAGACTTGGACAACTTATTAGCACAAAGATCTCTAAAAAAATGGCATAACCAAATAACAGTCACCCTTACATTATTGGACAAAAGATTACAGATTGATATTGGAAGTAACTCATGTAGTAGAACGTGATAATCACGAGTCTTCAAATATTTTAGCTTCATCTCTCTTCTGTTGACCCATTTAGATATGTTGCTTGAATAGCCATCAGGAACTCTAATAGTCTCTAATACTTCCAGAAATTGTTTTTTTCGTAGGTGTCATCACATAAGAAGCACATGGAAGTTGCCATTTATTTTCACTGATACGCACATGATGCAATTCTGGTCTGATGCCCCAATCCACCAAGTCACGCCGAGATCATAAATCATCTTTTGTCTTCCCTTTGATATTTAGAAGATCCGAAAGAAAAATTTTGCATATATTATTTTCAATATGAATTAATTCTAAGAAATGACATAACAAATTGGTTGACCAATAAGGCAAATCAAAAAAGATACTCCTCTTCCTCCAATTGTAACAAGTTTCAGTGGAAACATTCTTTCTCTTTCTAGATTTCATTTGACCCTTCCTGAATGAAAAACTGAAATCTTTTAATTCATTAAGCACATCAGTTCTAGACATACACTGAGGTGGATCATCGGTCTCTATGGTATTATCAAATCTTTGACGATTCATTCTATATGGATGATCCTTTGGCAAGAATCATCTATGTCTCATAAAACTAAAACTACAACGACGTTTCAATCTTCTGGATCGTGTATTCTTCATACAAACTGGACATGATAGTTTTCCCTTCATGCTCTATCTATACATCATTTCATAAGCCGTAAAATCATTGATCATCCATATAAGCGCAGCACGCATCTGAAATATGTCTTTCGAACATGCATCGTATGTGCACACACCCATATCCCAAAGAAGTTTCAACTCTTTTATTAAAGGTTGCATGTATACATCAATATCAATTCCAGGATCAAAAGGACCAAATATTAGTATACTCATGAAAGTGAAAGGTTTTTTCATACACAACCATGGAGGAAGATTATAAATGTGTATAAAAACTATCCATGTGCTGTGCAAAGTAAGCATCTTCCCAAATGGATTAAAACCGTCGCATGAAAGACCTAGCCTCACATTACACACGTCAGCTGCAAAATCAAGATGTCGAGCATCAAATCTCTGCCATGAAAATCCATATGCAGGATAAACCAACTCATCATTAATCTTCTTTCTCTCAGTATCATACCTTCTCATTTTTATTGATATGTCATCAGACATAAAAATATTCTGGAGTCTGGGGATCAATGGAAAGTTCCACATTACTTTCTGTGGAATGCGGGATGGTGTTCCATCAGATTTTGACTTCCAGTGGGATGTGACACATTTTATACAATCATTTCATTTAGCGGTTTCCTCCCAGAATAAACTGCAATCTTTCGGGAAAGCATGAATTTTGTTTCTTGAAAATCCAAGTTCCTCAACTAACTTCCATGCCATATAGTGGTTTGAGGGAATATCTGCATCATCTAAAAGTAAATCCTTCAAGAGGGTAAGAATGTAATCGATTGCTGTATTAGAAATCCGATACATAGTTTTCCCATTAAACAATCGGATTAAAAATTCCAGCTTTTTCATTTTATCGCATTGTCGATATACTGGAGTCGTGGAAGCATCATTAAATTTTTTCACCCTATAAATATCATCATTTTCACTAGATTCATCATATGTCCTCATATCAAAGTCTTCTTGAATCGAAGTCCTTTCTTTTTCATGATGACTAATAAACAGAAACTGATCATCTAACAAATTCTCCATTCCAGTCCTTTCATTTCGATCATCACCAATTTGAGATTTCATTTTCTCCCCATTGTGATACCACACAAAGTATTTTGCTTGAAAACCATATTTGGTTAGGTGGTAGCTGACTTCTTCATGGCTCAACCAAGGTATACCAACACAATTGGAACATGGGCAATGTATGCGACCACTATCTGAAGCATTGTGAAATGAAAAATCTATAAATCTCTCCAAATTGTTTTGAAAATATCTTGAGATCCGATCGGTTTCATACATATAACTTCTTTCAATTCTGTAAAAAGAATTTATATAAGTCATTTTGTCATAAACAATTCAATAGGATTGAACTTTAATAGAAAATACATTTAAGTAAACGATAAAGGAAGAATTTTCTAGTCGATGTAGTGAACTATTAAAATAATGTAAAGAACAAGTACTCATAAATTAAATTAAAATTTATTTATATTCATTTTAATTAGGTCTATAAGAGGCACATTCCTCAGGTCCCATTATGTGTTATAGGCATCCCAAATCATTCACTCATGTTCAATAACTCATTATTGGAACCTCTATGGCCATACCTTTCATTACCCAATTACTTCCCCAAGTCAAGCGCACCCCATGGGTGAATAAATTTTAGGATTCTACACTAATAGGTTGTTCATGGCTTGTAAAAAGATTTAATTTCATTAAATATAGACAAAAATATTTATTTTTAAATTTGAGATTAATAATAAAGTATGTCAATGATAACAACATTACTGAATTAAACTTGTGACTTATCTAACATTTTTATGGATGTCTACACATGCCAGCATGGCTAGTGAAAATCACCCCACCCTCATAAAAGTGAGTATTGGCCAAGAAGGACACATAATATACAACGTACAATGAGAACCATATTTAATTGACCCTAAAGTTATATTAGTACAATCATCTTAGGGGAAATGGAATATATGATCCTGGTTAATTGATGAATTCAAAAGCTCATATTACATATGTTGGACACTATATAAGGTAAGAAATCATGTGAGGATGGGTTTACATCATTCAATTTCTTACATGCTAGTGAGAATGAAGGCTTGAATTAATGACTTGAGTTTACTGATTAGATGAGGGTAGAGGTTGCATAGGCTGTGTAAACAGAATGATTAAATAAGGGTAGAGGTTGCATACACTGTGCATGGTGGGGGAGTCTCAGTCGATTTAGAAACTAAAATAAATTCCCATCATAGGTATCAATAAGAAACATCAGCATCAAAATAAAATCCAAATAAAAAAGGACTAAAAACATCAAACATTTCAAGAATTCACTACTATGCATGGTTTATCCACATGTTTAGCAGTAATTATATGTCTTAATCATGAACCACCTATACAGCTCCCAGTTTTCACCAATAAACATAAGTTAAATATCTCAAAATATATTTAAAACAACTCATTAATATGCTCAAAACGTAAATATAATCTTGAACCAACCATGGAATCTCTTTCACAACACATTCTCAGACACCAGTTATCTCATGTGTTACTAAATACCAAACATAGTCACATAACAGGTGTACTATAACAAATTACATTACACAAGCCTTATTAAAAAAATTCTCATTTTAATAAAACACTTTCCTCAAGATTAAATCATTTCTGAAATATCTTTCGAAATCCATTTTAAATAACCTATGTCTTCCTTTACCAACAGTTTTATGAAACCTTTGGTAAAGGCCTCCTTAATGAAACGTTGGTATAAGAGCGTTGGGAAAACCCATATTTCCAGTAGTGAATTCCACTAGATGGGGTATGAGTCCACTAGTGAATCATAAATCTATATTTTCCCATCTAACTATCTAAGTCACCATGACTAGTCAAAAGAGGTGAGTAAGATAATGAAGTTATTAGGATCACAGTGAGGATCCTTATCAATATCAATCATATTATTCAGACCTCAAATCATATCTCAATCTCACCCCAATCTCCATCGATGTGAATAATCCCATTTTCAACATCCATCAATTGTAATTAAAATAATTGAGAAAGTTACATTAATGAATTATTACAATTGAGTATCTTCATAAAGTTACATCTGAGTGGTATTAAATCTTCAATTCAATTCAAAACCCCTTATTTAATTCAATATTTATAAAGGTTATCTATACCAACTTCTTTCCAAAAACTAACATGTAATTCTAAATAGGCCTTTAAAAAATCCTTTACTTTAAAAAATCCCAAAGGAATTAAAGGATGTTTTACAATTAAAAATTCTCAATATTAATTCAAAACATGGGATTAAAACCTATTTCCACATTAATGAATATCTAATTTAAAATTTCCAAATAAATCTCATTTAAAAAAAAAATCATTCCAAGAGGGTTCATTGTCATTTTACAAATTAAATCATTTGAAACTACTTAGAAAACATTAAATAGGTCAACTCATTTCATGAAAATCAATTTATTTCATTCTTTGAATAAAAACTCGAGACAAAGACTCAATTTCACCAATTCGTTCTTTAAATATTCTTTGAAAATAAATCTAAAAAGTCATGGAATTTAATAATTCATAAATACTTGAAATATGTCAAAATTATAGTCATAAAATTCATGACTTGTTCAATTCAATGAAAATAGGGTTAAATAATATTTCACAAGGAATTTTAAGAAAAACATTCATAGAAACTTTGCTAAAAATTAATAAACACATATAAATAAATTTTCAAGTAACAATTAATTACAAGATGAAGAAAAAGCATAAAAACACATACTTAGAAAATCTGGAATCCAACCGCAATGAATTTGAGATGTTTATTCTTCGATGGAGGGTTAAAGATTTAATTAATTAAACGGATTGGAATAGAGAAAGTTTAGATTAAATCAAAACACAAAAAAATGATATAAACATCAAAATCAAAACTTAAAACTAAAATATTAGATGAATAACAATAAAAACAAGGTAGCACTTAAATATTTTATGTGTATAAAGAAGAAAATACCTGATTTGAGATGATTCCGATGGAGTTTCAGCGGTTCGGATGGGGGAAGTCACGAGAGGAGCGCTGCAGATTTAGGGTTCTGTCTCGCGAATGGGGGAGAGGATCGGCCGAGTGTATTTGGGGTAAAACTTTACCAATGGTTTTTAAAAACCATTGGTAAAGGGGTTTCCAAGGTACCCTTTCCCATTGGTTCTAGTGAACCGTTGGTAAAGGGGTACCCTTTCCCAACGGTTCTAGTGAACCATTGGGAAAGGGTGGGTTGAACACCCCTTCACCAACGGTTTTAGGAAACCATTCACAAAGGGGTACCCTTTACCAACAGTTCACTAGAACCATTGGTAAAGGGTGTCTTGGCTCTTCTTTACCAATGGTTTAAGAAAACCGTTGGTAAAGAAGCGTGGGGAAAACCTCCCATTCCAGTAGTGAAGAGTTTTTAAAACAAATATTATATTAGTAATTGATATTATATTCCTAAAAATCTAAGATTCAGCCAAAGGAATTATATAATGATAGGTGTATCATTAATGAACCACTTTGGGTTCTCTTGGATGTATATAGTAAGTTTATTAACCATATAATATAAAAATACAAAGATACATGGTAAATGTCAAACTATTTAACTAAGAGTTAAATATAAATGATAAGGTTAATTTAGTGACACAAACCTATCTAAAATATATTGGTTGAAAGTATTTCGACCCATCCCCACCTTAGCCTCGAAATAAGTCACTTTTTATCCATTATAAACCGAATATAAATTTATTATAAAATAATATTTTAAGTTTTTCCTAAGGTGCCCCTCACCCCTCTTATAAAAGGGAACTCCCCCTTATCTCAAATTCATACCTTAAAAGTCTTTTGGCTCGGCCAAAACCTACCCAAATATTCTATCAACTTCCTTCAATTCAACCTAGAGGCCTTAGTTTGATCAGAAATCCAACCTAAGGATCCCTTTTGATCAAATCAAAATGAAGAACCCGAAGAAGAGGTAATGTTTTCACCACCCTCTTTCAAGTTCCTTTCTTCTTCCACTTCTTCTTTCTTTGTTATTTCCATTCTAAAATAATAACTCTAGTATCTTCTATATACTGTGATGTTATTATAAATATGGTACAACCATATTCAGTATTCTATCCATCCTTTGAATGAAATGTCACCATATGTGCGTACGTACGGCTTACCGTCTCCACGTCGTGGTGTAATTGTTATTCAAAACATTATTATTTGGAGGGGTATGATAATGATGTATAATTGAAGTAAATAATAAATATAACATTATAATGATTCTGTATATATGATATACCATCCAATTATATACGGTTTTAATATCAAAATAATGATATTGTCGCTCGTGCATACGTACGGACTACCGTTTCCACGAACGCGATGAGATTCATTCCCCATCGTATCCATTCAAGACTAATTCTCATTTGATGATTAAAATTAATTTTTAAGAAATTTATATCAATATGGATATGAATAAGATACAACCTATCCATAACAAACACGACTTACGTAACAAAGCATATAAAGGAAAATGAATCATTTAACACCCGAAACAATGATAATACTAAGATATTATTAACAAAGCAATGTTAAAAGATCATATATGATATCATATTAATGTATATGATTCTTGTATAATTTAATAAAAATTATTTCACCATTATACAGGAGGTAAACCGACCCTCGACCAAGGAAAAGTACAAGGTAAGGGTTTATTTCACAACCTCTTCATTATCCGAGGTTGTTTATACATAATTATCTACTGGGACCTCTTTATCATCCACATCCATGTTTATTAAAAATGTATTTCAAAACATTATTACTATTTTATAGAATATGGGTTAAATTCATTTATACCTTTTTTTTTACTTTTTATAATAATTTTATAAAGGAATCTTTCCGTCGTTTTCCAAACAAGGTCCTTTTTAACCTTTTCGACAGAATTAAGGTAAGAATGTCTTTTTTTAACTTATACGGTGGGTGAGGCTATTTTCTGCCGTTATAAAATTGTCAAAACTTACCTTAAAATCTTATAAGAATATTTTGAAAGTAAATGTTTTATTTTATAATTATGTGACTTTTAAATGATTTCAAAAAAAGAGATATTTCTCTCAAATAGTTTTGATTTCATCTATGTCAACATCCTTTGATGGATTTTAAGCTTATTTGAAGTTGAATTATTATGATACAAAACTTCCATATAGTATTGAAGGTTTTGTGATATTTTTGACTGTGGATGCGTTATTTTTATACCATTCATGGTTTATGGATAAAGTATTGACATTTCGTATGCTAGTTTTAATACGAATGTTTATGTTATGTTTAAACCTGTTCATATGAGAAATGCACTGGACTTAATAAGTGACGGGTGGAGCCCGCTATAGCTCCTCGATGCATCAGTAGGTCTCATGAGACAAACTAGTGTCTTGTAACAAGGCCTTGACAAAATCTTATTTGTAGTCTTGGAACAAGGCCTTGACTATGTGGTTATGATAGTCTGGCATTATGCATTCCATCATTATGAAAGTGGTTATTGATATTGCATGTAATTATTCAACTAGTAGAATATCCATGTGAATAAGTAAATGGAGTTATTTCATTTTATTTCTGCCATATTATGCTGAAGTTCAAGTTTAAAAGACTTTTGTTTTAGTTATACATTGCCTTAAATTTTTATGCTTATTTATGAAAGTTTCCGCTATATTGTTATCTTTACTGGGTATCTGAGCTCACCCCTTTCTATGTTTTATTTTCTGAGGATGTGAAGAAGTATTTTATGAATGACCTGTAGGGATAGTATGAGGGGATATGAATGTGGTCTATAGAGACAAGATGTTGTTGTAGTTTTTCACTTTATGATGTAATGTAAACTTTATGAATGTATCTAGTGATTCCAAGGCTACTAAACTAATTTGTCTTTCAAGACTTGATCTTTTGTGATCATGCCAATATTATGTAATAATACACTGACTCTGGGTAACTGGGGTCGGGGCGTTATAGTTGGTATCATAGGAAGTTTAGTAAAAATCTTGGAAGCTAGATTTATATAAACTCTGATTAGAGCACATAGCTCTAAGATAGACTTTGAGGATTAATATAGAAGAACTTACTAGAATTTTGGTATTGTAGAGATTTTGTGAGTTTTCTGAGAAATACATCCATGTCTGGATACGAGAAGGTAGAGGCGGCTCTGGCATATATGTACCTAGGGGTAAAACCCGAAAACACCGCTTTGAGCTAGACTCAAATGGGAACTGGTGCACGATAACGGGCCTTGCTGCACTCTTGGTTACGACACTCCCGGGGGATATGCTTAGGATAATTCTCATTTTCTTTAAAAACCATTAAGGGTTTATGAGTATATACTTCCTCAAAGAAAACATTTTTTTATGATTATGGATTATATCCATAAATAGTTCAATTTATGTTAAGTGTTTTACAAGTATGGAATTTTGTATTTTGATTCATAAACTGATCTAGTTTATGACATTGTTTAGAAATGGCGCCTAGTGTAAGGAATGGAAACTGTATCAATGCACGCACTCCATGTAGGGATTTTCCTCTTTCTCAAGATAATTATAGTGGAGTTGGTGATACAACTGGTGCTGATCAACTTATCACCATACTGGGACAACTCACTCAGGTTATGAATAATAACCTTACTCGTATGGAGCACCCTGATCCGCAGCATGGAGGATCAATGTTAGATCGCTTCATGAGGAAACAACCAACAACATTCAATGGGGGTACAAATCCACTAGTAGATGAGCAATGGATAAATTCCTTAGAGAAAATATTCCATGCCTTGGGGAGTAGTGAAAGAGAAAAAGTTATCATGGTAGTTTACCGCCTCACTGGAGATGCTGATCAATGGTGGTCATTGATTCAAAACATGAAGGAAGATGATGAAGTATAAAATATGAAATGGATTGAGTTTAAAGATATTTTCTTAGAAAAATACTTTTCTCATGACCATCGAGCGGATATGGAAAGACAATTTCTGAGTCTGAGGCAAAAGGAGGATGAGAATGTTGCAAAGTATGAGTCTAACTTTACAAGGTTAGCAAGGCATGATGCAAATTATATACGTAACCCAAGAAGTAAGATTGATCGTTTCTTTGATGGGATAAAACCATTTATCCATCAAGCATTAGTCTCACAATCCTTCTCGTCGTACGAAGATATTGTCTCATGTGCTATCAAGACAGAAAAAGAATTCTCTAAGTCTTATGACTTTAAAGAAAAGAAAGAGAAGAAGAGATCTGCTGATCAATCTGGAAATAGAAATAAGGGTAAGAAGGGAAAATTTGAATATACATCCTGCAGTAAATGTGGGAAGAAACACATCGGTACTTGCTTAAAAGGAATGTGAGTCGGTTAAAAGTGTGGTGAAAAAGGCCACCAAGCTCGTGATTGCAAGGGGAAGAAAGAAGCTACCGATGTTCAATGCTACAATTGTAGGGAGATGGGAAATTATGCAAATGAATGTCCTAAGCGTCAGGGAAACTTACCTCAGAAAAGGCCAAGGGATCAAGGCCAAGATTATTCTATCACAACTGCTGAGGTAGAAGCTCTGAAATACATGGTGACAGGTAATTTAATGGTTTCCTCAATTTTAGAAAATGCATTATTTGATTCTGGATCATCACATTGTTTCATATCTTCCCAGTTTACTAAGAAAATTAGAAATTTCCAATTTGATTTAACAAGGGAGTTGTCAGTTAAAACTCATAAGGGAAGTATCATTGTAACAAAGTTTTGTGAATTTGTTCCCATTAGAGCATATAAATTTTCTTTATATGCTGATCTCATCGCCATACCTATGATTGAGTTTAATATAATCCTCGGTATGGATTGGCTTTCAAACCATGATGCGAAGATTTATTGTAAGAAGAAGGAGGTTATGATTTTTGATGATGATGATAAGGAACACCTTATCTTTAGAGCAGAATCGTCACCACCTAATTCTTATCTAGATCCACCCCCAGTAGCTCAACTAAATTCAATTATTGGGGAGGAAGAGAATGAAATGAATATGGGTGAGTAAAGTAATGTTCAAATAGAGGATGTACCTATTGTGAGAGAATATGTTAATGTGATTCCAGAATATTTACCTGGACATCCTCAAGAATGAGAAATTGAGTTTTCCATTGATTTAATTCCTGGATCAAGGCCCATATCAAATACCCCTTATAGAATGGCCACTGTGGAATTAATATAACTAGAGAAACAACTAGAGTAATTGAGTAATAAGGGCTTTATTCTCCCTAGTGTTTCTCCATGGGGAGCCCTGTCCTTTTTGTTAAGAATAAAGATGGATCTATGAGGTTATGTATCGACTACAGGGAAATCAATGCTATAACAATAAAGAACAAGTATCCCCTACCTCGCATTGATGATTTATTTGACCAAATACATGGAGCTCAATACTTTTCAAAGATTGACCTTCGATTTGGATAACATCAGTTGTGTGTGAAGAAGGAAGACATTCTGAAGACAACATTTCGAACCAGGTACGGGCATTACGAGTTTACAGTAATGCCTTTTGGATTGACTAATGCACCCTCTGTATTCATGGATCTAATGAACAGAGTTTTCAAGGAATATCTCGATGATTTTGTAGTAGTATTTATTGATGATATCTTGGTATACTCCAAAATCTATGAAGATCATGAAAATCACTTGCACATTATCCTGAAGACTCTTAGAAGACATGAATTATATGGGAAGTTTAGCAAGTGTGAATTATGGCTTCAGGAGATTTCTTTTCTTGGCCATATTGTCTCTAAGGATGGAATTTCCATTGATCCTTCTAAGACCAAGGCAATCCAAGAATGGCCAGCACCGACGAGTATAACTGAGGTACGCAGTTTTATTGGTTTAGCAGGTTATTATCGGCGTTTCGTCCAGAATTTTTCCCGATTGGCTAACCCATTATCGTTGCTCACACGTAAAGGGGTTAAATTTATTTGGAAAAAAGAGTGTGAAGAATGTTTTGAATAACTTAAGAGAAGATTAGTCAATTCTCCTATATTGACTCTACCATCAGGGAATGACGGGTTTGTTATTTATAGTGATGCTTCAAAGAAAGGACTTGGTTGTGTCATTATGCAGAATGATAGAGTTATTGCTTATATATCATGACAGCTGAAAATTCATGAGCAAAACTATCCTACTCATGATCTTGAGTTAGCTGCTGTAATATTTGCTTTGAAGATATGGAGAAATTATCTCTATGGTGAAAAATGTGATATATATACCGATCACAAGAGTTTAAAGTATATTTTCTCACAGAAAGAACTCAACATGAGGCAAAGGCAATGGCTTGAACTACTCAAGGATTACGATTGCATGATACACTACCACCCAGGGAAGGCAGATAAGGTGGCAGATGCTTTGATCAGAAAGGATCATGGAGTTTTGAACAAGATGAGAGTTGAAAGGGATCCTATTTTCATGGATCTAGTAAAGATGGATATGAGAATAACTATGGAAGGTGAAACATCAATGCTTTTTCAAATGGTTTCCAAACCATATTTACTAGAAAGCATAAAGAGTTCTCAGACCGATGATGAAGAATTTCAAAAGAAGATTAAAGCTGTGAATGATGGGAGATTGAGTGACTTTGTGTATGAGGATGGAATTTTGAAATTTGGGAGGAGACTTTGTGTTCCCAATATACCTGATCTAAAAAGGGAATTGTTGGATGATGCTCATAGTTCCAATTTCTCTATACACCCTGGGAGCACCAAAATGTATAGAGATTTGAAGGAAAATTTTTGGTGGGACAACATGAAGAGGGAGATTGCTGATTTTGTGTCAAGATGTATGGTTTTTCAATAAGTGAAAGCTGGAAGGAAACATCCTGGAGGAGTCATGAAAACTCTTCCTATACCAGAGTGGAAATGGAATAATATTACGATGGACTTTGTCACGGGACTACCAAAGACTCCTAGAAGGAATGATGTAATATGGGTCATTGTTGATCGTCTTACCAAGTCAGCACATTTTCTTGATATAAGGGAAGATTTACCACTTGAACGTCTAGCAAGACTATATATTAATGAAGTTTTGAGGCTTCATGGAGTACCCCTATCAATTGTTTCTGATCATGATCCCCGTTTTACTTCAAGATTCTGGAAGAGTCTTCAGAAGGACTTGGATACTGAACTTCGTTTGAGCACTACCTACCACCCTCAAACAAATGGACAATCAGAACGGACTATTAAAACCTTAGAAGACATGTTGAGATCTTTCTCACTTGACTTTCAGGGTATGTGGGATCAATATTTTCCTCTGGTAGAATTTTTATATAACAATAACTTCCATTCGAGTATTCAAATGGCACCATATGAAGCATTATACGGAAAGAGATGTCGTACACCAACCTGTTGGGATGATGTTGGTGAAAGAAAACTCTTAGGTCCAGAACTGGTGGAGGAAACGATAGAAAAGGTGAAGGTAATCTAAAACCACATCAAAACAGCTCAAAGTAGGCAGAAGAGCTATGCTGATAACTGAAGGAAGGATTTGTAATTTCAGGTAGGAGATCATGTTTTCTTGATGGTATCTCCATGGAAGGGAGTTATACATTTCAGTAAGAAAGGTAAATTGAGTCCCAGGTACATAGGACCTTTCGAAATTCTAGAACGAATTGGGGCTGTAGCTTATCGTTTGGCAATGCCGCCAAATCTCTCCAAAGTTCACGATGTGTTCCACGTATCACTATTGAGAAAATGCATGCCTGACCCAATGCATGTACTCACCTATGAGGAATTAGAACTGGAACCCGATATGTCTTATTGCGAAGATCCAGTCAAGATTCTTGATACAAGAGAACAAGTGCTGAGAAATCAGATGACTCGTCTAGTAAAAGTTCTATGGAGAAACCATAAGATGGAAGATGCAACGTGGGAATTTGAGGAACTTATGATGAAGAACCACCCGAGTCTTTTTATGCAGTAATATTCTAGAAATTTTGAAGACAAAATTATTTGAAGGAGGGGAGAATGTAACACCCCAAGCTTCCACGATACACTTCTCTTTGAATAATACAGTACCGTGTGTTGTACGCAACTTCGAGTTCTAACACACACCACAACCAATCAAACTAGCCGTTATGAATAGTAATACTCAATTTTTGAAATTTTATAAATATTATCTTTCAAAATGGACTTCATTTTTGGATTCGGAATATTGAAATTATCTTAGGATTAATTTTTGGTATTTTTCTGGAAACTTTCAATTTTTGAGGAATAGTGAAAAACACCGAGTTATAGTTTAAAACCGAATTTTTATTTAAATAATTATTTATTTTATTTAAATTTATTTTAGGTAAAAATAGATACGTAATACCTATATAAGTTCAATGTAATTCATTGGAGTCAGTTTATAATAATTTCAGATATATAAAAATTTTATTGAACTTTTCACCGTCTTTTACCCATCTCCTAGGAGAATTTGCAAATTCACATAAAACTTAATTTTACCGCTTCTGTGAGTGGAATTTCGAAAATCCAAGAGACGCAGTTAATATCAAGGAGTAAAATGTGGTTCAATAAGATAAAAATATTTTTTTGTGAATAGTAACTTTTTACTTTTATTTACCACGGTTAAATGTAAATAAGGTAATTAAGGGTAAAAATGATATTATTATTACCCTAAAACATGTACTAATTCTATTGGATAAGTATAATTCGACCAAAAACAACCTTAGGAATAAAATATGAACCTCTTTGGTCCACTTGGATTAGATTAGGACATTTATTATTATTTAATTCAAAGAAGAGTTAAAAGAGTTAAAATCAAAGTTTAATAACTAAAACATTTTTAATATAGGGTTATACATAAGATAAATTCCATTATAAATATTAATTAGAAAGATAAAAAAATTTCCTACATAATGGTATTTTATTTATAATTTTTAGACATTAAATAATTTAATGTATTTATGACACAATGATGATGTAGTAATTACCTTATTAGTGAAATATTAAAATAATTGATATTATAAATACCAAAATAAATATAATTTGAGACTTTTAATGAATTCCACGAATTTTATAGGTTAATATGACATTTTAGGGTTGATTAAATGAATTAGGTTCGAAGTAATAATGCTGTTATGAATTTAGTAAAAACAAAATACCAAATAGTGTCAAAATTGACATAAAAGAGTTTTTAAAAAAAATATTATATTAGTAATTGATATTATATTCCTAAAAATCTAAGTTTCGGCCAAAGGACTTATATAATGATAGGTGTATTATTAATGAACCACTTGGGGTTCTCTTGTATGTATATAGTAAATTTATTAACCATATAATATAAAAATACAAAGAGACATGGTAAATGTCAAACTATTTAACTAAGAGTTAAATATAAATGATAAGGTTAATTTAGTGACCCAAACCTGTCTAAAATCTATTAGTTAAAATTATTTCGACCCATCCTCACCTTAGCCTAGAAATAAGTCACTTTGGAGCCATTATAAACCAAATATAAATTTATTATAAAATAATATTTTAAGTTTTTTCTAAGGTTCCCCTCACCCCTGTTATAAAAGGGCACTCCCCCTTCTCTCAAATTCATAACTTCAAAGCCTTTTGGCTCGGACAAACCCTACCCAAATATTCTCTCAACTTCCCTCACTTCAACCTAGAGGCCTTAGTTTGATCTTAAAGCCAACCTTTGATCAAATCAAAAGGAAGAACCTGAAGAAGAGGTAATGTTTTCACCACCCTCTTTCAAGTTCCTTTCTTCTTCCACTTCTTCTTTCTTTGTTATTTCCATTCTAAAATAATAACTATAGTATCTTCTATATACTGTAATATTATTATAAATATGGTACAACCATATTCAGTATTCTATCCATCCTTTGAATGACATGTCACCATACGTGCGTACGTACGGCTTACCGTCTCCACATCGTGGTGTAATTGTTATTCAAAACATTATTATTTGGATGAGTATGATAATGATGTGTAATTGAAGTAAATAATAAATATAACATTATAATTATTCTTTATAAATGATATACCATCCAATTATATACGATTTTAATATCAAAAGAATGATATTGTCACTCGTGCGTACGTACGGACTACCATCTCCACGAACGCGATGAGATTCATTCCCCATCGTATCCATTCAAGACTAATTCTCATTTGATGATTAAAATTAATGTTTAAGAACTTTATATCATTCTGGATATGAATAAGATACAACCTATACATAACAAATACGGCTTAAGTAACAAAGCATATAAAGGAATACAAATCAGTTAACACCTGAAACAACGATAATATTAAGATATTATTAACAAAGCAATGTTAAAAGATCATATATGATATCATATTAATGTATATGATTCTTGTATAATTTAATAACAATTATTTCACCATTATACAGGAGGTAAACCCACCCTCGACCAAGGAAAAGTACAAGGTAAGGGTTTATTTCACAATCTCTTCATTATCTGAGGTTGTTTATACGTAATTATCTACTGGGACCTCTTTATCATCCACATCCATGTTTCTTAAAAATGTATTTCAAAACATTCTTACTATTTTACAGAATATGGGTTAAAGTAATTTATACCCTTGTTTGACTTTTTATAAGAAGTTTATAAAGGAATCTTTCTGTCGTTTTCCAAACAAGGTCCTTTTTTTCAACAGAATTATGGTAAGAATGTATTTTTTTAACTTATACGGCGGGTACAACTATTTTCCGCCATTATAAAATCATCGAAGATTCCCTTAAAAGTTTATAAGAATATTTTTAAATTAAATGTTTTATTTTATAATTATTTGTCTTTTAAATGATTTCAAAAAAAGAGATATTTCTCTCAAATAGTTTTTGATTTCATCTATGTCAACATCCTTTGATGAATTTTAAGCTTATTTGATGTTGAATTATTATGATACAAAACTTCCATATAGTATTGAAGGTTTTGTGATATTTTTTACTGTGTATGTGTTATTTTTATACCATTCATGGTTTATGGATAAAGTATTGACATTTCGTATGCTAGTTTTAATACGAATGTTTATGTTATGTTTAAACTTGTTCATATGAGGAATGCATTGGACTTAATAAGTGACGAGTGGAGCCCGCTATAGCTCCTCGGTGCATCAGTAGGTCTCATGAGGCAAACTAGTGTCTTAGCATAATGACTTGACAAAATCTTATTTGTAGTCTTGGCATAAGGCCTTGACTATGTGGTTATGATAGTCTGGCATTATGCATTCCATCATTATGAAAGTGGTTATTGATATTGCATGTGATTATTCGACTAGTAGAATATCCATGTGAATAAGTAAATGACATTATTTCATTTTATTTCTTTCATATTATGCTGAAGTTCAAGTTTAAAAGGCTTTTGTTTTAGTTATACATTGCCTTAAATGTTTATTCTTATTTATGAAAGTTTCTGCTATATTGTTATCCTTACTGGGAATCTGTCCTCACCCCTTTCTATGTTTTATTTTTCCCAGGATGTGAAGAAGTATTTTATGAATGACCTGCAGGGATAGTATGAGGGGATATGAGTGTGGTCTATAGAGACAAGATGTTGTTGTTGTTTTTCACTTTATGATGTAATGTAAACTTTATGAATGTATCTAGTGATTCCAATGATACTAAACTAATCGGTCTTTCAAGACTTGATCTTTTGTGATCATGCCAATATTATGTAATAATGTACCGACTCTGGGTAACTGGGGTCGGGGAGTTACATAGTCTCTCCATTATGTTCTGTATACCCCCATTTATAGTTGGCAACCTCTAGCATAAGGAAATTCTTGCTTAAGGTCTAGTGACCAACCCTGTTTGGCCACGTGAGACAGTGTCAGATTGGGAGATGTTATAAGATGAGATTGTGATAAGTGAATCCATGTAGGATGTATGTACTACGATGAGGCCTAGAGACTCCGGAGTGTACCCCTGTGATATGTATCCCATGAGAGGGTTAGTGTGGAAATGGGTAGTGATGATTTCAGGTGTTATCTTATAATTTGAATCAATGATGTGAGCCTGATAGGGCTATCGTGGAAAGGATAAGTCATGCACTTAAGAGTCTGACCTTGGTTATAAGTGATGGGTTGGGCAAGTGTTCAACCCACATTATTATTATTATTATGAAACGTATGTCGGGGTTCAGGTGAGGGGCCAACCCATGTGCTATGACATGGTGTTCTGGGGAGGATGTACTGCCAGGTATATGTGAGGTGTGGCATGAGGCTCTCAGAAGGGTGTGTACGGGTATATATGATGCTTATTTTAGATATATATGATTGTTACTAGAAAATTACCCTATACCCATCATTTTGAATTGTGGGTATAACCCATAAAAACGTGGGTATAGGTTATACCCACGGTTCAGAGAAGTGTGGGAGATTAAGCTTTCATTATAGCTCTGAGCTATAGACACGGTTTGAAAATGCTATTTCCATGGTTATGAACCATGACAATAGGTGTATGGGGAATAGTCCACCATGTCAATAACCCTATAACCATGATTCTAAAATTGTGGCTATAGGATTTAAAAAAATACATGTCACTGGAATCAAACCCTAGACCGCCTCTATACAATCCAAGCATCTAACCACTGCACCACATATGATTATTGGTATATAAAAATATATTTACACATATTTTTATTAAACTCTGGATATTGGTGGAAAACTGTGGCAATAGGTTTTCCCGTGGGAATTTTTTTTCCTGCGCTCAAGTGGGAAAGCTATAGCCACAGTTTACAAAAATTGTGGCTATAGGGATGACCTATACCCATAGTTTTTGGAGAACTGTGGGTATAGGTTTTGAACCAAATCATATATACATGGTTTTTAGAAAACTGTGGGTATAGGTTTGACCTATACCCACTGTTTTTTGGAGATTTGTGGCTATAGGTCTTGAACCAAATCTTATACCCATGATTTTTGAAAAACCGTGGGTATGGGGGTGACCTATACCCACAGTTTTTGGAGAACCGTGGGTATAGGTCTCCACATGAAAATTATTGCCATGATTTTCCAAATCTGTGGCTATAGGTTCTGAACCAAACCCTATACCCATGATTTTTGGAAAACCATGGATATAGCCTTATTTTCCAGTAGTGGATATGTCTAAAGTTTCAGATGAGGTATGACCCTCAGTGTATGTTTTATATGTTTGTGTGTGTAAATGAGGGTTTAGCCACCAGGGGGGTATGCAACCCCTAGGTAATAAAGGCTTGTACCTAGTTTCGAGTAGGGGATCACTGGTGCACAAAATAGCTTTTACATCAGAGGTTTAACATCAATTTTCAAATAATCGAAATTAAAAAGTTTTTAACGTCAGTTATTTATATACCTGGTGTTAAAAACATTCTAGATGGTTTTTTAACATTTTTTTAAATAACTGACGTTAAAAATGAGTTTTTAATGTCACCTAAATATAACCGACATGAAAGTTAAAATTTTGGATCACACCAAAGCAATGTTCCATTTTTTTACAGTGTGCTTTTGAAATTTCAAATTGTCACCTAAAATTTATGATATCATGGTTTGTTTTTCCAATGTCATTTATATGTTTTAATGCTCCATGCATATTCATTTCAAATCAACTCTTTCGATCTTAATCATCATTCCATTGGTTCTTATCTTAACGATCTCATCATGATAGTTATAATTATTTTTCCACGATTTAATTTGTTTATGGGTAGTTTTCTCATTTGATACACCTATTAGTGATTCGTCTTTTATAATGAAGAATCCTTCTTCGAAACACATTAAAATTACAAAGATTCTGTTGGAGTCTAAAATGTCTTACAAGTTGCAACTTTGGATGACTCATGAGTTCTTTCCTCTAGAGAAAATTATATCAATGAAGAATACAACAAACTTGAAAATTAAGTCGAAGATTTAAGTTTTTTTTTCTAGATTTCATTTGGTTTATGTGATTTTTTAACTTTTATCAATCTTGTATTTTAATCGGAGGGAGTAATCGGCATTGAGAAATTTTAAAATATATATATATATATATATATAGTTTTTATGTCAATTATTGTATAACTGACATAAAAAATCATATTCAGTGTTAGTTTTTTTATAACCGACGTTGAGTGTCACATTTTACATCGGTTATACAATAATTGATGTAAAAGGTCTTTAAAATAATAATTGTAACATCAGTTATAATAAAGGATGTTAAAAAAACATATTTTTTACATCACTTACAATAACATCAACTAAAAAACGACCTTAAAATCATTAAAAAAAAATTGATGTAAAAAACCTATTTTTTACTGGTGGGCACAACCACCTAGATGTATGATTATTTGTTCTTAGGATGAGTATATTCCCCCCAAATGGCTTCTTATGTTCCAAGGATAGGTATATTTCCCTCAGGTGGCTTCTTATGTTCCGGATATATGTATATTTCCCCTGGGTGACTTTTTATGTTTTGGGGATGGGTATATTTCTCCCAAGTGGCATTTTATTTTCTGGGGATGAGTATATTTCCCTCGAGTGACATCTTATGTTCCGGGGATGAGTATATTTCCCTTGGGCGGTTACTTGTGCTCATAGATACTCTAACACTGGCCAAAGCAGATATGATATTTGGTTATGGTTCTCGGGCGGGACATGGATCCCCCTTGGTGGTTGATATGCTTAAAGACACTGACAATGGTTGAAGCAGGTATAGTCGATCTTGAGTGTCACGTCAGAACCTGCGAATCGATGATGGTTATTTATTTATGCTTCTACGTCATATTTAGGATTATGGGCATATCACATGTGCACACATTTGTATTTACTGGTTATGCATGAGACCTCATTGGTAGTACCTTACTGAGTTATACTCATACTCTGCTCGGGCATCCATGAAACTTAGGTATCCAAGAAGATTTCACTTATCACAAGTTCAAATAGGGCAGGGACCTGGAGTTTCATGATAAAGTGGGACAGGTCAAATGAAGTCTAGTGACTGAGATGAGGTGAGGTTTGAGGATGATAGTAGAGCCTCAATGCATTTTATTTTATTTTATTTATCTTGTATATGTGATTATCGCAGTGGGTTATCGGTTGGCACATGCTAGCATGACCGTGAGTCTGTATGATCGTATGTTTCACTCTCATTTGATATAATATGAATTATGTGTATTTATTCATGTGTACTTTGGTTATTTGTGATGTATAATGTTTGGTTATTATTTGTCTGTTATTGCACACTCTGATATAGAGGTATAATTTCCCCACAAAAACCTTTTAGACCATGCTGCTAGTCGGCAACCTCGACGTACAAAGAGACATGCCCGAAGTCACATGGAGACCGTCAGTTTGGGTACCATTCCAGTGGTCCGGGTTGGTGGGAAGTTACATTGTGTGTGAGTTCTACTACCCCAACATTTTATAAATAAAATTATTATAATAAAAATATATCATTAATGATTTTAAATTTTGTATTTGTATGAGTTTTCCACCTTTGCAATTTACCTTTTCTATTAAAAATTATTCGTTAATTTAAAAAACATATATATAGACACACACAAATATATATATGTCATGAATGATGTGGTGTGTTTACTGCATCCACATGAGGTTCATCGTTTTGCCTCCATCATTAATGTTTAATGGACTCATCGGATGCATTGAGTCGTTTTTAAGTTCCATATTTCTTCTTCTTTCTTCAAAATCAAACCCCTGATTTGACGTGTTTTTATCATTTTCCCTTTCCATACGCAACTGGAAATAAATCTTTTACCAACTGGGTATTAATTGATACTCCATATTTACGGGCGTCAAAAACTAGCATTAAAACCTTTTAAAAAATAAAATTAAATTGGCGATCCCCGTACAGTCCCAAATAATTTTGAAATAAAATAAAAATAAAAATGACAATACCCAGTAATTTGGGAGGCCGCTATTTGAAAAAAAAAAAAACGGACATTATGATTAGCTACCGTCGAAGACAATTGCTAGGTTTTTTTTTTGTCTTTTCAAGTTGAGAGAATTACCACTGATTTAAAAATAAATAAATAAAACCTGAAATTTTATAACTTCAGAATTTTAGAATTTCAGAAAATATATAAATTATTATAACGCTGAATAACGTATAATAAAATTTTAAATAATCAAAAAACTAACCTAAACATACGGTTTCCTTCAAATAATCTGAGAAATGCATAAATTTAAAAATTAACGATAGTGCAATAAAAAAGAAATGAAACAAATATTAAATTCGCATACCCTAGTTGATAGTTTTTGATGGTTGGATATATATTTCATACTTATAAAAAAATATTAATAATTTAAAGACATATTCAATCATTTAAATCACATAATACAAATCATAAGAGACTCAGGTTAAAAATGGATTTTAATTCTCAAAACATATATTCAAGCATTCCAAACACATCACATGTTAAATCCAAGTGTCATTCAATTCTAAATAAATATGATTTATATAATACTAAATATATATTTACAATTAATATATAATATATTTAGTTAAAAATGCGACTTCAACTTCAAGTGACTATAACTTTTGATTTGAGTATCACATATCAAATAAAAAAGGATCTATGTTGTGTTAACTAGGAGGCCCGATCATTGTTTTTTAGGTAAAAAAAGTCTCCAAATGCCTCCAAAATTGAGTTTTTATTTGGGACACCCTAATTTTTTAATATTTGATGGGATTTCGGCTTCATTTAAGAGGATTTTCTTGTCTTTTTTTGATGGAGACTGAATTTGTTCCTAGGAGTTACACTCATATAGATATTATGGTGTTGAAATTTTACCCTTTTGATATTATAGTGTTATTTATAATTAAATATATGCATATATATATATATATACATATTTGTATATATTTATACATAAATATTTAATTGTACAAATAAATATGTAAACATATTTATAAATAAAATATCTTTTTAAATATATAAACCATATGGAAATAAATATTTATGATTCATTTTATTTAAACTAAAAACGTATGAATGTGTATATACCTATACAAATGTCTATATAGTATTTTTATATAAATATGTGTGTGTTTGTATTAACAAAATAAATGTAGAAAAGATGGGTGAGATCCTTCCCAAGTGGACAAGTCTCTTTTATTAAAAAGGAATACAATTATAAAAGTTTAAAGAAAGGGGTTTTACAATGATTCCTTTGTAGAAGGGGGTTTAAGTCAGCTGGTATCATGCTAGACTAGATAACATCAGCAATTAACACCTTTGTTCACAATAACACAGGCTAGAGAATTCTCCTCCCTGTAGATATGTGACAAAAAAAATCCATGGATGCAAGAGAGTTTAAGCAATTGATCCATCTAACAGTCAACTTCTAATAAAGATGAAAAGATCCCAACTTAACAATCTGGATGATGCTGTTGGAGTCACATTCTAATAATATATTATTCCAATTTCATTGTTTAGCTTGCTCGATCACGTTAATCACTCCAATCATTTAAGCTTCAAGGGAGGTGGCAACACCACATGGCCCATAAAGTCATATTAATGCATCCTAACGGTGATCTCTAAAAACAGATCCACAACCTGATGGATCTGGATTGCCTCTTGACAAGCCATCTGTAATGATTTTGATCCATCTTGAAAAGGGGGACAACCAACAAACTTTGATAGTACCTGAAGGCGGTCTGGATTTACCATTAATGTCGAGTCTTCTATGAACGAGAAGGTCATGGGAAAAGGTTTGAAAGAAATCCTTGATGGAAGGATCCGTTTCCTTCACAGTAGCTAGCATCTATGCACAGGCTACCTAGAAGATTTTGAAGGCTTGTTTATGAATGGATTTATTAAAATATTTCCAGATGACCTACACCAACTCGACAACAGTAACATAAAACAATTCAAGTAGTTTTGGGGAGAGAGGAGGGTTCATACAAGATTCGAGCAGTACAAAAATGGATATAGTTGGAGTCAGTTGAATTTGGAAGATATTGAACAATGCCTTCCATAGGGATGTAGCAGTAGCACAATAGAAAAAAAGATGCTTCACATCATCCCTATGTGGATGGCGAGATACTGTATCTCGAACACAACAAAACACCACAAGCTTAGAGATATAAATTCGTTGGAAGTCTTCCCTGCACAAGCCTCTAGACTACATAATTCTGGAAGGCCTTATCCTACCCCTATTAATCATGATAATCCAGGTTGATCCATATGAATTATGGTTAGACAGAATGTAATAAAATATACTTGAAGTTAAGATACCATTAGTGGTAGGTTCCCAAATCATGAAGTCATTATTAAGATTAAAATAATAATTTTCTACCTTGGAACTAATTATCTTAGGTATGAAATTCAGGGAGGAGTCTAATTTCTCTTTAATAGAGGTTTTGAGGTCCACAGATAAGGAATATTACTATATGAGGTCTAACAAAGGAGTTCCATTCTAGTTTTCAGTCTAGAAGTGATGAGAAGAGCCCCTGCGGGCCATCCATCTCAATTGAGATAGAATGCTAAAGAAAGAGGATTTAAGAGAAGGATAGAAATATGGATCCATATATTTAGGATTCCCTTTTACGGGGTTACCTAGAAATATAGTTTTAATAAAGATAGTGGACTTTGATTTTCCATTTATGAACCTCCGCATGAAGTGAGCTTATAAGGATTGATTAAAGTTGTGAATATTTTTGATGCCCAAGCCACCATAATCAAAAGGCTTGCAGCTCTTGTTCCAAGAAAATATGATGACATTTCTTTCATGGATGCTCCTGCTCCATAAAAAGTTCTTAATTTCTGTGTTGATACTCTTGATAAGTGAAACCATCCATCGATACACCATAAAAGAATTCAAAAATTTAGAGGTGATGGAGTTCACTAGACATATTCTTCCAGCCATGGATAAGGATTTTACTTTACATGAGGAAAATTTCTTCTAATTTGGCTAATTATTCCATTAAAATATGTGGTTTGTGGTCTCAACCAGAACATGGGAACTCCAGGATAGATGAAATGGGGGACACCTTCTTTAATACCCAACTCATTGATGATGTTAATTTTTTTAGCAGCTGGAATGCTTCTTCCAAAATAGACAAATGACTTGCTCCAACTAATTTCTTATCACGAGACTTTCTCAAATTGTGAAAGAACCTTTTTTAGATATTTGATGATTTATTATCACCTTGAGTAAAGAGAATTATGTCATAAAACTTTAAGATATGAGAGGGAGATGAAAGACTTATGTCATCCCTGACGTTCTTTAGATTACCATGGTCAACCTTGCTGGAAATAATCCTGCTGAGGTAGTCCTTAGTAAAGGAAAAAATGACTATTAAGAGGGGGTCACCTTACCTAACACCTCTTGAGAATCTAAAGTACTCTTCATGTAAAATCTCATATTTTCCATGTATTATTTTTAGATATTATATGGTTTATTTTAGAGACCAGGCATTGAGACGACGTACGATTCTGAGTCCTGGTGTGCCCAGAATAAATGTGTGAAAAATATTAAAATGATTTTTAGCACACACAAACAGTTTTCCTAAAAAAAGTGGAATAAATCTTGAACAAGTACCCAGATCAGAAATATGAGGGTACCATTGAACTCAGATTGAGAGTTTTACCCTAGGCGTGATCTAACATTGGTTGGTGTGGGTTGTTTGCGAAAAATCCACCGTGGGCGTAAAATGAATAAAATAATTAAATTATTTTATTGAGGTAGTGACACAGTGACTTTTTCTTTAAATGTATCCTCATTTCATAATTCTAGGGTTAGATGTATAACCCTAGAACTTCTAGAGGATCGTTAGAGAGAGTTCTGGGAATCCTTTCCAATGAAGGACAATAAATCAAGGATTGACGATCGACGCACATAGATTTTGAAGGATCTCTCCAATGAATGCAAAATAGCTTTGTTCTTCTTCAGTGATCGACCCAAATTGAGTTAGGGTGTTTGATTTAATTGGTTTATTCCCCATTCTTTATTTCTAAGATGAGCGTGAATCAATCGATGAACAAATTGATTAACGAATCATGCATATTGCGAGAATAGATTTATTCTACGGGATTTATTTGATTTGGTTTTCTAATCCAAATCCCCCGTTCTTGATCATTGGATAAGAACGTGTGACGAATGATGATAAAACTTTGTTCTTGTGACTTTTATCCCTCTTTTCTCGCGTTCTTTTCCAGTTGGATCCTCGTGGTCCTGATTTGACTTTGCTGCGTGGTTCTGAGCTCGATCGGACCCCCATATTTGATGGAAATCGACAACTGAGGCTGGATCAATGTAGATCAGGACCCAAGGAGCTCAGATCTACGATCATTTCAATTTTTGGTCATTATAGGAGGTGCAGTGATCCACAGAAGGAACCATCAGAGCGTAGAGGTGATAGCGTACGACAGCTGCCCCGCGTGTGGCCATGACGGGGTGCCACGTGGGTTGAAGGCAGTCAAATGGCCATCTTGGTAGGTGGATGAGGCGGAGGTTGTGGGAACCACGACAGACATAGTGGAGCCAATGGGGTCGGTAAAGGTGGACACAAGATGCGGGGCAGGCCGACCAAGCGGGCTGTGTGCGAACGAGCCGAGGCGAGTAAGTGGGTGGGGCCCAGGTGGGTAGTTGGGTTGGGTCAGGTCAGTGGGCTGGGCCGGATGAGGTGGAATCGGGTCAAACCTAGGTCGGATTTGGGGAAATCGGGGTGGATCACAACTGCGGTCAACTGCAGAGCCGCAACAGGTTGAGCTGCCACGGGTGCAACGACTACAGCGGTTGCCTGCAGTGGTTGGTCGGTGCGGTAGGTGGACTGGCCATGGTGGTCGTTCCACTGGTGTTTAGTCCGCATGGTAGTGGGACTGACCACATTGACCGGTCTGCAGGCCCCAATAGGTCTACGAGCAGCTTCTCAAGCGGCAGGTTCAAACAATCACAACTCTTAAACAGAGCGTCCAAACGATGTGCCGTTAGCAGCAGCGTGATATTGAATTTAAGACGGTCGAATTAAGATAAATTTTGGGTAACTTATTTGGATTTAAGGCTATTATATTTCTAAGTTTGTACTATTATAGGTTGAGTGTGTTCCCTTGGTCCCTTCCTTGAGGGTACGGTGCAACATTACATCTAGATCATTGGATTTTAATCCTCTCTAGAGGAAGAGTCTCAGGAAGAGTTGTGGTGTCCCTCCACGAGACTGGAGTGTGATCTTATATCATCCCCAGTGGAGTTTTTTGAATTGTTATGACCTCCTTGATCAGGGTTTTGATCCTCCATCTAGAGGGATGCATTAGTAGGGTTTGTGGAATCGTTGGCATACGATCCCCTATGAAAAGGTTTGATCCAGATTGGGTTTATGGTGTCCCACAATTATTTTTGACCTGACCCCCTCTCTGTGTATCATAGTCTTCTTAGACCAGTGTGTTCTCTTTGGGCGGGTCCCAAATGAGATAGACCTCTTCGTCGAGTGTCTCCGATGATAGTATGGCTCATGGAGTGGGATCTCCAGGAATGAGCATTGCTTCAAACAGAATCCTGTGGATGGAAGTTGGTTATGACCTCCTAATGGTGTGGAGTCTCTATTAAGTATATTTAAGTTTCTTTTATTCTTGTATATGTTATATAGTGTTACATATCGTATTGATATAACTATACTTGGTGCTTTGTGTTTAGTGTTTTGAGGGTGTCCTACTGAGTATTGTTATACTCACCCCTGTATGGGATTTACCCACACGTGTCGTGTATTATACAGACGGTGGCCCTTTTTGATGGTGTCCTAGGTGGATTGGGAGCGGGTGGAGCGCAACTAGAGCTTGAAAGACTGAGGTGTTTACCAAGATCATACTTTTGACTTAGTCCTCACCCTTGGAGAAAGTTGGAGTCTTTAAAGTTTTGGTTGGGCTTGTTTTTTGCCCCTTTTATGTTTACAGTACTTTCATTATTGTACTCTATTATGGGATCTTAGATGTATGCATTCATTATTTCAGTTGTTTTATATTTCAGCATTGTGTGGGCTTGGATATGTGTGCGTGTGTATAACTACATTAGGCTAATGCCTCCCATTTATGGGAAATGACTACTTGGTGCTTGTCACCAACCCCTAGCCTATCAGAGGCATGCTTAGGGTAGTCATGCAATGAGCCTCCCTGGGACGGGTCATGACAGAGTGGTATCAGAGGCAGGTTGGTTCTAGTTCATGGCCAGGAGTCTATGAAATTGGTTTAGGGAAACAATGTTAAGTGTTTCGAGTTCGTCTTTTAGGCCAAGGAATCTAGTGTTGGTACAATGGACAATGTATCCATACACTAGGACTATGATAGCCTTATTTTAAACTCGGTACATGAAAACACTAGTTGTAGGGAAAACAATGGTACATGCATCATATAGGAATGGTTGTGTCTTCCACGTCCTTCTTGAGTCAGTTCCCCAGATGTACTCTATTGACTGTAGTACATCTTGTTTTATTTTAGGATGCCTCCATGTAGACAGACAACCAGCATTCCACCGCATGGTCACAAGGATGACCCACCCAGTGACGAGGAATCAGTACAAGGGTCTATACCAGAGATAACACCTCTGGGTGGTTTACCAGCTGTACCACCACCCATCGAGCAACATCTACTACCAGCACTACTAGCTGAGGATGCATGTAGGTTGAGTGAGTTGCACGAGTTTTAGAGGTATCAACCTCCTAGGTTTTGGGGTGAGCCAGACCCCTAGATGGATTAAGATTGGATAAAGGTAGTCACCCATGTTTTCCACCTTGTGAGGACGTTTTCTGAACAGATGGAAATACTTATCATGAGTCTTCTTCATGGATCTGTAGGGTGGTGGTGGAGCTTAGTGACTCAATCACATGAAGAGAAAGCTCTCTACTAGATAGACTTCAAGCGTCTATTTAGAGAAGATTTCTATCCATCCACATTGCGATCGGTATACATACAGGAGATTCTGTATTTGCATATGTAGTAGGAGTTCTATTCAGCCATGCTATTAATATTTTGTGCTACTCTTTGGATATGGTATGGTACCCGTTCTTTAGGGCTCATAGCTTCGAGCAGGTCTTGCCCTAGGATATCTGGGAATCAGTGGTCTTCCTTAGAATTTCTACTTATATGAGGGTACTTGAGCGATCCCTATTAGTGGAAAGTTTTCTGGCAGAGCAGACACTGGTAGTGGGAGTTAGCAGTGGGCATCCGGTAGTTGAGACCTCAGAACCAGGTAGCCGGTGATAGTCACAGGGATCCAAGCAGGTCAGGAGCTTCAGAAGGTGATCCCAGGACTCAGGTCCAGTAGTACAGGGATCTTAGGGCATCTCGAATCATCCAAAATATGGGTAGTGTTTCTCATGCTAAGGTCAAGGACATCTGGAATGAGATTGCCTGACCCGTAATACAGCTGATTGGGAGATAGTCAAGGGACTGCCTAGATATAGACAAAGACATGATCAGGGTGGTCCATAGGGTGGTATATGTGGAAGAGGGGATGACATGGTGGGAGGAGGTGGTCAAAGGTTCAACCTATTACCACCACCACCCCCAGGAGGTCCACACCAGGATTAGGGAGCTGGTGGATAAGGATGAGGCTAGCTATAAGCTATAGAGGCTTATGAACCTAAGGCTCCGAGGATGATACGAGGTACAACCTGTATCTTTTCTACATTAGTTGCAGTAGTGATAAAAAAATGTTCTAGTCATTCTTTTCTGTCCATGAATCTTGTTCGAGACTCAGAGTGTCACACCTGGACTTTGCGTTGCATCATGTTTCTAATTTTTATTTTTATCTTATAATTTTATCTTCTTCTAATTATTATTATTCTTTTTATATGAAATGAGGGCTGAGCCCGACTGGGTTTTTTCACTTTTGCGCTGATCAATATGCATTTTGGCCTTGACAGTGTTCGACGCGCCACTGTCGAAGCTGCGCGACCTCACTCAGTTCCCCGCATGCCTACCTGGCGTGAAAATAATTAAATAAAAAGAATTATTGATAAAGAAATAAAATTTAAAATGGGGATAAAATGAAAATAAAATAAAATAAGAAGTTTGATAAAAATTTAATGGATTGTTTTAATATTTAAGGATATTATTATCATTATTTGTTAGTTCTAAGGATACAAATTTATTTAAGTTATTATTATTATTCCAATTATTATTATTATTATTACTATGTTAATTATTATTATTATTATTATTATTATTATTATTATTATTGGTTTTGTTTTTGGTTTTTAGTTTTTTTATTCTTTTATTTTTCTTTATCTTTATTTTCCTCCCCCTCTCTTTGCGTCGAGACCTAGTTTCCCCCCCAATTTTTTCTTCCCCGTCAAAGCTCCCATTCCTCGATTCTGCTCGCACCCCCCCTGTTGGCCGCTCTACCTCTGAGTGCCTGTCCTGCTCCATCCAGCACCTCTGGCTCCGTCTGGCACCCCTGCTCCGTCTGGTTTGTGCTGTCGCCCTGACCCCCTGCCAGGCCGGCTTGCGCCGTCGCGTGACCTACCCCGAAAACCCAGCAGCACCCCCTGCCCTGGCCAAACTTGTCGCGCTGCACCCCTACACCCAGCCGAGATCCCTCCTGGCAGTCCTCCGGCGCGATACCCGGGCCTGCTCGAGCCTTCTCCTGACACCATCCTGGTCATGACCCCCCACCTGAAGTGTGAAACCCTACATCATGATGAACCCCGAGCCGAGCGCCCTTCCGAAGTGACCCCCTACCGATGAGGCTCCTTGTCGGCGCGACCGCCACCGGTAGACACCTCTTTCTCCTTCCTTAAGGTTTTTTCTCATTTTTATATTTGGGGTTTTAGGTTTCGAGTGGGTAGGATGTTACATTTGGAGTTAATTTTTGATAATGTTGGTTCGATTGTCTATTTTTGGGCTCGAGCTAGGTTTCTTAAGGTGCGGTTGAGGTGCAATGGTGATTTCACACCTTTCCTTGGAATATTCTTGGTTCAAGGTAGGTGGTTCCATGCCTTGACATCTTTTAGATAATTTAATTTGGTTGTTTAGTTAATTTAATATGTTCTATGATTTAATTGCATGGTGCGATCTATGGTTAGAATGTTTTGGCATGCCTGTTTGATGAAATTGAATTTCTGAAATAGTATGGTTTTTTATATGTGTGTTGTTGTATAAATTATTTGGTTGTGCTTTATAAGTTGTGCAAAGTGCATTTTAAAAATAGTTTGACATGCATGCGTGATGAAAATCACACTTTCTTTAGAAATGGTCATGTTTTTCATTTCGACCTTGTTGTGGTAAATTCTAAAAGTCTTTAACCAATTGTTTATATGGTGAAAATGTGGTTTTAGAATAGTTGAGTCTGCAATTGATTTTAAAATGGTCTTTGCATGTAAAAAAATTTGTGTTGTTTTGGTGAAATGTTTTCAAGATGGGTTCTAAGAGTTTTTTGGTTGGTTAGAACTTAGTTTTCAAGGGTAATTGAGTTGTGTATGTTTAAATGTGGATTTTTAAGGTGTAGCAAATCATTTTGGTCATGTTTTCTTGGTCTTGTTATTATGAAAAAAGGGTCAAAGATTGTTTTGGAAATGGTTTTAAAGTATGGGTGATCTAATAAAAGGGCTTGGCCATTGACTTGGTTTTCTTCGGTGTGTGTGAAATGAAAAAAGATGGTGTCTTGTAAATAATGGTGGTTTCTTCAAAGAGGTTGGTTTTTGATATGAAAGATGAAGTGTTTGGGATTTTCCATTCAAAATAGATAATGTGACATGTTGGATTTGTGGTTCTCTTTTGGTTTAAAATCATTTGGGGGTGTTGTTGAAGTTGTTTTTTTATAAGTTGTTATAATGGTGTATTTATTTGTGAAAGAGGTGAAAACCATGTTTGGAAAAATAAAACGAATGTTTTGAGGCACATTTGATTTTAAGAGAGAGAAATTGAATATGTTTTTAGGGTAAAACCTTGTTGTGCATTTTAGAAATGTATTATTAGTTATTTAAATGATTTATTAATTTGTGAGTGTTATGCGAATCATACTTTAAAAAAAAGTTTTGGTGTGTGCTTGGTTTAAAAAGTGGATTTTAGTGCGTTTTTGGTGTAAAGCCTTGTGGCATCTCATGGAATTTTTTTATTAAGTTTTTAAATGATATATATATATATATATATATATATTTTAAATTGTGAAAGTGATGCAAATTATATTTGAAATGGTCTTGGTGTGCATTTGATCTTTAAAGAGGAGTTTGGTTGTGCAAGTGGTGGATTATTATGTAATGCCTTATTTGGTTTGTGATATGTGAAAGTGATACACTATGTGGATGTGGAACTTTATTGAGCACAAGGGAAAACCCCAGGTACCTAGGAGGGTGGATTAGGACAAGTACGCTAGATGACACGTGAGTGGCTCGTCCTGGTTTCATCTGGCAGGATTGATCTTACAACACTAACTAAACTTTTGTAATGATTGAAGACCATTAGGTTATGGATGTGTTTCCCTACTAGTGGCTCTTGCACTAGAGCATTGATTATTGTGGTTCCTATTCCATGTTTACACTGAGGTACGATGTCTCTAGCACACCACGCATACTAGCTACCTTAGGGGTTTCACCTACAGTGCTCTACTATTCATGATGTGGTGCCTTCTATCGGCATACGGAGGACCACTTGGGAATGTGATTGTTATTTATAAATTTTTTCTTCCATTTTAAAGTAGTATTTGTGAAATGGTTTTTCTTTCAGTACTCTTTTCTTTTCACTTTCAGTTTTTAAATGTTTTCCTTAAAAGTATTTTAAAATTATGGTTTTAAATAAGCATGTTAAATTATATTTTTGATGTTGTGGCATGAAACCTTTTTTTTGGGTGACATCCTACTGAGATCTTGGCTCACACCCTACATACACATTTGGGTGTATGTAGACCTTGTTTCTTGTGTATTCCAGGTTGTGACATTGTGCTTAGTGATGGTGGTTCTGGATGCTGTTGGTCTTCGCGTGTAGGTTGGTGTTGGTAGCTTGGGGATGCAGCTTCTCGTGTCAGTTAGAGGTTGGTATCATATTTTAGTTTTCTATACTTGTTGTTTTCCACTTGGGGTTTTAGTTAAATTATAGACTTAAACCTATTTATGGTTTAAAGATGTGTTTGGTTGTCTGTTTCCAGTCTCAGTTTATTTATCTTGTTAGTTGTTTTTCTATCTCTTGTTTCGGGTAAATCATTCCCACGTATTATTTCGATACTCGGTCACTTGTGCCAGCCCCGTGGGGATTGGGAACACCCTTCAGGCCATGTCACGGATCGGGTCGGATGTCGGGTTGGATGGAGACCCGGCCTGGTTCGTGACAAAATGGTATCGGAGGGAGGTTTTATCTCTTGGTTCGTGTTCTTTTGGGAAAAATTCATGATAGACTGGAGTTAAGGTTGTCGGGACTTGATGTCATGGCTATGAGTAAGGTTCTTGGCTAGCACACCTCGTGGCAGGACTCGAGTTACCAAAGTAAGTTGAGGTTTGTCTAAATATTTGGTCCATGTGGTTAATCTTGTATAGGGGAAGTGAAAAGGGAGTAGGTTCAGTGGTCCTAGTGAGATCACATGGTCTGGAAAGCCATGTGGAACCATGAACGATGTCCTAGAATACTCTCTATGGTAGTGGCGTGATTGGAATATGGACGCCAACCATATGTCTCAGTCACCCACCAACACTAGTCTCCTCTTGCATCATTCATCGTCTCTTGTTTTGGATTTGTGAAAATATGGTTTTTAAGAAAAAAATGATTTGGCATTGGAACATGTTTTGAAATGAATCACTTTAAAAATAAAATGATGTGTAAGGTTTGAAAAGTGTGGGTTGAATGTTTTGGTTTTGAAAAAATGGAAAGGTTTGGTTTTGAACCTTGGTGTTTTCATGGGAAACCACAAGCATGGGCATATATGGAAGGAGAAATGGTTAATGGAACAAGTGGATGAGTGCCTGGATGGACATGATGCAAGTGTCGGTATGTCTTGGGAACATGCAGGTGTGAGACCCACGAGACACCATTGGTGTTTGTATGACCCACTAGCTATGTTCATTTTCAAAAAGTTTTGTTAAAGGAAAATTTTGTGTTATAATAAACAGGGATTGTGTGGTGTGTCCTTATGTTTTGGAAGTGTTGGATGTGAGGCGTTTCGAGGTGAGAATCCTTTTTGACTGATTTGTGTCTGGAGTTTGAATTCTTATTTGTAAGATGGTGTGAAAGCGTGCGATTAGTGGTTTCTTTTGAAAATTTCTTTGGGAAGCCCTTACAATGGTTCCCTATGCATGTTCAGTGTTCACTTGAAGCATTTATTGACCATTGGACCAGTTTGATTGGGTCCATGGTTATCTCTTAACTAGTGTACACCCCCATAAAGTGTTAACATGCGATTTAAGTGCGGCCACAGGTAATTATCCATTGGCCAACCCTCCAGTTGATTAAAGTGAGGACTCTCCCTTTTTAGTGATAGTGCAAAGTTTGTCCCATATCCTTTTTGGTTAAGTGGATCCTCTCACAACAGGATGATAGACGTGAGAGGAGTTGAAGGGAGATTTGGTCTCTTGGAGTTGTCTTAGTCATCGGGTATGAAGTTTGACACCGTTTCATCTGAAGGTTCCCCCTGGAAACGGTGAAAGGAATTCCAGCGAGGAAGGGTGAAGGCGGTTTAGAGTTATCAGTGCTGACCGATGTCTTGAAAGTATTATAATGCTTTCATCGACCTCAAGGGTCATGTTTGGCGATGTCTTGCATTTTGAGTTCTCTTTGAAGAGCAAGGGTAGATTTCATAGGATCCTTTAGGAATACCTATTTTCATAGGAGTGTGTCCTCTAAGGGAGATCTATTTATTTTTCTGTTCAAAGGGGAGTGGTTTTCGTGGGTCTTTCCCTTCTTAAGCTTCTTGTTTAAGATGAAGTGTTGATGCATGTGCACCATCTAAACCCCTGATTTGGTGGATATACTGTGAGTGAGTAGTTGTATGTCGTGGTGTGTTGTGGTTGTCGGTGTTGTCTCGGTTGTGGTGTGGTTGCGTGTGTCACCAAAAAGGAGAAGCTCCGCTTGGGAGTCTTCAATACCTGACTGCGAGAAATGAGATGCTTCAAACATCAAGGCTCCAGCCATAGACCTCAGAGTGAAGTTGGCACATGGTCAGGAACTCGGGAGTGTATGGGACCCCGACTTTATTTCTGTCATCGGTGTTGAAAGTAAAAGTAGTTTAAATTGTTTTCTATGATTGTTTCATTCCGAACGAACCGTCTGGTTGCGTAAGGTTTCCGTGACTATGTGGAGGCGTGTTCATCTTGTTGCCTTAAAGTCTTGGGGGTTGTGTCCCACCGGATGTAATCTCTTTTAGCGGTCCTCATGGGGCCTGTTTGGGAAAATTAGTCTCAAATATGAATGGTGTTCATCCAGGGATGTTGATATGTTGGTTTGTCTTCGGCTATGGTTTTGATGCCCGATGGATAGACCCCGCCCTCCCCACCCTTTTGGTGGGGTGTTGGGTCAGTGCCAGGAAGCCTATGAGTTCTTGTGTGTCTGTTGGTGCGAACGGTTGTGAGACCCATTGAGGGTCTCGCTGAAAGTCCCCAGAAATAAACCAATATTACTCTATTCTTATAGTTGGGAGTCCGCCTGGGCCTCCCCGTGTCAGTTTTCCAATCTTGTCTCAGGCGTCAGTAGGTTTCTAATGGTGGGGATCCCCTTCGGGATTTCCCCATGTTGGCCTTTTGGTCCTGTTCCTAGAGGTGACTTGGTAGTAGGTAATAAGAGTGTTCTTGGAAAGTGGTTTGATCTTGTTTGTTCCTACCAAACAAACGGTGGGGTTTTCATTCTATGGTTCTTGAGGTGTTTCGGTTTTTGAAGTTGGTTCTCACGAGTGAGAGAGTTATTATCCTTGATCAATCAATTGGAGGTGTTCTAGCTCTTTGGGGTGGGTGACACATATCAGAAATTCTTTTTATGAGTTTTTTGAAGATGTCTTTGAGTCACTTTATCTAAGAACAATGATTTTTCCTCTTTTCGCTTGTTGATTGTGGGGATAATATTTGAATGTTAGAAGGGTATGAGTTTCTTCTTTGAGTCTCAACCTTAGTTGTGGATTTCTGGGGACAGAAAGCTTTATGGTGGGGAGAATTGTCACACCCCGAATTTGCACTGCGTCATGTTTCTAATTTTTATTTTTATCTTATAATTCTATCTGCTTATAATAATAATTATTATTTTTATATGAAATGAGGGCTGATCCTGATTGGGGTTTTGCACTTTTGCGCTGATAAATATGTGTTTTAGACTTGACAGTGTTTGACGCGCCACTGTCAAAGTCGCGCGACCTCTCTCGATTCCCCGCACGCCTACCTGGCATGAAACTAATTAAATAAAAAGAATTATTGATAAAGAAATAAAATTTAAAATGGGGATAAAATGAAAATAAAATAAAACAAGAAGTTTGATAAAAATTTAATGGATTGTTTTAATATTTAAGGATATTATTATCATTATTATTGTTAGTTATAAGGATAAAAATTTATTGAAGTTATTATTATTATTCCAATTATTACTATTATTATTATTATTACTATGTTAATTATTATTATTATTATTATTATTATTGGTTTTGGTTTTGTTTTTTATTTTTTTTATTCTTTTATTTTTCTTTATATTTTTTTCCTCTCCCTCTCTTTGCATTGAGACCTAGTTTCCCCCCTGTTTTTTTTCTTCCCCATCGAAGCCCCCCTTCCTCGGTTCTGCTCGCACCCCCCCTGTCGGCTGCTCCACCTCCGAGTACCAGTCTTGCTCCATTCGGTGCCTCTGGCTCCGTTTTGCGCCCCTGCTCTGTCTGGCTTGTGCCGTCGCCCCGAACCCCTGCTAGGCCGGCTTGCACCGTCATGTGACCTACCTTGAAAACCCTACGCCGCCCCCTGCCCTGACCAGCCTTGTCGTGCCGCACCCCTGCACCCGGCCGAGAGCCCTCCTGGCAGTCCTCCGACGCGATACCCCGACCTACTCAAGCCTTCTCCTGGCACCATCCTGATCACAACCCCCCACCTGAAGTGCACAACCCTACGACACGATGAACCCTGGGCCGAGCGCCCTTCCGAAGCGACCCCCTGCCAGCGAGGCTCCTTGTTAGCTCGACCACCACCGGTATACACCTCTTTCCCCTTCCCTAAGGTTTTTTTTTTCTCATTTTTATATTTGGGGTTTAGGTTTTGAGTCGGCATGATGTTATATTTGGGGTTAATTTTTGATAATGTTGGTTCGGTTGTTTGTTTTTGGGCTCGCGCTAGGTTTCTTAAGGTGCGGTTGAGGTGAAATGGTGATTTCACACCTTTGTTCGGAAGATTATTGGTTCAAGGTATGTGGTTCCATGCCTTGACATCTTTTAGATAATTTAATTTGGTTGTTTAGTTAATTTAATATGTTCTATGATTTAATTGCATGGTGCGATCTATGTTTAGAATGTTTTGGCATGCTCGTTTGATGAAATTGAATTTCTAAAATAGTATGGTCTTTTTTTTATATGTGTGTTTTTGTATAAATGATTTGGTTGTGCTTTATAAGTTGTGCGAAGTGCGTTTTAAAAATATTTTGACATGCATGCATGATGAAAATTGAACTTTCTTTAGAAATGGTCATGTTTTTCATTTTGACCTTGTTGTGGTAAATTCTAAAAGTGTTTAATCAATTTTTTATATGGTGAAAATGTGGTTTTATAATATTTGAGTGTGCAATTGATTTTAAAATGGTCTTTTCATGTAAACAAATTTGTGTTGTTTTGGTGCAATGTTTTCAAGATGGGTTCTAAGAGTTGTTTGGTTGGTGCGAACTTAATTTTCAAGGGTAATTGAGTTGTGTATGTTTAAATGTGTATTTTTAAGGTGTAGCGAATCATTTTGGGTATGTTGGATTGATATTGTTTTTATGAAAAAAGGGGAAAATCTTGTTTTGGAAATGGTTTTAAATTTTATGTGATCTAATAAAAGGTCTTGACCATTGACTTGGTTTTCTTCAGCATGTGTGAAATGAAAAAAGATGGTGTCTTGTAAATAATTGTGGTTTCTTCAAAGCGGTTGGTTTTTGATATGAAAGATGAAGTGTGTGGGATTTTCCACTTGAAATAGATTATGTGACATGTTGGTTTTGTGGTTCTCTTTTGGTTTAAAATCATTTGGGGGTGTTGTTGAAGTTTTTTTTTATAATTTGTTATAATGGTGTATTTATTTGTGCAAGAGGTGCAAACCATGTTTGGAAAAAGAAAATGAATGTTTTGAGGCATATTTGATTTTAATATAGAGAAATTGAGTATGTTTTTAGGGTAAAACCTTGTTGTGCATTTTAAAAATGTATTATTAATTATTTAAATGGTTTATTAATTTGTGAGTGTTATGCGAATCATACTTAAATTTTTTTTGGTGTGCACTTAGTTTAAAAAGTGGATTTTGAATGCGTTTTTGGTGTAAAGCCTTGAGGCATCTCATGGAACTATTTTATTAAGTTTTTAAATGATATATATATATATATATATATATATATATATATTAAATTGTTAAAGTGATGAAAATTATATTTGAAATGGTCTTGGTCTGCATTTGATCTTTAAATAGGAGTTTGGTTGTGCAAGTGGTGGATTCTGATGTAATTCCTTGTTTGGTTTGTGATATGTGAAATTGATACACTATGTGGATGTGGAACTTGATTGACCACAATGGAAAACCCCAGGTACCTTGGTGGGTGGCTTAGGACTAGTACACTAGATGACACATGAGCGGTTCATCCCAATTTCATCTGGAAGGATTGACGTTACAAACCTAACTAAACTTTTGTGATGATTGGAGACCACTAGGTTATGGATGTGTTTCCCTACTAGTGGATCGTGCATGAGAGAATTGATTATTGTGGTTCTTATGCCACATTTACACTGAGGTATGATGTCTCTAGCACACCACGGATACTAACTGCCTTAGGGGTTTCACCTGCAGTGCTCTACTATTCATGACGTGGTGCCGTCCGTCGAAATACAAAGGACCACTTGGGAATGTGCTTGTTTTTTATAAAATTTTCCTTCAATTTTAAAGTATTATTTGTGAAATGGTTTTTCTTTCAGTACTCTTTTCTTTTCACTTTCGGTTTTTAAATGTTTTCCTTAAAAGTGTTTTAAAATTATGGTTTTAAATAAGCATGTTAAATTATCTTTTTGATGTTGTGGCATGGAACCTTTTTTTTGGGTGACGTCCTACTGTGCTCTTGGATCACACCCTACATACACATTTGGGTGTATGTAAACCTTTTTTTTGTGTATTCTAGGTTGTGACATCGTGCTTAGTGATGGTGGTTCTTGATGTTGTTGGTCTTCGCGTGTAGGTTGGTGTTGGTAGCTTGGGGATGCGGCTTCTCATGTCACTTGGAGGTTTGTATCGGAGTTTAGTTTTATATCCTTGTTTTTTTTCACTTGGGGTTTTTAGTTGAATTGTAGACTTAAACTTGTTTATGGTTTAAAGACATGTTTGGTTGTCTGTTTCTAGTCTCAGTTTATTTATCTTGTTAGTTGCTTTTCTATCTCTTCTTTCAGGTAAATCGTTCCCACATATTTCAATACCCGAGAACTTGTGCCAGCCCGTGGGGATTGGGAATTCCCTTCAGGACATGTCGCGGACCGGGTCGGATGTCAGGTTGGATGGCGACCCGGCCTGGTTCATGAGAGAGAGATTTCGATTGAACTGTTGACTTGACCCTTACACTTAGAGACTCCTACTGGAGGAGACTCGATAATCACACATTGGTGCTGAAAATGTGACCCGACTCTCATAGGTAAGATTTTTGTTTGGGATCTCTTGGTAGTAGTGTTGAGGCCTTATGATGTCATTCTTGGTATGGACTGGTTATCCATAGTTCATGCTCAGATTGACTGTTTTAGGCAAAAAGTGTGGTGTGTCTGCAGTGATGGAACCAAGTTTTCCTTTGTCGGTGAAAGGGAAATCCAAGAAGTGCATGATGGACTCACATATAGGAGGGTGCAACCGATTACTCATCAGGTGGATAGACTAACCCTCAGTGTGGTGGATGTTATGAGCCATGAGTTTCCTACAGTGGTGGCGGAGTATAATGACATATTTCCCAAAGATGTTCCAGGTTTACCTCCCCACCAGGAGATGGAATTATGTACTGATCTACACCCTGAGATGACACTAATATCTACACCTAGATATTGGATGGATCCCACATAGTTTCATGAGCCGAGGATACCGTAGGAGGACTTATAGAGGAAGGTCTTTATGAGCCCCAATGTTTCACCCTAGGTTGCCCCAATTTTGTTTTCCAAGAAGGTAGATGGTAACTTGAGGTTATGTGTGGATTGATGGTTCTTAAAATAGGTGACTATGAATAAAAAGTATCCACTACCGAGGATCGATGACCTCTTTGATCATTTGAAAGGAGCGCAGTGGTTCTCAAAGATTGACCTCATATTAGGCTATCACCAACTGTGAGTACAAGATAAGAATATACTGAAGGTGACCTTCAGATGTCGTTACAATCATTATGAGTACTTTGTGATGCCATTTTTCATGAAGAATGCCCCAAAAATGTTCATGGGACTCATGAACTAGATCTTTTAGCCTTACTTAGATCGATTCATGGTGGTCTTCATCGATGACATCATAGTGTATTCTGTGTCCAAGGAGGAGCATGCAAGACACTTAAGGATAGTTATGGACACTCTTCGAGAGCAAAAAATTTAGGGAAATCTTTCAAAGTGTCTATTATAGATTCAAGAGGTCCATTTTATAGGACACATCATCTAAAAGGCTGGATTTATAGTGGATCCAATGAAGGTTGAGGCAGTGCTTGCTTGGGAGCCACCCAAGAGTGTTACCAAGGCACGAAGTTTCCTTGGATATTAAGGGTACTATCAAAGGTTTATACCCAAATTATCTAGAGTGTAAGCACCATTGAAAACTATTACATGAAAGGGGAAACCTTTCATGTGGACAGAAAAGTTCCAACAGTGCTTTCAGGAGTTGAGGCAGAGTTTATAAGCGCTCCCATCTTGAGGTTACTGGAGGAAGGTTTCGAGTTCGTAGTGTTCTGTGAAGCATAGAGTACTAGTCTTGGTTGTGTCCTGAGGTTGAGGCAGGTAGTGATTGAATATGGTTTATTCTAGTTGAGATCACACAAACAAAACTATGTGACCCATGATCTTGAGTTAGCAGCGGTAGTCTTCTCATTGAAGATGTGGCAACACTACCTGATGGGTGGGCGGTTTATCATATACTATTTTTTTAAAGGTAATGCTTTGGTCAAAGACCAAAGCACAATTTATTAATAAAAAAATGTTACAAGAGTCGGAAAGATGGGATTTTTTTACAATATATATAAAAAAGATAAGATAAATCACCTGGAAGAGTGTCCATCCAAGTCATGCTCTGATGAACTCCTTTGTTAGCAAGAGCATCAGCAACAACATTCGCTTCACGGTAGGCATGAGTAGCAATGTAATCAATCCCATGGAGCGTCTTCAAGCAATTCATCCAGCGTGTAGTGAGTGGCTAGGACAAATGAATTATTCCATTCCAGATGGCATGAATGATGGTGGTAGAATCACTTTCAATACAAAGCTTTCTCCAACCTCTTTGAAGCGAAAAATCAACAGTGTGACTGACTCCAAGCATTTCCTCCTCTAGAGATGAAGAGTGACCACATCCAACATAGAAGCAACCCTGAAACTGGACAGATGAGTCTCTGAAGATAGAACCACAACTGGTAGGGCCTAGATTGCCTTTAGAAGCACCATCAACATTCACTTTGATCCATCCCGGCATCGGAGATTGCCAGAATACTTCAAAGGAGCGTTTTGGCTTAGGGTAGATTCCAGGAACACGGAGATGACAAAGGATCTCAAAGTCCCCAACCGAGTTGTTGCAACAATCTTTTTGAATTGAGGCGACTTCATGAATCGCAATAAGAATTCAATATTTTCCTGCATTGAGACTAAATGAGTGATTATTATGAATAAGATCATTTCTAATGTACCAGATCTCATGTAGGAGTTCTACCACTGCCGCAAGAAATATATTTTTAACCTGTGAAGAAGCTTCATGTCTAATACAATTTTTTTTAAAAAAAGAAATAGAGTCAGTTAATATCCATCTGCAATTGAATAATTCAAAAAAATAATTCCATAAGGCAGAGGCCATTGCACAAGATAGAAAAAGATGATCAGCGTCCTCCCTGTGTTTATTACACAAGAGACATTTAGAACAAAGTTGAATGCTGATTTTTTTCAGAGTAATTTCAGTAGGCAATCTATTATGTGCAATGCGCCAAATAAGGGTGTGCCTAGAAATTTTAATCCAAGGATTATTAAAATGACTCACCCATAGATAATTAGATTCATTATCAGAAAAGTTATGCATATAATAGTTTTTAGAGTCTAGAATACCATTTGGAGCAGGTTCCCAAACAAGGAAGTCCCCATCAGAAGAAAAGGAATGATTATCAATAATATGCACAATATTATCAGGGAGATAATGTCTATGTAATTGTAATAAATCCTTTATAGACTGACTAGTATCATCAGGAATAACATTGGGTGGTAACAGTGATATCAGGGGGTTACCACACCATTTTTCACACCAAAAATTAATGGAAGAATCATCACTGACCATCCATCTAGCATTTTCCATGATCCTATGGTATGAGTCTATGATAGATGGCCAGATTGAAGAGTTGATGAAATTAAAATTACCTTTTAAAAGTTTATGTAGGAATCTATGGTTCAAAAATTCAGAAGCTTTAGAAGTAGAATTAATAATACGCCAAGTTAGATGGGCCTGAAGAGCGCTATTGAACAACTTTAAATTTTTTATGCCAATGCCACCTTTATCAAGGGGTTTACAACAAGATTTACAAGGAATAGTGAAAATATTCCTTTCAAAAATACTTCCCGTCCAAATGAAATTTTTGATGTAAGTATTAATTTTTTTGAAGATTCCAATAAGCCATTTATAAATCATAAGGGAGTAGACCATTTTAGAAACAATGGTGGATTTGACCAAACATATTTTCCCAACCATGGATAGGGATTTTACTTTAAAATTAGAGATTTGGTTAATAATTTGATCAATGGTATTAGCAAAGTGGCTAGCTTTGGGTCTACCCCAAAAAATAGGAACACCTAAATAAGAGAAAGGTAAGAGGCCTTCTTTGATTCCAAGACAAGTGGTAATGGTAGATTTTCTTCTAACAGGAAAGTTCTTTCCAAAAAATATATATGATTTATTCCAGGAGATAGCTTGACCAGAAACTTCCTCATAGTGAGTTATGGCTTGTTTGAAAACTTGAATATTTTTTTGATCCCCTTTAAGGACCAGAATAATATCATCAACATATAAAAGATGAGTAGGGGCATTTAAATTTCTGGCAACTTGAATAGGCTTAAGCTTACTTTGATCAACTAGATTATTGAGGAGCCTACTTAGGTAATCCTCGACAATAACAAAAAGGACGTAAGAAAGGGGATCGCCCTGTCTGACACCTTTAGAGCGTTTAAAAAAACCTCTAGGAGTGCTATTAATCAGAATAGAGATGTAAGCTGAATGAAATAAAGTCTTAATTATTCCAATAAAGGAATCATTAAACCCAAAGTTTTTTAAGACTTTGAAAATAAAATTCCAGTATATGGTGTCAAAAGCCTTTATGATATCTAATTTGATGGCCACACATCCTCCTCTAGTGTTTTTATTTAAACTGTTGGTACATTCGGAGGAAAGAAAAATTCAGTCTTGAATATACCTACCTTTAATAAAGCCAAATTGATTCCAAGAAACTATTTTATTGCAAATAGGATCAAGTCTATTCGCAATAATTTTGGTAATAATATTATAAAGAGTGTTAATCAGGGAAATCGGTCTGAATTGATGTATCTCAGAGGCATTTTCAACCTTAGGAATTAAGGTTAAAAATTGAGCATTGATTCCATGAGGTAAAGATCCATGAATAAAAAAGGTCCTGACAAGTTTACAAACATCATTGTGGATAATATCCCAATGCTTTTGAAAGAAACCATTATTGAACCCATCCGGACCAGGTGCACTGTCTGGATTAAGGCCAAAGACAATGTCTTTAATTTCATGATCAAGTGGAATGCTTAAAAGCATCTCATTGTCTCTTTCATCCACCATTAAGGGAATAATATCAGGTTTAAGCTCAGTATTAATTCCTGGACCATTAAAGATGTTGTAAAATTATGAGGTAACATGGTCCGTAATGGCCTCTTCTAAATCAATGATTGAATCATTATGAATAATCTTTGAAAGAGGACGATTGACCTTTCTGATTCTTTGAAGGAAATTTTAAAATTTAGTATTACGATCGCCATCTGGAAGCCATTTAGTCCTAAACATTTGCTTACGAATATTATCCTTAAATGTGAGAAATGAGTTAAGTTTGAGGGAAGTATTTGCTTTCAATTGAGGATCCACATTGAAATCTGAATTAGTATTTTGAGTTTGGACACTGCTAAGTTCATTTTCAAGATAGGAGATATAAAGATCTATTTGCGAGTTTGTAGTTTTACACCAACCTTTAAGAGCCTGTTTAAGAATTTTCAATTTGTGCATACAGGAAAAGGAATCATTATGATGATTCATAGAGTTCCAAGTGTTAAAAATTAAAGTGACACAGTCAGGATTTGAAGACCAAACATTATTAAATTTGAAAGGAAGAATAGGCTTTCGATCATTCATAAGGAAGCTAACAAGGATGGGATGATGACCAGAGTTGAGTCTAGGTAGAGTTACACTTGATATTTTATCCCAGTTATCAAGAGCCTTCATGTTAACAAAAGCCCTATCAAGCTTACTAGAAACATTTTTGTTATAGTGTTTTCTGTACCAAGTATATTTAGCACCAGCAAGGGTGATTTCAAAAAGGATACAATTTTCAATAGTAGACCTGAATTCCCTAGAGGATATAAAAAGATGCGAGGGGCCAATTTTTTCAATAGAGATAAGAATGGAATTAAAATCTCCCATAAACACCCAAGGTTCTTTAATAGAATTGGCTAATTCAAGGAGTTCATGCCATAGAACTCTTCTATCTTGATATCTATTCCTGGCATAAACCATAGTGAAAAATGTATGCCGTCCATTCCATGAGAAATCACAGGTGAGTTGTTGTGCAAAAATTCTAAAGATGTTGATATTCTGAAGGGTATTATGGTAAAATATCCACATAGAATCAATCTGAGGACTATTTGACAAGAGCATAAAAAACTGTAATTAAGAGAGCCAAATCTCATGAAGTTTGTTTTAAAATTGACTTTAGTTTCTGAAATGGCAAAGAGATAAGGCATATGAGTGTTTAAAAACCTCCTAAGTGTTGTGGAGGTATCATTATTAGCCACACCCTGAAAATTCCAATATAGAATATTCATATCTATTTGTGTTTTGGGTTAGAACCCTTCTTTTTTTAGATTTTACAAAACCCTTCTTCCATTGAGATCGCGTGACCATAGGGGAGGAAGCAGGTTTTTGTTTGCTCTCATAAGTTTCAGAACTTTTAGGAGCATCTGTTTTCAAATCAGAATTTGTATTAGGATCATAAATTGGAGTACTGACAGTACTGTCCATAGAGATATCATTCACAGCTCCATGAAAAATGTTCTGTTCAATTGGAGGATTTATCTCAAATCCAACCAGAGTAAGTTTAGAATCTGGTGAACACTGATCTGGATTAGACATAGTAGTAGGAGAAGCTTTAGGAGAACTGCTCTGGTTATGTTCCAAATAAGCAACATGAGCAGAGGGGTGACAATTTCCAGCTACTGTCTGGACAGGTTCAGGATCAGCTGAGGATTTAACATCATTTTTGGTCAGAATGGCAGTGGTATCCTCAGGTTTCAAGGGATCAAAAATGGGATTAGAATTAGTAGGGTGAGGCTGAGTCATTTCAGATTTCTGTTTGTCAACAGAGGGGCTAGATACCAGCCTGTTAACCAAACAGGATGCAGGAACTTGAGCAGACTCAGATTGCAGAACAAAAACAACAGGAGAAGTGTGTGAGATGTTTTGTGGCATATAAGTATTAAAAAAGTTAGTAGTATCAGCATGAACGATAGTTACGGAAGTAGGAACAATAGTCTTATCAACAGATTTGTGATGTTGTAACACAACAGAGTTCTGTATGTCAACAGGAGGGTTGGAAACTCATCTGTTAACAGAAACAGACTCAGTATGAGGCATAGGGATAGAAATAGGTGTGTGTGTGATGATGTGTGCAATAGAAGTAGCAGCAGTATCTACATTAGTAGCATAAGTCCCTAGTACATGATTTTTAGAAACAGGAGAACAGGATTTAACATTAGAAATGTGAAGAATAGTAATACCTGGATCTGAAACATTTTCCATGCCACTTTGTTTCTTATTAGAAACATCATAGGAACCATTCAGAACTGAATTCACTGAGGTCTCCAAGTCCCTACAAGCAAGCTCATTTGAAGTAGATGTACCAGAAATAGAAGCAATATTTACTGAATTGTAAATAGTATTGGGATTGTTCATGCTAGGGTTATTTCCATCTCTTTTAGCCACTATTTTTTGTAAGCCAATGGCAGTGTTATCTTTCTTTTGACTATCCTCTTCCTCTTCAACCAAATCTCCCCAAGATTTACCATCTAAGGTTGTGAGGACATTGGATTTTTTGACCCAAATGTCTTGTTTTTTCTCAGGGATCCCAGATTTGTCTGTGATTTTCTCGCCCTTTTTAACATGTTTAAGTTCCTTCCAGTCATTAACAATTGGAGGGTCTATTTGTTTCCGAACCACCCTACAATTAGCAAAGTTGTGTCTAATAAATTTGCATACTTCAAAAAAGGGTGGTTTCTTTTCATATTCAATGCCGAGTTCAATTCTATTGTCAGGAGCATTGAAGCCTATATTAGATGGTAGTTCACTGGCCAAAATGAATTCAACCATTATTCTAGCATATAGGTCAAGATCTCCATTCAAAGTCCTATGATCAATCTTAATGGGGGACCCTATGTAGGAAGTACTTTAATTCAGAATCTTCGGGTGCCAGTAAAACCAATTGAGTCCATGTATTCTAACCCAAACATGTGCCATATAATTTTTGTGTGTGTATGGGTTAAAAGAAGCATCCCAGTCTGACATTCTAAGAAATCCCGGTTTGAGCTGTAAATTACCAAGTTTCCATACCTGATCAAGCTCACCTTGAGAGATGAAGAGTATGTGATAATATCCTTTACCTATGGGAACCATCTTCCATTTTGATGATCCCCAGAAGTGAGCAATCCGGTTCTTAAGCTCAAAGAGAGGCCATGGACGGTCACCTGTGTTGTATGAGACTCGGCCAAGAACCGAGTATTTTCACAGCTGTTCCCTTTGTTTCAGGGCTTCCGGATCTACCTCAACTAAATAGCCACCATCTTCAAGCTTTTTATATAGTGGTTTCTTGTAATACTTAACGCTACTAAGATCTGATCCTTTCAAGGCATCGCGGAAGGAGACTGGTAAAGTGCGAAGAGGGATTTCAAGGCTTCCCACTTCAATTTTTGAGGAACCAAGATCTGGAGAAACAAGAGCAGGAGAATAAGTAAGCTCCCATGCCGGATCAAATCCGTCCATTAGAAAATCTCAACATGGATCAGTAAGAAAGGTTAGGTTTTCCAGTCGCCCGTTGGAGAACGTTGCGAGAGCTCCCATCATTCTTCTCATTGGTTTATCATATACTATGATCAAAAGAGTCTCAAGTATATATTATATCATAATTATCTTATCCTGAGATAGAGGCGATGACTAGAGTTCCCCTAGGACTATAACGTTGAGATTATCAATACTCTTGGGAAGGAGAACGTGGTGGCATATGCATTTAGTAGGAGATCCAGTTCGTAGTTGCTGAAAGAGGCATCAAAGAAGTTGGAATCATTATAGTTATCCTTTATGGATGGAGATAGAGTAGCTTACCTATATTCATTGGTTTTCACCTCACCACTCTTATAGAGAGTTAGGGAGGTACAACTTGGGGATATCAAATGCGAGACCCTACATTCTCAGATGTTCATAGGGTATGCTCTTGATGGATTTTCAAAAGGTGGGGAGCATGCCATTCTCTTAAGAGGATGCATGATGGTACCAGTGATGTTGTATAAGGAGGTTTTTAGGGAGTTTCATACATCCCCTTTGGTTGTACATCCAGGTGTGGTGAAGATCAACCAAGACCTATGACATCAGTTTTGGTGGACAGGGATGAAGAGAGGAGTTGTAGAGTTTTTTTCTTGATGACTTACTTGTCAGCAAGTAAAGGCTGAGCATTGGGTTCCAATAGGTTTAGCTCAACCCCTTTAGGTTCCATAATGTAAGTGGGATGAAATATCTATGGACTTAGTGGTGGGTTTACCATGTAATTATAGGGGACACGATGCCATCTAGGTGATCGCTGACTGACTCACCAAGTCGGCCCACTTTCTAGCTATCCGAGAGAAGAGTTCAATAGAGATACTAGAACGCCTCTACGTTCAGTAGATAGATCGACCCCATGGAGTTCCATCAATTATTTCTTCTGATCATGATTCTCATTTCACATCCTAATAGTGGAAGGGAATATAAGAAGTGTTTGGGACCTAGTTACACTTTAGCACAACATTTCACCCACAAACAGAAGACTAGAATGAGTGGACCATTTAGGTTCTAGAGAAAATGATGTTAGCTTTCATGTTATACTTTGGCCATAGTTGGGAGGATCACTTACCGTTGGTGGAGTTTGAGTACAATAAATTCCACCATTCCACCATCGGTATGGCACTGTTTGAGGCTTTGTACAGGTGACCCTTTAGGTCACCACTTTGTTTGACTGACCTAGGAGAGTCAACAATCATGGGCCCAAAGTTGGTGAAAGATACTACATAAAATTTATAGATCATCTATAAGTAGATGAAGACTGCACATATCAATCAGAAGTCTTATGTTGACAGGAAACCGATGCCTTTGGAGTTTGAGGAAGGAGGCTTTGTGTTCCTTTGAGTTTCACCTTAATGGGGAATACATAGATTTGGATGAGGTGGTAAATTATCTCCGAGGTTCATCAGACCTTTCCAGATACTACATAGAGTTAGAGAGGTTGCATAATACTTTTATCTACCTATGTAGTTAGACTGGGTACATGATGTCTTCCTTGTGTTGCAGTCGAGGAGGTACATGCAAGACCCATCGTACGTTATCGATTGGGGAGAGATGGACATCGAGGATGGAGAGACCTTTACTGAGTACCCAGTGGAGATAAAGGATTGGTAGGAGAGTATCCTTCAAGGGTGATCAATTAATTTTGTACACGTTCAGTGGAAGCACGAGAATCTTTAGGAGAGGACATGAGAGTGAGAGCCTCAGATTCGTTCTCAGTACCCCCATCCATTTGAGTAGTCCTTGTTTTGGCCTTTTAAGGACATAAATCCCCAAGGTGGGGAGAATATAACATCTCATATATTCCATGTATTATTTTTAGATATTATATGGATTATTTTTGAGACCAGGTGCTGAGATGACGTGCGATTTCGAGGTATGGTGTGCCCGAAATAAATGTGTGAAAAATATTAAAATATTTTTTAGCACATGCACACAATTTTCTTGAAAAAAAAGAATAACTCTTAAACGGGTGACCAAATGAAGAATCTAAGGGTATCTTTGAACTCAGAGTGGTGGGTTTTCCCTAGGCATAACCTAACATTTGTTGGTGAGGGTCGTTTGCGAGAAATCCATCATGGGCATAAATCAGATAAAATAAATAAATTATTTTATTGACATAGTGACACAAAAAAGTATTCTTTAAATATATCCCTATGTTAGAATTCCAAGGTTATCCGTATAACCTTAGAAATTTTAGAGTATCATTGGATAGAGCTCTGGGAATCCTTTTCGATGAACTATAATGGATCAAGGTTTGATGATTGATGCACATCAATTTTGAATGATCTCACCAACGAACACAACTCAACTTTGTCCTTATTCAATGATCAATCCAAATCGAGGTAGGGTGTGTGATTTAATTTTCTTATTCCTTATTATTTATTTCTATGATGAGCATGAATCAATTGATAAACAAATTGATTCACAAATCGTGCATATTGAGAGAGGATATTTATTCGATGGGATTTATTTGATATGGTTTTCTAACTAAAATCCCCCATTTTTGATCATTGTCCAAGAATTCTTGGCCAATGATGATAAAACTTTGTTCTTGTGCATTTTCACCCTATTTTATCATGTTCTTAAACAATTGTATCCTTGTGGTCCCAAATCGATGTTACCTGGTGGTTTCAAGCTTGGTTAGACCTCTATATTTGAGGAAAATCAACAACCGAGGATGGATAAGTGTAGATCAGAACCCAAGGAGATCGTATCTACGATCATTTCAATTTTTGTGCACTAGAGGAGGCATAGTGGTCTATGGAAGGAACCACCAGCGCGTGACGGTGGCGGCCCGTGTGCGGGTGGCAGAGCCGCAGTGGTGGGCTGCGTGAAAGTGAGCCCAGGAGATCAGGTGGGCCGAGCCTAGGTGAGTAGTTGGGCCGGGTTAGGTTGGTGGGATGGTCTGGATGAGGTGGACCTAGGTCAGATGTGGGTTGGATCTAGGGAAACTGGGGTAGATCCTGGTTACAGTCGACCGCGGAGCCGCGATATCTTGAGCTACCATGGGTGCAGTGACCTTGTGGGCGGTTGACCACAGTGGATAGTCGGCGTGAAAGGGGGACTAACCATGGGGGTCGGTCCACATGGTAGGTGGACTGACCCTATCAGTCATCCCATGGCCCCAAAAGGTCTACGGACAACATCTTGAGTGGTAGGTTCAAACAGTCATAACTCCTAAACAGAGCTTCCAAATGACGTGCCGTCAGTGGAAGCGTGACCCTGACTTTAAGATGGTAAAATCAAGAAAAATGTTTGGTACCTTATTCAGATTTTAGACTCTTATTTTTACTATTTTGGACCATTATAGGTTGAGTTCATTCACTTGGTCCCTTCCTTGAGGGTAGAATACAACATTAGATCCACATCACAGGATTATAATCCCCTCTAGAGGCCAAGTATCAAATAGAGTTGTGGTGTCCCTCCAGGAGAATAGAGTGAAATCCTCTATCATCCCTAGTGGAGTTTTTGGAATTGGCCTGACGTCCTTGTGTAGGGTGTTGATCCTCCATCCAATAAACCATATCAGTAGGGTTTGTGGAACCTTTGGCATGCGTTACCCTATGTAGCAGTTTGATCCAGATTAGGTTCATGGAATCCCCCAATGGTTATGGGAATGACCCACTCCCTATGTATCATAGTCTTCTCAGTTCTCTTTGGGAAGGGACCAAATGAGCTAGAACTATTTATCGAGTGTCTCTGATGATAGAATGGCTTGTGGAGTGGTATCTCCCAGAACGAGCATTGCTTTGAACAAAATACTATGGCTGGTAGTTGGCTATGATGGCCTGATGGCATGGATTATCTATTGAGTATATCTTGGTTTTGTTTATTCTTATATCTGTTATACAATGTTACATTTCATATTGATCTAACTATACTTGGTGCTTCGTGTTTAGCATTTTCGAGGTGACTTACTGGGTATTATTATACTCACCCCTACATGGTCTTTGACCACACGTGTCATGTTTTGTAGATATGGCAGACCTTTTTGATTGTTTACTAATATGATAGGGAGTGGGTAGAGCGTAGTTGGATCTTGATAGGCTGAGGTATTTACTGGGAGTGTACTTTTGACTTAGTCTTCTCCCTTGGAGCAGGTTGGAATCTTTACAGTTTTGGTAGGGATTGTTTTTGGCCCCTTTTCTGTTTACAATACTTTCACTATCATACTATGTTGTGGGATCTTAGATGTTTTCATGCATTCTTTCAGTTGTTTTACATTTCAATATTGTGTGGTCTTGGAGATGCGTGCGTTTGTATAGGTACTTTAGGATAATGCCTCCCATTTGTGGGAAATGCCTAATCGGTTCTAGTCACCAGCCCTTGGCCTATTAGAGGAGGTATTGGGATAGTCTTGACATGGACCCCCTAGGACGGTTTGTGACACTTCAGGTTATCCATTTATCGACACATAAATATGGTCCGATCATAAGATTTTTTTCAATTAATTGATAAAATTTCCATTAAATACAAAGTTATAAAGAACTTTTCATATTAAATTCTAATCCATCATGTCAAAATACCTTTTTAAATAAATATTAAAGGCGATGTTACCTCATATGGTGGTCTTTTTTAGTAGGTTAACACACTCATAGGTTGTGATGAGATAGTCTTGAATGGTCCTACCTTTGATGAAACCAAACCGATTCAAAGAGACAATCTTATTGGAGATGTCATACAACCTATTTTCAAGGATTTTCCTAATGATTTTGTAGACAGTTTTGAATAAGGAAATTGACCTAAAGAGGTGTATTTTTTTTGGAATTATACACATTAAGAATTAGAGAAATAATTTGATCATTTTCACCTTGAGGAAGGGACCTTACTTTGAAAAAATAATGGAAAATTATTCTGATTTCACATTGAATAATGTCTAAATAGGTTTGAAAGAAATAGTTTGAGAATCGATATGGTCTAGGAGAGATGTCATAGTTGAGGCCAAAAATAACTTCATTGATTTCAAATTTAAGTAGAATAGAAATGAGTCTGGAGTTGTAATCATGATTAAAAAGTGTAGGTATGATTCCATCAATCAGCTCAGAACTAGTGGAAGGGCCAATAAATAGTTTTTTAAAATTGGATACCACATGATCTGAAAGAACATGATTATTATCCATGATCTAATCATAATATTTAAGAAAAGATAAGGTATTATAGTCTTTACTAGATCTTTTAAGGTAGTTGAATAAATTAGAGTTCATATTTCCATCCTTGATCCATTTTTCCTTAAAATAATCCTTTTTCATACCATCCCTCAAATTGAGATGATTATTTAATTTTTAAGAGACTTTCAATTCCTTCTCAAATATATGAGTGAATTTAGAGAAAGTCTAGTCTTCCTAAATCTGATGAAGAGAATTATCAAGGGAGGCAATGTCTTTATCAAGTGAGAAAAATTTCTCTCTAATCCAAGTATTTAGTTTCCACTTGAGAATTATAAGTTTAAGGATATATTTAAAGGGATCATTACTATAATTAGTTGATGAAAAAACATCTTGGACCAACTTTCTACATTTAGAATGTAATAACAAAACATTTTTGAACTTGAAAGGAAGAGGGATATTCTAGCCTCTAGTTTCAAAATTGAAAAAACGGGATGATGACTAGAATTGAACCTTCATAAAGTAGTATATGATATGTAATCCCAAGAATCTAGGGATGTCTCTTTGAAAAACTTCCTATCAAGTTTTTTTGGCCACCATTATATTGAGAAATTTTCTATACTAGGTGTACTTGGAACTAACAATATTGAACTCAAGAAGGAACTTATGCTCAATGATGATTATTAATTCCATGGATAAAATGAAATTGGTGATAACACTTATTTTATTATCTAGATTAAGAATAGCATTAAAGTCACCCAGAACATAGCATGATCCCATGTTCATGCCATTCATGGCCTTAATTTCATATCAAAATTTTATTCTATCTTGATACCTATTGTGAGCATTTATGATGGAGAAAAAAAGTGGAATTACCATGTACTTGAAGGTATAGGTGAACATATTTTCACTGGATCTAATAAAATATAGGTCTTCAAGAGAGTAATAATCAATAAACAATAGATTTTTTTACCTCTATGGTGCATCTTTTGGAATCAAGAATATAGTATCCCATGGTTTCAAGGTTTGAAAGTCTAGAGGAAAAGGTTCTTTTTGGTTCAGACAAACCAAATAGAATAGGTTTTTGATTATAAATATGAAGTATGAGGGAATTGTCTATTTTATTATTGGTCATTCCCTAAAAATTTCAAAATAATATCTTTATTTTATATTGGATTTGGGGTTTGAACCCCCTTTTCTTTCCACATCCAGATTATTTTTCTTGGATGATTTTCATGGACAACCTTCTTTCTTCTTCCTAGGAACCGAGGTTTGATTCTGGAAGTTTATTCCATCATTATACTTTGTCCTATTGGAACTTTCAGAAATACACTCATCTTCCTGGGTGGTTCGAGTATCATCCAAAAATTTCCTTACATAGGGAGAGTCAACTTACTTAGGGTGAGGGCAGGAAAGAGAGTCCAGCGTTGTTTTACCACTAGCATTAAATCCCTCACTATATGAATGTGATTTTAAAGTTTCCAAGACATATTTGTTTCCCATTAAAGGAAAATTGGCTTTGTAATTGACATCTTCACCCAGGTAAGAAACCTGGGAAGATTCAATTCCCACTGGTTGAGTCCTATATTACTACACAATGAAAACCAATTCATTGATCTCCTAGGAAATTTTATCTATCAGTTCATGATCATCATGGCTATCATTCTCCTTATTCCTTAAAACTAAAACAGTGGCATAATTTATAGATTATAGAGGTATTTTTTTAGGCACGTGTTCCCTATCCTCCTCCTCAACAAGGACTTCTTATAATTTCTTTAATGTAATTTTGACACCAAAAAGATCCTTTTAGGTAGCGGATTTTCCCTTGTCTTCAAAAACATATTTTTTATAAGGTTTTCCATTTTCAATCATTACAACTTTGTTCTTGAAATTTCGATTAACTTCCTTCCAGGATTTTGTATCCAGAACATATTTGACCCACTTTTGAATTACCATATAATTAGAAATAGAGAGACCAATGATTTTGAAAACATAATATAATGGTGGTATATATTCATAATCCACATTAACTTTTTTTATTGTTATAAATAAGAGTTAATACATATAGAAGATTGGAATCCAGGTTAGCATCCACAAGGACTTTAGTATAGAATATGAGTTCTCCTTCAAGTGCGAGCTGATCCATATTGAGAGGAATTCCTACACAAGAGGATATAAAATTAAGGTTCTTGGGGTTCCATAACACCCAATTTAGAACATGGAGTCTGATCCATATATGAGAAGAATATTGTTTTTGAGAAAAGGGATTGAAGTTGATGTCCCATTATGAAATTCTGAAGACTCTTGGTTTTAGGTGAAGATTTCCTATCTTCTAGGATAAATTGAAATCCTCCACATTATTGAGGATAATATGGAATTAGCCCTTACTGATCGGAATCAGCCTCCATCCATGGATATTCCAACAATATTAAATACAGTCCTTTAGATGTAATGAGGAACAAGGCTTATCCCCCTTCGTGCACGTGACATGCCATAAGATGGAATGATTTCATAGTTTGATCCACTATTGAAGATCTTCTGGGTCTTCCACCATATAAATGCCACCATCATCAAGATTTATCACCTTTCAGGCATGAAGTGCCTCCCTTGGTTGAATCCGAGAATCTTGAGAGAACCTCTATAAAGGACACTCCATTTCTTCTCATAAGAGTTTGATTGGGATCAATATTCAAATTACTCATATTAGTAAGTGAAATTATAGGTTCTTCCTTGAACAAAAATTCCCATTCTGGATCAAAAGAATCCATGATTCACTAAAAACCAGGGTTAAGAAAGATTTCCATCTTTGAAACTCATGATCTCTTTAACCGGTCTCAGTCGCTGCTCTCTCCATGTTATCCCCCATGCACGACCTCTTTCAATTAAAAAACAAATATATATTTATGTATATATTCTAACATATATAAATATATATATTAGTATATATATTAGTATATATGTAAATAAATATAAATAAATATATTTATATATATAGACACAAAAACATGCACACACAAACATATTTTATAAATATATTTAAAAACAATTATATAAATATATGGATAAAAAATATGTATCTAAATAAATATAAATAAATTGATATATCATAAAATATGGAAGAAAATAACATGGATCAGTGGTAAAGAACAAGCGTGTGAAGGTAGAGGTCACATGTTCAAATCTAGGAAAGCACACACAGGTGTAAGTGTCGACAAGCACTAATAAAGGCATGAGTGAGTGGTGGGGGTTGAGGGATGCTATTGCAAATCACATGATATTCAATGCTAACATTTATCAACACTAAATGAAAAGCACTGATAAAGGGGTGATGTTTATCAATGCTAGAAAAAAGCACTGATAAAGGTAGATTTTATCAGTGCTAAAAAAAGAACTAATAAAAGGGTACCCTTTGTCAGTGCTTTTTTATAACATTGATAAAAGTCCCCCCTTTATAAATGTTTTTTTATCACTCATAAAGGTCACAATGAAAATTTTAATTTATATATACATATTTATATATTTTTAAATAAGATTTATATTATAATAAGTATATATATATATAAATATAATATATAAATATGATTTATATAACTTTTAATAACAATTGAATCTTATTTTCATAATTATATATATAAAAAATTATCAAATTTATATTATCCATTAAAAATGTTTAACAATATATTTATATACATTAATTAAAAAATTTATTTATAATTAATATAAATATGATGTATTAATATTTTATTTAAACAATTATATAACATATAAATAAATATATTTATTTAAATATGTGTTTTTTATTTGAATTTATATATTTATATTCATATTAAATAATTTAAAATATAAGTACATGTATTTGTATGTGTATGTATGCATGAGTATGTATGTGTATGTATGTGTGAGTCTGTATATGCGTGCGTGTATGTATGTTATGTATGTGTATGCATGTGTTGCGTGTATGTGTGTGTTTGTGTGTGCATGTGTGTGTCTGTTTGTGTGTAAATGTATTGTATGTATGCGTGCATATGTATATGTGCATATACGTGTTTATAAATGTACGTGTATATGTATGTATATATGCATATATATGTATGTGTATGTATGTGTATGTGTATGTGTATGTGTATGTATATATATGTGCATACATATATGTATATGTATGTGTACATGTGTATATCTATGAATATGTATGTGTGTATGTGTTTGTATGTGTATGTGTATGTGTATGTATGTGTATTTGTATTTTTAATATTATTTCATTATTTTTTTTGATATTTATTAATTTTTAATATTTTTGGAATTTATTAATTTTTTAAAATTTATATATATTTATTTACTAAGTTTCAATATTTTCTATATGTTTTTAATTTATATGATTAATATTTATTCATTTTTATTTATTAAGTTTATATATTTTTAATATGTTTGAAATCTATATAATTGATTCCTATAAGACCATATCCAACCCACACAATTTTGGCATGAAATTGAACCCCAATGTATGCCATCATCGACACCATTTTGGTGTTTATGTAGTCAATTATGTCATTATATTAAATTCATTTTTTAATATATGAAAAGTAAATATTATTTAACTATTTTTCACGTTTTTTACTAAATAAAATTATGTAATCATATTTATTTTAATTTATTCATGCTGAATATATGTGTGTGTATTTAATTTAATTATTAATATTTTTTGTATAGTTAATATAATTCAATTTTAATATTTATTATTTATATAATTAATATGATCTATTTATTTTTTATTCATTTTTTATATGTATGCAATTCAAGTAATTAATGTTAACAATTTACTTTTTTTAAATATATTTGTAATCTATTCAATTTTATTTATTCATTTTTAATATTATTTCAAGTAGTATTATTTATTCACTTGTAATATTTATTAATTTTTAATATTTTTAGAATTTATTCATTTTATAATATTTATTTATACATAATTATTTACTAAGTTTTAGTATTCTTAATATGTTTTAAATTTATATGATTAATATTTATTCAATTTCATTTACTAAGCTATAATGCTTTTAAAATGTTTGAAATTTATATAGTTAATTTATTTAAATGCATTTTTTTAATATTCTCTTTATTTTTGTACATGTTTACAATTAATGAAATTAATCTTATGAACTGTACATAATTATTTACTAAGTTTTAATATTATTAATATGTATTTAATTTATATGATTATTCATATGTGGTTTATGCAAGTAATTTCTTATGAAACCATTTTGTAAAATGATTTACTCATACATGAGTATTACTGAATGTTCTCATACACAAGCATGAATGAATCACTTTCATAGCATAATAAGGACCAATCAATACCAACCTAATATGCCAAAATTTATTAATAATTCCAATTCAAATACATTCAATTGAAATTAAATATTTCAGTTTCATTATAATTTATAGAAATGAAAAATTCCAATTTGTGATTCCATATTTATCTATTAAAATCAACAGAGCATTTCAATATTTTTATTCAACTAATTCAACTTTAAAAAAAATTATTGAATTTGTAATGAAATTTGAACATACCGATTCAACATAATAAATAATGTTTTATTCCTCTTAAATGAATGCGTCCAAACATTTTCGAGTTGTAGTAATCATGCCAATTATAGGATTATCATAACCTAAATTCCTTTCCCTCATATGACGGGTCCTATAAATTTCCACTCATAGTAGTTTATTCCCCCAGCAAACCCCATTGAGTATTCCTTCCACTTTCATACCAATCTTGGTTATAATTATTAAGTGGTCTTTCTTTTCAATGTGTTCTTTCTCTTGGCCCCACTTGAATTCATTCTGATCACCATTAGATTTCTTTAATTCATCATTTTGATCTTTTTTTCAGTTGACTTTATCGATTCATCCCATTAAGACATACCCACAGTTTTATTCATCAAACCCTAATTAAATTCAATATTTTCTTCAAATATTGGGTTCTTAAGACCAGTTGATTGGTCCCTATCAATGTTTCCATCATATGAAAAAAATACTAAATTCGTATTCTAAGAATCCTTTCACTAAAACACCACTTGTTGCACCACATACCAATAAAATAAATGAATAAACATCAACTCCTACCTCTTATTGTACTCCCACCTATAAAATTTATAGAAACCTTCCTTGATATTTGTGTTTTTCAATAGATGAAAATTTAATTAGATTCTTTGTAACTTTATAGATATCACACATTCCCTTCCTTAAATGACTTCCACCATTACAAAACAATCTCAATATGCATCATTTGACTCTTATTATCTTAGAACAACAACTTCATGTAGCTTAAATTATTCTTTAAGAGTAACCTTTTAGGTTTCTAAGCTCATACTTTCTATGTATTTTTTTTAAATATTAATATTATTGAATCAAATAGGATGGATATGAATAAAAAATTTATGGATACCAATTATGTGAAAAAAGAGTATGAGGATGGGGTAAAAGAGTTCATCAAATTTGAAAAATATCATGCATATGAACCTTCTCAAATCCTTCTTCCATGTTTATGATACTTTTATTCAAGTCTAATTAGTCTAGAGGAGTTAGAAGAACACTTGATCTGTCACAGAATAGATCAAAGTTATAAATTCTGGACTAAACATAGGGAAAAAACAAAATTTATCTAGTGAATGGGATAAAACTACAGTTTATGGATCATCTGATGCAATTAAAAGTGTGAAAAATGATGAAAACCGCCATGTTGAGGATATGATTATAAGTTTGAATGATGAAGAGGACTGTATTGATGAAATGATAATGAAATTTGAATATGAACTTCTTGATAGTCTAAAACTATTTCAAAAATTTAAGAGTTTTGAAAAGATGCTATTGTATGCTAGTTGTACTAAATATACAACATTTTCAACCATAATAAATTTATATAATGTAAAATCTAGCAACAGATGGAGTGACACCAACTTTACTGAACTTCTTGCTATCATGAATGATATGCTCCTAGAAGATAATGAGATTCCTTGAAAAACATAAGATTCTAAATGAATACTACATTCAATAGATATGATCTTGTAAAGAATACATGCATATCCAAATAACCAGATACTATTTCATAAGGACCATGAATCACTTAAAAAATTCCCAAAGTGTGGTGAGTCTTGATATAAGAAAGATGAATCAAGTCCTTTGAAAGTTGTATTGTAAAGACCTTGATTTTTCCATGTAATTATTTTATTATATGGAATTATTAAGAGTCCGCAAAAATTGACGGTGCGTGATTCTGAGGCCCGGTGTGTCAGGAATGAATTTCTGAACTTTTTTTTCAAGTACGTCCAGTAAACGCGTGAGTGACATTTTGTAACTTTTGAACCGATGCTTGAAATTGAAATACGAGGACACCTTTGAACTTGCAACGACAATATTCGCTTAAGTAGACCTTCACCTCGACCACAGTAGGTCGAGGGTGGAAGTTAGTTTTTGGATTTTTGTGGGATAATTGAAAAAAAAAATTACATGAAAAAATCCGGGACTTTACATGTATGGTACTTTACAATAATTCCAAGGTTTAGGTGCCCATATGGAAGTTAGGATACTACATGAAATTTGATGTCGAATTTTGATAAAAGAAATAATGATGTAAAACTTCATCACCTAGAAGAATCTTTTCAGTGGAAGAAAATTGATCACGAGTATCTTGAATTTGGAAATGAGCTGAGAAACCTTTATATCATGTTGTCTACAAATGGAGTGAATTATTTGGGTTTTCAAAGTAGAACTTGTAGTACATTTTTGGTTATATTGGTATATAACTTTCATTGTGGTTATGCATGAAGTTAAAATACATTACATTTTCTCTGCTTATATTAGGATCAAAACAACTAGGTAATTATATTTATGTTTATTTGGATCCATTGATCAAAGATTTTAAATTAATGTGGTATTCAGGTGTTATGTTGTATGATGCTTACATAAAGAAATATTTCACATTGAGATCCATGTTTTATGGGTCGATAAATGATTTTTATGATTATGGAATATTTTTAGGATATAGTATTAAAGTAACTCAAGGGAATCCCATTTTTGAAAAATGTACATAATCAGTTAGGTTGAAACATTCATCAAAGACTATGTTTATAAGACTCACAGATTTCTACACTGCCAACATAAATATCGATCCCAATTAACATCATTTGATAGGATTTCAGAAGACGGTACAACACTATCTCCACTAACAAGAGATCAACTGTTTGATAATGTAAAATATATGGACATAGATTTTGGTAAAACTTCTCCAAAAAACATTATAAAAACAGATTTGAAAAAAAGATTATTTTTTTTGATTATCGTAATGGAATTTTTTATACATCAGTCATTTTATTGATGTCATGCATGTGGAAAAAATGTATGTGATAGTGTCATTGGGATGTTACTAAATGCACCCATAATAACAAAGGATGTAATTAAGGCTAGGTTGGATATGGTTGACATGGGGATACAAGAAAATTTGGTGCTAGTTAAGGGTGAAAGATGTACTTTTCTTTGTCTAGCTACATATTCTCTTTCTAGGAAAGATAGATATCAGTTCTACAACTTCCTAGAGGATGTAAAGGATCTAGAGGGGTATTAATCATATATAAAGAATATCATTTTAATTACCAATTTAAAGTTAAAGTTCCTAAAATCACATGACTATCATGTTTTGATGCAAGATATAATACCTATAGCTTTACATTTAATTTTTCCTAAGAATGTAGATCATAAATTAACCAAGCTCTGTGTTTGTTTTCAAATCTACATGTAGTAAAGTAATAGACCCGATGACATTTCTAACTATGGAAAATGAATTTTTTTCTTCATATTATGTGAATTGTATATGTTCTTCCCACCTTCATTCTTTTATATGATAGTTCACTTGATGGTTCACTTGGTTAGAGATAATCGGCTATGTGGTCCTATACATTATATATGGATGTACCCCATTGAATGGTATATAAATATTTTTAAAGGTTATGTTTATAATCAATGTTGTCCATGAGGTTGTATTGTAGAGTGATATATTTTTCAGTAATTCATTGAATTCTATAACAACTACCTATCCAATGTAGAAAGCAATAGTCTACCAAAATCTCATCACAACGGGTAACTTGTGGTTGAAGGAATTTTTGGAATAGATATTGTCATAATTACTATTACATTTCGGTATCAGGTATACCTTTATATTTTTTATAATATTTTAGAGTTTTCTCCATATATTGAAACCCACAAAGTAATTATTATACATTTTAATCCATCAAGGTATGAAAGATTGATATCTAATACACATAATCAACAGTTTATAAGATGGTTTCAAGACTATATTTTTAAGAATTCAACTAAAAATACAAATTCAATTTTAGAATAGCTTTGATGGATAACCATAGGACCAAGTGTAAATTTATTATCTTATAATGGTTTTTTAATTAATGTTTATATTTTCTAGATAAAGGAGCATGATAAATACTGTTCCATAAAAAATAGTGGAGTTACACTTGTAGCTAAAGAGATTCAAGTATACGGTACCAAGGATAGAAATCCAATATATGTGAATATGTAATACTTTGGAATCATTGAAAAAATATGGGATTTGTATTATACAACATTCCAAGTGTTTATTTTTCAATGAAAGTGGGTTGATAACAGGAGTATAGTTAAAATAAATGAATTGGGATTCGTGAAAGTGGATTTCAGTAAGGAAGGGTACAAATACGAACCATTTATAACGGATTCATAGACAATAAAAGTTTTTTATATTCTAGATCCTATAAAAAAGTGTTAAATTATTCTGTTATTGACCAAAACCACTAAAGGTTCATATATCAATTTAACTGAGGATAACCCTTTCATTGAGAGATTGCAATAATTTCACAGAGGTCCCAATATAGACAAGGTATTTTATATCATAGGAAACCACAATGAGGGGATTTGGATACTTGATAGAGGGGTCAAATCCCATCAACCTTTAAAGAAAAAAATAGAGAGTTCAATAATCAGGTTATATGTTTTTGAAATATACATCATGTTACCTCATATTATTATTTGTCCACTACTTCATTTATGTAATCTAAATTAAATGTTCAACCATTTCTATAGATACCATATTTTACACATGCTGATGATCATAATACTAAGAAACAACATCTTTCTCAACATGTTGATGCTCTCAATGTAGAGGAACAATAAATTTATGCACATACTGATTCTACTAATCCTGAGGAACAACAAGTTTCTCAACATAATAATTCTCTAAATGTATATGAACAATAAGTTTATGCACATGTATATGATACCAATACTAAGGAACAACATATTGATGATGTTGAAGTCAAGGAAATGGTAGATGGTGAAAAACCTATGCACCAAAAAAATTAGGAGCGTTATAGCATGATGATGTTCACAAAAATTATTAATATGAGAAATAAATCCATCAAAATCAAGGTTATATAGAATGCACGTGACCAGTCTATAACCCCCAAAGTCCATTTTCATTAGTTACATCGGTATCACCACTCGAATGAATGTGTTAATTTTTATAGATATGTGGAAAAATGTTGTGTCCACAATTAAGATACTATTTTAGGAAGATATTAGGATGAAATTATGATATAATTTCTTTATTTTAGTATAAATAATAATGAAATGTTGATTTAATCTTCATTATCCCTTTAAGAGTGCATTTATACTAGAATATTTCCAAATGAAATTTGTATTAATGCTCACATTAAAGGATCATAGAGGTGTTTGGATAATTATTATGATGCATAATATCAGAGATATTGAAGGGAATGTAAACCCACACCCACCATAGATATATGCACACATGATAAACCAAGAAACATGGAATGTGTTTATTGGTCATTATGGGGATACATTTTTTTAGGTACATTTTGATTGGTAATAGATTAATTGAAAATACTTGAATTAATCAATTTGACCAAGAAATGTTAATATATGAAATAAAACTAATTTTTGAAAATAAGAATCATTCGGTAAAACCAATTTATCCCTACCATAAAGAAAGGATGGAGTATGCTTCACTTGAAAAGATGGTATGTATTTTAAATATATAGTAATACTTTTATATGGAATGGAACAACAATATAATTACCTTACTTTATTTATATATAAATTGATGAATCAAAATTGAAATCCACTTTTATCCCACATCATGTGTTATGAAAAGAGGATCTTGTAAATAAAGATGATATACTAATAGACGAAAACATACAAAAAAGTATGGGAATAATATGTAAATATGAAATAATAAAAATTTGTTTTTTTTAAATTAGTATTACATAACAATGATTCCTTATTTTACTATATTTTTTATCTGGATTAGACATAGGAATCATCATCTTCTGTACCCAATGAATGAATACTATCATTGAACTTAAAGCGACCATAACAATATAGTCATGTCAGAGGTGAGGTTTTTGGGGTGTCACACCAAATATATTTTGAGAAAAGAAGTGCACATGGGCATAAAGATAAGAAAATGGATGAGATATAGACATGAATAGATTCTTTAGAAGAAAATATTAAATTGAATTATGATCTATTAGACAATGTTATAAGAATACATTAAATAGAATATAAAACACACCAATAGACACTACATGAAGACCCCCACCCCTCATCATATTTTAGGTGAGTCATTACCCTCAAAGGTATTCCATACCAGAGATAATCAATTTTTTCACAACTATTTCTACAAAACGTGAATCATACAGACACTAAAACCCACTAGTGAAAAATGCATTTCCACTTCAGTTTTCAACCAACGTTTATAAAGGAGACATTAAAAACTGAAGTTTCAACATCAGTTTTTATAAACCAATGTTTAAAAATCAATTAAAAATCTAGTTATATGTATTTTTTGATGTCAGTTTTTACAAAAACTAATGTCAAAACTCGACCCCCGAGGGTCTTTAACATCAGTTTTCATATAAACTGATGCCGAAAGTCAGGCCTCGGTGGTCTTAGATGCCATTTTATATAAAAAAATGATTCCTAAAGTCAAGATTAATCAGTCTTCGATGTTAGTTTTTATAAACTGATATTAAAAATTAAAATATTGACCATTAAATGTTGTTTTTTTTGAAAATCAATGTTGAAATTCTGATTCTACATGGTTTTTAATGTCATTTTTTGACAAAAAATAGCATGAAAGTATTCTTTCGAAAAAAAAAATATTTTCACATAATTTTTAGTAAAAAACAATGTTAAAACATTGAAACTATTAATACTGGAATATAGTTTTTTTCCTCGTCTTTGATTTGACTGGTCATGGAGCTAAAATGGACTTACAGATCAAAAGTTATGATCTTCGTAAGTTGTACCACTTTATGTTTCGATAGATAAAAATCACTTAAAATAAAACATGAGAAACAAGAATAAAAAAATATACACCAAATGACCACGAAAAATAATAAAAATAATGATTCAACCTAATTTTAATTCCTTTTTTGGTTTCCTTCGAATCGATATGTTTTGTTGTTGTTATTTCTCTTCTTTTTAAGGAAGAACTCATGCGGTAATGAAAACAGTGATCGATAAAAAAAACTTCACCTCAACTGATGAATATCATGTGGAAGTTTTATCTTTGTATATTTATTAGAATAATTTTCATCATCCTAATAAAAATTGTCAAGATTTTTAGTGATACGGAAAAAATAATAATGAAATTAAATTATGAGAATAAATACCATGTACAAATCATCGATTGAAGAATTGTTGAAATTTTGATTGGTTCAAAGATGTATAAAATATTGAAATAAAGTGAATGAGGATTTATATATTTTAAATGAAAATATTTATGGAAGTGATGCATTAAAATTTATGTGGGATTTTAAAAATAGAAATGCACGTTGTGAAAAAATTGAAATACCGAACCCATGTATTTGAAATTATAATTTTAACATCGGATAAATGTATAACTGATGTTAAAAGTTTTCTCATGTTGTAATTTTAACATAGGTTACTAAAACAACAATTCAAAAAAGTGACTTTCAACATTGGATATTTGAAAAAGTGATTCCAAATAGTGACTTTTAACATCGGTTGCTGAAAAAAACCGACATTAAAAGTGAAGTTTAATAATATTCAACTTCTGAAGTCCATAAATTTTGATCTATAAGTCCGTTTTAGCTCCATTAATAGTAAAATAGAAGATTGAAAAATTATATACAACTTGGTAAGGCTTTTTAGAATTGGTTATTTTAATAACAGATGCCAAAAAGTTTCGTTTAACATCAGTTACTGAAAAAACCGACATTAAAAGTCAGGTCTTATAATGTTCAACTTTCGATGTCCATAACTTTTGATCCATAAGTCCGTTTTTACTCCATGAACAGTAAAATAGAAGATTGAGAAATTATATAAAACTTTTTAATAACTTTTAATGTCATTTATTTGAAAACCCAATGCGAAAAAGTGAAATTTATCATCAGTTACTGAAAAAACCGATGTTAAAAGTCAAGTCTTATAATATTCAACTTTTGAAGTCCATAAATTTTGATCCATAAGTATGTTTTAGATACATGACTAGTCAAATAGAATATTTATAAATTATTAAAACTTGTTATTAATTTTTGGAATTTTTTATTAAAAAAAATGATGCAAAAAATTTAATTTTAACATTGGTTACTGAAAAAAACTGATGTTAAAAGTATTAAATGAGGACATTTAACATCGTATTTTCTAGAACCAATGTTAAAAGTGATATTTTAACATCGTTTTTGGAATAAACGATGTTAAAGTTCCTTGTAGAATACTTTTAACATTGGTATTGAAGAACTTCCATTAAAGTGATGACATTAAAGACCATTTTTCTATTAGTAACCTTTCCTGTAGTAATATTCTACAGGGTAGAAATGATTATGATTTATCAATATTATCACAAACCCATCAAATTTTTATGAGGGGTACAATATAAAATATACAAGGAGATATTTTACACAAAAAAAACTTCCAAAATGTCATGTGAGAGTGGGGATTCATGTAGCTTAAGAGACAAGTGTTGATTTACCTATTCCCCTTGATGATCTAGTTGTTTATGCAGTAAATATTTATATTGTAACTTCTGTAGAATAGTTGTTTGATATTGTAAAAATACATATCGATAAAGTGGTATTCCTTTCATATTTATATTTTATGAAAAACCTTTAATAATTAATGAAGAAAAAGCATGAATCGATGAATGTCATTACCAAAGGAGAAAGGTAAGGGGTGAAACAAAAGGTCAAATAAAAAAATATAAAGGATCAACCAATTGATTGAAAAGATATTTATAAAGTAACTTTACCCCATTATTTCAAATTAAAAATTTACTAATATTACAAGTTCATGTGGATACAATGTTCAAAAATAGTGATATAACCATCATTGATTTTGAAGAAAAAATGTATTGAGAGGCTATTACAGGCTTTCTTGGTCTTGATAATGTAGATGAAATCCTCAATAATGGATAGCTAAGAGTCTCAATTTTAAATTTATACATGAGGTTTGTTTTCATAATTTGTTTTTCCAATAGTTTATCTACTATATTAATTATAGTTAAATACTAATCATATTTTTTGTAGGTGTATATATCAGTAATATTTTAAGGTAAGACCCTATGAACAAAAATTTATACCCATTAGTCCTCAAATCAATTATATACAAAAAAATATCATTGAAAGAAGATGAATATTCAGTAATAGTGAAAAAACTAGCCACAATGTTTGAAATCAAACATAAAGATGACAAACAATTCTTAAAACCCACAATGTAGGGGTAAAAATTTACAATTTAATCACATCAAATATATTTTCATACCTTTTATTACTTATTCTTTTTGTAGGAATCATTTGTTGGTCATTGTAATCAATTTGGATACTCCAAATATTTATTTTATTGATTCAATTCATGAATACCCAAAAAATCAACCACATGTGAAGATGTTTATCAAATTTTAATACACTACATGAAATTTTTTACAAATAAACTTTAATTTATACATTTTATATTATATTTTAATGGAACTTTTTTATGATATATCACAAAAATAATGGAATGAGGACAGTCCATGAGCACAATTAGCATATAAACTTCTAAAAGTCACTACTGAAAAATGGACCTATACCCACGGTTTTCAAAACCGTGGATATAGGTCACCCTATCCCCACGGTTTTGGAAAAACCGTGGTTATAGGCATTTTTTGATAGCCTATGCCCATGGTTTCCCCAAACCGTGGGTATAGGTCACCCTATCCCCATGGTTTTCTCCAAACTATGGGTATAGGGTATAAAAAAATGCCTATACCCATAGTTTTCCACAAAACCATGGGTATAGTCATCGGATAAAAAAACCTATACCCACGGTTTTGACAAACCGTGGGTATAGGTTTCCCGCGTGTGCGCGGGAAATTTATTTTTTTCGCGGGAACAAAAAAAATTGGCGGGAGTTATATACCCACGGTTTATTCCTCTATACCCAAGATTTAGATAAATATATTTAAAATATATATATATATACATACATATATGCGATGATGGGGTAGTGGTAAGGCCACTCGTGAACAGAGAAGTGGTCGCGAGATTGAATCCCGCGGGCCGCTATTTTGTAAAATATGTTATACCCACAGTTTCCAAACTGTGGGTATAGAGTTATGAAACGGTGGAAAAACCTATACCCACAGTTTTCCCAAAACGTGGGTATAGGTCATGGACCTATACCGACACCACCAACGACCACAGTTCCCCAAACCATGGGTATAACCTATACCCACGGTTTTTGGGTCTATACCCACGGTTTTGAACCGTGGGTATAGGATCATTTTCCAATAGTGAGTGGATAAGTATTAGGGTATATATAATAATATTTCACTATTAAATATATATAAAAACAAATTATTTGTTTTATCAATTTTTTTGAAGGGTTTGAAATAAACTAATGAAAATGATTATGATTATTATGTTTGAAAATTTATGAAAGATATTGTATTCCATCAGTAAAATAGCTTCCCTAAAGAGGTATTTCTGATGATAATTATAATTTCATTTAAAATATTTATTAATAATTTGTTTATTTATGTTTTTACAGTACTACTAGGACTTTAGATAGTCCTTTTATTCAAAATAGGAAATGGATTTATTTATAAATTAATGTGAAGAATACATGGTGTCAGAATTTATACATGCATCATGAAAAGGTGACTTCAAATCACTTATTTAGTTAATTTTATCATCATTTTATCTACTATATTTTTAGTTAATTTACATATCATTTTTTATGAAACCTATTTAGATAATTTTCATAGAGATAATGAAGAAATTAAATCATTAATAATTTTTTTTCTTTGAGAATTTTGTGCTTTATTAAGAGCATAGAATTATCAGAGAAAATGATTTTTTTTAAAAAGTCTTCAAAACACATGCCACATACTGAAAACCAATAAAATTAATTTAGATTGTTTTTATAATTTAGGAAAATAGTCTATAAGTAATTTTAGACACGTGAAAATCAACTTCACCTCAATCTAATACATGATGTGCCTGGTAAAACTCAAAGTTTATGTTTTTAGTTTAAAATTGACATTTTATTTCAAATCACATATGACATACTCAAAATGAAGAAAACGAATTTATATTGTTTTGATACTTTATGAAAATGATATATAATCCATTTGTGACATGTAGGATTAATATTTACCTCAATCTGATACATTGTGTTTCTAATATGACTTTAAATTTGTATTTTCAGTTTAAAATTGACATTTTAGTTCAAAACATGCATCAAATTCTCAAAACTTGGAAAATACATTCCTATTTTTCTTGATAATTTAGGAAAACAATGTATATGTAATTTTTTATGTGTAGTAATTAGTCACACATCAATATGATACACAATGTGATCGGTATGACTCAAAGTGCGTGTTTTCAGTTTAAAAATTTCATTTTAGTTAAAAACATGTATTCACTGAAAAACTATAAAACACACTCAAATTGTCTTGATACTTTAGGACAATGATCCTTAATTCATGCGTGACATGTACGAATCAACCACATGTAAATCTGATACATGGTGTGATTTAGGATCCAAATCATTATTTCAGCCGTCTGATTTGGTTTCCACTTGAGTTCTCTTAGATAATTATAGATTAATTCTATTCTTTTTAATTTTGAATGAGTTTTGAGGGAGTGGGAAATCAATTGGAATCTATTTTCAACATCAAATTTCACTCCAATTTCACAGATATCTCAGTTGAATAAGGCTACATATCAGCTATAAAATCCTTCATCAATGAAAGGACCATCTGTGCACTAAAAAAACTATTCCCACTTATCACTAAATAACATTGCCTTGTTTGGTGTCGCATAACCCAAATGTGGTTTCACCCATTTATTAGACACCTTGTCCAAGAAATCACCATACATGGATATTTCCCATCTTTACAGTGATATTTAGATGAATTATAATAATGAAAGAACACATACAGGAGATATGGAGGCTAGGTCTAGATGGATCCGAAGGCCAACAATCAAAAAACTTTGACCATCCTTAAAGTCATGGATAAATCAAAAATTTATCATCTCCTTGTATTCATATATATATTTTCCCTAATATTTACCATCTATGTATGAAAGGAAAAAAATTGGTGAAATATATCCCCAATATAATATGAAGAGTATGCAGTCCCAGGGACACTAATGTTTACTAGTCCAAGTCTTAAGACATTTCACATCTTCGATGCATTTCCTAAGATATTTTGGGAAGTCATATTTTTCCTTAAACTATTTTCAATAAGATATAAAATATAGAACATGTTCCTTTCAAATGGAAGAGGAAACTACATATTTCCTGAAATGTGAAGATAATTGTAAGGATGTATCCAAAAAATCTATAATCACACTAATTTTATTCAATTAATTTTTCAAAGAGAATATCCATTTCAAATAGATGCTCTCACATACTAAGGGAAATATATCAAACACCCACATAAGGCATCCCTATTCAAGATCAAATAGAAAACATTTACTTGGGGAACGGTAGACAAAGTTCATATTTAAGAATTTATTATTTTGAATCATTACAATTATCTTGTTAGATAACCCAAAATGTTGAATGCATTTTAGAATATAAAAAATTATTGGCTGTAAAAAGGTTTATGTAAGGTGAAGATTTGAAATGATCAATAACTAGATGATAGTATTGATCAAATCTAACTTCCATACTAAGAAAATCCAGTTTTTATTTTTATGAATAAATATATGATCCTTAGTAATTATCATCAATGAAAGATACATCGATGATTTTTTCGGTGGCACTCTAGCCCTGATCAAACAAAATCGAATCTTTAGGGGATTTTTCACCCTAGAAAGTTTTCACCATTAATCTATTTTTTATTCTATTGATGAAATCATTAATGGAAACCATTTTGGATCATAAAATTTTAATAAAATTATGTATTGAAAATTAATTTCCTTTTTTAAGGACTTGGAAGCTTCCATTTTCATAAGATGTTTACCAGTATACCGACATGCTTCTCCAAATTCAAACCTTACTCCAATTTTATGTAGAACCTTCTTGTATCAAAGGATTCAATATCATCCAGTCCCTCACCAATTAAAGGAATATAAATAATAATAGATCCATCTTATATAAATTCCCCCCATTGTGAGGAATGAACAAATGTTTGAGATGAAGGCTTATATGTAGGGATTTTGTTCAGAGAAACCTTCAACTAGTTCCCATCCTTGACACATGACATAAACCTATTTGGAATTTCATTATGTATTTTCTTATAAATATATCCTAAAAGAACCAATGAATTTTTATTCATAATCCAAGACAAAAAAATGGTAATTAAAACATTCAGGAGAGGGAGATTTGGAATATCAGATCCCTCAACATACTTTTTAAGGAAATATAACATATCTCCCCCAAAAGTGTTCATGCCTCAAAAATTACCATGCTGCTGGTAATATACTCTATGTTCCGCTTATACTTACTAATCCTATGGAATAGAATCCAATGATTCTTCCAATTTTCTTCCCTTACCATATATAATTACCCCAATACTTTTAATATTTTCATTGTCATGAACATCAATGATAGGATTTTTCCTACAAAAACTGCTAACCTTAAGTTCAATAAAAATTTACTTCTTTTAATAATGATACAAAAATGAGAATATACAAAAGAAAGTTTTAGATAATTATTAAGTAGTTTACCAATAATAACATCACCAAACTTGAAGAAATTACGATAAGAAACTCTCACCACTAATGTGAACCAATTCAAGAGCACCTTCTTTTGTGAATAATAAGAAATTACCTCTTGTGTTGTTGACGGTAAAAGATTTGTATTGAGGAAAAGATAAAATATGGGTATTGAGGTAGAAATAAACTTATTTTACCCACTTCCAGAGAAAATTAATTTTTTCTTTATTTGATCTGTTTATGTTCAGTAGTGTGCATTTTGAGTTTACAAATGACTCAAAGTGGGTGTTTTCAGTTTAAATTTACATTTTATTAAAAAAGATATATGAAATACCCAAAACTAAGAAAACACTTTCATATTGTTTTGATACTTTAGTAAAAAAACCATAAGTTATTTGTGACGTGTTGAAATCAACTATACCTCAATGCGATACATGGTGTGACCGATATAACTTCAAATGTCTGTTTTCAATTTAAAATCAACATTTTAGTTAAAAATGTGTGTCACTCATTGAAAACTAATAAAAATCACTCATATTTTCTTGATAATTTATAAAAAAAATCCATAATTCATTTTTGATGTGTAGGAATCAGATGCATGTCAATTCGATACATGATGTGACTAGTATGACTCAAAGTGCATTTTTTCAGTTAAAAAATGAAACTTTTGTTAAAACACACATTTCACTCACTGAAAATATAGAAAACGCACTCATATTATCTTGATATATTATAAAAATGATCCTTAAGTCATTTGTGATGTTTAAGAATCAACCACATGTAAATTCGATACACGGTGTGACTGGGAAGGCTCGAAGTGTGTGCTTTTATTTAAAATCAACATTTTAGTTCAAAACACACACCACATAATCAAAATCAAGAAAAAACATTCATATTGTTTTTATAATTTATGATAAAAATCCATAAAAAATTATGATATGTTGGAATCAACCACACCTCAATCCGATACACAATGTCCTCAGTATGACTCGAAGTATATGTTTTTAGTTTAAAATTGAAATTTTAGTTCAAAATGAATGTGGCATACTCAAAACCGATAAAACAAATTCAGATTATTTTAATACTTTAAGGAAATGATCCATAAGTTAATTATAACATGTAGGATTCATCCACATATCAATATAATACAGAGTGTGACCGGTATGACTCGAAGTTTCTGTTTTTAGTTTAAAATTGAAACTTCATTTCAAAATAGAATCACATACTCAAAACTGAGAAAAAATATTCAGATTGTTTTGATACTATAGGAAAATAATCTGTAAGTCATTTGTGATGTGTAGGAATCATCCGAACATAAATTTGATATATGACGTGACTAGTATGACTCAAAGTGTGCGATTTGAGTTTAAAAATTATATTTTAGATAAAAATGTGTGTCACTCACTCAAAACATAGTAAACACACTTGGATTATCTTGATAATTTAGGAACAAAACCCTTAAGTTATATGTGATGTTTAATAATAAACCTCACATAAATCTGACACACGGTGTGATCAGTATGACTCGAAGTGTGCATTTTTATTTAAAATTGATATTTTAGTTCAAAAGACATGCCATATACTCAAAACCAAGAAAACATATTCAGATTATTTTTATACTTTGTAAAAATAATCCATAAGTCATTTGTGATGTGTATAAATCAACCACACCTCATTCTGATACACAATGTGCCTGGTATGACTCTAAGTGTATGTTTTTAGTTTAAAATTGAAATTTTAGTTCAAAACACATGTGACATACTCACTATCAAGAAAATACATTCAGATTGTTTTAAGACTTTTGGACAATGATCCGTAAGTCAATTGTGACATGTATGAATCAACCGCACCTCAATCCAATACACAGTATTCCCTCGTAAGACCAGAAGTGAATGTTTTTAGTTTTAAATCAACACTTTATTTAAAAACTCACATAACATACTCAAAATCGATAAAATACATTTATATTGTTTTGATATTTTAGGAAAATGATCCATAAGTCATTTATGACTTTTTTGGAATCAGGCATAACTCAATCCGATGCATGATGTGACCGATGACTCAAAATGTGTGGTTTCATATTAAAAATAAAATTTTATTAATATATTGTTTCATATTTATGTTTAATTTATTTATTTATAGTATTTCTAACTTAAGAATTATTTTATTATGTAGGTTCACTCTTTTACTCAAGCTATGGTGATTTTTTTGATAATTGATAGCATGATCGGGTTGAGAGGGGATTGGGAGCCAAAGATAAGGAGGATTGATGTTTTTGAATGTTTGTGATATATTTTACTTATTAATGTAATTGTTCAAACCAATTTTTGAAATGTCCATAATATAGTGTTTTTCTTGTATTTATGATGTAAATTTTATTTCAATTAAAATTTGTATTTTATGTTGCACTGTGCTGTAATTTTAGCAGCACACAACAGTAGTATGATTTTTTTTTTCAGTTCTAAAAAAGTAATCATATTGAGACCGCTTTATTAGTACTAAGACAGATGATAATGTAAGAACTAGGGTTTTTAGAACGGGTCAAAATCCCGACCCTGTTTTAATTTTTGACTGGTTTCTGAGGAAACTGGAGAAAACGGGAAGTTTCTGGAAATTTCCAGACTACACACCATGTACTTTTAAGTACACACAGTGTATATGTTAAGCGAGTGTCGGCCGTGTGCTCACCAAGTACATGCCATGTGGTTACCGTGTAGAAATTTCTTACTACATGGCATGTAGTTTTAAACACGCTGTGTAATTCCGACCGTGTGGTGTCTATACATGGCGTGTAGGCCTGTTGGCCGGGTAGAACCAAGTACACGCCGTGTTCCCCTTGGACATGCCGTGTAGTCCAGCCGTGTATGAGGGATATACATGGCGTGTGGGTAAGTCAGTGAGGAAGAGAAGAGAAACCAAGTACACACCGTGTACCCACAGGTACACGCCGTGTACTCATGTCGGAAGGTCGACGAAATCCCAGCCGCCAAATGAACAGTTAAATGATATATACATGGCATGTAGTCATGAAGTAAACTCCATGTACTTTCTTTTTTTTCCCATTAAAACGGGCAGTAGCCTCATTTTGGGGTTCTGGACAGAACCTCCACACCTAAGGTGTCCAAATCTTCAATCGCTCCCCAGTTCTTCGTCCGAATTCGGATTCGAACTCTGATTGATGTGTTGGAACCCCCTTGGTAAGGCCTCGATTCCGCTTTGGCCGTTTTGGTTGATTTTTGTTCTAGAAAGAGTTATAGGTGTTTGAGCGGTTTTGAATCTTTTGTATATTTATTGAATTTTAGACCGAATTGGTGGATGTTACCAGAGGAGTAGCATCGTATGAGTCTTAGGTAGGTGGTGCATACTTAATTTTGTGTTTTCGTGGTTGTTTGGGTGACGCGGCCTTCAGTGCATTTTCAGGTATTTTGAGCGGGACCCGTTTTATCTTCTATTTTATATTGAATTGCTTGTTGGACCTATGGGATGCCTTTGGGTATGCCCTTTTACCAGTTTGCGTGAGCGGACCGGGTGAGGGGCCGTTGCTCATCGGGGAATTTTGGTCGGGGAATGCCAAAATGGTTTTAATTGAAATATTAATTTGTTAAGATGTTTAGTTTAATTTATTAAAGCCTGTTATAAATTGTTAGAGGCATTTAAGACCTCAGTGCTGGTATGAGACAACACCTTTCATAGTGCAATTCAGCTATTTAGTTTTTTTGCCGGTTTATGTTTTCTGTTTAAATATGTTATATATGAAATTTCTGAATTGCATCTGCTGGACCCTTTGGGTGGGTGTTGGGCATGGCCCGTATATTCTTGAGTGATGCGAATCACAGGTTGGGCTTGGTCCGGGTTACTTTGGGTGGTGTTGACCATGGGATTGGGCGTCATGGACGTCGGCTTGAGGCAGTATGACTGTCAGGTTGGGCATGGCCCGGGTTACTAGGATGGCGATGCCATTAGACTTGAGTGGCATGGTCGCATGGACACGAGGTGTCAGATGTGTTGGTGGATTAGGTACTATTTTTGGTGATTACCACTCACCCGAGACTTTGAGTAGTGTGCACACAGAGATACTCCGCGATGAGGTGGTTTTGACCACTCGTGTGGGTAGAGGCCCCCGTAGTTGCGGTTAGGTATTTTGGTTGGGGGTGATTGCCGTAGAAAGCCACGTGGGAGGTGAGGAGCCTTCATGGGATAACATTGAGACTATCAGGTTGGGGGATGAGGCTCGCCGCGATTTGAGGGAAGACATCGCTGTTCCTCCGGGTTATCCTTGGGAGTGCCTTCGGGACGTCGGTACTTGAGACACGAGGTGTCAGGAGGAACATGGTGCTGGGTTAATATCCTTGGGCGTGCCTTCGGGACGTCAGTACTTGAGACACGAGGTGTTAGGTGGCACATGGTGCCAGGTTACATGATAGAGATTCCGGCATTGGCTGAAGCAGGTGACACTCCATGGTGGCTGTTGAGCACCAGTGGAGTTTATGTTTATTTGTGCATTGTACTATTTACTGCTTTCCTTGTAAACTCATGACTTCTTAAACACATATATTTGGTACGCACCGTTGGGTGGTATCCTACTGAGATTTGTCTCACACTCTGCACAGGCCCTTTTGGACGCGTGCAGACTTTATGGATCTACGTGCATGAAAGAGGCCAGATTTAGGAGCTGGGCTGCGTTAGTTATTTCATGGAGATGGTATGGACCTTGAGGTCATGCCTAGATGGGGTTTACTTTGTTTTGTTTTATTTTCTGTATCGGCATGCTTACTTGTTGTAGCTATTGTTGGTTAGCCATTGGTGCCTTTTTATATTCAGTTGTGTATGACCTTCTTTAGATGCATGTTTTACTGTTCAATAGTAGTTACATGTTATCAACATGTTGTTGTGTTTATTTACGCTGCTGTTGTTATATTTACTACTTCCAATGTTTATCTATATTGATTATGCTTCTGCTCTGCGGGTCTGGTTTGAGTCTGCTGAGTCTTTCATTCCACTGCATATTTATTTTTATACTCGGACCAGTACCGTTATTATGATCCTCCGAGAGGGTATAGCCTCCCCACTATACCTAACAGACCCTCAATGCTAGTCGGTAGCCTTTTTCATTCAGGGGAGGTGCGCCTAAGGTAGTAACACCCGACCCATTTGGCACTGTTTGGGTGGCTGGCCGAGTCCAGGTCGTTACAAAGTGGTATCAAATGAGTTCTTGACAAGGATTTAGTAGCAGTGTTTTTCTGGCTACTAATGAGATTGAGACTTCTCTTTTTATTTCTGCTGATTTTACTATTTGGGATATGGTAGACTGGAGATAGGTTGTTGTTATTGGAACTGGGTTCTAGTTTGTGCTTGGTTTCCTGAAGCCCCTGGTACGAGGGATGGACCAAGTTTCCATGGGTGGGAATTGCTGTTTTTCTTTTATTGAGATTATAGTTTATATGATTTTAACCTTGGTGGCTCACTTGGTGTGTGAGGTTATCTATTGTGATATGTAACCCTTGACCCGGTATGGTAAGGGAGAATTGGACCTTGGACCGGTATGGCGAGGCTTGTTTTCTTGGCTTTTGATAGGCACATTTTAGGGTATTTCAATTTCATAATTTCACGTATACTTTGTGAAGTGATAATGCCATGTGGAAAAAAAATCAATTTCCATGATTTATATGCTTTGAAATTTGAATTGGTGAAATTCCTGATAGAATTTCTAGTTGTGAAATGTTTATTCCATGCCTTATATTTTGTAAAATTGCATGTGGTAGGATATTTGGGTCTGAATCTTATGAGAGCAGGCATGTACTATGGATGAGGTAGTGTAACTGTCAGGATTAGGCAACTCGGTCATTGGTTTGAGGCAACATGAGTTGTCAGGACTAGCATGGACCGAGGTAATTTTGATACTTGGCTCTGTTGAGGGTGGGTAAGGAGGCCATGAGGCCGGGATGCCGTGGGGCATGGGTTGCGGTGAGGGGGAGTAAGGGTAGTTGTTATGAACTGCCTTTTACTGCTTTCCTCATCTGAATAAAATATATTGATATATATATAGGGGATGTCTGACCATTTATGGTATTCAACGGGTTACTCCTTCATGACTCGATGGAGTGTCAGGAAGGTGATGATACAGTTCCATAGGATCAGGTTCAGAATTCAGTACAGGCAGAGCACGAGCCGTAGGTACAGGCTTAGGGATAGGATTAGGTTCAGGATCTAGTGCAGGCAGGACAATAGCTGGGTTTGGCAACGTTCGGACCATGGCTTGATGAGTAGCTCTGAGCTAGCCTGGTACATGTCTTGCAGGGGATGGATAGAGGTGCGCAGGGTACAGAGCCTTCTATGGTGTATCTGACGTGGGAGTTCCAGTCGCAGCACCCGCCGCTTTTTCAGGGTGAGGGTGGTCCACATGTGGTCGAGAACTGGATAGAAAGCATGCAGATGATCTTCGAGCATCTCGAGACACCTCCAAGGCAGAGGGTCAAGATGGCGACGTACATGCTGAGAGGACTGGAAAAGCATTGGTGGGATGTATAGGTACATGCTCATAGGCACGAGGGACTGGCTTGGAAGGACTTCGAGGACAGGTTCTTTGAGCACTTCTACCGAGAGACACTGAGGGCAGAGAGAGCTCGGGAGTTCTTGAGTCTTCATCAGGGAGATATGTCTGTCCTGGACTACGCAACTACCTTCATAGATTTGTCTTTCTTTGCACCTGGTATGGTGAGCGATGATGCGGCTAGGGTGAGGCACTTCAAGGATGGATTACGACACACCATTTGGGTCCAGGTGAACATCTTCAGGCTGAGTTCCTTCTCCGAGGCGCTGAATCAGGTGCTCATAGCCGAGGGCAACGAGAAAGAGAAATCTCTCTTGGGTAGGGTGACAACTTCAGGTGATGGTTCATACAACAGGAAGCGAGGGTGGGATGAGTTCTAGCACGGCAGTCAGGCTAGGGATTCAGCTAGACCACCTCGTGGTAGTTCTTCGGTGATTTTCTTTCAATGTGGACAACCGGGACATGTTCGGGCGTAGTGCGATAGGCCTCCTAAGGAGTGCCGGGCATGTGGAAAGGACAGGCATCTAGAGAGGTTTTGCAGGCAGCCTTCTCAGATAGCCGATAGGTAGGGACCAGGACAGACTGTAGCGTCTGGAGTTGGTTCAGGTTCGGTACCCAGAGAGGGTAGTCGAGGTTCAGCTGTGCGCGGAGGTCATGACAGAGATGGTGGGACCCAGCTAAGGGGTCAGTGGTCGGTGACTGAAGCATCATTGCAGGGAGGTTAGGTGTCAGACAGCCGTGTTTTAGGCTTGGTTCACGCCATGGAGCTGCCAGAGGCTGGGCAGGCCGGTGAGCCGATGACGGTTAGAGGTACACCACGGTGTGACCGTGATCTCCATGTTCCATTTTTGGCATGACTTGTAGAGGCATGTCTGTTTTGAGTACATGTGGTGCACAAGATCTATGTGGACTGACTAGATGATTGTCAGTGGGATTGGAACCATATCGGGTGCATGATATATTCTATATATATATGTATGAGATGCGTGGCATCAGGGAATCGAGGATGCGGGTTACTTGAGGTGTCGTGGGCATCGGGGCATCAAGGATGTGGGTTACTTGAGGTGCCTTGGGAATCAAGGCATCGAGGATGTGGGTTATTTGAGGTTCTAGGCACCATGACCTTGTGGAGGCGGACACCGATGCGGTGCGGGCTACGTTGGGTGTCAGAAGCGACACAGGAGCACCAATGGGGTGCAGGGGTGATGATGCATCACGGGAGGACTATACGTCTGAAAAAAAGGTTAGTAAACCTTGTTTGCTTTATGTTTTTTTGGGTTGAGACTAGGTTAGGCGATTCCTAAGGTGGGGAGCGCCCTTGAGGAATTTAGCCGGAACCTTGAGACCGGGGGAGTTCGGGTTGCTTTGAACGGAGTGGTATGTCTGCTGCCATATTCGGGTTTTGTTTGATAGCTCGGGGACGAGATGTTAAGGTGGGGAGATTTTAAGAACTCGGGTTTTTATAATGGGTCAAAATCCCGACCCCGTTTGAATTTTTGACTGGTTTCTGAGGAAACTGGAGAAAACGAGAAGTTTCTGGAAATTTCCAGACTACAAGCCATGTAATTTTAAGTACACACCGTGTATATGTTAAGCGAGTGCCAGCCGTGTGCTTTCCAAGTACATGCCGTGTGGTGACCGTGTAGAAATTTCTTACTACACGGCGTGTAGTTTTAAACAAGCTGTGTAATTCCGACCGTGTGGTGGCGTGTAGGCCTGTTGGCTGGGTAGAACCACATATATGCCGTGTTCCCCTTGGACACACCATGTAGTCTAGCCGTGTATGAGGGATATACATGGTGTGTGGGTAAGTCGGCAAGGAATAGAAGAGAAACCAAGTACACTCCGTGTACCCACAGTTACACGCCGTGTACTCATGTCAACAGGTCGGCAGAATCCCAGCCACCAAATGAACAATTAAATGATATATACATGGCGTGTAGTCATGAATTTCACGCCGTGTACTTTCTTTTTTTTCATTAAAACGGGCAGTAGCCTCATTTTGAGGTTCTGGACAGAACCTCCGTACCTAAGGCGCCCGAATCTTCAATCGCTCCCCGGTTCTTCGTCCGAAGTCGAATTCGAACTCTGATTGATGCGTTGGAACCCCCTCGGTAAGGTCTCGATTCCTATTTGGCCATTTTGGTTGATTTTTGTTCTAGAATGAGTTATAGGGGTTTGATAGGTTTTGAATCTTTTGTAGATTTACCGCGTTTTAGACCGAATTGGCGACTGTTACCGGAGTAGTATCATTGTACGAGTCTTAGGTAGGTAGTGAATACTTCATTTTGTGTTTTCGTGGTTGTTTGGGTGACGCGGACTTCAGCGCATTTTCGGATATTTTGAGCGGGACCCGTTTTATCTGCTGTTTCATATTGAATTGCTTGTTGGACCTATGATATGCCTTTGGGTATTCCCTGTTACCGGTTTGCGTGAGCGGGCCGGGTGAGGGGTCGTTGCTCATCGAGGCATTTTGGCGGGGAATGCCAAAATGGTTTTAATTGAAATATTAATGTGTTAAACTATTTAGTTTAATTTATTAAAGCCTGTTATAAATTGTTAGAGGCATTTAAGACCTCAGTGCTGTTATGGGACAACACCTTTCATAGTGCAATTCAACTGTTTAGTTTGTTTTGATGGTTTATGTTTTCTATTTAAATATTTTATATATGAAATTGCTGAATTGCATATGCTGGACCCTTTGGGTGGTGTTGGGGCATGGCCCAGATATTCTTGAGTGATGCGGATCACAGGTTGGGCTTGGTACGGGTTACTTTGGGTGGTGTTGACCATGAGATTGGGTGTCATGGACGTCGGCTTGAGGCAGTACGACTGTCAGGTTGGGCATGGCCCGGGTTACTAGGATGGAGATTCCATCAGACTTGAGCGGCATGGTCGTAGGGACACGAGGTGTCAAATTTGTTGGTGTCTTAGGTACTATTTTCGGTGATTACCGCTCACCTAGGACTTTGAGTAGTGTGCACACAGAGATACTATGTGATGAGGTGGTTTTGAACACTCGTGTGGGTAGAGGCCCCCATAGTTGTGGTTAGTTATCTTGGTTGGGGGTGCTTGCCGTAGAAATCCACATGGGAGGTGAGGAGCCTTCATGGGATAGCATTGAGACTATCGGGTTGGGGGCTAAGGCTCGCCATGATTTGAGGGCAGACATCGCTGTTCATCCGGGTTATCCTTGGGCGTGCCTTCGGGATGTCGGCACTTGAGACACGAGGTGTCAGGAGGCACATGGTGCCGGGTTACTATCCTTGGGCGCGCCTTCAGGACGTTGGTACTTGAGACACGAGGTGTCAGGTGGAACATGGTGCTGGGTTACATGATAGAGATTCCGGTATTGGCCGAAGCAGGTGACACTCCATGGTTCCTGTTGAGCACCAGTGGAGTTTATTTGACAACCCTGCTTTTTATTACAACTTAAACATGCTTTATTACATAAAACTTCACTTGATACAACAAAGAAGATCGAGAGGTTTAGTGTCTTTGGGGCTTAGGATCATTACATAAAAACTTTAAACTTGAAATACAACATCCTTATTGAAAACTTCCTTTACATGACCACTACATTCCTTCGTACTTAGCATTGCATGGGATAACCTGAGGACATGCATAAGAAAAGGGTGAGCTATAAAGCCCAGTAAGGGAGTACACAATGAATAACATGAGGAGTAAAAAACATGTTAGGCAATAGGCATATCAATAGAGCATAAGAGAGACATGAACATAAAGGCATGATAAAGCATGATAATCATAACATGGAAATGTGGCAACAACACTTAACATTGAATTAGCATGAGCCAAGGCTCATTGCACATGGAGCATGAGTAAACCCTCATTGCACTTGAAGCACGAGTAAACCCTCGTTGCACTTGAATTATCATGAGTCAACACTCATTGCACATGACGTATCATGATACTATACTTTACCCAATGCATTGGAGCGCTATCAGGGCGCACCCTTCTTAAACATTTCATTTCATGTATAAGTGTGCCACATGGATCATAAAACATGGATTCATAAAACATAATCATTTATTCCACTATAAAGGAATGTGGAATTCATACATGAAACTTTACAATCAATACGTATATGTGCATAAAGGTGAATACCCTTGATGGAGAAATGGGCATGGTATTCACTACACAAAGACATTGGCTTAGAAAATTGGTGCGATTTCGGCAGCGTAACGGCGTGACATAAGAATTCATAAAAAAGGTTGATGAGAGAGAAAGGGGTTCCTCATCATATTTACATGTAATGTACAGTAAGGAGATCATATATATACATGTCCCAACAAAAGTATTGCTTGAATATAAAAGAGGAGAAAAAGGTTCCTTTCGGAATTTCGGCATAGTAACGGGTGTACATGGGAGGCATTTAATGAGAGAGAAAGGGGGTCTCCCATCATTCAAACTATAAAAGGGAAGTATGGGAGAGGTGCGAAACCATACCCCAACATTCATAAATGAAATTAAAAGGGAAATACAACTTAAAGAAAATTGACAAAAAAATGAGAAAGGAAGAAAAACCCTTACTTGGAAGTGTGCTTCCAAAGGCTAGAGAGAGGCTTGTGAGAGGCTTCTTGGGAGCTTGGGGCACCTTGAGAGGATTCTAGAGAGAGTAGGGCAGAGGTTGGACGAACTTAAAGGGCTTTGAGTGAGGAGGAAGTGGGAGATTGGGTGGGTTTATATAGGAAAGGTGAGAGAATTCTTTATTATTTAGGTTTGGGACCCCTTATATTAAAATAATCCAAACCACAAACCATCCCATGGTATTTGCCCATGGTTTCTGGAAAAGGAAAGAGGAAAACAATATTTTACAAGTCCAAGGTCCGAACTTATTAAAAAATTAGGGTTGCTTATGTGGAGGTGAGTCACACTCCCATGGAAATTAATTTAAAAAGGCAAAGTGTTGAATAAGTCTTGAGGGCTCCATTAATGCTTTGAAAAGTGAGTCAAACAAACCCAAAACCTCATTATTTTAATGATAAAACACATATTGGCCGAACATAAGGATTATGGTATTTTATTACATCACCATTGGGTCATTATGATGTCATAAAACACATTATATATTTAAATGGTATTTAATTTTTACCCAAAAATTTGACTGTTTCAGAAAATTATGAAAAATTCACCGTTGGATAATTTCGACGTCCTGATTCCAAAAATAATATTTATTTTATCTAAATAATTTTCTAAATATGTGAATTTTCACTTTTAAAATAAAAACCGACATTTATAAAAAATTCACGGGTTTTGACAGAAATGGCTTTCAAACCATAATAAAAATTTTAATTGCATTCATAAAATTATAAGATCATTTATATTTAATAAAAATTAATTTAATATTAATAATAATATTTTATTAAAATATTATTTAATTCAAAAATCCTTTAATTTAATAAAATATAATTCTTAATTAAATAATAACTAAAAACATCATTTGTACTTTAAAAACTAATTACAATGCATCAAAAATGACTAGAAATTATATTCATTATTATATACAAAAATAATGTGCATGAACATGGTACTACTTATTTGTTACATAACCCCTTAAAATAGCCGCATAAGACCTAAGGGTAAGGTGTGCGATGGTGACAGACTCTTGGGGTTGCTCGGATAACAGCGCTCGAGTGGTGATCTCTATCAACTTCCATTTTTCCCGTAGACGATCACGTTCGAGCTTGACTTGATGAAGCTCAGCTTGGGCTTGGTCAAGGGCAAAGCCCAAAGACACCACCTCCTTTCCGAGCTCCGACAAATGGGCTTCGTAAGGGGCAATTCTACTGGATGAGGCCATCGCTTCCTTTGTCTGAGTAGAAAATTGGTTCGTTAAAGCCTTATATTTAAATTACCCAGATGATCACTGTTCAACGGATATAAAAGTAACGGTCACAAATCTTAACGTTAAACTAAAGAAGTTGACATCTTATAAAAACATTTCTCATAAAGAAACATTTAACTGGATCAAGAGGGATTTTCCATTAATGAAACTTTGGGTCGTTACAGTTTATGTTTATTTGTGCATTGTACTGTTTACTGATTTCCTTGTAAATGCATGACTGCTTAAACACATATATTTGGTTTGCACCGTTGGGTGGTATCCTACTGAGATTTGTCTCACACCCTACACGAGCCCTTTGGGACGCGTGCAGACTTTATGGATCTACGTGCAGGAAAGAGACTAGCTTTAGGAGATGTTCTGCGTTAGTTGTTGCATGGAGATGGTATGGACCTTGAGGTCATGCCTAGCTGGAGTTTACTTTGTTTTGTTTTCTTTTCTTTATCAGCATGCTTACTTATTGTAGATACTGTTGGTTAACCATTGGCACCCTTTTTATATTCAGTTGTGTATGACCTACTTTAGATGCATGTTTTACTGTTTAGTAGTAGTTACATGTTATTAGCATGCCATTGTGTTTATTTCTGCTGCTGTTTTTATATTTACTACTTCTTCTATTTATCTATATTGATTATGCTTCCGATCTGTGGGTCTTGTTTGAGTCTGCTGAGTCTTTCATTCCACTGCATCTTTATTTTTATACTTGGACCAGTACCGTTATTATGATCCTCCGAGAGGGTATATCCTCCCCAATATACCTAACAGACCCTCGTTGCTAGTCGGCAGCCTTTGGCGTTCAGGGGAGGTGCGCCTAAGGTAGTAACACCCAACCCGTTTGGCACTGTTCGGGTGACTAGATGAGTCCGGGTCATTACAGATAAAGGGACCCCTTTATCAGCATTATACTAATACTAATAAACGACCACCTTTATTAGTTTTTTTAGCACTCATAATGACTCCTTTTCTCATAACTTAGAATATCAACGCTTTTTTTATCACTAATAAAAGGTTTTTCTATCACCAATAAAAGGGGGATTTGTAGTAGTGAGAGAACTGATAAAGGGGTTATTGAGTAGTGGGTGGGGGGGGGGGGTGGGAGCACTAATAACGGTGGTTGGGTAGGTACTGAAATTGGAAAAGAAACTATTAGAGCTGATAAAACCTAATTTTATTATAACTTATTTTAGCGTAGATAAAGGGGGTGTTTATTAGCACTAAAAAAAAACTCTTATAAAACTAGTGATGATAAAAAAAAAATTATCAGTGCTAATTTTTTTAATAAAGTTTCCCATTATCATTTTTTAGCACTGATAAATGATATCGTCATCAATGTTTTTTTAGCATTGATAAAATAGACTAGGTTTTAAATGAACACGTAGGTGTAAGGAGTGACAAACACTTACATGAGAAAGTGGTGGGGGTAGGGGATCACTGATAAAGGGGTTGGCGAGCAGTGGTGGATGAGTTAACACTAATAAATATGGTTGGATGAGTGATGAACCTAGAAAAAAATATCAGCGATGATAAATCCTATTTTTACAAGTGATTATTTTTAACGTTGATAAAGGAGACATTTATCTGAGCTAAAAAAAGAATTGATGAAACTAGAACTGATAAATGATGACTTTATTATAGTTCTTTCTATCACATATAAAAGATATCAGGCTTTAAATGCACTAACAACATCATCTCTTTTTTCTATTTTTTTATTTCATTTAATTCATACATAAAAAATACCAATTAAATTATTTAATAATGTTTATCACAAACTTACACATATGAGTAGGGTTTGAATTCCCATGATGCAACATTCATTCCACACATCTTTTATTTAATTTATCATTTAAATCACTTTACATGTTTTTTTAATTATGAAATCCCATCTTAAATCTATATTTATGTATCATCATATATTTTAATTCTCTCAATTTCTAATTAATCAATATCATATTTTCCATTAATATTTTCTTATTTAAAATATTAAAATATAATTTAAGTTAATTATGGAATAATTTGGAATTCAAAAAATTAAATTTAATTACATAATATATGTAAGCATTATACATAGTGTGTGTACACACACACAAAAAATCATAATATATTTTATTAATGTAAGATATTTGAAATCAATGCATAATAAAAATAGATGCTACATGACATAATTTCATTTTGTAAGCTAATTTTAGTCAAAGTTTAAGAAATTATAAATGATGTGCAAGAAATTAATTATACACAATATTTTTGTAAATTGATGCATAAAAAACATTTTTAAAGGTGTAATATTTCCAAAGATGTATGATTTTCCCAACACCTAAAATTCCATGTATAATAAAATTCTTTGTAAAAAAAATTATAATAAATTGAAATTATCTTAAATAAAACCCTTAAAATATTTAATTAACATTTGATACATAATAAAATGATAACTAATTATTAAACGACAGACCTATTAAAACCTTTGAAATCCAATAAACAAAAAAGTAAAGCCTCAAGAGAATTTGTGCCCTTAAAACTATTATTATTATTGATGTTGTTGTTGTTTCCATAAAAATTAATTTTTAATAAAAAAACATATATTTTTTAAAATTGGTTTTAAACTATTGCTAAAATAAAAAATTAATTAATTATCAATTAAATGATATTATTATATAATTAAATTAATAAAATATAACAACAATTAATTACTAAAACAAACATAGATACTATAACATGGAATCAAAAAAATGATTGAAAGACTCGTTTCTAAGGGTATTGATTCTAAGGCCTATAATCCCTCTATATAAAGGCCTTTGAGCCTTATAGTATGAAATTCAGTCCCATATGAGGTGTGTGTATTAGGTCCAACTGGAGTGGGTCAAACCTTGGGGGGGGGGCTTGGTAGCCCAATCCAATTGACAGGGTGTGTATGTTGTTTTTCACGTTTTCACCCCCAAATAATACTCATATTATTATTATGAAATCTGTTTTTTGATTTAAAAACATATATATTATAGAGGAGGGTTTAAATCACTAACAAAATAAACATTTAATTATTAATTAATTAATAATTATTATCATATATTTAAATTAATAGAAAATACAATAATGAAATCATCATCATCATTTGTTGGGGTCAAAGATATCATTCGATAAACTCACCAGATAGTATCCACCATAACATACAAAAGTGAAAACAAAGTGTTGGCAGCAAGCCCATGCTATGACATCCAAAACATAGAAGACTCACTGCACCCAAATAACTATGCCTCAATGTGAAACCTCTAGACATATTCAGACAACAACTATTTGAATACAATAACAGAAAGGAAATAGTACATAGGAACAACACAAGTTTTAGGTGGTTCAAACTTGCATCCAAATCCACTGGGGGATAATTGAAACTCTTTTATTCAATTAAATAAAAAGATGATTATAATTATTTTCACACATACATATCATAATTAGTACACTAAACTAAATATAGTAGATTACATATGGTGCTTTTGGTAGTCATATCCTCCCTATTTTACGGAATGAAGTTTAAAAAAGTTGATCTCCACAGACAAACCCTTTATTCAATTAAAAACTTCCACTTCCACAAATCCCCTAGATAATCTATTATGAATGTTCTGAATATCTCACAGAATGACTTCTAGATGACATTACTTTTCCTCAAACTAACTCTATCTAGAGTGATCAAGGGTAACTTCTGAAAAATGACTTCCAACTGTGCTGTCTATTTATTTTTGGGATTGTAAAGCCTTCTTCAAGTCACTAGATTCAATTATTCAAAAGAATAAACCCTGGTTGTTCACATCAGTCTTATCAAGGTATCAATAATATAAGTTTACTAGATACAACAATTTAGGTAGTGACTGCTATAGAGAATCAAAGGTTGATCAACTCCAATGGTGGGTTGACCGTAAACTTCAGATGGCAGTTCAACTAGTTGAGAACCTCTATAAAATAGGGGTGGAAACACTTTCTAATTCATACTTGTATAGTTTACTTTCAATTCTACTTGTTATGATACACTAAAATATCTCTAATTTATACTTAGTGAAATCATAGGTTCCTTATCTATAGTGATCCTAAACTTTGTATTTATTATTATATAAAAGTTTGCATCATTTTCCTGTGGACATAGAATGAAAGTATGGACCATGAAATATTTGTGTGTCCACTTTGATTTTCTCATTTTTTGAATGGTGTGTGAGTTTTTAGAGAGTATGTGGGTATTGTGACTTAGTGTAGTGACTGGGGTGAATAATCTTCCAATCATTCAATACACTAAGCTCAGGGAGAATTTTTGATGGTTTGATATCCATAGTGCAGAACCTCTGACGCATGTGATCTTCTGATAGATTGAAGATATATCTTTAAGAAGTTATATGGAAGGTCCTCCCAAAAAATGGCATTAGATCTCATTTGTTCACACTAAGTGAAAAAATAAGTTACATTTACACTTTCCTTTGGGTTATATTAATTTTAGTTGAGATTTATTTCATTGGAAGATACGACGGAGGAAGAGGGAAAGGTTCAAATCTGTTAATTCAACGGAACCAACTATGGATTCTGGAGGACACAAATACAATATTTTCTCATACAAAAGGATCTGGAACTTCTATTTCCTATATCCCAAATGCCCTGAAGGCCTTTGATGAGAGTGGTTTGTCGCAAACCAAAATTAAATTAAATTCTTATTTACCTAAAAATGTTCCATAGTGGCACACCCTAGGGTCGATCACAAGGAGGCCGCTCACGCACACTATCTTTCTATTGTCACTATTTAAAATCTAACTAATATAAAAAGATAATACTTATGTATATAGGGGGGAATAATTGAAATGAGGAAAATATAAAATATAATATAAATATATAAATATATGAAAATAAAAAATACAAAGAAAAGGAAGAAAAGACACAAATAAGTTAGTAGAAGAGAACCATTGTTCTTGTGGTTTTATGGTGGAATTATCATTGTTATTCAAAATATCTATCAATGAACTGTTCAATGTGGAGATCAAGACCTATCACTCCACACCCTCTCGTTTGAAATGTATTACCCTACACCGAGACCTCTTCATGTAGAAGTAATCTCTTCCACATCAATGCCCAATCCAAACTCCACCGTTTGAATGAATTGGATATTGATGGGAAGGAAAAATATTAAAAGAGGAGGAAGAAGTCAATGGTAGATAAAGTGGGGCGACCACTCACCACAATCATTTAACCACCACTGAATTCTTAGAACAAAACATGATAAAACAATAAAGTGTAATAAACTCAAATACCACCACTTCCCCCCTCGAACAACAGTGAGGGTTAGCTCCCACAAACATGGAGTTAGAAAGAAGCACGGTGGGAGAAACACAAAAAATAAAAGAAATGAAAGAAAAGAAGAAATGAACAGAAGAAGAAGAAAGCTACACTAATATATATTATAACTATAAAGAACAATTACAGAAAAAAACTCAACCTTTCCCCCTTGAAATGGCTATCCTTGTAAAAGGGAGAAGAGACACATATTTATAGGTGAAATGGGTGAAGGAATCTCGCTCAAATTCTTTCCTCCGGATGTCATCGACATTTAGACCCAATAAATGACCAAATTGGTAAATTGTCCCTTCTTTAAAGTTGTTCAGTTATTAATTACTCGTGCCTCAAAAAAATTTCAGCATGATTGGTCCACTTATGAAGATATTATGGCTGTTTTAGTGAGGCACATTTAATCTGTCAAAGTGACTCTTCGTCTTCCACAACTCCGACTTAAAATGCCATTAAGTACTTGAAACCAGAAGATTAAGACGTTTAATACTTAATGAAAGATGTTAATTTATTACTCCTCCATCTCCTTGTTGAATATAAGCTCCATTGGATCGATAATATTCAAGATAAAAGTTCATATTTAAAACATTCCAAATCTGTGCACAGTTTTCGAGGTCCGGATTATGAGCTGATTTTGGGCCTCCAAATGATTGATTGAGCTAGGACTCCAGAAGGTTGAAATTATTCCAATGATGTATTGAAACCTACAGAAAAGGAATTTCACAATTTGGTTCAGTTTAGAAAATTTTATGACCGAAATAAAGAAGACAAATAAAACAGTTAAACACCAAAATTAAACCATTTTTGCATTTGATCTCAAAATACCACTAAAACCTAAAAATACGACAATTTCACATAAAATGACACTATGGTGGGTATTAGAACATTGAAATAAAGTATATAATATATGAAAATTATAGCTCCATCAGCCTTAATTTTTATTGATTTTTGATAACCCCCCTTTCAAGGGATGTGGGGGAACCCATACAGGGCCTGTAGGCTTTAGAGATTACATGGCTCATAGGTTTAAGAGATTACATGACCCAAAGGTCTTAGGGAATTCAACCAGACTAAAACTACCAGGAACTGCCCCTACCTATCATCTGCATCATGATGGTAGATCTCCACCTTCGCATGGCCGTCTGACTAGGCTTCTCGTGCAAGCACAGACTGGTCCCGATGACATAACCATACCCTCTCATTATTCCAAATCCATTTGGTTCTACTATGGTGAGTGAACTTGATCTGAATCCTCCTCTGGGAATGCTCCTTTCTTGTAGAGTATTTCTGGGGAAACTACACTGATCATGTGGTCCGAAGGCCTTAAAGTAGACCAAAGGCCTTAAAGATGGCCCAAAAGCCTTACTGACCCGAAGGCCTAGGTGGTTGGAAGGCCTTAAGGAATCCAAGCCCAAACCGGTGGACCAAGGTGAATAGTTCCATCTGCTACAGTACCGAATAGTACCGAACAGTACCTGCTACAATACCTGTTACAGTACCTGTTACAGTACCTACTACAGTACCTGCATAGTACTACTACAGTGCAAGCTATAGTACTTGCACAGTACTGCTACAGTACTACTATAGTACTTCTACAGTACCCTCAGAAATGTGCCTCCACTTGGTTTCAAACCTGGGTCTTATTGATGCACTTAAAGAGTCCTCACCAATTGGGCTAAGGCTCATGTGCATTCTATTTCCTATAGCCAAACCGAAAGTTATAGAGACAAGTGAATGAGAAAAAATGTACATGAAAGAACTTGGATTGGTGAGGTTGTCATTGGAATGAAATGGGGAATTCAATATCCTGGAGAAGACAAAAAAAACTTAACTAATGGTGTCCCTAAGAATACATGTATGAGAAACCAATGACACAAAACAAAGTGTTCCTGATGAAACATTTTTGTGTGTCAGATTAATGAAAGTAAGGTCAGTGGGATATCGTGTTAATGATTTCAACATGATTAGAATTTAGCTTGAAGTAGTGAAAGTTACTTCCACAGATGATATGTGGACAATTATTCTTTTGTCTTCACTAGAAAAATCATGGGATGACATGGTTACTATGATAAGTAATTCCTTTGGAAATAAAAATATGGTGTTTGAAGGTGTCCATAATTTAATCCTCAATGAAGAACTCTATAGTAGGGAGGTCTAAGTACCTTTTGGTAATTAATTAAATTTTTATGGAAGGGGACATTCACCTCATATAAGAAATCATTGGCGATTGAAAGATAAGAAAAAGGAGAGAATCTATGGAAAATCAACGAGTCTAGGACTCACCTACTGACATTATGGGAAGCATGGATGTAACATCCCACCCCTCAACCATTGGATTGGGAAGAGATGAAGGTGCTATTGACCATAGGTGACATCACCGAGACACCAAAGGTAGACAATAAATGTCAAGGGAATAAGAGAACATTGAGTTTTGATTTTACCTCAAGAAGTAAAACAACCCAGATACAAAAAAATAAACACGAAAATGAATACATGATGCATGAGTATAAAGAAGTATAAATCAAACGTAAAACCAACTATCCAACAATATCAGAGTGAATAGAAATGAAAGAAAACACCCAAATAGGACTAAAACAAAACTAGACCCAATGACACCCAAGTGGAATCATCCCAAGAAACACTCATACTAGATCCAAATTCCAAATCCACATTATATTCCATGGTATCAAGACGATTCACTAGAAAAATAAGATACCTTTCCCTTCACGGTGTCTTAAAAGATAACATCTACAAATTTACTAATGTTCCCAAGCAGGGGGTGTGTATAAACTCAGTAGTCATTCCTTATTGAATTCCCAACACACGACACTAGGACAGGAACTGGTTATCACATTTTATATAAATCTATTGAAAAATAGTTAACCAATTTATACAAATCCATAAGTGAAAATAATATGAGAAAACCCATCAACAAGTCATAAAACCATTATTTATTATTTGGAATATTTATTTTCATGTTCACACACATACATGAAATCACACAAACACACACACACACACACACTCAAGATTAGTGTTTCACATGGTGGTGCTTCAGGACTATGCTTCATACCCCTTTTGATGGTGGTACTTCATGACCATTATCCTTCCCATGTTGCACACATTCCAACCCAATTTTTTAAAATTCCATGAAAATTAATTTCTTAATAAAACAATTGATTCTTTGTAACATTTTCCTTACATCAAAACAATGTCATGTTTTTAAACCATGATTTTAAAATAATTCTCAAAGTGGTTTTCCAAAATCCATTTAATTATCCATATTCCTAAAAACACAAACCAAAAAGGTTTTCTTCAAGATATCACATAATTATTATATATAAAATAAAATCAATTCATTTTATATAAACCTATCCTTTAAGTTCTAGCCAAGTGGAAACGAGAGATAATCCACTAACCTCTCAACAGATGACTAAAATGAAGAATAACACTAATAAATTCTAGATCTGGGATTAATGAACCTTCCCTTCAATAAATCCAGCAAAATACCATCATGATCCACAACAAGGAACATAGATCTATCCATAGAAGACTAGATCTAATGATCTGGGTGATAGGAAATGAGGGGATATAAAGAGATAGGAAGGAAACAATGACTTATTGAAAAATAAAAATCTCCAAAATTTATTGATTTGAAAAAATATGCCTTAGGATTCAAGGGAACTACCAAGAGATCCTAGAGAGGAATAGGAGTTTGAGACCCTAGAAGAATTGGTAAATAATTAGGATTTCTGGGTCTTAATATGAGTTAAAATCTATTTTTAGACCATTAATCGCATGTCGCATGGTAAGGCCACACAGTTTATCAAACTGTGAAACAACCATGCACATACAACCTACCAAATAAAGATCCACATGGTTGTGTAGAATGGTTTAACTAACCATTTACCAACCAATCAATGCTACTATATTAAGTAAACCCCCTTACATAGTTTGAAAAACCATTTTCCAACCATTATTTTCCCTCTATTTCCACTTGTAGGGTTTCCCCTAGGTATTTAGACGATTTGGACAAACCATGTACCCTATGTCCATCTGCCCAATAATGTAATACCCTGGAATTTCATGATTTTTTTTTGAAAATTAAATGGGATTATTTCGAGACCAGGTACTAAGACGATGTGCGATTCTAAGGGTCGGAGTGCTGGGAATGATCTGTAAAAAAATGTTAAGTTTTAAATAGCACGCGTGAGCGGTTTTCCTAAAAAAGTGGAATAACTCTTAAAAAAATTCTTGTATTAGAAATCTGAGGGCACCATTGCGTTCAAGATGGCCGTTTTACCCTAGTAACAACTTATGTTTAGTCGGCATGGGCCTCCAGTGAGAAAACTCGAAAATGGAATAACCGTAAATAAAATAATTAAATAAAATTATTATTTTTTCAAATCCTTATAAATCATGAACAATGACTCGAATTGGAAATCTGAGAGTACCATTGAGCTTGTGAGGGTATTTTCCCTTAGGTGGAGCCTAACATCGGCCGACACGGGCCGACTATGAATGTTCGTTTTTGGGACGTAATAGTAAATAAAATAATTTAAATAAAAGCTGTTTCATTTTTGAATCCTCATAAATCACAAATGGTAACTTGGATTAAAAATATGAGACCACCGTTGAGTTCATAATGAGAGGTTCTCCTTAAATAGGACTTAACCTCGTCCGGCATGGGTTGATGGTTAAAGTTAGTTTTTAGATTTTTTGGAAGAAAAATAAAATAACTTAAAAAGTTATTTTATTTGTTTTTTTCATCGTTAAGTAGTGGAACGTCAGTACTACGGTGCGACAATGAGGCAACACTGAATCGCATTAATGAATCTCATTAATGAACCTCATTAATAGAGTAGGTTGGTGATGCTGCAATGCGTACACACCTTCCTCCTTTAATTAAATAGGGAATTCAGGGTTAACAGACAACCCTGGAATTCATCTGACGAACAAGAAGGGAACCTCTCCAATGATGAATGCCGGTGAATCAGATAATGACGATGACACCCTTGGAGTGAGGATTCGGGACCAGAGATCAAAATATGATGATGAACGATCATTCTCGAGTAATATCCTTTCCCAGGTAGGGGTTTAAATTATTATTGAATTATTTTCCCTTCTCTCCCCCTCTAAACAAAGAACGCAGATCAACTCTATAACAAGTTGATATGTGGATGGATTTTCCTATCGGGGTTGAGAAATATAATTGCAGGTTGATATCAGGATTAAATATTAGTGATTTATAATTTATACCTCATGATCCCTCTAACACAAAAAATTATGGACCAACATGAACAAAGGCAGGTTGTTCATTTGGGTGTTCTTTGTGATCCCCTCCATCTCTCCCCCCCGTTCTTTGTAGAGTAACGGACAACGATTCATCATCTGTAGAAGTTCTAGGAGGAAGGGATACGGTCAGGTGGGCTGCGACATCAGCAAGAGGCTGAAGTAGTGGCACTAGGCCCCAGTGGCATGCAGGAGGCGACACGCTGGTGACAAGAGCCACTGGCATGGAGGCCGGCGGCAGGTGGGTGTGGCCACCCGACCGCATTAGAGGCACACGCAGCGCAGAGCCATGATGGTGAGATGGATTCGCGGCAAAGCCACATGCCATAGGGTGGGGACCAGTCCATGTGAGCAGACCGACATAGACAAGCAGCGCCGCTCGGGTGCCACGTTGGAGGAGTGACCCATGCTGACAGGCCATAGAAGGAGCTGGTGCACGGTCCTGGACCACATGTGAGGGAGGCAGCCAACCTCACCCCGCTACGTGAGGTGTGAACCGAATGCCTTGTAGGCATCTGGTCAGGGGGAAAACTGGCCCGCCATGTAGGCTGGGCCGACGAAAAAAACTAGGCTGCTGAGCAGCCTGGGCTGGGAATGAATTGACCCACTAGTTATGGGCAGGTCCGGATGAAACTGGGTCGCAGGGTGACCCGATGGACTGGGCCCACGACCGAACTAGGATGGGTCAATCAAGGCCTAATTTTCTTGGCCCAATGGCTAGACCGAATCGGGATGGCCCATACCCAACTGGGTTGGGTCGGGTTGGACGAACTGGGTTGAGTCCTACGGGAACTCATGGGCTAGGTTCAGACACAACCGACCCCTGTTTACTAAAACTCCAATATCTTTTATACAAGACATCTGATTGAAAAACTATTTATGGCATTGGAACCCCCACAACATGGAAATTATTTTGGAATGATCTAATGAGGGTTTCATGGAAGTTGAAATTTGAAAAATGGCTTGAGTGAATTCTCCCAAAATCAAGCGCACTACCTGTAGGAATCCTGTGGCTGGATGAGATCTGAAGACTACTGACGAGTGGGTCTACATGAACCTATAGGTCTAGATGATAAGTGGACCTATGTGGACTAGATACAAACAACCTTTTTTGGATCAGCTATAAGCCACCCTGTCTGGATCAGCTATAAGAAACCCTGTGTGGATCAGCTCCAAGCAAACCTGTGTGGATTAGCTATAAGCAGCCCTGCATAGACCAGCTTTGATGGCCTAAGTGGGAAGAGGATCTGTGTGACCCGACAGATCCACAGTGGGGAGCGATTCTATGTGACCCAACAGACCCATGGTACTAATCAAGGATGAGTACCTTAGCAGTCCAAGGTGTTCAGTGTATTTCTGACAGTTTTTCTTTACATAACTTAGATTATACCTACGTGAGATGAAAGTACCTTGTGTATAATTTCCTTTTTGTTTTGGGGTCCCTACTGAATACTGTGTTACTCACCCCTGCATGGGTTTTTCCCTCACATGTCGTATTTTATGCAGGTGATCGATGCTTTGATAGAGATCTTGGTGGCCCGGGACCAGGTAGTTCTCAGTGAGATGAGACAGACATACACTTTGATGGAGACCTTAGTGGTCTGGGAACAGGTGGTGCTCAGTGAGACAGGACAGACAAATGCTTCGACGAAGACCTTGGTGGTCTGAGACCAGATGGTGCTCAGTGAGACGGGACATACATACACTTTGAAATAGACCTTATTGGTCTGGGACCAGGTGGTTCTCAGTGAGATGGGACATACATACATACTTCTACGACTACATGCAACTACCCTTCCCTTACCCTTCTGGTGTGATCTCGAGCAGATAGACCGTAGAAATTGTACTTCCATTATGGTTTTGATATTGCATTATGGCCCCTTTTTTACTTTCAGTGTGTATTTTACTCTTAGTAGTTGTCTTAGTGACAAATGTAGTTTACATGGTGTTTACTTTTCGCAGTTTTAGCTTTGTGCGTGTGTACATGTTTTAAGAAAAATGCGTTCCCTTTTTGGGATTTTCCTACTCGGTGCTAGTCTCCAGCCCTTGGCCTATGAAAGGCAGGCTTAGGGTATTCAAGAAATGATCCCTGGGGGAAGGGTCTTGACAAAGTGGTATCAGAGGAGGTCAGTTCTACCAGAAGAACTAAGAGTCTATAAAATTTTATGGGGCAATAGTGTTAAGTGTTTTGAATTTGGATTTCAGGACAAGGAGTCTAGTGTTAGTGTGGCGGCCAACGTATCCATACACCAGGACCCTGAATTTTGTTTTTCGACCCGGTATATGAAAACACTAGTTTCACACGTCTTCGAGTGATTTCCCATGATCTTTTTGAGTTAGAGTCAACTCACCAAGTATAATAAATTGACTGTGGTTCATCTTGATTCTATTTCAAGATGCCTCCATGCAGATAGGCAACCAGGATTCCAATGCATGACCAAGAGGATGGTCCATATAGTGATGAGGCTCCAGTACATGGAACGTTTATTGAGATGGCACCTTCGGGCGGTGTCCCAATGATACAATCGCCCGTTGGTCAGCAGTTACTACTCGTGATTCCAGTAGAGGACACACATAGGCTCAAAGAATTACATGATTTCTATTAATAGGGACCTCCTAGGTTTAGGGGAGAGACATATCCTCAAGTCCCTTAGGATTGGATGGAGGAAATGACATGAGTCTTCTGCTTAGTGAGGGCTCTACTTGACTAGATGGCGGTTCTAGATTCAACCCTTCTGCAGGGTGACATATGTGACAGAGGAGCTATAAGAGCAGCATGAGGTGGTATACATTTCTACATGTTACAACCACCACCCCAATGTGGTCTACACTAGGCTCATAGAGCTAGAGGATAGGGGAAGGGGGTAGACACATGCGACTATCTTTACCCGCATAGTAGTAAATGTTTTTAGTTTTTAATTCCATACTGTGGTGGATGAGTACGAGGACGTATTTCAATAGGATGTTCAAGGACTACCTCCTCGCATAGGGGTAGAATTATGCATTGATCTATACTCAAGGAAGACAATGATATATACACCTACATATCGAATAGCTCCCATAGGGATCTGGGAGATAAGGGTACACTTGGAGGATTTGTAAAGGAAGGGGTTCGTAAGGCCTGACGTTTCACCATGGGCAGCCCTAGTATTGTTTTCCAAGAAGGTAGACAGAAGCTTGAGGCTATGCTTGGACTTCTGGTGCCTGAACCAGGTGACTGTGAAGACCAAGTGTCCTATACCAAGGATTTATGACCCATTATGTTAGATGAAGGGGGTGAGATGGTTCTTGAAGATAGACCTCATATCATGATATCACCAGATTCGAGTACGAGATGAGGACATCTCAAAGATGGATTTCAGATGTTTCTATGGCCACTATGAGTACTTAGTGATGTTTTTTGGAATGATGAACGCCCCATAAGTTTTCATGGGACTCATGAACATGATCTTCTATCCGTAATTAGGCCTATTTGTAGTGGTCTTAATTAATGACTTCTTTGTGTTTTTAGCATCCGAGGAGGATCACTTGATACACCTGAGTATGGTTATGGACACACTTCGAGAGAACCATCTTTACAGAAATCTCTCTAAGAGTGAATTATGTATACGAAAGGTCCATTTCTTGGGAAATTTCATCTCAAAGGCTGGTGTTGCAGCGGATCCAGTGAAGATCAAGGCGATTCTTGCTTGAGAACCACCCAATAGCGTTACCGAGGTGCAAATTTTCCTTGGGTTGGATGGTTACTATTAGAGGTTTGTACCCGACTTCTCCAAAGTGGCAACACCCATGAAGGCATTGATGAAGAAGGTAAAACCCTTCGTGTGGATAGAAGGATTACAGAAGAGCTTTCAAAATTTTAGGCAGAGCATGATGAGTGCTCCTATATTGAGGTTTCTAGAGGTAGGCACTGACTATGTACTGTACTATGACACATCAGGAACCGGGCTTGGTTGTGTCCTGATGCAAGAGAAAGCAGTGATTAATTATTACTCATGAAAGTTGATACCGCATGAGAAGAACTATTAGAATCATGAAATTGATTCAATAGTAGTAGTATTTTCACTAAATATGTGGTGACACTAATTTTTAGGTGAAAAATTCATCATCTACTCTATCCACAAGAGTCTCATGTTTATCTTTTCTCAAAAGGATCTGAATTTGAGGCAGTGACATTGGCTAGAGTTCTTAAAGGACCATGACTTTGAGATAGTCTATAGTCCTGGGAAGGGGAACATGGTGGAATATTATCTTAGCAAGATATTGTGTTCACGACTACTGAATAAGTCCTTAGAGCAGTTGGCCTCACTTCAGATATCCTTTGTGAATAGAGATAAGGCATATTTTCTTCAGTCAATGGTATTTTATATAAGGACCTGACCTTAAAATATTATACAATCTTGAATTAAATGAATAATTCACATTGATAATCTTTTTAGTTTTATAGTTTTAGAGAGTTAGGCCATAAAAATTACATTTCATCTCAAAAATTACAAAGTATACACTTCTACTCAATTTCCATTTTTTTCATAAAATAAAAACTTTTTGAAAAAAAGAGTCATGTTTAGTTCCATGTTTTAAAAAGCATGATTTTTCCATGATACCATACTTGACCCTATTACACTTTATGTCCTATGAAAAACATTTCAAAAACTTGGGATGAGCATAAAAATCTTAGTAATTGATACACAAAGAAGGAAAACTGTTAGTTTTTTAAAACAACAAGTAAACCATGAATACCCTATCATAAGTAATACTTTTCACCTTTACGAAGTAGTAAATAATCTTCACTGAATAAAATATCATTGCTTACCATTTTGTAACAAAAATATTACCATAAAACCCATAGAAATAACACATAACATATAAAGTTATCTTGGGACATAGACATACTTAGATGGAATAACCATATGACTGACTTCCACACATATCACTAAATGGAATAGCCATACGACGGACTTCCATATCCAATGAATTGGAGGTTATAACATAACCAACCATACTGGTTTATCATGGAACCACCCATAATTTGGTTTATCACGTAACGACCCATCAAATATCCAAGTACCATTATAAAATCATAACACATAAAACAAATATAAAGGAAAGATAACATTTACACATTTCAATCAAAATATATCATTTAGATATATTGACATAAAAAATACATTATCAAAACCATTTTCAATACCAGAATATGTAAAAGAGTATATGGTATTTATTTTCATTTTAAAAACATTACGTCTTGTTAAGGAAGCTAAAGATCAAATAATACTCGCTGCGGCGGAAAAGGTCGTTGTCACCGCTTAAGTTAAAACATTTTTTTGTCATTTAGTAAAACACCTCATAGAAAAATATTACTTTTGAATTAAATGAGAAGTAAAATGTTTTTATAAACCGTATAAAATAAATTCATGTATAAAACAAAATATGCCTCAATGAAAGGAGATTGAGATGAAGTCCCTTACCTCGTGTCCAACTTGACTCGATCATTCTTTAATCTCCAGAATAATAAACTAAATTTAATTTTTAATTTCTTAAGAACATTTTTCAAGTTTATTATTCCTTTTATATCACTTATTACCATGTTATAAACATTATGTAATCATTTAAGTTAATAATGGTCATTTTGTTGATATTTGGTACTTGAGTCAAAAAAGAATTTCTTATAATTACAAGTTATCCATGTGGTCAAAATTCCATCATCTACAGAATTATATTAATGATTTAGATATCATATATATCATATCTATCCAGTATATATATGTATTTATAATAGTATATAACATTTGGAGATAAGAAACGAAATGAACCGTTCATGGAGACGGTAAGCCGTACATACGCATGACCGCTACTTTCATTTATATTTCGCATTTTAATGGGATAAAAACTTAATGATAAATAGTTATATTATAATTCCAGTATAATATCATATATAATTTTAGTAACTCCATCTTTTATACATTCCACATATGGTATAAACGAGTCATATCAGTTTGAGGGGGCGGTAGTACGCACTTCCTCAAATGAAATTATCGCATTTACCCATAATGGAAACCATAAAGGTATGATATAAATGAAAAATACAGAAGTATAGAGAAAATATAAATATAATATATATCACATATAAATATAGTTACATCATAATTTCCACCATGAGAGGCGGTTGGAGATAATTGAACAATCATCGTTTCGTGAGGTAGTAGTTCACCGTCCACAAAAACAGTATGTTCTTTACCCATTAGATGGAGGTGTGTGTAAGTGTAGTTAGAATAATTCTCATAAAAACAACCTAGTATATTGAGGATACTGGTGTTGTTATAAAATAAATGAATAAAAATATTTTAGGGGTTTGGAGAAGTAAAATAAAAGAAAAGAACTTAAAAGAAGACGTTACCTTTAAATCAGGTATCTCCCTTTGGTTTGAACCAAAAAGTTTACTTGAAGTGACTTTTTACTAAATTAAGTTTTCTAAGAGGATTATAGGGATGTGGGGAGATTATTTAGGCAGATTTTGGACGATCCAAGGGGATTGAGTGGTGTGTGGAATGAGTTAGAAGTGGTGTCCTTTTATAAGGGGGAGGAGGGGCTCTTTAGGAAAGTTTGAAACAATTATTTTATTATAAACTTATATTCAGTTTCAAAAGGTCTAAAAATAATTAAAGTAGAATATAAGATGACTAATATTTGAAATAAAATAATAAAATAAGAATTGGACAGGTTTTGGATATTGTTTTATTATTTGTAATCTTATTTATTTAAATAATTCATTAATGAGGTAAAGACTCCATCATTATTGTATCATAAATAATTTTATTTATTTGATGTCTAAAAATTATAAAAAAGATTCCATGATGTAGGAAATATTTTTATTTTTCAAATTAATATTTATAGTCTAAGATCTAACTTATACTACCCCATGTAAAAATTTATTTACTAAAAGATATTTGTTTATGTCATTTTTGCCTTTACTTTAAGTTAATCAAAATAAAGTGTCATTATCACTCCAATGTGGTGCCATGAGGTCCCAAAATCGACCAAAGGATTCCCATGGCTGGAAATTTATCAACCAATAGGATTATGACAAATGTTAGGGTAATTTTATATTATAATAAAAATATTTGTTTACCCTTATTTACCAGATTTACCCTTTAACCATGGTAAATAAATTTTTTACCGAAGTAAATATTCATAATATCTTAAAATAAAAGTTACCTATTTACAAAATTTGGACCTCATGATTCCAAATATAGAAGCTATTTCTCCAAATTAAAAATACAGAAGTGTCAGAAATTAATTTAAAATTAATTCCTGCTGTCAAAACAAATGGCGTGTTTTTAAGAAATAATAACTATGAAAATATTGATACTTATTTATGTACAATTTCAAAGTGAAATTACTTACAATGACAAGATTTGGATTATATAGTAAAAGAATAATATAATTAAACTTTAAAACCAATTAAAAATATAATCTAACCTTATAAATAAATTATATTAAAAGGCAGTTTTGAATTAAAATACAGTTTTTTTCACAATTCATTAAAAAATGAATTTTATCAGAAAAATACCAAAAATTCACCCAAAGTAAACTTTGATTTCCCAATTCTAAATAAGAATTATATTTTGTCAAATAGAACATATAAAAGTGACCAAAACTATATTTAAAGAGGGTTCTCCATCAAAAGGTGGTAAATCGACCTTTTAATGAATATTAAAGTATTTATGCTTAAAATCGGATTCATTCACATTTTAAGCCTCTAACTTTCATTGGATAAATGTAAAAACATTTAAAAAACATTTAAAAAACATGTATAATCATATTTTAATTAGTTATATTCATTCCCGCTAATACAATGGCTATGCGTTAACTATTATTTAAAATAATATTATTATATTATTAGTGTGCAATGTAAGATTTCAAAGAAACCCATTGTTGCGTATCCGGTAAGCCATCGAACATAGCGTCCTTTTTAAAGGAAAATTGATATTTAATTCACAAATATTAATAAATATAAAAAATTATTATTCTTTATTTACTTGGGATGTTACATCCTTCCCCCCCTTTTGGAAATTGCATCCTCACAATTTTTATTTACTTATCAAATACGTGGGGATATTTATCTCTCATAGCATTTTCAGATTCCCACGTTGCCTCTTCAACCATATGGTTTTCCACAAAACCTTTACCTGATGAATTACCTTATTCTGCAACACTTTCTCTCTTCGATCAAGAATCTGAACTGGTTGTTCCACATAAGAGAGATTCTCTTCCAACTGAACTACCTCTGGGCTCAAAACATGATATGGATATGGCATATACTTTCTAAACATTGAAACATGAAAAAAATTTTGTACCTGGGATAAACTTGGAGGTAAATCCACTCTATAAGTAACTGATCCAACCTTCTCCAGGATTTTATAGGGTCCAATGAACCTCTAACTCAGTTTTCCATTCTTTCCAAAACACATCACACTTTTCCATGGAGAAACTTTGAGAAAGACATGATCACCTACCTCAAAAGAAAGATCCTTCCTCCGATTATCTGCATAACTTTTCTACCTTCTATGAGCTGTTCTCATGTTCTTCTGAATCAACTGAACTATTTATACCATATCTTCTACCAATTATGGTCCCATTAGTTTCCTTTCACCAAATTCATCCCAAAAAGTTGGAGTTCGACATTGCTTCCCATATAATTCCCCAAATGGAGTCATCTATATACTGGAATGAAAACTGTTATTATATAAAAATTCAACCAAAGAAAGATGTTGGTCCCAACTTCCCTGGTAATCTAACCAACAAGAACGTATCATATCCTCCAAGGTCTGAATTGTTCATTCTGACTGCCCATCTGATTGAGGATGAAAACCTGTACTAAAATTTAATTCAGTACCAAAAGACTTCTGAAGGCATTTCCAAAATTTAGAAGTAAACCTGGGATCATGATAATATACAATGAAGAGGGGAACTCCATGCAACCTGACTATGTATTAAACATACAATTGAGAAAGTTGATCTAGAGATAGAGTATCTCGAATAGGAAGGAAATGAGAATATTTAGTCAATCGATCAACAATAACCCAAATTTCATTATTACCTCGAGATGTATTTGGTAATCCCACAAAAAATTCCATGAATATATTTTTCCATTTCCACTCTGGCACCAATAAAGGCTGGAAAATCCTTTTCAGTAACTACCGCTCTGCTTTAACGTGCTGACAAGTCAAACACTTCATAGTAAAATCAACAATATCTCTCTTCATTGCATCCCACCAGTAATACTCTCAAAGATCTCTTTACATCTTAGTAATACCAGGATGAACTAAAAATGGAGAACTATGAGATTCACATAACAACTCATTCTTCAAATGTGAATCACAAGGCACACATAATATTTTCCCAAACCTCAAAACACAATCATTGTCAATGTTAAATTCAGGAAAATTACCCTTTTGAACCAACTCTACCTTTTTCTGTAACTCACAATATTCTTTATACGCTTTCCTTATTCTATTTGATAGATATTATTTCAATGAAACCTGAAACAAAATAGAGGAATTTTCTTCACCAAAAACTTCTATGCCAAATTTCATCAAGTCTTTAATTAATGGATCTTGTTCCAAATGTAACAAGGTTAATGAAGCATTACCTTTTCAACTCTAGGCATTGGACAATTTATTTGCCTCTCCTAGATAGTAATAAATCATGAAATCATAATCCTTGATTAATTCCAACCATCTCCTCTGTCTAATGTTAAACTCTTTTTGAGTGAATATATACTTCAAACTTTTGTGATCAGTATATATTTCACATTTTACTCCATACAGATGATGCCTCCAAAATTTTAAATAAAAAATAACAACAACTAATTCTAAATCATGTGTAGGGTAATTTGACTCACAAGGTTTCAACTAACATGAAACATAAGAAATTACCTGATCATTATGCATTAGGACACAACCAAGTCCTTTCAACAAAGCATCAATGTAGATAACAAACTCACCATTTCTTCAAGGGAGTGCAAAAACTGGAGCATTCACCAATATTCTTTTCAATTATTGAAAACAATCATCACATTATTTTTTCTAAATGAACTTAACACCTTTTCGAGTTGACTTAGTAAGTGGGATAGATAACCATGAAAATATTTCAACAAACCTTTGGTAATAACCTACTAAACCAAGAAAACTATGAATCTAAGTTATATTTGTGGGTCTTGGACATCATTCAACAACTTTTGTTTCAGTAGGATGAATAATTATGCCATTTTTTGAAACAATGTGACCAAGGAAAGAAATTTGTTGTAACCAAAACTCAAACTTGCTAAATTTATCATAAAGTTTCTTTTCTTTTAAGGTTTGTAAGACAATTCTTAAATGACTTTCATGGTCCTCTTTAGTTTTGGAATAAACCAAAATATCATCAACAAACACAACCACCATTTATCACCTGAGTCAACTAATCCATCACTAAAACAAACTATTCAATTCCGATTCTGACCATCTCTGTATGCTAATTTGGAAGTTCATTTCCCTCTATATGCCTTACTAGAACAGCTGTTCTGTTTCCTCTATGAAAAACCATTCTGATCCCAAAAATATCTTAGGTTAAGAAACACAATATTCTTTAAATGCTATATCATTTCAATTTGACCATAAATTAATTTATGGACATTAATTTAACAATACCCTAACTCCTAAAGTTGTCTAAACCGACCTCTAATACCAACTATAAGGACCTGACCTTAAAAATTACATAATGTTGAATTAAATGAATAATTAACATTGAGGATCTTTTCAGTTTTATAGTTTTAGAGAGTTAGTCCATAACTATTACGTTTCATCTTAAAAATTACAAAGTATACACTTCTACTCAGTTTCAATTTTTTTCATAATATAAAAACATTTTGAAAAAAAGAGTAATGTCTAGTTCCATGTTTTAGATAACATGACTTTTCTTTGATCCCATATTTGACCCTATTCCACTTTATGTCTTGTGAAAAACATTTCATAAACTTGGGATGAGCATAAAAAGCTCAGTTAGGGATACACAAAGAAGGAAAACTGTTTGTTTTTCAAAACAACAAGTAAACCATGAATACCCTCTCATAAGTAATACTTTTCACCTTTATGAGGTAGTAAATAATATTAACTGAATAAAAGATCATTACTTACCCTTTTATAACCAAAATATTACCATAAAACCCATATAAAGAACACATAACATATAAAGGTAACTTGGGACATAAACATAGATGGAATAACCATACGGTCGACTTCCACACATATCACTAAATGGAATATCCATACAGCCGAATTCCATACCCAATGCATTGGAGGTTATAATGTAACCAACCATCCTGGTTTATCATGGCACCACCCGTCATTTGGTTTATCACGTTACCACCCGTCAAATGTCCAAGTACCATTATAAAATCATAACACATAAAACAAATATAAAGGAAAGATAACATTTCCACATTTCAAACACAATATATCATTTAAATATATTGACATAACAAATCCATTATCAAAACCATTTTCAATAAAAAAATACGTAAAAGCATATATGGTATTTATTTTTCTTTTAAAAACATTACAGCTTCTAAAGGAAGGCAAAGATCAAATAATACTCACGACGGTGGAAAAGGTCGTTGTCCCTGCTTACGTTAAAACATTTTTTTGTCATTTAATAAAACACCTCATAGAAAAAGATTCCTTTTGAATGAAATGAGAAGTAAAATGTTTTTATACACCATATAAAATAAAGTCATGTATAAAACACAATATGCCTCAATGAAAGGAGATTGAGATGAAGTCGCTTACCTCGTGTCCAACTTGACGCAATCATTCTTTAATCTCCGGAATAATAAACTAAATTTAATTTCTACTTTCTTAAGAACCTTTTTCAAGTTTATTATTTCTTTTATATCACTTATTACCATGTTATAAACATTATGTAATCATTTAAGTTAATAATGGTCATTTTGTTGATATTTGGTACTTGAGTAAAAAATGAACTTCTTATAATTACAAGTTGTTCATGTGGTCAAAATTCCATTATCTCCAGAATTATATTCATGATTTAGATATCATATATATCATATATATCCAGTATATATATATATATATGTATTTATAATAGTACATAACATTTGGAGATAAGAAACGAAATGAACCGTTCATAGAGACGGTAATCCGTACATACGCATGAAAGATACTTTCAATTATATTTTTCATTTTAATGGGATGTGATTATTGCTCAAATTTACCCAAGAGATTAAGGTAGAAAGGTCCTTTTAGTTTAGCTTGGGTTATCAAATCCTCAGATACCTAAGAAGAAACCTATAGACACGTACATTATATAGACTATTTTTGGATATGAAGTGGCCAAATTGGATTGATTTTATATTGTTTTAAAGTATAACTAAAAGATTTAAGTGAATTAAATTTAAAAGAGTGAGTTGATCCTAGGTTATCACTTGGGGTGGATTGGACGTATTTCCTTTTCAATGATTTCAATTTCTTATATTTGAGATGGGTTCATTTAAGAAGATAAAACAAAATCATCACTTACTGGCTTAATTCTTACACCATTAATCACCTATACACTTGAAGGATCAAAGTTTTGATCACTTAAAGGTAAAGGTTCGTATTAACACATGAAGTGTGTGGCCTTAAATTCAACATGGATGATGGAGTTTAAGAACCATCAAATAAAAATCTCAATTAAAGAAGTGATTATAAATTAATGGGGTGATAAATAACATCCAATACAGCCCCTTGATACTCCCTTGGATCAACCCATAAGTGGGTTATCCCCCCATTGATTCTATGGTTTCAATGGAAGCGGGAAGTAGACTCATGAGGGAGGAATTGAAGAAGTAAAGAAAACAATAAAAAGAAAATGATCACTCCACCGTTGTGTGAATAATTTCACAAGGTTTAGTGTGAATAAATTCACACCTTGAACCAAAGGTATCAAAGTGATATGAATAACAACATAATAAGAGGAAAATAGGAGATTTTATTAATAAAATAAAGTTAATTGAACAACTTACATGTGAAAGATAAACTTGAGACAACAAAATCGCAGCATAACATTACAATTGAACAAAGCACCAAAGATCCTCAACTCCTTCACCACCACTGCCTTAAATAGGAATTTTTGAAGCCTTGGGTCGAGCCTTAAATATTCCACGTCTCCTAAATTAATTTTTGTAGGCCATAGGTGGGTGGAAAGTTGAGGGAGAGTTGATTTTTCCCCCCTTGACCCGATGTGGCATCCAGCTTTCATCCCCCTAACATACGCACTTGTAAGGCCTTCTATATGACCGAATCAGAGTAGGAAATAGAAAAAGAAAATGGAGCCCCGGATGTGTCCTAACCCCCTGTAAAATTTAGACCCATTTGGATTTTTATATTCTGAGATATAATTATATTAGTGGGATGTTTTTCTGGGACTCAGAATCTGGCCCAGAATTTTATCTTTAACTTGGGCCGCCTAAATGACCACAATGTAGGCCGAATTATCACTGAATCCTGAAGAATGATTTGTTCCTATATATGTCTTCTAGCATCAAAAGAAATTTGGGATTCTTTTAGTTTGTATGTTGGGTCCCAAATTCTCATCAGTGGGCTGATGTCCAATCTGACTTCTCCAGAATTGTTTCCTTTCATCACAAAAATATCCCCATCTTCTTCCTTGAATTATCCATTGATTCCTAAATGAAACATGATCATATTGAAGTTTAGATAAATTTACCAAAATATAAAATTGAAATATGGATAATTATATTCCTTAAAATCAGATGAATCATTGGGTACTTTAGATGATGTTAAAAAATGTACCACATAATAGTGCATTTTAAGAAGGTATTACAATCATAATGTGAAATGATGTTCAAAGTGTAAAATGAACTAAAATGGTGTTTATGAATAATAAAGAACATGACTATTATATATATTAACAATGAATATTAGCCTCATTTAGTGGATAATCACTCCCCCTAACTTGAGTTTTTCTAGTCCCGAGCAAAATATATCTCAACAATATGAAATTCGAATTCCCTTTTCCAAAAACATTTTAATACACAATGATCATCAAAAACCCTTATACCAAAAAATCATGAAACCCATCAAAATATTTTAATACATGATAGTTTCATAAGCAGATCCCAATCCCAAGCCCATTCCTTTGTTCAAATTCATTTCCATATTTCATCCAATATCAATTAAGTATGAGGATGTTTTGTGTATCACAATAGATATGGGGGTTTATCTTTATTCAAGGTGGAAATGATAGAAGCGCTAGGTGGAATCACATTTAAATATTAAGATGAGTATTAATTTTTTTATTGTATTATTATTTTTTGTTTTTTTTGTTGCAATTTTTCCATGGTAATTGAAGTTGCCCTCAAAAGAGTCAACCCCTGTAGTGAGACTTTGCCGATGACTCCCAGGCTCAAATACCTTAGGGCACCAAGTGAAGACCACATACTCGGGCATCATCTCGTGTTAACTCAGTCAAAAACAAATTCAAATTAACAAAAATAGAGATAAAATTACTAACTCTGGGCCAGAAAACTATGGAGTCACGATCCCCAAGTGCCGAAAGCCACGCATTAGGTAATTTCATTGCTCTACGCGCAATTTTTTTTAATACTCATATTAAACTAAAATGATCACCAAACCTATGCTATTTATTTAGGGGACCCCATGAACTCGAACTAATACCCCACTATCCAAAGTACATGCATTGTGATCTTTTTTTTTATTTGGATGAAAATATAAATGATGAAATATCACATTGGACAACCACACTTTCCAAAAGCTATGGTCATGAAATTATACAAGGATTACAATTAGAATTAGGGAATGATAAATTATTTTATATTCAGTTTCAAAGTGTGCAATGTGTATTACCACGTTCAAAGTTAAAGGAATTTTTCCTTCCATTTACAATTTTTTTTCAAATCATTTTTTTTCACAAACGAATTTTTTTTATTTCATACCCCACCAACTTAAAACAACACTATACCCAGTGTTTGAAGAAATGAAAATTTAGGAGTAGAGGCAGATAATGGAAGTTCAAAAAGGAAATTGAAAATGAGGATCATGGAATGAAGTCACCTTGTGGTTGAAGTTGAAATTCTTGCTGATCCCTTTTAATCCTTTGATATCCATGTCACTTACAGAGTTACCTAGTAGAAAAAGGAAAAAAAAAAAACAAAAAAAAACAATATATATATATATATATATATATATTTATATAATAAATAAAGTAAAATATAAGTATATATATAAAAATTATAGAATAAGGAAGCACCAAAATCCATAGGTCAGTGGTAAGCGCGCACCCCTGTCTCCCTTTGGTCCCGGGTTCGAATCCCTGTGGCTTCGCCGGTTGTGATGGGGTTTGACCCATGACCCATGACGTGTCCCTTTTTTTTATTATTATATTTTTATTTATATTTTTTTGTATTTTTATTTTAACCTACAAAAACATTAAAATAAAATAAACTGATGATATATTGTCTTATTTTTAAATTTCTGGGTAAGTTATTACTCAAGGATCACACCATGTGACACAGATGAATATGGTGGTCCTCTTTCATACCCATCCATACTCATAATAGAGGAACAGATCAACAGACAATTTTTTTAAATATAAAAATGATTAATTAATCCTATTTAAAATATAAATTTTATTAAAACAATAAAATGACAGGAAAGTTGAAAAACATGGGTTGCCTCCCATTCAGCGCTTTGTTTAACGTCGTTAGCCTTAAATGGACCCTAAATCTATCAATTTTTTCCTGGTTCATAGGTTGGCTCAGTTAACTCAACCTCTATTTCCCGTTTATTGAATGATTCAACGAATGGTTTTAACCTTTGACCATTGACCTTGAAAATGTAACCACTTGTGGGATATTGAATCTCTACTTCCCCATGTGGGTATACATGATGCACTATGAATGGACCTAACCATCTAGACCTTAACTTTCCCAGGTGTAAATGATGTTTTGAAATATACAAGATCACAAGTTTTCCCGGTTCAAAATGTTTGACCTTGATATTCCTAGATTGGTAGGCTTGAACTCTAGCTTCATTGATCCTTGAATTTTCATAAGCCTCCATCCTTAGTTCCTCCAGTTCATTGAGATCTAATTTCCTTTTTCTTCCGGCCAATGAGAGGTCATAATCCATTTTCTTAATTTCCCAAAAGGCTTTATGATCAATTTGAACAGGTAAATGGCATGCTTTTCCATAAACCAACCTATATGGTGACATTCCTAGGATGGTTTTGTATGATGTAAGATATTCCCAAAGAGCATACAAGAGTTTCTCGGACCAATCTTTCATAGAAGTATTGACAGTTTTATCAAGAATTTGTTTGATTTCACGATTGGCTAACTCAGCTTGACCATTGGTCTGTTTGTGGTAAGCAGTTGACACTTTGTGAGAAATTCCATATTTTTCCATGAGTGATGAGAATGGACAATTTCAAAAATGAGTTCCATGATCACTAATGAAAGCCCTAGTAATTCAAAATCTAGAGAAGATGTTTTCCTTGATAAATCTAATCACAGTTTAATGATCATTGGATTTTGTAGGAATGGCCTCAACCCATTTGGAGACATAATCGATAGCTAAGAGAATTTAAAGATATCCCCTAGAGTTTGGGGAGGTAACCATGAAATCAATTCCCCAACAGTCAAAGATTTCAACCACTAATATGGGAGTGAGTGGCATTTGATTCCTTTTTGTGATGGACCCTACTTGTTGACACCTAGGGCAGCTTTGACAAAATGTATAGTAGTCCCTTGAGAGGGTGGGCCAGAAGTGACCACATTGAAGAATCTTAGCAGATGTTTTCTTAGAGGAAAAGTGACCCCCACATGCCTCACTATGACAAAAGATGGACTCTTTTTCAGATTCTGGGACACACCTCCTAATGACTTGGTCAGGGAAGAACTTATAGAGGTATGGATCATCAAACACATAGTGTCTAACATCAGAAAAGAATTTCCTTCGATCTTGAGTCCCTAAGAATTTTTGAATGACTCCTGTAACTAAGAAATTGGCTATGTCGGCATACCAAGGGCAGTCACTCATAGAGTATAGGTGTTCATTAGGAAATGAATTAAACACATAAAGGTGATTTGAGTTGTCTTTCAATTCCATCCTAGGGAGGTGATCGGCTACAACATTTTCAACGCCCTTTTTATCCTTGATTGTGAGGTCAAATTATTGTAAGAGAAGGACCTACATAATCAGTCTAGCCTTAGCATCTTGTTTTTGGAAGAGGTATTTTAGTGCAGAATGGTCAGTGAACACAGTGATGGGGGATCCTAAGAGGTATGACCTAAACTTCTATAAAGCAAACAAAATATAAAGTAACTCCTTCTCAGTAGTGGTGTAGTTGATTTGGGCATCATTTAAGGATTTTTTTGCATAAGAAATGACATAATGAGTTTTATCACAACGTTGTACTAACACATCTCCAACAACAAAGTCACTGGTATCACACATAAGTTTGAAAGGAAGGTTCCAATTTTGAGATTTCATAATGGGAGGAGAGGTGAGAGAGGATTTGAGGGTTGAGAATGAACCCTAAAAGCTTTCTGTCCAAACAAATGGAGCATCCTTTACTAGGAGAGCACTAAGGGGACGAGAGATTTAACTAAAGTCCTTGACGAATATTCTATAGAAACTATCATGTACTAAGAAAGATCTCACTTCCTTGACAGTTTTTGCTGATGGAAGGTGACAGATGATGTCAACCTTGGCTTTATCAACTTAAATCCCCCTACCTAAGACCAAATGGCCTATAACTAGTCCCTCTTTAACCATGAAATGGCATTTTTCTCAGTTTAGGACCAGATGTTTTTCTTCACATCTTGAAAAGACTCTCTCCACATTCTGCAGACATCCCTCAAATGTATCCCCAAACACAGAGAAGTCATCCATGAAGACCTCTAGAAAATCCCCTACCATGTCTGAGAAGATTCCTATCATGCACCGTTGGAAGGTTCTAGGGGAATTGCATAACCTGAAGGGCATGCATTTGAAAGCAAAGGTTCTGAATGGACATGTGAATGTAGTCTTCCATTGATCTTCTAGGGAGACCTCAATTTTATTATACCCTGAGTACCCATCTAAGAAATAGTAGAAGGCATGACCTGCCACTCTCTCAAGGACTCGTTCAATGAATGGTAAGGGGAAATGGTCCTTCTTGGTGAATGAGTTTAGCTTCCTATAGTCAATGCAGACCCTCCATCCAATACTCACCCTTGTTGGATGAATCTCTCCATCCTCATTGGTTATCACTATGATTCCATACTTTTTTGGAACCACTTGGATTGGGCTCACCCATTCACTCTCAGCTATGGGATATATGATACCAGCTTTTAACAATTTCAGAAGTTCTTTCCTTACTACCTCCATGAGATTAGGATTGATTCACCATTGAGGTTGACAACATGGCTTTGAATCAGATTCCAGAACAATCCTATAAGTCCCAATAAGTGGGATAATCCCAGGAATATCAGACAGGGTCCAACCAATGGATTTCTTATGTTTCCTAAGGACATCTAGAATCATCCTCTCATGATTGGCTTCAAGAGAAGAAGAAATGACAATAGGATGTGTTTGATTGTCCCCTAGGAAAGCATACTTGACTGTAGCGGTAAGTTCCTTCAATTCAAGCTTAGGTTGGTTCAGAATTTCAGCAGAAGATTGGGACATTGGATCAAGATCAATTTTATTTCCTAAATTTTAGATAGGATTGATTCCCCACATGTAGAAGTTTCAGCTACTAGATTGGCTTGACCAGTTTCAGGGAAAGAAGTTAGAGTGGTCTCCATGAAAGTGGTTTCTTGAAAGGTTTCACTGATTGTTGAACCTAAGACTTCATCATAAGAGAAATTTGAAAATGATTCAAGCCAAGGAGATAAAATTCCTTCACATGAACAAAGGAAATCAATCTCATCCTGACTTAAACATTCATAAAATATTCCTTGATGTTCTATGGATTCATTATCAATTCTTCCTATCATGTTTACTTCATGAATTTCCTCGTCAATCCCTATTTGTGAGCTTGCATTATATATGTTCAAGTATAGACTCATGTTTCCAAAGGTGATGGTCATGTTCCCATTTCGAACTCAGATAATAGAGTTGATTGTTGCAAGGAAGGGACGACCAAGGATAATTGGTGTTTGTTCCTTATTTCCTAAGTTTGGATGGTTTTCAAGGATAATTAAGTCAACAGGGTAGATGAAGTTTTCAACCTTTACCAGAACTTCTTTTAAAATCCCCTCTGGAACCCTAATGCTATGATCAGAAATTTGAAGTGTGACAGATGTGGGTTGGAGTTCTTCTAGGCCTAACTGGAAGTACACAGCATAGGGAATGAGATTGACACTAGCACCTAGGTCACACACGACCTTGAAAACTTTGCTCTCTCCTAGTTCAAAAATAATGTAAGGGAAACCCAGGTCTTTCAACTTAGGAGGAATGGTCTCTTGAATGGTGGTACTCACATTAGCAGCCAAAAGGACTTGGTTTTTATGTGAAAATTTTCTTTTAAAAGTGCACAAGTCCTTAAGGTACTTTGAGTAGGCAGGTATGGTTTAGATGGAATCGAGAAGTGGAATGTTCAACTTTACTTGTGAGAATATTTACCTCAATGTTTCACTCAATTCAGGCTTGGTTTTCCCCCTCATGCGTTGAGGAAATGGTGCATGTTGTGGGGTTATTTGTTGAAGAGTTGTTTCTTTGACAATGTTATCGTGTTTTTCAGTTTTATCATTTGGTTCATTTGAATTTTCAGGTGGGTTCTGAATTAGTTGTTCAGGTTTCTCAATTGATTTCCCACTTCTTAAAACAGTCACAACCTTTAGTTGTTCATGAGTTGTTTGAGTACAAATTGACTCTCCCCTTGAAGTTTAGGATGGAACCGCCTGAGTAGGCATGAGTTCCTTTCCAGTTTTTATGGTTTGAAGTTCTTGTTTAAGGGAAGAGACTTCCGAGTTCATCCTTTCCATTTTTTTTCACAGTTGTTCTAGTAGGCTTTGTGGAACAGTTTGGGTTGGTTCTTGAGAAGATTGGTTTATCCCAGGGGGGATATTTTGGAGGTGAGATGGTTTGTTGAAAATGGACCGATGGATGTTGGTATTGGATAGGTTGGGTTTGGAATTGGTTATGGGTTTGGTAGTTCTGATGGGGGTAAGTATTTTTTCCCTATGGTTGGCTAGGTTGTTGGTTATCTTTCCAGCGGAATCCTGGGTGGTCATTATACCTTGGGTTAAAGTTGTTTTGGTATTGGGGATTTTGAAAGTTTAAAGCATTTACTTTCGCTGGGGGTCCTCCTAAAAGAACATCCTTGAGGTATGGAATGGTTGGGTAGTTGTCTGTCTTATGGTCATGTTTGTCACAAATTGTGCTAATAGGGTCAACCGTTTGGATTTCATGGACTTTCCTAAGGTCTATATCTTCAACCTTCCTAGAGAGTGCTGCAAGTTTAGCCCTAACGCTTTCCTCTTCTATAAGTGTATGAATTCCAGTAGTTCTTTGTGGATTTTCAGAATAAGGTGAAGTTCTCCATTTTTAGTTTTGTTCAGAAAGGCTTTCTAGACACTCATAAGCATCATTTTGGGCTTTTTTTAAAGGTTTCATTACACATCATGTCAATGAATTGTTTGTTCCCCGGACCCAACCCTTCATATAAAATTATCACTTGTTCAAAATAAAGAAGTGGCAGAAATTAATTTAAAATTAAATCCCGCTGTCAAAACAAAAGGAGTGTTTTTAAGAAATAATAACTATCAAAATATTGACACTTATTTATGTACAATTTCAAAGTGAAATTACTTCCAATGACAAACCTTAGATTAAATAGTAAAATAATAATATAATTACACTTTAAAACCAATTAAAAAGATAATATAACCTTATAAATAAATTATATTAAAAGGCACTTTTGAATTAAAATACTGTTTTTTTCACAATTCATTAAAAAATGAATTTTATCAGAAAAATACCAAAAATTTACCCTAAGTAAATTTTGATTTCCCAATTCTAAATAAGAATTTTATTTTGTCAAATAGAACATATAAAAGTGACCAAAAATATATTTAAATAGGGTTCTCCATCAAAAGGTGGTAAATCGACCTTTTATTGAATATTAGAGTATTTATGATTAAAATCAAATTCATTCACATTTTAAGCCTCTAACTTTTATTGGATAAATGTAAAAACATTTAAAAAACATGTATAATCATATTGTAATTAGTTATATTCATTCCCGCTAATACAACGACTAGGAGTTAACTATTATTTAAAATAATATTATTATATTATTAGTGTGCAATGTAAGATTTCAAAGAAACCCGTTGTTGCGTATTAGGTAAGCCATCGAACATAGCGTCCTTTTTAAAGTAAAATTAATATTTAATTCACAAATATTAATAAATATAAATTTTTTTATTATTTATTTACTTGGGATGTTACATCCTTTCCCCCCTTTTGGAAATTTCATCCTCACAATTTTTATTCACTTATCAAGTAAGCAGGGGTATTTATCTCTCATAGAATTTTCAGATTCCCTCATTGCCTCTTAAACCATATGGTTTTCCACACAACCTTTACTTGATGAATTACCTTATTCTGCAACACTTTCTCTCTTCGATCAAGAATCTGAACCGGCTGTTCCACATAAGAGAGATTCTCTTCCAACTGAACGACCTCTGGGCTCAAAACATGAGATGGATCTAGAATATGCTTTCTAAACATTGAAATATGAAAAAATTGTGTACCTGGGATAAAATTGGAGGTAAATCCACTCTATAAGAAACTGATCCAACCTCCTCCAGGATTTCATTGGGTCCAATGAACCTCGGACTCAACTGTACCTTCTTTCCAAAATGCATCACACTTTTCCATTGAGAAACTTTGAGAACGACATGATCACCTACCTCAAAAGAAATATCCTTCCTCTGGTTATCTGCATAACTTTTCTGCCTTCTCTGAGCTGTTCACAGGTTATTTTAAATCAACTGAACTTTTTCTTCCATATATTCTACCAATTCTGGTCCCATCAGTTTCCTTTCACCTAATTCATCTCAAAAAGATGGAGTTCGACATCGCTACCCATATAATGCCCCAAATAGAGCCATCTATATACCAGAATGAAAACTGTTATTATATGAAAATTCAACCAAAGAAAGATGTTGGTCCCAACTTATCTGGTAATCTAGTGAACAAGCACGTAGCATATCCTCCAAGGTCTGAATTTTTCATTCTGACTACCCATCTGATTGAGGATGAAAAATATACTAAAATTTAATTCAGTACCAAAAGACTTCTGAAGGCCTTTCCAAAATTTAGAAGTAAACATGGGATCATGATCATATACAATGGAGAGGGGAACTCCATGCAACCTGACTATGTTTTTAACATACAACTGAGAAAGTTGATCTTGAGATAGAGTATCTCGAATAGGAAGGAAATGAGAAGATTTAGTCAATCGATCAATAATAACCCAAATTGCATTATTACCTCAATATGTCTTTGGTAATCCCATAATAAAGTCCATGAATATATTTTTCCATTTGCACTCTGGCACTGATAAAGGCTGAAACATCCTTTTCGGTAAATTCCACTCTACTTTAACCTGCTGACAAGTCAAACACTTCAAAGTAAAATCAAAAATATCTCTCTTCATTCCATTCAACCAGTAATACTCTCGAAGATCTCTTTACATCTTAGTACTTCCAGGATGAACTGAAAATGGAGAACTATGAGCTTTACTTAACAAATCATTCTTCAACTGTGAATCACAAGGCACACATAATATTTTCCCAAATCTCAAAACACAATCATTGTCAATGTTAAATTTAGGAAAATTACTCTTTTCAACCAACTCTACCTTTTTCTATAACTCCCTATCTTCTTTCTACGCTTTCCTTATTCTGTTTGATAAAGATGATTTCAATGAAACCTGAAACAAAACAGAGGATTTTTATTCACCAAAAACTTCTATTCCAAATTTTATCAAGTCTTTAATCAATGGATCTTATTCCAAATGTAACAAGGTTAATCAAGCCTTACTTTTTTGACTCAATGCATCAACCACTTTATTTGCCTCTCCTGGATCATAATGAATCGTGCAATCATAATCCTTGATTAATTCCTTCCATATCCTCTGTCTCATGTTAAACACTTTCTGAGTGAATATATACTTCAAAATTTTGTGATCAGTATATATTTCACATTTTAATCCATACATATGATGCCTCAAAAATTTAAAGAAAAAACAACAACAGCTAATTCCAAATCATGTGTAGGGTAATTTAACTCATGAGGTTTCAACTGACGTGAAGCATAAGAAATTACCTGATCATTCTTCATTAGGACACAACCAAGTCCTTTCAACAAAGAATCAATGTAGATAACAAACTCACCATTTCTGGAAGGCAGTGAAAAAACTGGAGCATTCACCAATCTTATTTTCAATTCCTAAAAACAATCATCATATTCTTTTGTCCAAATGAACTTAACACCTTTTCGAGTTGACGTAGTCAGTGGGCTAGATAACCATGCAAAATTTTCAACAAACCTTTGGTAATAACCTACTAAACCAAGAAAACTATGAATCTCTGTTATATTTATGGGTCTTGGCCATTCTTCAACAACTTTTGTTTTAGTAGGATCAATAGTTATACCATTTTTTGAAACAATGTGACCAAGGAAAGAAATTTGTTGTAACCAAAACTCACACTTGATGAATTTCCCATAAAGTTTATTTTCTTTTAAGTTTTTTAAGACAACACTTAAATAACATTCATGGTCCTATTTACTTTTAGAATAAGCCAAAATATCATCAACAAACACAACCACCATTTATCACCCGAGTCAACTGATCCATCACTGAAACAAACTATTCAATTCCAATTCTGACCATCTCTCATGCTAATTTGGAAGTTCATTTCCCTCTATATGCCTTACTAGCACAACTTCTCTATTTCCTCTATGAAAAACCATTCTGTACACAAAAATATCTTAGGTGAAGCAACATGGTAATATTTAAATGCTATATCATTTCAATTTGACCATAAATTAATTTATGGGCATTAATTTAACAACACCCTAACTCCTAAAGTTGTCTAAACCGACCTCTGATACCAACTATAAGAACCTGACCTTAAAACATTACATAATATTGAAATAAATGAATAATTCACATTGAGGATATTTTCAGGTTTATAGTTTTATAGAGTTAGTCCATAAATATTATGTTTCATCTCAAAAATTACAAAGTATACACTTCTACTCAGTTTCCATTTTTTTTTTCATAAAATAAAAACATTTTGAAAAAAAGAGTCATGTCTAGTTCCATGTTTTAGACAACATGACTTTTCCTTGATCCCATCCTTGACCCTATTCCACTTTATGTCTTGTGAAAAACATTTCAAAAACTTGGGATGAGCATAAAAAGATCAGTAAGGGATACACAAAGGAGGAAAACTATTTGTTTTTTAAAACAACAAGTAAACCATGAAAGAATAGAAGGCACACATAATATTTTCCAAAACCTCAAAACACAATCATTGTCAATGTTAAATTCAGGAAAATTACCCTTTTGAACCAACTCTACCTTTTTATGTAACTCACTATCTTCTTTCTACGCTTTCCTTATTCTATTTGATAGAGATGATTTCAATGACACCTGAAACAAAAAATAAGAATTTCCTTCACCAAAAACTTCTATGACAAAGTTCATCAAGTCTTTAATCAATGGATCTTGTTCCAAATGTAACAAGGTTAATGAAGCATTACTTTTTGGACTCAAAGCATCAGCCACTTTATTTTCCTTTCCTGGATGGTAATGAATGGTGAAATAATAATCCTTGATTAATTCCAACCATCTCCTCTGTCTCATGTTCAATTCTTTATGAGTGAATATATACATCAAAATTTTGTGATCAATATATATTTTACATTTTACTCCATACAGATGATGCCTCCAAAATTTATAAAAAAACAACAATAGCTAATTCCAAATCATGTTAAGGGTAATTTAACTCATGAGGTTTCAACTGACGTGAAGCATAAGAAATTACCTGATCTTTCTGAAATAGGACACAACCAATTCCTTTCAATGAAGCATCAATTTAGATAACAAACTCACCATTTTTGGAAGCTAGTGAAAAAACTGGAGCATTCACCAATCTTCTTTTCAATTCCTGAAAACAATCATCACATTCTTTTGTCCAAATGAACTTAACACATTTTCGAGTTGACTTAGTTAGAGGGCTAGAGAACCATGATTTTTTTCCAAAAACCTTTGGTAATAACCTGATAAACCAATAAAACTACGAATCTCAGTTATATTTATGGGTCTTGTCCATTATTCAACAAATTTTGTTTTAGCAGGATCAATAGTTATGCCATTTTTTGAAACAATGTGACCAAGGAAAGAAATTTGTTGTAACCAAAACTCACACTTGATGAATTTACCATAAAGTTTCTTTTCTTTTAAGGTTTGTAAGATAACACTTAGATGACTTTAATGGTACTCTTTACTTTTGGAATAAACCAAAACATCATCAACAAACACAACCACAATTTATCACCTGAGTCAACTGATCCATCACTAAAACAAACTATTCAATTACGATTCTGACCGTCTATAGATGCTGATTTGGAAGTTCATTTCCCTCTATATGACTTCCTAGCATAACTGCTCTGTTTCCTCTATGAAAAACCATTCTAAACAAAAAATTTATTAGGTGAAGAAACATGGTAATTTTTAAATGATATATCATTTCAATTTGACCATAAATTAATTTATGGACATTAATTTAACAATACCCTAACTCCTAAAGTTGTCTAAACCGACCTCTGATACCAACTATAAGGACACAACCTTAAAAAATTACATAATATTGAATTAAATGAATAACTCAAATTGAGGATATTTCAGGTTTATAGTTTTAGAGAGTTAGGCCATAACTATTACATTTCATCTAAAAAATTACAAAGTACACACTTCTACTCAGTTTCCATTTTTTTTCACAAAATATAAACTCTTTGAAAAAAAGTGTCATGTCTAGTTCCATGTTTTAGACAACATGACTTTTCCTTGATCCCATCCTTGACCCTATTCAACTTTATGTCTTGTGAAAAACATTTCAAAAACTTGGTTGAGCATAAAATGCTCCGTAAGGAATACACAATAAAGGAAAACTATTTGTTTTTCAGAACAACAAGTAAACCATGAATACCCTATCATAAGTAATACTTTTCACCTTTATGAATTAGTAAATACTCTTCACTAAATAAAAGATCATTTCTTACCATTTTTAACCAAAATATTATCATAAAACCCATAGAAAGAACACATAACATATAAAGGTAACTTGGGACATAAACATAGATGGAATAACCATAGGGTCGACTTCCACACATATCACTAAATCAAATAGCCATACAGCTGACTTCCATACCCAATGCATTGGAGGTTATAATGTAACCAACCATCCTGGTTTATCATGGCACCACCCGTCATTTGGTTTATCACGTTACCACCCGTCAAATCTCCAAGTACCATTATAAAATCATAACACATAAAACAAATATAAAGGAAAGATAACATTTCCACATTTTAATCAAAATATATCATTTAAATATATTGACATAAAAAATCCATTATCAAAACCATTTTCAATACCAAAATTTTTAAAAGAGTATATGGTATTTATTTTCCTTTTAAAAACATTACAGTTTGTTAAGGAAGCCAAAGATCAAATAATACTCACAGCGGTGGAAAAGGTCATTGTCACCGCTTACGTTAAATTTTTTTTGTCGTTTAATAAAACACCTCATAGAAAAAGATTTATTTTGAATTAAATGAGAAGTAAATTTTTTTTATACACCATATAAAATAAAGTCATGTATAAAACAAAATATTCCTCAATTAAAGGAGATTGAGATAAATTCCCTTACCTCATATCCGACTTGACTCAATCGTTCTTTAATATCATGAATAAAAAACTAAATTTAATTTATACTTTCTTAAGAAACTTTTTCAAGTTTATTATTACTTTTATATCAATTATTACCATGTTATAAACATTATGTAATCATTTAAGTTAATAATTTTCATTTTGTTGATATTTGGTACTTGAGTCAAAAATGAACTTATAATTACAAGTTGTTCATGTGGTCAAAATTCCATTATCTCCAGAATTATATTCATGATTTAGATATCATATATATAATATATATCCATTATATATATGTATTTATAATAGTACATAACATTTGGAGATAATAAACGAAATGAACCATTCATGGAGACGGTAAGCCGTATATACGCATGAACACTACTTTCATTTCTATTTCACATTTTAATGGGAAGAAAACTAAATGATACATAGTTTTATTATAATTCCAGTATAATATCATATATAATTTCAGTAACTCCATATTTTATACATTCCACATATGGTATGAACGAGTCATATTAGTTTGAGGGGGCGGTTGTACGCACTTCCTCAAATGAAATTATCGCGTTTACCCATAATGGAAACCGTAAAGGTATGATATAAATGAAAAATACATAAGTATAGAGATAATATAAATATAATATATTTCACATATAAATAAAGTTACATCATAATCTCCACCATTAGAGGTGGTTGGAGATAATTGAAAAATCATCGTTTCGTGACGCAGTAGTTCATCGTCCAAAGAAACAGTATGTTCTTTACCCATTAGATGGAGGTGTGTGTAAGTGTAGTTAGAATAATTATCATAAAAACAACCTAGTATATTGAGGATACTGGTGTTTTTATAAAATAAATTAGTAAAAAGAGTTTAGGGGGTTGGATAAGTAAAATAAAATAAAAGAACTTAAAAGAAGACGTTACCTTTAAATCAGGTATCTCCTTTGGTTTGAACCAAAAAGTTTATTTTAAGTGAATTTTTCCTAAATTAAGTTTTCTAAGAGGATGATAGGGATTTGGGGAGATTATTTAGGTAGATTTATGACAGGAAAAGGGGCTTTAACGGTGTGTGGAATTGATTAGAAGTGGTGTCCTTTTATAAGGGGGAGGAGGGGCTCTTTAGGAAAGTTTGAAACAATTATTTTATTATAAACTTATATTCGGTTTGAAAAGGTATAAAAATCATTAAATTCATGGATAATATGACTAATATTTGAAATAAAATAATCCAATAAGAATTGGACAGGTTTTCGATATTGTGTTAGTATTTATAATCTTATTTATTTAAATAATTCATTAATGAGGTAAAGACTCTATCATTATTGTGTCATAAATAATTTTATTTATTTGATGTCTAAAAATTATAAAAAAAATTCCATGATGTAGGAAATATTTTTAGTTATCAAATGAATATTTATAGTCTAATATATAACTTATATTACCCCATGTAAAAATTGATTTACTAAAATATATTTGTTTATGTCATTTTTTCCTTTAATTTAAGTTAATTAAAATAAAGAGTCATTACCACTCCAATGTGGTGCCATGGGGTCCCAAAATCAACCCAAGGATGCCCATGGTCGGAAATGTATCAACCAATAGGATTATGAAACATGTTAGGATAATTTTATATTATTATAATAATATTATTTACCCTTATTTACCAGATTTACCCTTTAACCATGGTAAATAAATTTTTTACCGAAGTAAATATTCATAATATCTAAAAATAAAATTTACCTATTTACACAATTTGGACCTCATGATTAAAAATATGGAATCTATTTTTCCAAATTCAAAACACAGAAGTGGTAGAAATTAATTTAAAATTAATTCCCACTGTCAAAACAAAAGGCGTGTTTTTAAGAAATAATAACTATCAAAAGATTGACACTTATTTATGTACAATTTCAAAGTGAAATTATTTCCAATGACAAAATTTGGATTAAATTATAAAATAATAATATAATTACACTTTAAAACCAATTAAAAAGATAATCTAACCTTATAAATAAATTATATTAAAAGGCAGTTTTGAATTAAAACACAATTTTTTTCACTATTCATTAAAAAATGAATTTTATCAGAAAAATACCAAAAATTTACCCAAAGTAAATTTTGATTTCCAAATTCTAAATAATAATTTTATTTTTTTTTCAAATAGAACATATAAAATTGACCAAAAATATATTTAAATAGGGTTCTCCATCAAAAGGTTTTAAATCAAACTTTTAATGAATATTAGAGTATTTATGCTTAAAATCAGATTCATTCAAATTTTAAGCCGCTAACATTTATTGGATAAATGTAAAAACATTTAAAAAACATGTATAATCATATTTTAATTAGTTCTATTCATTCCCTCTAATACAACGTCTAGGCGTTAACTACTATTTAAAATAATAATATTATATTATTAGTGTGCAATGTAAGATTTCAAAGAAACCCGTTGTTGCGTATCAGGTAAGCCATCGAACATAGCATCCTTTTTAAAGTAAAATTAATATTTAATTCACAAATATTAATCAATATAAAAAATTATTATTCTTTATTTACCTGGGATGTTACATCCTTCCCTCCCTTTTGGAAATTGCATCCTCGCAATTTTTATCCACTTATCAAATAAGTGGGGGTATTTATCTATCATATCATTTTCAGATTCCCACGTTGCCTCTTAAACCATATGGTTTTCCAAAAAACCTTTACCTGATGAATTACCTTATTTTACAACACTTTCTCTCTTCGATCAAGAATCTGAATTGGTTTTTTTTCATAAGAGAAATTCTCTTCCAACTAAACTACCTCTGGGCTCAAAACATGAGATGGATATGGCATATGCTTTCTAAATATTGAAACATGAAAAAAATTGTGTACCTGGGATAAACTTGGAGGTAAATCCACTCTATAAGAAAATGATCCAACCTTCTCCAGGATTTCATAGGTTCCAATGATCCTCGGACTCAGCTTTCCCTTCTTGACAAAATGCATCACACTTTTCCATGGAGAAACTTTGAGAAATACATGATCACCTTCCTCAAAAGAAAGATCCTTCCTCTGGTTATCTGCATAAATTTTCTGCCTTCTCTGAGCTATTCTCATGTTCTTTTGAATCAACTAAACTTTTTCTACCAAATCTTCTACCAATTATTGTCCCATAAGTTTCTTTTCACATAATTCATCCCAAAAAGCTTGAGTTCGACATCAATTCCCATATAATGCCCCAAATGGAGCCATCTATATACTAGAATGAAATCTGTTATTATATGAAAATTCAACCATAGAAATATGTTGGTCCCAACTTCCCTGGTAATCTTGTGAACAAGAAAGTAGCATATCCTCCAAGGTCTGAATTGTTCGTTCTGACTGCCCATCTGATTGAGGATAAAAATCTGTACTAAAATTTAATTTAGTACCAAAAGACTTCTAAAGGCCTTTCCAAAATTTAGAAGTAAACCTGAGATCAGGATCAAATACAATGGAGAGGGGAACTCCATGCAACCTGACTATGTCTTTGACATACAACTGAGAAAGTTGATCCAGAGATAGAGTATCTCGAATAGGAAGGAAATGAGAAGATTTAGTCAATCGATCAACAATAACCCAAATTGAATTATTACCTCGAGATGTATTTAGTAATCCCACAACAAATTCCATGAATATATTTTTCCATTTCCACTCTGGCACCGATAAAGGCTGAAACATCCTTTTCGGTAATTTCCGCTCTACTTTAACCCACTGAAAAGTCAAACACTTCATAGTAAAATCAGCAATATCTCTCTTCATTACATCCCACCGGTAATACTCTCTAATATCTCTTTACATCTTAGTATTGCTATGATGAACTGAAAATGGAGAACTATGAGCTTTACATAACAACTCATTATTCAACTATGAATCACAAGGCACACATAATCTTTTCCCAAACCTCAAAACACAATCATTTTCAATGTTAAATTCCAGAAAATTACCCATTTTAACCAACTCTACCTTTTTTTGTAACTCACTATCTTTTTTCTATACTTTCCTTATTCTGTTTGATAAATATTATTTCAATGACACCTGAAAAAAAATAGAGGAATTTCCTTCACCAACAACTTCTATTCCAAAGTTCATCAAGTATTCAATCAATGGATCTTGTTCCAAATGTAACAAGGTTAATGAAGCATTACTTTTTCGACTCAAAGCATCAGCCACTTTATTTTCCTTTCCTGGATGGTAATTAATCGTTCAATAATAATACTTGATTAATTCCAACCATCTCCTCTGTCTCATGTTAAATTCCTTGTGAGTGAATATATACTTAAAACTTTTGTGATCAGTATATATTTCACATTTTACTCCATACAGATGATGCCTCCAAAATTTAAAAGAAAAAACAACAACAGTTAATTCCAAATCATGTGTAGGGTAATTTAACTCATGAGGTTTCAACTGACGTGAAGGATAAGAAATTACCTGATCATTCTGCATTAGGACACAACCAAGTCCTTTCAAGGAAGCATCAATGTAGATAACAAACTCATCATTTCTGGAAGGCAGTTCAAAAAATGGTGCATTCACCTATCTTATTTTCAATTCCTGAAAACAATCATCACATTCTTTTGTCCAAATGAACTTAACACATTTCCGAGTTGACTTAGTAAGTGGGATAGATAACCATGAAAAATTTTCAAAAAACCTTTGGTAATAACCTAATAAACCAAGAAAACTATGAATCTCAGTTATTTTTGTGGGTCTTGGCCATTCTTCAACAAATTTTGTTTTAGAAGGATCAATAGTTATTCCATTTTTTGAAACAATGTGACCCAGGAAATAAATTTGTTGTAACCAAAACTCACACTTGATGAATTTCCCATAAAGTTTCTTTTCTTTTAAGGTTTTTAAGACAACCCTTAAATGAATTTCATGGTCTTATTAACTTTTGGAATAAACCAAAATATCATCAACAAACACAACCACCATTTATCACCTGAGTCAACTGATCCATCACTGAAATAAACTATTCAATTCTGATTCCGACCATCTATGGATTCTGATTTGGAAGTTCATTTCCCTCTATATTCCTTCGAAGCATAGATGCTCTATTTCCTCTATGAAAAACCATTCTGAACACAAAAATTTCTTAGGTGAAGCAACATGGTAATCTATAAATGCTATATCATTTAAATTTGACCATAAATTAATTTATGGACATTAATTTAACAATAAACTAACTCCTAAAGTTGTCTAAACCGACCTCTAATACCAACTATAAGGACCCGACCTTAAAAAATTACATAATATTGAATTAAATGAATAATTCACATTTATGATCATTTCTGTTTTATAGTTTTAGAGATTTAGGCCATAACTATTACATTTCATCTCAAAAATTACAAAGTATACACTTCTACTCAGTTTACATTTTTTTCATAACATAAAAACTCTTTGAAAAAAAAGAGTCATGTCTAGTTCCATGTTTTCGAAAACATGACTTTTCCTTGATCCCATCCTTGACCCTATTCCACTTTATGTCTTGTGAAAAAAATTTCAAAAACTTGGGCTTAGCATAAAAATCTTAGTAAGGGATACACAAAGAAGGAATACTGTTTGTTTTTCAAAACAACAAGTAAACCATGAATACCCTATCATAAGTAATACTTTTCACCTTTATGAAGTAGTAAATACTCTTCACTGAAAAAAAGATCCCTGATTACCATTTTTTAACCAAAATATTACCATAAAACCCATAGAAAGAACACATAACATATAAAGGTAACTTGGGACATAAACATAGATAGAGTAACCATACGATCGACTTCCACACATATCACTAAATGGAATAGCCATACAACCGACTTCCATACCCAATGCATTGGAGGTTATAATATAACCAACCATCCTGGTTTATCATGGAACCACCCGTCATTTGGTTTATCACGTATCCACCTGTCAAATGTCCAAGTACCATTATAAAATCATAACACATAAAACAAATATAAAGGAAAGATAACATTTCCACATTTCAATCACAATATATCATTTAAATATTTTGACATAAAAAATCCATTATCAAAACCATTTTCAATACCAAAATACATAAAAGAGTATATGGTATTTATTTTCCTTTTAAAAACATTACAACTTATTAAGGAAGCCAAAGATCAAATAATACTCACGGTGGCGGAAAAGGTCATTATCACCGCTTACGTTAAAACATTTTTTTTGTCGTTTAATAAAACACCTCATAGAAAAATATTCCTTTTGAATGAAATGAGAAGTAAAATTTTTTATACACCGTATAAAATAAAGTCATGTATAAAACAAAATATGCCTCAATTAAAGGAGATTGAGATGAAATCCCTTACCTCGTGTCCGACTTGACTCAATCGTTCTTTAATCTCCTGAATAATAAACTAAATTTAATTTATAGTTTCTTAAGAACTGTTTTCAAGTTTATTATACCTTTTATATCAATTATTACCATGTTATAAACATTATGTAATCATTAAAGTTAATAATGGTCGTTTTGTTGATATTTGGTACTTGAGTCAAAAATGAACTTCTTATAATTACAAGTTGTTCATGTGGTAAAAATTCCATTATCTCCAGAATTATATTCATGATTTAGATATCATATATATCATATATATCCAGTATATATATGTATTTATAATAGTATATAACATTTGGAGATAAGAAATGAAATGAACTGTTCATGGAGACGGTAAACTGTATATATGCATGAATGATACTTTCATTTCTATTTCAAATTTTAATGGGATGAAAACTTAATGATACATAGTTATATTATAATTCCAGTATAATATCATATATAATTTCAGTAACTAAATCTTTTATACATTCCACATATGGTATGAACGAGTCATATCAGTTTGAGGGGGCAGTAGTACGCACTTCCTCTAATGAAATTATCACGTTTACCCATAATGGAAACCTTAAAGGTATGATATAAATGAAAAATACAGAAGTATAGAGATAATATAAATATAATATATATCACATATAAATAAAGTTCCATCATAATGTCCACCATGATATATGGTTGGAGATAATTGAAAAATCATCGTTTCGTGAGGCAGTAGTTCACCGTCCACAGAAACAGTATGTTCCTTACCCATTAGATGGAGGTGTGTGTAAGTGTAGTTAGAATAATTCTCATAAAACAACCTAGTATATTGAGGATACTTGTGTTGTTATAAAATAAATTAATAAAATGGGTTTAGGGGGTTGGATAAGTAAAATAATTGAAAATAACTTAAAAGAAGACGTTACCATTAAATCGGGTATCTCACTTTGGTTTGAACCAAAAATTTTACTTGAAGTGACTTTTTCCAAAATTAAGTTTTCTAAGAGGATGATAGGGATGTGGGGAGATTATTTAGGTAGAGTTTGGATGGGCCAAAGGGCTTGAGTGGTGTTTGGAATGGATTAGAAGTGGTGTCCTTTTAAAAGGTGGAGGAGGGGCTCTTTAGGAAAGTTTGAAACAATTATTTTATTATAAACTTATATTCCATTTCAAAAGGTCTACAAATCATTAAAGTCGAAGATAAGATGACTAATCTTTGAAATAAAATAATCCAATAAGAATTGGACAGGTTTGTGATATTGTTTTAGTATTTATAATCTTATTTATTTAAATAATTCATTAATGCGGTAAAGACTCCATCATTATTGGGTCATAAATAATTTAATTTATTTGATGTTTAAAAATTATTAAAAAAATTCCATGATGTAGGAAATCTTTTTAGTTCTCAAATGAATATTTATAGTCTAAGATATAACTTATATTACCCCATGTAAAAATTGATTTACTAAAAGATATTTGTTTATGTCATTTTTGACTTTACTTTAAGTTAATTAAAATAAAGCGTCCTTATCACTCCAATGTGGTGCCATGGGGTCCCGAAATTGACCAAAGGATGCCCATGGCTGGAAATGTATCAACAAATAGGATTATGACACATGTTAGGGTAATTTTATACTATTATAATAATATTTGTTTACCCTTATTTACCAGATTTACCCTTTAACCATGGTAAATAAAATTTTTACCAAAGTAAATATTCATAATATCTAAAAATAAAAGTTACCTATTTACAAAATTTGGACCTCATGATTCCAAATATGGAAGCTATTAAGAAATAATAACTATCAAAAGATTGACACTTATTTATGTACAATTTCAAAGTGAAATTACTTCCAATGACAAAATTTGGATAAAATATTAAAATAATAATATAATTACACTTTAAAACCAATTAAAAAGATAATCTAACCTTATAAATAAATTATATTAAAAGTAAGTTTTGAATTAAAATAAAGTTTTTTTCACAATTCATTAAAAAATGAATTTTATGAGAAAAATACCAAAAATTTACCCAAAGTAAATTTTGATTTCCCAATTCTAAAGAAGAATTTTATTTTATCAAATAGAACATATAAAAGTGACCAAAAATATATTTAAAGAGGGTTACCCATAAAAAGGTGGTAAATCGACCTTTTAATGAATATTAGATTATTTATTCTTAAAATCAAATTCATTCACATTTTAAGCCTCTAACTTTTATTGGATAAATGTAAAAACATTTAAAAAACATGTATAATCATATTGTAATTAGTTATATTCATTCCATCTAATACAAAGAATAGGCATTAACTATTATTTAAAATAATATTATTATATTATTAGTGTGCAATGTAAGATTTCAAATAAACCCGTTATTGCGTATCGGGTAAGCCATCGAACATAGAATACTTTTTAAAGTAAAATTAATATTTACTTCAAAAATATTAATAAATATAAAAAATTATTATTCTTTATTTACCTGGGATGTCACATCCTTCCCCCCCTTTTGGAAATTACATCCTCACAATTTTTATTCACTTATCAAATAAGCGGGGGTATTTATCTCTCATAGCATTTTCAGATTCCCACATTGCCTCTTCAACCATATAGTTTTCCACAAACCCTTTACCTGATGAATTACCTTATTCTGCAACACTTTCTCTCTTAGATCAAAAATCTGAACTGGTTGTTCCTCATAAGAGAGATTCTCTTCCAACTGTACTACCTCTGGGCTCAAAACATGAGATGGATATGGAAAATGCTTTCTAAACATTGAAACATGAAAAAAATTGTGTATATGGGACAAACTTGGAGGTAAAGTCACTCTATAAGAAACTAATCCAACATTCTCGAGGATTTCATAGGGTCCAATGATCCTCAGACTCAGCTTTCCCTTCTTTCCAAAACACATCACACTTTTCGATGGAGAAACTTTGAGAAAGACATGATCACCTACCTCAAACGAAAGATCCTTCCTCTGGTTATCTGCATAACTTTTCTGCCTTCTCTGAGCGGTTCTCATTTTCTTATGAATCAACTAAATTTTTTCTACCATATCTTCTACCAATTCTGGTCCCATCGGTTTCCTTTCACCTAATTCATCTCAAAAAGATAGAGTTTGACATCGCTTCCCATATAATACCCCAAATGGATCCATCTATATACTGGAATGAAAACTATTATTATATGAAAATTCAACCAAAGAAAGATGTTGTTCCCACTTCCCTGGTAATCTAGTGAACAAGCATGTAGAATATCCTCCAAGGTCTGAATTGTTCGTTCTGACTGTCCATCTGATTGAGGATGAAAAACTGTACTAAAATTTAATTCAGTACCAAAAGACTTCTGAAGGCCTTTCCAAAAGATAGAAGTAAACCTGGGATTATGATCAAATAAAATAGAGAGGGGAACTCCATGCAACCTGAATATGTCTTTAACATACAACTGATAAAGTTGATCTAGATATAGAGTATCTCTAATAGGAAGGAAATGAGAAGATTTAGTCAATCGATCAACAATAACCCAAATTTCATTATTACCTCGAGATGTATTTGGAAATCCCACAACAAAGTCCATGAATATACTTTTCCATTTCCACTCTGGCACCGATAAAGGCAGAAACATCCTTTTCGGTAACTACTGCTCTGCTTTAACCTGTTGACAAGTCAAACACTTCATAGTAAAATCAACAATATCTCTCTTCATTCCATCCCACCAGTAATACTCTCGAAGATCTCTTTACATCTTAGTACTACCACGATGAACTGAAAATGGAGAACAATTAGCTTCAAATAACAACTCATTATTCAACTATGAATCCCAAGGCACACGTAATATTTTCCCAAACCTCAAAACAAAATCATATTCAATGCTAAATTCCGGAAAATTACCCTTTTGAACCAACTCTACCTTTTTCTGTAACTCACTATCTTCTTTCTACACTTTCCTTATTCTGTTTGATAGAGATGATTTCAATGACACTTGAAACAAAACAGAGGAATTTCCTTCATGAACAACTTCTATGCCAAATTTCATCAAGTCTTTAATCAATGGATCTTGTTCCAAATGTAACAAGGTTAATGAAGCATTAATTTTTCGACTCAAAGCATCATCCAATTTATTTGCCTTTCCTGGATGGTAATGAATCGTGCAATCATAATACTTGATTAATTCTAACCATCTACTTTGTCTCATGTTCAATTCTTTATGAGTGAATATATACTTCAAAATTTTGTGATTATTATATATTTCAAATTTTACTCCATACAGATGATGCCTCCAAAATTTTAAAGAAAAAACAACAACTGCTAATTCCAAATCATGTGTAGGGTAATTTAACTCATGAGGTTTCAACTGACGTGAAGCATAAGAAATTACCTGATAATTCTTCATTAGGACACAACCAAGTCCTTTCAACGAAGCATCAATGTAGATAACAAACTCACCATTTCTGGATGGCAGTGCAAAAACTGGAGCATTCACTAATCTTCTTTTCAATTCCTGAAAATAGTCATCACATTCTTTTGTCCAAATGAACTTAACACCTTTTTGAGTTGACTTAGTCAGTGGGATAGATAACCATGAAACATTTTCAACAAACCTTTGGTAATTACATGAAAAACTAAGAAAACTACGAATATCAGTTATATTTGTGGGTCTTTTCCTTTCTTCAACAAATTTTGTTTTAGTAGGATCAATAGTTATGCCATTTTTTGAAACAATGTGACCAAGGAAAGAAATTTGTTGTAACTAAAAATCACACTTAATGAATTTCCCATAAAGTTTCTTTTATTTTAATGTTTGTAAGAAAACCCTTAAATGACTTTCATGGTCCTCTTTACTTTTGTAATAAACCAAAATATCATCAACAAACACAACCACCATTTATCACCTGAGTCAAGTGATCCATAACTGAAACAAACTATTCAATTCCGATTCCGACCATCTCTGGATGCTGATTTGGAAGTTCATTTCCCTCTATATGCCTTCCTAGCACAGCTGCTCTATTTCCTCTATGAAAAACCATTCTGAACACAAATATATCTTAGGTGAAGCAACATGGTAATCTGTAAATGTTATATCATTTCAATTTGACCATAAATTAATTTATGGACAATAATTTAACAATACCCTAACTCCTAAAGTTGTCTAAATTGACCTCTGATACCAACTATAAGGAACCGACCTTAAAACATTACATAATATTGAATTAAATGAATAATTCACATTGAGGATCATTTCAGGTTTATAGTTTTAGAGAGTTAGGCCATAAATATTTCATTTCATCTCAAAAATTACAAAGTATACACTTTTACTCAGTTTCCATTTTTTTCATAAAATAAAAACTTTTTGAAAAAAAGAGTCATGTCTAGTTTCATATTTTAGACAACATGACTTTTCTTTGATCCCATACTTGACCCTATTACACTTTATGTCTTGTGAAAAACATTTCAAAAACTTGGGATGAGCATAAAAATCTCAGTAAGGGATACACAAAGAAGGAAAACTGTTTGTTTTTCAAAACAACAATTAAACCATGAATACCCTATCATAAGTAATACTTTTCACCTTTATGAAGTAGTAAATAATCTTCCCTGAATAAAATATCATTGCTTACCATTTTGTAACCAAAATATTACCTTAAAATCCATAGAAAGAACACATTAAATATAAAGGTAACATGGGACATAAACATAGATGGAATAACCATACGGTCGACTTCCACACATATCACTAAATGGAATAGCCATATAGCCGACTTCCATACCCAATTCATTAGAGGTTATAACATAACCAACCATCTTGGTTTATCATGTAACCACCCGTCATTTTGTTTATCACGTAACCACCCGTCAAATGTCCAAGTACCATTATAAAATCATAACACATAAAACAAATATAAAGGAAAGATAACATTTCCACATTTCAGTCACAATATATCATTTAAATATATTGACATAACAAATCCATTATCAAAACCATTTTCAATACCAAAATATGTAAAAGAGTATATGGTATTTATTTTCTTTTTAAAAACATTACATCTTATTAAGGAATCCAACGATCAAATAATACTCACGGCAGCGGAAAAGGTCATTGTCACCGCTTACGTTAAAACATTTTTTTTGTAGTTTAATAAAACACCTCATAGAAAATATTCCTTTTGAATGAAATGAGAATTCAAATGTTTTTATACACTGTATAAAATAAAGCCATGTATAAAACAAAATATGCCTCAATGAAAGTAGATTGAGATGAAGTCCCTTACCTTGTTGCCGACTTGACTCAATCATTCTTTAATCTCCTAAATAATAAACTAAAGTTAATTTATACTTTCTTAAGAACCTTTTTAAATTTTATTATTACTTTTATATCACTTATTACCATGTTATAAACATTATGTAATCATTTAAGTTAATAATGGTCGTTTTTTCGATATTTGGTACTTGAGTCAAAAATGAACTTCTTATAACTACAAGTTGTTCATGTGGTCAAAATTTTATTATACCCAGAATGATATTCATGATTTAGATATCATATATATCATATATATCCAGTATATATATGTATTTATAATATTGCATAACATTTCGAGATAAGAAATGAAATGCACCGTTCATGGAGACGGTAAGCCGTACGTACGCATGAACACTACTTTCATTTGTATTTTGTATTTTAATGGGATGAAAACTTAATGATACATAGTTATATTATAATTCGAGTATAATATCATATATAATTTCAGTAGCTCCATCCTTTATACATTCCACGTATGGTATGAACGAGTCATATCACTTTGAGGGGGCGGTAGTCCGCACTTCCTCATTTGAAATTATCGCATTTACCCATAATGGAAACCATAAAGGTTTGATTTAAGTGAAAAATAAAGAAGCATAGAGACAATATAAATATAATATATATCACATATAAATATAGTTCCATCATAATGGCCACCATGAGAGGTGGTTGGAGATAATTGAACAATCATCATTTCCTGAGGCAGTAGTTCGCCGTCCACAAAAAAAGTATGTTCTTTACCCATTAGATGGAGGTGTGTGTAAGTGTAGTGGTTGTGCCCAAATTTACCCTATAGGTATGCGGTCATTGTAGTATAGGTAGGGGTTGAATCCATAGGTACTGAAGAAGAAACCTAGAGACACTCTGAATTTGGAGAGATTTGGCTATGGAGTGGTGAACTATTTGGATTGATTTGATTTGAAACTAGTGATTTAATTTAAAGAAAAAAACATACAATTATTGAGTCTAAAACAATTAATGGATATGAGTTGATCCTAAGTTGTTACTAGGGTTAGATTGGATGTATTTATTTTCTTATAACATTTCAGTTCGCTAATTCAAGACGCATCAACAAAATGATATAATTCCTCAACATTATTCACCAATTTAATCCTTACACAATCCCAAGGATAATCACCAATGCACTTATAGGATAAATTTAATGATCAATCTAAGGAATTTGATCGTACTAGCACTCTAAATGTGTCATTGTTAAAGTTGGCGAAGATGAAGAAGAAAATAATCATCAAATGAAAATCTTAAATTAATGAAATGATTACAGAATTTTAGATAATAAAATAACATCCAATCTTCCCCATGCAACTCCCTAGGACCAAACCATAAGGGTTTATCCCTCCATTGATTCTATGATCTCAAAGGAAGCGGAAAGCAGACTCATAGGGGGTAATTGAAGAAGTAAAAAAACAAAAAAAAACGTGATCACTCCACCGTTGTGTGAACAAAATCACAAGGTTTGGTGTGAATAAATTCACACCTTGAGGCAACCGTTTCAAGGTGATAAGAGGAAGAATAGAATAAGATAATAAGAATAACTTTTATTGAAAACTAAGGGGATTGAAACAACTTACATGAGAAGGAAAAATGCTACAAGGACAATTTGGCATAATAACATTACAATGAAAACAAAGCTCTAAGATGATAAGAAAAATATGAGATGTCTATTACATTCACCAACAACTCCTTATATAGGAATATTAGGAGCCTTATGTACACCCCCCAACAATCAATTCACCCCCCAAAAATTAAGAGAGTCAAAAGGAGGGCGAAGAATCAAAAGGAAATTGACGTTACAAAGTTGACCACAAAACAAGCCAGATTCGTCCACCATTTTTGAAGTGTGAATTTGTAATTGAAGAATGCCAAATCTGTTAGGGTCGTAGAAGATAAATATTCTCTTCCATCTTTCCTCTATGATATGTAAAATGTTCAGGAAATTTGGTGCAACCGTTTGGAAGTTATGGTCAAAATGGTGGGACGACTTTATGTGCATTCATGTCGGGCCCACCATTTAAATCTCAACTTCAGATCCCTTTATCATCATGAAAAATTCAGAATTATCTCCGGCCACAGTTGAATAAAATTATCCTCATATTTTTATATTTATACTGTAAAATTTTTAGCTTCATTGGATTTGGATTGTGGGCCTTAGGACCATTATGCTTTTTCCAGAAAATTTATGCATTCTGGCGCAAAAATCTCCATGTTCCCTTGGGATTCATCCATAGGTCCAAAAAGATAAATTGTTCCAAATAAAGTGATGAATCATATAAAAAAATATAAAATTAAAATGATGAACAATTTATTTTTCACAAGAAATTTATTGAGTGGGCCCAAATTGACACTTTAAGCATGAATTGCACAATGATGGGAAATGAAGTTCAATTTCTGAATTGGACTAAAATTGATGTTTATGCACTTTGAAACACATTAATATTAATATATTAACAATTAATATTAACCAATTTCATTGGATAATCATGTAGTTATAATCATTCTCATAAAAAAACCTATTATATTGAGGATACTGGTGTTGTTATTAAAGAAATGAATAAAAAGTGTTTAGGGGGTTGGAGAAGTAAAATAAAAGAAAAGAACTTAAAATAAGATGTTACCTTTAAATTGAGTATCTCCCTTGGGTTTGAACCAAAAGGTTTACTTAAAGTGCCTTATATATAAAATAAGGATTCTAGGATGAGGAGAGGGATGTGGGGAGCTTATTTAATTAGATGTTGGATGAGCCAAGGGGCTTGAGAGGTGTGTGGAATGGGTTAGAAGTGGTGTCCTTTTATAAGGGGTAGGAGGGTCTCTTTAGGAAGGTTTGAAACAATTATTTTATTATAAAATTATCTTATATTTAAAAAGGTCCAAAAATAATTGATGTTTAAGATAAGATGATTCATGTTCGAAATAAAATCATCCAATAAGAATTGTACAGGTTTTGGATATTGTTTTAGTATTTATAATCTTATTTACATAAATCATTCATTAATGAGGTAAAGACTCCATCATTATTGTGTCATAAATAATTTTATCTATTTGATGTATAAAAATTATAAAAAAATACCATGATGTAGGAAATATTTTTAGATTTCAAATTAATATATATTTTTTAATATCTAACCTATATAACCCCATGTAAAAATTGATTTACTAAAAGATATTTATTTATCTCATTTTTTCCTTTACTTTAAGTCAATTAAAATAAAGTGTCATTATCACTCCCAAGTGGCTACATGGGGTCCCAAAATCGACCCAAGGATGCCCATGGTTGGAAATGTATTAAAAAATAGGATTAGGACACATGTTAGGGTAATTTTATATTATTATAATAATATTTATTTACCCTTATTTTCCATATTTACCCTTTAACCATGGTAAATAAAATTTTTACTAAAGTAAATATTCATAATGTATCGAAATAAAAGTTACCTATTTACACAATTTTTACCTCCTAATTCCAAATATGGAAGCCATTTTTCCAAATTCAAAACAAAAAAGTGGCAGAAATTAATTTAAAATTAATTCCCCTGTCAAAACAAAAGGTTTATTTTTAAGAAATAATAACTATCAAGAGATTGACCCTTATTTATGTCCAATTTCAGAGTGAAATTACTTACAATGACCAACATTGGATTAAATAGTAAAAACAAAATATAATTACACTTTAAAACGAATTAAAAATATAATCTAACTTTATAAATAAATTATATTAAAAGGCAGTTTTAAATTAAAAATACAGTTTTTTTCACTATTCATTAAAAAATGAATTTTATCAGAAAAATACCAAAAATTTACCCAAAGTAAATTTTGATTTCCCAATTCTAAAGAAGAATTTTATTTTTTTCAAATATAATATATAAAAGTGACCAAAACTATATTTAAAGAGGGTTCGCTATCAAAAGGCAGTAAATCGACCTTTTAATGAATATTAAAGTATTTATGCTTAAAATCATATTCATTCACATTTTAAGCCTCTAAATTTTATTTGATAAATGTAAAAACATTTAAAAAATATTTATAATAATATTTTAGTTAGTTCTATTCATTCCTATCAATACAAAAGTTAGGTGTTAACTACCATTTAAAATAATATTATTATATTATTAGCGTGCAATGTAAGATTTTAAAGAAAGCTGTTGTTGTGTATCTGGTAAGCCATCGAACAAAGTATCCTTTTTAAAGTAAAATTAATATTTAATTCAAAAATATTAATAAATATGAAAATGTATTATTCTTTATTTACCTGGGATGTTATATTTTCCTCTCCACTCTGACAATGATTTAGGGAGGTGAAAATTGGAGATGCCAACTATGAGGATACACATGACCAGATGTCCACAGGGCATTCCCCTGATGGATATTCGAAAGGTGGGGATCACATCATCCTTTTCAGATGACACACCATATTACTACTAGCATTGTAGTAGGAGGAGTTGAGGGAGTTACATACATCCCCTTTGGCGGTACATCCAGGTGTGATGAAGATGTACCAAGACCTCTAACGTCAGAACTAGTGGCCAAGGATGAAGATGGCAGTAACGAAGTTTGTCTCGAGATGCCTCACTTGTCACCAAGTAAAGGATGAGAACCAGGTTTCAGTAGGTTTGAAAAAACCCCTCAAGGTACCAAATTGGAAGTGGGATGGAATATCGATGGACTTCGTTATGGTCTTACCACATACGTCCAGGGGGCATGATACCATCTGGGTGATCGTAGAATGACTCACCAATATGGAAAACTTCCTACCCATTCGAGAGCAGGGTTTAGTAGAGAGCTTGGGACACCTCTACATGAAGGAGATAGTTCGACTCCATGGAGTCCCATATACGGTAGTCTCAGATCGTGATGCCCAATTTACATCCTAGTTGTGGAAGGGATTGCAGGAGGCTTTTGTGACTCAGCTTCACTTGAGCATAGTCTCTCACCCACAGAATGATGATCAGATGGAGAAGACCATACAGACCTTGGAGGACATGCTTCATGCTTGTGTTCTTGATTTTGGTCACAGTTGGGAGGACCACCAACCATTGGTGGATTTTGCATACAAAAAACAAGTACCACTCCACCATCGATATGAAACTATTCGAGGCACTATATAGATGACCATGCAAGTCACTAATATGCTTGACAGACCCAGGGGAGTCAACACTCATGGGTCTATAGATTGTATAGGCTACCACTAAGAAGGTTCAGGTCATCCAAGAGCAGATAAAGACTACAAAGTTCCAACAAAAGTCCAATGCTGATAGGTGACAGAGAACCTTGGAGTTCCAAGAGGGGGAATACATATTCCTACGGGTCTCTCCTCGACGAGGGATACATATATTTGGTCGAGGTAGCAAGTTATCTCTAAGGTTTATCAGACCTTTCCTAATACTACATAGAGTGGGTGAGGTGGTGTACCGCTTGGATCTACCACCATAGTTAGAGAGGGTTCACGATATCTTCCACGTATCCTGACTAAGGAGATATGTGCACGAAACTTCTCACATCATTGACTACGGCGAGATGGAGATTGATGATGGGGTGACATTCATGGAGTACCTGGTGGAGATAGAGGATCGACACGAGATGATCCTTTGTGGATGCTCAATTCCTATAGTACGTGTTTTTTGTCACCATAGGAATCTCTCGGAGATCACGTGGGAGCGAGAGGCTCATATTCATGCTCAGTACACCCCTTTTGTTATTTAAACCTTGTTTTGGATTATGAGTTCATAAATACCTAAAGGGGGGAGTAATGTAATACCCTTGAATTCCATGATTTTTTTTGAAAATTAAATGGGATTATTTTGGGACCAGGTGCTGAGAAGACATGCGATTATGAGGCCTAGAGTTCCCGGAATGACCTGTCGAAAAATGTTATGTTTTAAATAGAGCGTGTGAGAACTTTTCCTAAAAAAGTGGAATAACTCTTAGACAGGTTCCTAGATCAAAAAACGGAGTGAACCGTTGCATTAAGGATGACATGTTTACCCTAGGAACGACTTAAGTTTAGTTAGGGTGAGCCTCTAGTGAGAAAACTCGAAAATGACATAACTATAAATAAAATAATTAAATAAAATTATTTTATTTTTAAAATCCTTATAACTCAAGAATGGCAACTCAGATTGGAAATCTGAGAGTACTGTTGCTCTCTTGAGGGTATGATTCCCTTAGGTGGAGCCTAAAATTGGCCGATGCATGCCAACTGTAAATGTTTTTTTTGGGATGTAACCATAAATAAAATAATTTAAATAAAAGTTATTTTATTTTTGAATCATCATAACTCACAAATGGAAACTCAGATTAAAAATATGAGACCACCATTGATTTTTTAATGAGAGGTTCTCCTTAAGAAGAACTTAACCTCGACTGGCACTAATCAAGGGTGAAAGTTATTTTTCGGACTTTTTGGAAGAAAAATAAAATAACTTAAAAAGTTATTTTATTTATTTTCTTCATCGTTAAGTAGTGTAACATCAATGATACAATGCAGCGAAGAGGTGACGGTGAATCTAATTAATGAACCTCATTAATGGAGTAGGGTGGTGATGCTGCAATGTGCATGTGACTTCCTCCTTTAATTAAACAGGTAATTCAGGGTTGAAAGACAACCCTGTAATTCCTCTTATGAACAAGAACAGAACCTCTCCAATGAAGAATGCCGGTGAATCGGAATACGTAAGCGACACCCTTAGAGAGAGGATTCAGGACCAGATATTGAAGGATGGCAATGAACGATCATCCTCGAGCAATCTCCTTTCCTAGGTAGGGGTTTAAATTATTATTGAATTTTTTCCCCACTCTCCCCCTCTAAATGAAGAATGTGGATCAACTCTCTAACAAGTTTTTCAGTGGATGTATTTTCCTTGTGGGGTTGGGAAATATAATTGTGGGTTGATATCAGGATTAAATCTTAGTGATTTATAATTTATACATCATGATTCCACTAACAAGAACAATTCTGGACCAACATGAAGAAAGATAGGTTGTTCATTTGGGTGTTCTTTGTGATCCCCTCCATCTCTCTCTCCTCGTTCTTCATGGCGCAATGGACGACATCATATTATATGTAGAATCTCTAGGCGGAAGGGTCATGGAACCAACAAAAGTCCGTGGCAGCAGGCAGGAGGCGGCGTATTGGCAGCGCGCTGCGGTGACGACAGGAGCTGCCGGCACGGAGGCCGGTGGCTAGCAGTAGGTGGGAATAGATACCTAGTCGCGTTGGAGGTGCACATAGTGTAGAACTGCAGTCCGTAGACTATGATTGTGAGATGGACCCATGGAAAATCCATGATCCATGGGGGGGGGAATCTGTCTGCGTGAGCGGACCGGTGTAGATAGGCACTGCCACTCGGGTACCACATTGGAGGAGAGGCCTGCACTGTAAGGACACAAAAGAAACTTGTTTGAGGGCCTAGAACACATGCGGGGGAGGAATCCGGCCTCATATGGACACTTGAAGTGCGAACCGGACGCCTTGCGAGTGTCCAGGTAGGGGGAAAACCGGCCCGCCATGTGAGCCTGGTTGGTGGAATGAATCAGGCCACTGGGTGGCCCGGGCTGGAGAATGGTCGGTCTACCGATGAGGGCCACTAAGCGGCCCGAGCTAGGAAAGAATCGGCCCACTAGTTACGGGTCAGGATGGATGAAACTAGGTTGTAGGGCGACCTGACGGGCTGGACCCATGTCCGAAACGGGCCGGGTCCTACAAGGCCCAATGGGCCTGGCCGAGTGACCAGGTAGGACCAGGCCGACCCATGCCCAACCGAGACGGGTTGAGTCGAACGAACTTGGTTGGATCATGTGTGACCTCTGGGTCGGGTCTGTTGGGTCGATCCGACCAAGTTGGATCGGGTCCGGACATAACCATCCCATGTTTACTAAAACACCAATATCTTTCAGAACGAGCATCCAATTGATGATATGTTTGTGGTGTTGGAATCCTTACGACAAGGAGGTTCTTTTGGTATGCTATAAGGAGGATTTCATGGAAGTTTAGATTCTTAAAATGGCTTGAGGATTGAATTCTCTAGAAATCAAGCGCACGACATGCGGGAATCCTGTGGCTAGCTGAGACCTAAAGACCACTGACGAGCAAGTTTACATGAACCTGCATGCCTAGATGATAAGAGGCCCTGTATGTACTAGCTATAAAAGATTTTGTGTGGATCAGATACAAGTGATCCTGTGTGGATCAGCTACAAGCTACCCTCTATGGACCAGTTACAGGCAACCTCATGTGGATCAGCTATAAGCGGCCCTATGTGGACCAACTATGATGGACTTAGTGGGAAGCGACTTTGTGTGACCCGACATTCCCATAGTGGGTAGTGTATCTATGTGACCTAGAAAACCCATGGTACTCATTAGGGATGAGTACCTCAGTAGTACAAGGTGTTCAGTTTACGAATGATTGTTTTTCTTTACATACTTTAGATTATACCTGCATGATCTGATAGTACCTTGTGTATACATTCCTTTATGGTTTGGGGTCCCTGCTGAATATTGTGTTATTCACCCCTAAAATGGCTTCACCCACACGTGTCATGTCCCGTGTAGGTGATCGATGCGTCAACAGATACCTTGGTGTCCCAATATTGGGTGGTGCTTAGTGAGATGGTATAGACAGATGCTTCGACGGAGAACTTGGTGATCTGGGACCAGGTGGTGCTCAGTGAGACGGGACATACAAATGCTTCGATAGATACCTTGGTGGTCCGAGACCAGGTGGTGCTTAGTGAGATGGGATGGAAAAACACTTTAACAAAGACCTTAGTGGTCTGGGACTAGGTGGTTCTTAGTGAGACGGGATAGACAGACATACTTCTGCGGCTACAGGCTGCTACCCTTCACCTACCCTTGAGGTGGGCTCTCGAGTAGATGGACCGTGGAAGTTGTACATTAATTTGTGGTTTTGGGATTGTATTCTGGACCCTTTGTACTTTCAGTGTGTACTATACTCTTAGTAGTTGTCTCAGTGACAGTTGTGGTTTACTTTATGTTTACTTTCAACAGTTTGAGCTTTGTTCATGTATACATGTTTTAAGGAAAATGCCTTCCCTTTTTGGGATATGCCTAATTGGTGCTAGTTTCTAGTGCCTAGCCTATGGATGGAGGTCTTGGGGTAGTCACGACATGGGCCCTGGGGGATGAGTCATGAAAAATAATGGTCATTCTCACTTGAAAGGTTTCTTAGAGATAGTTCATGGTTTCTACTAATCACGATCAAAATGTGCACCTCTAGAAACACTTAAAAAACCCCAAAAATATCCATAAACTACTGAAACTTAACCCAAGTATTATATAATCTCAAAATTCATAATAATATGGAAAATTACCTGAAACTGGGGGTGTTAAATTCTCTACACCATTGGTCCTTCCATCCTCGAAAATAAAGATTCTTATGTTTCTTTGGAAGAGCTTGGGACATTGCTCTAGCATTTCCTCTTCACATTCCCTATCTCTTCTTGATTATAACCATGCTTCTATAAAAACCATACTAAATATATTCTTTTACCATGAAAGAACTTCTCTTTCCTATCTATAATATATATTGGTACATGAATCAACATAGAATCTAGATCAACATCGACATGGTCCCATAGAATCAGATGGTCAGGATCAGGCTGACAGTTATTTAATTGAGATACATGAAACACATTATGCAAAGAATTGAATCATGATGATAAATACAACCAATAATAAACATCATCAAATTATTCAAGTATCTCAAAAGTGACAGTGAACTTAGGTTACAACTTTACTTTATTACTAAAAATACGATTCTCTAGACTTGGAGAGATTATAAAAAACATTATTACCCACCTCAAATGATAACATTAAATGTTAATGATCCTCATACAATTTATAATGAATCTAATCCATCTATATTCTCTTTATAATCCTCAGAATCATCTCCATTTTCTCATGCACATGGCTAGGTTTGGTATGTGAAGTCTCACATACTTAGAAAAAAAAGTAGAGAATAAAACAGATGACCATACAAATATTTGAGAAGAGCCATATGTATCAAGGCTTGATAAATTTTATTGTATGAGAAATCCACCAATGATATATGATCCTCCCATGATCCACCAAAATCCACCACAAAAGCTCTAATAATGTCTTCCAACATTTGGATTTTCCATTTAGATTTTCCATATATTTGATGATGATAAGTTGTGAACATGATCATATGAGTTTTGAGGGATTGCTGTAAGGAATTCCAAAAATGAGATATAAACCTGGGGTCCTAGGAAATCACAATCAAAACTGGTATGCTATGAATCTTTACTACTTCCTAGATATATATTTTTGATAATTATTCCACTGTATTGTTTTCAAAAATTTGGATGAAGTAAGCTAAATTCACGTGTTTATCTATGATCACCCATACAACATCATGTTTTTAAACCATTTTTGGTAGACCTATGAAAGAATACATAGCTATCTACTCCCATTTCCATATAAGAATAGGTTAAAAATGTAACATACCAGTTGGAAATTTGTGCTCTATTGTGACCTAATGATAGGTGAGGCATATTAATACAAACTCCAATACCTTCCTCTTCATACAATCCCACTAAAACTATGATCTCATCAATTTATACATATTTTGATCACCAGGATGAATAAAAAATCTTTAATGGTGGTAGAAAGAAATAATCTGTTCCTAATAGGTTTAAGGAACCGTAATATGGTCTCTAAAACACAACACATAAAATCCATTTAGCTTCTAGACCTCAATGGTCTCCCCACCATTTAGTTTTGACCTAATTGTTAAACATTCTGGATCAGATCTCTTGTAATTTTTAACTTTATTGACCAAATTAGGAACAAGATAAATCAGAAAGAAAGATGAAACTTCACCTTACTGAGCACAATCTAGATGCATGTCCACTATAACCAACATCAACTACCATTAATATGAAATTTTTTTATCCAATTGATTATACGACTTCCTACTCAATGCATCGACCATATAATTCCCTTTACCTAGTGTGTATATCAAGTCAAAGTCAAACTTATATAGATATTCCATCCATCTGCATTTCCTTAGATTCAAATCTATTTGTGAGAAAATGTGTTTTAAGATTTTATGATATTTGAACAACGTAAATATCTTACCAATAATATAATGATTCCAATTATTTAAGAAACAAACTACACAATCTAATTCCAAGTCCTGTGTTGGGAAGTTCATCTCATGAACTTGTAATTTTCATAACCCATAAATAACAACATGATCTCCCTGTATGAGAAAAAAATCCCACCCAAATCCTAATGCATAACAATAGAGCACATACCCCTATCCTAACTCTAGAAACGTGAGGATAGATGCAGATGTAAGGAAAACCTTGATCTCTTGATTTTTTGTTATTCATCGTTATATTGTAAAGGAACCCCTTTCCTTGTCAAAGATATCATTGATGAGTCTAGTCATGAAAAATCATGAACAAAGAATTAGTAGTATCCTGAAAATCCAAGGAACCTACATATCTCAAAGACATTCTTTGGGGGTTTACAAGAGATAACAACCTCTATCATTTTAAGATCTACAAAACCTTCTATTTCAGAAATAACATGTCCAAATAAACATACCTATTTTATCCATAAATTACACTTTGAAATAATAACATAAATGTGATGATCCTAAAAGAAACCCAACACCATATCCAATTGTTGTTGATGATCAAACTTAGTTCTAGAATACACCAAAATATCATGGAAAACACAAACATAAAAGAGTAAAGATACCAATAAAAGATACAATTCATCAATTCCGTTAACACTTCTGGTTCATTTATAAATCCAAAGGGCACAAACACATATTCATACTATATATAAAAACTCCAAAAATGTATTTTTAGAATATACTCCTTCCAAACGTGAAGTTGGTGATACCTTGATTGTAAATAAATCTTAGAGAACCATGATGATCCTCAAAATTTATTAAACATATCATTAATTCATGGAATAGGATTCTGATTCTTTATTGTAATTTGGTTGTGCTTATGATAATTCACACATAGCCTAAGAGTTCCATTTTCCTTCTTTACAAAAATAACTGTTGCTACCTACATAGATGTGCTCGATCAAATGAACCCTTTGATTTCTAACTCTTACAATTAAACCTTAAATTCACTCAATTCCATCAGTTCTATTCTATAAGATGAAAGTGAAATAGGATTTTTCCATGGTAGGAGATAAATCTTAAATTATACTACTCTTTTAGGTGGAAATCCATAAAAATTGTCAGGAAAGACATTGGGAAATTGGTAATATGTGGCTATAAAATTCCCATGTTCAGTTTCATCAATATATTCCAAGGTAATTACCACCAAATGATAAGAGATTATACCAACTAATGGTAATAAAGGTCCTTTTCTGATTTTATTCACATTACAACATCCTTTAAATAGGTTTTATTGATATTACAAGACTTGAAACTCACATGTTGTGTATAAAAATATATATGGTCCTTGAATGCCATCAACTAATCCATCTCCAAAATCAAGTCATAGATATCCATCTCAATAAAAGATAAATACTAAACCAATTGAGACCCATCAATAGTTATAGAACACATTTCACTCTTGAAGGATCAGAACTATCATTGTACCAAAGGTGTTTAAAGTTTCACGATATAAGGAATAGTCTCAACATGTAAAACCATATGATCAACAAGGAATAGTGGGATTCATTCATATCAAACAAGGCTTGAAAAGGGTATAATTCAAAAGAATAGTACCTCTCCCCATTGAAAGACCAGTTTGATCCTTTGTTATTAAACACTAAGCACTATAATGTTGCTTACTCACTCTTCCTTGATAATTATTTCCTTACTGAGAATGGATATCCAAAGGATTCTTGGTGTTCCTAGAATTTATTTTCCTCACTCAGTTCTATGGATGAGAATTTTTCTAATGAGATCAACCTATCGAAGCATAGGATGTCTGAGAAACATGAGATACATTTCTAAGACCATAATTTAGATCACTACAATAATAATACTAGATATATCCCATCTAGTTCTTGTTATTAAATGATCTAGGAGGTTTCATACAGTCTCTCTTGATATGCACAAGTGAACCACACTGAAAGAACTCAGGCTTACTCTTTGGTCTTGGATGAAATTTAATAGATCTCGTGGTCTAATTCTGAGACACTCCAATACTTTGGAAGTAAGTGCCCATCTTGCACTTATTTACAACATTTGAGTTCCCATCCATTATTTAGGATATAAAAAAACTTCCTACTAATATATTTTTATAAATATCTCTTTGCACCATCGTTTCTCAATTTACCATCACTATATAATCTATAATGTAAAGAACAACTATCTTTGGAACAATCTCTGGTCACAACTAAAAATTAGAGATGCATTACTCCAAAGATACACTCTTAGTCCGTTCTAGGGTGAAGTGGACTAAGTTCATGAGCTTAGATGAATAAACTATCCCAAATATATTCTCTTTCTCCAGGATGAAGAAATTAGTTGTTCTCGCAATCCTAAATAATTGAGTATAGAATTGTTTGTTAAACAATTATTCAATGTACTCCAATATAATACATTGGTTGACTTTATCTTGGATTAATAAATACCACCACTATTGTGGAAGATCCTACAAAATATAAACTGCTACTTAAACCTTTAACACAATTAGTGTACCAAGGAAATTGAATATTATATTTATTCTATTTAGCCATGCCTCCATATTTTATTCTTGAAATCCCCTCAAAATATGGCTAGAATCTATTTCTAAAAATGTATAGATTGATCCACTTTTTGAGTATCATCATTATATATTCTTCTATAAATTACTTAAAAATCCTGAATGATGCTGTGAATAAGTTTTTATTTCACCTACAACTTAGGTGAAACCACATGTTCTATGAATGTTTCTTATTAGTTTCTATGACAACTAATTTGGGCCATTTATATAACTAAAAAACACCAATTAGTCACATTTCACTAGAAAATAAAGGCTTAACACAAATCAGAATAAGAAACAAGCATCATAAGAATTATTATCAAAATCCCACCATTGGAAAATTTTTAAGCATTTTCATAAATTATCAAATACAAAATGAACAATGTAGTCCTAGTGGGAAGTCTAAATACCAATGCATGATATACTACACTCCTCAGCTAAACCCATGAAGATGAGATGAAAACACACCTATAAATTTATTAGAACACTTTTGTATCCAACTACTCTGGTAACTTGAAGTTTAACATAAAAAGGTTAGATATGTCTTTTTAAGCTATAAATTACAAGTTCCCACATTCTTATATTCTTACTACTGTAAAAAATAGACATTCTAACCAAGACTGTTACCAATTGTTACATCCCACCCCTTACCCATTGCCTTAGGAATACATGGAGATGCAACTGACCTTAGGTGACATCCCCAAGATACCAAAGGCTAATGATAAATTTCAAGTCTATAATAGAACATTGGAGGATTATTTTACCTCAAGAAGTAAAACAACCTGGCTATAAAAAATAAACACCCAAAATGACTACATGATGTATGAGTATAAAGAAGCATAACTCAATAGTAAAACCAACTATCCAATAATATCAGAGTGATAATGAAAACAAAATACAACATCCATAAAGGACTAAAACATAACTATACCTTATGGAAACCGAGTGGCATTATCCCAAGAAACACTCATGAAATCTCTATGTTCAAACTCCACATGCTAAGCCATGGTATCGTGATGCTTAACTATAAAAATAAGATACATCTCCATTCCCTGTGTACCAGTAGATAACATATAAAAATGATTCAAATTTCCCAAGAGAGGGGTGAGAATAAAATCAGTAGGAATCCCCCATTGTCTTCTCAAACCACACCACTAGGACAATAACTGGATATCATATTTTAGATAATGTAGTTAAAAAATAGTTAAATAGTTTATACAAATCCATAAGTGAAAATCATATTAGAAAAACCATTGATGAGTCATAAAACCATTATTTATTATTTGGGACATACATTTTAATGTTCACACACATGAAACCAAACACACACACACACACACAAGCTTGGTGTTTCACATTGATAGTGGTATTTACTGACCATGCTCTTTTCCCCTTTTTATGGTGCTACTTCATAACCATTCTTTGTCCCATGGTTCACACATACCAACATAATTTTTCCAAATTCTATACCAAATCATTTATTAATAAAACAATTATTTCTTTGTAACATTTCATCAAACATTTTACTCAATTCAAAACAACTTCATAATTTTAAAACCATCATTTTAAAATTATAATCAAAGTGGCTTTAAAAAATCTATTCAATTTTCCATATTACCAAAAACACAAACCAAAAATGTTTTCTTCATGATATCACAAAAATATTCTAAACAAAATCCAATAAATTCATTTTAAACAAACCAATCCTTTAAGTTCTAGACAAGTGGAGATGGGAGAGAATGCACTTACCTCTTAATGGATGGGATTAATGAATAATGACACTAATAACTTCTAGATCTAGGATCACTACACCTTCCCTTAAATTGATCCAAGAAAATATCATCAATATCCATAAAAAGGAACATAAATCAATCTATAGAGGACTAGATATAATGATCCATGTGAGAGAGAATGAGATAATCTAAAGAGAGAGGGAGGATATAGTGACTTACCAATAAATTTGGATCTCCAACACACTTTGATTTTCCAAAAGATTCCTCTATATTGAAGGTAATTGCAAAGGGAGCTGGGGGAGGAAAAGGAGTTTGAGACCCTGGAAGAATAGGTAAAAATGATGGGTTTAGTGTGTTAATCTGGGTTAAAATCTAATTTATGGATTATTAACCGCATGTCATACATTTAGGCCACATGGTTTTTTAAAATTGGTCCCAACTATGTGCATGCTACTGCCCAACAAATAGAGATACACATGGTTGTGCCATATGGTTCAACTAATCGTGCACCAACCATGCAGTGCTATTGTATTAAGGACACACCCTCACATGGTTGAATCAAATGATTTGAAAAACTGTATGCCAACCATGATTTTCCCTCTATTACCACTTTCATGGTTTATCTTGGTCATTTTCATGGTTTGGACAAACTGTGTGCCAACTGTGAACCAATCCAGTAACTCACATTCTCACTTTAATGGTTTATTGGAGATAGTTCATTGTTTCTACTAACCATGCTCAAACCATGAAACTCTAAAAATGATTCCAAATCACTCCAAAACTCTCAAAAAACTCCTTAAACATAACCCTAACATTATATAATCTAAAAATACATAATAATAGGGTGAATTACCTAAAATAGGGGTGTTATAATGGAAATATCCAGAGGAATTATAGAAATCACAAGGAAGTCACCAATTAGAGAGATACCAGAAGATCAAATGTTGTTAACACAATAGAAGTATGCAATAATCTACTACTTAGAATTAATATTCCGATTGTTTCACGAATGTTATCAATCCCCATGGGTTGGTGATAAACTTCCTAGCATCAACAAGAATGTATTGGGAAGGATTTCTCATAACAATAATATTAGATAAGTAGTATAAGACAAAAAATCAAAGGGAATTAGACCATTAACTCAAATATAATAAATAAAACAATAAAAAAAGATCTCAAGATATAAGTATGATGGACAATACAATAGAAAATTAGGAGAAATAAACAAAAAAAAACCACTTCCCAACCTCCATGTGCAAATTAGTAACTCCACTTACACCTCCATCAAACCGAAATGAGAGGTATATGAATGACTGGTACTTTCATGTGGCTAAATAACCTATAATATATAGACACAAGATAAAAATCATAGTAGGTATCCAAACTTAAATCAATAACACAAAACTTTAAAATAAATTAAATTTCACGCAAGTTTGAAAATAAAGATATAAAATCGGTTTTCTAGGTTTTCTCCTACAAAACATGTATCAAACAATTTTCCTTGAGAAAACCCCATTTTCACAAAACCAAGGATATTTTAAAATAAAACTGCTATTTATATTCCTTTTAAAAAATCAAACATATATTTCATTTTAAACACTTTTCAGGATAATATTGAAGGAAAACATAATGTCATTTCACAATTTTCCAGATAACCATACTTTGAAAAATATTCACATATCTTCATCATGGAATCCAAGGTGCTAAAAGGAAACAATATAGTAAATAGACAACATGGTCATCAATGAATAAAATTCCAAACACTATAAAACAACTACACATCAATCAAAACCTTCCCAAACATACGATATAACCCTTCTTGGCCTAACCAAAGGGCACATCCCAAAGGTTGACCCATTTCCCACCTAGGGATACTAAAAATATCATAATTATAAAATAGTGCACATGTGTACCTAAACTTACCACCTAGCTAAATATTCCTTCCCATAACATGAAAATGGAGGTGATAATTTCAAATTAATGATCATACCAAATCATCATGTCATAAAACAACAATTTATCTCACTCACACCTCAAAACACCCACAAAGTATTATCCCCTTTATCCAATCATAATAATACAATTAAAATTTCCTCTAAAGGTAAATTAATTAGAAGCATTCAAACATCTATGATTTTTATCACATATAAAGGGGAATTTCCTATTGATTTTCATTTTCTAATAAACCATTAAAAGTTCTAATCGGAACACAGAATCATTATTTAAAAATGAAATTAATGAAAACCCATTTGGTAAACCAACCACATATTCATCATTTTATTAATTAAATAAATACAGACTTTCAAAGCATTTCAAAAAAGGGATAACCCAACCAATACTTAGAAAACAACATTTTCCCATCACATTAGATATCAACATCATAAAAAATTTAATAATAATTATTAAGATCCAACTAGGCATTATCATTCCAAAACAAATTATTATTCCCTCAAAATAGGTTCTATATCAAATCATATGAACCCCCCTTTTCCCACTTTTAATAAAATCTCAATAAAAAATATTTCTTTAATATAACTACAAGATATACATGGAAAACATTAGAAAATATTGCAATACCATGATGAAAGCAAAGTAATCATAGATTTAATTTTAAATATAGATGAAAGAGGCACCCAACTCAAACACTTGGTACTCTCCAATAATCAAGGGATCCACATGTAAAAGAGATAGAGAGATATATATCTCTAGAGAGATAAGAAAGATCCCTATACTAACAAAACCAATTCATGAATCTATAATTAAAAGATATATAGATTAATGAAGTTCAAGAGAAACCACATACCTATAGACTAATTATAGAACAAGAATTAAACAAGATTAAATCAAAGAAGGAATAAATATTCTAAGGTAGGCACATAGACGAAGAGAGTTTTTCAAAAAATACCCTAGAATCATCTAGATAAAAAACCTAGTAAGTGAAGAATTAATGATATTTGAATAGAGATGGAATAAAATCAAAATTGTGATAAAATACCTCCTAAGATGACCACGCGTGCCCCCCATTAATGGGCGTAACCTCCTTCAGAAGGCCAAAATTCCAATTTTTCTATTTAAAAAATTTGAAACCGCTAACACCATGATTTAGAGGTGTTCACCATGACCATGGTGGCATCAATCCTTCCACAACCAAGGTCTTATAACTTCAATAGACCATGGTATAATAGGAAAAACTTTTCCATTTCAAACCCGCCATGACGTGGTGAGGCCATCTTGTCTGTGGTACATAGGAAGACTCTTAGCTCACTATGCTTGAGACCATGCCTAGATATTGGGCATTTTGTTCATACTCATGGTAAATAGGAGATCCCTAGGCTCAACATGGATATGAACATGATGTGGTCTATCCCGTGTTTCACCTAGAAATTACAAAACCCCATTTAAGCCACTGGGAATCAACCAACAAATCCCAAACCCAAAAAAATAAATTCAAAAGAAAATAAAAATCCAAGATGTTACAATATTCTCACCATAGAACTTTTTATCCCCATAAAATCTCATGGGAAATGGTTGATCAATTGGATGAAGAAACATATAACTCAAAAGGAAAAATCTAACAAAGTCTACGATCCTGAACCCTAAACACTAAACAAAAATACAAGAAACTCCACATATTTAACTCTCATAGAAGAAAAATGTAAGATAAAACTCTTCAACATGAAAAAATCATGAATTGTTTTCTCCTACAATCTGCTAAGCTTACCCAAGAACCAAAAAAGGAATAACTCAACAAAGATGAAAATTATCCAAAGAAAACCCACTAATTGATCTTCCTTTATAAAAAAAATGACAGATACTAAATTACCCAATCAGTAAATAATAAAATTATCAATATCAACATGAAACATTAAAATCAACGTACATGATAAAAATTATAAATAAAATTGGAATAGATCACACAATATAACAATATATAACAATTATAAATTCCTCACAGTGAATGATGCCTAAAAAATACTAGGCATGTAGGAACACTTGTGATATATATCTATTGATTTATATGTATGATAGTTCTTTTAATTAAATCCTTAATCCATGCATTATGATTTGGTGATATATCATACTAACATTTAAATTATCTGTACTTGATAATGCTTGTTGTTATATATATATAACCATGACTAACGTGCATGTATAAAGATGAGGTGTAGAACTTTGGTAGTACTAGGAGGGTTGTGAACTATAATTTTGGATAACCATAAATGATAGTTCTTCCTATACTAATCCCTTGTTATGACTATGAATTTATTAGGTTGTTACCTTAAGAGATATGTTATATGTGTTATAATAATTCATTTTCATTTTAGATAATGATGCCTTGGAGACATATGATGGGACTGACTAGAAAAGTAAACCCAAACTCTCCCACTAGAGAGGACACACCTATTCCACTACTGGTTATGTAGGAGGATTCACTTGAGCATGATACCACACCCACTCTAGTGGTTCAGGTAGCAGAATCATTATATCCTAGAATTTGTGAGGGTCAATGGTCAATGGTTGAATATTTTTGTTACATTTAGCTTCACCATCTATCATCCTCCAAGGGAACTAGATGCTTCTAGTATGATGAGGGATAAACTTAAGTCATTGAGGGGATCTTTGATGTAGTGGATACCCCAAAGGACCAATAAGTGAAACAAGCTGCTTTCATGCTTCAAAGACCCTCCAGGAGGTGGTGGGATGTTATGAAATAGGCAAGAAGACATGAGGGTCTTACATGGGATACCTTTAATAATCAATTCTTTAAGGAGTTATTTTTAGATACATTGAAGATGGATCATGACCAAGAGTTTATAGAAATTCACAGGGTACGATGATAATGGCTTCTTACATACCTTATTTCTTAGAGGTTATTTGATTCAATACTCTCTTGGATGGGGATGGGGTGTAAAAGGATTGGAAGTCTGGGATTTTACTTCAACCTAAACAGAGGATTTAGGTTAGGGTCCTTGATATGATTATGTACTCATAAGTTCTTTATATGGCCCTAACCTTTGATAATAGTCTGGAGGAGGATAGAACTGCAAGTCTTCTTTCATCTTATAGTGGACCGATTAATAGACTCCCCAATGATTATATGGGTGCCTGATTTGGTAGTAGTAAGTGGAAGGTAGAGGAGTCATACCAAGGTGATATTAGTAATATGTATTAGAGTAAGATTTATTTATATCTCTGTATAGGAGGTGTCCCTATTTGGTGCTTCAACTATGGGTAGCAATGGAACCTAAAAAAGACTTGTGGGAGACCACCTATGGAGTGTCAATGATGTGGAAATGTGGTCCATATATAAAATTCTTATTTGAAGGATTCATGGATGATTTTAGGTATGTCATGAATGAATGGTGGTGGAGGAATTCTATAAAGGATATAGACCCCTTGGATCATGATGAATCGTGTGATACAAGGAAAATAGGGGAAAATCCATGGACCAAATGCTGGTAGGATGTATGAAATAGACTAGGTTCCAACTGACAACAAAGAGGGAAAATCAACTATTTAAGGTATGGTCATGATTAGATCAATGCTTCTATTACCCTTTTTTTACCGTATCTTCCCATTTATTCCTATCAACTAAACTTATTGCTGGAATTGAATTGTTAGTCAAGTTATATTTTTAGTTTTTATCTCTTAACAAAACCCTGGGAAAAAAAGTGAATCATCTCAAAAGATGTCCCGAATGTATTGTGGCAGGTTTAGGATATGGAAATCTGTGGGATTTCATGATCCTTAAGATGACTAGATTGATGTTATTTTTGGCATGGTCTAGTTGAACAATTATAAGGTGATCACCGAATTCTATGAGAGATAAGTATCCTATACCATGCCTAATGTGGAGAATTTTGTGATGACTGATGAGTGGGATATTATAGTAGGTATAACAAGACTAGACCTAGGTCAGATTGGGGCTATCACAACATATGTGTTAGTGTTAGTTCTTATGGATAACCAGAAAATAATTTCACATCCTCTTCCTCCTATGGTGGATCTTTATCCAAATATATTTTAAGAAAACTTTTTAGGTATTCCTCCTGATAGGGGGTGTTGATTTTGATATTTAAATCATGTTGGGTGCACAAACCATATCAATTAATTTCTACCTTATGGCATTGACCAAGTTAAAAAAATTGAAGGTGAAACTTGAGGATTTAGAGGCGAAGGGATTTATCATTTTGAAAATATCACCACAGAGTGATCCAGTGTAGTTTAAAAAGAATGTGGATGATATTATTTTGTTATATGTGGACTATAAGAAGATGAACCAGGTGACCATGAATAATAGATACCAATTGTTGATGATTGATTACTTATTTGATCAGTTGCAGGGATCCCAATAGTTCTCCAAGATTAACCTATGATCATCCTACCACCATATTTGGGTCATACATGAGTATATTTGTAAGAAAAACTTTATGAGTATATATAGATTGTATTAGTACCTTTTCATGCCTTTCAGGTTGAAAAATTCACCAACTATGTTCTTGGATATCATGAACACGATCTTATATCCATATCTTGACTTCTTATTTGTGGTGTTCATTGATGATATCCTCATATACTCATGAACCTAAAAGATTCATGATAGACACCTAAATATTATGTTGATTATGCTTTAAGAAGATAAAATTTATGAGAAGATCTCTAAGTGTCACTTATGGATCTAGGAGGTATATTTTATTTGTTATGTGATCTATGAGGAAGAAATTTCCATGGACCCAGAGAAGGTAGAGTATGTGATGTCTTGGGAACACCCCAGAAATATGTTTGAGATCAAAAGTTTCCCTGGGTTAATGGGATATTACCAATTATTTATTCATGAATTCTCCCATATGGTAGGAAATATGACTTGGATTACCAAAAATCGGTTTCACAACCCATCCTAACAATATCCCACTTGAGAATCATTTCCAAGATTAACCACCAAGTCCCCTGTCAGCTTCTGTAGATTTCCCCTCAATCATGAATCTTCTATTTTAACCACCATGGTTCCACCATCATGATTTTGGTTATCATATCCAAACTAAGGCATAATACTACATCAACACATCCCTAAATTCGACCCTTTTAAATATTTCTATTGGATTTCGAGTCCATTATACCTTTTATAGATCAAAAAATCTATCCTCTAAAAACTTCTCAAAGAAAATATACTTTAGATGAATGTTTTTTTACCATGAATGGAATGATATATTTTTAGATAATTGAATTTTACTTTTTGAATCACAAAAGAGTATCCCATTATATTCCTTTCTTCTATGACCTTCTATCATCCCCCTTTACCTGATCAACTCCTTCCCAGATTCCTTCATTGAGATGTACTCAACTTTCACTGTCAAGAGTGAAAATACTGGCTGAAGTTATGATAACCAGAAAACTGTCATTCCATTAAAAGTTAACACATATCTAGTGCTTATCTTTTGAGTGTATCTATCGCTAAAAAATCTATAGTCATAAAACTATTGTAATGAATTGTTTTTTTTGAATAAAATTTCCATGATTTTAGAACCCTTTAATTACCTGAGAATTCACTTCATAGCTCCCAATTTTCACTTCGAGGATTCAACATGAATGAGCTTAAAACTCATAATACTTGTTTAATGTACAGACAAGTACAAATCATAGGACACATCAAGATTTTGAAATATTATGCATATGAAATATTTTCAATATACTCAGCCTTAGATTTTATTCATGTAACCTTCGCCTTTATTTAGCTTGAAGTCTTTGAACAACACTATATAAATTTGGTTTTTATGATGGGTCATTTATGAAGGGTTCCCATTGAAAATATTCAATTGTGATGGGAATCTATCAAAAATAACACAGTTTAGAAAATGGTATTACAATAAGTTTTATTTATGATGGGAGATCACTAGTTTTTTTTCAATAGATATATATCATTTCATCGATAATACTAAGATGACATAAGTATTTTATTTAATGAATCAATTTTATGTATAAAAAATATTCATGTTAATTTAATGGATTCAAATTCATTATAATTACATTAATGATTTTATATAATTTATCTATAAAAATAGAAATTATTTTATTTTATTGTATATATTATATGTTTTTATTTAAAAGTTAAATTTCTAAAATTTAGAATTTTAATGTGATAAAATGAAATTAATTTTTAGTTATTTATATATGTAATGACCCCAAACAACAAGGATTTCTTGGACAGTGGAATATTGGGCTGCCACAACCCTAAGCCTACCTCTATTGGCCCGGGGTTGGTGAAAATTTCCGAGATGTCATAACGTAAATGGGAGGACTTCTCATAAAGTACCTGTATGCACATACCTAACCATCTCCATGCATAATGAATAGGAATAGTAATAACATAAAGTAATATCTAGAGCAAAAAACATGCATTTAATAACCTATAATATAAAGACCTAGAAATTCCATATTTTTTTTTAATTATATGGAATTATTGTGAGACTGTGAAATTTTACGATATGTGATTCCGAGGCCTCGAGAGCCCAAAATAGAATTCTAAAGTTTTAAGGTATGTTCAGTAAACATGTGAGCATGATTTCCTATTTTTTGAACTGGTGATTGGATTGAAAATATGAGGGAACCATTGAACTCACAGTGCTGAGATTCTCTTAGGTGAAGCTTAACTCTGACCAGAAAAGGTCAGATGGAAAGGTTAGTTTTCAGAATTTTGAAAAGAATAAAATAACCACAAGTTATTTTATTCTTTTCTTTCATTGGTTAAGCATCGGTTGGCAGAACCACAACATAACAGAAGGCATTAAATGAAGATCAATAAATGATATGTTACTTTGTTTGTGTAACCTCAACACTTGTGTGATTAATTGGTTCATTAATTAACGTTTATTAATGAACCACATTAATGAACCTATCCTTAATCTCTTTAACTCTTAATTTAATCAATCTGTTGGAAGAAAGATTTGGAAACTGCAGGGAAAGCTCTGATGAAACACCGACGACGTCACCCTCCAACAAAGAATGGTGATCGAACGACGTCTATTAGAGGATTCAATCCAGAGGGTGATGAACGATGAAAAATGTCAACAAATGAATAATTATTTCCTTTTTCTGTAGTGGATTCCACTAAATCTAGGTAGTAGATTTCATTTATTCTAAGTGATTAATGATTTTATCTTATATCGTTCTTCACAAATTATGTAGAATGTGGATCAACCGACTAACGGGTTGATCCATGATTAATACTTTACTATGGGTGGTTGTTGCGGGATTCATTTTTGGAATAATCTTAAACTTTTTGATGATTGATTCTTTATCCATGTTAAAACGCTAATAAGGAGGGCGTATGCCAATCCGAACAAGGCCCAGACCCCCCATCGTTCTTGGTTTTTATGTGTTCTTTGTGTGCGACCGGTAAACGTGGCAGAAAGTCGAATCCAAGGGCTTCAGAGAGAAGGTAGTGACCCAGGAGGCCCATATTCGCAGAAGGGAAGGAAAATGGACCACCAGAGCATCTCTGGTGGCCCGCATAAGGAGTTGCCGGTGCGACACCACCGACGTGGCAGTGCTGAAGACCAGTGGAAAGATACCGCAGCCGAATGGCCGTGGCGGGTGGAGAACGTGAAGCCAACACACCATGTGAGGAACTAAGTGGCCCGCTTAGGCCACTCGACTGGAACCATAACCAACTCATGCTGGAAATTTCATGAGATGGGGAAGTGCTCCGCTGGTGCCACCATATGGGTAAACCAAACGCACTATGTCTGGTCCAGCAAAACTGGCCCGCATCTGCATGGGTTGGGTTCTCCAGGAGGGTCAGACCCGCCTGTCGGGCCGAACCCACCAGTCGGTCCGGGTCCACCAGCTAGGTCGGACCCACCATCCGGGCTAGACCTACCGACTTGGCCGGACCCCTACTAGACCTAGACCCAGACCCAACCAACCTCGTTTCACTAAAACTTGAGTAACTCGCAAACCGGACACCCGATTGACGCACAATCTGTGGTTTGAGGACCCTTATGATGAGGTGGTACTTTTGAGATACTCTGATTAAGTTTTAGTGGATGTTGGAGTATAGCTGGGTTTGATCGGACTCAAATCCAACCAGACCCTATTTACCCTTTTGCCTATATCTTACAGACCGAGCGTCCGATTGACGGGCCGTCTGTTGCATTGTAACCCTTACGACAAAGTAGTACTTTGGATTACTTCTTCATGGGACTTATTGGAAGTTGGGGTATAAGATATAGTATGAGGAGAAGAAACTCTGGAACTCAAGTGCACTAAGTGCGTAAATCTTGTGGTTGACTATCAAGTGAAGAGCGACCCTCCATGGATCAGTATGAGAGCAACCCTCCATGGATCGACCACAGTGAAAAACTATATGGATTAGTTATAGAGAGACCCTCTTTGGATCGGAATGAGAGAAACCATCTATGGATCAGCCGTAGTGTAACCCTCTATGGATCGACTATAGTGCGACCCTTTGTGGATCGACAGTAGAGCGACCATTTGTGGATTAACAGTATAGCGACCCTTCATGGATCAAAAACATAACCTCTATACAGAATAAAATGATCTAGATCAAGACTAATCATCTTTATTCCTGTTCTCTAAGTTTTATTCCTGGTGTGAGCTATATTTTACGTTATTCTTTGTGATTGATATCATGCTTTGTGGTTTTTCCTTTATGGAATTCTGGGAGAACTTCATGGGTCTCGGGGTCCCTAATGGGTATTGTTATACTCACCCCGGCACGAGCTTTTCCCAAACCATGTTGTGTCTTGTGAAGACAACAAAAAACTTGACTAAGACTTGGGGATCCAGGGCTAGACGGTTCTCGGAGGTGATTGATGGATGTGGTGAGCAGCAGTGAAGACAGACGATGAGTTGTACCTACACTTTAGGTAGGATCCATAGTGGATGACCTTTGGAGCACGTTTTTCCCTTTTTGTTGTAATTTATTTTTAGTTGGTCTTGTATACTTTCCCCTATAACTTTCATCACTTACTTTTATACTCAGTGGTGGTTTTTATTAGTGGTTATACTTTTCCTTTTCCATTTGTTTTACTTGTGAGTAGTGTGCCCTATCTGTGTGTGTACAGGTTTAAAGGAAATGCTTTCCATTTTTGGGTTTGTCCTTTTTGGTTCTAGTCACCAGCCCCTAGACTATGGAAGGTGGTCTTGGGGTAGTCACGACACAGGCCCTGGAAGATGGGTCTTGACAATGTGGTATCATAGGGCGGTCAGTTCTACCAGAATAACTAAGAGTATATGTTTTCAATAAAGCAATAGTGTTAAGTGTCTTGAGTTCGAATTATAGTTTGGGTAGTCTAGTTTTGGTATGACAACTGATGTATCCATACACCTGGACCCTGAATTCTAATTTCTGACTCGGTACACAAAAACACTCTTTGCGTATGTTTTGGAAATGTTTTTCTTTTGACCCCTTTTGAGTCAACTCACCAGGTGTAAATTATTAACCATGGAACATCTGTTTCTTTAAAGGATGCCTCTACTTAGATAGCTAGCCAGTATTCCAGTGACAGATCATGATGAAGGCCCACTGAGTGATGAGGTGTTGGTGCTGGGCCCTCTTACAACGATATCACATTTGGGTGGTGTACCAGCAACACCACCACCCATAGGGAAGTAGTTGCCACCCGCCCCACCAGCGGAAAATGCACATTGATTGAGCACATTGAACACGTTCCAGAGACATAGGCCTCTAAGGTTTCAAGGTGAGATAGATCTGCAGGTAGATGAGGAATGGATGGAGGCTGTGGCGTGAGTTTTACTCCTGGTTGAGACATCGGTAGACCAGATGGTGATCTTAGCTGCTAGACTCTTTCAGGGCACAACAGGGTGGTGGTGGTGCCTGATGCTCTAGACACACGAGGAGATGACTGTTTCCTAGATATAATTCGAGAGCCTATTTAGGGTGGATTTCTTACCAATGAAATTATGATCAATGCGTATTCAGGAACTACTGCACTAACACTAGGGCATCCTAACAGTGGCCTAGTACTCAGCGAGATTTACTAACCTCCCTCGCTACTCCACTGCCATGGTATGAGACCTTATCTTTAGGGACCAAACCATTAAACAAGGAATATGATGGGATATTAGAGTGGCGATGATATCTCTCAACATCCCAATGTAGGTTGGAGTGATAGAGCAAGAACTATTGCTGGAGAGATTCTTAGCTAAGCAGGCACCAACAATGAGAGCCACCACCAGACGACAGGAATCCGAGTCATCTACAGCAGGTAGTAGGTAGATGACGTAGAGGCCCAAGTGGGCTAGACCTTCTACAGGAATGCCCCAGGATGTAGGTTCGAAGGTGTGGAGCTCGCATGGCAGAGGAGGTCAGCAGAGGAGCAGACTGTGTTACTCGTGCGGTGGGCAGGGTCAAATGGATTACGACTGCCCGACCCTCCATACTGATGATCAGTGGATGGTTGAGGGAACACTAAGGCAAGGAAAAAGGTTCAACTGATGAGGTATATAGGGTGGAAGACGTGGCATAGGAGTAGGCCATGTAACATGCAGTGGATGATGGTTTGAGGTACTACCGCCACCACCCCCAGGTGGTCCACCCCGACCTCAGGGAGTAGGTGGATATGGAAAAGATTAGATTCAGGTGGTAGAGGCCTATGAACATGGTGCTCCAGAGATAATTTGAGGTATGAAATATGTCTATTATACCCTAGCTGAAGTTCTTATATACACAGGTTCCGGTCACTCTTTCATTTCCACGACTCTCATTCGGAGTTCAAAGATTCCTGTGGATCCATTGACTCAATCGTTATGATTAGAGAATCCTACGGGAGAGTATTCGATGATTAAATAATGGTTCCAGAAGTGTGAGCTTAGTCTAGTAGGTGATAGATTTGGTTGGGATATCCTAGTAGCACCATAGAGGCCTTACGATGTTATCTTGGGTATGGACTAGTTATCCACAGTCCATACTCAAGTCGACTGTTTTTGGTGCAAAGTGTGGTGTGTCCATGAGGATGGGACCAGGTTTTCCTTCAATAGTGAGAAGAGAAACTTTGCAACATGGGATGTAATTTCTTAGAGGAGGGTGCATCCAACCACTAATCAGTTGGCTAGCCTCACCCTCATTGTAGCGGACGAGATGAGTTCAAGCTATCCTGTAGTGGTGGACCAATATGCTGATGTCTTTCCTGAGGATGTTCTGGGACAACCTACTCACAGAGAGGTAGACTTCTACATTGACCTTTACTCTAGGAAGACACTGATATCTACACCAGCATATCATATGTCTCCTGTGGAGCTTCGTGAGTTGAGAGTACAGTTGGAGGACTCGCAAAGAAAGGGGTTTGTAAGGCCCAATGTTTCTCCATGGGCAGACCCGATTTTATTTTCCAAGAAGGAATATGGGATCTTAAGGATTTGCGTGGACTACCAGTTCCTGAACCAGGTGACTGTAAATAAAAATTATCCTATATCGAGGATTGCTGATATCTTTGATCAGCTGAAAGGAGCCTGGTGGTTTTCGAAGATAGACCTCAGATTAGGCTATCATCAGCTTCAGGTGCAGGATGAGGACATACCAAAGACAACCTTTAGATATCAGTTTGGCCACTAAAAGTTCTTGGTGATGCCTTTCGGCGTGACCAACACCCCATAAGTATTCATGGGACTCATGAACATGATCTTTTATCCTTACCTCAATCGCTTCATGGTGGTATTCATTGAAGATATATTTGTGTACTTAGAGTCGTAGGAGGATCGCAACACACATCTGCAGATAGTTCTGGATACACTCTGAGAGCACCATATTTATGGTAATCTCTCGAAGTTCTAGTTCTGGATATGGGATGTCCACTTTTAGGAAACGTCATCTTGGAGGATGGATTTGTAGTGGATCTGGGGAAGATAGAGGCAGTGTTTTTTTGGGAGCCACCCAGGAGTGTGACTGAGGTGCAGAGTTTCTTGGGGTTGGTTGGGTACTAGAAAAGATTTTTACCCAACTTTTATAGAGTAGAAACACCCTTTTCATCTTTTACAAATAAGGGACAACCCTTTGTATGGATGTAGAGATTCCAACAGAGTTTCCAGAAGCTAAGGCAGAGACTGACGAGTGCCCTCGTCTTGAGGTTACCAGAAGAGGGTGTTGGGTATGTAGTCTACTGCGACACATCAGGGACCAGAATGGGGTGTGTCCTAATGAAAGAGTGAGTGGTGATTGCCTATGGCTCAAAACATATGATGTAACATGAGCAGAACTATACGACCGATGACCTGGAGTTATTAGAAGTGGTCTTTGTGTTGAATATATGGAAACACTACTTGATGGGTGAATATTTTACTATCTACTTCGATCATAAGAGTCTCAGGTATATCTTCTCAAAAAATGACCTGAACCTGAGACAACAACGATGGCTAGAGTTCCTCTAGGACTATGACATTGAGATAGTCTACACTCCTGGGAAGGGAAACATAGTAGCAGACTCACTCAACAGGAGGTCAGGTCTATAGCTACTGAGTGAGGAGACTGATCAGTTAGCCGTGTTGCAGATATCTTTTATGAATATTGATGAAGTAGAATACCTCTAGTCTATGATTGTCACCCCCACTCCTATAGTGAGTTCGGGAGGCATAGCTTGGGGATGTTGACTGTGAATCCTGACATGCTCAGATATCCTCAGGATAAGCTCCTGATGGATTTTTGATAGGTGGGGAGCATGTAATCCTTTTTAGAGGACACAATATGGTACCAGTGACATTTCAGGAAGAGGTGTTGAGGGAGTTCCATACATTCCCTTAGGTGGTACATCCTGATGTGGCGAAGATGTACCAAGACCTCCGACGTTAGTACTGGTGGAGAGGGATGAAGAAAGCACTAGCTGAGTTCATTTCATGATGCCTCACTTGTCAGCAAGTGAAGGCTGAGCATCAGGTTCCGGTAGGCTTAGCACAAAACTAGAGGTACCAGAATAGAAGTGGGATTGTATATCCATGGACTTTGTGACTGGGTTACCATGCACGTCTAGGGGCCACGACTCTATCAGGGTGACCGTTGACTGAATCACCAAGTCGGCCCATTTTCTACCCATCCAAGAGCAGGGATCAGTAGAAGGATTGGGAAACCTCTATGTTTAGGAGATAGTACAGCTTCAAGGGGTACCATCGACAATCATTTTAGATTGTGACACTCATTTTACATCCCGGTTGTGGAAAGGATTACAAGAGGCATTTGGGACTCAGCTATGCTTGAGCACCTCCTTTCACCCTCAAATATATGTTCATATGGAGCAGACAACACAAACACTTAAGGAAATGCTTCATGATTGCATACTTGATTTTGGCCATAGTTGGGAGGGCCACTTTCCACTGGTGGAGTTCACATACAACAATAGCTATTACTCCACCATTAGAATGGCACCATTTGAGGCCTTGTACGACTGACCATGCAGATCACCTTTATGCTAGAAAAACACAGAGGAGTCATCACTTATAGGTCCATAGTTGGTAAAAGCTACCACTTAGAAGGTGAAGATCATACATGAGTAGATAAAGACTTCACAAAGTAGGCATAAGTCTTATACTGACAGGAGACATAGACCCTTGGAGTTTGAGGAGGGTAATCAGGTTTTAATTTGGGTCTCACCCCAATGAGGATTTCAGAGATTTGGATGGGGAAGTAAGTTATCTCTGAGGTTCATCGGACCTTTCAAGATCCCGTGCAGAGTTGGTGAGGTAGAGTACCACCTAGATCTTCCCCCACAAATGCACCAGTTGTATAATTTTTTCCACGTGTCGCAGCTGAGGAGATACATGCATGATCCATCACATGTCATCGTCTGGGGAGATACAGACATTGACAATGGGGTGACTTTTATGGAGTTCCTGGTGGAGATAGAGGATCCAAAAAAGTGGGTCCTTCATGGATGGTCGATTCCTTTGGTGCGAGTTCAGTGGTTTCATGGGAACCTCCAAGAGAGTACATGGGAGCTGGAGGCTCAGATTTATGCTCGGTACCCCTATTTTTTTCTTAGAATTTGTTATGGATTTTGGGGACGTAAATCCCTAAAGTGGGGAGAATGTAAAGTCCTGAAAATTCCAATTTTTTTAATTATATGGAATTATTGTGAGACTGCAAAATTTGATGGTATGTGATTCTGAGGCCTAGAGAGCCTAAAATGGAATTTTGAACTTTTTTTAAGGTACGTTCAGTAAACGTGCGAGCATGGTTTCCTATATTTTGAACTGGTGCTCAGATTGAAAATTCGAGGGCACCGTTGAACTTGCAGTGCATGGATTCACTTAGGCGAAGCATGTAACGCCCCGACCCCAGTTACCCAGAATAGTTTCATTATTACATAACATTGGCATGATCAAAAGGGATCTAATCCCAAAAGACCGACCATTTTAGTAGCCTTGGAAGCACTAGATACATTCATAAGTTTTACATTACATTATAAAATGAAAAACAACAAAAAAATTGTCTCCATTGACAACATTCTTATCCATTAGAGTATCCCTACAGGTCAATCATAATATACTTCTTCACATCCTAGAAAAAATGAAACATAGAAAGGGGTGAGCTCAGATGCTCAGTAAGGATAACAATAGAGCGGAAACTTTCATAAATAAGACTAAACATTTAAGGAAATGTATAAGACAAAAACTTAAGCCTTTTAAACATAAAATTCTACATAATATGGCCAATATAAATCAAATAATTCCATTTACTTATTCACATGGATATTCTACTAGTCGAATAATCACATGAAATATCAATGGACAATTTCATAACGATGGAATGCATAATGCTAGAATTCATAACCACATAGTCAAGGTCTTGTGCCAAGACTAAAAACAATATTTTTTCAAGGCCTTATTCCAAGACACTAGTTTGTATCATGAGATATACTAATGAATCGAGGATCTATAGCGGGCTCCACCCGCCACTTACTAAGTCCAATGCAGTCCTCATATGAAAAGGTTTAAACATAACATAAATATTCGTATTAAAACTACCATATGAAATGCCAATAATTTATCCATAAACCATAAATGGTATAAAAATAACACATCCATAGACAAATATATCAAAAAACCTTCAATACAATATGGAATATTTGTATCACAATAAATCAACTTCAAACAAGTTTAAAATCCATCAAAGGATGTTGACATATATGAAATCAAAACTTTTTGAGAGAAATATCTCTTTCTATTTTGAAATCATTTAGAAGTCATGTAATTATAAAAGAAAAAATTTATTTTGAAAATATTCTTATAATATTTTAAGGGAAGCTTTGAAGGTGTTATAAGGGCAGAAAATATCCGTACCCGCTGTATAAGTTAAAAAAAACATTCTTTCCTTAATTTTGTTGAAAAGGTCGTAAAGGACCTTATTTGGAAAATGACGGAAAGATTCCTTTGTAAAATTTTTATAAAAAGTAAAGAAATGGTATAAATTACTTTAACCAATAGTCTAGGAAATAGTAAAAATGTTTTGAAATATATTTTTAAGAAACACATATGTTGATGATAAAGAGGTCCCAGTTGATACTCACATATAAACAACCTCAGATAATGAAGAGATTGTGGAATTAACAGTTACCTTGTACTTTTCCTTAGTAGATGGTTTTTTAACCTCCTGTATAATAGTTAAAACATTTTTATTAAATTATAAAAGAACTATATACATAAATATGATATCATATATGATCCTCTAATATTTCTTTGTTAAAAATATTTCAGTAGTATCATCGTTTCAGGTGTTAATTGATTCATTTTCCTTTATATGATTGGTTATGTAAGACATGTTTGTTATGAATAGGATGTATTTGATTCATATAAAAAATGATATTATGTTCATAAACATTATTTTTAATCATAAAATGAAAATTATTCTTGAATGATTATGATGTAGAATGATTCTCATCGCGTTCGTGGAGACGATAATCCGTACGTACGCACGAGCGACAATATCATTATATTGATGGTGAAATCGTATGTAATTGGATGGTATATAATATTTACAGAATAATTAACATGTTATATTTATTATTTACATCAGTTATACTCATTATTATACCCTTCCAAATAATGAAGTGTTTGAATAACAAACTACACCACGATGCGAAGACGGTAAGCCTTACGTACGCATGTATGGTGACTTTGTCATTTATAGGATGGATAGAATAATGAATATGGTTGTACTATATTTATAATAACATTATAGTATATAGACGGTACTGGATTTATTATTTTGGTATGGAAACAACAAATAAAGAGGAAGTGGAAGAAGAAAAGAACTTGAAAGAGGGTGGTGAAATTATTACATCTTCTTCGGGTGTTTCCTTTTGAGTTGATCAAAAGGGATACTTAGGTTGGATTTCTGATCAAAGTAAGGACTCTAGGTTGATGTGAGGGAAGTTGGGAAGATATTTAGTCAGGGGTTGGCTGATCCAAATGGATTTGGAGGTGTGAAATTAATAGAATGGGAAGTACCCTTTTATAAGAGAGGTGAGGGTCACTTTAGGAAAAGCTTAAAATATTATTTTATAATAAAATCATTTTAGGTTTATAATGGCTCCAAAATGATTTATTTCAAGGATAATATAGGGATGGGTATAAAACATCTCAAAAAATAGGTTTTATATAGGTTTAGGTCACCATATTAATCTTATATTTTAGATTTAACTCTTAGTTAAATAGTTTGACATTTACCATGTCTCTTTGTATTTTTATATTATATGGTTAATAAACTTACTATAAACTGCCAAGAGAACCCCAAGTGGTTCATTATTAATATATATAACCTTATATAAGTCCTTTTTATGAACCTTATATTTTTAGGAATATTATATAAATTAATAATATAGTATTTGTTTTAAAAACTCAATTATGTCAATTTTGACACTATTTAGTATATGTTTTTTTTGAAAGCCATAAAAACTTTATCACTTCTAAAAAAATTTATTTAATAAACCCTAAAATGTCATATTAACCAATAAAATTAGTGGGATTCATCAGAAGTCTCAATTTACATTTATTTGGATATTTATAATATCAATTATTTTAATATTTCATTAATAAGGTAATTACTACATCATCATTGTGTCATAAATAAATTAAATTATTTAATGTCTAAAAATTATAATTAATATACAATTATGTAAGAAATATTTTTAGATTTATAATGAATATTTTTAGTCTAATTTATATTGTGTTTAACCCTATATTAAAAAAAGTTTAGTTATTAAACTTTAAATTTAACACTTTTAACTCTTCTTTAAATAAAATAATAATAAATGTCATAATCTAATACAAGTGGACCAAAAGAATCATATTTTATCCCTAAGGTTGTTTTTGGTCGAATTACACTTATCCAATAGAATTAGGACTTGTTTTAGGGAAATTATAATATCATTTTACCTTCAATTACCCTATTTACTCTTAACTGTGGTAAATAAAAGTCAAAAGTTACTATTCATCAAAAATTATTTTCGTCTTATTGAACCAAATTTTACTTACTGATATTAACCGTGTCTCTCATATTTTTGAAATTCAACTCACAAAAGCAGTAAAATTAAGTTTTATGAAAATTTTCAAATGCTCCTAGAATAAAATAAAATAAAATAACTAATTATTTAAATAAAAATTTGGTTTTAAACAATAACACATCGTTTTTCACTATTCATAAAAAATTGAAAGTTTTCATAAAAATACAAAAAATTCACCCTAAGCTAATTTTGATATTCTGAATCCAAAAATGAAGTCCATTTTGAAAAATAAAATTTATAAAATTTCAAAAAGTGGGTATTAATATTCAGGACGACTAGTTTGATTGGTCATGGTGTGTCAAAACTCCAAGTTGCGTACAACGCAAGCTATTGCATTATTCAAAATGAAACGTACCGTGGAATCTTGGGGCGTTACATTATCCCCTCCTTAAAAAAATTTCATCCTCAAAATTTCTAGAATATTACTACATATAATGATTTGGTTGGTTCTTCATCATAAGTTCCCCGGGTTCCCACGTTGCCTCTTCCATCTTATGGTTTCTCCATATAAATTTTACCAGGCAATTCGTACAGTTTCTCAGCACTTGTTCTTTGGTATCAAGAATTTTGAAAGGCTCTTGACAATAAGATAGATTAGGTTCCAGTTCAATTTCCTCATAGGTGAGTACATGCGTTGGGTCAGGCATGTATTTTCTCAATAGTGATATGTGGAACACATCATGAACTTTGGAGAGACTTGGAGGCATTGCCAAACGATAAGCTAAAAATCCAATTAGTTCTATAATTTTGAAAGGTCTGATGTACCTGGGGCTCAATTTACCCTTATTACCGAAATGTATAACACCCTTCCATGGAGATACCTTCAAGAAAACATGGTATCCTACTTGAAATTTCAAATCCTTCCTTTGGTTATCAGGATAAATCTTTTTCTTACTTTGAGCTGCTTTGATGTGGGTTTGGATAATCTTCACATTTTCCATTTTTTCCTCAACAAGTTCTGGGCCTACGAGTTTTCTTTAACCAACATCATCCCAATAAGTTGGTGTGCGAAATCTCTTGCCATATAACGCTTCATATGGTGCCATCTGAATACTTGAATGGAAGATATTGTTATAGGAAAATTCTAATATAGGTAAATATTTATCCCACATACCTTGAAAGTCAAGTGAGAAAGATCTCAACATGTCTTTTAAGGTTTGAATAGTCCATTCTGATTGTCCATCGGTTTGAGGGTGGTAGGCAGTTCTCAAACGAAGTTCAGTATCCTGGGCCTTCTGAAGACTTTTCTAGAATCTTGATTTAAAATGGGGATCACGATCAGAAACAATCGATAGGGGTACACCATGGAGTCTTACAACTTCATTAATATATAGTATTTCCATACATTCAAGTGGTAAATCTTCACTTATAGTAAGAAAATGTGCTCACTTGGCTAGACAATCAACAATGAACCATATTTCATCATTCATTATAGGAGTCTTTGGTAGCCCCATGATAAAGTCCATCATAATAATATCCCATTTCCACTCAGGTATGGGAAGATGTTGCATGAATCCTACAAGATGTTTCCTTCTAGCTTTCACTTATTGTCAAACCATACATCTTGACACAAAATCAGCAATCTCCCTCTTCATGTTGTCTCAAAAATATGTTCCTTCAAATATCTATACATCTTGGTGCTCCCAGGGTGTATAGAGAAATTGGAGCTATGAGAATCATCCAACAATTCCCTTTTTAGATAAGGTATGTTAGGAACACAAAGTCTCTTCCCAAATTTAAAATTCCATCTTCATATATGAAGTCACTCAATCTCCCATCATTCACAGCTTTAATCTTTTTTTGAAACTCCTTATCATCAGTCTGAGAACTCTTTATCCTTTATAGTAAAGTTGGTTTGAAAACCATTTGAAAAAGTATTGATGTTTGACCTTCCATGGTTATTCCCATATCCATCTTTACTAGATCCATAAAAATAGGATCCCTTTCAACTCTCATATTGTTCAAAACTCCATGATCCTTTCTACTCAAAGCATCTTCCACCTTATTTTCCTTCCATGGGTGGTAGTGTATAGTGAAATCATAATCCTTTAGTAGTTCAAGCCATCATCTTTGCCTCATGTTGAGTTATTTCTATGAGAAAATATACTTCAAACTCTTGTGATCAGTATAAATCTCACATTTTTCACCATAGAGATAGTGTATCGATATTTTCAGAGCAAAGATTATAGATTCTAACTCAAGATCATGAGTAGGATAGTTTTTCTCATGAATTTTTAGCTGTCATGATGCATAGGAAATAACTCTATCATTCTTCTTAAGGACACAACCAAGTCCTTTCTTTGAAGCATCACTACAAATAACAAACCCATCGTTCCATGATGGTAGAGTCAAGATAGGATCATTGACTAATCTTCTCTTCAGTTATTCAAAATATTTTTCACACTCTTTTTTCCAAACAAATTTAACCACTTTACATGTGAGATTGGTTAATGGGTTATCCAATCGGGAAAAATTCTAGACGAAACATCGATAATAACCTGTTAAACCAATAAAATTACATACCTCAGTTATACTCGTTGGTGCTGGCCATTCTTGGATTGCCTTGGTCTTTGAAGGATCAATAGAGATTCCATCCTTAGAGACAATATAGCCAAGAAAAGAAATCTCTTGAATCCATAATTCACACTTGTTAAACTTCCCATATAATTCATTTCTTCTGAGGGTTTTCAGAATAGTGTGCAAGTGATTTTCATGATCTTCATAGATTTTTGAGTATACTAAGATATCATCAATAAATACCACTACAAAGTCATCAATATATTCCATGAAAACTCTATTCATTAGATCCATGAAGATAGAGGGTGCATTAGTTAATCCAAAAGGCATTACTGTAAACTCATAATGCTCATACCTGGTTCTAAATATTGTTTTCGAAATGTCTCCCTTCTTCACACACAACTGATGATATCCAGATCGAAGTTTAATCTTTGAAAAATATTTAGCTACATGAAGTTGGTTGAATATATCATCAATGCGAGGTAAGGGATACTTTTTATTTATTGTTATAACATTGATCTACCTGTAGTCAATGCAAAACCTCATAGATTCATCTTTTTCTTAACAAAAAGGACAGGGGCTCCCCATGTAGAAACACTAGGGAGAATAAATATCTTATTTCTCAATTCCTCTAGTTGTTTCTTTAGTTCTACTAATTCCACAGTGTCCATTCTATAAGGGGTATTCGATATGGGCCTTGAACCAGGAATTAAATCAATGGAAAACTCAATTTCTTATTCTGGAGGATGTCCTGGTACATCCTCTAGAAACACATCAACATATTCTTTCACAATAGGTATGTCCTCTATTCATAAATTCTTTTCCTCACCCATAGTTATTTTATTCTTTTTCCCTAATAATTGAATTTAGTAGAGCTACTGGGGGTGGATCTAGATAAGAATCAGGTGGTGAAGTTTCTGCTCTAAAGATAAGGCACTCATTATCATCATCGAAAATTGTAACCTCTATCTTCTTACAATAAATTTTCACATCATGGTCCGAAGGCCAATCCATTCTGAGGATTATATCAAATTCAATCTTGGGTATGATGATGAGATCAATAGATAAAGAAAATTTATATCCCCTAATGGGAACTGATTCACAAAACTTTGTTGCAATGATACTCCCATTAGGTGTTTTTACTAAAAACTACCTTATTAAGTCAAATTGAAAATATCTAATTTTCTTAGCAAAATGGGAAGATATAAAAAAATGCGATGATCCAGAATCAAATAAAAAATTGGATAAACTTGAGGAAACCATTAAATTACCTACGACCACATATTTCGGAGCTTCAACCTCAGCAGTAGTGATCAAATAAGATTGGACTTTCTCCCTTGGCCTTTTCTGAGGTAAGTTCTATCAGATCTTAGTACATTCATTTGAATAATGCACATTTTCTCTACACTTGTAGCATTCAACATTGACATCCTCTTTCTTCCCCTTGAAATCATGAGCTTGGTGGCCTTTTTCACCACACTTGTAATAGACTCACATTCCCTTCAGGAAAGTACCGTGGTGTTTCTTCCCACATTTACCGCAGGATGGATATTCAACTTTTCCCTTATTCCCCTTATTTTGATTTCCAGAGTGTTCAATAGATCTCTTTTTCTATTGATTTTATTTAGAGTTGTAAGACTTAGAGAATTTTTTTTCTGTCTTGATAGCACATGAGACAATATATTCGTACGATGAGAAGGATTGTGAGACTAATGCTCAATAGAGAAATGGTTTTAACCCATAAAATAATTGATCAATATTACTCCTTGGGTTACATATATAATCTACTACATGCCATGCTAGACTTGTAAAGTTAGCCTCATACTTTGTGACATTTTCAGCATCCTTTTGCCTCAGACTCAGAAATTTTCTTTCCATATCCACTCAATGGTCACGAGGAAAGTATTTTTCCAAGAAAATATCTTTAAACTCCCTCCATTACATGTTCGATACTTCTTCATCTTCTTTTTTGTTTTTGATTAATGACCACTATTGATCTGCATCTCTTGTGAGGCGATAAACTACCATGAAAACTTTTTCCCTTTCACTTCTCCCCAAAGCATGAAATATTTTCTCTAAGGAATTTATCAATTTCTCAGATACTAATGGATTTGTGCTCCCATTGAATGTTGGTGGTTGTTTCCTCATGAAGCGGTCTAACATTGATCCTCCGCATTGTGGATCAGGGTGCTCCATACAGGTAAGGTTATTATTCATAACCTCAGTGAGTTGTCCCAGTATGGTGATAAACTGATCAGCATCAGTTGCATCACCAGCTCCACTATAATTATCTTGAGTAGGAGGGAAATACCTACATAGATTATGTGCACTGATATAGTTTCCATTCCTTCCATTAGGATCCATTTATAAACAATGGCATACAGTACATTAGTTTATGAATCTCAATATGTAATTCAAACTTGTAAAACACTTAACATAAATTGAATAGTGTATGGATATAATCCACAATCATAAAAATGTTTTCTTTGAGGAGGTATATACTAATAAATCCTTCATAATGGTTTGTAAAGAAAATGTGAATTATCCTAAGAATATCCCCCGAGAGTGTCGTAAACAAGAGTGAAACAAGGCCCGTTGTCCTACACCAGTTCCCATTTGAGTCTAGCTCAAAGTGGTGTTTTTGGGTTTTACCCCTAAGTACATCTGTTCCAGAGCCACCTCTACCTGCTCATATCTAGACAGGGATGCATTTCTTGGAAAACTCACAAAATCTCTACATTACCAAAATTATAGGAAGTTCTTCTATACTAATCCTCAAAGTATATCTTAGGGTAATGTTCTCTAATCAGAGTTTTTATAAATATAGCTTCTAAGGTTTGTACTAAACTTCATATGATACCAACTGCAATTCCCCAAACCGAGTTACCTAGAGTTGGTGCATTATTATATAACTTTGGCACAATCACAAGGGATAAAATCCCAAAAGACAGATCAGTTTAGTAGCCTTGGAAGTAATAGATACATTCATAAGTTTTATATTACATTATAAAATGAAAAAAAACAACAACATTATATCCATTGACAACATTCATATCCCTTAGACTATCTATTCAAGTCAGTCCTAATATACTTCTTCACATCCTTGAAAAAATAAAACATAGAAAGGGGTGGGCTCAAATGCTCAGTAAGGATAACAATATGGAAAAAACTTTCATAAATAAGAATAAACATTTAGAGAAATGTATAAGACTAAAACATAATCCTTTTAAAAATAAAATTATACATAATATGGCCAATATAAATCAAATAATTTCATTTACTTATTCATATGAATATTCTACTTGTCGAATAATCACATGCAATATCAATAGCCAATTTCATAATGACGGAATGCATAATGCCATACTTTATAACCACATAGTCAAGACCTTTTTCCAAGACTACAAATAATATTTTTTCAAGTCCTTGTACCAAGACACTAGTTTGTTTCATGAGACCTACCAATGCACTGGTGAGCTATAGTGGGATCCACCCGTCACTTACTAAGTCCAATGGATTCCTCATATGAAAAGGTTTAAACATAACATAAACATTCATATTAAAACTAGCATACGAAATGTCAATACTTTATCCATAAACCATGAATGGTATAAAAATAACACATCCACAATCAAATATATCACAAAACCTTCAATACAATATGGAAGATTTGTATCATAATAAATCAAGTTCAACCAAGTTTAAAATCTATCAAAGGATGTTGACATAGATGAAATCAAAACGTTTTGAGAGAAATATATATTTCTATTTTGAAATCATTTAGAAGTCATGTAATTATAAAATAAAACATTTATTTTAAAAATATTCTTATAATATTGTAAGGTAAGATTTGAAGGTGTTATAATGGCGAAAAATAGCCACACCTGCCATATAAGTTAAAAAAACACTCTTTCCTTAATTTTATCAAAAGGTCTTAAAGGACCTTATTTGGAAAATGACAGAAAGATTCCTCTATAAACATTTTATAAAAAGTCAAAAAAGGGTATAAATAACTTTAACCCATAGTCTAGGAAATAGTAAAAATGTTTTGAAATATATTTTTAAGAAACACGGATGTGGATTATAAAGAGGTCCCATTAGATACTCACGTATAAACAACCTCGGATAATGAAGAGATTGCGGAATTAACCCTTACCTTGTAATTTTCCTTAGTGGATAGTATTTTAACCTCCTATATAATAGTTGAAACATTGTTATTAACTTATACAAGAACTATATAGATAAATATGATATCATATATGATCCTCTAATATTGCTTTGTTAATAATATTTCAGTAGTATCATCGTTTCGGGTGTTAACTGATTCATTTTCCTTTATATGCTTGGTTACGTAAGCCATGTTTGTTATGGAAAGAATGTATTTGATTCATATATAGAATAATATTATGTTCATAAAAAATATTTTGAATCATAAAATGAAAATTATTCTTGAATTACTATGAGGGAAAATGAATCTCATCGCGTTCGTGGAGACGGTAATCCGTACGTACGTACGAGCGACAATATCATTATATTGATGGTGAAATCTTATGTAATTGGATGTTATATCATATATAAATAATCATAAACATGTTATATTTATTATTTATATCAATTATACTCATTATTATACCCATCCAAATAATTAAGTGTTTGAATAACAAAATACACAACGACGTGGAGACGGTAAGCCGTACGTACGCACGTATGGTGACTTTGTCATTTATAAGATGGACAAAATAAAAAATATGGTTGTACCATATTTATAATAACATAAAAGTATGTACAAGGTACTAGAGTTATTATTTTGGTATGGAAACAACAAATAAAGAGGAAGTGGAAGAAGAAAAGAACTTGAAAGAGAGTGGTGAAATTATTACCTCTTCTTCGGGTGTTTCCTTTTGAGTTGATCAAAAGGGCTCCCTAGGTTAGCTTTATGATCAAATTAATGACTCTAGGTTGATTTGAGGGAATTTAGGAGGATATTTGGGTCAGGTTTGGCCAATCCAAATGGCTTTGGAGGTGTGAAATTAAGAGAAGGGGAAGTACCCTTTTATAAGAGAGGTGAGGGAGACTGGGCGGCGCCTCACTGGCGCCACCAGTTGGGTGAACTAGATGCACCATGTCCGGTCCAGAAAAACTGACCTACATCCATGTGGGTTGGGTTCTCCAGGCGGGTCGGAACCACTAGCTAGGCTGGACCCCTAACAGACTTAGACCCGACCGACCTCGTTTCACTAAAACTTGAGTAACTCGCAAACCGGACATCTGATTGATACACCGTCTACGATGTGAGTACCCTTGAAATGAGGAGGTACTTTTTAGATAATACACTTGAGTTTTAGAGGATGTTGGAGTATGGATGTGTTGTATCATATTGAAAGCTAACCAGGTCCCATTTACCTTTTTTCATATATCTTACAGACCGGGCGTCCGATTGATGCGTTGTATGTCACATTGGAAACCTTAAGACAAGGCGGTCCTTTGGGTTACTTCATCTTAAGACTTCATGAAATTTGATGTACAACTGATATTATAAGTATAAGAACCTCCAAAACTCATGCGCACCTAGTTTGGAAATCCTGTGGCTGGCTATCAAGTGAAGAGCAACCCTCTGTGGATCGGCATGAGAGCGGCCCTCAGTGTATCGGTAGCATTTCGACCCTACGTGGATCAGAAATAGAGTGACCCTATATGGATCAGAATGAGAGAGACCCTCAGTGGATCAGAAATAGTGCAAATCTCTGTGGATCTGTATTAGTGGGACCCTCTGTGGATCAGTAGTAGAGCAACCCTTTGTGGATCAACAATATAGTGACCATTCGTGGATCAATAGAAGAACCTCTCAAGAGAATAAAATGATCTATCTCAAGACTAGTAATATTTATTCCTATTCTCTATGTTGTATACATGGTTTGAGCTATCTTTTACTTTATTCTTTGTGATTGAGATCATGCTTTGTGGTTTTTCCTTTGTGGGATTCTGAGAGACCTTCAGGGGTCTTAGGGACCCTATTGGGTGTTGTTATACTCACCTCTACATGGGCTTCACCCGCACCTTGTTATGTATTTTTAAAATGATGAAAATATTGACCGTGACTTGGGGATCCAAGGCTAGATGGTGATCAAATGTGATTGATAGATGTGGTGAGCAGCAGTGATGACAGACGACAAATTGTACCTACCCTTTAGGTAGGATCCTTAGTGGATGACCTTTAAAGACCATTTTTTCCCTTTTTGTCGTACTTTATTTTCAGTTGGGCTTGTATACTATCCCCTTTTACTTTTAGTACTTACTTTTATCCTCAGTGGTGGTTTTTAGTAGTGGCTGTACCTTTCCATTTCTGTTGTGTTTTACTTGTGCGCAGTGTGCTCTGTCTGTGTGTGTACAGGTTTAAAAGCAATGCCATCCCTTTTTGGGTTTTTCCTTTCTGGTGCTAGTCACCAGCCCCTAGCCTATGGAATACAGGCTTGGGGTAGTCACAGAATAGGCCCTAGGTGACGGTTCATGACATATAAGGAATCAAAAAATTTGTGATAGTGTAATATAAAATGTAAAAGTCAAAATACACACCCACCCAAAAAATATGTCCCAACTTGAAAACAATTGTAATAGAAAATATCTAAGAGAGATAAGATCCTAATATCCATGTTCAACCACCATATGTGGTCTATGCACCCAAGTATAAGTATGATCCTGTGAAATCACCTCCAATCTATCCACTATATGCATAATACATAACACATGCGGGAAAATCCCATAGAGGGGTGAGTATATACATACCTAGTATGATGCCCTGAAAACTAAAAAGGGAGTAGTTGAAGATAAGATATAAGTAGTTAGCTGAGCCCAATTAATTCATGTAAAATAAAAATTGATATAAAAAATATAAACAACCATATATGCTCAACAAGAATCCCAAATTATAGAGAAAGAGGATATCAATCTCCACAGCCCAGCTAAGAACAATGAGTCTACATATATCTCTAAAAAGGGACTATATCTGATGCCCATCATCTCATGTTTTTGTCAAGGTAACTATAGGGAGGAACCAAACGTAAAATATATTCCACAAAGTCAAGGGGGAACAATATCCAAGCAGAGGGCCCATGGCTTAGTGAATTAGGGGGGTGCCACTCAGAAGGTTGAGGACCCACACCCTAGTCCGTCTGGGGGGTTCCACTTAGAAGGTAGAAGACCCATTCCCTAGTATGTTTTGTGTGTGTGTGTGGGGAAGGGGGGGGTTTAATCATTAGTTATAGGACCCAAACCCTAGCGCATTAGTGGGGTTCCACTTTGAAGCTATATGAACCACACCCTAGTGCATCAGGTGGGTACCACTCAAACTAGTGCAAGGAGTATGAGGGACCAACACCCTAGTATGTAGGGGGGGGGGGTGTTTCCAACCCTTGTCTCTATCTGATGATCCTTACCAATCACTACCATTTTCAAGTATCTCCTAAAGATTTTTTATTCTTGGAACATTCCATGTCATATCTTGAAATCAAATTTGAATGCTACCATTGCATTCTACATGAAAAAACAATCAGGATAAGATGCTTGCAGGACAAAATATGAGTTTGGACAAAAGATTAATGAGAACATGAGGCTCTTCATCCATCCATAAGGATAAAATATAAATCCACCTATAATCCATTTCAAATGGCAATGAATGGACAAACGAATCACACCATTGTGATCCCCATGGAAAAACAATTAGGATAGGCTATTCACTTTCCAAAAATGGATTCTCGGATTTTTTTATTGTAACACATATGTATGAAGCTTCATGGGCCTAAGTCACAAGTCCAAATTAAATATCCATAAACGATCTTGAACTGACCACCTCAACACCATTATCACAATGTTATAGATAGATCAACCATCCTACATCGTGTGAAGAAGTTACGACCGAATCTAGGTTTCCACAAAAAAATAATAGTAATAATATTGTAGGACCCATGAACACCCTGAGAGGGGAGGAGTGAATCAAGGTATCAAATTTTTATTCTAAAGTGATGGATCTTGTTCCCACATTGGTAGAAACCTATTAAACCAGTCTGAGGGAAATGTGTTGTAAGAAACTATTTTTTCACTCAGGTTTGGATCCTTTATATTTCAGTCTAAATATTTACTTTGGACCAAATATGGATTCCTAATGTGTTAATAAAGGTTTTAGGGATGTCTGAGGCTTGATCAGAGCCCAAAACACATCTTTTTGGGGAAACTGGCCAAGTGGCATGGTTAGAACACAGTTGGCATACGACCGTGCGACCTAACCGTGCAAGTGACCCTTCTACCCAGGTAACCGTGCATACAAACCATACACATGCTATTTTCTGGGTAAAATTTCCAACTTTCCCTTAATGATCTAATTATCCTCCTCATTCTTCCCTAATCTGAGTTTATGTGGGATTTACCTCCATGTGTAACGACCCAAAGTTTCATTAATGGAAATCCCTCTTGATCTAATTAAATGTATCTTTATGTTTATATAAAATGTCAACTTCCTTGGTTTTATGTTAAGAATTTTTACCATTTCTAATATAGCTGTTGAACAGTGATCACATGATTAGTATAAATATAGGACTTTAACAAATCCTTTTTACTCAGACAAAGGAAGCGATGACCTCATCCAGTAGAATTGCCCCATACAAAGCCCATTTGTCGGATATTGGAAAAGAGGTGGCATCCTTGGGCTTCGCTCTTGACCAAGCCCAATATGAGATTCATCATGTCAAGCTCAAACGAGACCGTCTATGGGAAAAGTGGAAGTTAATAGAAATTACCACTCGAGCGATGTTATCCGAGCCACCCCAAGAGTCTGTCACCATCACACACCTTACCCTTAGGTCTTATGTGGCTGTTTTAAGGGGTTATGTAACAAATAAGTAGTACTATGTTCATTTACATTATTTTTGTATATAATAATGAATATAATTTCTAGTCATTTTTGATACATTGTAAATAGTTTTTAAAGTACAAATGGTGTTTTTAGTTATTATTTAATTAAGAAATCTATTTTATTAAAATAAGAGATTTTTGAATTAAATAATATTTTTAATAAAATAATAATAATATTATTAAATTAATTTTTATTAAATATAAATGATCTTATAATTTTATGAATGCAATTATAATTTTTATTAAGGTTTGAAATCCATTTTTGTCAAAACCCGTGAATTTTTTATAAATGTCGGTTTTTATTTTAAAAGTGAAAATTAACATATTTAGAAAATTATTTAGATAAAATAAATGTTATTTTTGGAATCAGGACGTCGAAATTATCCAACGGTGAATTTTTCATAATTTTCTGAGACAGTCAAATTTTTGGGTAAAAATTAAATACCGTTTAAATATATAATGTGTTTTATGACATCATAATGACCCAATAGTGATGTAATAAAATAATATAATCTTTATTTTCAGCCAATATATATTTTACCATTAAAATAATGTGATTTTGGGTTTGTTTTACTTACTTTTCAAATCATTAATGGACCCCTCAAGACTTATTAAACACCTTGTCTTTTTATATTAATTTCCATGGGAGTGTGACTCACCTTCACATAAGCAACCTTATTATTTTAAGAAGTTCGGACTTTGGACTTATAAAATATTGTTTTCCTCTTCCCTTTTCCAAAAACCATGGGCAAAAACCATTGGGTGGTTTCTGGTTTGGATTAATTTAATGTAAGGGGTCCCAAATCTAAATAATAAAGAATTCCCTCACCTTTCCTATATAAACCCACCCAAGCTCCCACTTCCTCCCCACTCAAAGCCTTTTTAGTTCGTCCAACCTATGACCTACTCTCTATATAATCCTCCCAAGGTGCCCCAAGCTCCCAAGAAGCCTCTCACAAGCCTCTCTCTTGCCTTTGGAAGCACACTTCCAAGTAAGGGTTTTTCTTCCTTTCTCATTTTTGTCAGTTTTCTTTAAGTTGTATTGCCCTTTTAATTTCAATTATGAATGTTGGGGTATGGTTTTTCACCTCCACCATACTTACCTCTTATTTTTTGAATGATGGGAGACCCCTTTCTCTCTCATTAAATGCCTCCCATGTACACCCATTACTATGCCAAAATTCCGAAAGGAACTTCTCTCTCCTCATTTACATTCAAGCAATTCTTTTGTATCATGAATCTAAATTCCATTACAATTGTCGGGACATGTATCTATATGAACTCATTACTGTACATTACATGTAAATATGATGATGAACCACTTTATATCACATCAACCATTTTTTTATGAATTCTTATGTCACGCAGTTACACTACCGAAATCGCACCGATTTTCTAAGCCAATGTCATTGTGTAGTGAATACCATGCCCATTTCTCCATCAAGGGTATTCACCTTTATGCACATTTAATTATTGATTATAAAGTTTCATGTATTAATTCCACATTCCTTTATCATGGAATAAATTATTATGTTTTATGAATCCATGTTTTATGATCCATGTGGCACACTTATGCATGAAATGAAATGTTTAAGAAGGGTGCGCCCTTATAGCGCTCCAATGCATTGGGTAAAGTATAGTATAATGATACGTCATGTGCAATGAGTTTTGACTCATGATAATTCAAGTGAAATGAGGGTTTAATCGTGCTTTATGTGAAATGAGGATTTACTCATGCTCCATGTGCAATGAGCCTTGGATCATGCTAATTCCATGTTAAGTGTTGTTTCCACATTTCCATGTTATGATTATCATGCTTTATCATGCCTTTATGTTCATGTTTATATTGTTCTCTATTGATATGCCTAATTTTAACATGTATTGTACTCCTCATGTTATTCCATGTGTATTCCCTTACTGGACTTTATAGCTCACCCTTTTCTTATGCATGTCCTCAGGTTATCCCATGCATTGCTAAGAACGAGGGAATGTAGTGGTCATGTAAAGGAAGTTTTCAATAAAGATGTTGTATTTCATGTTTCAAGTTTTTATGTAATGATCCTAAGACCCAAATACACTAAACCTATCGATCTTCTTTGTTTTATCAAGTCAAGTTTTATGTAATAAATCATGTTTAAGTTTGTATTAAAAAGAAGGGTTTTCATACCACGACTCTCATTCTAGATATTTTTGAAGACAAAAGGTAGGAATCAAGAGATCTCCTTCGTCCGAGACCAGATCAAGCTTCCATTTGTCATGTTGAATGTGCAACGGTAAGTACTCAAGTCTGTTTAAGCCTTTCCTATTCTTTTTTTTTCTATCGATCTAATTATCATGGTATGAGAATTTTTCTCCTTTTCTTTGATCTACTTAATCCAAGAAAGATCAAGGGCCAATAACGAAGGAGGATAGTCATACAACCCTATGGTGGGTGGTTTATAACTCGCCGCTCAAGTTCATTGATTTTGGAATTGTCATGTGGGACCGACCAATTTCATTGGGTACTGTTTATAGAATTTATTTTCCATGCGTATACATGTTAGAACCATATGGTTATGATATTTCAAAATATGAGATTAGTTGTTAGTGGTTATTCCCAAAACTCCATTGATCCCATGTATGATGTTATTCCATAATTTTTGTTTCATTGTTTTGACTTATTTGAGCCACCGTTTAGATGTGCATTGGATTGACCTTACTAAGGGTAAGTGTTTCCATATTAAATTGATTGTTTATTTCGTGAATTTCATAATTTAAATTACCATGTATGATCACCACTTTACCCACCTAAGGTAAGTGCTTCAATTGATAATTAAATGTGAAATATAAATCTGAAAGTATACTAATTATATGACTTGACCGGATTAAATGTGAATGATTAATATGTTGCATGTACGTAGCACCCATTACCACATTAATGTAAGTTAGAAGAATGGAAATTAATTATTGAATATTCTTTAAATGGAATTAATAAAGGTTGCATGATCCTTGAACTTATCAAACTAATGAAAGGAAAGTCTTGAACCAAATGACTTGATTAAAAGGTGGCATGATACTTAACCTTATCACACTAATGAAAGGAAAGTCTTGAACTAAATGAAATATCAGATGAATTCATAATCAAATAGATATGTCCTGACTCGAGTTGACCTTGGATTCTGATTGGAGAATTTCATGATCACTCGAGAACCCCATTCGGATTCAAGGATACAACTTACTAAGGTTGAGACCCACCTAGATCCTGATCCTTGTCTATTATTTTGATTCCTATTATGACACCATATGATCCATTACATATTATCAAAGGATGCCTCAGATATACTCCTTAGATCTAGTATTGAAAAGTAGGTTCCATGAATAAATCCCATCAGGACCATTCATTGCTTAGCCCCGTTTTACCTTGGATGAAATCCTTGGACTCAGTAGGTGTATCATTGTAGAATTCCATGGACTATTCTCCTTGGATTACACTCTTACCCCATGCCAGACTATAGTTATTACTATGTTGGAGACCCTTGAGGTCTATGTGACCTTGGTTATTACCTTGGGAATTCACTATTTAAGATCATTACAGGTTTCCTTGTTACATCATGGAACCTTTACTATTGTTAACATGTGACTTATTTATAAATTGGTAATAATAAATTAATGGGATGGTTATGTTCAGACACCAGCCAAGGGATGAAGCATGTACTTGGGTATTTAGTTACATTATACTGCTTTACTTTATATATGCATGCTTGCACACTGTTACATCTCCATTACATGGGTCAGATGTTATAGACACCGTTGGTGGTGGCCCACTGAGATTTATCTCACACCCTATCCAAGAAATTTTTGGTACCTAGAGTAGATCACATGGTTGCATGTGTTAACAAAGTGAATCATACAACTTCAAACACTCGATTTCTTGCTCTTTAGGATGGAGCTTGATAGCAAATGACCTAGCCATAGATAGGTATGATTGGTATAGTATTTTTATTTCCTTTATACTTATGTGGAACATGTTATTCCTACTATCTTGTATCCATGTTTTCTAGTTTTCTAGTGACATGACATATCATCAATTTTTGAATGCTATTCCAATTGTTTTAGTTATTGTTACTGTTGTCTCTATTTTCCACTATGCCTTCTATTTTCTTATATTTCTTCTGCTATTTATCTATGTTTACATTCATATGATATGATACACTTTTTTAATGATGGAATAGTCTCCCCACAGACACATCCTAGGCCCTCACTGCTAGTTGAAAACGTCTGGCGTTTGGGGAGATGTACTCAAGGCCATGTGGCCCATCGGGCTCGGGGAACCCATTAGGTGGTATCTGGGTCCAGGACATAACATGTATAGTAATTTAAACATTCAAATGTAAAGATAAAACACAACATTTTTAATTGGTTTACCACTAAGGGATAGTCTAAGGATCATACATTGATAGTGTGTCGGTCACACCTAAATTCAGTAATATTCACTAGTTGTGGAAAACAACAATTCATGAATTGTCACTCTATTCCAGGCACACTAAATTTACAAGATTTTAGGGATAAAAAACCACCTACCTTGTAACAATTCCATAAAATCCCCCTAGCTCACTGATTTGGGTAAAGTCTCACTCAGTTTAATAACTTTAAGAACACTTCAGTAGATTGGAAGTTAAGTCTTTGTCCCTAAATAACATGAGAATCTTCTTGCACCGTAGTCATGATTTGATGGAATTAGAAGCACTGTTCACTTAAAATAGATGTTAAATACTTCCTTTTACGAAGTTCCTTTATGTATATTATAACCTTTATGAAGAAAACCATATTCACAGAACAAAATGCCTTCATGAAGCTCACTGAATCATCGCGAAATACCCCATCATCACAAAACTCCCTTTTCTGTGATACATAATCATTGGTCAGGACTCAAGAAGTATTTTTCATGATTATCAAGATCACTTTGAATACATGATTCATAGAGCTATTGGAATTCTCAAAATTAGAGTGATTCACACTTTTCTCCAATTATTTTCATATCAAATGAAGAGGGGGTATCCTCCTATTTATAGGTTTGGACTTTTGTGATGATCCCATTCCTTTAGTGAATTTTCATAAAACTCCAAAATTATGTTCGTGAAGCTCCTTCACTCGAGAAGATTTAGTGAAAATTAACCCACTCATAAATATTATCATAGTCAAAAAGATTTCCATTAACCATTTTCATATTTCTTGATGCTCCACTTCTCATAGTCATGAAGATTATCATCAACCCATCACACCATTCACGATTCTCCACATATTTACAAAACTGGTCCTTTTCAAAACCCAAGATTCAAAAATCTCATTCCTTTAACTTATTTATGAAGATTAAATCCCCAAAAAACACCTTTCACAATGCTTTCCTCTTCCTCCAGATTTTGAGTCCAAAAATTTGTCAAACACTTGGAAACGACGCCACATTCAACACTATAGTCAGCTTGTACTGTATGATCACTTACCTTGAAAACTCCCTGATTAACCCAGTCTGGATTGAAAAAAAAAACACAAACCAGACTCCATTTCTAGTAAAGAACATCCTTGGTTCCAAAAATATCCGACTTTTTATTTGTTGGAAATTTATAGAAAAATTCATTAAATCACCAACCTCTATCAAAACCCGATACGTGAGAAACAAATCATCCAACACTCTAAGTCTACGTGAGAAAATATTGGTGTAGAAAATAAGAAGGGAGTCATGAATTGGGTTATCATGTTTTTTAATTCTTAATTATGTCTAAGCTAAGCTTTGATCTCATTGTGTCATAGAATCATTGCATAATTTATCCTCATAACACCTAATTCTCATTATGTCACAAAAGAATTGCATGGTTTTTAAAAAATCTACAACCATCAAATATTATAATATTGATTTTCTTCTTTCTCTCCCTTTGTAAATAAACCCAATGAACTTGTATATGCACTTTCATAGCTCAAGAAAACTATCCCAAGATCATATCTACCCCATAAACCTACATCACTTCCACAAAAAGATTAAAACAGTTAACACAAATGGGTTGAGGGGAACAACCATAACCTCCTCACACACTGGGAGGCGGCTGAACACCAAGGTTCAACCGATGTTTCTCAAACACATGGGCTGACAATGGATTAGTTAGAATTTCAACCACTAGGTCATCAGTTCCAACTTTCTTCATTCTAATCACACCCTATTCAACTTCTTCTTTGATGAAGTGATATCTGATATCAATATGTTTTGTATGAGAATGCATAACTGGATTCTTCATAAGACTGATCACACTATTTTTTTCATAGTGAGTCTCCATTGGTTTTTTCACTTCATCACCTATATCAGTGAGTTTTTACTTCATCCACAATAGCTGAGTAAAATCCTTTGTAGTAGAGATATACTCTACTTCAACTGTACTAATAGAAATACTTTCTTGTTTTTTTCTCAACCAGACCACACATTTATTTCTAATGAATAATTATCCATCACTTATGGACTTTCAATCCACCACATATCCATCCAATTCAACATTAGAGAATGCTGTTAATTCATTATCTCTTCCTTCAGCAGAGTATAATCCAAAATTGAGAGTACCTTGAATATATCTCATTATTCTTTTAATTACTTTCAAATGATCTTCCTTTGGATTAATTTGAAAGTGGGTCGCTAAGAATCTTGAAAATATGATATCTATCCATGTTGTGGTTACATATAACAAGCTTCTAATGACTCTCTTATACATGGTTGAATCTACAGAAGTCCCATCCTCATGATTTATATGTTTTTACCAACCGAAATCGGTGTCAAAATTGGTTTGAAGTTATGCATATTGAATTTATTCAGCATATATCTTGCATATTTTTCCTGAGAAATGAAAGTGTAGTCCTTATTATGAATCACCTGAAGCCCCAAGTAGTATATGAGTTTACCAATCATAGACAATTCTTATTCTGATTTCACTTGATTATAAAATTCTTCCATTAATCCCTTCTTGCTTCCACAAAATATAATATCATCCATGCACAAAAGTATCATAAATTTATCTTCATTTGAATTCTTTATATAGAGATTTTGATTGAAGCCTCCTATTTTTAATTTAATCTTCTTAAAATAAGAATCCAGTCAATAATACCATAAACTTAGTGCCTGCTTTAAACCATATATAGTCTTCTTTAATCTAAAATCCTTTTCTTTATCACTTCCAATAAGAAATCGCACTGGTTGTTCAATGTAGACTTATTCTTCAAGAAATTCATTTAAAAATATTGTTTTGAAATCTATATGATAAAATTTGAATCCTCTTTGAATTTCCATGGCAAGGAAAATCCTAATCGACTCCAGTATTGCTACTGGAGCAAATTTTTCTTCAACATCAATTCCTTCAATATGTGCGTATCCTTTACACACTAAGCATTCCTTATTTATGATCACATTTCCATGCTTATAGAATTTGTTTTAAAAGATCCAATGTGTTAAAATCACATTTTTATTTTAAGGTATCATAATAATATCCCATGTCTTATTCTTGTCAATCTTATCTAGTTATTTATTTATGGTTTTAACCCATGATTCATCCTTTGTTGCTTCTTTGAATGAGGTTGGTTCCAAAATTTATAGGAATGCAGAATGTTCATCATTACTCATTCTCCTTGCCTATGTGGGAGCGGTCCAATCCCCAAAGTTGTTGGATTAATAAATATATACTCTTCTATTCCTCTTGAGAGGTTTATATGAAGTTTCTTCATCCATGGTTTCCTATTCTGATTCTTCTTATGAATCATCATCATTTTGGGACCCCTAATTTTTTTTCATAACTTACTCTACCTATGTATTTGAAACTATTCCATTTCCACCTTCTTCTTTATCTTCTATCATATCAACATATGAGAACCTCAAGGTATTTTTGATTTTATCTTAAATTATATTTACATCACTACTTTCAAAAATTCTTCCAAGATGATTATTGAAAAAATTATAGGCTTTACTCTTCATTGAATATCCAAGGAATATTCCCTCATCTATAACATCACCACACCTACCTTGACTATCTTCTTTGTTTTAGATGACACATTTAATTTCAAAAACAAGAAAATACTTTAGAGAGGGATTCTTTCCATTCCAAAACTCATATGATCTCTTGGTTTCTCCCATATAACGCCCTATTATATTTTGAGTGTACACTAATTATTGAACAGACTTTTTCTAGTAATTAAGAGTGATACGACTCTCAATCAATATAGTTATGTCCATATTGTTTGCCAGTCGATTCCTGTGTTCAACAAATCCATTTTGCTATGGGGTTCTCACTACAAGCACCTCATGATTTAATCCATGTTTTTCTATGTAATTTTTAAATTTAATGGATGTTTATTCACCTATATTTTCAGATTGTAGAACTTTTATTATGCAACCAATATCATTATCAACTATTAAATAATAAATTTTCATACAATCAAGAACTTTTTGTTTCCTATTTATAATCATTACACAAGACATTATACTATAATAATTAACAAAAAAATAAATTACCTTTATCTATATGTTCCAACCACATTTATTAGACCACATACATATGTGTGGACGAGATCAAGAAGATTTCATGCCCTTTTCTTCTTTAGATAATATGAAATGTAGACCAACATTCCTCACATGAAAGAATCACATGTATTTTATCATTCATGAATCAGAATGGGGATATCCATGACTATATTCAGTTTAGATATCTTTTCCCTGATTTTTTGATTAATTTGATTCAACCTCCAGCACCACAAGTTGTTTTATTCTTCAACTATTAAGTAATAAATGTTCTATTTACTATCAAACTAGTATAGATTTTCATCTATTATGAATCCTTTCATAAAATAAGTACCTTTATTTCCTATTATAGTTCACCCATTTTGATTAAATTTCACTATTAGTTCTGAGTCATAGAGTTAAATCACCCTCATGTGTTTTTGACACAAACCATCCACATAGGGAACTTCAGTTTTCTTAAACTCATCATTTTCTAGTTCTGTACTTCTAATGCCTTTGATATTTAAAGCACTATCATTTCAAAAAATTACTATTACATCAACCTTTTTTTTAGAATTCTTCAATTAATCTGCATTTCCCATTATATTGGATGAGTATCCACTATTAATAATCTAACTGCTACTATTCTTTGTAGCTTTGAGAGTTATTTCTACAAGGTTGGATTTCTCGATTTTATTCTTTTCCTTCCATGAGATATTTTATTAAGTGGAGGAAAAATATGGAATTTACAATCTATTTTCAATATGAACAGGTTCATCATACTCATATTATTCTTTCAAAGGATAATACCTATTCGTAAGAGCAACTCTACTTGATTAGTGAGTATTGAATTGTATCTGAGTTTTGTAGGTATTTGTCTCACCTTTCCTCTATCTGAAATAAATAGATTTATTTCAATAGTTATAAAAATGAAAATAATATCCATAGAAACTATTTATTCTATACTATGAAGGATATGGTATGATTCTCAGTTATTTACTTTCAAGAAATTCCCAATTCAGATATCTCCTTTCCTCTTCATAGTTTGCAATGGTATAGCCCAAATAGCCACACAATTGGAATTTCATAAGAGGAAATATCTTTTCACTTCCATTCCACCCCATGTACGCTTCCTTAGGAAAATAATTTTACTGGAGATTATTTATGGATACATGTGGATAGTTTTTAGTTCTCCTTTTTGTTTGATTTGAGGCATTCTTTTTTAGAACTTAAGGAGCCTTTGTGATATGTCCAAATTTATGCTTCCCTTTATTTTGGGTCATATTATTTCCATCATTTGATGTTTTAGCATCACAAGCAATTCAATTTTTTCCATGCATGTGGATCTTTGATCATTAAAATCCTTATCGACTCCTTCAGAACCACACTTAGCTCTCTCTAACATCTCTACATATGTGAATCTTACAAAATGTATTTTATTATTTTTTTCCATTTTATTTTATTTAGTTTCTAGTTGACACATTATAATAAAAACATCTTATTCAATACCCTCAACTATCATAACTTTCTACTCCATTATGGATGTAAGGTCATTGATGAAATTTTCCTTCTCTCCAATCATGAGCTTAAATTACACAACATCTTCTGAGATTTTATTAGTTTTTTAAGGTTCCCTTTCTCCTTATTCTATTATATCAATCTATTCTTCAAGAAAATCAATATATTATGATGACTCTTCCAGAATGGATCTCATATGTCTATTTCTATTTCTTTGATTTTCAAGCTTATCAAGAGAATCCTCAAGTTACAACTTGGGATCAATAACACCAAAAAACTGATTATATTTATCATTATCTTTTGAAGGTTATGATTTTTTAACTATATCCATCATGGATGTTTGGGTTCCATATTTGAACTATAGTTCTTCATCCTTTAAAAAGTAAATATCTAAAATTTTATCTTTAGAGATGAATCTATTTATCTGTAATTTCTTTCCTGATTTGAAGTATAAATTTTCAAGAAACCTTTTCTAAGGCTTCTGTATGTTTTCATCTTTAATTTATTCATCATCAAACTTCTTTGAGCATTGATATGTAATGTTAAATACTCTACCACACTAAAAACAAGCCATAGGAATCTTTCATTAAAATATCCATTTTCTTCTCTTGAATTTATTAGCAAAAATAGAAATAATTTCATATTCCTCATGATCTTCATCAATAATATCTCCATAAATTTCAAGTTTTTCTTTGTATTTGAAATCCATTTCCTTGCTTACTAAATTTTTTTGTATCTTCTAGTTTGACTCTCATTTGATATGCTACCAGAGTAATCAAAAAATTATTGAGGGAAAGTTTAGATATATCAATTTCCTCAAGGGATGTCACTTTTGGATTTTAGAGAGGTGGAATACTTCTCAATATTTTCTTCATAATTTTAATGTCTTCAATTTCTTCACCAAGTCCTGATATTTTTCCAACAACTTTAGTAATTCGTGTAAAAAAGGTATCAACATTTTCATCTGGATGTATTTTTTTCAGATCATCGAACCCATTGTGAAAAACATAGAGTTTCACCTCCTTCACTTTTTTGTCTCATTCATATATATTTTATAGTTTTTTCCACATAGACTTGGATTATGTGAAACTCATCACCTTCAGATATATTTGATCAGAAAGAACTACAGTAAGGGAATTATATGCTTTGGCATTTGCATCAAGTATTTTCCTATATATTTTAGTCATAGATATTCCTATTGAATCAATGACCTTAATCTCTTGTGTAGTAGAAAAAATAACTTCCATTATAAGAGATATTTTATGACATCTCATAATTTTCTTACAAATATGGAATTTTCTTCCCTCAAAGAGTGGGAATCCCCTACAATTCTCAAAATTCTCTATGAAAACAAAAAAGGATAGATTTAACACCAACAACTTGTTTTCTCTGATAACACTTATAGGACCCTAGAATACCCTGATAGGAGAGGAGTGAATTAAGGTGTCAACTTTTTATTATAAAGTGATACATCTCATTCCCATTTTGGTAGGAACCTGTTAAACTTGTATGATGGTAATGTGAAGCAAGTTAAATATTCACATGTAGAGAGAGAACATAACAATTTTACTTGGTTCACCACTAAGGGATAATCCATGGAGCATATGATGTCAGTGTTTCAGTCATACCTAAATACACTAATCTTTTCTAGTTGTGGAAAATAGAAGTTCATACATAGCCACTATATGCTATAAAGACTTCCATTATAATATTTTAGTGATAGAACACCTCCTACCTCAGAGCACTTTTGTTAACTCCCCCTATCTCAATACTTTAGGTGAAGTCTCACTCATTATAAAAAATTGAAGGTCACTTCAGTAGATTGGAATTTAAGCCTTTGTACCTAAATACCATGAGACATTGATTGCACTATAGTCCTAATTTGATGCACTTGGAATCACTATTCACTTAAAAGAGATGTTCATTACTTCTTTTCATGAAGCTCATTAGTGAATCTCACAACCTTCATGAAGCAAACTACCTTCATGGAACAAACTTCCTTCACAAAGGTCACTGAGTCATTTTGGAATACCCCATCATTGCGAAACTCATTTTTCTAAGATACCTAAGTATTGGTCAAGACTATAGAATTATTTTTATGATGATAAAGGTCAATTTGAGTTCTTTACTCACAAAGATATTGGACTTCATGAATTCAAAGCGATCCACAATTTTCTCCAAATCTTTTCATTTTAAATTATATGGGGGTAGCCACCAATTTATAGGATTAGAATTTCATGATGCTCCTATGCCTTTAGTATATTTTTCATGAAACTCTAAAATCCTTTTCATGAAGTATCTTCACTCACAAATATTTAGTAAAAATTAACTCACTCATGATACTTCTTATAGTCATAGAGATTATCGTCAACAATTTGCGTATTTTACGACACTCTACTTCTCATAGTCACGAAGATTACCATCAACCCATCATGTTATTCACGATGATCCACATATTTTATAAACTCAGCCTTTGAAAACCCAAGATTCACTAAAACCATTAATTTAACATATTTATGAAGAGTATTTCTTAGAAAAACACCTTTCATTATGCTTGCATCTTCCTCCTAATTTTGAGACAATTTTTTTTCCAAACACTGGGTAATGGTGCCACCTTCAACACTATAGTTAGCTTGTATTATAAGATCACATGCCTTGGAAACTCCTTGATTGACCTAGAATGGATTGAAAAAAAAACACAAATCAGACTCTATTAACAAGAAATAATATCCTTGGTTCCAACAAATATTTTATATTATTATTTTTATAAAACATAATTTCCAGGAGGGAAGGTCACACCCAAACTCTCACCCACCCTTTTCTCATGTTAGGGGTCATGTGGGATGCCCTGTTCACAACTTTCTCTTTTTATTTTATTTTATTTTGTTATCATAATATATATATAATTAATCCACCCCTTTTTGTGAGGTAATAGAAATATACAATGAATTCACCAAATTCCCTCAAGCACAACACCCCAATCATCTCCCTCTTTAATAATAATAATTAAATTATTATTATTATAATTCCAATATGATTAAAATGCATACAATGGGAACCCTTATGAAAGTTCAATTATTTAATATTATTAAATTAAATATCATATATTATTATTATTAAAAATAATAGTAACACACACTTCCCTCCATGACTGGGGGAAAATATGATTCAAGATATTCTTTTCCAGAGAACTGCCCACATCCATCTGTAGTAACTGCACATCCTTGAACACAATTTACATGTTCCTAAAAATCAATCCTGTTTCCCCTATAGATCCCAAATACATGGATTATCACCTATATCCCACATAGTTCATCAATCCATCTTTAAACCATTGATCCACATGTCATTTTTACTACCAAAACAAATATGGGGTTTGATCGCACTCAAACCCACCCTGAAAATATCTAACCATGACCCCATAGGACAACGATAAAGAACATGAGGAATAGATAGAAAAAAAAACAAAAAAAACATAATTAGAAAAGAATTATTGGATAAATATTTTATAAATGGTATCATATCAACAATAATAAGGTGTTTAACGGATCAATTACACAATAATGTTGTAGGGATCATGCGAAGGAATAAATAAATCATTGATCAAAAGTAGATAATTAATACATGCTCAATATTTAGTGAAAAGAGAGAAATCCAAAATTAATGATCCCTACATCGATTATGGATTGATCATTGGTGAAGAATGCATCTGATAGCGATTAAGGTGACCCATTTTATTCACTATCTCTCGATACACCTCGATCCGATTATCATTTGTCATCTGATCCAATCCTCCAGTGAATAATTCCCAAAAATCCTCTAAAAAAACTCTTAGGGTTGCATTTATAACCCTAGATAAGTGTCATAATGACATATTTATAGGGGATTAGATTTAGGTAGTTTAAAATTAAAATAAATAATTTATTTATTTATTTTTATTAAATGAACCTTTCAATATCTTCCTCTATTGAATGTCCCACATCGACCAACATTAGGTCATGCCTATGGTAAAACCTATATACTGGACTCACCCTTGGTATTAGATTTCTAATCTGAGTCTCTTTTCAGGAGTTATTCCACTTTTTTAGGAAAATTGTGTGTACGTGATATTAATATATTTAATATTTTTATAATATCAATTATGGGATCACTGGGCCACAGAATCTCGCTCCATCTTAGCACCTAGATTCAAAAATATTACATGAAATATGAAAAAGTATTATGTGGAAGAATCAGATTCACTAAATTATTCCCCCTTAAGGATTTTCATCCCTGAAAAGCACAAGCTAAACAAAAAGGTGGGAATACTGGGCCTGCATCTAGCTCTCTCAATCCCAGGAATAGTACAACACACTCCCATGTTTTCTACTAACACACACACACACAAGGGAACCAAATTCCCATTATGGGTCTTCCCAAGACAGTTCACAACTACCACTGGGTACCACAAGAGGAAGCTCCACACCCCACACCCAGCTGATCTGGGTTGACACTTTGCAAGGACTTGTGCACACATCTGCTCAGTTGAGACAAGTTGAAAAAAAACACCCATCCTAACTACAATAAATGTCAAGAGGTAAACCACATCACTAAATCAACATAGTAATGGGAAAAGGGCCAATGATCCTTAGATATAACATATCATCCTAGCCATATTTCCATGATCCTCTTCATGGAGAGATATCTCAAAATAGATTATATCCTCATAAAACTCCAAAGTCCACTATCATTAATACAAAAAGAACTCCTAAGGTTTTTTATATAGTCCTCATATTCCCTTGGAGGAACTAAACCCCTTTCACAACCATCATTAACACCAACCATAGGACTACAAGAACCAAATCCCACTCACTTAGACCAGCAAAATAGAGACCTAAAGGGTATCCCATACATGTTCTCAAATGATTATATGACAATAGTGGAGTGATAAATGATACGATACACACTCCACTGATGGTAGGTGATCCTCTTAGATATGGCCCAAATCTAACATGAAATTATGATGCATGCTACTTAGAATCTGAATGGCCTGATCTCTCTCTCCATATCCTTGGGGTAAAAACACTATGATCAAGTGCATATGTACCCCTAAGGCCTCATAAATACTCTCTATAATAATGACTCAAAGTGTTCATCACAGTTTGAATGATCATTTAGGGAATTCCATGAATCTATATTACCTCCTACATGAACATGAATCTCAAACTCTCCAGTAAGATCTAATCTCGAATGGGTAGGAAGTGGGTTAACCTGGTGAGTCATTCTATGATCACTCAAGAAGAATTGTGACCTCTCATAAATTGTGGATTCCCAATCATGAGAACCAAAAAACATCATCCAATTTCCAATTCCACTTAGAACCTTGATCTCTAGCTATAGGTAGGTGAGACGTAGAGAGTTAAACTCAGTAACGAGATGCAACATCCTTGTCCACCAAAACCAAAGCTAAAGAATCTCAGTATAACCAAACATATCTTAGGTGTACTAATAAGGGAAAAAAATCTCATCAACACCTTTTTCTATAGCATGAATATTTCCATCGACCATCCTTGGAAAAGGATGTCATGATCTCCACCATTAGGGAATACATTAGAAACATATCCAATGGATATTTGGTCACATATGATCTCCCAGTTGATATCCCCAAGTCATCCCACCCCGAATCACTGAGGAAATGGAGGGGTAATAACCATAAACTGGAGGCACACTGCACCATACTCACCCATAAGGGTCAACTATAAAAAGTTCAATTTCTCTGTCACCTCACTCGACAATAACAGTTGGAAAACCTCGATGTTAGCATCTACTACCATGAACATGCCCTAGGTGTCCCTCCATCATATGGTGCCTCAATCTCTATAGGGTCTACTACCACTCCCATGTACAAGAAGCCATATCCTGATAATTTTCCCTTTTAATCTATAACTGACTCCATGAGATATTCCATATGGCTAACACTCCTAGAGAATGTCTAGAACCATCCTTCTATGTATCATTTTATCTAAATTTGATGTCAAGGATATGATGTTACCATCATAGAAGACTACCATGAACCAATCCAATAAAGGTTAAAGATTTAGATAACAAGACTTATGAACTCTTCTAGGGTGTTCAACATGCTGAAGGGTTTCACCAAGAACTCAAAGCAACCATTGTGGATCTAAGATTCCATGCTTAGTACATCCACATCTCAAACATAAAAATGGAGATAACCCATCCCGAGGTCAAAATCCAAGATCCAATTTACCTCTATCCACTAGGATAAGAGTTCATAGATTCTCAAGGGCGGATACTCCCCCTAGATAGTCACATGGATCGGGTGATTCCAATGTACACCTAACCTCAAGCCCACATCTACCTCTAGGAGAACAATATAGGGATTACCAAGAGAATGTACTGGGTCTTATGAAGCCTCCACTCTACAGACTCCTCTAGATACACCTCCATCTCTTATAACTACATGAGGTCATCTGACATGATAACATAGATATCAGGTTCTCCCTAGTGTAAGTCCATGCATAAAACAAACTCTTGATAGAGAGGTAAACCTAGAAAATCCTCAATATGGAAACCCTTATAATACTACACCATCAAAATAAATTGGAAGCACAAACTATCTACTAGACAAGCGTAATACTAGCCATCAAATAATGTAGCATCTCTAACCTCCTTCGAATGTGCTCATCCTACCCTTCCTGAGAATCATTCCTCATCAAAGGATGAAAAATCCATCCAAAAAATTTGGAATCACTAATATAGGCACTATTAGAAATAATATGAGCATGGATGATAAATGAAAAACCCATATTAAGGAAAAAATCATAGGGTCCCAATATCACTATAGAAAGATTTCATGCAAGGCTATCTCTCCATATAAAGTCAGGTCACACCATCATCAGAAACTTGTGATCACCAATCCTCTTCGAGGGATCCTACAATATAAGGGTAAAGAAAAAAAGGCCCCACTAGTATCAATAGGTATCAAACAGGGGATACATCCATAGAAATTTTCCTACGACCACATACAAAAACTAAAAATGGAGTAGAAAAGACGCGGGTTTCACCTCAAACACACTCAGAGCCTCGGGGTATCAGGCCTTCACCTCTTGAATCCATATTTTCCCATTCCCACATATTCTACTTAAACAAGTATAACTATAGAACCTTAAAATTAGAACTAACTCAAACATATAATTCAAGGAACCCATCTTCAACACCTCAACTCTATTCACTTTGGGAGGTAGCAACTCTCCCTCATGGTCTTGAATCGCATCACAAGAACATTGATCAATGGAAGAAGTGTCCCTATTTATTGCATGTATAAAGACACATTGAACATAACCATCACATGTATCTACTGATTCCCCACTCCACCCTAGAGAAGTCTCACTTCCAGGACCACCATCAACATGGGTCCTATTCAAGCAGGACATTCACACCACATTCTTGTGCCAGTCCTTTGCCACATGAGAAGTGGGATTTTGGATCACTAAAAAACCTAAGGGATCTATTATATAAAACCCAAGATGCAAAATTAACACATTTGAATCATTTTTTGGAACTTCTAGAGCCAAAAAATACTTCATAGAGAAGGCTGGTCACTAATGTAACCATCTAATCAGTCGAGGTCTACACAAGCCTAGAAACATAGACCACTACCTCAAGTAAAACCTATACTGCCAGAGGGTCACTCTCATTATGAAACCTCAATGGTATCCATCACTGGAACTCATGTAACATGCTTAGAATGTGCGTACCATCATCCTATCCTACTAGAACTATTGATTTATCAACACATGGATGATCATCTATATGATCCATAGAAGGATCCATTACTCAAGAGGTTGTATCAGTTCTCGATACACACATAGAGAAAATAACCTCATGGGTAGGTCCCTAAACTGGGGACTCATTGGTAAGTTGGTCATCATCACGAAAATTTCTTGAAATCCTAGATGGATGTCTTTGTAGAGACATCTCAAAATTTATCAAGATGTACCATGGTCAAAGAGAATATATGGGGAGGTGACTCAAGAAAGATAGTTAAAGGAATAAATCCTATATGATGCATGTAATAAGTTCTATAAAATCAATGGATCATTATATTGAGTTGACCAATAAGTAGTCATATTCATGGTGTATAGATACATCATCCACCACACCAATATCGGGTTCCCTGGCCTAAAAACTGTACTCAAGACACTCCAAAATCATTTCCCTAAGTCCTACCCAATCCTCATAAGGGGAAAACTCCAAACACCATCCTAAGGAATGAACTACTTTGATAACACTATGTAACAACCCAACCCATCAAGTTCCACCTAGCTAGTGGAATATTGGTCCATCACAACCCCAAGCCCACCTCTATAGTCCAGGGGATGGTGAAAATCACCGAGAAGGAATAACTAAAATTGGATTCCTTTTCCAAAAGTACCTACACACACACACACACACACACACACACACACACACACACACACACACACACACGCACACACACACACACACACAACCATCTCTATATAGAAGTGCATAGGAATAATAAAAAAAGACAGTGACATATAGTGTAAAAACCATGCATGTAATAACCTTTAGGTAATAAAAAAGAGCGAAATAGTGTAATATGAAATATAAAAGAAAAAATACACACCCACCTAGAAAATATGTGCCAACTTGAAAACAAATAGAATAAAAAATAACTAAGGGACCCAAACTTCTGATCTCCAAGATTGACCACCATACATATTCTATGTACCCGAGTATCCCTATTATCTTCTAAAATCACCTCCAATATATCCATCGTTTGCATAATACATGACACATGTAGGAAAATCCCATGCAGATGTAAGTATATAAATACCCAGTAGGATGCCCTGAAAATTGGAGAGGGAGTAGTAGAGGACATGATAGAAGTAGTTAGCTCAAACCAATGAAGTCATTTCTAATAATAACTGAGAAAACAAACATAAAAAACCAGGTATGAACAATGATATTCAAAAAAAAAGAGAGAAAGGGGATATAAATCTCTGCATCCCATCTAAGAACAACAAGTATGCCTGCAGCTCTAAAAAGAGACTATCTTTGATACCCAACATCTTGTGTATCCGTTGAGGTATCTGTGGGGAGGACCCACACCTTTCCACTATTCCACACAATCAAGGGGGCATAATCTCTAAGTAAAGGACCCACTCCCTAGTTCATTGGCTGGGGGGGGGGGGTTCCACTCACAAGGTAGATGACCCATGACCTAGTGTGTTAGGAGAGTGTAATTAAGAAGGTAGAAGAACAATGGAATATTGAATTAGGGGAGTGACACATAATAGGTATATGAAACATGCCCTAGTGCATTATGGGGTGACACTCATAAGGTAGAGGATCTAGGCCCTAGCGTTTCAGGGGGATCCACTCAGAAGGTAGAAGACCCATACCCTAGTGTGTTAGGGGGTTCCAATAAAAAGGTTGAGGACCCACTCCCCAGTGCATCTGGGGGTTCCACTCATTTAGCAGAGGACCCACACCATAGTGCATCAGGGGGTGCCAATATGAAGGTTGAAGACCCATTCCCTATTACGTTAGGGGGGTTCCACTCAGAAGGTAGAGGACCCACGACCTAGTGCATCAGGGGGGGTGCCACTTAGTAGGTAGAGAAGCCACTCTCTAGTGAATTAGGGGGGGGGGGGGGTTCCACTCAGATGGTAAAGGTACCACACTCTAGTGTGTTTGGGGGTTCTACTCAAACCATTGTAAGAGTTTCGGGTACCCACACCCTAGTTCGAGAAGTGGGATTCTGACTTCAAACTCTCTCTCATGATCCTACCTAATCACTGATATAGTCAAGAATAACCTAAATAATATTCACACTCAGAAAATTACATTTCATATCTCAAAATACACTAGAGAGGATACCATCACATTCTCCATGAAAAAATTAGGATAGGCTGATTGCGAGCCAAAATTCGAGTCGGTCCAAAAGCCCGATAAATGAAAAAGGCTCATCATTGGTCCGTCAGGCTAAAATTGAAATCCTCAAATATGTTATTGAAAACACCCATGAATGTCCAAATTAATCACACCATTACAATCCTCATGGAAAATAACTCAGGATAGTCTATTTACTTTCCCAAAATGGATGCCCGACAAAAAAAACATTTTTTCATAACACGTACATATGACACTTCATGGGATCAAGACACAAGCCGAAATTAAAAATCCATCACTGGTATTTAATTGACAGCCTCAATACCACTATCTCAATACTATAGATGAATCAAAAATCTGATTTTGTAGGAAGAAGTTACAACCGGATAAAGGTTTACACAACAAAATAATAATAATATTTTATATTATTAGTTTTATAAAACATTATTTTAAGGAGGGATATCCATGCCCAAACTCTCCCCCACCCATTTTTCACATTAGGTCTCATGTGACACCCCCTATAAACCACTTTCTCATTTTATTTTATTTTTTTATCATTATATAATATATATAATGAATCCCCCCTTTTTGTGAGGTAAGAGGCATGTATAGGGAATTCCACCAATTCCCTCAAGTGAAACACCCCAATATTGTCCCTCTTCAATAATAATAATTGAATTATTATTATTATAATCAATATATGACTAACACATACATATGGGACACCCTTTCAAAAAATACAATATTTAATATTATTAAATTAAATATCACATGTTATTGTTATTAAAAATAATAATAACACACACCATCCTACATAGTCACCTGAAAATTGGATTCTGACCATTCTTCATTGGAAAACTATCTACATCCATCTACAACAACCAAACCTCCCTAGATGTACCTACCATTCGCATGCTGCTCGATCCTATCACCCCTACGGTTCTTGAATCAATGGAGTATCATAAGTATCCCACTTTGTTCATCAATCTATCCACAAAACATCAATATGAATGTTTTTCGTGCTATAACAGTGAATTTGGGGTTCAATCACACTCGAACCCACCATGAAAATGTCGAACCGCATCCCCATAGGCCAATAGTGAAGAACACGATGAAACAAGAGGGGGAAACTGAAAGAAAAAAGTGAAATGTCATTGGCCAATCATTATTTCCCAATGATTATATATAAAAAGTGATATGAAGGGAAACAAAGAGTTTAAAAGATCAATTACACAATGGGGTAGCATGACTCATGTGAAGGAATAAATAAATCATAAATCAAAAGAAGATAATTAATCCATTCTCAATATTTTAATAAAAAGGGATAAATCTAAAATTGAAAATCCTTGCCTAAATTATTTATTGATATTTGGTGAATAATTCATCTACTAGAGATTAAGGTAACCCAGTGCGTTTGATTCCTCTCAATCCACCTTGATCCGGTTGTCATTCATCATCTGATTTGATCTACCAACAAAGAACACCCAACTATCCACTCAGAAAAAATTCCCTAGGTTTTGTGGCTAACCCTATATAAATTTCATAATGACATATTTATAGATGATTATATTTAGGTCATTTAAATTAAAATAAATAAATTAATCTTTTATTTTAATTAAACGCTCTTTTCAACGACTGCCTTTACCATATGTCCCACACCGAAATAAATTAGGTATTGTATAGGGAAAACCCCAGATCATGAACTCAACCATGGTATAAGATTTCATATTTGAGTCTCCATTCTGTACTTATTTCAATTTTTTTTGGAAAACTGGATGCACATTTTATTAATATGTTTAATATTTTTATAATATCAATTTTACGATCACTGAGCTTCAGAATCTCACACTGTCTTAGTGACTGGCTCCAAAAAAATTCCAAGTAATATTCCAAAGTCTTAAATAGAAAAAGAGACACTAAAATATAAAAATTTTATTAGGGTGATTTTTTTAGATTTTTCTGAAAAGTTTGTTTTTTGGGTGAATAGTGAAAAATATCAATTTTGAAAATACTATCACTTTTTTGAAATTATAATGTTATAATAATGATATGAATACTTATAATAATTTTTATATAATAAATATAAATTTAATAAGTAAAATGAATCATTTAAAAATATTATGTTGAATTTAGAGACCTATGTTTGGCATTTTGAAACCTAAGTAATGTTTTAGTCATAAAATTAAGTTACCATATTAAAAGTTTTTCTCCAATTTAAGGGTTAAAAAGGTTAAATAGGGGGTTAAACTAAGAGATAAGGCTTAAAATATCTCTAAAACTTGTCTAAATTTTATTGGATGAATATATCTTAACCCTAAATTATTATATATTATAAATTGTTTTCACTTGGTTTCACTTGACCATGATAGACATTTATAATATTTTAAAGTTAAGATTATTTACAAAATCACCACTCATATCACCTATAAAAGGATCTCTCCTATCCTTAGTTCTCCACACATTTTGATCGCCCTAGATTAACCAAGACCTACTTAAATACCTACCAAGAAACCTTATCTGTGTCCTAAAGGTTTTTGTCTTCCCAAAATACCAATCTAAGATGCTTTAAAGAGAGATCCAATGGAGTATACCCAAGGAAGAGGTAATCATCTGACCAAAATCTTTCAAATTTATTTTTTTATTCCACCTAATTAAAATCTATTATAACCATCATAAAATAATTAAATTAATATCATTAATATAGTAAAATTTTATTATGTTGATTATAAAACCCCAACCCTAGGCCACTAAATAGTTCCTAGGCCGAGGACATTATGTGGCCTTAAGCACGCCTCCCCATATGATTGAGGCTACCAACTAGTGAAAAGGGCTTAAAACATGAATTTAGGAGAGTATTCCATTTAATTCATAGCCATAAATAAAAAAATAACTACACCACATTCACATAAAATTATATAGAATAAATCAAAACATATATTATCATATATGTTTCTCTTATACAAAACATACATTGGTTTCCCACTAGACTGTTCCCAAATAAAAAATAAAAAAAGACAAAAAAAATAAACACTAGTCCTATTAATATCCCTAGGCCCAATACCAATATTTTTATTCCCTTGATTTTTCCCAACCCAATCCACTACACATCCTATGTTCTGACCTGAAAGTAACCATAAGGTCTGCACACGCACCAGAGTTCCCATTTAGGGTGTGAGTATATAACTAAATAGGGTCTCACCAAGAACCACTAATATACACCATCATATGTATGTGTATATATGAGGAAAAAAATAAACATGATCATTGGGTATCCATGTTATAACTAGGACACCATGATACCTGTTGAGATACATATACATGCCAATACACAGTGTGATAATCATTCTACTGTAATGCCTGACCACACCTACTTCAATGCCATAATAGAATATTTTCATCACCTTGTGCCACTATGTTTGATACCCAATCCATAGCCAAAGAATTTGATTAGGGTGTCTTAAAAATCTTGAACCACTACCTGATGAATTAGGGTATGATCATGAGTCCACATATTATCACAATACCTTATCACTCAAGGAAGAGTCCATCTTCAATGTCTCACATCACATCATGACTCAACCATCACACCCGAGGTGGACTAATTCCATGAGATAATACACCCCTAGAAAGGTCCTTATCCATACATCAACCCATGTTTTGTCACTCAATAAGTGTTTTACTATACCTTCCCACTCAAGTTAAGGCCCTTTCCATAATAACTACCTTATCAGTAAAGATATGCGCTAAATTCACGCATAATAGGACTCCATCTCACTCATAGAAGTCCTAAAATCCATCTCACACATAGAAAGGCCAAGCCTTGGGATCTAATCCCCCACTGACATCCACCATATATCATAAGTGTAATCACACACAAGAAACACAAGCAAGGCACACATCCCATCACACATCTTAATAGTTGATCCATGGGCACTAGTCACTCAAGACCTTACCCCTCACCTCAAACATGTCTGACCACACCCTTTTGGGAATCCAATAGTTCCTTCAAACCCATACCAATCTCTTCTCATCTATATCTAATAGAATCCATCACTTTTAGGTGAAACCACTGCTCGTAAGCTCACATAACCTAGACCTAAAGGCCTAGTCCAACCCCATAAAAGTCCTTTTCAACTCTTTATCCCACTACCTAGGGACTATAACAAGTCAACACATTCCACCCAACCTTGAACCCAACAAGTGTAGTATAAGTCCCAAACATAAATCCCTTGGTATCCCAATTCTACATCTCAAACATCTCCCATGACCCTCACCTGAGTCTTATTACACATCTCCTAAGAGAGATCCCTTAACCCATCACCCAGAGGAAACCCATATCCATAACATACGCCAAGTATTGAAGGAATTATCCCCACCACCTCACACACCAAGAGTATCCTAAAAACTCTATAAGGAGTTAATAACCACTCATGAGATGTATATCTTTCTCACCCGTCATCACTAATCCCCAAGCCCCTCATGTATACTCATTATCTTTAATAACTAAACCTAGGATATCTGAAAACAAATTTCACATACCAAGATCTCCTAGAGGTCTCTTGTTAGCTCAACTAAACCCCTCAACCCTTAGTAACATAGTCACTGGGAAATCCCGAATTACCCAAGGTGCTAAAGTAAACTTGGTATCATCCTAAGAGGATCAAAACCACCCAATTGTATCACCTATGGGATCGAATGGTCCTTATTTTGTAACTAATATGACTTTTCCATATATTACTTTAGAATATTATATAGATTATTTATATATCTAGGTGCTGAGATGACATGAGATTCTGAGACCCAGCATGCCCAGAATAATTTTGAAATATATTAAATATCATACATGGACAATTTTCTTGAAAATGTAGGATAAATCTTAAATGGTGGCTCATTTTAGAAATATGAAGTTGTTATTGAGTTCAGATCATGGGTTTTACCCTAGGCATGGCATAATATATATCAGCTCTGGGTTTTGGGATTGAGAACCTTCTTGGAGGAATAATTAAATAACTTTAATTATATTTATTAAATTATTCTATTTAAATCCTAAACCAAACATTTCCCTATATACGCTTCTATATAAAATTTACAGGGTTAACTGCATAACCCTGAAAATCAAGAGGATCCACTGGAGTGGAATGTTGGAGGAGATCTTAGAGAGAGACACTGGATTGGATTGGGATTGAGGATTGGAATGCCAACAGAATATTGGGATCTCACCAACAACAACGATGACAATTCTTTTTTCATCAGTGATTGATCCACCTTTTGGTAGGAGGTTTTTATTATATAGTTTTAGCCCTATTTTCTTTTCTTATGATGAATATAAATCAATAAACTAATGGATTAATTCATGGTTTGATCATATTGCAGACATGGGGTCATTCTGTGGGGATTATTGGGATAATGTTTTTAGTATGGATCTTCAATCACGGTTCTAATAGATACAAATTTGGTCCAATATGTCCATAATTTAGGTTCATTACACTTTTGCGTATTTATTTTTTTCTCCCACTATCCTTCATTAATTCAATCATATACAACATTTATTTTGGATGGTGGTTCGAAAAATACCATATAAATAATCATTTCAAACCTATTTCTTGGGGAAACATATTTTTATTATAGATCTAGGTTCAGATCGATGACAGGATCGAGCTGCAACGATGGTGATGATGGATCAAGACTAGAATAGGGACATGCACATGTAGCTTTTGGAGAATATAGGGACAAAAAGATAAGGGGAAATTATAGAGAAAATGGGATGGCCATAAATGGGATCTCTAGTGACGATCAAGATTGGTTGAACCAGATCCGCAATCCATAGGTGGGATTTGTGGTAGAACAGGAGATGATAACATTACATGCATACACGGAGGAAGAACTTGTGTTTCTATGAAATCCTTTAGTACAAAACATTTATTCTAGTATTACAAGCCATGAAGGACCCCCTTTGTGGTGCTAGGGTTCTGAAAAGAAGATAAATATCACAGGGCATGTGACCCTTGCCTAGTGGCTCAGTTTGTACGTTAGAGAGTACATGGACACAACTAGGAGTACCCGGGCTTGGACACTCCATATACTCAGGCTCAGACATGGCTAGCTAGACATAGACATGGAGATCTATACACGGACATGGTCAGGAGTTTACCGACCTGGACACACCATGTGCTCAAACATGAACATGGACATGAGTTGTGTGTTGTTTTTGGGAACAAAAGAAGCATTTAGTGGTGGGAGATATATTAAAATTTATTTCAATAATCATTACTTGAAACCATGAGAGAGTATCTTTCATGTATAATTTATAATTAATTTATTTAATATCTAAATAAATAAATACATGTTCTTAGGAAATTTCTTCATTGATGAATGTTGATCATCCGAAAAAATTATTTCGGATTTCCTTTGTTATGCTGTGAGGATCCAAGGATAAAAACCCTCTAGTAGTGATCCACCCTTCCTCCAATGATCTTTGAGAAACACCACTCAATATTTAGGTGCTAACACTGATAATTAAATGTATGTCATTGTTTTCTTTTGATCACTCATTATTTATTCATGAAGAAACCTCTCTTTTATTTCTCATTCTTGAGAGGGAGAGAGGAGGAGTTGAGAGAGAATTTGTTGTGTGTAATAATTATATATTCTCAATTTTTGGATGATAAACACGATAGAAATATCCATCTATATATAGAGTTAGGATTTTGAAGTGTGAACTTCATGAGAATAATGACATACCCAAAGTACCCTACTTTCCGCCAACGTATGACATGTCAATCATGACATACCCAAAGTACCCTACTTTCCGCCAACGTATGGCATGTTGGTTTTCATTAGTAAATCTAAGTGTGTGAGTCATGACATGTATTGATGATAATATTAAATCCTAAGTATAATTACACATGATCACATATAAGAATATCCAATGACACCAAAACATGATGAATTCCTACTGGAGGGTCTATTCTCATAATTTCCTGTCTTGGAGATTATGAAGTGTGAACTTCATGAGAATAATCATCACCCACTTATGATTAATCACACTTGAAGTTCTAAATACTATGTTTCCAATAATATTACATTTCCCAACCACCTAAATATATTAATAATACTTTCATTTCACTTCTTGGTTCTCATTATAGTGGGGAACTGCTATGACCTTATCAATATGAAAAATAATTTAGGACATTATTACATTAAATGCATAAAAAATAATGAAAATTATTTATAATATGTTTAATTAATATTAAATTTATAAAACATAAATGTAATAAAAGTACAATCAATTGGCCCTAGGACACAAACTCTAACAAACGACCACTTGGACTAGATCCAACTGCCTATGAATTTCAGTCCTCTATACCTCACATGATAATCATGTTTCTACTTAGTCATGGATTTAGTCAAGGGATCCTCCTTGTTGTATTCCATGGAAATACTACTCACAACAACCTCACCTCTCTAAAAAAAATCCTTTAAGAGATGATACTTTTAAAGTATGTTCTTCATATGTTGATGTGACCTTGTCTATTTTTCTAGAGCTACAACTACAGTATTATCATATAGAGTGTGATGTGATAGTTACTACTAGGTACCACATTGGGATATTAGATGAAGTATGAAATCCATAATTCATCCTTAGTTACCTTAGAATCCACAATATACTCAGACTCTACTGTATAATTTACAACGATAGCCTTCTTTGAGCACTTGCATCTCCAAAAACCTCCACTCAAAGTGAAGATGTAACACATTTTCGACTTAATGTCATATTGATCAATTTATAAATTATCATATGCATATACTATGATGACTAGTTCCTTATATCCTCTATAGACTAGGAACATATCCTTATTACACCTCAGATACTTAAGTATAGTCTTAACTACCATCCAATGGTGGTCACTTATATTAGCTTGATATCTTCCTATCACACTCAATGCATAAAAAACATATATACTAGTATACAATATAACATACATGACTAATATAATCATTTACTCATATAGAATCCTTTACATTCTATTTATTTCATCATTTGTATTAGGACACATTTTTTTGGAATGATTGATTCCATGTGATGCTAGCAAAAATACCCTATTGAATTGTACCATAATTAATATATTCAGTATCTTGTCAATGTATGTACCTTGACTTAGTTAAAGAAACCTATTGGATCTATCATGATGGATGTTGTTACCAAGAATACCTTCTACCTCAACAAAGTCCTTCATAGAGAAGAATTTATTCAACCATGTCGTAACATACTATAAGACTAGTATTTCACTTCCTATGAGTAACATGTCATCAAAATATACTATTAAGAAAATTAATTTACTTCCACTAACCCATTAATTGACACAAGAATCATATCTGTTCTTTATGAATCAAAATTCTGCTATTCCTTCATCAAAATGAATGTTCCATGACCTAGATTCTTGATTTAATCCATAATTTTTTTTTTAAAATTTTCATATCTTATTCGCATCCTTTGGAGTCACAAACCCTAAATATATTACTATAATTAATTTCAGAAATCATGTATTCTTTTCACTTGTAAAATTCTATTCCACTTTTTGATTCCTTGAAGGTTAGATAATCATTATTATCAACTAATAATGTGTCACCATAATTGGTGACTATAAAACCCTAACATTCTGGTTCTATAACCTATATTGTACTCCTACATAGTACTTGTGTATTTGGAATGATTTCTTCTTCCATGAGGCCTTGTGGAATCTATTCCTATAGTAATTATTGTGCGCCTTGAGACCCAACTTACTTGAAGTCTATCTTTCTCCCACTTTCTCTTTTAGAGATGTTCTCCCTCTCAAGGAATACGACATTTCTTGCCACTATAACCTTTTTTAGGTTTTTTATAGGTAATATCCCCTTGTTTCCTTAGGGTATCCTATAAAGGTACAATTATTTCCTCAGGGTGAAAGTTTGTTACCTGAAGTGGCCTTAACCAATTCTTCACTTCCCTAAATATGAAAATTTTATAAGATGATTTTTCTTCCACTCCAAAATTCATATGGAATAACATTTATTGATTTAGTTGGTACTTATTTTAGTATATGTTTTTTCTTTTGTAATTCATATCCCTAAAATAATATTAGAAGACTCAAATGGCTCATCATTGATCTCACAATGTCCAACAAGGTGTGGTTACTTCTTTTGGTTACATTATTCCACTGAGGTGTGTAAGGAGGAGTGAGTTGGGAGAGGTTCCCAAACTCCCGTAATTACTCAATAAAGTCTTGATTAAGACATTATACACCATTTATTGAGTGTATTTTCATAATATTACCACCAAGAAGGTTCTAAACATCATTCTTATATTCCTTGAATTTATCAAAATAATTCGACTTATACATCATTAAGTAGACATATCCGTATCTATTAAAATCATTAGTAAAAGTTATAAAGTATTAGTACCCACCCATTTATTCAATAGGAAATGGTCCACACACATTGGTATGAAATAATTCAAGATTTTATTTAGCCATTTCTCCTTTCCCACAAAATGGGGATTTGGTAATTTTTCCTTTTAAATGTGAATATTATGCACCAAGTGGTTTTAGTTCAAAAGAATATAAATATCAATTGTATCATCTTAGAAGTGGATACCACTGAACCATGCCATGTGCCTGGTTGTCCACATGACCTCAAGAGCATCTCCCTGAATGCTAGAGGCTTCTAACTAGAAGCTAGAGCCTATGGTGTGTCCATGGGTGGACTATTCTCTCATAGATCTAGTATACATAGTGGTAAATAATATGTATTAAATAGAAGAAACATAATAATAAAAAGAAAATAGTTTAAGTAAGGAATAAGCATGAAATATAAATAAGGAACTAGCGAAAGCTGAATACTCATAACATATACAATGATGTTTCAAAGGATGTCACATGTCTATAAAAAATGAGAGTATGAGAAACATGGGTACAAGAATATACTACATGCTAAAAAAATATGAAAAAAGGAAACAACTGATACTACAATCATCTCGAGAATCGGCACGGTCCATTACCTCATGATATATCCTAAATAGAAAATCAATCTAGCATAGGAAGAATCATACTTCCCTTTATACACAAAGGCGAGTATAAAGTGTACTCAGGAACCAAACGACACCCAATCAGGGTGTGAGATATAAATCTCAGTAGGCTGACACCCACAATGTCTAGAGATTTCCATTTCATGCTTTAAATAGATATCAATTTTATAATATGATAAAAATAGTGAAATAAATAAATAAAAAATGTAAACCTTGGTCCGAGTTCCGAAGAGGGAACTTGCCCCATTTCACATGCTTTAGAATATGCCAGAATTCTGAACAAGGTACTTGTGGAAGGCACAATTTATATACTAGGTCCAAAAGTAAACAAGGAAACCCAATAAGGTACACCCCAAGCTTGTTCTTAGGCTAGGGGTTTAATTCACATTTCATCACTCAAGTGTGTTAGTAAGCAAGATAGAAACTTCATAAGTGCATGATCTAATATAAATAGAAGCAACAAGTATAGAACAAACAATTTAACCAATTAAATCAATCAATCCATCAAATTCAGTGGTGGAGTCTCGATCCCATACAAGGAAATCTAAATAGAATCCCAAGTATCTCTATGGGAATATCTAATATAATCTAATACCAGCAAATCCATCCTATGTGACCCATATGGCGTCCCTAGTACCATTCAAGGCATGGTAACTCTGAGTCCATCCTTGGTATCTCATATAGAGGACTGAGTATCACCCATTGTATAGAATATCCATATTTTCAATGGATCCATCCATGGTTTATCCACTAGGTAACTGGTATCACTAAGGAGGATAAGAAATCACCTGGGAAGCCCTTGCCTGGAAAGCCAAAGCATTTTCCCCAGCGCATCGGGTCAAAACCCACCGAGTATGGTGAGTCTATCCATGAGTCCTTAATATGGAACCCATGTTCTCTCCCGAATTGTATCAAGTGATCCAATTATCCAAGGTACATCAAAAGGAAAAAATATACATATAATACCATGCTATCAAATAAGAATCATGAAGCCATAATCTTTTCAAGCTATCCAAATTACAAAATTCAAGATGAAAGTGGAATGAGGCATTAAGCTCATGAAAAAGATTAAATATATAAGGAATAACATATAATTCAAGCCATTAAACAAGGCCTAAACATTTAAAAATTTCATAAGCAAGGAGATAAAAACATAGGCATATGGCATTATAATGCATCTTATCACATGTCAATAATGACATTCCAATATCTCAAGATATCAAGATTGAACAAGCTTAACATTCCATTTTAAACTAAAAAAGGGCTTAAAAATAGTAATTTAACAAGGAAAAGCACTTGTCATAACATAAAGTCACAATTATATGGAAACAAACAAGGTATTCAATACATGCATAATGAATTAAATGTAAGGGATGTGATATACAAAATGTAACTTCAAGCATGTCAAGGCATATGGAATTATAGTTGTCCAATCAGTTATAGTTAAGCATAATCATTCCCAAGGGATCCAATTCATGATTCCTTACTCTAATTAAATCAATTAATCAATATAAAGCATTAAACCAAAGTGAAATCCCACTCAAAGTAATAAGAAAATTAGGCCATTTGGGACAGAACACCCAAAGGGGTGGCCAAAAGAAATGAGAACACCCTATGAATGGGTTTAACCGCATGCTAGGGTCACTAAGGACATGGGAAACCATTCCATTTAATTTAATATACAAGATCAAGGATTCTTCGTAAGGATTTGGCTATTAGCACAACGACGTGATATCAAAAAGTGATGAAAAAGATGAGAAATATATTAGACACCCTACCTCATAGTCATAACACTCCACACGTTTTGGACAAAAGGCTTGATTCAACCTAAAATGGAAGGAATTAAGAGATTTAGAAACCCCCCCCCAAAATAGTGTAAAGATCCATCACACGAAGATAGCACAATGGATAATGAAGAAACCTAGAAATCAAGGAGTGAGGATGTTAGAGCATACTAAGAGGAGTTTTTAGCTTCTAATGTCAAAGAAAACAGTGAAGGGATGAAGGAGAAATAAAAAAAACCCCATTATGGGAGGAGGAGACCACTACACACGAAGAGGTGGAGAAAAATAGGGCTGGAGAAATGAGGGAAGATGAAAGAAGTACGAAATCATTAATGAAAGGAAATTTAGTAAATTCACCCCTCAAATTACTACGCACGGTTTAGCCAAACCATGTACTAACCATGCTCATAGTTTTGCTTCACTGGGAATACCGTATGGGAAAGGTACATAGTTTGACTGAATTTTCATAAATATTGTGTGTTTTCACGATCCAAAAACCACAACATGTCACATAAACATTCACTCTAGGTGCACAGTTTTAGAAAAACCATGTGGACCATCCTGTTTTCCCCATTTTTGATGCTCTAGGATCCAAACAATCTACAGACACCCCGAGACATCCTTTAACCTACTAGGATTAAAATTAAGGGCCATTTTAAGGATTTAAACTAAAACTTTAATGTAATGTACCTTTGGATAAAGTAGGGATGTTACAACCTCCCCTCTGTAAAATAACTCGTCCTTGATTTTCCCTTATAAGGGTGGGAAACATCTTATGAGAAAAGATCTAGCCACTGTGCATGTACATCGGCCTCCCACTCCTAGGTCTCATCCTGAACATGTATGTGCTTCCATAACACTCAGACTAATGGAATTGACTTGACTCAGAGAACATTCATGCTATGATTGATGATACAAATCAGATGCTGCTCAAAGGATGCATTTTCCTTGAGATTGATATCATCAGGATCAAATGAATGAGACAAGTTTGGATGATACTATTGAAGTTGAGATAAATGGAGGACATCATGCATGGAACAATACATTTGAGGTAATAGAAACTGATAATCTACTGGTCCAACTCTCTCCACTATCTCAAATGGCCCGAAATATCTTGGTTATAACTTTCCCTCTCTCCAAATCCATTTATGACCGAACCTAGGTGATACATGTAAAAAGACCCTATGTCCCACCTCAAACTCCATAGGTCTACGACGATGATCAATATAGGACACCTACCTAGACCGAGCTATATCCATACTCTTCTAAATCATCTATAATTTCTCTAAATTATCCTGAATGATATGAGGACCCAATAGAGATATGTCACCTGCCACAATCCAATATAGATATGAACAAAAAGGTCTACCATAGAGGGCCTCATACTGAGCCATCTTAATTGTTGAATGGAATCTGTTTTTGTAGGAAAAATCAAAAAAGGAATATGATTTTCCTAGGAACCTCCAAAATCATGTATACATTCTATAAGCATATCCTCTAACACCCTAATTGTCCACTCAAACATACCATCAGTCTGAGGGTGATATGCATTACTAAAGAGCACCTGTGAATCTAGTTCCTTCTGCAACCCTTTTTAGAACCACAATGTGAACAAGGAATATTAGTTCGAAATGATAGAATGGGGGTATTCCATGATGTCTCACTATCTATTGGATGTAAATAATTCCCAACTTATCAATAGAGTAGTATTATGGGATCTATAGGAAGTGCATGACTTTGGTCAACATGTCAACGATCACCCATACTGCATTGTTTCCTCGAGGAGATCTCAGAAAACCTATAACAAAATCCATGGTGTCGTCATTACATTTCCATTCATGAACAAAAGGAAGATGTAGAAGTCCAACAAGTCACTGGTGCACTGCCTTCACCTACTGACAGGTGGAGCACCGAGTAATAAATCCCACTATTTTCCTCTTTATACATGGCCACTATTACTAATGATGCAAGTATTTGTACATTTAGGTAATCCCATGATGAACTTCTCAAACAGAGGCATGAGATTCCCTCATTATCTCTTCCCATTTATTAGAAAGAACCCATACATAACCACAGTAGATAAGGGTCTCACTACCATGAACAAGCCAACTAGGATGTGGGTTCTCTCCTTAGATTCTCTCCCTCAAAACCAGTCCCTATGAATCAAATAACTGCCGCATATAAACTCACTCCCAAAGAGAGGAATCCACTGCCAAAGATTCTAGGAATGGATTATATTTCTCTTCCTAAACCTCAATATGCAACTCAGAAAACAAATCCATCACCTACCACTCACTACTGTCTTCCTGGATGGCCCGCATCTGTGTTTTCTAGCTTAAGGAATCAGCTACAACATTTCCCTTACCAGGTGTGTAAACAATCTCAAAGTCTAAATAATTCAGGTACTCAACCCACCCGCACTGCCTTAGATTCAAGTCTCGCCATGTGGAGACATATTTGAGATGATATATGTAAAAAAATAATATATCACCCAATAGATAGTGCCTCAAATATCACAGAGGATGAACCATGACTATTATCTCATGGTCATGCATAGGATAGTTCCTGTCACGAGGCTCAACTGACGAGATCTATATGCAAAGACTTGATCACATTGAATCATAACTGCACCCACTCTAACTCCTGAAGCATCATAATAGATGGTATAACTTATGCCCATCTTAAGAAGAATTAGAATCAGAGCTAAAGTGAGTCTTCCCTTTAACTCCTAAAAGATATTCTCACAAGCTTCATACTATAGGAACTTCACAACCTTATTATTAATGGACATAAGAGGAACTTCTAAGTGGGATAAGTCCTGAATGAACCACCTGTAATAGTTAGTAATCCCTAAGAATCTATATATGTCAAACAAATTCTTAGGTTTCTCCCAGGAAACCAAGACACCCACCTTCTCTGGGTAAACCAATACACCTATCTTAGATATGACATGCCCCAAGAAGTGAACCTCACTGATCCAAAATTGGAATTTAATGAGCTTTTCATATATATGGTTCTCTCTTAGTGTACTCAAAATGATCTCATGATGGGTTTCATGGTCGTTTCTAGAGAATGAATACATTAAGATGTTATTTATGAAGACTACCATGAAGGAATAAAGATACGATTGGAAAACCCAATTCATCAAATCCATAAATACCTCCAACATATTTGTCAGACCGAATGACATACCCAAATACTTGTAAAATCTATACGCACTCTGGAACATTGTATACGGTATGTCCAATGGTATCACATGCACCTGATGATAGCCTAACCTCAAATTGATCTTAGATACAATAGTTTATTTTTAGAGATTATCAAAGAGGTCATCTATATAAGGAAAAGGATAACAGTTCTTCACCATAAGATGGTTCAATAATCTAATATCCATTCACAATCTAAGGTTATTATCCATCTTCTTGGAGAAAATTATAGGTGAACCCCATAAAAATGTGATGGGTATGATAAAATCCTTAGCCTCAAGGTATTAAAGATACTTTTTCAGTTCTTGGAGCTCTATAGGTGCCATCCTATAATGAGGAATAGTAATTGGTGCTGCACCTGGAACTAACTCTATAGTTAAATAAACCGATCTCACTAAAGGTAATCCAGATAAATCATCAAGGAAGACATTCTCGAACTGATTCACAACTAGAGGGAATTCTTCCAAATGAATTCCCTGATCATTCATGAAGAGACTCGCTAACTGATCTATCACTCTACCAAGCCCAGAACACTTGGTTCCAGTTCAATATTCCTAGATATACCATTTTTCCTTATGTATATACATGCTACTATTGGGTGATACGAAGGAAAATCGACAATGATAGCAGTCCACTTGGGTACAGTAAAGCATAATCCAGTCCATATCGAGAATGATGTTGAATCCAGTCATCTCAAGGATGAAGAAATTCTAGAAGAAACGATACCTACCTATCTCAAGGGGTCACTCCTGAAACTGGCATATGCCCTCTGTTCTGACCCCTAGTAGAGTGTCGAGAGACATAACACCACAAAGGTACTCGATTGAAAGGCCAATACATTTCACAATAATAGAAGATATAAAAGAGTGCAATGAACTTATATAAAAAATGGAAGAAACTAACATAGAGGCTACCAAAATAGAACCTATAACCATAGATGGACCTAGAATCGGATCCTCTAGAAATGGCTACAACACATACATATGGCCTAAACAATAGCCCCGAGATGCTGTTTGACTAGAGTGCGAAGATCCATATTAATTTCAATAATATTCTAAAGCATGACTGCTTGAACACGACCATTTATACCTCAGCCTGATCATCCAGTTGAAGAAAAACTCCCATCATGACATGGATTCACAGATCACATACCTGATAAAGATGCTGGTACGGATCCCCTACCAATGGATGCTGGAGGAAAAGAATGGTAAAAGTGCTAAAGACGAACCATCCCACCATAGGCTTGACATTCCATTGGGTTACTTGAGCACTAGGTATTTTTATGGCCCATCCTTCTGCACTGGTGACATACTATAGATAAATCAGGGAATGTCACCTAGCTGGCACCTCCCCTACATGCACCCTCAAAATTATTCTTTCTACTACTAGAAGAACTATCGCCCATACACCGAATAGAACTTCCTTGGATCATAGGACTAGATTCTATGAGATTATACTTTTTAATTAAGTCCTAGTTCACTATCTTTGTAATGTTCATCAACTGAAAGAAATTCACCTATGAGCGGACATCATACCTAGACCCATCCTTAAAATTCCCCACAACCGTCAATTCATCACTAGTCAGAGATGGAGAAAAATGATGAAGCTCAGTGAAACGAGAAGAATTCTGAAACACAATAATTGATCACTACTGAAGATGAACGAACTCCCTAGAATGATCCTCTCTCATAGTCTATAGAAATAAATGATCATATAAATTCGTCTAGAAGTTTTCAAAATCCTTGTATCAATAATGACTTAACTAAGAAAATACATCCCACCAATGTTAGGTGGATTAATGCAACATGTAGGTAGAAAGCTCGAACCTCCACTCTAGAGGCATATCAAGATGATCAATGATGGATATTATAGATTTTATCCATTAATATACATCAATAGGACCTCTATCCCCCATAAAGGTGGTAGGATTATGCTACTGAAAGTCCTGTGTAAGCTCTGCCATAGTAGGGGCATGCTTGGGAGCACCCTGAATAGACTGTATGAACCTGAAAATACTGACCTTGAACTAAGAATCAACGCCTAGTGGAAGATTAGCAGGAGGTCCCTCAAGAGGCACTACAAGAGGTATAATGGGTGGATCAGGGCCAACCACCTACAGAGTGTGCTCATTACCACTCTCTTAGCATAAAATATAAGGACATCACAGTGTAATAACTCTAAAATTTCCAAGCATACACCTCAAACAGAAATTTTAAGAAATAGGGAAATAATTAAGGATGTTCTGGTAGAAGGCCTCCATGAAACTTGACATAATAGATACAAGATGCAATAAATAGGATAGGTACATGGTTTGGCTCTGAGTACAACACCACTGATAGCCTACTCCCAGAGATAGGTCTAGATAAGAAGGAAGAGAGATATCATATGGATAACAAGATAAACAACCTACAACCCATTTCCAAGGTAAGGTCCATTTATTTTTAATAGGTGGTATTCACTTTGATTTATTCAGGCATTTAGACCCTTTTTAAGATATTGAATTAGGCAAATCACCATTCTAATTTATAAGGGACCATACATCTTATAAATTGTAATTGGTCATCCAATTAACCTAATTCATATCATACTCATACAATTCAAATGGACACATTTCAATATTTATAAGCAAGTAGGCACTAAAAGGATTAATAGAACATGAAACAACAATAATCACATTAAAAAAGGAATATGCATGTAGAAATTAGACATGACATGGAAATATGCATGGTAATTCATTTCCTATGGTTCCTAGTATAATTCATGGAATTCAATGCCATCATATTATTGGGATTAAGTAAAAAAATACATCATTTCAATCATACAAATATCATTAGTATCAAATAATAAGTGTATCACCCAATAGAGAAGTCGTATCAACCATAGATAGAATAATCAATCACACAATTCCCATCCTAGGTAATTTTGGTTTCCCTTGTACATGGGTTAGCTACCTCCAAGAATAGGGTCAAGTTCAAATTACTATATCCTAATCTCCTGTCTAACCCAAATAGTAAAAAAAGGAAAAATCTATGATAAAACTATTTAGAATCCCAAACCTGGATGCCACTAAACTGTTCCGCAAGCCCGGTTGGCCACATGACCTCAAGCGCATCTCCCTAAATTCCAGAGTTTTTCAATTAGTAGCGAGGTACTAGGGTGTATCTATGGGGATATTATGCCCTCTTAGATCCAATATGCACAAAGGAAAACAGTATATATTAAATTGTGGAAGCATAATAATAAAAAAATAACAATGAAAGTAAAAAATAAGCATGCAATATAAATAAGGAACTAGAAAAAGATGAATAGTCATAACAGATACAATGATGATGCTAAGGATGTCACATGTCTATACAAAATGAGTGTATGGGAAACATGGGTACAAAAATAGACTACATGATGAAAAATATATAGAAGAAAAAAATTGCTACTATAAGCATTTCGAGCATAGGCTCGATCCTCTTCCTCATGATCTATCCTAAACAGCAAAGCAATCAAGCATCAGAAGAAACATAGTTCCCTTTATCCACATGTGGGAGAATAAAGTCTACTTGAGTACCAAATAGCATCCGAGTAGGGTGTGAGATATAAATCTCAGTAGGCCGACACCCATGATATCTAGACCTTTACATTTCATGCTGTAAATAGATATCATTGTTCCAATATGATAAAAATAGTGCAATAAATAAATAAAACATGTTAACCTTGGTTCGGTTTCCGAAGAGGACACCCACCCTATTTCACCTTCTTTGGCATATTCCAAAAGTTTGAACATGGTACCTATGTTGGGAATAATATATATACTTGGGACAAAAGTTAATAGGGAAACCGAAGAAGGTACACCCCCAAGCTTGTTCTTAGTCTTGGAGTCTAATTCACACATCATCACTCAAGTGTGCTAGTAAGAAAGAGAGAAGCATCATAAGTGCATGATCTAATATAAATAGAAGCAACAAGCATAACACAAGAAATTTAACCAATACAACCAATCAATCCATCAAATCTAGTGGTGGAATCATAATTCCATCCAAGGTGATCTAAAAATAATCCAAAGTATCACTATGGGAACATGCGATATAATCCAATACCACTGAGTCCATCATAGGCAACCCATAAGGCATCTCTAGTATCACTCGGGGCATGGTAACTCTGAGTATGTCCTAGGTATCTCACATAGGGGACCGAGTATCACCCATGAAATGGTGTAGCCATCTTTCCAATGGGTCTTCCAATAGTTTATCCCCTAGGGAACCAGTATCACTCAAAAGTATAAGAAACCACATGGGAATCCCTTTCCTGGAAAGACAAAGAATCTCCCCCAATGAATTGTGTCGTAACCCACCAAGCATGGTGAATCCATCTATGAGTCCTTAATAAGGAAATAATGTTCTCTCCTGACCTGTATCAATTGAACCAAGTAGCCAAGGAACATAATAAGGTAATAATATACATATAATATCATGCTATAAAATAAGAATCATAAATCCATAAGCTATTCAAGGTATCCAAATTACATAATTCAAGATAAAAGTGGCACGAGGCATTAAGATCATGAAAAATATCAAAGTTATAGGGAATAACATATAATTCAAACCAATAAACAAGGCATATGCATTTAAAAATTTCATATGTAAGGAGATATAAACATACACATATGGCATTATTATGCCTCTTATCACATGTCCATAATGAAATTCACACATCTCAAGATATCAAGATTGACCAAGATTAACATTTCATTTCAAACCACAACAAGGGATTAACAATAATAATTTAAGAAGGAAATGAATTTGTAATAACATAAAGTAGCAAGTATAAGGAAATAAACAAGGTATTCAATAATTTCATAAGGAATTAAATGTAAGGCATGTGATATTAAAAATGTAACTTCACGCATGTCAAGGAATATGGAATTATAGTTTTCCAATCAGTTAAAATTAAGAATAATAATTCCCAAGGGATCCAATCCATGGATCTTTACTCATATTAAATCAATTAATCAATTTAAATCATTAAACCAAACTGAAATCCAACTCAAAGAAATAAAAAACTTAGTCCATTTGGGATGGAACACAAAAAGGGATATCCAAAATCAAATAGAAAACCATATGAATTGGTTTCTCCACATACTAGGGTCACTAAGGATATGGAAAACCATTTTAGATAATTTAATATGCAAGATCAAGGATTTTCTGGAAGGATCTTTATAGTGGCACTACGACGCAATATCAAAAAGAAACAGAAAATATTGGAAAGAGAGTAGACACCCTACTCATAGTAACAATACTCTACATGTATGGTGGAAAGGATTGATTCAAACTAAATTATAATAAATCAATATATTTAGCAAAACCCCCAAAATAGGGAAAAGATCCATCACATTAAGATAGCACAAAAGAAAATGGAGAAACCTATAAATCAAGGATTATAGATGATATAACACACTAAGAGGAGTCTGTAGCTTTCAACGGTGAAGAAAACGATGAAGGGATGAAAGATCAATCACAAAACCCCCATTGTGGGAGGAGGAGGGCACCACGCATAAAGAGGAGGAGGAAAATTGGACAAGATAAATGAGGGAAGAAGAAAGAATGCATAAATCATAAATGAAGGGAAATTTAGTAAATTCACCCCCAAAAAGTACTGCACATGGTTTGGACAAACCATGAACTAGTTGCGCACATGTTTTTTCTTCACTCATCATACTTCATGGGAAAGGCACATGGTTTGAATAACCATGTGCAAACCATGCATTTGAATAATATCCAAAACATGAAACATAGCACACAAACGTGCACCCTAGTTTCCTTGGTTTCAGAAAAACCATGTGGCTCAGCCTGTTTTCCCTATTTTTAGTGCCTTGGGCTTCAAAAAAGCTTCAGACACCCCATTACCACCTTTAACCTCCCATTATTAAAATTAAGGTCCATTTTAAGGATTTAAACAATAAATTTGGTGGTCTTTACCTTTGGATAAAGTCGGGACCTTACATTTATCTTGATGTAATTTAGTCAAACACTTTTAGTTTACCTGACCTATCTGATGAGGGTGAAGTTGGGTGTGGTATGAGTCATATAAAGTAGATTCATTATCTAGTTCCATTACTTGGTTTGTGTAATTTAACACATAATGACCATTATTTAAATGTTCCTTACCGTAACAACTTCTATCTTTATAAAATAAGCAACATCTATTCCCAAATTTAAAAATAAACCCATATGTATCTAGTCTGGATACAAAAACAATGTTTTTGGTTACTGAAGGAACATAATAAAAACCATTTAAAACCAAAATCATTCTTGTCAGAAAAATGAGGTGGTAGTCCTCGATAGATACAAAAATAAGTTTAGTTCCTTTGGATACTCGTAGATCTACCTCCACTTGGACAATCTTTCTTACTCTACTTGGTTCTTGTATTTGAATATATATGTGAGAACCGTGAGCTATATCTAATACCAAATTTTTAGAAACAGATAAATTTCACTTGATTACAAACACAATATAATCTTCCACTTACTTCTTCTAAAGGTTACATTTTTTCTTCTAGTGTCCCTTTTTTCCATATATGAAACTTACATCATCCTCTTCCCTTGATTTTCCATTGATCTTCCTCTTCTTGAAAGGGTACGAAGAAGATTTTGGATTAAAGATATTTTCCTACCCTTTATTTTTTTCCCACCATAAGGAAGGAAGGATTTTTGTGCTTTTCATCCTTATATACTCGGTGAAGAAGAGTGAAAAGATCTGAAAGATACTTCTCAATGTTGTTCATATTAAAATTTACAATAAATCTAAAGAGGATATGAGGGAGTGATACCAGAATGCTATCGATTCCCAGTTCTTCAAAGGATTTTAAACCCTAGAACCTCTAGGCACTCAATGTAGCTAATGATATTGACTACACGAGGCCCAGTTGGGGAACCCTCTACATGATTTCCCTAAAAGAGAACCCTAGAAATATCAACCTGTTCCTATCTCTCTCTCTCTTAGTAAAGACCATGGAGGTACTCAAGCATGCTATATGCATCCATGTTTTTTTGAGACTTCATGAGTTCACTAGACATAGAAAAAATCATCAAACAATAAACATAAACCACATCGTTCATACATTTCTCAAGACTAGGAACTCTAAATAACTCTCCTCCTTAGCAAGAAGATCAGGAAATGAGGATTTTAGAATGTAAGTTTTCCATTCATGGTGTAGGAAAACCTAAAAGTTTCTATACCATTCTTGGAAGTTACTATTAGTTATGATGTTGTCTTAATTCAATATTTATCATAGGGATATTTTTTATGATGATATTTAAATTTTATTAAACAATTAAAATGGAATATTATTATTACTTTTCTTGATTACAAATTAGGTGAGATATTAATAAATTAATTTTTTAAATTAAATATAACACTATTTTATAAAGTTATAATAACCCTCACTATTAAACTTGAAATGTCTAGTTTCTAAGACATTCTTGTGTCAAGGATCCATATTCACCTTCATATAACCCCTACAAGGGTTGGTCAAGCTACTTAAAGATATTTAGGTAGGTAGGTTATTTCCAACTGTGGGCTTGCATCTGCTTGATCCATTGAGTGGACTCCCCTATCCTAAAATTATGACTTGTGTTTCCTCATAACTTACTCCAAATTACACCAAGTATATAAATGAATACTACTCTTAATATAAAATGGTTAAGTAAACAAAAAAACTTCATAAGAACTCCCCTTATAAAAGTAAGTGTCCCAATAATGGTTTGTCAAACAATTAGTTCTATTGATTTTTATTCCCAATAAAGTATTAAAATACCAAGTCTGAATTAATATTTAGTTAAGGGATTTTAATTAATTATAAATAAATTTTATCTTGTTTTATTCTCTACATTTTTTTAATATGAAGTGAATTTTACATAATTAATTAACCATGTTGGATAAAACATTTACGCATAATTCATTTATTTAATTTATTATGTATAAAATTTATCTTTTTATTAATCCATTACATGTCTTGTTAATATTAAGTTGTTTTTATTTAATTAATTTAAAATTATGGATAAAACATTTACTGATAATATATTTATTTAAATTCCATATTTTTCACATTAATTAATTTCTTTATGTTACCATGGCCTTGAATCCATAAGATAAATAATTTCCTATATAGAAATAAATAAATAATTAAATAACCCATTCCTGAGTTTCAACTAATGGTTTATTTAATGAGTTTATATTAAATCAACTGATGACCTCAAGTAAATAACTCATTTTTTCTGGTCTTGGCATGAGTTATAACATTCCACCTTTACACCTCTATATTACTTGAGTTAGAATCATTATGGTTCTATCTTAAACTGCCTCCACGTGCCTTGGGATACTCCATTAATTACATGTATTTATGACTCACACATAGGTGAGAGTAACAAAATGATTGGTTAAAAGGTGATGATATAAATATCCTTGGACACGTAGGTCCTACATAATAATGGAGGAAGGGATGACACACAAGACATTAAATTTAATTTAATAATAAATAATTCTAAACCCAGGAAATAAATTAAATTAAAAAAAATCCAATGCATACATAGGTCTTAGTTAAGATAATGAATGATCCTACATGCAATTAATATGAAAAAGTAACTCGCTAGTATTCATTTCTTTATTCATTATTTATTATTAATATAAACATGCTTGCATTAATTAGTTAATTAATTAATTAATTCCCTTTCATCTTATTGATCATCCGAACATAATTGGACATACCCATCATTTATAGAATTCATGGAAAATAAATGATATAACAAATAATATCATATTTATTACAATAAATTAATTGAGAATTTAAAAATCTTTAAAACCATTATTGATTTTTCAAACACACAATAGGTGTTAATCAATAAATTAAGGTTTTAATACTGAAAATATCAATTTAATGTAATTTAATTCTGCTATTATTTGGGAGAATACAAAGTGTGTACAACCTAGATACATGTTGTGTACCTCAGTTTCCATGTATCTGAGTCACATGCCTAGGTATTTGACATGTTAACTCTATGGGATTACACGACATGTACATGAAAGCTTCCTGATATGTATCCACTTTTCATGCTACAAATTGTCCCTGTCAATATGAGGTGTGAAATAAATGCACCATGTGTAATTAATTTTTCATCACATCCATGTATTATGTGCATGGGTACACAACATGTGCTCTGGCTACACATCGTTTAACCCAATTTTTCTATCCAAAGATTTGTAACTTCCTGATGGCATCTCGAGTTGTTCTTCATTTTTTCTTAAAACTTTTAAAAAATGAAACACTGAACTGACATGATTAATAAGTCGATAACATGTTAAATAAAATCAGATTAAATAATGAATAAAATGAAATGAAAATTTAACCACAATTTCTCATAGATCAATAATCAAATAAATAATTATAACTTTAAATGTGAATTCTCTTATATGAATTTTTTATTTTGGATATAGTGTAAGTGTGAGTTTGTGGGAGGTATATTAAAATTTATTTTAATAATCATTACTCGAAACTATGAGAGATGATCTAGAACATAAAATTTATAATTAATTTATTTAATATATTAAGAAATAAATACCTGGTCTTAGGAACTTTGTTCATTGATGAATGTTGATCATCTAAAAAGACCGTTTCAGATTACCTTAATTGTTCTATGAGGATCCAAGGATAGAATCCCTCTAGAGGTGATCCAAACATTCTCCAATGATCTCCAAGAAACACCACTTGATCTATTGGTGTTAGCATGAAAAATCAACTGTCTTGCATTGTTCTTTATTGATCACTCATTCTTTGGTATTCAAGAAATATCTCTTATGTTTTTAATTCTTGAGAGAGAGATATGGAGGAGTCGAGAGATAATTTTCTATGAACAACAATTCTATATTCTCAGTTTTGGGATGATAAACACAATAGACATAGTCATCTATTTATATAGTTAGGATTTAGGTTGAAATATTATTTAATTACACTTTATCCATTAAATAACATTTATTACCTTTAATAAACCACATACCGTATAATAATATATTATTATTATTTCGTGTTCAAACTTTTGAAAATTGATAAATAATATTTACCATATTTTAAATAATTATTTTATCCCCAAACGTTGTCTTGGTCCATTGAACTCATTAGTATTTATTTTATATTTGAATAAATATTTCATCCATATACCAAAAAATAAATATTTAATAAATATTCAATAAAATATACAAATATATTTTTATTCACATGATGGTGAATAAATATTTATTTAATTTATGTGATCAATATAACTTGAATGAAATTATTCCTCGGTCTTGAGAATAATATTTATTCCATTAATTAAATTCAAATAGAATGTAATCATGATCAAGGGAAACACTTAGTGTGAGACCCTATTGGATTCCTTCTCATTGGAATTAGAAATATTTTCCTAAAGTCCAAGATTACTATTTATAAATAGTTCAAGGAACCTAAGAGAAATAAATTAATGTCATAATTATGACAACCACTTATAGATTCTCACTGTGTAATATAATCCCTTTGTCACAATATCTCATCAAGTAGGTTGTATGATGACGTGAACAACCTATTTCCTCAATACATCTTTCTTTGACTATCTAAAATAAATGTGTCATTACACCATGACTATGGAATTTAGGTGATGGTTATATTCTAGTCAAAAGGATAAGATATCAACTTCCATAAAGACGGAAGGGAAGAATACTTCCTCAACTTATTCATTAATGATATGTCAATGGTGATGCACCCAACGTACCCTACTTCCTAAAAACATTTGACATGATGGTTTTCATCAGTAAATCTAAGTGCGTGAGTCATGAAATGCATCAATGATAATCTTAAATCATAAGTATATTTACACACACTCACAGATAGGAATATCCAATGACAGAAAAACATGAAAAATTCCTACCGATAGGTCTATTATTATAATCTTCCATCTTAGCGATTACGAAGTATGAACTTAATGAGAATAAGCCTCATCAACTTACGAGTACTCACACCTAAAGGTATAGATACTATGTGTCCCATCATATTATGTTATCCAACCACAATATTAAAAATATTTTCATATCACTTCAAGTTTCTCATTATAGAGGGGAACTTCTATGACTTTATCAATAAGGAAAATACTATAGGACGTTATTACATTAATCCATGGAGAACAATTAAAATTATTTAAGAAGATTTATAATTAATATTCAAGTCATAAAATATACATGTACTCAACGTACAATCAGTTGGTCCTAGGACATGAACTCTAACACTGTGATACATGGGTAGGACCCGGTGCCAAAGGGACACACCATGTACATACATTACATAACATGTAATTCTTTAAAGATTTCTTAGAAACCTTTTCCTCTTCATATTGGATATGTTTCATTAGTGTGAATTCCCTTTATCCATTACCTAATGGTTTAGTATCGTGTCACGTCCTATGCATAGGATGAAGATCACCTCTGAGGAACTTCTATCATGGATAGAGTTGTGGGAATCACTCCATGAGGCCCACTGTGATATCCACTATCATCATTATCTTTATCCTAGGTGAGGTTCTTGGTATCATTGTGACCAATACTACATTGGCATTGATCCCCTACTTAGAGAGTTAATCTTGATTGGGTTGTTAGTATACCCCATGGCCTTGGGTTTGATTCACTTATATGTATCATTCTCTTTATAATTCTAATGTGTAATTACTATGGAGAGACCCAGTGAGCATGAAATATAGGATAGACACCATCAGTTCTATTTGACTCATGGAGTGTGTTCTCCTTGATGAGTACTATGTATAACCTTCGAGCATGAATCCTAGTCTGGAATTATAGTTATGACTTTACCTCGAGACCATGTGTCTACGTTGAGTATATATGGATATTATTTTCATATATTTTATTGACATATACCTATGATGATTTGGCTATTATACTTGATTATATATGCTTAGTTATTTAAGGGTGTCCTACTGGGTATTGTTATACTCACCCCTGTATAGTATTTTCCCACATGTGTCATGTCTTATATAGAAGAATGAAAATTTTACAAATTCCTAGAGGGACTAGGACCAAAAAATGATTAACGAGATAGACATATCGAGGTGTGTCGTTGCGGTTACCTTGATAAGATTCCTCACCCACTTTACAAGTTGGACTTGTTTTCAGTTTCTTTGTGGTGGGATTGTATTTGGACCTTTTTCTTTCTAGTAATTTTTTCCATACTCTTTTGGTGGTATTTTAGATGTATGCATTCATGATTATTGGTTATTTTACATTTCATCATTGTATAGGCTTGGATATGGGTTTGTTTTTATAGGTTACTTAGGCTAAGGACTCCCTTTTGTGTGATATGACTACTCAGTACTGGTTTCCAGCCACTGGCCTATTGGGGGTAGGCTTGGGGTAGTCTTGGAATGGGCCTCATTGGGATGTGCCATGGAATAGTGGTATCAGAGGAGTTAGTTATAGCTTAGGACCAGAGTCTGTGAGATTGATTTTGGGAAATAGTTTTAAGTGTTTTGAGTTTTACTCTAAGAACATGGACTCCAATGTTGGTGTAGTGACTGACATGTCCATACACTAGGACTCTGATCACCTGGATTTTGACTCAGTACATATAGGCACTAGTTATAGGGATAACATTTGTACATGCATCATATAATAATGGATTATGGTTTCCATATCCTTATTGAGCCAGTTCTATAGATATAATCATTAACCATGATACATATTTTTTATTTCAGGATGCCTCCAAGATATTTGACAGCTAGTATTCAACATTAGGATCATAAGGATAATCCCCTCACTGATGAGGATTCAATACAGGGACCTATTCAGGAGGGGTTACCTCAAGTTGGTGTACCAGTATTATCACCACATGTCGAGAAATAGGTGGATTGGAAGTAATAGCATATGTGGTTCATATGATTAGCATGATTCATGAGTTTCAGTAATAGTTACCCCTCAGGTTCCAATTTGATCCCAACCCATTGGAATATAAGCACTAGCGTGAGGTGATGACGTAATTCTTCCTTCTTTTTAGGACACCTATAGACTAGATATTTCTCCTAGTAGTGAGTCTTCTCTATGGATCTATAGGAAGATGGTGGGGATTAATGACCTAGTCCTTTAATGAGGAAACTCTAGCATGGTCATAGTTTGATTACCTTTCCATAGAGGAGTTTTATCCAGCTATATTGAGGGATGTGAGAATCTAATAGATTCTACAGATTCAGTAGGTAAGTATGACTGTGACCGAGTATTCATTGAGGTTCACCAACCTCTCTTGGTAGTCGATGGATATAGTGCATGATCAGTTCTTTCAGGCTCATAAATTCAAGTGAGAATTACACAAAGACATATGATTTATCATGATACCTCAATTCATTCCTACCCATGTTGGGGTGCTATATCATTAATTGTTAGTAAAGAGTTTCCTATATGGGAATATGGAAATACTTAGTGCTAGCAGTGGGAATATTAGAGACGAGACATTGGTGACAGGTATCCAATGATATAATTAGGGACCTAAATGTGCAAGACATTTCAATAGGAAATCCATGGATAGTGGTTATACAGTTCATGGCTCATAGGATAGATCTAGTCATCATATTTATAGGTGGTGCTACTCTTGTGACAACAAGGTATATATCGTGTGGGATTATCCGACCTACCGTATGGCTGATAGAGGCAGTGGATATCCCATATAGGAAGAGAAAACGATAGGAGTAGGAAAGTTTGTAGGGAAAATAACGTGGTAGAGGAGTTAGGAGATAAGTTGGAGGCAACATACATTTTTATTTATTACCACCACCACCCCTGGTGGTGTATAGTAGGTTTAGGGAGCTGGGGTATAAGGGTGAGGGAAGATATAGGCAGTCGATTCTTATGACCCGAAGGCTCTAGGTATGATTTTAGGTATGATATATATCTTTTATACCTTATATACAATTTTCATAGACACATGTATAAGTCATTAATTTATTTCCACTTATCTGGTTTGAGACTTAGAGATTCTATTTGAGCCTTTAGATCGACCCTTGTTCTTGGAGACTCCTATTGGAGGAAAATTCGAGATCATTCACTTCTTTCAATGGTGAAATTTGATGCATGTAGGTGAGAGATTTTTATGGGATATATTTGTAGCAGCAATGAGGCTATATGAAATCATCCAAAGTATGGAATGGTTATCTAATATTCATTCACATATATACTATTTTAGTTGGAGGATGTTGTGTGACTGCATGGATGGGATGAGGTTTTTTGTTGTGAGTGGAAATGAAACATAGATAGAGTATGATGGAATCATATATAAAAGGGTGTATTTTATTACTAATTAGTTGTCTAGAATGACCTTTGGTGCAATATATTTTATGAGTTTTTAGTTTCCTACAATGGTGGTGGAGTATAAAGATGTATTTACTAAGGAAGTTCAAAGATTACCTCCATACTGATAGATATAATTATTCACTGATTTATGCCCTAGGAATTTCCTAATATCTATTCTATCATATCAGATAGCTCTAGTAGATCATCGTAAGCAGAGGGTGCAGTTGGAGGGCTTGTTGAGGAAGGGGTTTATCAGAGCTAGTGTTTCACCCTGGGAAGCCCCAATATTATTCACCAAGAAGGAAGACAAGAGCTTGAGGTTGTGTTTAGATTACTTCCGCCTAAACTAAGTGTCTGTAAAGAAAAATTATTCACTATAGAGGATCGACAAACTCATTGATTAGTTAAGAGGGGCATGATGGTTCACAGATATTGACCTCGGATTAGTATATCAGTAGTTGCAAGTACGGGATGAGGTTATACCGAAGATAGATTTTTTATTTTTATATGGTCATTATGAGTACTTAGTGATAGCCTTTTTCATGATAAACTCTTCCCAAGTGTTCACGGGACTCATGGATAGAGCCTTTCATCCTTTCTTGGACCAGTTTGTAATAATCCTCATCGATGATATCCTAGTGTACTCGACATCTGAGAAGGAGGATGCGAGAAACTTGAGGATGGTTTTGGAAATTATCTAATAGCACCAGATATATGGGAATCTCTCAAAGATCCAAATCTATATTCCAGAGGTCCACTTTCTGGGAGATTTTGTCTTAGAATATGGTGTAGCAGTGGACCTAAAAAAAGGTCGAGATAGTTCTAGCTTGGGAACCACCAAAGATCATGGAGAAGCTGTGGATCTTCCTTGGGTTGGAATACTACTATGGAATATTCATACTTAATATCTCTAGGATATTATCTCCATTTAAATATTTTAACCATAAGGGGGAACCTTTTATGTTGATGGAGAGGTTCCAATAGGCCTTTTAGGAGTTGAGGAAAAGATTAACGAGCATTCCCATATTGATATTTCTAGAATATTATATTGAGTATATAGTGTTCTAACATTCATCAGGCTCTAGGCTTGGATGTATTATGACTTATATTTAGGTGGTGATTTAATATTTTCCACATTAGTTGGGACCACATGAGAAAAACTAGGCAACCTAAGATCTTGATTTTGAATCGGTAGGTTTCATACTGAATATGTGGTGACACCACCTAATGGGTGAGTGGTTTATCATATATTCTAACCATAATAGTCTCAATTATATCTTCTATTAAAAGGATCTTAACTTGTGATAGAGATGATGGATAGAGTTCCTCTAAGACTATCATTTCTAGATTTTCTATACTCTTATAAAGGGGAACGTGTTTGCATATGTCCTCAGTAGGAGATATTGTTTGTAGTTTTTTGGGCGTGGTGTTAGTGAAGTTAGCCTCTATGTAGTTATCCTTTCTGGATGAGGATGAAGTGACTTACCTCTAGTAAATGGTTATTACCCCTCCACTTATACAACGAGTCTGGGAGGCACAACTTGGGGATACCAACTATGAGACACTATGTACTCATATATCCACCGAACATATTCCTAATGGATTTTCTGAAGGTGGGGAGCATGGTGTTTTTTTAGAGGATGCACGATGGTACTAATGAAATTACGAGAGGAGGTTATGAGGGAGTTTCATAGATCTCCCTTGGTGGTACATACAGGTGTGGAGAAGATGTATCAGGACCTTTTACGTTAGTTTTGGTGGAAAAGGATGAAGAAGGGAGTTGTATAGTTTTTCTCTCGATGTCTTACCTATCAGTAAGAGAAGGATGAGAATCTGGTTCCAGTGGGTTTTTCTCAACAACTTGAGGAACTAGAGTGGAAGTGCGATGAGATATCCATGGAATTAATGAATGGGTTACCATGTTCATATAGGGGACATGATTCTATCTAGGTGATCACAGATTGGCTACCCAAGTCGGCCCACTTCCTAGTTTTTAGGTGTAGAGTTCAGTAGAGAGCTTATGATGCCCCTATGTGTAGGAGATAATTTGTAATGATCTAGTATTTTTAAATGATATTTTTTTCTGGAGAAAAAAATTGTTATGTTATATAATATTATATATATAAAAAAATATTGGAACCAATAAAACCTTATCTCATTAATAAATATCATTACCTTAGTCAGCTATGAAACCAGTTAAAATGAAATACATTATAACTAGTCCAAAAATATAAAATATAAAATATAAAATGGAAAAATATGGATCACCCCAATATGTTAGGATCATTGCCCACATAAACAAAAATATAGAAATGAAACAAAATATTAGTAAACCAATCAACATATTATAAAATGATAATATTACCAAATAAGTAATTGTAAAGAATATTGAGTGAAATAATGAAGTGGTATTTATATGGTGTAAAGGGAAATGTGACCATTGGGATTCAACCATTATATGACCATTGGTCAAATATAACCATTATTTAATATAAATATTGGTCAATTTTAATGTTGGTAATTATAAACATTGGTAATAATCTTACCATTATAATTATTTCTTTTAATTAGTAATGAAAAGGGACAATTGATGCAGAAAGGATAAACAATGACCTTAAGTATTAGAGTCGTGACATTTGAAGCCCAATTTTCAGAACTTGGGAGAGATGTTGCATCATTGGGGTTCGCCCTTAATAAAGACCAATCCAAGATTCAACAATTTAAGGTTCAATGATATATCCTATGATATAAGTTCATGTTAGTGGAGATTACCACTCAGTCGATGTTAGCCGGACCACCCCATGAAACTACCACCATCACACACCTTACCCTCAGGGTGTATGTAGATGTTATAATGGGTCATGTGTCTAATAAATAATCACTTAAAGTGTAATTTAACTTTTATAAATAAAATTTTTATTCCATCAATTCCATTTTAATAATAGTTTTTCTTAGTAAAATATATGTTTAATTGAGGAGAATTTTATAAATTGATTTTTGGACACAAATAAAATATAATTATATTTTTTTAGAAAATATAATTTTTTTTAATAATAAACTAAGGTATTATAAATAATATTTATTTTAATTAAATATTATTTTAAAAACTATATTATTTAAATATTAATGATAAAATTATTTTATAAGTGTAAAACATTTGACCGTGCCTCAAAAACTGATATTTTTAAATAAATAAGGATTTTTATATTTAAAAGTTAAAATTATCATATTTAGAGAATTATTATGATAAAATAAAAATTATATTTGAAATTATAATGTCAAAATTAGGTTATGGTGAATTTATTAGAATTTTCTAAAATAGTTTAATTTTTTCATGAATAGTAAAAATACAGTTTTGGGTTTTCAGTATGTTTTATGAATTCATATTTATCTCATAATGATGTAATAATTAATTAAAAACAATACACGTCCTAAAATATTTTATTTTATTAATATTAAGTATTTTAATGGATTTTAATCAATTTCCAAACCTATAAGTGACTTTCCAATGTTTAAAATGGAAGATTTAATTTTAAAAAGTATTATTTTGTGGAAAATTCAAATTTACATGTCCAAAAGAGTATTAAAAAATGGTTTCAGGTTTTTTTTGGATTAAAATATCATAAAATTAGACTCAAATGTTCAAAACCATTATAAAAAACCATGGGTAAGACAATGGGTTTTCATTTTCCCAACCTAGATTTCCAAGACCTATATTTGGAAATTATTAAACAATTTCCCCACTTTTGTTATAATACCCACCCATTTTACCATTCCCCTTCAATAAAAATCCATCCTCCATAAAATTTTGGTGAATTTTACTCTAAAGTATTCCCCTAAGGTTTTCTCAATCCCCAAGGTTCCAATATTCAATATTTAGGATTAACTCTTCAGGGTAAGATAATTCTCATCCTCTTCTTTTCCATTCAAGAAATTATTTTTTTGTGTACATCTTCTAAAGGGTATTTTAATTTATTTTATTATTATTTTTATTATACCCTTAAATCCAAAATATTTTTTTATCAATGGGATAATTTTTTACTCTCTCATTTTCCCTTTTCTAAAACCATGTTTTATTCCCTTCATGCTACCGAATTTACTTCTCAAGTTTCTACTTGATAAATTATCATTTATTTTATTTTTTTGAATACCCAAACCCCTTTTTTCCATGTGTGTTCAAATAAGTGTTAAAGTATTTATTTATTTATAGATTTACATATATATAACCCACATTCCATTTTCATGGGTCAAGAATGATGTAATGATCAAGCCTTTAAGCACTTTTGTACACCGTGATTTTGATAAGAAACCCATTATTTATTTTCCACAGGTTTTTAATGAAATGATTTATTATAATCTACATGGATCATATAAGACTAAGACATATAAAGGGTGTTACCTTATAAAAATCCAATTCATTGGGTAAAGAATTTAATCTCTAATGGTGACATGTTTTACAATACCGTGGTAAAAAACCTTGGAAATTTTCATCTATGAAACCTTGGTGATAACAAGTGGTGATATTCTTATGAATGCCTCATTTTTTGTTATATCCACATTTCCATGTCATGATTCATGTTTTTGTTATTTTGATATGCCTATATTTCATTCCTTATTATTGTACCTCATGTTATTATAGGCGTGCCTCATAATAACATTCTATATATCTCCCTTGATTATTCCCCTATTGGGCTTCATGCTCACCCCTTTCCTTTGATGTATGTCCCTAAGATTTGAGATGTAGTAAAATTAACCTAGTATGAACCCATGAATATGTATTTAAATTTTATTATAATAATGTTTTATGTTTTCATGTATTGTGTACCTAATTTATGAGAAACTAAACTTTAAAAGATCCCTTGTTATGTCCCACATAATGAAAAGTTTATATAATAAAAAGGCTAGATGCCATAGTTGGTATCAGAGGATGGTTTATTTATTTGTGGAAGTTATGACTTGACAACTTTATAATGAACCCTAGGTAAAATTATAAATATAGTAAAACATCCTGGTATTTTGGTGTGTACTAAGTAAGTGGTTTCCAAGAAAATATATACCTATTTGGATAATAGAAGTGGATGTGGATATGGAACAGATGTACCTAGGGGTAACACCTGAAAACAATACATTGATCTAGACTCAATTATTAATTGAAAACTTAAGCATGATGTTTTAATGCTTAAACTCCCATTAGAACTATAAGATTCCTAAAAGTAACAAATTTCTCACTAAGTTTTTCTTATTTTAGAAAAATAGTGGGAAATAGGAGGAACCATGTGAATTATGAGTGCAATGGATGATGCACCAATGACCTTCCAATAAAATATAGAATGGAAACCTTCACGTGTACAATTAATCAAATAAATTTATTTTGGAATAATAACTTGAATCAAGTTGATATAAGAGATTCATCTTAATTGTTTTTTCATTGAGTACTTTATGCATCAGTGACCACCTTATTTTAATGGATATACCGACCGCTTGACTTTTGAATAGTGTATTACCACTATAGAAAGGATCTTTTCTATACTACATTGTTCAGTGCTAGAGAAATTCACCCTGGTATTATACCACTTAGAAGGAGAAGCTGATCAGTGGTGGAAACTGATTAAAAAAATGATGCCAATAATGGAGATTGATGCTATGGTGTAGGAAGAGTTCATGGGAATATTTTTCAATAAATATTTTCCTTGTTCAATGTGAACAAAATTGGAGAAGGAATTCCTAGAGATGATGAAGAAGGAAAATTAATCAATGGGAAGTTATGAAACTAAATTTACAATAATTTCTCAATACTCCTCTAGATTTGTTATGGATCCTAAGGGAAAGGTTAATATATTATTTAGCGGACTGAGACCACACCTGTGAAGGCATTCAATAAATTGAGACTATAAAAGATTTTAAAATGTATTAAAGAGTGAGATAAAGGTTGAATTGGAGTTTGGAGAGTCACATTGGTCATATAAGTTAAATTAAATGAAGTGAGCAATGGATCCAAACTTAGGGAAGAACTTTGATCTTGGAAGTGGAGGAAATAAAGTGAAAGTTCCCATGTGAATTTTTTTGGGAAGAAGCAATTGATGAACTAATTTATTGGGAGTGGAAAGTGACACAAGTGAGGAAGAGATGGATATATATCTTAGAACTATCATGGTGAGGTAAATACTAAACTCCTCAACACTAATGAAAAAGGTAAGATAATACATGCCCATCCTAAAGTTCAATGCTTCAAGTGTGGGAAGATTGGGTACTTCTATAATCAATATCTAAATCAGAATATAATAGAGGATAACCTCTATTTACATGAGCATATGATAAGGGATAAAGGTTAAGAATTTTCTATTATGATGACTAAAGTGGAGGTTTAAAATGATATGGTGGTAGGTACACTCATTGTTCTATCAAAGATAGAACATACTTTAGTGATTATGGTTTTATGAATTCCATTATTTTATCCATGTTTGCAATGGATATATAATCAATCCCTAAGATTATATAAGTAGAGTTATCATTCAAGACTCCTAGAAAGATTATCCTAACATAAAAGTGTATAGAAAATCTAGTATTAACGTTAGTGAGTACAATATCATCACAAATATAGTAGTTATTCCCATGGTAGAATGAAACACTATACTAGGTATAGACTCTCTCTGAGAGTATAATGCAAATATCAACGTTAGGAGTAAGGAAATTTTAGTAGTATTGAATGGAAAACCTATTAATATTTTCAAAGGAGAGATATCCTAGCCCAATATTTATCTAGAAGCACCACTCATATCCTTATTCATGGATATGATCAGTGAAGAGGGAGAAGTAAATAAAAGTACAAGGATAGAAAATGTCCCCATAATTACGGAATTCATTGATGTATTTATTTAAGAGTTACCTAGATCTCCCCCATAAAGAGAGGTATAATTCTTCATTTAAATCATACATGGATCCAAGCGAATATTGAATTCCTTGTATAGAATGGGGAGGGATTGATCCATTTACTCATGGATTGCTCTCTCAAGAAAGGTTCATACCCTTCTAAGGTTTTCTTTCCTAGAAATTTAGTAGCATTTCCTACCTTCTTCGTCTTCCTTCTCGTCGGATTCCTCATCTTCATCTTTATCCCTTCACTCGTTGCTTGCTTCATTGCATGTATCAGATCCTATTTCAACCTATCTTTCTGACCTATCATCTCTATACATTCCCTCATTAGATCAGTGTCTTATTCGCTTCATTATGCAGCGACATTGAGGATAGATTTGGTGCATAGGGATTTCAGATATAGCCTTAGATCTGGCCTCCTTTCAATATTCTAATGATTTTTAATGGTGGGGTTTGGTATTCTATGTATGGGATGGCCCCTCACTCTACCAGGAGCATGCTTCCTTCTCTCTTAGTGATTTTTAGTGTTCCCTATTCAATCTTCTTTGACTGTGCTTCTTCCTCATTTTTCTGGGATCCATTACCTACAATTCCTCTTTTTTGATGGTAGGTTTGGTGTCCGGTGTTTGGTTTAGATCAAAGTATGGTGGTTTCAATGAATATTTATTGTTTATTCTTGGTTTTGGATGGTTTTATTTAATGTTCTTCTATGACGAAGATATTTCCTAGTGTTCTTCCCCTGGTGGTGGCTCCGATGGCTGGTTTCAATGCCCATGGTAGTGGTCACATATCATTTTTAACACCCTTTTTTGTTCCATTCTCTGATTTGGCTCTCATTTTAAACCAATCTTCTCCTAGTTGGTTTAGAATGGTGGTTCTCAAGGAGTTTGGGGATGTGAGGTTAGAGAAGTCGATGTCATTTCAGGAGACACTTCTCTGTGGTGGATTCATCTTTATCAATGGGCTCCTAGAGGTTTTGTTCTTCATTATGGATTGTAGAGTGTCTTATTTTCATGGTTTTGATGGTTTTTGGTGATCGGTTTTGGTTCTATATGGTTTTTGTGGTGATTTCTCCCTTAACTATGTTCATCGATGGTGGTTTTGAGTTTTTTGGGCTCATTTTGTTTGTTTTTCGATGATGATGGTGATTTTATGATGATGACATTGGACTCTAGAGGTCATTCCTCACCAGAGATGTGGGGTGATGATGGGTTCATTTTCTAACAAGGTTCATGACACGATTCGGGATGTGGCCCTAGGTGGTGATGCATTTTTATTTTTAAATTTTGAAAATCAAATTTGAAGTTTGAATAAGATGTTATGTGGTTGAATGTGGGGAAGTATGTTTTTTTTATTCCCACTTAACCAAAAAGTATCTTTTTAAAATAATAATAATAATAAAATTATTTGTATTGGGGTATAGGATGGAAAATGTGGATTTATAGGAATTAAAGAAACAACTTCAAGATCTTTTGGAGAAGGGATATATCTGACCAAGTATATCTCACTAGGGAGCACCTATTCTATTTTTGAAGAAGAAGGATGGATCAATGGGGATATGAATTGATTATAGAGAACTAAATGGGATAATAGTGAAGAACAAGTACCCTATACCAAGGATTGATGATTTATTTTACCAGCTTAATGGGACTTAATTCTTCTCCAAGATTGACCTCTGATATGGGTATCATCAATTTAGGGTGAATAAAGAAGATATTCTAAATTATGACTTTATAAAAATATACGGGCATCATGATTTTTTTGTTATTTCCTTTATCTTGACTAAAGTTCCTACTATATTTATGTATTTGATGAATAGATTCTTTAAGGACTACCTTGATAAAATTATAGTAGTTTTTAATGATGATATTATGATACACTCCAAAATTCATGAGGAGCATGAGTATAATCTAAGGGTTATACTGAAAAATATGATGAAGGATAAATTATTTGGAAAATTCATAAATTGTGAATTATATTTACAAAAAGTTTTATTATTAGGGAACATTGTAACAAATGAAGGAATCTCAGTTAACCCTACCAAGACAAAGTTTGTAGAGGAGCGACCTCATCCTTTAATAGTAACTAAGATTTGTAGTTTCAATGTTTTAGCATGATATTATATGAGGTTTGTGAAAAAAATTCATGACTTTATAATCCACTAACAAAGTTAAATTTAAAAGGAGCTAAGTTCATGTGGACAAAGGAGTGTGAAGAAAGATTCCAAGAATTGAATAATAGACTGATTAACAAACTTCTGTTAACTATACTATCTATCAGAGAATAATTAGTTATTTATATAGATTCATATATGAAAGTTCTTGGGTTAATCCTCAGGAAAAATAACAAGGTGATCACTTATGTATCTCCACATTTAAAAACCCATGGGAATAATTATCCAACACATGACTTGGAGTTAAATGCAGTAATTTTTTCTATGAAGATGTGAATTCACTACCTTTATGGGGAGAAATGTTATATATACATAGGACAAAAAAGATTGAAGTATATATTCACATAAAATGAATTGAATATGAGACAAAGGACATGGTTATAACTTCTTAAATAACATGAATTTTCAATTTATTATCACCTTGGAAGAGAAAAAAAAGTCACTGATGCATTAAGTAAGAAAAACCCTGTTGTGCTAGCAATGACGAGGATTCCTGGAGATCCATTGATCAAGGGACTATTAAGGCTGGACATGGGAATCATGAAGGAAGGGAAATCATCAGTACTATACCAAATGATATATCAAACATAATTATTAGAAAATATCAAGAGAGGTCAAATAGAAGATACTTTTAAAAAAAATAAGATATAGGCTATGAATAATGGGAAGCTTCCTTAGTTCAATATTGATCATGGATATATATTGAAATTTCATACAAGGCTATGTGTCCCATATGTCATGGAGATAAATAAGGAGCTAATGGATGAATCTCATTGATATACATTCTCTATACATCATGGATGAACTAAAATTTATGGGGACCTTTGTGATTATAGTTGGTGGGATAATATGAAAAGGTAGATTTATAAATACACTATAAGGTGCTTGGTATGTCAAAAAGTGAAGGCAGAGAGACAAAATCCTAAAGGTGTATTGAAACCACTAACCATACCAACATGGAAGTGGGACAATATCACTATGGACTTCATCAGTGGTCTCCCAATAACATCTAAGGGAAACAATGTGATATGAGTTATAGTGGATAAAATCACCAAGACTATCCATTTCATTATAATTCAAGAATATTTCTCTCTAGAACAGCTTTTCAAGATATACATAATGAAATTAGGGAGGATACATGGGTATCCACTTTAAATCATTTCTGATCACGATATAAGGTTCAAATCTAATTTATGGATAAGTCTTCAACATGATATGAATACTAAATTGAATTTTAGAACAACCTATCATCCCCAAGTTGATAGCCAATCTAAAAAGACTATCCAGACACTTGAGGACATGATGAGAACATGCTCAATGGAATTTAATGGTAGATTTGATAAAAACCTCCCATTAGTTGAGACAATAATAATTTCCACTTGAGTATTAAAATGGAATCCTATGAAGCACTATATGGGAAGTGATGTAGAAATGTTACTTATTGGGATGAATTTGGTGAGAGAAATCTACTTGGGACCGATCTTATGAAAGAGATGATAGAAAATGTTCATTCCATCCAACAACATATAAAGATTTATTAGAGTTGGAAGAAGATATATAATGAAAACCTTAAAAGGGACTTATATTTTGATATTGGATACAAATTTTTCCTTTAGATATCACCAAGGAAGAGAGTCATGTGATTTTGAAATAAAGGGAATCTTAGCTCAAGGTAAATTAACCACTTTGAAATTCTTTATCCCATAGGAGTTGTGGCCTATCAACTTGCACTTCCAACAAATCTAGGTAAATTTCATGATGTATTCCACATATCTCTCTTAGGTAAGTACAAATATAATCCCTTACATGTACCGAACCTAGAGGTGGTACAACTAGAACATGACCTCTCTTATGAGGAGTAGCCAGTGGAGATCTTGGACCGTAGAGTAAAACTTCTATGAAAGAAGGATTCCCACATCATAAAAGTATTGTAGAGGAATCTTAAATATGAATAATTGACATGGGAACCAGATGAGAAAATGAAACAAAAGTAAACTCACCTATTCTCAACTGAGAATATGAGTTGGAATTTCACGGATGAAATTTCAAAAGGGGAAATAAAGTAATGAACTAGTATTTTTAAATGATATTTGTTTCTTGAGAAAATGTTTTTTATGTTATATAATATTATACACATAGAAAATAAACAGGAACAAACAAAACCTTATCTCATTAATAAGAATCATTTCAATTTTCAGCTATGAAACTAATTAAAATTCCAAACATTACATATGGACAAAAATTATAAAATAGAAAAGATAAAATTGAAAAATATGGATATCCCGAATCCATTAGAATCATATCCCCCACAAAAAAAACCAAATAAATGAAATAAATTATTATTAAACCAATCAATATCTTAGAAAATTACAATATAACCTAATAATGAATTATATGGATTATTTATTGAAATAATTGAGTGGTTTTTATAGGGTGTAAAGGGAAATGTGATTGTTGGGATTCGACCATTGTATGATTGTTGGTCAAATATGACCATTAGTCAACAAATTTTTTGGTTTAGTTGACTATTGAGAATTATACCATTTGGTAATAATTTTACCACTATAATTAGTGTGTATAAGTACTAATGAAAAGGGAAAATCAATTCATAATGGAGAAACGATGGCCTCAACAAGTGGAGTCATGCTATTTGAAGCCCAGTTGTTAGAACATGTGAGGGATATAGAATCATTGGGGTTTGACCATGACCAATTCCAAGATTTGATTCGACAAGTTAAACTTGAACAAAATCCCCTATTGGATAAGTTAAAGTTATTGGATATTACCTTTTGGTCGATGTTAGCCGATAAACCCCATGAAACTACCACCATCGCACACCATACACCTAAGGCGTACGTGGGTGGTATAAGGGGTTATGTGTTCAGGAAATAGTGAATTAAAGTGTAATTTACCTTGTATAAATAATATTTTTATTCCAATAATTCCATTTTAAGAGTAAATTTTCTTAATAAAATATACATTTATTTTAGGTGAATTTGATAAATTGATTTTTGGGAATACATAAAATAAAATTGTATTTTTCTAGAAAAGATATAAATTTTTATAATAAACTAAGGTATTATAAATAATATTTATTTCAATTAAATATTCTTTAAAATAAATCTTATTTAAATATAAATGATAAAATAATTTTGTAAGTGTAAAAAATTTGACAGTACCTTAAAAACAACTATTTTTCAATAAATAAAACTTTTTATATTTAAATTTAAAAATTCTCATATTTATAGAATTATTCTGATAAAATAAAAATTATATTTTAAATCGAAATATAAAAATAATGTTATGTTTAATTTATTATAATTTTCCAAAACACTTTAATTTTTCCATGAATAGTAAAAATATAGTTTTGGGTTTTCAATATGTTTTATGAATTCATATTTATGACATAATGATGTAATAATTAAAAAACCAAAATCCATGAACTAAAATATTTTATTTTATTAATATTAATTATTTTAATGGATTTTAATCAATTTCCAAACCTATAAGTGACTTTCCAAAGTCTAAAATGAAGATTTAATTTTAAAAGAATTATTTTATATAAAATTTAACTTTCCATGTCCAAAGGAGTATTAAAAAATGGTGTTTAGTTATTTTGGATTAAAATATCATAAAACATGACCAAAATTTTCAAACCATGAGAAAAAACCATGGGTATTATAGCACCCCTAGCCTTTTTTCACATAACATTACATGATTTTAAGAATAATTATACATCCAAGTACAAGGCGTGGATCGTTAAGTCCAGTGTCTTGGAAGACTAGGTATGTAGAACATAAAACATGGGGATAAAAAAACTTCTTTATTTAATATCCATAATGATCTCCTAACTCCCTTTGAGCCCTTACATCTGCATAGGGAACCCTGGGGAACAAATGAACAAAGGGATGAGCTAAAAATCCCAGTAAGGGAATGAACATAAGGATACGTCTTAAGAAAATGAGTTAGGAGGCATGACATAATGATATAAAAAGAATATAACATGAAAAATTGTATCATTTAAGAATGGAATCATATAAACATGGATTCATATAAATGTGGAAGGATCATAAAACATTTCCCTAGTATGGGTGAAGGCTAACCGCCAATACCATTTCCCATTTTAGTATTGGTCAAGGCTAACCGCCAATCCCATTTCGCATTTTAGTACGGGTCAAGGATAACCTTCAATCCCATTTCCCATCGCATCTCATGAGACTTAACTTTAACCAATTCATTGGAGCGCTATCTGGGTGTAACCATCTCATAATTTTCATGAATATTCTTTCCACATAAATAATCATACATAATCAACCATACATAAACATGAGGGTACCCAATGAAAGAATTGGGTACCACAATCATGACATAAAGCATAACCAATGGGAATATCATGAAAGTGTCTATGAAATAAAGGCTTTAGAATATACATGGATGTTCATAAGGAAAAATAGGCATATAAAATGGTATTTTTTTTCAAACAGAAGTGACAACATATAAGAAATGTATTTGAGAAACATTAGCAATAAAACATTTTTGTACAGTTTTAAGGAAAATACTATGGAGCTTTTAAAATAGAAAAGAAAAAAATATTTTATATAAAACCAGAATTGAAACTAGAATGTTTTCATAATAAAAATACTGATTTTATAAAGATAATGTTGGATTAAAACATAGGATAGAGTTCACTTTAAATTGGGTAAAAATTTGAGAAGTTCCCTTAAAACATGTTTGCTTATCAAAAAGTTCTAAGGAGGGAATATTTTAAAAACATGTATATCCCTGAATGAGAGTGATGAAAGGGTATTCATAAATAATTTTTTTAAAACTAAATATAATTTATAATATGTACATAAATATATAATATAACTCCATTTTGATATAAATAAAGGTAAGGAAACCTGAAAGAACAAAGAAGGTTTGGGTAGAATTCGTTACGGTTTATTAGCATGGTGTCAGGTGTACCTAAGAGGGCTTGATGAGATATAAAAGGGGTTTATCATCACTTATAAATCATAAGAGAATTATTATGGAGGTGTTAAAACATACCTCATCATTTGGGATTACACATAAAAAGGCATAGCATAGAGGACAATCTTGATTAAGAGAGAAATAGAGAGGATCCCTTACCTTAAATCTGGTGGTGTTCGCCACTTGTTATTAATGACCGAATAAAAAAAATTAATTTTATTAATTAATAATTCCATAACATATTATATATTTAATTGATTTATTATAACCATTTTTAATTCATTCAATACCTTTTTGATTGGTTATAAGGTTCAATTTCATTTGTTCGGGTCCGTTTGCTTACTTGGTTTTTAATGATCGGTTCACTTATATTCATGTTTGGATAAACATGTAATATGAAAGTGGTTGTCCAAAATTGAAGTTGTATATTATTAGTGAAAATATAGGAGATAACATGTTTATAATAAATCATTTTTTTTATTGGGAGGGATGATGAATTATTATATAAAACTTTAGTGATAACCATTTTGGTTAATCAGTGAGTTTTGATTACAACGAACATGTTTTGCTTTATAACTTAATACCATTTGTACAAAATGATTACAAAAACTTAACTAGGATATATTAAATATATATTAATCTGGTTTAATTATAACAAAAATGGTTTCATGACCAGAATTGAGGATGAAAAAATAAATTGATAAAACGTTGTCCTTGAATGTGTTAAATTTACACATCTCAAATGGTGTTTTCATTTATTTCAAATAAAGGTTTGGGAAATGAGGGATGATAATTAAATATCCCATTAGCATAAAAACATTCCAGTACATTTATTTTACTTGAGTTATCATACTATTTGGGTAAAAGGAGGTGAGGAAAGAAACAAGAAAAGAAAATAACTTAAAAGAAATGAAAAAATTGAAAAGAGGAATTTACCTCTTGAGACTTCCTCCTTTGAGAACCTCTTAAGGGGAGAGGTTATGGTATATTGAAGAGTATAGGGGAATTTGGACATGGGAGAGGATATTTTAGATATATTTGGAAAGAGTATTGGAAAGGAACAAGGCTTGAGAGGAGTGAAGAGAAGAGGTAAGAATGAGTGGTATTTATAGTGGAGGGGAGGAGGGTTTTCATAATATTATAATCATTAATTTATTATTTCTTCACAAGACAAGGAATAATAAGTATTTCATGAACACGAATAGTAATAAATGCATGCGAGTTCAATATTTGGGTGATTACAACACTTTTTTATGTTAGGAATAGTGGATTTTCACTATAGTGTATTTATACGGTAAATTAATGTATTTTACTATTCACAAAAAATTCAAGTATTTCAGAAAAATACCAAAAAATCACCCTAACCATTTTTCAATGTGTAGAATAAAAAATAAAGTCCATTTTTCAAAAATAATTTTCTAAATATTATTAATTTAATATTTAATTAAAATAATAATTTATTATTAAAAAACCAGTTTTAAAAAATTCATTTACTTATTCTAAAATATAGGTACATCATACTTTCACTTGAATATTATTTTTATAATACCATAGGTAATGTTTCTATTCATTAGGGTATATCACTATTCATAATGGTATGTTACTATTCATAAAGGTAGGTTACTATTCACCAACAATTATGTTTTTGTTATCAGACTCCACTTAACTTACTGGTTGCAACCGTGTAGGTCAGATTTTTGAAATTCCAAACATAAAAGTGAAAAATTATGTTTAAAGGTCACTTAGAACTTAGTAGTTCATTATGTTGTGTTTTCATGTGATTTTATGAAATATTTATAATAAGGTAATTTCCATTTGAAAAACATTGGGTCATTATAGGTATGCTAATGGTTTTTCATTTTTCCACAACATAGATTTCTAAGACCTATATTTTGAAATTATTAAACAATTCCTCCAATTTTTCTATAAATACACATCCATTTCACCATTCCCCTTCACTCCCAACCCATCATCCACGAATTATTTGGGATTTCCCCCCCAAAGACTCCCCCAAGGTGTCCTAAATCCCCCAATGTTCCAATCCTCAAGATTTATGAGTAACTCTTCAAGGTAAGGGAATTCTTGTCCTCTTCTTTTCCATTCACGAAATTATTTTTACGTACATATTATAAAGGGTATGTTATTATAAGAACCTAGATCTTCTTTTCAGTTATGGATCTTGATTTTAGTTTGTTTTTGAAGATAAAGGAAGAAATGATAATTTTATAAGTACACACCGTGCACTTATGAGTACATGCCGTGTACTCGGGTACCACATATAGCCATGTACTAGTTGTGTAATGGCCAAGTACACAGCTGTGTAGGTGACCTGCAAGGCTGCTTAAGGCAGGTCCGGTTAAGGCCACTGCATGATGTGTACCTTTAATGAACACACCATGTAGTTTTCTTCTTATTTGATAAATCAGAGCAGGGTCGTGTCTCATCTTCGGAAACACCTTATTCTCAACTCAGTTCGTACAAGAGAGTGAAATAACAGAGGATGAACTTCAAAACCCTCTCGATCCTCCATCCGACCTTTGATTGAGACACTATAAGGTGTGTTGGAATACCACCGACGAGTTCTCAATTCCCCTAGATCCTTTCTTCCATATTCCTCCTCTCTCTTGAGTTATTCATGGTTGAATGGTTTTGACCTTTTTATAGATCTACACTGATCTAGGCCGATTCTGGGGCCAACATTCAAGAGTAATGATCGTATGACATCGAGGTAGGTGGTTTGTTCCTTTAGTTTGTCATATTTGGATTATATATGCTAAAAGTGCCGCATACCCACGTTTGGGGTATTAATTCATTGGAATTTAATCCGGTTTAATACCTGCTATGGTTTTGTTGATTAATTAAGGGTTGTTACCTTTGATTAAGGTTAGATAACTTGTATTAGGGACACCCAATGGGTTAGTTACCTTGTTTGATTGTTTATCACTGTTTGGTCTAGGATTCCTATATGATTTCCTGGTTTCCATGCCTTGTTTTTTTAGGACGGAGTTGCTGATTATATGGAATGCTTGTGTTCATACATTGTGATTGTTGAAAAAGGGGATTGGACTCTGAGAGCTTCCCAAAGGTGTTAGATCGTGAGAGATACCCAAGTGTTCATTTATAATTAATTGGGTTAGACTATGAGAGCTACTTAGGTGATCATTATTATTTTATTAAATGAATGTTGAACCCTAGGGCATTCACCGTGAGAGCTTCCAGGTGGTTGTTATATTTTATTGATGATATGTAGACTGAGGGATATTGACCGTGAGAGCTGCCCAGGTGGTTGTTTATAAATGATTAGTGCTATGTGGGACCAAAGGGGTTGGACTGTGAGATATTTTCCAGAGGGTCATTATTGATTGAATTGATGATATGTTAGACCAGAGGGGTTAGACTGTGAGAACTTTCACAGAGGTTTGTTTATGAATGATTGAATAATTGTGACGAGTTTGGCAAGCCAAAGAATAATCTTGGACTCATTTTTACTAGATTGTTTTAGATGGTCTTCTGAGACATCTATTTTTCTACTTACACAGGGGATACATATCTTAGGCTAGATCCCAAGGATTACATGATTCAATGTATGAATAACTATTATTAAATTTATGTAATTGAGAACTTTAGGACTGTTTACTTTTGAGTACTTTTTAGTTTATTGCTTCATTTCTAAATATCACTTTCTATATATATTCATTGATAGTTAGGAACAGATCCTTTGTGCTTGCCTACTGGGATTCATCTCACTCCCAGTTTGGGTCATGTTTTTGGATCCAAAAATATTATATGGTTGCAGGTATAGATAAGTGAAATAACTACTGTTGGAGATGGAGAGCATGGGAAAAAGCTGAGGCTTTCGATGCTGTTGGAGTTTAATGCTTTTCTGTACTTGGGTTTTAGTATTGTATTTCCAGCATTGTGACTTGTTTTGATTATTTCTTAGACACATGTGACCAGAATCATTTATATATATGATCTAGTTGTTATATTACTATCATTCTTCCACTGTTTACTTTTATTTTATAGAATTACTTCTTCCACTATTGTTTACTATTTTCTTTCTTCTGTGTATACTCTTCACATGAGGGCATAATTTCCCCATTATCACACCATGGACCTCACTGCTAGTTGACAGCCTCTGGCATTTGATGAAATACACTTGAGGTCATGTGACCAACCAGGTTTGGTGCACCTTTGGGTGACACCAAGAACTAGGACCTTACAAAGTGGTTTCATAGGGGGTTTATTTTATGCTTTGCCTTACAATTTTGAGCCTATAGACTAGGATAGGAAGGAACAAGTAGTTGGTAATAAGTTGTTCCTGGGAGTAGCTAACCCGTGTACAGGGAAAATCCAAGTTACCTTGAATATTGCAGTATGTCATCTTATGCATCATATAGGAACTTGCTAGAGATCACATGTCATGCATTCTTGTTATGCCATTTAGGGTGCATCACTGATTGCATGCTTTTGTGATAGAAGTTGTATGGGATATACATACTGTTGTGATAGATTACATGATAGAACACCTTCTATTTTGATGGGGTATTGGTATGTGTAAAGTTTCATTTGGATGAGCACCAAACTTTGGTCCCTGAGGTGTTATGGGCCCCCTTGAATCGGAATTTGGTGGGTCATGTTTGAACTTTCATTGAATTTTGTTAAGGTATGATTTTAATAAGGATGGAAAACATTGATTTTTGGGGAGTATGGGATCTCACATATCGGAACTTGGCATGCCTTGGAAACATTTTACATTTTTAAGGGTATCAGAGAAGTTTAGAGGATTACTGTTTGGAAACCTAGACAACATGACATGTGATGTTATGAACACACATCGTATGTTCCTCTATTCAGGAAGAAATAAATTTTCTAAAAGTATATTCCATGTACCGTATGTACACACCATGTAGTTGTGGACCATGTGACTGACTGTGTGAGCAGAGAAATAGGGTTGATAAATGTTTGGTAGAGCACGCCGTGTACTGGGAGTACACACCGTGCTATAATATATCATGTATCCATCCTTGTGATTAAAGACATGGGTGGATGAAACTTGGGTTGTACATTCCATGTTTCGATTATAAACTCTGTGTAGTAATCAATCGTGTATCCAGCCGCGTGACTAATGAAATGGGTGGATGGAACTTAAGTAGTACATGTCGTGTCTATGGTGAACACGCTGTGTAGTTTTACACCAGGATAGAACCGTGTAGTTCTAGATGTGTAGAATTACTGGTGTAGGAGGAAATATTCAAGTTCATGTCTTGTATCAGGAGGAACATGCTGTGTGTGTGGGGTGTTACATGACCAGGGGGTAGAGGGTACACACCCATGTTAAAGCTTAAGGGAATACACTTTGTAGTGTTTCTACACACAATGTATCAATATTTTAGAAAACTTGAATGTTTTTCTTCTCCTGTTCGGTTTTTAAAATTATAAGTTTTAGTCTTTTATAATATTGTACTGAGGTGTGTGCTTGACCTTTTAGAGTCATTCCACTGAGACGTTCTCCAGTTGTACTCTAGGTGCAGGGTGATGATCAGATACTATAAATGGTAGACCAGGGACCACCAAAAGATCCTCCCATGGTGCCCATCTTGGCACTAGCTATTATACCTAACGTAGGTGCTGATGCACAGTTCCTTGAAGGCTTTATGAGGATGATGTATAATTTTTAGGGAGCACCACATCCTATCCTGACTATGGGAGAGTATATGCGGGTGTTCTAGCAGTAGCATCCTCCCACTTTTTTAGAGGATGGAGGACCTCATGCTGCAGATTCATGGTTAGAGGGCATGATTTCTATCTTTGAGAATCTGAAGATGCCTCATGAGAGGAGGGTGAAGCTCTCAATGTACATGTTGCATGATTCTTCTAAGAGATAGTGGGATGTTATCTCATAGGTAGGAAGTCATTAGGATATGGCTTGTGAAGACTTTCATAAGATTTTATATGATTAATTCTACCCCGAGACATTGAGGGTCGATCGAGGCTGAGAGTTCATGAATTTGGAGTAGGGCTCACTTTTAGTGATTGCTTATTTTTTCCGCTTTACATAGCTTCATCATTCCACACCTATTTTGGGAGGTGACTAGTTATCTTTGGATAGGTTATTTGAGTATGGTCTTATGTATGACATTCGATCATAGGTGATTTTTTTCAGGATGACTTCAGTGACTTCTATAGTAAACCAGGAGATGATTACCAAGTGCAATCAGAGGGAGTTGGGAGCGGTGAGCCAGGGTGGTTTAGCATCCAGGGCTAGTACTCCATCAACAGATAGCAGGAAGCACAGTAGGGAGATTTCCCATGATGTTTCTTTAGGTAGCCAAGTGTTATGATACCAGTGTGGAAAGATTGGGCATATGAGACAACATTTCCTAAAGGACCTAGTTGAGTGCCGATCTTAAGGAAAGATGGGGAAAATTTAGTGTTTTTTCTAGGTTTTCTCACCAGCATCTAGTGATAGGAGGTCTCTTATGACTCAATGTTTAGGAGCAAGACCACCAGTTTCTCATTATTCTAGGAACTTGAGTTTTTTAGGCTATTCAGGCTGAGGAGGTGGTCGTGGCCATGGTATATAGATTGAAATTTTTTATCAAAAAAACGGTGGATCGACTTAGGGTAGTCATACAGGGTCGCAGGGTAGGGGTACAGGTCAAAAATTTTTTTGTGAAGCAGACGCAATAAAAGAAGGATCCCAGACCCTCTATGGTTAGAGGTACAATTCTAGTTTCCTCAGTTTTAGATTTTATTATTTTTGATATAGGAGATTCTCATAGTTCTATTATGTTGTTGTTTTAGAGAGCCTTGAGCTCTGAATCTTTACTTCTAATGATGTTATGATTCTAGAGACCTCATTGGGGATTTGGATGGATAGTGTATGTTAGTTCAAGGAGTTCCCTCTTGAGGTTGGTGGGTGTCACTTCTTGTGGGACCTCTATGTCTTAGATATGATAGGCTTCAATGCCATTCTCATAGTGGAATGGTTGGTCTCTCTTCAGGACATTATTGTCTGTTATCACTACAGGGTGAGTTTCACAGTACCAGAGGCCAAATCTTTTCTACACAAGAGAGAATGAGATGTCCAGGTGGGTAGATATGGACCTAATCATCATGGGTTGGGAGGAATTACAGCCCAAATTTATAGTTTATATCTGGATGACCAGGGGACTTCACAGATGGACTTTCCTCCTACGATGGATCATTTTAGAGATTTCTTTCCAGGTGAATTTTCAGGTTTACCTATGGAGATAGAGGTAGAATTATCTATTGATCATGTGCTAGAAGCGGAAACTGTGTACATTCATCCTTATAGGATGGCTACACCAAAGTTACAAGAGATCAAGAAGCAATTAGAGGAGTTGTAGGAAAAGGGTTTCACCCGACCCAATACTTTTTTTGGGGGTTCACTTGTCCTTTTTGTGAAGAAGGCAGGAAGTACCCTTAGACTCTTTGTGGATTATCAGAAGCTAAACCAGTCGATGGTCAAGAACCGATATCACTTTCCGAGGATTGATGATCTTTTTGATCATCTTTGAGGAGCCCGAGTGTCCTCAAATATTGACTTGAGATCCGGTTATCAGTAGATGCATGTTAGACCATCAGATATACCTCTTTCAAACACACCGATAGTTTTCATGGAACTAATAAACCGAGTGTTCCATCCTTTCTTAGACTATTTTGTGGTAGTCTTCATGAACAATGTCTTGGTGTACTCTCACACTTGACACAACCATGCCCTCCATCTTGAGATCGTATTGAGTACAATGATAGAGCATCAGTTATATTCTAAGATCTCAAAATTGCACTTTTGGATAGACCAGATTCACTTCTTGGGCCATATAATCTCAGATATAAGAGTATCAGTAGACCTAGAGAAAGTGAGAGAAGTAGTTTCCTAGGTGCATCCGAAGAACTTCTTTGAGGTTCAGAGTTTTCTGGTGCTGGCTAGTTACTACAGAAGTTTTATATAGGACTTTTCATGCTTATCAATGCCACACCACTGATGGGCCCGACTAAGAAGGGTGTGAAGTACTTGTGGACATATTATTGTGATTCATCCTTTCCGGAGTTAAAAGGGATATTTAATTCAGTAGTAGTACTAATTTTACCAGAGTCGGGAAATAGTTACACTATTTACTGTGATGAATCAGGTATCAGGCTAGGAGTAGTGCTTATGTAGGGGAAAGGAGTTGTTTCATATGGGTCTCAATAGTTGGGGCCACATGAGAAGAATTTCCTGATGCACAATCTCGAGTTAGATGTAGTTGTGCATGATTTATGCTGTTGGAGACATTATCTTTTGGGAGAGCATTTTGTGGTATACACTAACCACAAAAGTCTCAATCATATCATTACTCAGGTAGATCTGAATTTGAGATAGAAAATGTGGGTCGAATACCTTCATTCCTTTTACTTTAAACTTTCCTATACTCCTAGGAAAGGCAACACAATGGTTGATGCGTTGAGCAGGAAAACTTAGATACAGACAGTTCAGGAGGCCTTTAGTGAGTGGTAGCTTATGGCTCTATTCTCTGAGATGCATTTGGAGGTTCATGATAGACCGGGGTAGTCATTTATTTCTTTTATATCTATTACCTATACTCTTTTGGATTGGGTGATAATGAGGCAGCTATCAGATTCTGAAGGCGTAGTCGTACAAGAGAATGTGTCAAGAAAGGACCCTACTCCTGGTTGGACCATATATGAGTATGAGGTTTTTCATTTTTATGGGCATGTATGGGTGTCAATAGACATACGTGAGGATATTTTTCAAGATTTTCATGACTCAGTATGGGTAGTTCATGCTGGTGTCACCAAGATGTATCAAGATCTACATCGTCATTATTGGTGGCCAGGTATGAAGAATGATGTAGCTGGTTTTGTTATGAGATGACCCACCTGTCAGGAGTTGAAGGTGGTGTATCAGTGACCTAAATGGACTTTACAGTAGTTACCCATTCCTGAGTGGAAGTGGAATAATTTTGTGATGGATTTCATGATAGGTTTACCGAGGTCACCTCGAGGGAATGATGTGGTTTGAGTTGTTATCGACAGGTTCATGAATATTTCACATTTCTTTTTGATCAAGGAAACCTGCAGTGTTAATGAGATTGGGAGGTTTTATATCTGAGATATTGTATGTTTATATGGGGTCTCGTACTCCATAATTTTAGATAGGGATGCCTGGTTTACTTCTTATGTTTGTAAGGGACTATAGAGGGATTTGGGTACACAGGTACTTATGGGTATAGCTTAATATCCCTAGATAGATGGCCAGGCTGAGCACACAATTTAGGTTTTAGAGGACATACTTTGAGCATGTGTCCTGTATTTCAGGTGCTCTTGAGAGAGAAACATAACCCTGGTGGGGTTTTCCTAGAATAATAGTTTTCAAGAAACAATTTAAATGTCACCTTATGAGGATTTGTATGGTAGGCCATGCCGATCACCCCTATGTTGGCTAGAGGCAAGAAGGAAATATATTCTGGGACCTCATCTTGTCCAGGAGACCACTGAGCAGGTGGAGTTTTTTCGGAAGAGGATGGCTACTACACAATCTCACCAGAAATATTATGCTAATCAATGAATATGAGCTCTAGAGTTAGAGGTTGGAGATGAGGTTTCATTATGTGTCACATCGAGGTTGGGACACAATAGGATTATGATATAGGAGAAACTTTCACCTAAATACGTTGGGCCATTTGAGGTTTTGGATAGAGTCAGGTTAGTTGCCTATCAGTTGAAGTTACTGCGGCGGTACTGGGCTATGAATGACTTCTTTCATGTATCTCATCTATGGAATTAATTTTCAGAATCATATCATGGTTTTCAACCTAAGGAAGTTGAGTTGGAGGAGGATTCATCCTTCGAGGAGAACCCAATACAAATTTTGGATCACAACACAAAGGTTCTCCATGGTAGTTCTATTCCTCTGGTAAGGGTGCTATGACAGCACGAGCGAGTACATGATGAGACTTGGGAGAGTGAGACCGACGTACGATCACAACGGCCATCGTTGTTTGAAGCTTCTTCTTCACCACCCTTGGAAGGGAAATTCGGGGACCAATTTTTTTAGGGGGGGGGGGAGTTTGTAAGAGCCTGGATCTTCATTTTAGGTATGGATCTTTATTTTGGGTTGTTTTTGAGGAAAAAAGGAAGAAATGTTCATTTTATAAGTACACACCATGTACTTATGAGTACACACCATGTATTCGGGTACTACACAGAACCATGTACTGGCCGGGAAATAGCCAAGTGCATGACCATGTAGGTGACCTGGAAGACCGCTTAAGGTGGGGGCCGGTTAAGGCTACTACAAAACATGTACCTTTAATGAACACATCATGTAGTTTTATTTTTATTTAATAAATTGGAGAAGGGTTGTGTATCATATTTGGAAACACATTCTTCTCCCCTCAGTTCATACATGAGAGCGATGGAATGGCCAAAGAACTTCAAACCCGTCCTGATCCTCTATTCAACCTCTGATTGAGATGTTTTCGGGTGCATTGAAATCCCAACAATGAGTTCTCAATTACCATAGAGCCTTTCTTCCTGATTCCTCCTCTCTCATGAGTTATTCAAGGTTTAATGTTTTTCACCTTTTTTTAGATCTACATTGATCTAGGACGATTCAAGTGATGAAGTTCAAGAGTATTGATCGTACGCCATTGATGTAGGTGGTCTATGCCTTTCGTTGTTTATCTTTAGATTATATATGCTAAAATTGTTTCATACTGTAAAGACTCGTAAATTTCAAGGGAAAGTTTTTCTTAATTTTCTTTGGGATTTTACGGTTGTGCAGTTTCTGACGGCACATGATTCCGAGGCCCGGTGTGCCCGGAATCAATTTCCGAAGCTTAGCCCAGGTACATTCAGTGAACGAACGAGTGGGTTTTACTAACTTTTGAACCGGTACTCGGAATTGAAATATGAGGGCACCGATGAAACCGTAGTGCCAGTAATTTCTTAGGAACACCTTATCCGAAGGTGCGTTTGCGAGGGTGGTGTTGTTAAAAAAAAAGGTGAGGAATAAAAATATAATTGTTTTATTTTTATTTATTTACTAAGCAGTTTAAGTGAAATTAAGTTATGTCACAACTTAATTTCTCTCTACTTTGTGGATAACATCCATGTGTGGGAGTTGGGGTGGGGCCCACATGAGCCCCCACATTTCAATTATCTAACTCCCCATTAATCACCCTATCACTTTTAAATTGTGTGACACACCCGCACCTCCCCCGTTTTAATGTTAAGTCAACTCAGGCAGTTTTTCTTCCACATTAAATACCTGCCAATAAAACACCTATTTAATTGGATAACGCGCGTTAATTAATATGGTGAATTCATTTTGAATTTCAAATTAATTATGGCTTGTGTTTGTGTAAATTAAATAAGAAAACGTCTTATTTTATTGGTGGTGATTCGCTGTGTGGAGGAGAGAACCCTCAGAGATTTTCTTCTTCCTTCTTGAAGAACACCGAAGCTTCAACGAAGAACGTCATCTCATATTTGCACCTTCTTCCCACGTCGAAGGAAGCGAGACGCCGCATATTTAACCAGGCGTGCACCGACGATGTACGAAGCCTCTTTCCACGACGCTGTTTTCCACGACGCTGTTTCTTCGCGACGATCCTCATATGATGACTTCTTCCAGGTAGGGGTTTGAGTTCAAATATTATGGATTAATTTTTGCGCTTTCTTGATGAGGGTTTTTATTATTTTGGGGCCGCCTGTTATCGTTATAACAGGAGGAGGTCGAACCGCATGAACACGGCCGACCCTCCTCCCTCTTTGTTGTTGTTCTTTTTGCGGCACGAACAAAGGCAGCACGGTGCAACGGCACCGTGCGGGAACATGGAGAATCACGACGAAGAAGAGTGGTGCCGTTGAGGCCGAACGAACCCACGGCCGGATTCTGGCAGCGGCAAAGGAGCACGGCGCCGTCGCGCCATGCCAGAGAACCAAGAAGACACTGCGGACAGAGCGGGGCCGCGGCAGAGGAGCGAGGCGCTATCGCGCCGCGCCGATCGGACCAAGTCCGCGCCCTTTGGCCGCGGCAGAGCAGGGAGCGGCGGCCGGAACCGCCAGCCACCGGCACCTCGGAGGAGTGGGACCGCGAGGTCCCGCAGCGGCCGCACCGGACGGCCAGACGGGATGGCCGATCGGAGGAGCCGGGTGTCGTAACCCCCAGATTTCAAGGGAGAGGCCCCCATGCGGGGGCCACAGTTTCCAAACAGGGGGGGCAGCGCCCCCCCCCCCCTTTTCGTTTCCCGCTCGGCCATAATGGTCGAGCTGACTGGCCGCACGGGCCGCGCCCGCGCCAGGCCAACCGGCCGCACCGGGCCGGGCCGGGCCACGACCCATTGGGCCGGACCCGGAACCGGGTCGGGTCGAACCAGTTCGGGCCGACCCAGGGGGGGGGGGGGGGGGGGGCGGGCCTAGACCCCCCATTTCAGACTATTTTCAGTCATTTGACCATATCTTGGGCTACGGACCTCCGATCGACACACCGTTAGTTGCGATGCGATCCTTGGATTGAGATGGTCGTTTCTCTATATTACACTCAAGGTTTCGGAGAACTTTGGGTACGAACGGGTTGGTTCGAACAAGAAACCAACCGGGCCCCCAGAGCGGAAACACTTATAACTTGAGCTTCGGACGTCCGATTGACGTGCCGTCGACTTTGTTGGATTTCTCTTAGTGAGACAAACCTTTTGGATTACTTCGCTCGAGGTTTGAATACATTTGTAGTGCGGTCCGGTTGCTTTGACTTAAAAACCAACTGGGCCCCTGGAACGAAAAAGCCAATAACTCTCAGACCGGGCGTCCGATTGACGCGCCATTTGTCGTGTTGTGTTCCTATTGACGTGATGGAAATTTGTGATATATTAACTCTGGTCTACGTGACAGTTGATGTATCGACCTCTTGGCTCGTGGAGCGGACCCTCTCAGAACGAACGTGCTATGTGCAGAAACCCTAGAGCTGGCTGAGACTTGACGACTGCTGATCGATCGACTCAGAGTGTTTCGAAAGCCCAGTGGGGAGCGCTTTGTTGTAGCGGCAGACCCACAGTGGAGGAGCACTTGGTTGTAGTAGCAGACCCGCGGTACTCAACAGAAGGAGTACCTCTGTAGGCTCTGAGGGGGAGCGCTTGGTTGTAGCCGCAGACCCATGGTGGGAAGCGCTTGGTTGTAGCAGCAGGCCCACAGTACTCCACAGGTGGAGTACTACAACAGTACAAGGTTAGTGGGAAGTGCTTGGTTGTAGCGGCAGGCCCACCGTACTCGATAGAGGAGGAGTTCCCCAACAGCTATGGGTTCGATGGTGAAGACTATCATACTGGAATCCTCTGTGGGTTCGACGACGATGACAACCGTACTGGAATCCTCCATAGGTTCGGCGATGATGACTACCATACTTGGATCCTACGTGGGTCCCAGCTTAGATGAATCAGTGGTTACATCTGATCATCTCCTTTTGCATTGAAAATTATGTATACCTGTTTGAGATGAGTCTTGAATTTCAATCATTATCTTCTATATGATTGACTTTCTTTCCTGTGTGGATTGGGTTGTACTATCCTATGTGGATGTGATTATACTTGAGCTCGTGAGTTGGAGCTGAACTGGATTTGATGACTTAGATATATGTATGGGCATATACCTAAGTAGTGTTGGATGATACTCCGTGATTGTATATTTTCTTTGTGGTTTATCCTTTGTGGATTCAGGGAGACCTTCGGGGGTCTCGGGGTCCCTACTAAGTATCGTATACTCACCCCTGCATGGGCTTCACCCGCACTATGTTGTGTTGGTTGCAGACGACGGACATCACTGATTGAGGTTGAGGCTTGTAGAGTTGGACGGTTCCCGAGGGAGGAACTCACAACGAGTCGGTGCCCGGAGGTGGATTTTACGACGAGTCAGTACCTAGAGGTTGACCATTGGGCGGGACGTACACGGGGCGAATGACAGGACCCGAGGAGCTGAGGAGGCTATCTGTACAGACCCTTCAGGTGGGATTCCAGTGGATGGCTCGGTGTTGCTGCTTTACTTTTCAGTTTCTGCACTTTTTTTCCAATTGTACTTTACTTTAGTTTGGGTTTGTATTCTGTCCCACTTACTTTTCCGCACCTACAATTGTACTCAGTTACTTAGTGTTTACTTCTGATGGCTTACTATGTGGTGTTTGTTTGCTGTATTAAGGCAATGCGTTCCCCTTTTTGTCAGGATTACACCTTTTGGTGCTAGTCACTAGCCCCTGGCCTATGGAAGGCGGGCTTGGGGTAGTCACGACACGGGTCCCGAGGACGGGTCATGACAAATTGGTATCAGAGGAGTTCGATTCTACCGTAGAACTCAGGACTCTAATCTTTCTTCTATGTGAAGCAATAGTGTTAAGGGTATTGAGTGTGGTTATCAGTCCAGGGAGTCTAGTGTTGGTGTAGCGGCCGACGTATCTGTACATCAGGACCCTGAATTCTGATTTCCGACTCAATGCACGAAAACATTGATTGCATGTGTGTTTCAAAAGTTTTCTTTGTGATTACTTTGTGTTAGCTCACCAGGTATAATGTTTTGACCGTGGCGCACCTGTTTCTTTCCAGGATGGCTCCACGATGGCAGCCAGCTAGGGTTCAGAGATTTGTGCGAGACGACATCCCACCGAGCGATAAGGCCTCGGTGCAGGGCCCTTTTACAGCGGAGGCACCGATGGTACCTATACCTGCCGAGCCAACGATGCCACCAGCCCCAGCCTCTGAGAGTGGACATTGCCTTAGTGCACTGCACGAGTTTCAGCGTCATAGACCACCCAGGTTCCATGGGGAGATGGACCCTCAGGCAGCTGAGGATTGGATGGAGGCTGTAGTTCGAGTTTTCAGGTTAGTGGGGACACCAGCTGACCTCATGGTGATCCTTGCAGCGAGCCTCCTGCATGTGGCAGTAGGCAGATAGTGGAGATTAATGCTCCAGGTTCACGACGAGGCATCCCTTATGTAGCCAGACTTCGAGAGCCTGTTTCGGGCAGAGTTTGTACCAGCCACCCTTCAAGTGGTGCACATACATGAGCTACTACAGCTGCAGCAGGGCAGCATGACAGTAGCGCAGTATTCAGCAAGGTTCACCGATTTCTCATGTTACTCTACAGATATGGTACGCGACCTGTTCTTCAGGGACCGAACCTTCGAGTAGGGGCTCAAGCGAGAGATTAGAGTTTCATTTGTTTCTCAAAACATCCCGACGCAGACAGGGGTGTTGGAGTGAGCCCTCTTAGTGGAGAGTTTCCTTGCTGAGCAGTCTACAGCAGTAGGACCCACCACTAGCCGACATGCGGCAGAGTCTTATGCAGTGGGCAGTAGACAGATGACACAGAGGTCCAAGAGGACCAGAGCTACAGGTGATCGACCGCATGACACAGGATCGAGTGTGCGAGGAACCCGAGGTGGAGAACGACTTACCAGGAGCGGATAGTGTTACTCCTATGGTGGGGTTGGTCACATGGCACGTGACTGTCCGACCCGCCATACAGATGACCAGCGGATAAACGAACAACCTCCCAGGCAGATGCAGAGGTTCGACCGGGGCGGATCTCAAGGAGCAGGAGACCGAGGCAGGGGAGATAGCCATGCAGCTGGAGGTGGATGATGCTTCGAGGTGTTGCCACCACCACCACCAGGAGGTCTACCCCGACCACAGGGAACATGTGGACATGGGAGAGCTCAACTTCAGGCAGCTGAGGCATTTGACTATGGAGCTTCGGAAGCTGGCGGACAGGAGCAAAACTAATTCCAGGCATGGAGGCCTTGTTATTGGTGCTTCTAGATTTCTTTTGTTGATGTTGTGGTTGTATGTGTCTTTGTACCTTGATCTGTAGTAATAAAAGACACCTTTATTTATGGCGTTTACTTTCCTATCCTCTATTTATGTTGTTACTAAGAGGTTCTAGTTAAAAAAAACCATTGACTTGACCCTCACTTCTGAGATACCTACTGGAGGAGACCCAGTGACCACACACTGATTCCGACAGTGTGACTCAACCCTTGGAGGCGAGAGTAACGGTAGGATCTCTTGGCAGTAGCGTCGAGGCCTTAAGACGTCATCCTTGGTATGGATTAGTATCATCTATGTCAGGATTGACTGTATTAGGCAAAGAACGTAGTTCATCCTGGGGATGAGACCATATTTCTCTTATCGGCAAAGATGAAATCTTAGCATCTCTTGTAGGACCAGAGAAGGTCCAGGTCATCCAAGAGCGGATGAGGACAACTCAGAGTCGACAAAAGTCTTGTGATGACTGGAGGCGGAGACCACTAGAGTTCGAGGATGGCGACCACATTTTCTTACGGGTCTCACCTCGACATGGATTACGGAGTTTGGGACAGGGCGACAAGTTATCTCCGCACTTCATCGGACCCTTCTTGGACATCAAAGGGGTAGGCGAGGTGGTTTACCGCTTGACCCATCCACCTCAGTTGCAGCAGGTGCACGACGACTTCCATTTATCTCAACTGAGGAGATACATGTGTCTCCCGACTCATATCATTGACGATGGGGTGACTTTTGCGGAGGTTCCGGTGGAGATCAAGGATCGACAGGAGAGGGTCCTACGCAGGCGCTCGATTCGTCTAGTGCACATCAGATGGAAGCACGGGAACCTCTAGGAGAGCACAAGGGAGTGGGAGGCTTAGTTGCGTGCTCAGTACCACTTTTGTTTCCCTAGTTTGTGTTATAGCTTTACTGGGACGTAAATCCCTATGGTGGGAGTAATGTAAAGACCCGTAAATTTCAAGGGAAATTTTTTATTAATTTTCTTTGGGATTTTACGGTTGCACAGTTTCTAATGGAACCTGATTCCGAGGCCCGATGTGCCCGGAATCAATTTCCAATGCTTTTCTCGGGTACGTTCAGTGAACGAACGAGCAGGTTTTCCTAACTTTGGAACCGGTACTCGGAATCAAAATCCGAGGGCACCAATGAAACCGCAGTACCAGTAATTTCTTAGGAACACCTTATCCGAAGGTTCATTTGTGCTGGTGGTGTTGTTAAAAAAAAGGTGAGGAATAAAAATATAAGTGTTTTATTTTTATTTCTTTACTAAGCAGTTTAAGTGAAATTAAGTTATGTCACAACTTAATTTCTCTCTAATTCGTGGATAAAATCCATGTGTGGGAGTTGGGGTGGGGCCCACACGATCCCCCACCTTTGAATTCTCCGACTCCCCATTAATCACCCTATCGCTTTTAAATTGTGTAACACACCCGCACCTCCCCCGTTTTAATGTCAAGTCAACTCAAGCAGTTTTTCTTCCACATTAAATACATGCCAATAAAATGCCTATTTAATTGGATAACGTGCATTAATTAATTTGGTGAATTAATTTTTAATTTCAAATTAATGATGGCTTGTGTGTGTGAAAATTAAATAATACAACGTCTTATTTTATTGGTGGTGATTCGCTATGTGGAGGAGAGAACCCTCATATATTTTCTTCTTCCTTATTGAAGAACGCGAAGAACAATGAAGCTTCAACGAAGAACATCGTCTCATCTTTTCACCTTCTTCCCGCTTCGAAGGAAGAGAGACGCCACATCTTTCACCGGGCGTGCACCGATGACATAGGAAGCCTATTTCCACGATGCCGTTTTCTGCAACGCCGTTTCTCGGTGACGATCCTCGTACGACGACTTCTTCCAGGTAGGGGTTTGAGTTCAAATATTATGGTTTAATTTTTGTGCTTTCTTAATGAGGGTTTTTATTATTTTGGGGCTGCCTGTTATCGTTATAATGGGAGGAGGTTGGACCGGACAAACATTTCTGACCCTCCTCCCTCTTTGTTTTTGTTCTTGTTGCGGCACGAACAAAGGCAGTGCGGTGCAACGACACCGCGTGAGAACATGGAGAATCACGACGAAGAAGCGCGGCGCCGTCGCGTCGCGCCATTGAGGCCGAACGAAGCCACGACCGGAGTCGGGCCGCGGTGAAGGGGCGCAACACCGTCGCGCAGTGCCAGAGAACCACAAAGACACCGTGGCCAGAGCAGGGCCGCGACGGAGGGGCGCAGTGCCGATCGGATTGAGGCTGCGGCCTTCGGCCGCGGCAGAGCAGAGAGCGACGGCTGGAACCGCCGGCCGCCGCCGCCTCAGAGGAGTGGGACAACGGGGTCCCGCGGCGGCGGCACCGACCGGCCAGCCGAGCCGGACGATCGGAGGAGCCGGGGGTCGTAACCCCAAGCTAGTAAGGGAGCGACCCCCAAGCGGGGGCCGCAGTTTCCAAATAGGGGGGGGGGGGCAGCGCCCCCCCCCCCCTTTCTGTTTCCCGCTCGGCCATAATGGCCGAGCTGACTGTCTACGCGGGCCACACCCTATTGGGCCGGACCCGGACCCAGGTCGGGTTGACCCGGTTCGGGCCGACCCAGGGGGGTTGGGCCGGGCCGGGCCCAGACCCCCCATTTCAGACTATTTTCATTCATTTACCCATATCTTGGGCTACAGACCTCCGATTGATGCAATGTCAGTTGCGATACGATCCTTGGATCAAGACGGTCGTTTCGGTATATTACAATCAAAGTTTCGGAGAACTTTGGGTATAGCCGGGTTGGTTCGAACACGATACCAACCAGGCCCTCAGAGCGAAAACACTTATAACTTGAGCTCTGAACGTCCGATTGACGTGCCGTAGACTTTGTTATATTCCTCTTAGTGAGACAGAAATTTTGGATTACTCCACTCGAGGTTTGGATGCAGTTGGTGTGTGGTCGGGTTGGTTTTGACTTAAAAACCAGTCGGGCCCCTGGAACAAAAAAGCCAATAACTCTCAGACTGGGCGTCCGATTGACGCACCGTATGTTGCGCTGTGTTCCTATTGACGTGGCGGAACTTGGGATATATTAAATCTAGTCTACATGATAGTTTATGTATCGCCCTCTTGGCTCGTGGAGCGGACCCTCTCGGAACGAGCGTTCTATGTGCGGAAACCCTAGAGCTGGCTGAGACTTGACGACTGCTGATCGATCGACTCGGAGTGTTTCGATAGCCCAGTGGGGAGCGTTTGGTTGTAGAGGCAGACCCACGGTGGAGGAGCACTTGGTTGTAGCAGCATACCCATGGTACTCAACAAAAGGAGTACCTCTATTGGCTATGAGGGGGAGCGCTCGGTTGTAGCGGCAGACTCATGGTGGGAAGTGCTTGGTTGTAGCAGCAGACGCACAATACTCCATAGGTGGAGTACTACAGCAGTCCAAGGTTAGTGGGAAGCACTTGGTTGTAGAGGAATACCCACTATACTCGATAGAGGAGGAGTTCCCCAGCAGCTATGGGTTTGACGGTGAAGACTATCATACTGGAATCCTCCGTGGGTTCGACGATGACGACAACCGTACTGGAATCCTCCGTAGGTTCGGCGGTGACGACTACAGTACTTGTATCCTATGTGGGTCCCAAATTAGATGAATCAGTGGATACATCTGATCATATCCTTTTTCATTGCAAATGATGTATACCTGTTTGAGATGAGTCTTGACTTTCAAACATTATCTTCGATATGATTGACTTGCTTTCCTGTGTGGATTTGGTTGTACTATCCTGTGTGGATGTGATTGTACTTGAGCTCGTGAGTTGGATCTGAACTAGATTTGATGACTTAGGTATATTTATGAGCATATACCTAAGTAGTGTTGGATGATACTCCGTGATTGTATCTTTTCTTTGTGGTTTATCATTTGTGGATTCAGGGAGACCTTCGGGGGTCTCGGGGTCCTTACTGAGTATCGTATACTCACCCCTGCACGGGCTTCGCCTGCACTGCGTTGTGTTGGTTGCAGACGACAGACATCACTGATCGAGGTTGAGGCTTGTAGATATGGACGGTTCCCAGGGGAGGAACTCATGACGAGTCGGTGCCCGAAGGTGGATTTTATGACGAGTCAGTACCTAGAGGTGGACCACTGGGCGGGACGTACACGAGGCGGACGACAGGACCCGAGGAGATGAGGAGGCTATCTATACCCACCCTTCAGGTGGGATTCCAGTGGATGACTCGGCATTGTTGTTTTACTTTTCAGTTGTTGTACTTCCTTTCCAGTTATACTTTACTTCAGTTTGGGTTTGTATTCTGGCCCACTTACTTTTCCGCACTTACTATTGTACTCAGTTACTTAGTGTTTAATTCTTCTGGCTTACTATGTGGTGTTTTTTTCTTTATAAAGGCAATGCCTTCCCTTTTCTGTCGGGATTACGCCTTTTGGTTCTAGTCTCCAGCCCCTGGCCTATAGAAGGCGGGCTTGGGGTATTTATGACACGGGTCCCAAGGACGGGTCCTGACATATACCCACATTTGGGGTATTGCTTGATTGGAATTTAACCCTGTTTAATACCTTATATAGTTTGGTTGATTAATTAATATTTGTTGCCTATGTGTAAGGTTAGATCACTTGTTTAAGGGACACCCTATGGGTGTGTTCCCTTGTTTGATTGTTTATGAATGTTTGGTCTATGACTCCTGTAGGATTTCCTTGTTTCCATGCCTTATTTTGTTAGGATGGAGTTGCTGATTATATGAAATGCCTGTGTTCATGAATTGTGATTGTTGTCCAAAGGGGATTGGACTATGAGAGCTTCCCATAGGGGTTAGACTATGAGATCTTCCCAAGTTTCCATTTATAATTAATTGGGTTAGACCGTGAGAGCTACTCATGAAATCATTATTATTTGATTAAATGAATGTTGGACCCTAGGGAATTTACCGTGAGAGCTTCTAGGTGGTTGTTATATTTTATTGATGATATGTAGACCAAGCAATATTGACCATGAAAGATGAACAGGTGGTCATTTGTAAATGATTAGTGATTTGTGGGACCAAAGGGGTTAGACTATAAGAGCTTTCCTAGAGGGTCAGTATTGATTGAATTGATGATATATTAGACCAGTGGGGTTAGACTCAGAGAACTTTCCTAGAGGGTTGTTTATGAATGATTGAATGACTGTGAGGAGTCTTCCAAGACCAAGCCCAAGCTTGGACTCAAATTTACAAGACTTATTAGATGGTCTTTTAAGACATCTATTTTGATACTTTCTCAGGGTATACAGAGCTTAGGTTAGATACCAAAGTTTACATGATTCAACGGATGAATAATGAATGTTATATGAATGTAATTAAAAACTGTAGGACTATTTAATTTTGAGTACTTCCTATATTATTGCTTCATTTCTGCATATTACATGCTATATATATTCACTGATAGTTAGGCATAGATATTTTTGTGGTTTCTTGCTGGGATTCATCACACACCATGTTTGGGTTATGTTTTTGGACCCAAACAGATTATATGGTTGCATGTATAGATAAGGGAAAACACTCTTCTTCATCAAGTACTTGAATGATATTGGAGATAGAGAGCATGGGACTAAGCCGAGGCTTGTAATGCTATTGGGGTTTACTTATTTTCTATACTTGGGATTATGTATTTTATTTTTAGCATTGTGACTTGTTTAGATACTTTTTTAGACACATGTGACATTCTTCATTTATATATATGTTCCAATTGTTATATTACTATCAATATTCCACTTTTTACTTTTGTTGTATGGTAATACTGCTTCTACTATTGTTTACTATTTGATTTTCTCTGTGTATAATCTTCTAATGAGGGCATAATTTCCCCATTATCACACAATATCCCTCACTTCTTATTGGATGCCTATAACATTTAGGGAAATGCACTTTTGGTCATGTGAACAACCGGTTTTGGGGCACCTTTGGGTGGTGCCTAGAACTAGGACATTACAATTACATTATTTTATTATGACTTTTATCATAACCTTAATTAAAAAATAACGTTTTATGAATGTGATACATTTTATCCTCTCATTTTACCCTTTTCTAAAACCACATTTTTTACCCATCCTGCCAAATTTATTTATCAAATTTCTATATTTTACTTGAAAAATTCTCATTTATTTTATTTTTGTGGACAACAAAACCCCTTAATTTTCCATGGGTATTCACCTAAATATATAATTATTTATTGATTCTGGTATTTACATATATTTAACACAAATTCCCTTTTCTTTGGTCAATAATGATTTAATGATCATGCCTCTAAGCACTTTTGTATACCAAGATTTTGATAAGAAACCCATTCTTTATTTTCCACAGTTTATTAATGAAATGATTTATTATGATCTATATGGATCACATGAAATTATAACATATGAGGGGTGAACCCTAATAGCTCTCCAATGAATTTGTTAAATAATTTAATCTCTAGAGATGACATTTTTTATAGAAACTCGATGGAAAACCTTGGTAATTTTCATTTACGACACCTTGCTGATAAACAATGGTGATAGGCTTATGAATGCCTCATTTTTATGTTATATCCACATTTACATGTTATGATTCAAGTTATTATTATTATAATATTCCTCCTATTTATGTATTATTTTTATTCTTAATGTTATTATAAACATGTCTCATAATCACAAGATATATATATTCTTTTTTTGTTCCCTTATTGGGATTCATGCTCATACCTTTTCCTTGATGTATGTTGTTAGGATTTGAGATGTAGTAAAAGTAACATACGCTGAACCCATGAATATTCCTTTCAAGTTGATTAGAATAATGTTTTATGTTTTTATGTTTTATGTACCAAATTTACAAAAACTAAACTTTTAAGGATCCTTTATTATGTCCCATGTAATGGAAGGTTTCTGTAATAAAATGGTGGGATGCCATATAGCATGACTCCTTGGAATTCCATCGATGATCATTTTTGACCATGATGCTTTCTTTAAACATCAGTTATGGAATGGATTTTAGGAGGCCTTTAGGACTCAATTTCATTTGAGCACATCGTTTCACCCCTAGACTGAAGGCCATACTGAGTGGACCATTTTTGTAACACCTCGATATTTTTGGAATTTAGTTTGAATTAATTCAATATTTTTCATTTCATGCAACAAAATTTATAGTATTTTTTATATACATATAAAGTAAATAATTTTTTCTTATTTTATATACAACAAAAATTTGATCTTTAATTACACACAACACATAGATTGGCTTGCAGTCCATGTAACACTAAGTTAGCATGCGTTACACACAAGACCGAGTTTAATCACCTTTTAATGGCGCACCTATGCTAAAACTAATTTTTGAGACCCTTATAAATTTTATTTTTAAAAATTAACATCATTTTTTAATTCGGAATGTAAAAATTATCTTAGGTTGAACTTTTGGTATTTTTCTGAGAAGTTTCATTTTTTTGATGAATAGTGAAAAATACCGTATTTTAGTTAAAAATTGCCTTTTCATTTAAATAATATTTAGTATTAAATTATATTATATTTTAGTTTTCAAGGTCAAAAATTACTAATTATACATATATTAATCCAATTCTGGTCGTTTTAATCTTTTTTGATATTGAAATTGGTTATAAAAACTTATTGAACTTTTAAACATTTTTATTTTAAAAACCCGCTTTCTCACCACATCTATGGGATTAGCTTTAAACTTAATCTAGCCAATTTTGTGATTTTAATTTAGAGAAATGGAAATAAATGGTTGTAATAATTTTATATTTTTATTATAATAATATCATCTTAATTTTTGACCAAAAACATTAGTGAAAGTGATTAAAATTAATCACAATTATTAAGGTAAAATTAAGATTAATTAGGGAATGAACCTTAAACTTAAGGGCCAAAATTACCTATAAACTTGTAAAAAATCCATTTTACGACCATATTTAGACTATATTAATTAATGGTTTAAATTTTATGAGTTATTTGGTTACTATTCAAAAAATGTTCTCAATTTTATTTGTAAGGTAAGGAAAAAAGACAAAAATGGGAGTTTCCTCATCTTTAACATTTATTAAACTTTGAGATATGGAAAAACAACATATTTTAGGTTATAAATATCATTTTAAAAATTAAATGAGTTATTTTTATCATAATGACTTATCAATAATTTTTATATATGATTTAGTTACTTGAAATTCTTTAGAAATGCCAACATAATGATTGTTTAGTTACCAATTAACTAAAATAAATTATACTATAAATATTAAAAGTGATGAAAATTGGTTGAATTATTGTCATTAATTATTTTTTTAGATGAATATATGATTTTAAAAATCTATGAACTTAATATATTTGGATTACAATATTGTTTCGATATTTATTAAATTAAAACTTAATAAATAATGCCAAACTTGAAAATAATGTTATTTTACAATAAATGATATTTTATTAAATGATTTAAAAATAATAAAAAACCTAAATTTTTCAATTTTATTTTTCAGTGTTAATAAATATAAAATATTTTCCATTAATGGAACAATTGATATTTTATAATTAAAATATTGACACATAGATAGTGAAAACATTGTTAACACGGTCCTGGTTAAAGCAGTGTTTTTGGGTGTTACATGCGCTTGTTTTAAAATTAATTTCCAACACACATGGTATTTTTATTTTTCAAGTTATATATAATAATTATTATTTAGTTGTTATATTTTTTCTTATAAGTATCACTTTAATTTAGTCTTAATTTTTAAATAACTTATGATACAATACTAGATACTTTAATAAAGACCAAAATGATAAAATTTGGGTAACATAGAAGTTAAGGAAAAAAATTATAAAAATGAACTTATTTTTGTGTGGTGATAATTTTTTTCAACCATGGCCAACCTTTAATACAGTTTTTTTTCCATTTTTGAGGCACATTAGGTAAGTGAGACCTCCCATTATTCTATACCTTTTGGTATTTACTGGAGTGCCACTCACCCTCCACTATAAAAAGGCTTCCTCTCCTCCCACTTCCACATAACTATCAAGACACTTTTTCTTGACCAAAATCTGAAAAAAATCTCCTAAAATACCTCCCTTCATCCTTTTACCATAAATTTGTGCATAAATCCATCCATGTAATCTCTTTGGTGAAAACCAAAAGGAGTTACCCGAATAAGAGGTAACATTCTTCCTCAAACTATTTAGTTTTATTTCCTTATCCACTCTTTCAATTATCCTCATTAAATTATTATATAAAAACATAAGTATCCTAAAAATACAGATATTTATTTATACTAAGGGTTCAACCTACAATTACAAACACTTCCATCTAATGGGTAACGAACTTACCGTTTTTGTGTATGATGAACTACCACCTCATGAAATGACGATCGTTCATTCTTCCTTTACCGCCTATCATGGTGTAAATTATGAAGAAAACTATATTTATATATAATATATATGATATTTATAATTTATTTATGCTTTTTTTATTCTTTTATAACACATAAATTTATACTTTCCATCTTGTGTAAATACGATAACATCGTTTGTGGACGTGTTGACTACCACCTCCTCAAAGCGATGTGATCCATTCACACTTTATATAGAATGTATTAAATACAGTTTTAGTAAAAATATATGATATATGTAACATAATAATTCTAATTTAAATATATTTTATACATATATACATATATGAAATTTACTTAGTTTCTTTCAATACGACAACTAAACAGAAACATTGTTTATGCGTACGTACAACCTACCTTCTCCCTGAACAGTGTATTCCATTTCATTTTTTATAATTCATAGATTATTACAAATAAAAATATACAGAATATATATGATATTTACATAATATTTTACATCATGAAATTAATTAAATCATAATCAAAGTAAGATGATAAAAAATAATGAGTCAAAACATGTACAAAGAATAAAAGAAATATTACCCAAAGAGAAACGTTAACATGAAATTGTTAATAATAGGGTAATATAAAGTCATAATAAAATAATATATGATATTATACATAACAATATATTTCTTTAAAATATGTATAATAAACTTATATTTATTATACATGAGGTCTTCATGAGTACAACGAGAGTCAAGACACAAGGTAATGAAATTTCATCTAACTTTTAATTTTCATGAGATTCATACCTCATTCACCACTCATTTATTTTTTTTGGTGTGTATAAAACACATGTATGTATTTTATGATTATTATACATAAATTTATGGGTTTTTACATATAAATTTTATGATCTTACTTTCATGGGGTTTATGTTTCAAAAGTTACCAAATCGGTAAAGTAATTTTGTCACAATTTTCCTTCTTTGAGACACATGCCATGTTATGCACCTATATTTTTATATGAGATATATATAATGACTTTAAAATGTTATATCATAAATATAAATTTTTTCATGATATGTTAATATTTATTTAATGTTATTATTTCCATTATTTTATGATTTAAAGTTACCAAATTGGTAATGGTTTATAGATACCATCTCACCATTTATCAATATTGTTTATGATTATAATCCCATTGATGAAATATTATAATCCATATATCAAGAAATCTCATGAGTGTTTTTGTAAAATATAGTTATTCATGTTATATACAAGTAATGATACCATTTTATACTCTTTTTTTTCATAAGATGATCAGGAATGTGCTTTTAAGAAAGTACGACTTTACCTCTCTCTTTGGTAAAAAATATGTATTTCTTAAAAACCATCTCTTCTAAAAGAGTTTCCAAACAATATTCAACTATTATCTTATGATATTTAAAATAAAATTTTACCCATGTTTTATCCTTTTAACAAAAGGGTTTTTAAAAATGAATCTTCTTATCATTTTCATGTCGAAGCACTTTTATAAACATTCTACGGTACAAAAGGAATGTTCGACATGTATAGATTTACCCTCCGTTGTGACCATAATTCAATTTAAGCTTCCTTTACATGATTACAAATTTTTTTTATAAAGAAACTATTTTTCTAATATTCTGGAAATTTATTGTTTTTAAAGTGGTTTTCAATGAAAAAGTTTTTAAAAAAAGTTTTATGTTTAAAAAGTATTTAAAATGAGTTTGAAAACCTCATTTATAAGTTTTAAAAAGGTTGTTTTTAAATAAAAGGATTTAAATTATTTCAAATATTCTTTTATAACATTTTAAAGTATTTTAAAAGAAAAATGTTTTCAAAATGCGATCAAGATTATTTTATATGGTTTTAGGGATTTGTTTTTTCAAAATAATTTTAATCTTTCTTTCTAAGTTCTCAAAGTATTTTCTATGAAAATGGGTTTCAAAAGGTTTATGTTTTAAAGAGACCTTTTCAAAGAAGAAAGGATATTTTCCTCAAGAAATGTTTATAAAATATATTTCAAAATTATATTCCATCTATGATTACATACATTTATGTTACTTGTTTATTTATAGGAAATGACACAAAGTTTTAATTTATATTATTTCTTGAATGGTTTAAGTTTTAATGGAATGATGCTTATGAATCCCGTTTCTCTACCACGAGTTATATGCTTTCGAACCCTACTTCTTTTCATGGGTTATGATTTAATGAAATGATTAGTAAAACTATATATTTTCTATAGGTTATTATGTGATGAAATTTTAATGATACCCATTTCATTTCATGAGTTATGATTTTATGTTTATAAAACCCATATTTTTTCATTGATCATGATATGATAAATGTTTTGTTATCTTGTGAAACATGTATGTATGATTTTATTATGTGATAGGTAGGAACTATATCTCCCACTGATTCATTAGGTAATGATAAATGTTTTATGAGATCAAGTGGGCACATGGGAGGGAATCCCAATATTGAAACAAGAGGGAATATTAAGCCCTAAATAAAATGGTAAATGGGAGGGAATCCCATGCCCAAAATAAGAGGGTATACAGGAGGGAATCCCAATCTTGAAATACGAGGGTATACAAGAGGGCATCCCATGCCTATAATAAGAGGGTACATAGGAGGGAATCCAAATCTTGATGTAGGTACATGAGTTATTATTCCAAGCCTAACATGTTATGATGGTCTTGGTAGGTAGCCATGATATAGGATTTTCTATGTTTATGTGTATGCCACAAGTTCCATGTATTATTCCTTAATGGATCACGGTCTTGTATCCCTTATGATTCATGACTTATGAATTGCAAATATTTATTCCATGATTTATGTTTATGATATCTGATATGTAGGGTATGATAATATAATGTTATGATTACATTCTCATACTATTATGCTCATTTTTTTGTTTATATATCTCCCTTATTTACCCTTATAGAGCATTTGAGCTCACCCATTTTTATGTTTCCTTTTTCAGGTTATGGAGATATATTTTTTCATGATATTTCTAAGAGGGATTCTAGTCTTGGAGAACCTAGTGAGAGATAATGCATCTCACTCATCTACCAGTGTTTATGTTTCCACGATTCCAAAGGCACTAAACCAATAAGGTCTTTGGGTGTTTGTTTGTGTAATGTTTTAAGTATTAAAAAAAGTGATGTAATATATATTTACATTAATATGGGGTCATTATAATTTAGGTCTTGGAGGACATGATTTCATGTTATAATTTGGACATAATTGGGAGGATCACTTACCATTGGTGGATTTTTTGTACAATGAAAACTATCATTCCACTATCAGTATGCCACCATTTGAGGTCTTTTATAAGTATCCTTGTAGGTCACCACTATGATAGAATGACCTAGGAGATTCAGAAATTATGGTCCTATAGTTTGTGCGATCCACTAACGAGAAGGTGTAGATCATCTAGTAGTAGATAAGGACTATACGACGCTATCATATGTCCTATACGGACAGACGATGGAGGCCTTTTGAGTTCTAGGAGGGACACAATGTATTCCTGAGGGTCTCACATTGACAAGGTTTATGGATATTTGGACAAGGAAGAAAGATATCTCCTAGATTCATTGGCTCTTTATAGATACCATGTAGTGTTGGTGAGGTGGCATACCTCTAAGATCTACTACCACGATTAGATAAGGTATACAAAATCTTCCACATGTCGCAACTGAGAAGGTATGTGCATGACCCATCACATGTTATATACTAGGGAAAGCTGAACATCAAGGGTCTACCTCTACTGAGTAACTAATAGATATTGAGGATCAATAGGATAAGATCCTTCAACTGTTATTGATTCCCTTAGTGCATGTTTGGTGGTATTATGATAATATTCAAGAGAGAACCTAGAAGTGGGAGACCCAAATGTGTACTCAGTACCCACATTTTTTTGGGTAGTCTTTTGTTTTTATTTCTAGGATGTAAATACCCAAGGTTTGGAGAATGTTATGACTATTATTTTTCTATATATTACTTTATAATATTTTATGGATTATTTTTAGAGATATGAACTGAGACGATGTGATATCTTGAGGTCCGGTGTGGCTGAAATTAATTTTTGAAATATATAAAATATATTAAATATCAATAATGTGTAGTTTTACTAAAAAAGTGGAATAAATATTAAATGGTGTCTAATATTTGAGATCTAAGTCAGTTTTTGAGTTCATATCATGTGGTTTACCCTAGGCGTGACATAATCTAAGTCAAAATCTAGTGTTGGGATTGCGTGCCTTCATGGAAAAATAATTAAGTAAATTTAATTATATTTATTTAATTATTCAATTAAAAGTCTTAAAATAAAATTTCCTAATGAATCAACTTTTATGTAAAATTTTCAGGGTTAGATACATAACCCTAGAAATTGAGAGGAACCATTAGAGAGGAACGTTAGAGGAGATCTTGGCAGGCGACACCAAATCAGACCAAGATTAAGGATTATCATGCCAACTAAATGTGTGTATATCACCAAAAAAACAATGAAAATTCATTCTTTTTCAGCAATCAATCCACCTTAATTTAGGATGTCAGTATTATTTATTTTACCCTATTTTATTATCCTATTATTAATGCAAGTCAATTGACTAATGGATTGCTTTTTGGTTTAATCATATTGAGGGTACAAGTCTATTTTGTGCATATTATTGGGAGAAATTGTTTATTTTATTATGCATATTAATTCAATATTCTATTGTAAATGGATTAAGGACAACATTAACATGGCCAAAGATCATTTCTCTTTTGCATGTTTCTTGGATTTCTCCCACCATACTTCATTCATTCATCTGCGACATTCATTTTGGCTAGTGGTTTGATAAATAATAGTTAAGAAATCATTGTGCACCCATTTCTTGGTGAAACAGATTGTTATCTTAGATCTGTGTTCATTTCAATGATGGGATCAAGCAATGATAATGGGGATGTCAAATAATGACCAGAACAGGGACATGTGTGTATGATTTTTGGAGCTTACAGTGATGAAAAAGCTATAGGACAATTTCTGAGAAACCATGATGGCTAGAAATGGGATCTCCAACAATGATCAATCTTGGTTGACCAAGATCCATAATCCATGAGTGGAATTTGTGGCAGAACCAGTGGTGATGGTGAATCAGACATAAGAGGTGGAAGAACCTGTAGTTCTACGAAATCCCACAGTACATGGTGTGGAATCTGACATTACACACTGTTTAGGACCCTTTTTTGTAGTGCTTGGGTTCCACGGATAAGATAAATATCACATGGTGTGTGACCATCACCTCATGGATTAGTGTGTACCTCATAGAGTAAACAATCACAACTAGGAGTAAACGGGCTCAGACACGCCGCGTACTTAGGCTCATACATGGCTAGCTAAACATCGACGCATCTAGCCATACATGGACACAGTCAGGAGTACATAGGCTCAGACACATTGTGTACTCCGAAAAAAACATGGGCACATGCTATGATACATGGGTATGACCCAGTTCTTGAGGGACATTCCATGTAATTAGAGTACACTCTATATACTCCTTCAAATATGGATTGGATCCATTGTACACTTCATCTTGGACAAGTTTTGTTAGGGTACGTTGTAATAATCCGGAAATTTTATTAATGGAAATTCCTTTCTTATAATTATGTCATATATTATGAATCACATAAAATAACATATATAAAAAAATAAAAACTTTATAAATAAATGATAAATTAAATAAGCGGTATTTATATAAATTAAGGAACCTATATCGAAAAAATAGTAACTTGACCATTGGAATAGTAATGTGACCATTAGCGATAATAATCTAACTAATATAAAATCAACCTCACCTATGAAAGTATAAATAAAATATATTTATCTCATAAATTAATTTTTTTATATTTATATCTTGTAATAAGTAATTTTTTTAAAAAGGATACATTAAGTGTTAGTATTTTTGTGTTACATAAATGTTTATTTACAATTTTATAATTAATAGAATGATTTAAAAGAAAAATTTATTTTCAAAAAATAGACTCATAAATTAATATTTTGTTATCTTATGATTATAAAATATTTTTATGAGACCTTAATTAAATTTTGAATGTATCATAAATTCAGTTATAATATTAAAATCAATATTTTTCGCATAAATGATCATTTTATTTAAAAATTAAATTTATCATATTTATAATTTTTTTTCATGAAATGGAGTCCATTTTTTAATTATAAACATTGAAAAATGGTTTGGATAATTTTTTTAGATTTTTCAAAAATAGTTTAATTTTTGGTGAATAGTGAAATAAGGTAATTTAAGGTATTTAACATTATAAGTAAATAAATGAATTTTTGAGTCATGGTTGATTTATGGATGATGTAATTGACCATTATCTAAAACTCAAATTCTCAAATTACTGTAATTAGTCACAATAATCAACACTATTTTATTTCTTCATCCAAAATAATAAGCAAATGAATAAAATAATAAAAAATCACCCCTCTCCTCCCCTATAAATACCACCCCTCACCACCTATTCTTATCACACCTTATAAGGATTTTATATTGATTATACTATTCCCAATTCTACTCCCAAACCACTTACCCTTGTTCAGGTCTTTTTGGTCTCACAAAAGACCATTTACAAGTCCCTTGAGGAGGTTCTCAAGGAGGCGACACTCAAGAGGTAAAACCTTCCCTCTCTATCTTTTAATTTGTTTCCATTTCTTATCCCTCCATAAACTCCCCTATCTAATGTAAAATGATTACTCTAGTATAATATATATAATATAATTTTATTTTGTTAATGTAATATCCATCATCATCTCTTTTCTCCTCTTGTTTTGTTCTAAAAATGAAAACATCATCTGTGAGGTGTCGATTCACTACCTTCTTGGACAATGAGTTTGCGTTTTTATTTACCGAATTAAAGGATGGTCGTAAAACCATTTTTATTTTTAAACCATTTTATATTATGTGTATTAAAACTTATTTAATTTTTTGTAATTTTTATATAAACATATTATTAAATAAAATTATAATAATACGTGATGGTCATAAAAATAGACAAAATAAACTAATCATTTTACATTAATGTATATAATGTATAATCCTCATGTAAAAAAAAAAGAAAATGATATATGGGACAATTTAAATTTATGTAAATGAATTAATACCATCTCATTCTAGTTCTTAAGTTTTTCTTCCATTTTACAAGAACCTTTATAATTATACACAATTAAATTGATCATGAAATTAATGAAACGAATGTTCCCAGAACAATGAAATTGAATCTTATAACTCATCAAAAAGGAAATAAAAGAACTTAATAAAATTATAATAAATAAAATAAATTTTTATGAGGTTATGAATAAAATTATTAATGAATCTAATTTCATTATCTCAGACAGTAAGTGCAAGTGAAGAACACTTTTAGACATAAGGTAAGGGATTCTCTCTGGACCTTCATTTTATTCCTTCGAGTTATGTTTTATCTCTTTTTAACCAAATTAAATTATTAATTCATCTTATTTACTAGTTATAAATTCTTTTTTTGTGTTATAAATATATTAACCTATCACAATTATTCTTTCTTTGATGGGGAAATACATGTTTTATATGGTTCTATTTTCAATTCCTCTTGTCAAGAAATCCCAATTAATGGGAAATTCCAAATTTCTTACCCATTTTAAAATACACTAAATAATATATTTTAATATGAAAATATTTTTATAAAATAAATATTTTTATCATGAATAACTATCTTTGTTAATTTTTGGATTTATTTAAAGAATTATTCTTTTGTTTGCTTTAAAGTCTCTTTTATATTTTCCCTTAAAACACCCAATGTGGTTCATTTATAAAGTTTCTTAGACACTATTTTTACATGTTTTCACTTAATTTGGAAATTATTTATCATTATATTTGCCTAATTTTTTTAATTTATATATATGTTTTAAACCCATTCTTTCATGGAAATAATTATTGTACGCCCATTATTTATGCCTTATGACATGATTATGATACCTATTTCTTTCCATGGGAAACCCTTATATTTATACCTTATGTTTGATTATTCATGTGGCACACATATGAATGAAGATTTTATGATGGGTTCTCCCAAATAGTGTTCCAATGCATTGGGTAATGTTTAGTCAGAGGAGACGTCATGTTGGGATAGAGACTAAACCTGATTCCTTTATTAGACTTTGTTTGCCAATGCAATTTTCTTAACTGCTATACTTGGATCATAATTATGTCTTATTGTATATTACTTCCACATTCCTATGATACTGGTATTACATGATCCCATATTCTACATGTTATGCTTCCTTAGGTTTATTCATGTTACATGCATTTTTATGTCATCATGTTATTACTATGTGCTATGCTTTATTCCTATATATTTTCTCTTATTGGTATTTCTACCTCACCCCTTTTGTTCATGTTTTACCCAGGTTATCCTATGTATATGTAAGAGATCAAAGGAATTTAGGAGATTTTTCTGAAGACTAAATAAAATATTTTTTATTTTGGTTTCATGTAGTCTAAGTATGCACCTAATCTTCTAAATACACTAGACTTTACGATCCTTGGTTTGTATTTGATGGATATTTATACTTAAAATCATGAATTAATATGTGTAAAAGGCTAGGGTCGCTATATATGTTACATTGATACTTTCCCTGATGGATTATTTTGGAGTTTAATCCTATGCATAGGATAGAGATCCCCTCTAAGTAACTTATATCTTGTATTGAGTTGTGGGAAGCCATCTATAAAGCACAGAGTGAGATCCTCTATCATTATCATTTTTCCCTAGGTGTGGTTCTTGGTATCATTATGACCAACAATATGTAGGCATTGATCCCCTACTTGGTGGGTTAATATAGATTGGTTTGTTGGTATACCCCATTTCCTCAACCCAAGGCTTAACATACATGAATATTATATCATATTGAATGAATATTCATTACATTACACTAACACATGCCTAAGGAGCGTATTAATTTAGTGTTGTGGGAAACTTATAAAATAATATTCTCGTCTGGTGAGTGATATTTAATATTTATCCCAAATATCTTCCCATTTAGTACTCCTCACAGACATACACTACATAAAAACATTCTTCATAACCTTGGGAAAGGAAACATAAGAAAGGGTGAGCTTAGATGCTCAATAAGGGTAAATAAAGGAGATATGTAAGCATAACATGAACATAAGTTTCTTAGAACATGAGAATAACTTTTGAAAAATATTATTACATACCAGAGAACACAATCATGAGTCATATCATAAATATTGGTAGTTCATAAGGAATTAATCATAAGGGAATGAAGAATATATGCCATGAGATCATAACATATGAATAAGATATAGAATTGTGGAAAACACATAAGCATATAAAATAATTCCCTAGAAGTCAAGTATCACTTCCAAAACATACCAGGAAACTTTATGGGGGACATACCTACTGGGTGGGACACACCACCATCCCTAGTGGAATCCCTTTCCTTATTGTGGAATGAGTTCACTCCCCAAACAATACTGATAGACAAAGTCCTTTACCATAATGAGTTCATTCATCATTCAAGCCCTGTCTTATTATACTGAGTTCACTCCCCATTCCAGCAATGTCTATATCATGAGATATATAAATCTTTACCCAATTAATTGAAAGGATATATAGGTCCCACATGTCACATAATTAAATCATACATATGTGTGAAACAATATCATAAACATTCATCATATTATAATCTAGGAAAAGAAATGAGTTTCATAAAAATTAATCATATCATAACCTATGGAAAATAAACAGGTTTTATAATCATTTAATCATATCATAACCCATGAAAATAAGTGGGTTTCATAATTATATTATAATAGCACAACCCATGGAAGAGAAACAAGTTTTATAAAAACTTTTCATCATAAACATAAACCATTCAAAGAAAGAATAAGAGTAGTTTCATTGGATCATATCACCAGTAAGCATAAATAATATCAAAGGATATCATATTATATGGAAAATAATTTTGAATGATTATTTTAAACATTTATTGAAGAAAATATCCTTTCTTCTTTGAAAAACTATTTTTAAAACATAAAATATTTTGAAATTAATTTTCATAAAAAATACCATTGAAAAATTATAAATGGATCTTTAAAAATCATTTGAAGAACTTTTTAAATGCATTTTTTTTTCAAATCATTTACTTTTAAAATAACTTATTGAAACCCATAAAGGAGTCTTTGAAAATAATTTAAAACAATTTTTAAAACATAAAACATTTTTGAAATCCTTTCCTTTGAAAATATATTTTGAAACTTATAAAGGAATATTTAAAATTATTTTAAAACAATTTTTAAGATAGAAAAAAATTAGAAATAATTTTCCATAAAAAATAGCTTAAAATATCATTTAAAACATTTTTAGAAACCTTTTTTTGAAAGAACAAAGATTTATGACCGAAGAGAGAGATAAAGCCAGATTTTATTAATTTTTTTTCATAATTTTCTTAAATAAAAAAGCGTGTAAAAATGGTTCAATTAATTAAATATATAATTAATAAATATAGGATAATAATATTCATGATAAATATTTAGAGGTAAATCATGAAATTTCAACATTTTAGACTTAATCGTAAACAATCTCGATAAATGATGAGATTGTAACACAAAATATTTATGACTTTGGTAACACTGAATCATAATACCCATGAAGGAATAAAATAAAATTAATATTAAAATATCATGAGGATGAATAAATTCATGATATTACATGTAAAATTGGTTGTATGTACACCTTGTAAAAGAATATAGGTGCATACATCTCAAATATGTCAAATTGAGACAAAAATACCTTACCGATTGGTAAACTTTTAAAATATAAACCCCATGGAAGAGAGATCCTAAATTAGATATGTAAATACCAAAAATTTAAACTATAATAATCATAAATTACATTCATGGGAATTATATATAACACATATAATAAATAGGTGGTGAATATAGCATTTGTCTCACAAAAGTAAAAAGTGAGATGAAAATCCATTACCTTTAGTATTTACTTCCTTTATACATGTTAAAACCTCCTTTATAATAAATATATGTTTATTATACATATATAAAATAAAAAAAATAATAAATATACTAAAATATTTGTTTTTATTATGACTTTATATTACCTGTTTATTAACAATCCTTTGTTAAGGTTATGTTTTGGGTAATAGCCACTTTGTTTTTCGTAACATTTTTGACTTGTTATTTCTGATTTTCCTACTTTGATCATGATTTCATAATTTCAATAATTTAAAACATTATTTAAATATCATATATATTCATTATATATTTACCTATATTTATCTATACAATTTAGTGATAGGAAATGAAATACATTGTTTGTGCAGACGGTAGGCCGTATGTACACATGAACGTTTTCTCTATTTTCTTTTTGTATTGAAAGAAATAAAGTAAATGATATATATGTATATATATTATCATTATAGTAGAAATATTATTTCATTTATATCACATATTCTTATTTGACCCATCCTTAATACATTCTATGTAAATCATGAATGAATCACATCGCTTCACGAGGCGGTAGTACGCTGTACACAGGAATGAAGTTATCATATTCCCAAAAAATGGAAAGCATGACGGTATATGTGAAATAATAAGTAAATAAGAATAATAATATCATAAATATCATATATATTGTATATAAATAGTATTCCCATCATTATTCCCAACCTTGAAAGGTGGTAATGGATAAATGAACGATATCTATTAGTGAGGTGGTAGTCCGCAATGTACATGAATGATGATGTCATAACACATTTGATAGAAGTGTGTGTAGGATCAAAATGTAGATGTAGATGATGAATCACAAGAGGGCTTGGGGGTGAATTGTTACATTAAAAACATTCTCTTTAAACCTTAAGGAAAGCTAAGTTTAACAAAGTTAAACAAGGTAAATTGAAAAACCCTATTTGGTTCTTACTTAAAGAGATAATTGTAAGGGACAGGGTCCAATTATAAGAAACCAAATCATAAAAAAGTTAAACTGAAGAAAACTTATAAGATTTTATCTTAGGAAAATATTTTACCTTAAATCGTATATAATCATATTTATCAAAGTAAGTATAAGTACAAGAAAGTATAAGAAAGTTATACTTTATTTATTTAATAAAATAAAGTGGAAATAAAACTTATAACAAGAAAAATTAAAAAGGAAATATTTTAACCCAAAGAGAAGAGTATCCAACAACCTTGGATAAGGGTCCCTTGATTTATACTTTCAAGAAATTATGTCTTACCCACATCAGGGTAAGACAATGATAAGAATATCGGAGTCTGTCTTTCTATCGCTGAAAGCCCTCGAACTTTAAGGTAGTCAGCACCTCAATCTTCCTATCCCTGAAAGCCCTCAAAATTTAAGGAAGTAAACACCTTTGTCTTCCTATCCCTTTAAGACCTTGATTGTACACAGTAACAATTAGAGTCGCACTAAGAAATCTGAACCAGTTGATAATGGCTGAGGAAGATGTTCACCGATCTCACAAGGAAAGAGCGTCTCTCTCTCTAGAAATCACTTCACAACATCACAACATGTAATCTCTTGGTCATTGTGTTTTTTTGAGATTGTTCAAATGAGCTCCTATTTATAGGAAAAAGCTTCAACAGTCGGCTCCCTCCTCTAATAGTTATAGTTTTCCTTGAATTTTGGAGGGACCTGTATATGTGTCACCCAACCAATGGTCAGTTAGAAATAGATTTTATGATATCATTTCATTTTAACATAACCATGTGTAAGGAATTATAACATGTAACAAAATTATTTATAAGTTTAAGAAAATTATGTAAACTAGAGTCCAATAAACATGGAATAATATATTTATGAAAGAAAAATAAATTTAACAAGTATGAATAATCGGAATATAGGAAAATTAGAAATCAGAGTCGAAAAATATGAAGAATCAGATTTTGGAAAAATGGATATTTGGATTCTGAATTCATAGGAATTTAGAGTAAAAAATCAGGATGAAATGGAGTCTGAAAACATATGGAATCAGAGTCTAAAAACAGATAGAATCAGAGTCTAAAAGTAGTGAGACTCTGTATCTAATAAATTGTATGGTTCTAAGGTTTGAATAAGGATCCGATTATTCTTAAAGAAATGAGGTCTTAATAGAAATAAGGTTAAGCTTATATAACGAACATTAATCCTTGCATAGAAAAGTAGGTTAAGGTTAAAGAAAATAAATTTCCTTAGGGAAATAAAATAATATTTAAGGAAAAAGTGTTTGTGATTTTTAAAACATAAAATAATGGAAAAATTCATATGATAGCTTATTGACTTAACAATATCCCCCTTTTTGGAAAGAACAAACCACTTTTCGAAAAAGAATATTATGTTTGGAAAACTTTAAATAAAAACATATCTCCCTTATATTTTTCTAGCTTAGTGAATACGACTAACTCCCCCTTAGGTTTTGTCACCTTAAGGATCATATTCTTTGGTATGAAAAATTGTGTTGAAATTGAATTTCCTTTTCATAAGAAATTTTCCTTAAGATTGATCTCCCCCTTACTTTAGAAATTTATTCTTTTGAGTAAACTCCCCCTTGAAATGATATTATTTTTAAACATTTTTCCACTTTGTGATTTTTAAAAAGGAATGAGGGAAAAAAATTGGAACCTGAAAGGTTAGGAAAAAGAATTCATGCGAAACAAAGTTTAACAAAAGATATTTTATTAACTTGGGATAAAATATTTTAGTAAAACAAAATATCAGAGTTTAAATCAATCATCCTTTTTATTTTATGGAAGAATATTATTAAGGGAGAACATAATATTATTTATCTCTTTATGATCTTCTTGGTACTTCTTTAGTGACTCTTCTTGCTCTTGGTTCTTCTTCTCAAGAGACTGAATTATTTCATCTTACAACTTGATAACTTCTTCTTGTGATTTAACTTTCTTTGCTAACCTATTTGTGGTATTCATTTCTCTCTTTTAGGAAATGGAAATGGGGTTATGTTTTCTGTTGAGATCTATCTCCTCTTGAATATGGGAAGCTTTCTCTTGATTTATCCTTTTAGAAATATTCTTGAACTTCTCATCAATCTTGTTGAAAGTCTCTTTGGATGAATCCATATAATCACGAACAATATTAAGGTCATCAAATACTTATTTGGACCAAGATGTAATCTTATTGCAAAAAATTCTATGAGATTCGTAGTTGATCATGAAGGTTTTGAAATCCATTTCTTTCCTGATTAATATTTCAATCAAAAAATTTGTAGAATCCGTCTTTAGGTTCACTGACAACTGAATAATTTGACACCGAGATTCAATATTTGGAAAGAATGGAATTGAATCAACAATATTCTTCAAAGATTGCACTAAAAAATCATGTACCAAGGATGGTGATTTGAAATATAAATCATCTTTCCCTATAAGAGTATCTTTAACTTCTTCAACAATCTTTGAATTGGATGATTCAGCTACCTCACCTTTCCGAGGTGTATCAAGAAGAACAAGTTTTCTTTTAGCAACAACTTTTTCAACAAAACTAGATACCTCTTCATCTTTTTATTAAACTTTAAATTCCTATTCATATTCCTAAAAAATTTCATTATTGTCTACACTATCTTCAATAGAATGGATTTTATTAACTTCCTCCTCTTTAGAAATTTCATTTTCTTTATCTAAATCCATTTTTGAAGATGAAGCTTAGGAAGTTCTTATTGATATTTTATCAGAATGAATATTGTCTTCATGATATTCTTCTACCATTTTAATCACACCTTCACTTTCCTCATCCTCCTCCTCGTTTTCTTCTTGTTGAATTTATTCTTCTTTAACAATCGGTTCCAGAACTGATGCTTCCTTCAAGAAGGATTCTGGTACTTGAATCTATTCCAATTCTTTCTCAACATCCTTTAACAAAGATTGAAAAAACTGAGCCTCAGATTCTTTTTCTTTCTATGTTTTCTCTTTTCCCTTTTTCAATATTTTTAGCTCCAGTTATCCTTAAGGCCTTAGCCTATGTAGAATCGAGCCCAAATATAGTATCACCTTCTTTTCTGATCTTCTTCTGCTCCATCCACTTAGAAAATACATCATCATAAAACTTATTTTGCTTATTTGACTTAGGGGGTACTGATTGAGGTTCCGATTATTTTTCTTTACTTTTCTTGTAAGGTTCAACAACTTTAGATTTCTTTTCTTTAGGATTATCATCCTTTTCAGGAATATCATAAAAATATTCTGATTCAATGTTGAAATATATTTTTATCATTCTTAAGGTACCATCACTGTGTAAGATAATCTTGAAATTCTTAACCTTTGAGGTGAAGGGGATCTTGAAAGATTTCAAACATAAGATAATGATATTCAAAATAATTGCTGGATACAAAAAAATATGAGATTTAATGTTTCTATTCTTGATGTTGTTGATTGTGAGAAGGATATAATTCACCAAATTTATCTTTCTTTCGTTTACCAAGAAATCTAAGAGAAAGATATCACAAATCTTGAGTGAATACTTATCAAATTTCCTTGGAATAAGAAAACATTTCATCCATAAAGCTAACAACCTGTGGTTTTTTGAGAGATGAGAAATATTGGGTTTCTTGACATTATTGGTACCAATGAATTCATAAGATTTACTCTTCAAAAAAGAACCTTCATTGTTGGGTAACTGGTGTGAGAATAGAATAGATTCACCTTCATAGGGGATGTCAAGAATGATTACTGCCTGGTTGAAGGATAGAGAGTATGATTTTCCATAGCTTCTGAACTTAAACATATCTCTTCTACATTTCTCATTGAAACCGGATGAATTGTATAATTCCACTACAAGTTTTGGGTAGACCAGATCTTGATTCTTTTCTTTAGAAACACAAGCACTTTCCCATTTGTTTAGCTTGATAATCGTTGCAATCAAATAATTATACTTAAAAAATAAATTTTGACATTCTAACCTCTCACGAAACATTAAACAGTCCTTTGATTCCTTGATTGATTGAGATTGCATTCGACTCTGAGGAGAAGCTTCAAGATACATTTTTAATTTAAGAAAACTGAAGAATCAGAACAGTGGACTTAAAGAGCAATAGAGTCTCAACATAGAAATATGAGAAAACCAATGTGGGATGAGAAGTTGGAGTCCCTTTAAATAGGTTTTATAGTGATGGTTCAAATTTTCATATTAATCAAATGGTTGATATAATATTGATCTCATATGATGGTTTATATCAATCTTGAGGAAGTATTCTTAGATTTATATATTTTGAGGTTTTAAGGAAAAATAAGATTTAAGGAAAGTGAATGTGATAAATTTTTCTTAAAACAAGAATGAAATACCAACAATTAAAGATATATAGTTATGAATATTTAAGTAAGGAAACTTACCTTCCAGATTTATTAGAAATAATTATTAGTAATGTTATGGTTCTTCTTGAAGAAATTACATTGCATAATTTTTTATTAAGGAAAGGAAATTTTAGGTTCCGAAAATTTTATTAAGAAAAAAAAGGCAATGGGAAATAAATTTATTAAGAAAAAAATAGGTTTGGAAAAAAAATTATTAATAAAAAAAATTAGGTTTCAAAAAAAAATTAATTTTTTGAGAGAAAAATATGTAGTCCTCATATGAGAAAGAGTTCATTAATGTATAGATATAGGTTTCAATAAAAAGTTAATATAAATGATTACCTTACGGTTATCATTCCTAACTTTTGTTTAATGTATTCAATTCTTTTAGAGGGTAAAGATTTTGTTAAAATTCCATCAAGTTGATCTTGCATTCCAATAAATCAAAGAATGATTTATCCTTCAAGCGCATGATCCCTATGAAATTGATCCCTAATATCTGTGTTCTTTGAAATAGAGTTATGTATAGGTTTTTTATGGTAATGAAACTTGTATTATCATATAGTATCTATGTTTTGGTAAAACTTATGCCATAGTTTGTGAGTGTGTGTTTCATCCACAACACTTGAGCTCAACAACTTCTAGCTGCTACATATTTAGCCTAAGTAGTGGAAAGTGTTTCTGAGTTTTTCTTTTTCATGACCAATAATCTAATGAATATCCTAAGAAATGACAAGTTCCAGATGTACTTTTCCTATCTGTTATATATCCACAAAAATAGGTATCTGAATTTTTTTAAATCAAAATCATTTTGAGAAGAATAAAAAAGAACTAAGTCTATAGTTCTCTTTATGTAGTGAAAAATTATTTTCACTTCTTTTAAATGGGATTAATTTGAATTATATTGATATCTTTCACATAATCATACTTAAAAAATTAAGTTTGGGTGACTAGCTGTTATGTATAACAAAATTCCCATCATACCTCTAAAAGATGTTTGATCTACTGGTTTCTCGACTTCATCACGATCAAGAGAATTTTAAGTAATGATTGGAGTACTTATAATTTTAGTGTTTTCATATCCATACCTTTTAAATAAGATGTTTAATATACTTATGTTGAGATATATAAGTTCCTTATAGTTTTTGAGATATTTGAAAACCAAGGAAAAATGTTAACTCACCCATCATACTCTTTTCAAACTCATTTTTCATGAGATTCGCAAATGAATCAGTTAAAGATTGCTGAGATGATTTGGTATATCCTTAAAAAGTATTTTCTTTGAGAGTTTTCATAGGTTTATAAGGTTAAAATGTCCCTATCTTCTATTCCATAAGCAATATTTATCTTCCATTGCACTAAGGAAAGGTTGATATTGGATCCTAAGGTCTTCTAAGTTAAGTGTATAAACATTCTCATTCCTACAGGCATAGAAAAAATAATCTCCCTTGTAATTGTGTACAAAGAATTTATCATTCCTAAAATTCATAAGGTAAACTCTATCACATAATTAGATTATGCTTATAAGTTTGTGCTTAAGACCTTTAAAAAATTAAACATTTGAAATTAAAGCTTTTCCAAGAAGAACAATTTTAACTATACCAACAATTTCTATTAGAGAATTATCTCCTAAAGTTACTTTTCCTCCTTTCCTCTTGATAATATTTTCAAGGAAGTTTTTGTTACCAGCCATGTGCTGGGAGCATCCACCATCCATGTACTATGTATTGTTGTTGGAAGTTCCTTTATTTTCCTGAAAATAAAATAGTTAGGCTTTCATAATCCAAAATTTATTGGATCTGAAATTGTTAGAAAGTAAAATATTAGGTATCCACATTTTCTTAGAAAAGTAAGGTTTTTGAAAACCTAAGGACTGAGTTTTATTTAAAGAACAATTTTTCTCCCAATCTCCACCACATCAACACTTGGTGAAAAAAGGGGAACTTTGGGGAACAAAATAGTTATTACTAAAAACTGGTTTTGAGTGAGTACAACCAAATCCAAAACTATTCCTTAGAGGAAGAAGTTGTGAATAAGTTTTATCAAATTCTTTCCTTCCCAAAGTAAAATTTGATAAAATTTTCTTTAATAAAAATATTTTAGATTTTAGTTTTATGGCTAAATTATTATCCTCAAAATCATTATTCTTTGAGTTTGAGTTATTATCTAAAAAAAATTTCTTTGAAATAACAATTTCAAGATCCTTAGAATGTTTATCCTTATCAGAATGATCTTTCTTAATGATTATAGAAATATTTTCAAAATCAAGAGTTTTCTGATCAAGATATTTAGAAAGATTTGATACTTCTTTTGTTAAAACAAAAATTCTAGAATTGGATTTCTCTAACTTTTTTTTATATTGTAGTTATCATTCTCAAGTAATTTAGAAAATATAGAAACTTCTTCAAATGAATGTAATGTATTATCTTCTGATGAAGAAGATTATTCCTATGAAGACTCATACTATTATTTATTAAGAAAATTATCATTTAAATAAATATTGGTTAAGTAATCAACATGGTGTACCTTAGACATAAGACAATGATTTTTAATAGGTAATATGTCTATAAGACCAATATTTTTCTGACCAGAAGATTCATATTCCAAGGATTCATCTGAAGAGTCACCCCCACCGGTACTCCACGTGTCATTAGCCTCTAAGACTTTATTATCTTTATATTTGTAGTACTTCTTTATGTTCCTTTTTGAATTATTTTCCTTTCAGTCTTTTATCTTTAGTATAGTACAATCAGGTCTAATATGTCAATACCTTTTGCATTCATAAGAAGTCACTCCAGAATATTTCTTGTCCTTTCTAGATTTCTTCTTATATTTTTATTTATTTTTTCCAAAATATTTTTCATCTTTTGAGCAAGATTGGAAAGTTTATTTTCAGATTAATCACTGTCACTTGATTCAGATATAATAATATATTTCTTATATTTAGATCTATTTACCCTTCCGGGAGTCTTGGATTTAGATTTAGTAATGAAAGAAACACTTCCATTACCATTCTTCTTTGTATTAAAATTGAAATATCTCTTAATTCTTGTTTCATGCTGAATAAGAGTTCCAAATAACTCATCAAAAGTGATTTTAGATACTCTCCTATTCTCATAAATAGCTGTCATTTTATATTCCAACTCATTGGGAATAATATCAATAATATTTTCCACCAGAACATCATCATCAAGACATTTCTCTCCCATAGATTCAAGATTGTTGATGATAGTCATAAATCATTATTTCACTTTACAAATAGGTTCTCCATAAAGAAATAAAAATACATGATATTCATCTCTTAGCATAGATCTTCTAGTTTCAATTAATTTAGAAGTTTCAAAATGTGTAACTTCAAGTTTCTTCCAAATACTATTGGCAGCTTCACAAAAGATATTTGAATGCAGATATTCCTGGCCATGGAACATAAAAGAGTACTTCACACATTGTAGTTGAGTTGATATTATTGTTTCTCCTAATTTGTGAAAGGTCCGATTTCCTTTTCAGGAATATTGTATTCACTAGAAATAATAAAAAAGTTTTCCACTCCTGTTTTAATAAAAAAAATATTCATCCTATCTCTCCAGTACTCATAATTATTACCATAAAAAATTGGTGGTCTGGTCAGATCTATGTTGTTATAGATCCAACATTCATTCCGACCATATCTAAAAAAAATATTTTCCAAAAAATTTTTTATTATTAAAAGGTTATAAATAAAGATAAAAATATTTAATCAAAACGTAAGCAAGTAAAGTTAAGCATAACATATTTGATTACGAAACCTTATATGTAAGTATAAGTATTTCAGAGACCTCCTTTTATACCAATTGTAGTATTTAAATATAGATATAGATGCTCAATTACAAGAGTATGGGGGGGGGGGGGGGGTGAATTTTAAGTTTAAAAACATTCACTTTTAACCATAAGGAAATCTATGTTTAAAAAATTTAAACAAGGTAAATTTACAAACCCTCTTTGGTTCTTACTTAAAGGGATAATTGGAAGGGCTTGGGTCAAATTATAAGAAAACTAATCTTAAAAAAATTAAACTTATTAAAACTTATGCAAGTTTATCATGGGGAAATATTATACATTAAAATGTATAGAATCTTATTTATCTGAGTAATTATAAGTACAAGAAAGTATAATAAAGTTATACTTTCTTTCTTTAACAAAATAAAGCGGAAATAAAACCTGTAACAAGAACAAGTAAACAAGAAGGAAATATCTTAACCAAAAGAAATGGGTATCCAAAAACCTTGGATAAAGGTCCCTTGATTTATAATTTCATGAAAGTATGTCTTACCCACACCGAGGTAATCCCTTAATAAGAATATCAGAGTCTTTCTTAATATCCATACAATCCCTCAAACATTTAGGTAGTCGACACCTCTATATTCCAATCCAAAAATCCCTCAAAATTTAAGGTATTCAGCACCTATGTCTTCCTATCCCCAAAATCTCTCAATTGTACATAGCCGAATCGAAGTCACACCAATCAATATGAACACGTTGTTCACGGCTGAATGAGATGTTCGAAAATCGCACAAGGCATGAGAGTCTCTCTCTCTTTAGAAATCACTTCATTGCATCGAAAAATGTAATCTCTTGGTCAATGTGTTTTTTTCAAGCTCATTCAAATGATCTTATATTTGTAGTGAAAATCTTAAATAGTCGGATCCCTCCTCTAATGGACATATTTTTCCTTGAATTTAGTAGGGACCTATATACGTTTCACTCAACCAACGGTTAGTTAGAAACATATTTTACAAAATAATTTAATTTTAACATAACCATGTTTAAATAAATATAACATGTTATAAAAGAATTTGTATTTTTAAGAAACTTAAGTAAACTAGAGTCTAATAAACTTGGAACAATATCATTAGGAAATAAAATTAACTTTAACAAGTATGAATAATGAGAATCTAGGAAAATTAGAAATTAGAGTTGAAAAATATGAACAATAGGATTATGAAAAAATGGGTATTTGGAGTCTGAATTATGAGGAATTCAGAGTCTGTATTCTGAGGAATTTGGATTAAAAAATCAGGATGAAAAGAGTATGAAAATAGATGGAAGCTAAGTCTAAAAATATATGGAATCAGAGTCTAAAAACAGTGAGACTCAGTATCTAAGAAATTTTATTGTTCTGAGGTTTGAATAAGGATCCAATTATTCTTTAAGGAATTCAATCTCAAGTAAAATAAGGTTAAGCGTAGATAAGAACATTAATAAAAAAATTGAAAAGTAATATAAGGTTAAATAAAATAAATTTTCTTATATAATGAAAATAATCTTTAAGGATTTGTTTTGTGATTTTCAAAACATAAAGGAATGAAAAAAGTCAAAAGATAGCTTATTGACTTAATAATGTGCATGTTTTTAGGTTGTAAAAATTACATAAAAACATCTTATTATATGTAATATACTAAGGTTATTATGTAATCATGATATAATAAAAATTGAAGGAGTTAGAGAAAGAAATAAAATAGATATGCTCATTGAAGAACATTACCCATTCTTCAGGTATACTCTTTAGGTTTCCACTAAAGCCTTCAATGGAAGGATTTATGCACAAAATAAGGCTTCTTGAATGATTTGATGGATTTTTTGAAGTTATTTTTTTAGATATTGGTCAAAAAATGGATAGAGAGGCATGAAGAAGTGGGGAGGGTGAGTTCCCTTTTTATAGTTGAGTAGGAGTGGAATTCTTCAAAATAATCAAAAGAATTCACTATTGGGAGGTTGATATTTCCTTGAGTTTGTCAAAAAACTAACAATTAAAGGTTTAAAGGGATTATATAGTATATAATTACCTCAAGCACACATTTGTACACTTTTTTTAAACATTTTGTTCCTCAACTCTTAGGTTTTATTATTTTACCATTTTTTCGTTATATTACATTATTTTCTAACCTATGTAATTTATTCTTTAAGACTAAGTTAGAGTGATACTTGTTAGATAATTGAAATCACTGATTATAAATATTAAAACTAATTTATAAAGTATAAATCCTATGTGTATTGGAAATTAACATTAATCCAAGAACATATAATGTGAAAAAAACACTACCTTAATCGTAATCGTAATAACCATGTTTTTTCTATTTAATAGTCAATATATACAATATAATAGAAAAAAATTTCCATTAATGAAAAATAGTCGATATTAATTAAAATATACAAATAAATCTATAGAATATAGAATTTTTATTAATTTTATATCAATAAATAAAATAGAATTTATTATAAAATGACATTAATGTCAATTTTGAGATTATTCATTTAAGTTAAATTTAAAAATATCAAGATAATAATTTAAATCAAATAAATTATGTAAAAACCTATGTAACATGAAATATTCATCTACAAAAATAATTTAACACAACAATTATTTCAATTTACTTCACTTTTAATGTTTTTGTATCATTTTATTTATTTTTTTATTAACTAAATAATTCCTGCATTGGCGTTTCTTAAAAATTTTATGTAATTATATTATCTCAAAAAAATTAAAATAAATTATCATGATAAAAAATATCATTTATATTCAATAAAAATTATAACCTAAATTTTGTAGTTTTCCTATATTCTAAAGCTTTATATAAATTAAATTAAAGAAATGTACATTATTTGTATTTTTCATTACTTAACTTATTATATGGGTTACATTCATGGAAATGTGTCCCAAAAACTCATAAAATTCTATTATAAGGTCATTAAGGTGTAATTATGTCCATAAAATGGGGTTTGGACAAGTTTTGGGTCATTATTATACACTATATTCTATATTTAACCACTAAGTAAACCCGTTTTACCTTAATCACTATAATCAATTTTAAATTTTTTCACTAATCACTTTGGTAAAAAAATTAAGTTTTACTTATTAGAAATTAGAAATTATTATGATTAAAAATATTGAATAAATTTTAACAAATTCAATTAAAAAAAGTTTCAAAAATTAATTTAAATTTAATTTCGCTATCGTGATGAGAAATTGGGGTTTTAAAGCGAAAGAATGATCAAATGTTTACAAAGTTTTTATATTAAATTTAAATATGAAATTCATTCCAATGACCTAAATTGTATAAATTTATATATATATATATATTGAATTAATTATACTTTAAAAATAATTTATTATATAATTTGAAGTTATAAATAAATTAAACCAAAAGCTAGTTTTCAATTAAAACACATTATTTTTTGCTATTCTTCGAAAAAAAAACTTATCAGAAAAATACTAAAACTTCACCCAAAACTAATTTTGATATTATAATTTTAAAAATTAAGTTTATTTTGAAAAATAATTTTTCTAAAATTGGTAAAATTTATTTTTACATTATGTGCGTCCAACATGATTAACCTATCTCTTAGAAAAGATACTGTTTTTTTGAAAACATTTAATTTTTTTGAATGATTGTTATTTTAGATATAATAAATAGATAAATAATAAAAATGTGAAAATTGTATATTTTTACAAGTTGGTTAATACTATTCATTCCAAAAATATAGTGACTAGGCAATAATTATCATATTAAATAATAATATTAATATTTTGTAGTAGTTTGGTAAAACTCAGTCTTGCATGTAATGAAAGCTATCGAAGGAACTTAGTGTTGGGTGTAACATATGAAAAAATTAGTATTTCATGTACCATAAGTTAAACTCAGGGTTGTGTGTACTGTAATCTAAATTCAGTGTTGCATGTACTATAAGATAAACTCAGTGTTGTATGTAGCACAAGTTTAACTTGGTGTTGCATATAAAGAAAGCTTAAATTTGTGTAGAATGCAACAAAAACCGTAAAAAACATTGAATTTATTTGAAAAAAATTATTCATAAAAACTATGGGTGTTACATTATACCACCCTTAAAATGAATTTCTCCCTCAAAATTCTCATGGGTTACCGAAGGTTTAATACTCGAATGTTCCTTTCATATAAACCCAAATTGTAAAAAGGGTTAATAAAATGTCCTCTTGAAAAAAAGAAAAAGGACATGTGAAGGTCATATATAATAACACATAATAGGTTTCAAAATAGTATAACATTGGTGGTAAAGGAATAAAAACATAAATCATAGAGAGTGATAAAGATCACCGATCACAAGGAAGTGGGTGATCTTGAGAAAGCTAACAATCACCAAACCATAAACCAAATAAACATGAAATAGGTCATTGATATCATAAAAAATGTTGATAATAGGACACAATTTTATTTCAATATCCTTTTAATAAAATTGAATAATTTTCATGAGAATATATACTTACTTTATTTCCTTCCATTTCATTAGCACAATCTCAACCTTTGGTTTTTCCATGATCAAATTCCACTTCATCTCTTACTCTAATTAATGAAGGTGAATTTTTTATGAATGGATAACTAATAGATAATATTATCAATAAATAGAATGATAATTCATTCCATATATCATTAGTTATCATCAAAAAAAAAATTAATCATAGGTTATCTGCTATGTATAAAACTTCATATGGTGAAGTAATATGTTAATATTTAAAACCTCAGCCACAATTCTACATAAAACATTACATAAATTGTTAACCATATGAACCTTCAAAAAGATTAAAAACCAAAACTTTATAAGTAAGGTTAGTAAATTTCCAAAATCAAATTATCATTAATCCCCAATACACTATAAAGTGGCTCTAGATTGTCACATACCAAACATGTGAATTCCTTCGTCATTTATTCTATTGAAACATGGTAATGAAATGAATAACCATAAAACCTTATTGAAATAATACATGATTTATCATTATTTATACTGATTATTGGATATATTACTTAAATCGAAAAATACAATAAACTTCATCAATTATAACACAAACCACTTTTTCAACAAATCATTAACCAGTTCCAAGGTAATCAATACTATCCAATTTACTTTATCCAAATAAATCACCTCTTTATCCCAAAAATATTATCTCAACATTAGGAAGATATTAAGTGTTATATTTTCCTAAAACATTCATTTTCCATGAATATCACCTTTCCATAAAATCCCTTTTCCAGTCCATCATATTCTATCAAATAATTAATGAAAACTTATATTGAACAATACATATATATTTCAGGATTCATATAACATAATATTTGAATTATAATACATAGATACTTCTTTCATCCCACTTCCTTCTCAAACAATTAACTAAGCTTCATCGTCTTATTATTTGACCATTATTCGCACCACATTTCTGATTTTCTTTACAAGAGTTCCCCTTAGGAAATTTATTTTCATAATTCCCATACTTTAAAAATTTAAAGCATTCAATAGTCAATTATGTATTAGGGAGACCATAATTCTCATTCATTACATTAACCAAAAATTTCAATTTCCCTTTTTAGTTACTTACTTGGTGTCCTTCCTTTCCATAGTCAAAACATATTATTATTCATCTAAGACATCTACTTGGTTGTTTCTTACCACATTCCGAACACAAAGGAAACTGAATATTCTTTCCCTCATAGTCTCCACTACCCAAACTCTCTGAAAACTCTTTCCTTTTCTTCTTTAGTGTGTCCGAGAGTTATTTAAGGTGTGCATTGTTAATCATGTTCCATGAGAACTGATTTGGCATAATCACAACATCCTTAATCTAGTCATCATCTCATTGGGATACTTATCAGCAAAATTTCCTTCAATTTAATGTTAACCTAGTTCCTTATGGTTTCTTCCATTGACTAAAACAAAACATCATATTTTTAGAAACACTAATAATAGTGTGAAGAAAAATAATCATGAAAAATTACTTATAATATGTCTAAATCATGACACCTTTTTCTTTAATATATGACACATTAGGTTTATCCAAGGTTATTCATATTCATTTTATTTTTAAATCCTTCACTATGGTTCATAAAGAGTTTGTGAATTTCAAAATAATTTCCCCTTAGAGTGTAAAACTAGGTGTGCACCAAGGCCCATTGCCATGCACCGGTTCTTGATCGAGTATAGCTTAATATGGTGTTTTCAGGGTTGTTACCCCTTGGTATATCTAAGCCATTTCAAGATCCACTTATAATATCTGGACAAGGATGTGTTTCTAAGAAATCTATTACTCAATACTTTACCAAAATTCTTAGACATTTTCCTATACTTTAACTCATCAGTAGACTTATCTTTAGAGACATTTCTAGGCATATCCTTATAAATATCCATAGGTATATCACAAAGGTTTTATCATCCTAGTTTCCAAAGGTTGACTAAAACTTTCCTTTGATAAAAACTATAGAGGCATAGGGATTAACATACTTTTATAATACATAATTTTTATGAATATTTATTACATTACACAAACACACTCCTGAGGACCATAATATTTTTGTGCCTTTGGAATCTTGGAACATAATATTTTAGTCTAGTGAATGATCTCCAATGTTTCCCACTATGATCTTACCATGTATTACTCCTCATAGACGTACCCTACATAAAAAATTTATTCATAACTTGGGGAAATGAAATAAATAAAGGGTGAGCCTAGATTATTTTTAAGGGAAAATAATTGAGATACATAAGAATAACATTAATATAAAGGTGTGAGAACATGAGCATAACATTTGAAAAATGTAAACTGCATATCAGAGATCATAATCATGAATCAAGACAAAAATATTGGATGTTCAAAAGATATGAATCATATGAGAATAAATAATATAAACCAAGAGAAAATAACATAGAAATAAAACATATAATTATGGTAGATACATAGGCATTTAAAATAATTCCCTAGAAGTAAAGGATTATTGTAAAAATTATCAGGTAACTTCATGGGGGACAAACCTACTAGGAGAGACACACCATTATCCCAAGTGGTTTCCCTTTCATTATTGTGGAATGAGTTCACTAACCAAACCATCATGATGGAAAAAGTCCTTTACTATATCAATTTCACACCTTATTCCAGCAGTGTATTATTGTATTAGGTTCACTCCCTATTCCAGCCATGTCTATCTCATGATATATACAAATCTTCCCCCCATGCATTGGAGAGAGATATAGGTCCAACCCACCATATAATGGAATCATACATATGTGTTCTAGAAAACATAAGCATTTTTATATCATAACCCCTGAAAATAAATGGGTTTCATAAAAATTTCATCAAATCATAACCTATATAAAAGTAACAAGTTTCATAATCATTTCATCATAGAATAACTAATGAATATAATAGGGTTCTGTAATAATATTTTAATGATATAACCCATGGAAGATAAATAAGTTTCATAAAACAATTATCCTCATAAAAATTAACCATTCAAATAAATAATAAGAATGGTTTCCTTGTATTATATCCTTAATAAAGAATTAATTATATCAAAGGATGTCCTCTTAGATGGAAAATAATTTTGAAATATCATTTAAAACATTTCTTGAGGAAAATATCATTTCATATTTGAAAAAATATTTTTAAAACATAAAACATTTTTAAAACCATTTTTGTGTAAAATAACCTTGAAATTTTATAAATGGATCTTTTAGAGTCATTTGAAACTCTTTTTAAACCTAAAACATTTTCAAATTATTTTCCAATGAAAATAAATTTCAAAATATATAATGAAATATTTGAAAATCATTCAAAATGGGTTTTAAAGAATAAATTCTTTTCGATATACTTTTAGATGAAAATTATCTTAAAGTATCTTTTAAAAAAAATTGAAAACATTTTTATAAAACATTGTTTTGAAAGAACACATATTTTCGACCAAAGAGTGTGATAAAGTTAGATTTTCTTAATAACATTTGCTTAAGTATCTTAATTACCAAAGAGTATAAAAATAATACCATTACATGAATATATCATTAATAAACATAGGATAATAATATTCAAGAGAAAAATCAGTGGTAGATCATGAGATTTCAACATTTTGTAATTAATCATAAAAAATCCTGATAAATGATGAGATTGTAATATAAAATATTTACGACTTTGGTAACACTGAATCGTAAGCCCCATAAAATAATAGAACACAATGAAACTTAAAATATAATTATTATTAATAAATCCATGATAATAAATGTCAAAGTTTTTGTATGTACACCTTATAAAATAATATAGGTGCATACATCTCAAAGAAGGAAAATTGAGACAAAAATACCTTACTGATTTCTTAACTTTTGAACTATAAACCCCAGGGAGAAGAGAACCAAAATTGGATATGTAAATAAATAAATTTAAAGTATTAGAATCATAAATTACATTCATGGGAATTATATACACCCAATAGAATAAATAGGTGGTGAATATAGCGGGTGTCTTACAAAAGAAAAAAGTGAGATAGAAATCCCTTACCTATAGTCTTGACTTCATTCATACACATTAAAAACTCCTGCATAATAAATATATGTATATTATATAGGTATAAAATAAAAATATTCACATATATACTCACATATATTATTTTATTATGACTTTTATATTACTTCTTTATTAAACAATCCCATGATAAAGTTACGTTTTGGGAAATAACCACTTTGTTTTTCATATAAGTTTTGACTTATTATTTATGGTTCACTTAATTTGATAATGATTTCATAATTTCCAAAACATTAAACATGATTTAAGTATAATATTTATTCATTATATATTTTAATATTGTAAACCATAAAATTTAGTGACAGGAAATGAAATACATCGTCCATGGAGATGGTAGGTTGTTCGTACACATGAACATTGTTTATGTTTTCTTGTTGTATTAAAAGAGTTAAAGTAAATGACATATATATATATATATATTATAATTAAATTATCACCATTATTTATTATATATAACATATTTTTATTAAACCCATTGTTAGTACATTCTATTTAAATCATGAACGAATCACATCACTTTGCAAGGCAGTAGTCTGCCGTACATACAAACAACGCTATCTTCTTCCCACAAAATGGAAAGCCTGAAACTATGTGTGTTATAACAATTATATATTCATATTAATATCATAAATATCATAAATATTATAAATATAATATATTAATATTATTTCCATCAATATTCCGACCCTTAAAAGGTGGAAATATAGAAAAAATGACATCGATTCGTGAGGCGGTATTCCTCCGCACACAAGAACAATGATTTCGTAACCCATTTGATAGAATTGTGTCTGTTTATAGATCATAACCTTAAAATAAAAAACATAAGTATATGGATGATAATTTGGTTATTTTATAATCACTATATAATAAAAATTGAAGTAGGAGGAGAAAGAAATAAAATAGAGATGCTCGTTGAAGAACATTACCTCTTCTTCAGGTATTCTCCTTAGGTTTGAACTAAATCCTTCAAAGGATGGATTTATGCCCCGACTAAGGATTTTAGGATTATTAGAGGTAATTTTGGAAGTTATTTTGGATGATATTGGTCGAGAAAAATTTCTGTAGAGATGTGAATAAATGGGGAGATTGAGTTCCCTTTTTATAGTTCACGTGGAGTGATATTCTTGTAAATACTCAAAAGTATTCACTATTGGGAGGTCAATATTACCGCAATTTGATAAAAAATGATAAAAAAAGGTATTTAGGGATTATATAGGTGATAAAAACCTCCAACATGTTTTATAAATGTTTTCCTTAACTCTTAAGTTTCATTATTTTATCATTTTTTTCATTATGTTAACTTGTTTTCTAACGTAAATAATTTATTATTTATGAATAATTTAGAGTGATCCTTATTATATAATTTAGAATAACTATTTATAAATATTATATCTAATTTATAAATTATAAATCCTATGTGTTTTGGAAATTAACATTAATACAAGAGCAAGTAACATGCAAAAAAAATTGCTTTAACTGTAATTGTGCTAATTGTCTTTTTTATATTTAATATTAAATATAGTGATTATTATAGAAAAATTAGTCCATTAATGCACCATATTTTATATTAATTAATATTAAAAAATAACCGTATAAAATATAGGTTTTTTCATAATTTTAAATCAATTAATAAAATAGAATTTATTATAAAATGACCTTAATGTCAATTTTGAAATTATTAATTTAATTTAAATTAAATAAATATGAAGATAATAATGGAAAAAATCCATTATGTTAAAAATTATGCAACATGATATATTCATATAAAAAATTATGTGATATAATAATTCATTCAATTTACTTCAGTTTTAATGTTTTTAGTATCATATAATTAATTTAATTTTTAAATAAATAATTTCAGCATTTGTGCTTCTTAAGCATTTAGTGTAATTTTGTTATCTAAAAAAAATAGAATAAATTACCATGATAAAAAAACTCATTTACCTTCTAAAATAAAAACCATTACCAAAATTATGTAGTTTTTTTTCATGTTCTAAATCTTTATAGAAATTAAAAGAAATAAAGGTACATTTTTTTATCTTTTTCTTTAGTTAACTTATTATATGTGTCAATTTTATTGAAAAGTGTCCAAAAAATAATAAAATTATATAATAAGGTCATAGGGGTACAAATATATTTATCCAATGGATTTTAGATCAGTTTTGGGTCATCATTACACCTTATATTCTAAGTTTAATCACTAAGTAAACTTGTTTTTACCTTAATGACTATAATTAATTTTAACTTTTTTCACTAATACCTTTAGTAAAAAATTATGTTTTCATTACTAGAAATTATAAATTATTAAAATTAAAAATATTTAATCCATTTTTATAAATTCAATTCACATTAGTGAAAAAATTAATGTAAATTTAATCTCGTAGACGTAACGAGAAAGTGGATTTTTAAAGTGAAAAATGATCAAAAGTTTACAACATTTACATATTAAATTTCTGTATTAAACTGATTTTTACAATATAAATTGGATTAATAGATTTATAATTTAACTAACTATACTTTAAAACTATTTTAAAATAAAATTTAACATTATAAATAAATTAAACCTAAAGGTTGTTTTCAATTAAAACTCAGTATTTGTCACTATTCATAAAAAAGAAACTTATCAAAAAAATACTAAAAATTAACCCAAAGACAATTTTGATATTAATATTTCAAAAATGAGGTTTATTTTGTCAAATAATTTTTATAAAAGTTTAAAAATTAAATTTAAATTATGTGTGCCAAGTACGATTAACCCATCTCTTAGAAAAGATATTGGTTTTTGAAAACATTTATTTTTATTTTAAATGATTGGTATTTTATTTATAATAAATAGATAACTAATAAATATGTGAAAACTGCAGATTTTCATATGTTAGTAAATACAATTCATTCCTTCTATTCCAATAGTTAGTAAAAAACTATCATATTAAATAATAATATTAATTGTATATTGTAGTTCGATGAAACTAGATCTTGAATGTAACATAATCTATTGAAGGAACTAGATATTATATGTAACAAAAGACAAAATTAGTGTTGCATGTACTACAAGATAAAATCAGTGTTTCTTGTAACAGAACCTAAAAATAGTATTTTATTTACCACAATCTAAACTCAATTTTTTCATGTACTGCAAGATTAACTTGGTGTTGCATGAAATACAAACCATTAAAGAAATTTATTTTTTTTGAAAAAAATAATCTATAAAAACTTAGTGTGTTAGAATGTATATTTATTTTCATACTTCCAATGTGTACTTCCTATGGCATGACCCGACTATCACGACATTATAGATTGATACCATCTGTACTATTTGACTCGTGGAGTGTTTTCCCCCGTACGATATGTGAAACCTTAGAGCAGGAATCCTAGGTTGGCATTAGATTTGTGACTTTACCTTGAGAAAATGTGTCTATGTTGAGTATACACTAGTGAAAAATCTGGATTTAACGTATGTTTTTTTATTTTTGACATCGGTTTTAAATTGACGTTTATAAATGAGATGTAAAAAATATAATTTTTGGCATCGGTTTTTCAAAAACCGAAGTGAAAATGATCTTGGTTAAGGGTTTTAGCATCAATTATTTTAAAAACAGACACAAAAAGTTAATTTTTTTAGAAATTTGATAATATTACACTTCCAAAAAAATTGTAACCCTGTAATAAAAACACAATATACAAAAATCAAAAAGTATTTTTAATTGACTAAAAATCTATAACTTACCTTATTTTATCTAGTTAATCAAAAAAAATCTACACATTTGTATTATAATTTTGAATTAAAATACACAAACCTAAAATTTGCAACATTCTCATTGTTGGTTATTATTGAAGCATTCATTTGATTATTAATATGTTCAAGCTACTATTATATCAAGAGAGTTAGTTTTTTGAATCCATATGTAATATTATTCATAAATATTAGAATATACATACCTCAAATACTTATAAAACTTAACCAATATTTCTCAAAAATAAATCAAATATGGGTAAGATCAGATTGAGAATAATAATGGGAATCCATGAATTCCTACAATAACATTAAATGATATGACATCAAAAATAGAATAATATGGCAGAAAATTTAAAAAAATTAATACGGCTAAACTAATTAAATTCATTAGTTTCCCCAGTTGTGATTATCTCATACATGAATCGTAGAATATAATTACCACATTCAATATTTCATTTTTGAAGATGACTCTATAGTTATAAAACATTAAACTGTTAATAAAAATTAATATATAACAATATGAATAAATTCTAATATAAAAACTAATTACCTATACTTCCACATATTGGATTTTATTCTATGTCCCTATCAACATGTATTCCTTGTCAAATTTTTTCCTTGAACTGAATTTTCATATATGTGAACTAATAATACGTATCTAAAAAATGAGAATTAAACATAATAAGCTTATAAAAAACAAAAAAAACTTAGCTTTCTAATAAGGTGGAAAGTATTTTATGAAGAATCCCTAATAAAGAGCAAAACCAATATAAGGTGCATTCACTTGGGCACCATATGCCTAACATCCAATTGCCCCTACAGAACAAAAAGTTCAAAATTAATGACATTATAATGATCATTAGTTCATAATAATGTTTATGTTATTACTTATCAATAAATGGAAAAAACCATCACTGAATCTTCTTATGTGATAATATCTCACACATATATGAAACTCTATTAGGATTCTTCACATGTTTCACTTCCATGAAGATGCATTCTAGATCTATAAAACCGTAAATGTTTATAATTTCATTTTGTAGAAGAAGCGTGTGAAGATACCTAATTTAAAAAGAAAATATATTTATCCAATTTAAAACCATATTTTATTAAATAAATACCAATTCAAATGTCAATTTACTTACATGGAAAACAACTGTACCACATTCAGGCCGAGCTCTTCAAAATCAACTAGATGCATGATATATTGTTTGAGTAATATCAATGGATATTCTATTCCACATATATATTCTGTCATTTGAAACTCATAGATATAATTCACTGAAGAAGATGCCTGACATAATACTTGTATCCCATAAGAAATATCTGATGTATCTACAATCGATTGTTCTTGAAGATTTTGTTTCATTTGTGCAGCTTCATTTTATTTCAGATAATCTTATATAAGATAAATGTTAGAAAACATTATAATTAATTTTAAATCATTTGTAATTAATATTAAAAAAACACATACCTCATATGAAATATAATGAAGTAAACCAGTTGGCCAAAGTAAAAAATGACCCAGATAGTCCCCAACTCTGGTGATCTCCTCGGTAGGAAATGGTAATATAACATTATGATCTATAATATTGAGTACTGATACTCTAACATGAACCATCTGCATAGGCTGTGATATAAAAAATCCGCCACAAAATGAATGAGTCCTAAAGCAACAATATTTATATGGGGATATATAGAAAATAACTCACAATATACGTTTTGGTCTGAGTGAGGTGGTGGAGGATCAAAGTAAGCAGATGGGGTAGGGTAGTCCGAGGGAGAAGGCTGAGAAGGCTGAAAAATGAAAAATTTATATTAGTGTTTATAATTTATTAAATAGAGTAATCGATAACAAATAAATAATATACCTGGGAAGGCTTCTCATACGGGGCAGGGTCGGCAGATAGGGCAGGGTAGTCCGGGTGAGTAGGCTGGGTAAGTTGAAAAATGAAAATGTTATATTAGTGTTTATAATTTATAAAATAGAAAAATTGATGACAAATAAATAATATACCTGGGAAGGCTCCTCATACAGGGCAGGGTAGGAAGATAGGGTAGGGTAGTCCGGGTGAGCAGACTGGAACAATTGAAAAATGAAAAAGTTATATTACTATTTATAATTTATAAAATAGAAAAATTGATGAAAAATAAATAATATACCTGGAAAGGCTGCGCAGACTGTGACTATCTTTCCAAGTGTTCTAAAAAATCCTTCTCCACTACTTATTAAATTTGATCACCCATAGACTGTTTTATATTTTTCATCTCAAATTTTAATGATTCTATTTCTGAGTCTATTGATTTCTTACTCTGACCAAAAACCTTCTGAATACTAACACCTACTTGATATTCTTTAACACATCCGAGGTGTTCTGACTTTCCCAAAGTAGTTTCTAGGATTTCCATCCTACCCTCAAGGATAAAAGAGCCCTATGTCTCTTTATACGGAAGTTCATTCTGAAATTAAAATGAAAAAGTTATATTTGTGTTTAAAATTTATAAAATATAAAAATTAATGACAAATAAATAATATTTACTTATAATTTTATTAGCTACTTTCTTAGCTTACTCTATAAGACACTATTCATTTTTTCTTCTTCTTTCTCATTTCCATTTTTCATGGCAAGTGGGAGGAGATGGAGGACCATGTTGAACCTCTTCTAAACCACTACTAGATCGTTCTCTTAATGCTTCAAATTTTTCTTCAATCATTTTCTACACCAAATACGGATACCCTCCACGTGATAAAGTGTGAGAGTGTACATTTCTCAACTGAATCTATTGACGAGATCTCCTGGAGTCATATTATATAATAATAAACTACTATGTAATTAGAAAAATAGATAATAAATATTACAATATAAAATGATTATCATACCTGAAATTTTTCTTCATGAAGACTGTAAACAAATCGATTACATGTATATTCATCTATAAACTGATACTTGAGGCATGGGTTTTCAAACATTCTCATTCCAAAAAAATAATTTTTTGTTAGTTTTGTTTTAAAATCTCTCTATCAAACCACTACTAAAGAGAGATGTCTTTTCTTAATTTCTTTGGTTTCCTAAAAATTGAATGTCATCTGTAATTGAATAAATTAAATATGTCATTAAAAATATTTAATATTCCAAAAATGAGATAAAATAAATCAATTAAGATGTTTTACCGTCACAACCTCCCAAAGCAGTTGTTTCACTATCCTATCCACTGAATTCCAATCAGGATATAAAATACAAATCTTTCAATGGCTCTTCATTGATATATAACTAATAAATTGAACTACATTTGGGCTAGTTGCATTATAATTATCAGCAAAATGGATGTGTAATCTGTCATCATTATGAGAAATTGATAGTTTTGGTAAATGTGTAGTACCACGTTTACCCACTTGAGAACTTTATTTTTTAGTAGTAACAGGAGAAGTCTCCTCTGCCGAGGATGCATCAGTAGTCTTGCAATTTCTTTTGTAAATCAATACTTTTCTTTCATTAAATAAGTATATTACTGAATATTTAATAATATGAAGAAATAAATATACCTCTGTAATTGATCGTCTCTATCAATATATGAAATTGCTACTATAAAGTGTAATGAATTTTTTTGTACTTTCATATCATTAGAAAACTGAATATTTAGAAACAAGAAAGAGGAAAAATAAGTAAAAAAGAGGCATTCAATAGTAAGTTTCAAAAAAAGAAACAAAATATAAATATTTAATAGAAAAATTAGGAGAAAAATTTAGTGTTTTCCCACATTCATTCATCCTCATCATTACTTATTTCATGCACTATGTCTGTCTTATACTCATTGTAATCATCCAGAAATTGTGTAATAGATGAATAAGGATCATATAAATACATAACATCATCAGCATCATCATCATCACCAAAATGCTATCTTTTACATTTAAAATAATGGACCACTGGTAATTCGATGTATCAATGACATAAAATACTTGTTATTCATGTGTCTCCATGATAAATGGTTCCTCATTGTAATTAAATCTTTTTCAAATCAACTAGTTTAAACCCATATTCATCATGTTTCACACCACTCTTACTATCAACCCAATTACTCGTAAAAATGACCACTCAAAATTTAATATAATCAATTTCCCATATGTCTTCAAGAACTCAAAAATATGGCATTGATGAAAAAATTGGATTTTTATCTTTGGCACTCGAAAAATGAACTACTTCAGCAAAAACCATCACACCACTATTCTGATTGGTACTCTAGTCATATAGACTTTTTATGTAAAATGTGTAACCATTAATATCAAAACCAGAACATGTGATCACATTAAGAGATGGTCCCCCTAATAACAACTTCAATTATTCTGATGTATATATATATGTGGTGACTTTCTCTTTAAACCATGAAACAAATGTCTTCTTATGCTCAATCATCAACCACTTTTCATTTCTTTTCTGATATCATAACTTTAATTTAGAAATATGTGAGGATATATATTATTGAACCTCATATGTGTTGTTAAAAATATATAAATGTTCCTACATAAATTCATCATGTGTAATGAACTTTACCTTTAAGCCTCAAACCGCTCTACCTTCACTATCAACTGTCATATGTCTAGATTTAGGGAGACCAATATACTCCACCTTATACAAATAATCAGTACAGAACTCAATCACCTCTTCCAATACACATTTTTTGACAATATATACCTCTGGTAGATAAGTATTTTTAATATATCCCTTCAAAATTTTCATATATCATTCAAAAGTATACATCCATCGTAAATAAACAAGCCCACATATTCTTATCTCACACACCAAATGAATCATCAAATGAACCATTATATCAAAAAATTTAGGTGGGAAATACATTTCTATTTGACAAAGAATAAGAATTGCTTCATTCTCCAACACATCTAACAAATTTGGATCAACGACTTTACTATAATTGGATTTGAAAAAATTACATAACCAGATGATAGTCTTTATGATAGCTATGAGAAATATACCATGCGCTACTACTCGTAGAAGCTCTTGCATCAATACATGGAAATCATGAGATTTCATAACTATTATTTTAAAATCATTCCATGAAAAAAAATTATTAAAATTTGAAGAAAAACCCCTGGGTTCTTTAATACCATGAAGACACGGACAAAAATTTATCTTTTCAATCTTGCTTAATGTGTGACAAGCTAGAGGAAAATATGTTCTGGTTCCTTTCACAGTGGTAGCTAAATCCAAACATATTTTCATTAATATCAAGTCCAATATAGCATGAAATACATCTTTTTTCTTTCTTATTATTTCTAACAATGTTCCAATCAATCCTTCACATATGTTTTTCTCAACATGCATAACATCGATGTTATGTTTTATCTCTAAAAATATCCAATAAGACAGTTCAAAAAAATAGGCTGCTTCTTCCAGAAATTTCATTGAAGACCAGAACTTATTTTCTTTCAAAATGTTGAATCAATATTTTTCACCCTATCATAATATTATTCAGCTGACAATGGCCGAGGGGGAAGGTTGTATTCTTGTAAACAGTTAAATTATTTTTTAAATCTATGATAAGGATGATCAATTCTCAAAAATCTTCGATGTCCCATGTACAATTCCTTTCTTCCATTATACAATTGACAATATGAAGTCTGTTCTTCAAAAATTGGACATTATTTATGTCCCTTAACACTATATCTAGATAAGTTTTCATAAGAAGGAAATTCATTTATAGTGAAAATTATCATAGAATGCAAAAGAAAATACTCTTTCTTGTATGCATCGAAAACATTAACACCTTCCTCCCATAGTAGTTTCAAATCATCAATTAATGGTGAAAGATATAAATCAATATCATTTCCCAGTTGTTTTGGTACAAAAATCATCTATCTCATCATAACATATTTTTTCTTCATACATAGATGTGAGGAAAATTTGTAAACTACCAGAAAAACATTCCATAAACTATGTTGGCTACTAAGGCTTTGTTATGGATTCATCCCACCAGTATACAATCCCATTTTTATATTTCTAACTTCACTTCCAAAATAATTAATTTATTTATCAAAACTATTCCACTATAGAGAATTGGAAGGGTGACTTAAGTTACCATTAGAGATGCACTCATCTAAATTTTATCATAACCTTTTTGTGTCAATTGAATTTGAAAATAGATGCTTCAAACGGGGAATTATTGGAAGGTACCAAATTTCTTTAGTAGGAGTTCTGATTATGGTACCTAAGAATGAATCACAATTGAATTATCCAAATTTTATGCAAAAAATATTGTATGATATCATTAGAAATTAAAAAATTGATTTTTCATAACGTTATATAACAGTACCTGAGAATGAATCCGAGTTGACTTTTCCATCTATCTTATAGCATTATGTCCCTCATGTAGGACTACTTGATAAATATTCATATTCTTTCCTATATAGTACACAATCATTTGGGCAAGCATATATCCTTTTATTCCCCAATCCCATTGGGAATAATATTTTATTCACCAAATAATTGGAATCTGGAAGCCTGTTTCCTTCTGGAAGTAGTTATTTTAAAAGATCAAGTAAGATGGAGAAACTTTTATCACTCCACCCAATTTTTTCTTTTAAGTTAACTAATCTCAAAACTGCTGATAACACAATATATTTTCTACAACATGGGAATAATTGTTTCTCAGAATCTCCATACAATCATTAAACAGTTGTTGTTTTTTTGATTGTTTCAACACCTAAATCATGAATTAATTCTTCAATATGATCCTCTTCCTCATTGTGAATATCTTCATCAACATTGGAAGTTGAATTTTCAGTTCTTTCACTATACTGGATCCAATGTGTATAATTAAAGCTAAAAACCTAACAAATGAGATGATCCTTGATTTCTATGGAGTTTAACTTTCTCATATTAAAAAACTTTACACATGGATAGAAAATCAAATCAATGATTTGAAGATGGAGTTTAGAAAATTCCAAGAATTCACAAACTCCTTTTTCATAGTCACTAGTGGTTCTTCATAAATATATCCAATTACGATCCATTCAATACCTTATCTCACAATATAATGGGTGAAAATATTAAAACATATAAACATTTAAATATATATATATATAGATAAATTGTAAACAAAAATACATTTCATAAAAACTATTGAAAATCAGATAAAAAACATCAGATATGAAACACTTTTAAAAATAGTAAACATTTTATTTTCATATTATTTATATGTGTTATATTGATATTATAATTTAATTATAATATTAATCTTCTAAAATTTATTCTTTCATTTTACATAGTTGTTACATTATTTCGTTGTTGCATGTGTCAACATATTGAAAATTGCATTAATTTAACAGATGAAAAATTAATTATTATTAGTAATATGAAATAATAATTAGAGTAAAAGTTAATATTATAAGTGAAATCAATCATAATACTCCCAAAGGAGTAGAAACTATCTCGAGAAAAATATATGTGTTTATAACACTAGTTTAGTATCATGTTGAAATGTGTTACGTGAAGAAATTAAAAAATTCAATATTCTTATGAATACTCACTGGTTTATGCAATAATTATTTTAGAAATCTAAAATCAGTGAAAATGTTCATTGTGTATTGCGATGAGGATTAAGAACAGGAAACCTAATATTTGTGCATTGGTTTTAATAGTGAGTAATGTAAAGAATGATGGCTATGTGCATGTGAAGAGATATTATTTTAATTAAATGCACATACTAGGAGTCCAAGAGGTAGTGGGAGATTCTATCACATAAAGGAATAACACACAGTGACATTGTGTCTTGCGTGATAGAATAATGTGTGAAAGGGTCTATATGAAGTAATAAGTGGATAATTTCATGCATACATAAATGAATAATCATTTGATATTATATTCATAATCTCTTTCAAGTAAAACTGTGTGAAATATCATGTAAAATATGCAAAAAATCATGATGTATACAATATGAATTAATAAATATTAGATGAATATTGCACGTGAGTGAGCAGTGAACAAAATACATTATGTGTGATTAGGTTTACATGAGATAAGAATGGATAGTGAGTGTGTGCTCCCAAAAGTGTACGTGATGTTGAGAAATTGTTATGTGTTTGCATGCATCATACAACAATAGAAAAATAGTATTGTGGGAAGTGAGAATATTGTGTATTGAAGGAAGTAGAACAGTGTGAATTCATCTAATTGGGTGAGTACACTATTAATAATTTCAGTAGTATTAAAATACACAACAGAATAGTGAAGAGATGGTATGTGATATATGTGGATGGAGGAAGTACAATGAAAAAATATGATTTGATTTTATACACATGAAATATTACATAAAAATAAAAAGTCCATGCATTTTATTTTACATGCGATGAATTGAATTGAGTTGAATGAATTCAAAGTAACTTTTCCTAAATAGACTCAACTAGATTTGAACTAAACTGAACAATCTTAGGCTAAAAAAAATAAAAAAAATAAAGTAAATTTATATGGGATGATCACTTTTAGGGATATTATTAACCATATTTAACAAATTTATAATAAAATATAATCTAATTATTGAATAAAATAAAAAACATATTAAATGATAACTAACTTATCTTCAAAATTTTTAAAAAACATACAGAATTAAAATTTTAACATGAAAATTGATCCAAATCCAAAAATTTCTCCATAAAATTATTTAGAAGGTTAAACTCTACATGATCTATAAAAAATATTATTTTAATAATGAAAAATAAATATGAACAACAATCTAAAATCAAACCGTGGTTGAATGTCGATGGAAATAAGTTTCGGAAGAAAATATTACCCGTATATGATGAAAAATGGGGAGATAATCAAGAAATCAAACCGTAGTTCATGAAAATAGAAGAAAATTGATAAAAATAGTGGTTAGAGATCCCAAATATGCCTTCGAAGTCATTGTGAGTTGAGAGGAGCTCCCATATTTGAGCATTCAAAGATCAAAAAACATGAGGGTTTCTCGATCTCGACTAATTTTAAATGACTTTCGTTGTTAGTTTTTATGAAAATAGACACCAAAAATATAATATATGGTGTTATTTTTTATTAAAACTGATGCCAAAAGATCCTGATTTTGGGATTAATGGAATCGATTTTTTTTAAAAACCGACACCAAAACATTTTTTAAAAATTATTTTTGATGTCATTTTTTTGAAAAACGACGCCATAGAGAATTTATTTTGAGGTTTTTGGTGTCAGTTCTATGGAAAACTGATGAAAAAAACCACTCTTAAATTTTTTTTGGCATCGGTTTTTAGTAAAACCGATGCCAAAAATTTCTCCCACATACTATTAGTGTCGGTTTAGAAAATACCGACGTCATTAATTCGACGTTAAATATGGTATTTCCACTAGTGATATCTATATATTCATGTTATATATGACATTTACGTATACTTATAATGATATGGCTTTTATTCTTGATGCTATATATTTAGTGATATTTGGTGTGTCCTACTAAGTATTGTTATACTCACCCCTATAAGGGATTTACCCACATGTGTCAAGTATTATATAAACAATTGACCTTTTTTCGGAGTCATAGTGGTACCAAGACTAGGAAAAACTTATCAAGATAGATATCTTGAGGCGTGTTACTATATTTACATAGACCTCACCAACCTTACAGGATGAGAATTTTTTAGTTTCTTTGTGGTGGAATTGTATTTGGACAATTTACTTTATAATACTTTATGTTGTATTCTGATGAGGGAATTTTAGATGTATGCATGCATGGTTATTGGTTATTTTACATTTCAAAATTCTATGGGTTTGGAGATTGGTGCATGTGTAAGTGTACCTTAATTAAAGTCCTTACATGTGTGTGATATGCCTACTTGGTTATAATGTTCATACCCTGGCCTATTGATGGTAGGCTTGGGGTAGTTTTGGCATAATCCCCATTGGGAAGGGTCATGATATATACCCTATTCCCAATCCCATGAAATTATATAGTTATTCATGCTCATAAAATGATATTCATATGAAATTATATCATAGGTTTCATCCACCTATAATATAAAGTAAACCCCTCCCCATGCTCTATCGAGCCATATACAAGCCCACCAAGCCTTGTATATGCTACCATACATCTATCACATTCCCAAATACATAAATAATTAATTATAAGAATTTATTGTTAAACATTCAATTAAAACCTGAATTTGAATAATTTCTTAAATACCTAATGGGAACTCCCATCCCATCAAAACCATGACCAACCATCGATAAAAGGTATGTGAATCACTATTATCCCCACTTTGACCGAATTCCCTATCACGCTACAACTAGTTAATTTCCAAATTGTTATAATTTAGGAAAAAACCTAAGGGAATTCACTGAGTGATGTACCTCCATCAAAAATACATGCGACAATGTGCATAAATCACCATGGGATGTCCTCTATCCACTATACTTGAAATCCCCCTTGATAATATATGATTTCACAATACTCAGTGAAATATTTACAAAAAAACTAGCCAAAATAGAACCAAAATTAGAGGGCTACAATGACAGATAATAACAAACAAACTTACCTCAAAACACTATTGAAACATATATGGAATCACCCCTAGATGAAGGGGATTGACGAAAGGTCATGGGAGAGGAGAATCAACCAAGAAATTTCCACTCTATAGTCCCCTCTCTCAATAAATCCCAAAGCACTCCAACCTAGAAAATAAAAAAATTACCCTACTTTAAAAAACACAGCCATGAACTATTTATTGTTTGAACCCCTAGTTCATGTCATGAAATACTCAAGAAATAGAGTTACCCCTTTGAAAATCATCCTTTAGGACATTAACTATAATTTACATCGTGAATAACCCACATAAGGGTCCCCATCCCTCATGTAAGGGTTATCATCATGGTGTGCATGGCCCATTCATGATGTGAGTTCCCTATGTAAGGGTCCTTGCCCTGTGTAAACATCATTCATGATTTGAATGAATCCATTATTCCATGAATGGACTAAAAATACAAAATTTTAGTATCCCAACCACCCAACCCTTATCCAATGCTCACATAAGCACCAAAGGCCTCCATTATGCCCCAAACCACACCGAAAAACTCAATTTTAGGATATCTAAATGTTCATATTCTTGATCAAAATCCCATTTCTAAAAAAAACCCCTCACCAAATCAAAATTAAAAATTTCTCCAAAATATAGTGACCTTAAAATATGAGCGAATTGAAAACTCCCCACCATAATTATTCTCGTCCCTAAGAATCTATGGTAATTTGTGAACGACATATCTCAAACTACAATGGTTTAAATTCACTAAGAGATCACTAAATTCTACTCTAGAAGGCCAAACATGATTTCACTATACAAATTTGAACCACAAGAGTACTATTTCCCATTGTCTGAGTTAACTACTCACCACCAATGCCAACTCTGAGATAGCTCTCACCACACTCATCTATCCCAACACATTGAGGTGTATTCAACTGATTCTACACAAGGATTATGGTTCTCCCCACCATCAAAATCACCTACTAAAAAAACCTTTTTAGTTGTTCCCTAATCCACTAACTATATCCCAAAGAATGCTATCAATATGATTTACACCTCACCATATCCAAACTCGTACAAAAACACCAGTTGGTTCTCCTCTAACTAAATTTACCCAAAAATGATTGGCCTCATCTTCCAACACATCCTCACAACACCTGATCATGATGCCTTAACTCCAGGTGGAATCTTGTGATTGTATAACTCCCACACTAATTTATGAACCCAACACTCGGTGTAATTCCATGGTTGTATCACCAACCATTATATCCAACTATCATGATCTCACCTCGACCATCAGTGAACCTCTTATATGTCTCACCACCATATCAAACTAAAACATCCCTGAGCCTAATACCAATGCACCAAATCCTTTTGACAATGATGGTACCAAGGATCCCATCAGAAACTGGTGGGATGAGGATTTTAAAATGTTTATCACTGGAGAGAAAAATCTTATCATATCTAGAAACTTGAGCACCAGTATAATCTATGGATCTACTTTATATTATTCTAAGCACAAAAAAATAAACTAAAAACAAACTTCTTTTTGATCTAAAGCCATGCTCAACATATTATTGTAAATGGTGATCAATTATTGAAGGATCCAAGATATAATCCCCATATATTTACAAAATATGATTAAAAAAATCCACAAGAGCATTAATCATCGAATTTTGGGTGCTATCACTGTGATCCGATGATGCATTCAACGTCCCTACAATCACCACATCAATGTTTCATTGATGCAAGGAGATGAGATTGATCCATTCACTTGGATCAAGAGATTATATCTATAAAAATCAGGATATGAGAGATATGATTTGATTCTGAATGAATGAATAGTTACTAGATTGATCCTCTCCTCCTACTTATATAGTGGGTGGAAAAATACCAGGAAAGGGTTCCCTGACCCTCGGAAATAAAATTACCATTAAATAAGAAGTAAAGAAATAATTATGATGAACTAAAATAAGTCATAAATATTACTAATATTTTATCATATAACTTCAATATATATTAAATATATTACATGATAAATTCGAGTCATTAACTCACATCATAATTTCTGCTAATATTAAACAAATCTTGAATGTTAAAATAATATCCATTAGAATAATATAGTTCCTTGTATTTATTTATCCATTATAAATAATTTTATCAAATAAATTAAGCCTAAAAATTATTTAATTAAATAATAATGAATTTATTTATTTATTAGTGATCGATAATTGTTGTACAAAACTCGGACCCTATAGTGGGCCCCACAATGTCCTATATTCATATTCACCAAAATAGGGAAGAATTTCGAATAAGCTATTTTGTGTGTCCCTCTTGGACCTTATCTCGACAGTAGTGAATTGAATTCATATAGAATGTTTAGATTCTAGAAAACCATCAAGGCCCTTAAAGATACAAGGAATAGTTATAATAATGACTACCATCCTACAAACACACACTATGTAATATAATCTCTATTTATTTAGATATGTCATATATCAGGATGTGAAATTGTTCAGTCATCCTTTTTTTCTTTATTTTTTTTGATATAATTGGGTGAAATTACCCTTGACTCACATGGACATAGATTTATTAAGGAACTACCATTCTGATCAACCAGGACCAAGATATTACTTTCTCAACTTGAAAGTGACAAATTCTATCTTCAGCATTCAACCAATGAAATACCACCAATGAGGCACCCAACACAAGATACCTCCCCACAATTTCATTATCATTGTTTTTACTTACATCAAAGTTATTAATAAAATGGAACACATTGATAATGATCTCAAGTCAGAATACCAATACACATGTCCATAGATAAGAACATCCAATGACACCGAAAACTTATAGAGTTCCTATTGGCGGGTTAGTCCTCATGATCTCAACTACTAGTGATCACTAAGTGCAAACTTTATTTGAACAATTCTAAATGATTATGTTCCCCCAACACCTGATAGTTACACATCTACTATTTCTAGTCGGTATGATGTATCTTGACTATATGATATATATTTAAGATTAATGTCATAGTATTTCAAGGTTCTCATTATAGCCTGGGATCTGCTATAACCTTTTGATATAAAAAATAATCTATGGAAATTACCCTTAAATAGTGGATGCATATATATATATATATATACACAATATAATGGTATGTCTACATCATGAATATCTCACTGTATACATGAAATGATGATAAAAAAGGATTGTTCAAGTTTGGTCAAGGGAACACACTCTTACAATATTCCCACTTACACACGATCCAACTTTCTAATCATCATTTTTAGGTATCACATGATTAAGATCATGTTTCTGATGAGTGAAGTCTTTTGTTTTTGTGTTTACCACATCTTATATGCATGAATATTCTACTATGTGTGACTTAAACTCTTTGAGTATGACTCTTTCAGAGATGTAATCATCGAGTTTATCCCCTTTTTTCTGCTGTCAAAACTTAATATCTTGTCCAGTAAGAGTATCATGATTTAAATTATGATAATACTTTAATTAATTTGTGAAATTCAAATAATTGGAACAAATCATTGGATATTTTATATTGCTTTTTATCTTCCTTAGAAGCCACAATGCACTCCATATTTTTAGATATGGAAACCACTGGCTTGAATGATATTGTATTTTTCATTACCTTATCCTAAATGTGATATTAGATCATATTTATCTTAGGAAGAATAATTTTACCCCTTATAACTAGTATCCTTACCTCTCCGTATGTCAGGTATATATCCTTTGTACTTGATCTTATACTATTGGATAGTTCTGATTGCTTCTCTTGCAGTTCTCCAAGATATAACTAATATTTTCTTAACACCATTTATATTAGAAATATAATTTCTTGTTCATATTAGGGCATACATTATTGATCCATCATAGAATAATATTCAATTCTACTCAGTACATTAATCTCATCCTATTCACATGCATGTCTTCTTTGAGATATTTATGGCATGTTACTTAGGTAACATTTCTCTCTCGAATTATTCCAACTTGCATTTTTCAATACTATGTCAGTATATGTACGATTAACTAGGACTAATAAATCAAAATATCTACCTTAATAAATCTTGTTACCAATAACTTAGGTTGATAGTTTAATTCAATCATTGTAGAATTACTTTCATTTGGGTATTAGATAACCGTAACACCAATAGCTATTTTCCATATGTTCTAAAAAATATTTTAATTGTAAAACAATGTCAGCACACTAAACATTGGTATACGCATGGAAAAGATTAATTCCCGATGAATATTGTAAGATCTTGTTTCTTACTTTTAATCCTAAACATGTTTTTTGTAACTTGGAACCTAATTGTAATTCTTTGATGTCACCACTCCTTTTTGGTTTCATCATATATAAACCTTTCGTGAATTGGTGGTACTGACATCCAATGCTCAATAAAATGATAATAGATCTGTGATAAGTAAAATTATAGTTGATTTAGGCATAAAAACATGGTGTTAACAATATTTCCTTATTGGTACCACACTTGTAACATTCATGTATAGTCCTCCATGAATACCCACCACAATATTAAAAAATAATCCCCTGTTCTTTGATATATAGAATACATTATTGAATTTTAATTGTTCTAGTCAATTTTAGATAGTTTACATATACTTTGTACTTTTATGAATTATTATTCTCAATAAATGATGTATCCCTGACCACAATGAATATTAAACCATTACTATGGTTCCATCCTTCATACACAGTATGTGTCTATAGAACCTTCTCTTTCACACCTCTTGTGGAACTCGTTCTTAAGACAACTATTTTTGCATCTCTAGTTATTGACCACAACCAAGTCAATATTTATACAATTACCTCAAGTAGAGATATACACCCTTATATAAAAATATAGTCAGTTACATTGACTATCACTTATCTATAAAAGGTATTTCTATAATATTATAAGAAACTTTTAGGATAATAACTTTAGATATTCATTGTGTTTTTCTTGATGTAAGTTTGTTTATATTCAAAAAATCTTTTCATATAAACACATTTTCTTATGAAATAATGGATTTCCATCATATTATAACTCATATGATATCTATTTTTCATGATAGTTGGCATATGGTTATGGGATAACACCATTATTTTAAAATAATGTCTCAGAAAATGTAAGTATCTTTAACGAATGATTTTTAACATTGATGCTCCTTTACTTAAATAATGACTCTAATGTGTATAAGGAAATACAAATTTAGGAATTTCTCTATGATATATTTTTTTGATCAATGTTAACATGTACTAGATACCTTCATAAGGTTTACATTACATCATAAAATGGAAAACTACAACAACATTGTTTCTATATACAACACTGAGATCCCATAGACTATCCCTGCAGGTCAATCATAATATACTTCTTCACATCCTGGGAAAAATAAAACATAGAAATGGGTGAGCTCAGATACTCAGTAAGGATAACAATATTGCAAAAGCTTTCATAAATAAGAATAAACATTTAAGGAAATGTATAAAACTAAAACAAAACCATTTTCATCATAATATGGAAAATATAAATCAAAATAACTCCATTTACTTACTCACATGGATATTCTACTAGTCAAATAATCATATGAAATGTCAATAGCCACTTTCATAATGATGGAATGCATAATGTCGAACATTCATAACCACATAGTCAAGGCCTTGTGACAAGACTACAAATAAGATTTTGTCAAGGCCTTGTTCCAAGACACTAGTTTGTCTCATGAGACCTAACGATGCATCGAGGAGCTATAACAGGATCCACCCGTCACATACTAAGTCCAATGCATTCCTTATATGAAAAGGATTAAACATAACATAAACATTCGTATTAAAAATAGTATACAAAATGTCAATAATTTATCCATAAACCATGAATGGTATAAAAATAACACATCCACAGTCAAACCTATCACAAAAACTTCAATATAATATGGAAGTTTTGTATCATAATAAATCAACTTCAAATAAACTTAAAATCCATCAAAGGATGTTGACATAGATGAAATCAAAACCTTTTTTAGAGAAATATATCTTTTTATTTTGAAATGATTTAAAATTAATATAATTATAAAAGAAAACATTTATTTTGGAAATATTCTTATAAGCTTGTAAGGGAAACTTTGATGATGTTATAACGGTGGAAAATAGCCGCACCTGCCGTATAAGTTAAAAAAAGACATTCTTACCATAATTTTGTCGAAAAGGTTATAAAGGACCTTGTTTGGAAAATGACGGAAAGATTCATTTATAGAAATATTATAAAAATTCAAACAAGGGTATAAATTAATTTAACCCATAGTCTATAAAATAGTGATAATGTCTTGAAATACATTTTTAAGAAACATGGATGTGGATGATAAAGAGGTCCTAGTAGATAATTACGTATAAACAACCTCAGATAATGAAGAGATTGTAGAATTAACACTTACCTTGTAATTTTCCTTGGTCTAGGGTAATTTAACCTCCTATATAATGGTGAAATAATTTTTATTAAATTATACAATAATCATATACATTAATATGATATGATATATGATCTTTTAACATTGCTTTGTTAATAATATCTTATTATTATCGTTGTTTCGGGTGTTAACAGATTTGTTTTCCTTTATATAATTTTTTATGTGAGTCATATTTGTTATTGATTAGATTTATATTATTCATATTCAGAATGATATTAAGTCCTTATACATTATTTTTAATCATCAAATGAAAATTATTCTTGAATGGATATGATGGGGAATGGATCTCATCGCATTCGTGGAGACGGTAATCCATACCTACGCACGAGCGACAATATCATTCTTTTGATATTATATAATTGTATGGTATATCATATATACAGAATAATTATCATGTTATATTTATTACTTACATCAATTACACATCATTATTATACCCATACAAATAATAATTTATTGAATAACAATTACACCACGACGTGGAGACGGTAAGCCGTATGTACGCACCTATGGTGACATGTCATTCAAAGGATGGATAGAATAATGAATTTAGTTGTACCAGATTTATAATAACATTAAAATATATATAATATAATTGATTTATTATTTTATAATGAAAACAACAAAGAAAAAGGAAGTGTAAGAAGAAAGGAAATTGAAAGAGGTGATGAAATATTTTCCTCTTCTTCGGGTTCTTCCTTTTGATTTTGTCAAAAGGGATCCTTAAGTTGGCTTTCTAACTAAAGGAATACCTCTGGGATGAAATGAGGACAGTTGATAGGGTATTTGGTAAGGGGTTGTCTGAGCCAAATGGATTTGAAGGTGTGAATTAAAGAGACGGGAGAGTGCCCTTTTATAAGAGGGGTGAGGGGAACCTTAGGAAAAACTAGAAATATTATTTTATGATAAAATAATTTTCGGTTTATAATGGCTCAAAAATGGATTATTTAAATGATAAGGTGGGGATGGGTTGAAAACAACTCAACCAATAGGTTTTAGACAGGTCTGGGTCACTATATTAAGTTTATATTTTAGATATAACTCTTAGTTAAGTAGTTTGACATTTACCATGTCTCTTTGTATTTTTATATTATATGGTTAATAAACTTACTATATAATTCCAAGAGAACCCAAAGTGGTTCATTAATGATAAAAAAATCATTATATAATTCTTTTGGCTGAATGTTATATTTTTCGGAATAGAATATGAATTAATAATATAATATTTGTTTTCAAAACTCTTTTATGTCAATTTTGACACTATTTGGTATTTTGTTTTTTCTAAATTCATAAAAGCATTATTACTTCGAAAAAAATTCATATAACCTACCCTACCATGTCATATTAACCTATAAAATTAGTTTAATTCATAAAAAGTATCAAATTACATTTATTTAAATATTTATAATATCAATTATTTTAATATTTCATTAATTAGGTAATTACTGCATCATCATTGTGTCATAAATAAATTAAATTATATAATGTCTAAAAAATATAAATAAAATACCATTATTTAGGAAATATTTTTATATTTCTAATGAATATTTATAGTATAATTTATCTTATGTTTAACCTTATATTAAAAATGTTTTAGTTATTAAAATTTGATTTTAACTCTTTTAACTCTTCTTTGATTTAAATAATAATAAATGTCCTAATCTAATACAAGTGGACCTAAAGGATTATATTTTATTCCTAAGGTTGTTTTTGGTCGAAATAAACTTATAAAATAAAATTAGGACATGTTTTAGGGTAATAATAATATCATTTTTACCCTTAATTACCATATTTACTTTTAACCATGGTAAATAAAAGTAAAAAGTTACTATTTGCCAAAAATTATTTTCATCTTATTGAACCACATTTTACTTAGTGATATCAACTGTGTATCTCAGAGTTTTGAAATTCAACTCACAGAAGCGGTAAAATTAAGTTTTATGTAAATTTGTAAATGCTCCTAGGAGGTGGGTAAAAGACGGTAAAAAGTTCAATAAATTTTTTATATATCTAAATCTATTATAAACTGAATCCAATGAATTACATTAAACTTATATAGGAATTATGTATCTATTTTTACCTAAAATAAAATAAAATTAAATAAATAATTATTTAAATAAAAAATCTGTTTTTAAACTATAACTCAGTGTTTTTCACTATTCATCAAAAATTGAAAGTCTTTAGAAAAATACCAAAAATTCAACCTAAGTTAATTTTGATATTCCAAATCCAAAAATGAAGTCCATTTTGAAAGATAAAATTTATAAAATTTCAAAATGTGGGTATTACTATTCATGAGGGCTAGTTTGATTTTTTGTGGTGTGTTAGAACTCGAAGTTGCGTACAACACACGCTAGTATATTATTCAAAGAGAAGCATACCGTGGATGATTGGGGTGTTACAATACCAGCCCGAAAAAACTTTTAGATCCTTACCATTAATATATAATACTTCACTTTCAAATTTCCTAATCACTTAAAGTAATCTTATAATGTATATTTACCTCTAGCTTACACTTGGAATTGTTTACACTCACTAGCTGAATTAATTTAGGAAGCTTTGTGACTTAACTTTATTTCTAATGGTTTATTTTTCCCAAATTAATAAGTATATAAATTGATAATAACTAATGTTTTTATCTCCACTGAGTCTAAATACCATAATATGTATATCCTATGCATCCTCTTTTAGTTTTACTTGACAAAGAATTATCTTTCCACAATTGGGTATATAAATATTACATTTTTTATATTCATCAGGTATTAGTTGAGTATTAAACACCAAAAAAAAATCCATTATAGAACAAGAATAATTTATCATAGTTTTTAAAGGAAATTTGAGATAAATTTTCTGGTTATACTCAATAAAATTTATTCTAGAATCATTAATCATGAAAATATAGAAGTTTTGTACTTCTATCTGCGGACATAGGAACCACCCTTTCTCAGCCACTTAGAGAACACTATAGTAATGTTTCTATACTTTATTACTGTATTTCAATACACATATGTGATAATCATATATTATTTAATACCCAATGATTATTACAAAAACATTACATATATTTGGTGAATATACCTGAATAAGAAGCAATTACTTACTTCTTTAATTCAACTTATTTCATTTAAACTTACATAGATTTATTTTATGATATGAAAATAAAATAATATACTATTTAATACCTATTTAATTTGAAGGATTCTATGAAGGTTCCTTTGGTGTCACTCTTTACATTGATCGTTTTTCCTTTTCCTTCAACTTGTTCAACATAATAAATAAAGAATGCACTTTCTTTTAGTTATTTTTTACTTAGTGAGTAGATTGGGGAAAATTATATTAGAAAAGGATCCATTGAAACATCACGATCCATCTTTCAATTTACACATATTGAGTGAAACATCAACTATTCATATTAGAGCTTCTTTTTCTCCTCACAAGACTCTTAGAGATTAGACTACATGTAATACCATCCAGGTCCTAATGTAGTATCCACAGGTTACATCATATGTTGATGATAACATTATGAAATAACCATCATACGCTCTATACATGAGTGTCCTATAATAATTTTAAACACCCCCGCTTCTTGTGATGTCTTAACAGGTATTAGGGACACCAACACCTTGAATTTTAGATATCGTAGTATTGTGTGCAATCACCTATACTACCCTTTGGAAACTTGTGCTAGATGGGACATTTACTTTGACTAGAATTATCATCGTATACTTTTTGTATTACTTTCCCTTTTTTTGTAAATTTTAAACTAGAATATTAGTACTTTTATCTTGATTATTTGTTTGAAATTACCGACTATTTATATCATCAAATGTTTCCCACTATTTTATCAAACACTGGTAACACTATGTACTAGAATCAAACTACTTTGTATCTTGAGTATTCTATTGGAAAGGATCCTTGAACCTCCCTTAATATTCTACAATATTTGGCTATTCCAATACTTGGAGATTTCAAGATAATCTTTTGACTGGATAGACATATTAACTCATGGATCCTTGATCATTTGAGTGAAGTCCTTGCTTTTAAAATCATATATATGATTTAATCAGTGTTTTCCTCTAAATTTTTAGTAAGATAGATTTAGATACTTATTTTCTACCAACATCAGTTAAGTCAACCCCTCATCCTCATAAGAACTCCTTGTTATTAGGAGGAATCCTCAGCTTTGGTAGACCGAGCACCTCGTACACCCAGTTTTTTTTTTCAAATTCAATATAAAAAAGGTGTTTTGCAACCAAATATTTCTTTGAGGGTTTTTATATTTTTCTCGATGAATGTAATACATATCTATAAATATATTCATACCATGTTTCGGCACTCACAACCAAACATTAATATAAAAACATCCATTACTACTTTATACATTTTTTCTTGTTTATTATTTTATGTGTTTCCCACTACAATGAAAATTCATAAAATAATAAACAAATTCATAATGGAAATAAAATACTCGAGTAGACTTGAGAAGATAATATTTTTTGATATAGTTAAAATTAATGGATTAACCATGACCTTGGGGATTCATACCTGAGTCATATACTGACTCATGATGCACTTTGTCCCCCATCCAATGTGTCCATATATCATCTCAATTTCACCTCGTCTTGGCATGGTACACATCTTATAATGTCATCATCAATTATACATGTATACTCGCATGCAATCAAGGAGGTTTAAGAAGTGAAATATAAAATAGATTAATTGGACATGTAGACCTTTATACTTATTGACCAAAAAGAAGATGATGTGCAGACCATCATTTAATTAACTTCTTATTACAATCATAACATGTATGTTATATGTAATAAAATAAAAATAATCCAAACATGCAAGGTCGGTCATGAGCTCAAGGAAAGTTGATATAAAAAATAAACAGACGATAAAATTAAATTACAATAAATTTAGCATGATGGTATTTAAATAAATTAAACAAACTAAATAAATTAATATAATTTATTTTATTCAGTCCCATCATTAATTGAATTTTAATTCAAGAAATTAAATTAGTTAATTAGTTTAATTTAATAATTAAAATTAAATTAATATTTTGTAATATTAAAATATTAATTTCAAATAAAAAATTAATTTTAGTTAATTCAATTTACTATTAAAATGAAATTAATTTTGATTATATTAATTTTACCTAGTCCCCAAAACTATGCACAAGGCCTATGCAGGTTAGGATGAACCTTTGAAGGACCATACCGGGTGGTACATACCCTGTACAGGGGTGTTCTAGGCCAATTATGCCCACTCAGATCCATTCTGGGTTGGGTGGTCCTTCTGGAGCCTGTTTTGGGACATAATTGGCTTGGAAGAACCAAAAGGAGGTTTTTAGTGAGTTATCTATCCTCTTGGGTGTCACACATGTGGAAAGTAGTGGAACTAGCTGTAAAATCTCAATCTAACGGATGGATTGCGGTGCAGATTGATGACTCGTGAATGCGGAAACATCTGGTCATGGTTGTTTTGTAGTGGATGGAGTTGATGGGGGTTGAGGACAGTGTTGTTGAGTGGATTCATCCCACGTGGGATGGTGTTCAACTGGTGCACCAACTATACGATGGGGATGATGTTAAACTGGTGCACCATAAGGTGTACCATGCATTCTCAGTGACCATGGGGATGCGACAGTTGGCCATCTCTATATGGTGTATGATGGGGATAGGTCGGTGTGGATGAGTGTGGAGCATGACCGTTCTGGCCGGATCTAACTGGGTAGGAGGCCTGGATGGTGGTCTTTGCTCCAATGTCCATCTTGGCGACGAATCTTAGTCCGACTTGGGATGGATCTAGCAGCGATGATGGTCATACCTCATGGGAGGAGGAAATGAGTGAGGAGGGAGGTGTGGTCTCCTAAAGGTTGTCATTCAGGCTTAACAGGTGTCTTGTCCATAGTTATCTCGGGGGGGGGGGGGGGTGAAGACCAGTGGGGTCATACATCTTGACAACATGACCTCAAAGTAGGTCGGCATACCAAGGAGGTGCAACATTGATCCCTCACATAGGAAGACTCGGCAAGATCATAGGGTCTCCAAGGACGGAAACGTGCATACAGAATTGGTGATACAGAGGAGACAATGATCCAAGAAGATCTCGGTCAGCAGGGTAAGGGAGATAGGGATTCCCAACAATGAAAAATGTGTTGAATATACAAGATGGGAAACGAAAAAATATAATAGGAATAAAAATAGGCAACAATCATAACAAGTCTTTCAAGATTTTTGTATTTCACTCACTTGTTTCCACGGATTACATATTCACCCATTTATAGGATATTTCCAAAAGAAATGAAAATTCACACCACACATTACATTTAATGAAAGGAACAAAAAACAAAGAAAAATAAATGAATTTATTGGAAATAAATGGACATTAGGAAAGAGGAAAAAATCCATGGGAAAACCCGCATTAAGAAATACGCGCTGCATGGGATGACCAATTGGTGAAATGGTTTGAATTTACAACACTCCACTTCAAACAAAAAACGGCTTCATTCCAAGCATCGTTCTTAGTCATTTGAATGCATTTTTCAGTAGTGATTTTGTGAAAATATTTGTCACATATTCAATATTATGAAAATATTACAATTTTATTATTTTATGGTTCACATGACCCCTAAGAAAAGGAAAATGAGTATCAATGTGTTTTCTTCTCCCATGCTTCACTGGATTTTTAGAAAGCTCAATTACCGAATTTTTATCCATATATATCACTGTGGATCCATCCTATGGATGCTTTAACTCCTTTATCAAATTTCTCCACCAAATTCCCTCACAAATAGTAGAGTATTCTGGCATGTAGTCTACTTCACATGTGGATAGGTCAACCACATTCTGCTTCCTTGTATTCCACGTGAAAGTAGTCAATCCAAGAAAAAATACGTACCCAATAGGGATTTTAATTTCATATTGGTCACATCCCCAATCACTGTCTGAGTATCCATAAAACTTTGCTTCTTAATTTTATGGATAAAAGAGGCCAAAATCCATCATTCCTTTAATGTACTTGAGGATACGTTTTGTTGCTATCTAGTGTGACTCTTTCAGAGCTTCCATATACCTACTTAGAAAATCAACACTATAGTCAATATGATGCCTTGTGATTTTGAGATACCTCAGGCTTCCAATCAGACTCTTGAACAGAGTCGAGTCAATGATTCTTCCTTCTCCATCTTTTGTATGTTTAAGCTCATTTCTACAGGTGTGTTTACAACATTTTAATTGGCCATCTTTATTTTTCAAGAAACTCTTTGGCATACCTCTTATGAGATATATAGATGCCTCCATATTGTTGTTTTACCTCTATGTCTAAAATGAATGACATGAGACCTCCATCAGCCATCTCGAACTCTTGGAACATAGCCCCTTTGAATTCATCGAAAATTTATGGACTGTTCCCTATAAACAGAAAATCATCAACATACAAGCATGAAATAAGTATATCACCATGATAATTCTTCTTGATGTAAAATACATGCTCATATAGACTTTGGGTGAATCCGTTCTCTCAAAGATAGCTGTTGATGCGTGAATTCCAAGAACACGGAGATTGATTTAAACTATAGAGATATTTCTTGAGATGATACATATTCTCTTCCTCCCCTTGCATAACAAAGCCTTTAGGCTGGTCAACATAGAACTCTTCTTCCAAAATTCCATTCAGGAACATATAATTCACATCCAATTGGTAGATCATCCAACTTGATGGACACTAAGGGAGATAATCATCCTCATAGTGTCAAGGAAAGAAATAGAATCAAATACTTCTTCACAGTCCACCCCATACTTCTGTTTGTACCCATTTTCTATGAGCCTAACATTGCATCGATTGATCTCTACATCAGCATTTCTGTTGATCTTATACACCCATTTTACGCTAATGATCTTCTATATTTTTGGGAGTGTAGTCATCTCCCATGTGTAACTTCTCTCTATAGCACGAATTTCTTCTTCCATATCCTTTATCCAACATTCTTCCCTCATGGATTCCTGAAACATCAGAGGCTCATGATCTGAATACAAAAAAAAAAGATTTACCTCTTCAGTATACTCATAAATGTCACTCAAAATTTTCATCATTATTGGATCCGTAGTCGAGGATGAGCTGAACAGATTTTGATTTGCTGGAGTGCTTTCAGGAGTGATGAAACGCACTCCAGGAATCCTGGGTACTGATGATGTGCCCGAGGAAGGTGTTGCATGCATTTTCTATTGATGATCATGTCTTTCCTCTTTATATTCTATTTCAATTGGAACATCTTGGTTTGATTCTTAATCATTCCATTTCCATGATTATTCCTCACTAAGGACCACATCTCTACTCACCACTAATTTACTGGTTAGTGGATTGTTGAGCTTGTATGCTTTGGAGGCTTCAAAATATATGATGAAGATGCAATTTTCACCACGATCATCAAGTTTCCTTCTTCCTTCTTTTGGAACTTGAGAGTAGGTGACACACCCAATGATTCTAAGGTGCACCATGCTTGGTTTGTAGCCACTCCATGCCTCTTGTGATGTCAAGTTTCTAACGGTATTCGTTGGACACTGATTGAGTAAGTAAGTAGTACATGCCACTACCTCTACCCAGAAATTCTCTGGCATCCCTTTCTCCATCAGCATGGTCCAAGCTATGTTGAGGATAGTGAGGTTATTTCTTTCTATAATGATATTTTTTTGTGGCATGAATGCAGTAGTATATTGTTTTCTAATTCCATGTTCCCTGCAAAAATATTGAAATGCATTTGAGGTGTATTCTCCACCTCTATCAGATTTGAGTAATTTGATTCTATGGCCACTTTCAGTTTCAACATGATCCTTGAAATTTTTAAAGATAGTGAAATCAAAATATTTTTATTTGATGCAACACACCCACAAATTTATGATAAAATCATAAATGAGGGTAATAAAATACCTATTACCTCTAAGTGATGGTGTTTGAAGTGGTCCGCAGATATCAGTGTGAACTAACTGAAGTGGTTCTTTTTATCTTCTGAACACTCCATTGGGGAATAATTTCCTTTTTTGCTTATTGAGTTTACATGCCTTACACACATGATTTGGAAATTTAATCACCGGAAAGCCATACACCATTCTCGATGAATATAAAAGTTTAAGCTCGCTAAAATGAAGATGCCCAAAATGAAAATTCCATCTCTATGAATCATTCTTCATGAGTCCAAAGAGACACTCCTCGACCTTTTTGTTGATATGTAGTGGAAACATGTGATTATTCACCATTTGGACTTGAGAAACAAGTCTCCTATGAGTATCTATTATAGAAAAAGAGGAGTTTTCCAAGTGTATGACATACCCCTTCTCAAGGATTTGGCTGAGACTGATGATATTATTTTTCATACTTGGTACGTAATACTCATTATAAATTTAATTCAAATCTCCATTCTTTAGATATATTTTGATTTTACATTTTCCAATCATAGGTACATTTGATGAGTTGCTAAAACTCACATCACCACGAACCTCTTTGGTGAGTTCGTCGAACAGCTCTTTGTTACCACTCATGTGGTTGATTGCACTTATGTCGAGATACCATACATCGGGATGTTCACATGCATTTTCTTGTGCCAGGAGGAGTGTGGTACCATATTCTTCATGATGAGATGCTTCAGCATAGTTGGATCATTCATCATGATCCAATTTTCTCCAATAATTAGAGTCATAATGGATGAATTTCTTACAGTTATTGCATTGAACATTCTTTGCATTTCCACGACCACGCATGAATCGGTCTCCACCATTTCCTCTTCCACAAAATCTAGTAAAATTTTGTTGCTTTTGTTGATAGTTTGGATGATATCCACACCCTCTCCCTCTTTCACAATGACTACCTCGTTGTGATTGGACATTATTTTGTTCTTAAAAAGTCAACTTGGACTCTAAGGCATGCTCTATTGTTGAACTTGCATTCTTCTGCATTCGCTGCTCATGTACTTGAAACGACCCCATCAATTCTTCAATGAATTTTTTTTCCCAATATTTTGATTCTTTTATCTCCACAGCCAGATGTTCAAATTTGGTTGTGAGAGATCGAAGTGCTTTTTCAATGACATGAATGTCCTCCATTTTCCCCATTTCTTTTCAAATTGTTAAATATGATAATTAGGCGTGAGAAGTAATCAGAGATACTCTCACCGTATTTAATGTGCACCACTTTGAACTATGCTCTTAGTGTTTGAAGACGAACCCACTTCACTTGATCAAATCCTTTGAAGATAATGGCAAGGGTATCCCAAGCTTACTTTCTCGATGTTTCTTCGGACATATTTTATAATGTTGATTCATCCAACCCTTGACAGAGGAGGAACTACACCTTGTTTTATTTCTTCCTTTGATTTTTGAGGGCCTTATTTTCTTCATTCGTGAAGGTGGATTCTTCCTACAAAGAGGGTACAATATAACCTTTGGTGATGATCTCCCATAATTCTTGTGACCCGAGCAACCCCTTCATTTGTATACACCACCTTTCGTAGTTGTCCTTAGAAAGATTCAGAACTTGCGGCTGAATTGAGGTGGCCATCTTCGAAAAAAAATGTGGATACATTGAACCTGGCCTATGATACTAGTTTGTTGGCTATACATTTCGGGAAACTGAAAAATAAAATATGAAGACAAATAGACAACTATCACCATAAGGCTTTCAAGATTTTTGTATTGCACTCACTTGTTTCCACAGATTACATATGCCCCCATTTATAGGCTCTTTACAAAAGAAATGAAAAGTCACACCACACATAACATTTAATGAATGGAACAAAAAACAAAGAAAAATAAATGAATTGATTTGAAATAAATGGACATAGGGAAAGATGAAAAAATCTATGGGAAAAACCGCATAAAGAAATACACGCTGCATGGGAATACCAACCGGTGAAATGGTTTTAATTTCTAAAAAAAGGTATCCATAGGTCCTTGGAATCTCAAATAATCCAAACAACATTTTTTAAAATATTATTAAATTATTTTAATTTTTATTATTGTAAAATTTTGTGCCTTATCTATTTAAATGAGTTTTTCTCTTTCCAAAGAAGTCAAAACACCCAGCTTCAAATTCTCCCCATTTTTTAATTTTATGCTAAAAAATAAAAAGCCTTGTTTTTAGCCTATTTTTTAATAATAAATTCCAAAAGCATATGGAATTGTGGGATAGATAGAAAACAAAATTTTGGACACCGTCCCACTTCTAGATACTAGGATAAGGAATAATCTTCTTCCAACATCCTTCTAGTTGAAACAACATATAAAACTATATGATTTTCAATTTTAATACCCAAAACTACACAACATTCGATACATATTTTTTTTCCGAATGGCCATAATAAGTAAATATGAGATCATATTGATGTGCGTTCAATTACGTTGGGACTGATTTCAAACCCTCTACTTAAATTTATGGATAATTTAATTTTCATTGATAAGAAAATTCATGCGATGCCTCTGATACAAATTGAAGGTACTGGGGAACAAAAAAAAGTTGGCGGGACAGATATTTTAAAAATTTTATCACTAAAGAAATGGAACTTTTATTCTCCTGATATCCAAGCCTCGGTACATTCCGAGGTTCTCATGTGTATTATTCTAATCACATTAAAAAAATTGAAAACAAACCTCTTTTAAATTTTAAGATGTGCTCAACATCTCCTTGTATCCAATGATCAATTCCAGAAATATCCAAATCAAAATACCTCTAGATCATCGACACACACTTCAAAAATACACAGGAGTATAAATCATCAAATTATAGGTGCTTGCATGGTGATTCGATGACACCTTCGATGTCCTGATGACCATCCCACTGATATCCCTTAAATTCAAGGATATGAGATTGGTTTGGTCACTTGGATCGAGAGAATGTCTCTATAGAAAGAAATAGAGGATAGATAGTCTTTGATTATGAATGAATGAATAATCACTAGAATGATCCTCTCATTCTGCTTATATAGTTAGTGGACAAATACCTAGAATGGGTTCCTTAACCTTTATAAATAAAACACCCTCTAAATAAGAAATAAATAAATAATTATGATTATATAAACTATGTCATAAATATTATTTATATTTTATCACATACTGGTAATATACATTTAATATATTACATGATAAACTCAATTCATTAACTCAACTCGTAATTTCTGCTAATATTAAATAAACCTAGAATATTAAAATAATATTAATTTGAATAATATTATTCCTTTAATATTCTTATTACTCGTAAATATTTTTAATAAATAAATTCAACCCAATCATTATTTTCTTGAATAATAATTAATTAATTAAATTATCGGTGATCGATAATGCTTGGACAACACTCAGACCCCTTGTAGGGATCAACCATTTATTATATTCCTATTCTCCATAAGAGGGTAGATTCTTGAATACGATATTTTGTGTGACCCTATATGCCTTTTTCTTGATAGTAGTGAGTAGTATTTATATACCAAGAGTAGAGTCTAGCAACCCATCAATTCCCCTAAATACACAAGGAATAGTTAAAACAAATATAACCAACTTATGAACATGTACTATATAATATAATCTCGTTGTCTTTAGATATCTCATAAAGTTGGACACACACTTGTGTCATCATCCTTTCTAGTTATACTGTTTATTGATCTAACTAGAAGGGTTAACCCTATAATACCATGGCCATGGATTTATGAATGTACTACCATCCTGATCAACTAGGACCTAGATATTACTTCCTTAACTTAGAAATGAAAAATTCTATCTTGACCATTCAACCACTGTCATGCCACCAATGACGCACCCAACACTAGCTACCTCACCACAATTTCATTATCATGGTTTTTTTCCTTTCATCAAAGTATGTAATCAAATGGAACACAATGATAATGATACCAATTCATTAGAATAATAAACATTTCCTTATATAGGAACACCCAATGACACCCAAAACATGTGGTGTTCTTATTGGCATGTCTTTCCACATGATCTCAACTACTAGAGATCACAAAGTGAATACTTTATGGGAATAATTATCAATGCATATGAGTCCCCAGCACCTGATAGTCTAATATAAACTATGTCCAGTCGGTATGGTGTATCTATACCATATTAAATATATTTAATATTAATTTCATAGAATCTTGAGGTTCTCATTATAGCCTAGGATCTACTATAACCATTTGATAAATAAATAATCTATAGAAATTACCATTAAATAGTGGATGAAGAAATGCCTACACAATAATGGAAATTGTACATCATGCATATCTCGCATTATAAATTAAATAGTAATTGAAAATTAATATTTATGTTTGGTCAATGGAATCCACTATTACAACAAAAACTACATCCAAATTATGAATCTAGTGTTTATTCATGAAACATAACTAATCAGGTCTTTCCACACACCGACATGCCGGTGTCACCTCAACCATTCAATGGCTGGTCTTACGAAATCCACAACACTTCAAACATGAGGTTTGTTTACCCTCAATTGATACAAAGCTCCCCATCATAGGAGTATCATTATCATCACCCTATCAAACCTAACCAAAAATTTTAATAGACTATGATCCACCTATTATCTCATGTAGTGACTAGATATTACTACTAGAAATCCTACTTATAATGTATCTATACCAACAGTTAATACAAACCACTGGTATATGTCCCCTTTCCCAATGGGTTTTCCAAAACTGTTGGGAAAAGGTACTTTGAGACCACTTTTCCCAACGGTTTGGGATAACCATTGGTAAAGGGTACTTTGACACCACTTTTCCCAATGTTTAAAGGGTACTTTGACACCACTTTTCCCAATGGTTTTCCCAAACCATTGTGAAAGGATCCACTTTTCTATATGATTTTTCCAAAACTATTGACAAAAGTGTACTTTGAGACCAATTTTTCCAACGGTTTGGGAAAACCATTGGGAAAGGGTCCACTTTTCCCAACAGTTTTTCCTAAACAATTGGGAAAGGGTAATTTGACACCACTTTTCCCACTAGTTTTCCCAAACCATTGAGGAAGGGTCCAGTTTCTCCAAACCATTGGGAAAGGGTAATTTGAGACATCTTTTCCCAATAGTTTGGGAAAACCATTGGGAAAGGGTAGGTACCTATCCCAATGGTTCTCAAAACTATTGGGATTGGGCTTTCCAAATGGTTTTGATAACTGTTGGGATAAGTACCATTATTTTTTTTGAATATTTTTGTTGAATATTTCCAAATAAATCAATATATAAATTACATATAAATATATATATATATATATATATATATATATATTTATCCAAATATATTCACAAAGGTAAGTATAGGATAGTGGTAAAGTATTTGATATATAACGTGTAGGTTGTGTGTTGAAACCTCCACTATATTTTTTTTATATATTTACTTATCCCAACAGTTTTATCCAAACCTTTGGGATAGGTCTTTCCCAATGCCAAATCACCCAGCATCTTACCAAACTGTTGGTATAGGCTATACCAATGGTTCCAAAATGTTGGTATAGGAAATTTTTCCATCAGTGTTTGGATATCCCGCTCATACCTGAGTGGAAATCCCAAACACTAAACACTACCCATTCCAGAATCACCAGGAACGCAATCCAAAACTTACACAAAAAATCATTCATAGTGGGGGTTACACTCTCAAGTAGCCAATGGTTTACTCACCACTATTTTGTTTTCCTAACATCACTCCTTGAGTGCTATCCTAATAGGTCCCATTATCATATCTCCCTGAAAACACCCCTGTCAAATAACAAAATCACATTATGTCATTCCCACTCACTTATTACCATCAAACTACTGTTATATTTCCACTCAAGTTTCTCCTCAACCTAAAAAAATTCTCAATAGAGCCACACCTATCATATTCACCAATTTTTATAGAAATGGGCACTACGCGTACCCATCAAACACATTCCCAAGTTCACTAAATTTTTTTCTTAGAAATATAGGGAAATGATCAATCTAATAAACCCAAGGGAGAGTGATCCACCAAAAATCCTATCACAGGTTCTTACCTGTGATCCTACTCGATCTCACCCAGCCCCAAATGTTGCACGCTCCCGTACAACCTGACCGTACATCTAACTCACACTCCTATGAGTCGCGTTGCGATTAAACTAGGATCACATGCCTACCCCATTGAACATGAACCACATTCATTCTATTTAAACCCAATATCCCAAGACATATCACTCATTACAAGGCTAATCATATGACCATCCTCCACAAATGCATCATTCCACAACTACAAGCATCTACCCATGCTCTTACCACAACAAGACCAACATGATAGACATCCCACTGATACTATCATCTTAAAAACATCATTGATATGAAGAGAACCTCCCATTATCTACATAATATCCTAAGGAATATCACTCAATCCTTTCCATAACCCACTCAGGGATCTCACACCACCACCCTACCAAGTTAAGTAGAGTGTCACAAAGAATCTTCATAGGAAAACTCTATATAGTTTGTTTTTTATATTTTAAGTAAACGAATCCACATACTCAAGGAAAATAGTTCCCATACTTGTATTAACCATTAGGAATTACATTCCATCATTGAGACATCAACCAGACTTCAGATTCCTGCACCGACCCATCAAGGGTCTCTACACATCCCGTGATAAAGGAATTTCAATTCTATCATCATAGAAACTCCCATCGTAGGATCTAAATGACCTAACATTAGTAAAGAATACCCAGGGTTCAATTGAGTAAATTTAAACCACCATGTTATATAGGAAAAACCCTATATGTTATTGTTGATACTTTAAAAAACTGAACCTCTCATCCAAAAACAACTAAAGGCAATAACACATATGTCAAGTGAGTCATATTTTATCAATAATGATACATGAACATGAGGCTCTTTACAATGGGAAATATTCAAAAAACTATAATAACAATCTCAAATACACACATCATAATTGAATCAATATCTAAACAATAACATCAAAAACCAAAATGAAAATCTTGTACCCATGGTAACCAGGACTTCCCAACAAAAGGGTGTTTGTGATGCACCAATATGTGGTCCATCACAAGCTCTGAAACATTCATAATCCAACTATCTACCCTTTTTTCAAATTATAAGACAAAAAATCTCTGATAACAATTTATAATTCATTTATCCTAGGGAACACAAAAATTCCCAAGCCGAGGACCCTATGTATCCTCAAGTGCGCCTATCCGTATGCCAAAGGTTACAAATTAGTGGCATGGGACTAAAACATGCACTTGGGAGACTATTCCCTCAATATCATAATGATCAATAATTAAAAATACCCAAACCACATCTACATCAGAGTACAAAGAATAAATAAATAAATTCAATACTATAAATGATACTATTATACAAAACATACACCGATTTCCCACTTGGATGATCCCAAATACCAAATAAAAACTTGTCAAAAATACAGACACTATCCCCACTACCATTCTTGGTACTTATCCTAATCTCTTGATACCATTGAACTATTAAAACCGGATCCAATTCACATTCCTTTCTTGGAATAGAAAGAAAACATAAGGTTTGCATGTGAACTAGAGTTCCAGTGAAATGTGTGAGCATATAACTTAGTAAGGTCTCACCAAGGACCCCTAATATACAACTTCATATATGTGTGTGTGCATGAGTAAAATAAATACATAAATAAATATTATAATTAGGTATTTGTCTGCTAAATAGAACACTAAAACACCTGATGAGGTACACATGATCTTCAGGACACCATGTGCTAACTAGGATACCACAGTGCCCAACCACACTCAATTTAGTGACATATCAGAATCTCATCATTACATCATTCCATTATATCTTATACCCATCCCATAGTTGAAGAATCAGGGTAGCGAATTTTCCAAACCTCAACCCACTAACTGAAGAAGTAGGGTATGTTCATACATCCACATATATACCCACTACCTTATCACTCAAGTGTGGGACCATACTCTATGTCTCATGTTATATCATAAACAAACCTTCTCACATAGGGTAGTACACTACCATAACAAAATCCACTCATAGAAATGTCCATATCTATCCATAAACCCAGACCCTCTCATTGAATACGTGGTCGACCAGACCTTCTCACTTAAGGTAAGTTCCATTCCATAACCATTACCTTATTAATCAATATATGGCCCTAAATCATGCACACAATGACTCTATATCAATCATGGAAATACTACCAACCATCTCACTCATGGAGAGGATATGCCCCAAGATCCACTCCCCCACCAACATCCATCGCTTATCAAAAATGAAAGAATATGAAATAAGCATAATAAGGGAACACCACCAACACATAGCTCAATAGATAATCCCAGGGTATTAGTTATTTGAGATATATCCCCTCACTTATAACATGTCACACCTCACCTACTAAAGCATACAATGGGTCCTACAGATCCATCCTATTCTCTACTCATCAATACCAAATCATGTTCACCACTCGTTAGTGACACCATCGATCATTGGATCCTCTGACCTAAAACTCAAAGTCCAATCCAACCCCATCAAATTCCGTCATTACTTTTGTCACAAATATCTAGAAACCTTCCTAAAAAAATATGTTTTACTCAACCTTAACCTCAATAGTAATGGTCCAATTCCCAATTATAACTCCCTTGACATCCCAATTCTATTTCCTGAACAATTCCCACAACCCTCATTTAGGTCTCATCATGAATATCCTTAGGGTGATCCCTCACCCCTTCACCCAGAGGAAAACCTTTTCCATTAGATATTATAATTTCAAAAGGAATAATCCTACACACCTCACACACCATGACTCTCATCCAACCTCAATAGGGTGTTCCTAACCACTTAGGAGATTTAAAATTGTCTCTTCCATTGTTACTTCTCTCCAAGTCCCTCATGCCTACTCATTATCAATATGAACTCAAACCATGCTATCCCACATCTCATCTCATATTCCAGGATCTCTTAGAGGTCTCTTTTCATCTTAACCAAGTCCCTCTCTCATTGGATACATAGTTTTAAAGTGATAAAAAAATTACACATGGCGATAAAGAGTACTTGGTCTCATCATAGGAGGATCAATTATACCCCTTCTTGTCACTTATTGAGTATAATAGTTTTTATATCCCATACCGAAACCCATGAAATTATGTAGGCATGAATCCCTATAAATAGAAATGCATATGAAATTTTATTATAGGGGAAACCCACTTAGAACATGGATTTAACCCATTATAAAGATCTACGAGACTCATACAAGCCCACCAAGACTCATTCTCACTCATAGGAATCTATCACATGCTAAAAAATATAAAATATTAATTTTATGAATTTATAATTAATCATCTAATTAGAAACTAGATAGGTATAAAAGACTAAATACTCATCGGTTTCTCTCGTCGCAAAAAAACTATGCCCAACCAACCACAGAAGGTCAGTGGAACACCCCCAACACCACCTTATCCAAAATCCCTATCACGCAACACCAAGTTAATTTCCAAATTATTTCGATTTAGGTAAAAAACCTATGTAAATTCATTGGGAGACCCAAATTCATCAAAACAACACGTGGTGGTTTAAAAACATAACGTTGGGATGTCATCTAGCCTATGTGTAAGGAAATATCATCAATCATGGATGATTTCACTACAGTAAGGTGAAATATTCCAAAAAAGTAACCCAAATTTAACAAAAATTAGAGGGATATAATGAGTGTCAAGAGAGGAAAAACTTACCTCGAACCACTATCAAAAAAATCTATAATAAACCCTACCCAAAGGGGATTAACAAAAGGTTGTGGGAGGAGAGAATTATCCAAGAAACATACTATCCTAATTCCCCTATCCTTCTATATTATGGGGAACCTTAACCTAGAAAAGACAAAATTAACCCTACTAAAAAACACACCTAGGAACAATTCACGGTGTGGAACCCTGGTTCACACTTTGAAATCCTTGAGGTAGAGGGGTAATACTATTGAACTAACCTCTATCATGGAATGAAACATAGTTAAATCCTTGGATAAAATAGTTAATGGTCCCAAACCCCACACTTACGGGTCATTGTTGTGGTGTGAATGCACTATTCATGGCGTGAGTGTCCCTTGTAAAGATTTAACCTTGCGTAAACATAATTCATGATATGAATGAACCCTTCACACCATTAATGTACATAAGATACATAATTTTATTCTAATTTCTATATAACCCTTCTAAAAAACTCACCTAATAACCAAAGGCCTCCACTGAGCCTCATCCCATATCTAAAAACATCATTTAAGGAAGTCTTAACGTTTGGATTCTTGATTCGAATCTTGGTTCTCAAAATGAACCACTCACCAAATGATAATTTAAAATTCCTAAAAAACATAAAAAATAATTTTTTTGGGTATTATATTGATGGAAAAACCATTTCTTACCTCTTTTTTATCCATTGGAAAAGGAAAACATCACTTGTGTGTATGTGCAGACTACCGTCTCCATGAAGTGACATATTTCATTTTTCATCACGACCACACATGGATGGTTATATAAATGGATTTAATGAATATATATATGATATAATTATGAATATATTAAGATAAAATATTATTTAATTTACTTTCATAGTTTCTTTTGGAAAATATAAACATCACTCATGTATACGTACAGACCACCATCTCTATGAAGTGACGTATTTCATTTTCATTTCCACCTAACACAGATGGTTCTAAAAGTGTATTTAATGAATAAAAATATTTTATATGTGATTATTAAGGATCTATAAAGATTATAGAATGATTTTATGACCCATTCGGACCCCTTTCAATACACCAAAACTATTTTATACCAAATGACCTCAAAACAACCACAATAAATTAATATGATTTAGTAACTAAATAAAACATGATAAAAAATGAAATAAAATGAAAAATTATAGTGGAATGAACATTAAAATTTTATTAATCAAGTTAATAATTAATATAATTTTATTACATTGGATGGTAGAAAACGTAAATGGCGAGTTAGGACTTAAGGGAAGATATTTTTTTGAAACCTTGTTTTAAATGTCTTGAAGTTTTTCATTACACTATTTTCACTCTATATCAATGTTATATTAATTTTTTTGAGAATTTTTATTTATTCTAAAAATAAACTATTAAGGTTATTTTTAATAATATTTAAATTTATTTAAAATGGTTAAAAAATGAATCATTTAACAATTTTCCTATGGGTCATTTTGACTTTCTTTATTCAAGTACAAAAAGAATGTTTTTTTAACATTTACCAATTTAATTCCTTTTACTTCCATAATAGTCATTATAAATTATAAATATTCCTCTACATGTTTAAATTTTTTTCCAAATAAAATCCTATACCCATTATTATAATAATTTTTGATTTTTGGATTTATCAAAAGAAAATGTTATTTCTCCATATTGTTTTGTGATAATAGAATGTGATTATTATTATAGTTTCAAAAGTATATTTTTATGAGTTTTTAGAGGATATTGTAATCTAATAAGTGTTTTATTCATGTTATTATTATTATTTTTAATTGTTTATGAAAATGGGTGGGTTCATTATATCCCTCTGATGCATTGTTTAATATGGACAGAGTAAACTGGTCAATAGTTACTCATATGAGGTGGATGGAGATAACATGATATAAGTTAATCCCGTGAATATGTAATGATGATAGATCCAATTAAACAAAATCTACTCCTATTATGAATTTGTAATTAACTAGGTAGGTTATTCAATTGTATGGGTAATTGAAAGAATGATATGATTATGATGTCCCAAGTAACCTACATGATGATACTTTTTCCTTTATTCATTCTTAGGAAATGTTTTATGAAACAATTTGGAAAAATAATTTGTTTTCAAGAGTAAATGATTAATTTATCTCAAAGTTTATTACGTTAAATGGGAGACTTTCATATGGATTTTCATGTTTTTTTAAAGGACTTATGAGTTTCCTTAATTTTTATATCCCTTAATGATATTTTTTTTTCACATCCCAAGTTTTATAATGTTTTTCACAGGGCTAAAGGATGTGTTGGAACATTAATAAAATCGATGTTCAAGTTATGGAGATTTTTTTTGATTGAATAAAATGTGTCATAAATGATATAAGAGTGTTAATTTAAGAACCTTATTTTGTTGGAAAAAATGTACACTCCAGGGAAGTGTCCAATTTTTTAATGATTTTCCTAATTTTATAAAAGTATAATCCAAAAGATCATGAGAATTTAATAAAGTAAAATTATTTCTATTTAACTCATAATTATGGGTTGGTTATGTACAAGTTGTTATATTTTGTATCTGAGAAAAAGTTCATTTTATGGTCATGAGTTAATTTAATTATTATAAGTGTTTTCATGTTTCTTAATACAATAGATGTTTGTTTTAGAAAAGGTTTTCTATAGAGGTAATAATGTGAATCAAGTAATAAGGAAACAAGAGGACAATATCCTTCTGAATCAGCAACCTCAAATGGTTGGAGTTAGATTTGATCATTTTGTGGCTGTGTTAACTCAATTGTCACTAGATACAAAGAAAGGTACACATTAATTAATGGATTATTTATAAAGGAACATATAAATAGTAGATAATTTCATGTGAAAACATCCTATATCATTTTGGAGAACCTCTAACCCAGTGGTGGTATAAAGATAGATAAATTATTTGGAAAAAATATTTTATGTTTTGGGTTGTTCAAAGGTTCACAAGGTAACTATTTACATTTACCTTATTGAAGGTGAATCCAATAAATGGTGGTCATTGATAAATAATACCAAATAGAATAATGGTATTGATAAAATAGAGTGTAAGATATTTGAGGATCTATTTCCCGAAAAATATTTTCATATTGTGATTTATCTTATAATGAAAATGAAATTAATAGTGTTAAAATAAAAGGATTATAAGTCGATGGCTATTTAAAAAGAATTTTTTTCCAAATTGGATATGTATTCAATTTTTTTTTAAAAGTTGTGAAAGTAACATTGATAGATTTTACTCAAATTTAAAACATGTTTATGAAGAGACCAAGTTACCCAGGAATAAAAAATTTGTGAATTTTTTAATGTGTTGATAGGGATGAGATAGAGTTTTCTGAATCTTTTGTGTCCCATAAAATCAACTACAGTAAGAATAAATGGTGCAATTTGATGTAGAAACATTCAATAAATAAATTTAAAGATAAATTTCTCCCATGATCTAATTGTGGTAAAATTCATTTTAGGGAGTGTTTGATGAGTCTCGGGAAGTTTTACCAATGTGGTACGATCTTATAGTTGGATCATGACTATAAAGAAATGAAAAATGTAAATGGTAATACCAGTAATGGTAAGTAGGAAGTGGAATATTTTAATTATAATGATATGGGAAATTATTCTAATGTGTGCCCAAAGATAAGTATGAAAGGTGGAAACCATAAACACTATAAATAAAGAGGTGTGGATACATAATTTTATAATACTATAACTAATGTGGGTCCCTCAAATGAAGTAGTGATGAGAACATTACTTTACTAAAATTATGATAATGTCTTTCTTGATTTGGGATTTACACATTATTTTATCCTTGTAATTTTTTTAGAAAAATAGAAATATCACCTCAAGAAATGAAGAATGAAATTTTGGTAAAAACACATCATGTAAGTTTTAAAGAAACAAAAATATTTATAAGAACATTCCTATTATCATATGTGGCATGGTTTTTCCAATAAATCTTTTTTCCTTACTGTTAGAGGAGATTGATGTTATTATAGGTATGTATTTTCTTCAAGTTTATCATGTTAAGATATATTATAGTGATAAGGAAGTCATATTCCATTATCAGAGTGAATTTCAATTCATAAATAAGAATGAGTTCATAACTATGATAACAAATAAAGAAGCTGAGAAATTGATTCAAGATGTGGGTAAAATTTATCTTTCAGTTGTAATTGAAAAAATTAATTATTCATCTTTTTAGTACACCTATGGTAAATGATGTATTTTCAAATGATTCACCTGATGTTATTTGTAAACCAGAGGTTGAAGTCACCATTGAATTGATTCCTAATACTAATATAATTTCAAAACATCATTATCAAATGGATCTAGTAAAGCTATTGTAAATAAAAAAATAAATTACAATAATTACTTAATAATGATTTCATCCACCCTAGAACGTAAATTTAGGGCACACATATTTTATTTGTTAAAAATAAGGATGGTTATAGGAGGCTTTTCATTGGTTATAGTGTACTCAATGACATCAACACTAAGGATAAGTTTAAATTTTCTTATATCGATGACTTGTCTGATTAGGTATAGGTTACTTAATATTTTTTAAAAAATGAACTCAGTTTAGTGTATCATCAACTGAAAGTAAAGTAAAAAAAATTCCAAGGATATTTTTTCGAACTAGGTATGGACATTTTCAGTTTTTAGTTATGCCCTATGGGTTAAAAAATTCACCCACTATATTTATAGATATTATAAATAGATTTTCCCATGAGTTTTTTTGATACATTTGTATTGGTATTCATTAATGATGTTATATTATATTTTTAATGTTACAAGGATCATGCAAAATATCTAAGGATTGATCTATAGGACTTAAAAGAAAAAAAGTTATGGGGAAAATTTAGAAAATTTAAATTTTGGTTGAAAAAGATATCATTACTTGTGCATATTATTTCTAATGATGGTATAATTATAGATCTTGGAAAAACAAAAGTATTAGAAGAGTGTCCAATACCTTCAAATGTCAATGAGATTTAAAGTTTCTAGGAATTATTGGGTTACTATTAGAGGTTTTTTTAAATATTTTCTCCATTATCTATCCCACTAAACAAGTTAACTTGAAAATGAGTTAAATTATTTTTGATAAGGGAGTGTGATGAATATTTTTTAGGAATTGAAAAGAATATTGGTTAATGCTCAAGTGTTATATTTTCCATCTAAAAAGAGGGAGTTTGTAATTTATAGCGATGCTTCATTAAAGGTACATGGTTGTGTTTTGATGGAAAATGATTAGGTTATTTATTAAGTATCATGATAGTTGAAAACCCATGAGAAAAATTACTCAATTAATGATCTTAAACTTTTAACAATATTTCATGATGTTGAAATTTGGGGGAATCATTTATATAGTGAGGAATGTGCTATATATATGGATCATAAAGGCTTGAAGTATCTATTTACTCAAAAATAGTTGAACATGAAAAAATAAGATGGTTGAAACTAATAAAATATTATAATTACATGATTCATTATAATCCAGGTAAAGAAAAATAGGTGGAAGATACCTTGAGTGGAAAATATATTGCATTATTAAACATGTTATATTTGTAACATGATACAATAGTTAATGATTTAACAAATCTAGGATTGGAAGTTATGTATCTAGAAACCTTCTATCTTTTCGCTCATATATCAGTATGATCATCCTTATAATAAATAATTAATAAGTCTTGGAAGGAATATTGTGGTATGTATAAAAAGGTAGAATTGTTTAAGGAAGAAAAACTTCATGAGTTTAATATTGATAAAGAAGGTTTTATAAGATTTAGAAATAGGTTGTGTGTGCCAAGTGATTCCCAATTGAAAAATAAATTATTGAATGATGCTCACAACTCTCTATTTTATGTTTATCTAGGTAGCACCAAATGTATAGATACCTTCAAGAATATTATTGGTGAGAAGGAATAAAGAAATATATTATTGATTTAACCATGATTTTTTTTAATTTTCAACAGGTTAAAGTTGAAAAAAACTCAAAAGGGGATTCTTTTTCAATTTCTAGTTCCATAATTGAAATAAAAGAATATATCCATGGATTTTATAGTGGGATTACCAAATACATATTTAGGTAATAATTAGATTTAGGTTATTGTTGACATTTTTACAATATTATTTCATTTTATTCCTATTTGAGATAATATGTATTTGGATTATCTTACTAGAATATATATTAAATAGATAGCCATGATACATATAGTTCCCCTATCTATTGTATCTGGTTATGTACTGAGATTTACATCAAATTTCTAGAAATCAATTTAGTAGTGTTTGGGTTATAAGTTATGTTTTAGAACATCTTTTCACCCTCAATCCAAAGGAAAATTGGAGTGGAAAATTCATAATTTGGAGGATATACTTCAAGGTTTCTCAGTTGATTACCAAAGAATTTGGAATCAACATATTTCATTAGTGAAATTTTCAAATAACAACAGTTTTCATTCCACTAAATAGATGACACCATTTGATGCATTATATAGAATGTAGTTTCAGACTTCATCATGCTAGAATAAATTTATGGATAAAAAGTTATTGAGACATAATTTAATAGAATATATGCTCAAAAAGGAAGATACTATTTATCACAATATTATATAATATCAGATAAATAATAATATTTATGTAGATAATCAGAGGAAATATTTTTTTAGCTAGGTGATAATTTTTTTAAAATATCTCCATGGAAAGGTGTTACACACTTTGGAAAAAACGGGAAATTAAGTCTGTGGTTTATTGAATCATATAAATTATTTGATAAAGTGGGATCATTTTACTATAAATAATCCTTACCTCTAAGTTTATCTCAGGTACATGATGTGTTTCTGGTTTCATTATTAAGGAAACACAAACCTGATTGAGTTCATGTTTTGGATTATGAGGTGATAAATTTAAAAGAGAATATATCTTATGAGGAAAGTAAAATTCATATTATTGATCATAAATAAAAATTGTTGTAAAATAATGTAATTTACCTAGTTAAATTTTTATAGAGGAACTATATGATTGAAGAAGCAACATGGGTGCGTGAAGAGGCTACGAGGGAAAAATATCCCCAATTATTTATTAATGAATAAAATTACAAGGTCACAATTTATTTAAGGGGGAAGAATGCGAAAAAATGAGTATTTTAGATAATGAATCAATTTTATGCTTAATCAATATTAATGTTAATTTTATATATTTACATTCATTATATTTCTATAAATGATTTTATATAACACTTTAATGAAAAAAGAAATAGTTTTGCTATAACAAAAATATTTTACTTATATTATATGGTTTTATTTAAAAGTTAAATTTATAAAATGTAGAATTTTAAATTCATAATATAAAATAATTTTTTTGTTCTTAACATAATTTTTTGGGGTTAATGTTTGTGGTTTTTTCTGAAATGGTTGATTTCTAGGTGAATTGTAAAAAATACCGATTTTTCAATTACTGTTACTTTTATGAAATTTTCATTATTTAAGAACGAATTGAATGTAAATAAATTTTTTATATACTAAATATATATTTAATAAGTAAAATAAACCTTTTAAAAATATTATGATTAATTTATAAAACTTTTTTTGGCATTTAGTAACTTAATGTTTTATTCCAATAAAATAATAATTTTGAAGATTTTATAAAATTATGTATTTAAAAATTTAAATTCAGTTTTGGATTTTTTAAGTCACATAAACCAAATTTATTTATTAATAAATTAATTAATGTCATGAGGAACAATTCTATACATGATTTTGGTGTAAATTCGTTTTTATTCTTAAAATACATTTATCTAAAAACCGTATTTCGTTGTGTTTTGTATATTTATATTAAAAGTAACTTCATCACCTATATAAGTTTAATATTTAAATGGTTTTGATATTTTTAATCAAAAGGATAAAATTATTTAATAAGTTATATGCCATTTTTAGTAATAAAATTATGTTACCATAGTTAAAGTTATTCACCACGGTAAGGATTAAAAGAGTTAAAGAGGAGTAAGCTAAGGGGTAAAACATAAAATATCCCTAAAAAATTTCTAAATATTATTTTATGACTGTATTTAAACCTTAAATTATCCCATATTTAATAAATTTTCCAATAAATTCTATTTTAGCATGTTAAATTATCCCATATTTAATAAATTTGATCACCATATATTGAAACATACTTGATAAAATAACTCCTTAACATAACTATATATTTAATAAAGGTTTTGGTATTCCCAAAATACCAATCCAAGAAGGATTAATGAGAGATCCAAGGGAGGATGCTCACGGAATAGGTATTCATTTCACCAAACACTTTCAAGTTTCATACTTATTCAACCTAATTAAAATATATTTTTAACAGAAAAAAATAATTACATCGGTGTAATTAATATAATGAATTGTTAAATTGTTGATGGAACAAACATTTTCTACCTTCTTTCTATCCAATGGAAAATGAAAACATCACTTGTGTGTATGCACGAACTACCACCTCTATGAAGTGACACATTTCATTTTTCATCACCACATCACATGGATAGATACAATGAATAATTTAATGAATATAAATGATATAATTATGACTATATAATGATAAAATATTTTTTAATTTCCTTCCATCCCATCAATTAGAAAATAGAAACACAGCTAATGCATACGTGCAGACTACCACCACCAAGAAGTGACATATTCTTTTTTTTATATAAAATTTATATGGATGGTTTTAAATGTTTATTTAATGAATAAATATTAATTTAATGAAACTAGTAAGTATATTAATTATATTTAAATATTATATAACCATTTTATGACCCCTTGTGACCCTGATCATCAGACCAAAAATGTTCAGAACAAACAACCTATGTGAACTAAATCAATTTTTTAATTAAATAAAACATGATAATAAATGAAATAAAATGTATAATTATACTGGGATGAACATGAAAAAGTTATTTATCAAGTAAATAATTAATAAAATTTTATTATTAAGGAGGTAAGATAACTTACGTGGTGAGTTAGGACTCATGGTAAGATATTTTTCTTTAAAACCCTGTTTTAAATATCTTGAAGTTCTTATTTAAACACTTTTCCCTCTATATCATTGTTATATTAACTATTTTAATAATATAATTTTTTGAAATCTAAATAAATTATTAAAGTCATTTTTAACTGTGTTTTACTTTCTTTAAAAATTTTAAAAAATTAATCTTTTAACATTTTTCATATGGGTCATTTTGACTTTATTTACAAAAGTAAAAAAGAATGTTTTTTAATTTTTACGGCATGACTGAATTTTTCTATCATCATAAAAATTATTTGTTATAAATATTACTCTATAAGTTTTCATGATTTTTTAATTATAATCCTATACCCATTGTTTTTTTAGTTTTTTTTATTAATAATAGTTTTCAAAAGAAAAGAGTATTTCTCCTGAATTTTATGTGATAACTAGAAGTGATTACTCTTATGTTTTGAAAAGTTTTTTTTATGAATTTTATGATGAATGTTAAATACCATATATATTTTATTCATGTTATTGTTCATGTACATCATATATTATGATGATTTAGAATGTTATAAGCCTAAGTTACATTGGGTAATGTTTACAGAGTTAACCGTTTATAAGTTACTCCTATGAATTGGACAAGGTTTACTGGATATATGTTACTCCTTTAAAGATGTAATAATTATGGAGTTAGCTGAAGATAATATAATCCTACAAAGAACCTAGAATTAACTATGTTGGATATTCCATTATAAGGGCAATTGAAATAATGATATGATTATGATATCCCAAGGAACCTAAATGATTATGATTTTTTTACTTTATGTTTTCTTATGAAATGTTTTATGAAAAAATTTAATAAAATAAGTTTATTTAAATTGTAAGTAAGTAATTATTAGAGTTAAAAATATATTACATGAAACTGTAAAATTTAATATGGGTTTTTATATTTTTCAAAGGACTAATGAGCTTCCCTTTTAATATATTCCATACTTAGATTTGTTTTACTCATCCCAACTTTTCAAATATTTTTCATAGTGCTTAAGGATGAGTAGGTACATTAACAAAGTTTATATTCTAGTTATGGATATTTTTATTTTAATGATGCAAGTGTGTTGTCACATCCCTCAATACGACACTATCTCACTTGGAAGAAACAAGTTGGTTACAAGACCTCAAGTGAACCTCCCCATTTCCAGAGGCTTCTGACTTATTTCTGGGGTGTGATAAGTATAGTAGGGAGACTATACCCTTGGTTATAGAATTACGACACACCAAAAATATGAAATAAAAATAATTTAATAAATATCAAAGTGTAGAAATAATGGAAACAATTTAATACAGTGGAAAACCAATAATAAAGGTTAACCAAATAATCCAATAAATAATAAAGGAATAATTTAATTGCATGATGGAATGTAACTAAATCTGATTATAAAATTAATACATATAAAATACTAAAAGACTCAAATATATACTCAAAAGTCCCAGTTCTCGAACCCCATGTCAGTCCCATCTTCAAAATTTTGTCCATCCAACAAGAAAACAATCAATAGTATGGAACTTTTCACATGTGCAATCCTACATCCAAATAATCAGCTCGGGTATTAAATGACAGCTTGAATTGAGTGTTAGTAAAACTTAGAAGGTCAAAACTACCATGTCTAAACATATCTAGCGTGGTAATAGGTGTATAAAATAATTAAATAAATAAGTGTATTAATTAATTAAACAATTAAATTAATACCACTTCAACCTGCTTCTACATCATGCTATAATGTCTCTGATCATGTCCTAAGACCATGCCAAAAACAACCATATAACCATGGAATAACGAAACCTTCCTCGGTGTCATGTCGAAAAATATATGAGCATGTCTTTTGACCGTTCCAACCATAACCTTATAACTAAGGTATGTAATTAATATAAGAATCTAGGTCAAACCCTCTATATGAGAATTTAAAAAAGAAAATCGTGCCAAGAACAGTATATTCCCATTTCAACATGTCTTTGGGCCAAGCCCAGTATATAAGAATTTCAACATGTCTCCGGGAAAAGCTTGGTATATCAGAATTACGACATTAAATCGGGGGAAATATTGATATATCAACATTACAACATGTAAACTAGGCCAATGCCACATATAAACATTACAACATAGAAATCACAACACATGTTATATAAAAAAGTATATCCACAATATCACATCATAAGTCTCAATGGTTAATTATGAAAATTACCATTTATCTTTCACTTACAAATTTCATTTATCAATTGGTCATAACAAAGAACATGCTAGTTATATCAATAAAAAAGCCAAGAAAAGTTGAATATATATCAAGAAATCACCCAAAATACATGTTAGGATAAATAAACTTTAATCAATTAAATAAATTCCTTAATAATAATGGGGTTTCTCACCCAAACAGTAGACCCAATCCTGGTTGAAATCCAATTGGACTGAAACGTACTCCAAGGAATAATCTAATTCATTAATTAATTTATTTGGTGCTTGATATGTTGGTATAATTAAAATATTTCACATACTTGACAATTATCAAATCCTAGGATTAAGGTTTAGACCCCCTATCTTTAACAGATGAATAACACAATGCTTCCAATGGAAAACACTCACGAGGAAGAAGGAATATATGATCACAAGAAGGTTCCTAGATGAAAAATGATCAAGATAAAAATAAAAAATTCGCATGGTCAAGAGATATTATTGCAATGATTGGTGAACAGAATAAGAGAAGGGGGAACCAAAGAAAAACAGCATACCATGGATTGGTTTCATAAAAGAGATGTCTAAAAATGATATAGGTGAAATAAAATTGTCTATAAGGTCACCCTAGGTTAAGAGAATGAAGTTGAAAGCGGGTGAGAAAATAAAACCAACCGTATGACACTTCTTGAAACTATAGGTTGGTGAATTACATTGTGGGTAATATAGTTACATGTTGTGTAATTAATTTTAGAGGGATACTCTAAAAAACACATTGAATCAAATTATTATTTATTCCAATCAAATATTACATGATGTGTAATATAATTACATAATGTGGAATATAATTACATGACATGTAATATAATTACATGACGTGTAATCTCTTCATGTCGTGAATCATTTCATGACTTATAACCATTCACTACATGCGTCTGGAAACAATTACATGGAATGTATTATAGTTACACATTGTGTAACTATTTTGTAGATAGTTTTCAAACCCGTTTCCTTATAAAAACCCAAACCCCCTTTAATTCTTCTCAACATACTAAGGAAACTTTGAAAAAATTGACCAATTTATAATCAGACTCCATTAATTCAAACCAAAATGCATCCCTAGACTTTAAGTCATTTTACCCAATAAAGGCTCTCTATGGGAATTCTATTTGGTTTTATAAAGTTTTATCATAACCCAAGTTTACATTTATTCAAACAAATAGACATCTACAAAGAAAAAACCCCCAAGGTTTTAAGATGATTCAAAAATCAACCAAAATAAGTAAAAAAAAACTCATAGAGGAATGTACTTGAAAAAAGATGGGATCTTACAACCTCCCCACCATATAATAGCTCATACCCGAGTTTCTCCAAGCATCACTGAGGGGTATCAGTTAAAAATTATAGACACTATGCTCACATATAAAACTCCTACTCATAGGTATCCACCTAAACCCACCCATGCTTCTACTACACTCAAACCAAAGGAATCACCCTACCCTAGAGATACTTCTCACTACAGTCCACAATACATATCAGATGCTCCTCAACGGAGGCATCAACACTTAGCTCAATATATTATTTTTATATCATGTGAGAAGTGACTAGATAATATATCCCAAGCTATGATATGTGAAACACATCATGCATGTAAATTTAGCACTATGGAAGACATTGGACCAACCGTATCCATTATCTCGAATGGACTAGAAGACTTAGGTGCTAGCTTTCCCTATTTCATGATATGACATTTTCTCATCCTAGAAGACGCCCTAAGGAAAACAAATGACCAACCTCAAAAATCCAAAGGTCATCAATGATGGTAAAAATACAATTTATTCCTGATATACATGATCACCAACCACTGTTTGATCAATTGAACCTGCTCAGACATCTCCTACATGAGACTAGACCCAACAAGCATTGACTCATAAACCTCTAACTAACAAAGAGGATAAAGACACATCCTACCATAGAAGGTCTCAAAAGGTTACATATGGATATATTAATAAAATATATTATTACATGTAAACTTGATGATTCATATATGATGATCCCAAAAACCACTGAAATACAGAATACCGACTCGTAACATGTCTTCAAGACCCTAAATAGTCCACTCAGATTTATTATTAGTCTAACGGTGATAGGCTATAATCAAAAGAACCAGGAATACTAGAGCCTTCTAAAGACCCTTCCATAACTATGATGTGAAACAAGGATCTCTATCTAAAACAATACTCCTCAAAACACTGTTCAACTATAATAACTTGTGCACATAAATACTAACCATATCATCATATGTGAAGGTGTCTCACTGATAGGTAAGAAGTGGGATACCTTCATCAGTTGATCCAAAATCATCTATACAGTATCATTATTCTAAGCTTTCCTAGGTAATGATATCACAAAATCCATTATGACATCATCCCATTTCCACTTAGGAATGGGAAAAGGCTTCAAAACCCCAGCTTGCCTATGATGCTTAGATTTCAACTACTGACAAGTGAAACATATTTCCATAAATCTTGATACCTACTTATTCAATCATGACCACTGGTATTGTCCATGGATATCATGATACATCTTTATCAAACTGGGATGTACTGCCCATATTGTAGAATGAAACTCTTTCATTAACTCCTCATGCAAGCACGTAGGGACCCATGATCGGGAAAAGAAAAGAAGACAATTTCCACAACCCATAGACCATCCAAATGGTGTATCCTCACCATATAAGTTGTCTCCCAAAAATATGCTCTCTAGATTAGATAACTTCTCATTCTTTATCTGGTCCAAGATCATAGGTGTAATAGATATTGAAGTCAAATCTACTCATCCTTGAGAATCATGAACAACTAGTTTCATGTCTGCAAAGAGCCCCTTTACCCGTCACCCATCATAAGACATCCATACTGCCTCTATCCGCGTATTTCATCTCAATGAATCAACAAAAACATTTCTATTTTCTAGTGTATAAGACAACTCGAATTCAAAATACTACATATACATGAACCACCTCATCTATAGAAGGTTTAGGTCCCATTGAGAAAATATATACATGAGGTTCTTGTGGTCCGTGTATACCAAAAACCTCTCACCCATGAGAAAATGACCCCAACATCCCAGGGAATTTACCAATGATTCTAAATAAAAATGGTGAGTATGGTAATTCCTCTCATGAGGTCCCGTCTATTTGGATCCATAAGAAACCACTCAATCCTTCTGCATCAGAACTTCTTCGAGTCCAACTCTGAATGTGTCACAGTTAATGGTATATGAATTAAAGGACATAGGTAAAGTGTGGATAAGTGTCGAAGTCATCCTACCTTCTAGGTCCTGAAAATATATCTCACAATCATCTGACCAAAAAAACATCACCCCTTTCTTTTTCATCATTGAAATTGGTTCTTCCAAATGGGAGATGTCCTCGATAAAGCGCCGATAATAACTGGCTAGACCCAAAAATATTTGAATCTCAAATAAATTCTTGGGATTCTCCCAAGATACTATAGATGCAAATTAGTATCAATCAACTAAAACTCATGCCTCTCAGATAACAAAGCCCAAGAAGTTAACTTTATCAATACAAAAACTATATTTTGTTATCTTGGAATAAATAAGATGCTCACTCAATGTACTCATGATGATATTAAGATTTTTGGCATGATCATCTACTAACTATGAGTACACTGAGATGTTTTTGAAAACACCCACTGAAAACTAGTATAGAAATGGTTCAAATATCTGATTCATTAAGGAAATGAATAATTTCAGTGCATTGGTCAAACCAAACAACATCAATAAGAAATCATAAAATCCATACCCTCTCCTAAAATTAGTCTGAGGTATGTCCGATGGTCTTAACCTCAACTGGTGATATCCACGTATTAGTTTGATCTTGGAGAAGATCTTATCACCTCTTATCTGATGGAAGTGATTGTCGATGAGTAGAAGAGGATATTGGTTCTTGACTATCATCTGGTTCAATATCTGAAAATGCACACACAAGTGAAAAGTCCCATCATCCTTCTTAGTGAAGAGAACTAGATAACCCCAAGGATATTTACTAGGACATATTGCGGCTTCATATTCTTGTTAGTCCAACTGAAATATCAACTCACGAAGCATTGTGAGTTCCATTATATAAGGAGGGATAAAAACAAAATCTTTCCCCAACACCTACTTGATCGTAAACCTGATCTCTTGTTCAGAAAGTAAGCCATAGAACTCATTAGTAAAGAGATCTTGAAAATGGTCTACCACTAGAGAAAAAGAATCCTACTGCATTCCACCATCATCTAGAGTAATATCGTCCATCTGAACCATGACACAATCCAATATTCCTTGAATTGGTCCTACACAACCATCTTGAAGATCCCAGTTACCCTAGTGAGAATTAATGCATCATTTTGAAGATACAAAGGTAACTCTCCTACTGTAATAGTGGATATGATTTTGGTATAGAACTAAGAAATAAATACCAAGAATAAAATCAAATAATATCATTTCTAGCATGAATGTTTTGAAAATGAAATGGTAATCATCAATCACTAGAGAACACACCTTGAAATATTTGATATTCTCTAAATGCACTCTCAACAGTGTGTCAACGACCAAAACACCATCCTCTATTTCCACATACAAGACCAAAAAATTTTAAAAAAGAGAGGATAAAAAGGAATGTGATGATACTGTATAAAAAAACACACAAGAAATGGTATATGTTATAAGAATCATACCTCTGACTATAGATGATCCTATATACACAATAGATGGAGTAGTCTATATTACATGCATCTGATCAGCCCCTCTTCCTTGGGGTCATGCCTGAATCCCCTGAGCTGTACCCTTTTCCTAGTACTACCATTACTATATGGGAGTAAAATGTCCCCTACCATGATAAAAAATTTCCTATATAACTATAGCTACCAATCTGTTGAAGAGTATCTAAGTCCTTTCCAGACTCTGGTATATATCCTTTTCTCCTGTCACTACTCTGCTATTGCATTCCCCTACAAAACCTGTGTAGGTGGACCAAAATTCTGCAAGCATGACACTCTATAGTGGGGTACAAACACTGAGTCAATTTTTAGACTATATTTCCACACCAATAGCACTACAATAGAGCAAAATCCTGAGATGGATTCCCCCTTCCCTATCTTCTTTACCCATAGTTTCCTTAGTGAAAACTCTCATAAAGATGCTTCATTCCACAAGAATAAGAGTTAATAGTTTTCCCTACTGAAAAACCCTGGACACTACTTTGTTCTCCTCTTAGATTTCCTTCTATGATGAGTGCCTAATTGATCACTGTTGACACTCCTTTTTGTCACAGAGTCTAACGAATGGAAAAGGGGAATACCTTAAGCAAAATAAGAGTCATACTTTAAAGAACACCAAAAATTTATAAAGGCATGAACAAGGAAACCTTTAAGAAGAGTTCGTGCAAGTTTCCTTATGATTGCACAACTCACTTGCACGCCACATATGGGTCATGAAAGTCACTTGCGAGCCCTATCCCTTTTTTCTCCCAAGGTGCCTAGCGGCATATAAATAGCCCCTATGGACCCCCCAATTCAAGGATGAATTTTCCAAAACTCAGATTCAAGCTTTGGTCACCGAAGTCTTTTTCTGACGTCTTCCGAACACTTCTAAGGCAATGCTTTACCTAGAATGGAAGCTCTAAAGAGGAAGAATAAGGCCTAAGTACTATAACTCATCAATAATTGTGCGCATAAGTTTCCAACCCTTAAGTGAAGTGAAGACACTTGTGCGCCGCCTTTCCCTCTCAAAGGAACTTGCGCGCCACCTTTTTGGAAGCCTCTCTGGATGATACTAAGGGCTTGAGTTAAAAGTTTCCCAAGTATTACCCTATGGATTCTTCGTCGCCCAAGGTGACTCATGTCGCGCAAGTATACTTGCGTGACCAGGACTTGCATGCCAGAATAATACTTGCGCGCCTCCTTCCTAGTCACCTCCTTTCTTCCAATCCACCACTCCTCTTCAAAGATAGCCTTCAAAACCCTCTTCAAAGCCATTTGTGGCATGGTTCCTTTGTTGGATTCCTTATCTGAGAGGAATTCATTGGGCCTCCTTCTCAAGAGTAATCCCCAAATTATAAGTCCTATTAATATGGGCTTCCTTCTCAGGAGTAAGTCCCAATCATAATTTCCCTTAATTATGCCTCCTTCATAGGAGTAATCCCCATCCTTAATTTCTTTTTAATTGGGATTCCTTTTCAAGAGTAAGTCCCGCGTTAAAATCCCAAATCTCCATAAAGTAAAAATACCTTTATGGACCCTTCTCTTGGGCAGTCATACATACGTAATCCCAAAATCAATTCTTATGATTGCATCTTTCATGGAACAATCTCCAGTTTTTCTGATACCTCTTGTTTCTCACACCAAGCATGACTCACATGAGCTTAGAGTGTAAAAGTAATTATGACATCTCTCTTTGGGCCATTAATCGTGCATAAACATCATACTTCTTCACCCAAACTACATGGACTTTGATCTCTACCTTAAAAGTAGAGTACGTAGGAAGCCTTTATAAGGTTCAATCCCATATTTCATTAATTCTTTTCCGTCCCATATGACATTAAACTATATCCTTCTTATCAAACTACATGGGTCCTAATTCCTTTCTTTTTAATAAGGATATGTAGGTAGCCCATCTGCGGGTACGATCCCAACTCTGAAATAATCCTGTCTTTCTGAATGACAATAAACTTCATGTTCCCCACTGAGTGGCTTTAAAAACATTATGGTTATCATAATGACCAAGAGATTTCTATATAATGTATGGATGGATACCATTGACTAAGAATCTCTAATTCATATGGATGATTCTCTATTGATTAAGAACGTCAAATACATATAAAAGACTCTCTAAATTCCCTACATACCTATCATTAAATGCAAGATCTAAAGGGAAAACTCATTTTCATGCTTGGTAAATTAATAAGGATTCGTGAACATAACTTAAATCTATAAGAGAGTCCCGAAGTAGACAATAATTCCCCCCAAAAAGGTGTAATGAGTCTGAACTCTCATCCTCTCAACCAATGAAAATTATTAAGCCTCATCAGTCTACAACTAATGAGCACCTATCTTCGAAAAGTAGGTCTAAATGGATATAGAGTCATTGGATGTTTCCGGTTCTACGAATAAACCCGTTAGAAACTGATTGGAAAGTTTAAACATAAAAAAACAAGGTCATCCCCATTTCCAGAATGAAAAAAAAATGGTGAACCCGACGTGAATCCTTAACCAAGTTAAACGATGTTTTACGTATTTGTTAGGCCCCTATTTAACTCAATGTGAGGGCCAAAAAAGAAATCAATCACATATGTGTTCATCCAAAAGATGTAGTCTATCCAAGATTATCTTGATTATGGCTGTTATATCAAACATTCACTCTTTTCCAAGATCTCTCTACAATACAAAAATGGATTCTTTAAAGTTCACACCTGTGAATGCCTCAACTGTTACTCCTACTGGATCCTTATCTGCTCTAAGGACGACATCATCCACTCAGCATCTTCAATGATGGGTCTCAAATGCATTGGTGAGGTAATACCGTCAACACGGTACCATCCTGACTCTGGAGGCTGCTTGAAAAGCCCTCCAAGTAAATAACTCACCCTGGTTGTCCGGACAACAATGACCAGTGGCCAAAAAGCAGGTGTTGCCAACCACCATCTCTAACCGTTTCGGGTCGTTATCCCTAGAACGCTATCACCAGTCTCTCCCATATTATAGGTAGGTGAATTAAGAGGTCACCCAAGTCCTCAATTCAAGAATACATGAGTCCTTTATGAGGGATCCCATCAACAATCACCACCAGACTCATGCGGTAGTGCACCCTCAACATGATGAGGGTATTGCCTTTAGGGGTTCGGCTCAGGTTCCTCAAACCCGAGCATGCAAGACGAACCGCCAGAGGCAAAACTTGGACAACAGGGAGCATGTCCTTAATTTTTCCCCCTCCGGAGAAGTACATCAAGCTTACTTGATGGAAAACAACGAGAAATCATATACACCTATCCATCCTGATTTTATTGCCCAGCAGACTCGTCTGGTAGTAACACACCAATCCCGCTAGGCAATTCCAGTGGAGTATTATAGGCAGGCATATAAAACTGTTTATAATTAATCAGCTAGTCGGCAGGCTCATCTGACTACAACCAAAGAAACTCACCAATTATATATGGTGGAGAACAATCAGAAGGCACATACACCTACAATTCATCAGGCTAACCAACAGTGTCCTTTGGTAGCACACGGAGATATCAATTGGAAAGCTCCAATGACAAGCAGGAGGTAGACACAATTTTCTGCCCGCACATATGAGTACTGTCAGAATTCATTGATAGGAAAAGGAGCAGGCACATACACCTACTCGAGACACAGAATGGACGTATATTACTATTCCGGCAGCTGAAGTCACCAAGCACATTCTGAAAATAGTGAAAGAGGAGAAAAAAATCCCTACCCATATTCTGGATACCTGTCAGAATATGATAAAAACTTCAATAACATCATAGGGAAAGAATCATAAATCTATCCCTATCGGTGGAGTGAATCATCAACATATCACTCCGGAGCAGATACACACCTCTTTCCAAGTCTAGAAGGGTTGTGGGGCATACTCCCCCATGTCATACAGACAATCAAGTCGGGCACATACACCGGATTTGAATGGAGATAATCATCCTAACCTAACCATTTCCACTTAGAAGGCACATAAACCTAACCATAATAACCACTTTCATCAACAAGTGGTTTCCAAAGTCAGTAACATGGTGTCTAAGAAAAATACTCGTCTAGCATATTCGAGAAATCAAGAGCCAATCTACAATAAGTCTTTCTCGATGCTGGAGTTCTTGATGTGCTCAGAAAATTTCCTGTTGCAAGTCAAGATTATAATCTTTCATTTTCAAATTCCAGAAGTAACAACAACAATTATGAAGGTCTTCATCATCAATTTCCTCATGAAGGCTTGCTTCTTGATAGTTCGGTCAATCTCGAAGTATCATCCTCTGATGAGATCCATAATAACCCTATGAGTGGCCAGAAGATCATGGAGAAAGAGGTTTTGTATTTTTCTGTAACCCCCCATGGTGGTCCTCCCCATGATGATGAAATTAGCTGCGAAAGTCCTCTCCTTAGTAGTAATTCACATTGCCTGGAAAATTATTCAATTAGAAATGCAATAACGAGAAAGCCCTCTTATCTTGAGGAACTTGAAAATGCGAAGCCAGTCATGTCTGATGCCTTACCGCTAGTGGGTGAAATACTTTCTCAATCAGAAGATAGCCCGGGGTGTAGGACATTCTTTGAACCACCTATAGTTCATTCATCTTCTAATTTGACAAATGAATTCTCTAACAATCTTGTTGAATCTAATGAAGCAACTAAGAAGCACCAGCTTTGGTCCAATCAGGTAGAATAATCTTCATCAAATGATAAGGAGGAAGTGCTGAATATGAGAAAACAACTAGAGAAAGGTGAAGTACCATTCATGTTTTGTATTTTGGCTGAATCTCAGTATGATATTCCAGAAATGTTGACTGAAGATTTTATTCACGATATTTGTCTCAACATGTGGAAAAATCATTGTCACTTAAAAGAGAAAATATTATCTTATGATGAATATGAAAATCATGTCAAGATAATAGAAGGGTTATAATGCCAAATTGATTTGCATCTCTCTCAGTTTCCCGACATCCAAAGGTTGAAAAGAAGTAGAGAACCCTTTAGTGTGCATGCTTTGGTGCACTAAAAAGGTTGTGCCAGCTAATTACCAATGCCCCATCTGGTATTCATATCAGGGGATGGGGTGTTCATGGAGCACTGCATTTCACTGTACTCTCCAGTCAACAAAGCCCGCCAAAGGTGGTCTCATGCAATGTTATTTCCCATGGCTGGCCACATCTAGCTAGTTTTGTGCATAATCAAAGGATTTCCCAAGAACATGCCTCAAATAGTTATTCCCAAAGTCAGGCATATAAAGAACAAGTTGTCGAATTACTCTTACATCAAGAAAATGAGAATATCGAACATGATTCTCATTTAGAGCATGCAAATCATTAGGTGAAAAAAGTGTAAGAAATAATCCAATGGTCATATGACCTAGGTGATTTGAGTGGATGTCGGATGATGCATCCAGCTAATTTTCAGACTAAAGTCCACAAAATCAGGAGAGATTTTAAGAAAGTTTCAGATGTAGAAGCTCATGATCCACCTCATCTTGCTAGACTAGTGACTCTTTTAATCCAACCATCGGGATCAACATATAGGATTTGAGGAGTTGAGCATGAACAACCACAGTCCACTGGACTGAGGACTTTTTCAAATTCTCAATCTCTTCCTCAGTGAAATTCAGTCTTCTCTCGATTAGAGAAGAATCCACAAGAGGAACGAAGAGCCAAATTATCAAGAGATTCCCTCCAAATTACAGTTCATCAAGAAGTTCCTGAGGGATCAACCAAACAAAAGGCAATGTCTCATCAAGGACATGGAAGAAGACAATATCGTAAAAATGCCGACTGAAGGGATGCAATGCGTTATGCATTGATAATGTCATCAATGCCATTGTCACTGATCCCCTAGAACATGAGGTTCACTCAGATGAATCAGATGAATAAGTTCCTATTCAAGAGGCTGTACACATAGAAATCAATGAAGAAGGTGTGCATACCAAAAGCCAGAGGGCTTCCCAGAGGCAAGATATTCCTTTGGGTAATGCCCTTCCATACTCCAGAAAGGCACATGCCAAGGAAAAGGGTAAAATTTAGGTTACATCCCACCCTACCTCTCGAGAAGTCCAATCACTCTCATTAGAGGAAGGGTTCACACAGCAGGAAGACGAAATGAAGGAGTTAAAGAGGTTAAATGAAAATTTACTTCAAGGTAGTCTTCCTCCTAAGCGTGCTAGAGTTAGCCATTCAAGGGAATTCATTGTAGCTACTGGGATGGATCAAGAATATCCTCCTTTAAAAGTACACCCTCACAGGTCCAATCTTATGGGTCATGCACGATAACAACTAGTAGTACTACCATCAGTTGCAATACCAGTCACCACACCCGTCCAAACTCCATTTATTGCACCTTCTCTAGTCCAAGATCAACCAGATGTTTCTCAAAAATTAATAACCACCATTGAGTCATTAACAGCTCAGTTGGAAGCTATGGAGGGAAAACGTGCAAAAGTTCAACCGGAAAAGAAATCTTACCCTGAATGGGTTGATGCGATTCCTCCCCCATCAATTTTTTTGAATACCACATTCTAATTTTTAATGGTTCGGGAGATCCATAACAACACTTAACACATTGTGTTTCACATTGTAATCCTATGATGGGAACTAATCAACAATAAGAAGTAGTTAAGCTCAGGTGTTTTGTGCAGTCATTATAAGGGCCTGCTTTTGTCAGGTATACAAGTTTGCAATCTCAGTCAATTACTGGGTGCGAAGATCTTCGTCGAAGATTTCATCTTCAATTTAGCTCAATGTTTCCAAAGACGACAGTTTTTGATCTTACCAATTGTAAGAAAAGGGAAAATGAAAGAGTTTTATATTTCATTGCTTGATAAAAGGGATTAACATATTCCTTAAGTTTAGCACTCCCTCAAGAAGAATTGTTGCTAATATGTGTGGAAAATCTGTGTGATGAATTACGCACACCTTTGATCCCTGTGAAATATATAAGAGAGTTTCAAGACCTTACTTCAATCGCTCAGCAGATCAAAGACTCTCTTACAAAGACTAAGGTTAAAACTCATGTAATTCCATCAGCTCTAGGAAGGAGAATGGGGAAAGAAGAGACTGCTACAGTTACACTTAAATAAGCACCTCTACCTACTCCCACTTCAAAACCTTCATTATATCGAAGGGATCCACCTCTTGAGCATCAACAACAAAGGCCGGCTCATCAATATGATCAAAGAGATCAAAGGAAAAAACAGTTTGAAGATTTTATGAAAAAATTGTATTCTTTCAGAAATGAACAAGTTCCTGGCCACTTTATCTCAGCTCTAAAAAAAAATCTGGTTCAGTTTCCAAGGCCTAAAAGGCCGAGCAAGGAAGGATATGAAGAACTCCCCAACTATTTCTATTTTAATTAGATGTTGGGGCATCCCATTCCGGAGTGTTTTGTCTTTAAAAACCTCCTTCAAAAGTTGGTGGACTCTGGAAAGGTAAAACTGAAAGGTTCTTCAGCCCAGGTAGCATGTGTTACTGCTACTGATCCAGAGGAAGAAGGCAGGTGGCATAAAGTCAAAAGTAAAAATGCGCAGAAATATGATGATTGGATGGTCGGGAAAACGATCAATTGAACTCATTACATTTTAAAAACACAATTGAATCAACCAATTTTGTTTTCTGTTATGAATTCCACAGCAAAACCCTCTTCATCAGAAGGAAAATCCTTAAAGAGGAGACATAATTCAAAGAAATAAGAGCATTCAGAAGAATATGAGTTCATGTCAAAGACTAAATTGTCTTTGACTCTGGAAGATTTTATGCCATCTACTTCAAAAGAACGAGCATCACCCCATCAAACGACACAACCTGAACTAGCTAATCAGGAATAATCTTCATCATATGAAGAGTTGATATTTGATTTTGTTAACATGATTCACTTAACGGATTTGTATGCCATCCACAGTTTTGATCTTGATGAGCCTAAGTTCCCTGTATCAAATAGAGGAATTAGAGGAAGAGACAGAGGTCTAGGATATAGGGGAAGACTTGGATATTCCAGAAGCCACTATTTTAATCCTACCCCTGCTAGAACTGTATATGTGGCAGAAACTCGTGGAAAAGCCCTTCAGTGGGATCAACAGGAACAAGAAAGTTCTTCCACACATGGTAGATTCAGTCCTGGCATAGTTATTTTGGAGGATCGGTTAGAGGTTACACCCTCTTCCTCTCAGCAAATAAATAGACCTAGTCGGTCTAATATTATGAAGCTAGGAGTATTTCCAACTCCTACCCCGATACAAGATGCATCTACTTCTAAATAATCAACTTCAAAGGCACCTGTAAAACCATAGTTTCTTGTTCAGAAACAAAGACCTTTGGATCAAAAGTATGATGTCTTGAAACATTTGGCCCATGTACCGGCCAAGTTATCAATTCTGGATGCCTTGAATCTATCAAAATATCTTCGGGAGGTGCTTATTGAGGCTTTGTCAAGTCCTCAGGAATTTGAAACTAAAATTGCTATGGTTGAGGTCTACCATATATAGAATGATCCTGTAGAATGCCATGCAGTGATATCTTTTACAGATAAAGATGAACATGATGTTGTACATGGACATATTAGACCTTTGTATTTATCTGGCAAGGTCAATGATGTAGACATCCAACTAGCTTTCATTGATAATGGTTCAGAATTCAACCTCATCCCTATTCTTAAACTTCGTCGATTGGGCCTCCCCAAATCTGATTTATATCCTTCTACTTTGATGTTACAAGGATATGGTAAAAATGAATAAGAACCTCTGGGAGAGATTACACTTAGAACTCAGTTTGTAGACCTTGTGTCTAATTCAGATTTCATGGTTGTCCCTCATGACACAACCTTCAACATTTTTCTTGGAAGACCTTGGCTACATCAACATGCGGTTATACCTTCATCATACCATCAATGTCTCAAATATTGTTTAAATGGTCAAATTGGGACATTGTATGGTGATAAATCCCCATTCAAAACATGTGAATCTCAATACATTGAGGCAAAATTCTATCACATGGAGGGAAAGGAGAAATCCACGACAAAGGAGGTTACCCAAATTAATGCTACAAATGGTTTGGAAAAGATTCTAGTAAACCCATTCATACATGTGAGTACAAATTATGTGTTTCTTATCAGTAAAATTGACTGGATAGACCCAAATCCAAACACTCTTATGGAAAATTCCATAATGTCAATTATGACAATTGAGCCAGAAAACAAGTGAGAAATTGTTGATTCACCACGAAATGATGAAAGTTTAAATGGAGATTTCTTCATTTCATCTGCTGAAATACAACAATTCTATACTTCATCAACCAGGCTATAAGAAGTTATAGAAACATCGGAGGTGAACAATGATGTCGATTATCAATCCATTATCTCCTCTTTATTACCCAAGGAAGACCCTTCATCATCAATAGGGTCAGAAATGGTAGTATCTTCTTCAAGATGTTCAAATTTTAACTTCTCCCCTAGTCATGAAAATTATGCTTCATCATCTACTATGCAAGTAGAAACAAAAGAATTAAAACATATTGAAGAAGAAGAGGAAGATCTCAGGGATGCTCCTCCAGCATTTGAAGAGGGTATCTCTACCACTGTGGATGAACTCAGATAAATAAATCTGGGTACAAAAGAAGATCCACACCCCACTTTAATTTGTGCGGCCATGACTATTGAAGAGAAAGAAATGTATATTTCATTTCTAAAGAAAAATCGAGATGTATTTTATTGGAATTATACAGAAATTCTAGGGCTTGATCTTGATGTTTATACTCATTATTCAGGTCTTCCAGAAGAACATAGAGGATTCAAGAAATCCTCAAGAAGAACACACCCAACTTATACCTCCAAAATTGAATCTGAAGTGGATAAGCTTATCAAGGCTAACTTCATCAGAAAAGTTAAATATCCCAAATGGATGGAGAATATTGTCCCTGTGAAAAAGAAGAATGGACAATTTAGAGTTTTCATTGACTTTAGAGATCTTAATCGGCATTGTCCCAAGGATGATTTTCCACTTTTGATCACAGAACTCTTAATTGATGCAACAGCTAGATACGAATCCCTTTCCTTCATGGATGGTTATTCTGGGTACAATCAAATACGAATGGACCCAGAGGATAAGGAGTCTACAACTTTCCGTTCCCCTCAAGTTGTGTTTTGCTATCGGGTAATGCCCTTTGGCCAGAAAAATGCAGGTGAAACGTATCAACGTGCCATGAAACATATCTTCAAACACTTTTTAGGGATTTTTTTTGAATTTTATGTGGTTGATTTGGTGGTTAAATCTAGACAACGTTCTAATCACTTGGACGATCTGGAAATCACATTCCACAAACTTCAACAACACAATTTGAAGATGAACCCATTGAAATGTGCTTTTGAGGTAACCTCAAGAAAATTTCTCGACTTTGTTGTATGCCGTCGTGGTATCGAAGTTGATCCTAATAAGACAAAATCAATCCTTGGTTTGTAACATCCTCGAAATTTGAATGAATTAAAAGGACTTCAAGGACACTTGGCCTATATTTGGTGTTTCATCGCCAATATGGCAGGAAAATGTTTACCCTTCACCAAATTAATGAAGAAGGGAGCCACTTACGAGTGGACTGAATAATATCAAGAAGCATTCAATATTCTCAAGAAATATCTCTTTAGTACACCAGTATTAATGCCACCCGTTGAAGGAAGACCACTTATTCTCCATGTAACTACTTTAAAGCGATCATTGGGTGCCTTCCTTGCCCAAAAGAATGATGCTGGGAATGAAAACAACCTTTACTATCTTAGTTGGACTATGCTTGAGGAAAAAACTCGATATTCAAGTATTGAAAAGTGTTTCCTAGCATTAATATTTGCAGTTACGAAATTGAGACACTACATGCAACATCATGAGGTTTAATTGGTATCTCGCAATAACCCGCTCAAATTTATCCTTAGTCATCCAATGCTTACAGGATGTCTGGAAGGTGAAAAATTATTTTGTAGTAGTTTGATATCCAATATGTGTCTCAAAAGGCAATAAAGGGCCAAGATCTGCCTGATTTCTTTGATAAAAACCCTTCAGTAGAGGATACATCTTTAGATATTGAACTTCCTGATGAGGAAGTCTTATCTATTCAAGATAATCCTCAAACGTGGGAAATTTACTTTGATGGTGCTTCTAGAAGTCCAAAAGGGAAGAAAATGGAAGATCCTAAATTCAAAAAAGTTGGGTTATGAATTATGTTTATTTCCTCAGAAAAGGCAGTGCTACCCTATTCATTCTTATTGTTGAAAGGTGGTACAAACAATGAAGAAAAATATCAAGCTCTCATCGCAGGATTGGAGTTGGTGCTTCAGGCATAGGTGAATCACTTAATGGTAAAAGGTGATTTAGATTTAGTTATCAAAAGAATCAATGGCGACTATGCCATCAGAAAAGAAGAGTTAATCCCTTTGTATGATTACGTTAGAGAGTTAATGGCGGAATTTACTTCGAAACCGAAATTTTATTATATTCCGCGATCACAAAATGCCTAAGCTAATGCACTGGCTAATGTAGCCACAACCCTAGAAGATCCAAACCAGGACGAAAAAATCATCAGTATTTCCCACCGTCGTACAGTTTCACCTTATGTTCAAATAATAATGGAGGAAATCAATGAAATCATTCCCATTTCTAGACCATATGGTCATACTATAGGATGGATAACACTTATCAGGTAATACCTTAAAAATGGAACAATCCCACCTGATAGAGTCAGGAAAGAACAAGTTCAGTGATGTGTGGTCAATTTTAATCTTTATGATAGCCCATATCACCAAAAAATTCTCTACAAGAGAGGTTTTGATGGAATTCTCTTCAGATGTATTGATGGTGAAGAGACAATGGCTACCGTGAATGAACTACATGCAGGTGTTTGTGGTGCCCACCAGTTTGGACTTAGACTATCTAATCAAATTAGAAGGCTTGGATACTTTTGGCCCTCAGTGATACAAAATTGTGTTGATTTCACTAAGAAGTTTCATTCGTTCCATGTATATGCCAATTTCATTCATCAACCCCTAGAGTTTCTTCATACAGCTAAATACTCATGGCCATTTTCCACATGGGGAATGGATGTAGTAGGACCTTATGCTATGGATACATCTAAGAAGTTTAAGTATATTATTACTGCTACTGACTTCTTTTCCAAATGGGCAGAGGCAATACCTATCAAAGAAGTTAGTTCTAAAGGCATTGTTATCTTCATCAAGTCTAACATCATTACCGGATTTGGTGTCACTCATACCATATTGACGGACAATGGCACCAACTTCTGTTCATCTGAGACGAGAAAGTTGTATCAAGAATACAACATCAAATCCAACCATTCATCTCGGTATCATGCATTGGCCAATGGGCAAATAGAAGCCTTCAATAAGACTCTTTCAAACATACTAAAAAAGATGGTGGATAAAGATAAGAAATCATGGCCTGATAAACCTTTTCATGCTTTATGGGCTTATCAGACCACCACCTGCACTACAACACGGTCAACTCCATATTCATTGGTATATGGAACATAAGCAGTATTGCCCATTGAGGTTCAATTACCTTCGATCAGAGTTTCCATTTGTGATTAGTCATCTACAGATGAACAATCTCAAAATAAATTGGATGAATTGGAACAATTTGATGAAAAAAGATTGTGCACCCTACACCACTTGGAAGTCTATCAAAATAATATAACATGGGCTTTCAACAAAAAAGTTCATCTTCGTTCATTCATTCAAGGAGAATTGGTATTGGTCCTCAAAACTCCAATGATACCAGGAAAGAAGCCTCCAAAGCTTGAGTCAAAGTGGGAAGGACCTTACTCAATACATAAGGTCTACTCCAATGGAGCTTATTCTTTAATTTCAATGGATGGAGAACTCATCACGACTCCAACCAATGCAAAATTTTTGAAGAATTATTTTTTTAACAAAAATACACCTCATAGTCCTTACTTCAAGACTTTAAACTACATGGCCCCTTTTGTCCTTGCTGTAGGACATTAAATCACATAGCTCCCTCCATTGTCCAACATGACATTAAACTATGTCCATTCCCTTATATGTCCTACATGACGTAAAAATATGCATCATTAGGGTGGTTTCTACCTCTTGTTTCTCACACCGAGCATGACTCACATGAGCTTAGAGAAAGCTTCAATCATAACACCCTCTCTGGGCCGCTAACCATGCGTAAGTCCCAACAGCATATTTCGGTCGTTGTCCTCAAGTACAACTCGATCACTAATTCATTCTTAAAACGAACTACACAGACTTTGATCTTGGACTTTTAGGCTAGGTACATAGGCAACCTCTCGAGGTTCAATCCCAAAACCAATATCTTCACATCAGTTCACCTCCATCTCATACGATGTTGATTTGTGAAGCTGCCCCCAAAACCAATATCTTTACATTGGTTCACCGTCGTCCTTGCTATATGACATTGAGCTATAAAGTCCCCCATTTTCCTCACTGCATGACATTAAAATTGCCTAGCAATACGTCCTAGCTACATGATGCTAAACTATGCAGCACCGGTCCATGCATATGACCTTAAACTATTCATACTTTTTTCCTGTATGACAATAAACTACAACATTCTTTGACACCCTCACCTGAGAGGGAATCATCAATGACATTGATTTCTAATAATGTTATATTCTAAATACTACGTGCATACATGGAAATGCCCAAACCTTTTATCTTGGATCCAACCGTCATTTCATTAAAGTCCCCTTTCACCCTTCACATGTACGAACCAAATCTGTACAGAGGGTATTTCAAGAACTACATATGGCTTGATTCACATCCTTATGGTATACGTAGGAACGTTCGAGAATCCCTCGAACCCAACCCCAAGTCTTTGGGGCTAACCCCAAATTCCACTTTCAGTACCTTGGCTGAAAAGTCCCCCTGTGAGCACATGATTGTGGTATGAAAACCCTGTTCTTTATTCACATTAGGTTTATAACAATCACACAATGTGTCTCCCACATTATGCTCCGAACTCTATGACCCTAAACTAAGATCTCCTATGCTCTAATCCCATATGATGTTAAACTGCCTTTCAAGAACTACGTATGGCTTGATTCTCATCCTAATGAGATATGTAGTGAAGTCAAAAATCTAAATTCAGGACCCATCCACAACATGATTATGGTCAGTATTGGTCTATGTATCTTATTCATGCATTGGACAATACCCATTTTCATGTGTCATACTCCTAACCTTAAATACTTACAGATCTCCATAACCCTTTTCTTGACTTCTAGTCACAAAATGTCTGATACCCGAGAATTCTTTTGCCTGAATATGCAGCAAATGTCCTTAGGTGGCCTTACATAAGTAGTCTACATAACTGACCTGTCAGTCAAAAGATGCTTCTATTTGACTATGCAGCCAATGCCCTTATGTGGCCCTGCATAATTCAAACCCCCTAATGGGTTTTTCAAATAGTGGTAACTTCATTCTGGGGGGGACCTCTTTTTTCCTTATTGGCCTTAACAACAATATGTATGGATCTGAAAAAATATCCATCCTTAACATATTTGTCCCATAATCTTTTTCATGATCTAAAAGTATTCAAGTCTATGGTTTATATTTCCCTTCCCTACGTTTGGATCAGACCTTCGCAAGAATGACATTCATCCAATTCTTGGACAATCTTGATTGGGAATATCCTCTCCATATTCAAGTACCTCTCTCCATACAACAAACTCCATGCTTTGGAAAATTTGAATCTCTATAAACTTTCACTGGCTTTTAGTAATAGAAAAGTAAAATTTCTGAGAGTTCTTTTGCCTGACTATACAACACGTGCCCCTAGGTGGCCTTGCATAAGTTGTCTACATAACGGACCTATCAGCCAAAAGATAATATTATTTGACTATGTAGCCAATTCCCTTAAGTGGACCTGCATAATTCAACCCCCTAACTGGTTTTTTAAATAGTGGTAACTTCACTCTTAGGAAATACTTCCTCTAATTTTTTTAGCCCTTTTTTTATATCATCCCTCAGATTCAAAATTTATTAAGTCATAGTTTACATGTTTTACCCCATACTTGAATGTGGTAATATGTTTTCAAACAAATTATAAAGGAATTGAGTCAATTTTAATCCATTTGGTCAAAGATATTCGACCTTAAACATTAGCTTTTCTATGTCCGACATGCATGACTTTAAAATGCCAATAAGAGACAGGGCACTCATTAAATTGGGAACCTATAAAAGGAAATCTGAACAAAAGTCAAGTCCCAGCTCGCTAAATGTACATATTGTATGATTTAGGAAATATTGAGCAATAAAAGATGCAAAGTTTGGGGGGCTGTTTGTATAATCCTAGCACAAATCAAACTATGCTTTTTCTAGGCCCATTGGATTAGGTAAAAAAAATATATAATTAATTAGCAAGAGAATGCAGGTACAAAGGATTGAAGATGAAATGTCTTTTTCATTGATGCACAAAATTATAAGAACATCCACAGATTGGATTATATTCTCTTTTTCAAGAATTACAAGAGGCTTTCAACATAACTATTCATTTGATTTACGGCATCCCGAGCTTCATCAACAGCCACTTGAAGTTCATTCACTTGAACAAATTCACTCTTTTTAGCTTGATGGAGTGATTTCTTGGCATCTGCGATGGATTTCATACAATTCATTTGTACTCCTTCCAGTGAATTGTTAAGCTGGTCAAGTTCCCCAGTAATGGCATCTAACTATTGCTGAAGGTGCATCTGCTGGACAACTTTATCCTTGATCTTATGCTTCATCTCCTACAACTTTGCAACACGATCAGCCTCAGCTTGGGACACCGCAGCCTCAAATTCACCAATATTGGTCAACAACCTCACTCTGGTCAGATCTTGACAGTACTTTTTCTCCTGGTCCCTCATTAAGATGACTTGTTTCAGCATGGCATGGATCTCTTGATATCCAAAACCACCAATTCCTAACATGAAGAACAAGGATGACAGTCACGGGATCTTTGAAGATAGCTCTTCAAGAGGCACTTCAGATATGATCTTCCATATATTCTGTGATACCTTGCAACGTGAGAATTGGAGCACCTTCTGCACCTCTGGGTCTGACTCAGCATCACTATCACAGGAGGGAATATATTCTGGGATTAAGGCACTTAAAGAAGTGCCCTGTTCTGATCCTACCCCACCATGACCCTTGGTAATTCAATTTCTACTCCCATTGGGGTGGAGGCTAAGGTTTCACCTTCAGATTTAGTCACTGAAATTGACAACCCTGCATAGTCAATTGAAATCTTTGGTTAGTTCCAAAGGATAACAAAAGTTGTTTAGCTGTCTTGAAAATTAAGTACAACCAAAAATATTATTATCTCTTACACAATGGTAGATCAGCAGTATGAGAAGGCTCCTCATCATCTTTATAAGCCTCAATAGGATTTTCGGGACGGGTTTCAGGAAGCTCTGCTGGGTTAAGTTCCACTTGAGCTAGCTTCTCTTCAATGATAGGGTTGTCTTTACCCCATTCAGGCATCAGAAGGTCATCAGCTTGCTCAGAAGGAACTGCACATTTCAACCAATCATGGTCGGATATTTAATAAGAAATTTTTAACAGGATGAAGGATAACACTCACGTCCAAAATCTTCTAAATTACATGGTAATTTAACATGATCTAAAATTTCTTCAAAAAACGCGCCAAGTTTCATCATTTCATCTAGTGATATCTCAGATTCCTGGTTAGTTCCACTGGTGGGAGCATTTGATATATCTTCTTGGTGACCTTCCTCCTGTGACCTCTGACCCTAAACAACTTATTCAGAGAAAATTGTGGAATTAGTTGCAGTGGCCGCCAAATGTTCTAGTGCATGCTCTTCTCCCCTTGCAGCAGCAACATGAGCAGTACTGGGAACAGATGCTGGCTCTTCTTCTCTCACTGTTTCTTCAAGAGCAGCCAGGTCAGCATGAATTTTCAACTGTTCACCAGCACCCTCCGTCGTCCTCAGAGGAGGGTCAATCCTATCCCTTATAGGAGAAATTGAATAAGCCCCTGCAATCCCCATAAGTATGAGAAATATTTTCATGAGTTAGGATTCATGACTATTTGAAGGACTTACCACTAATGATGAAGCATTTAGTTGTGGACTTCTCCCTTCGATGAATTTGCTTCTTTGACTTTTTGGGTGTATTGTCATCGTTACCTCCAAATACAATTATTGGAGAGTGAAAATCCCTTTCTAAATCCTTGTCCATGGCTTGCCGTCTTGTAGATACCTTTCCCGGCTTATGAGGAGATTCAGCGGCTCCAATAGCGGTGCCACCAGGGCTATACTGTGGTGAAGGTACCTCAGTAGTTCCTTTCTTAACAAGATACATGATGAAGAAATTAATTTCTTTGAGTAACAAAGCTTTAACTTAAATCAAGTTTCAAAGAAAATAAGGAAAGAAACTTACATCTTTAGGAGCCATGTAATCGTGCCAATATTCGTCAACTGAAGAACCAATCCCCTTAGTGGTGCCACGATTCATCATTTCCTTCCCCCGCTTGGTAATAGGAATGGAATCATCAGTGGAATAAATGAGCATATCCAGCTCTATGATGCAAGCCTGCACTTCATCAGGGTTATCCTCAAAGCGGATATTAGTAGAAGCCCAGAGATTCCTCACTCCAGGGATATGTATCCCTTCACATAAGTCCATCTAGGTGGTTTCATCATCACAATATAGACTCTTCCATGTCTAGATAGCCTCTGGTCGTTAATATTTAGAATTTGTACTAGAAGGCTGTGAGGAGGGTCCTACAATCTGGGACTTCAACTTCTTCCTTGCTCCTGCAATCACAGATAAAGGATAAGAAAATGAAACTTTTTTGCTCTATAAAATAATGAAGACTAAATTGCCTCAATGATATAACTCACCAGGAGTTGATGGAGTAGGTATCTTGACTCTGGTAGGAGGATTATATCTGGCATGAGGCCGTTTTGAAGCATGTCGTGCCTCATCATCCCCATCCTGGGAATCCAGTGAATCAGCCCTGGGTGAGGAACCCAGTGAATCAGCTGTGGGTGAGGAAGAGTCACCTTCCAGATGAAGGGTTTCTTTCCTGATAGTTCTCTTTTTTGTCCCCACCCAAGGAACTGGATGATTTAGTACCCCTTCAGGGTATTATTCTACACAGTTCTCAGCATACCTTGTAGTCAATTGGCTTTCCGCTCCAGCCACTGGTAGATCAAACACTGCCCCTATCTTATCCATAGCTGTTAGCAACCATAGTTTATGGGAAACCATTGGATACTGCTCTGACCGGAAATTCATAGGAGGGGATACAAAAATCTTCTGCAGACACTTGAATTTCCATGCAAATCTATATGGAGCATATGCCTCACATATAATCTCTTCGTCAATTCTGGTGGCCAATACACCATCTCTACAAGATAGCATATACGACCTCAATGCCAGGCTAGCTATTCCATCATCAAAAAACCACCTGGTTGGTGGGTTTCCATAAGGAAAGAAATGAAATTCCTTGAACATGCTCAGCCTCACCCTCAGAACATAAGGATTGAGGTTCAATGGTGAAATTCCCAAAAAGGCCTGTACCAATGGCCTAAAAGAACTTCCAGGAACCTGTACTCCGCTCTTTACAGCATAAGTCCTGAAGTGAGTGGTGATCCATCCCCACAAATCATGGAATGGTCCCACTATTATCAAAGGAGACTTACCCATATAGACATGGAGTAAGCTCCTATGAATCTTTGCCAAAATCGGGGTGGCCAATCCAACCATTTTCCTCTCATCCAACTTGGATACAACAATGAAGGTCCCTAGCATGAAACCTCCCTTAGAATCCCTTACTGGTAGAAGATAAACACTGATCTACAAAGATAAAAAGCCCGCCAGATGGGTCTTCTCTGGGATTCTTTGATCCACTTCATACCCCAATGTTTCAAACTCTCCCGCTACCAGAGTTGGCCAGAATGTGCCAAGAGCACCCGTCTTCTCTATTCTAGGGAAGCTGGTAGAATGAGTACAGGTGGACCCCTTTTCCTTCTTCTTGATAATAAACATATCCATCCATTCCTCTGTATGAATATCATTTCTAGAATGAGTTTTGATGGACTTTGAATTATTGAGCTTGTGGAAAATTTTCAATAACTCTCGAGCCAAAGCCAGAGTCTTCTCCGAATCATTCCAGGCCACCTCGGGGGGAATGAATTCATCATACATATCGCCCAAAATTTGATCCCCCAAGATCGTGTAGACATCCCAAAAACTAATGCCTACTTCTCCATGAGTCAGATAGAAAGAATTGGTTTCTGGGATCTTGTGACTGATTAGCTTAGGCACAAAATTGTCATTCCTGTAGACATATGTTTTCCCAGCCTAGATGGCTTCATATATTTCAGCTCCTTTCAGATCCTCGACAAAATCTGCAAAGGTTTGTCACACCCAATATTCCCATATCCAAGTTGGCTTCACACCTCCTCTGTTATGGAAATCCCAACTCTTTTTCAATCCCTTGGATTTATCCATTTTATAATTTCAGAAAATGGAGGGATAGTAATGCGACTGCAGCTCGGGCTTGTGATGTTTCAGATCTCGAGTACATGGGCTATGATGCATTATGTATGCCTTCTCCACTGTTACAACATTAAAAAATGATCCTGCAACTGAGAAATTTGCTGAAGCGAAATTGGTGTAAGTCTGAAACCAAGAATGAGGAATATAGTTCTTTGCATCTGGAACATTGAATCCTTGAAGATGACCACGTCCATATAAAGGAAAGTAAATACTATGTGGGAAATTGACATGATATTTCTTCAAGTACTTGGCCAAATCTGGGAGAGTACTTTTTCATATATCATAATAGTCATGGACAATGATGTTCATCACATCATCAATTCTCTTGCTAGCCAACTCATCATCCGATCCAATTCATTTGGGAGCCATTGAATTTTCACAAAGATCTAATAGTTAACTTTTAAATAAGTCTGTTATTTATGAAAGAATTTTGAAGAAAACAAAAAAAAAGGATAAGGAATTAAGGCTCTCAAGTGTGGTCACACAAGTGTGGTCGCGTAAGTATGGTCACGCAAGTGTGGTCACACAAGTATGGTCAAGCAAGTGTGGTCGTGCAAGTATGGTCGCGCAAGTGTGGTCGTGCAAGTACTGTCGCGCAAATCAAAATCTTACTGGATCAGCGCGACATAGGAAAAAATAGAGCGACCAAAGAGATGTAGACACTTGAGCGATGAGAGATCAAAAAACTCAGAAGGAAGGATGAGAAGCGCGAAGTAACACCCAAATATATAGGTGATCCCACAACCCTGCGTGCCGGAACCTGCGTGCCAGAACCTGTGCACCACCGAACTCCTGTTTCTCGTTTTCATCATATTCAAATTCTATTTCCTTTTTCAGATCCAACTCTGAGGGAGGACTTTTGTTGATGATCCTTTCCGTCATAGAGTCTGACGAATGGAAAAGGGGAATACCTTAGGCACAAGAAGAGTCATCCTTTCAAGAACATCAAAAATTTACAAAGGCATGAAAAAGGAACCCTTTAAGAAGAGTTCGCGCAAGTTTCCTTCTGGTCACACAAGTCACTTTCACGCCACATATGGGTCATGCAAGTCACTTTCACGCCGTATCCCTTTTTTTCCCCAAGGTTCCCAGTGGCCTATAAATAGCCCCTGTGGGCCCCCCTTTTCAAGGACGAATTTTCCAAAACCCAGATTCAAGCTCTGGTCACCCAAGTCTTTTTCGTACGTCTTCCGAACACTTCTAAGGTAATTCTTTACCTAGAATGAAATCTCTAAAGTGGAAGAATAATGCCTAAGTATTAGAACTCATAAATACTTGCGCACCTAAGTGTCCAGCCCTTAATGGAAGTGAAGACACTTGCGCGCTACCTTTCCCTCTCAAAGGAACTTGCGCACCGCCTTTCTAAAAGCCTCTAGGGAAGATACTAAGGGCTTGAGTTCATAGTCTCCCATGTATTACCCTATAGAGTCTTTGTATCCCAATGTGACTCATGTCGCGCAAGTATACTTGCGCGACCTGAAATTTCACGCCAAAATAATACTTGCGCGCCTCCTTCCTAGTCACCTCCTTTCTTCAAATCCACCTCTCCACTTCAGAGATAGCCTTCAAAACCATCTTCAAAACCATTTGTGGAATTAATCCTTTGTTGGATTCCTTATCTGAGAGGAATTAATTGGGAATCCTTCTTAGCAGTAAGCCCCAAATTACATGTCCTCTTAATATGGGCCTCCTTCTCAAGAGTAAGTCCAAATCATAATTTCCTTTAATTGGGCCTCCTTCTTAGGAGTAAGCCCCAACCTTAATTTCTTTCGACTTGGGCTTCCTTTTTAGGAGTAAGTCCCGAGTTAAAATCCCAAATCTCCATAAAGTACAAATACATTTATGGACCCTACTCTTGGGCAGTCATACATACGTAAGCCCCACATCATTTCTTATGATTTCATCTTTCGTGGCACAATCGTCAGTTTTACTAATACCTCTTGTTTCTAACACCGAGCATGACTCATGTGATCTTAGAGTGTAAAAGTAAATATGACATCTCTCTTTGGGCCATTAATCATTCACAAACATCATACTTATTCACCTGAACTACGTGGACTTTGATCTCTTCCTTAAAAGTAGAGTACGTCAGAAGCCTTTCTAAGGTTCAAGCCCATCTTTCATTAATTATTTTTCATCCCATATGAAATTAAAATATATCCTTCTTATCGAAATACGTGGGTTCTAATTCCTTTCCTTTTAATAAGGATACATAGGTAGCCCATATGCAGGTAAGATCCCAAATCAGAAATAATACTGTCTTCCTGAATGACAATAAACATCAAGTTCCCCACCGAGTGGCTTTAAAACCAGTATGGTCATCATAATGACCAAGATATTTCTATATAATGTATGGAAGGATACCATTGAATAAGAATCTCTAATTCACATGGATGATTCTATATTATTGAGGGACCTCAGATACATATAAAAGACTCTAAATTCCCTACATATCAATCATTGATTGTAGGATCTAAATGGAAAACTCATTTTCATGCTTGGTAAATTAATAAGGATTCATGAACATAACTTAAATCTATAATAGAGTCCTGTAGTAGACAATAATTCCCCCAAAAAAGGTGTGATGAGTCTGACCTCCCATCCTCTCGACCAATACAAATTCTTAAGCCTCATCAGTCCACAACTAATGAGCACCTACCTTTGGAAAGTAGGTATAAAGGGATATAGAATTGTTGGATGCTTCTTGTTCTATGAATAAACCTGTTAGAAACTGATTGGAAAGTTTGAACCTTAAACAAACAAGGTCATCCCAATTTCTAGAAGGAACAATCACATCTAAAAAACTAATTAGGTAGAACATGTTCACCTATGACCTGATATCATAACAAATACCATCCAAAAAATGTATCTCCATGGAGATCTCAACAGCTACTAAATATGGTGCAAATCACATCAGGTTAATGAAAAATTCAACATAGTCCTTCACTAACATGACCTCTTGTGTCAGGTGCATGACATCACGAGTTTTCTCATCCCTCAATGTATCAGGATAGAAATGGATTACAAAATTCAACTAAATTCCTTCCAAGATAACTCCTTTGGCTACCCTTCCTACTCTAGAAAATACCACAAACACTTTTCTAGCCAATGAAGAATATATTCATGAAGAATCACCCTCATATTTGAAGGTGTATCAAGATACTGGAAGATCATATGCACTGAATCGATCTAGAAATCGACTTCCTGGGGGCCTCCTTCCTCACTGAATATAAGCGAATTTTATAGCTCAAACTCTCTACTCATATCATTCATCAAAGGCATGATGAGTACGATCGCTCTTTCCATGAATCTCATGACCCTTAGGAAGATTCTTCAAATCTGAACATCCATATGATCTTCAGGAAATATATAATTCTTTGGTTCAGCTACGTTAGGAGCACATTGATTACCACTCTCCTAACACTCAACTCGAAGATGATGAGGAGGAATTTTTGATACAAGAAAAACACACTCCTAAGAATACTAGACATCAAATTCAACCTTAGATGGTGACAAAAATTGAAAACCATTGACTCCTTGTCTCTCTAAACATGGATTACAAGGGTTTTAAAAAGACAATATAGTTTATTTATTTTATTTAATTCAGCAAATATAACAAGTATATGATATCACAGTTCAACAAGAAAGCACACACCACATGCAATATATATGACTCTATCACGAACATTACATGTCAATATATATCCCTATGTTCCTATAATGATGAATGCATAATCATCACACACTATAATGATCCATGAGTATAAATATTATGAATCAATAATATTATAATATGATAACATCACGCAATAGGTGAATCACCCAAGGTGAAATAACATCAACTTTAACAAGAGAAAAACATTAACAACAATCCATCTCTAGGCACTCAAATTTTCTCCCCTACATGGGATAGTTAATCCCATGCAAAATATCATTAATAAGTCCTAACACATCCTAGTATACTTTTAATATTTCCCAAATAATAAAGAAATAGAAAAGAAACCTAGTTTCCTATGATACCAATTTGTAATGTCCCCTGATTGGAAACTCTCTCATGTGGATGAAATAGGTTGGTTATGAGACCTCAAACATGCCTCCCTATATGATAGAGGCTACCAACTAGTGGCTGGGTTGTGATAATTATAGTGGGGAAAATATACCCCTAGTTATAGAGTTAAAAAACAATTTAAATAATCAATATAAATAAACAAATACATATTAGAGTGCATAAATAATAGAAACAATTAAATACAGTGGAAAACAAAAAATAATGGCCAAATGAGTAATCCAATAAATAATAAAGGAATAATGTAATGACATTACATAATGTAACTAAATTTCATGCTATAATTAATACAAATAACAGACTAACAAAATCAAATAAATAATAATAAATCCATAATCCCAAACCCCTCGTTGGTCCCATCACTACAATCCAACCCATCCAAAATGAAAACAATAATTAATAAAGTTGTTTTAGCTTTTATAATCCTATATCCATATAATATATTCATGTACCAAATAGAGGCCGGAATAGGGTGTAGTTATAACTCAGTAGTCTGACACCACCATGTCAAAACACAACTAGTTTGATAATAAGTGTATGCAATAACGCAATAAACTAGTGTATTAATTAATTAAAAAATTAAATTAATACCAAATCCTCCTTCTTTAGTGTCATGTCAGAATGTATCTAAGAATATCCTATAACCATGAAAATCACAGCCATATAACCACGGGATAACGTAACCTACCACAACTCCATGAAAAAATGTCTTTGAGCATGTCTTAGGAGTATGCCAATCGTGACCTTATAACCAAGATATGTAAATATTACAATAATCTGGGTCAAACCTAAAATATAATAATTTCAGAAAGAAAATAGGTCTAATCCCAGAATATTATCAATTCAATATGTCTCAGGGCTAAGACCGTTATATAATAATTTTAGCTTGTCTCACGGCCAAGCCCGGTACGTCAGCACAAAAACATTCAATCAGGGCCAAACCCAATATATCGACATTATAACATGTAAACTCTACAAACGCCCAATATAAGAATTACACTATAGAAATCATAACACATGTCATAGAAATAAGTATATCAACAATATAAAATCACAAGGATCTGTGTTTAATTATGAAAATTAACATTTATCTCTCAATTACAAATTTCATTTATCAATTAGTCATAACTAATAACATGCATGTTATCTCAATAAACAAGACTATCCAAGGTGAATCTATATCAATCCATCACCCTAAATCCATGTCATGATAAAAAAACATTAATCCATTAAAAAAATTCCTTTATAATGAAGGGTTCTCTCAACCAAAGGGTAGCCATAAGCCATGTCAAAAGCTAATTAGATCAAAGGGGACTCCAAGGAATAATCCAATTTATCAATTAATTTATTTGGAACATGATATGTTAGTACAATTTAAATATTGAACATACATGAAAATTATAAAAACATAGGGTTACTTTTTATACCCCCTACCTTTAACTAACATAGAACACAATGATTCCAGTGGAAAACCCCCATGAGAAAGAAGGTGCAGATGATCGTAAGAAGTTTCCTAGATCAAAATTGATCAAGTTCAAAACAAAGAATTCACACGGTGATGATATATCACTACAAAAATTGGAGGGTATAGGTAGACAAGGGGTAACAAAAGTAAAATAACATATCAAGGATTGATTGTACAAATGAGACAACCAGAACTGAGAAAGACACACTCAAATCTCCAAGAAGGTTATCCTTAGTTAAGAGTAGGAAGCTGCAGGTGGGTAAGAAAATAAATTCAACTTCACAAAACTGCTTAAAATTATAGGTTGGGGAATTACATTAAGTGTAATATAGTTACACATCATTTAATAATTTTAGAGGGATATGCAAAAAAACCCATCACCTCGGATTATTATTTATTCAGATCTAATATTACACGACGTATACTCTCTTCATGTCGTGAATTAGTTCACAACCTACAACCATTCATGACATGTGTCTCACAAAAATTACATGGCATGCATTATAGTTACATGTCATGTAACTATTCTAAAGACAGTTTTCAACCCTGTTTCCTTGTAAAAACATGAACCCCTTTTAAGGATTACAAACTTACCAATAACCATTAGTAACAATTGAGCTGTTTATACCTAGAATCCATTAATTCAAATAAACATACACCCTCAGACTTTAAGTCATTTTCCCCAACAACGTATCTCTGCAAGGATCCTCTCTTTTTTTCTCATGTTTCCTTGGAACCCAGATTTGTTTTTATTAAATTAAAATAGACTTCTATTATAGAAACACAACTACCAAGGTTTAAAGATAAGGAAAAAGTCAGCTGAAAGAAGTTTATTGAAAAACTTAGAGAGGGAAGTACCTAAAAAAATATGGGATCTTACATGTGTCATAAATGAAACAAGAGTGTTAATTTAAGAACATATTTTTTAATAAAAAAATGTATAAAACATGGAACTGTCTAGTTTGTTATATAATGGTTTTCATAATTATATAAAAGTCTAAACCTAAAAAATCATGGTAATATAATAAAGTAAAATCCGTGATATTAAAATCATAATTATTGGTTTTTTAATGTATTATTTTTATAATTTTTTTGTAATGAAAATTAAGTCCATAACAAAACAAATAAATAAATTATTTATGACATAAATTCCTATCCATCATAGAATAATATTTTAAATAGATATATAATTATATCACAATAATTATATTTCGATAGATATTCACATCCATCATAATAAAACATAAAATTAAAAATATAAAATAAACAAATAAATTTAAAAAATATATAAAACCTTTCTTGAAAAAATAATAAGCATTTAACACATTATTTATTTATCAAAAAAAATTTATAAAGTCAATTGGGGGAGGGGGATTAGCTAAATAGTCAATTGGAGGGAATTCCATCCCTAAGCAATGCACATGTCTTCACATGTAATCAATGATCTAATCCTTTTGTTGACACTACCCCTCATGCTGCTACTCTTACTATTGATAGTGATATTCCTAATCTATGTGCATGATCTATATAATATCATACCAAGCTCTCAAACTCTCTTCATACATTGCAGTTGACGATGGCTCTATATAACCTCCCTTCGATCTAGCTAATAAAATAATAATAGTACCTTAATAATTTTATTATGTTGATTGTGAACCAATATCGACCACTCATCCTTTCTCGATACTTAGAATGGACATCCCCATCCAATCTGTCTCATCAAAACCCGAATAATAAGAGGCCTTTCATCCAGTCATGGCCTGAATCAATCATGGGTCATAAGTCACAGCCACAAAAATTTCCTTAAAATTAAATTAAGAATTAAAATTGTAATGAAAATTAATTTAAGTTAATTTTAATGACCAAAAAAAATACTAACCATAATATGATGTTGTGTTTCACCAATAATCTCTCCTATAGTAGGATAGGTGTTTATCCTCTTGCAAAAATCATATTCCATAACATCAAGATTATCGATACCCAATATAAACATAACATAATTTTCTTTCATTAAAAGTACATATAAATTAATAAACAAAATTACTGACCATATATCATTGATGAATATTAAATGCATAGACCCTATCTTTATGTGTGAACTTCTATCTCCCCTAGTTTTATCAATATGATGATAAAATCCTCTAATGAATCTCTCTTATCTAGTAGGAGTGAAATCCATCTCAATCTTGGGTTGGATATAATCATGTTGATAATAGAAGCAATACTGGTTAAAAACTATAGAAGCATCTCTGTTCTTGGATATCTTTATAAGATTGTGTAAAATATAATGAAAAAAATCATTCATATAAATCTAAAATACTTCATAGATAGATACTTTCATAATTTAATTGAAGGGAAACTATAAAACAAACAAATAATTAGTGTAACCAAGTTAATAACCAAATAAATTTCAAAAAATATTATTTATTCATGTACTATACATTGATCAACCATGTGATGTTGAATATTGATGGGAACCTAAACTCACAACATCCATGGACTAGAAAAATAATCTCATAGAATCTCACCTACCTGCAGTACAAATATATTCGATAAACTATGTAAAAAAGAATAGATAATCAAACAATTATTATAGAGATAAATTAATATAAATCAATAAAAATACATAATGAAACATACCTATGCAATCATGGAAAGAAATAAAGAGATGGAATTAACCAAAGGGTTGGCACCCTAATCACCAGGCTCCCCTCTACTCTCTCGGGTCCCCTACTAGGGTTTCTAAAGCCTTCCTCGGCGGCGATGGATCTCCACTTCAGAATTTCTCCTTTCCAGTACTTCCCTTTTCATTTTTCTCCTTCTTCGCAGAGGTTCCCCTCTTCTTTGGTTTTTCTCCTTCTTTGCTGTGATGCTCAATGTTGTGGATCTTCTTCTTCGACTCTTTCGATCTTCCCATCGACAGTTTCTTCCTGTGGATCCCTAGGCCACTCAATCCTTTCTCTAGCCTCAAGTTCCCCTGAACCTCTCTTGGTCGGATAAGGAGCAGTGGTAACAAATATGTTTTGGGTTAGGCGGATCAGCAGTCTTCGTATCTTCCGGGGCTACCTAATTTGACCTGTTTTTGTTCTACTACTACTGGATTTCTACTACTTCGACAATGCTGGTGTTAGGAGTCCATTGCCGCTCAAATCCCTGCTCTATCCTCGCGTTACTCCATACCCTTCCCAGTCGGATCTGGATCAGTGGTAACATGAGGCTTTGGGATGTGTGGCTCGGCGGATGTTGGTCCTCTAGGCGTGGCTTTAATGGTTTTCTCCTTCGAATTTGTGTATCTGGTTTCGGTGTTTTTTTTGTTTTTGATGTGGTGATGATGAAGGCATAGCGACGAAGGTGCATATGCATTCTGTGATAGTTGGATACGAAATAAAATTGATGATGATTTTACGGTGGGTCTATGGTCTTTGACGGTCCTCCGGATGAAGGTCAACGACGAGAATAGTTGTATGATGATTTTTGTTTTCCTCTGGTGAAGGGATACAATGCCGGAAACGGTTTCCTTCATTGATGATTGCAATGATAGGTGATGTACTATGGAAGAAAGTGATGTGATGATGGTGGTGCTGTTGACATGATAGTGCCATGGATTCTCGGGCGGATCATGTGATTTGTGGTTTTGTGTTGATTTGTGTGATATGTGGTTTTTGAATTTTGAATATCCCACTGAACAGTGTATTCGGTCAGTTCCCACTACCCTAAAGTGGCTTCTATGAAAATAAAAAAAATGATTTGGAATTAACCAAGTAATAGTTTCTAGAATCATCAATCTTGTTATTATATTACCCCTCAAAGTTAATAATGCCATGTTAGAATCCGGTGGATTTGAGGATGGGTTATAAGGATAATAATCAGGAAGATCAACATCCTTGAGTGAAGAAAACAAGTCACTGATAGTGTCTCCATCCATCTGAAACACAAACATAATGTTTCCTTAAAATAATTTTTAATATAGTTATCAAATATAAAAAACACATAAATATTTATCAAATGAATATAAAAAAATGTAATTGCATCATTATTCATCTTCATATTCATATTACTAAATATAAATATCTTAGTCTTCATCCTCATCATCATAAAATTCCATACAAACTTCAATTTCATCATCTCTTGTTATTTATAATTCCTTGGTTACATAATCAATATTATCATCACCACTGAACCTTAACTATAACTACCCAAGATTTATTTAAATAAATACTAGGTTCGATAGTCTTCTTCACAGGTAACACTAAACTAAAACAAGATATGAAATATATGATGAATATTATTAATAAAATTTCTAGTAATGAAAAATAATGCAATCAGTAATAAATTAATAAAAACCGGATTAAGAACACCTAAAGTTCTAATTGGGAATTTTTCAATAAAAACAACATTTATTTATATGTTGTACTATCATATAAAAGATAAATTTATAAATTTTTGAATTATATTTTATAAATTTAATTAAAATTTTAAATTTAGATATCAAAATTAATATAAGACTAATTTTTGGTATTTTTCTAAAATAATTGATTTTTAGTGAATAATTAAAATTATAGATTTTACAGAAAATCTAAATTTTATGACATTATCAATGCATGAGGAAGAATTATATGTTTATTACAAATTTTAATTGATTAAATATTTATGTAAGGATTAAAACTATGTATTTTAAAATATCATTTAAAGCTTATAAAACCTATGTTCAACATTTTAGTACATAAGAAAAAATTTATTCTAATTTTAAATCTATTTTCATTATTTTGTTTTAATTTAAAATTTTTATTGTAATATTTATTTTTATATTTATTTAGAATCCACGTAAGTCTTATTTTTTTATAATAAACAAATTTATATCATTAACTTCAATGACATTGATGAATTTATACTACACATGAATTTTTTTCTTAATATTTTTTTTTCATAAAATGGGTTACGTGCGCTAATATTTAAATTAACATTTATAACATTTAGAAAATTTTAAATTATTTTCATATTTTTGATCAACAATTTAATATTATGTCACAATTTTAGTTTCATTTTTATTCAATAATTAAGTTACTAAGGTAAATATTAGTTACTGTGATAAAAAAATTATTTTTTAAAGAGTGATACTTTTCTAAATATCATGCTGTTTAAGTGGATATATTTTAAATATATAATATAATATGTTGTTTAAATATATATAAAAAATAATTAACACAAATTTAATTTTTAGTCATTGTTAAATATGATTAAGAAAACTTAATGTTTCGAATTACTTTTTCTAAGAAAATGATTTTTAAACATTTTAAATGTTTTATTTTAAAAGTTATTTCTCTCATATTTTGAAATTTAAATTTATTAAAAGGTGTCTAAATTTTGAATCATCATCTATAAATTTTTTCATAAGGGTCATCTTATATTTATAGTTAAAAAATAATTATCGTTGTTAAATTTTAATCAAGATTAATAAGTGATAAAATAAAAAATATAACATGGCTTGAAATTTAGTAAATTTTTTTTACACTTATAACTTATAGAATAACATTTTTTTGTAACTTAATAAATACATATCTCAAAAAACTTTATCCACCTCAATCACCTAACTCTTATGAAATTCCATTCTTACCCCTAACCTAACATTCTTTCCCAAATATTTGTCTATCTTTTTCAACTATATAAGTTTATCACTTCTTCCCACTTCATGTCACACCTCTAGATGAAACTTTTCATGAAAATATACCAAATTTACTTTTTATAGAGTACATTTACATGTTTATCACCCTTATCCTTAACAAATTTCCTGAAACGCTTCATTTCTAAAGGATACTTCAAAGGAAGATCCAAATTCTCAATATAAGTATTGCCCACCCTTTTGCTTTCTTTCTTTGTCCATCCTATCCACCATCCTAATAAAGAATTATAAAAGCACACACATATATATATATATATATATATATATATTTATATAATTAAAGAAGTATAAAAATTTACTAAAATTTTATTATTTTGATGGTATAACCAATTTTTATTCGCCTCTAATTCTACCGAAAACTGAAAACATTGCTCATGCGGATGTGCAGACTACCACCTCCATGAGTGAGGTTTTTTGTTTTTCATTACCACCTTTAAATTATAGCTTTATAAATGGGTTTAGTTAATATATTTTTTATTTATTTTAATATTTATATTCTGTAAATGTAAATTATCTGTTATATAAGTAATATTTTCAATAAGACATCATTATAAAACTAATATTCTAAAAAGAATATACCAAGATGAAAACTAATTTATTTATAAGTGAAAAATTCGTTTTCATTTAACTTTTTATTATAAATATTAAAAATTTTGATTAATAAAATTAATTAAATCTCAATAATATCATTATACTATTGTGATAATGATATTATACCAAAACAATCTCTTTCAGAGCCATACTCACAGATAGATCGTAGCATGTTCTTGTTGTGTTGGTTTGACCACCATCAAGAAAAATGATATAAATTAATATCAAGTATGAAATTTGAAAATAAATATTAGATTATAATACATAAATAATTATTTTTGTGGTTATTTATTGGTAATATTAACATTTAACTCATTAATCAAGATACCACCACCTATTTACTAAAAATCACCGAAACATGCTTATTACCAATTTCATCTATAATAACTACAACTAAAACTCTAATGGGTTGAAACTATAAATTTATAAACTATCAAAAAACATAAATTTCAGTAACTTTTATGATATAGTAATGATTAAATTTGGTAGAATAGTTAAAAACAACACCGCTAGTTTGAAATTTATAAGATTACTTGCACCCGATAATGAAAATAAATAATAAATAACGAATATACATTAAGAGAATTATTATAAATGAATTTTCTAAAAGTATATGTATATGAAAAAGGTTTTTTAATATATTATTAAGATATTTATGTTTGTTATAAAGGATCCAAGGGTGAATTCAACTAATAAGGAAAATAGTGTAAAGGTTTCTTCTCTCAAATTTTCACCCCTTGAGACATATTTCCTATTATACACCATGTTTTATTTTGAATGGTGTACTTACTATATAATTAATGTATTTTTACATATTCATGGGTTTTTAAAGATAAATATAAGGTTATATTTTAATTTTTTTTCTATTCAAAATATTAAACGGTTGAAAAGGGATTTGTGATGAAAATAATACTCAAAGCCCAAGTTTGTTTATTTCCAATCATAATTTCAAGTCAAGATTTTTTTTGAATGATAATCCCTCATGAGAATTTTTGTCCCCTGTAAAACATTTTATCTTTTTATTAGGAGAATTATGGGGTTTTACATTGCCCCTAAAAATTTCATTTCCCCTTAACTCATATTTTACTTGAAGTGTTTATTGTAAGTGATACCGTCCCCGTCTCTCCTTCTTGGTTGGGTACCACCTTTTTTTACATATTCATATTCGTTGTATGAATTTTTATATATCCTTATCTATACATAAATAATTTTTTAAGGTAATTTCCTACTAAATAACCTTATTTTTAATACTTTAAAGAATGTTTTATAATTTTTTATGGGTCGTTTTTATCAAAATGTGAAAAGATTCCCTATTTAAAGTTTATGTGTGAACAAATTATTCCACCACATTTATCATTTTTTGTGAAGAATTATATCTATATTTTATTGTTTTCTAACAGAAATTATTTTTCTCCTATATTTATAATATATATCTTTTAACATGATTTCAAAAGATCAAGGATATTTATTACTTCTAATGTAATTTTCCTAAAACTCATAAAAATTATATTTCGTCCAAGTCATTCTACTTTTAAATTTCTTTCACTTGATCAAGGATATTATTAAAATTTAAATACAAACCTTATTTCCCTAGATTTATTATGTTATTTGAATCTATTTTAGAGTAATTATATATCACTACCTTTGTCTTTCCTAATCATCTTTAGTGTATAACATTAATTTTTATTCTAATTTCATTCCTATACGAATACCCTATTTATGATTACTTTAATTGAATTATGTTCACCTAGATGAAATAAATTGATTGGTTCGGGAAAATTATTATATTAACCATATATCATTTCTCTATATATTTTAAATTAAATATACTTTATTATCATGATCGAATGGTATTTATATAGAATGTTACATAAATTCATTGGATTACCATTTATTTTCCATGGTTTTATAATGTTATGATTATTTATGGAGATTATGAATGTTTTCATCATGTGAATCCATATGAAATAGATGTAATTTTTTTTATTTACATGGGTTATTTATTCTATAAAAATTGAATGATTTTCATTGGAATGTTTTTTTGAACCATTGTCTTATTCGTGGGATTTATTGGTGCGATGGTTTGATTTTTTTTGAAACACATGCATGTGGTTAATCTTTAAGTGAAGGTTGGGACCTATATATCCCTCCAAATAATTGATAAATATTTAGATATGATGATATAATTTTGAAATTAGATGTGATTCTCAATCCAAAAATGGGATCAGGTTGTGATGCTTGATCCATTATGGTAAGCAAGTGAGTAAATCCTGATTCACCATGGAAAATTGGTTAGTGAAGCCTGATCCAATAAAATAAATAAGTTGTGATACCTTGTCCGTTGTGTTATGATTTCTACGATTATTTATGTGACATAATTCTCAAGAATTCCATGTCATTATGATATGTGTAATTTTCATGATGTATTCTTTTGTTATAAAATGATTTATGATCTATGATTTATTGGGTATAACATTATTATGTATCCTGATTATACCCATATGATCATCTTATGTTCACTTATGATCTTTGATTTTTTCACTTATGTTTATCCTTACTGAGTATCACATTAGACTAGTTTCTTATGTTTCTATTTACCGAGGTTATGAAGATAAGAAAATTATGAAATGTCTTGAAAAGTATCTTATGTGAAGAATTAGTAGGATATATTGAAGGATTTTTTTGGATTAAGTAGTTTATTTTATATAGGATAAAATTTCCATTAATTAAAAAGAAATTATTTTTCTAGTTATTGTTTTATAATAATTATATAAAACTCTAAACCTAAAAGGTATTGGGAATTTATTGTAAACAAATATTTTATTTATGTTAATTAATTAGATAGTTACATCTGCGAGATTCCATATTATCCATAGGTATTAGTCATTTATATTTGTATTTATTAGAGTAAAATTTTTTTTAGCAATGTATTTTGAAATTTTTTAATATTTTTCACTTGAAAAGAACCACATTAATTTCCCATAAAATGATTTTCATGATATTTAAATTTTATTAAACACCACCATTCATTTAAATATATCAATGAAACATAGTAATTTTTAAAATAAACTTTATATACTTTATGTGCCAGTATAAATTGGAAATTTACTATAAGAATAATTTTATATTTAATTTCAACAATTCCAAGTCTTGGATGAATGAAAAACCATTAATCAGTATCTATTACAACCCAAAACCATTTCACTCAAAATTAACTAAGCCTAGTTGGAAACATGACCTCAAGCACGCCTTCCTATACACTAAAGGCCACCGACTAGCATTGAGGGTCCATGGTGGAAGATTGGGGAGACTATACCCTCATTATCGGAGTGTATCACATTGGTACAATCATATCAATCAATCCTAAAAGCATAAAAGATAACCAAATAGTGAAAGATTAATCAACCATCATATAAATAACCATGTAAATCATATCCATAAATTTCATATACAAAAAATATGATCATTTCTTCCTATACAAAAAGGTAAATACAAGGGTATCAAAGAAACATGCTCGTACAATATTCTATAAAAAAATGAAGAAAAGACCAAATGATATATCTAGTAGCATATAGAGACTTAGATCTATCCTATGAACCTTGTACACCATCCTAGTATGGTAATCAAGCATCCATGATAGGTCAATTTCCCTTGACCCTACCCTCAACTGTGTCAAAAACCAAGATGGGATTCCATCTAACCCAACACCCGGGTCAGTCCATGGAAATCCCAGAAGGTCATTCCAAATCCACTTAGTATGGAAACCAGTTATTGGGTAACAAAAATATGATTTGGAAAAAATTCCATCCATTTATAAAAGAATAAAAAACCAACAGAAATATGCACCACAATAACTAATAAACATAACCAAGAAGGGTTAATTTTTTTTTTCAGAATACACGTTTACAAATTTAATAAAAAAATAAATGGTACTACAATATAAATGGAACATGAAACTATCCAAAAAACCTCCATGAAACAATAGGTACATTACCCTTAATCCACGAATACCAACACATGTAATAAGTGTAACACTAGCAACCAGATTCACCATAAGCACCAGACCACATATTTCCTTTACTTGGGTCATACATAACGAAGTCTACATACACACAAAGGTGCATGAAGGGTGTGACCCAAATCCTAGTAAGTTTCCACACAAAAGAAAATCTTCGATGTTATAACATTATAAGAAAAATGAACATGCACATTATCATAATAACATTTTAAACATGTTCAAGAAACATTTTTTGGAAACCATTTTTCATGGAAAACACTTTTAAAGGAAAAATATTTCTAAAATAATATTTATTAGAATAAAAAGACACACAAGGTCCACCATATGCTGAAAGATAGAACCACATCAAATAAGAATCAAGTCACAAGATTTAATCATGGGAAAATCCATAAGGATAACTATCAAAATTTGTACTCAATGAACATCGTACCTCAGTGATCAAAATCATCAAAATGAACTACCTACAACGTTCTTGTGAACGATACACTAGAGAGAATATCATGAAATGTTCTAGTGGACTAACAACTTTCTCATGCATGGTCCACTAGAGAGGGTCACATCCAAAGTTCTAGTGGTCCAATCATATCACATGTTGAGTTAGTGATTTAATAATTAATATTAATAGATGAATCTGGGCCTCAACCACTTCCGAATCAACTAGTGTAGAAGCTCTAGTTCACCTACCTAGATACCCAAGATTCCCGTTGTTCTCAATTTCAATTCCTAAATCACATAAATCCACAATTTATCATACATATTCCAAGAATAAAAAACACCCTAATAAATCACCACTTACCATAATATAACCATTTAGGGATTCATTTCACACTACTACAACTTTTTATGAAATCCCTTTAGAATCACAACAAGAATAACACAAGTTCAAACCAATCACTTTTCTTGAAAAACCCCCTTTAAAAATCATATTCACATCAAAACCATTTCAAATCACACTTCAAAATTTCAATACATATTAAAGGTGTAACATAAAGGATCCAATAAGAAGAAAAAAAATTCATTTCACTTGGGAAAATACACTTTCAAAACATTTGGATCTTTAAATATCTTTGTAAACACCTTTTACACCTTTCACACCTTTCACAAAAGGTATATAACATATTCAAGAAACACCACAAGGAATAATACATGGAATAAAACCACTTTCATTTAAAAAACCCAATTTCATCACATGTGCATCATTAAACATTTAAAAAACATGTTTAACACCACTAAAAAGTTCATAGAACACATTTAATAATTTAAGAAGGAAAGATAAAATCGTCCAATAATGTAAAATCATGAAATCACCTACCTCTCATTTAGAAACTTACCGAAAATGATGTGAAACTTCCACCCCACCACCACAATTACCTATACTAGAAATATCAAACACAAATAATTAATATCTCCCCAAAAACACCAGATAAAACAATAGTTAGGTCAAACACCCTCTTGAAAAATAGGAATAGATAAAAGAGTGGATAATAACCCTAGAAAGGGGGAAAATCAAGAGGAAAGAGACTTACTTGATGATTTATTGAAAACCAGGGTAAAAAACACCCATGTAATGATGCTCAAGTAGTCCAAGGAATCTTGTAGGGAGATCCCATGGCTGAAAATACCATGTGTAGTGGAATATGGGTGATTCAGAGTTAAATAAGACGAGGGGAAAAAATGAAAATTTCCACTTTTTAATGACCTGGATTGTCCACATAGTTTCCCTGAATGGTTTTCCAACCATGTGGAAATTTTGAACCCTTCAGTGTCCAATAGGAACATTATTCATGGTTAGTTTGCATTATTTGATTGATCGTGTGCCAACCATGTGGTCACCACTGTCCAAGACGACAATTGGCCACATGGTTTCTTGGAGAAGGATGTACGATCCCCCCTAATGATGCGACAACCATGCACCACCAGATATCAGGTCCAAAATCAAATTTTTAACAAAAAGAACATTGGGAACCCAAGGGAAAAAAGTCAAAATAAAAAAATGAATAGAAAATTACCTCAAAATAAAAAAATGGATGTGATAATTCTCCCCACCATGAAAACTTTCCACCCCCAGAATGTAAAACTAAATCTTGATCAAAAAACAAAAATAGGTTTTCCTCTTTAACCCAAGAATTTCTCTCCAAAGTCTCATGCATATAATTTCTATGATTTTAGAGAGATCTCACTAACTGAAAGGAATTAACATGAATTTCTTTCTCTTGAGAATCCACAATCCACACAGGCCACTCAAGAATTGAAAAATTGGGCTCCAACTATGACTCTTCCCAATTCAAGACATGAGATGGATCTGGGTTGTATGATTTCAACTAGGAGACATGAAACACATCAAGAATTTCCATCATATGAGAGAGAAAAGTTAACTCAAACTCCGCCTTACCAACTCTCATAAATATCAAATGGTCTGAAATACCTTGATGTTAGCTTCCCTTGCTTACCCAAATGACGATGAACCAAGTGAGGTGTCACTTTCAATAAGACTCGGTCACCCACAAAAAACTCAATAGATCGGCACCTCTGATCGACATAAGACTTATAGTGACATTGAACTATCAAAAAATGTTTCTTGATTGACTTTACTTTATCAGAATTCTCTTGCACAATCCTAGGTCCCAACAACGAGGTCTCACCAAGCTCATCCCTACATAAATTTTATAGACACAACCAACCATAAAGTGACTAAAATGGATCTATTAGAATAGAGGATCAGAAATTATTGTAAAATAAAAACTCTTCCAATCCCAAATGGAAATCCCATGAACCTATAAAATCCAAAACACATGCTCAAATCATGTCTTGAAAAATATAATTTTCTTACTCTATCTGACCATCTATTTGAGGACGATATTCCATGTTCAACTTGACCTATTACCCCATCGCCATCTGAAGGCCTTCGCAAAAACACAATGTAAAATGGGGGTCCTTATCCAAAATAATTTCTGAAGACACACCATTAAGGCTCAAAACATCTTTCACATTGAACCGACCCAAATCATCCATGGAAATGTCATGCCACTTCAAGGTAGGAATAGGTAGTAACTGAAGCAAAATAAAGGTACTTTGATGCTTTGGTTTAACCTGATGACATGTATAACACTGTACTACAAATTTCGTCACATCCTGCCTCAATCCTGGCCACTAGAACCACTGACACACATCATAGTTAATATTGGTATCACCAGGATGAACGACCCATTAGGAATGATAACTATCCTGTATCATCACTCCCTTCAATTATAAAGGCACCATGAAGAGACCCCTGAAGAAAAATAATCCCTTAGGAGATATCAACTAATAATGAGAATTCACCCCATAATTTTGAAACTATATAGAACACTAGCATAACTCATCAATAGGAATCTCCCACTGAATCAATTCTATAAGAGAAGGTGTTAGCTGTACACTGGCCAAAAATGAACATCCACTATGCTCCTTCGTCTCTAAGTGCATCTCATCGAAGGGACCCATCAGAGTACACTCTTTACTAAACTCTTTCAATGTTTACAATGAAACCTTCCTACTCAAATCATCCTCCACAACTTTAACCTTACCCGGGGTATAGACTATATTGAAATTAAACCCCTAAAGATACTCGACCATACAATTCTTCCATAAGTTTAGATCTTTCTATAATAAAATGTAGGCCATGATTTTATAATCTCAATAAACTAAACATTTCCCCCCAAAAGATATTTAATCCATGAATTTAAGGCATGTATCACAACTACTAACTCCAGGTCATGGGTTGGGTAATTATTTTCATGTGATCAGAGTTTATGGGAACCATAAACCACCACCTGATCACCTTGCATCATCACACACACCAAACCCATACCTGTAGCATCAAAACAGACAAAATATCCCATATTAGACTCTAGAAATATCAATAAAGGGGATATGGGTAAATTATTCTTAATATCCTCAAAGGATTATTGACACATTGGGCTCCATTAAAACAACCCACCCATCCAAGTGAGTGCCATCATGGATAAAGAGAGCAGAGAGAAATCTCGAAAAACCCACCTATAATAATTGGCAGGCCCAAAAGGCTCCTGATCTCAAGAAAATTATTCAACTACTCGCATGACATCAATGCAATGATCTTATTGTGTCCCACCAAAACCCCTTTTTTCTGAGATCATGTTTCCCAGAAACATCAATTCCTTTACCTATAAGGTGCATTTAGAAAAATTATCATAAAGAGGATGTTCCCAAAGAGTTCCCAACATAATCCTCAAATTTAGATCATGATCCTCCTTAGTCCCAAAATAGAAAATGATTTCATCAAAAAATAATATGATAGAAGAGTCGAGATATTGATGGAACACTCTGTTCATAAGCACCATTAAGACCGCTGGAGTTTTTATCAATCCGAAAGGCATGAAAAAAATACTCAAAGTGGTTGCACCTGCTCCAGAAGGACGTTTTCAGGACATCCAACTCTCTAGATTTGACTTGGTGATACATGGAATGGAAATAAATCTTATAAAACCACCTTGAACCCCTTTTTTGATAAAAAAAGGTCATAAAAATGGGGTGAAGGATAATTATTCTTGATTGTCAACTTATTTAGATTTTGGTAATCAATAAAAAACTAGAGAGACCCATCAACCATTTTTGTAAATAGAAACGAGATGGACCAAGGTGAGATGCTATGGAGAATGAATCCTTTGGATTCCAAATTACTCATATGTTCCTTTTATTCCCTTAACTCAGTCGGGGACATATGGTATGAGGTAAGATATATGAACATGGAAAGCTCCACATCTTGCTCTGGAGGAAAACTCAAAAAATCATCTATAAAAACATATGATAAATCGTCCACCATAGAAGGTAATCAAATATTAGGATCACTTTAATCATCCTCCAACATGAGAAATGTGATCTAAAAATTGATGTTTCCCAACTCCGGAAGTGGTTGTCCTGCGCGACCTGACCAAGGATCCCATTCACCATGAAAAACTTGGGTATTACAATCAGTACCACAAAAATCCCTCTCCACCTATAGAAATCGATGTGTTCTTGAAAACGTACAATCCAATCCATATCAAGGATCACGTTGAAGAGGTACATGTATAAAACAAGGAAATCCCACTCCAAAATGACCCTGGACATGATGAGTTCACAAAACAGACACATGAAACCCTACTATCACTTCTTACTAAGAGGAATTACCAAATCCATCGTACATGACATAACATGAGTATGAATCTTTAACACATCCATAATATGGGAATATATAAAAGAAACTGAAGAACTAGTATCATATAAGACAAACTCTATTAATAATGTAATAAGAATGATATCTCGAATTGTTGTAGGCCCTGCTTCCAATTCCATGGGAATTTGATCCACCGCCCGGAGATGCCTCGTCTTAGACTAAGCCTAAGAATCACCATTGTAATTCTGCTATACCCTTAACCAACTATTACAAGAAGATGATCGAACCCTGCCGGAATGAACTATAAACCAATAAACCACTGTCATGGATGGTTCTAGTCAAGTTGAAATCCCATAAGAAGCTACATATCATATAAAACTCTGATATGGGTGCAATATTCTGTACAAATGCTGCAAGTTTCCTATATTTTTTCATCATTGATAAGATCTAGGATGATATGTGCACGTAGGTCTTATATAAACTAGCTTCCCAAAATGATGGAACATAACTGACCAAACATCATAATCTATAGACAAAGATAGACTGGAAGGATGGCTGCCTTCCTTCTTCCCCTACTCGTCTGGCTTCCTCTTCTTCTCAGAATAACTACCACTACCTACTAATGATAATTCTCCAAAAAAACTAGTCTTGATTTCACAATAAATCTATACCATCATAGAATGATCAACCACCTCAGAATAGGTCTTAAGATTGAGATAAGGCCTGATATTGGATATTTGGGTACAACCCCTTCTTGGACATTTGATCCATAATTTTCTCTTTAGAAATGAGCTTGGGTGCATTCCAAACTAACTCAGTAAATCAGTTCCATTACAGACTGGTCTCCCAAGCTAATCTCCATAAACTCCTAGTATCTAGAGAAGGCTAGAACCTCAGGAAAATACTACTCATTGAAAACAACCTTGAAGCCTTTCCAACCCATCTGCTCCTGCTTTCTAGTTTTCACCACTAAGTACCACCATTTTTAACTGGGACCTTCCAACATGAATGGAGAAAATTTCACTATGATGGTCTCATGAGTGTCAAGAAACTCCAACATTCTATCTATATTCTCAATCCACTCATCTTCTTCCTAGCATTTCGTGCTACCTCAGAAAGAAGAAGGATTTTTCTTGAAAAATCCTAAGATTTTTCCTTTATGGGACATGGTTCAACTTCTCTATCCTGAGAAGAACCAGGGCCCACTCCATGTCCCAAATCTTGGATTTCCCGAACCAATGCTTCCACAAAATTCAAATCTATTGGCGAGGGAGAAATTTCTCCGACCTCCTCCCACAATTTCACAGGAATTCTCCGGGGAGGCATCTTTATACACAATCAATAAGCACAAGAAAAACTATCAATACAACCATTTTGAGAATTTAAAAAAAACAAAAAAAAAATACCGACACTTTGATAAATTTAAATATAACCAAATCCATCATAATAATGAGGGAATCCAAATCAATCCACACCCACCAAGTGATCATATGTAGTCTTCAACCTTTACATCTCACCTGGAGGAAAATTAAAACCAAATGTCCCAACATCCCATGGCAACTAAAGTCCTATCATGAGGTGTGTTGGCCAGACACCTCACTCACAACCAGAATATCAAAACCTGATAGTCCTAACTTCAGTCTATCTAGAGTCATCCAAAAATAACTTGGCCCAAAAAGAGAATAACCTGCTCTAATACCATTTTTTCATGAACCAGTACCTGATTCCATCCAACCCGACACCCATCCTAGTTCATGGCATGTCCCAAAATATATTCCCAATCCCCAAAGAGTAGCATCTAGAGCCTGGTTACCCAAACATACTACATAATGAATTTCAACAAGGTAACCCATAATAACACATTACCAAGAGACAACTAAACAAAAAAATCATTGATAAAAATTCCCAAAAACCAATACAACTGAATTACAATAATCTTAGTATCATTGTACAAAGTAGCAGAATCAAAAAAATACCCATATTAAACCACGAAAAACTCCAATGCTTCTCAACAAGCTCCATGGTCCAAGCACCGTAATACCACCCCAGCTTCACGATGAACCACTAGCAAAATGAGACGATTTACCTTCTCCAAAATCCATAATGTATCAAAAAATGATTTAAAAAAAATATTTGAACACCATAATAACAATTAATTACAAAAAAACCAATTAATTGAAAACAAGGCTTCTAGTTCCAGAAAAGTGGAGTCGGGAGAGAACCCACCTACCTTAGGGTTTTGGTGAAATCAACCCATCACACAACCGCACACCGAATCCGGGTAAAAATTCCACAAAACTACCATAGATACCCTTCCATATCATCAAAAATCCTGAATCTCAACACTTTAGGCAATAAAAACCTAATATCTACACACGAAATGTGTAGATCTAGGAAACTAGGAGAGAGGGGGAACTATATCTAAGGAAAACCATGAAAATATGAAGAGTGGAGACTTACCAGAGAAGAATCACCTTGAACTCACATTGAAAACCATTATAATCACTTCCATAATGAGTGAAAGATCCCTAGTAACCCTTGAGAGCCAAAAAATACTAAGTGAGGCTCGAGTGGGCGGAATAAAGGAGGTTTTAGGAAAAATCATGACCAAACCTGGATTAAGAAACCGTATTTTTATAGTCTCTCATGGTTAACTCGTGCAGTTAGGAAAACCATGCACTAACCATGAACATGATACTTGCTCAATCGGGACCTCTCATGGCCTCCTCGGATGGTAAGAAAAACCGTGCACAAATCATGTGAAGCCCACTACCTCATGTTGCATGGTTACCTGGGTTTGTTGCGCAGTTTCCCCTAACTAGCTCAAAACTTTCTCCTTTAAAAAGCCTCCAAAAATATTCCAAAACCTTCTCAAAATCATCCAAAACTTGTCCAAACCTTTTATATACATAAAAAGCCTAAAAACAGGTTTTATACCTCAAACTGGGGGTACTATATTCTCCCCACCATTTGAATTTCCATCCCTATAAAGTAGAGATCCATTTCTTTACTGAAAAAGATCGGGCCATTACTCGAACATATATTTCTCCTACTCCAAAGTATCCTCATGAATCTTACCATAATACAAAAAAAACCTGAACGGAATGTTGATTTTAACACACAAGACTTTCTGTTACCTATCCACAATTCTCATTGGCACATTCACCAAGGAAGCATCTGACTGCAGTTCAACATGATCCCAATGAATCACATGGTCACAATCTAACCGATACTTCTTCAACTGAGAAACCTGAAACACATTTTTCACTACACTAAATCATGGTGGAAAAACTTACTGACAAGACACCTCTCTAACCCTCTAAAGTATCTCAAAAGTCCCAAAATACATTGGAGATAACTTTCCCTGCTCTCCAAACTAATGATGTACAATCCTATTAGATATTCTCAAGAACATATGATCACCCACCTCGAATGACAAGAGTCATAAAAAATTGTACTCATATGATTTATTATGACTCTGATCCATCCCCATTCTCTTCCTGATAAAATTGATCTTATCCATATTCTCTTAGACAAATATTATCCCAAACAATGAAATCTCTCTTGTTTCCACCCAACAAAGTAGATAATGACACCGATGCCTATACAATGCTTCAAAATGAGCCATATATATCGAGGTCAGATAACTGTTATTATTTGAGAACTCCACTAATGGAAAGTGATCCTACCATGAACCACCAAAATCCATGACACAATCCTATAACATATCTTCCAAAGTTTATATTGTCCTCTCATATTTCCCATCCATCTGAGGATGATATGTCGTACTCATCATCAACTGAGTCCCAAGGGCTTGTTGCAAGGATTTCCAAAAATAAGATCTGAAACTTAGATCTCTATATGATACAATCAAAAACTAGAACATAATGCCTCTTTAACACTTAATATATATAGATTTTGGATATATCCTCCACATAATTAGATTCATGAATAGGGATGAAATGGGATGACTTTATGAGCTGGCCCACTATTACCCACATGGAATTGTGCTTTTTAACCATTATTGGGAAACCTATAACAAAATATATCACAATATACTCCCACTTCCAGACCGTGATAGGTAAAGATTGAAATATTCCTTCTGGATGATAATTATCTGTCTTAACTTGCTGGAAAGTCAAGCATCTCGATACAAACTTGGTCACATTCCTTTTCATACAATCCCACCAAAATTTCACTTTCAATCCCTTATACATTTTATGAATTCTAGGATGGAAAACCCATATAAAATTATGAAAATCTCTATGAATTTAATTCTAAAAATCTAGTGGCACAACCATAAAATTCTTAAAACATAGAACTGAATTCCCATTCACTTCCAAGCCCTTAATGGTCTCCCCACCATTGATGTTCAACCTCATTGCCAAACACTCGTAATTTGACATATGTACCTCTTTAACCAAACCACCCAAGTCAGGAATCAATGAAACTAGAATGAATGCCAATATATCACCCCAGTCCTCACATTCCAACCACATGTCGGATATAACCAACATCAACTTCCACTGATCCAATGCCTGTTTCACCACCTGAGCATACGACTTCTTACTTAATGCATCTGCCACCAAATTTTCCTTACCTAGTGTATACATAAAGTCAAAGTAAAACATCTAGAGATACTCCATCCATCTAATTTGTCTCAAGTTCAAATCTCTATGTGATAATATATTTTTTAATCTCTTATGATCGGTAAAAATCAGGAATTTATTACTAAAGAGATAATGAAAGCACATTTTCAAAGCATAAACCACTGCTTCTAAATCTAAATATTGCGTTGGGTATTTATTCTCATGTACCCTCAACTACTATTATCCATAAATAACCAAATTATTCCTTTACATGAGGACACCACCCAAATCAAATCCCTATGCATCACAATACACCACAAACCCTTTTCATGGTTTTGAAAAAACCAAGATTGGTGATGATGTAAGGTGACCCTTAAGCTGTTAAAAATATTTCTAACACTAGTCATTTAATTTAAATAGAATTTTATTCCCTGCCAAATCTATCATTTCTGAGGAAAATCATGAGAAATCATGAACAAAACATTGATAATAGCTAGCTAGACCAAGGAAACTCCATATCTAAGAAATGATCTTTGGAGGTTTCCATGATATAACATCGCCTATCTTTTTCGGATCAACTAAAAAACATTTCTCATGAATAAAATGGCAAAGAAAACAAAGTTCCTATATCCAGAAATCAAACTTAGAACTTTTTCATATAATTGATGATCTCTCAAGATCCCTAATACTATCGCCAAGTGTTTCTCATGCTCTACCCTTGTCCTTGAATACACTGATATATCATCGATGAATACCACCATGAAATAATCCAGATATCTCTAAAATATAGAAATCATCAATGACATGAACATCGATGGTGAATTATTTAGATCAAAGGGCATAACCACATACTCACAATGGCCATATTCACTCATGAATGTTTTTTCAGAATATCTTCCTTCGACACTCACAATTGATGATATCCTGATCATAAGTCAATCTTGGAGAACAACTGTGGTCCCCTCAACTGATCAAATAAATCATAAATGTGTGGAAGTGTATATTAGTTATTTATCTTAACTTTATTAAGCCTAAGATAATCATCACACAACCGAAGAGATCTATCTTCCTTTTTAACAAACAAAATGGGTGCTTCCCACGGAGACATGCTAGGCCGAATGAACCCTTTGTTTTCTAATTCCTCCAACTATACTTCCAATTCCCTTAATTAAGTTGGTTCCATTCAGTAATTTCGAAGTGATATAGGAATGGTCCCTAGAAGGAGATCAATCGTAAACTCCACTTGTCTCATGGGTGGAAACTATGAGAATTCTTTAGGAAATACATCCAAAAATTGATCAACCACCATTAGAAAGATGATATGATGAACTCTTTTCATTCATTCCAATGAAAATGCTGCTAAATAATAAGAGATTGTGCCAATAGTTTGTGCCAAAAAGCCTCTTTCTCCCAGATTTTCATTCTTCACTCCTCTAAAGAAATGTTCGAATCCATCATTCATTGTGAAACTAACAGTTCATGCATAACAGTCATTGTGGTACTTAAACATTTACAACCAATCTATTCCCAGGATTATATAATAAGATTCCATATGAAGCATTGATAAATCCCACATTATCTCAACCCCATCTACAACTATACAATATTCTCTGCATAGGAAGGCTTGACACTCTCTTCGACCTAAAGGAGTTTGATGTTTTAAAAGAAAAGGCATCATTTCCACATTTAAACACATAAAAATAACTACATGATAAGAAATAAAATAAAGAAAATCACTCGTATCAAAAAATTCTTATATCAAGTTATAATTTAAAATTACCATAACTCTCACCATGGATGGTCCAGAATGATCTTGCATGACATCCTACTCAGCTCCAAACAACTGCTTTCTTTGCACACTGTGGTCTTTATTTCCCTACCAAGGAGTCATGGTGTTCCTGGAATCACTATGACTAAATTTTATATGCTAATAAGAGGTATGATACTTCCCCAATCCCATCAAGAAATAGAATTCATGTTACCCCTGTGGAGTGTCACGAACACCCACCCTCATAACATTCTGACAATAACCCTGAAGATTCCCCATACACTTATAGTTTTGATATGGTTGAGGTTGTGTCATAAAATCCCACTTTATGTGACCCATAGAGCCACACTAAAAACATCCTGACTTACTCTGAGGATTCAGGGGAAGATTCACTGATCCTCTCATCATATACTAATCCATACTTCCACCCTAGAAATTAGTGTCCCGCTTTTTCTTGATCCCTATGTTAGAGTTCCCACTATTCCCAATGGGTACCAACATACATCCCCAGCCAATAGCTCCCAGAATATCCCCTTAAGATACCATTTCTTTATTCACTATCTTTATATAATCATTTATATATAGCACCATTATTTTAGAACAAATTTCTTAGCTCAAACCTGCTTCAAAAATATGTACCTTAAACGATGTACTACCCACCACCTCGGGTGAAAACCACACTACATTCATAAACTTAGAAACATATTTTGTTTCTGAGAGGTTCTATTTATTTAGCCTAAAGTAATATATTTTATGCTGAATTATGATCTTATGGGGGTAGAATTTTTTATTAAAAAATTCCTCAAAACCCTCCCATGTCACACCTTTGTCCGTTCTAGATTGGACCGTCAGCTCCCACCACTAAAGGGAAAGATATTCCAACATGTTAGTTTCTATCTTCACTTTTAGCTCCATCAGTGTTCCCAAGAATTCATATATTCTATTAATTCTGTTCAACTATGCTTTTTCCCTTTCTGGATCCGAATCACCCCTAAACATGGGTGGAATATGCTTTTTGAACTGAAATGCATGATCCATATGCTTTGGCTCATCTACTTTATTCCCACTTTACACAGCTTGGAATTCTTGTACTATACACTGTGCTAGATACTGGTTCACTTGGGGATCATGTGAAACTACATTTTTAGAATCCTCCTCTGGTTGGTCTCTATGACGCCTACCTGGTACCATTTATATCAAGACAAAAACAACCATAAGGCTCACTCCCTTTGTAAGAAAATGTTTACAATTAAAATTGAATTACATAGTAACTATCAAGACCAGGATTTCCACAAGTTCACATTTCCCATGTTGAACAAATTTTAAAAAATAAACCATGTTTTGAAAATTGAACCTATTTCCAAATACCACGACTATCCTCATTTCAAATCCGCACATTTGAAAAAAATTCCAGATTTTGCACCAATCCATATATCCATAGCACAATATAAATCATTATACCAATGAAATATGAATCCTAGTGGGAAGTAATTTCTACAATGCATGCCATGCCCATCTCATTGGCTACTCCCAGGATAATGATATTTCAAATTCCTATAAGTGTTTCTAAAACAGTTAAGTACCCAACTCCCTAGTAACTTGAAGTTCAACATGAAAGGGTTAGGTATGTTCTATTATGTCATACATTTCATGTTCCGATATTCCAATGCCTTGCTACCATCTTGACTCAAGGAATATACCAAGAATTAATTCCAACACCAAGACTAAAAATCAAAACCAATGAACAAAAAAAACATGGATGTCAAGGACCGAACAAATTGATAGCACTTGTAACATCTAGCTCCTTCCTCATTGGCTTGAGAAGGCGGTGAGATGATACAAGGCCTTAGGTTACATTCCCAAGGTGCCAAAGGCTGTAAAAAATTCCAAGGGATTCAAGACCCATTGGGGAATGATTTTCCCTTAGAATAAAACCAACCAACCAAAACTAAATGATGCATTTCAACAAGGTAACCCATAATAACACATTACAAATAGACAACTAAACAACCAAATCTTCCACAAAATTCAAAAAAACCAATACAACTAAATCCCAACAATCTCAGTATCAGAGTACCAAGTGGAAGAATAAACAAAAATACCCCAAGGAAACCATGACACACTCAACTTCTTCTCACTAATCTCTATTCTTAAGACACCACAATACCATCTAAGCATCAAAATAAACGACTAGAAAAATGAGATGCTTTACCATTGCCTTTGTCTTAGAAAATGACATCTGAAAAAGCACCCAAGTGCCAAACAACAGGGTGAGTAAAGATACTTAGTAGGTTTTCCCCAAATGAATTCCCTATACACACCTCTTAGATAAAACCATTATCAAATTTATATAAAATAGTTTATATAAAACATTAAATAGTGCAACAATTTCAACAAGCCAAACATACCCTAACCAAGCCATTTTCACCCAAATCACTACAAAACAAGGAAACCTCAACAACCATGCCATAATCCATTTACCATCATATATGAGCACAAAAATTTCTATCTTGAATAATAACACACAAACAAAGCATAAATATAGGTTTTCTCATATCCAATCCAGAAAACAATCTTGGTGGAACTTCCTCTCCAATACCATTACTACTTTCTAAACCTAGTGGTACTTCACTCCCACTTATCATTGATGGTGGCTCTTCCATCCACTATCCATCCCCTTTTTATAGTGTCAATCCCTACCCACTTCTCATAATCCCAACACAACATAAAATGTTTAAGGAAATAAACAAGCATATAGCACACCAAAGCCACAACATTATGAAAAAAACTATTTCGTAACAAAAAAGTCCCTTAAAACATCATCCACATCACAATACAATTCAATAAAGAAACCAAATTTTATTGAAACCATTTCAAAAAACCATTTTCATAAATCAACCCAAGAAACCCATTTTAAAATCATTATTTTAAAATATAACAATAAATAAGCTTTCACCGTAATGACCAATTTTCCTCAAAATCCATAATTTATCACAAAATGAGTTTCAAAAAAGCTTTAAACACCATAATCACAATTAATTTCAAACAAAACAAATTAATTGAAAACAAGTCTTCTAGTTCTAGCAAAGTGGGGTTGGAAAAGAAGCCACCCCCTTAGGGTTTTGGTGAAATCAACCCACCACAAAACTGCACACCACATCCGAGTAAAAATTCCACAAAAACACCTTAGATATCCTTCCCTATAATAAAAAAGCCCAAATATCAACACTTTAGGACGTAAAAAACCTAGATCTACATGCAACAAGTTTAGATCTAGAAAACTAGGAGATAAGGAGAACTAGATCTAAGGAAATCCATGAAATAATTAAAAATGGAGAATTATCAAAGAAGAATCACCTTAACCGCACCTTAAAAACCATTCAAATCACATTCAAAAAGAGTTGGAGAACCCCTCTAACCCTTGAGAGCCAAAAATATTGAGTGAGGCTTGAGTGGGAGGATGAATGGATGTTTACAGAAAATCACGACGAAAACAAAATTTAAAAACCCTATTTTTATTATCGCACATTGTTATCTCACATAATAAGGAAAAATGTGCACTAACCATGCACATGGTACTTTCTAAACTAGGACCTTGCATGACCTCCTCGCATAGTTAGAAAAAACATGCACAAACTGTGTGGATCCCATTGTCTCATGTGGCACTGTTACCTGGGTTTGTTTCATGGTATCCCCTAACCATTCTCAAACCACGCTCCTTTAGAAATCCTACAAAACCATTTCAAAACCTTCGGAAACTCTCCCAAACCTTACCCAAACCCTTTATATATATAAAAAGTCATAAAAAGGGATACATACCTCAAAAAAATGGTACTACCCAAGGTCCAATGTTTATGGTCGATAAGCACCACATCATATGAGAATCATGTCACAATATAGAACCATGGGAAAATCCTTAAGGGTAACTAGAAAAAGTGGGACTATATGAACATAGTACCTCAGTGATCAAAACCCTCAAACTCTACTACCAACAATGTTCTCATGCATGATCCACTAGAGAGGATATAATCCAAAGTTCTATTAGTCCAACATCTTTCTCATGCATGAGCCACTAGAGAGGATCCCATCCAAAGTTATAGTGGTCATATCCTATTACATGTTAAGTTAGTGTTGAAATCGTCAGTCATTCTAGATGAATTCGGATCTCAACCACTTCCAAATAAACTAGCATACTAGTTCTAGTTCTCCCACCTAGATACTCAGGATTCCATTTGTGCTCAAGTTTAATTCACATATCACATAAATTGAAACTTTTTAAAAGACATTACAACCATAAAAATCACCTAAGTAAATCACCACTTTAAATAATAAAATCATTTGAAAATTAATTTCCCATACTAGTAAATTTTTTGAAATCCCTTTAGAATCATCAAAATAAGAACACATATGTAAGACTATAAATTTACATGGAAAATCCCCTTTGAAAATCATATTCACATGAAAACCATTTCAAAACATGATTCACACTTTCTAGACACATTAAATATAAACCAAAAAGGAACCAAAAAATAAGAAAAAGCATTTCATTTGGGAAAACCTACTTTCAACACCTTTTCACCTTTAAATATCTTTGAAAACACCTTTCACAACTTTCACACAAGGCATATAATGTATTCAAGAAGCACCACAATGAACCATACAAATAATAAAACCAATTTCTATTAGAAAACCCATTTTCATCACATCTACATCATAAAACCTTTCCAAAACATATTTCTCATCAAATAAAGTATTCATATAACATATTTTACAATTCAGGAAGGAAATCTAAACTCATATAATAATGTAAAATCATGGAACCACCTACCTATCACTTGGAAACTTCTGGAAAGTGATGTGAAACTAAAACCATAGCACCACAAGGCTCTGTAGACGAAATATCAAACACAAATAAAAAATATAACCCCAAAAAACACAAGATCAAAACATCTTTAGGTCAAACACCCATTGGAAAATAGGAACTCAAGAAAGATAGGACAAGAACCATAGAAATAGAGAGAAATAAAGGTTAAGGGGACTTAATATTTTATTGAAGAACTAGGGTCAAAAACACACAAGGAATGACGTTCAAGAGGTCCATTGAATCTTGGAGGGAGCTCCCATGGCTGAAAATCCTAAGTGCGGTAGAATATGGGTGATGTAGGGTTCAATCTAAAGAGGTAAAAATGTAAATTTCCACCTTTTATTGACTTGGACAGGTCTCATGATTTTCCTACATGGTTTTACAAACATGAAGAAACCGTGTGCCTCTCACCATCCAAGAGGTACATTCCCAATAGTTAGTCTATATGGTTTGAAAAACCTTGTTCCAATTGCACAGTCTCTACTTTTCAAGATGAAAATTGGCTACATGGTTTCATAGAAAAGGGATCATAGTTCCCACCAACTGTGTGCCAATGATGTGCCACCTTTTTTCAATCCCAATATCACCATTTTCACTAAAAACACATGGGAAGGACAAGGGAAAAAATATAGACTAAAAAATTAATAGAAAATTACCTCAAAATGAAAACATATATGTGAAAATCCATGATGTGTGTCATGGTACTCAATGGTAGTCTGAATAGGGTGTTAGATATACTCAGTTGTCCACCCACCAATAGTATCTAATTCCATCCAGTCCATGTGTAAATAATATATAGTGTTCTAGTAACAATAAAAGCTATAAATGAAATGAAATAATAAATACCCCACATAGGGAGGGGTTCATTTGGAAAACCCATCATCTGCTACCTGATTTGTCCTATGCTAGAGTATCAATGATATATATTCCATCATAATATAATTTATAATAATGTCTTGGTACTTGAATTGTAGCCAAAGTCTCCATCGTGAATAATAACTGAGCAAGATATGTACAATAAATCCATCATAAAATGTAAGGATCTCATGAAATCCAAATTTATTCTTTGGATTGGAATCATGTTGTGTAATTAATTCATTATGATTATAAAGTAACAAAATCCTATATTTAGTATTCCATATTTGAAACCAGGCATCGATCCAAACATAACATGAACCCATCACCTTACAAGACCATACTAGGCATTCCTTATAGGAACCCTAGCACCTCTTTAGGTGTGGTATACAATCACCTCCCTCTGATTCCATCCTTGGTGGTCTATTAAGGGAGCCCATGTATTACTCACAGTGTATATAAAGGTCTCCCCACTGAGTCCATTCTTTGGAGTCCACATAGGGATTCCAAGTATCTCTCATGGAGTTTCTAATGGTTTTCCCTCTCAGTTCATCCTAGACAGTCCACATAGGGATTATAAGTATCACTCATGGAAAATATAATAATTTTTCCTTTGAGTCCATCCAGGGAATTCATAAGATAAACCATTTTTTACCCATGGTGTATGAAAAATTCTTTTACAAATCATTTAATTCAATAATCCCAATAAGTCTGTTTATGGAATTCCGAGTCAGGATCCATGTTTCACTCTTGACATCGAAATAAGAATGATCATGGGCCCAAAGTCTAACAATAAAATTTATGTTCACATTTAAATAAATTTCCCATCATATTTTTATAATAAATTAACACACCTCAGAAGGTGGCTCAAATTATATCCTAGGCTTCGAAGGCCTAGAATCCCCTGAATCCTCACATTCATCTTGATTGGGAATTTTCGTTTTAAATAATATCTCAATCCAAAGTGATAAGGGAAAATTGAAAAAATTATTGGGACATGTTCTTCTATTCCCTCTTTAATTTAATTCATTTATACTTCATCCATTTAATTTGAAATTTCAAAATAAAGGGATAAAGGAACACACCTCAAGAGTTGAATCAATTTCATAGGCCACTCATGGAGGTTTCATTAAATTTAACAACACACCCAATGGGTGGTTCAATTCAATGTCCTTAACCAACAATGATATATAAACAGGCCATGAGAGTTATATAGGTCATGTTTATTAATCTAATTTATGGAAAATTCAAATTAACAAGCATCACTTAGAAAATATGGCACAAGAAAAAATAGCGTAATACATAAAAACAATGACTTGTAAGTAAAATCATGAGGCCAAATATCTTATATTGTTAGTAGACACATCTTCTATTTTTGGCCCTTAATCCATTCTAGAATAGTTGAATTCATGTAAAAGACAAATTACATGAAATTAGTTCGTATTAGATTGAACTAAAATCACTCTCTCGATAAGAAGATAAACGTAGAAAGGTGAAAGATGAATGAATATATTACTAATACACATATACTGAGAGAAATGGTGTCTTTATTGGAGCCCAAATAAAAGAGATTCCTCAATTCCTAGCTTTAACCATGGAGGAGGCAGCTTCAATGGAGAGATCTACTGTGCATGGAGGAAGAAATAAAAATAGGGGAGGATTTAAATTAAAAGGAAGAAAGAATAATAATTTCACCCATTTTTAAAGGGAACCATGGTTTTCCTACATAGTTGGCTAAACCATGCGCCAACCATGCACCATGAAGTACCCCAAAACACTCCTCATATGGGCTAGGTGCACAGTTTGACTAACCTGAATAACCTATTCAAAACCCATCTATAATGTGGTATGCTGCACTCATATGGCCATGTTGCTTGGGATTTATGGTTAGGATAGACTTTACAACCCTAGGCAGAGCACGAGACCGCCCCGTATAGTTTAAAAAAACCATGTGGACTGAGTGGCATGATTTCTACAAACATTGTGGCCCAACCATTTCTCCCAGAATCTAGTTCTTTGGTCTCAGAACAAGACAAAACACCCTTGAAACCACTGTTATCTCTTTATAAACTTTTATTAGGATAAAATTGATTTCAGATTCTTGAAATCCTTACCCTCTAAATTAAATTGTCCCCAAGTTTCCCTTCCAAGGGTGTTAAAGTATCATCTAAGAATAACTCTAGCCACTAGCCACGTACATCATACTGCCACTCTCAAGATTCATACTATACATGGTTGTGCTGCCATATTACCAGTACTGAAGGAACTAACTGTAGAGACCCGGACTTCAATTACATGGGGATTACATTACTTTTGCAGAATACTTAATACATAACAAAAACCAACACTCAAGGACCGTAATAGTTTAGTGTCTTTGGAAACTCGGAACATAATCTTCTAATCATGGTGAAAGATCTTCTACATCTCCCATAAAGATATTAATTTTTTGTTTTCTTACCTAAAACCTTTATTTATATCCTGGGGAAAGAAAACATATAATGGGTGAGCTCAAATGCTCAGTATGGGTAAGAATGGAGAAAATAAAACAAACCATATACATTTTAACTAAAAAACATGAACATAATGTTTCAACATCAAAATCTTGAGCAATGACATAAAACATTGTAGTACGTAAGGAATAGATCATAATGGAACATCAATCAGGATAAAATAGCATGGGAATAAAACATGTAATTGTGGAAAACCATTAAGCACATGATATGATTTCCATAGTAGCCAAGGCATTGCTGCCAAGACCTTCTAAGTGGACAAAGTCCCTTACTGAATCGAGTTCACTCCTCATTCCAGTCATGTATCACTGAACCAGATTAACTTGACATTACAACCATGTCTATCTCATGAGATATAAATCTTTACCCAATGCATTAGAGGGAGATATAGGTCCCACCCATCTCATAATGAAATCATTCTTATGTGTTCCCCAACATAAATGTAAACCATTCATCATAACCCAAATAATAAAATGGGTTTCATAAACATCATCCCATCATAACATAATCCATATAAAACAAATGGATATCATTTCATCATAAGAAAATTGAAACCATGAAAATCATAGAGACATTATACGTTAAACATACAAATATGAAATAATGTCATCTTAGATGGAAAATGGTTTTGATAAAACACTTGAAATGAATTCCTAAGGAAAATATCCTTTCTTTTTCAAAATAATTTTATTTTCACAAAATGACATTAAATTTTAAAAGAAAAGGATTTTGTTGGAAATAGTAATGAAATCTTGTAGAGTAAGCTTCATGAAAATTAGGCATTATGAAACCGTAGAAATCCGTTCATGCCGTATAAGTTAAAAAAACATTCTTCTCGTACTTTTTCCAGAAAAGTCAAAAAGTACCTCATATGGTAAACAAAATAAATATTCCTTACATACCATGTAGTAAAAGTAAAAAATGGGTAAAAATGACTTTAAAAATACATGAAAATATTTTTAGAAAATAGGGACATGGATGATAAATATAACCACAGTAAATACATATGAATAAACAATCTCGGATAAAAACAAGATTAGAAAAGTTATACCTTAACTTATGTCCGATATGCTTCGTATGTATCCGAAACTACTATATAATGATTTAAATAATTTCATTGACTTATTATAGAATCATATTCATTGTAATTATTTCATATATGGTTCACTTATAACTTTATATTACCCCTTCTTTTGTAAATTCCATGTTAAAGCAGCGTTTTGGGTAAAATTGTTTCATTTATCGTACGTGTTTCGATTTGTTGTTCTTGATATTATTACTCATATACTGATTTACTTAATTCCATAATGTAAAACATGATTTATATATAATATATATTCAGCATATAAATATATATGATATATCGATAAATGGAATGAAATACACAGTTTATGGAGACGGTAGGCCGTACGTACGCATGAACATTGTTTTCCTTTCCTTACTGACTTGAATCGATGTAAGTAGATGAAATATATATACAAAAATCCAGTAGAATTATTATTTTATATATACCATTATTATTCATTATATATACTTTATAATCATTCTTTAATGGTTAACATGGAGAATGAATCTTATCACGTCGTGGAGACGGTAATCCATACGTACGCACGGACGATAATATCATTCCCATAATTATTGAATGTAAATGGAGTGGATGATATAATATCTCAGAATAATTATGATGTTATAATAAACATATATAGTTATTCTTTACACCATTATACCCATCCAAGTAAGGTGGTGGTGGGAAAATTGATTAGACCACGGCGTGAAGATGATATTCCGTACGTACGCATGCGCGGTGATTTCATTTTCCGTAGGATGGATTGAAGGTTAAATGGGGTTGTTTAATATTTATAATATCATATCAGTATATTAGTGATACTTATTGTATTAATTTACAATGAAACATATAAAGAAGAGAAATTTGAAGAAGAAAGAAACTTGAAAGAATCGGTAGAAGAGATTACCTCTTCTTCGACGCCCCTCCTTTAAGCTTCCTCTTAAGGGACTTGAGTTGGTCTTTTGAGAAGACCAGAACCTCCAGAATTCTTCTAGGGAAGTGTAGAAGAGAAATGGTCAGGGGTTGTTCGTGCTTTAAGGTTCAAAGTGTTGTGAAGAGGAGAGGGAGGAGGTGACCTTTTATAAGGGAGGAGAGGGGCACCTTTGGAAACCTCAAAAATATTAATTTATAATAAATCAAACCGCACTTAAAAATCTCAAAAAATGACTCATATTCTGAGATTAAATGATATAAAGTTGTAATATCATCAAAAAATAAAATTTATAAATGTTTAATATTTATTTTAAACCTTATAAACTTGATTTATCCTTATTTAATCTATTTAGTTTTATTTGTGGTAATAAGATTCTAAATTTTAAATTATTATAAATAATTACTTATGTGTTGTGAATTTTCCATAATTGAATAATTTATGATATTTTAGACCATATAAATTTTAATTTATACTTTTTTAAATATTTTTGTGATTTTTAAACAATTTTTTGTTATGTTATTTTTATAAAATAACAATAGTGTCAATTTTGACACTATTCATTTATTTGAATTTTAAAAAAACCCACACAGAAGATATGTTCGAAATAAAAAATTAAATAGATGTATAACATGTCATATTTATCTAGAAAATTAGTGGATCACATTAAATAGTTCATATATGATTTATTTTAATATTTTTAAATCCATTTATTTGATATTTCAATCAATAAAATAATTTCAACATCACCATTGTGTCACCTTTAATGATACTTATTTAATCTGTAAAAATTATAAATAAATTCAAATGATGTAGATAATTTTATTATATTTTTGGAGACTATTCATGTTTGAAGTTTCATGAAGTTTATCACTAAAATAAAATTATTATACTTATAAGATTTAAGAGAGTGACATGTTGTCACTTTCTATGGTTTTAATAATAATTAAATTATTTACAATGTCAAAAGTCCTTAAAATGAATCTATTCCGACCCTTAGGTGATATGAGTCGACTTTTAGTCATAAAATTGAATTTGGGTAGGTTTTAGGGTAATTTTATAATCTTATTTTCACCCTTAATTACCCGATTTACCTTTAACTGCAGTAAATAAAAATTACCGTAGTTACTATTCATAATATCAAAAAAATAAAAGTAACCTATTAACATAATTTGGACCCACTGAGTTCAAATATGGAATCCATTTTTCAAAATTCAAAATACATAAGTTGCAGTAATTAATTTAAAAATAATATCGTTATTAAGAAAACAGGTTTTAAAAGTTAAAACATTGTCAAAGATTGAAATGTTTTTCCCTAAAAATTCAACGTAAAATTAATGATAGTGGAATAAATTATATTAAATGGTAAAAATATATTCTATTTATATACTTTAAAACCATTATATATTATAATTTAACAATATAAATTATTGCGATGAAAAAATTTGTTTTTAATTAAAATATAGCGTGTTTTTACTATTCATTAAAATATTAAAGTTATCAGAATAATATGAAAAATTTATCAAAGTAAATTTTTATATCCTGATTCAAAATAAGAATTTTATTTTGTCAAATTGAATTTATGGACATGTCAAAATCTATATTTAAAGTTTGTGCGCCATCAAAATGCGGCAAAACTACATTTTTTGAAAAATACCTATTTTACACGAAAAAATTATTTTGTTCTCATACCATGTTCTAGAAAATTTGTAAGATGAATAATAATGTTATAAAATTAAAAATTTAGTTAATACTATTCATAATAGCTAGTACATAATAATATTATAACAATATATCGTTGTTTAGTGAAACCTGGTATTGCGTACTACACATGCTATCAAGGAAGGTCGCGATTGCATGAAATGCAAGCCAAGTCAGGGCTGCGTGTAGTGCAAGAATCCTTTGTTTTTTCATATAACAAAATCCAACAATATTTCATTTATACATTTAATATATATATATATATACACACAAACACTCAATATTGCGTTGAATAACTACTATCAAATAAACTTGAAATTGTGTGTAACATGATCTAAGATTTGTGTTGCGTATACTGCAAGCTAATACGGTGTTGCGTATAGCGCAAGATAATCTTGGTGTAGCGTACAATAGAAGATATGAAATAAATTAAAAATAATATATCTTATAAAATCTCGGGGTGTTATATTCCACCCCCCTTAAAATGAATTTTGCCCTCAAAATTCATCGGGGTTATAAATGGTTTATTACATGAGAGTTTCTTTCATTAAAACCCACATCGTAAAAAGGAATAATAAAACTTATCTTTAAAAACTAAAGTATGAAATGTAATGGTTACCAAAATTAACTAATCACTGGGTTTCCACATAGGAGAAAATTGGTGAAAATATGGATATGAAGGAAAATCTAACCATCATGTTTTGATGGAGAGTGGTAGAGAACATGGCTATGAAAAAGCCAACAATCACAAAGCCATAAATTTGTGATGATCTAAGGTACCATCTAATTAATTAGATATAAGGTCAATAGGACAACATTTTTTGTTTTCAAGATCATTTCCCAAATGTTGAATAATTTTTGAATTAAAAGAAATACTTACTTGATTTTGGTACAATCTTACCATTGCTTATGCCTTGAACAATTTCAAATTAATATCTTAAAGAAATGAAGTTGAATTTATCTTTTGCGAAGTGTTAGAAGATTATGCGATAGAATGATAGGTCATTACATCCATCTCAAACATAGTATTAGTAAAAGTTATATAAATAAGTCCATCTTATGGTGAGATTAATCGTATATAGTTCCAAAAATGGACTTATACTTCATCTATCATACCTATTAATAAAATAAAACTAGTTTCTACTAATCAGGGACTTCCTGTAGGCCAGTGGTAGGTGATAAAGGCCTGTCACATTTCGGTTGTAGGTTCGATTCTCACAACCTCGTCCGATGCGACGGGTTGTCGCCCATTCTGCAGGTTGTCCCTTTTCTTAAACTACACTATTATAACATTCCATCAATAATATTGAAAAAAGTTTTAGCCTTAAACAATAATAACTTATGTTCAACATAATCCATTCCAATCTTTAAGCTTATCCAAAATACTTCTTTCCAAACTCATAGTATAAAGAGAACGATTACTAAAAAGGTCATATAACAAGCATTTTAATACCATCATTTATACCTCATATATCACAAGATATATCTTGTTGATCGCATTCCAAACATGCGAATACCTTAATCTTGTATTCTCTTGAAAAATGAATACCCATTGAACATTAGTGAAAACATGAATGTTGTCAAAAGTTAACTCTTTCCAAATCCCAAAATACAAAAATTCTATATACTCAAACCATGATATAACTTTGTCCTTTTATCAGTCATGAGCTCATTAATACTATCAAACATTTCATTTTCTCCTTATCCCTTCATTATGCGCATATCATCTTCTTTCAAAAAATATTTCAATCAATTTTCATGGTTACCGGTACCATAAAATTATTAAAAACCATAATAGAACAATACATAAATATTCCAATATTCCATGATACTACAACATTATTTTGGAATCCAATTACATAAACACTTTGTCATTCCACCACATCATTGTTAAATTCAACATCTCCAATAGTGATCGCATGTGACTTACCTTTTTTCCTTTTCCTTAAGAGGTTGTTGATGTCGATCATCATTAACCATTGGATTAGGGAATTGATTACCATAACACCCAATTTCCTTGCACTCGTATCATTGAAGTTTTGGTGGTGCATTCTCAGTAGTCTTTTCTTTATTCACAACATTAGAAACCCTTTTTCCATTAATTCGACACTCAGCTGCTCGATGGACTTATTTTCCACACTTAAAAAACATTTTCTAGTCCCTTTAAGACAATCTCCACCATTCTTCTTTCCACAATTTGAGCATTCAGAAACATTCATCTTCTTTTCACCATTATTCTGAGATTTCTCCTTGAAATCCATCTTTTGTTTCTTTTCAAAACCATGAGATGGATATGTAACACCCATGTAAATACCCAGAAATTTCGAGGAATTTTTTTAAAATACTTTGGAATTTAACGAGTCTGTGGCTTCTGACGGTGCTTGATTCCGAGGCCCGGTGTGCCCGGAATCAATTTTCGAAGTTTAGATCAGGTACGTTTAGTGAACGAACGAGCGGGTTTTTCTAACTTTTGAACCGGTGCTCAGAATTAAAATATGAGGGCACCGATGAAATCACAGCACCAGTAATTGCATAAGGGGACACATACCGTAGTTGCGTTCGCAAAAGATGAGAAGTTAATTTTTGGGGGTTTGTTTAAGAAATAAATAAAAAAATAATTTCAGAACAATTTTTATTACTAAAGGAGGATACTCCCTCCCATGGGTAGTTAAGGGTGGGGCCTAAAGCCACTTAATTACCCAAGTGAGGAGGTTAGAGAGGTGGGTCCCACATGAGCCCCACCATTTAATTTCTTCTGACCTCATTTATTCCCCTGTTGTTTCCTTGACGTTTCCTCCATTAATATCCCTTGATTAATTATTGGGTAACTCCTCGTTTTGATTAATGAGGAACCCTCCTTTTTCTTTTTTTTAATTTAAACTGCCAATGCATTTAATTATGGGGAACCTTCTCCCTCCCTTCTTTTGTCAACACATTTTAATTAGTGTGGTGAATTAATTATGGGAGATTTTCTTTCCGTGTGAAGTTAAATAATTGGAGGAACCTATTATTTAATTTTGGGAGAGCATCATTGGCGAAAGAAAGAACGTGGGAGAGCTTTTGAGCTTTGGACGAAGAACACCGGCCTCCGAAGAAGAACAATGAAGGACGTCGGTTCCTCAGAGATCGACGATGCGCCACCAATCCTCTTCCCCGCGACAAGAGAGGAGACGTCGCTTCCTCCTCGGCGTTTTCCGTTGAGACCTACAGACCCCCCTTTTTCTGCGACGTCGTGTACTGCGACGCCATCTACCACGACACCGACGAACGCCTTCTCTGTTGAGGTAGGGGTTTTTGGTATAATTTTTCTTCATGTGTTATTTCTATACCCTCGTAATGACGTGTTTTGTTGATGGTGTTTTCTTAAAACCACTAACGCGGTGGGTGCGGGCTAACGAACAAGCCCCAACCCACAACTGTTTTGTTCCTAATGCATGGAATAATTAGCGATGACGAAACATGACCGTTTTGGCGATTAGAGGTCGTTGCAGTAAAGTACTGGTTCCGAGACGACCGCAGGCACAGATGAGAGCAAGAACGGACGACCAGAATGACTCTAGTGGCCCGTGGAAACCTCCAGCAGGAGCCCCCGCGGCTTCAGCCGCGACGGTAGGCTGCCAGATCCTGCGGCTGCGTGGGATCCGGAGGAGATGCGGCGCCCGCCGCGTCCGCTGAGTGAAAAGGGAGGGGGGACCACGTACCCCCCCTGCTTGGCCTACTGGCCGAGCCAGTGCACCCCCCGCCCGGGCCAGGGCGGGTCCTGCGGACCTGGCCGGACTCGGACCCGGGTCGGACCAGGCCCAGACCCCCTACTTTGGACTACTTTCGGTCTTTTGTCCATAACTTGAGCTACGGACCTCCAATCGATGCACCGTCAGTTGTGTAGGAATACTTGGATCGATACGGTCGTTTTGGAATATTAAACTTGAGGTTTAGGTAATGTTTTCATATAAATGAGTTTGTTCGGACTCGAAACCAACCGGGCCCTTGGAGCGGAAATGCTTATATCTTAAGGACCAGACATCCGATTGACAGGATGCCAATTATGATGAGATCCTTTTGTTGAGAAAGTCATTTTGGAATAATCCAATTGAGGTTTTGACACATCTGGAGTATGACCATGTTGGTTTTATCTTAAAAACCAACCGGGCCCCTGTGACGGAAAAGCCAATAACTCTCAGACCAGGCGTCCGATTGACGCACCGTCTATCGCATTGGGTTTCTTTTGATGAGATGGAACTTTGGGATACATCAAATCTGGACTTCGTGACATTTTATGTATCGAATATCTTTTTCTCGAGGAGCATACCCTCCCGGAATCGAGCATGCTGTGTGCGGGAACCCTAGAGCTGGCTGCGACTGCGACGATGGCGACTGCACTTGGATCCTCTGTGGGTTCAGCAGCGAGGACGACTGTACGTGGATCCTCCGTGGGTTCGGTAGTGAGGATGATTGTACGTGGATCCTCCATGGGTTGGGAAGTGAGGACGACTGTACCTGGATCCTCCGTGGGTTCGGCAGCGAGGACGACTGTACTTGGATCCTCCGTGGGTTCGGTAGTGAGGACGACTGTACTTGGATTCTATGTGGGTTCGGCAGTGATGATGACTGTACTGGGATCCTCCGTAGGGTCTGACAGCGATAACTACTATTCTTGTATCCTACGTGGGTCCGGCAGTATGACCTCTGTACTTGTATCCTGAGTGGGTCCGGAAGAGTAGCTGGTCTTGTATCCTTTGTGGGTCCGACAGATTAGATGGTCTTGTAACCTACGTGGGTCCGACAACTTAGATGTATCAGTGACTACATCTGATCATTTCCAGTGCTATACGAAAGATGCATACCTGTGTGAGCTGAGTCTTGATTCTCAATCATTATCATTGATGTGGTTGACTTGATTTCCTGTGTGGATTGGGTTGTGCTTTCCTGTGTGGACTCTGTTGTGCTTTCCTATGTGGATTGGATTTTGTTTTCCTGTGTGGATTGGGTTGTGCTTGGGCTCGAGAGTTGGAGCCATTCTGTAACTGATGACTTAGGTATATGTATGGGCATATACCTAAGTAGAGTCGATTGATACTTCATGATTGTATCTTTACCAATGTGGTTTATCTTTCGTGTATTCTGAGAGACCTTCGAGGGTCTCGGGGTCCCTACTAAGTATTGTGTACTCACCCCTGCACGGGCTATCCCCGTACTACATTGTGTTGGATGCAGGCAACGTACAACACTGATTGAGGTGGAGGCTTGTGGAGCTAGACGGTACCCGGAGGTGGACTACTTGGTGGGACATATATGGAGCGGACGACCGGACCCAAGGAGCTGAGGAGGCTATCTGTACCCACCCTTTAGGTGGGACTTCCGGAGGACTACTCGGTGTTGCTGTTTACCTACTGCTATTTTACATTCCCTCTTAGTTGTATTGTACTTTCAGTTGGGTTTGTATACTGGGCCATTTACTTTTTAGCACTTATCCTGTACCCAGTTTTTCTTAGTGCTTACTTTACTTGCGTACTCTATTGTGTATGTTACTTCATAAAGGCAATGCCTTCCCTTATTTTGGGATTTACTCCTTTGGTTCTAGTCGCTATCCCCCTTCCTGTGGAAGGAAGGATTTGGGTAGTCACGACACGGTCCCCGAGGACGGGTCGTGGCAACAAACTTCCATTTCTACCTTGATAGCACAATGCAAAATTTCTTCATAGATACTGAAGTCTCTTATAGCTAATTCCCTTTGAAGACTTGGTTTTAAGACACTGAAGAATCGATCAACTTTGCTTTCAGGTTGGATGATAAAGCCAGATGCATACCTTTCAAGACTTGTAAAATTCACTTCGTATATCCCAACAGATTCATCATCCTTTTACTTAAGCTCAAGGAACTCCTTTTCTATCTTTGTTCGAAGAATACGAGGAAAGTACTTATTGAAAAACAAGTTCTTGAACTCATCCCATTCCATTGATTCAATATCATCTTGGGGCCTTGTATTCTTAATTAGAGTCCACCACTGGTCTGCTTCACCTTCTACATGGAAAACAGCCAGAATGACTTTTTCATGTTCCGAAGATCGAAGTATGGAAAATATCTTTTCAATGGTACTGATCCATTGTTCAGAAACAATTGGATCAGAGGACCCACTAAAAGAAGGTGGACGTTGCCTCATGAAGGACTCAATATAATATTATTCCCTTCTCTGGTCATTTGGAATTAAAGAATGATTCATAGCTTATGTAAGTATAACAATATGATTTTTCACTCCATCTCCCGTAACATTGGTTTGTCCAGAAGGACAATCATTGCATTGTACATTACATTGATCAACACGATTCCTTCGGGTTCCAACCATCATCTAAAACCCAAAAATAATAGTGTGAGAGGCAAAAATAATGCTAGGTAAAACAACATAATAAAGGGGGAGTACCTTCAATATATAACATCTTAGGGTTAATTATAATATTGTTACCGTAATTCTAGGACTATAACCTATACTTATACTTAACATTAGGGACATCCCTAGACATACCTTAGAAATATCTCTATTGATCTCACTAAAGTTTTTGCATCTTAGTTTCCAAAGATTGACTAAACCTTTCCTATAATACCAACTGTAGAGACCCGAACATGACGTACATGGGGATTACATTACTTTTTCTGAATACTTAATACAAAACAAAAACCAACACTCAAAAACCGTAATAGTTTAGTGTCTTTGAAAACTCGGAACATAATCTTCTAATCATGGTGAAGGATCTTCAACATCTCCCATAAATATCTTCCCCTTTTGTTTTCTTACTTAAAACCATTCTTTATATCCTGGGGAAAAGAAAACATATAAAGGGTGAGCTCAAATTCTCAGTATGGGTAAGCATGGAGAAAATAAAACAAACCATATAAATTTGAACTTAAAAACATGAACATAATGTTTAAACATAAAAATCTTGAGCAATGACATAAAACATGGAAGTACGTAAGGCATAGATTATAATGGAACATCAATCAGGATAAAATATCATGGGAATAAAACATGCAATTGTGGAAAACCACTAAGCACATTATATTATTTCCATAGTAGCCAAGGAATTTCTGCCAAGACCATCTTAGTGGACAAAGTCCCTTACTGAATCGAGTTCACTCCTCGTTCCAGTCCAGTATCACTGAACAGGATTAACTTGCCGTTCTATCCTTGTCTATCTCATGAGATATAAATCTTTACCCAATGCATTATAGGGAGATATAGGTCCCACCCCTCTCATAATGAAATCATCCTTACGTGTTCCACAACATAAACATAAATCATTCATCATAACCCAAATAATAAAATGGGTTTCATAAACATCATCCCATCATAACATAATCCATATAAAACAAATGGATATCATTTCATCATAATATAATTAAAACCATTTAAATCATAGAGACATTATACTTTAAACATACACATATGAAATAATGTCATCTTAGATGGAAAATGGTTTTGATAAAACACTTGAAATGAATTCTTGAGGAAAATATCCTTTCTTTTTGAAAATCATTTTCTTTTCACAAAATGAAATTCACTTTTAAAAGAAAAGGATTTTATTGAAAATAGTCATGAAATCTTATAGAGGAAGATTCATGAAAATTAGGCGTTATGAAATTGTAAAAATCCGTTCATGGAATTGGAGTGTATTATATAATATCTCAGAATCAGTATGACATTATAATAACCATATATAGTTATTCTTTACACCATTATACCCATCCAAGTAAGGTGGTGGTGGGAAAACTGATTACACCACGACGTGGAGACAGTATTCCGTACGTATGCATGCGCGCTGATTTCATTTTCCATAGGATGGATGGAAGGTGAAATGGGTTTGTTTAATATTTATAATATCATATCAGTATATTAGGGATACTGATTGTATTACTTTACATTGAAACAACTAAAGAAGAGGAATTTGAAGAAGAAAGAAACATGAAATAATCGGTAGAAGAGATTACCTCTTCTTCGACGCACATCCTTTAAGCTTCCTCTTCAGGGACTAAAGATGGTCTTTTGAGAAGAAAAGAACCTCCATAAAGTTTCTTGGGAATTGGAGAAGAGAAATATTTATGTTTTTTCCAATATTGAAGGCTCAAAGTGTTGTTAATAGGAGATGGATGAGGTTCCCTTTTATAAGGGAGGAGAGGGGCACCTTTGGAATCCTCAAAAATATTAATTTATAATAAATCAAAACACAATTAAAAACCTCCAAAAATGAATCATATTAGAATATTAGATGAGATAAAGTTGTAATATCATCAACCAATAAAATTTATACATGTTGGAAATTTATTTTAAACCTTATCAACTTGATTTATCCTTATTTAAGCTATTTAGTTTTATTTGTGGTAATAAGATTCTAAATATTATATTCTTATAAATAATTACTTATCTGTTGTGAATTGTCCATAATTGGATAACTTATGACATTTAAGACCATATATATTTTAATTTATAAATTTTTAAATATATTTGTTATTTTTAAAAAATTTATATTATGTTATTTTAATAATATAACAACAGTTTCAATTTTGACACTATTCATTTATTTGAATTTAAATAAAATCCACACAGAAAATATGTTAGAACTAAAAGATTTAATATATTAATAACATTTCATATTTATCTATAAAATTAGTGGAGCACATTAAATAGTTCATATAATATTTATTTTAATATTTTAAAACCATTTATTTGATATTTCAATCGATAAAATAATTTCAACATCACTATTGTCTGACCTTTAATGATACTTATCTAATCCCTAAAAATTATAAATAAATTCACATGATGTATATAATTTTATTAGATTTTTATATACTATTCATGTTCTAAGTTTCCTGAATTTTATCACTAAATTAAAATTACAATACTTATAAGATTTAAGAGAGTGACATGTTGTCACTTTCTGTGGTTATAATAATAATTAAATTATTTTCATGGTCAAAAGTCCATAAAATGAATCTATTCCTACCATTAGGTTATATGGGTTTACTTTTAGTCATAAAATATAATTTTGGCAGGTGTTAGTGTAATTTCACAATTTTATTTTTACCCTTAATTACCCGATTTACCTTTAACTGCAGTAAATAAAAATTACCGTAGTTTCTATTCATAATATCAAAAAAATAAAAGTAACCGATTAACATAATTTGTACCCACTGAGTTCAAATATGGAATCCATTTTTCAAAATTCAAAACACAGAAGTTGTAGTAATTAATTTAATATTAATCTCATTGTTAAGAAAACGAGTTTTAAAAGTTAAAACATTGCCAAAGATTGAAATGTTTTTACCTATGAATTCAATGTAAAATTAATGGTAATGAAATAAATTATATTAAATAGTAAAAATATATTCTATATATACTTTAAAGCCATTCAATATTATAATTCAACCATATAAATTTTTGCGATGAAAAAAGTTGTTTTAAATTAAAATATAGCGTTTTTTTACCATTCATTAAAATATGAAAAATTTATCCAAAGAAAATTTTTATATCCTGATTCCAAAGAAGAATTTTGTTTTGTCAAATTGATCTTATAAACTTGTCAAAATCTAGATTTAAAGTGGGTGCGCAATCAAAAGGCGAAAAAACTACATTTTTTGAAAAATACTTATTTTACCCGAAATATTTATTTTGTTCTCATACCATGTTCTAGAAAATTTGTAAGATGAATAATAATGTTATAAAATTCAAAATGTAGTTAATAATATTCATAACGGCTAGTCCATAATAATATTATAACAATATATCGTTGTTTAGTGAAACCCGGTATTGCGTACTACACACGCTATCGAGGAAGGTCGTGATTGCGTGTAATGAAATCCATGTCAGGGCTGCGTGTAGGGCACGACTCCTTTGTTGTTGCATATAACAAATTTCAACCATATTTCATTTATACACTAAATATATATATATATATATATATAAACTCAATGTTGCATTGAATAACTACTATCAAAAAAACTTGAAATTGTGTGTAACCCGATCCAAGATTAGTGTTGCGTATACTACAAGCTAATACGGTGTTGCGTATAGCGCAAGATAATCTTGGTGTAGCGTACAACCGAAGATATGAAATAAATTAAAAAGAATATATCTTATAAAATCTCGGGGTGTTACACTAAACATCCACAAAGAACCTTTATTCCCTGATCAATAATATAGATATAGTGCTCCTCAAAAGATGAATCAAACTCCAATTCAACCACCTTTGGTTGAATACTGTGAGAAGGATCAGGTTGATATTAGTTAAGATGAGATACGAGGAAGATTTCTTGCATGGACCAATGCCTCTAAGGTAACTGCCACAAATAGACTATCATACCAACACTCTCCAAAATCACAATGGACCCAAAGTAACGAGGTGATAGATTTAATTGTTTCTGAATCCATTTATTCTGTAGTTTAGAGGAAACACATAAGAAAACCTAACTCACAAATTAGAACTCTTGTGGTCAGTGAAGATGATTAGAATATGAATTTTGTATATACTGAGCTATAAAATTCCACTTCTTAGTATTATGAACCTTCTCTAAAGTCACTTGAATGAGATAATGACCCAATAGTTCTTCCTCTCCCACCTCTAACCAACACTTGGATAAAGGAAATGGATTACTGTATAGGGCCTCATATGGATCCATCTGTATGGTTACCTTGAAGATCTTATTATAAGTGAACTCAGTGATAGGTAATCATTTCTCATAAGAACCTATGAAACAAGATAAAAATTCTCAGATCTTGTCCTCTAAAACCTATATCATATGCTTGGACTAACCATCGGTCTATGGGTTATAGGCAGTACTCAATAGTTCCTATGAACCTAGTTCCTTCTGCAATCCCTTCCAAAATCGCGATGTGAATCAAGCATCTCTATCCGATATGATAGGACATGGAACTCCATGGATGTGTAGTATCTCCCAATTGTATAGCCTCCAAGTGATCGTCCACTAAAAGCCCACCCGAATAGGTAAGAAATTGGAAACCATTGTCAATATTTCTATGATCACCCATATAGAGTTACTTCCCCTAGGTGATCGAGGGAATATCATCTCAAAATCCATAGTGAAGTCATCCTACATTCCCTAAATAATAGGTAATAACTATGAAATCCCTAATGGTTTGTGGCATTCTTCCTTCACTTTTTGACAGGTGGAACATCATGTAATGAACCCATCCATCTCCCTTTTCATCAACAACCACCATTTTTGGTGGAGTAATTCATGATAAATATTAGTAATACCCATATGTATTTCCCATATAGAGTCATGATACTCTCATATCAAATCCTCTTGGATTTATTTGGGAACATAGATGCATCCATGTATGCACAATATCTCATTCTCATCAATGCCCCGATTAGGTGGCAAGTCATCACCCATAATACTCACCTATAGGATGAAGCCCATGGGATCTGATAGCTACCACATCTGCACTCTCTCCATAAGTAAAGAGGTAACTAATAATGATGAAATAAGAAACTATCAAAGATGGTAATAAACCTCCAAATTCATCTAAAAAATATATCCTTAAGATACCACTTGTTACACCCCAAGCTTCCACGATATGGTTCCCTCTGAATAATATAATACCTTGTGTTGCACACAACTTTGAGTTCAAACACACCACAACCAATCAAACTAGTCGTTATGAATATTAATAAGAACTTTTTTAAATTTTATAAATTTAATAATTCAAAATGGACTTTATTTTTGGATTCCGAATATCGAAATTAGCTTGAAGTAAATTTTTGGTATTTTTCAGAAAACTTTCAATTTTTGATGAATAGTTAAAAACACTGCGTTATTGTTTAAAACATACTTTTTAATTAAATATTTAGTTATTTTATTTAAATTTATTTTAGTTAAAAATAGATACATAATACCTATATATGTTCAATGCAATTCATTGGAGTCATTTTATTATAAGTTTAGATATATAAAATTTTATAGAACTTCTTACCGTCTTTTACCCACCTCCTAAGAGCATTTTGAAATTTGTATAAAACTTAATTTTACAACTTCTTGGAGTTTAATTTCAAAAATACTAGATACATGGTTGATATCAGTAAGTAAAATGTGGTTTAATAAGATGAAAAATAATTTTTGGTGAATAGTAACTTTTTACTTTTATTTACCACAGTTAAAAGTAAATAGGGTAATTAAGGGTAAAAATGATATTATTATTACCCTAACACATGTTATAATTCTATTGGATAAGGTTAATTCGACCAAAAACAACCTTAGTAACAATATATGATGCTTTATGTCCACTTGAATTAGATTAGGACTTTTATTATTATTTTATTTAAAGAAGAGTTAAAAGAGTTAAAATCAATGTTTAATAACTAAATTTTTTTTTAATATAGGGTTATACATAAGATAAATTTGACTATAAATATTCATTATAAATATACGATGATTTCATACATAATTATTTTTTATTTATAATTTTTAGACATTAAATAATTAAATTTATTTATGACACAATGATGATGCAATAATTACCTTACTAATGAATGATGAAAATAATTGATATTATAAATTTCCAAATATATCAAATTTGGGACTTTTAATGAATTAAAATAATTTTCTTGGTTAATATTAAATTTTAGGGTTTATGAAATGAATTTTTTTCGAAGTAATGATGTTGTTATGAATTTGACAAAACATAATACCAAATAGTGTCAAAATTGACATAAAAGAGTTAAAAAAATATTATATTCTTAATTTGTATTATATTCCTAAAAATATAATGATCATTAATAGGGATTAAATAATACTATATATTTCATTAATGAACCACTTTGGGTTATCTTGGAAGTTTATAGTAAGTTTATTAACCATATAATAAAAAACATACAAAGAGACATGGTAAATGTCAAACTATTTAACTAAGAGTTAAATCTAAAAGATAATGTTAATATAGTGACCCAAACCTATATAAAACCTATTGGTTGAGTGGGTTTTTACCCATCCCCACCTTATCCTTTAAATAAATCGTTTTGGAGCCATTAGGATCCGAAAATGGTTTTATTGTAAAATAATCTTTCAATATTTTCCTAAGGTTCTCCTAACCCCTATTATAAAATGAAACTTTCTCTTCTCTCAAATTCAAACCTTCCAAGCCATTTGGTTCGGCCAAACCCTGCCCAAATATCCTCTCAACTGTCCTCCATTAATCCTAGAGGCATTCCTTTATTCATAAATTCAACCTAAGGATCCCTTTTGATCAAATCAAAAGGAAGAACCTGAAGCAGAGGTAAATATTTCATCATCTATTTCAAGTTCTTATCTTCATCCACTTCCTCTTTATTTATTTTTTCCATTCTAAAATAATAGATCCATTATCTTATATATAATTTTATTTTATTATAAAAATGGTGCAAACATATTCATTATTCTATCCATCCTATAAATGAAAAATTCACCATACGTGCGTATGTACGGATTACCGTCTCCCCGTCGTGGTGTAGTTTGTTATTCAAATACTTCATCATTTGGATGGGTATAATAATGAGTATAAATGATTTAAATAGTAAATATAACATGATAATGATTATTTATATATTATATACCATCTAATTATATATTATTTTAATATCAAAATAATGATATTGTCTCTCGTGCGTACGTACGGATTACCGTCTCGACGAACACGATGAGATTCATTCTCCATCGTATCCATTCAAGAATAATTTTAATTTGATGATTAAAAATAATGTTTAAAGAATTAATATAATTCTGAATATGAATAATATACATCCTATCCATAAAAAACATTACTTACGTAACAAATCATATAAAGGAAAATGAATCAGTTAACACCCGAAACGATGATACTACTGAAATATCATTAACAAAGCAATATTAGAAGATCATATAAGATATAATATTTAAGTATATAGTTATTGTATAATTTAATAACAATTATTTAATGATTATATAGGAGGTTAACATACCCTCGACCAAGGAAAAGTACAAGGTAAGGTTAAATTTCATAATCTCTTTATTATCCGAGGTTGTTTTTAAGTAAGTATCTACTAGGACCTCTTTATCATCCACATACATGTTTTCTTAAAAATGTAATTCAAAACATTTTTACTATTTAATATACTATGGTTTAATGAATTTTATACACTTATTTGACCATATATGTTTTTAAAGGAATCTTTTTTTCATTTTCCAAATAAGGTATTTTATAACCTTTTCGACAAAATTAAGGTAAGAATGTCTTTTTTTAACTTATACGGCAGGTGTGGCTATTTACTACCATTATATCATCGTAGAATATTAACATACAAGCTTATAAGAATATTTTCAAAATAAATGTTTTCTTTTATAATTATATGACTTTTAAATGATTTTAAAATAGAAAGAGATATTTCTCTAAATTTTTTTGATTTCATCTATGTCAACTTCCTTTGATGGATTTTAAGCTTGTTTGTAGTTGATTTATTATTATAAAAAACTTATATATTGTATTCAAGGTTATGTGATATGTTGGACTATGGATGTGTTATTTTAACACCATTCATGGTTTATGGATGAAGTATTGACATTTTGTATGCTAGTTTTAATACGAATGTTTTTGTTATGTTTAAACCTTTTAAAATGTGGAATGCATTCAGTAGGTCTCATGGGACAAACTAGTGTCTTTGCACAAGGCCTTGAAAAAATCTTATTTTTAGTCTTGGCACAAGGCCTTGAGTAAGTGGTTATGAAGTCTTGCATTATTAATTCTATAATTTTTAAAGTGGCTATTGATATTGAATGTGATTATTTGACTAATTGAATATCCATGTGAATAAGTAAATGAGATTATTTAATTTTATCATTGCCGTATTATGCTGAATTTCATGTTTAAAAGGCTTTTGTTTTAGTCTTACATTGAATTTAATGTTTATGCTTATTTATGAAATTTTCCACTATATTGTTATCCTTATTGAGCATCTGAGCTAATGCCTTTCTATGTTTTATTTTTCCCAGGATGCGAAGAAGTAAATTATGAATGACTTGAAAGGATTGTCTAAGGGATATGAGTGTGGGCTATGGAGACTATGTTGTTGTAGTTTTTCATTTTATAATGTAATATAAAACTTATGAATATATCTAGTATTTCCAAGGCTACTAAAGTAATTGGTCCTTCGAGACTTGATCTTTTGTGATCATGACAATGTTATGTAATAATTCACCGACTATAGGTAACTAGGGTTAGGGTGTTACACCACTCGCTATATTCCTCTTAAACATCCTATTTCCGAATCTTCCTACTCATAGAATTAACAACTACATTACCCTTTCTACGGATATAGATGATCCCAAAGTCAAAAGACTGTATGTATTCACCCCCCAATTATTTCTTGAGGCTAAATTTTTCTTGTGTAAATAAGCACCAGAGGATTTTTGGTCCATATACTCTGAAAAACACTATCCTAGTAATTAATTCCTCTAACTATGCAAGGGATGTCCAATATTAGATAAATATAGATTGTGTCTCAAGTAGTTCCCCTTGGTTAGACTCATCCGAGGAGACCTGTATTGCATAAATCACTCTTCCTACATCAGAACTGATCCAAACCCAATGCCCGACATATCATAATAAATAGTAAATATTCTTTTTGACTTTTGAAGAATCAGGATTGGTTCGGATGTGAGTATCCCCTTCACATCCAAAAAGGATAACTCAAAGGATTATAATCATTTGAACTTTACAACCTTCTTAGTTAATCTTATAAGAGGTTCTTTTAGCTGCGAAAAGTACTTAATGAAGTGCTTGTGGTTACTTGATATCCCCAAGAAAATCCTTATATCAAATATTTTATTGGTATGTTCCTAATAAAATACACCTCTCACCTTCTATTGGACAACTGATACTACTATCTCTGAGATAATGTAACCCATGAAGTGAACTTTATCCATCCAAAAGTGGAAGTTTTTGAGATTAGAATATAAATTATGCTCTATCAATGTATTCGATAATATCAATATATTGTTTTCATGGTCGTGTCAATTTTGAGGATACAATAAGATATATTCTTTGAATATAATGAAAAACGAATCTAGATATCGGTGGAAAACCTGATTCACTAGTTCGATGATAATTTATAGCACATTTGTGGGACTGAGAAACATGAAAAAAATACTCATAAAAACTATATCTATTATAGAATTATGTACATGGTATATTTCATGTTATAAAATGAACATGATGATATCCCAAACTCAGATCCATCTTAGAGAAAACCCAAGATCCTTGGAGATGGTCGAAGATGCCATCTATTCAAGGAAATGGATACTAATTATTAAATAAAAAATAGATTTAACTCAGGGTAATACACATAAATCCTAAGGATACCATCAACCTTATTGGGGAAAAGTACCAGTGAACCCCACCGTGAAAAACTAGGTTGTATAAATCCCATATCTTCAAAATCCTCTATCTACCTCTTCAACTCATGCAAATCAGCAGTGTCCATCCTATAAGGAGGAATGAGTACTAGTATATCCCATGGAACTAGCTAGATGAAAAACTCTATATCCCTCTTGAGAGGTAGTCCTGAAAACTTTTCTATGAAAATATCCCTAAAATAATCTACAACTAGGGGGAAATAATCCAAACATGTTCTTTGATCATGCAGATAAAATCTAGAAATCTAGACTATCATCCAACCCATCCCATGTTTCTCGGGACTAGTTTGACTATCATGGACATCCCATTCACCTTTATGAATAAAATTCCTTCTCTATGGAGATGTGGAAGTCACCCTTTAGTGATATAAATGAATGTAAGAATGATATGGAACTGACCAGTCCATTTGGATAATGATTCCAAACCATTTCATCTAAATAAAAAAGATGTACCATATGAAGAAACACCCACCTATCTTGAGGGAGAACTCCATCTAATGGCATAATTTCTATTATTGAATTCCCAATGTAGAGTCAAGTGTCATCACACCAAAGGAAAAAAATCATCGAGCCCAAAGATCTCCACAATAGGGAAATATATAAAGGAATGAGAAGTACCTATATAGGACAAAGAAGATACGAAAGTACAGGCTACTAGAATAGTGCCATGAACCATATAATGTTAGACGATTTTCTCCTTAGGTATCGGCTACACTAAAAATATCTAGCCTAATCTGTGACCCTGAGTTGTATCTTGGCTTCCCTAACCAGGCCCACTCTACTATCACTATAAATCAGGTGTCTAACTACCATGACTGTGACCACCACTATGTTCTGATTGGCTAGTCTCATTATAGATCCCTACTTGATGAGAAGCTGCTAACCTCCCTCAAAAAATGGAGTCGGTGAAGACCCCATCTCATTGGATACTAGAGTAAAATCTCTAGAAAATAACTAAAGGTGACCCATCTTTCCACAAAATAGACATTTGACTGGGTCCCTAGTACACAGGGGTTTCATATGTCCCAACCTAATGCACTGATGGAACCTCACCTGGCTACTTGAGTATACACCCTAACTACTAATATCACTATGTGGAGTCTTTAAATGAAGATTCCTACTGATAGTATATGAAGTTCCATATCTAGGTGCTGATTTTTCCTAGATTTCCCCCAACCTCTCTCAGGTTACTCATAGTGACAAGAACCTGGTTCACTATTACAGATATGATATTAAGCCAAAATAAATTCTTTTATGATATTCCATCCTCAAATCTCTAAGATTTGACATCTTTTCACTTAATAGAATAGGTGAAAAATGATAGAGCTCCCTGAAATGAGAAGAATAGTCCATTAATGAAAAAGTTCCATACTCCAAGTGTATAAAATTTATGCCTCTATTTCCCCTCAATGTATTTGGATAGAAATAATCATATAAGCCCATATAAAAATCCATCCAAACCTTATCAAAATGATGATCCATTTGGGTAATGACATCACACCATCTCTTAGAGGAATCCCAAAGCATATGCACAATGATCTTATCTCTCCTCACAAGAGGTGTCTTAAGATTCTCCCAAATTGATATCATGAAATCTATCCATGACTCTGTAGAATATGGACCGCCATCCCTTGAAAATGTGGGAGGAGCTTAATATTGAAAATCATGTGTCCACACTTCCATAGTTATAGAAAGTTTTAAGGCTACCTTAATAGTATTTATAAAGTGTTGGAAACCCTCTTGAAACCAAACATCGATGCCCAGGTCAATTATAAATGGCGGTGACAGAAGTGTCACTACTAGAGGTTCTACTGGTGGCCCAAGACCCACCACCACTAGATCATGGTCATCACCACCCACCTGGTGCTTGACTCATGGATTTCATTGTGAAATGTCTTTAAAAATTCCAAACACACACCTCAATACAAAATTTGATAACTATTAGAAATGTAGATATATGAATAGGATATGAACAAGCCTCCTCATATAAAAGTCACCACCCTCTACCTGCTCCTAAATCTAGGAATATGGCAAGTGAAGATTAAAAAAATAGAAATAGACACTACCTATTACCCATTATAGAGGATAGGGAAGGGTTATGTTATCTAATATAAGTAGAAGGTCCCAATATAAAGAGTTTCAATTTAAATTTATACAGTAAAACACCCTTTACGTTGAAATTGGTATCCCCATTCAATGGTGATCATTTCATTTTATTAATCAATTTTATTTATTTTCATACTCATTCATATGAAAAAACTTTAAAATGTTTGAATTATTTAGATCAACATTTCCAATTTATAAAGGAAAATACACTTTATAAATTGAAATGTGGTGTCTATTTAATTAAAACCAATTATTTATCCAATCCCTACATGAAAAGTTATCACAATTTCATGGACATAGAAATAGAGGCACAAAAAAATGTTGTAAAAAATGCACATAGTAAAATAAAAACGGGATGATATATTCATGAAATATAAACCCTAAAGTTCCTATAATGATGCATGAAAAATTAATCCCATACCTCATCAGGGAAGGAGTTAAAATATTAAATCATAAGTAACATGAAACATCAAGTGCATCACCCAATGGTGAAGTCAGTAAAATTGTAATAAGAACAATCTAGAACAGCAGTTCCCATCCTGGGTAATTTTTGTTTTCAATGAATGTGGGTTAACTACTCCCTGGAATAGGCTCATGACCAAATCCTGAGACCTAATATTTTTTCTTTATACCATCCTAATTAGTAATTCAAGGAAAGGAAAATAAAATAAACAGCTATGAATCCACTTTTTAACATCCCAGAATTGGGTCACCCAAAAGTAACCGAACCCAATTAGCCACATGACCTCAAGAACACCTTTTCATACTAGAGGTTTTCTACTAGCTATGAGGGTCCATGGTGGAAACAATAGGTAGACAATAACCTCATCATTAGAGTGTAAAAAAATGGTATAATCATATCAACAAATAGAAAAATTATAAAAGATAACCGAACAGTGGAAGAGTAATCATCCATAATATATATAACCAAGTAAATCACATCCATCAATGTTATATACAAAAATGTTGATCATGTAATTATATAAAGATGGGAAATAAAAGAGGATTAGGGAAAAATTAATATTAAATATTCTTTAAAAAAAGAATCAAATAACTAAGGCTATATCTAGTAACATATCATGAATAGGCTTAGTCGTATGCCCCCTGTACACTATCCTAGAATGGTAATCAAGCATTTTTGGTAGGTATCTTTCCCTTTTCTCTACATGTATCCATGAAGTCTTTTAGTGTACCCAACAATTGACCATATAGGGTGTGAGATATACTCACTAGAACACCACCAATGATTTCTAATTCCATCCATTCCAAGTGTACATAATAAAAAATGTGTAGGTAATTGTAAAATATGTAAATGAAATGTCGTAATAAATACCCCACATAGGCCTAGGTTCCCTAGGATCACCCGTCCTATGATACATGCTTTGGAATAATCCATAATATCTCTGAGAAAATTATTAGACCTAATTTAATTTATAATGAAGTCTTGATACCTAACTTGTAGTGAAAGTATCCCCATTGAATCATAACAGATCAAGATATGTATAATAAATGCATCATAAAATGTAAGGCTTTGAATGAATCTAGGATTTTACTTGGTCTTGGAAGTCACATTATGTAATTAATTCATTATAATTGTAATGTAACCTAAGCCCATATTTGTATTTCTTAATATAGAAATGAGGTATCTCTCCGGGCATGAAATAAACCAATCACCTTACATGCCCATAATATGAATTCCTCATAGGAACACTAGCATTACTCTAGGTGTGGTATACAACCACCTCTATATGAGTCCATACTTGGCAGTCTATGAATTGAGAACAAGTGTCACTTGTGGAATATATAATGGTCTTTCCTCTAAATTAATCCTTGGAAGTCCACATAGGGATTCCAAGTATCACTAATTTGTTTCTAAAGGTTTGCTGTCTGAATTCATCTTTGGTAATCCACATAGGGATTCCATGTATCACTCATGGTCTATATAATAATCTACCCACTGAGTCCATCCATGGTGTTTATATGAGAACCCATGTGTTATCCATGGCAAATGAAAAATTAATTTACAATTCATTTAATTCAATAAGCTTCAGGTGTATGTTTATCACATTCCAATTTAGAACCCATGTTTCAATCTTAACATAGAAATAAGAATGGTCATGGGCCTGAAGTCTAACCATACCATTTAAGTTCAAATCTACTTCAATTTTCCATCACTTTTGTATAATAAATTAACTCAACTTAGAAGGTGGATCAAATCATAACCAAGTTTTAGATGGTTGAGCATCCAATGAATCATCCCATTCATCTTGATTGAGAATTCTTGTTTTCAAGAACATGTCAATACTAAGAGAGAATGGGTAATGTAAAAAGGCATAGAGACACAATATTCCATTACCTCTTACATTTTATTCATTTAAACATCAACCATTTCATTTAACATCCCAAAATAAAGGAGTAAAGAAACATAACTCAAGAGGTGAAAACATTTCATAGGCCACTCTTAGTGGTTTCATTTAATTTGGTAACACACCCAAGGTAAGGTTAAATTCAAGGTCCTACCAATGATATATAAATAGGCCCCGTGAGTTATATAGGTAATGAATATTCATCTAATTTTACAGAAAATTACATTTAACAATAATCACTTAGAAGATCCAACACGTGAAACATCAAAATAATATATAAACACCCTGATATTAAGGAAATATGATGAGAAACCGTAAATTACCTTGGTATTCATATCATTGTACATTGTTAGCCTCTAATATAGGATAGAATGGATGGAATTGAGTACAAGACAAATGCCCTAAAAATAGGGAATATTATCTCACACCAAAATAACTCCATCGATAGGAAGATAAAAAATGAAAGGTTTAAGAGTAATGAGGAACCTACCAGTACGCTTCCAACAAGATGAATAATGGATCTACTAGAGCCTGTATATAGAAGATACCTCAATTCCTAGATTTAGGAAAAGATGACGAAGCATCAATAAGAGAGGATTTCCATGCATGGAGAAATAATTAAAAAGAATGGAGGATTTAAATAAAAATGAGTAGAAAAATCATCATTTAAACCCCTTTTAAAATTGCACATGGTTTAGCCACATGGTTGGAAAAAACATGCACTAATTGTGTGCCATACACTACCCCGAGATACCCTTCACATGGGTTAGGTGCATAGTTTGACAAACCATGTATAGCCTGTAAAAAACCCTTTTGTAATGAGGTTTGTGACTCTCGCATGACTGCATAGACTAGACTTCATGGGTAGGATAAACTATGTGGCCCTAGATAGAGTACTATACCACCCGTCATGATTTAAAAAAACTGTGAATACCGGGAAGCACATTTTCTACTAACCAAGCGACCAAATTTTTTCTTCCAAAATCTAGGTTTTAGAGCTCTGAACAAGCCTCAGACACCCTAGAAATCCTTGTGACCTCCTTAGGAACTTTGATTAAGATAAAATTAAATAAAAAAACCAAAATAAAAATGTTCAGTACCTTGTAGGAAAGATGGATTCTTACAGTATCAAACCAATGGAATTTAATCATTATTATGTAATTTTATCCTAGATAACATAACTAATTTATTTCATTAACCAAGCCATAAAATTCAACTTCACTTTCTTTGTGATGATTTCCATTAAAACAAACATCACTATTCCTTTGTTTTTTGACTGAATGGCCTGAAGACCGATATTTTTATTGATTTTGGAAAATCCCCTTCTAGGGATAAATGGGTAAAACAAGACTTCAGAGACATCAGGACTTAAACAAGATTCGAAAATTAAAAGGTTTCAACCTAGGACAAGACTACACGAAAATGCCTCTAACCAGCATCAATATAATTAAGGTATGCCTCCACCAATGCATGTCTGATCAGAAAGTGGTCCTGTGCAAGGACGCATGGGCCCGGTACCGATGGCTACGCCATACCCTCTCAATCATCCAAATACGAAAATCCATACATGATGGAGCCGACTAGCTCTATCCTCATCTGAAGAAAAAACCATGTAGAATGTCTAGATTCCCCAATGGACAACCATTTCACCTCCAACCATAGTTAAACAGCAGGATAACAGATTCACGACCAACCAGTCAAAAGCACTACCACAAAACCACCAATTTCATATAAAAAAACAAGATCTCACCGTAACCAAATCAAAACCTGGAAAAAATCACAGGAACACCAAAATGGAGGACCTCCCCCCTCTGGAACACTAGAGCCGATACCGAGCAAACTGTCGCATGCCAGAGTCGAAGTCGAGCTGGAAGGAGACCACACTGAGATCGCGGAGGCACTCCAAGGCCAACGATGAGCACACCATACCCCACCCTAAGCACACCACAGCCACAACAGAATCCCAAGAAGACTGCCGTTAGCACAGGGGAGAAAACGAAGAGCGGAAAACCTCTACAGAAAGATCCCGAAGCCAAAGTCACGACAAGGCCAACACCGAGCACACCAAAGTTGACACCAAACACCCGGAGCCACAAAGAGATCCAGGAACCGGAAGAATCGACACCACCCGAAGCCAGATCACTCGGAGTCGACACACGCCTAGGCCAAGATGATCTGAAAGCAGAAGCTATGAAGCCGTCAATGAGCGAACTGGTGCCGACGCCGATCCCACCAGCAGCGAAACAAGATCCCAAAGCCGAGAGGCACAACAAATCCACCACCGAGCCAAGAATGAAGCCGGAACACACGGATCCACCACCCATCGATGTCGATCCGAGATGAGAAGGCCTCCGTCATGGCCGGACCAAGACGGAGGAAGTGAGGAAAACAAAATGGAGAAGAAACCCTAGGCACACACGGAGGGTGGGAGAAGACACTGCTCAGAGGCTCACTGTTAAGGCTTCTCCTTTGTTTTTTTGATTGAGTATATTTTCATATATGAAATAAAAATAAATTAACCACATACTAATTATATGATTTAATAAATTTAGATGGTGTGTTAAAAAAATCACACAATTGAATATAAATTCAACATTCCATAAAAATAGATTTGGTATATTCGACCATAAAAACATTGACTTAACTTTTATTAAAACCTGTAGGAAAAATTACATTGTAGATGTTATTCATGATAAGTTTGTGTAATTTTTGTGATTTTTTTGAAATGATAATAATATAATCTATAAAAAATTAACATAATTTAATTTTAATTTTTTTAGAAATAGGGAATATTACCACTTACTACACAAATTTTCTTATTTACTCTCAATTTTTAAGAAAATATATATGAGCTCTGCATTGTTCATCATATGAAATCCTCCATTCATGAACACCAAAAAAACCAACCTCATGATGATTAAATACTTATAATAGATGGTTTTTTATATCATCAATATATCCCTCATTATGAACAATTCAAATATATTCTTAAAGATATTTATATTAAAAATAACAGGCCTATAAATTTAAAATTCCCCCTACAAATATTCTTCTAAAATAAACCCTTAATATGATACTTTTCTATATATAATATTCTTCATTTTTTGCATGAATCCCTCATATGGTTACTTTTATTAGAAATATACTAGCCCTCAACATTTTGATTCATATGGAAAATGTAATATTAAATGTTATATTAAATAAAATAAGACCATTATTTTTTTCATATCACTTATATAAAATCAGTAAAACATCTTTCTACATCATACTCAGTGAATAATTGTCTGAAATGAATATCTAACTATGAATTTACAATATCTTTAGTCTTACCAGGTGTGTCCATCACGGTACATAATATATTATAAATTTGTTTTCTCAATATGCATGAAATATAACATGTGACGAACAAAAAAATAAGACCAATATGGAAGGCCCCAAAAAATAACGATCTTTATCCAATTGTGATCTCTCCCAAATCCACATATTTTTAGCAGTTTATAGTTAGACCAAAGGTAATAAAACGTAATGAAGAGATGATATATTTTACCTTAATACTTGACAGTACTTATAGAGGTCCATATCTTTTAATTATACATTTTATAAAATTACTTCAATTATTTTTGAAAGGATTATCCATAGGAATAAATATTTTATGATAGTTAAGAAATAATATTTTCTTTCAATAATAACAATAAATTCTTTATTATCACCCACGAAGTACAAACATGATTTTAGAAAAAAAATTCATCCACCTAAACAAAATTACATAAGTTATAATGTTATTGATTTTCCTCATTAATTCACCTTTCATTGTAAAATTATATTTTTCAACTACATTATATGTAGTTATATCGTCACTCCATGAGAAATTTAACTTATTAATTAGAGACATAAAATAAAATCAAATAGTCTTATTTAGATATTCTGGAATAAAAAATGCTCGATAAATATACTATTCCTTTATCAACATCCAACAAGGTATATTTTATGAAGTTATAAAGATAGGCCAATATTAATATTGAATTTCCTAAGAACTAATTGGAAAAAAACCATCAGTAAAGAGACCTAACCAAACATTATGATGTTCTGAATTGAAAGAAATACGAACCTAATCAAAGCATTTCCATGAATCACCATCACAAAGATGATTTAATATTTCACTAATATAAATATTGGATTTATGCCATGTTATAAATCAGACTATCTTTTCAGACAAAAATATACATTTCAATATAGTTATAAGTGTAAAATAATTCAATTGTTTAACATGAATGAATTTTGACTTTCCTTATTATACCTCTTTGTAACTCGATTTCCCATATCTAGAAAAATTAACTAATGGATCATATTCAACATAATATATGATGTAATGATTTTAACATGTATGGATCATCAGAAAAGTAAAACTCAAATTAATAACCATTTATTACTTTTATATAAATTATTAGGAAACATATTTCCCTCAGATAACAATGATATAACCAATGAAATTATTTTATGGAATCATCTATTTCACATTCCATTATCTGATTTGATATCTATAAATTTTATAATAGCTTCATATTTTTTTATTTTTAATTTGAGAGATAAGGCCTCCATGAAATATTTCAAAATATCATAAAATTGAGATGGTTATAATTTAGGACTTGAATAAGCATTTTGAGTTTCTACTTACTAAAAATATTGGGCAATAAACTTATATACTAAAGTTTGAAACTGTAATGGATCTGTAACCAAAAAATTGGTTTCTTCTTTTAAATTGTGTTAAATATATTGATACTAAAAACATACTATTTCCAAAAACCAAAATAAATTAAGAGAAATCCAACATTCTTCAACATTTTAAATCTCCCAAGGTCATATTTCTTACATGGACAATTAATTATCCCTTTAAAAAATTCTAAATTTGATGATCCAGATGATATAAATGTTTCAAAATCCATATTATAGAAACAATTTATACCAGAACCATATTTCATTATATGATGATTTACCCAATCAGGATCTTGCAATAAAAACTAGTGTCCAATTCCTCGGTCCATAATTTTCTAAAAACATAACAGTAATTAAAAATATATATAAAATTTGTGGAAATTATTTACATTAATTAGCGCTGATTAATGTTAATTAACACTAATTTACACTAATTTACACAAATAAACACTTATTTTTATTAATTATTAAAATTTTCACAAATTTTATATAATTATTAATAAATTTCATTAATTTTTACTAATTATCTCTAATTATTAATAATTATCACTAATTATTAAAAATTAACACTAGTTAACACTAGTTAAAACTCATTAAGAAAAATATTTCTAATTATGGAAAAAAATTTAAACAATTTGTAAGAAATAATTTTTATGATTAATAAAATAGAATGGAATAATTGTGGATAGATGATAATAGAGATATCATAAAATTAAAGACTAGAAAAAATGCATATAATTTTTGATAAAGAATAAAATAAGAACAATTACTAAGAAATATTTATTATGATTAATCTGATATAATGTAATTATTGAGGGATAAAATAGGAGTAAGTAATAATAATTTTTTTATACTTAATCTAATATTAAGGAATAATTAAGGAGGGATGATCTACAATTTCCATTAATTTCAAAAACATATTACTAATCATTACTAATTATTTCTAGTAATTACTAATTTATACTAATTTATACCAATTATTACAAATTATTACTAATTCTTACTAATTGTTACTAATTATTACTAGTTTCTACTATTTTTACTAATTATTACTTTCCACTTATTTTTACTTATTTTTACTAATTATTAAAAATTATTTCAACTAATTTTTTATAATAATTACTAATAATTAATAATTATTTCTAATTTATACTAATTTAAACAAATTTTTACTATTTATTCCTAATTATTACTTGTTTCTACAATATATATTATTTAGATGGTATTAAAAAACACAAACTACACACACACCCATGCTCCTCAGTGGTTCAATTCTCATCCCTCCCCACAAGGAATGAAAATCACCCAAAAGACTTATTTTATAACATATTATCACCCAAAGGACTAATATCCTAAAGGCCATTACATGGATTAAAGCCCTAATATCCCAAATTCCTAGCATTTGGTGGAGGGCCCAATGGATTATCCTGCATCATGCCATGAACTAGTCAAACCCCTATTGTCCCTATATTTATGATTGAATAGTGTAACAAGTCTGAAGTCTCTGTCACCCCTACCAAGAACTGACTCATCATGCCTTAAATGCATCATAGAAGAGAACCCATATAACCAAAACAGAGAACCATATGGGTAGATGGATGGATTATAGGCACCATCACAACCATCTCTCTTTCAAGCTACCTACCCAATGATACCTTGCATGAGACTCTGTTGCATCATTCATCTGTCGTGCAACATCTTATATCATACAACTACTTAATTTTTGTTATTTATTTTATAATATGGTAAATTTAAAAATTATAATCTATAATAATAATAATATAATTAAATTAATGAATTGTTAAATTAATATTTAATATAGAAAATTATTTTAAAATGTTTCATATTTTTTTAATATTTAAAAATTATAATAAATTAAACAATTAAAAACATATATAAAATTATAATAAATAATATGGTATGATAATATAAGTAAATACTAATACATTAAATCAATAAAAAATCTAGAATAAAAAAATTAAAAATTCTAGTTTATTACTATTTTATTTTTCTTAAAAATTCTTTATAACTGATGTTTGGATAACCAAACATAGATATGAAACTGAAAACATTATTCCTAAAAAAACTAGAGAGGTTAAGAGAGATGAGATATTGAGTGGAATAAAGGGAGAAGAAGTTTGAGAATATAAGGGTGTGATGTATTTATAGCAAGTATTTTTTCCATGGGTTATTATGATGGATAAAACATCAAAATAATCCATCATTTATAGTGTTTGTGATGGAATTGGTTATTTATGACAGACATAATATCTATCGCAATAGATACCCATCATAATTGTTTTCACCCAATTAAAAATGTCGACGACAAAAACACCTCATCACAAATAAACCTATAGAATTTTTTTTGAGAAGTTATTATTTATCCTTCGTAAATAATTATTTTCACTATGCTATTTGTGATGGTATATGGTAGTTTGGCTCAAATAATCTTTACGCACAATCGTATGGACAGCGTGGAAAAAATTATTTTTTATGGGAATTATGTATGTTTTAAATACTCATCAAAAACAAAATACTTTCAATTATTTTTTTCCATTGAAATTTTCTTCCAGCCACTATTTTCAATGGACACGATATCCATCACAAAAGACCGATCAAAAAAACCAAAATTTTATATAGTGTAGGGGTGTGGTAACCGGTTTAACTTCTCTTATGTATAAGTTCTACAATGACTTCTATACATAATCTATATGGTTTATGTACAAAATATTGGAACTTAATACTCTTACAACACACATCCCTCAAATGCATTTTCATACAGATAGTCTTCACCTTAAATATATCAGGAAATTCAACCTTCATTTCATTTATTATTTCGTTTACTGGATATTTACTTAGTATATCATTAACATGGATAATTAAAATGATGAAACTATAATAATTAAACACTTTTTGGTAACAATAATGTAGACCATTGCTTTAGATGAAAATTTTATCCCTCAGGATGTAATTGAAATTTTTAATCTAATTCCTCAGTGTATACTTCATATAATAAAGGGTTATGTTGAGCTTTCATATAATAACCTAGTTCCATTATTCCACAAATCTATCCACATTCTCCATGTAGATCTCCTAACCTAATTACTTATGACGGAATGTTGACTTCACATCCAATTATTCTAGATGAAGTCTTACCATGGAAACCATACTCAACACTCTCTTAATAGTTATATACTTAACTACCAATAAAAAGATTTCTAAGAAATACATACTTTTTATTTTTTGAAACCCTGACTATCCCTCCCTTGTACCTCCACCCACCGTCAACATCTTCCTTATATTGATACATCCATTTATTTTAAAGGACTTCCTTACCAGAAGTAATATTTGTATGCTCCATTGTTATGGATATATGGAGGGATAGATACCCTAGGCCCTCACTCATGGTTTTAGTGCTAATAAAATTCTTTAATCAGAGAATTTGATTCGAAATGGGATGAACCAATACGAAATTTCATATATTTCACATTATTTCCCTAATTTAATCATTATATCTCAAAAATGATCTCACAATCCTCGAATAAAAATGTTTATTATCTTTAGAGATTATATATATAAAAATTTAATTTCACATAATTAATTCAACGTCTCCCATAATATATCTATTTATGTTTTCCTTCTATACATAATCATACTTGTAATTACCTAAGAAAATGGGAATCAAAAGAAAGGATGAACTAGGATTTTGAGTAAGGGAAAATGTTACCAAATAATCATTAATAGGATATATCATAAGCATATTAAAAACATGAGGTAAATATAGAACAATAATATTTATACATGAGGAATAATAAAAGAACAAGTAACCTCAAATTGTAAATAATATTCTTTGTCATAAGAGTGCAGAAGAATGATTCAATAAACAATATCTATTGAGTATAAAATAAGACTAAGTTCATGTAATAATGGTTTATAACATATATAAGCATATAAAAATCATAAAATATGTCATGGATAACTACCAAGACAATCATATAACAGTGAATCAGAGATCACTACTTGTTTCCCATTACTTAGTGTACGATGCATCACTATATATTTCCCAAAGTGGATTGAGAAGAACTAATCATTTTCAATTATTATATCATGATATATAAATTTTTACCAAATGAATTATTGGGTAATATAGGTATCATCTATCACATAATGTTAACCCATACACATGTTTGCAACATGAAATCATTCATCATATCTTGAAAACCCCAAGGAAAGAAAATCCGTTTCCTATTTATTTTCAAAAGCTATCACATAACAGGAGTACAAGATTTAGATTGGGTGAAACAAAAATAAAATCACACTAAATGAATATTTTATAATGGAATTTATAGGTTTATTAATGAAACATAACCCTATAATAGATATTTATTTTTATTTAAAGAGGAAAATGGAAGTGAAACATGAAAGGATTATTTAGAAAATATATCTTAACATTTTCATAAAGAGATGAAGTTATGAGAAAATTTAAATAAGTTAACCTAGATACATTTTCAAAACACCACATTAAAATAGTTACCATTAACGGATCCTTTAAAGGATATAATGGTGACATCAATACATGTGGAGTGGAATATAAAAGACACAATCATGAAAAAAATGACTTTTTAATATTTTAAAATAACTTTTCTGAAACCCACATCATAAAAATGATCATACAAATTCCTTTTGAAAAGGGGTAAACAGAACAGGAAATATCACATATTTTAATTTCAAAATAATAAAGGATATTATTTTTGTAATGAAGGAAGTTGGATATGGATTGAAAAAAATATGCTAGAGAGGTTGATAATTATTTTTAGCAACGTTTCATTTTTAGAAGGTAAGAAATACACTAAAGAAGAATAATTGAATTAAGAATGAAATTTTCCATATATAGATAATAGGGAATATCATATTAAATAAATAAATTTATGAAAATAATAAAATTAGAAGAAAATATCTAACGGAAAAAATATATAACCTAATGAAAAGGACGTTGAGTCAATAAAACCCTTACATAGGGTTCTTGATTAGAAAAAAACACAATGTAAAACACTAGATGATAAAAATTTGAATCATAATTAATTATTTATAAAACTTATTAAAATCTTTTATCTTTTATACTCTTTAATTATAATTAGTCATTATACATTCATTAGTTATTTAGTGTTTATTTTTATCAATAGATGTTAGTGATTTTGATTGCTTCATACTTGTTTTGAAATTCCAATGTTGACCCCCTTTATTTGAAACCAAGTTCATCATTCCCAGATTATTTAAGGTACTGAAATGAATTTCAAATGTTGATTTATAAATACTTTATTTTATTCCATTAGTGTTTTAGTTATGATTCATAAAGATGAAATCAATGTCTAGTTTTTTTGGTAAAATTTAATGAACAAAAGGTGGTATATTAATAATAATATATTAATAATATTAACATTATAAAGAAATTAATTTATTATTTACATATTATTATGAAATATTACCAATAATTATGTTTTTATATTCATCCATGATGAATTCTTATAGCATCATTCATGTATATGGTTTAACTAACCCAAACAAGAACATGCTATAATCTATGAGTGGGTATGGTTAGGAAAGTGATTATTTTATTATTTCATAAGTATAATGATATTATATAGGTTTTATTAATGTAAGAAACTATAGTTGGTAGGTTTTATAATAAGAATATAAATGAAAATGATTGATAATAAGTTATTACTTAAAATGACGAAATTGTTTTTTCTTTAAGGTATACTCAGTTTAGGGAGATAAATTTATTATTATTATTAATATAATTATTAATTAATATTTGAGGAATCATAATAATATAAAAAATGTAATTTTTATAATATCGATATTATTAGAACTATCCATGTATGACAGTGATGAAAAATGAAATACATCGTTTATTGAGGCAATAGTTCATACATAACATGAGCGATGTTTCAATTTTCCAATGGATGAGAGGGAGATATATAATGGTTGTTTCATAAATGAAATAATATTTTGGTATTATAATTATATTTATTTCATTATATAAGTATGGTTATAATAGTTTTGGATGAGTTTTTTGAGAAATTTAGAGAATAAAAGGTTAGAGAGTGGATAATACTCACATTGAGATCTTAAATCTTTACTTAAAGGATCTCTTGGAAATGGAGGAATTTGGAAACTTTCTTGTAACAAGAGGATTCCAAACATGGAAAAGGGATATAGGGTAATTTAAATTGTTTTACCTTTATGGAAATTTTTAATTATAAGGTAGATTTATGTGGTTGGAATAGATCTTTTTTTATGGTTAAAAAAGATGGACTTTTCCTTAGAAACTAATGCTATGTGAGGGGAAAAAGTTGAATCACATTGGAGCTTGGTGAATAAATCTTGAACATACATGTGGGTATGACTATAATACCTAAAAAATGTCCTATATAAGGTCTAAGTTTCAATTTAATTTAGTAAAATTTGTGCCACTTTAAACTACACCATTTCACCCTTATTAATCAGGATTAAAATTTTTACCAAGCTTATTATTTTTTTCTAAAAATATAAGATAATGATTTTTTTTTTCAAATTTTAATTTCATATTTCTAAATTTAGATCCAATTACATATTTTTTTATTTTTAGGTAATCCCTCTTTTTAACTAGTTTAATATGGACCCCTTACATGAATCAGTGGCCTAAAATACATAACCAGAAGGCCTGTGGAATAATTCCGTTACACATTTGACCCGATTTCGCTGAAATAATCCCTCCTCAACTCCTCTTTAATGTATATTACCATAACACCACATGAAAATATAATCATATTTTCCTCACTCCATACAGAGTTGTGTGAAGCCTAAATCTTGTGGTGTGTGGACCTTGTTCATCCACCATCCTATGTCTAGTTAGCTCCACTTGGTGACTGCTATTGGTCTGATCCATAATAATGAGGATTATTTAGTATAGTCAAACTACCCTACATTGATGGTCTGAAGGCCCAAATACATCACCTGAAATCCCAATTCATGTGAATAGTAATATTTTAATACTACCTTATACTGTACATGCACAACAATATCACTAAAATAATGCTATAACACCTTTGGAAATTCACTCTCACTCAATTTTGAACTCGGGTGTACCACAAGATTATACAGAGTTATTACCACTTGGGTAATCCCCTAAATATGATGATTACAAATTTTCTCTCTATTTAATCTAACGAAATTTCTAAATATGAAAAAAGAATCTTTAAAATAAAAATATAAGAAATATAATAAAATTGTTTTTGTAGGAAAATATATTTTTATACATTAAGTATTTTTATTCTTATTTCCTAATAATTAAAATTTATATGAGTGTCAATATATTTATATAAATGTTTAAAAATCATATTAGAGTCATCAAAAAGAGATCAATTTAATTTATTTAAAATTAAAATAGTTTTTATAAAAACCATTCTTTGAAAAATAACTATTTTGTAGTGGTTTCTAATATTTACATCAGAAACTTGTTTTTATGTTAGAAATGAAAATAATCATATTACTAAATTTTGACATGATGATTAATAATATGAAATCCATTTTATTAAAATCAATTTATAGAGTTCTTAAAAATCAATTTTTTTATAATCATGCATATCACATTAAAATAATTTTAGGAAAATATATATTTTATGTATAAAATGATTTTTTTCTTTTTTACTTACCTACTAATAACTATTAGATGGATGTTAATTTATTTTATTGTAAAAAATTTCAACATATTTCAAGAAAATTACTCTTTATTGAAGATTAATGAAAAGTACACAACACATTAAAAAATAGTTCTTTCGGAAATATTACTTTTTTATTAAACATCCTTCACCAAATACCATTAAAATTGATTATTTAAATTCTAATAACATAATTTTATCATTCCATTGATATTAAAATATTTATTTTAATTTTATAAATATATCCTATCATACTTTAATAATAATAATATGAAACACATAAAAATAGTTTTATGAATATATATTTTGATTAAATATTTTATTTTTGTTTCATAATTTATTATTTGTGAATTATATCATTTTAAATTTGTTACTAAAAATACAAAAATTCAGAATTCCTATCAGATACATGTATATCCAATGACTATATTTTAAATGAATGTATTTACAATAACAATAGTTTCCTATATAATAGATATATCACCACTATTAATCCACATAGATTCATTCCATTCTTACCTTTGAAATCACACTTCTTATTCCATAATTTTATTTTTATATTTCAGAAAATGGATTCTAATTGGATGTTTTTCTTTCTCATTTTATGTTTAGTTCTATTAATGGTGATTCTCAAGGGAAAATATGATCTAGTGGATCTAATAGTTTTAAATATGTATTCTTTTCTATTTACCTAATTTAATATATACACTTTTAATGGATGTAAACATTCATGGTATATATTATTACATGGTATATAACACATGGTTTCATGAACCATTTTTTTAATATTCCATTATTAATGAATAAAGTGTTGTTTGTTTGAATCATATATTTTACAACTTATTTTACACTCAAGTTTAATTCTTATGAAATAATATAGTTTTTTATAATTAAATACCTATAGTTTAGATAAAGATATTTTTTCTTAAAAAAAAGGGTGTTACATTCTCCATATTAAAAAAATTTCATCCTCACAATTTTAATATCACATACTATTACAAATATAAAAGGTAATATAAAAGATATAAATGAATCAAGATATCATTTCAAATGATATATCTACCTTAAAATCATAGGTAAGATGAAGAAGAACATATTTTACCCCATAATAGGTATATCCCTAATATTGCGTTTCACTTCAATTATTCAAGTTAAATACCCCTAATGATTGGGTATTAAAACCCATATAATGGAATTAATTTTCTTAGATAGTTTATATTAAACCTTATAATGATGGATGATCATATTTTGATTTTGATTATGAAATATGATTTCACTATTTTAGTAAATAATATAGAGTCTATATGGGTATATCCAATCAATTTCCAAAATCACATATAATTACTCTAAAGGAGGAATAATAATATTTCTATTAAGCAAATTCCCATAATCATCTACTAGGGGTAAAATAGTTTTACAAATAAAAGTTTTCCCTATAAATTCGATATCAAATAATTTGGGTGGTGATTTGACGGTCTTAGAAAACTTCTTAGATATAATAGAGTGAATAGAACCAGAATCTAATAAGACAACCACAAATATAGAGTGGATGATAATTTTACCTTAATTATCATGATCCACTTCTATATTAGTAATTATATATAATCTTCCTTGTTCTCTTGGCCTTATATGTTTCCATAGTCTATTTTCCTCTTTAGTCCTTGTATTAAGGCATGAATTTTCATAGTTCCCAAAATCCATGTATTGAAAAAATTGAATTTCTAGTGAAAACATTAGAAAAAAATTATTTCCCTTCATATTATTAACTAAAATATTAATTTTTTTCTCATTAGTTTGTTGTTCGATGACCTCATTTACCACAAATAAATCATTTTCTAGTTACTTTTAAGAACTTCCCTAGGTGCTTATTACCATATTATTCACAAGTATAATGTCAAATCATATTTCCTATATGATCTTTACCACATGAAGTTTCATGAAGCTCCATTTTCTCCTTTTTATGTGTATGGAAATTTAACTAGGTTCATGTTTTTTAATAATATCTCAATATATCTGGTTAAACATAACCATAATATTTTTCACTCCAGCTCCCATCCTATTTGATTACTCATTTGGATAATCTATGAATTCTCTATTAAACACATTATCAACCTGGCTCCTCTAGGAAATATCCATTACTTAAATTAAAAAATGTTTAGGTATGGGAATACATAAATTAATAAATGTAAAAAATGTAATTAGAAACATGGAATAAGTAAACCATAAATGACATTAATAACCCAACTTATGAATATATTTATTTAAATATAGTTCATATATGGTCATATTTCTATTAGTTTAATTAAACTAACAAGTTATATATATATATATATATAATTATAAACTTCCATTAAAATCCTTTATAATAGTTTGTAAATATAAAGTGAATCAATCAAAGTATATCCCCCAATAGTTTCAAACCAGGTGTATCGTTAGGCCCATTTTTTTTAATTGAGTGAAGATAACATTAATACCCAACTACCTTTCTTTAGGATTGTTACACATAGGAAAATATATAGAAAATATTTTGTCCACTTTTTTGTATCCAGATAGGTATTTCATTTTTAGGAATCCCTACACTCTTTACTTTACCAAAGATCTAGGATATTTTCTTATACTTAGACTCCTCCTTAGGGTTTTCATTTATGTTTTCTCATAACATTCACAAAAAATAACTAATATAATCCCTAAAAATAACTAAACCCTGCTCTAATACAAGTTAAGATACCTAATACCCACACTCTTAGGGTTCTTGCTAAAAATACATTCTTTTCACATAGTAATTGATAACAAATGGTATTCCTTAAGCTATACATTCATATATTTCACATTAATTTCATAATTTTAACATTTATTCTGATAAATTATCTAAAAATAATAGAAACAAAATTTTTTGTGTATTTAGATATTATATATATAAAATTATTTTTTCACATAATTGTTTTAACATCTCCAATAATATATTTAGATAATTATTACATTGACACATTATCTTATATGTAATTCCTTAGAGAAATGAAAAAAAATAATGGGTGATACCAAATGATCAGTAAGGTAAAAACTTATCAAGGATTCAGTAAGTTGTTATTTCATAAGAATATGAGACAAAATGAGAGAAATATTAAACAATAATAGTTATTTATGAGGTATGATAAAATTATATGTATCCTCAAATGATCAGGAATATAACATGACATAATAGTGTGAAAAACTTGTCAACAAAATTGATCCATGGAGTGTAAAAAAAACATAAGTTCATGGAATAGTGGTGTATAACATGTATAAACATTTAAAATCATAATATATTTCATGGATAACTACCAATAAAATTATATCATAGTGGATCAAGAATCAAAACATATTTCCTATTATAGAGTCTAGTAGGTATCACTACCTATTACATATAGTGGATCAAACATCACTAATCATTTACAATTATTATATCATGAGATTTAAATATTTACCCATTTAATTTTAGGGTTACATAGGACCCAAAAATCACATAATGATATTACATACACATGTGTTATTTATGAAATCAGTTTATATATCATGAAAACCCATGGAAAGAAACCGGGTTTCATACCTCTTTTCAAAAGGTGTCACATTACATTAATACAAGAGTCACATCAGTTGATACCAAAATTAAATCACTAAAAAGGATTATTTTATAAGGTAATTTATAGGGTGATTCATGAAACATAAATCTATAGTAGATTGGTATTTTTATGTTAAAGAATAAAATGGTAGTGAAACATAAAAAAGTATTTAGAAAACATTTCATAACACTGTCATAAAGAGGAAAAGTAATGAGAAAATTTTAAAAAAATATTTTAATGAAGGTAATATAATTTTTTCTAAAACACTAATTTAAATAAATATTTACAATGGATATTTGTATGGATATAATTTTTAGCTTAAAAATGTGTAGTGGAAGAGAAAATACATTACCCTAAAAATAAATTCTTTTCTAATATTTCAATATACCTTTATTGAAACCACATCATAAAAATGATCATAAATATTCATTTTGAAAATGGTTAAAAAATATGAAGTTTAGATGAAGTATTATATATTTTGACTTCAAAATAATAAAGGATAATGTTTTTGGAAAGAAATAATATACATATAGATGGAAAAATATTTTAGAGAGGATGATAATTATTTTTAACAACATTTCATTTTTACGAGGTAAGAAATCCATCAAATAAGAAGAATTAAATAGAGATTTTTTTTACTGAAATATAGAAGAGTTAATACCATATTAAATAAATAAATTCAAGAATATAAGAATCATATAATAACATAGTCAAGGGAGAAAAACTACGCCTTCTGATAAAACCGTTATCTTAAATGCCTGCTTTTTCAAAACATGATCTAAAATCCTCTATGATAAAAATAGAAATATTAATTAATTATTTAAGAAAATTAATAATATATATAATATTTTTTACTCTTTAATTATTATAATTTATTATATATATTTTAATTAGTTTGTGTCTATTTTCATCATTGGATTTCAGTGATTTTGACTAGTCTCAACATGTATTTATCGCGATGTGAGAACCCATTATTTAATACCAATTTAATAATTATGATATTATTTATGGTATTATAATATATGTTCCATGATTATCAAAAAATTTATAATTTCATTCCATGTGTAATTTAGTTATGATTAATAAAGATCAAATCCGTGATGATCTTGTTTTAATAAATTTTTAAGAACAAAAGGTGGCATATTAATAATGGTTTAGATATTAATATTACCATTAAATAACTGAAAAAATTCATTATTTAATTTTTAATATGAAATATTACTATTAATAAAGCATCCATAGTCATCCAAGATTTAAATTTATAGCATCGCTCATATTGGTGGTTATATTGACCAAAACAAGAACATGTTATAATCTATGGGTCAGTATGGTTATAAAAGTTATTATGATATTATTAAATAAGTATATTGATAATATAATAGTGTTATTAATTTGATAAATCATAATTGGGAAGAGTTATAATAATAATATAGATGAAAAATACTAACAATATTCTTTTACTTATAAATCAGAAATCATTTTTACTTCTTGGTATACTCGATTTTGGAAGTTAAATTTATTATTAATATTATTAATATAATGAAAATTTTATAATTAAATGATATTTTTAATGTGATAAATAATAGCTTTTTTTATTAAATAAATTCTTATTACCATCCATTTAAGGTGGCTATGAAAAATGAAATACATCATTCTAGAAGGTGGCAGTTTACAATCAACATAAGTGACGTTTTCATATTCCCATGGATGGGGGGGGGGAAATAAATAATGGTTATTACATTAATATAATACAATTTAAGTATAAAAATGATACTTATTTCAATATATTAGTATATTTGTAATATGATTGGATGAGGATGTATGAATGTTTTTGAGAAGAAATGGCTAGGGAGTGGATAATACTAACATTGAGAGATTAATTATTCTATTTAATGATCACTTGGAAGTGGAAGACTTAGAACACATTATTATAATAAATGGGATTAAAATATTGGAATAGGGATATATAGTAATTAAAATTTTTATAGGTTCATTGAAAATTTTATGGATAAGTGTAGCTTGAAGTGGATAGAAGGGAGATCCTTTTATAGGTGAAACAGATTGAATTTTCTAGGGAAACTAAAGTTAGGTGGGGGTAAAGATGGAATCACATGAAAGTTATCTGAATAAATATAAGTGAGAAACTTGGGTATGAATTTATCACCTAAAAAAATTCTTATAAAAGTTTTATGTGTGATTTTAATTTAGAAAAATTCACATGACTTTAAATTACCAATTTTTATCCTTAATAGCTTATATTAATTTTTTTCCATGGTAATTATTTTTTTAATAAAAATATAAGATAAAAATTCTTTCCAAATTTAAAAATGATGTTTGAAATTTGGAATCTATTTAATCTAATATAATTTATATATATAAGAAAAATACCATTTAAATTAAAACAAAAGATATGTAACAAAACTATTTTTATTGAAAAATGCATTTTTATACCTTAAATTTTTTATACTTATTTCAAACAAATTACAAATTAAATGAGTGTTAATATATTTTTTACATATATAAATATCATATTATATTCATAAAAAATATAAAATTTTAATTTATTTAAAAATTAAACAATTTTTATAAAAATAATTCTTTAAAAAATAGATGTTTTATCATGGTAAAAAATATTTACTTTTGTAACTTATTTTAGTGTTGGAAATAAAAATGAATTAATTTAAAAAATAAATTCTGATAAAAAATATAAAACTATTTTATTAAAATCAATATATATTATTGTTAAAATTAATTTCAATATAAGAAAGCATATCACATAAAAACAAGTTAAGGAAAACTATACTTTTAAGAACAAAATTAATTTATCCCTATTACATGACAAGTATTAACTATTGGATGAATGTTAATTTATTTTATTACTAATATTATAAATATATTTCATTAAGAAAAATCATCATTAAATATTATTTAATAGTACAAAACACTTTATAAAACTAGTTCTTTGAAAAATATCTCTTTTATATTAAATAATATTTACCATATACCATTAAAATTAAATATTTATAATTTGAAATTATAATTTTATCTATCTATTGACATTAAAATATTTATTTTAATTTGATAAACACATCATATCATAATTTACTAATAAAAATAATATGTAATACATAAAAATACTTTTATAAATAAATATATTGATTTAATAATTTATTTTTATTTTAATATTTAGTTTTTATGAATTATATCATTTTAAACTTGTTATTAACAATAAAAAATTTAGTATAACTATAAGATATATATATATATATATATAAATACCATATTTTCAATGACTATATTTCTAACAACTATATTTCCAATGAAAATGTTTCCCATTATAATTTCTATATCAGAGTCTTTACTCCTTATAAATTCTTTCTATTCTTACATATTGAATCATACTTCTCGTTCACTTAATTTTATTTTTATAATTTGAAATTTTATTCCTTGTTTGATTTTTTTATTTCTCATTGTAGTTTTAGTTCTAATAATGGTGATCCTCAAGGGTAAAGATAATGTGGGGGAACATTTAGTTTTTAAGATACTATTCTATTCTATTAATTATCTCATTTTAATTTATGGACTTTTAATGGATATAATCACCTATAATATGAAATATTCCATGGTATGTGATATATGGTTTCATTTACCTTTATTTTAATGTTCCAATATAAATTGATAAAGTGTTTTTTAGTTTAAATCATATCTCATATAACTTATTTTCTACCAATGTTTAATTCTCGTGAAAGAATAAAAAAATAGAATTAAAGACTTTTATTTTAAGTAAAGAAAATATTTCCTAAAGCCTTGGGTTTTTTTAGAATCAATATGATCCCTCATGGATAACTGCAACTAATTCAATTCTTTCAAATTTCTTTCTCATTATGGGATTTTGTGCTCCCCATCATCTCTTAGAAGAAGGTAGTGTAGATCAATTTCATACATTTTCACTTTTATCCTCACTCAGGTATATCTATATAACCCCCCTGTGGGTTTTCTCCTTTTTGTACTATAACTTCAAGAGTTTTTTATTCACAATATTTTTTCTCAAGATTCAATAGACCTTGATGTAGCTGATACTTAAGGCCTTGGAAACACCATTAGAACTTGACTACCTTATGAAATATCCACCAGAAAATCTAGTGTTTTTAGTACTAATGTGCTTTATAATATTTTTAGAACATCCATAATTTATGTGTGTCCATTCTATTAAACATAATACTTTAATAATAATTTTCTATTATTTGTATTCTTTGATAATTTAATGTCCTTCCATTGGATATCTACATTGAAGATCACATTTGGACTTCTCACTAACAACTAAAGGTTGTTGTCCTATAGTTTAAATTTTAAATCTTCCTCACCACAAAATAAAATGATAATGACTTTGATTCAAGATTATCCCTCTCCATGTAATTTGAATGGATATAGAAAATTTCATAAAATAAATTGAGATGGGTTTTTTATAGATTACTTCTTGGACAATTTTATTTAATATGTTTCTTCTCTAATAGAGAATAAGGACTTTGGTTGAATAAGTATGTCATGAAATTCACCGCTTCTACCCAAAATACAATGGGGAACCCTGTGTGAATTCTCATACTCCATGACCTTTAAACAAGTGTTTTATTAATACTATCCACTACTCAATTATGTTTTGGTGTACCTAGTATGATCTTCTTAAATCATATGAATTTACTCTAAGAGAACATTTGAAATTCCATGATTATAGAATCACCACTATCATCAGACCTCAATCACTAAAAGTTGTAACCGATATCATTTTCTACAAAAAAATCCATCAAATGAATATATATAATACCTCAATCTTATGATTGAGAAATAACACTCACACTTTCTATGTTACATCATCAATGGAATTTATGTTGTAGAGTGATCGAACATGAGAATAAATTATAGATAGTCCCCATACATCTATATAAAACAACGCTAAATTTTATTTATTTAATGTATGAGATTCTATTTTAAAGGAAACATTCCTTTACATCCATGTAATTAATTTCTCACATGTTCCATACTTGAGGCTTTGACATTTAGAACCCCTTTAGAAGATATTAATTAAATCCATTTCTCATTAGGGTGATCTATATTTTCATTCTATAACTTCTTATAAGTTACTCATTAGGTATGAATCACACCTTACAATACCATAATTAGGTACATAGACCTACCTTTTACTACTTTTTTTAAAACTATACATTCATGTGAAATATTCCATGCTTTATCTGTGAATGGTTTACATAAACATGTATTGTTTAATGGAATAATATAAATTATGTTATTCCTTAATAATAGGGTGTTTCACACTCCATGGAACTTTATAAATATTCCTATAATATTCTGGATATAAAAATCAAACATAAAAAATATAATTGTGTTCAGTTGGTGCTTCTAGTAGTCGCTGCATCTTTATTTTTCTAGATGATGTGTACTTGAGCAGATATCCATGGAAAAGATAGCCATTTTGTTAAAGAATCCCTTTGCGTCAATTTCCAAAACTAATCTACAATGCATGTTGTGAAGATCTCATATAAATAATTCTATGTAACTTTTCTTTTCCCCACACTACTTTTGACCTGAGTGATCAAGGGTAACTTTCGATAAATACCTTCCAACTGTATTGTCCATTTTCATCGCCTCGCTACATCATTATTCGAATATTACCTCTAAGGGAATAATCCCACCTAAAGTTCTGTATAAATTCCAATTTCTCAATGTATAGGAAACCTAGACTCTATTTTATATCGCTCTACAATTACCATCTAAACCATTATAAATTAAGTGCCCAAAATTATTCCATTTGGTAGATTGATTTATTTAGCTATAAAATGGGTTTCAAAACCAAGACTAACAACAAAAACAACAACAACAACAAAAAAAATAATAAAAATAATAATAACAATCAAAACCATGTTTTTAACTTTAAAAATACTCCTTTTATAGGGAGTTTTAAAACATCGTTAAAATAAGAAATTAACGAGGCTTATTTTAACAGCAATTTAAACTCTCTATAATTTTACATTTTTTATAAATAATTTATAATATTTAGTAGTAGTTTTTAAGGAAATTCTGCTAAAAAATATTTTTATTTAGTGGTAATTAATAATTAATAATTAATAACTAATAAATAGAAATTTTAAATAAAAAATATTTAAAAATTATAACTTGCAATTACCCATGAATACTATTAATTAATTAGTAGTAATTTACAACTAAAAATTAATTATTAATAATTTTTAATAATTAATTTTCAATTAATTATTAAATAATACTAACTACTTAATATATAATAAATAATAAGTAAAAATTAATAAAAAAATAAAAAAAATAAAAAAAAAGTAACAATCAAAAGTTACTAATTACTAATTAATTTAAATTTTCAAATAACTAATAATATTTTTAAACTCCTTTCACATCATTTTTTGGAAAAACAATAATAAATTTTTTTCATGTTCATTTTTTCAAAAATCAAAATGACATATATTTATCTTCTTATAAGGGAATATATGTTGGATTTACTATATTTTATAAGACATAATTACCAATTTATTTTTTAAAAATCCATCATAAAATAAATTTTTTCATGGTGATTTTTTAAAAAATGGATGTGAAAAATATTTTTCATGGTGGAATTTTAAAGAATGTTCTGAAAAATATTTATATTTTTTTGGAGTTAAGATATTTCAGTATCATGATATTTTAGGACATGTTTTTCTTTATTTATTTTAAAAAAAATTATGTGTAATATATTTTTTCATTTTTGTTTTAAAAAATAGACATGAAAAAAATTTCATCGCGTTTAAAAAAAGAAACAAGTAAAATTTATTTTTTGGAGGGAAGATATTTTTGAAATTTCCTTATTTTTTGGTATATTATTCACATTGTTTTGAAAACCAATGTCAAAAATATTAATATTTTAAAGAGGGAAGATAATTTTGTTCTCGAAGTATGTTTTTAATGTATTTTTCATTTTAATTTTTTAGAAACCCAACGTGAAAAATATTTTTCATGTTGATCTTTTTAAAAACATATGAGAACTTTTATGGTGGTTTTTAAAAAATGATATGAAATATATTTTTACATTTTTTAGAGGGAATATTTTTTTTCACATGATGTCTTTATAATATTTTTAATTTAGTTTTCATTTGAAATCATTATGAAAAATTTATTTTTGAGGAATATATATTTGAAATTGTATTTTCTTTTTGATATATTGTTCATGTAATGTTTTTATAAAATTACACTTTAAAGACAATTTTTTTTGTAGATGAGGATACTTTTAACATTATAATATTTTTTAGAAATATTTTATGGTAAATATTTTATAAGCCTTACAAGAATAATAAATTTCATTATTAGTTTTTTAATAAACTAAGTGAAAAATTCCATATTCAATATTTTTTACATTGATTATTAGGTAACCAATATGGAATATATTTTTAAATTTGGATATCAATTGACCGATATCAAAAATATGAAATTGAAATTATTGTTTTTAATTGTGAAATTTTATAGTTATAAATAAATTTTAATTCTTAAAATACATTTTTAATCACTTGGAGCACCTCAAACATCTGATTCATATGTGATTTGTTCCTACTAAAAAGATGACTTGAAAATAATTGCGATGAGTTTCCAAAATAAACTTCATCAATTTTATTATTTTTGTTAATTTTGTAGCCATTTGATAACTATAAAATCAAATTAATACATAAAATAAATATTCCACCATTTTGATCTCATGATAAGTCATATTCATATGTTATTGGTCTATATTGATAAAAAATAACCAGTGAAAAAATTATGTTAAATTTCCGTGATAAACTGGGATCATTTAATCATTTTTGAACATTTGACACCTATTTCATTGTTAAAAATAAATTTCTATTCTTAAATAAAACTTTTAATTATATCAAATACCTTTGATGCTATATTCATTCATGTTTTATTTCTATAGACCATAACATGACTCGAGAATCATTGTACTAAATTTTCATGAAAAATTAGACTTTTTATCCATTTATTTTATCATTTTATGATTTATTGACACTTATAAAATAAAATTAATATTTAAATTTCACTTTATATCATTACGAGATGCTCTAACATTAGATTCACACATTATTAGTTCTAAAAGGTCTCACAGGACTCAATCATCTTAGATTTAAATTCACATGATTAAACATGATTATTTGTATGTTTTTTATTGTTTAATGTTTATTTAACACTTAGTAAATAATATTTATTATCAAACAGTAATTACATTCCTTTAGAGCACTTCAAATTCCATATATATAGTTAATTTATTCCTATAAGTCAGAAATAACTCAAGTTCCATTTTCTTAAATTTTTAAGGAAAGATGACCATATGAACTTTTTTTCGATAATTTTACACTTTTTTACACTAAAACATTATATTAATGATTAAAAATAACCTTTAATTAAATGAATAATTTAAGAAAATATATTAATTTTGATATTAAATAAAATTGAAAAAATATACTGCTAGAGACATGTACTCACTCATTTCAGAAACTTCTCTTTAGTGGAGCCATGTTGTTGATCAACACTACTCGTATTAAGATTCTATAATGAAATCTATCATTAATTACTGTATTATTAAAAAAATTAAATGATTTATAAATATTTAATATATAACCCATTTATACATAACGATATTTGGTTTTTCTGTAACTATACCATGTTTTTAGTTTTTCCACTATTGTAACTCTATGACCTATGCCTGAATTTGTGGAACTATCAATAATTGTAGTTATTTCTCTACAAGAAACTAACTAACCATCACATTTAAACCATTTTTTACATAAACATATGGGCCTTCCTTTACTACTTATAATATTTTAATACTGTCACATGGTTTTCCCATGCTATATATCAATGTTCATCCATGTCCATTTGGTCTATGACACATTTAAAAATATCATTGTGCCTAGTCCTAACCTCCTTCTCCTCTTGAAGATTCTATAAATCCTTATTGAACTAATAATGAATAAACTGTGAAAATATTTAAAATATAAATTAAACTTCAGAATAACTATATTAAAATGTTTTAACATCATAAATACATATTTTGAATAGAGATATCTCTGGATCATCCTCTCTATGACTCAAAACCCATATTATGATATAGCTGATGAGAAAACATAACCACAAAAATATTTAACCAAAATTAATGTTATTAATGGAAATCTAGAAATGTGACATGTTATTAGAAAAAAATTTATCACACTTTATGATGAATATAATATTTCAGTTGAGTGTCATCCTTGATATTGAAGCTTCTGGGGGGGGGGGGGGTTAACTAATGTTTAAATAAAAATTACAATTTTTCCTACTCATGATAATAGATAGTTCATAATTTATGAATTTTGAACTAATCAGAGTAACCAAAAATAGTAAAAGTATTGTAAATTAAATCACTATAAAATTATAAACTATCAGAGATATACATACCATATGGAATAAGAACAATATAGAACAAAATAATGAAACATATTTCCATATAACCGTTAATAAATTCCTTTAAAAGGTATTATAAATGATATCCATTTATAAAAAAAGGATATATATGATTTTAATCCAAAGATACAGGGGTATCAATTTCCAGATCCAAGGGATATGAGTTTTGACAACCTATAACATCATCAATATAAATGATAAGAAGATATAAGTAATTAATCAATACGTCTTCAAAAGATGTTAGTAAAAGAAAGATCCAACCCCAACCTACTATTTGATTTGTATGATTGTTAAAAAGTAATATTTATATAATTTTTCAAATTAAAAGTTCTAAAACAACTATATTTCAATCCTAAAAATATATTCCATCACACTGGATTAGAAGAAAATTAAAATAACTGAAGATCTTAGAGTTTTTATAATAAATTCACCATAAATTAAATCACTAAGTGATGGGTTTTGGTGGATCAGAAAATGAACACTAAAGTAAAATAAATACATAAATATTCCACATATATCATCTCCAAAACTAAATGAATTTGAGAACCCAAAACATAGACATAAATATATAAAAGGTAGAAGTCTCTACCTTTAATGAAATCAATGGAGTTTTCTTGATCACAATCACCAAGAGATTCCAAATGGACTCTCAAATTCATAGGGATGATACTAAACACTAGAATACATGTTCCTAATGAGAAGACCTTGAGATATCCTATAGTGTTCTATAACATTCTAAACAAGGATAAAATGATAAAAAATGAAAAGAGTATCAAATATGAATTATGAGTGTCGTAAACCCTAAGCAATGGGATCCTATCCCTTTATATACACACATTTCATTTAATAATGAGTGTCAAATTCTGAATTCCAACACTTGGAAACTAATATAAGTTATGATAATATATTCATGTTGATATATAATTGGTTGAACTTTTCAAATGATAATTTATAGCTATAAGGAAATAAATCAACCCATTTATTCATAACCAATGAAAATAGCATGGAAGACATGGCTAAATCTATAAACCCATATTATAATACTATCATAGTCTATTCTATATAATAATATACCTTATTAAATATGTGGATATCACAATATACTGTATATATACCATTCACATCATATGCTATAATGTAGATTATATCATACAATATGATATGTCCATTTTATTTTATTCCTAAAAACCTCCAATTTGAACTAAAATTTCATAATGAACTTATGAAAAACATAAAAACTCATTGTGAATCCATCTTAAATATATTAATTTTGGAAGAAACACTTTTTTTTATAAATTTAATCCTGATTGTATGGATTTTCTTTGTGATTTAACATGCATTTCTACCATTTAAAAAATATGACATCCTGATATCATAGATGACATCAATGTGAACCCTCTATAAAAAAATAAATGCTACTGAAGTTAAAAAAGGGTTTGGTGTTATTTTTATCAAACAAACTCATTTATACATATGAATAATATCACGAAAATATATATCATGTGCATTGTGTATATACCTATCGAATCCCTTTTTCCCTAACATCAAGTACCCACTAGATATAGAACATGTAAATACTGTATGGGTCAACTGATACATTTGTGATTCTCTCAAATATATTGATTGAGTTGATGAATACATTATGCTTCATTCAAATAATAGACGAGTGCCTCACATATCCCTCACCCATGTAGTCATAAACAACACATACAATACCACTTTGTATATCCATACATTTTCTTAGTCTAATTCAATCGAGGATCTATATTTCTTTACATGGAATATGAGTATAAAAATCTTGTATTTGTTGAGATTGAACTAAATACATAATCAAAGAAATTCCCAACAACCTTATGATTAATTATGACTCAAGGATTATATAAAAATGGTATAAAAGTATGCAAGTTCTCATGATAGGAATCTCACCAACCTATGGTAATAGGGACTCATAATAATCACCCTATCCTAAGTATATCAGTGACTATATGACATTCCATAGTTATACATTGGTAGGTAAGTCCAGATAACATGTCTTGACTTTTTTCCAGTTGATTCTATTCTTTATATATCATATAAAACACTTTATATCAATTAAAAGATTCTACATGCACTAATATTAACATATCCACACAACCCATAATAATCCATGATGATCATAAAATAGGGACAAATAAAAGTCTTACTTTGAGTAGATATTATCATTCCACTATTCATGTAATATATGTACAACACACATGAATGAATGATAAATTTAAATTTCATTTATTATATAATCATTATACATTTAAAAACCATTATATACAATATATCATGTATCTTATACAAATAGATTTAATATGGACTTTATTATTTTACCACACTAATGGTTTCATCAATAGAACTGATAAATTATTCTATGTTTCTACATGAAATATATTTACATTTCCCCTCTCAATAATTTCTTTAATGAGATGGAACTTTATAATGATCTGTCTAGTCTATTGGTGATACTAAGGAAGCTTATATTAAGAAAAATATTTATTATTTTCAAAGTAAATCTCAATTCCACCCACAATTCAAGGAACCAACCCAAGTCTAGTGATAATATTTTTAATCCAAATAGATTCCTTCAAAATTTCTAATGTAATGTTACACCCTGAATCTATTGTCATGTCCATTATAGTTTATTTTTTGTAACTCTTCAAACTGTTAGATCCACCATTTAGGAAAAACATGAAAGCATATTGAGATCTTCTATAAAAATTTTTAGATTGGAAACTAGCATCTGTATAATAATTTATAAGTAGTTAGGGTTTTTGACTAGTTTTAAATACAACCACATAATTGTACACCGTAATTCCGAGGTTCGATTCCCTATAATAGAAAAAATTTGGGGAATTATTTCCTTTAATGTAAGGTTTCAATGGACCTAAAATGTAGTGGTTTGTGGGATAGACATGATGACAGTGGGATAGTGAGGTTGCTATGGAGGCTCAATATGTAGATGAAATTAGTCATCAATGATGATAGTGGGATTCTGATTTGACGATGACTAGAATACACGAGCATCTCCATCAGATGTCTCAGAGTGTGGACAGTATCTCGAGGAGATAGTGGAGGGATCGTTTGATGGCGGTAGGCTTGATTCAGTGGTGGTGATGATGAAGTGATGTCATTAGTGGCAGGTGATAGTTGTGGTTAGATGATAAAATTTGTGGGGAGATGGTAGAAATGACTACCCACTATATTGGGTAGGGAAACGGTAGATTTGACAGGGGAAAAAACTGGCTCAGATTCCAAGGTGCAGTCCCAAAAACATTCTAGAGTAGGAAAACACCACTATCAAAGCTAATCAGTTTGGAACAATGAGAGAGTATGACTTTTCCATCGATACCCGACTCCATATAGTCTTTCATGAGGGTTTTCTAGATAATTAGCATTCATATTCAGGCTTCTAGGGGAAAGGTTGAAGAAGTAACAAAGGGAGGGATTTTTGTTGGTTGTTTAGTCTTCGGGACTTCAAAGTCCATGTATTGGGACTAGTTCCCATGATCCTATAGAACTTGTAAGGTTACCCCTCAACCTAATTAAAAATGGGATTATCCAATTTTTTTTAAAAAAATGGAAGTGTATCCCATTATAATGAACTCATCCTCACCTAGAAATACCAATAACATATACTAACTTCTTCTTAACAACTTTAAGATGTTATTGACTAAAATACAGTGACTCTCAACATTATTTTATTTATATATAGTGGTTATTTTCAATGTATAAATAACATCAGGTTAAGAATAAAATATGGAGTACATGATAGATCATATGGTGGATGTATAACGAGTAATATACATCCTTTACAACTCTTTAAAAGGATCTTTACTCATCATAATATTCATTCCATGAAACACTAGTAATTCTATTTTTTATTTTTTTTCCTGCTAAACACTTTACAACTTTGTTAATATATGTGGTCTAACTCAGTCCAAGAAATATATTAGATCTATCTCTATAAATTTTTATACCCATTATGTAGACTATTTCACCCATCCATTACATTGAGAAGAATTTTCCAATCACATTTTTATAGAGTATATAGTTGGAACATAGTTTTTTATAAGTAGTATATCATCCAAATATAATATTAGGAATACCACCGCACTGCCACTTGTCCACTTGTATACACCAAAATCATATGTGTTTTTAATGAGAAAAAACACTTTTATTACACAATAAAACTAGATATTATAATTTCTAGAATCTTTCTTCAATCTATAGTGGGTCATAACACACCTAAACAAGCCCATTTGAAACTTTAAGTCCTTTGGGTTGAGTCATATACACAATATTAACTAAATTACCATTAAGGAAATAATTTTTTACATCTATTTGATATATCTTAGAACCATAACTCTATTCTATAAAAAATAATTATTGAATGGAATTACCATCAAAACTGATGAAATTTTATCTTAATATTCAATAACATGAATTTATGTGTTATCCATTTTCACCAAGAATTCTTTGTAAGTAGACACTCTACCATCCATGTTATTTTTCTTATGTAAAACCCACTTATACCCTATGGTCATCATCCCTTCAAGTGAATCCAACAAGTTCAAAACATGGTTAGTGCACATGGAGTCAATCTTAGTTTCTATGACATTTATCAATTTCTTATAATTAGAACAATCAATGGACTCTCATTATATAGCCATTTGATCACCTATGAACATTAGTTCATCATCATTTTCCATAATAAATTCAAATATATTAGGATATTAATGAATCATATCAGACCTTTGAAGTTATTGTGTAACTTGAGTCGGTTCTCCTTTTATAACTATTTGTGGAACCATCTTAACTTACATCATAGGAATAATTCATATTTTTTTCTCTTGAATTTATTTAATTTTAACTTTTTACCCATTGAATCCTCAACTAATATAATCCTTAATAAAAACATTAATTTAGGACACAAAAAAATGGTATTAATTAGGTTAAGATAAATAATATCCCATTGGCTCCTTATGATAACAAAAATAATAATCATTTATCTGATTTATGGTTAATTTTATCAAAAAACAAACATCGAACAAGTTCTTCAAAATCCCAAATATTTATAAATACATTTTAGTAATTCTATTAGTACATATTCCAGGATAAGTATTTATGTGCAATTTATATGGAACATGGTTAATTTGGAATGTTTTAGTCTCTAGATCACATCCCCAGAATGAAATTGGAATGTCACACTAACTCATTATTAATTGAACCATAACCAAGAGGGTATGGTTCCTCCTCTTAAAAATATTATCATTTTGTGGTGTTCTAGTGGGAGTGAGTTGTGACACAATTATATAATCTCTTGGATGATTTGTGAATTTATGGATCATGTATTCCCCACCTTGATCTAATAGGATAATCTTAATAATTTCCCCAGTTGGTCTAATACTTCATTATGAAACATGTTTATCATTTCAAAAGTTTCATACCTGTGTGTTATCATAAAAACATAACAACACAAATTTAAGTCATTAGGAAAAGTTATAAAGCACCTAAACCACCCCTTTATTGAGAAATTATTGATCAAAATACACCACTATGTATAATATATAATAGTCCACCAAACCTTAACTATTTCTAGCTAAAGGTTATTGTGAAATTATAAAAAATAAACAATATTAAAAATCATCAAGTGATTATAAATTCAATGATTCAGAAAATCTATCTCTATAGATTCTTTGAATATATTTCTCATTTAAATGTACAAGGAGATAATTCTAAATTAAAGTTAGGTTAGAATAAACATTAAACTTCATATTATGAATTTTATAGACATGATTAAGCAAATCTAGGATATATAAATTATTTACCATATTCTCATGACCACAAAACATTTCATTCATATTTAAAGAACAACAATTGTTAATAGTAATGAATGAAAATATCATATTTTTCAAATAATATTCGAAAATAAAATTTATGTTTATGGTGGGAGCATAATAAGAATTATACAATTCCAAAACTAATCCACCAGATAGACTTAGATCATATATTTCAACTTATAATATGTAAAATATTACTCCATTTCCAGAAAATCGTTCTACTTCACCTTTTTTCAATTCCCTCTTATTTAGGAGTAAATATTTATCTACAAAAATGTTTGATATACACAATGTATATGATTCTAATGAGTTAGATTTCGATAAATTTATCTCTATTACATTCACATTCATATTCTCCATATTCCTCCCTTTGGGAACACTTATAAACATTAGATACCAACCTTGAATTTCTTTATAGACCATACCTATAAGCTATCAAAAAATTATAAACATGATACTTTCCATAATCTATTAAAAATACATATCTATGGGTGAGTATTATTTTATTCCCTTTTAGTCAATTAATTTTAATGAAAATACTCCCACTAAAAAATGATTACCCCATACATCATATCCATTTTGTGATCCAATATCCATATTTCACTAAATTTTAGGCCCCTTACTGTTTATCCAATCACTTAGATATTTTGTTAGAAAATATTTACAGTCAAATTAGATATGATTCTTGGATGGTTTAGTGGAGAAACCATTCCCTACTAAATCATATAGATAAACTAAACTCTATTACTCAAGTAACATAATACTATCAGGGTCTCCTAATTAAGTGTATCCCAAAGATAATGTCAAGATAGGAACCTAATACTTTTATGGTCACCCATTACTTTCTTTAATTACACAAGAAAATTTAGGGGCACATATATTTAGCATGACCTATCCAGTTAGATTAATGAGTTCTTGAAAATATCACTTTAGATGAAATCTTAAACTTAGTATTTAAGGGATTTTCATCCAAAGTCTTAAGAATTTAATATACATAACATGTATATTAAAATTATAAATGCTGAATCAAATGAAATATTTATTGTCTCATGATTTATTCCATTATATATACTTTGTTATAAAATCATGGTTTTGGAATCCCTATTCCATCCACCAAATTAATATGTTCAAACCATATCAATGTGTCACTATTTTCACAACCCACAGTTGGTGTTACTCACGCAAAAATATAAGTTAACTATATTCACACATATCCAAATTCATCATATGAATAAGCTAATTAAATTTTCATATAAAGGTTTATAATTATATAAAATATAAAATTCCTATATAGGTAAGTCTATATCCATAGATTTAAAACCCCCACCTTTCTAGAATAAGGCATAAGCCTCCAAGATAGTGGGAAGTCTAACCCAACGTCTCTTTACCTAATGATACTTCACTCAAGAGATATTCTAACTCTTCATAACTCTAAAAACTAATAAGTATAAACTATATTAAATAATTAAATTCAAGTTAATAACATTAATTACAAATCAAGGTCAAAGCAATTGAAATCTAAATCATATTTTTAATACCTAACATGCAATACATAGGATAAATATTTATAAGAAGAAATTCATCACATGAATCAAATCATATTTAATATTAAAATTCCCTAATAATTTCATAAAAATGAGTATTCAAAAGGAATAAATAAATAAATAAACACACTAGTATAATGTAACTTTTTAATGATGATTTTTTTTAATGCGAGTTAAAAAGAAATGTGAATACAACCAAAATTAAAAGAATAGATTTAACATTGTTTATTTAAAAACAATGTTAAAAAAACATTCCACATCGGTTAGCGTAAAAACTAATGTTGAAATACCAACAAAATATAGACATAGAGGTAATTTTAACATTTTTTTAAAAAAATCATAGTTGAAAGACCATTGAATATAGTTTTTTATAAAAAAATGTTTGAATACCAAATAAATATTGATATTTATTTCATACTTCCAATTTGTGTTTTTATGAAAATCAATGTTAAAAGGTATTTTAATATCAATTTTTTTAAAAGAATGATATTTAAAGTGACTTTGAAAAGTGGTTTTCATAATAACTAATGGTAATACTCCCAAATCAATTTTTTATAATGGAAATTTCAACATTAATTTCCAAAATATCCAATATCAAAATTTAATCATTATTTTTTAAAAATATAATAAAATATAACAACCCAATACATATAACATGAATTTTGGTGGCGACAAGAAACACAAAAATAGTAAAAAGGGAAATAATACTCCATAAAAACACTAATACAATAAAATTTACCAAAATAAAAATAGACATACATGAAAATTTCACATATATGTAAAAAAATTAATCAAAATTATAAAATATACTACAAATAAACCCTGAATGTGGATTGCCTCTTTACCTATATATGATAAAAAATCATAAAAACATGTAAAAATAATAAATGTTATAAAATTATCAATACAACTCATTAGGTTAAACCACAAGAGTTATAATGGAACTAACCTTTTGAAAATCTATCGTTATTATAGCCCTGATAATCTCAAACATGAATTGTAAAACATTATAAACACACTCAAAACATCTACTATGACAATGAATATTTGGTTATAAAAAATTGAAAATATGAAACACTAAATATGAAAGAAAAAACAAGTATTAATTACCAAAAAATAAATAATAAGAAAAATTTAATATTGAAGAACCAATAAAAGAATAAAAATTATGAATTAAAAAAATCTTCAAATTTTTTACAAACTCCTTCCAGTAAAGAGTATAACTAATATATCATGAATTATTCTACTAATATTATGAATAATATCCAATGTCCAATAAAATATAAATAGTTCAGAATTAATTTCATTATAATAAACTATAATTCATAATTATTTAAATCTTCTTACCTATCAAGGAATCCAAGTAACGAACAAATAATATCTATATTTTATTTATATTTTAGATATGTATATATTACTCTTATATCCTTATCTAGATATTATTGACCATTGAAATATATTCTATATCTACGAAACCAAAAAAAAATTTCTCTAGTTTTGGATAACGAGATCGTGAAGATATTAAATTAGATATGTAATAAATTAATTCACTATAATTTATATTTATTTTAAAAATTAAAAAATTAAAATTAAAATTAATTATGTGGAAAAAATTTTCAATATGGGAATGTTAGAGTTGGTTCCCTAGAATTCGATACGTTTTTACTTTATATTATATTTTTATTTAAAAACTTGAATATTAATGAATATATTATAACATATTGATTGTTCTTCAATGTTACATTAATGTGGTAATTTGGTTAGAGTATTTGTGGAATCAAAAGGTCATATTAGTTCCCTGATATGATAATAACCTTGAAGGTCCATGATGATATTCAAGACCACAGGTCTTATGGTTTTATAACATCATCTTTTGAGATATAAATGATACAGACCATCAAGTGTTGTATTCTCATGAGAGGACGAGGCTTCATCTCATGAAGTTAGCACTTGGTAATCTCCACCATGGGATATTATAAGTATTGACCCATAAATAGTAATTAAACATGTTTTGTGTCATTAGATATTACTATTTGTGAATGTGTGTAATGAACCATAGAATTTTAGATTATTATTAATATATATAATTACTTGAGTACATTGATGTATTTCCCAAAACTATGATTCCATATATTCATGGAAAATTATCACATGCTTGGCGCATCACGAATGATAAGTTATTAATGAATATACTGATAATCGATTTCTCCCTTTTATTATTATATAAGTTGATATTTTTTTTCATTTGATTGGAATGAAACTATTGTACTAAAATCTAGGGACATGGCATATTTATGGGCTCATTTCAGATATTCAAAGAAATACATATCAAAATTATAGGTTGGTGAAGTGATATTTCAACCTTCTATGATATATTGAGATAAATGGATTATATTATATAGAAAGAATTCGTATGTGGTTGTTATCATTGTGACATTAACTTCTTCCTCTATGGGAACCTTTATGTGTTTCTAAATGCCGATATTGGACTTAATTAATGCCCACCTAATTCTATTGAGGATGATTCCTAGAGGGTCACACACTTATTGTATCCATTGATCTCATTTAACTTATATTTGAATTTAATTAGTGAAATAAATTTTATTCTAAAGACTGAAGAATAATATTTATTTAAGATTTTTTATCATAAATACTCTGCCACTATATTTATATTTGTTGAATATTAAATAAATATTTATTTATGATATGGTGAATAAAATATTTATTTACTAATTTATCAAACAAAAAATACTTATTATTTGAGGTTTGGTAAATGTCAAGGTGGATGTGTTGAGTATCATGTCCAGTTACATAAATGATAGATTAAATATCATTTAAATAAATATTAATTAATTTTTTGATATTTATATTATCCAAAAAACTTTCATGTATAATAATAATAATAATAATAATAATAATAATAATAATAATATCATTATTATATTTGGGGATTGATAAGGATTATGAGATTGGATAAGGACCTATATAAAGTTACTAATTTTTTAACCTAGCTCTATATATATTTCAAAACATCATTTCTTATTTGTGTGGACAAACCATTTGTGCATTTTCAACACATCCTATCAATAGAAAATTATCTCTATAAAGAAAATTTTTAGGATACCTCTCAAGAATGACATAATTCTTCCACATCCTTCTATCCCATCATGAACAAGAGAACAATAATCAATCCTTCCAGACTGATAGAGTGTGTTGTGATCAAAGGAAGGTTACATAATATGATCATTACCACTATGATCACTCCCAAATTACCATAAAAATTCTTTGAGATAAAAGAGAATTTGTGGATCACCACCAAAGGGATTATACATTATATCCTCTCAACATAATGAAAATACAATCCAAAAGAGGTTCGATCGATTAACCCATACATCAAAGAATGTACTCCAAACTGAGATGATATATTATTATAAAATTATTTATAAATTTAATATGAAATATCCTCTATCATGGTTTCAAGAATATTTTATAGTTTTTCTTCAGAGATAATCTTGAGATATTTCTTTATTCATCATGATCTTGTGATTTAGTCATTGAATTTTATGAAATCTCATCTTGGGACATAGACTCGACTGACTTCTGCATTTCCCAATATCATTAAGTGGTATTAGAATAGTCATGTTAAAATTCGCAGCTATTTAATTATTTATTGATCTATATCTCAATAATTTGGTTAGTTTTCATTTTATTATTGTTTTTAATCCATGAAGTTACGTTAACATGTTCCATTCACTATCATATGAGTAAAAATATGCTAAAAATAGGTGAAGGATGTAGAGAGATACCATTTGAAGGTACAAATGATCCTAAATATATGATAAGATTATATGACGTGTAACCTAATTACACACCATTTAGTCTCAGAAACCAAACACGAACATGATTGAGGTAATTTTGGATGGTCATATGGGAGGTCTTAATATGGTCTATAATTACACCACATATTGATTGCCAAGGCAGAACATGGATTTTAGTGTTATACATCATGTAATGGACGTACATTCCATGAAAAACCCACAAAACATGATGTTCGTGTGGTAAACACATGAAAAATGAAATAAATTCACATTTTGTGTGTCAAATACAAGGTGGATGGTATAGATCCAATTGTGTTAGATGACATTTGGTAGTAATATACATCATTTAACACAATATTATTCCACAAAGACTACACGTTGAGTCCACATGCATGTAAAGTAGGATAAAAATAAGGGAATTACATGACATATAGTTGCCACAAATTCCATGTAACTCATACCCATTTACACAGAGTACTTTCCAAGACAAGATGTAAATTGTATGAAACAGTTTACAAGGAATAAATTTAATTTCAATATTGAAACTGAACCACATGACATGTAGTTGGCGTACACACCATGTGATAGGGTTTTACATGTTGTGTGGTGGTCATACACACAATGCATGTCACATAATAATTTATTGAGGTACATACTATGTGGGGTATATATGTGCATACACTCTACATAACTATGTGACATGCTGTGTACACTAAATTTCATATAAATAAATTGTACACGATCATAAAATTCATGTGTGGTTTAGGTGGTAATAAATTATGTTGAATCCAAGAACACACCGTGCGTTGAATTTTTTTAAATAAATTTAATAAATTTAATTTATATAAATTATGGGTTGTGGTTTATGTCATGTATCTCGAGGATTTTTTGGATTAATAATTTAGCTAAAGAATCAATTAATTAACAATACCATTAATTATTTATTACATATAATTTTATTTAATTAATTTTCTATTGAAAATATATTATATCTTATATGAATGTATTTTTGTTTCCATTATGTGATTGATAATGAGCTTAACCGACCAATGTATGTGTTGGATTTCTATTTAATTTAAAATTATTATGTGGGTTTTTATATGTAATAAATTTCTATTAAATTAAATATGATGGCTAGAGAGACATCCTTTCCACCTTTATTATATAGGAATATTATGTTGACAACCTATTATATGTATCCCATACCCTAGGTTACACCCACTTGTGTGTGAGTATAAAATATGTAAAACATATAGTTTCAAGGAAGGGATGCACTTAATAAACAAAGACACGGTGAAACTGGCCAATAAAATACTAAGTTCAATGGTGGAGGGATATAACTCGAACTATTCCCAACTTAATGAGTTTTCACTCTGGGGTCATTGGTTTATGTCTTGTCAACTAAATAAATCAACCTCAATAAAGATCATGATCAAGTCACTTTATTTATTTTATTTTTATGTATTTAATTGAAACTTTTATGGATTATTTATCCTGATCACATAAATAAAAGAATTAATAATAATACATTATGGAATTAAAATAAATAGATTATACATAGATGATTTTATCATTACATGACTAATTAATTATCTAACATTCACAAAATGTCAACAAGTCATGAAAAATATTAAATAAATATATTTATGCATAATAAATGAAATCCCTTAAGTATATATTAAATCAAATGGTTTCCATTATTTCAGTTAAGATGGTTCCATTTTTAAGGTGTCACCAAGATATAGTAGGTACTGTTTAATTTATTGGGGGTGTCTAAAACAATATGGTTGGTTACTTAACCAAAATTTTAATAGATTTAACAGTCATAGTTTGTTCAATAAAAATGTAGAGGCAAGTGTTGAGTAAATCCAAGTCCAAATTTCTAGATTAGGGTGTAAAAATGATGAATCAAGGATCTGAAGGATATTAGTTGAAAAAATGCTTACTAAAATACCTTCTTATGATTTTCATGGCCATAGTCTGGGTTATGAGAAGGTTAATATGGATCCTTTCCACTAGAATATCCATTCTATCAGACATTCTGAGTCTAATGGAGAGGGATATAAGGAGTTTATAAAATTGTGGGAAATTTATAAGATAATTAAATTATTTTATCTCACATATTTTAATAATATGGATAATGTAATTATATATATAGTTTGTAATATTTTAGTAAAATGGAATGTTTATCAACTATGTTATCCCTATGATCTATATTGTAGAATCAATATGTACTTATAAGAAGTAACTTCTAATAATGATACAGGTGCTTGCGTATTTAATTACACTATGAATGGATGAATTATGTTCTAGAGTCCCCAGTTACTGATCCTATTTATAATTAGGAGAGTGAGTAAGTGCTCACTATCTATGAAAAAAATTGGTTGATGTGCTAGACGTCCAGTGTTTGGTGTTTTCATCTATATATGATGAACCCGTGAAGTAAAATAAGAGCATGGATACATATATGATACTTAAGAATCATAATGATTTTTATTAGAAGAGAGATATAAAAGAGTTTTTTAGATATTTAAGGATCTATTAATGAGAAAAAATTGATATGGTATGATACTTAGGACTCATATAGTCAAGTTTATTGGAAATATTGAGCATCTAAAAATATTTGGTTTTAAAATGCCTGATGATTTTTACATGAATCTCATTATTACCTCAATCCCCCAAAGATTATCAATATTTTTCATTACTTTTAATATGAAAAACATTTATAAGTATCTCTAATATATCCATAATCCACTTCATTAGGTTGATATTGACTTGAAGTGTGAAAATCTATATGTACTTATGGTGAAAAAGAGGAAGTAAAGGTAAAAATCTCTATGGATGATTCTAAGTATAAGGAATATTTGACATTATCTTCTAAGAGAAGGAAGATAAAGGGGTGATAAAGGGACTCAGACACTCTATATTTTCCATGTTACAAGAAGAACCACTAGAATAAGAACTGCACCATAACAAATAAATATGTGTAGGATTTAGGTGTGTTCATTATTGAGTGTCATCTATCTATTTTTGAAAACTGTGTCTTAGAAATAGATTGTGGTGAATTAATTTTTATACAATTATATAAACCAAATAGATTCAGAATAGTTGAATTAGCTGAGGTGAATCTACTAGCCACAAATAGAGCTAGAATCACTAAAGTAGATATTGGAGACTACTACCTCAAATTGCTAATAAGATTCATCTTGGTTTCAAAGAACAGTATTATGTTTCATCTGTAACATAAAAAATTATTTATATACTCAGTCTTGATATAGATGGATTTATTTTCAAATTTTGGAATAAATATTTATACTTTTACAAAGATAGCATATAATATGGTATAATGCATCTAAATAACAATTTTTTTGTGTTTATAAAAACAAAGTAATGAAAATAGATAAGGAATATAGTTTTCATGACTCATATCACACTAAACTATGGTATAACTACTTAGGTCATGTAAAATAAAAGTTATTGATAAAACTATACCTATATGGATATTAAAAATCTTTTAAAATAATACTACCTAGTATATGTTATAACTATTTTGAAAGAGAAATGAAAAAATAATTATTTATTAGAATAGGTGAAAGAGCAATAGAGATTATATAATTAGTTTATATAGATGTGTGTGGGTTATTTCAGATAGAAGAAAAAGGTGGATTATCATACTTCATAACTTTTATTGATGACTTCAATAGAAATGGATTTGTCCCTAATGAGGTAAAAGTTGAATCTTCTAAGAAATTCAAGGAGTAAAATAATGAAGTTGAGAATAATGTTGGTAATAAGATAAAGAAATTTTTCTTTGAATGTGGAAAGAATTTCTATACAAAGTGTTCTTTGATTATTTGTCGGATTTTTTGATTCAATATCAACCCACTCCTCCTTAAATACCATAATAAAATGGTTTATGTGAAAGGAGGAACCACACATTTCTAGATATAGGGAAATCAATAATGACTAATGAAACTATTACAATAAATTTCTAGAGATACACATTGTAGACAACAAAGAAGATACTAAACTATGTTCTAACTAAATCACCAAATTATATTACATATGAACTTTGGTATGAAAGTAAACTTGTGTGGTCACATATAAAATTATATTGTTTAAATGAATTTGATAATTCCAACGAATTTAATAAAATTGAACATAGGGGAACTTTGTTTATTTCTATAGGATATCCTTAGAAAACTAACAGATATTACCTATATGACCCATCATTAACAAAGTTTTTGGTTAACAGACATCCCACATTTCTTTATGTGGAGAACATATCCAAAATTTATAGTCAGTTTGATATATACTTTGATGAATTCATCGATCAAGATCTTTTAGAGTTAATATAGAAACACATTCCCAAAAGAACCATATAAGAGGATGTTCTAGAGACATGAGTATCGTGTTGTATTATAAGAGAGGTTAGAGAACCTAAAGGATATATTTTTTAAAATCATTGATAATGGAGAGACATTATTAGTTGATAATAATTATTTTTCACCTACATGTAAGTAGTAAGGGGAATTGAATACTCTAGTTTCAAAAATATGTGAATTTGATAATAGATTCTATGTACTAAAACCATGTTTGGATTTTGTTAGATCCTCTAGTGGATGGTTTGAGAATTGGTTTCAAAGGGGTATTAAAGATGAAATTGTACATGTATGGAAAATTTAGTACCTATAAGGTATGATTGGTTACAAAAGGGCATAAATAGTGTCAATGTGTAAACTACAATTAAACCTTTTAAAACGTTTCTATTCTAAAATCCATCAGAAATCTAATTTTCATTGCGATTTACCATAAATATACGATAGGGTAGATAGATTTCAAAACAAATTTCCTTAATGGTGTTCTTTAGTAAGATGTTTATATGACACAACTAGATGGGTTTACAACTCCAAATGATTCAAATAAGCTATGAGAATTTTTGAGAAACATTTTTTGGTTAAATAAAGTATCTAGTTCATGGAATATTCATCTTGATGAAGCTACAATAATTTTTTTTTAATAAAGAATGAATGCAGGCCTTGTATGGATAATTAGTTTAGTTGGAGTGAAATTGGTTTCCTTAGAGTATATGTTTCATACATATAACTAATTAGAAACAATATGCCAGTCTTATATTCTGTTAAGACTTGGTTAAACACATGATTCTATATAAATGATTTATGTGAAGTAGCTTATTTTCTTTAGATCAAGATTCATCTTGATAGATCCAAAATGATGCTAGGACTAAGATATGGTACAAAAATTGACAAAATACTAAGGAGATTCAGTATATATAAATCCAAGATGAGACAATTTCTAAGGTCACACAGCAAACATATCCCTTGGAAAAAGTGTCCTTAGATACTTTAGTAGAGATAGAGGATGATAAAGACCCCATAAACATATATGATATGTTATATATTAGGCTAGATGTCTTCTCTACCTTAAGTATAGTGGGAATATATCAATCATATCTAGGAGACTACTAAAGGATGGTAGTAAATACTATCTGGAAGTATTTAAGGATTAATAAGGATATATTTTTGGTTTATATAGGATATGAGTATATATTTATTCAGGGATATGTAGATTATATTTCTCAAACATATAAAGATGATTATAAATTGTAATTAGAATATATATTCATTCTCAATAGATGTGTTTCTAACTGGAAAAGATCAAAGAAAGAAGTGGTCACCCATTAAATAATACATTAAAAATATATTGTTGATTCTGATATAGGAAAATAAGAAGTTTGGATGAAATTTTTTTCTTAAGAGATTAATGTAGTTCCTAAGAAAAGAGATCTCATAAAACTATACTATGATAATAATGCAGGGACATATAATGCTAAAGAACCAAGGTGTTATATGGGAAAAAATCACAAAATCTATAAGTAGCATCAATTGGGAGAATATTATCAAATATATGAGGTTGCAGTGATTAGAGTTTCCATAGAAGACAACATGGGAGACCTGTTGTCTGAAGCCTTATCTCTAAAAAAGAAAGGATATCATGTGGGAGGTAATTAAATGAAATTTTTTAGTGGTTGGTTCAAGTCCAAGTGGGAGTATGTTGGGGTTGATGCACTAAACAAATTACTTTTTTTACTTTATATTTATTTTATATTCATATACATGAAAATTAATAAATATATTATGACATATTTGTTATTTTTATGCAATACATTAATATGATAATTTCATTAGATTATTTTTTTCATAACAAGTTCATAATAGTTCCCCTCCATAATGAGAACCTAAAAGTGACAAGATGATATTCTAGAACATAAGTCCTATGATCATATGAAAATATATCATTGGACATATATAATAAAAACTATCAAGTAATGGATTATCAAATGTGGAAAAGGATTCATCTTAGTATTTTTCCACTTGGTATCTCCATGATGGGATATTATAAGGAAAAAACAAAAAGTATAAATTCGACATATTTTTCACCCTTAGATACTCAAATCTACCCTTTTTAATGATTCTTAGACATTAATATATATGTCAATACATATCATGGATCACATAATTTGATGTATTTTAAAAAATGGTGATGCCATATATTAATGGTGAATTATGATATGTTAGGTACGTCAAAAAATGATATGTTATTAATGAATAAATTGAGAATGAATTTATCCCTTTATGGAAGTTTATATTTCAGCCCTTTTATTAGAATTTATCCTTTGAACTAAAATCCACAATCATGGTGTATTGATGGGTTAATATTAGATTTTCAAAGAACGATAGCTCAAACATATAAGTTGATGATGAGACTATGAAACATTATTGATAAGATATTAATACAAAGAGATTAAATTATGTATTGAGTGTTCATAGAGTTTTTCTTGTCAATAAAAAATAAAATTTTTTCCTATATGGGTGTCTTTATATATTTCTAGATACAGATACTAAACTTTAGGAAAGTTCACATAATTAAAATAACAAAGAGGCCTAGAGGGTCAAAAAATTATTATTTACTTTGTTATCTCTTAAAGTATACATTAGTTTAATAAATGGAATAAATGTTATTCTCAAGATCGAGGTATAATATTTATTCAATATTTGCTGACCGAAAATATTCAGACACTATATTTATGAGAGTTGAATAGAAAATAAATATTTATTCACAAGACCATTAATAAAATTATTATTTATTTATTTATTGAATGAATAATATTTATTATATGAGGTTTTTTTAATACCAAAAAAGGTAGACATGTTGATTTGTGTTCCTAGAAATAGAAACATTATATTTAATATCATTTAAATAAATATTTATTTATTTACTTATATTTGTATTATCTAAGAGACATTCACACATCAAATAAATAATAGTAATAATATTATCATTATTAAAAGTGGGGTTCACTAAGTATTATGAAATTAGATAAGGGCCCATGTGTAATTAATAATTCTCTAACCTAACTCCTTATATACTGGTTTATATCATATCTTATTTGTATGAATAAACCATTTGCATGTTCTCAAAATATGATTTCTCTAATAACTGGAGTTTTTATGATTTTTTTTGAATAAATTAAATTTCATTGATGGTTTAAATTATACTCAACATCAATTCAATCTTTTTTTACATTTAACCTTGGGTTATCCTGCACTACATGCAACACTCAGTTAGATTGTGTGACACATGACACTGAGTTTTTACAAAACCTCAACATATTATTAATATTGTAATTAAAATGTAACCATTTCAACCTAGCCATTAGATTTAGAAAAATGAATAGAAATAAATAATTTTTAAATATTAGTTATAATATTTTTACATAATGGAAACATATTTATGATAAAATATATAATTTTTGGTGAAGTCTTCATATGTTTTGAAAATACCATTTTCTCAAGAATATGTTTTTCTATCTTTTGTGAACAATAATAAAATTAAATTTTGACACTTTTAGAAATTTAATTTTATAAAATAAACATGCTTTTTAAATTAATAATTTCAAAATTATATTAGGGTGAATTTTTAGTATTTGTTTTGAAAAGTTTTTTTTGTGAATAATGAACAATACTTCGTTTTAACTAAAAATACCTTTTAGTTTAATTTATTTATATAGTTTAATTATATTTTAATTTGTTCTTAAAGTATATTTATTTAAATTATACATATTTTAATTCAATTTTGGTCATTTTAAAATTTAAATTAAACTTATAAACATTATATGATTTTAATATTATTTCTCCTTAAAACCCGATTCTCAACAAGCCAATCAGATTAATTTTAAATTAATTTTTTCCACTTATGTGATTAGAATTTGGAATAATGGATTCCATATTTGGAGACATAATTAATTATAATTTATAATAAGTTCAACTAAATTTTGGACCTCAATATGTAGTGAAATAAATTAAAAATTAATTACAACAATTAAAGTAAATAAAATATTACTTTGTGGTTAAACATAGAAAATAATGTGTAAAAATGGCCCAACACGTGTAAAAGACACATTTTATGGATATATTTAGACATTATAATGCCCAGGGTCCTAATTTGGTCGATTTTGGACACTTTTTCCATCTAAAAAACATGGTTTAAATGCTCTCTTTAAAAAATTTACAAGTTTTCCACCGACCTCCCTTATAAAAGGCCACCCCTGATTCCCCTCTCTTAACACATCTAAATACCTTTTTATAAGAAAATAAATATCCTAATATCTTCCCAACTTCCATAACCTCATCCTTTAATCTTTACTTTGGGCATAAAACAAACCAAATAATTCCTTTGGTGAAAACTAAAAGGAGATACCTGAAGAATAGGCATCATTTACCAACAAACGTTTTTGTTTTATTTCTTACTCAAACCCATAAAATATTTTATATAAAAATTATATAATAAAATTATTATCTTAAATATACTGATTTTTTTTATTTTAGGTTTATGACCTACAACAACACACACTTCCATCAAATGGGTTTCAAAATCATCATTTGTGTGTACGACAGACAACCGCCTCGCGAAATGGAGTTGTTTATTTTTCCATTAACACATAAAAAGGTTGGTAATAATGATTAAAATAATGTTTACATATTATATATATGATATATATTATGTTATTATTATTATTTAATTTTAATGTCACAGACACCTTCATACTTTACATTTTTGGGAATACGATAACATCGTTCATGTGTTCGACGAACTACCGCCTCATGAAGTGATGTGATTCATTAATGATTTTTAAAGAATTTATTAAGGATTAGATTAATAAAAATATGTGTTATATTTTACATAAAAATTATTCTATAATTATAATATATCATATAGTTTTATTTCTTTTAATCTGAAAATAAAATTTAAAAAGCGTTCATGCGTACGTACGACTTACCATCTCTATGAATGATGTATTTCATTTTCTATTTATATCTTTTATAGATTATTATAAATACAGATATATACTAAATATACATGATACTTATATCATGATTATCATTAAAGAGATTATTAAATCATTATTAAGGTAATAGAACCAAAAATATAATGAATCAAAATATTTATGAAAGACAAAGCTGTTATTAACCAAAACGTAACTTTAACATGAAATTGTTAAAATATGAGTAATATTGAGTCATAATTAAATCATATATTGTATCATATATATGAATATGGTTCTTTGATATATTTATATTAAATTTATATCTATTATACAAGAGGTTTTAATGAGTATGATGAGCGTCAATACTTAAGGTAAGTGAATTTTTTCTCAATTTGCCTTCTTTGAGACAAATGTTATGTTATGCACCAATATTATTTTTTGAGGTGTACATACAACCCATTTGACATGTTATATACTGAATTTTACTGTTTTCATGATATTTTATGATTCATTTAATGCTATTATCCCACAGATATTATGATTTAAAGTTACCAAATGTGGTAAGATTTTATTACTACAATCTCATAATTTATCAAGATTGTTTATAATTATGATTACATTGGTAAAAAATTATGATCCATATCTCAAAAATTATAATGAATTTTATTATACTATTTTTATTTATGATATATTGAATTATTGTTACCATTTTTAACTCATTGTTACTTAAGATAATTTATAAAATGTTTTTAATAAAATCATACTTTATTTCTCTCTTTGGTTGGAAAAATATTTTCTCAAAAAAATTTGTTATATAAAATTGTTTTTTTACTCTCTTATGATTTTTAAAAGACATTTTAACCCACATTTCAATATTTAATTTTTTAAAGGAATATTTGTGCTATTTTTAAAAATAATTTCTATTTGTATTTTTCCACAAATGTAGAAGTAACCTTCATTTTAATGTGTATTACTTGAATATAATTTTACAAAATCATGAAAAATAATTTATTTTAATCTTAATTTATAATATTTAAAATTTATTTTCAAAGAAATTTTTTTTAAAAAGTTTTATGTTTCAAAATTAGTTTTTAAGTGGAAAAAATATTTTTCTCCAGAAACATTTAAAATGATATTTAAAAATTATTTTCCATTTAAGATGAAATACGAAGGTGTCACTAATTCATTACTATGGATATGATCCAAGAATACCATTGATATTCTTTCTTCGAATGGTTTATGTTTTTGGATTGATTTTTATGAAACTTATTCCACTTCTTTAGGTTGTACCATAATAAAACACTTATGGAAACCCACTTATTTTCTCGGTATATGCTATGATAAAATGATTATAAAACCCTTTTTGATTTCCATAGGTTATTATATTATTACATGTTAATGATAAGCATTTAATTTCATGGGTTATGATATGATGAATATTTATGATCTTGTGGAATACATATTTATGATTTCATTATGTGACATGTGGGAGCTATATCTCCATCCAATTAATTGGAAAAAGATTTTTATCTCATGAGATAGATAGGAATTGAATAGTGAGTGAACTAGGTTTAGTAATTAAAGGGTGTAATGAGAAGTGAACACCATTTAGTAATACAGGGATAGAACGTGAAGTGAACCCGATTCAGAAATACAAGGATATAAAGGGGAGTGAACTTGTTTTGGTAAATAATTGTTTCCACTATGATGGCCTTAGAAGTGAGCCTTTACTTATATTAAATGATTTTATATTCTTACATGTATGCCAAAAAATCCATGTCTTATGCCGATTTCATGCTCTCATGAATCGTGTTCTCTGATTTCCTAATAATTCATTTCTTTTGAACCAATAATCATTATTCCATGAATCTAGATTATGATAATTGATATGAAGGGTATGATTTTCATTTTTTATTCTAAAGTTCTCATACCCTTATACTCATGTTATGCTTACGTATCTCCCTTTTTTACCCTTTATGATCATTTGTGATCACCCTTTATTTTTTTTATTTCCCCAGGTTATGAAGATATGTATTATGTATGATATGTCTAAGAAGGGTGATTGTTATGAATGACATAGCTCACCCATGAACCAGTGTTTATGTTTCTGTGCTTCCAAAGACACTAAACAGTTATGGTCATCATGTGTGTATTTGTGAAAGGTAAATAATATTCCACAAAAATGATGCAATATCTATGTATGATATGCCTAATTCATTATAGCTGGTATCATAGGAAAAGTTTAGTTAACCTTTGAAAACTAGGATGAGAAAACCATAGTAAGATCACCAAGGACATGTATAAGGATAATTATAAGGATGAGTCAATGTATAGGAAAATATCAAAGAATTTTGGTTAAATATAGAGTGAGTGGTTTCCTAGAAATACATCCTTTTTTAGATACTATAAGTGGATGTAGATCTGGTATAGATATACTAAGGGGTGAAAACCCTAAAAATACCATATTTATATAGACTGGATTGGGAACTTGTGCATGATAATGGGCCTTACTACACACTTAGTTTTACACTCATGGGAGATACTCTTTAGAAATTCTCAAACTCTTTACAAACCATCATTAAGGATTTAAATAAAAGATGGTTATGAATGAACTTGGATAAATATAAGGTTTCATAGATTAAATAAGGTGTCATGATTTAGACATCCTATTATTTATTTTCATGATTATGTGGTCTCCCACAATGACTATTGTTTCTTACTCTATGCTTTTTGTTTTTTCTCAATGCTAGAAACAAGAAGGAACACCATTAACGATGAGTGCAATGTAAAATGAAATGATTTTCCTATTGATAACCCAAATTTTTTTGGAGTTTGAAAAAAAATCTAGTTGAAATTCTCACAAAGCATTCTCAAGATATGAATCATGATGTACTTCCAAATGATCAAAGGAGGGAACGACATTCTATTGAGTCCTTTATGAGGAAATATCCACATACTTTTAGAGGGTATTTAGATCCAGTAGTTACTAAATAATGGATCGGTACCAAAAATAAGATATTTTCCATTCTATAATGTTCAGAACATGAAAACATTATTTTAGATATCTACCATTTTGATGGTGAGTTAGATAAATGGTGGACTTTTATAAAGAATACGAGGTGACCGATAGAAATTGACTCCATGGATTGGGATGAATTAAATATAGGGAAGGAGTTCCTTAAGTTAAAGAAAAAGGATAATGAATCCTTTGGTAACTACAAGGATAATTTTATAAGTCTTTTGTGGTAAAACTCTATTATTATCATTCAACCTGAAAATAAGTTTGATCGATTCTTTAGTGGATTAAAACCTAGTCTCCAAAGTGAGTTATCTAAAAGAGACTTCATTAACTATGAAAAGATTTTCTGATGTGTAGTCATAGAGGAAATTGAAGTTGGAGTTGTGCATCAATCTCATGGTTTTGATAATAAAAGTACTATGGAGTTGAATGGAAAATCTAATAACCATGGTGAGATGAATAAGAGATTTCATTTATGCTCTAAGCATGGGAAGAAAAATGGATAAAATCGACTTTGGGGGATTAGTAAATGTTTCAATTATGGAATGAAAGGTCATCAGGAAATTGATTACTGATGTGGTGGGAAGAAGATAATTAACAATGTGAATAGGGAGAAATATGCCCATAATGAACCCCCACCTTCAGTGCTTAAAGTGTAAGGAGAATGTGGATTAGTCTAACTAGATCCCAAACCGAAGGGTTAATGATGATGATCTAAGTAAAAAACCACTTAATCTAAGGGACAATGGTTAATCTATTTTTATTTTTATTTATGATGAGGGTTTTGATAATGAAATAGTTAAAGGTATACTTACCACCCACTCTATAACATACAATGTCTTATTTGACTCTAGATGTATCCATTCTTTCCCATCTAAAGAATTTTATAATGGTATGGATATTCGATCCAATCTATTAAATGTGTAATGGGAAGTTAAAACCCCTAATGGTATAATGAACTAATCTCAAGTATATAATTCCCTCTCTGTTGAAGTTGGTGGTAATTTTCTTCCTATAAATATTTTCAACCTTCCTCTAGTTGAATTTGATGTCATACTAAGCATGGATGGTATTTCTCTACAAAAAACACACATCAATTTTTGAGGAAGGGAAGTTATATTTTATTTTATAAACCAACCTATGATCATCATTCAATGTGAATATAATTATGAACATATGATGGTGATTAAATCCATTTTATGGTTCTTAACTCCCATTTACTAGGGTTTTTTTTTATCTCAAATGGTTGGGGAGAAACTCAACATCGATGATATTCCTTTTATTCTATAATTTTTTGATGTTATTCAAGAAGTGTTTCCCAACCTTCCATGAAAACATGATGTTGAGTTCCCCATAAAATTCATACTTTGTTCTAAATAAATTTTGAAATAATCCCTATATAATGAACTCAATTGATTTTCAATAATATAAGAATAAATTCTAGGAAAACCTTGACAATAGATTCATTTGGCTAATTGTGTCACCATGGGGTACACCTATTCTTCTAATTAAAAGGAAATATGGATCATTGAGACTATAAATTTATTATCAGGATCTGAACAAGATAAAAATTAAGAAAAAGTATCCTATTCACCATATTGATGACTCCTTTGATCAACTTCATGAATATTAATACTTTTCCAATATTGAACTTCTTTCTGGATATCAACAATTGATGTTCAAGAAGGAGGATATACCTAATATGCGATTTCATACAAGGTATGGACATAATGTGTAATGGCCCAGAATTTTGTTAATGGGGTTTCGATTCTTATAATAATGTTATATAAAACACATGCATCACATATAGAACCTAATAAAAACATCATTATCTTAAATGAATTATGAAATAAGTGGTATTTATAGAAATTATGGAACCTATACTAATGGAACAGTAACCTAACTATTTGAATAGTTATATGACCATTAGGAATAGTAATATGGCCATTAAAATATTAACCTCACATATTAAAGTATAATTAAAATTTAGGTTTCTTATAAATTAAAATATGATATATTTATATCACGGTATAAGTAAATAAATGTATTGAAAATGGTAAATTAAGCGTTGGTATTTTTGTGGAATTTTTTTTATTTACATTATTATAATTAATATAATTATTTAAAAGAAAATTTACTTTCATAAAATATATTAATTAATTAATATTATGTTTTATTATAAATATTTGTTCATTTTATGAGACCTTAATTAATTTTTCAAAAGGGTCAAAAATTGATCATAATATTAAAATTAGTATTTTTTGAATAAATGACTATTTTATATAAATTTAACTTTCTCATATTTATCAAATTATTTCCATAAAATGGAGTCCATTTTTTTAAATCTAATAATTGAAAAATGGTTAGGGTAAATTTTTGGTATTATTCCCCAAAAAATGATTTTTTAGTGAATAGTGAAATACGAAAATTTACGATATAATCTAAATTCATGAATTTTTGAGTCATGAATGATGTATGAATGATATGAGAATTATTATCTAGAAATAAAATACCCTATTTATTATAGTTATTAATGGTATTTAACACTATTTATATTCTTTATCCAAAATTATAAAGAAATAAATAAAATAATCAAAAAACACCCCTCTGCTCCCATATAAATACCACCCCTCACAACCAGTTCTCCTCACACCTTTTGAGACTTGTATATTGCCTAAATTCATCCCCATTCCCTTCCCAACCATCTTCCCCTTGTAAAAGATCTTATAGTCTCAAAAACGAACAAACCCAAGTGCATTAAATTGGTTCTCAAGGAGAAGATATTCAAGATGTAAAATCCCCATTCTTAATCATTTAATTTAATTTCTTTTATTATTCCACGGTCACCTCCCCTGCCCAAATGGGCATGACAAATTCAGTATAATATATATACTATAATTTTATTATGTTAATTGAGTATCCATAATCAAATATCTTCTCTTATCATTTTATTCTAAAATTGAAATTCATCATCCATGATGTGTCTATTCACCACCTTTTTGGATGTTGACTTTTCATTTTGCATTACCACCTTCAAGGTTGGTCATAAAACCATTATTATGGTTATATAAGGTTTTAATATAAATATTATATATTATATCATGTTATTTAACCAATATATAAACACAATATTAAATTAAATGACACTAGTTCGTGATGGTTGTAAAAACTGTTAAAATACATCAAATATTTTCATTAAATTTTTATCTAATGAATCATCCTCATATAATAAAAAAGGATATTTGGGACCATTTAAAATTATGGAGTTATATTAATACAATATCAATCCACTTTTTTAATTTTTATTCCTTTTGAAAAGAACTCCCAAAATTATACTCTAGGGAACCAATCATAAAACAATGAAACAAATTCTCTCTAAACATTGAAATTAAACATTATAACACATTTAAATGGCTATAAATGATTGTAATAAAATTATAATAAAAAAATAAACGAATAAATGGTTCTAGAATTAGTAATTAATGAATTTAATTTGATTATTCAGAATATTAAGTTCAATTATAGAAATCTTCCAGACATAAGGTAAGGGGATTCTTGAACCCAACTCTCTATATTTGGGTTATACCTCTTTCATGAAAATTTATAGTATGTATATTAATTTAGTGTTACATAGATATAATTTCATTATTCTTTCATTTTATTTTTTGAGATATAATGTTTCCAATCAAATTTTATGACAAATACTATAAGGACCCGACCTTAAAACATTACATAATCTTGAATTAAATGAATAAGTCACATTGAGGATCTTTTCAGGTTTAAAGTTTTAGAGAGTTAGACCATAACAATTACATTTCAAAATATTACATCTCAAAAATACAAAGTAGACACTCCTACTCAGTTTTCATTTTTTTTACAACATAAAAAATTTTGAAAAAAAGATTCATGTATAATTCCATGTTTAAGAGAGCATGACTTTTCTTTGATCCCATACTTGACCCTATTCCACTTTATGTCCTCTGAAAAAAATTTAAAAAACTTGGGATGAGGATTAAGAGCTCATTAAGGGATACACAAAGAAGGAAAACTGTTAGTTTTTCAAGAAAATAGGTAAACCATGAATACTTTATTAAGTAATACTTTTCACCTTTATGAAGTAGTAAATACTCGTCACTGAATAAAAGATCATTACATACCCTTTTGTAACAAAAATATTACCATAAAACCCATATAAAGAACACATAACATATAAAGGTAACTTGGGACATAAACAAACATAAATGGAATAACCATACAGTCGAATTCCACACATATCACTAAATGGAATAGCCATACGTCCGACTTCCATACCCAATGCATTGGATGTTATAACGTAACCACCCGTCCTGGTATTCACGACACCGCCCGTCATTTGGTTTATCACGTAACCACCCGTCTAATGTCCAAGTACCATCATAAGACATAAATCAAATATAAAGGAAAGAAAACATTTCCACATTTCAATCACAATATATCAGTTAAATATATTGACATAAAAAATCCATTATGAAAACCATTTTTAATACCAAAATACATAAAAGAGTATATGGTATTTATTTTCTTTTAAAAACATTTCGGCTTGTTGAGGAAGCCAAAGATCAAATAAATTCACGGTGTTGGAAAAGGGTCATTGTCACCGCATTTGTTAAAAGAAACATTCCTTTTTGTTGTTTAGTAAAACGATTCGTAGAAAAATATTCCCTTTGAAAATTCAATGGTATTTATAAAACGTATAAAATAAAGTCGTGTATTAAAACAAAATATGCCTCGATGAAAGGAGATTGAGACGAAGTCCCTTACCTCATGTCCGACTTGACCCGTTCGTTTTTTAATATCCTGAATGATAAACTAAAGTTAATTTTTACATTCTTAGGAACGTTTTTCAAGTTTATTATTCATTTTATATCACTTATTACCATGTTATAAATATTATTTAATCATTTAAGTTAATAATGTACATTTTCTCGATATTTGGAACTTGAGTCAAAAATTGACTTCTTATAATTACATGTTGTTCATGTGGTCAAAGGTTCATTATATCCATAATGATATTCTTGATTTGGATATCATATATATCATATATATCCAGAATATAAATGTATTTATAATAGTACATAACATTTAGAGGTAATAAATGAAATGCACCGTTCATGGAGACGGTAAGCCGTACGTTCGCATGGATGCTACTTCCATTTCTATTTCATTTTTAATGGAATTAAAACATAATGATAAATAGTTGTATTATAATTCAAGTATTTTAGCATATATAATATCATTAAATATATCCTTTATACGTACCACATATGGTATGAGTGAGTCATATCACTTTGAGGGGGCGGTAGTCCGTATTTCCACTAATGAGATTATCGCGTTTACCAATAATGGAAACCATAAAGGCATGATATAAATGGAAAATACAGAAGAATAAAGGAAATATAAACATAATATATATCATATATAAATACAGTTCCATAATAATGGCCACCATGAGAGGCGGTTGGAGATATTTGAACAATCATCATTTTGTGAGGCATTAGTTTGCCATCCACAGAAACACTGTGTTCTTCATCCATTAGATGAAGGTGTGTGTAAGTGTTGCTCGAATTCTTATCATAAAAAAATCCTAGTATATTGAGAATAAAGATTTTGTTATAAAATAAAGGAATAAAAAGTGTTTAGGATTTGGAGAAGTAAAATAAAAGAAAACAATTTAAGAGAAACTGTTAACTTTAATTTGGGTAGCTCTCTTTGGATTGAACCAAAGGACTTCTTGAAGTGACTTCTGCCTAAGGTAAGGCTTCTAGGAGGAGGAGAGGGATGTAGGGAGATTAATTGGGCAGATGTTGGACAATCCAAAAGGCTTGAGAGGTGTGTGGAATTGGTTAGAAGTGGTCTTCTTTTATAAGGGAGAGGATGGGCGCTTTAGGAAAGTGTGAAAACATTATTTTATTATATAATGATATTCGGTTTCTAATGGTCCAAAAATCATTATAGTTGAATATAAGATGACTCATGGTCGAAAATGACTCAAAATATAAGTTTTGGACAAGTGTTAAGGTAATTTTGAATTATTATAATATTTTTTTAACCCTGAATTACCCTATTTACCTTTAACCGCGGTAAATAAAAGTCAAAAGTTACTATTCACCAAAAATTATTTTCATCTTATTGAACCACATTTTACTTCTTGATAAAAACCATGTGTGTCTGATTTTCAAAATTAAATTCACAGAACTGGTAAAATTTTATTTAAATGAAAAAGTTAGTTTTTTAACTACTACTAAGTGATTTCACTATTCATCAAAAATTGATGTTTTTCAGAAAAATAACAAAAATTCAGCCAAAGATTTATTTGATATTCTGAATTCAAAAATGATGTATATTTTTCCAAATTCAAAACATATTAGTGAAATTAATTAATTTTAAAATTAATTCCCGTTATCAAAACAAATAGCGTGTTTTTAAGAGACAATAACTATCAAAAGATTGATACTTGTTTATGTCGAATTTCAAAGTAAAATTAATTCCAATGACCAAAATTGGATTAAATGGTAAAAATATATTTTAATCTCACTTTAAAACCAATTAAAAATATAATATAACCATATTAATAAATTATATTAAAAGGAACTTTTTAATTAAAATACAATATTTTTCATTATTCATTAAAAAATGATCTTTATCGGAAAAATTCCAAAAATTTACACAAAGTAAATTTTGATGTCCCCATTCTAAAGAATGATTTTATTTGGTAAAATAGAATGTATTAAAGTGACCAAAACTATATATAAGGAGGGTTCTCCATTAAAAGGCGGTAAATTGACCTTTTAATGTAAATTATGCTTAAAATTAGATTCATTCACATTTTAAGCCTCTAACTTTTATTGGATAAATGTAAATACATTTAATAAACATGTATAATCATATTTTCGTTAGTTTTTTTTCATTCCCTCCAATACAAAGTCTATGAGTTAACTACCATTTAAAATAATAATATTATATTATTAGTGTGCAATGTAAGATTTCAAAGAAACCCGTTCTTGCGTATCAGGTAATCTATCGAACATAGCAACCCTTTTTAAGTAAAATTAATATTTAATTCACAAATATTAATATGTATGAAAATATCTTATTATTCATTTACTTGGGATGTTACATCCTTCCCCCCTTTTGGAAATTGCGTCCTCGCAATTTTTATTCACTTATCAAAATAAGTGGGGGTATTTATCCCTCATAGAATTTACAAATTCCCACGTGGCATCTTCAACCATATGGTTTTTACACAAAACCATTACCTGGTGAATTACCTTATTTCGCAAAACTTGCTCTCTACGGTCAAGAATCTGGACTGGTTGTTCTTCATAAGAGAGATTCTCTTCTGACTGTACTACCTCTGGGCTCAAAAATATGAGATGGATCTGACATATACTTTCTCTACATCGAAACATGAAAAACATTGTGTACCTGGGATAAACATGGAGGTAAACCCACTCTGTACGCAACTGATCCAACTTTCTCCAGGATTCCATAAGGTTCAATGAACCTCGGACTCAACTTTCCCTTCTTACCAAAATGCATCACACTATTCCATGGAGAAACATTGAGAAATACATGATCACCTACATCAAAAGAAATATCCTTCCTTCGGTTATCTGCATAACTTTTTGTCTTTTCTGAGCTGTTATCATGTGCTTCTGAATCAACTGAACTTCCTGTGCCATCTCCTCTACCAATTCTGGCTGCATCAGCTTCCTTTCACCTAATTCATCCCCAAAAGCTGGAGTTCGACAACACTTTCCATATAATGCTTAAAATGGAGCCATCTGTATACTGGAATGAAAACTGTTATTATAAGAAAATTCAACCAAAGAAAGATGTTGGTCCCAACTTCCCTGGTAATCTATCGAGCAAGAACGCAACAAATCCTCCAAGTTCTGAATTTTTCATTCTGACTGCCCATCTGATTGAGGATGAAAAGATGTACTAAAATTTAATTCAGTACCCAATGACTTCTGAAGGCCTTTCCAAAAGTTAGAAGTAACCCTGGGATCACGATCAGATAGAATGGAGAGGGGAAATCCATTCCACCTGACTATCTCTTTAACATAAATTCTAGAAAGATGATCTAGAGACAATGTATCTTCAATAGGAAGGAAATGAGTATATTTAGTCAATCGATCAACAATAACCTAGATTGCATTATTACCTAGAGATGTCTTCGGTAATCCCACAACAAAGTCCATTGAAATATTTTTACCATTTACACTCTACCACCGGTAGAGGCTTAAGCATTCCTTTCGGTAACTGTCGCCCTACTTTAATCTGCTGACAAGTCAAACACTTCACAGTAATATCAGCAATATCTCTTTTCATTCTATCCCACCAATAATACTCCCGAAGATCTCTATACATCTTAGTACTACCAGGATGAATGGAAAATGGTGAACTATGAGCTTCACATAACAACTCATTCTTCAACTGCAAATCACAAGGCACACATAATCTATTTCCAAATCTAAAAACACAATCATTATCAATATTAAAATCAGGCAACCTACCCTTCTGAACTAACACTACCTTTTTCTGCAACTCACTGTCTTCTTTCTGCGCTTGTTCATTCTGTCTGATAGAGATGATTTCACTGACACCTGAAACAAAATAGAAGAATTTACAGCACCAACAAATTCTATGCCAAAGTTCATCAAATCAAAAACCAAAGGATCTCATTCCAAATTTAACATGGTTAATGAAGTATTACTTTTTCAACTCAAAGCATCAGCCACTTTATTTTCTTTTCCCGGATGGTAATGGATCGTGCAATCATAATCCTTGATCAATTCCAACCATATCTTTTGTCTCATGTTCAATTCTTTTTGAGTGAATATATACTTTAAAATTTTGTGATCAGTATATATTTCACACTTAACTCTCTACAAATGATGCCTCCAAATTTTTAAATAAAAAACAACAACAGCTAATTCCAAATCATGTGTAGGGTAATTTAACTCATGGTGTTTCAACTGACGTGAATCATAATCAATTAGATGATCATTCTGCATTAAAACATAACCCAGTCCTTTCAACGAAGCATCATTGTAGATAACAGACTCACCATTTCTGGATAGTAGTTCCAAAACAAGAGCATTCACCAATCTTCTTTTCAATTCCTGAAAACAACCATCACACACTTTTGTCTAAATGAACATAACACCTTTTCGAGTTAACTTTGTCATTGGAATAGATAACCGTGAAATATTTTCAACAAACCTCTGGTAATAACCTACCAAACCAATAAAACTATGAATCTCGGTTATATTTGTGGGTCTTGGCCATTCTTCAACAACTTTTGTTTTAGTAGGATCAACAGTTATTCCATTTTTTGAAATAATGTGACCAAAGAAAGATTTTTTTTGTAAAAAAAACTCACACTTTCTGAATTTCTCAAATAGTTTATTTTCTTTTAAGGTTTGAAAGACAACCCTTAAATGAATTTCATGTTCCTCCTTACTTTTGGAATAAACCAAAATATCATCAATGAACACAACCACAAACTTATCCAAGAACTCACAGAAAATTTTATTCATAAGATCCATGAATACAACAGGTGCATTGGTTAACCCAAAAGGCATAACAACAAATTCATAATGGCCATATCTAGTACGAAATACAGTCTTCAGAACATCTTCTTATTTTAATTTCAACTGATGGTACCCCGACCTCAAGTAAATCTTTGAAAAATACTGAGCTCCCTGGAGCTGATCAATAAAATCATCGATATAAGGCAAAGGATATTTTTTCTTAACAGTAATGTTATTAAATGCTCTATAATCAATTCAAAGTATCATTCAACCATATTTCTTTTTAACAAACAAGACAGGAGAACCCCATGGTGATGTGCTAGGTCGAATGAAACCTTTATCTAATAACTCCTGAAATTGATTCTTTAACTCTAAAAGTTCAATTTGAGCCATTCGATATGGGGGTTTTGAAATTGGATTAGCATTAGGAACTAAGTCAACAGTAAATTCAACTTCCCGATCATGTTTTATACAAGGAAACTCATCTGGAAAAACACAAGGTACTCATTTACCACTGTCACATCATTAATCTGAACAGGTTTTCAACAATATGCGTAAGGTAACATTCATTTCCATCTTTTACTAGTTTTTCAACTTCCTGATATGTTATCAAAATCAAGTGTTCATTCTTGTAAAAAATACTGAAAATATTTCTGAAAATAAACATCTTTAGATCTGCATTCAATCTTAGCATGATAAACAAAAAGCCAATCCATTCACACAATAACATCGAAAACTACTAGAGGCAAAACAATAAGGTTTGCAGGTAGATTCTTTCCACACATAATGAAAAATAATGTTCTTATGTTTTCTTTTTGTCTCAAAATTTCTTCCAGGTGTTTTCACCATAAGTTCTGTATTCATATATTGAGATGAAATTTCCAATTTACTAGAAAAATTCTCAGAAATGAAAGAGTGTGTAGACCCTGAATCAAACAACACATTGTAATAATCTGAACAAACAAACATTGTACCTGATACTACTTCATTTAATGGAACAACATTTGCTGAAGTAGTTGCAAATGATTTCACCACCCCTTTCTGCTTGTAGTCTGGCTGCTTTCCCTCAGTTGAGTTCTTCTCTGGACACTCATTTGCATAATGACCCATTTCATTATGACCAGAATTACCATACTAGAAGCACTTTCCAGACTTTTATAAACATTCTCTAGGATTCTTTTTTACCACACTTCTCACAAGATGGATATTTAGTTTTCTTACCTCCAGGCTTCTTTGACGAATTCTTCCACTTTTCCTGCCAATTGGACCTCTTATTCTATTGTTTTTCAAAGAACAACTGATCATATAAAACTCCATTTCCACCTTCTCTACACATAGAACAAGTTTTTCATAACTTTTGAACTCATGAGAGGCTAATGCTCTTCGATATCATGGCTTTAGTCCTAAGTAAAATTGATTTATCTTACTATCAAGATCTCGGATGAAATTTGGTGCATACCTTTCTAGTCAAGTAAACTTTTCTTCATAACTAGACACTGATTCATCCTCCAGCCTCAATTCTAGGAATTTGTTTTCTATCCTAAGATGAACCACCTTAGGAAAATATTTCTCAAGAAACATACCTTTGAATTCATCCCAATCAAGAACATCAATTTCTTCACTATCCCCGATATTTTTCACTATCGACCACCACTAATCAGCTTCACCTTCAAAACGGTAAACAATGAGACTAACCTTTTGATGTTCTAAACAACCCATAACATCAGAAATCTTTTCCAGTGCTTTAATCCACGCTTCTGCTAGCACAGGGTTAGATGATCCTCTGAATGATGGGGGATGTTTCCTCATGAAATGCTCCACTGCTGACATGTTCCTCTACGGTTGATCTGGTTGATCTCGTGCGTGTATACCACCACCATATATACATCCTGATTCAACTGTGCCATCACTTCAACAAACTGTTCAGTTCCGATTTCGACCATCTCAAGTTGCCGATTTGAAAGGTTGTCTTCCTCCTGATGTCGTCCCAACATTGCTTCCCTGTTTCCTCTGTGGAAAACCATTCTAAACACAGAAATATCTTAGGTGAAACAACATGGTAATCTATAAATTCTATATGATTTCAATATTAACATAAATTACTTTATGGATATTAATTTAACAATACCCTAACCCCTAAAGTTGTATAAACCGACCTTTGATACCAACTATAAGGACCCGACCTTAAAACATTACATAATATTGAATTAAAATAATAATTCACATTGAGGATATTTTCAAGTTTATAGTTTTAGAGAGTTAGACTATAACTATTACATTGAAAAATATTACATCTCAAAAAGACAAAGTAGACACTCCTACCCAGTTTCCATTATTTTCACAAAATAAAAATTGTTGAAAAAAATTTCCTGTCTAATTCCATGTTTAAGAGAGCATGCCTTTTCCTTGATCCCATACTTGACCCTATTCCACTTTATTTCATGTGAAAAACATTTCAAAAACATGGTATGAGCATAAAAATCTTAGTAAGGGATACACAAAGAAGGAAACCTGTTAGTTTTTCAAGACAACATGTAAACCATGAATACTTTATCATAAGTAATATTTTTCACTTTTATGAAGTATTAAATACTCTTCCCTGAATAAAAGATCATTACTTACCCTTTTGTAACCAAAATATTACCATAAAACCCATATACAGAACACATAACATATAAATGTAACTTGCGAGATAAAAATACATAAATGGAATAAACATACAGTTAACTTCCACACATATCACTAAATGGAATAACCATATGGACGACTTCCATACCCAATGAATTAGAGGTTATAACGTAACCACCCTTCCTAGTATTCACATCCCCACCCATTATTTGGTTTATCACGTAACCACCCATAAAATGTCCATGTACCATCATAAGACATAAAACAAATATAAAGGAAAGAAAAAATTTCCACATTTCCATCAAAATATATCACTTAAATATATTGACATAACAAATCCATTATCAAAACAATTTTCAATACCAAAATATATAAAAGATTATATGATATTTATTTTATTTTAAAAACATTTCGTCTTGTTGAGGAATCCAAAGATCAAATAATACTCACGGCGTCGGAAAAAGGTCATTATCACCGCTTATGTTACAAGAAACATTCCTTTTTTGTCGTTTAGTAAAACGCTTCATAGAAAAATATTCCCTTTGAAAAGTAAAGGGTTTTTCTACAGCGTATAAAAGAAAGTCGTGTATTAAAACAAAATATTCCTCAATGAAAGAAGATTGAGACGAAGTCCCTTACCTCGTGTCAGACTTGACCCATTCGTTCTTTAATATCCTGAATAATAAACTAAAGTTAATTTTTACTTTCTTAAGAACCTTTTTCAAGTTTATTGTTCCTTTTATATCACTTATTACCATGCTATAAACATTATTTAATCATTTAAGTTAATAATGTTCGTTTTGTCGATATTTGGTACTTGAGTAAAAAATGGACTTTTTATAATTACATGTTGTTCTTGTGGTCAAAGGTTCATTATATCCAGAATGATATTCATGATTTGGATATCACATATATCATATATATCCATAATATACATGTATTTATAATAGTACATAACATTTAGAGGTAAAAATGAAATGCACCGTTCATGGAGACAGTAAGCCGTACGTACGCATGAACGCTACTTCAATTTATATTTCATATTTAATGGAATTAAAACATAATGATAGATAATAGTATTATAATTCCAGTATTGTATCATATATAATATCATTAAATCTATCCTTTATATGTACCACATATGTTAGGAATGAGTCATATCACTTTGTGGGGGCGGTAGTCCGCATTTCCTCTAATGAGATTATCACGTTTACCCATAATGGAAACCATAAAGGCATGCCATAAATGGAAAATACAAAAGAATAAAGAAAAACTAAGCATAATATATATCATATATAAATACAGTTCCATCATAATGGCCACCATGAGAGGTGGTTGGAGATATTTGAACAATCATCTTTTCGTGAGGCGTTAGTTTTCCATCCACAGAAACATTATGTTCTTCATCCATTAGATGGAGGTGTGTGTAAGTGTAGCTCGAGTCCTTATCATAAAAACATCCTAGTATATTGATAAAACAGATTTTGTTACAAAATAAATTAATTAAAAGAGTTTAGGGGTTAGAGAAGTAAAATAAAAGAAAACAATTTAAGAGAAACCGTTACCTTTAATTTAGGTAGCTCCCTTTGGTTTGAACCAAATGACTTCTTGAAGTGCCTTTTGCCTAGGGTAAGGCTTCTAGGAGGAGGAGAGGGATGTAGGGAACTTAATGGGGAAGAGTTTTGATGAGCCAAAAGGCTTTAGAGGTGTGTGGAATTTGTTAGAAGTGGCCTCCTTTTATAAGGGAGAGGAGGGGCTCTTTAAGAAAGTGTGAAAACATTATTTTATTATATAATGATATTCAGTTTCTAATGTTCCAAAAATCATTATAGTAGAAGATAAGATGAATCATGGTCGAAAATGACTCAACCAATAAGGTTTGGACAAGTGTTAATGTAATTTTGAATTATTATAATATTATTTTAACCTTGAATTACCCTATTTACCTTTAACCGCGGTAAATAAAAGTCAAAGATACTATTCACCAAAAATTATTTTCATCTTTTTGAACCACATTTTACTTCTTGATGACAACCATGTGTGTTGTATTTTCTCAATTCAATTCATAGAAGTGGTAAAATTTCATTTAAATGAAAAATTCAGTTTTTTAAACTACTACTAAGTGATTTCACTATTCATAAAAAATTGATGTTTTTTAGAAAAATACCAAAACTTCAGCCTAAGATATATTTGATATTCCAAATTAAATAATGATGTATATTTTTCCAAATTAAAAACATAGTAGTGGCATTAATTAATTTTAAAATTAATTCCCGTTATCAAAACAAATAACATTATTTTAAGAAACAATAACTATCAAAATATTGATAATTGTTTATGTCCAATTTCAATGTGAAATTAATTCCAATGACCAAAATTGGATTAAATGGTAAAAATATATTTTAATTTCACTTTAAAACCAATTAAAAATATAATATAACCATATAAAAAAATTATATTAAAAGGCACTTTTGAATTAAAATACAATATTTTTTTACTATTCATTAAAAAAATGAACTTTATCGGAAAAATTTCAAAAATTTACACAAATTAAATTTTGACGTCCCAATTATAAAGAATGATTTTATTTGTTCAAATAGAATGTATTAAAGTGACCAAAACTATATTTAAGGTGGGTTCTCCATTAAAAGGTTGTAAATTAACCTTTTAATGTAAATTATGCTTAAAATTAGATTTATTCACATTTTAAGCCTCTAACTTTTATTGGATAAATGTAAATACTTTTAAAAAAAATGTATAATCATATTGTAGTTAGTTTTGTTCATTACTGCCATTAAAATGTCAAGGAGTTAACTGCCGTTTAAAATAATAATATTATATTATTAGTGTGCAACGTAAGATTTCAAAGAAACCTGTTGTTGCGTATCAGGTACGCTATCGAACATAACAACCCTTTTTAAGTAAAATTAGTATTTAATTCAAAAATATTAATATGTATGAAAATATATTATTCTTCATTTACTTGGGATGTTACAAATACAATGATTTTTTCAAAATAACCCTTCCTTCCAAAACACACCTTGACTCCTCTTAAGTTTTTCTTTCATTGCTATAAAATGATGATTCTTATAAAAAAATATTGTATTTTCCCCTTTACATTTTGGAACACCATGTTTCTGAATTAAATTATGATTGAATAAATCCTTATGAATCCTATACTTTTATATGGTTTACTTCATGAATTTTATTGATATACGTTATATGGGGAATACATGATTCTGTAAATGTTATGATATAATGTGGGGGCCCAGAATCATATATCCCTCCTATGCATTGTGTAATGTGATGTATCTATTGATATAATGTATATTATGTATGAAAATGATGCTATATTTATTCACAATAATGATGTTATGAATAATAAAATATGTTATGCGTGAACATGATGCTATATTTGTTAACAAATATGTGTGGTTTTTGAATACTAAGACATGTTATTTAATTTTTATGAATTTCCATATTCCATGCCTTTAATTAATGTTTTCTATTATGATTATGATGATGATCCTATGCTTATATTATAAAAATGATGACAATTCTGACCCATGTTATGTTGATTAATGTCATTATTATTCCTCTTACTGTGATTTCAGATCACCCCTTTCTTTGATATGTATCCTCATGTGACTATATGTACTAAGGAGAATGTGATATTCATATGGAATAAGTATATGATTTTGAATAAAATTTTATATTTTATTATGTTCAAGTTATGTATGAGCTTAATTTTCCCAAGACACTAAACCTTTTGATACTGTATTTATTTCTATTATATGTTTCTTATCTTAAAATGATGTAGTAGTAATGTATAAAAATAGGGTTGTTATGGTTGATATCAGAAAATGATTTAGTTAATTTGGGAATTTGGATTTGAGAACGTTAGTGAAAATATTAAGATAAGATAAGGTATATTTAAAAATACATGAAGATTTATTTAATTAACAAATGCTAAACATATGGATCCCATAGGATATACCTTTATAGTTAATTGAAAAAAAGATAAAATTATTTATTAATGATTTTTTGACATCCTGTTTTTTTGAATCCTTTTCTATTTTATAAAATGGTTGGTGCCAAGAGAAACCAATCAAAAAAACTATTCCGAGGGACAATGAAATGATTTCCTGAATGAAATCTCCGATTCCATGGGAGGTGGAGTTCAAAACATCACGTCAGTGATTACTCATATATCTTAGGCTATGATAAAAACCTCAACCAGGTGGAACTTCCACTTTCAATGAAGATAGATTGGCTAGCCATTGATTCCTTTATTCCGCAACGTCTATTGACATTTAGTGGATATTATGATCCAATTTTTATGGAATTTTGGGTGAACTCAGTGAAGAATATATTTTCTAGGATTTACCATTATAAGAATGAGATGATTAATCTGTGCATTTATAGTCCAGATGGAGAGGCTGATCAATGGCCGTAATTGAGAAAGAACGCCAAACCAAATGATGGAATAAAATAGATGGAGTTAGAATACTTCAAAAAAATTGATTAACAATTATTTCCCTTGAAATATTTATATTAATATATATAGATAATTTATATAGCTAATGAAAAATAAATGTGAATCTGTCATGAATTATGAAGAAAAATTCAGAAGGATTGTAAGGTATACATCGAGTTTTGTTATCGACAATGATAAAAAAATAGATTGATTCTTTAATGGTTTAGTACCACACCTTCAAAAGTCTCTAGATATATAATACATTTGAAGTTATTAAGAAGTGGTTCTATGTGTCCTCAAAGATGATATAGAGTTTGGAGAATAGTCCAATGGTTATGGAGATAAGATGAGAAGAATTGAGTTTCTTGCTGGTGGGTCAAATGAAAAAGGAGGAAAGAGGATTCAGCCACCCATGTGTCAAAAATGCGGGAAGAAGCATCATGGTAACTGCATTAAAGGGATGAGAAAATTCTTTAAGTCTGGGAGATAATTCCACCATGCTCATGAATATTTAAGAGACAAGAATAATATAGAAAATGTGATGGAGGGAAAGAGATAACCACCCATGGTTCAACACTTCTAGTGTAGAGATAAAGGGAACTATGAAATCCATTTCACTAAATCTCAATTCCTTGAGGGTAAACAACATTAGTAAAAAACAGATAAAAAAGAGAAAGGGAAGGATTATGACATCATTACTACCGAAGTGGAGCATGAAAGAAAATTTAGACAAGGTATACTTCTTATTAAATCAATAATGGAAAAAGTATTATTTGATTGATGTTCTACTCATTCCGTTATATCCCATATATTTTCTAGAAATATTGAATTGAAACTTGAATACATTGATATATATATATGTAAAAGCACTTGGTGGTGCAATCATTGAGATCTATTTGTTGGACTATCCTCTTTATGGTGTATGTGGGAATATCTTCCTATGAATCCTGTAATACTTCCTACGGTGAAATTTTACACTATACTGGGAATGGATTGGCTCTCATTATATATAACACACATCAACTGTTAGTTAAATAAAATTTATTTCCATATTCAAAACCAACCCATTTTCCTCTATAAATTCATGGATGATCATGAATATACTTTGGAAAATCCATCAATGGTGTGGGTGTTGATTCCATGTGAATAAGAATACCTAGCCTAAATGGGTTCATCAATGGAAGGAATCAAACTTGAGGAAATTCCCGTTATGAGGGAATACATTGATTTATTTACTAACAAGTTACCTATACTTCCACAAGATTGTGTGGTAGATTTCTCAATAGATCTCATACCCAATGCCACTCTTATGTCAAAATACCCCTATAGGATGGCCCTAATTAAACTGGAAGATTTAAAGAATCATATTCAAGGGTACTAGGACAAAGGCTTCATTCATCCTAGTGCATCACCTTGGGGTGCACTAGTGCTCTTCATAAAGAAAATGCCCAAGTTAATATGGATGTGTATCAATTATTAAGATCTTAATAAGATATACAAAAAGAAAAATTATCCTCTTCTAAGGATTGATGAATTTTTCAATCCATTACAAGGAGATCAGTACTTCTCAAATATGGATATTCATTATGGATAACATGAACTGAAGGTGAAGAAGGAATATATTTAGAAGACTTCATTCTATATAAGGTATGGCCATTATTAGTTCTAAGTGTTTCACTTCAGACTTTTGAATGCAACTGAAATCGTTGTGGATTTGATTAATAGAGTCCTTTGAAACTACCTTGACAAATTTTTGGTAGTTTTTATTGATGATATTCTAATTTACTCTAGGAAAAAGGATGCACATGAATAATATCTAAGGATTGTTCTAGAAACATTAAGGAAGGAAAAATTTTACTCTAATTTCAGAAAGTGTGACTTTTGGATGTGGTGGGTCACATTCTTGGGGAACGTGATCACAATTGAGAGAATTTATATGGACCCTTAAAAAAAAGGTAGTTGAGGAATGAACCATACCGACTCATGTTATATAAATTCATAGTTTTCTTAGTATAGTAGGGTACTGCCAACTATTTTTGAGAAAGTTATCATGACTTTCTAGCCCACTCACTTAGTTAACCTAAAAATGGGTAAAGTATGACTAGAAAAAAAATTTGTGGAAAGCTCCAAGGATATCAATTATAGGATAATCACCATACTTGTACTCACAAAACCAACACATGGAGAAGGTTTTGTGATATAAAATTATTATTCAAAAGTATTGGGTTTTGTACTCATGCAGAATGATAAATTGATAGCCTAACCCTCATGGAAGTTGAGGATCCATGAGAAAAGCTACCCGACACATGATTTGGATCAAGAAATTGTGACATTTTCCCTGAAAATTTGGTAGTAATACCTCTATTGTGAGAAGTGTGACATATATAATGATATGAAGAGATTGAATTATATATTAAAATAGAAGGAGATCAAAATAAATAAAATGATATAGTTATAGATAATCAAGGACAATGATCTCTCTATTAATTACCATCCAAGGAAGGAGAACAAGGTAGCTGATTATCTTAGTAGAAAAGTACCTTTGAATCAATCCATGATGCAGATTGAGAAATACCCCATATTCATGGACATATAAAATATGGATTTGGAAATTATAAAGGCATGTAATAAATTATACCTTTCCAAAATTATTTCCAAACCATCTATCTAATAGAAGATCAAGGTGGCACAAAGGCAAGATCTAGAGATGCCAAATAAGGTGAAAGTGGTGTAGGAAGTGAAGATATAATAGTTCCATATAGATGATGATGGTGTGATTCAGTTTTGAATAAGGATTTGTGTTCATTAATCACATGAGATAAAGAAGGATCTATTGGATAATGCACATATCTCACCTTTCTCCATCCAACCTTAAAGTAACAAGATGTACTATGATATTTGAGAACACTTTTTGTGGGACAACATGAAGAAGGATATTTCAGAGTATATCTCATGGTGTTGGGTATGCCATTAAGTTAAAGAATAATGAAAGAAGTCCAAAGGTATGGTGAAACTATTTTTTATACCCATGTGGAAATGGGAGAACACCACTATAGACTTTGTCACTAGTCCCCTGAAGATATCCAAATGAAACAATGTGATATGGGTTTTATTGGATTGAATCAGCAAGACTACCCACTTTATCGCTATTTGGGGGGATTTGTCTCTTGAACAACTTGATAAGATATATGTGAAGGAAGTTACCAGGATGCATGCGGTTATAATTTCGATCATCTTTAATCATAATACAATGTTTACATATAAATTCTAGATAACTTTGTATTATGATTTGAGTATTGAATTAAATTTTAGCATGACCTATCACCCCAAATAGATGGATTGCATGAAAGGACTATTCAGAAGATTTTGGAAATTATAGGAGCTTACTCAATGTAATTTAAAGTAGGATGAGATTAGTATCTCCCATTGGCTGAGTTCTCATTAAACACGAGTTTCCACTCGAGTGTTTAGATGTCTCCATATGAAGCTATGTATGGGAAGTGATGTATAACTCCAACTTATTGAGATTGAGTTTTTGAATAAAAGCTACATGGACCCTATCTTTTGCAAGAGATTACAAAGAAGGTTCAAGATTTCCAATAACATATCAAAGCTTCTCAAAGTTAGAAAAAGATATACGATGACAACCATTGAAGGGAATTTGAGTTTGATGTTGGAGACAAAATCTTTCTTTGAATATCACTATGGAAGAGAGTCGTGCAGTTTGGAAAGAAAGGGAATATTAGATAAAGGTACATTGTCCCCTTTAAGATCCATGATCACATAGGATCGGTAGTCTATTGTCTTAAACTTCCACAAAATATGGATCAAATTCACGATTTGTTATGTGTACCTTTCTTGAGGAAGTACATACTTGGCCCCTCACATGTATTGAAATCTGAGGTGGTACAATTGGAGAAAAAACTCTCGTATGAATAGAAACCAATGCAGATCTTGGATTGTAGAGAAAAAGACTTATAGAACAAGATGAATAACCTTTTAAAAGTATAGTGGAGGAACCATAAGTATTAAGAGACAACATTCAAACTAGAGGATGCGATGAAGGATAAATATCCTCACTAGTTGTTTCCTTAGTCTATAAAACAAAATTTAAAGGGAGAAATTTCTAAAGGGGGAAGAATGTAAAAACCCATAATTTTAATAATGGAATTTAACTTCTTATAATTATGTTATATAAAACACATAAATTACATATATAACCCAATAAAAACATCATTCTCATAAATAAATATTTAAATCGGTGGTATTTATAGAAATTAATGAACCTGTACCGATGAAATAGTAACCTGGAAGTTGGAAAAGTAATATGACCATTAGGAATAGTAATCCAACCATTATAATAGTAACATAACCTATAGAATTATAACAAATTTTTAGGTATCTTATAAATGAAAATATGATATATTTATATCATGATATATGTAAATAAATTCATTAAAAATTATAAATTAATTGTTGTTTTTTTTGTAAAACATAAATTTTTTATTTACAATTTCATAGTTAATATATTGATCTCAAAGAAAAATTATTTTCATTAAATTGATTCAAAAATTATTATTATATTGTAATATAATTATATGATAATTTTATGAAACCTTAATTATTTTTTCAATGTGTCAAAAAATCTATTATAATTTTAAAGTGGTATTTTTTGAATATATAATGGTTTTATATAAAAATATAATTTCTCATATTAATAAAATTATTTTCAAAAAATGGATTCCATTTTTGAAATCTATACATTGAAATGTTTTTAGGGTAATTTTTTAGAATTTTTCAAAAATATTTAAATGTTTGGTTAATAATGAAATAGAGAAATTTACAATATAAGTTAAATTAAAGAATTTTTTAGTCATAGATTATATATGGTGGATGTGAGAACCATTTTATTGAAATATCCTTCCTTAGTTACTATATTTATTCGTGGTAATCAAAACTATTTGTATTCTTTAGAAAAAATAATAAACAACTGAATAAAATAATAAAAAAACACCCCTCTCATCCACTATAAATACCACCCCTCAACAACTCTTTTTCACACAACTTCCAAGAATTGTATCTTATATAAATTCTTCTGAATTAAATTATTAAGCCTCATACTAATGTACAAGAGCTATTGGTTTCTATAGAAGACCAATCCCAAGTTCCTTAAGGAGGTTCTTAAGGAAAATATATATGAAGATGATGATAATGATGAAATCCTCCTTTCTATTTTAATTTAATATATTTTATTATTCTCTCCTCACCCACCCTATACAAAGTGGAATGATAACTCTAGTATCATATATATATTTTCATGTTATTTTGTTAAAGTAATATCCATAATCAAATCTATTCTTATCTACTTTTATCCTAAAAATGAAAACATCAGCTGTGATGCGTTGATTCACCACCTTCATTGATGACATGTTTTAGTTTTACATTACCACCTTCAAGTATGGTCATAGAACCATTATTATAGTTAAATCAGGTTTTATTATACATATAATATTTTTTTTTTCATGTTAGGTAAAAAATATATAAACATAATATTAAATAAAATGATTCTAGTTCATGATGGTCGTAAAAACCACATAAATAAATTAAATATTTTCATTAACATTTTATCTAATGAATTATCATAATATCATAAAAAAGGGATATGTGGGGAAATTTAATATTATGGAGTTATATTAATACCAAATAATTTCACTTCTATAGTTTTTCATCCATTTTAAAAGAACTCCATTAATTATACTCAAGGGAACCAAACATAAAACCATGAAAAAAATTCTCCAAGAACAATGAAATTAAAAATTATAACTCATAGAAATGGCTATAAATGAAATTAATGAAATTATAATAAATAAAATAAATGTATAATTGGTTCTTGATTTTTAAATTAATTTATTTAATTTTATTATTCATTATATTAAGTGAAAGTGATGAACACATACAAAATTAAGGTAAGGGGATTCTCAAACCCAACTCCCTTTTTGTGGGTTATACCTCTTTCATACCAAATTTTAGTATGAATATTCATTTAATTTTATTTAAATATAATTTATTTTTTCAATACTTTTTATTTTATTTTATATACGCGTTTCCAATATGATTTTATGAAAAATAAAAGGATTTTTTCCAAAAGAAATCTTCTTTCGAAAACACCTATTGACTCCTCTTGAGTTATTCCTTATTTTCTCAAAAATGATGATTCTTATACCAAATATGTTATTTTAATTTTCCATTTGGGAATAACTAGTTTATTTATTAATTTATGATTGAATAAATCTGTAAAAAAATTCCTTTACAGTGGTTACTTCATGACCTTGATTGATTTATGTTTTATGTGGCACGCATTGTTATGTAAATGTTATGATATGATAGGTGGGCCTGGAATTATATAGTCCTAGAATGCATTGGGTAATCTAATGTATCTCATGGGATAATTTTTATTATGTGTTAAAATTATTCTATATTTATTCAGAATGATGATTTTATGATTATGAACATATGTTATGCATGAACATGATACTAGTTTTGTTTAAAACTATGTGTGGTATTTGACCACTAAGACATTATGTTTCATTTTTATGAATTTCCACATCCAATGAATATATATAACATTTCCTCTAATGGTTATTATGATGATCCTATTATTATTTTATGGTGATGAAGATTATTCTCACCCATTTTATATTGATTCATGCCCTTATTCATCGTTTTACTAGGATTTTAGCTCACCCTGTTTTTTGATGTGTATCCTTAGGTGAAAACATGTACTAAGGAGAACATGAGCTTTAGAAGGATAAAGTAAAAGATTTAAAATAATGTTTTTTGTGTTATTATGTTAAACTTATGTATGAGACTAATTTTTCGAAGACACTAAACCGTTGGGTCCTGTATTTGTATCACTTTTTTTATTGGTTATCAAAAAAACAAAGTAATAGTTTTGTAAGAAAAGTAGGGTCTATATAATATGAATATATAGTGATTCTATCTGGTCTTACTAATTACCCTTCTATATTCATGGATTTAATGAATAGAGTCTTTATATATTACCTATATATTTTTTTAGTATATATAGATGATATTATTATTTTCTCAATCAGAAAGGAAGATTACGAGGAACACTTGATAATTGTACTAAGGACCCTAATGAAATATAAACTATAAGAAAAATTTAAAATGTGTGATTTTTGGATGGAAAATGATTTATTTTTGGGTCGCATAATCTCAATAGAAGGTATATAAGTGGATCCCTCAAAGACATAGGTTGTTGAAGGTTATCCAAGACCTACCATATTGACTAAGATCTATAATTTTCTTAGTATATCTGAATAATATCGACAGTTTGTGAAGAATTTATCTTGACTATATAATCCTCTGACCAATTTGACTCAAAATGGAGAAACGTTCCTCCGGATAGATGAATGTGAGTAAAATTTTAGGGAATTGAAGAGAAGGATAGTTAGGGAACCTATACTTATATTACCTTAAAGTATAGAAGATTTTGTAATATTGAGTGATATATCCAAGAAGTTATTGGGATGTGTTATTATGAATAATTTCATGGTTATACTTTTTGACTCACCAAAATTGAAGGTTCAAGAGAAATATTACCCAACTCCAAATTTGGACTTATTCATTGTACTTTTTTTACATTAATGATATCAAGTAATTATCTTTATATAGATATGTTTGATATATATAATGATAAAAAAGTTTAAAATATATATTCACATGTAAGGAGTTAAACATGAACCAAATAATATGGTTAGAGATGATTAATGATTATAACTATTCAACACATTACCACCCTGGGAAAGTGAACAAGGTGGAAGATAATTTTTTTTGAAAGGAGCATTCTAGCTTATATATATTGAGGATTAATAAAGATATAATATTTATCGGGTACTGTAGAAGTACTGTAGCAGTTACTGTTCGATACTGTAGCAACCGGAACTATTCACCCGATTTGGGCCTTTGGGCCACCGGTTAGGGCCTATGGGTCTCCAGGGCCTTCGGGCCACTAGGCCTTCGGGTCACATAGGCCATGGAGTAGCCCAATTCACACAGAACAAGCCCCATAAGAGGATCAAAGAAATATAAGTAGCGGCCACTAGATGCAGAGCTAACCGGATTGGAAGAATGAGAGGGTACGGAAACTGCCGTCGGGACCACGCACCGTGCAGCTTTGTATGGGGAAATTCTAGCCGATAATCAATGCATGGTGGGGAGATAGGTGATCAATCACACAGAAAGCTAGGGAGGGGCAGTTCAAGTGGGACGGGCCTACGGGTCATGTATTGGGCATGGTATGCCTCCGAGCCTTCAGGTCACGTATTGTGGGTTTGTCGGGCCTTATGCCTTGGGACTATGGGTCATGTAAGGGTTCCCCTTAAACCGTTAAAAGGGGTATTATCCATAATAAAAATAAAAAAGAAGTCCTTCAGGACATTCGGTAAATACACACAAAAGGAATATGTAAATCTGAAAAAATAGTCAAAAGTGTTCCTGATTTTAACCATGCTCAAGATGGAATGATAATGTTCAGGAACCATGTTTGCATTCCTTCCATATAAGACTTCAAGAAGGATTTTTTATAGGAGGATCATATTTCTTCATTCACTATTAATCCTGAATGTATGAGGATGTATAGAGACTTGAAGGAATGCTTCTAGTGGGATGACATGAAGAGGGATATTGTTGAGTTTGTATCTCGGTGCTTGGTATTCCAACAAGTTAAGGTTGAAAGAAAAAAGTGTAAGGGAATATTGCGTCAATTACCCATACCATAAATAAAATACGAGGACATCAACATGATTATTTTCGTTGGAATACCCAAAAATATAAAGGGAATAATACTATAGGGGTCTTAGTGGATCACCTTACTATGTTAGAACACTTCATCACTATCAGAGAAGAATTATCACTAGATCAGCTTTTCAAGATATACATTAATTTAGCAATAAGGTTTCATGGAGTACCATATTACATTGTATATGATTGGGATCCAAGGTTTAACTTAATGTTATGGATAATTCTTCCTCAATACCTTGAAATGGAATTGAGTTTCAATAATTCTTATCATCCTCAGACCAATGATTATTCTGAAAGAACAATTAAAACTTTAGAGGATATGTTAATATCTTGTTCATTGGATTTAAAAGGTTTTTAGGATAAAAACCATAATCTAGTTGATTTTTCTAATGAAAATATAATTTCATGCATTTAGATTAATCCTTATGAAGGCCTATATTGAAATAAATTTAGAGATATAACTATATAGAATGAAGTTAGAGAATGAAATCTATTGAGACCTAAGATAAATGAAGACATAGAAGCGAAGGATAGATTCATTCCGTAGCTTATCAAGGAATCCCAAATATATCAAAATATATATGCTTATAATCACTGATGTGGTCAATAATTTGAAATTGGTGACAAGGTGTTTCTAATAATTTCTCCATGGAAAATTTTTATGAGATCCGAGAAGAAAGGAAAACTAAGGTATAGGTATATTAGTCGCTTTGAAATTACTAATCATATTTGGATGGTAGCCTATTACTTATCACTTCAAAAAAACCTATATCAAGTCCAAAATACATTTATGTATCCCTCCTAAGGAATAACATACTCTGACCATCATATGTATTGAACTTACAGGTCATACTGATGGAGCCTGATAATTCTTATGAGGAACAATAAATGAAGATTCTATATCATATAAAGAAATTTATATAGAACAAGAACACTAACAAGGTACCAGTTTTGTGGCGAAACCACCTATTTGAGGAAGTTATGTGGGAACATGAGGATATGATGAGGATGTAGTATCATCCTTTTTTGTATCATTATGATGAATTTCAAGGTAAAATTCATTTTAAGAGGGGTAGAATTTTACACCTTGTGTTTTTATGATTTTTTTGAATAAATTTAATTTAATTAATGGATTGGGTTACAAGATACAACTAATAAACCTTGATTTACATGAAACCTTGTATTATCTTCCACTACATGCAACACTCAGTTAGCTTGCATGACACAGAACCCTGAGTTTTAACAAAACCTGAACACATTATTTATATAGTTATATAAATGTGACATTAGTAAACCATAGTTATACTTAGCAAGATGTATAGTAATGAATAATTTTTAAAAATTTATTATAATTTATATACATAAAGTAAAAATATTTGTAATAAAGTAAATATTATTTGGTAAAGTATTTCTGTTTTCTGAAAATACTATTTCTTAAAAAATATTCTTTTTATGACTTTTGTGAAAAAAATGAAATTAATTTTTGAAACATTTATAAATTTAATTTGATAAAATTAACTTCATTTTAGAATTCATATTTTAAAAATCATCTTATGGTAATTCTTTGTATTTTTTCTGAAAAGTTTTATTCTTTAATGAATAGTGAAAAATATTGAAATTTAATTGAACACATCCATTTAGTTTTATTTATTTATATAATTAAATTATATTTTAATTTGGTTATAATGTATATATAGTTAAATTATACATCTATTAATTCGTTTTAGGTAATTTTAATCAATTTTATATTGAAAGTTAATATAAAAACATTTTATGCTTTTGATCTTTTTCGCTTTAAAGACCCTCTTTCTCGACACGTTTGCAAGATTGATTTTTGAATTAATTTTTTCAAGTTATGTGATTATAATTTTTAAAAATGGATTCCATATTTTTAATAACAATAATTTATAATATATAATATTTTTAACTTAATTTTTTTTACCAAAGGTATTAGTGAAATTAATTAAAACCGAATTACAACGATTAAAGTAAAAACAATATTACTTAGTGAGTAAAATTTGAAAATATGGTGTAGAAAGATAAAAAACTTCTCCCAGAATCATTTTATGGCCATATTTTTACATTATAATAACCTAGGATATAATTATATCCATCTTGGACACTTTTTAAATATTAGAAATGTGGGTGGAATTCTCTCTTTAAAACAATTGCAAGTTTTCCACTCACCTCCCTTATAAAACACCACCCCTCTTCCCCACTATTCAAACATCTTATGCCATTTTAACCATCCAATAACTATAAAAATATATCAAAAATTTTCATATCCTCATCCTATAATTATTAAGGTTTCTTTAAATACATCCGAGGAAGTCCTTTGGTGAAAACCAAAACGAGATACCCGAATAAGAGGTGGCGTTCATCAATGAATGTTTTTTGTTTTTTTCTTCCCCAAAACCCTCCAATTATTTTTATGTAATTATTATATAATAACTTGAGTATCATAAATATAATTATATGTTGTTATTTTAATGGTACTACCTATAACCACACACACTTCCATAAAATAGGTTATGTAATCATCGTTCGTGGGTACGACAAAGAACCACCTCACGGACCGATATCGTTCATTTTTTCATTATAACCTATCAAGGTTGTAAAATATGATAAAAATAATGTTTATATATTATATTTAGTATTTTTAAGATATTATTATGATTCTGGAATATTTATATCACACATACCTTCATGATTTCTGTTTTTTTGGGAATACGACGGGTGTATAGCGGACTACCGCCTCGCATAGTGATGTGATTCATTCAAGATTTACATGGAATTTATTAAGGATTCATTTAATAAAAATATATGATATATATGAGATAAAAATTATTATTTATTGATAATATATCACATAATTTTATTTCTTTTAATATAATAATAAAATGAAAACAGTATTCATGTGTATGTACGACTTTCTATCTCCATGAATGGTGTATTTCCTTTCCTATATCTATTTTTTATAGATTATTATAAAATATATATACTGAATATATATGATATTTATATCATGTTTATAATTATATACATGATCAAATAATTGTTATGTTAGTAGAAAAATGATTATGATGTATGAAAACATTTATAAAAAGAAAAGTGGTAATTACTTGAAACATAACATTAACATGGAGTTGTTTTTAAACGAGTGATATAAAATCATAAGTAAATAAAATATGGTATTATATATATATTTATGAATATGGTTATTTGATATATGTAAAATAAATTAATATTTATTATACAATAGGTTTGAATGAGTGCGTTGAGATTGAAGACTTAAGGCATGAGAATACTGTATCAATTTACATTCTTTGATAAATATGTTATTCTATGAACCCATATTATTATACAAGGTGTATATAATTCCTATTTGACATTTTATATTGTAAATATAAGTATTTTCATGATATTTTTATCTTCATTTAAGGTTATTATATCATGGGGATTATGATTCAATGTTACCAAAGTGGTAAGAGTTTATTGTTATAATCAACATTTATTGAGATTGTTTATGATTATGCATCCATTGATTAAATATTATGATCCATCTCTCAATAATTTTCATGAATTTTATTTTCCTATGGTTATTAATGATATATTCAATTAATTTTATCATTTTCCAGTATTTGGTACTTATGATAATTAATTAATGTTTTTTAAGAAAATATGACTTTATTTATCTCTTCGGTTGTAAATCTCTTTTCTTTCAAAACTATGTTTTCTAAAAATGTTTTCCATTTTTTTTGTTACTATATTATGATTTTTAAAAGAAAAGTTTACCCATTTTTTTATTTTTATAATTTTTTTGAAAGTAATATTCATTTATATTTCCAAAACAATGCATGTTTGGATTTTCTCATAAATGTAAAAGGAACCATTATTTTAATGTGTACAACATGAACCAACATTTTCTGAAATCATGAAAAATCATTTATTCAAGGAATAATTTATATGTTTTTAAATTTATTTTCAAAATAAAATGGTTTTCAAAATGTTTTATGTTTTAAAAATATTTTTTCTAAAAGGAAAATATATTTTCCTCAAGAAATGTTTTAAATTATCTTTCAAAAATATTTTTCGACAAAGATGACATTTGTCGGTTTTACTAATTTTTTACTGCAGATATGATCCAATAATACCATCCATATTATTTTTTTGAATGTTTTATGTTTTTTTGGAATGATATTTTTGAAATTTGTTTTGTATCTACATGTTTTACCATGATAAAATAATTATGAAAACATACTTCTTTTCATGGGTTATGCTATGATGAAGGGATTATTAGACTTTTATGTTTTCCACTAGTTGTGATATGTTGATTTTTTTTGATACCCATTTCATTTAATGGGTTATGATAAGATGAATGTTTAAGATATTGTCACACATATATTTATGATTTCATTATGTGATGGGTGAGACCAATATCTCCCTCCAATGCATTTGGTAAAGATTTATATATCATTAAATATGTAGGAGTAAAATGAGGAGTGAAATAGGTTCAGTAATACATAGATGGAATAGGAAGTGAACTCAGTTTAGTAATATAATGTTTTAATGGGATACGAACTTGGTTTAGTAATATAAGACTATAATGAGGAGTGAACATGATTCATTAATGGATTTTTTTCTACTATGATGGTCTTTCCAGTAATCCTCAGATAATATGAAATTATTTTCTATGATTATGTGTATGCCAAAAATTCAATGTCTTATTCCAATTTTATTCTCTTATGGATCATTTTATTTGATTTAATTATGATTCATGTATTTTTAACTGTAAATATTTATTCCATGATTCAATATTATTATCTTTGAAATGTTGGGTATTCTTTTTAGTTTTTACGACAATGTTTTAATACCCTTATTCTCAATTTATACTTATGTATCTCAATTTATAACCCTTACTAAGCATCTAGACTCACCGCTTACTATATTTTCTTTCTCCAAGATGTGAAAATATGTATTATGTATGATATTTCTATGAAGGGTTACAGTTAAAAAGGATATAGTATAAGATGATGTATCCCACCCATGAAACGATGTTTATGTTTCTATGATTCCAAAGACACTAAACTATTACGATCCTCATGCGTGAGTTTTTGTAATGTAATAAATGTTCCAAAAAAATAATATAATTTAAATTGATGTTAAGCCTAGTTCATTATACTCTACCTAGATAATTATCTCCATAAATAATGTTTCTAAGGTTCCTCTCTAGATAGATAGAATTCACCCACCTTCTTTCAACCTCTCAAGAATGAGAGATTAAGAATCAATCCTTTATGACTAATGGAGCGTTTTGCAATTAATGGATAAGAAAACGAGATTATTGGTACCATATAGATATAACTAAGACTTCAATTTTTGATGTTTTGAGATGAAAGAGAATGTTTGGATACCCACTATTTGGATTCTACTTTTGATCCTCTCAACACATTGATGGTACAACCAAAAGGGGTTTTTTTATTGATAAACACTTATAAAAAAGAAAGTACTTTAGACTGAGGTAAATTTTGGTTAATAAATTATTTATAATTTTAATTTTAAAGATCCACTTTCAGGGATCAAGTATTATTTAATTATTATTATTTAGATATAGTCAATATATATGTCATTTTTCATCATGATCTTTTGGTTAGTTCATTGGATTCAATGAAAATCCATCATTGGGCATATACCTGACAAACATCCACTTTTTCAAAAACCTTCAGTGTATAGGGAACTCATAAAAAATAATAATATCTATGATATATATTTTTTATATATTATTAACACATATACTCTCCCAGATATGTCACTTGTCATTGAAAACACATAATACGATGCCAACAAAAATTAATTTAGGGATCAATTTGTTATCCCACAAGAAACTTGAGAAGTATCCGAAGGTGATGGTTCCTAAATCTTTTGTTACTTTTTCAATGATTCATTTTATTTTAGATACACCTATTTAAAGTAAATGGAGTAAAATAATACAAATAATTTAAAATCAGAAATGAATAAAAATTAAAAAACATAACATGCCTCATATGTAAACCAATGAAGAAGACTATACGAATAAAGTAAAAAAAGACCCATATTATCTCCGACTATGGACACCTCCTCAGTAGAATACAACACTACTGTAGTTGTATCAATAATATTTTGAACCACTAGTCTTACTTGAACTACGTGAATAAGTTAATGATATACATAATCCCCCAAATTATGTATGATTTGTATTGCTACAATAGTATTTGGGGTGGTTCCTGAGTGGTAGAACTTGTAATCCTGCATCCTAAAGACCGAGGTTGAAAACTAGGCAGGGTAAACTTTCTGAGTTATTGTAGAAGGTTACAATACAAACAGAGGCACTATAGTGGTGGAGGGTACTTTAGTAGTTATTTTAAAAGCTCCAGTACTATTTCATCCTAGGTACTATAGTAGTAATATTCACCAGAGGATCCTTTGGGCCCTAAAAATAGGATTTTGGGCCTAAAAAAAGGCCTCAATCCGTAGGGCCTTCGGTCTATGAAATTTATAATGGGTTGGGTGGATGGGTTAACCCTGGGGGGATGATGGCGTCCCCCCCACCGCCGCTAGTCGGCAGAAGGGGGGAGGATCCATAGACTTTTCGTAGTTGCCGTAGACATGACTTCCACCCTTTCATTGATCCTGATTCGATCCCGAGATTTCCTGAGATTAAACTAGGCCCGAAGGACCCTAGTATTTGGGAAGACGATAGTGTGATCCCGCTATTAGCTCAAGAGTTTACAGAGGCGGATAGATTTCTAAACCTAACTTTGGTTGCCCGTTTTAGGAACAAAAGGCCATCAGTGGATGATTTTGACAATTTTATCTTCACAACTTGGGGAAATCAAGAATGACTGGTTGTCGGGCTGTTGGATAAATGGCATTTGATCGTGCGATGTTCTTCGTCAGAAGATTTTGTCCGTGATCTGTCGTGTGCACCTAGGAAGTGCGGTGGCTGTGGCTTCTACCTGTTTTAGTGGAGCTACGATATCTTCCTAAATCGTGATTCTCCTTCAATTCCGGTTTGGGTTAACCTTCTTCAACTACCTCTTCTATTCCAGAATCCAACGATTATACGTATGTTAGGAAATTTAGTGGGTCATTTTCTCTATGTTGACTCGCGCATGGATTCTATGTGCCATAGGATTAATCCACATATGTGTGTGGAGGTTGATGTATCGAGGTCTCCAGTCAAGTCTCTGTGTATTGAAGATGGTGAGGATGTACGGGGTAAGAAACCGGTGGTTTATGACCATTGGGTGGAGTTCTGCTCTTCTTGTCGTCATCTGGGACACTCGGATGCTATCTGCAAATGGGGTGTTCACTAGGGGAAGGTTCCGGTACAGGCGAGGAATGGTGAGGATGTTAAACAGACGAAGAAAGTGGTGAAAAATGAGGTGCAGAGTAAGCCAGCGGGAAAGAAGGTTGAGGAACCCTATATATCTGGGTTTTTTGATCTACTCAAGGAAGCTTTGAGGGATAGGGACACTGGTAAATTAGTGGCACAGCGGAAGGATGATCCACCCTTGAATTTTCCTTAAGCTGAAGGTGGGAGTATTTCTGGGAAGGAGGTTGTGTTTTGGAAAGAAGGGGAGGCTCAGAGTGCTTCTAGTTTGGGGATCATCCAAAAATCAGAAGGGAAGGGATTGAACCCAGAGGGTGTCTAGACCAACAACTCTTTTGAGTGTTTGGACACCATGGAGATTATACAAGATCAACAATTTGATCTAAACGGAGGTGAAACAAAATCCATAGAGTCTTAGGAGGATTACGTAGTAACTAAGTTTCATGATAAGGGAAAGACTCCTAAGAAGAAAAAGGGGAAGGGCCGCAAAGACTACTCACATCTACCAGAACCGATGGAAATGCGATCGGGTAAAAAGTCTAAATCGTGCGAGAAATAAATGTCATCAGATTCATTGATTGTTGTGCTGGAGAAGCCTCAAGTTGCGATGCTGGGAACCAGCAGCGAAAATTTGAGTCTAAGTCTTAAAGCTAATGCAAAGTGTATCAAAGTGTAAAAGGACTCTAAAGAACCTGTCCTCCACTCTGAGGATGATATGGTGGAAGAATTCCTTTATGTCAACATACCTTAGGAAGAGGCGGAGATGATGGGAAAACATATTCTAGTGGAGGTCAACAGAGATCAGGTTGATTGGGTTAACAAACATGATATGGTCTTGATGGGAGGCTTCAATGATGGGAAAATCAGCAAAGAAGAGTATATTTGAACTTGGGACAAAAAGGCATCTCACTTCGAAGTTGTTATCAGTGAAGACCCTGATGCTAAGGTATGACTTATGAATTGGAAACTTTATAGGGAGGAAATTACCAATAGGCTGAGGCTATGATATAATGGATTTTCTTTTTTATTACGAGGCTTCACCACCGGATTGATTTAGACTGGTTTCTCACTTATCCTAAAAAGTGATTTTATTAATAAAAATTTAATTTTCAGTCAGTATTTTCCCCCAATTAATAATATATACTATGATATTATTATACAATATGTAAATATGGATAACTAGTTTTCACCTCGGAGTACATAGTCGGGTATAAATGCAGAGGTATAGGATCTATGTTTACATGCTAAATAGGCTATGTCAATCTGCCCAATGTTGTAAACATATTCTACAAAAATGATTTAATTTGATTTTCTATTGAAGGATTTGGATGTCACAGATCAACCTTCATGGAGGTTATTTTACCCCTACATTCTTTCTCCCTCAACGTCATACTAGGATGGCTAAATTGTTTTATAAAACCAACACCCACCTTATATCCACTTGCATAGCCTGATTTTTATTTATTTTCTAAAGTAATAGACAAAATATTTATCCTACCCTTGAGGATAAAGCTCCCTCACATCACATGATCTTGAATGGAATCTTGAAATGATATATTTAAATGTTAAATTAGAGTGATGAATTTAAGATATACAAATATTCAATAAAAATAATAATAATTTTTTATAATCTTATCAATTATGTGTTTTGTTGGATCCCTATTAAACATCCCATTTTTTTCACCCAAGAACTTTTTAATTTTTCCTGGTGAGTGGGGGGAGATAGGGAGCAAAAATTAACCTCTTTGGAGCTACTAATAGTTTAATTATTAATTCCACAAAATTTTCAAGAATCATTTTATCCTCCAGTAAAGGATACCGATCATGTGATAAAGAATGAGGGTACAAATTCTATGAAAATATATCTTAGTTGGATATCTTAGGAGCCCTTTGTATAATAATAATGAATAAAACATAAAGTAATGGAAAAAAATTTTACAAATTGATTTTAGGCACAATAATTATCATACCAGAAAGGTTTCCTCCCTCTTGTTGGTGAAAAATTTCTCCCATATGTCTTTATTTAAAACCTATATTTTAGGGTGGAGTTTTCACTCTATTTTTCACCAAGAATTTAAAATGAACTAAATTTTAATTTAACATTTCTATATATTATTACATAAAAATATAACCACCACTTACTAAATTCTTTCATATCATGAAATTAAAATTTAATATATAATTTAATAGATTAAATATCAATCATGAAAAATATATAATATATCAATAATTTGAAAAAATTAATCATTTTTTATATTTTTTCCTTCTGATTCCCACAACTGATCTTTCACTTTTGGTCAATTCACCTCCAATCTAGATATAAAATTCTAATATTATAATGGATCTATATGGTAATATAAATCCTAAACTATGTTTCATTTTGGAATACTAGTTTATTATTATCATGAAATTCAATTTTCAACCTATTCTCCCCATGATAAAGGGATTTTTTTATAAATTTGTAATAAAACGTGTATGATCTTTAGGCATTTATTTCTCTAGAGAAGAAGAAGTCTCTACTATAGTTGGCTCACCAGTACTGATGAAAATAATTTGGACTAAATTTTTTTAATTTCATTTGATAATTTAATTATTATATATTTATCAATATTCCATAATGTACACATACTTCAGTGAATGATCATCTACTTTAGTTTTCATCATTTAAAGATATTTATATAATAAAATTAAATGCACCTGTATTTGATTATAATATAATGATATTTGAAATTAAAATATTTTATTTTTAACAATTAAATGAACATTTTACCTATTATATTAACTAATGCAGCTAAAGAAAAGTGAATATCTCAAAATGATGAGTATAAAGAAATAAAAAAATTATTTATGGATTAGTCAACGATTAAATGTGCAACTAAAACCATCGAATGTAAAAAAATTAAAAATCATAGAAATAATAAACAATTATAAATTTAAATATGATTTTTTTTAAAAAAAGTGTTATTACATGTGTACGTTTAACATAAAAATGACGATGTTTAACTTTTTCTACCAACAAATCTATCACTAAAACTGATGAATATATAAAATAGTTCGAAAATGGATGAAATGATCAATAACTATATATTTTAATATCCAAGTTAAAAGATAATGTTTTACATGTATAAAACTCACAAAAAATAATGATAATAGGAGTATTCAATAAAAAATTATTTAACAAAATTTGATGAATATAAAAATCAATACAAAAATGGAAGAAATAATATATATATATATAAATAAATATATATATATATATATATATTTAAATATCAAAGTTACAAAATTTTGTTTTCGCTTGTGTACGTTTCATAAAAAAATAATGATGTTAATATTATTCAATTAAAACTTGTTTAACTAAAATTAATGAATATAAAAATTAATACAAAATATGGTTTTAATGATCTAAATCTATAGATTTAAATTTCCAAGTTTATGAAAATGTGTTTCTATAGGTTTAATTTTTTTTAAAACATTTTCCAGAATCACTAGGAGAGTAAAAAAGTGTTTTCCTATATCCCATATAAATGATCAATTCATATAGCATGGTTTATATCTATACCAAATTAATTATTATCCTTAAATAATTGTGTAATATATTAGGTAACAACATGTAATTTCACAAAATCATAAACATCCTCATCCCCCAAATGAATATCTTCACCTAAAAAACAATAGACTGTGGATAACTTCATTATAAAATAACATAAAATATCAAATTCTCTTATATCACCATGATTAATGGTTCCTATTTGCATTTAAATCTTTCGAAATCAATAAACATAAATCCATAATCATCAGGTTTCACAAAATTTTTACTATCAATCCAAATGACATACTTAAAACTAAAATATGTTGTTGATTTATAAATTAGTTTTATATAATCTAAACGCTGAAATGAATTACCTAAGTGGTGACCATTACTCTACTTTTAATGGTACTCTGGTTGTTCTATTTTTTTGAGTGTCAATTGTGTAAATATTAATATTGAAACTAGAAAATGTTATTAAATTAACACATGTTCCCCCAACTAACAATTTTAAGGTTTTTGATTGAGATTAATCAGTATTAACTTTCTCCTTAAACCATAATACAAATATATTTTTATGTTCATTAATCAACCACTTTTTTATTTGATTTTGGATATCATACCTTCAATATAGTAATATGTGATGATACATTTGGTTGAATGTCACCAATTTTTTAATTTTTTTTAAATATTCCTGGATCACTATATAATGTGAAATTTCCTTTACATTTAATCCATATATCCCCTTACCATCAAAATTGACTTCCATATGTTGAGATATATAGATAAAATCTTACTCCAATTAATTAAAGTAGTTAGTACACAACTCAATTAAGTCCTTTGATATATATATATATATATATATATTTAAAAACAATTTAGGCCTCTAGTCAATGTGTATTTTTAACATATCCCTTCATAATTTTCATATATTTTTCAAAAGGAGACATCTAGTGTAAATATATAATCCCAACTTATCCTTACCTCTCACACCCAATGTATCACCAGTTTAACCATTATATAAAAAAATGATTATGGAAAATATATCTACAGTTTTAAATGTATAAGTACAAATTATTTTCCAAAAAATTAAAACAAATTGATCTATGAATTTCCTATAAATGGAATTGAAATTTACCACAACTTGATGATAGTATTTCTAATTGTCATTGATAATATTTCACGTAGTGAAACTAAAATTAGTTGTTACATTAATACATGATAGTCATGAAATTTCATCATTATTAAATTCAAATATTCCAATGTCCTCAAATTTTTCACATTTGATGAATACCCACTTGGTACATTAATACCATCTAGATGTTGAAAAAAATTAATCTTCTCACTCATACTTAAGGTTCAAAAAGATATAAATAAATATATTCTTTTTTTTAATTTCATATTGGGAGCTAACCCCAAATTTATTCCCATTTATATTAAGTCCATTATTGAATTCAATCCATATTTTTTCTTTCTTTTCATGTCTAACAATGTTTTGATCAAACTATAATATATTTTTTTCTCAAAATTCATAATAACAATGTTATGTTCTATCTATAAAATTATATAATAAGGAAAATCAAATAATATAGACCATTTTATCCTTGTATTTGTTTGATGACCTAATTTTTTTTGTCTTTTAAAATGTGACATCAATTATTTAAACCTTGATGTAATATTATTTAGTTCAAAAAGGTTGTGTGGAAAGTGAAACCCTTATAAGGCATTAAATATGTTTTTAATCTTCAAAATAAGTGATCCATTAAAAAAATATCTAATAACACATGTATAGTATTTATTCCATTACGAAATTTAAGGTATGACGTTCTATATTTACATTTAAAACATGATTTATGTCCCCTTAACATTATATCTAGAAAAGTTCCCATATTCAAGAATATTTTTATAGTGAACATTAACATAACATTCCAAATAAAAGACACTTTCTTCTATGAATCAAAAACATAAACACCTTCTTCCAATAGAAATTTAACATTATAAATCAATAGTGAATGATAAAAATCAATATCATTTCCATGATATTTTGTTCGACAAATCTTCATGCACTATGTGAACATGTTTTATACTACCAACATAACCTGCCATTAACTATGTTGGTTACTAAAGATTAAATAAGGATTAATTACTTCAGTGAACAATAACATTTTTATATTTATAAATTCTATTTCAAAAATAAGAAATTTTGAGAAAATATTTTTCCTTTTAATGAATCAACTAGGCCATGTTGGTTTCCATCAGATATTAACTCATCTATATGTCATATCGCCTCTTTGCACCATTTGAATTTGAAAAATAAATTCTTCAAATGCGGAATTATTTTAAGATAACATATTTCCTTAATAAGAGGTTTGGTTCATATCATTGAGAATAAATAATAATTGGATATCCCATCCATTTTTTATAATGATGACCCATATTTAAGACAATATGATACATTTTTATATTATTTTATATATAAAACGTAGTCATTTTGGAAATCTTGTATTTTATTATACCCTAGTCCTATTAGTTAGCAAATTTCTTTATATCAAAATTAGAATCGGGAAGACCATTTCTCTCTAGAATAAAATCTTTCAAATGTTTCTAGAAATTCAGTAAAAAGTTTTTCACTATAACTATTTATTTCTTCTATGTTAATTCATTAAGAGGATCTTATTTCTCATACTAAATATCTTCCTCAAAGTTTGATACTGAATGTTTTTTAATTCACCATTCTAGATTTTGAATGTATAAATATTTTCAAAACCATATCAAATCAGATGGTATTTGACCTATAGTAAACCTAATTGTCTCATTTTCAAGCACTTCATGCATGGAAAGAAAAAATTTCTTTCCAAGATTTATTTTAGTGAATTCCATGAAATCTCCAACAACTATTTCAAATACATAATTATTTATTCATTCATTTATTTAATTAAAATAAATTAATTACCTAAATACACAACACAATATATGAAGATATTAATACATATAAACATTTTTATATATATACATATGAAAATAAATTTAATACTTATAAATATATAAATATATAAAAATATATAAATATATGAATAAAATAGTAAAAAAGTAATCAAAACAAACAATTATAAAATATAAACATTAATACAATAAACAAATTAATGAAATATAAAAAATGAATAGAAAATTTATATCTAAAATAAATAAATAAATAAAATTTTAAGATAATAAAAGTTTGATAAAATTTCTTAAAAAATAAAATAAAACATTACCTTAGTAAATTGATGATGTATACAGTATATCATCGATGAATAGATGGAAAAAATAGCAATGAAAATCATATTTCATGAAAGTAAGTGGGTTAATAGTCAATAATAAATAAATTAAAACAATTTAAATATAAAAAACAAATAATAAATCTTATAAACAAAGGAAATGAAAATTTAACTCACAGAAGATAATGATTCATTTATTATATTAATTAATAACTTAGGAAAAACAAAAATAGATGAACTTCAAATTGAACATATTTAAGTGGGAGCATAGTTGAAAAATAGGATCAGAGATGGAGATGGTGGAACTCATATGAGAGAAGTAGAATGAGTCTAAGGTTAGTGGAATTTGGAAAACGGGCCTTATAAGGTGAATAAAACAAGTGGAATGTGTCTAGGGTATGAAATACATCCAAATAATGAAAATACACAAATCAAGAATAAGGAGGGAGTTTGTGACTTGTGAAAGTTAGGGTTTCAGAATATCAGGCATCAACCAAACGAGGAGAACAAAAAGTTTCCTGTATTTTAGTTTTTTTAAAAAATTATCATCATTTATATAATAATTTTTGTCAAATAATACATTTAACATCAGTTATCATATAATTTATTTTAAAAAATAAATTATTTTAACATCAATTATACTAAAAAACGACATAAAAACTCAAACTGCTGAGGTTTTCAAGTTGGTTATGTTATCAACTGATGTTAAAACCCCATTAGTTAGTGTTTTCACATTGTTTATTAGTATAACCAATATGAAAAACCTGAATGGTGATATTTTCACTTTAGTTACCAATATAATTGATGTTAAATCCCCTAATTTCTAGGTTTTCCTAAAGGTTACTAATAACCAATATTAAATTACCAATGTGAAATCTATTTAATATAATAGTGATATTTTATTTATTTTACAAACATAAGACATTAATATAAAAATTAATATTTAATTTATGCATGAAATTATTCAATTTAAATTTCTTAAAACTTTTCTTTAAAAGAAATTTATAAACCGTAATCATTTTTATCCAAAATATATTTTTTTCATTTAGCATTATATTGTATTTTACATTAAATAAGAATAATTATCTATTATAACTACTGACAATAGTTGGAAAGAAACCTTATGTAATTTTTTTTAGCAAATTAAAAAATCTTAAAAATAGGGAAACCCGTACATAAGAGTGATTTATAAAACTTGTATGTAACATTCTTATTTTCATTCCCCCCAAAAATAGGAAATATTACATATGGGTTGTCCCATATGTAAGAGTATCTATCAAGAAAAGGATAAAAGTGTACATATTAAATAATCCATATAAAATAGTTTTTATCATGAAAATGAAAAAAACATAGATATGGGATATATCTAACATATTTCTTAGCCATGATTAACAATATACTCTATATCATTACTACAAACCAATTACCTATTTTCTTACAAGTTGGGTACTAATCATATCCTAAAATACCCCCTATATCTTAGCTTACACCATAGAATAAAACTATAGGTTTTCAGTTTATCTTATTCTCTGATACGCACCTGTCGAACCCTATGACTTAAAATGCACATTACATTATTCTATAATATTAGTCCAGGTAGAGTGGTCTTGAGATATTATCATTGACATTCAACCATGCCATATCAGACATTATGATATGGAATCAAGTAGATTATGATAATTATGTCCTTAATGAGACTAGTAAATAATATATTGATCCATTTATGATCACATCTATGATACCACTAATGGGTTTTTCTGACTATCTATTGAACATTTTTGGGGAATAAATCCCTAAATATTCCTGATATATAATTATTTAAACAACATTAAGTAATGTAAACAAAACAAAAACATGCATACCTAAAATAAATAAATCTATATCTCTAATCAACTCAAACGATTTTTCTTGATCAAAACTAGCTAGTGATATCCAATAGACTTTCTATTCCATAAATCTAAATATAGAGACAAGCATAACTATTTGTAATGAAAGGAACCTTAAGACTCCTACAATGTTCTATCACTTTATCCCTGAATAAAAAAGGGGAGTTAGATAAAAGAGATCATCAAATATTGATTATGAGTTTCCAAAATCCTTAATAGGGGGATCCCATCCCTTTATATAATCTTTATTCATTTAATGAAGAGAATCAAACAAAAATTTAAAACACAAGAGAGTTGATATACATTATGATAAAACATGACTATTGAGATATAATAATTTGAACACTTCGAATGATAACGTTTTTCCATAAATTAATTAACATATTGATTCAAAACCTAAGGAAACTGTGTGGAAAATTTGGATGAATCCATCCTCCCATATCATAATCCTATCAAAAGCTATAATAAATCCATCTCGTACCCAATATGAAATTATGGTATTATAATCTTTGATATACATTGCATTCATATTAAAATATAATAAATAGGGTATACCATACAATATGATATACCAATTTTCATTCATTTAAAAGAATAATAACACACTGAAATACTCATAAAATTGAATCACTCAAAGCAATGAGATAATGAAATGATCTTGAAATAATGTTGACCATTGTTCCAAAATATTATATTCCTCAAAACCATAGTCTCCATTTATAATAATTAGTGAAAAAAATTTCAAATGGTAAACTATAAGATACTCAGGTCCTCTAACAAACATAGAATCTTCAATTATTTATTTATTTTTGATGTAGTTTGGATTTCTTCACAAAGTTTTAAAAAATATGTAGTTAAAAATTAATTTCTCACTAGAAAATGATTCATAAGTTAAATTTTCACTTATTACATAAATTAAATCATTTCATGTTAACTCAAATATAAAATTAAGTGTATTATGATTTTCAAAACTAAGGATATATAAGAAGTAATCTATGAAATGAAATAATAATATCCCCTTTTTAATGACAAACAAACACATAAAAATGGCAGGTTTATCTAAAATAGAAAAAAATAAACTCTACATAACTTATGAAAAAATCCCCAGAAAATGATCCAAGAAATAAACTATATATACCTTAGAAGATAAAGAAAAGTAAATATGAACATTCCATACTTAGTTAAATGAAAATCACCACACACTCAATTCACTCATCGTAGATTCTATTATTGTTAAATTGAATCAGGACTTCTTGATCTTCTATTCTTAAAATTTTCAATATCGAATTAGTTTTTTTTTCATTTGAACCATTAATGTATTTTAAATTATATTTTTAGATTGATTCTATCAACTGACATGGAATTTCAGTCATTTTAGATCCTTTATAGTGATATATTAAAAATAATATATTGATTATAGTCTTTGCTTGTGTGATTAAAAGTGTAATGTTTTTCATTTGACATGGATCCATGGATAAGAAATCCGAGTCTATAGATGCATAAAAAATAGGGGGTTTACCCTAAAAATGGTGTAAGTTTCATTTGAACCAGGGTTTATGTGGTTGGGATTCTATGGGTGGAATTTATTTATTAATTGAATTAATTAATTAGTTAGTCATTGAATAACCATTGAAAACCCTAATCCCCAATTATTAAATCATCCTCATGGCCTTTAATTTCGATTTTATGTAAACCCTAATTAGATAGCAGAGTATAGTAAAATATTTAGGAATCCATAAGTTTCCAAATGAAATATAACAAAGGCTCGAAATAAATCTCAAAAAAGGCATGTTAACTTTTAGAAATATGAGCTATACCAATGGTTTTATACAAATATTTTGAGAAAAAAACATACAGGTATGGTATATGGAAACCTATACCAACTTTTAGACCAATTAATTGGTATATTTGTTTTATAACAAACTATACCAATTGTTTGGTCAAACCATTAGTATAAGTGTTCCTTATGACCAATTATACAAATAGTTTTCCCAAACCATTGGCATATGTAACCTATACCAATGGTTTTACCAAACCATTCATATTAGTGATTCCATTATTTACCCATAATGAAAAAAATAAACATAAATACATAAATACAAATATTTTTTATACATATATATATATAGATGAACAAAAAACTTATTATATCATAATGGTAATGTCTTTAGAATATAAGCATGAGGCTGTGGGATCAATACTAGTATTTTATTTTTTTCTCAATAGAAGACTAATAGTAATGGTTTGACCAAACCATTGGTATAAGTATTTCCATTGAAATTACCAATTCCAATAAGATAAGAACTGTTGGTATAGGTGGTGGATACTAGCATTTTGGTCAAAACATTGTTATAGGTCTATACTGATAGAAAATCACCCAATAGATACTAAAACAATTGGTATATTTTATACCAATGGTTTTTGGGGATTTACTAATGGTTCCAAAGTATCAGTATAATCTTTTTTCATAAAATATTAGTTATTTATCACTGATTTACCCATAATAAATTTAGGTCCTTATTATTTATTCATTCTTCCTATCCATGTGATTTCAATCATGTGTAATTATTACGTGATTGTTCTTAATAGAATAGCCTTATAAACCAATTTTTTTTAATTAGACTAAAAGCAATGATTTTTGACCTATCCTACTTTTTTTTCATAAAATTACACAACAAATGATAAGTTGAAATACTTCTCAACTATCTTGATATCCCCATATTAGATTTTTCCTTGGTTTATTTTCCCTGTTCTCCATGTGTTCATCCTTGAATTTTATTTTTCTTGTAATTTTGATAGATTTTGGATGAGTTTTATGTTTAATTAGAAGATAAGACTGTGGTCATTTGGTTTTATCTAATTGGATAGGTTCAAGTCATATGAAAGGGAATCTAAGAAATTTCAACTCCTAATTAGAGTACTTGTACGGTTTCACAGAGGGCAGTGGAAAGTGGGTAACATGGATGTTATGCGAGGCAGTTATAAATTTATTTTTTGGAAAAAGATGGTCATAAATTGACCTATGGGGAAAAAATCCATGAATTAGTTTCTTAGAGGGGTTTTATGATCTATTTAATGCAATAATGGATATGGTAACACGATTATGTGAGAACTTATAAATCTGGGATTAAAGACACAACTACATAGCATTTATTTTTGAAGAAGACACACCTTTTACTTCCGTAGATACAGTTCTAGAGTTCATAGAAGATTATAAATATCACATTGTGTATTGAGTGGGTTCACACATAGTGTATTGTCTAGAATCAATGGACTATAATCCATGTATTTAGAGAGGCATTCCATGTAGTCAGAGACTACAAGACTCAGTTGATTGGAAGTACACACTGAGTACACATAAGGGAATCACACAGTGTGTATCAACTTGGATTCACAATATACCCCATGATGATAGGGACCAGTGTATTTTATATACACAAGGAGTCCCATGATTATCCCAGACATAGTATATACTATAGTGCACAATGTGTAGGTTGACACCACATTACATGTGGAGAGTATTACACATTGAGGCTTCCCTATGGGGAATACACACCATGTACCTTAATAGTATAAGCTCTATACTATTCCAACTAGATTGTTTTTTCAAATATTATTGTGTGGGATTTAGATACGGGCATGAAAGTTTTCCATCTTGAGCATTTTTCTATATAGTATGTGATGATGAATTTTTCGTCAGAATCATAGGTGAGATGTGAGGTGATAAATATAGTTAGCTTATTTAGATCATTAGGGAAAATTAAGGTGTTCAATCATGGTGATCAGAGGGTTCTCAAGGTAGGTACCCCCTAGCAGTTAGTTATGTTATGGAAAGGGTCCCCCACATCTCATCATAGATAGGGTCAGTTACCCCCTCCCCATATACCATGGGTGAGGTTCATATCTATGCAGAGTTAGTTACCACCCCCCATCTAAGAGATTAAACTATATAATGCTCCTCCACAATATTTGGATAACCCATGAACTAGTACTCACCCTTTGGTTAGGTGGGGACCATCCACTATATATCATATCATGTGATGTGGGTTGCATGGTTTGGGTTACTCAGATTCATTGGCTTAGTTTTTAGTTATCCTATAGATGGGATGTTGTAATAAACCCAACTCTAGAACCCTGTATCTAGTGGTTATTTTTTTTCATTGGTACATATATCACCATAAAGAGGATCTCACAATTTAGTATTCTTAGAAAACTAGATAAATAAATGAGTTTTTCTTTACATTGAAACTAAAAATACATCATCCAAATACCTAGAAAATTTTATTATTCTCTTGGAAAATCCTTTGTAATATGTATCAATCTTTTGGGTTTCCTTGGGAAATGGAAAAAAATATAAAGGGGTGTTCTTAGACACTCAGTAAGGGGTCGTATATAATGAAATATACTTTAAAACAAACATTATGGAATGAATAAGTAAATGGAGTTATTCCCTTAAAATAAAACTAAGAGAAAAAAAATAAATCAATGACCAATATAATAATTAATAAATTTGTAGATAAAAATAGATAATCATTTAGTGAAGGGAATACATAATGCCAAAAATCCTAAACATACCATCAATTCCTCATTCCAAGACAACTTACATAAAAGGTATAGATTCCCCCATTACCCCAACATAGTTGTATCATGAGTCCTACAAATATTTGAGGGTATGTATAATTATAGGCCCGACACATCACATAATAGTCCAATAGATTCCATCACAAAATAAAATATTATATGGCATAATGTTCATGGAATGAACAATATAAATACTTAGCACAATTATTCAATGAGGCATATGTTATAAGATTATACCACATAAAATAAAGAATAATATGTTATGAAAATCTTTTCCCCAACCAAATAATCCATAAAGATAATAATTTTAAATCACTTAAGTGGTAAATAGGTATTTCATAATGTACAAATAATCACCCTTAACATGTGAAAAATTCATGATTGTAGTAATAGGGTTTTCGTAATGAATAAGGTTTCAAGGAGTCTAGGTATCTGGATACATGCCCTTATTAAGGTAGGATAACAATAAAATTATAGATAAATCCTTCATAATGGTTTTTAAATATCATGTAGATCATCTAAATATATCTACTAGGAGTGCCAAACAAGGTTCACAATAAGGGCCCATTCATCGTGCACCAAGTTGGTGACATGGATATAACCAACTAACTATTTTTATTTTTATAAACCCTAGATACAATAGATCCAAAACCCTTCAAACTTTTATTATATAGATAGGGATTTCAATTCCTTGTAAATCCACACACATTTACATACCAAAATTTATGATTATTTTATGGATATGGGTATATTTTAACATTATAACAGCTTAGGAAAAGGATATAATGGGAGGGAATAAATAAAATCTACTTTAAAACAGATAAAATGGAATATATTACCCATTTTATAATAAACATGGAACTATATGAAAAAGGAAATTTTGGGGAAAATATAAAAAAATTAATGTACTTAAAATTGGAAAGAGGGGGATTGAGGAAACCCTTACTTATGAATATTATCATCTTAAAAACATTCTATAATGAGATGAGATAAATAATATATAATTTAATAAAAATAAAATGGAAGATAATACCATGGAATAAAAATCATGGTATTAAAAAAATAAATTTAAAAAGACTATATAACTAAGGAAATGAACATGAAAATGAAAGGGGGGGGGGATGAATAACCCTTATTTATCTATAGTAACTGGTTATAAAAAGGATATAAAGAGGGAGAATAAATAAAGCCACCAATAAAGCATATAAAATGGATTATAGTACCTTGTAATAAGAAGTTTGGAACTCTTTGAAAAATTAAATTAAAGGTACAATATAACAAAATCAATGTATTAAAAATGGAATGAGAAGGATCTTGGAAACCCTTACCATGGGTGGTAGATTCTTAAAGATACATAGATACTTATTAGAGAATTATAACCAATATAGAGTGAAAATTGAAAGATATATTTTAAGATTATTATTTCTCATTGTAATGTTTAGGAGAGTGAGGAGGGAATGGGTGAGTATTTATACTCTATGAGGGGTGGTTTTAAGGGATTAAATAATGATTTTTATTATTATTTAGGCTAACCACTTTTGGGTGTCATTAATGTCAATGAATTTGGTTGAAAATTATTGTTTTATTTCTTGGTTAAGTAAATAAAACACATAAATAACCAATTTAAAGTTTTAATTTTTAGTTTCCTTATGTCTTTACTTTTAAATTTTAACCCCTTATATTATTTTACCTATACTGTGGTAACTCTTTTTTTACCATTATTTCCTTTTTGTGTCTAAATATTAAATTACCCATATTAACTAATTTGGTTCTTATAATTAAAAATATGAAATATATTTCATTTGATTCAATTTGTAAAACTGATAAAATTAATTTTAATTTGATACACATATAACATATAAAAATAATTATTTTAGAAAGGATAAAGTCATTATTTCCAAAATGATAAGAATGTGTTGTTTAAAGTAACTAATTATGAATAATGTTATTAGTTAAATAGTTTTTAAAAAGAGTTATAATTAATATTTTTTATGTCGTTCTCATATCATTATTACTGTATAAAAGTTATCATATTCACAAAAATGACATTTTCACTTTTTACCCCAAAAATAAATATTTTAAGAAAATTCTAAAAAATTCATACTAATTTAATTTTCATGTGTTAAGAAAAAGAACTATAATTACTTTAATAAAAAAAATACTATATGTATGAAAATTTTAAATTTTAAATAAAAATCATTATTGAAAATTAATTTTTTTTATTGAAAAATAAACATTCTAACAGTTATAAAATTACATAGTATTTTTTTAAAATATATTATCATTTAAAAAAATTATTACAAAATTATTTCATCAAAAAAACTAATTTAAAACATATACATATATCATAAAACATATTTTTAAGGGAATGTATTTTGAATCTGCCAAAATAATACAATTTTGGTTATATCATAAAATAATCCTAATGGTTAATTAATTGTGTCTACATAACCAACCATAATAATGTACAAATTTATTTTTGAATAATGATAATAATTACCATCAACCATATTTTACAATAGTCATAATGTAAAATGACCATATTTCACCACCATCATTGTCACTACATCACTCACTACTTCACCTACAAAGGATCTTACACATCCTTTGATTATGTATATCATTTTCCTAATGATTTTATTTATTTTAAAAGTTATAATGGGAGGAGTAATATCTTTCAACGAAATTCAATCCTATAGAGTTCCCTTTAGTTAATTCAGTCTTCTTCTATATTTATACCCCTTTACTATTCCTAGATGCAGTAATCCATATCAATAGATGATGTGTAATGTTACTATAAAATGTAATAGTATTTCATTGTATCTAATAATTATAATAATAGGTATTTTATTAGATATGATCATTCAGTAAATGAAATTTTATAATTTAATGAAATAAATCAATATTCATTTTTTATTATGAAAAATGTTACTTAACCTATTAAAAAGAAAATTTTAAAGTAATAAAATCTATACACAAAATCAGATAAAATAAAAACATTTAAAATTTAATGAACTATAATGTAAATTAAAAATTCATAATCATATATTATTTAAATTTAACCATTAATTCAATCTTTTTTCACATAAAATTCCATATGACAATACCTCAAATGGTTATATTTTGTAATTTTATGATGATAAAAACATGCATTACACTTTTTTAACCATTAAATTATATTTACCTAATTATGAATAAGATGCGAAAACAAATAAATTAGTAAAATAAAGGTAGTTACCAAATAAATCTATATATTTAAAAATAATCAAGTACATAATATATATTTATATATAAAGGATGGACGATGGAATTATGGGAACATGTAGGTAATCGGTTGACATTAAACCCTTACATTCATGAGTTTACACTATGAATCATATGGTTTCTAAATTATATAAATTACTTTTCCCAAGAATATAGGTGACATCAATTTTTAAATGTCTGTGATAATTGAGAAAAGGATTATGTAGTTGCAGATTTTGTACATATAGTTTTGAAATGTCAACATAGACTTATACTCCATAAAACCATTGGACATGATCTGAGTGGAATGGTTGAAAAAATGATTTTTTGTAGAAACATGTTAAAAAATACTTTAATTTTTAAAATAATATAGATATATTTTTCCTAGATGTCACCCTCCACTACATATTTATAAAGTGTGGTAAGACCTCTTTTTGTTTGTGACATTGTGAAGTATCGATAATGTCTATTGTAAAAGTTCCTAAATGGAGAAATATGATAGATTTGGGTATTTAAAATATGGATAACGGATTTGGAATATTGATCATAATATCTAAAAATATAAGGAGAGTTTGATATATTTTAAATTAACTTGAAAATGAGCTTAATTTGAGAAAATGTTGTTGGATCACTCAATCTAGATATGAAATTATGACTAAAACTAAATCATATGTATTGGATAAGAGATACGTGTGATATTTCCCTCCTTCCTTCTTGATAAAATACATTTAATATATTGAAACAACATAATTAATACATGAAATTAACTACCTAACACCAAATTCTAATGTTATTATCTTCCTTTTATTTCTACTCTTCAAATAAAACCACAATATTTAATTGTGGGTGATCAAAAATATCTAAAGAGAATAAATGTATATAAATTTGTAATAATAATTGAGGCCAAGTTATGTTTTGGTTATATTTTCTGTCAATAGATGATAATATATGATACAAGGTTGATGTTGAGAAAAGGTAATGATATAGATCATCAGAATCACCATTGTAATTAGGGGATTAGACACATAAACCTTAATATGTCCATAAGATTGTTAATTTGTCTCCTAGAATAAATGGTTCATCAGACTGACCTCAGGTCCAGAATGATTAGAAGATCGTAATAATGAAGTTAATCAGAGTCAATATGGATCCTATGTAAACATCATGATGCTTTTTTGTTTCATATTTCAAAAAATTCATAAGTTGTCTGAGAAACTTGTGATGCAAGCCTTATGAAGAAAATTATGAGAGCTGGTGCTACCAATCTTATCAAGGATTGGTTTGTAAGAAGAAATTTTCTATATGTCTGGGAAGTTACAATACTTACCAATGAAAGTTAAATTATGTTGAATCTGATATCAAATGTATTCAATGTCATGAGGAAGTCATGATTACAAGATGGAGTTTGTAGAAGAAAACATTTTGAGGAAGATATGTGAATAATATGTGAACTATTCTACCAACTTCTCATTAGAGCAATGAGAACTGGTCAATCAGATGTGGTATGCCATAGACCCATCATAATGGATTCTGAAAGCAATTAATATTGTTGGTATCCACTGTATGTTGGATGAAGAGTTTTATTAGTCTAAGAATGTTTAAAAAAGTTTTTATTTTATTTCAATTGGGATAAAAAGAATAAGAACACATAATTTTTTCTCTTACAATTCGGTCAATAGTAAAAGAATAGAAGTATTTATTGTTTCAAGAAGAGTTAAAGACACATTAGTCTAGAACTAACAAGCTTTATCAGGTTGAAGTAGATACTGATCCTTCAGCTGCTGTCTGACACCGATAAAGTTATTGAAAGAGGGGTCACCAGTCAAAGTAATTTAAGAAATGGAGAAATACTATTAATTAATTTAAAATGTAATGTATTGATACAGAACATCCATATTAGGAGACTTTCCGTGTTTACAAGAAGTTGTTGTACATTACTATCTTTAGTTTTTCACATGTGTTCGTCGTAATAAAGAATTTTAATGAATAATTATAATGAAGAATAAAACCAAATAATCAGAATGAAGAAAAAAATTTAAAAATGAAGAAAACTAAAGTTTTGAAAATCTCCCTAAAGTATTGTGCTGTGTTGAAGAAGTAACTGATTTATCTAATATTTTAAGATAATTGACGATTTAAATAATTTTGTTGAGGGTGAAATAATTTCAAAATCTCACCCAAACCATATATAGGTTTCATAAAAAAGGAGAACACATTTCATTTGTAAATGTGTGAAAAAACATGCATTATTCACATACATTTGAACTTGGGAAATTTTGGAACAAGTATCGAGTTTCCAACTAGAGTTTGTTTTTTAGGTTTTTGTTGAGGAAGGTCCATCAAAATGAGTCCATAATAGTGAGGGTTAATATGACCAGAAGAGAAAGTTCTAATGTAAGACACTTAATTAGAAAAGTCCATCAGATTGATCCTATTAGAGTGAAATCCATTTGAGCGAGGTTCATCATACTGAGTTACATCGAACAATGGAGTTGAGTGATACCAATTTTTTTCCTAATAAATTGAATAAGGATGAAGATAAGGAGACTCAGAATGAGACCAATCGAAGAAATATGAGCATATAGAGGATACCAGACTGAGGAAGACCAGAGAGACTCTTATGAGGAAGTTTTCCAAACAATATTTCTTGAAGAAGTATCCAGAATAAAAATTTTCTTATAGAATTATTGAAGTTATTAAAAGTTTTATACTGGTAAATAATGATTCATATTACTTGTGGAGGAAGTGAAGACTTTTTGAAGTGGATCAGTAAAGAAGAAGAAAAGTGAATCTTGTAACCGTGGATACATACCAGCTATTAAAAGTTCTTGTTTGTGGGAATTAGATATTGAAAAGGTTAGTTGGAGGGTATTAATAAATATATAAGGAATTTTACTAATAGGATTGTTGAATTTTTCATATATTTTTTCTTTTTATTGTATAAATAAGTTAGTGAAATATTCCATATTGGTGGGACTGTCCAGCATAGAGAGAAGTAGGTGTTTTTACTAAACATTGTAAATATCATGTGATACCTTCTATTTTAGATTTGTTTCATACAAATGATGAGGCTGTGAGTTATATTTGAGTGGTTCGTAACTCAATAACTTTTAGAGGATAAGAATGTTTCTGTTAAGGAGATAAGAAAATATCTTATAAAAGAAAATATAACCACTGATTCACCCCCTCTTAGTTTTCGAGATCTTATTTAGGAAAAAAATTGAATCATAGAATAAGTTCCCTCAAAAAGATCCGTCTCTAAGAATAAAGAATTTAAATTTAGTTAAAAATTTGTATGTTCGAATTTTTGATGGTATGAACTATCATAGTTGGTAGAATAAGATGTCACCATACCATCTTTAACTTGTCCTTAAATTTTGAGATATAGTAATAGATTGATTTAATTCCATAAATGAAGCTACAATAATAGCTGTTGATAAGTGAAATATTGAAGTTGACGGAAAAGAACAGAATTGTTTTTTGATGTCTCTTAATGTTTATGAAATCATTATGGGGTTTCCAACAGCTAAGAAAAGGTCGGATATGTTGAGAATTTGATATGAAGGGAATGAGAAATTTAGATAATCAAAGTTACGAATATAGAAAAGTATATTTCAGGATTTGAAAATAGATGATAATGAAAGTATTGATAACTACTTTACAAGGGTTTATGAGATTTTAAGTAGCATCAGCTGTTTTGGTGAGAAGATAGAATATTCTAAAATTATCAATAAACATATGAGAATCATTCTAGATAGATTTTATGTTAAATTTTATTCCTTATAAGATCATGAAGATTTATCCATAGATGAACATCAAAATATCCTTCTGTCATATGAAATGATAAAATATTATACTTTCAAGAAAAAAGGCCAATATTGAAATGAATTTCAAAGATATATTAAAAGGGAAAAAGATAACGAAGTTGAAAACTAATATAGTGAATTAGAAGTAGAGGAAAAAGCTAAATATTTCAATATAATTGTTTCCCTCCTTTATTACAAAATACAATAAGGGTAAATAGAAAAGTAAAACCCTCAAATTTTAGAATCGGGAAAGGTAATAATATTTTTCATATAATTTTATAAGGAATAAATTTGAGGAGTATAAGTCTGAAGAGGTTGATGAGAAACCATAGAAACAAAAGTGGAAAAAACATATGGAAATATTTCCTTATGAAAAGAAGAAGAAAATTTATCTGAGATGAAGAAATAAAAATGATTCCCCATCTAATAATGAATCATATCATCAACTCAACTTTCTTAGTCTATTAATTCTACATATAGTGATGATAGTGATGAATTAATTATAGAAATGGAATGTATTCTATAAAAGAATTTGGAAAAATAAATTTACCATAATAATCAACTCATTAAAGAAATAAAGAAGCTGAATAAATATGTTGAAAGTAAAAATTTTGAGAATGATGATTGAATGAATAAATAATAGAAAAATCTTAATTTTATTAGATCTTAGAATATGAATATTGGTGATCTTGAAAGAAAACTAAAAATCTATGAATAAAGATTAGTTATAAATGATAACCTGAACATGAACAAATACACACTTGTTAAAGAAAATAGGTAGAACAAGTTGAAGGCATACAAGATTTGTTATAAAATAATTGTAACATAAAGGTTAACAGAGAAGAAAAGATGTTTAATTACTTATCAAAATAATATGCAGATGAACAGAAGTATGAGAATCATGAATAGAAGGAATAAAATACATCCAATGAAGATCCCTATAGAAAAAAAGTCAATGATGAGGGAGGACTCTCAGTCTGAGAGATGTTTTGAAGGAACTACTAAGTTTCATCCTTATTTCATTTTTGACTAACTTGTAGGGAATTTAAGTATTTAAAATAAGGAATTCTATGTTGATGAGTCTCTTACTATTATTGAAAAATAAAGTACTGAGGTTATGATTTTTTTGAAAGTTGTGGTTATTCACCTGAACATTCTGATTTGTTTATTTTCATGGGTGTAGGTTAATTTAATCTTAAACAAACCCTTTCAAGATTTCCTAATAAATGAGAATGTTGAAAGAAACATGAAAAGGGAATTACTTGAAATTTGTGTAATGGGAAGCATTGAAAACCTTGATTATTAAATCTTGTTTTCTACACTGGGTTCATCCAAGTATAATTTGAGTTTTTTAGTTAAAGGATGTTTATTAAGAAATTTATGGGATACTTATGTTCACCTAAAAAAGAGTTTCAAGATTTTGAGATGAAAAGTTACAACCCTTATAAATAATATCATTTATAAAAAAAGAGGAATACTTGTCATTATGGGCCCTTTGAATTTTATTTTCAATAAGGGGATAGAAAAGGATTTAGGGAAAGGCAAGGGAGAGATAAGAGATAGGGGAGAAATAATGAAATGGAGAGAAGAAAAAGTGAGAAAATAAAACAAGGAATATTGTTATCAAATGGTTGAATTGGGTATTGACAACAAACAAATAGTGGGATATTTTTAAGTCTCGATTAAGTTTTGTTTGTATTGTTTTTCAGTAGATGAAAATATATGATACATGGTTGATGTTAAAAAAATGTAATGATATGGATCATTATAGCCACCATCATAATTAAGTGATCATACACACAAATCATAAGAAGTCTATAATATTATTAAGATGTTTCATGGAATAAATGGTTCATCGGACTCATCTCGGGTTCGAATGTAATGGAAGATCATAATGAGGAAGTTAATCAGAGTCTGTATGGTTCTGAAGTAAACATGAATATGCTTTTCTATTTGATATTTCAAAAATGTCATAAGTTTTCTATGAAACTTGTGATGAAATCCTTATGAAGGAGAGGAGGAGTGTCAGTGAAACCAATCATATTCAAGATAGTTTTTAAGAAGGATGATGTTGGATGTCTTAGAAGTTATAATAGATCCAAATGTAAGTCAGATGTTTTTGAATCCAATCTGAAGAATTTTAAAAGTCATGAGAATGTTATGATTACAAAATGATTTTTTTACAAGAAAAAGATTATTTAAGAGAGGAAAATACGTTGTGAATTACTCTGCATACTACTTATCTGAGTTAGGAACATTGGTCCATCAGACATGGAAATCCATCGATCCATCATAGTGTATTCCGAAACTAATTCAAAATTTTGGGATCCTTTATATATCAGATGAAAAGTTTTATCAGTTATAGAATTTTTTATAAATATTGAATTATATTTCAATTTCCTTAATAAAAACAAGAAGACATACATTATTCTATTATAATGAGATAAAGTGTAAATGAAAAAATTATGGTTTGTTTCAATAATAGGTGAAGAACTATTGAATAAGCACTAACACGATCCTCAGATTAATGTAGAAGCTGATCCATCACGTGAAGGAAGAAAATAATAAAGTCATCGGATGCATGATCATTTGATTAAGGAATTGAAGAAAAAGAGAAATAAAACGAAGAAATTATTGAAGAAAATATTTTATATAGAACATCCATAGGAGAGTAAAATACGTGTTTACAAGAATTCATCACTGTGACCCATCTTCATTTTTACACATGTCTTCATCGTAACGAAGAATCAGAATCCATGATGAGAATAAATAATTATAATGAAGAAATAGAATAAATAAATTTTTGTAAACTTGATGATGTATGAAGTTTTTAGAGGATCAAAAAAGTATTATGAAGTGTTAAAGAATTAAATTATTTATCCCATATTTATAGATAATTAAGGATTCATAAAATTTGTTTGAATGGGAATGAATTTCAGAATACTTCCCAAACCATATATGGGTTTCCTAAAAAAGGATTTCACAATTCATTTGTAAATTTTAAAAAAAAGTTTGATTGTTCACATAATCTAGAGATCATAAAATTTTGGGATAGTTATTGAGTTTGTAATTGGAGTTTGTTTTTCAAGTTGATGATGAGGAAGATACATTAAAATTATTCTATCAGAGTGAAGTTCAATATGATCAGTGGAGCAAGTTCCAATAGATGAAACATTATTGGAGCAAGTCCCTTAGAGTGATCCCATCAGAGCGGTATCCATTATAGTGAGTTTCATCAGACCAAGTTCTATCAGACATAGGAATTTCTAGCTACCATTGACATCCTACTCAGTTTACGAATTAAGAGCATGAGGAGAATTTGATTGAGACTAATTGGATGGAGACCATCAGAAAGAGGTTACCATACTGAAGTAGATTTGATTGACTCAACTAATGAAGTTTTATGGGTATATTTTCTTGAAGAATTTTCAATACCAAAAATTTATTTAGAGAATATTTTATTCTATTGATGTTTTTACGTAGGTAAAGTTTTATTTTTCTTACTTGTGGAGGAATTGATGTCCTTATGATGTGGATCAAGAAATTAGAAGAAAAGTGAATCTTTTAAATTTGGATACTTACCAGTTTATGAAAAGGATTTTTTGTGGTAATTGGATATTGAAAAGGATATTTGGGGGTATAACCAACTATATCATGAAATATTATACTCGAATTGTAGAAATTTTCAAATATTTTTTGTTTGTATTATGAAAACATGTTAGTGAAAGAATCCATGTTGGTGGGACTATCCAACACGGAAAGGAGTATGTCTCTATCCTGAACCTTGTACATACCTTTTGATTATATATCTTTATATTTTTTATGTGAAAGGTAATGTTTTTAGTTATATTTGATTTGATTATAATTCTAAGATGTTTTTTGGTTAATAATATTTTGTTAAGGAGATAAAAAACATTATTATAAAAGAAAATGGAACCACTGGTTCACCCCACCTCTCAGTGGTCTCTATCATATTAGGGAAAACCAATAATTTCTCTTATAAAGGTATAACATACAAAACTTTTGGACACATATTATTATAATTCAACCAATATCACTCTTTGATTAATATAGGTTTCTTTAAGTTGTGTTTTATCAGACTCTTTACCTAATTTCGTACACAACTATCCCAAAATTATCATAAACTTTCCAAAAAATAATTAAAACCTATGATATTAAAATTTAACATAGAATATATCATAGAATATATTCCTTAAATTAGGAATATATATGTTTTCATCTAATTTATCAATGATCATGTTCTTTTTAGGTTATAACATTGTTATTCTAAATCTTGTTCCTAAGGTTTCTACAAAATTGTGCATCTATACTAACTATAACAACCCCAACTCTAGTACCCTGTAAGTAGTGGATATTTTTTTTACATTAGTATATAGATTACAATACAAATTATCCCACAATTAATTGAATAATGGAAGTAGAAACATAAATTTGTTTTACATTACATTGAAACTAAAAATAAATCACTTGAATACATGTATGTCTTTATTATTCTTCTTGAAAATCCATTTTCCTACCTATAAATCATATTTGTTTCTATGGGAAATGGAATAAACATTAAGGGGTTAGTAAAAATTCTTGATAAGGGGGTATTATACAATGGAAGCTATTATAAACCATAACTTATGGAATGAATAGATAATATAAGTTATGAAATAAAAAATGAAATTGTGAGAATAAATAAATCCATGTTCAATGTAATATTGAATAAATTCATAGATAACATTAAATTATCTTTTATTTAAAGGAATTCATAATGTTGGTAATCTTAAGCATATCTTTAAGGCCTTTTTCGAAGACATATCACATAAAATGTAAGGATTACCCCATTACCCCAACTTAGTTGTATTATGAGACCTACAAGTTCACACAGGGGATATATAAATCTGGTCCTCACCTATCACATTATATTTATATACATTAAATCACATAATAAATGATTATATGGAATAATTTTTATGTAATTAAAAACATAAATACTTAGCACAATTTCTCAATGAGGAGTATCTTATAAGATTTTAGGATATGAAATAAATAGTTATATGGAATCAAAATATTTTACCCAATCAAATAATAAATAATGATATCTAGGTTAAATCTATTAATGGATAGATATGGATTTCAAAATATAAAAATAAACACCCTTAATGAGTTAGGTATATGAGATTTTAGTCATTCTATGTTCACAAGTACAGTGGATTCAAGGTTTCTAAGTAGAAAGATATATGAATATTCCAAGGTAGGAAACCAGTTTAATAAAAAATGAATACTTCATAATGGTTTGTAAATAGCATTTGGATCATCCAAGAATATCCTCTAGGAGTTTCAATCCAATTGTACAGTAAGGGCCCATTCACCATGCACTGAGATGATGAACATGGTATACCTGGCTAAAAAAATTTAGAGGTATAACCCTGAGATGCATCTAGACCAAAACTATTTTCAATTTTAGTATCCAAATATAAATTTTATTGTTTTAGAAAAATCATACACACTTTATTTACCAAATTTTTTGAAAGGGTTTTTAGTTATAAGATCATTTGGGCATCATAACAGCTTAGGAAAATGGTATAATGGTAAGGAATAAATAAAATCACATTTAGAACATGTCAAATAAAAGATATTGTCATGGGATATAATGTATGTAACTATATAAAAATGAATTTAATGAGAGAATATAATAGTAGTAATATAATTGAAAATTGAAATATATATATTATGGAAACCCTTAATTTGACATAGTAACAACTTAGGAAATGTCTAAAATGAGAATGAATAAATAAACACCAATTTACAACATATCAAATGGAAGATAGTACCATTGAATAAAAATCATTTCATTATAGGAAAAATAAATTTAAAAATAAATTATAACAAATGAAATGAACTTTAAAGGGAAAGAGGAGGATTGAGGATCCTTACCTCGACATAGTCATGGCTTAGGGAAAGGCTATAATGATAGAGAATAAATATACTTTAAATTTTTTTAAATGGAATATATTATCATGGGATTAAAATAATGGTACTATATGAACTTTTTTTAACAATACAGTATAAATATTGCAATGTACTTGAAAACCTAAAGATAAGGATTGAGGAACCCTTAAATTAGGAAGAAGATCATTAAATATACATGATGACTCCTTATAAACATAGAAACTCCTTTAATAGAATATTTAGAGGGGTTTTTAGAGACTATTCAAGCTAAATGGCTTCATTGGGGAGATTGATGAGGGAATGGGTAGTTATGTATACTTGGGGGGTTAAGGGATTGAATAATTCTAATTTTTTTACTAAGGAAAACCACTTATGGGTGGTATTAATTTTATTTAATTTGGTTGATAATTAATATTGTAATGTTTGGTTATGGAAGTGAAACCCTTAATGGTGAACCTCCTCCCCTATCTTATAATTGTGAACCTCATCCCCCTTCTCACACCTAAAAAACCATTTGTTTTCGAAAATAACTATATAAAAAACTTACTAGAATCCATTAACATAGTTTAAATGTCTTCTTATTAGGATAATACTGTTCTTATATGTCTTAAAGTGCTAGAAAAATGTGGTTTTCTGAAAAAGAGGTATAACTTATAACTGATTGTTTTTGTTTTATTTATTCTTCCACTCCCTTCAAATATTCCTAAAAATTATGAAATAATATCACATGTTTATTTAATATATATTTTTTATGTTAATTAAACAACCTAAATCCTTCCTTGATTCAATAAAATGGGAAACAAAACCATCATTCATGTGTATGACAGACTACCACGTCCCGAACCGAGGTAATTCATTTTACATCACCTTATATTAATCCTTGTTATAATGATTTATTTAATGTATATATATATATTATATTTATGAAATATTTATAATTATTAAAATATAATATATTATTTAATTTTTTAACTTACCGTTCAATGAAAATATATAACGTCATTTGTGACTACGTGTGGACTACTACATCCATGAAGTGATATAGTTTATTTTACATCCCCACATAACATGAATGATATATATATGTACATTCTAATAAATAATATAGAATTTATGATATAATTATAATTTATAAATATGAAATAATAATTACCTTATTTTCCTAATGATCTTTGAAAAATAGAAATGTTACTCATGCATACGAATGACCCACCGCCTCCAGGTTTATAACTTAGTTAATTTTTCATAAATGCATTCCACGTTTGAATTTAAAAGTATAATTTAGGTATAGATAAGATAATTATAACGTGAATATTTTTCAGTATATTATAGAATAATTAAATCTTGGACCATTGTTAACCTACTGATTTCATTTTGGACATATGAGCTGAATTTCAATCAAAACGTCCAACATAAACTCAAATTATTAAGTGATTGAATATAAACTAGTAAAAAATAAGATAAAAATGAATAATAAACTTTAAAAATGGTCTTAAGAAAATAAATAATTGATATATGGTTATTATTTAGGAAGATAAAGAACATCCATGAAGGATTAAACTCAATGTAAGGGACATGATTTTAAAAAACCATCTTTCAATGTTTCCTTTCAAATTATTTTTATTTAGTGTATATATTTTTAAAAACTATTTTATGGATGTATTTATATGGACAAAAATTAATTATAAATTAAATTTTATTTCTCTTTTTTTATTTTATTTCAATTTTTTTAAATGTAATCCTTTTACATATTTTATATGCAATGTTTTGACTTTATTTATAAAAGAAAACAGGGATGTTGTATTTTAACTTATACAGAGGCAATGCATTTTACCACTAAATTAAAAAATATTTTAAATAAGAATTAAATTTTAACAATCTTTGTTTTACTCAAAGAAAAATCTTAATTCCCTTTGTTATGGAAATTTTCCAAAAATGTTTTTAAAATGGAATGTATATTTCATTATTCAGAAATGTTTTCATATTGGGGAAATGAATATTTTTTTGATTGTAATTTTAGAAATTAAAATATTTTAGATATTATTATTATTATATGGTTCTTTTTAATTGGTATGATGATGGGTGGTTTGGTTGTAAACCAAGGAAAGGTAGTTTCATTATATACCTAGGATGGGTGGGTCTGTGATCTCCCTCTAATGCCTTGGTTATTGAAGTTAACTATATTAGTTATTCCAATTATGGGAGAAATATTGAAAATTATATCCCAAGTTACCTACATGAATTATCTATGATTTTTAGGGGTTTACAGAAATCTATTTATTTCTTAAGGTAAGATAATGATCTTATATTTAAATGAATGTATATGATACTTCTTAATTGTTGAATGTAGAACACTTTGAAAAATATATCAGGTGTATTTCATGTCTTAAAAAAATTATAAGAATTATTTTATTTTTAATATTTATTATGAAATATTTTAGGAAAATATTTGTGTAATAAAGTTGATTTCTTGAGTATGAAATGTTTATTTGGAGTGAAAATATTGTTTTCAAAATGTAGTTTTTTTACGTATTCAAGAACTAAAGGGTTTCTTTTTTTTCATTCCTTTATGCCCCTTTCTGAGCCTTTTGTGCAAATACCAATTTTTCTTATCTTTTTCCATAATGTTTAAGGATGGTTAAGAACAAATCATTAGTTAAGTTAGAAGTCAGGGATATTAATCATGAAAAGAAACAATGTTTTATTTTAAATGTTTAATATTATAGAAAAAATGGTTAATGTGTAGAACTATCAACCTTGTAATTTATGGGTTCATTATGTAAGATTTATGACCTAATTATTTAAAACTATAGCCCCAAATGTTCTTTTGGAATGATAGAAAGTGAATTCTTGTATAAAGTCACTAGAATATGTAATGTTTGGGTCTGGGTTCTTATAGTTGGCACCATAATATTAGTTGTGAAAACTTTGGAGTTTATGATGTATTCATGAGAGGTTATCTTAAAATTTATTGATACTATCATGACTTTATGAGTTTATGTTTGATAAAAATATAAAATTTTGGGAAAACCTTTTTCAGGTTTTAATTAATGATATTTTAAGGTAATTGATGATATTTTTCTATCAATTTTATTAGGGGGAGGTATATGTAACCATTAGGTTTAAAATAAAGGATTATTTATGAATAATTCTGTTACATTTTTAGGATGTAAGAAAAAATGTATGAGATAAATAGTAAAGTTAAAACATACTTTAATGTTGAATTTTTTATGTTTTTTGGGTATTTGAAGGTTAAATTATTAAATAATTTCTCGGGGTATTGTCTATACAAGGAACACTTTCATTTTATCAAGAAATGATTCATTTATTGTTTTAATGATGTTATTTTCTACAGATTAAAGATCGTTTATCAATATGAAAGGAAAAGGATCTTACACCAAATTATTATCCCTTCAAGATTATTTAATCATCACTTTGATGGATAAATATATTTAAAATGTTTTTGAAATATTTTTTAAATATACAAAGCACCTATAATAAATTATTTGATCTATTCAACACCTTTTAATTTCTCCAAAAATTTATATGGATCATGATATTTCTTTTATTTAAATATAAATTCTCAACTCATCCATATCATTTGGAAAGGGAAATACCATCATATAATTGATTGTTTATTTTCTAGATATATGGACTTCATGCTAGAAGATAAAGGGGATATCAATAGTATAAAAATAAGATCGTGATGTCTATATTTAAGGTATGGATTAATTTATGATATTATAATTAGGAAACATGACTAATTTTATATTAAATAACAATAAGTAATTATTCTATATCATTGATTTGTTGGAATAAAGTATAGATGAATAAGATAAAAAATCTGGGTTAATGTTTTGTAAAGGAAGTTGAATAATGGATTTATTGATCAATGATATTTTGATCTATTCTCAATATTATGCTAATTATGAAACCCATATATATTATTATATAGTATATTCTCTTTTTAAAATTTGGTATCATATGATAGAGAGAATCAATACCACTAAAAAGTGGTGTATCAAAAGATGGCAATTTTCAGATATAATCATTTAATGACATATGATAAATGGATAAATAAACCCTAGGGATAAAATTTTCATGATATTAAAGAAATGATTGTCAATTAAGATTATTTTATTTTTTTGGAAGAAAAAAAAATTTAGATAGTCTCAGAGGTTAAAAAGTAAATTGATGATTAATGTTATTTTGAGGGTATTAATAATATATTTTAGTATCTTACATGAAATATTCTAATATATTTTTAGTTAAAGGAAAAACTATAGCCTGGTAGACAACCCATCACATCCGAAATGGATACGGGGCTTGAACCCACAACAAATGAGAGACAAGGGTGAAACTCCTACTACTAGGCTACGTGCACTAGTAGAAAAATGGGTTTTAATGTCGGTAGTTTAACGTTAGTTCTTAGAGACAGACATTAAAAGTAGGTTTTTGGCGCCGGGTTTTCAAATATCTGACATTAAAAATAAAATATAAGTTGTAGATAATTTATCAGCCTTCTATTTTATAGGTCGTGGATAAAAAAAAGACTTACGGATAAAAAGTTATGGACGTCGGATGTTGAACATTATAAGACTTGATTTTTAACGTTCGTTTTTTCCAAAACCCAATTTAAAAAGTCTTTTTTTGGTATATGTTTTTCAAATAACTGACATTAATAAAAATACAAAAGTTTTAGATAATTACTCAATATTCTAATTTATAGGTCATAGAGAACAAATGGACTTATGGATCAAAAGGTATGGACATCATAAGTTGAACATTATAAGACTTGATTTTTAACGTCATTTGTTTTAAAAAACCAACATTGAAATTTCCATTTTTACGTCAGTTTTTCAAATAAATCATGTGAATAATAAAAAAAGTTTTATATAATTTCTAAATATTTGATTTGAAAGGTTGTGGAGAAAAAACAGACTTATAGATCAAAAGTTATGGATGTCAGAAGTTGAACATTATAAGACATGATTTTTAACATTGGGTTTTTCAACAACCGATGTTAAAAGTCCCCTTTTGGAGTCGGTTTTTCAAATAAAAGACTTTAATAATAAAACAAAAGATTTAGATAATTTCTCGAGCTTCAATTTGATAGGTCATGGAGAAAAAAAAACATATAGATCAAAATTTACAGAAATCAGAAGTTGAACATTATAAAATTTGATTTTTAACGCCGGTTTTTTAAATAACAGACTTTAAAAGCCTATTTTTGTTGTCGGTTTTTCAAATAATCAATGTTAAATATAAAAAAAAATATGTAGATAATTTTCAAGCTTTTATTTGATAGGTAGTGGAACAAAAAATGACTTACAGAAAAAAAGTTATGGATGTTATAACTTGACAATTAGAAGAGTTCATTTTTAACGTCAGTTTTCTTCAATAACCGAGGTTAAAAATCCCATTTTGGCATCGGGTTTTCAAATAAGCAATGTTAAAAATAATATTTTTGGCTTTGTTTTCTAGTAACCAACACTAAAACCCCACATGAGAATATTTTTAACATTGATTGTAAATTTAACTAATGTTAAAAGTGAAAAACCATTTTTTTTGTTTTCAAAGATCCGGTTTAAGGGTTTTCGGTACCCCAAAACATGAATCCAAATTGCACAGTCCAAACAGCCATGAAATCACAACCTTAAATAAAATTTAACATTAAAAAAACCACTGCTCACCACTTCGAGCCAAAAACCCACGCCGCGGCCTCGAAGCACGAGATCCCTCGATTCCTGCAACACCTCGAACCATGGTCAGCCTCGAAACACACCCGAGACGACTGGAGAATCCGCAAACCAAATCATCGAAGAGCTTCGCCAACGTTCATCATCACCGTCACAGAGGAAGGGTTTCACAACATCACTCAAGCATACTTCCAAAAACCAAATCTTCTTCATCCCCATCCGAAGTGGCTAAAAAGAGAAATAAACCACAAACACAATCTCAAACATCAAACCACCACGCCAGAGAGAATCAAAAGCAGCAGATCCAAAACCAAAATTAGTGAAATCAACACGCGAAAAAACAAATGATAAATCCTTCCACAGCCTTGTATCCATGGATTCTGACCACGCATCACCTTGCAACCATCTTCAAAAAACAGAATCGTGAAGCACATTGCCAGACTGACAACATGTTGTCAAACCAGAACCAAAATCCTGTCGCCACTAACTCAATCTCTCAAGAAGACATGATTATCCGCCCACACACATAGTAGAGGGTGAGTAGAAAATCCAAAAACCGCGAAAGCAAGGAACTCGGCCACTGGGTCAGCACTGCGAAATTAGGGAACTCAATCTCTTAAGAAGACATGAAAAATTATTTATCACTCACCCTTTTTATTACCACATGAGTTCTTCCGGAAAAAGAAGTGAAATAACAACAAACATGATATAAATTTGAATGAAACCAATAAAAGAATTAAAATTAGTTTGAATATTTTTGTTTATTATTTTTTGTTTTCATTTGGTGTATTGTTTTTAGTCCTTATTTCTCATGTTTTCTTTGAATCAATTTCTATCTATTGAAACTTAAAGTGCTACAACTTACGACGACCATAACTTTTGATCCGTAAGTCCGTTTTTGCTCCATAAGCAGTCAAATCGAAGCCTGAGAAATAATATATATTCCAATATAAAGGGTAACGTCGTTTTTTAAAAAACAGACGTGAAAAATATTTTTTTAATGTGCTTTTCACATCGGTTTTTATCCAAAAATGATGATAAAACCCTTGTAGAAGATGAATTTTGACGTCGGTTTTCTAAAAAACTGACGCCGAACACTATCGAGGTCTGACTTTTGGTATTAGTTTATATGAAAATAGATATCTAAAACTATCAGTGCCTAAATTTCGATGTCAGTTTTCTAAAAAACCAACCCCAAATATCCACTCGGTCTGACCGTTGGTGTCAGTTTATATGAAAAACGACGATGATGATTATTGAGGCCTAAATTTCGGTGTCGGTTTTCTAAAAAACTGATGCTGAAGAACTATGGGTCCTGATATTTGGCGTTGTTTTATAAGAAAACCGACATTGAAGACCATTAGTGCCTAACTTTTGTGGTCTGTTTATATGAAATCCAATGCTGAAGACACACGAGGACCAATTTTTTACGTCGGTTTATAAAATTCGACGTTAAAGCGTATATTTTTTACGTTTCCTTTATCGACGTCGGGTTTTAACTGACGTAAATATTTTAAAAAAACCGACGTGGAAATACATTTTTCCATTAGTAGTGATGTCCTAGTTAGCATGAAATTATGTAATAAAAATGAAAAATAAATATTAATTTGATTTCCCGAACATATGTTTTACCATATAGATAACCATGGGATTTAAAATTGGTTTGCTGAATAAGATATATAAATTTTTCAGAAGAAGTTCACTATATAGATAACCTTATATGATTATGCTGAATGGGAATTTGTTTTGAGAAATTTGAGATTGTATTTGGGGAATAATGTTTAAGTTGTCTTTTGGAAGTAATATGACGATTTAGGTTACTTATGGAAATAATTTTTACATTTTGGTGATTATATAACAATTTCATATACATTTTTGGTGTGATACATTAAGAGTGATTGATGTTATTTATTAATAAATGTAAAATTAAACTTAAAAGAAATTAGGATAAAAATACTTCTCATATTTGGGTTTCAATCTTCGTTAGGAATATATTGAATAATTTTATTGATAGTTATTTACAAAATGATTTAGTTTTAATTTTTGGTATTACTGCTTAATTTTGGTGATCAATGTGTTATTTATTCATATGAAGGTTTATTCATTTTGGGAATTATCATTCCTTATGGTAACCATTTGAAATTTGTTTAATATATAAATATAGGAGGAATATCTTGTCAAAAACTTGTGGAATTATATGATTCCTTAGATGTTTATTTAAATTCTTAATGCGTAAAATATATTATTGAATACACATCATTTGGAGAAAAATATAGTATTGTCGTAGAAATTAATTTAAGTATGAAATTATACTTTTGAAGTAATAATATTTCCTTGTTTTATTGGTCTAAATGATAATTGAATTCCTCAACAATAGTAAAAGGATCTTGAAACAAAAAATTTATCCTAATACATTAATTTCTAATGAAGTGATAGTCTTTCTCACATATCTCTTTTAATGGTTTTTGGTCATTAACTTTCTTATGATTAATCATTATATTGTGATCAATGATCTCAATCACTCTCTGTCATTATTTAGAAGTTTTTATTTTATTCCATGTCCATATTTTCACATCCCTATAATGTTTTCCTATTTGAAGACCTAGTAATGTGTTATTCTAGACAACATTTTCATTTCTCTTTCCCTCTTTTCAAGTGTAAGTTTTCTTAAACCTTCATATTATGTGGGATTTCAACAAAGTTATTTTTAGATGGAAAAACATTGAAAACTGATTCCAAGTTCCAATTCAAGGATGATTTTTTTTAAATAGGTTGGGGATAATGTAACACAAAAGGATTTTAAGTGAAATATATTATATTCAATAACAAGTATGACACACAACATAGAGCTTAAAAAAACACAAAGTATTATTTAATTATGATCATTATAACCCATTTTTTGAATTGGAGGGTATGAATAAGAATATAAAAATTAGTAAATATATATATATTTCACAATCAATGAAAAATTATTGACTAATTCTAAGGAAATTAGAACTAAATTTTTTGAAATGTCATTATATTCTTCAAAAATACGTTTTCTTCAAAAATGAAATTTATTAATTTTTGTTATAGAATATTGTAATTAATTTATGAAAAATTTATAAATTTTATTTGATAAAAATTATATCATTTTTGAAATTAATAGTTCCTAAATTGACATTAAAGATATTATATATAAAATAATTTTTTATTAAATGATTAACAACTAAAAAATTATATGATTTTTTGAGGTATTAGTAAATGGTTTAAAATATCAAACATGGTATATTTATGGTTCGATTTTCCTTTTATAGTAACTATATTGACCTGTAAAATGTAAAAACATCGTTATTACAATAATTGTGAAAAAGAATTAATACAAGTAACAGAAAATAATAAGGGTGAAGAAATCACCTAAACTCTTCCATTTTTTATTATATGAGGTTATTTAAACTAGTTAAAATATTATATTTTAAAAATATCAATGTGGATTCATTTGAACATGAAATTTAATTTATATTAATTTAGAACTTTAAGAAATTCCATGAATGACCCTCCCCTGTCTTATAAAAGCGACCTCCATTCCTTTTTATCACACTTAAATAACCATTTGGTTCAAAATATACCTACCCAAGAACCTTCCTAGAATCCTTTACCCAATTATACTGGTGTTATTTTGGATATAATAAAAGGCATTATTTGTTTGTACAACAGACTACTGGCTCACAAACTAATCTAATTCATTTTCCGTCACCTCCAATCGTGTATATTCATAATGATGGATCTAATATATATATATATATATATATATGATATTATATTCATGAAATATATATAATTTTTAAAAAATAATATATCATTAACCTTCTTACATTTAAATTCATTGAAAAATGATAACGTCGTTTGTGTGCACGTGCGGATTACCACCTACATGAAGCTATGGGATTTGTTTTTCATCACCGCATCACATGGATGATATATATAAGTATATTTAAAGAAATAATATGGTATTTATTATATAATAATAATTATATAAATAAAAAATAGTAAATACCTTTTTTTCATTATGATCATTGAAAAATAAAAACGTTACTCATGCATACGTACGACCTATAGTCCCAATGATTATAACACCATTAATTTTTCATAACCATATTTCATGGTTGAATATAGAAAGAAAAATTGATTTTATAAAATTTTAATTATTTTATGATTATTATTCTATGCATGATGTAATAATGACCTCTTTGACCATAACTAACCCATCAAAATCATTTTGGACATATGTGCGGAATATCATCAAAACGTTCAACATAAACTCAAACGATTAAGTATTTGAATATAACTGGGTAATAAATAAGATTAAAAGGGTTAATAAAATTGAAAAATGTTATTAACCAAGTAAATAATTAAAATAAATTTTTATTTAAGAAGGTAAATAATGCACATAACGAATCCGACTCAAGGTAAAGAATTTTCTTTTAAAAATCATCTTTTAAATTTTCATTTCCAAATAATTTTCTTCCATGTCCATATTTTTAAAAATTATTTTACGGATGTATTTATATTTAAATTAATTAACTATAAATTACATTTCATATATATATTTTTTAATTTCTTTTAAATATTTTCAAAGGAAATATTTTTACATATTTTAAATGGAATGTTTTGAATTTCATTGAAAATGACTTAAGGTATATTCTGTTTAAAATTATATGGAGACAAAGACATTTAAAACTACTATAACCATGATTTTGTAGTTGAATTACTTTATAATATTGAATGTATTCTTAAAATAAAAACCATCATTCCCAATGTTCTGGTTTTTTTTCCAAAAAATTGTTTTAAAATGGAATGAATATTTCAATATTTAGAAATATAAACTTATGGGTGACAAGAATATTTTTATGAGTGTAATGCTAGAAATTTAAATATTTTATGTGTTATGTTTATGTTATGGTTATTGGGAATTATTATGATTAGGGGTCTTTCTATTATAAGCTGAGTGTGGTTTGTTTTGTTTTAAACCATGGAAAATTGGTTTCATTATATACTAAAGATGTGTGGTTCCATGATATAACTTCAATGAATTGGGTATGAAAGTAGACCAAATTGGTTGTTATATTTGTAGGAATTATATTGAATATAATTTACCAAGTTAACTATATAATTTTTCTACTATTTCTATGTATTTTTACAAAAATATTAAAATTTCTCAAGGAATGTTGACGATGTTTTGTTTAGATGGAAGTATATGATACTTCTAAAGGGTGTAAAGTTTAACCTTTTAAAAAATAATTCATGTAATTCATGAAATCAATGAAAAATAAATGTTTTTTAATTTTATTAAAATATTTACCATGAAATTATTTATGAATTTATTTTGTAGGAAAGTTGATTTATTGAGTATGAAATGTTTATTTTGAGCCCAAATTTTATTTTCAAAATGGAAAAATTATATAAATATTCATGTACTAATGAGTTTCTTATTTATTTCCTTTTAGTCCCTTATAGATCATTCTGTTCTCATCCATCATTTTTTTATATTTTTTTGATAGGGTTTAAGGGCGGGTAATAAAAAAAAGAATTCATTTTTAAATTCACAGAGACTAGTCCTAAAAAGAAGACATGTTACATTTTAAATGTTTTACATTTTAGTAATAATGGATTCTGAGTAAAAGATTCTACCTTATCATTTTATTTATTTTAGTGTTATAAACTAATTATATATAAATAAAAATATAAAATATCTTTGATAGTGTATGAAAGTTAATTATATTATAAATCCACTATAATATGTGATGTTTATGGTTGGGTTCTTAAAGGTTTTCTTAGAGTACTACTGGGTCAACCCAACATAAGCACATTAATTTTAATATTTCATATCATAGGTAGATGAAATATAATTTGGCACTAATCTTGGTGGGAATGGTGTTAGTGGATATTAGTGGTATCAGGAGGTGGTGTTAGTAGGCATTGTTTGGGTTTGGAGACAACTTTTTTTTGGGACCTCTTCATTATAATTTCTTAGGGTTGTTTATATATTTTGAGGACTTTTACTTATATATTTACCCTCTACTTTATGGATTATGTATTGTTTTAACTTTATGGATTTTATAATTTTTATCATAAATATATGTATATATATCAGTTAGTTTAATTTTTATTAAACACATCATTATATCTTGGGTGGAGGTGTGTGTTGTGTACTGGTGTTTTATCCTAGGGTCTCCCTTCATGTGTGATTTGGTTAGCTAGTTATTGTCACCAATATATAGTATTCTGGAGGTGAGATTAAGGTTGAACACTCCACTTAACACTTTCCCGGAGGGGTCCCAGTGGGTCACATCATGATAGAGGGGTATCAATGATATGGTTTTTCTTGGGATGGATTTTGGAGTAGTATGTTTTGTGAGGATTGGTTTGGGAATTTAAGGAAGTGAAATTAAAGGTTCGCGAGTTTATCTCTCAGGACATAGATCACAATGATGGTGTTGTAGTTGACATATCCATTCATCAAGTCTCTAAAAACATACATGTTGACTTGATACACTAAAGAATAGTTTAATAGAAAAATTAAATTTTACGTGAATCATATCGGAATGAGTCATTTATTTCCATGTCTTTATTAAGTAAACACTTTTAATAATATTTAATAACAATGGAATATCTTTTTGAATTGTAGAATTACTCCATACAAATTAATAGATAGAATCCTCAAGTTGGGTTGTGACTTACGCATGATAATGATTGGGCCTCTTATCAGAATATAAATAAATAATGATGATTTAATTTAGGGACCAAATCATGAGGTTTGTTTAGAAGGTATTCAAGGAGTAACCCCCACTTCTTTTGAAATAAGAATACCCACTTTACATAGTGTCGTAGGATTTATTTCCACATTATATACAACAAATTATATCTTTTGGATAGGAAAATGATAAATATAATCCAAGTGAATTGGATTGTTTATAGTGACAGGAACACATTGGATCTGAGGAAAGCTTTACTCTTAGGTTTTTTATTCCTGGATGGAGATGTTTGTTCAAGTATTCTAACTTATTGCGATGCCAATAAATCAAATGGTAGGTATTGATAGTAGACATCTAGGATCATATTTGATAAAAAAAGATTTCTGATGGAAGGCATTAGGGGTCATGATGCTAGAAACAAAGACTTTCATGATCCTAATCATATGTATCAATAGCTCAAGAGTCAAACATAGGATCTGGTCATCCAAGAATTAATATTTTCCACACCTTTATTGGACAAGGACATTCGAAGAGAGAATTATTGACCAATCATGCAGTATATAGAAGTTAGGTTATGGATGGACCACCATGTCAGAGATAGTGGTGTGACCTAGAACCTCCTAGAGGTAGTTTGGGTGGTACCCAGGGAGTTGGATTAGGTAGAGGAGTAGGTTGTTCATCTGGAGGAGGATATTTAGAGATAAGACGCTATGATTTGATTCTATCACTACCACACCCAATCAATCTATCATAATATTAGTGGGTTTGTGGTTAGGTAAAAATAAATTTGTAGGTTTGGAGGGTTACAACCAGGTAGTGCTCGACATGATTCTAGGTATGATTTGAATCTTCACTACATGGTAACCTATTCTCATAGACATGTCCATGAGGTATTATTTTATTACTGAATCCCTTGTTCATGAGTTATAGAACCCAATAGATCCCCTACCCCAACCCATGTGGCTTGATACTTCTACTAGAAGTGATTCCATGCTCACTGATATATTATGAAAATGAGAGCTAGCTCTTAGTGGATACAAGTTTTCATGGGAACTTATTGTTATTATGATAAAGTTTTATGATTATTACTTTTTATAGATTAGGTATATATATCACACGTGAATAAATATACTATTACTATCATAAAATTATGTTCTTCCAATTTTATGGATGAGATTATCATTCAAATGAATGTATGATCTTCAATCGAGATAAATAAGTATTATGTGTAGGAGGTTTCATCCAATTACCCACTAGTTATAGTGTTTGGATTTATGTTAAGTGGGAAACTCAGATTACTAGCTTGCAGTAGTGGTGGAAGATTACATGGATGTTTTCCCTTAGAATTTTCCATGATTAAACCTCATCGAGAGGTTGACTTATACATTAATATGTACCCAGGGATCACTCTGATATACTCATAGTGTTATTATATGGCCACATATAAGCTTAGAGACATGAGGGTGTATTTGTAGGACTATGTAGAGTAATTTTTAATCCAAACTATTATGTCTCCCTGGGGAACTCTAATTTTGTTCAAAAATAAGGTAGACAATATTTTCTTGATTTATATTGACTATGACAGCCTAAATCAGGTGACATTATAAGATAAGTACCCTCTTCCAAGGATTCAAAACCTCTTGAACTAGTTAATGGGAGTTATGTGGTTCTAGAATTTTGACCTCAAGTATTAATATCACTAGATTCAGGTTTTTGAGGAGTATATTATGAGGCGACCTTCTAATAAAGATACAATTATTATGATATTATATATATTCAATTTAGTATAAAACATTCCCTAATGCTGTTAATTGGAATTATAAAATAGACGTTTTAGCATTTCCTTGACTATTTCATGGTTTTCTTCCTCAAATATGTCATCATCTATTCATCTTCAAAGGATCAACTTGATATGTACTTTAAGACTATACCAGAATTACTTTGGGGACACTATCTATATAAAAATATCTCAAAGCGTCAACATTGGATTTGAGAGGTCCACTTTATGGGTAATTTCATCTCAAATGATATAGAAGCTATAAACATGGAATGTAATGAGGTATTTCTAGATTGGGAACCACCTATGTGTGTTTCTAGGTGAAAATTTTTCTTGGGTTGGTGGCGTACTACTAAATATTCATTCCAAAATTTTCTAGGATTATGGGAAACTTGAATTCCATTTTATGAAAACAATATCCATACATTTTGTCTGAGTTGTTCAAGATGGATTTATAGAATATGATGTAGTGGTAGATGAGTAGTCCAATCCAAAAATTTCTAGAGGAGGGAGTAGAGTATATGGTGTTCTCTAATGCATCTAGAGCTAGGCTTAGATGTTTTTTATTTAGAGGTAATAAATGAATTATTATTGGTCTAATCAGTTGATACTATGTGAGAATAAATACATAACCGATGACATGAAATTGTAAATGGTAGTGTTCAACCTAAAGACTTAGAGGCACAAACTTCTTGGTGATAAGTTTTTATTTTATATGTATCATAGGAGTCTTAAGTACATCGTCACTAAGATAGATCTCAAAACGAAGTAGAGACATTGGTTGGAGTTCCTATAGGATTATGAATCTGAGATAGTATATATTTCGCCGAAGGGAAACTTAGTGGTTAATGCCCTTAGTAGGAAGTCCCTTCCTAAGTCATTAGGGGAGGTATCTGAGTAGTTAGCCACATTACAGCTATACTTAGTGGATAATTGAGAAGTGTATTATCATCAATATCTCATGTTTTCCCCTATTCTTATTTAGTGGACATGGGAGTATCAACTAAGAGACATCAATTTAATGATTTTTCATGACCACATTGTAAAAACTCACATCATTACAGGTTATCTATTCTTAGGGGAATTTAATTTTTTTTATTTGATGGTGTTTTTTTGAGAACTAGGATTCAAAATAGATTAATATCTTTTTAAAATTCATAAGAGGTGTTTTTATATGGTTTTCAAGGGGTGGGTGGTGACATGAGTGATCATGAGAGCATCAAAGTAGAGGACGAGGTGGCCAAAATTTTGTGGTAGCCACCAGCTTGCTAGCGGGTTGGAAGGTAGCCCAAAAAATACCTGGGCTCACAATAAATATGGTGATATTAGACTAGTTAGTAGGAGAACCACTTATTATCTTATTCTCTCATACTATAATGGAAATGGGGCTGTTTTTTACTTTTTTTTAATTGGGGAAGGTAGGTAATTTTATCATCCCTCCCAATTTTGGATTTAGGTGAAATGGGGGGTTTGGGAGGTCCATTTTGGTTGGATCCTTCCCCCAATCATCCCTAAATTTTCTCCATTATTCTTGGTGGTTTATCGATATTTCTCAAGAATTCAAGGTATTTAATTCCTTTTATTGATCTTCATTTTCTTTGATCTCTAATTTTTTAGTCTTTTATTTTGGTTTTTTAAGATGATTCCACTAAAGAATGGTGGAATTGTCCCATTATGATGGTGATTTTTCTCAACTCCTATATATGATTTTATAAAATATCATCTATATTATGTTAATTTTTTTTATTGAAGTTATATTTCCCATTGATTTTTATAAGGGGTTTGGAAGAAATTATAATTAATTTGCTATTGATTTGGGTGTAAATTTTCTGGAATTTTCTTATCTTAGATCTTGGTGCATTGGGAGTGGACCATAAACATTTTCTACAAATTATGAAACCATTGGATTGGTTGGTGAGTTTGGACCCTATTATGATGCATTGGGTTTTTTTAATTTAATTGATTAATTAGTTTAATTTTGTTATATATTGAGATAAGTGATCGTGAACTTCAGTGGAGGTTGGTATGAGTTGGGACAGATTTATAGAACACCAATTGAGGTAAGGCTCCTTGAAATTATTTCATTCTCTTGGTTATTTGGTTATTTAATGTCTATACACCTTAATTATTATATCTACCTACATGCTGCATGATTAGTGTGAGTTTTCATGAGGTTTTGATATGCTCAAATCAGCGTAATAGTCAACATGGATGTATATCTTTCTAAACAGTTCGATGGTGGGGCCCTAGTAAAATGATTGTTACTGGCCCTATTTATGGGTTTTCTAAGTGGAGTTTGTTTTTTTCAAAAGGAATATGGAATCTTTTTAAAAGGAAATTTTAAAAAGTTGGATTTGTTAAAAGGGAAAAATTGAAGGAATTTGGTGAAATGAAAAATGGGTTTTTTCAATGGTATTTGATAATAGAAAATGAGTTCTCTAAAGGATATTGATTTGATTTTTCGCAAGGACTGCAATGAGTAAAATGAAAAATGATTGTTTTGACATAATTTTAAAAAGTGTATTCATCTTGGATTAAAAAATAGATCCGAATAGGATTATGTGAGTTGTATTTGGTCCATTATACCATGTTTGTGTGCCACCTTATTTTCCAAAGAATGATTTCGTTATGTGTGACTGTGTTGATATTTCCTTATTATTTTTGGTATATGATGACATGTGTCTTGTGGGAAACCTCTTGATAAATTTTCCTCTAGTATTAAATTTATGGCTAGTCATGATATATTTGATTAACCCCTTGTTGGGTCAATATGGGTGTCAATTGTGTTTGAGATGCGAGACATGGTTTCAAGGGACCAATTCACTAATTTTGAGTTATGAGATGGGAAAAATTTCCTATTTTCTTTTTCATTTGTGTCCTTGATGTGGCCTCCCTAGTTTCTTCAGGGATGGGCCAATGTGCTTGATAGAGCTCCCCAAATTCTATAGGTATGGGATTGTGGTATGACCCTACCATGGTCATTCGAGTATTGGGTTGATTAATTTTCCAGATATAGATTAGGTTGGTGTTCATAAAAAATGTGGGCTATATCCTGAGTGATAGAGTTTTGGTTTTGGGAGGTTTCTTTTCCTAGTGTGACATGTCATGGTAACCACATATTGATTGAGAAGGCATGGGTTGACACAATTAAAATATATTGGACCACCCTTGAGTGATAAAGGATGGGCCATGGTTCATGGATGTATGACCGTGGCCTTCCCCTTCATGTAGTGTGTTAGGGTTTGGATGATTCCCCACCGAGAGTATTTGAGTGCGGGCAACGAATCATTTTGTTCATATAATACCCAACATCTTTGGGTATGGGTTGGGTTGTGTTATACATCAATAGGATTCCAAAATAGTTCTGAAGATGGTATTGTATGGGTTTTGTATGAGGGGACAACTTCCTCCTGGCATGGTGCCAAATTAGGTAGTGGATAGGTTATAGTATGACATGGATTCCAAGATAGAATCAAAGTAAGTATTGTATGTGTTATGGTATGGGGTGGATTCTATCTTGGTGTTGATGTAGGTATGATTGTGTGTGATTTTGATGCTCTGTTTCATGGTGGGTGTGTTTCACAAAAATGAATACACCTCTTTATATGTATTGAATATAGATCCAATTGATCAAAATAACACTCAATGTTTTTGGGGAACTAGGGATACCTATGGGGTAATTGTAATCACCCCTACTCACATAAATTATATGAATTTATTTGTAAGAGTTTATATTTTCCTATTATTTATTAGGACACTTGTATGGATTAGAGTGGGACACATGATATAAGTCTAGTTGTCCATGGAGGCTGAGGATTCCGAAGAAATGATATATGATGAACTGTTTTGGTTAGTTGGTAAAATCTTAGGATTATCTATATCTATTTTTATTATTTCTACATCATATAGATTGTTTTTATGTTTATTTACTAGATTATAGGGCCCCATGGGCTGTCATTTTTATGTCATAGGTTTTTAGGATGTCTTTTATATAAGTGGGTCATGTCAATTTTTTATAGAGTTCAAGAATGAACTTCATGCCTTATATCATAGAGAATAGTCTTCCGATGACCATATTAGGCCAACACCATTGGTTGGTAGACTCTGGTGTTTGAGGGGGTGCACCAAAGGTCACATACTATCCCCACATGGGTTCCATTCCGGGAGCATGGTCCAAGGCTTCACAAAATGGTGTTAGAGTTGTTTTGGGATGGTATTGTGTAGTTAGTGATGGAGGTATATTGTCCGCACTCGATAGGTAGAACGATCATATGCCTAATAAACAAGATATGGTTGAGAATCAAGCTACTAGGGGATGTAAAATGTTAAGAATTGGCATCCTAGGATGTGTGAGGAGTTGGTTTGGAGAAATAATTACAATCCAAGATGGATGATACTTTGGATGAGTCATTGGGGTTAGTTGTAAACTATTGAGTTTTAAATTTACCATTATAATGTCTTGATATGAGAATTATACATACACCAATGGCTAGGGTTTGTTTCACATGACAGCCAGTCGAAATCCATAGTAATTAATGAAACATAAAACATAAACTATGTCTTATTGAAAATATTATAATGTGTTATTATATTAATATAGACACGATGGAATATTTTGACTAATAATGATGTTATTTTTTTGGATGAAAAAAGTATATTATTCTTAGGATCATCAGTTTTGGAGAAAATAGTGTTTTAATAAGAAAAATAATATTTAAAAGAAAACCTATGTGGTGGTGTGAGGTGTGTGTAAAATCATTTTTAAAATTGCTTTTATTTTAAATTCCTCAGAGAGATGATGATTTCAAATCTGGTTCATTTTTTGGGTTTTGTGGAAAGTGTTATGGAATTTTTTTAAATTGGTTTTCAATGTGGTTATAGAAATTGATTTCAATATTGTTTTTTGAAAATGATATCAGTTTTTTAGGAAATGACCATCTAGGATGGGTAATTTAGATCATTTTGGATTTGATGAAAGGCCTATAATTCCAAGTGGAATTTTGGAAAATATGGGTGAGTTTTATTGTGTGTAAAACTAATTGAAATGAGTTTTAAATTAATAAACTGATGTCATGTGAACCCGGTTTTTGGTAATTTTTTTTGGTTGGATGGTGTGTGCTGGGTGCTGGAATTGGGTTCCTATATTTCATGTCATGGTTGGTTATAAATTTCTTAGTTAAGTCATAGGGTGTATGGAAACTTAGTTTATTGTGGTGTATAGAGAGAAACAGGTTCCTATGTGGTCTATTTTTTAGATCATTGATGGTTTAATGTGAGACAACTATGTCATTGATTCAAGATTTTAGTGGGTATAGTGAGGATGTTTGATATATCCTCCTAGAATGGAATAGCGTGTGGATATTTGATGTTGAGATCGAGTTACATGTTGTTATTTTGATTAGTTTAAGGATTGAAACCCCTGATGTGTGTTTTGGTGATTTTTTAGGTTAGAACATTGAAGTGATTTTTTAAGGGATTCCAATAGTGGGGAGTGCCAATAGTTAAAGTACTCAATCAGTAGGAGAGTCATATAGTTTGGAGAACCATAATATTGGGGAGAATAAGTTTTGTGACTTGTTTTAAGGGTGGAGCCCTCTTTTTTCTCATGGTTTTAGTTTTGAATTTGTTTTTTTCTTATGATTCAGGGGTGAATCTATTTCATTATAGGGCGTTAGTACTAAGTGAAGTATGGGATATAGGTTTCATAGCTCATTTCTATGAGTGAGACCACTATATGGAGTCATTAATGGGAGTGATAGGTTAGAGTAAAGCGTGTTTCTTTTGAGGAGAGACCAATTCTTATTAGAGACTAAAATGATTAAAGGGGATATGAGGAAATGTAGCACCTCTCGCTCGTTGAATGTGGTTGCTTGGATATCTCCAGGTGGTTAATTGAGAGTTAGAGTTGTAATTTGTAGTGTTGAGGTTGGTTTTACTGATTTAGTTCCTTGGATAATACTATATTAGAGTTTCAATTATTATGTTGGATGGAGTTTGTGTGTGGAGATGAACTCAAGTATAGTGGTTCGAGTTAGTGCACTAGAATTTGGATCAAGGTTAGAGTTAATGTGATCTAACGATGATCTAGATTAGGAATAAATCTCTACTTTGTGTAGAGTATGATGGTGGTTGTATTGATTTTAGAAACTCACTGGGGATTTACGATGAGTGTTGGGATCAGAACATGGTGCAGGTGTTTGGGTGTTGTGATGATGCCTCTAAGATTATAGAATCCTTATTAGGTGATTATATGATTACCCTTATAGTTTGGCATCATTTTTAGATAATTTGGTAATGTGTTGGCGGTTATGGCTGGTTAATTTTGAGAAAAGTCATCCCAAAAAGGGATGACTTGAATTTTTCATAGAAACATATATAGTGAGTTGGAAAACACATTAGGATAATTGTTTGAGATATATTTAATGTGTTTTGAGGATCAATTGAATGTTTTTGGAGAAAATATAGTGTATCAAGGCTTAGTGGTAAAATGGTGTAGTAGAAGTTTTTGTGGTGATTATTTATGGATCATAGTGAGTTTTTATTGAACTGAAGATAGAGGTAGGTTGGGGTTCATGGTCGGAGGACTACTATGAATTATTGAGGAATAAAAGCATTATGTTGGACCGATTTTAATTAAGCGAGTTAATATGGGTTTGGAATTCATGAGGGAATATTAATTTTTTTCATTTGGTGGTTGTTTTGTATTGATAATTAAGACTTAGACAGGGTTTATGAGATTTTAAACATCCATAACAGGGTTTTTGGATGGGTTTTAAAGCCTAGGTGGTGACCTAGGGGCTTCGGAGAGAATCAGAGTATAAGTTGGGGTAGTCAGGATACTACAGTAGCAACCATCCAGTCGGTGGGTTAGATAATAACACATTAGGATTCTTGGGATCATTAGTTATCATGTGAACTTGGATGAGATAGTCGGTGGGGATATTTTATTTTTCATTAATATGGGTGGACTCATAATATTACTGGCCCACCCATCTCATGATTTTAGCAACCCGGTGTCTTGTGAGGCCATTTTGGCCAGTGTCATTTCTCTATTTACTCTTTATCCCCCTAGTTCTATGGTGTTTTGGTGGTGATTTCTCATTGATTAATGGTGATTCTCTCCCTCTTTTGATCACTATTCTTATTATTATTCCTTATCCAATTTTTGTTGTCTCCCATTTGGAATTTTGAGAAAATTCCATCAGTGTATGATGGGATCATCCAGTTTTGATGGGACTATTTCTCATCTCCTACAGTAGATGTCTTGAGATATCATATTCACACTATTAGAAGTGGTTTTGGTGAATGTACATTGCATGATGAATTTTATATGGGATTTATAAAAATTAAATATAATTTTCCATTGAATCAGGCATGAATTTTGGAACATTTTCTTGGATTAGATATAAGGGTGTGCCAGGAGTAGAATACACCCCTTTACAAACAATTCTAGCATCATTGGACAGCTTGATGAGTTTCTTTCTTTATATTCCATGTTATTTTTTTTAAATTAATTAATTGATTAATTTAATGATGTTGGATTTTGAGATTGATTCTCCTGAAATTAGTGGAGGATGTTACATGATGGGATGGATTTAAGGAACATTGGTTGAAGCAAGGAACCTTAACTACAATTTATTCTCTTGGTTATTAGGTTCTATTTTGTCTATATTAATTCATTAGTATATATACCTATATTTTACATGATTTGTGTGACTTTCCATAATGTTGGTACATGATCACATTAGCCTAATAGACTACATGTTGGTGTAACTTTCTAAACAATTTGATGGGGGTGCACTAGTCAAATGAGTGTTAGTGGTATTCCTTTTGTTTTTTCTTGGTGATGTGAATTTATTTTCAATATTAAAATGGTGTATTTTTAAAATATAATTTAAAAAATTCGAATTTTTAAATGGAAATTCAATATAATTGGGAGAAATTTGAAATGAGTTTTGAAATTGTAATCCACAATGGAAAATGAATACTCTAAAGAATATTGATGATATTTTATCCAAATATTGGAGTGATTATAGTGACATTTGATTAATTTTGAAGTGGTTGTAAAAGGGTATTTTGATTTCTTTAAAAATGAAATCTATAGAGTCTCATGTTAGTTCATTTTAGACTTTTTGAGGGTTCACGATTCCCTACATTTCAAATATTAATTGCTTAGTGTTTACCCTTTTGATATTATAATGTATTTTGTTGATGGAAGAAAATGATTGTTTTGTGGGTATCCTTGTGATAAATGTTTCTGTGGAATCAATGGGAAAATTTGTCCAGATAAACAAGATAGATTTGTCTCAAATGTGTTTGATATACAGAAATAGGTCCCAAGGAACTAGTTCCCAAATAGTGTGACAGGGGCTGGGATACATGTCCTATTTATTGTTTCCAATATGTTATTTATGTTACCTTCTAAGTGTTTTGGGGATGGGATGATGCGCTTGAAGGACCTTCCTAGAGTTTTTAGGGATGGTTCAATGGGAGGACCATGCTTTAATCCTTCAGTTATCGGTTCACGGACCTTAAAAAACATGGATTGGGTTGGTGTTCATAAAAAATCGTAGATATACCCTAAGTGATATGGTAGTGGTTATAGAAGGGGAATTTTCCTTAAGTTAGATCTGTTGGATGACCACATAGATTCTTTTGGTGAGAACTATACATCATTTGGTTGACACCCAACTTAGAGTCTTTGTATATGGGTTGGGTTTGGTATCTGTATAGAAATTTCAATAGGGTAAAAAAGTATTTATTGTATGGGTTATGTTATGAGGTGATATATTCTTCCTAGTATGGTGCCAGATCATGTAGTTTATGGGTTATATAATGACATAGATTTTAGAATGTCTCCAAAGAAGGCATTGTATGGATTTTGGTATGTTGTGGATTCCATTATAGCACTGATGAATGTATTCTTGCATGTTCATTTTGAAATTCAATTTTTTCTTAATATGTATAATGATGTGTTTATCTAATAATATTTATTATTATTATTGTGGAATCATAAAAAAATATTTTATTTTTTTATTTATTTGACTATGGGGGCCTTATAGGATCCTAGTTTAATCTCTTCTTGTTTTTTGGGATATTTTTAATATGTGTGGTTCATTCCAAACATTTAGTAGAATTAATGAATAACTATAAATCCTTATATTAGAGATCGTATTATCCCTATGGTTATATTAGGACATCACCACTAGTTGGAACATTATAGCATTGCGGGGGCACGCCTGAGGTCAACAAATGTCCCTACCCTGGCACCGTTTGGGTAGCCTGGGTTGGGGATTTACAAAATGGTATCATAGCAGTTTTGGGATGATATAGTGTATTTATAGATGAATATAGGCTCTTGGGACTCATGAGGTTTATCGAGTGTGTTCCTATCCAGCATGATATTGTTTTTAACTCAAGTTTCTAGCAGATGTCTTATGTTAGGACTCGGCACTCTAGGATGAGTGAGGTGTTCTTTGGACCGGGAATCCCAAAGTGGGATGATAGAGACATAGGATTATTCATAGAGCTCAATAGGGTATTAGTGATTTCTATATTCATCATGATAGTGGCATGATATGGTCATTATACAAGCGACTATGGGTAGTTTTTTTGGACATAATTCCTCATAAAAATAGATTTTAACTAAAGAAACATATAATATAAATGATTATTTCTTGTATACATTATTATGGGTTGTCATATTAATATAGATACGAGGGTCTTGGTTGATAAATTTTAATGTTATTTTTTATCTTCCAAAGGGAAATTCTTTTTTGTATCAGTGGTTTTTGGAAAAAATATATTTTAATAAGAAAACACTGATTTAAACGAAAAATCATGTAATGGGGTGAGGAATTTTTTTAATGTTTTTAAACATTGGAGCTGATGATTTATAATTGATTTATGATTTTTATGTTTTGTATAAATTATTAATACTTTAGTTTTGAAATTGAATTTCAAAAGTGTTGTGGGAGTTGTTTTCAAAAGGTATTTTTGAAAAGGATATTGATTTTTTAGGAAATTGCCTACTACGATGGGGATTTTGAATGGTTTTTGTTTTGGTAAAAAAAATATATTCCAAGGGGGGTTTTAGAAAACTGAGGTGAGTTTTGATGAGTGTAAAATGGTTTAATTTTTTTTTTTTAAAATAATGAATTGGTGCCACGTCAAACCGATTTGCTCATATTTTTGTGTGATTATTAAAGATGAATATGGTGTTTGAATTATGTTCCCATATTTCATGCAATTTTTGGTTGGAAACCATCAAGTCATCTTGGTGAATGTGTGCATGATTAGTTAAGTGAAGTGCGTAGAGAGAAACCGATTCCTATGTAGACATAATTTATAGATATTTAGTTGTTTACTAGGAGAGAACTATGTCATTAATTTTTGATTTCTATGTTCGTGCTAAGGATTTTTTTTATAATTCCAACTATGATATATCATAGAAGTTTCCATCTAATTACATGAATTAAATCAATTATTTTGATACAACACATTTTGAAGTTCATTTAGGTTTAGAGTTTCAGAGAAATATTAAAAAACAATAACTAAAAAAATCATGTATTTTTAAAATAATTGAATTTTTTCCCACAATATAAGAAACTTCTTAATACACAACAAGTCTTCAACGTGTCCCAAAAATTCTCCCAATAAGATACTCTTCTAGGAATTGAATACTTTGTCATAAATTATTGACCTAGGGAAAAGGAAACCAAAGAAGGGCTTTATCCTTGATGCTCAATAAGGGTAAATAGAAGTGATAAAAATCATGGATCGTAAGTGAGAATAAGATAATAATATTGTTTTAAAAAAGATAAATAAGAGATATTTATACCCAAAAAAGCATAGATTATAAATCATTGTACAAGGCTATGCATATCATAATACAGAGATGCAAATAATATAGAAACATGGGTAAATAAAAACGATCCATGAGATCATAACATATACATAATAATAATCACAAAAGTATGGAATATATTGGAAGACAACATGGAAGTATGGAGAAACCATAATCATATGAAAACCTTTGTGATCATACCAATTATGTCCATGCCTATGTGGATAATCTCATTATGTTTAAACTTTAAAATGTGAGAAAACCCATTATTCCCACACTTATTGGAACAAACTAATTATATACACACTAGAAAATTTCATAAGATAAAAAATTTAACAAACTAATTAGAGGGTTATAAAGGACCCCAACCATCATCATCCATATATATCTGTTCCACATAAAATCAATATCTTCATATCATAAAGAAACCAAGGAAAAATAATGGGGTTCTTAAACATTTTGGAAAATCACATAACATGAACTTAAAAAATAATAAGATATCAATAATATAATTTTATAATAGTAATCATATCATAATAAAATATATAGGGTGAATAAAAACATCACTTCATGAAAGATATACATTTGAGGGAAATTATAAGTGAAAATAAAAATGTTTTTACAAAACCATTTAAACATTGTTATAAAATATAATGTACACAATAGTTAAAAAAATTCAAAGGAATGATAATATTTTTGAAAACATTATTATAAATATTTACAAATAAAATATACTTGAAAACACAAAAAGGTTATAAAATATATGGAGTGGAAGGTAAAACATTTTTTTTGAAGGATATAAATCAATTTTCTTTCAATATTTTAAAATAACATTATTTGGAAACCCACATTATAAAAAATAGAATTATATATTTCTTTTTAAAGGGGGTAAATAGAATTTTCATAGTAATAGTAAATAATCCATATTATCTTTCTCAAAAATAGATGAGAACATTGGAATGATTGAAAACTGGTACATGGAAGAAAAGATCCATTGGTATGAATCAAAGATATTATTTCCAATGTGACACTTTTATTTTTGAAATTTTTTTATAAAATAAGTAGTTATTAATGTGGAGAAATAATTTCCTCAATGATAAAAAAGGAAAATCCCTATAGAATAGGGAAAAGTTTGAATTAAAAAACATCATGAATATATTTATGTATGAATGACTCTGATATAATATATTAGAGACTGAGTCTTTGAACCCCTTAAAGAATTGTAAATGAAAGGATCAAAAGAAATTAAGGGAAAGATCATGAAATTAACATTAAAATATCATAAAATGAAAATATTGTATTTTAAAAAATAAATTAGATAGTGAACAGACAATATAAAAGAAAATATGGATCAAAATATCAAACATGTCTTATAGAGTTGAAAATGATACAAATAAACCCTTACCTTGTTTCCCAACTTATTCAAATTTACTATAAGGTCCGATGTAAAAAAATAACTTAATAAAATTTTTAATAACCTTCTTTATATTCATAACCACTTATTAACATAAATTACTAATATTCTCTAATTTTATATTAGTTTTTTTATCTATTTTCAATATCTGGTGTGAGTATCCCTAGTTGTTTTGAACTAGTTTCATTATCAGGGTGTTTTTATTCATTCTTTTTACAAATTAAATCATTCCCATATCATAGAAATTACTATAATTTTTGATTTAAATTAATTTAATGTTATTATTTAATTTTATTAGAGTTTTGGTTATGATTCTTAAATATGAATTCATCGATGATCATGTTTTGTTGATTCATAACAAATGAAGAGTGCTTTATTAAATAATGTGTTAAATTTTTATATTACTATTACAAAAACAAAACCAACAAAATACTTATTTATTTAAATAATATATTATCTGAAATTAAATTTCCATAGGAATTCAAGATATAAATTCATATCATTGTTCAAGTATGTGGTTTAACCAACCCAAACATGAACATGCCATGACTAATGGATGATTATGTGGTGGTTTTATGGTAATATCATTATACCATAATAATAATGATAATATTTAGTATTTATTTAGATAATATAAATAAATTGTTTTTTCTTTTTAGTTTTCTTATTTTAGATGATTAATTTTATAGTGATTATTTATCATTCATATAATTCATAGGATATTCAATTTGTATTTATAAAAAACTTGTTCTTATCATAAAAATATTATTTATTCTTAAAAAATGATCTTAGAACCATCCAATAAATGTGGTAATGAAAGACCAAATACACCATCCCATGGAGGTGATAGCCCGCACCTATGCATGGATGATGATTTCATTTTATGTAGAATGGGGAAAAAGAGTAATATGATTTATCATTTTATATTATAAAATATTTCAAAAATATTATACTTATATATATATATATATATTAAATTTACTCTTAGGATCAGCATTTTAAGGTGGTGAAAGAAAAGGAAACATGTTTCATCCTAGTGGTGGTAGTCTTCACAACACACAAATGATAACTTCATTTTTATTAATAGAAAAGGGGAAGGTGGTAAATTCTTGTGAAATAATTATAATAACATACTAGTATACTAATGAAATTAATTATATTATTTAAATATGTTTTAATGTATTTTGTGGAAGATAAATTGACCATAAATAAACTGAAATGAGAAACAATCAATTAGAAATTTATACCCGACTTCTTGGTTTATCTCCTTTACAAAGGGAGTTAAAAATTTAAGGGGGGGGGGGTTTGAGAATACCAAAACCTATTTAATGTTTAAAACAATGTTTATTAGAGGTTTAGTTATATTTTTGGATAAATTACGGGGGTTTTAGTTTGAGGGGAAGTGAGGAGAGGATTTCCCCTTTTTATAAGTGAAAATAGATGGCATTTTTGTTAATACCCAAAGCTTTTTAATAATGAGAATTAACTCTCAAAGAAATTAAATCCATAATTTATAAATAATATATAAATAATTTAGTAGGGAAGAAATAAAGTTGATAAAAACTCAACCACTCAATTAAAAATAATATTTTAGTATTCTAGTCCCTTTACCTCTTCGGTTACTCATTTTTAGAATTTTCTATTTTCACCATGATAATTAGTTTTTACCAAGGTAATTTATCTTATTTTATAAAAAAGGAACTTTTTACATAATTTTTACTTACAGATTAAAATTTTTAAATCTATTTCATAATAAAAAATTATAAAAGTGATAAAAATTAACTTTAACATATTAAATATATAATGTATTAATTGTTTTTAAAAAATATAACCGATGTTCTAAAATGTCACATATGGGTTTATAAATTAATACCAACATTTTTTAAAATTGTAAGGTCACTTATAAAATCTGAATTTGGTCTTATAAAAACGTTTCATGAATATAAAATTCATACTTAAATAGTGATAATGTCATGAAATACATATTATTTATAGAAGTAGTATTTTTCATTATTCACTTAAAAATGATTTTGTAAAAAAATACCAAAATTTATTCCTATGAAATTATTGACATGATATTCAAAAAAATTAATTTAATTTTTTAAAATTAAAATTATTATATTTATATTTTTACTTTAAATGAAAATAAAATATATAAAAAGAAAATGATTTTATTGAAAATGTCCTTTTAAAACTTCATGTGATTTAATCTAATTTCAGATAGATTTTTAAATAATTTAATAATGATATATTTATTTATAAATATAAATATTACAAATTATAATTTTTTTAACTATTATTAATTTACTTTATTAAGGTAAAATACAGTACCACGTTTTTTAAATGGTTCTATGAAATACTTCCCTTTTAAAATATTAATAATAAAATAATAATACATAATTATTTTAATTGATTATTATATTTTTTATATAATAATGCTTATACTAATCATGTAATTTAATATGTTGTGGTTTATTTTATTAGAGGTTTGTGGTAGTTTGGTATTGGATTTGACACAAGGTATTAAATACATTATGAATTTAAAGGGACACAAATATCAGGTTTTTACACCGCCTATGGTGGGAAAATGGGTGGATGTTTATTGTTGGGATCGAGGAATCAGATGTGATTTTGATGGGTTCATGGATTTTATCCTATTATTTGTGTTTTGATGATTTTATGGGTTTTATCACTTATTTGTTTTCGGTAGGTTATTCCTGGGGTTCAGAGAACCACTAGTTAGGATCATCTCTTAGTTGCGAAGACTTATGGGGGGAGGACCATAAGATTGAGGTGTATCATGTTTTGTGACCTATTTCAGGAGTTGAAACCCTATTTCTTCTCATGGTTCAAGGTTTCAATATCTTTCATAACCTGAATCCGAGGTGAATTGTTTTCATTCTTGGGTGTTAGTTATTTAGGAAGCTTGAGATTTTGGTACCATGGATGATGGAATTGAGTGGGACCTACATAAGGGAGTATCTGAAATTATAGGTTGCGTATAATCCAATCTAATACGGTGTTGCGTAAAGAACAAGATAATCTTGGTGTATAGTACAACTGAAGATATTAAATAAATTAAAAATAATATATCTTATAAAATCTCGGGGTGTTACATTCTACCCTCTTAAAATGAATTTCTCCCTCAAAATTTTTCGGGGTTATTAACGGTTTATTACATGATAGTTTCTTTCATTGAAACCCACATCATAAAAAGGAATAATAAAACTTATCTTTAAAAACTAAAGTATGAAACGTAATGGTTACCAAAATTAACTAATCAATGGGTTTCCACATAGGAGAACATAGGTAAAAATATGGATATAAAAGAGAAATCTAACCATCAAGTTCTGATGGAGAGGTGTAGAGAACATGGCTATGAAAAAGCCAACAATCACAAAGCCATAAATTTGTGTTGATCTAAGGTACCATCTGATTCATCAGATCTGAGGGCAATAAGGCAAAATTTTTGGTTTTCAAGATCATTTCCAAATTATTGGGGAATTTTTTAATTAAAAGAAATACTTACTTGATTTTGGTATAATCTTACCGTTTCTCATGCCTTAAACAATTTCCATTTTATCTCTTAAAGAAATGAAGTTGAATTTGTCTTTTGCGAAGTGTTAGCAGATCATGCGATATAATGACAGGTCATTCCATCTGTCTCAAACATAGGATTAGAGAAATTTATATACATAAGTCCGTCTTGTGGTGAGATTAATCGTATATGGTTCCAAAAATGGACTTACACTTCATCTATCATACCTCTTAATAAAATAAAACTAGTTTCTAATAACTAGGGACTACTTGTAGGCCAGTGGTAGGTGTTAAAGGCTTATCACACTTCAGTTGTGGGTTCGATTCCCACAGCCTCGTCCAGCGCGATGGGTTGTCACCCATTATTCAGGCTATCCCTTTTCTTAAACTACACTATTATAACATTCCATAAATAATATCAAAAAAAGTTCTAGCTTTAAAAAATACAAATATATGTTCAACACAATCCATTCTAATCTTCAGGCTTATCCAAAATACTTCTTTCCAAACTCATAGTATAAAGAGAATGATTAAAAAATAGGTTATATAACAAGAACGTGAATACCATCATTTATCCCTCATATATCACAAGATATATCTTGTTGATCACATTCCAAACATGTGAATACCTTAATCTTGTATTCTCTTGAAAAATGAATACCCATTGAACGTTAGTGAAAACATGAATGCTGTCAAAAGTTAACTCTTTCCACATAACAAAATCCAAAAATTTTATATACTCAAACCATGATATAACTTTGTCCTTATATCAATCATGAGATCATTAATACTATCAAACATTTCATTTTCTCCTTATCCCTTCATTATGCGCATATCATCTTCTTTCCAAAAATATCTCAATAACTTTTCATGGTTACCAGTACCATAAAATTATTGAAAACCACAATGGACTAATAAATAAATATTCCAATATTTCATGATACTGTATACAACATTATTTTGTAATCCCATTACATAAACACTCAATCATTCCACCACATCATTGTCATATTCAATATCTCCAATAGTGATCGCACGTGACTTCCCTTTGTCATTTTCCTTAATAGGTTTCTCATGGCGATCATAATTAACACTTGGATTAGGGAATTGATTAGAATAATGCCCCATTTCCTTGCACTTGATGCATTGAAGTGTTGTTGGAGTGTTCTCTGTAGTATTTTCTCTATTCACATCATTAGCTACCTTTTTTCCATTACTTCGAAACTCAACTGCTTGATGGACTTATTTTCCACACTTCAAACATTTTCTAGTACCTTTTAGGAAATCTCCACCATACTTCTTTCCACACTTTGAGCATAAAGAAACATTCATCTTCTTTTTACCATTTTTCTGATATTTCTCCTTGAACTCCATCTTTCATTTTTTGTCAAAACCATGAGATGGATATGTAACACCAACTTACAGTCCTACCTTGATAGCACAACACACAATTTCTTCGTAGCAACGGAAGTCTCTTATAGCTAATGCCCTTCGAAGACTTGGTTTTAAGCCACTGAAGAATCGATCAACTTTACTTACAGGTTGGATGATAAAGCTAGATGCATACCTTTCAAGACTTGTAAAATTGGCTTCGTATATACCAAAAGATTCATCATCCTTTTGCTTAAGGTCAAGGAAATATGTTTCCATATTTGTTCGAAGAATACGAGGGAAGTACTTATTGAAAAATAAGTTATTGAACTCATCCCATTCCATGGATTCAATTTAATCTTTGGTCCTCGTATTCTTAATTAGAGTCCACCACTGGTCTGCTTCACCTTCTAATTGGTAAATAGAGAGAATGCCTTTTTCATGTTTTGAGAAGAGAAGTATGGAAAATGTCTTTTCAATGGTACTGTTCCTTTGTTCAGCAACAAGTGGATCAGAAGACCCACTGAAAGAAGGTGGACTTTGCCTCATGAAGGACTCAATAGAAGATTGTTCCCTTCCCATCTTATTCGGATGTCCACGATGATTCATAGCTTATGTAAGTATAGAAATATGATTTTGCACTCCATATCCCATAACATTGGTTTATTCACGAGGAAAATCATTTCATTTTCCATTAAATTGATCAACACGGTTCCTTCGGGTTCCAGCCATTGTCTAAAACCCAAAAAGAATAGTGTGAGAGGAAAAAATAATGCTAGGTAAAACAACATAATAAAGGGGGAGTACCTTCAATATATAACATCTTAGGTTTAATTATAAGATCGTTACCATAATTCTAGGACTATAACCTATACTTATACTTAACCTTTGGGACATCCCAAGACATACATTAGAAATATCTCTAGGGATCTCACTAATGTTTTTCGGATCCTAGGTTCTAAAGGATATCTAAACCTTTCCTCTGATACCAACTGTAGAGACCTGAATTTGACGTACATGGGGATTACATTACTTATGGGGAATACTTAATGCATAATAAAAACCAACACACAAGGACCGTAATAGTTTAGTGTTTTTGGAAACTCGGAACATAATCTTCTAATCATGGTGAAAGATCTTCAACATCTCACATAACGATCTTACCCTTTTGTTTTCTTACCTAAAACCTTTCTTTATATCCTAGGGAAAAGAAAACGTATAAAGGGTGAGCTGAAATTCTTTGTATGGGTATGTATGGAGAAAATAAAACAAACCATATACATTTTAACTTAAAAACATGAACATAATTTTTAAACATAAAAAATCTTGACCAATGACATAAAAAATGGCAGTACGTAAGCCATAGATCATAATTGAACATCAATTAGGATAAAATAGCATTGGAATAAAACATGTAATTGTGGAAAACCATTAAGCACATGTTATGATCTCCATAGTTTCCTAGGCATTGCTGCCAAGACCATCTTAGTTGACAAAGTCCCTTACTGAATCGAGTTCACTCCTCGTTCCAGTCCTGTATTACTGAAATGGATTAACTTACCATTCCCGCCATGTATAACTTGTGAGATATAAATTTTTACCCAATGCATTGGATGGAGATATAGGTCCCACCAATCTCATAATGAAATCATTCTTACGTGTGCCGCAACATAATTATAAATCATTCATCATAACCCAATGAAGAAAATGGGTTTCATAAACATCATCCCATAATAACATAATCCATATAAAACAAATGGATATCATTTCATCATAAGAAAAGTGAAAACATGTAAATCATAGAGACATTATACTTTAAACATACACATATGAAATAATGCCATCTTAGATGGAAAATGTTTTTGATAAAACACTTGAAATGAATTCTTGAGGAAGATATCCTTTCTTTTTCAAAATCATTTTCTTTTCAAAAAATGCCATTAAATTTTAAAAGAAAATTGATTTTGTTGAAAATATTAATGAAATTTTGTAGGGGAAGCTTCATAAAAATTAGGTGTTGTGAAACTGTAAAAATCCTTTAATGTCGTATAAGTTTAAAAAAACATTCTTCTAGTACTTTTTTCGGAAAAGTCAAAAAGTACATCGTATGGTAAACAAAAGAAAGATTCCTTACATAACATGTAGTAAAAGTCAAAAATGGGTAAAAAGGAATTTAAACATACATGACACCATTTTTATAAAACAGGGACATGGATGATAAATATAACCCCAGTAAATATTTAGGATTAAACAATCTTAGAAAAAAATGAGACTGGAAAAGTTATCCCTAAACTTATGTCTGATATGCTTCGTATGTATCCTAAACTCAGGTATAATTATTTAAATAATGTCATTGACTTATTAAAGAATCATATTAATTGTTATGATATCATATATGGTTCACTTATGTCTTTATATTAACCGTTCTTTTGTAAATTCCATGTTAAAGCAGCGTTTTGGGTAAAATCGTTTCATTTAACGTACGTGTTTCGATTTGTTGTTCTTGATATTATTACTCATATTATGATTTAATTAATTCCATAATGTAAAACATGATTTATATATAATATATATTCATCATATAAATATATATGATAGATCGATAAATGGAATGAAATACACCGTTCATGGAGACGGTAGGTCGTACGTACGCATGAACGCTGTTTTCTTTTCCTTATTGAATTGAATGGAATTAAGTAAATGAAACATATATGTACATAAATACAATACCATTATTATGTAATATATTTCCTGATTATTTATTATATATACTTTATAATCATAATTGAATGGTCAATCATGGAAAATGAATATCATCGCGTTCGTGGAGACGATATTCCGTATGTACGCACAAGCGATGATATCGTTCCCATAATTATTGAATAGAATTAGAGTGGATGATATAATATATCAGAATCAGTATGATGATATAATAACAATATATAGTTATTCTTTACACCATTATATCCATCCAAGTAAGGTGGTGGTGGAAAAAATGATTACACCACATTGTGGAGACGGTATTCTGTATGTACGCATGCGCGGTGATTTCATTTTCCGTAGGATGGATAGAAGGTGAAATGAGGTTGTTTCATATTTAAAATATCATATCAGTATATTTTTGGTACTGATTTTATTACTTTAAAATGAAACAACTAAAGAAGAGGAAGTTGAAGAATAAAGAAACTTGAAAGAATCTGTAGAAGAGATTACCTCTTCTTCGACACACCTCCTTTAAGATTCCTATTAAGGGACTAGAGTTGGTCTTTTTAGAAGACCAGAACCTCCAGAATGTTTCTAGGGAATTTTAGACGGTAAATGGGTAGGGGTTTTCCGAGCTTGAAGGCTCAATGTGTTTGAGGAGGAGAGGTAGGAGGTGCCCTTTTATAAGGGAGTAGAGGGGCACCTTTGGAAACCTCAAAAATATTAATTTTTAATAAATCAAACCCCACTTAAAAACCTCCTAAAATGACTCATATTCGAATATTAGATGAGATTAAGTTTTAATCTCATCAAAAAATAAAATTGAGACATGTTGGAAATTTATTTTAAACCTTATCAACTTGATTTATCCTCATTTAACCTGTTTAGTTTTATTTGTGGTAATAAGATTATAAATTTTAAATTCTTATAAATAATTACTTATGTGTTGTGAATTGTCCATAATTGGATAATTTATGACATTTTAGACCATATAAATTTAAATTTATAATTTTTAAATATTTTTTTGATTTTTATATAATTTTATATTATGTTATTTTTATAAAATAACAATAGTGTTAATTTTGACACTATTCATTTATTTGAATTTAAATAAAATCCACACAGAAGATATGTTCGAACAAAAATATTTAATAGATTCATAAAATGTCATATTTATCTATAAAGAACATTAAATAGTTCATATAATATTTATTTTAATATTTTTAAAACGATTTATTTGATATTTCAATCAATAGAATAATTTCAACATCACTATTGTGTCACATTTAATGATACTTATTTAATCTCTAAAAATTATAAATAAATTCACATGATGTAGATAATTGTATTATATTTCTGTAGACTATTCATGTTTGAAGTTTCATGAAGTTTATCACTAAATTAAAATTATTATACTTATAAGATTTAAGAGAGTGACATGTTGTCACTTTCTGTGGTTTTAATAATATTTAAATTATTTTCATGGTCAAAAGACCATAAAATGATTCTATTCAGACCCTTAGGTGATATGGGTCGACTTTTAGTCATCAAATAGAATTTTGGAAGGTGTTAGGGTAATTGTATAATCTTATTTTACCCTTAATTACCTGATTTACCATTAACTGCAGTAAATAAAAATTACCGTAGTTACTATTCATAATATCAAAAAAATAAAAGCCACATATTAACATAATTTGGACCCACTGAGTTAAAATATGGAATCCATTTTTCAAAATTCAAAACACATAAGTTTCATTAATTAATTTAAAATTAATCTCATTGGTTAGAAAATAGGTTTTAAAAGTTAAAACATTGCCAAAGATTGAAATGTTTTTACCTATGAATTCAATGTAAAATTAATGGTAATGACATAAATAATATTAAATGGTAAAAATATATTCTATTTATACTTTAAAACCATTCAATATTATAATTTAACCATATGAATTATTGCGTTGAAAAAAGTTGTTTTTAATTAAAATATAGTGTGTTTGTACTATTCATTAAAATATGAAAGTTATCAGAATAATATGAAAAATTTATCCAAAGTATATTTTTATATCCTGATTCCAAATAAGGATTTTATTTTGTCAAATTTAACTTATAAACATGTCAAAATCTAGATTTATCATGGGTGTTCCATCAAAAGGTGGTAAAACTGCATTTTTTAAAAAATACTTATTTTACCCGAAAAATTTATTTTGTTCTCATACCATGTTCTAGAAAATTTTTAAAATGAATAATAATGTTATAAAATTAAAAATGTAGTTAATAATATTCATAACGGCTAGTCCATAATAATATTATAAAAATATATCGTTGTTTAGTGAAACCCGGTATTCCGTACTACACACACGATCGAGGAAGGATGCGATTGTGTGTAATGCAAGCCAAGTCAGGGCTGCGTGTAGTGAAAGACTCCTTTGTTGTTTTGGATAACAAAATCCAACCATATTTCATTTATACATTGAATATATATATACACACTCAATATTGCGTTGAATAACTACTATCAAACAAACTTGAAATTGTGTGTAACACGATCCAAGATTAGTGTTGCGTCTACTACAAGCTAATATAGTGTTTCGTATATCGCAAGATAATCTTGGTGTAGCGTACAACAGAATATATGAAATAAATTAAAAATAATATATCTTATAAAATCTCGGGGTGTTACATTCTACCCCCCTTAAAATGAATTTCTCCCTCGAAATTCGTCAGGGTTATAAATGGTTTATTAAATGAGAGTTTCTTTCATTGAAACCCACATCATAAAAAGGAATAATAAAATTTATCTTTAAAAAATAATGTATGAAATGTAACAGTTACCAAAATTAACTAATCACTGGGTTTCCACATAGGAGAACATAGGTGAAAATATGGATATGAAAGACAAATCTGACCATCAAGTTATGATGGAGAGTGGTAGAGAACATGGTTATGAAAAAGCCAACAATCAGAAAGCCATAAATTTGTGATGATCTAAGGTACCATCTGATTCATCAGATATGATGGCAATAGGAAAACATTTTTGTTTTTCAAATTCATTTCCCAAATGTTGAAGAATTTTTGAATTAAAATAAATACATACTTGATTTTGGTACAATCTTACCGTTTCTTGCACCTTGAACAATTTCCACTTCATCTCTTAAAGAAATGAAGTTGAATTTGTCTTCTGAGAAGTGTTAGTAGATAATGTGATAGAATGATCGGTCATCACATATGTCTCAAACATAGGATTAGAAAAACTTATATACATAAGTCCATATTATGGTGAGGTTAATCGTATATGGTTCCAAAAATGGACTTATACATCATATATCATACCTCTAAATTAAATAAAACTAGTTTCTACTAACCAGGGACTTCCTGTAGGCCAGTGGTAGGTGATAAAGGCCTGTCGCACTTTGGTTGTGGGTTCGATTCCCACAGCCTCGTCCAACGCGACGGGTTGTCGCCCGTTCTGCAGGTTGTCCATTTTCTTAAACTACACTATTATAAAATTCCATCAATAATATCAAAAAAAAGATCTAGCCTTGAACAATACAAACTTATGTTCAACATAATCCATTCCAATCTTTAGGCTTATCGAAAAATACTTCTTTCCAAACTCATAGTATAAAGAGAATGATTACTAAAAATGTCATATAACAAGCATGTGAATACCATCATTTATCCCTCATATATCACAAGATATATCTTGTTGATCACATTCCAAACATGTGAATACCTTAATCTTGCATTCTCTTGAAAAATGAATACCCATTGAACCTTAGTGAAAACATGAATTCTATCAATAGTTAACTCCTTCTACATACCAAAATAAAAAAATTCTATATACTCAAACCATGATATAACTTTGTCCTTATATCAGTCATGAGCTCATTAATACTATCAAACATCTCATTTTCTCCTTATCCCTTCATAATGCACATATCATCTTCTTTCCAAAAATATCTCAATCACTTTTTATGGTTACCGTTTCCATAAAATTATTGAAAACCAAAATACACTAATACAAAAATATTCCAATATTCCACGATACTATATACAACATTATTTTGGAATCCCATTACATAAAAACTTAATCATTCCACCACATCGTTGTCATATTCAACATCACCAATAGTGATTTCATGTGACTTCCCTTTTTTCCTTTGCCTTAAGAGGTTTCTCATGTCGATCATCATTAACCGTTGGATTAGGGCATTGATTAGCATAATGCCCCATTTCCTTGCACTTTAAGCATTGAAGTGTTGGTGGAGCATTCTCTATAGTCTTTTCTCTATTCACATCACTATCTACCTTTTTTCCATTACGTCGACACTAAACTAACCGATGACCTTCTTTTCATCACTTAAAACATTTTCTAGTACCTTTTAGGCTATCTCCACCATGATTCTGTCCACACTTTGAGAATAAATAAACATTCATCTTATTTTCACCATTGTACTAAGATTTCTCCTTGAACTCCATATTTAATTTTTTTGTCAAAACCATGAGATGGATATGTAACACCAACTTCCAGTTCTACCTTGATCTCACAACACAAAATTTCTTCATAGCTACCGAAGTCTCTTATAGGTAATTCCCTTTGAAGACTTGGTTTTAAGCCACTGAAGAATCAATAAAATTTACTTTCAGGTTGGATGATAAAGCCAGATGAATACATTTCATTCCTTTTAAAATTAGCTTCGTATATAACAACAGATTCATCATCCTTTTTCTTAAGCTCAAGGAACTCTTTTTCCATATTTGATCGAAGAATATGAGGGAAGTACTTATTGAAAAATAAGTTCTTGAACTCATCCCATTCCATGGATTAAATTTCATCATGGGGCCTCATATTCTTAATTAGAGTCCACCACTGGTCTAATTCACCTTCTAAATGGTAAATATCTAGAAATAATTTTTCATGTTCCGAGCAGCAAAGTATGGAATATATCTTTTCAATGGTACTGATCCATTGTTCAACAACTAGTGGATCAGAAGACCCACTAAAACAAGGTGGGCATTGCCTCATGAAGGACTCAATAGAATATTGTTCCCTTCTCTACTCATTCAGAAGTCCAGGATAATTCATAGATTGTGTAAGTATAGCAATAAGATTTTCACTCCACCTCCCATAACATTGGTTTGTTCAGGAGGACAATCATTGCATTATCCATTACATTGATCAACACGGTTCTTTCAGGTTCCAACCATCGTCTAAAACCGAAAAATAATAGTGTGAGAGGAAAAAATCATGTTAGGAAAAAAACATAATAAAGGGCGAGTACCTTCAATATATACCATTTTTGGTTTAATTCTATCATCTTTACCATATTTCTATGACTATAGCCTATACTTATACTTATCCTTAGGGACATCCCTAGACATACCTTAGAAATATCTCTAGGGATGTCACTAAAGTTTTTCGAATCCTAGTTTCCAAAGGTTAACTAAACCTTTCCTCTGATACCAATGCTAGAGAACCGAACTTGACGTACATGGGGATTACATTGCTTTTAGGTAATACTCAATACATAACAAAAACCAACAGTCAAGGACCGTAATAGTTTAGTGTCTTTGGAAACTCGGAATGTAATCTTCTAATCATGGTGAATGATCTTCAACATCTCCCATAAATATCTTCCCCTTTTGTTTTCTTACCTAAAACCTTTCTTTATATCCTAGGCAAAAGAAAACATATAAAGGGTGAGCTCAAATTTTCAGTATGGGTAAACATGGAGAAAATGTAACCAACCATATATATTTTAACTTGAAAACATGAACATAATGTTTAAACATAAAAAATCCTGAGCAATGACATAAAACATGGAAGTATGTAAGGCATATATCATAATGGAACATAAATCTGGATAAAATAGAATGGGAATAAAACATGTAATTGGGGAAAACCATTAAGCACATGATATGATTTCCATAGCAGCATAGGCATTGCCTCCAAGACCATCTTAGTGGAAAAATTCCCTTACTAAATCGAGTTCACTCCTCATTCCAGTCCTGTATAACAGAACCAGATTAACTTGACGTTCCATCCATCTCTATCTCATGAGATATAAATCTTTACCTAATGCATTGGAGGGAGATATAAGTCCCACCAATCTCATAATGAAATCATTCTTATGTGTTCCACAACATAAACATAAATCATTCATCATAACCCAACGAATAAAATGTGTTTCATAAACATCATCCCATCATAACATAATCCAGATAAAACAAATGGATATAATTTCATCATAAGAAAAGTGAAACCATGTAAATCATAGAGACATTATACTTTAAACATACACATCTGAAATAATTTCATCTTAGATGGAAAATGTTTTTGATAAAACACTTGAAATGAATTCTTGAGGAAAATATATTTATTTTTTAAAATCATTTTCTTTTCACAAAATTCCATTCAATTTTAAAAGAAAAGTAGTTTGTTGAAAATATTCATGATATTTTGTAGAGGAATCTTCATGAAAATTAGGCATTATGAAACCGTAAAAATCCTTTCATGTTGTATAAGTTAAAAAAAATTCTTCTTGTACTTTTACCAGAAAATTAAAAAAGTACCTCGTATGGTAAACAAAAGAATGATTCCTTACATAACATGTAGTAAATTTAAAAATGGGTAAAAAGGACGTTAAACATACATAAAACCATTTTTAGAAAACAGGGACAAGGATGATAAATATAACCCCAGTAAATATTTACAAATAAACAATCTCAGATAAAAACGAGATTGGAAAAGTTATCCCTTACCTTATGTCTGATATGATTACTATGTATCCGAACCTCCTATACAATGATTTAAATAATTTCATTGACTTATTACAGAATCATATTCATTGTTATGATATCATATATGGTTCACTTGTGACATTACATTACCCTTTCTTTTGTAAATTCCATGTTAAAGCAGCGTTTTGGGTAAAATCTTTTCATTTATCGTACGTGTTTCAATTTGTTATTATTGATATTATTAATCATATCCTGATTTACTTAATTCCAGAATGTAGAACATGATTTATATATAATATATATTCAGAATATAAATAAATTTGATAGATTGATAAATGGAATGAAATACACCGTTCATGGAGACGGTAGGCCTTACGTACGCATGAACACTATTTTCGTTTCCTTATTGAATTGAATGGAATTAAGTAAATGAAACATATATGTACATAATACAGTATCATTATTATGTAATATATCTCATGATTATTTATTATATATACTTTATAATCATACTTGAATGGTTAATCATGGAAAATGAATCTCATCGCGTTCGTGGAGACAGAACTCCGTATGTACACACAAGCAATGATATCGTTCCCATAATTATTGAATAGAATTGGAGTGGATGATATAATATCTCAGAATTAGTATGATGTTATAATAAAAATATATAGTTATTATTTACACAATTATACCCATCCAAGTAAGGTGGTGGTGGAAAAACTTATTACACCACGGCGTGGAGATGATATTCCGTACGTACGCACGCGCAGTGATTTCGAGTTCCATAGGATGGATAGAAGGTGAAATGGGGTTGTTTAATATTTATAATATCATATAAGTATATTAGTGATACATATTGTATTACTTTACAATTAAACAACAAAAGAAGAGGATGTTGAAGAAGAAAGAAACTTGAAATAATCGGTAGAAGAGATTACCTCTTCGTCGACGCAACTCCTTTAAGCTTCCTCGTAAGGAACTAGAGTTGGTCTTTTGAGAAAACCAATACCTCCAAAATGTTTTTAGGGAAGTGAATAATAGAAATGGGCAGGGGTTGTCTGATCTTGAAGGCTCAAAGTATTATTAAGAGGAGATGGAGGAGGTTCCCTTTTATAAAGGAGGAGAGGGGAACCTTTGGAATCCTAAAAAATATTAATTTATAAGAAATAAAACCCCACTTAAAAACCCCCAAAAATGACTCATATTATAATATTATATGAGATAATATTTTAATCTCATCAAAATATAAAATTTAGACATGTTGGAAATTTATTTGAAACCTTATCAACTTGATTTATCCTTATTTAATCAATATAGTTTTATTTGTGGTAATAAAATTCTAAATTTTAAATTCTTATAAATAATTACTTATGTGTTGTGAATTGTCCATAATTGGATAATTAATGGAATTTTAGACCATATAAATTTTATTTTATAATTTTTTAAATATCTTTGTGATTTTTAAACAATTTTATATTATGTTATTTTTAAAAATATCAAGTGTCAATTTTGACACTATTCATATATTTGAATTTAAATAAAATCCACAGAGAAGATATTTTCTAAATAAAATATTTAATAGATTCATAACATGTCATATTTATCTATAAAATTAGTGTAGAACATTAAATAGTTCATATAATATTTATTTTAATATTTTTAAAACCATTTATTTGATATTTCAATCAATAAAATAATTTCAACATCACTACTGTGTCACCTTTAATGATAATTATTTAATACCTAAAAATTCTAAATAAATTCACATGATATATATAATTTTTTTATATTTCTAGAGACTATTTATTCTCTAATTTGCATGAATTTTATCACTAAATTAAAATTATTATACTTATAATATTTAAGAGAGTGACATGTTGTCACTTTCGGTGGTTTTAATAATAATTAAATTATTTTAATGGTCAAAAGTCCATAAAATGAATCTATTCCGACGCTTAGGTAATATTGGTAGACCTTTAGTCATAAAATAGATTTTTGGAAGGTGTTAGGGTAATTTTATAATCTTATTGTTACCCTTAATTACCTGATTTACCTTTAAGTGTAGTAAAAAAAAATTACCGTAGTTACTATTCATAATATCAAAAAAATAAAAGTAACCTGTTAACATAATTTGGCCCCAATGAGTTCAAATATGGAATCCAATTTTCAAAATTCAAAATACAGAAGTTCCAGTAATTAATTTGAAATTAATCTCGTGTTTAATAAAACGAGTTTTAAAAGTAAAAACATTACCAAAGATTGAAATGTTTTTACCTATGAATTCGATGTAAAATTAATGGTAATGACATAAATTATATTAAATGTTAAAAATATATTCTATTTTTACTTTAAAACCATTCAATATTATAATTTAACCATATAAATTATTACGATGAAAAAGTTGTTTTTAATTAAAATATAGCATGTTTTTACTTTTCATTAAAATATGAAAGTTATCAGAATAATATGAAAAATATATCCAAAGTATATTTTTATATCCTGATTCCAAATAAGAATTTTATTTTGTCAAATTAAACTTATAAACATTCAAAATCTAGATTTAATGTGGGTGCGCCATCAAAAGGCGGCAAAAGTGCATTTTTTTTTGAAAAATACCTATTTTACCCGAAAAATTTATTTTGTTCTCATACCATGTTCTAGAAAATTTTTAAGATGAATAATAATTTTATAAAATTTAAAATGTAGTTAATACTATTCATAACGGCTAGTCCATAATAATATTATAAAAATATATTGTTGTTTAGTGAAACCTTGAATTGCGTACTACACACGCTATTGAGGAATGTCGCGATTGCATTTAATGAAAGCCAAGTCAGTGATGAGTGTAGTGTAAGACTCCTTTGTTGTTGCATATAAAACAATTCCACCATATTTCATTTATACATTGAATATATATATATATATATACACTCAATGTTGCGTTGAATAACTACTATCAAACAAACCTGAAATTGTGTGTAGCACAATCCAAGATTAATGTTGTGTATACTGCAAGCTAATACAGTGTTGTGTATAGAGCAAGATAATCTTGGGGTAGTGTATAATAGAAGATATGAAATAAATTAAAAAGAATATATCTTATAAAATCTCAGGGTGTTACAACCCTGCTCGAAGAATCCTGGGCTAAAATGGACCTCATGTTGTCACATCCTTCCTGAAAAGGCTTGGGCTACTCGGGAGTGGGAGAAGAAAAGGATCTAATAACCAGACACTCATAGGAATGTTGGGACAAAACACCTCTCCCATGAAATGGGGGTGTTTGGCACACTGTTGTCAACTTGGGTGGGGAATGAATAAAAAAAAGAACTAAATTATATATATATATATATGTAAACAAGCACTCATCCCAACCTAGGGGTTCCAAAACCAGCCCATACATAAACACCCTAATTACTATTCATTCATAAAAAGCACAATAACCACAATCAATTCACAACTCATTATCAGAAAACAATTCCTCATTTGATTCATTCTTGTTATCACATTCAAGTGGTTCCATTTAAATAATTCTTCACTACCGGGAAAATAACATGCATAACCAGAAGACAAGGAAGGAAAAATAGCCAAGAAGTAATTTAAGAATTCACACCCAGTTCTCTAATAAAGTCACAAAAAAAAAATGGATCCCTGAGATCCCTTTAAGTACTAGAACAAACCCAAGCCCCAACATACATCCCCACATGGCCAAAAATCCACAAACTAACAACTGAACAATAGGGGATCCAATCCCCATCCATTTCACATCACAAGCATCAAGAAAAACAACCGTACACGTCACCAGAATAGAGCAAGGGAGTTTTCATATTTAAACACACCATTACATTAGTTCTATCTTTCAGTTTGGTTAACCGGAGAGACCACACAAGGATTCATTTTCATATGGAATCCATTTAATCAACTGAGTTTATGTGACTGTCTAGTTTCTATGTTATATCCATTCAATCAAAAGATTAACAAAAAACATAGAGTATTATTACTGCACTAGGTATGACCACCAATTACCATGGTTTTCAGTTGACATAATCCCATACAATTCCAAACATATAAGAAAAGGTAAAAGATTATAGAAGATTTATCAAACGCACCCCTTAATTCATTAAAAACCATTTATTATCTTCATCAAGGTTTGGTTTCATACATCCCAGTAGAAACATTATCATACCCACCCCACATGATACACAGTAAAGAGATATGAAGGAAAAACCCTACATGGATTATTATCGATCAAAGTTTTCTTCCATGCACCAAGAACTGGGGATGCGCTACAAGCATGGGAGGAACGCCAAGGACTCCAAGAGTGAGTAGAAAATGATCCAAAACTAGAGAAAAACAATCCTTGGGCAGATGGACTACAAACACACCAAGGAAAGGAAAAGAGACTATCCCAGAAGAAGAAAGAATCTTTGTGCGGTAAAAGGTGAGATACTGGAGTTATGGGATATGAAATCGTGATTTCCTTTAAAGGATTATTGTGGTTTCTCCACATGGTTGGGTGGTTACATATTATGGAATTAATTTTTATTTAATAATTCTAGATGGATAGGTGGATATAAGGATTGTGAGTTAAAGGGTTTCCCTAAAATGAGTAATAAGGGGAGAAACTATAAATTCACAACACGGTGTGACACTGAGGAAATAGGATATATGTTCTGTTAACCCCAAGGGTCGTCCAATTAATGGGGGTTTAAAAGATATTTTATTGCCTTTAGAATGGTCATAAACATTTTTAAAGGGGTATTAAAAATTAAAGGAGTTGTTACGGGGAAAACTGGAGAATGAAACACCGACACCCCCCCCTTGGCACCAATCAGTTGAAGCTAATCGGGTGAAGGTAATTGGGAGAAACTGATTTGGTGAAGCTGATCGGCGAGACACCAATCAGTGAGAACAATTGGTGAAATTGATTAGTGAGACCGATAACTGAGACACCCATCAGTGAGACTGATGGGTGAAACTAATCAGTGATACTAATGGGTGAAACTGATTTATGAGACTGATGGGTGAAACCGATCAGTGAGACACCGATCTATGGGACCGATGGGTGAAACCAATTGGTGATACCGATAGGTGAAACCGATCTGTTAGACTGATCAGTGAGACACTAATCTATGAGACACCTATCGTTGAGACCGATGGGTGAAACTAGTGGAGCTGATTTGTGAAGCTGATCATGTGAAGCTAGTCACTGAAGCTAATCTGTGAGACCGATGGGTGGAACTTATCAGTTTGACCAATTAGTGGCACTGATAGGTGACACCCCATTGACATGTTTCCACTGACAGCGATATCCTCTTGACTCACTGATGGTGTCTAGTACACCCCAACACCTAGGAATTGACAAAGTAATGGACCAGGACAGTCCATGAACTTACACCACTTATCAGAAAATTACTATCATATCTAACTTCTGAAAAAATTACATCCACTCTCACTGAGGAGAAAGTTATATCAAACAAATTTTAAATCAATAATTTCAAATATTTTTGAAATATAATATCCCAATTTAAATTTTTGAATGCCTTCTCATTTTAAAAAAACACGTAGGATTTCATCATTTCATTCCATTCCAATAGACATTTCAATTTATTCATTTTCATAAATATCATCATCAAATCATTTCCATCAAAATTATTTCTAAAATGATCCATGCATTTTCAAAAATTCATCCCACAATTTCAATTCCATTAATATTAGGGTTTTTACAAAGTTATATATCCCTTTATAATAATAAGTATCATCACAATTCCATATTTTTAAATTAATTATAAAGTAAATCCAAATTGGTCAAGAAATTATAGGTTTCAATTTTAGGGTAACGAATTATGGAACCACCTACCTTTTGAAAGGAAACACAATGCATGACACCCACTACGGGGAACACCAAAGAAGAATGAAGGCACATAAGATCTTGGAACACAACCTAGAATCAAGATTAAACCAAACATTGTTTATATCCATCGAATTCATGATGATATATCAAAAACCAAGGAGGATAGAAAGATAAATCAGAATAATATCTCTGAGAGATAATCCAATTTCCCATAGAAGATTGAATGAGATCCACCATGATTTTATCATCCAAGGGAAGGGGTGTGGAGGACCCAAAATTGCATAGGGAATGCTCTGGGCTTTGTGAGAGAGGGTTTCAGGTCTAGGGAAATGAAAATCAGCATTGAGCCGCACTTGAAACAGAAAACCTCAATAATTATATTACATCTAATCCTGGTTCATGTCACAACATTCATGAAGTCTACATACACTAAAAAAGGAATCACCTTTTATTAAAATATGATTTTAACCATTTAACAATGTGTAAATTGTATATAGTATTTAATCATTTCATTCTATGCACTAGTTTCATGAAATCTACTTGATGAACATTACCTGGTTTATAATACCATTACATGGTGTGTAATTTCCCAGTATCCATCAAATTGTCATGTTTTGTATGAAAAACAAAATACCAAAAACCAAATGATAATTCAAACATTAAAATAGTAACAGAATGTTATAACCTACCCACTATAAAAACTTTATATCCCCAGAATGTCTACTAAGAAAATTCTATATAAAAAAGGTGAGGACACTTCTCTCTCATTAGTGCCTCACGCTCCCATGTCTCATGAGAATTAGAACCATGATGCCACAAAACACAGAACAAAGGTATCATAATCCCATAAAGTACCTTTGTCGTAGAATAATCTATCATAACTAGACTCCCATTCATAGATAAATAATTATTAACATCAATATAAACCCAACTTAAGACATGATATGGGTTAGCATGTTTCATTCAAAGCTATGACACATGGAACACATTATGTATTTATCTCAACTATAGTGGAAGTGAATTTTTTTTTGCCACATTCCCCCAACTCAAAAACCTAAAGAGGTCCTATAAATCAAGGAGAAAGCTTACATTCCCCCCCAAGGCATTAGATACCCATCATAGGTGAAAACTTCAATAAAACTAGGTCACTAACATAAATCTACAATGGTCTACAAGGATGATCAACATAAGTTTTTATCGGAACTGCACCATTAAAATGATCAGAGGAATTAACTGAATATTTAATGTTGTATCTTGGACTAGAATAAACCCAACCAAGGAAGTGTCTCCAGTCTCCAACCAACAGAACAAATATTTACAAGGCTTGTATATAAGGACCCAGAAGGATCCATTCTAATCACATGCTAGTATGTATTTTTATAAGAAAACTAAAATAGTCCCAAATGGTTATCCCAATATCCAAAAAAGCCATGAACCTATGCATGCAGCATTTCCTCAAAAATCTGTATAGCTCTCTATATCTACCCATCAATCTGTGGATGTTATTTCATATTAAACACAACCTAAGATCCTATTTTCTCCTGAAGGTATCTCCAAAAACGTGAAGTAAAATAGAGATTTATATCAGAGACTATAATAGATTGAACTATATGCAACTGAACAATCTCTTTCACATAGAGACTTACCAACCCCTCAATATTATTTTTATAACCAATGGGTATAAATTAAGACAATATTTTCATCCTATATATCACAACCCATATTGAATTATTTTTTAATGGGGTATGTGGAAACCCAACATTAAAGTCTATAAAAAATATCATCGCACTTGAATGTTGGCATTAGATGTTTATAAAGAGAACCCAAAGGTATCAGGTGCTCTTCCTTGACCTTCTGATAGGTATAACAATAATAAAACTAATTAGTAATGTACCTTATCATACTTTTCAACCAAAATCATTATTTCATATCATAAAAATCATTGTGGTTCCTCGGTACACATACCATTGGTAGTTGTGGAAATCCCCCATTATGGATGTTCATATTGATAAAGGCATAAAAAACTGATTATTAAAACATATAATATCCTCATAATGGAATTTCCATTCACTAATGGTCTCCCCACCACAAAGAGAGTGATTAATGTTGTGGAATTAATTATAAATCTACTACTCTAGAAGAATCATCTCTATAAGGGAGGAGGTCAACTTAAAACTAGCCAAGACAACCTTTTCTACCTCTTCCCAAACTCCTAAATTCAACTATCCAAAAAGATACCTAAAATTTCACTATTCAAATGATTATTTCATAGTCTGAGTTGGAAGTTTTCTACTCAAATAATAAAAAATGAAATTCACTTTCCATGGAGTCTAGGAAATGTTGAAATCAAAATACAATTGGTACTCTTCCCCAATATCTATGGAAGGGAATCAAATATTTTTTATAGAAGATATATCTCAGGTATTTATGATCAAAATACATGGTAAAACATTCTCTAAAATTGTTATTCCACCACATATTATGTGCATGAATCATGACTGTGAGTTCAAGGTCACTAAGAATATAATTATTATCATGTGGCCTAACCTATCTAGGACCATAGGAAATGATTTGATCACCCTTCATAAGAATAGAGTCAAAACCAAAACTTGATGTGTCACAAAATACTACAGAGCCTTATTCAGCCTCTCGAAGAGTAAAAAATAGTGTAGAAGTCAAAATATGTTTCATCTAAACCAAATAACTCTGAATTTTTTCATCCAAAACAATTTTACTACATTTCAAGTGAGAGAAGTCATTAGAGAAGAAAACTTTTATTAGTCCTATATGAATGAGAGATAATACCCCGCTAGAACCATGAAACTCAGAATCTCAAAAACATTATGCATTTTCTCTCATGTAATAATAGCTCTCCCATTATCAAGATCAACAGAGATATTGTGTTCCTCAATAATGATTCCTAATGACTTTGCGTCCCAAATTAATATACCACATTTTGATATCGTTCCAAAATTCAGTGGTTTCTTAACATTTCTAGAACTACTCCCAAATGATGCACATGATCCTCCTTAGACTAAGAGTAGACCAAGGATTCATCCAAAAATACTACCAAAAACATATCAATATTCTCATGTATGATCCTATTCCTAAAAAAACATAAATGTTGTAGGATCATTGGCTAGACCAAAGGGCATAACACAAGACTCATAATGGATGTACCTCCTTAGTACATAAGTCTTATGATTAGTAGTTTATTTTATTCTCAACTCGAGATAACTATATAAAAAATCAGTCTTAGAGAACCACTTCTCCTCTTTCAATTAGTCAAATATATCATTTATACAAGGGAAAAAATTATTTTTCATTATGATAAATCGAGGGATTTTTCAATAATCAACACAAATGATAAGTTGTATATTGGAATTTATAGCAAAAATAATAGGTACTTCCCAAAGTGACACAATCGGGGAATATAAATACTTTCTAAGTCAAGTCATCCAACAAAGTATTCAACTCTTCATGTTTAGCTGGTTCCAAATGGAAAGAAAGAACAAATACCTATTGAGTACCAGACAATAAATCTAGAGTAATATCAATATCTCTTATTAGTGGAAAACTAGAGAAATCATAATGAAATTTTTTAGGAATAATTATAAAAAATGGACGGAGATCATCACACAAACACTCCCACCGTAGATCAATATCTAAAATAGATATTACTTTCCCGAACTTTGGATAAGAATGTTCATATCTCCTTGACCATAGTACCCATTCCCACTTAAATATTTGTCACACCCCATTCTAATCGGTAATTGACACTCATCAACGATAGTTATGAATTTGGGATTTATTTTCCATGATCCAATCCATCTTAAAAATGAAATCAAGAGTTTTTATGTCAAGAATCAGAAAATACAAGGTTAGTTGAATCTCTAATAAAGAAAATCACTAGTAGGACAATAGAGAACCTACTCTCTCTTCATTATGAGGGGTGTAGTATTACCTATTTCATGAGACAAAGTCACTATAGGAATATTTAGTAAGTTCATAATATGAGTTAATATAAATTAAGTAGATGAACCAATATCAAATAAATCAGTCACTAAAGATGAATTTATAGTGATTGTACATATCACAATAACTAGAACTATATCATATTCTTCTAGAGGATTTTCCCCTATGTGATGAAGATTTATTCCAAATTCATATGACAAGAACCCCTTTGATCTCAAAGAATTAGATTTCACGGATTTACTTTTTGGTGCTGATGAGATCTTTCCACTGAGAGATGTAGAAATAAATGGAAAATTATCATTAGGTGTCTTGAGTGACCATAAGAACTGTAGGTCTTTGGCACCTCAGTACATACAAACCTAGAATTCCCAACCATGACACACTAAAGGAAATTCAAAGGGCCTTTTTCTAGGAACTGCAAGATGTGCAGAGGAAACAGGAAATTGAGAACCACCCTGAGACACTTCATGATTTCTCAATAATTTAATAGAACTCATAGAAATGCTACTAGGTGAAAAAGGAAATCCCATAAAACCTTACATACCAGCCAAGTCAATCTCAACCATCAAATCCATATCTAACACATCAGAATAAGAAGTGAGATTAAATAAGAATTAAGTAAAATGAATATCAGGTCAAAGAACCATATCATATCATTAAGTCTTAATCTTATCATTCAATTAAATAGCACGTGAAAATTGCACAATATCCACAAAGCGGTTCACATACTCTATCATAGTCCTCTCAGCCTATTCAAATTGGAAAAAATCAATAGCCTTAGCTAGCACCACAAAATATGGATAGAATAGATCACTGAAAATAACCCTAATGTCCATCCAATCTAAAATATTCTATTTATTTTTTCTTACCATCTAATATCACTAAATCCTAATAAGTCCATCTATATTGAAGGTGGAAAATTTCACCGTAATAAAATCAAGAATTTCTATGATATCAAACTGAAGTTTTATATTTATGTAACATTCCTCATCCTCTTAAAGATCATTAGAGACATGGAACACTGGTGGATTCTAGTGAAGGAAATATTGGGCATGATTCCAAGATACAAACCTTTGAGGTTCAATAACAAGAGTTGAATGGGAAGTGGTGCAGGTGACTATCTAAGAGCTTAGACAACCCACACAATAAGCTCAAAGAGATTCGGGTCCATAGAAGGATCCCCTTACTATGGTTCACCAGTTGATTCCTCTTATATCCTATTCAAATTCCTTATTAGAGGCATTATTCTACATAACATTGAAAAAAAATTGGAAGACATCATAATATTACTTAGAACAACAAAAAAAGAAACACAAGAAAAACAATCCCATTATATAATATATCATGATTTGGATTTCAACCTATCCAAATCAAAAGTAGGGGAAAGACTAAAATAAGATAAATTTATTAAGAAATATTACTTTCTCAAACCAGTTGTGGTGACTTACAACTCGTTAAGATGAGAGATTATAATGAACTCACTCGAAACTACCTTCTCTATCCCGATAATATATTCCAAACAGCAAACTAACATCAAGGAAATATTCTTAACAAGCAACTTTGATGCCACAATATCATGAACTAGCCCAGATTCCCTATTACCCTAATATTTGTCTTATCTCTACCATGTCCTGAAGGGTGTTACCGATCTCTATGGGTTAAAACATAGCACCTGAATATGAGGGAACACATTTCATACAAAAAAATAGCAATGGAAAAAATATTACAAGTCAGTATTCTAAACACTCCCCAAAAGAGAATTACCATAAAAACAGGTATAAAAAACCCAAAGTATTACAACATCAAAGTACTCAGTATCTAAAAAGATGAAAACTAAAACACACCTTGAAATTGGTGGATAATATCTCCACTATTCACCTCCATCATTAATATATAGTCCAAATGATCTTGAACATCAACCACATCTAATTGGCACTTTCCCTTTGATTAGACATAGCATAAGAAAATATTCAAATTCCCAAATGATGAGGTAGGGTGTCATTTATAAATCATATTAGGGTCTCACAAAGTGTTCTATAATTATGGATAAAATTAATTAAGAAGATATTCTATCAATTTAAATGAATCTAAGCATGTAATTTCATTTTCATATTCAAAACAAGACTTGAATTCATTCAAATAGATCGTGAAAATATCAAAAAATATTTCTATAGGATTAAATAAACATTTTATATAAAAAAGTTTATATAAATCTATTTTCTTGAATGAAAAAGTTCCATAAATTAAAAAATGTATATCAAATCAAACATATTCACCCCCCTAAGGGAAAAATACAACCACTCTCACTTAAGGGAAAATTACATCCACTCCTTGTTAAGGGTAAATTACTTTCATCTCCAACCTAAGGGAAAATTAAATCTACTAACAATTAAAGAAAAAATTACTAAAATATACCACATTAATGAAAGTTACATCCACTCCCACTTAAAGAAAAATTACATAATTTTTTTAGCAATCAGCTGTTTTAAAACATTTTAAAATACAATTTACCAATTTTATTCTTTAAAGTTCCTCCTCATTTCAAAATAACTTGTTAGTTTACAATATTTCATTCCATTTAAAATTAGCTTTAAATTTTAGACTTTTCATGGAGATAAACATCAAATTATTTCCATCAAAACAATTTACAAAATGATCAATCCTTTTTCACAAATTCATCCAACAATTTCAATTTCTTCGAAAGTGGGGTTTTTATAAATTTCCATATATAATTCAAATAAAAAACAAAATCATCACAATTCCTTGTTTCTAAATCAACTAAAAAATCAATTCAATTTGTTCCAGATATTACAGGTTTTAATTTTAGGTCAAATAATTATGGAACCACATAACTTTTGAAGGGAAAAACAACACATGACACCAACAACGAGGAATAAAATAGACGAATGAAGGATAAAAAAGTTCTAGGAAGACAAACTAGAATCAAGATTAGAAAAAATGGAGTTTAGATCCATCAAATTCATGACAATCCATCAAACTCTAAGAAAGAGATAAATAGTTATTGGAAGAAACACTATGAGAGAAGATCCACTTAACCATGGAGATCGAGCGATATCCACCAGGCTTCAATCCAATAAGGAAAGGGTTTGGAGGATAAAGAAACATCCAAGGAAGGATTTGGGTCATGTGAGGGAGGGATGCAGGTTAAGTGAAATGAAAATCAGATGTTCAGCATAGTTTAAATCACATTCCAATAGAATTAAATGGTGTGTAATCCCGGTTCACATCATGTAATTCATAAAGGATGCATATGCCAAAAAAGTAATCAGTATTTTTAAAATTTTGATTTTCAACCATTTAATATTGTGTAAACTGTACATAGAATGTATTAATTTCAAGATGTGAACCAGTTTCATAGAATCTTCTCAGTGAACATTATACAGAGTGTGATATCTTTATATGTTGTGTGATTATCTAGTAGATAGAAAATAATATTGTTTCTACTAAAAACCAAAAAATATAAACCAAATGATAATGAATACTTGCAAAGTGTATTTGAATGCTACATGTTACCAATACTCATATCTGATGAAACTATAACATAATAGTGTTTTATTACATGGTTCACTAGTAAGGTCTAGTCTAAGGAGCATACATTGACAATGTGCCCGTCATAACAAAACCCATTCATCTTAAATTGTTTAGCAGGTTGATTTTTTGCAATGAAAATTACATGAATAACTCACTGACTTTACAATGAATTAAGGGATATCACATTTCCTCCCTTAGATTTCCTATATCGACTCCGATTTTCTCACCACATCAGATAATGTTTTACTTATTTTAATGATATTAAGGTCACTTTCACATTATCAAGAAAATAATATGTGATTTTAATCATGAGATTCCAAATATGACACTCCAATGCACTCCTTGTTCTTTAAAAAAACCACCTGAAAATAATTTATTAAAATTCCAACTTAGAACCACATTGCATGTAAGTCCTAAAAAGAAGATTGTTCAAAATGTACTGACCTCATTAATAACCATGTTCCCTTAAAAAATTTATTCATGTTTTGTGGTATTGTGATTTCTGTTATACTTTATTCCACATTGTGCAATGAATGGTATTTTCCTGATTTTTTTTAGAAATTATTTGTGAAAATTCCAAGACCGGGCACTGAGACAACGTGTGATTTCGAAGCCCGGTGTGTCCTGAAACGATTCACTGAGAAATGTTATGTTTTTAATAAATATCATGAGTTATTTTATATAAAAAGTGAAATAACTCATAAATGGGTGCTTGAATCAAAAATATTAGGGAACCGTTGTTTTCAGAGTTACGTCTTTACCATAGGTGAGGCCTAACATCGGCTACAGCGGTTTGGTTGTCAAAGATTGTTTTTGGACATAACTGTAAATAAAATAATGAAATAAATATCATTTTATTTTCAAATCCTGATAACTCATGAATGATGAATCATATTAGAAATATGAGACCACAGTTGAGTTTATAAATTGGCTTTTTCCCTAGGTGTGACTTAACTTAATCTGCACGAGTCTTCTATGGAAAAACATGAAAAGACAAAATTGTCGTTAAATAATTTAATGATAAATAATTTTATTGATACAGAAATGATTTTCTTTATAATGATCTATGTGTAAAAACTCCAATAGATAGCTGCACAACCCTAGGAATGCCAAATAATTTCTAGTGATGATCTTTGGAGAAACCTCTCAAGGAAATGATAACCAAATCATAGATCAATGGTCGAAATACGCCATTCTTGACATATCTCATCAACGATAGTGATTCAATAATCAATATTCATCAATGAGAGATCCAAATAAAAGTTAGGGCATGTGATCATATTTACTTCTTTCCCATTCATTGATTCAATAATGAATGTGGATCGACCCAAAAACTGGTTTACCCGTGGTTCATTCATTCTTGCGGGATGGGTGATTACGAGTTTGAGTCAGGGGATCATTTAAATTTTGATCTAGTTTCTTGATATTAGTAATGGGAGTATATCAAGGACATAACAAACAATGGTTAAGGTTTATTCCTCGAGTTGTTTATGAAATTTCTTCCCCCTTTCTCCCCGATTGTTCTTTGTTCCTTGGAAGATTATGAAAGAAGGATCATTGCACATTTGATTCACCAAAAAATGATCTAAAATCATAGTTATGGTATCCTGAACACCTAGAGGAGTTGTTATGGTGATGTTGAATGATGAATTGATATATTTTGGTGGATATCATTATTTGATAATTCTTGGTGCAAATGATCAAAATTGGGTTTCAGAGCAGATTGAAAGCCTGAAACCTACTGAATCGATGTTGTAAGGGTGAGGTGACCATGGATCTGTAGTTTTGAGGAAAGAGAGACCTCAAATCTATCACTTGAGGATCAACCAAAGCACTGGATGAAGAACATAAATTCTATAAAATGATAAGGAACACGACATGTATCTCGAGATATATGGCATGTGGGACCCGTTCAATGACTCTAGGGTTTCAGGTGGTAGAGAAGCATCACATGGTCAATGAAATCTATCACATGGTGTGAAGTATGTACCATGAGACATAGAGTTTATCTATAAGGACACACAAACACAGGGTGGAGTACATGTCATATACTCCCCCACATGGCTAGGCCCTAACAACATACACGGGCTACCCTATGTACTGGTGCATGGGTAGGTAGACACTGATTTAAACCATGTACTGGAACACTGGCAGAGTACACAGGTGGACCTTGGATAGTAGTACGTGACATGTAACCTTCTCTACACACTTTGTATACCATTTCCACATGACATGTTATTTATACCCAGGTCGTTGTACATGGGAAGTACATGGGGTCAAGGGACACAGTGTGTGACCCTTATACACACCATTTACCCTTTTCTACATGGATTTATCTCCTGGTCCACCATATGGTGGATAAATTTTGTTTGGGTTGGTTACCCTATCTTGTTCCCCTAAGGTTAATTGGTATTATTTTCTATCCAAACGTGTATGAACCCCTTCAGAAGGACTTTCTAGATAGTGTTGAGAGTTCCCTTCAAGAGGCTGGGTACATGATCCTATATCCATTCTTAGGCCCTAGGTAGGGTTCAATAATTGACATGACCAATCCTAACTGATGTCGGCCCTCCACTTAGAAACTGAATCTTGACGAGTCATGGTATACACCATGACCCTAGCAGTGATCCCTATATGTGTATCATGGTCATCCCCACTCAAGGAGTTGGTTCTCCCAGAGTGAGTGTCTGGTAATTTATCTTCAAATCTATTAGCATATCTCATTCTCATGACAGTTCCCAAGGAACAGTAAATCTGTGATGGACTTCATTAGTTGTATCAGACTCATGATTAGGTGCTCCCAGATGAGTACTTCATGGAGTCTTCAGACTGAATCTCTCATTTAGGTATGTTGTAGTTGTGAATTACCTCTATACTATGGGTCTAGGTTCGTGTATATCTAGATTTATTTATTATATGTGATGTAGATTCATAATTGTGAAATGATAACTGTACCATTACTTTTTGTATTGCTTTTTTGGTTTAAGGTCATCCTATTGAGTATTTTTATACTCACCCCTCCACAGGCTTTACATGAATGTGTCATGTCTTGTGCATACAAATGACCATTTTGATAGATTTCTAGGTTGACTAGGACCAGGTCAAAGAATAGCTGGTGATTCCTGGTTTCATAGAGTTCAATGTGTTTCTATATCTACAAAAAATAGACCCATTGCCATTAATTTATAGGTTGGACTTTTTAGTTTATAGAATCTTACTTTTGGTGGGCTTGTATTCTAGCCCAGTTTACATTACTGCACCTCACTTTCCCTATGTTACTCTAATGGTTCGTTTAGTGGTATGCAGATTTTTTTTCATTATTAGTTTTTACATTTCAGAATTTGTTGGATTGGAGGTGTGTGTGTGTACAATTATTAGGAAATGCCTCTCATGTTAGTGATATACCTACTAGGTGCTAGTCACCAGCCCCAAGAATATTAATGGAAGGCTTGGGGAGTCATGGAATGGGCCCTACTAGGAAGGGTTGTGATAGAGTGGTATCAATGGTGGTCGGTTATACCTTAGGTCCAAGAGTCTGTGAGATTGGTTTGGGGAAACATTCTTAAGTGTTTTGAGTTTAGTTTTTAGTCTAGAGACTCTAGTGTCAGTGTGGTGGGCGACGTATCCATAAACCAGGACTCTGATAACCTTCTTATAAACTCAATAGATGAGAATACTACTTTCAAGGGAAATAATAAAAATGGTACATGCATCATATATGAATGGGTTGTAGTTTCCGTTTCATTCAAGATTCAGTTCTTCAGATATAATCATTGACCCTGGTACATCTTGTTCTCTTACAAGATGTCTTCACAATGTATACCAGCTAGGATTCATTAGCTTGATCATGAGGAATAACCCATTACTGAAAAGGTCTCAATATAAGGATCATTTCACCATTTGTTACATCTAGATGGTGAACCATACATACCACCACCTGTAGAGCCACACATGGAACTCGCAGTACCAGCGGGTGAAGAGCACAAGATGTGTGCACTTCATGAGTTTTAGCAACAGATCCCCCTCAGGTTCTGAGGCCGTCCCGACACATTGGAAGATAAAAACTTGATTGAGGTGGTGAACCATGTTTTCTATCTAGTTAGGACACCAACAAATCAGATGGTAGTTCTGGAGGTGAGGCTTCTCTCTGGCTCAACTGGGCGATGCTGGGGTTAGTTACCCGATCTTATGACGAGGCGACCCTTCATTGGGAAGAGTTTGAGGACCCCTCTATAGATGAGTTATCAACTTATATGTTGAGGGTTATGTGTATCCAGGTGCTTCTATAGCTCCGAAATGATGACATGTCGGTATCTGGGTATTCATCAAGGCATACGTACCTCTCCAGGTACTCGATGAATATGAAACATGATCAAAACTACAAGGATCTGACCTTCGAACATGGTCTATGTAGTGAAATACAAGAGAGTTTATCCCCTATTTTAATTATTACCGATACTAGGATATTATAGAAGGCTTTGGTGGCTAAGAGTTCATTGACTGGGTTGATACAGCTGGTGGTAGTCAGTAGTGGGCAAGTAGGAGTAGAGACCTCAGCTGTGGGAAACTGATATCAGACTCAGATACATAGACTTGGGATACATCAAAAGAGGAAGAACCAAAATAGGGACTCTACCATTCAATGATGAAGAGGTAGGTCCATTCAGCCTAGAGCACATGGATGCTATTATGCTGGCAGCATGGGACATCTCCCTAGATATTATCCAACATATCGACCTGCTGATAGGGAGATAGTGGATGGTCTGGCAAGGCAGAGGCAGTAATAGGATCAGGAAAATCCAAAGAGTGGAGGAAATTTAAGAGGAGCTAAGAGAGAATCAGAAGGTGGAATAAATTTCTACATGGTACCACCCCCACCCCAGGTAGTGCACGCTTTGCTCTGGGAGCTGGAGGACATGGTCATGTACAAATGCATGTGGTCGAGGCGTACGACCTGGAGGCTCCAATAATGATTTGAGGTATGATCTGGGTTACTTAAGATTTAGATTCTATATTTATAGACATAGATTATAGTCATTTTTTCTTCTCAAAAATATTTTAATAGACCTTTATATTTCGGTTAGACCATTGACATGATGCTTACTCCTGGAGGCATCCACTAGAGGAGTCTTGATGATCACACTTATGCTGACACTGTGAAATGAACGTTGGGGGGGGGGGAGTTTCAGTTCGAACCTTTTGGTGAAGTATTGAGGCATTATAACATAATTTTTGGTATGAATTGGTTATATTTGGTCTATGCACAGATTGACTATTTTAGGTGAAGGGTGCAATATGTCCGTAGTGATGCAATGATGTTTTCCTTTGTTAAGGAAAAGGGAACCCAGGAAAAACATGAAGGATTCATGAATTTGAGAGAACAATCAACTACTCTTGATTTGGCCAACCTGAACCTCTAAGAAGTAGATGTTATGAGCTTTTGGTTCCCAATTGTAGTGGCATAGTATGAGGACATCCTTCCTGAATATTTTCACAGATTACCTCCCCTCCATGAGATCAAAGTCTATATCGACTTACACCTTAGGACAACACCGATATCAGTACCAGAATATCAGATAGACCGCATAGAGATTTTCATGATGAGGGTGTAGTTGGAGGACTTGTAGAGAAAGGGCTTAGTAAGACTGAGTGTTCCACCCTGGGTGGCCCTAGTTTTGTTTTTTGAGAAGGTAGAGGGGAGTTTGAGGTTGTGTGTTGATTTCCGAAACTTAAACCAATTGACCATAGAGAATGAGTGTCCACTACCAAGGATTAATGACCTCCCTGAGTAGTATATAACGTCCTGATGGTTCTAGAATTTTGACTCTAGATCAAGGGTTTCATAAGATGAGGTAGCGTTTTATGAGTCCCATAATCTTGAGATTGATGGAGAAGGGTGTCGAGTATATAGTGTTTTGGGATGCATCATGGACCAGAATTGGTTGTGTCCTAATGTAGGTCAATGTAGTTATTGTCTATGGTTCATAAAAATTAAGGCCACATGAGTAGAACTACATAACCCACGATCTTGAGTTGGTAGTTTTATTCATTTTATTGAAGATTTGGTGACACTACCTGATGGGAGAGTGGTTTATCATCTACTATGACTACATGAGTATCAAGTATATCTTCTATGAGAAGGATGTTAACTTAATACAAAAAAGATGATTAGTGTTTTTCTAGGAGTATGAATGAGATATTGTCTATACTCTTGGGAAGGGGAATGTGGTGGTAGATGCACTTAGTAGGAAATCAAGTTCGTAGTTCCACAATGAGGCGTTAGAGAAGTTGGACTCATTATATTTATCCTTGGATGGTGATGGTGTAGCTTACCTCAATTAGATAGTTGTCACCCCTACACTCTTACAGTGAGTTAGGGAGGCATAACTTGGGGATATAGACTATGAGACTCTATAAGAATAGATATCCACTAGGCCTAAAACTATTGGATATTCGAATGGTGGGGAGAATTCCATCCTTTTCAGAGGACATGAAATAGTAATAATGACATTAGAGGAGGTGGTTCTATGGGAGTTTCATGAATCCCCTTTGTTGGTACACCCTAAAGTGGCGATGTTGTACCCAGATGTCTGACATTATTTTTTGTGGGCAGGGATGAAGAAGGTAGTGGCAGAGTTTGTTTGTAGATGCCTTCTGTTCTAGTAGGTGATGTATGAGAACCAAGTTATAGCGGGTTTAGCTCAACCCCTTAAGGTGCCAAAATTGAAGTGGGATGAAATATCGATGGACTTCAGAAAAATTTTACCACATAAATCTAGGGGATATAATTCCATCTGGGAGATCATTTACTGACTCAACAAGTCAGACCACTTCCTATATATCTATGAGAAGAGTCCAATATATAGCTTAGTATGAAACTACATTTATGAGATAGTTTGACTCCACGGTGTCTCATCAATGATAGTTTTATATCGTGATTTTCATTTCACATCCCAGCCGTGGAAAGGATTATAAGAGGATTTTGGTACCTAGTTGTGCTTGAGCACAACATTTCTCCCACAAAAAGATAGATGACTAGATAGAGAAGAGCATTCAGGTCCTGGATAATATGATATGGGTTTGAATGTTTTATTTTAGACATAGTTTGTATGATCACCTCCCTCTGGTGGAGTTTGTGTACAAAAATAGCTATCATTATACCATTGGTATGGTACCATTCGAGGCTTTCTATGGTCTACCCTACAGGTCAACAATTTGCTTGAATAACCTAGGAGAGTGAACAGTCATGGGCCTAGATTTGGTGAGAGCTATTACAGATAGGGTTCAGACCATCTAGGAGTGGATTAAAACTAACCACAACTATTATAAATCTCATGCTGATAGATGAAAAATACCTTTAGAGTTCGAGGAAGGAGAACTTGTCGTCCTCCAGGTCTCACCTTGACGAGGGTTATGGATATTTGACTGAGGTGGAAATGTTATCTCTAGTGTTTATCAGACCTTTTCATATTTTTCAAGGAGTTGGAGAGGTTGTGTATTACTTAGCTCTACCCCCACAGTTGGACAGGGTACATGATGTCTTCCACATGTTGTAAAGAGGAGGTACGTGCATGGCCGATCACACATCATCGACCGGGGATACATAGACATTGACGATTGGAGGAAATTTTCTAAATACATAGTGGAGATTGTGGATTATTGGGAGAGGATCCTTCATTGGAAATAAATATCCTTGTTTCAGGTCCGGTGGTATCATAGGAATCACCAAAAAATCACATTAGAGTAGGAGTCTCAGATTCATGCTCTGTATCCTTATCTTTTTGTGTATCCTCATTTTTGTCTTTTTAGGGATGTAAATCCCTAAGGTGGGAAGAATTTAATTACTCAGATTTTACCAATTGAATTTTAATAAATTATTTTGGAAAATTTTGATATCATTCGTTGAGATGATTTGTGATTTCAAGGCCCGATGTGACCGAAATGATTCATTGAAAAATGTTCAGTTTTTAAAAAACTACATGAGTGGTTTTCCGGAAAAAGTGTAATAAATCTTAAATAGTTTCCCAAATGAGAAATATGAGGAAACTGTTGTTTTTGGAGCTATACATTACCTTAGGCTATGCCTAACATTGGACATAGGTGTTCGGCTTTGAAAGATAGTTCTTGTATGTAACTATAAATAAAATAATTAAATATGTATTATTTTATTTTCAATTCCTATTAACTCCTGAACAATGAATGGGATTAGAAATATGAGACCAACATTGAGTTCATAACGTGGTGTTTTCCCTATGTGTTATTTAACTTTAGTCTGTGTGGGTCCTCTCTGGAAAAACCAGAAAAGGATCTAATCATCATTAAATAACATAAAGATAAATTATTTTATTGAAGAAATGATTTTTTTATTTAAAATTACCCAAATGAATAAATCCTAGGGTTAGCCTCATAACATTGGGAAAGACAAGGAATTTCTAGGGGGAGATCTTCAGAGAAACCTCTCATGGAAACAGTGATGAAATCATAGATCGACGATCGACGAATGCTGTTCAGGAGGAATATCTCCAACGGTGGAAACGTAGTTATCGATCTTCACCATCAAGTGATCTAAATCAAAGGTAGGGCATTTGATTTTGTTTACTTCTTCGTCATTCTTTTATTGAATGGTGAACGCAGATAAACCCATGAACCGGTTGACCTGTTTTTTGTTCAATTTTTTTGCTGGATTGGTGATTGTGGGTTTGATTTAGGGTATTATTTTTGTTTTGATCTATTTTCCAAATCCTTATAATCGTAGAGGATCAAGTCCATAAAAAATGGTCGAGGTTCGTTCTTAAGTTGTTTATGCGATTTATTCCCCCTTTCTCCCTATATCTTCTTCATTCTTCATGGGATTAAGAATGAAGGATCAATTCAAATTTGATTCACCACACAATGATCTAAAATAAAAGATCTGACATCGTGATGACCTAGAGGAGGTGCACCGAAGAAGGATACATATGAATCGACATATTCCAGAGGATATCGTTCTTCGAGGGTTCTTTATACGTATGATCAGGATCAGGTTTCAGAACTGATCGAAGGCCTAGAACCTACCAAATCGGTGTTTTAAGGGAGAGGCGACCATGGATCTATAGTTTTGAGGTGAACATACCATCATATATAGCCCCATAGGATCAACCTAATTTTTGGGGAAAGAACAATGATTCTGGAAAATCACAAAGAACATTGCATGTATCTCGGGATACATGGAACGTTGGACTAATTCTACGACAGCTAGTGTTTCAGAAAGCAGAAAAGTATCACACTGTGTGTGAAACCTATCACACAGCGTATGGGACTTTTACTAATACTTAGAGTGTATCTCAGAGGATACACAGACACATGGTGGATTACACGACATGTACTCCACCACATAGCCATACCCCAACCACATACACAAGATACCCTATGTACAAGTGCATGGGTTGGGAGACATGGGTTGGCACCATGTACTGGTATAAAACTAGAGTATACGGATGGATACTGGATAGTAGGACACAACCTATGACCTTATCTACATGCCATGTATATTGTTTCAACATGACATGTTCTTCTAACTCGGGCTATTGTACACAGGCAGTACCCGACATCACGGTACATGGATTTTGACCCCTCTACATGACATGTACTCTTTTATACAAAGCTTTATCTCCTTGTCCATTGTATCATGGAGAAGTTTTATTTGGGTTGTTTATACTTGATCTTTTCCCTAAAGGTCATTTGGTATCATTTCATATCAATAGGAGTATATCCCTCTTCCGCAAGACCTTCTGGATAGTGTCAGGAGTCCCCTCTAAGAGGTCTGGAGTAGGATCCTCTATCCATTCTTATACCCTTGGTAGAGTTAGGTTATCGATGTGACCAATCCTACTAGACGTCAGTCCTCTTCTTGTAACTGAATCTGGATGAGTTGAGGTATATTCGATGGCCCTAGAATTCATCCTCATTTATGTATCATGATCTTCCCCACTTGTGGAGTTAATTCTCCCAGAGCGACTGTATCGTATTTTCTATTCAGATCTATCAGTGTATCAATCTATCATGATGGTTCTCGACGAACAATACTTCTCATACGAACATCATTATTTCTATCTAATATAGCAGTATGTTCTCCCGGATGAGTTCCTTGTGGAATCATTAGGCTGAATCTCTAGTGTTACTATATGGTAGTTGCGACTTACCTCTAAACTATGGATCTGGGTTCGAGTATATCTGGATATATTTGTTAAATGTTTGGTAGACACATACTTCTGTAGAGGTGATTTCACCTTTACTTTGTGTATTTATTTATGGTTTTAGGGTGTCTGACTGAGTATTTTTATTCTCACCCCTACAGAGGTTTTCCCGCATGTGTCATGTCTTGTGAAGATGAGAGACCTTTTTGATAGATTCATAGGAAGACCAAGACCAGGACTAGGACTAAGCAGTTTTTCATGAGTTCAGACAGGTTGAGTTGTTCCTACAACTACAGAATGTAGTCCAAGTACCGTTTGTTTACTGGTTGGACTTTTTAGTTTACATACAATTTCTTTTGGTGGGCTTGTATTCTGGCCAAGTTTACTTTAGTACACATTACATTCCATGTTGTACTCTATTGGTTGGGTTTAGTGGCATGCATGCATTTTTGTTCCTTAGTTGTTTTTTACATTAAATCATTTTTGGGATTGGATATGTGTGTGTTTGTACATGTACTTTGTCAATGCCTCCCGTGTTAGTGATATGCCCACTCGATTCTAGTCACTAGCCCCAATCCTATTGGAGGAAGGATTAGGGTGTCACGGGATGGGACCTACTGGGACGGGTCATGAAACGTTGTATAATTATTCATTTACTTCTTCACATATATCTACCCAAGCCATTTACAAATATCATTTGATGATTTTAAGCATAGTGAAGAATCATATTACATGATAAGGATCATAAAGTCTAGTGTCTCGGAATACAAGGTAAATAAAACTTAAAACATGGAACTAAATATAACTTATCTTTATTTAGTCTTCATTAAGATCCCATAACTTCTATTATTATCATATATATTTATAGGATAACCTAGGGATAACATGAACAAAGGGATAAGCTAAAGCCATGTAAGGGAATAAACATAAGAATAAATATTTATCGCATGGTTTAGAAGGAATGACATAATGATATAAAAAGAATGGAATATATGGAATCATAACATAAAAAACAATACCATATAAACATGTATTCATAGTAACGTGGTGACCATATAAAACATGACTTTAGAATGAGTCTTTTATCATTTCACATAGAGGCTCACAAGTCATGGTTAACCACCAGGACCATTGCACATGGTAGCATGAGTCAAGGCTAACCACCAAGACCGTTGCACATAACATCTCATGAGACTCAAATTTACCTAATTCATTAGAGTTCTATCTCAGAACACCCATCAAAACATGTTCATGAATATTCATTCAACATATAGAATCATACATAATCAATAATACAGAAACATAAGGGTACCCATTGAATGAAATGGGATCATAATCACGTTATAAAGCATAATTAATGGGCATATCAAACTAGTGTCCAAGAGAGAAAGAAATTAAATCACAAATGGTAATTAATAATGGAAAATAAGAATACATCATGGTAAATGATGTAAAACAGTAGTGACAACATATAAGAATAGTATTTAATAAATTTTAGTATTAAAACACATTAATGTAGTTTTAAGAGAATTTAAAATAAAAAAGAGAATAATATTTTATATAAAACTTGAAGTGAACTGAGAAGGATTTCATAATAGAAAGTATTATTTTATAAAAACAAGGGTATCTTAAAAAAATGATAGTGTGAACTTCAAATTGGGTAAGAATTTGGGAAGTACCCTTAAAACGATATTTCTTGTCGGGAAGTACTGAGGATGGAATCATTTAAAAACATGTATATACCCAAAACATACTAATGAATGGATATTGATATATTATTTTAGAGAATATACATAGAATTTAGAATAATTACATAAAAATAAGGGATATCTTCATCTGGGATGAATAAATATAGAGCAACCCGAAGTAACAATAGAGGTTCATGTAGAATCCCCTACCTTGAGTCCAATGATGTCCTTCACTTGACCTTAGTGTCATGGATAAAAAAATTAATTTAATTAATTAATATTTCTAGAACCTTTTATATTTGTATTCAGTTTATTATAACCTTATTGAGTTCCTTCATGAACTTTTTTATGGATCAAAAGGTTCAATTTCATTGTTTGTTTCATTAGTTTTCATGACTAGTTTACTTATATACATGTAAGGATAAACAAGTAAGATGAGAATAGTTGTCTAGAATTGGAGTTATATGTAATTAGTGATCATACAGTAGAATAATTGGTTATAAAATTAAATTGGTTATTTGGAGTGAAGATTAATCACTATATAAAACATTAACGATAACAGTTTTTGTTAATTTGTGGGTTTTTTAATCATATCGAACACATTTTTTTGATTAATTAATATCATGTGTAAAAAAAATTCAAGAACCTAAAATTAGACATAATACATATATTATAGTCTATTTAAACCATAAAAATGGTTTAATGACTATAATTTAATACGGTAATAGAAATTTAAAACCCATCGTCCTTGAATGGGAGAAATTTACACATCTTGGATAGTGTTTTCAGTTATACTATAAAAGGAGGGAAAATGAGAAATGAAGATGAATTATTTCATTATCATAACAAAATTCTCATAAATTTATGGTACTGGAGTTATAATAACATTTGGATGAAATTAATTGAGGAATGAAAAACCAAAGAATAATACTTGAAAAAAAAATAAAAGAAAATAAAAGAGGAAATTACCTCTTGAATATATCTTCCTTGAAAACCTCTTTATGGGAGAGGATTTAGAATTTTAAAGAGACGAAGGGCTAATGGATGTGGGATAGGGTCTTAAGGAGATATTAGAGAAAAAGTTTTACTAGGAAGAAGGCTTGTGAGGAGTGAAGATAAGAGGGGGGGGGGAGGGTGGGTTTTTTAGTGGAGGAGAGTAGGGTTTTCCCAATATTTTATTCATTTATTTTTATTTTTATCAAGACAAAAAATAGTATTTATTATTTTGAAAAAATAGTAAAATGTTCATGTGAGTTTGAAACAAAGGTTCTTATATTAGCCATGACTCCATAAGTAGTGTATTTAACATATAATGTATATATATAGAAAATTACCATATTTTACTATTCACCAAAAACTGAAGTATTTCAAAAAAATCCCAAAAATCCCCCAAAACATTTTTTAACTTTAATAATTAAAAAAATTCCATTTTATGAAAATAATTTTATCAATATGTGAAATTTAATTTTTAATTAAAATTTTAATTTACTTGAAAAATAAACATTTTAAAATTAAAACTTCTTCTCTAACAGTTTGAAAAATTAATTATGGTCTATAAAAAATAACATATAATCATAAGTCATAAAATTACTTATTTATGAATACATTTTATGAAAATAAATTTTCTTTTAAATTGTTAAATTAGTCATAAAATTGTAATTAAATATACATGTCTCACAAAAATACCAACACTATGATATAATTATTTCATATTTCCACTTATAAGAAGGATAAATTTTTTTAATAATTTTATTAGTAAGGTTACTTATTCACTTGGACGATTTACTATTCATAAGGGTCATACTAGTATTCATAAGGTTAACATTAGTATTCATAAGGGTAAGTTACTATTCACCAAAAATTATGTTTGTCTTATCAGACTCTAAGAATCTTACTGATCACAACCGTGTAGGTCAGATTTTCGAAATTCAAATAATAGAAGTGACAATTTTATATTTAAAGGTCACGTAGTATATTGTAATTAATTGTGTTATGATTTCTTATTATTATAATATATGGCCAAATTAAAAGAAGAGAAATTCCATTGATTAAACTTTGGGTCATTATAGACTTCCACCCTTATGAAATTTCACCCAAGAAAATTCATTTTACATTCTAAGACATAAATAGGTTTGGGTACTTTTCCTTCATTAAATCCTCATGTTACCATATTACCTCTTCGTACTTATGGTTATTTAATAGTAATTTGACCAAGTGAGTAGTCTTTTTGTGTATAACATTATCTCTATGATCCTAGATATTTACTGGATGATCCTCGTAAGAAAGATCATTATCCAACTATACCACGTCTGAATAAAGTACATGTGAAGGATCTGGTATGTTTTTCCTTAATAGAGATACGTGGAGGACATCATGTACAATATACATGGTAGGTGGAAGCGCTAGTCGATAGGCCATAGCTTCGACATGATCAATGATGTCGAGGGGGACGATGTACCTGGGACTTAGGTATCCTTTATTCTCAAACCTCATGACGTTTTTCCATGGTGATATTTGTAGGAATATCATGTCTCCAACTTCTAACTCAAGGTCCCATCAATTATTGTCTACATAACTCTTCTGTCAACTTTGGCCAACCAAGAAGTGATGATGGACGGGTTTCACCTTCTCTAACTTTTCATTGACCGTTTTAGGTCCTAGTATCTTATTCTCACCAACTTCATCCCAACACACTGGTGTTTATCACCTTTTCCGATAAAGGGGTTCAAATGGTTCCATTCAGATGCTGGAGTAGAAACTATTATTGTAGGAGATTTCAACTGGTGGAAGATATTGGTCCCAACCTACATTGAATTCCATAGAAGATAATATCAAAATGTCTGGTAGTGTTGGAATAGTTCACTTATATTGGGCATCAATTTGAGTATGATAGTTTGTACTGAAGTTGAGTTCAGTGGTTAGAGCATGTTGGTTACTTTTCCAGAACTTCGAGGTGAATCTTGGATATTTATAGGATATAATATATAGTGGTACTCCATGAATCCTTACCACCTCTTTGATATATACCCATGAAGGTTTATCAAATGAGAAGTCCTATAGAATTGTGATAAAGTGAGCTCTCTTTGTTGGACGATCCATAATGAACCATATAGCATTTTTTCCTTTGGATTTCCTTCGATGTGTAGTGTAAAAGTCCTTTGTGATGTTATCTCACTTTCATGTTTGTATGGGTAGTGGTTCCATTATCCCCTTAGAATTATATCTTTCATCCTTCAATTATTGACATACTAATAACATTGATGTATATTCAGATATCTCCTCCTTCATATTGTCCCACCAAAAGTCCTCTTGTAGATCTCAAAACATCTTTGTTCCCCTTGGGTGAATAGAGAAGGTTGATCTATGTGCATCATTCAATATATACTTCTTTATCTCTGGTTCATATGGTATACATAACCGTGACACAAATCTTACAACTCTGTCCTCATCAATATTGAACTTAGAGGATTTACCATTTCTAATTGCTTCCACCCTTTTCAGAATTTCCACATCTTTACTTTAATAATCCTTTATTTTCTACACGAGGGATGGTTGAGAAATCATTTGATAAATGATTTAGGATTTTCCTCCATAATTATTCCTATATCTATCCTTTGAAAATATAATAATATTGGATCCTTTTCATTTATCATCATTGATAAAGATGGATGATCTTTTATAATTAGAGAATCTGCCACCTTATTTTCCTTACTGGGATGTTAGTGGATTGAGAAGTCATATTATTTAATGAGATATTACTATATTCATTAGCACATATTAATATCTTTATTATTTAATATATATTGGAGACTCTTGTTATCACTATATAACTCACACTCCTCCCCGTAGTGATAATGCTTCCAGATTTTCAAGGCAAAGATCATAGCCACAAACTTCGAATAATTCGTGGGATAGTTTTGCTCATGGATTTTTAGCTACCTTGAGGCTTAGGGTCTCAATTTATCATTTTTTTATCAATAAATAACCTAACCACTTCTTTCAATAATTAATATACACCACAAAGAGTTCCCAACTTATCTGAAGTGTGAGTATTGGTGCAATGATAATCCTCTTTTTTAGGCTCTTAATGTTTTCCTCTAATTCTTGAGTCAAGAAAAACATCAACCCCTTCTTAGTAATTTTTTTAATTAGGTTTGAAAATTGTGAACTATTATTCAAAAATTGTTGATAATACTCATCTATACCCAGAAAGATGCATATCTCTATTAGAGATGTTGTTCTGGGCCACTCTTCAATTGCCTTTGTTTTAGAAGGGTCCAAAAATATCTCTTTGCTGGTGATAACGTGCCCCAAAAAGGATACTTTGTCCATACATAACTCACATTTATAGTAATTTTCATAAAAATTTCCCCTTCACAAATTCATCATCATAGTATTAAAATTCTCTACATGTTCCTCCTTTCTCTTGGACTATATCAGAATATCATCGATAAAGACTACCACAAATTTGTCAAGGTAATCTATGAATACTCTATTCATTAATCCCAGGAATATTGCTGAAGAATTAGTGAGTCTGAAGGGAATCACTATGAACTCATATTGTCCATACATCATTCAAATGGAATTCATGGGAATATCTTCCTTCCCCACATTTAATTGGTGATATCCTGACTGAAGGTCCACCTTAGAGAAATAACTAGCCCCACAAAGCTGATTGAACAATTCATCTATCCATGTTAGGGGATACTTGTTATTTATCATGATTTTATTGAGCTCATGATAATAAATGTAGAGACACAATGATCTATCTTTCTTAATGATAAAAAGGACTGGCACACCCCCTGGTGAAGCACTCAGGTGCATAAAACGCTTCTCCAGATTATCTTGTAACTGCTTCTTTACCAATTCTAGATCTACAATAGCCATTTTATAAGTTGTATTTTATATATACATAGATCCAATAATAATTTTAATTGATAAATCAACCTCTAGATTAATTGGAAGTCCATGAAATTATTTAGGGAATAGATTAGTGTAATCCATCATGGTGAACATATCTTTAGGAAGTATCATCTCTTTTGTCTCAATCACTTGAGCTAGAAATGATTGCTCATAAATAATTAATATCCACACTTGAGACAATGATTATAAAGGATATTCATCTTCCTACTTACAAATGTAATGAATTGGAGGATTATTCAGAATGTTAAGAGTGATCTCCCTTTCCCGACGGTTGTTGTTGGATTTGTATAAAGATAGCCAATCCATGCCCAAGATAACATCGAACTCCACTAAAATAATTATTATGATATTTTTTTGGGAGTTTCAGTCTACAAATGTTAATCAGGGATGAGTTATATAATTCTTATGCAGTAATTACCCCATTTTCTGTCCTCACAGATAACTCAACCTCCAAATTTTGAGGTGGTGTTTTTATAGTTCTACAAAACATGAAAGAATGTAAAGAACAAGAATCAAATAGTAATTTCACTATTCTGGAATGAATAAACAAAGTAAATTCCTCCACATAGTTTTCTATCTCTACATCTACAGTAGTGATAACATAAGCCCTTCCTGGTTTCCTTGGAGGATGTTGTTGATTTCTATCCAAAAACTTTGTCTTAGAGAAATTTTTCACATAATGTCCATGTTCCTTACAGTTTTAACACTACACTACAAGAAGAGCATTAATATGAACCTTCCTTTATTATTACAAATTAGTGTTATTATTTAAATCCCTAAGATAGTTCATAGCAAGATGTCACATTCTTCCAAATTTGAATAAATTCTAGGTACCCTTTAGAAAGTTTCCAGGATTCTTCTTCCCACAATTTTTGTCACTAGGGATATTTGATAATCATTCCATCATTGGATTTATTTTCCTAACAAACCATATTATACACCATTATCCACTTTTTTTCATTGAGCCCATGATACCATTGAGAGTCTCCAATCTCCATTTCAACCTTGAGTGAACAACAGACAATTTCCTCATAACATTCGAAGTAACTAATCGTCAATAATTTTCATATACTCAGCTTTAGTCTTATAAAGAAGTGATCCACCATGCTTTCGGTGTTCCTGAAGAAGATGGAGGCATATCTATAAATCCTTGTGAAGTTTTCTTCATAATCCCTGTCAGAATACTCTTCCATCTTCTTAAGTCTGAGGAACTCTCTTTACATATTAAGATAGAGGGTTTGGGGAAAATATTTATTGAAAAACATTTTCTTTGAATTCCTTCTAATCCATGTAATCAATTTCCACGTGTAAATTCATATTCTTATACCAGTTTCCATCACTGATCATCTTCCTCATCAAAATGATAGACTTTCAGCACAACTTTCTATTCTTCTAAGCACTGGAGGATAGAGAATATCCTTTCAATGGAGTTAATCCACTATTCTGCGAGGAGGGGATCAAACGATCCACTAAAGAGGGGAGGACTTTTCCACATGAATTATTCAACATAATCATTATATTTCCTTATAGAAGGAGGGAGTTCCACATTTTTTAAGTTATTATTTATAAATTGAGCAAGATGAGAAAGTACTGTCATGATGTTCTGAGAACTAGTTCCCAAAATATTTGGCATATCATTTGGGAAATCTTCAATTTCCTTATCACATTGATTGTTGGAAGGTTTTCTTCTATTTCCCTTCATTAACTAATAAAATGAACTTATAATTATAGGTATTGAATAAAAATATATTAAAAATAAAAAATAAACGTTAAACATAAAATGATAAACACCTAAATGAAATGTATATCCAAACTTGTGATTCCCTAGGTTTGAATATATGTTATCCTTGATTTGTTACTTAAAATATATTCTTATGGGATATTTTTTGTTCCCTTAAGAATGGTTCATACTAAGATTATGTATTTACCAAACAATATCCCATGGGATTGTCAAACCATGAGTACATAGAGTCCCATTTTTGTGCACCAGTTTGTGTTTGAGTCTAGCTCAAAGTGGTGTTTTCAGGTTTTACACACAGATACCTCTATTCCAGAGCCACATCCACTTGTTTTTAAGTATACAGGGATGTATTTTCTTGATAAACCACTTACTCTATACTTACCAAAACATAGTGATGTTTTCTTATACTTATTCTCATCCCTATGTTTCTTACTAATGTTATTTATTACTAATCTCTAAAAATAACTAGACCATACTCTAATACCAACTATATCCACTTGAGACTTTGACATATTTCATTACATTATTTTAAGAATCATAAAGAATCATATTACAAGCCATGGATCATAAAGTCTAGTGTCATGAAAGACTAGGTACATAAAACTTAAAACATGGAACTAATTATAACACTTCTTTTTTTAGTATTCATAAATAGACCCAAACTTCCATTATTATCATACATCTTCATAGGATAACTTGTGGATAACATGAAAAAAGGATGATCTAAAAATCCCAGTAAGTGAATAAACATAAGAATAAAGCTTTTGTAGATGGGTTAGAAGGCATGACATAATGATATAAGAAGGAATGGAATATATGGAATCATAACATATAAACATGAGATCATATAAACATTGATTAATAGTAATGTGGAAGTAATATGAACCATGAATTTAGCATGATTCAAGGAAACTTACACATTGAGGATCACAAGTCATGGTTAACCTCTATGACTGTTGCACATTGTAGAACGTGTCAAGGATAACCGCCAAGACCATTGAACATAACGTCTCATTATACTCAATGTCACCCAATGAATTGCAGTGATATCTAGGGTAACCAGTCATAACATCTTCAAGAATATTCTTTCCACTTATAGAATCATACATAATCAATCATACATAAACATATGGGTACCCATGGAAAGAAATGGGTTTAATAATCATGTTATAAAGAATAATAAATGGGTGTATCAAACAAGTTTCCCAAAAATAAAGGAATTAAAACATCCATGGAAATTCATATGGTAAAATAATAATATATCATGGTATGTGATTTCAAATATAAGTGATAAAATTTAATAAAAATATTTTTTTAAATTTAGCATTAACACATTTTAGTGTGGTTTTAAGGAAAATACTAAAGATAATTTAAAATAGAAAATGTAATAATATTTTATATAAAAAGAGAATTGAACTGATAAGTGTTTCATAATAGAAATTATTATTTTATAAAAACAATGGTAGATTAACACAGATGATATATTGCAATTTAAATTTTTTAAGAATTCGGTAAGTTCCCTTAAAATGAGTTTTCTTATCAGGAAGTATCGAGGAGGGAATTATATAAAAACTTGTATATCCAAAAAAGAGAATGAATAATGGATATTGATACAAATTTTTTGACAATATAAAAAGAATTTATAAGATTTAAATGAAGATAAAATATAACTTTATTTGGGTATAAGAAAGATAGAGCAACTCGAAGGAATAATGGATGTTCGGGACGAATCCCTAACCTTATGTCTGATGGTGTACTTCAGTTAATATTAATGTCCCGGATAAGAAAATTAAATTAATTAATTAATATTTCTAGAACCTCTTATTTATGTAATTGATTTATTATATCTGTATTAAGTTCATTCATGACCATTTTTATGGGTTAATATGTTCAATTTATCTTTTTTGTTTCATTGTTTTTAATTAATGGTTTACTTATATACACGTAAGGATAAATATGTAAATTAGAATGGTTGTATAGAATTGGAGTTATATTTTATTCTTGAATGTCTATTGGATTAATTGGTTATAATATTCATTTGGTTATTTGTATTGAAGATGAATCATTATATAAAACTTTGATGATAACTATTTTGGCTAATTGGTGATTTTTTATCACATTGAACACATTATGATTTATAAATAAATATCACTTGAATCAAAGATTATAGAACCTTAAATTAGAAAAAGTACATATATTGTAGTTTGTTTCAACCATTAAAATGGTTTGATTAACAGAATTGAAGACATTAATAGAAATTGAAAACTCGTCATCCTTGAATGACAAAATTTAACACATTTCGGATAGTGTTTTCATTTCTAGTATAAAAGGAGGGGAAAAGAGAGATGATGATGAATTAATACACTATCATAAAAAAAATACTATAAATTTAAGGTAATGGTGTTATCATAACATTTGGATTAAAGGAGGTGAGGAATGAAAATTAAAAGAATGGAACTTGATAGAAAATAAAAGAAAATATAAGAGGAATTTACCTCTTGAATATATCTTCCTAGAGAACCTCTTTAGGGGAGAGGATTTGGTATTTTAACAGACCAAGGGATTCTAGACGTGGGATTTGGTATTATAGAGAGATTTGAGAATAATTTGGACAAGGAACAAGGATTTAGAGGAGTGTAGAGGGGGGGGGGGGTATAGTATAAATGAGGAGAGTTGTGTCAATATTTTATTCATTAATTTATTATTTTTCTCAAGACAGGAAATAATATTTATTCTTGTGAAAAAAGTAAAATAATTTTGTGAGTTTTAATCAAAGATGTTTACATCATACATCACTCAATAAATAGTGTATTTAACATATAATGTATATATACAACTAATTACAATTTTTTACTATTCACCAAAAATTTATGTATTTCAGAAAAATCCCAAAAATTCACGCCAACCATTTTACAATGTATAGAACTAAAAAAAGAAGTCCATTTAATGAAAATAATTTTCTAAATATTTGAAATTTAATTTTTAATTAAAATCATTATTTACATTAAAATACAAATTTTAAAATTAAAACTCATTTTCTAACACTTTGAAAAATTAATTAAGGTCTTTTAAAATTATCATATAATAAAAATTCATAAAAATACATATTTACGAATACATTTTATGAAAATAAATTTTATTTTAAATTATTAAAATAATCATAAAATTGTAATTATATATACATTGCTCACAAAAATACCAACACTATGATATAATTATATTATATTATCACTTATATGGTGGATAAATTTATTTATACTTTCATTGGTAAGGTTACTTATTCAATTGGATGATTTACTATTCATAAAGGGTTTATTAATACTCATAAGGGTAACATTACTATTTATATGGGTCAGTTACTATTTAGCCAAAATTATGTTTGTCTTATCGGACTCCAAACATATTTCTGATCGTAACCATTTATGTCAGCTTTTCGAAAGTCAAATAACAAAAGTGAAAATATTATGTTTAAAGGTCACATAGTAGTTATTTTTTCATTGTTTTATGATTTCTGTGATTATACCATAAGACATAATTATGAGAAGGGAATTTCCATTGATTAAACTTTGTATCATTACATCATGACAAACCCCTTGTGGATCTCCCTTCACACACTTTACCTAATGAACTGAATTTCTGAAAACTCATTTATGAACTCCTTTCACGGAACCCATTTCTTCACAAAAAAACCATTTTTATGAAATTAACTTCATATATTAATTGATCTTACTATGTGAAATTTCTGAAATCATTATTTTTTTTGATTAATCTGCAGATCTTATTTTAAATCCTCATAGATCCTTAAACAATGGATTAACGGTGAATTTAAATGAAAAGTGATCCAAATTTTTTTATTCACTAAAATTACATTAATCCCCTTCATGTTATACCTTCATAAATTCTCATCCACAAACATCCTTCACAAACCATTCTCTATATACTTCACAAGCAGTATTCACCAAATCACAACTAGTTTGTCACAAATGAAGAAAAACCTTTTGAGCTTCCTCCAGGAGCAATATATGAGTAAATTATTTCATGAATCATCCTTCATAGATCAATGACTATGTAATCTATACCATTTATTATTTCCCATTATGACCATAAAATACCTACAGAAAATTCCTTCTTTTTCTCTAAAATTTTACACCAAACAATTTGGCGCGCCCTTGGAGACTTTTCCATTTCATCTAACATTTTTATAATCCAATTTTTGTAATCCACTTTAGTTAAAAACCTCTATCTTATAATACTAAATCCTTGATCATCCTTGAAATATATTAATAAAAAAAATCTATTATCGAAGTCCAACTTAGACCCCATTAGATCTAAACTTAGTTTACCTTGGTTCTAACAGAAAAACATATACTATTATAACCTTAGTTTTTTCATATCTCTTTATTTGAGAATCATATTTGGGAATGTAGGTAGTCTATTTTTACTTTTTTTAAATATAATATGAAATGAGGAATTTTTGTTTGGCGCCAAAGTTGTGATGAAAGGAAATATGTGTTGTTAAAATATTTAGCAATGTATGGATGATTATAGGGTTTAGGTATGGGGATAAGATCATTCTTGGGGAAAACCCCCTAGTGGTGAGTTATTTTAGGGAGAGGGTCTCACACATATCTTCATTGATGAGGTCTATAACCCCATATCCTACATACTTGGAGTGAGGGTGCTTTATTTTCAGATATGGTAAAACCCCCCAATTTAAGAGCTTCGATGGGGTGAGGGTCCTCCACTAGTGTTGGTTACCCCCAAAATGTTTACTCCCCCATTGATAAGTCAAGGGTCATACACCAAATTTAGTTATAGAAAACATTTTTCACTGAATAATGTGTTTCACATAGTTTTTCATGGAATCCATGATACAATCCTCACTCAATTGAGACAAGTTAAGTATTGGTAGAAAAGAATATTAATTCATAATGAAGTAGAAAATTGGATATCCATGTGCCACATAACTTCTCACACAATAGAGGATGGATATTAATTTTATTTTTTTCCCAGTTTGGTGATGTGGTGGGGAGAGCCACCCACTTGGATTAGGCCATATATTTTATCATTAGTGATTAAAAGGGGCATGGAAGTTATAAAACCCATTTTTTTGGTCTTATTTGCACATTTTACCTAAAAAAACTTATATAGGATAACCATATAAATTGGGGATAACTCAATTCAAAGGATTTAATTTGACCACTCGTGAAGCTATGATGAAATTATAGAACAATAGTTGTTGTTGTTTTAATTTGGGATCCATTTTAGGAAAATGAACAAAAAATATTTTCATAATGGAAACTTCCACCTAAATACTTTGATGAAATGAATCATTTTTATGTCATTTTGAGAATCCTACATTGTCTCATAGTACCTTCATAACTACATATATCATTCATGGCCGAATCATCTGCGATCATGTATAAACTTCATGATCAACATATTTGTGATCACATAACACCTTCCTGTTTAGACATCATTTTAAAATTCATGTTAAGAATCCTTCACAGTCGCACACATCTTATGAAACAAAATTATTAAGGAATGTGGTTTCATGATGTCACTGATAAATATATAAAAAGTATTTCACGATGAGATAAACATTTTACATTGGGAGAAACCATTAGTTTTTGAGAAATCTATAAGGTAATTACTAGGATAAAAATCAATAAAAACAAAAGGGGAAGTGTACCAAAAAATAGTTTCACAGAGACCAGTCCATGAAATATATTCCTAGAGACAAGTCTAGAAAATATATTTTTGAAGAGAAGTCCATTAAATCCATTCATTGAGACCCCAACCTGACATCCATTTACAATGGTCACTTTGTGTACTTCATTCACATAGGTTACATAACATACTATGATAATACATGACCAAATGAGAAGAAAACACATTAACCTACTCCATGGAGGGCTGCTAAAGAACCTCCTCCAAAAAATGCAACCACTAAGAAACCATTATAAACTACCTCACGTAATACACCTTCCTGAATGACCACCCATGGGATTCATTTTTAAGAGGTATTCCTGCGAATCTTTTTTAACAAATGGAAATACATTGAAATCTAATATTCATGGACCAAGAAACTCAAATGATATCCCATTACATGAGCCATAATATTTATCATAGCCCCATGATCCAAATAGAGATCTATTATTTCTAAAATAAAGATGGACCTATTCTTAATGGGACCAAACTAAAAACGATTTTTTCCATTATTGGCCATTTCACAATGGAGCCTTATGTTCAGTAGTTGGTTGCACCCTTTTTCTTCCACCCAAATCATCTAACTAGGTTGGGATCACCTAAATCACTTTTATTGATTTGTTTTTTCATGGTTAGCCCCCCTAAAATTCCATTTCATCAAAACATGTATTCTTCTGAGCGACCAACTATTTCAATAACATCCACGAAATGTATGCGTAATCCCCATACATGTACTTCATATTCCTTAGAACTAAATAGGTATGTCTATTAGGTGTAAACCAAAATCATACTTTATCCTATTTTTTTACCAATAAGTATGGTAAAATAGAAGGGGTGCTCATGTGTAAGACCCAAATTAATTCCTTGATTTTATATTTTCCTCTTGGTTCCCTTAATAACCTTAAGTCATGATACACCTATTGGTTTTATAATAACACATTGAGTTGAAATAATCTTCTTGGATTCCAAAAATTAACTTTTTTTAGTCACCCACCAGAGTAAACTGAAGTTGACAGACCAAGGACTAAGACCCACTTAATTCCTTGTTGTATACTCTCAATAAAATAATTGATCTTAAATTATATCTTAGTTTTTACAAAAATAATGAATCATATGGGATTAGAGGTTTTATTTGAATATTTCATTAAAATGATTGAGACACATCTTATTAAAATTAGTGAACACCTAGTCTTTACCGCATGACTCTAAACTACACAACACACATCCTTACAACATGACATTAAAATTCATGGAACAGTCCTAATATATGACCATAAACTATGAAACATAAAATATGGGGAATTTCACTCCTTTTTACTAGGATATTTAGGAATATAATTTTTTGTTTAACCCAAACACTCTATTATAAACCTTAGACTTCCTATCAGGTTTAAATGCCAACCTTTATAGTATTTTTTACCCCTATAGTTAAAAATAAACATGAGGGTGGAAAACCTTATATGGGATTCATACTTGGTGTAAAAACCAACCAAATAATTTACCTTCTTCATTTAGTTACCAATATATTATCGGTGGACACCCATATATGGGACTCCTACTTATTGTACACCTCAACTATAACCTCTCTTTTTCTGTTACCGACAAATAGGAAGAACTAGAAAGGGTTTCCCCAGTGTATGTTACACACAAACCATTGATAATCATATTTATCCTACTATTCCACTCAAAATGAAATTAATTTTTTTGAAATTAATCATGAAATAATGACCATAAAAGGAACTATTATGGTCTTTTCCACATTACCATAAAGGTTATGCCATTTCATATTATGTGGCACTAAACTATATGAGATCTAATTCCATTTATTTCTAAATATTGGAATCCCCTTTCATGGGATTGATCAAAAATCCTAAATAGAACCTTACTCATATTACAAGACCCCAATGCCTCTTTGGATGAAGAAAAAATCTAGATTGTCTTTTTATATTTATAAAAAACTATAGAGTAAATAAATACTCGGATCAAATAGAGATTATATAATTCTCACATACAATGTCCCATTAAATCAATATTTTTAGTTAATAAATTTCTTAAGGGTAACCATATAATTACTAATACTATTGGAAAGGATTAAAAAATATGTCTTAAAAAATTAAGTGAGTCGTATAGTAGGTAATAATTACCCCCTAAAGGGTGAGATAAACCCAAACTCCCATCCTCTCAACCAAAAAGGATTATAAACTATCACCGGTAATGTTTTAGAGACTTCCTACCTATGTAAAGTAGGTTATAACAATCTCAAAGAACCATAGATATATAAGATATCACAAACAGACGTGAAACATCGAAACCTATACTTTTCATAAAAAAATATTAAATCATTTTAGATGAGTGTTCATTACCCAACATCATGTTCTTTGTTAGAACTATAAATTTTTAGTGTCTTTCGAAACTTGTATACATTAACAACTCATTCATAAGAGATCTATATCATCTCTCTCTTATATCTTCACAACTAGAAACCTTCTTAAAAACATCATACTAAAAATATTTCTTTATATCTAGGAGAATGGAAACAAATGAAAGGGTGATCTCAGATGCATAGTTAGGGATATGGAGATATTAAGGATCACTTAAGTATAACATGATTATTATGGTATGGAAAAATAAGATTAAAATTTTAAAACCACACCCAAAATATCATATATAATATTCTGGAATTACGAAATAAATCTTGGTAGTTTATAAGAATTAAAACTTAAATTAATCAAATAACATGATCTATGAGAGAATACTATTGGTGTAAAACATATGTTTGGGGAATACACATAATCATAGTAAATAATTTCCATAGTAAAGAATCACTTACTATAATATCATAATATACTGGGTTCACTCCCAATTATATATTTTACTAAGTCAGGGTTTAATCCTAAGACTGTCATAGTGGATATATTCCCATACTGAACTAGGTTCAGTCTCTATTCCATTCCTTATTATCTCCTCAGATATCCATCTTTATCCATTATATTATAGGAATATATAATTTCATAACCACATGTCACATAATCACAATCCATTCAAATGTTGTCGATAATATCATAAAATATTCATCATATATCATAACCTATGTAAAATAAATGACATTCATAAAAAATTCATCAATTCACCATAGATTAACCCATGGAAAGGGAACATGTTTTATAATCATTTTAATGATTAATCCTAAAATTACACATGTAAAGGAAAATAAGTTTCATAAAACATCCTTAGAATTATTAAGGATGATATCATTAGATCACATCCTCAGTAAAACACATGAAACATCAAATGATGTTATCTTATATGAAATTGGATTAAATAGATCTATGTAATATTTATTTAGAAAAATAACATTTTAATTTTGAAATCATTTATTTGAAATCAATTTTTTTCTGAAATATTATGGAAAATATATTATTTTATAATTAACATGTAAAATTTTAAATTAAGATTCAAAACATTGAGTGCTCGTGGTGGTAGTAAATTCTTTTCATGTCATGTATGTTAAAACAGATATTACTTTCACATTTCTGCTAAAAATTTAGAAGCATGTCATTCAGAAAATTATATGAATATTCAAATTAATTTTCTTTTCTAAAATTGAAACATGTTTTAAAATTAAATTAATAAATCATAGGATAAAATTAACAAAATTATGGAATTTTTTTATAAAATATAGACAACGAATAAAAACGTTTTTCCACTGAATATAAAAATAATGTTTATTTTTATAAAAAATATTTTTTTAGTATATTGAGTAATTAAAAAATAAATTATAGGAAAAGATGTAATCTATGGAAATAACCAGAATATAATAAAATTTATAAATTTATTGATAGGTGTATCAAAAAATTTCATTATTATAAACTTAATCATAAATAATCCGGATAAACAATTATATTGTCCATAAAATAATTACCACTTTGATAAATTTTTAATCAAAATAACACGAAAGAGAGAACCTTTTAAGGATTTTAAAATCCTCATAAATTTAATAATAATATTATTAGAAATACATTCATTGATTTTATGGACACCATATAAAGGAAACAAATGGTGAATATTTCATGTGTCTCACATAAATAAAAGTGAGACAGGAAATCCTTACCTAAAGATCCACATGCTTCAAAATCACTATAAATTCTTGTATAATATATTTAATTTTTTATAATCATATTTAAGGATCATTCATATAATTATAATACCATATTTTATAAACTTATAACATTTCAACACCAATTTATTAATAGTTATTTATTAAAATGAACATTTCTAAGCGTTAACTGTTTCATTTTTCTTGGAAGTTTTAGTTCTACAGTTAGAGTCCTCAAAATTTGCTTCTTTAAATAAAATAAAAAATTTAATATATGAAATAAATATCATATATATTAATTATATATATATATTTATAGTGATCTATAAATGTTATAGATAAAAAATAATTACACTAGTCATTGAGACAGTAGGTCGTAAGTACACATGAACGTTGTTTTCATTTTATAATGGATGGAAGAGGGGATAATTAATTTGTAATTATACTTAAATATATATATATATATATATATAAATAATATATATTTTATAATTATTAAATTTATCCTTATTATTTTCCCATTAAATAGGAAATGAAAAACAAATCGTATTGCTTCGTAGAGGTGGCAGTCCACAAATATGCATGAGAGACATTATTGATATCCATTGGATGAGAAGAAATTGGACTATGGTAAATACATAATTTTCATAAAAAATAATTATAATTAAAATATTGAATTAATTAGTTTAAAATAGATACCATGGATTTTGAGGACTTACATGGTGAAATAAATTGATAGTTGTCAGACATGATGATTACCCCTTCATTGGTAGGCCTCCATCAGATTCTATATAAGGACCCTTGGAATGGTATTTCAAAAATTACATTAAATATTAATAATTAATATTGTTGTTTATAAGAAACTTTCTAAGGGTTTCTTCTAGATATATGGATCAAAGCTTTGTAAATAAAATAGAGAAGACGTGCTCTTTCACAAGGGAAGGAAATGACACACTTGGAGTTACAAAAAATATTTAAATATCATTAAGGTATTTCTCTTGTATAATGATTCCATATATACATTAATTTGAAGTAATTGAGTCAATTTTATAAAAATAAAAATAAAATGAATATTATAAAGGTTTTTTTGTCATTTTAGACATTATCTTTTTGTTTAACCCCTTTGTTAATTGATTTTACCATTAATTATGGTAACAACTTTTTCAATATTAAAGAATTATAATTTTACTTATGAGGTAAAAATTAGCTCAAAAATGGAAAGGGGATGAAATTTTAGACCACTTATTAAATTACTTGTATTATTTTAGTATTTTTATAATTTTTAAATAATTTAAAAAATTATTATTTAACATAAAATATCTTTAATGCCATTTTGGACACTATTCATTTAATTTGAATTTAAAGACTTGAAGAAAAGTATGTAATTAGAATATCATTAATGTTAAAATAATGTTTAAATTATTATTACCCATTATATTAATGTTACATGATATTTAATATAAAAAATATATTACTTTTGATATTTTTAAAATCATTTAATCGGTTTTCTCTACTATTTTCAAAAGCACTATGTCAGCTTTGTGTATGTATTTAAGGAAATTAATTCATTAAAAAAATTTAAAATAAATAAAAATGAAAAAAATTAATTATTATTTTAAATAAAAATTTATAACTTAATATAAACTATTTTTATCTATATCAAAAATGATTATATACATTAAAATCTATAGAGTTCCATTTATTAATTTATCCATTACTTGAATATTTTAAAGGTAAAAATCAAAGGTAAATTGAAAAAAAGTCAATAATTTTGAATTTTTGATGATTAAGTATGAAAATAATTAATAAAATGAAATTAATTCAAGAATTTCAATGAACTTCAATCTATATTACATTAATTTTTTCCATAATTAACCAATTTCCCTTTATTATGGTAACAAAAATTTTCTATGATTACTACACAAATTTAAAAGACCTATAAAATACCTTTTAACCAAATTTTTACCTTCCAATTTTATATATGGAATCCGTTTTTTAAGATTAAATTTCTATAAGTGGTAGAAATTTCATTAATAAAAAATGTAAAATGATATAGAAAACAAGTTTTCAAAAAAATACCACTTTTGGTATACAAATGTTTTTATACCAAATTAATCCATAAAATTGATTCAAATGAACTTAATTAGATTATTATTAACATAAATTAATCATGTTTACCTTTAAACCATTTTAAAAAAATAGAAATTTTGAAATTCTTGAAAAAAATATAGTTTTCAATAAAAACTTTAGTATTTTTGATTATTCAATGGAAATATATCTTTTCAAAATATTCTAAAATTTTTCCCTAAGTTAATTTTGTTATTATAATTTCTAAAATGTTATAATTTTTATAATGTTAAATTTCCCAAAGTTTTATGTTTTAATTATAATATTCTATAAAAGTAAATAAAACACATTCTTGAAGAAAACATATTTTGAAGAATAAAATTAGTTTACTAAAAAATAAGTGTTCATTTACTAAAAAATTATCAGTTTATTTTTTTATTAAGACCATTATATATTTCATAATTTTTTTATATTTAAACCCAAAAATTCAATGACTATGTTATAATGGTAATGAAATAAAATTATTTTTTTATTATTTTAAGCTCAGTGTTGCGTACTATAAAGACTATCAAACATTCTGTTATTTTAGAATCTTCATGTGTTACATTCCCCCCCATTAAAAAAATTCAATAATCATAATTTTAACCATTAATTGATAATCCAGGGTTTTCTATTTGAAAGTTACTTTATTGACAACCCACATAGTAAAAAGTGTTATTGAAACTTCTTTTTTAAAAGAGGAAAAGTAAAATATGAATGTCATTTAGAGTAACACATAAGTGGGTTTCTAAATTGGATAAAATTATTGGTAATTGAAAATATGTACATGGAAGAAAAATATAATATAAAAATAATTATGGATAGTGATATGGAACATTTATCAGAAGAAAGTGAATGATCGTGATGATATTAATGACTATAAAACCAAAAATCAATAGGGAATGAAAAATATTATCAATTCACAAGAAATGAATTTAATAAGATATAATTTTTGTTTCAAGATCTATTTCCTAGAGTCAAGGAATTAATTTATTATATATACCAAGTATATAAAGAAATACCCCTACCTAAAAAGTACAAATTCATCATTTAATCAATTTCCACCACAATCACATCTTTATAACTGAATGTTGAGTATTCAAAAGGAAATTTTCATATCTGATGCACTGAAATAAACATCAAATATGACAAAAATATATTAATATATTCCTAAAATCATTAAATAATAATAACAACTAATTTTTTAGCACAATTTAAGATAATTTCAAAAAATTATATAACTTTATATGATGAAATAGTAAACTTAACTCCCAAATTTCCACAAAAATAGAAAAACTTCCACTTAAATCATTTAAAAAATAACCCTAAATCCAAAATAACCTCAACAACCATAAAATTAAATATTTTTGTAACCTAAAATGTGATCACATAACATTAATCTTACATTTTGAAGTATTAAATTAAATTCTTCCAATATAATCTTTCATGTAAAAGAACATGTTAAACCTAAATGTTGCATATACCTAAACCTAATGAAGAATATCCCAATATATGATTAATCACCATGATAAATCACAATATAATCTTATAATATGGTTAAAATCAAAAAAATATCATGAATAAAATTTAAATTCCAACCCATAAACATAATCCCAATCTTGACCATAAATATATTTTAAAATATTGTCTTGTTAGTGAATCATTTTTCAACAATCAAGATTATCTAATTTTTACTATCCAATATACCATAATTAAGATGATATAAAATCATATAGAAACACAAAGGTTTATTTAAACCTTAATACAGTTTTATTCTTAAAACCCATTAAAAGTTTCAACTCACCTCAAGATACCCTCACTTAAAACTTAAAAATTGGTATCTATGCTTTTGAACTTTTTATCAACCTTAAACATATAAACCCTTGATGGTACCCATAAACCACAAGTTATCCACAAGTGGAAAATATGTATGATGATAAAAACTAATTAAATCACTATTCATAAAATAAAATAATAGAATATTTGATATAATCCATAAATACTAAAATGTAAAAAACTTTATCAAAGATGACTTAACTCACTACCCAATTTAAAGGTTACTAATACTATCCCATAAATATAAATCATATATTTATCCCAACTAAACATTGTTTTCATAAAATCAAGAATATATTAAAGGATATACATCCCTCAATCACATGACTCCAAAAATACCCCTTATTATTAAATATATTTTCAAATCCTTGAAGAAAAACTATTGTGGAGCAATATTTAGATGCTTCATGATTATTATAACCAAATTATCAGTGATATAACAATTATAAAATATAATTCTTGAATCTCAATACATAAACACTTTATTCCTTTAAAATTAATGATTGAAATAACATAGTTCCTTACTTGTTAATTTAGTTAAAAAATTTATTTGGGAATTGGATCAAATAACACCCATATTATAGCCACGTAATACGTTGACCAATAAATGATATCTTAAGATAAAATTCATAACACTACATAAAAATCATATTTTTTATTAACAATTACTAACTCTATGCCCTTAGTTTCTTTATATAAAATATCCTCTCTTTCCCCAAAGAATTTTCCCTAAGTAATTATTCCCACACACTTAACATATTGGAATATGAATATTCTTCCCTCAATGGTTTTATTGAAACTCCATTTTTCTATTATTAGGTCTGTCAATAAACTCACCTAATTTGAGATCGCAAATCATATAACCATATTCCTTATTAGGAATAATCACATGGATTTTCCATCTAGATCCCATTTTATTTTGTTTATTAGGAGGAAAATAATTCCATTATCTATCACTTTATTTTCTAACATGAATCCTCTTAGATCCAACAATTGACTAAAACCAAAAATTATATTGTCAAAAATTGTGGTCATAGTGAGAAATCATATAATCTAGAAAAATAATTCATAGGATGTATAAATTATTTAAATTTTTTAAATCAATGGAAACATAGGTTTAACCTAGGCCATCCTTGGCTATCATCTTTTCAATCCCTTTATAATGGTTCATAATGAAAATATTTTTTAACCCAAGCGTATCCCCTTGGAGTTCCAAAATATGTGTTTAGTAAGATAATATTCACCATACACCAAAATGATTGTTGGGATATACTCAACCAAATATTTTTAGGGATATTATGCTAAGATGTATCTATTACAAAACCACATACAATTATAGTATATAGACAAGGATGTATTTTAGGTAAACCCACATAATTTCTACCTTAATAAAACAATAGGGAGTTATCATATAATTATACTTATCCCCAAAATTTTCCAAAAATTTATATAATCATAATATCCAAATATTAACTAAATCCTATTGTGATACCAACTATAGTGACCCAAAATTGTTATATATAAATAATACATCCTTTTAGATTAATATTCATTAATTAACATTATTATCTACACTAGACCCATAATGGTTAAGTTTATTTAAAACATCCACACACAAAAAACTCATTAATGTGAGATCTACATCTTCCCCAACTTACTTCTTCATAACGATCTCCCTTTTTAGAAATATTTTACATAAAATCATTCTTCATATCATGCGGATGATAAGCATAATATTGAGTGATCTCTGATACACAGTAAGTGTAAACAAGGGAGATATTATTGATATTTTAGAAATAACATTAGCCTAAGGGTTTGAGAACACGATCTTAATAATTTAAAACCATAAAAAACATATCATAGATCATAATCATGAATCATTTCATAAATATTTTTAGTTTATAAATTAGTAATCATAAATAAATAAATAATCACAGTCCATCAAAGAATAAAATTAGAATAAAACATAAGTTTTTTTCATACATATACTCATTAAAAAATTTCCATAGTTAAGGATCACTCCTAAGATAATCATAGAGGATTTTTTACACTCCTCATTCCATATAATCATTATTTAAAGTTTAATCCCAATAAAATCATAGTATATAGGTTCCTATACCGAACCGGGTTTACTCCATATTCCAGTATTTACTATCTCATGAGATAGTCATATTTACCCAATACAATGGAGGGTTATATAATTCTGGAACCACCCATAACATAATCATAATAAAATCCTATGTGATACAAAATTTCCTAAAAAATTAATTATATATCCTAAATAGTTGAAAAGAAATGGATTTTAGAAACATTTTGACACTTTATCATAGAATAATATGTGTAAAAGAAAATAGGTTTCCTAAAAATTTCAAAAATTCATATCAACATATCCATTGGAAAATAAAATGGGTTTCATAACATCTCATAATAATAATAATAATAAACCATATGGAGAATGAATTAGGATGGTATCATTAGATCATATCCCCATAAAAAAATATGCAATATAAAAGGATTTTATCTTAGATGAATATTACTTTAAAATATCCTTGAAATATTTATTTAGGGAAATACCCATTATATTTTGAAACCACTTCTTTAAAATATAAAAAATTTAAAAATATTAATTTTTTTTATTAAATAAACATGAAATCTTGAAAATTAATCTTCCAAATATTGAGTTTTCATGATGGTAGGAAATCCTATTTATGTCATTTATTTTAGAATAAATATTCCCTATATATTTTCATTAAAACATCAAAATTTCATTGTTCAGAAAAAAAACTAAATATTCCTTTAAAACCATTTTCAAAAGTAAATCATGGATAAAAATTAATATAAAAAATAATTTTATAGTAGTAGAAACAAACTTCAGTTTTTTATAAAATATAGATAAAGAAGAAAAATTATTTTTGACCAAAGATTTAAAAAAGTTTTTTTTATTAAAAATTTTCCATTGGTTCATTGAGTAATTAATGTGAGGAAACAATAGAAAATAATTTACTCAATGAGAATAAACACATTATAATAAAATTCAAAAGTTTCTAGAGATGTAGATCAAAATATTTCCTCATTTTAAACATAATCATAATCAATCCTTATTAAAAATGAGATTGTAACATAAATCCCTTACAACTTTCATAACTTTCAAATAAAAACTCTTAAACATGAGAAAAATATATGTATATTTAAATATGTATAATATTATTGATAAGAATAATAAAATACATTCATTTATGTTATATACACCACATAAAAAAAGTGGTGAATATGACATGTGTCTCGCACAAATAAAAGTGGCATGGGAAATCCTTACATCAAGTTCCACTTGCATAAAAAGCAATCTAACATTCCATATAATAAATTTAAATTTTTTATTATTATAAAAAATAATAATTTACATAATTATAATATCATATATGATCTACTAATAACATTTCAACGCCAATTTATTAATAAAACATTATTAAAATCCTTGTTTATGGGTGTTAATTTTTTCATTTTTCATGGAAGGTGTTGTTCGGTTGTTCTGGTCACTGTACTTTGATCATGGTTAAATCATATCCATACTATTAAAAAGGAAATAAATATCATATATAGTAATTATATATATATTTATATAAAGTCATCCATAAATGGTAGATATAGAAAAATTAATTTCACCATTCATGGAAAAGGTAGGTTGTATGTACGCATAAACGTTTTCTTTTTATTTTTAAATGGATCGAAAAAATAATGGTAAATTATAATTCACAGTTAAAGGATAATTTTTATATATTATATAACTCATATTTAATTTCAACTTTTCTTATTTCAATCTATCAAAAGAAAAAATTCAAAATGAATCACATCGCTTCGGGGAGGTTATAGTTCACATGTATCCACAACCGACATTATAATTCTGCAACAGCTGGGAATAAGGTGTATTATGGTTGTTACATTATAATAATAGTAATTAAGTATATTTAAGATTCTAAATAAATTATTTTAGTGTCCATAAAAATGATTTAAAGGATGTAGAATAAGAAATAAATTGAAATAGATTGGGTAAGACGATTACCTCTTCAACGGTCAGCCTCCTTTATATTCCTTCTTAAGGACACTTGGAATTACTTAAAATATTTAAATATAATTAATGTGTTTCTCAAGTATAATACTTAAAAATTTAGATTATTTAAATGAAAAAGTGGATTTAGTTGAAATGTAATCATAAAATGAAATTTATATTGGATTTGGTTTCATTTTAAACAATATATTTTGGGTTAACACCTTCATTAACTAATTTTAACATTAACCATGATAACAAAATTTTCAATATTAAAGGGTTATAATTTTTAAATATTATTTAAAAATTATAACATAAATGGAAAATAGAGGAAATTTTAAAAAATTTGTAATCACAATTTATCTTTGTTATGTTTTTTATTATTTTTAATTAATTTAATAAAATATTATTTTACATAAAATATCATTAATTTCATTTTTTCCACTAGTCATTAAATTTTAATATAATGATATGAATACTCATAGGGAATTTGAATATTATTATTCTAAAATCAATTATAAATTATTGTTAAAAATAAATTCATGTAAAATTCTATTTAACCTAAATAAAATATTACAATTTATGTTTTAAAAATAATATAATTTGATTTTTTTACTTCTTGCATATTCATTGTATTGATGTTGTGTAAACATTTAGTATAACTATTTCATTACTAATATTGAAAAATTAATTACCATGAAAAAAAATTAATTAATAATTCAAATAATCATTTATAACAAAAATATGTTGTTTTTATATCTATAAAAAATTATTATAGATATTCAAATAAACAGAGTGACATTTTTGAATTTATCCTTTACTTAAATATTATGAAGGTAAAAATCAATGATAAATGGAAAAGGTCATATTTTCAATTTTTGGATGATTATGGAAGAAATATACACAAATAATTAAATAAATTAAAGTGTTTTAATGAATTTTAGGCCTTTTCACCATAATTTTAACCACAATTAATACATTTTACCTTTAATATGGTAGCATAAAATTTACTATTTCTACTATTCATATTCAAAAAAAGTGGCAAATTTTAAAAATTCATAAATCTTGATTCAATATATTGAATCCATTTTTAAATTTTAAATTTCATGAAGTTGTAGAAATTAGGTTAAGATAAAAATTCAAAACACAAAGAAAATTAGTTTTTTTAAATGCCTTTTATGTATAATTTTTTTATTTGAAATTCAAAAATAAATTGATTCCAATGAAAATAATTATATTATTAATAATATTTTAAAAAAACTAATGTTACTTTTAAAATATTTTGAAAAGAAAATGGAACTTTTTAAATGATTAAAATGAAAATATAGTTTTTAATAAAAAAATCAGTATTTTTACTATTCACTAGAAAATCATCACATTCAATAAAAAAATAAAAATTTAATTATCATATAATTATCATATGATTATTTCAAAAATAAATAATTTTTTTTTAAAAACTGAAAAAAAATCTAGAATTTAAATATTATATTCGCACACAAAAAACAATAAAAACCATTTTTGAATAAAACATATTCTTAAGAATAAAATGAATTAACTAAAAACATTAGTTATTATTTCATAAGAATTTATCAATGACTTTTTATTGATTAAATGTTCTATAAATTTTACATAATTTAGATACTTCTATTCATACACACCAAATCAATAACTATGTTACTATAATCATAAAATAAAAATATTTCATGGTTTGTTTATACTTGGTGTTGCGTCTAGTATACACTAACAAATACAGTGTTCTTTTAAAATATAAATCTATTACATATAGGTTTCTAGATTTTGGTTGTTTGGATTCATTGGGATTCTTGATAGTTATCTTATAGTGAGGATGTGATGATAAGGACTGTAGCACCCTTTTCCCCACACTCCAAGATTCGGTGTTGAAAAAAATAGATACTTATTGGCTTTGATACCAACTATAGATTCCAAGACATAACTATACAATTATATTATGAAATAAAAAAAAATATTATATTAAATTCATTATGAGGTCCTTTTGGGTTAGAGCTTTAGATAATCAAGAAAAATCATAAACTAATAAACCCCATTTCATTCTCAACCAATGGAAATTTTCTCTTCACTATATAACAAATGAATTTATCCATAATAAGTCTTCAAAATCTCCCACAAATTATCCACACAATCTTTCATTTTGACATATCATGTGTATTAGATTTTATCAGAACCTATGTAAATGGAATCAGAAGAAGGGTGGTATCAAATTATTAGTAAATGAAAATGTAAACAATGGAAATCAAAGATCATAACTCAGTATATGATGATCATAAATAATATGGCTACCATAGATAACAAAAAATATTTCATAATAGTGTAAAACTAAAAGAATAATGTATCTTTGGATATTAATTAAACATAAATGATCATATAGATAAAAATAATTGTTTTCATAGTGATGAAATGAATAATACATTACAATAAATCCCATTCACTAAGCTAAAAAATCATTATCTTTTAAATCATGATCATATCATCTAGAACCCATGTCTAGGAAAGATTTTGTTCTCGGTTGGAATAGAACAAAATACCAATGTTAGGTTATATTATAAGACATATTGATGTTTTTGGGGCTTATTTCAAGACCCATAAATCTATAATTAATCCTAATTAATTCATCATTTGAATGAATAAATAATCTATAAAATATATAAAAAATATTCCTTAATTATAAATAAACATCCATACTAGAATAACAAGTATATATATTTTTATTATATCCCGATTTAATAAATGAAATGGATTTTTGTGTAAGTATCCCTCAAACTAACACTATATATAGTAAGGTTTATATCGTTAGGACAATAATTTTCCTAATAAATCCATGAATGGAAGTGAACACCCCTCAATCAATGTAATCAAATAAAGTTTGTTCACAGAGGAATTCCATTGGTAGAAGAATTATTTCTCTAAATGGGGATGATTTGGAAATAAAAAAATAATTTATGGATATTTTAAAAGATCAATAAACCATATTAAACTATTATGAGAAGATTTAGAAAGTAGTATGTGGTCAAAAAATACATCACAAAATGGAAACAAGTGATAAATACAAATCATATCTCAAAGTAAGAAAATTTCAATGCAACACGCTTACAGTAATGGTAATGTAAGAATAAAAAGAACATGAGAGGGATACCATGATATTAAAATATAATTAAATTAATTTTATTTATTATACTTGAAGGAAATAGGAAAATCAATAAACCATATAAAAAACATGGTACATAATTTCAAACATATATCATGTATTTTAAAATAAAAAATAATAACACATACAACTTTAAAAACATAAAATAAAAATATACTGAAATGTAGAAGTTCAAATAAAACATTAAATACCATGATTAAGGATATGTTCATGATTTAAAATATTAATGTTTTATTAGATACACATAAAACATAAGAAATTTCTTATAATAAGAAATATGTCTCAAGGGTTGAAAATTGAGACAAGAAACTCATTTCAAGTAACATAATATTTGAGGTAAGAATCATTTGATAATGATGTTATAATGAATAATTATATAACCCCCCAATTAAGTAGGTAATAAAATAAAAACTATTCATTAGTCATAATAAATCAAACATGGAACAATATATTTCAGTAATAATGTTGTTAACTCATTGGATGAAAATTTATTTAGCAAAATCCCTTACCTTAATTTGTGACTTACACTAAAGTACTTGAATATATTTTATAAAAAAAATAACTATATTAATCATATAGTTCATAACATTACTCAAATATTTAAACATTTATAAAATTAATTTATAATTGTTTTATATAATTATATTAGTTAGTTATTATCTATTTTTGATATCGGGTGTGAGTATTCTTGATTGTTTTGAACTAGTTTCAAAATAAAAGTGTAGTTTTTCATTATTCACCTAATGTCAATTAATTATAGATCATAAAGGGAAATGGAATTGATTTTTTATAATTATTAATAAAATTAAAATTTTATTCTATTGGTATATTGGTTACGATCCATAGAGATGAAATGAGTGAAGAGCATATTTTAGGGATTTTAGATGAACATACATTGACTTCTTAATTGATGAGTTTAAAATTAATTTTACCAGTATAAAAAAAATAAATTTTATATATTATTATTTATGTCATATAACATAATTAATTTAGTTTTCAAATTCATCTATGATAATATTTTATAGAATTGTTCATGTATGTGGTAAGACCTACCCAAACATGAAGATTATATATTTAATTGCTGATTATGATTATAAAACTGGTTTATTTTTGGAATAATTCCATTATTATTGAATAATAATGATATTATTTAGATAAATTCATGGTGAATATTTATATTTTATATTTTTTTAATACTTAATAAGGACATTAGTTGAAAAAATAGATTCATTACTTAATGGATATGATAGGAGGCACAATGCACAATTAACATTTTCATTTCTCAAAGGAATAGAGAGAAATAATGTTGATAATTATTATGGCGGTTGATATTTATTCTCCTTTCACAATAAAACCAAATATTAAAAAAAATTATTCAATTATAATGTTATTGTAAAATTATATTTTGGAAATTAAGAAAATAATATAAGTTGAGAAAAATCAGTACTTACTTTGAGGACATAGGATTTTCCTTGGAAGACTCTAAGGAAATAGAGGTTTTAGGAAAATATGTTTTGAATAGAGGTTTATGGATAAGTTACTGGATTATATTTTGATAAAAAATTAAATAATTTAAATAGGAAAATGAATTTATTGATTTTTTTCTTGAAGGGTTGGTGAGAGGCCCCTTTTATAAGTGGTATGAATGACATTTTTGTAAATGTTTCAACTGAATATAAAGAGGGAACATGTTTTAAATGTAAATAACACTATAAAATGTAAAATAATGGATTGGGAAGTGAGATAAGTTATATAATACCTCCAAAATTCATTTAAACATCTATTTAAATAGGTTTATGCCCCTTACTCGTAGAATTTTCACTTTTACTGTTTTGCCTTTTAACGTGGTAACGAGTTTTTACATAAGTAAATAATTTTTTATTCATATAAATAAAAGGTACCTTATTAAATAATTTTTATATAATTATAAAATTTTTTTAATATATTTTATCGTATAAAAATTCTATGTATAAGAAAAATCAACGTTAACATTTTTCCATATAACGCTAAAAAATACCGTTTTAAAAAAATTGCACTTTTACATTTAAAATTTATGAGTGGGATAAAATTATCAATTTAGTTGATTATATATATATATCAATTCGTTTATAAAAAAATAAAATTTTTGTGTCTTTCAAAGAAATTGAATAACCTTATTTTTCCAAAATAATATTTAATTAGAAGAAAAGATCAGAAATATTTTTTGTTAGAAAATTTTACTTACTTTCCTAAAATATAAATAATTGTTTTTCTAAATTGAACACTATATATTTAAAATGTATATATTAAATTAATGAATTAATATTAAAATAATTGAAAGGTTTTAATAAATTTTTGTTCTTTATTATATAATTATAATGTCATAAAAGTTTCAATTTTGGTAAAAACTGTATTTTCACTATTCACCTAAAAATAAATTATTTCAGAAAATTCACAAAAATAAATATTATAATAAAATTGACATGTTCAAAATAAAAATGAATTTTATTTTTTAAATTTCAAAATTAAAAATTTTAAAATTTAACTTTTAAATAAAAACAAAAAAATAAAATGAAAATAATTTTCATGTGAAAATAACTTTTTAAAAAAATTACCTATTATAATTCTTATTTACTAACAATTAATAATATTGTTAGTGATAATATATTATTCATGTAAAAAATATATTTTTTCAGAAATTTATTTTTTGTCTTAAAATAGATCCATAAAATCCAATTTTAGAAGGGTTTCATTTATATCATAAATTAGCCTTATTAGTTACTTAGATACACTAATTGAAATCTCAACAATGACTTAGTATTAATAATGAACTTTATTTTTATTTATTTATATATTTATTAATTCATTTAAATCTATTTTTTGACGACAATTCTACAGAAACATTTTAATAGTCATATAGTTTTCCTAGGTTTTTTGTGGTTGGATGTTTCACGTGAATCATGGTATCAACCACATTAGTTTTAAAATAATATGTAATTGAAAATATCAAGGTTTTATAAATAATCTCAAATGTGTACCAAAATCTCTCCCTTAAAACATATATGGGTTTTCATTGTTTATCCTTTCCTTATTGAATTGTGGTTGATTTGAATCAATTATTGTTTTTCTTTTTTGTTTTTATGGTTTCATAATGTGTGTGTTTATACTCACCCCTTCATGGGTGTCCTTGCAGACAAGTCTCATGTATTATTTCTATGATAGTTAGTTTTTATGTGCTCATGGTGGGAACCATGTTGGTGGATATTATTGGTTGCAGAAGATGGTAGTAGCATGTGTTGTTCATTTCTAGAACTATCTAGGTACATGGAACTATTAATTATAACTTCTTATATTGGTTTTCCTTTTTTAGTTTTTGGGAGTGTATCCTATCCCTTTCCCTTATGTATTATGGATTTTTTTTACCTTTTTAGATCATATAATTTTTCACATGTATTAATATATACACTATAGTTAGTTTTAATTTTATTTACATCACTATTATGTCCTTTGTATAGGTGTGCATAGGCCAAGGCATCCCATAATGTTTGATATACCTACATGGTACTCATCACTATCCGTTATCCTTGTAGAGGAAAGCTTTGGGGCACACAATCCTCTTACCACTACCCAAGAGAGGTCATTATGTAGTGGGTCATGTCATTATTTCATAGCTTCATCTGACTTACATTGAAATTAATCTCTATGTTTCTCAGTTTACCTATTGAATTTCACATCCATAGTTTCTAAAACCAATTTCTTCTCTATTTTAAGAGATTATACATATTAAAGGTCTTTCAGTTCCTTCCATTTTTAAAATTTCTCCTGAAACTTCTTCCTACACATTTATTTCTTTTCAACTACCAAATTTTAACTTCCATTCATCTTTCAAAAAATATGATTTCAACTAAATTTTAAAAAATCTACATCAAAGAAATTTTTTCATTTTTCCATGAATTATAACTCCTTCTTATTCATAAGTCATGTGTATACTTTAATTTAATACCAGTGAATAAATAAAAATTAACAAACTCACTAAGCTAGAGAAACTAATTTAAATATAATCATAAGTGAACTTAATTATTTTAAACATCATCATTCCATAACTAAATTTAATGATATTGATATACTAAATTTTCACATAATCCTTGTATCCTTTCCGTGAAATTTAAAATATACTTGAATCCACTAAAAATCCATCCCTTATACCAGATTCAAGTGTTCCATATTGTTAAATATTCATTTTACTTTGAATTATATATCTCTTTATTTATCCTTATTTAATATTATAGAAACTTATACCAGCCTAGGTGAAATAAAAAGAGATTCACCTTCCAGTGGTAGACCGATTGTTACAATAAAAATATTCAAGGTCATAATTAATTCATGATAATAAATAGTAATGATAACGTTATTCTCACCATCCAATTCATCAAAAGTATCAGAAAAATATAATTACTAGGTAATACATGGAAAAATAAAATGATACTTCTAACTTAGTAAAGAAATTAGATCCCAACCATGAAACTTTACAACTCACTTTTGAAAGGATATGTTTCTATTATGATAATATGAATTTATCATCTTTTTAGGTACCACCTACTTTGTATAAATTTCATAAGAATGATTCATGATTATTTATAAATTATAGAAATATAGGGAAGATATGATTCAAAAGTTGAATCACATTATAATAAATTTGGGTAAATGAATTCAAATACACTAGAATTTTAATAGTGGTATGACTTAATCATTTATATGAAAACAATTATATTGTCATATTTACTTCCTAAAAAACATAGTGATGTCAAATCTCATAGAAAAAAATCATGAATTTCATTAAATGAAATAAATTTATTTAGATTTTAAACTTGAAAAAACATAAAATAAAAAAACCAAAAAATGATGTGACTCACTCTTGATAAAATTTCAAGGACATTACTAGTTAAATACTCTTCTTGAGGTTATATATCAATACCCATTATTTATCTTATTCCATAAAATACAGTTTTATAAAAAATATTGAAAATATCTCATATATTATATAGAAACATTCTGAAAATATAACCTTCCTTGGAAAAGTTAACACAACCAAATCCCCTTTTCTTAAGGATTTAAAAAATATGAAGATAATATTATATAAAAGAAATAAAAAAATATAATCTTAAATGTGGTCCTGATTTTTTTTAACATCACATAGAAATTTTGAACTAGTCTGATAATGAATTTCATAATTATTCAAGCATATAATTAATGCATAAATAAACATTTATCCATATCTATTCATAAATAGGGGATCCATATACCATTTCTTTCAGCTGTTAGTACTAATATCTCATATTTGAAATTTATATTAATAATTCATGACCCAAAAATTGTTGGTTCTAGTAATATTATTAAACAATACCTATAAAACCAACATTTTCCCAACTCTATTTTGTTTAATATTTGTACGTTATTTCAAAATAAATTATTTCCATGTTCTGAATGATTGAAATTCATTCAAATAGAAGTGGAACTTACAATGAAATAATTTTTTAAAATTTCTAAAAAAGGATCAATCTTCAATATAATATAATTTTATTAAAAATGAAACCTTTTTTATTATGTATAAAAAATTAATAAGGTGTTCTTTATAGTTTCAACTAACTAAAAATATTTTTAAAAAACATGATTTTTTAATTAAATTTTGAAATTAGTTTATTAAATTGGTAAAACTCAAAATTAACTTAAAAAACCTCCTTATGATCATTAAAAATAGACTTGACACTCATCTCAAATGTAAGATTATAGATCTTATTATCAGATTTAAAAACCTTAACATTAACATTATTATATTTCTTAAAAAGTATTTGATAAGTATCATCAAATTTCATTACATAGTATTTCTTTTTTTATGTTATAGATATAATTAATCCTCATTATAAAAAGAATAAGTGTATGTTGAATCCAATGAATTTTTTTCAAAGAATCATAAATCACCTTAGCCATAAAAAATTTCTCATTACAGTGTACTTTAATAGAAAAACTATTTTATTTTGATTTTATTCATTATCTGAAAAAATATTAGAAGTATGATCTTTACTGAAACTCTATATTTCCCTCACCTTCAGAACAATATTCTTTATATGGTTAATCAATATTTTTGACTCCTTATGTTCATTTTTCAATCTTTTACACTCAAGTATGATATTCCCAACTTCTAACACTCATAAATTATAATATATAAATAATCCTCTCTTATTCCTTTAAAATTTTCACATCTATATTTGATATCATTATAATGGTTATAGTTCTAAAAACAATTATTTAAAAACATCTCTTTCACCAACTATGAAGACTCTCATTATGTAATTTATTACTCTCTATCATTTGGAAAACCAATTTGAATTTTTCTTTTATGTAGACAATATAGATTTAGTACCACCCAACTCCTTATAAGAAAATAAAATTTCACCATTCTTCTATTTTTCCTTCCTAGCAACTAGATTAAATCTTTTCTCATGTTGTATCAATGTTCCAATCAAATAAACATGACTAATCTTAGTGATATTATTCATATCATCAAACATTATTCTCTTTTACCCCCACTCCTTAGAAAGTGTTTGACATACTAATGTTGTCACAACATATCCCTCTTTAACATAAGTTTTAGTGACCATAAAACCCCTATATTTATTAATAACAAGTTACATATTAAGTGATTTTCATGTTATTAATTATTATTTTATCAATATACTTTTATATATTGGATTCTATATTTTAAATTGGTTTCTATAGTTTTTAAAAATATTTTCTTAAGTATTGAGGGTTAATCATACAATATAGTGGTTATGAAGATAAGAATGATTCTTACACATGCTGATTCATGGTTACATAGAGAAAATTCATGCCTATGTCGACATCATGTTGCCTACACAGACAACAAGATTCTTACATAGAGGATGTTCGTGTTTATGTAGGACAGTTTAATGGATTGGGACTAGATGATGATAACATAAGATGATCCTTATGAATATGATTCCCATGATAGATACCATGTGTATATAGAATGATACCTTTAATAATTTATGACTATGTAGAATATCGTGTTTAAATATTCATAATTTTTCAATGATTTTTTACAATTTCTTATTTTATGAAATAGATCAGTGCGGATTTATTCTAATAGAAGTTTGGGATATCCACATAAGGTACACATGATTTTATTAAATCCAAAATTTCTAAGAATGTTCAATTAATACAATGTTTGAATGATTATAAATTTAAAATAAAATTAGTATGGTTGATGTTGGCCTATAAAATTCCTACTATAGAAAAGGATTCAAGATATATTTTAGAACGTTTTCTATAAATAGAATGCCTGAACTAATGTTTTTAAACCCTAAAAATGTGGATGAATAGGTCACGTGATGAAGACATTAAAACCATTTTAAAGATTCTATATTATTCTTTCTTTACGATCAACTTATCAATGTTTTTCAAAAACAAAAGGAGTATCTTATTTTCTTTTAATATATTAAATACTATAGTCTAATAAGGCCTTTATAACTACTCCTGTAATATATATTCAATATTTAGAACATTTTTTATTTATTTCCAGTTACTGTTTGGAACTACATGCCAAATCAGTCATCTGTTTCTATATAAAAGTATATAATCCTTGTATTGATTATTTTAAACGTTATATATATATTTGGTAGTGAAATAGACCATCTAAAATCTCTTGGATCATTTTTACCAAGTGAAAACTTCATTCACTCAGTTGGTAAGACCATGAAAAAAGGATGGTTTTTTAAAAATCACTAAACATGCATTATGTGTTGGTGTCGTGGATTAGGGGTAGTTTATCTATCCCCAAAACACTAAAAGTTATCTTTGTCTCATAATTTATTTTATTTTATTCCACTAAATATATGACTTATGAGTTAAGGAAAAACTCTAATATGATTTAAAGAGGAATTTTCTATTTGGGGTAAAAAATTTAATAACTAAAATTCCCCCTATTGATTAATTATGAAATAGATATGGTAATGTTTTTTATCAGAGTAGTGACTTTTGAGTTTTCAAATTTTACTATTTGAAGTATTAATATTAATTTATATTTTTTTGAATGAATTAGTAATCATGGGAAGACAACTATATTTTTATAGAGATAATTTTGGTTTCTAAAAGGAATTTGTGATTATATGTTTGAATATATTTGGAAATAAAGGCTATTTTAAAACTATATAATCTTAAAAGATTCCCATTGGTGATCTTGGATTATGGATTTCTACTGAAAAGGTAAATTATGATATAAATTACAAATACTTGAATTCAATCATATGTGGTTTAATTCTGGATGAATTCAATAATGTTCCACAATGTGTGACAACCACTGACTTGTGGAAGAAAAAAGTTATTTCTTATTAAGGGTAGTTAGTGTTAGGTATTTTAGATATAATACTTACAAATTAATTTATTTTTAAATTCATAATGGTATATAGTCAAAGCATAACCAAGATGAATTCTAGAATCACTAAAACTATAAAAAATGTTTCTTCCTTAGGTACAACTACACCATAAAAATTTAATGTTCTCAAATTCCTTAGAGTTTTACCCTTAATAAAAAAGGAATATCAAGTTCAATTAGAAATTCTAAAACTATAAAATACATGGAAATAAATGATCTTATTGGGACTCTCAGGATGTATGATGTAGAAATAGAGGATAAAGCACTAGTTTATAAAATGGTTAAGAATAAAAATATATCTCTAAAAGGTATGACATAAAAATATGATAAAACTCTAATGAAAAAAATAGTATCTAACTTTTAAAATAATGGAGGCTCAGGCTATTTAGAATCTGATAGTGAACTCACTCAGTTTTAAAGAAAGTTTAAAAAGCATTATAAGAGGAGAATAATATTCAAAAAATTATTTTGCATGCAAAATAATTTTGAATAAAATTAAAATTTAGTTAGATTTTATAAGAGTATCAAGTTATGAAATATAAAACCTAACCATACAATGCTGAAGAATATGAAGAAACCGAAGAAAATATTTCAAATAAATTATAATTATATGAAAAATGATAATATGGTTATGAATGCAACTAGTATTGAATCCGATATCACTAAAAGTGAATCTAATTTTAATTTAGTAGCTCCATATTGTAATATAAAAACTAATATGTGTTTATTATCCCAAACTAGAGAGATATTGTATCTTTATTATCATTTAAATGAATTATATTCTGAATATGAAAACCACTTCTTTGAAGAAATAACTGAAGTTTTTTAATTATAGAAAATAAATATGAGTCACTAAAAAAAATAAAAAAACATTTAAAAATATATATTATGTTGTTAAAACTAAAAAAAAATGAACTATTAAAGAATATTTCACCATTAAAAACTGAACTGGATAAATATAATTTTACTTCTGTTGTCATCAAAAGAAAAATCAATGAATTGTAATAAAAGGATAAATCCTTGAATGATATTAAAAGTGTATTTAATATCATTGGGGGATTATATTAAACAAAAACTTTAGAAAAATTAAACAAATTCAAGTAAGGTATTATAAATAATAGTGAAAGGCTAATTATATTAAGAAATAATTTTTTCTCTTAAAAGTGTCATAAAAATATACCTAATTCTATTTGTTTCCTCTATATAAGAAATGGATATTATAATATAAAATATAGTCTTAATAACTCTGAATTATATGTAATAAATAAATTTTATTTTATAGATAATTATTTAATAGATAAATTGGGAAATTATACTTGATGCATACAAATATCACAACCCATATCATTACATATTTACACCACTAGATCCAAGTTAGTTTGGGTGCCAAAAAATATTTTTTGGCTTAATTTTTGTTGTGAAAGTACTTAGGGACAACCATATACAGTGGTATATTGGTAGTGGGTATTAAATAAATATTATTTGATAATTTTGAAACATCCAATCACATTCAAATGATGATGAAGGCTCTGTAACATTTGGTGATGATGATAAATGAAAGATCATTGGGGTTGGATACATTGTAGATCCAAGATCTATCCCTATCAAAAAAGTTATTTATATTAAAGGCTTAAAACATAATCTGATAAATATCAATCATATATGTGATAATAGATTTTTTATTTATTTTAATCACAACGTATTTTCTATTTTTAAGAATAAATTAATTACATTTACAACACTAAGAACTGGTAATGTTTATATTTTATATCTAAAATCTTTATATATAAAAAATGTAAACTTTTTTAATGTTGAAATTGATGAATCTTGGAAAAATAAGAGAATATATAGAAATTTGCATTTGTACTATTAAAGAAAATTATCTAAGAAGAATAATATTTCATAATTAATCAACCTAAATTGGATAAAAATAAGCTATGTGATGAATTTAAATGGGAATGTAACACAAATCATCTTTTAAATAAATTAATGTGGTTAAAAAATATAGACCATCAGAAATTATCCTTTTGGATTTCTCTAGTAACTCTATTACTATAATCCTATGCATTAAATATTTTTTATGTGTTTTTTGGGGATTTTTCTAGATTTTAATGCATTTAATTTTTATGATATAATAATAAATACTTTTATATTTTTATTAAATTTTTCATCCGCATAAAAAATGAAAAGAATAAAAAATCACTATTATATGACCATTGAAAGATTTTTAAAATCACAAGTTTAATTATTTTTTCTCACAATATAGAATTATTAATACATTTTCTTCCACTAAATAACCTCAAGTGAATGGTGTTTTTTAAATTAGGAATAATGAATAAAATTTATAGATCAATTTTGTTTGAAAATAGAATCCCAACTCATTTTTAGACTGATGATGATAACACAAAATCTATGTCATTAATAGAGTTATAATATGGCCAATTTTGAAGAAAACATCATGTGAGATATTCAATAATAGAAAAAGGTTTAATTATTCAATGTTTTTTAATTTAAATTTTTTATCTTGAACACCAAGTATAATCTTGGTATATTCGATCTAAATGATGATAATTGAATATTCCTTAAATATTCCACCACTTATAAATCCTATAGATCTTTCAAAAAAAATCTTGGACAGTTAAAAAATATAACCATGTACTTTTTTTGGAATCAGTCCCCTGGATCATAAAAAATTCAAGATGATAAACTTAGTGATTATTTTTATAACATTATACTTGATCCAATTTTTTTTCACAAAAAGGAATGTTGATCTTGGTTTTCATCAAGAAAAATCCAATCCTGAAATAAAAAAATATTAATAACCTTAAAGTGTGCTTCTTAGGTATCTTATATCCATAGAAATTTATCCTTTATATAATATCCTAAAAAGATAAGATGAAGGATTTAGAACTAGAAGTTGTGTGGGAAACCATATTAATTTTTTTTATCTTTTTATCCAACTATGAAAATAAAATGAGAATAGAATAATTGACTGATGCAAGTTGGATATTATAAATTATAGAAGAAATAGACCAATTTAAGAGAAAAGAGATATAACAATCCAATCATTATAACTAAATTTTTATTTTTAAATAAGCAATTTTTTCATGGCATAATTTTTAGAAAAAAATATTAGATTCTAAAAGATATAACCAATAAGAAGGAATTTATTAGGAGGAAACAAATTACCTAGTTTCTATGCTATGGTCTTTTAGGATCATTCTAGATTATATATCTAAAATTAACATTAAATATATTGGATGGATGTTTAATCTTCTCTTTTGAATAGTTTTTTATAGACGAATTCTATGTTGAACAAACTCCTAGTTTTGAAAGTCCCAAATTTCATAATTATTTTTTTCAAACTCATTAAACCTCAATATAGTATTACACAAGCACTATGGTCTTTTAATGGATGGTTCATCTATTTTATTTTTAAAATGGGGTTTTTGTGGGTTTTTAAGATCCCAATTTATTTGAGAAATATTTATAAAACATATTTCTACTTATAAAAATTAATGTTGATACATTCATTTTCAATTCCATAAGTCAAAAATAGTGTAATGATTTTTTAAAATGCATAACAAAATAATTTGATATGATCATGATGGGATATTTACAATTATTCTATGGTTTTTAGATTTATCAAACAAAATTTGGGTCTATTTGAAATTAATTTAAATAATATCCTTACTTACTTAAAAGGTTTTCACATGAAAATGAATCTACTATGAGTTCAAATATTAAAATTTATTTGGATGAAGCTAGTAAAACATTTGAACATAAGTTATATAGAAGAATCATTAAATGTTTATTTATATCTAACTGATAGTAAAGTGGAAATTCAGTTTTCTATATATTTATTTTATTGATTTCAAGAAATCCCTAAATATTCACATTTAAAATATGCTAATATAATTTTAATGTATTTTAAATAATATATTTAACATTCTTAACTTATTACAGAAATATATGGTTTTTCTTTTTGTTCAAATTTTTATGATATTTTTGTTGGTTATAGGTCTGAGATAAATAGTAATTTAGGTACCCACTACATTTTAGGAAAATCATTGGTTTATTAGTTGAGTAAGAAGAAACCCTCTATTTCATTATCAGTTAATGAAGATAAACACATAACAATTGATAGTGTTTGTGAAAAAGTATTGTGCATGAAACACACATGTATGAAGTTAGAATTAATTTTTATCTTGTGACAATAACATGTTTTAACACTAGTTCTATCAATATTTCATAGAATCTGATAAGCAATTATCCAGATAAGCATATTTATTTATGGAACAATTTCTTAATGGATAGGGCCTAGAAGGGTGATATGTCTCTAAAATTAATTTATACTAAAGATCAATTAGTAAAAATATTTAAAACTACCATACCTATAAAATGATTTTATTTCATCAAAAAGTGAATTGGGATTGTTTGATTTTCAATAATTTTATTCTAATTATGAATTTATTCAGTTAAATAAATTCTCTAATCTATATTATTTACTACTTAAACAATGATTAATATGAAATTATTAGTGTTCTATTTTTATTGTGGAATCCCAATTTTACTTATATACTTTATTTATTATGACACTAAGTTATATTTAGTGCTGATAAGACAATTAATATTTTAGATCAATCATAAACTTTGTGAATCCTCATAACTCATTCACTCCATTACCAAAATCCAAAAAATTAACCATCTCTTTTTCAAGCCTTCAAATATATAATATTTTTGGGAATTTATAAGACAGTAGATAATGGTGTTTCATGAAGCTAAAAAATGTAAAATTAAATTAGTGGATAATGATACGAGATCCCAATAAAATTTATCGAGTAATTAATATTACATATCAATTGATAAAGATATTTTTAATACTCTAAAGATAGGTGTATATATTTGATGAGAAGAAAACAATGTTATTATTTTAAAAAGGAAGTTCACGATTTCTATCAATATACATGATTTCATTTTCCTTGGGATGAATATAAGATTTTTTCACAGGATAATGCAAAATAAAATTTGATTTCTTCTATAGAAATAACTGAGATATTTTATTTCCTATATGATGAAATATATTGATTTAGTCCACAATTTGAGAATGATGAATTGTTCAACCCTTTATATGTAATGACCTATCTCTATGTATCTATCATTATGAGTAAAATGATATTAAAGGATTTATATCCCTAACTAAAAATATATGTGATGTCTATCCATATTATGTAAAGTTCAAAGATTAGCTAAATTTGAAAAAATGTAATTCCAATAAATGTAAAATTTTAATTTATTACTAATGGTGGATAATGTCAATATTATATGATGCTTTTTAAGATAAATGTATAATTGTTACGAAATGTCAAAGAGGCTCATTTTCTTTCTTTAAGGTCATATTCTATTTTTCATCCTCTATTTAAAGGATACTGATAATGTTGAATCAGAGGGTGTGAAATGACACCACAACTCTATTATTTCTACTGGTCTTATAAGGCCCTTTTGATTAAAGTGAAAATCAATTTTAAAATATATTATTTTGAACAAGAAACAATTTTAATAAGAATATGTTGAGAATGGGAACTAGTAAATTATTTGGGGGACCCTCTTAGATGAGAAAATGAGGTCAATGCTATTGATAATGGGTATTTTCCTAAAGAGGATGTTGCAGATTTGTATACATCACATGTTATAGAAGTTAGACATGATTTTAGGGTTATTAATATATAATAATACACTAATGTGGGATCAATATATGCTACTAGTGGTACTAAAGATAAGAATAAAATCCAATAAATCATATTATTGATGAGGTTATTAAGGCTATAACTATAATTGAGACAACTGAATCTACAAAATCTGATTCATGGAGTAGTGATAGTGATAGACCTATTATTTACAGTGTATGTTTTGAGGTTTCTAAGGCTAGTTATGAAGCTGGTTTATTAGTAGTATTAACTAAATATGGACAAGATGTTGAGGCTCATGATCAAGATGTTGAAAATATGGAAATTGAAATAATATAAGTTAAATAAAAATTGGAGGTAAGGGATAATATATTGAAAATATAATATAAAATATTGAGGATTCATAAAAATTGGTATTTGAAAAAAATTTCATAAGGAGAAATAAATAAGTTGTTTCTGAGAATATTTTATCTCTAGTTGGTGGTGTAATCATTAAAAAAGAGGTAAAATCAATTTTTGATGTACATGTTAGGACCTTTATTGAAAACTTTTTAGATGATTCTGAGAATATGAAATAAAATATAGATGAGATCAAGGTTGATATTGAAGCATCAAAGGATGAACTAAAAATCTTGAAGTAGAATTTAGACTCCAAGACTAATTTTATTTGAATGTAGGAAGTTATGGCTACTAAAAGTGAACTTATTTGAAATATTTTATGTATCTAAAAAAGTATTTATTTTTTAGTGATAAAGGAGATTGGGTCTTTATATAATATGTTGAAGGAATGTAAATTTAATTCTGTTTCCAAATAATATTTATAGGAATTAAAATCCCAATTTGTATTTAAAACTTATTGGAATTTCTTAAAGACATAATAATAAATCACATTGAAATTCTAATGATATTTCTATTATAGAGTTATAAATTTGTTTCTTAAGTGTTTAAACCAATAAAGGATGTCTAAGTGGATTTAAAAAAACATTTTTATATGGTGAATAGGATGTTTACGGCTCAATTTGAATTCATCAAATGGGTTCTCTCTACTATTGTAGAATTGTCACCTTCTACCTTGAATGTGTTTGAATCTGTTAAAGTACAGTCATGAACTGTTTCATCAGATGTGAATATGTTTAATGGGATGAATTAAGCATTAAGATGTGAAATTTATCCATAGAAACTATTTTGGAGTTTAAAATGGACATTATCCCAACACTAAATTGACTTGGGTTGACCCGACTTGCCACCCGAGTCACCCTAAAGTATGGTCCAATTCACCATGGGCTAGAACAAATCATCGAGACCAACCAAAATTATATTTTTAATGGGATCACCCATGGTATACCATCATGAACCCTAAATAAATGCTACGACCACACCAATATCATCATATTCATCAAACAATAACATAACATCTAGAGTATACGTATAAAAGGACATCTAGAGACCATAAGCATTATATTACATCATATATAAAACATTCTATAAAAAGTAATATATACAAGGTATATCAAGGCATAAATAAAAACTAAGAAAGATATAAATTTTTCCAAACAAGTCCCAATAATATAAATAAAAACATCCTAATGGGTACAAAATCCCAAAAATACTCCTCTCATTCCAACCCAGTGAGATGATGTCTCCTCCAATGAAATAACAGATGAATGTAATCAAGAAGAGGAACCTAGGTACATGGTGGAACATAATTTATAGTATCATACAGAACTAAATATATATATAGAGACAAATTTATATATTTTATGTGAGGAACATAACCTAGTAGGATACCACAATGAATCTATTTTCATCTTTTACCCATGAAAACCAATTAACTAGTTTGAAAACACATTAAAAAACAAACCACTTGAAATTTTTTTGATTTTAAATAAGACTTTGAAATTACTTTGGTTTACCAATCCATACAAAACCATTTTTCTAAAATAGAATCCAAATATATCTTAAATAAAAAAACAAGTCCCAAGGCACAACATGATAAACATATCTAACAAGGAATAAAAAAGGTGAGAAAAATCATCATCATGTAACCATACAAATAGAAATGGGAATAATTAATTCATCACATCAACCATGTCACTAATAAAATGAATAAAATATTATAATTCAATACTACATGAGTAAATACACCGATGGATATAACCATAATGGTCTAATGTCAGGGAGTCAAAATAACTATGTTAGCCGGAAAAGCAGTGTGGAAGCTCTCATGGTCTTCCCCAAGCCTAACTCCAAGATCTCTCATAGTCTCTCAACATCCAAAATGGATGCTCTCACAATATTCACACCCAAAGGCTCTCATGTTCCCTTCTAAAAAAATGGAAGCAATCTTAATATTCCTCCACAAAGGCTATCATGGTCCCTTAGACATCCCCTCTCTCATACCATGGTTAACCCAAGTCCTATTCCATGCCAACATAATCACAAATAAGTTTCCTATAATTAAAATAAATTAATAAGTCCAATTTCATATATAAATATTCCAATTTTATAAAAAACATTCCAAAAGGGTAAAACCAATTATAAAACCATTTTAGAATGAAACTAAAATCCATAAAACCTCTTTGATCAATTTCATCAAACACTTGGGGGGGGGGAGCACATGCAACCCCATTTAGAGAAGCCACATTGAATATCCAATTTCCTAACCAAATCATAAATAACACCATACAAGGGACATACATCAACCATAAATCATTTATTTGAAAATTTTAAAAATAAAAACTAAAGGATATTCAAAATTTAAAGGTAATTTAGGAAAAAACTCCATATATAGAGACACCTACATCATATTTTGTTCCATACTTGTCGATTCTGATGATAACAACCCGAAATAGGAAGGAGAGGACCTTACATACCAAAAAAATGAAAATGATCCAAAACCCCCATTACACACCCTAGATTCAGCCAACATCAATTATAGGGTTACATATCTCCATGAAAATGTAAGAACAAGAGAATGGAAGGGGGATGTAGAAGAAACCAATAATATTTGGACATACCTCATCCATATAACTAATAATCCATGATAAATCTACCACCAAGATGTGGGGTAATATTAAAGGCCAAGGAGGATGAGTTTCATGCTATAGTGGAAGAAAAATGAAGGTAAAAACCTTAAAAACAATAGGTGAAAATTGTAAAATACCAAATTTTATGTGAGTTGGAATAGGCCATATGGTTGGTCCACAAGATTAGGAAAACTAGGTTCCAAATATTTGGGGTCCACTCTCTACCCCAAAATTGAGCCGTATGGTTTCCCCTTGGTGTCAAGTATTTTAAAAAATTGTGTAAAACCCCACCTTCACACTCTATACCCCTCCTAACAGTTATACTCATGGTTAAGAGTTCCATTCACTAACCATGTGACTTTGTATGTCTTCCAAAAAACTTCTATTTTCATCCCTAGACACCCAAGAACTCCATTTTAAAACCATATAATAAATAAAACTAAAAATTATATGTACTAGTGACCTGACAGGTGTCACAAAACTCCCCACCGTTCCACCTTTTCCCCATAAATTCCTCAAGCATCATCAAAAGAAAACTGGTGAGACTACTATTCCTTCAGCTCAGCTTCCTACTCCCATGTATCATGGCTATCTCAACCACACTTATAGAGTACATAAGCCAATGATATTTACCTAACATTGAGAAATATTTTTTGGATAATCCAATATATGAATTAGATTCTCCACAACAGTGGAATTAGGATCAACAGAAAAATATCCCAACTCCAATACATGAAATATTCCCAAATGGGGGCTCCTTAATTGGGAGACATAAACTATGTTGTAGATCATGGTCATCCATGGTGGAAAATCCAATTATAATGATTCATTTCCATGATTATATATCATTTGAAATGACCCAACATAATATAGAACTAGCTTCCCCTACATTCCCAAGTGATGTTGTCCGGACCGAACTGGTACTCACAAAAACACTCGATCCCCAATCTGTATCTCCAATGGGTAACAATTTTTTTTGAATATGACTTATGGAGAATCTGAAATATCTCTAATCATTTCTAAATATATTAAGTTGTATAGGCCATCTACTAGATGAGACTCTATCTAACTAAGGAAAACCCACCTACCTCATCCCAAAACAATAGGGATTGGAACAACCATCCATATAATGCCTCAAATTATACCATCTTTATATAGACCTTGTAACTGTTATTATAAGAAAAATCCACCAACATTATGTGCCTTTATCACAAAATTATGAAGTCAATAAAACTGTCTCAAAATATATACTCACCAGTTTAGATGGTCTTCTTAGACTAACCATCTATCCGCAGGTGATATGTAGTGCTCAATCCCATATTGGTTCCCAAATTCTCTTGTATTATCTTCTAGAATTAGGAAGTGAAATAGGTATCTAGGATGAAAACTATTTCTAAGGAAACTACATGAAGCCCTAACATCCCCCAAACATTCAAGAATCATTGTTCCTCCCCATTTTTCGACTCTATGATAGGAAGAAAATGGGATGATTTATCAAAATATTAACAATCACACATATGGAATGTTTCCACATATAATACCTGGAAGACCGATCACAATATCCCTAGAGATTTCCTCCCACATACACACTGGCATGAGAAGTGATTTCAACAACCCATCTATTCTCTGATGCTTAGATTTTATCTTATAATAGTTAAAGAACCTATAAATAAAATCCCCCATTTTCCATCTCATCCCTATACACGAAAACCAGCCTTATATTGTATTAAACTTCATGGCCATCCCTGGGTGCATGAACCAACTAGATTTATGAGCCTCACACAACACCTCCCTCCCCAAGATCAATGTAATAACTAGAAACCTCCAAAAAGGTTAGAACCATTGGGATATAGAGACCAATCACCCGAGGTCTCCCCACTATTTTATACATTAATAATCTACAAGTAATCAGAGTTACATATATTCTCACTCTTAACACAATTGATAAGAGATGGAAGGACATTAAAAATGGCCTAATACACTTTATATCTATCCTACCACACTTCTTAAATCAGATTAGAAAAAAAACTCATCAAACCCCACTAATCCACTGATTCTTGAACTACATATACTAGAAGGTTCCTGCTCAAACCAATGATGACCACATTCCTATTTTTGGGTGTAGATGCAATATCAAGATGAAATTTATAAATATATTCCACCAAAAATCCCAATCCCAGGTTCTATTAAGTCAGGGTAAAAATTTACACTAGTCTTTTATGGTCTGAGTATACTGTAAAGTGCTCCCCAAAGAGGTAGTTTCACAATGTCTTTAATGAATGATTATGAAAACAAGATTCATGTCATGGGTGGCGTAATTACACTCATGTGGGCATAGATTCTGCAAACTATAGGCCACCAAATGGTCATCCAACATCAGTACACTTCCAAAACCCACACCAAAAGCATCGTAATACAAAAAATTAGCCTACCTTGGTTCACAAAGAATAAAAAATATCCCAGATTTCTAACCTACCTTAATCCAGTCAAATTCACACTAACACATCTCATCACACTCAAACGTCGCTAATTTCTTGGTTAAGGATGTCAAGGGGTAAACTACCATAAGAAGAACTAAAATAATTTCTATAATACCTATATTAGCAAAAAAATAAGCAGAACTCAAAAACATTATTTAGCTACTCCAATGATATGGTTGGATGAACATTCTTTAGGTCTAGTGAAACTCATGAATAAAAAACCATTTGCCCAAAAATCATTACCACATAACTCTAAAACTGGAACTTAAACAACTTATAATATTGGTAGTTCTCCCAAAAACACCCAAAAAACTTACATATGGTTAGCATGGTCCTTATGTATCTTAAAATACAAAAAAATATACATTCAAAAACATAACCATGAAGAAGTCAAAAAAGTATTAGATGATCTAGTTCATCAATTCCACTAATAATTCTAGACCATTGGTAAGACCACATGACATGACAAAAATACTCAAAATGTCTCGACCAGCATTAAAAGGTGGTCATTGGAAAATAATCTTCTATGAAACTCAAATGGTGGAGGATGGATCTCTAGTCGATCAATAAAAACCAATAAAATCCTTGGAGATGATAAAAAAATCATTGATTGAAAAAGGTATTTAGTCTTTACTGTCACATGTTTAAGAATAAGATAGTTTATCAAAAGTTGGAGGCTTCCATCATCCTTCTATGTAAATTGAATTAAAGAATCTCAATGTGACATGATGGTGTAGATAAATCTCTTACCCAAATGTTCTTCTAACAAAACATTTAAATCTTTTAGCTTGGTTGTAACCATATAATAAGACATTAGGGAGATCATGATTATATCAAGGAGAAAATCAATTGTGAACTTGACCTGTTTTATGTGGAGGAAGTGAGAAAAATACCCTATAACATCATTTGAGAACCTTTTTATAAGCACTAAAGGTACACCCATTGATCTGTACTCAAAATCATTGAGAAAAAACCTAGACAACTAGCATGATATCAACCTCAATTATAAAAAACCGATCCTTTTCTTCCTGATCATGATTCCAAGTCACACTGAAAGACATTATTGAACCCATTAAGAGTATGGAAGATGGAAATTTGGAAATAATATTAGACTAGTTCCTTAATTTTGGTCAACTAATTCATATTTTTGACATGGTCAAAAACACCCTTTTGCAAAATAAAGAAGTCCTAGGTGACCACAACATCAGCCACCAAAACATGGAACTTAGGGAACTTGACACCCCACCCCTTCTTCCTATCCAATGAGGTTAGAAAATCCATAACATATGGAATAAACATAGCTTCAAAACTAAAATAATAAATCAATTTCCATGATATGAAAGAATGGCTTATGGTAGTGTCAAATAAATGTAATTTCATGGAAGATCCATTAAACATTTTATCTCTCATGGAGGACGTCCTGAAATTTGAGTTCTCCAGAATAACCTCTATAGAATAGAGACACCGATAACATACCCACCCAATATATTCATCAACTGGTGATAATTACTCTTACTATGAGGGTGAGATCCCCCACCCTTGTAAGATTCTTGAAGCACATGAGATCTATTTGATAATGTGGAGACCACACCTCTCCCCCACAATGCGAACTAAAAGAAGCATTGGAGATGAATTAGACATCTACAATAGATTAACAACCATATATTCTGTGAAAATTTAGGTATGGTGTGTCCACCCTTCATTCACTGATAACTAATAATGGTATTATGGATAAAAAAATCTAGAAGAACTGAACTAGATGACTTTTGAACACTCTTTCCCTACCCCAAGGAGACTCATCTCGCTTCCACTTCTACCCTGACAAAGAAATCTACATTATTCCCACTAAAAGAACACTTCTGAAAACATTTTAATAGTTAAATTTACCTATTCCACAATAATCCTTTCATCCACCTCAAAATATGATGATAGACAAAGACGAATAAAAATAGAACTGATATTTGGAAACAAACTCATCTCAAAACATTGAACCTCCTGATAATCATTTTAGAGGAGATTTGAAGAGACATGAACCAACATCATAATGTTATTGGGGTACTCCATCACCAAATGATAAATTTTCTTCTACTTTAATAACACAAAGGCCTTCACCACCCTCAAGGTCTCCAAGTTGAACTACCAATTGAAATCCACCTTTAAGGTATTACACATGATATCGTCCTACCTCCTCAAGAGCACCATATACTTCCAACACTTCCTACCTGGTCGTTCTAGAATATATTTGGAAAATAACACATTGGAGGTATCATGGGTATTTTGACACTAAAATATATTCTTGATAAGGTGCAACCACTCTTCAGGCTCATTGGGTCCCTTGTCTCTATGGAACACTGATGGATTCTTATTTGTTAACTCCAGAGAACTTTCCACCATATGTGCCTTCTCATAAACCTACACTAGTCTTGAATACTTGATCATGAAAATAAATGACTCAATAAATGCTTGGTCAAGTGGAGGGTTTTCATGTGGGGTGTTCTCCGCAACACCCTTTCAACTCTTAGATGAAGTCCTTCTGGGAGGCATTGTCTATAATACACAAAACATAAACTTGAATCAAACACAATTCAATCCAAAATCACAACAATAAAATAAAAAGAAACCCCCATCATGGGAACCAACATGAAACACTAGAATCCAAGGCATATCCCAATAAAAAAGGCGAAAAAATAAAAAAATTCACGAATTTCCCACTATGAAAGGTTTGGTCGCACACTTTGATAGACCATGTACCAATAATGAAAGTGTCGCTAGAGTTAGAAGGAAAGACATCATGGAATATGCATGCTTACAACTAACAATGTGCACTAACCATGTGACACCTCAAAACCTCCTAGTTTCAATCTAAAACCACAAATACCACCAAGATCATCCTGGGACTCACCAACAACCGGGAAATACCTCAAAATCTCATCAAAACAACAAATATTAAGGCTCCAATCATATCCATAATCCCATACCACCCACTGAAACTCAAGGTTCTATATAAAGAAGCAATGGATAGACACTCCCATATTCCTACCTCTCTAGTCCCAATGGTACTGGATCTAGTTTACAACTGACTCCCAAGGGAAAACCTTTCATGAATCCATTTTTTAACAAAACAATTCGATTTTAATGGAACTATCACCCAAGTCAGACTATCACATGTCCCGAATCACATTCTCGATTGCCATGGGCTAGAAAGAAGCACCAGAATAAAATAATTTTTTTTTCAAAATAGTTTCTACCGTACTAAGTTGGATTTAACCATCCATAAAATATGATGACCACACCAATATCATTAGAGCTAAAAACCATAACACAACATCGAGAGTTTTAAAATAAAAGTAAAAGAAGATACCATAAAAAAACAATAAATCACATATTAAACATTATATAACATGTCTTATATACATGGTATCTCATTCATAACTCAAAACTCAAAAGAATGTAGACAATGTAAAATAAGGACCAAAAATACCAACAAATACATACCAATGGTAAAAAAATCCCAAAAAACTCCTCAGAAGCCAACCTGGTGAGACCACATATCCTCTAACAAAACAACAGATGATAGTAATCAAGAATAAGAACCCAGGTACATAGTTCTCTTTCCTTTACATGTGTCCAATAATAAAAAAATATATATATTACCAAAAGAATATTTAGGGTGTGAGGAAAATATCCCATTAGGATATCACTATGAATCTATTTATGGATTTTACCCATGAAAACAGATAAACTAGTTTGAAAACACATTTCAAAACTAACCACTTGATAACATTTCACTTTCTAAAAAGCCTTAGAATTTTTTTGGTTTTCCATTACAAAAAAAAAACGAATTTAAAAAAAAATACAAACATGAATATAATAATTTCACAAGGAAAAACATGATCAATATATTGAATAAGACGTAATAAAGTTTATCATAACCATCATCATGTAACCATATAAATGGAAATGGGAATAACAAAGTATAAAATAAATATTTCACTAATAAAATGAATAAAAGCATATAATTCAATATATCACGAGTAAGTGTACCTAGGGATCTAATTGTATGTTCATAATGTGAATGAGTATAAACTAGTACGCTAGATGGATAAGAAAAGTTAGAGCTCTTATGGTCTTTCTTGGGACAAACTCCAAGAGCTATTATGGTCTCTCAACAACCAAAGGTAATCTCTAAGGATTTTCCTAATGAAAGGATATCATGGTCTATTGGAAGCAAAAATTGAATCCATCAAGGTCTTTCTTGCTAAAGGATATCATGGTTCTTGGATAACCCCTTTATCACACAATAATTAACCCATGTCCTACTCTACACCAAAATAATCATAAATAATCTCTATACAATCAAAAGCCAATAGAAATGCCAATTTCAGAAATAAACATTCCCATTTTAAAAAATATTTTTCTATAAGGTAAAATATTTTCTATAACCATTCTAAAACTCATTTTAAATACACAAATCCTCCATTATCCATTTCATAAATCATTTAGGGTTAACATTGTCCACCACAACTAGAAGAACAACTTTGAACGCCCAATTTCCAAAACAAATCATAAAATACACCAATAAAATTCTTGAACCAAAAATCATTTATTTAGAAATTAAACAAACAAAAACCAAATTAAATTCATAATTGGAAGGTAATACATGGGAAAAATCCTTAAATATAGACATTTACATCATATTCAGTTCCAACCTCACTACCTCTAATGATAAGAACCTAGAATTGATAGGAGGGGACATCACACACTTAAACCATATGAAAAAAACCTACATTATACACCCTAGAGTCAAATAATTTCCCTTATATGGTTTTCAATATCCATGGAAGAAGAAGAAAAATAAAAATGAAATGGGGAGGTAGAAGAAACCCAGAATATTTAGACTAACCTAAAGCCAAATCACCAATAATCTAAGAGAAATCCACCACCAAGAAGACAAGGAAGATTAAAGTACAAGGGTAAGAATATGAACATTATAGGGGAAATAAAATTAGTTTTATGGCCTTGTAATTTATAAGGTTGAAAAGATAAAATTTCATATTTTATGTGAGATAGATATGGACACACGGTTTGGATACGTGGTTAGGCAGACCATGCCCCAACCACGTGGCAGCTACTATCTCACCCAAAAATGAGCTCCACAATTTACCATGGGTGTTACATGGTTTTAAAAACCATTAAAAATGATGAAAACCCATCATCCACCCTCTACATCCCCTCACACAATTTTCCACATGGTTAGGAAAACATTATCTATCTATGCTCCAGGGTCTATCTTCTAAAAAACTATTGTTTCCATCCCCCAACACCTAAGAAATCCAATTCAAAACAAAACAATAAATTAGTCACAAAATTATACATACTTGTTAAATATAGGGTTTCATAATTATTCATGTTAAGGATAAAATTGAAGAGAGAAAGAACATGGTTATTTTTTTAATGGAATGAGAAATCTCTTTGAATGAAAACTTTTAGTTTTTGGTTAATAATTAAATTTTTATTAAGAATTTCTTTTGAAAATATATTAGTTTAAAATTCTAGACCATTATTTCATCAGAATCTTATTGAATATTATTAAATTCAAATAAACTCCTCTAAAGGAAATGATATTTTTTACAGATGGAAAAAACATGAATCTATTTCAATGGCGATTCTTCTTTCCCCTAGAACTTAGTTTTGTCAGACTGTCAGATGGAAAAAATAAATAAATTTATCCAAAACTATATGAACCAAGATATTGTTTCTAGGATAGTTGATTGAGTTTATAAAGTATATATGGGATAGTGTTTCATGACATTTCTCAAATTTTATGAACATGAGATAGTTTATATGGTGGAAACTCATTATAGAGTTTTGTTTAAACATAGAGATAGAAGATCCCTTGAAAATATTTTTCTAGAAGGATACTTTGTGTCTAGAGAAATTGTGCATGGTCAATATTATCGTAGATAAATTCATGAGGAATCCATGAATTCAACTCCTAGAATATAACCTACACATACTTTAGGGTCTTCTTTAGGATATCCACCATATATACTTGAACCACTAGTTATACCCTCCACAACACCCTCATTGAACCCTCAATGTAGAAAATCTTACTATAGTAACCTAGATCCTGTGTCTACTTTATTACCATTTCATAAGATAAAAGTAATCACATAACCAAGTATTGATACATTTATTAATATTGAATAAATAGATTCACAAACAATTCACATATTACATTGGAAATAAAATATAAAACATAATAAAAGAAAATGTATTGCATCCATGAAACTCATTAAATGATTTATTATTCATATCATGGTGAACGGGAAAAAATATGGGTGATTTAGTATACTATGTAAGGGTTATTTATAGAAGAATATATCATTATATATAAGTTATAATAAATATAGAAAGGAAAATAACTGAAAACACAATACAATTAATTAATAACTTGATCACGAAATGCATCCATGGATAATATAAATATAGTTATCTCATGGATAATTATAACTAAACTCTCAATGAAGAAAATTATTAATATCGGACATAATTATATTAGATATCACAATATTTTTACTATAAAATACTTGTGCTAATATAGTTTAATTGATGGGTAGGCATACAAAAAAATGAATTTAATAATTTTGGACAACTGATTTTTCTCGTGAGACCCGTCGATGCATCGAGGGGATATCTATAAATGACCCCCACCCATCACTATATTTCGAATTATTTCTTAATATATTTAATGTGAAATTTAATTTATAAACAATATTCCTTATAAAAAATATGCATATTTAGTAAATAATACAAAATATTAATATTTCCCCAATCAATCAAATAGAATTCATATTAAAACACCTTGTGTAAAATTAATATAGTGTTTTGGAAATAATCATATCCACAAAGAAAATAATAAGGATTTTTAGGAAAAATTTAATTTAAAACATAATATTATCACAAGAAATTTAATGTTTTAAGAAAAAATTTATGAACAAAAAATTAATCTGAGATAAAATATAACTATCCTTTAATTAGAAATATAGGGTTTTTTAATAAAATCATGTTCTTTGTACACTAAATTGTATTTGAAGAAAATCTATAACAAAATCATTAATTAAATATTTTTCATTCGTAAAACAATTGAAATATTTTAAATGAATCTAAAGGAGCATAAAAATATTTCAGTGGTATAAATTTTTTTTAACTCCTTATATGCTAAAAAAATTTCCTTTTAATTTTTTGTAATGAAAGTAAAAAATAATCCATTTATAAAACAATTGAAGTATCACTACAAAACCTTTGAAAAATTCAAGGATAACATAAAAAATCCTTAAAAAATCATTTTATTTAATAAAATATAATTTTTTCCAACAATTTTAAAAAAATATGGATATTAAATAAAAATATACATGATTGAAAGAGAAACATGATCAAATTTTCTTTTAAAAATTTATTTTCTTGATTATAGATCTAATGATATGAATATTTGGAGAAAATATGGAAAATACTTAAATATATATATTATAAGAAAATAAATGGAGTTTATGAAGGATAGATTATAATATTTCATCAATGAAAATTTGAGCAATTCCAAAAAATAATATTGTAAAATAATTAATTACCTCTTACTTATAGTTTAAATTGTAACCCCATAAAAGTGTATACTTTAATTAAAACATTAATCATTTTTAATAACTTTATATTCCTATTAAACACATAAAATTGGTAGTATATACGCCATATAAAAGTAAATTGGTGCATAATACCAAATATGTCTCAATGGAGTGGAAATTGAGAATAAATCCCTTAAAATGATCATAACATTAAAGTGAGAATTAATAATTGAAGTGATTATTTATATAATATTAAAATACAATAAACTACTATTGGAAATAAAATATAAAATAATCATAGGTCATTTCACACGTCTTTTCAAAACATAGTCAATAAATAAGTAACATAACCCAATAAAAATAAATTGTGTTATAAAACCCCTTACCTTGAACTTTAAATTTATTAAATGTGATTTACCACATATATAATTAATTTAAATTTATTATTTTTATATATAGAAATCATATACATACTTATGATATTATATATTTTCCACTTATAACATTTCAACACCAGCTCATTAAAAATTATTTATTAAAATCATCTTTTCAAAGTTATAACTATCTCATATTCAAGTATGTTTTTCTTATCTAGTTTCATTACCTATGTTTTTATTCGGGTTAAATAATATAAATAATTTTATTAATTATATGAATGTAATATATATGGTGATGCCTTGAAAAACTAAAGTAAGAACCTTGTATTCGATAACATGTATAACACACAACACCAAGCACATAAGGTAATATAAAATATGGATAAATTATAATATATTTACTATTTAAAAAATTTTCTAAATATATTTCAATTCCTGAAACACTGACATAGCATGTGTTACACCCAAGAGTGACCTTACTCATTTTCTTACATTACACGCAAGACCGAGTTTTACGGAACAATAATATATTATTAAAATATTATTATTTAATATAATAAAATTTGAAATATCTATTATGATTAGTATTAACTAACTTATGAATATATATGAATTATTTAAATATAAAATGATTTCATGGATTATCAATTAATGAGAAATTAATATAAGAACGAATTAAATATATATAGAAATATTATTATTTTTATGCTTATAATTTTTCTTATCTTAATAAAAATATTTAATTAAAATTATTAAATTATTTTAATGAAATATATATTTTATATATTCTATATTTTTTATATTAATACATTATATTTTACATGCATAAGATATAAAAAAACAATATTTTACATATAAAAACCTATATTTTTATAAAGACAATTTAACAGTATTTTAATGGAGAATACATTTTAAATCAAATTTTTTTCACTTTAATAGATTTAATAGGTCAAAATAAAATTTAAAGTTGAATGTGAAACAAAGAAATTAGGTTGGGGTAAATTTTTGAATTTTTTTAGAAAAATATCATTTTTTAAATGAATACTAAAAAATACTGAATTTTAGATCAAAACTGGTTTTTATTCTATTTTATATATAAGGTTAAATTTTGTTTAATATTTATTTTAAAGTTTAATTAGATCATATTTTAATCAATTAATAAAATATAGTTTATTGGTATCAATTTTAATTTTAAATTTAATGTAAAAACTTATAAAACCATTGAACCTTTTTACCTTAAAAACCTGCATTGTCTTCTTGCATGTGGGATGAATTTTAAATTAATTTCTACCACTTTTGTGATTGGGAATTTGAAAAATAGATTCCATATTTTGTATCATAATAATTTATAATTTTAAATAATTTCAACTTAGTTTTTTTTGCAATATTATTTGGGAAGGTGATTAAAATTAATTATTTTTATTAAAGAAAAATGAAGTTTAATAAAGGACCGAACCTTTAACATAAGGGATAAATTTAACTAGATCCATTTCCAAAACCCATTTTGTGAACATATTTTAGTCATTAACTTTCATTTATTTAGTTTTGTTGTTTTGTTATGAATTTTTGAGGTATCATCATGTGTACCCCTAACTTGTTTCCAAAAATTCCAAGTGAGTCCTTTCCCTTCCCTATAAAAGGCCACTAACTCTCCCACTTCTTCAAAACTCTCAAACCAATTAGGTTCAGCTAGGTTCTTCCCAATTAGTCACCCAATATACCAACCATAGACCTAGAATCCACCCTTTGGGCAGTATGCCACCAAAAGAATGGTTTTCGTATAAACCAAAAGAAGTTACCCGATTAAGTGGTAACAAAATCTCTTAATATTTTTTGTAGCATTTCCATTATCCCCTTGATTTACTTATACCATAAATTTCTATCATTATAGTTGCATTTCGAGAGGATGGGAAATATTTTTCAACAAAATGGACTTTCATGTCCGCCCAACCTCTAATTTGTGAATTAAAATAATATAACCAATCATTCCTAGTGTCTTATAATGAAAATGGGAATTCTCTAATATTTACTTTTTATTCATCCACATTAGTTGGATTTAAAGTAAAAAAACATAGTATAAAATTATTTTACATTGTTATGTGGATCTTCTCCAGAAATTCCATGAAATCTTGGTAATAAATGAATTAGACCAGATTTTAGTTCAAAATTGGGTCCCTCGCCTTGCATTTGAATGTAAGTGGGTGGGACATCAACATCAGGCGAGGTTAGTTATTTTAATGTTCTATTTGTTTCAGCCATGTTATACATTTTTATTTCAGTTTTGATGTTGTTTCTAGAAGAAGAAGACAAAGGATAAATAAGTGTGTTTTTGTCTTCTGTGTCCTCCTTCAAAGGGTTATCTTGTGCATCTCAGGGTCGCTGATGTAAGATCCTCTCCAGTTTGGGTTCGAAAGGTGGTAAATCTCACGGATTAGAACATGTAATGCAAAAAACATAAACAATAAATAAATCAGGACTAAAAATATAGGTAAATCTATAAGATAAAACATATAAATCTTCACAAAATTTTAAAAAAATCTTATAAAAAACATGCACTAGAAACCAAAGCCCTCCTGAAAAACAGCCTCAAAATTTAAACACGCTTTCATGAAACCTCAAATTGATTATGATTTTAAGGTTGAATTATAGTATAGGGAAGACCCTAGGTCTTATCTGAAGGATCATTGGTGGGTTTAGAGTGTTTATTTTTAATAAGAATTACTAAATTAGGGGTGGTTTTGAAAATAGTTTTAGGATGAAATGCCTTAATTGAAAGCTTAAAAGATGAGAAACAAATCGATTTTGAAAAATATGAGATAAAAGAGTTCATTTTGATTTCACTGCACACATTTAATGTTCATTTTTCATAGATATTAATTTAGTTTTGGAGTAATTCCTTAGTTGAAATTAATTGGAATCCCTATTAATTCCTAAGCATTTATTTCAATGCTTAAAGAACTAAAATTTGACTTACCAATCCTATTGGCAAGGTCCAGAACATATGCACGGAATACGAGATTTAAAATAATATTTAAACCTCAATAATGTGGGTAGGAAAATGATTCTTGTTATTCCCAATCAAAACAACACATGTCACGCACTCAAAACCTCACATTGATCGATTAGAAATTAGAAGTATCTCAATCAAATGCATCAAAAAAAGAATTTAAATATGGAATTATGTAAGATACATAGAAAAATAAAAGTTTTAAAACCCAAATTAATCCATACTACTAACTAAAATAAGTGTTGGAAATCCCTTGACAGGTGCGTAGCTCTCTCAAAACAAACACCCCCCGTTTAGCTCGACATCGAGAGGAGGAGGAAGATCGGGTGGAGGCCCTTCTTCATTATTGAACCAAATATGAGGATAGGGGCATGAAAAACTTAAAATATGAGGATTATAATCCTATAGGACTTAAAAATGGAAGAGTTTTACTTTTTTTTGAAATAAAAAATGGGGAGCCCAAGGTGCTCTTTTATAGCCAAAATGGGAGGTGTTTTTTCGCACCCTGATTTTGAGAAACCACTTGTCCCATAGTTATAGGACACTAGAAAATATTATCTCACTTTGGAGAAAAATAAAATATTGTATCCATACTTATTTAATATCTCTAATGAACGTTTTACACCATTTGGACAACTACATCCCGAGATATGGACACACTACAGATCGTCACATTTGACTTTGTGTAGATTTGATGCTTTGGACAAATCGGTTTGGATGGGAATAGTAGAGGCTGAATGAGGCTTCAGTTCCTTCATATGAAATTTATCCCATTAATGTTTGGACTAGACCTCAAATTTGGAGCCCATTTGGATGAACGATTTAGTATAAATATGTGATTGAGTCCACCGGTGTGCATGTATCCTGCATAGTTTGGCCCATTTTTCTTAGACATCATCATGAGATCTCCAAATCACCCCATATTCAATGATATTATAAAAACAAGTATCATTTCAATTTTTTAAAGTAATAAATAAAAAAATAATAGAATGAAACATGAAGTGAAATGGAAAAGTGAGTCTTAGTGTGATTACCACTCCCTATAGTATTCCTATTACATGATTACATAAAAAAGTATCATAAATATACTAGGATTCAGTTATGTTAATATTTCTACCTTCACTAACACACCTAAATATAATGGGCAACAAACATACTATTTTTGTGTATGGAAAGCTGCTGTCTCACAAAACAATGATTGTTAAATTTTCCCTTACCACATCTCATGGTGGACATTATGATGGGCACTATGTTTATATATGTTATATAAAATCGTTATAATGTCTTTATTATTTTTTAATTTTTATTTAGAATATATATTTATAATTTCCATCTTGTGTAAATACGATAATTTTGTTTGGGGAAGCGTGGACAATTGCCCCCTCAAAGCAATATGACTCGTTCATTCCATATATGGAATGTATAAAGGATGATTACAATAAAACTATGTAACATATATAAAATATATATGATACTATAATTACAATATACATAGTTATAATTTATCTTTCAATCTTATGATAAAATTGTTAAATGAAATTAGTGTTCATGTGTACGTATAGCCTATCGTCTCCATGAACGATGCACTTAATTTGTAATATCTAAATATTATGAAATACTATAAATATGGATTTATTGAATATATAATATAATTTACTCACGGTTTAAATTTTATAGATAATGAAATCATAATCTAATAAATAATAAAAATAAATAACAAGTTAAAACTAATTTGAGAAAACTATCCAATTAACACCTAAAATAGTGAAATTTATGAATGTTGTTAACAAACGGGTAATAAAATATTATAAGGAATTAATATATGATATTATAAACATGTGTATGGTTATATTATAAGTTAAAAAATTAATTTAAATCATTATACTATTTGATAAATACCAAACACAAAAATTAAGTTTAAGGTAAATGATTATTGTCTTTCTTTTCTTTTCGTAAGGCATACACGATACAAACCACACACTTCTTTTGTATAGTGTATCTACTAAACCTTTTATAAATTATATCCTGATTCATTTTTCTTCATGGTATGAAAAATATTTTTTCATTAGGATTATGAATTAAATGTTTCATATGATATTGGACACTTTGGGATGTTTAATGATTAATTTCCTAAAATTCATTCTTAACGACTATCTTTAAAATATCACTTCATTTTTTGTTTGTCAACTTTATCTTAGAAAAAATAAATTTATTACAATAATTTCTCATTTTAAATTTACATGAATACACACACTCTCACACAGTGTATGTTATTATTGCCTAAACTTTATATCATTTTACATACTCTGTTCACTTATACAGTTATTTGATTTACATTAGAATTATTGATAAATTTGTATCTTCTATTCAATACAGACACATTTTGATAAGGAAAATAATTCATGAATATGAGAAATGTTTTTAACTGGTGTGACATGGTTGGGGCCCAGTTATAGAGAGACCTTTGATGCATTTATAGTCTCATGAGATGAATCATTTGGCCAAATCGGATGGGTTTTCACCTGACATTTTATAAATCATCTTTTGAAAGGTCTTAATGGTAAATGTACCATATTCCTAGGAAACATGACATCAAATAATGATGAATTTCACTCAATTATATTCATTTATTATACATCCTTAGGATTTTTTTTCATCATATCTATGGATTAATTTCATTCTCAGTTTATTGATTTAGATGGCATGAGTTATAGTTTCTTACACTACCATATTGATTTTTTGTTATCTAGTTATTTGAATGGAAAGTGTTATCAGTTATTTACATGACATGTTAATTAATCCATGTTGATTCATTATTTCATATGCATTAATTAACCTTAATTTACCTTTTATCTCACCATTATTAGGTTTTTTTCCCCATTATATGAAAACTAAATATTTTTATAAGCATTTGAGAATGCAGTTTATTTTCTTTTTTTGTGTATGCTGCTTTTATTTCTGATTTACCAATGAATTTCAGGTATCATGTATGTAATCTATTTTTCAAGACTTATAATCTAAATGTAACTTTAGAATTTCTACCCTGTAACAATGCCAACATAATAAAACAATGCACCAGATCCAGGTTTCTAGGGCTGAGGATTTACTATTGGTATGAGAGGAAGTTTAGTAGAAACCTAAGAAACTAGATTTAGAAAACATAGATTAGGGAGAAAAACCCTATGATAGACATTGAGGATTAGTATAAATGGGCATAAAAGAATTTTGTTAAGGTATTTATTATGTGGGTATTCTTACAAATACATCCTTTTATGGATACTATAATTGGATGTGGTTCTGGCACAAATATACCAAGGAGTAATAACTCCAACAAGGTGTTTCAAGCCTGAATCATGGTAACCTGGTACATGAAAAAGATCCATACTGTGCAACTGGTTTGCCGCTCCCATTATATAAGCTTAGGATAGTTCACATTTTATTTACCTACAATTTTGAAAAATTTAAATGTAAACATTCCCTCAACATAACCAAAGTTATTATTTAAGATGAATGTATTTGGAGTGTTATACCATATTTGAAAATCATGATTTATTGAGCTAATTACATTTAATCCATTTTTTAGAAATGGATCCAAGAAGGATGAATCATATTAATACTTATGGTAAATGTTGATATTTCCCTTTTGAGGAAACCAATACAGCTAGTATTGGAAGAGAGAAAATTATGAAAATATTAGGACAAATTAGTCAGGTTATGAAAAAGTAACATTACTAGAATGGAGAAACCTATTCGAAAAAGAGAATATTCTATTCTGGATTGATTTATGTGACATAATCCCCCATCGTTTAGTGAGAATACCAATCCAATTGTATCTAAGAAATGGATTAAGTCTCTCAAGAAGATATTTATGACCTTGGAATGTAGTGAAAAGGAAAACGTTACACTTGTAGTCTATTGTATCCAAGGTGATTCTTACTAGTGGTTATCTATGATCCAGAATACAATGGAGGAAGAGGAAATTGAACTCATGGAATATATAAGTTTTAAGGAGACATTTTCAATAAATACATTCCTCTTGATCAACAAATTGATATGAAGAGAAAGTTTCTTCATGTAAATCAAAAGGGAGAACAGAGTGTTACCGATTATTTAGATACCATTAAAAGGTTATCCAGGTATTCCAAGAATTACATAGATAATACAGGGTGAACGATTGACCTCTTATTTGAGGGTCTTAAGCCAAATATTTGAACTGTTCTGTTTTCTCAGAATTTCACATCAAACGAAGAGATATTTTTATGTGCTATCAAGAAAAAGAAATAATTCTCCAAGACATATGTATTAATGGGAAACCGAGATAATTATATGACTTATCCACATGAAGAAAAATGGAATGAGTCAAAGGAGATGAAGGGAATGTAGTATTTTCCAACTTTTGATAACTGTGTAAATAATAACACAAGTAAATGTTTGAAGGGATTGGGATTTTGTAATATGTTTGGAGAAAATGGTCACCAAGAAAAATAGTGTAAAGGAAAGAATGAAAATTCAAATAATAAATGTTACAACTACCTGGATATGGGGAACTACACAAACAAATTCCCCAAGTGTGAAGAGAATATACCATTAATGAAGCTAATAGATCAAGGTCATGCATATGTTATTGACATGACCAAAGTGGAATGATTAATATATATCTATATTTTGACCCAATAAATATGTTTTAAATGTATTTTTTTTATGATGTTCTGATTGTATAATTTAAGAAATATTTAAGGATTTTGTTGTAGTACTTTTTCAATAAATATTTGAGACCATATGTTGAATGGTACTAAGAAACGTTATTTACTATGAAGTTAAACTTTCAGGAAAACACATTATTTAGGGAAATTATATCCTTAAAAAATATCATGCTTTTGAGACAATGATAAAGAAATGATTGATTTGGATAAGTAATAACTACCTTGGAACTGATTAATGGATTTCTAACAAGTGTTCTATTTATTTATTGATGGAGTTTATAAAACTTTTGGTTTTAAGGGATACATACAATAACATCTTTTTTTAGAGGAATGCATGTTTCCCATAAATTTTTTATAGTTATTTATGTTATTACTATATTTCAAGAGGATATACGATGATGTTATTCACATGTTTAGAATATGAAGAATTGGAGATTATTTGTATTGATTAAATAATAATGATAACTTCAATGAAATTATTTCTAATGTATGGGATCATAATTATTTGGAAAATTTAACCATTTATGAAGAAGTTTAAGTTTATCTTTGAACATGGTTTTATAGATTTTGGTAATAATTCACCATATGCTGCATCATGTGCTAAGGGATTAAGTACGAATAGTTCAAGGAATAATGAAAGTAAAGGATTTTATTTATAGAAACATATATTTACTTAGATTCTTATTCAGTGAAATAATTCCTTAACTATAAAAAATGGTTTCGAAACAAAAATGGTATCCTCTTATAATCATTTCTATGATATAAATGACCTTTACACACAATTATTGTAACACCCTGATATTTTATATGATATATTCTTTTTAATTTATTTCATATCTTCTGTTGTACGCTACACCAAGATTATCTTTCTCTATACGCAACACCATATTCGCATTCAGTATACACAACACTAATCTTGGATCGTGTTACACACAATTTCAAGTTTGTCTGATAGTAGTTATTCTACGCAACATTGAGTGTATATATATATATATATATTCAATGTACAAATGAAATATGGTTTGATTTTGTTATATGAAACAACATAGGAGTCTTGCACTTCACATAACCCTGAGTTGCCTTACAATACATGCAATCACGACCTTCCTCGATAGCTTGTGTTGTACACAATATCGGGTTTCACTAAACGATGATATATTGTTATAATATTATTATGGACCAGACGTTATGAATAGTATTAACTAAAATTTTAATTTTATAACATTATTATTCATCATACAAATTTTCTAGAATGTGGTATGAAAATAAAATAAAAGTTTCAGGTAAAATTAGTATTTTTCAAAAAATGCAGTTTTGCCGCCTTTTGATGGTGCACCCACTTTAAATATAGATTTTTACATATTTATAAGTCCAATTTGACAAAATAAAATTCTTTTTTGGAATCAGGATATAAAAATTTACTTTGGATAAAATTTTCAATTATTCTCATAACTTTCATATTTTAATGAATAGTAAAAGCACGCTATATTTTAATTAAAAACAACTTTTTTTATCGCAATAATTTATATGGTTAAATTAAAATATTTAATGGTTTTAAAGTATGAATAGAATATATTTTTACCATTTAATATAATTTATGTCATTACCATTAATTTTACATTGAATTAATAGGTAATAACATTTCAATCTTTAGCAATGTTTTATCTTTTAAAACACGTTTTCATAACAACGAGATTAATTTTAAATTAAATACTGAAACTTATGTGTTTTGAATTTTGAAAAATGGATTCCATATTTGAACTCAGTGTGTCCAAATTATGTTAAAGGGTTACTTTTATTTATTTTTTTATTATTAATAGTAACTACGGTAATTTTTATTTACTACAGTTAAAGGTAATTTGGGTAATTAAGGGTACAAATAAGATTATAAAATTACCCTAACACCTACCAAAATTCTATTTGACGACTAAAGGTAGACCAATAATACCTAAGGGTTAGAATAGATTCATTTTATGGACTTTTCACCCTGAAAATAATTTAATTATTATTAAAACCACAGAAAGTGACAACATGTCACTCTCTTAAATCTTATAAGAATAATAATTTTAATTTAGTGATAAAATTCATGAAACATCGAACATGATTAGTCTCCAGAAATATAATAAAATTATCAATACCATTATAATTTATTTATAATTTTTAGGGATTAAATAAGTATCATTAAAGGTGACACAATAGTGATGTTGAAATTATTTTATTGATTGAAATATCAAATAAATGGTATTAAAAATATTAAAATAAAAATTATATGAACTATTTAATGTGATCCACTAAATTTATAGATAAATATAACATGTTATGACTCTATTAAAATTTTTAGTTCTAACATATCTTTTTTGTGGATTTTATTTAAATTCAAATAAATGAATAGTTTCAGAATTGTCGTTATTGTTATTTTATAAAATAACATAATATAAAATTGTTTTAAAATAACAAAAATATTTAAAAAATTATAAATTAAAACTTTTATGTTCTAAAATGTCATTAATTATCCAATTATTCAAAATTCACCACACATAAGTAATTATTTATAAGAATTTAATATTTAGATTCTTATTACCACAAATAAAACATAATAGATTAAATAAGGATAAATCAAGTTGATACGGTTTAAAATAAATTTCCAACGTGTCTAAATTTTATTAGTTTATGATATTACTTTAACCTCATCTAATATTAGAATATGAGTCATTTTTTTCCGGTTTTTAAGCGGGGTTTGATTTATTATAATTTAATATTTGTGAGGTTTCCAAAGGTGCCCCTCTCCTCCCTTATAAAAGAGAAACTCCCCCCCTCTCCTCTTCAAAACACTTTGAGCCTTCAATCTCTGAACACCCCAACCAATTTCTCTTCTCCACTTCTCTAGAAACATTCTGGAGGTTTTTTTCTTCTCAAAAGACCAACTCTAGTCCCTTAAGAGGAAGCTTAAAGGAGGTGCGTCGAAGAAGAGGTAATCTCTTCTACCGATTCATTCAAGTTCTTTTCTTCTTCAACTTCCTCTTCTTTAGTTGTTTCATTGTAAAGTAATACAATAAGTATCACTAATATAATGATATGATATTATAAATATGAAACAACCCCATTTCACCTTCTATCCATCCTACGGAAAATGAAATCACCGTACACGTGAACGTAAGGAATACCGTCTCCACACCGTGGTGTAATCAGTGTTTCCACCACCACCTTACTAGGATGGGTATAATGGTGTAAAGAATAACTATATATGGTTATTATAACATTATACTGATTCTGAGTTATTATATCATCCACTCCAATTCTATTCAATAATTATGGGAATGATATCATCGCTCGTGCGTACGTACAGAATACCATCTCCATGAACGCGATGAGATTCATTTTTCAGGATTAACCATTGAAGTATGATTATCAAGTATGTATAATAAATAATCATGAAAGATATTACATAATAATGATAATGGATTTATGTACATATATGTTTCATTTACTTAATTTCATTCAATTCAATAAGGAAACGAAAACATCATTCATGCGTACGTACGACCTACCATCTCCATGAACGGTGTATTTCATTCCGTTTATCGATCTATCATATATATTTATATGCTGAATATATATTATATATAAATTATTTTTTTACATTCTTGAATTAAGTAAATCAGGATATGAGTAATAATATGAAGAACAAAAAATCGAAACATGTACGATAAATGAAACGATTTTACCAAAAACGCTGCTTTAACATTGAATTTATAAAATAATGGGTAATATAAAGTCATAAGTGTACCATATATGATATAATAACAATGTATATGATTATGTAATAAGTCAATGGCTTTATTTAAATCATTATATAGGAGGTTCAGATACATATGAAGCATATCAGACTTAAGGTAAGGGATAACTTTTCCAATCTCATTTTTATCACAGATTGTTTATTCATAAATATTTACTGGGGTTATATTTATCATCCATGTACCTATTTTCTAAAAATGGTTTCATGTATGTTTAAAGTCATTTTGTAACCATTTTTTACTTTTACTACATGGTATGTAAGGAATCTTTCTTTTGATTTCCATACAAGGTACTTTTTGACTTTTCTGGCAAAACTATGAGAAGAATGTTTTTTAACTTATACAACATGAATGGATTTTTAGGGTTTCATAATGTCTAATTATCATGAACCTTCCTTGACAAGAATTCATAACTATTTTCAACAAAATAATTTTCATTTAAAATTGAATGGAATTTTGTGAAAAGAAAATGATTTGAAAAAAGAGTGGATATTTTCCTCAAGAATTTATTTCAAGTGTTTTATCAAAACCATTTTCCCTCTAATATGACCTTATTTCATATGTGTATATTTAAAGTATAATGTCTCTATGATTTACATGGTTTCACTTTTCTTATGATGAAATGATATCCAATTGTTTTATATGGATTATGTTATGATGGGATGATGTTTTTGAAACCCATTTTATTCTTTGGGTTATGATGAATGATTTATGTTTATGTTGTGGCACATGTAAGATTAATTTGATTATGAGATGGGTGGGACCAATATCTCCCTCCAACACATTGGGTAAATATTTATATCTCATGAGATAGACATGGCTGGAACATCAAGTTAATCTGGTTTAGTGATATAGGACTGGAACGAGGAGTGAACTCGATTCAGTAAGGGACTTTGTCCACTAAGATGGTCTTGGAAGCAATGTCTTGGCTACTATGGAAATCATATCATGTGCATAATGGTTTTCCATAATTACATGTTTTATACCCATGATATTTTATCATGATTAATTTTCCTTTATGATCTATGCCTTATATACTGCCAAGATTTATTTCTCAAGATTTTGATGTTTAAACTTTATGTTCATGATTTTTTAAGTTCAAATGCATATGATTTGTTTTATTTTCTCCATTCTTACCCTTACTGGGGATTTGGGCTCAACCTTTATATGTTTTATTTTCCCCAGGATACAAAGAAAGGTTTTAGGTAAGAAAACAAAAGGGGAATATCTTTATAGGAGATGTTGAAGATCTTTCACCATGATTTGAAGATTATGTTCCAAGTTTCCAAAGACACTAAACTATTACAGTCCATGAGTGTAGGTTTTTGTTATGGATTATGTATTCTGAAAAAGTAATGTAATTTCCATGTACGTCAAGCTTTGGGTCTCTACAGTTGGTATCAGAGGAAAGGATTAGTTAACCTTTGGAAACTAGGATCCGAAAAACTTTAGTGATATCCCTAGAGATATTTAAAAGGTATGTCTAGGGATGCCCCTAAGGTTATGTATAAGTATACATTATAGTCCTATAATTACGGTAACAATATTAGAATTAAACCTAAGATGCTATATATTGAAGGTACTCCCCCTTTATTATGTTGTTTTCCCAAGCATGATTTTTCCCTCTCACACTATTATTTTTGGGTTTCATATGATGGATGAAACCCGAAGGAACCATGTTGATTAATTAAATGGACAATGTAATGATTGTCCTTCTGAACAAACAAATGTTATGGGAGATGGAGTGAAAAATATTATTGCTATACTTACACAAGATATGAATCATTCTGTACTTCAAAATGAGCAGAGAAGGGAACAATATTCTATTGAGTCCTTCTTGAGGAAACTTACACCTTCTTTCAGTGGGTATTATGATCCACTTGTTTCTGAACAATGGATCAATACCATTGAAAAGATATTTTCCATACTTCATTGTTCAGAACATGAGAGAGATATTCTTTCTATTTACCATTTAGAAGGTGAAGTTGACCAATGGTGGACTCTAATTAAGAATATGAGGCCCCAAGATGAAATTGAATCAATGGAATGGGATGAGTTCAAGAACATGTTTTTCAATAAGTACTTCCCTCATATTCATCGAACAAAGATGGAAAAGGATTTCCTTGATCTTAAAGAAATTGATGATGAATCTGTTGGTATATATGAGGCGAATTTTACAAGGCTTTCAAGGTATACATCTGGATTTATCATCCAACCTGAATGTAAAGTTGATCGATTCTTCAGTGGCTTAAAACCATGTCTTAGAAGGGCATTATCTATAAGAGACTTTGGTAGCTATGAAGAATCTGTGCATTGTGATATCAAGGTAGAACTGGAAGTTTGTGTTACTTATTGATCTCATGGTTTTGACAAAAAACGAAAGATGGAGTTCAAGGAGAAATCTCAGAACAATGGTGAAAAGAAGATGAATGTTTCTTTATGCTCAAAGTGTGGAAAGAATCATGGTGGAGATTGTCTAAACGGTACTAGAAAATGTTTTAAGTGTGGAAAAGAAGGTCATCGAGTAGTTGAGTGTCGGAGTAAAGGGAAAAAGTTAGAAAATGATTTGTATAGAGAAAAGACTACAGAGAATGCTCCACCTACACTTCAATGCTTCAAGTGCAAGGAAATGGGTCATTATGCTAATTAATGCCCTAATCCAAGGGTTAATGATGATCGACATGAGAAACCTCTTAAGAAAACGGACAAAGGGAAGTCACATGAAATCACTATTGGTGATGTTGAATATGAAAATGATATGGTGGAATGATTATGTTTTTATGTAATGGGATTCCAAAATAATGTTGTAGTATCGTAGAATATTGGAATATTTATGTATTGTTCTATTATAGTTTTCAATAGTTTTATGGTACCGGTAACCATGAAAAGTGATTGAAATATTTTTTGTAAAGAAGATGATATGCGCATAATGAATGGATAAAGAGAAAATTAAATGAGCTCGCAACTGATATAAGGACAAATTTATATCATGGTTTGAGTATATAGAAATTTTGGGATTTTGGTATGTAGAAAGTGTTAACTTTTGACATCATTCACGTTTTCACTAAGGTTGAATGGGTATTCATTTTTCACGAGAATACATGATTAAGGTATTCACATGTTTGGAATGTGACCAAAAATATATATCATATGATATATGTGGGATAAATGATGGTATTCATGTGCTTGTTACATGACCATTATAGTAATCGTTCTCTATATACTATGAGCTTGGCCAAAGTATTTTCGATAAGCCTAAAGGTAGGAATAGATTAAGTTAGATATCATATAGTTTTGTTTAAGGATAGAACTTTTTTCGATATTATTTATGGAATGTTATAATAGTGTAGTTTAAGAAAAGGGACCACCTGCAGAACGGGCGACAAACCATCGCATCGGATGAGGCTACGGGAATCGAACCCCCAACCGAAGTGTGGAAGGACTTTATCACCTACCACTGTCCTATAGGAAGTCCCTAGTTAGTAGAAACTCTTTTTATTTTATTAATAGGTATGATAGATGAATTATAAGTCCATTTTTGGAACCATATACGATTAATGTCACCATAATATAGAGTTATGTATATAACTTTTTCTAATCCTATGTTTGAGACAGATGGAATGACCTATCATTCTATTTCATGATCTGATAACACTTTGCAAAAGACAAATTCAACGTCATTTCATTAGTAGATGAAGTGGAAATTGTTCAAGGCACGATCAACGGTAAGATTGTACCAAAATCAAGTAAGTACTTCTTTTAATTCAAAAATTCCTCAACATTTGGGAAATGATCTTGAAAAAAAAATGTTGTCACGTTTCCCTCATATCTGATGAATAAGATGGTACCTTAGATCATCATAAATTTATGGCTTTTTGATTGTTGTCTTTTTCATAGCCATGTTCTATACTACTCTCCATCATAACTTGATGGTTAGATTTCTCTTTCATATACATATTTTCACCTATGTTCTCCTATGTGGAAACCCAGTGATTAAGTTAATTTGGGCAACTGTTATGTTTCATACTTTAGTTTTTAAAGATAAGTTTTGGTATTCCTTTTTATGATGTGGGTTTCTATGAATGGAACTCTCATGTGATAAACCATTTACAACCCCGACGAATTTGGAGGGTGAAATTCATTTTAAGGGGGGTAGAATGTAACAACCCGAGATTTTATAAGATATATTCTTTTTAATTTATTTCATATCTTCTGTTGTACGCTACACCAAGATTATCTTTCACTATACGTAACACCGTATTAGCTTGGAGTATACGCAACACTAATCTTGGATCGTGTTACACACAATTTCAAGTTTGTTTAATAGTAGTTATTCTACGCAACATTGATTATATATATATATTTATTTATTTATTTATTAAATGTATAAATGAAATATGGTCAGATTTTTTTATACGCAACAACAAAGGAGCCTTTCACTGCATTCAATCCTAACTTGGCTTGCATTACACTCAATCACGACCTTTCTCGATAGCTTGTGTTGTACACAATATCAGGTTTCACTAAACGACGATATATTGTTATAATATTATTATGGATGAGCCGTTATGAATGATATTAACTAAAATTTGAATTTTATAACATTATGATTCATCTTATAAATTTTCTAGAACATGGTATGAGAACAAAATAAATTTTTCATGTAAAATAAGTATTTTAAAAAAAATGCAGTTTTGCCGCCTTTTAATGGCACACCCACTTTAAATCTAGACTTTGACTTGTTTATAAGTTCAATTTTACAACATAAAATTCTTATTTGGAATCAAGATATAAAAATTTAATTTGGATAAAATTTTCATATTATTCTGATAACTTTAATATTTTAATGAATAGTAAAAACACACTATATTTTAATTAAAAACAACTTTTTTCATTGAAATAATTTATATGGTTAAATTATAATATTTATTAGTTTCAAAGTATAAATAGAATATATTTTTAACATTTAATATAATTTATTTCATTACCATTAATTTTACATTGAATTCATAGGTAAAAACATTTCAATCTTTGGCAATGTTTTCACTTTTAAAATCCGTTTTCTTAACAACGAGATTAATTTTAATTTAATTACTGCAACTTCTGTGTTTTGAATTTTGAAAAATATATTCCATATTTGAACTTCATGGCTCCAAATTATGTTAATAGGTTACTTTTATTTTTTGATATTATGAATAGTAACTATAGTAATTTTTATTTACTGTAGTTAAAGGTAAATCGAGTAATTAAGGGTAAAAATAAGATTATAAAATTACCCTAAAAACTTAAAAAATTCTATTGGATGACTAAAAGACGACCTATATAACCTAAGGGTCGGAATAGATTCATTTTATGGGCTTTTCACCATGAAAATAATTTAATTATTATTAAAACCATAGAAAGTGATAACATATCACTCTCTTAAATATTATAAGAATAATAATTCTAATTTAGTGATAAAATTCATGAAACTTCGAACCTGAATAGTCTCCAGAAATATAATAAAATTATCTACATCATTTAAATTTATTTATAATTTTTCAGGATTAAATAAGTATTCTTAAAGGTGAGACAATAATGATGTTGAAATTATTTTATTGATAGAAATATAAAATAATTGGTTTTAAAAATATTAAAATAAATATTATATGAAGTATTTAATGTGATCCAATAATTTTCTAGATAAATATGACATGTAATGAATCTATTAAATTTTTTATCTCGAACATATCTTGTGTGTGGATTTTATTTAAATTCAAATAAATGAATAGTGTCAAAATTGACACTTGTTATTTTATAAAAATAACATAGTATAAAATTGTTTAAAAATCAGAAAAATATTTAAAAAATTATAATTTATAATTTATATGGTCTAAAATGTCATTAATTATCCAATTATGGTCAATTCACAACACATAAGTAATTATTTATAAGAATTTAGAATTTAGAATCTTATTACCACAAATTAAACAATATATATTAAATAAGGATTAATCAAGTTGATAAGGTTTAAAATAAATTTACAACATGTCTAAATTTTATTGGTTGATGAGATTACATTTATCTCATCTAATTGTCGAATTTGAGTCATTTTGGGAAGTTTTTAAGTGGGGTTTGATTTATTATAAATTAATATTTTTGAGGTTTCCAAAGGTTCCCCTCTCCTCCCTTATAAAAGGGCACATCCTCCCTCTCCTCTCACAACACTTTCATCCTTCATGCTCGGCCAACCCCTAACCATTTCTCTTCTCCACTTCCCTAGAAACATTCTAGAGGTTCTAGGATTCTCAAAAGACCAACTCTAGTCCCTTAAGAGGAAGCTTAAAGGAGGTGCGTCGAAGAAGAGGTAATCTCTTCTACTGATTCTTTCAAGTTTCATTCTTCTTCAACCTTCTATTATTTAGTTTTTTCATTGTAAATTAATACAATAAGTTCCACTAATATACTAAAATGATATTATAAATATGAAACAACCCCATTTCACCTTCTATCAATCATACGGAAAATGAAATCACCGTGCGTGCGTATGTACGGAATACCGTCTCCACGCCGTGGTGTAATCAGTTTTTCCACCACCACCTTACTTGGAGTGGTATAATGGTGTAAATAATAACTATATATGGTTATTATAACATCATAATGATTCTGAGATATTATATCATACACTCCAATTATATTCAATAATTATGGGAACAATATCATCGCTCGTACGTACGTACGGAATACCGTCTCCACGAACGCGATGAGATTAATTTTTCATGATTAACCATTGAAGTATGATTATAAAGTATATATAATAAATAATCATGAAAGATATTAAATTATAATGATAATGGATTTATTTACATATATGTTTCATTTACTTAATTCCATTCAATTTAATAAGGAAACAAAAACAGCATTCATGCGTACGTATGACCTACCGTCTCCAAGAACGGTGTATTTCATTCCATCTATCAATATATCATATATATTTATATGCTGAATATATATTATATATAAATTATGTTTTAAATTATGGAATTATGTAAATCAGGATATGAGTAATAATATCAAGAACAAAAAATCAAAACACGTATGATAAATGAAACCATTTTACCCAAAACGCTGCTTTAACATTGAAATTACAAAATAACAGGTAATATAATCTCATAAGTGAACCATATATGATATAATAACAATGAATATGATTTTTTAATAAGTCAATGAAATTATTGAAATAATTATAAAGGAGTTTCGGATACATACGAAGCATATCGGACATAAGGTAAGGGATAACTTATCCAATCTCATTTTTATCCGAGATTTTTAATTCGTTAATATTTACTGGGGTTATATTTATCATCCATGTACCTCTTTTCTAAAAATGGTTTCATGTATGTTTAAATTCCTTTTTACCCATTTTTTAGTTTTACTACATGGTATGTAAGGAATCTTTCTTTTATTTACCATACGAGGTACTTTTTGACTTTTCCAGAAAAAGTACGAGAAGAATGTTTTTTAACTTATACGGCATGAACGGATTTTTAGGGTTTCATAACACCGAATTTTCATGAAGATTCCTCTAATATATTTCATGACTATTTTAAACTAAATCCTTTTCTTTTAAAATTTAATGGCATTTTTTGAAAAGAAAATTATTTTGAAAAAGAAAGGATAATTTCCTCAAGAATTCATTTCAAGTGTTTTATCAAAATGATTTTCCATCTAAGATGACATTATTTAATATGTGTATGTTTAAAGTATAATGTATCTATGATTTACATGGTTTAAATTTTATTATGATGAAATGATATCCATTTTTTAATATTGATTATGTTATGATGGGATGATGTTTATGAAACCCATTTTATTCTTTGGGTTATGATGAATGATTTATGTTTATGTTGTGGAACATGTAAGAATGATTTCATTATAAGATGGGTGAGACCTATATCTCCATCAAATTCATTGGGTAAAGATTTATATCTCATGAGATAGACATGGCCAGAACAACAAGTTAATCCAGTTCAGTGATACAGGACTTGAACGAGGAGTGAACTCGATTCAGTAAGGGACTTTGTCCACTAAGATGGTCTTGGCTGCAATGCCTTGGCTACTATAGAAATCATATCATGTGCGTAATGGTTTTCCAAAATTACATGTTTTATTCCCATTCTATTTTATCATTATTAATCTTCCTTTATGATCTATGCCTTATGCAATGCCATGATTTATTTCTCAAGATTTTTATGTTTAAACTTTATGTTCATGTTTTTTAAGTTCAAATGCATATGATTTGTTTTTTTTCTCCATGATTACCCTTACTGGGCATTTGATCTCACCCTTTATATGTTTTATTTTCCCTAGGAAATAAATAAAGGTTTTAGGTAAGAAAAAAAGGGGGAAGATCTTTATGGGAGATGATGAAGATCTTTCACCATGATTAGAAGATTATGTTCCATGTTTCCAAAGACACTAAACTATTACGGTCCTTGAGTGTTGGTTTTTTTTATGCATTAAGTATTCCGCAAAAGTAATGTAATGTCTATGTACGTCAATATTTGGGTCTCTACAGCTGGTATCAGAGGAAGGGTTTAGTTAACCTTTGGAAACAAGGATCCGAAAAACATTAGTGAGATCCCTATGAGATAATTCATATGTAAGTCTAGGGATGTCCCTAAGGGTAAGTATAATTATAGGTTATAGCCCTCGAATTACGGTAATGATATTATAATTAAACCTAAGATGTTAGATATTGAAGGTACTCCCACTTTATTATGTTGTTTTCCATAGCATTATTTTTGCCTCTCACACTATTTTTTTTGGGTTTTTGACGATGGCTGAAACCCAAAGGAACCATGTTGGTCAATGTAATGGACAATGCAACGATTGTCCTTATGAACAAACCAATGTTATGGAAGATGGAGTGAAAAATCTTATTGCTATACTTACATAAGATAAGAATCATTATGGACTTCCAAATGAGAAGAGAAGGGAACAATATTCTATTGAGTCCTCCTTGAGGCAACGTCCACCTTCTTTCAGTAGGTCTTCTGATCCACTTGTTTCTGAACAATGGATCAATATCATTGAAAGGATATTTTCCATACTTTTCTATTCAGAACATGAAAAATTTATTCTGGCTATTTACCATTTAGATGGTGATGCTGACCAACGGTGGACTCTAATTAAGAATAAGAGGCCCCAAGATGAAATTGAATCAATGGAAAGAGATGAGTTCAAGAACTTGTTTTTTAATAAGTACTTCCCTCATATTCTTTGAACAAATATGGAAAAGAAGTTCCTGATCATAAGCAAAAGGATGATGAATCTTTTGGAATATACAAGGAGAATTTTACAAGGCTTTCAAGGTATTCATTTGGCTTTATCATCAAACCTAAAAGTAAATTTAATTGATTCTTCAGTGGCTAAAAACCAAGTCTTCGAAGGGCCTTAGCTATAAGAGACTTTAGTAGCTATGATGAAATTGTTTGTTGTGCTATCTAGGTAGAACTAAAAGTTTGTTTTACTTATACATCTCATGGTTTTGACAAAAAAATGATGGAGTTCAAGGAGAAATCTCAGAACAATGGTGAAAAGATGATGAATATTTCATTATGCTCAATGTTTGGAAAGAAGCATGGTGTATATTATATAAAAGATACTAGAAAATGTTTTAAGTATGGAAAAGAAGGTCATTGAGCAGTTGAGTGTCGAAGTAATGGGAAAAAGGTATGTAATGATGTGAACAGAGAAAAGACTACAGAGAATGCTCCACCAACACTTCAATGCTTCAAGTGCAAGGAAATGGGGCATTTTTTTAATCAATTCCCTAATCCAAGGGTTAATGATGATCGACATGAGAAACCTCTTATGGAAAAGGACAAAGGGAAGTCAAACACGATCACTATTGGCGATGTTGAATATGAAAATGATATGGTGGAATGACTATGTTTTTATGTAATGAGATTCCAAAATAATGTTGTAGTATCGTAGAATATTGGAATATTTATGTATTGGTCTATTACGGTTTTCAAAAGTTTTATGGTACCGGTAACCATGAAAAGTGATTGAAATATTTTTGGAAAGAAGATGATATGCACATAATGAAGGGATAAAGAGAAAATGAAATGAGCTCATAACTGATATAAGGACAAAGTTATATCATGGTTTGAGTATATAGAGATTTTGGGATTTTGGTATGTGGAAAGAGTTAACTTTTGACAGCATTCATGTTTTCACTAAGGTTCAATGGGTATTAATTTTTCAAGAGAATACATGATTAAGGTATTCACATGTTTGGAATTTGATGAACAAGATATATCGTATGATATATGGCGGGTAAATGTTGGTATTCACGTGATTGTTATATGACCATTCTAGTAATCGTTCTCTTTATACTATAAACTTGGACAGAAGTATTTTCGATAAGCCTAAATGTAGGAATGGATTAAGTTAGACATCAGATAGTTTTGTTTAAGGCTAGAACTATCTTCGATATTATTGATGGAATGTTATGATAGTGTAGTTTGAGAAAGGGGACAACTTGTAGAACGGGCGACAACCCGTCACGTCAGAAGAGGCTATGGGAATCGAACCCACAACCGAAGTGCGATAGGCCTTTATCACCTACCACTGGCCTACAGGAAGTCCCTAGTTAGTAGAAAATAGTATTATTTTATTAAGATGTATGATAGATGAATTATAAGTCCATTTTTGGAACCATATATGATTAATCTCACCATAAGATAGACTTATGTATATAAATTTTGCTAATCCTATGTTTGAGACTGATGGAATGACCAATCATTCTATCGCATGATCTGATAACACTTCACAAAATACAAATTCAACTTTATTTCTTTAAGAGATTAATTGGAAATTGTTCAAGGCATGAGAAACGGTAATATTGTACCAAAATCAAGTAAGTATTTCTTTTAATTCAAAAATTCTTAAACATTTGGGAAATGATCTTGAAAAACAATAATGTTGTCTTATTTCCCTCATATCTGATGAATCATATGGTACCTTAGATCATCACAAATTTATGGATTTGTGATTATTGGATTTTTCAAAGCCATGTTCTCTACCACTCTCCATCAGAAATTGATAGTTAGATTTCTCTTTCATATCCATATTTTCACCTATGTTGTTCTATGTGGAAACCCAATGATTAAGTTAATTTGTGTTACCGTTCTGTTTCATACTTTAGTTTTTAAAGATAATATTTGTTATTCCTTTTTACGATGTGGGTTTCTATGAAAGAAACTCTCATGTAATAAACCATTTATAACCCCGACGAATTTTTAGGGAGAAATTCATTTTAAGGGGGGTAGAATGTAACACCTCGAGCTTTTATAAGATATATTCCTTTTAATTTGTTTCATATCTTCTGTTCCACACTACACCAAGATTATCTTGCGCTATACGCAACACCGTATTACCATTCAGTATACACAACAATAATCTTGGATCGTGTTACACACAATTTCAAGTTTGTTTGATAGTAGTTATTTTATGCAACATTGAGTGTATATATATATATATTCAATGTATAAATGAAAATATGGTTGTATTTTTTTTACGCAACAACAAATTAGTCTTGTACTACACGCAACCCGGACTTGGCTTGCATTACATGCAATTGCGACATTCCTTGATAGCTTGGGTTGTAAACGATATCGAGTATCACAAAACGAAAATATATTGTGATAATATTATTATGGACTAGCTATTATGAATATTAATAACTATATTTTGAATTTTATAACATTATTATGCATCTTACAAATTTTATAGAACATGGTATGAAAACAAAATAAATTTTTCTGGTAAAATAAGTGTTTCAAAAAATGCATTTTTTCCTCTTTTTGAGGGCACAACCAGTTTAAATGTAGATTTTGACATGTTTATAAGTTCAATATGACAACATAAAATTCTTCTTTGGAATCAGGATATAAAAATTTACTTTGGATAAAATTTTCATATTATTCTGATAACTTTCATATTTTAATGAATAGTAAAAACACGCTATATTTTAGTTAAAAACTTTTTTCATCGCAATAATTTAGATGGGTAAATTATAATATTGAATGGTTTTAAAGTATAAACAGAATATATTTTTACCATTTAACATAATTTATGTCATTACCATTAATTTTACATTGAATTCATAGGTAAAAACATTTCAATCTTTGGAAATGTTTTAACTTTTAAAACCAGTTTTCTTAACTACGAGATTAATTTTAAATTACTTAATGAATCTTATGTGTTTTTAATTTTGAAAAATTGATTCCATATTTTAAATCTTTGGGTCCAAATTATGTTAAAAGGTTACTTATATTTTTTGATATTATGAATAGTAACTACGGTAATTTTTATTTACAGTAGTTGAAGGTAAATCGGGTAATTAAGGGTAAAAATAAGATTATAAAATTACCCTAACACCTGAAAAAATTATATTGGATGACTAAAAGACGACCTATATAACCTAAGGGTCGGAATAGATTCATTTTATGGACTTTTGACCATGAAAATAATTTAATTATTATTAAATCCACAGAAAGTGAAAACATGTCACTCTCTTAAATCACATAATTATAATTGTTTTAATTTAGTGATAATCTTCATGAAACTTCAAACATGAATAGTATCCATATATATAATTAAATTATCTACATCATGTAAATTTATTTATAATTTTTAGGGATTAAATAAGTATCATTAAATGTGACACAATAGTGATGTTGAAATTATTTTATTGATTGAAATATCAAATATATGGTTTTACAAATATTAAAATAAATATTATATGAACTATTTAATGTGCTAAATTAATTTTATAGGTAAATATGACATGTTATGAATCTATTAAATCTTTTTTTTAACATATCTTATGTGTGGATTTTATTTAAATTCAAATAAATGAATACTGTCAAAATTGACACTATTGTAATTTTATAAAAATAACATAATATAAAATTGTTTAAAAATCCCACAAATATTTTGAAAATTATAAATTAAAAATTATATGGTCTAAAATGTCATATATTATCCATTTATGGACAATTCACAACACATAATTAATTATTTATAAAAATTTAAAATTTAGAATCTTATTACCACAAATAAAACTAAATAGATTAAATAAGGATAAATCAAGTTGATAAGGTTTAAAATAAACTTCCAACATGTCTAATTTTTTTTGGTTGATGAGATTACAACTTTATCTAATCTAATATTAGAATATGAGACATTTTTGGATGTTTTTAAGTGGGGTTTGATTTATTATAAATTAATATTTTTGAGGTTTCCAAAGGTGCCCCTCTCCTCCATTATAAAAGGGCACCTCCCCCCTCTCCTCTTCACAACAATATTAGCCTTCAAGATCGGCCAAAACCTACCCATTTCTATTCTTCGGTTCCCCAGAAACTTTCTGGAGGTTCTGGTTTTCTCAAAAGACCAACTCTAGTCCCTTAAGAGGAAGTTTAAAGGAGGTGCGTCGAAGAAGAGGTAATCTCTTCTACCGATTCTTTCAAGATTCTTTCTTCTTCAACTTCTTCTTATTCAGTTGTTTCGTTGTAAAGTAATATAATATCACTAATATACTGATATGATATTATAAATATGAAAAAACCCCATTTCACCTTCTATCCATTCAACGGAAAATGAAATCACTGCGCGTGCGTACGTACGGAATACCGTCTCCACGCCTTGGTGTAATCATTTTTTCCACCACCAACTTATTTGGATGGGTATAATGGTGTAAAGAATAGCTATATATGGTTATTATAACATCGTATGGATTCTGAGATATTATATCATCCACTACAATTCTATTCAATAATTATGGGAATGATATCATCTCTCAGGCATACGTACGGAATACCGTCTCCACAAACGCGATGGGATTAATTTTCCATGATTAACCATTCAAGTATGATTATAATGTATATATAATAAATAATAATGAAATATAATACATAATAATTATACTGGATTTATGTACATATATTCTTCATTTACTTAATTCCATTCAATTCAATAAGGAAATGAAAACAGCATTCATGCGTACGTACGACCTACCGTCTCCATGAACGGTGTATTTCATTCCATTTATCGATATATCATATATATTTATATGCTGAATATATATTATATATAAATAATGTTTTACATTCTGGAATTATGTAAATCACTATATGAGTAATAATATCAAGAATAACAAATCGAAACATGTACAATAAATAAAACGATTTTAATCAAAACACTGCTTTAACATGGAATTTAAAAAAGAACGGGTAATATAAAGTCATAAGTGAACCATATATGATATCATAACAATGAATATGATTCTGTAATAATTTAATGACATTATTTAAATCATTATACTGGAGGTTCAGATACATACAAAGCATATCGGACATAAGGTAAGGGAAATCTTTTCCAATCTCGTTTTTATTTGAGATTGTTTATTCGTAAATATTTACTGGGGTTATATTTATCATCCATGTCCCTGTTTTCTAAAAATGGGTTCATGTATGTTTAAAGTCATTTTTTCCCATTTTTGACTTTTACTACATCGTATGTAAAGAATCTTTCTTTTGTTTACCATAGGACGTACTTTTTGACTTTTCTAGAAAAAGTACGAGACGAATGTGCTTTTTACTTATACGGCATGAACAGATTTTTACGGCTTCATAATTCCTAATTTTCATGATGCTTACTCTACAATATTTCTTGACTGTTTTCAACAAAATACATTTCTTTTAAAATTAAATGGAATTTTTTGAAAAGAAAATGATTTTAAAAAAAGGATATTTTCCTCAAGAATTTATTTCAAGTGTTTTATCAAAACCATTTTCCATCTAAGATGAGATTATTTAATATGTGTATGTTTAAAGTATAATGTCTCTATTATTTTCATGGTTTCACTTTTCTTATGGTTAAATGATATCCATTTGTTTTTTATAGATTATGTTATGATGGGATGATGTTTATGAAACCCATTTTATTCTTTGGGCTATGATGAAATATTTATGTTTATATTGTGGAACACATAAGAATGATTTCATTATGAGATGGGTGGGACCAATATCTCTATCCAATGCATTGGGTAAATTTTTATATCTCATGGTATAGACATGGATGGAACGACCAGTTAATCCGGTTCAGTGATACAAGACTGGAACGAGGAGTGAACTCGATTCAGTAAGGGACTTTGTCCACTAAGATGGTCTTGGCCGCAATTTCTTGGCTACTATGGAAATAATATCATGTGATTAATGGTTTTCCATAATTACATGTTTTATTCCCATGATATTTCATCAATATTAATGTTCCTTAATGATCTATTCCTTATGTACTACCCAGATTTATTTCTCAATTTTTTTATGTTTAAACTTTATGTTCATGTTTTTTTAAGTTCAAATGCATATGATTTGTTTTATTTTCTCCATGGTTACCCTTACTGAGCATTTGAGCTGACCCTTTTTATGTTTTCTTTTCCCTAGGATATAAAGAAAGGTTTTAGGTAGGAAAACAAAAGTTGATGATCATTATGGGAGATGTTGAAGATCTTTCACCATGATTATAAGTTTATGTTCTGAGTTTCCAAAGACATTAAACTATTACGGTTCTTGAGTGTTGGTTTTTGTTATGCAATAAGTATTCCGAAAAAGTAAATTAATGTCCATGTACGTCAAGCTTTGGGTCTCTACACTTATAGTATACTCTCTTGTGGGATACATCTTTAATATGAAAATTTTCTCTAGAAATATACTTTAGAACTTGATTGTTGTATTTTTTTCTTCCATATCTAGGTTTTCTGTTTCCACCTATGTTCTCCTACTAGAGAACCTAGTTACGTGACCATTGTGCGTTCCTTTATCTCTTATTAAGAAGATGTGTTATCAAACCTATTTATGATGTGGGTTTTTCAACATTAGTTATCTTCCGATATCGATCCCTCGATTATCAAGATCAATTTTAAATTATTATTACATAATTTAAATAATGTGTAGATAATATGAAGCCCTGAAAAACTAAAGTAATAACCTTGTATTCGATAGTGTGTATGACTTTTGACACCAAGTGCATAAGGTAATATAATATTCAGATACTTTATAATATATTTATTATTTAAAATATATTATATATATATATATATTTAAATTTATTAAATACTGAGTTAGCATATGTTACACACAAGAGGTACCGTCCTCAATAGGTTACGTTACACGCAAGATAATGTTTTACCGAACAATAATATATTTTAAAATATTATTATTTAATATAAAAAGATATAAAATAACTGTTATGAATAGTATTAACTAACTTATGAAAATATAAGGTTTTTATAAATTTAAAATGAATTAATAAGTTACCAATTAATGAGAAATGAATATAAGAACCAATCTGATATAATTAGAAATATTATTATTTTTAGTCTTCTGAAAGAGTTTTATATTAATAAACATTATTAATTAAAATTAGTAAATGATTCAAATGAAATATATATGTTATATATTCTATCAAATACTTTTTACATTCCAAGATTATATTTTATATTCATAAGATAATAATAGACTCTATTTTAATCAAGAAACCTATATTTTTATAAATAAAAGTTTACCTCATTTTAATAGAGAACCGATTTTAAATCTAAATTCTTACACCATAATTGATTTAATATGTCAAAATAATATTCATATTTGAAAGATAAACATAAAAATTAGTTTAAGGGTAAATTTATGATATTTTTTTGGAAACATATCATTTTATTAATGAATAGTTAAAAAATGACTAAAAACTAAAATTTTAATATAAAGCACTTTTTTGGAAAAAATGAGAAACCATCATGTTCATCTAAGGACATAAACATTAAAACAGATAACTAAATTATTAATGGAAATATTTAGACTATTAGATGAAACCTCCATATAAAATTTCTAGGATATATTGATTTCTTTTTTATCTTGTTCATCCTTGATAATTTATTTTAATAAGGTAAAGTTAGTTTTTGACAAGAAATATTAGTGAATGTGATTAAAATTAATTACAACTATTAGGAAAACATTATGCTTAATAAAGGACTAAACCATTAACTTAAGGGCCCAATTTACCTATCCAGATGTCCAACACCCATTTCATGGAAATATCTCTTCCATAAAACTTCCATTATTAATTTTTTTATGGTATTGGAATGACTTTTTTTAGGTAATATCTTGTGTACATCTAACTTGTTTCCAAAAATTCCAAGTGAGTAATTTTCCTTCCCTCTAAAAGGCCTCCACCTATCCCACTTCTTCATTATACTAAAACAACATAAGTCCAGACAAGATCAACCCAATTAGTCTTTAAAAAGCTCTCTCTTAGACCTAGAATACTCCCATTGTAAAGTAATCCATCAGAAGAATCGTTTTTGTATAAACCAAAATAAGTTACACGGTTAAGAGGTAACGTCTTCTCTCATGGTTTTTAGTTTCATTTACATTATCCTCTCCCAATAATATTTTTATTCCATGATTACATAAAAAAGTAATATCCTCAATATAATAGGATTATTTCATGATAATAGTTTGACTTACACTTATACACACCTCTACCTAATGGGAAACAATCATTCTGTTTTTGTGAATGGCGAGCTACTGCCTCACAAAATGATTATTGTTCAATTTTTCCATACCACCTCTCATGGTGGAAATTATGATGGAAAATATATTAATATATATTATATATGATATTTATAATATATTTATTAATCTATAATTTTTATTTATAACATACCTTTATTCTTTCCATGTTGTGTAAATATGATAATTTTGTTTGAGGAAGTGTGGACCACCGCCCCCTGAAAGAAATATGATTCATTAATTTCATACATGGAACATATAAAGGATGATTATAACAAAAATATGTTACATATAAGTAATATAGATGATACAGGTATAATAATATACATATTTAGAATTTATCTTTCATTCTTTTAATAAAATAATGAAATGAATGTGGCGTTCATGCGTATGTATCGCCTACCATATCCATGAGAGGTGCACTTCGTTTACAATATCCAAATATTATGGAATACTATAAATACATATGTACAGAATATATAAGATATTTTATTCGCTGATTAAATTATTGAAATGAAGAAATCATTACCTAATAAATAAAAAATAATAAATAACAATTTAAAACATATTCGAGAAAACATGGAAATTAACACCAGAAATAGTAAACCTAATGAACGTTGTTAAAAACTAGGTAATAAAATATTATAAGGAATTGATATATGATATTATAAATATTAATATGGTTCTAGTATATGTTAGTAACATATTTTAAACCACTATACAAGAGTATAAAGACCACACATCAAAAAGAAGGTTAATATTAGGGATTCTTGTCTTACTTTTCTTTCTATAAGGCATACACCATATACACCACACACTTCTTTTGTATAGTGTATCTAAATTCCCTTTAATACATTATACCTTGAATACTTTTTCTCTATGGTATGAAAAACATTTCTTTGTTGGGATTTTGAATTAAATGTTTCAAGTAGTGCGGGACACTTTGGGATGTTTAATGATTAATTTTCTGAATCATATTATTAGCATTTATCTTTGAAATAACAATTCCTTTTATTGTTGTCTAAATTATATAGGAAACCATATATCATGTTACATATGATGTTCACTTGAACAGTTATTATCCATATTATCACAAAATGGATATTATTAATTTATAAACCGTATCTCATTTTACATATAACGTTCACTTCCATAGTTATTTTCTTTACTTGGGAATTATTAAAAATATGTATATTCTATTCAATACTGATACATTTTGATAAAGAAAATTTCTCATGAATATGATAAATGGTTTTTACTAGTAAAAATTAGGTGGTATTTAGCTATATATAGCCCATTGATGCATCAGTAGTATCATGAGATGAATCATTTGGCCATGTCAGATGGGTTTTTACCCAACATTTGGTAAACTATATTGTGAATGGTCTTGGTGGTAAAAATTTATTTAACCTATCAACATGGAACCCAATAATTAAGAATTTCCATCATTTATATATAGTTATTATTCATCCATGATATTTTGTGTCAACATATCTATATATGAATATCATTCTCATTTTATTTATTTTGATGGCATGGGTCATAGTTTCTTACCCTACCATATTTATTTTTCCTTATCTATTTATTTGAATAGCAGGAGTTATTAATTATTTACACTACTATGTTAATTTATTATTATTGATTCGTTATTACTTCTTCTTTACTTACCCTTACTGAGCATTTGAGATCAACCTTATTATGTTTCTCTCCCCGAGTTATAAAGACTAAATCACTGAATAATCATTTTAGGATGTAGTTTATTTTCATCTTATATGTCTTGATTTTATTTTATACTTCCCAATTTATTTATGGTATCATGTGTATAATTTGGATTTCCTAGACTGCTAAACTAAATGGTCCATTGCGCTTTGTTTCCCTGTAACAATGCCAATGTAATAAAATAATGCACCATCTCCATGATTCTGGGGTCAGGGCTTTATATATATTCAATATATATATATATATATTTAGATTCATCTGTGAAATATATTGATTGAAAAATGAATTACACGGTTCATGGATATTGTAGTCCATACACACACATGAACAATGATTTCAATGTTTGAAGGATGGAGTCATATAAAATTAATTTTTTTTTTCACTTTATATAATTATTATTATATCTTATGTACAATATATATTCATTAAATTTATCCTTATTACCATCAATGTAATGTGGAAATTAAAAAAGGGACCACGTCACTTCGTGGAGGTGGTAGTACACACGTACGCATGAGAGACTTTATCGTTTTCGAATGGATTTGGAAGGTAGGAATGAATATATTATATTATAGTTATAAACATATAATTATTTTATATATATCATATATATTAAGTTATTTCATCTTTATAACCATCCAAATAAAGTGGTGGTGAAAAAATAATTACACCGCTATGTTGAGATGGTAATTCATACCCACACACGAGTGATGTTTTTACTTATAATAGGATGAAAAAGACAAAAATGGTTTCCCATAATTTTAATTACATTGAAGTGTATTTATGATAATATATTTATTATTTTATGATGGGTAAAACATATTTTGAGAAGGTATAAGAAGAAATAAATGTGAATGTTTTGGTAAAGATTATTACCTCTTATTTGGTATTCTCCCATTAGATCCCTTCTTAAGGACCCTTTCATGGAATTTTAAGGAGAAAAGAACTACTAATTGGTGTCTTATATGGTAATTGGTTAGGTTTTGGTTGATCATGGTTGCTCAAAGTGGTGTAAATATAAGAGATAATGAGTTTCCATTTATAATTTATGGGATGTGAACTCTTGTAATTTTTCAAACTATTAAAAAAATAAAGCCACATTCATGGACGAGTTGTTAAAAAATTATATCTATATTATTATAAGGAGTATATTTCCCTTATAAAATCATCTAATAAAATTTACATAGTCGTAGATATTGTTCTAAACCTTTTATTTTTTGTTAACCCATTTATTAACCATTTTTATCCTTAAAAGTTGTAACAACAATTTCAATATTAAATGGTTATAGTTTTACATGTATGTTAGAAATTACCTCATAAATGTATAAGGGAAAATATTTTAGACCATATATTATCCCATTGTCATATTTTTTTGTAACACCAAAAGATTTTATAAAATAATTTTTTTAAATAAATAAAATTTCTTTGATAGCTTGTGTTACACTAAACACCAAGTTATCACAAACTGTAATATGGTTTACCATTATAACATAACCATTAAATTTGTGGGTATTAATAAGAATAAATAAATCATGATATATATATGTTTTTTACATGTATAAAATAAATTAATTGTCATTAATTGGTTTTAAATGAAAAAATATCATTTTTTATGTAAAAGAAATGTTTTTATAAAAGCTATTTTTGTGAGAAAAATGTGATTTTATATTAATAAATTAAATTAATCAGTATATATGAATGATTTTAATTAAATTTAAAATTATATATTCTATAATTTTTTCTATAATTCATCAAATAATTTTCATGGAATGAGATAAGAATAAACATAGTTTTATGGTTAAAAAATGTATTTGTTTAAAAAAAATAATCACCTTTTTTAGACTTATATTAAAATTAATTTTTGTTCTCTTATAGAAATGTTTAACTTCATTTTTGAATCGAAATTATCTTAATGTGAAATTTTTATAATTTTCTCCAAAGATTGATTTTCAATGAATAGTGGACAATACCGATTTCTATTAAAATTGCCTTTCCATATATAGAATTTACAGTGTTACATTTTGTTTTAAAATGGATTAAAAGAAAAATTAAATAAATTATAATGTTATTAATAAAAATTACGTAATTTTAGTCATTTTAGTTTTTAATTTTTAAATAAAAGCAATTTTTATTTGTGAAGACGTTTTCTTTAGAAAATAACTTTTTTATTACATATGCAGGTTTAATTTTAATATAAATTATACCAGTTATATGAATTGAAATTGGTAAAATGTATTATATATTTTTAATCATAATAATTAATATTATTTAATATGTCTAACTTAATTTCAATTCATAATTAAGAGTAAACATAGTAAAAATTAATTATTGTATTTAAGGTTTAAATGGGTTAACATGTGGTGAAACTAAATAGATAAGTGTTAAAACGACATAAGCATGTGTCCAATTATTATTTTATGTAAATATTTGGACCTTAAATAATATATGGATTTATAATCAGCTATTTTAGAGACACTTGGTGTTTTTAAAACGTTGGTATATCTTTTTTTTCAAAAATTCCAAGTGTTTCCTCTCTCCTACTTAAAAAGGGACACCCACCCCCCTTTACACGTTACACATCCAAAGACATTTGGTTTTCCAAATAATATCCCAAATAAATTATTTAATTCCATTACCATGTCATATAGTACATTTTTTTATTATGAAACCCTCTTAATAATTTTTTAGGTGTAAACCTAAAGAGGTTTTCTCAAGAAGAGGTATAATCCTAAAACACACATTTTTTTTTATTTTTCCTTCCACAAACATCTAATATTCTTAAAATATGATGATATAATAAAATAATTATTTCATATATAATGATATATTATTATTATAGTGGAATAACCTACATCAATATCTTCTTCCACCAAATAGAAAACAAAACAGACGATAGTTTGTGCGACGAACTACCGCCTCACGTATCGATCTAATTTATTTTCTAGAACAGACTCTCATGGGTTGATATAATGATATATTTAAAGTATATATATGTTATTTAAAAAATAAATATAAATTTTATAGTTTTAATATCACATATAAAATGATACCTTTCTATTCTTTGAGAAATAACAATGTCGCTCGTGCATGTGTGTGGATTACCACCTCCATGAAGCAATGTGAATCGTTTTTCATTTTTTCATGGATGGTAATAAATATAGAATTTAATAAAACATATGTATTTTATTTTATAATAATTATTATATAATGGTTATTTATTATTTATCTTTATTTCATTTCATCAATCAAAAAAAAAGGAAAGTGCGTTCATCCATATATACGGCCCACCATCTCCATGAACACTGTAAATCATTTTCTATCTCTATCTTTTATAGATGACTCTTAATATGTTCATAATGAATAAATATGATATTTATATCATGGTTTACATTATATAGGTTATTTAGACATGATAAAAGTACAAGTACCAAAACTATGGAACCAAAACATAATATGTTAGGTGATCGGGGGTACAATTACATTACACAAGCGCACACAAAAAAAAAGACCAGAAAGGCGGGCTATAGCCTCCCACCCCAAGGGGAAGATCACCGATAAATAATTATTTATTCTGCACATGGACCAAAGGCCTTGTAGGCATGAAACCAATTATACAACCCAAAGTCCCACTAATTGGGTAGAAGGCCCATTACAGTGTCATGACTGCATCAAAATGCCTACATCATAAGGAATGATTCACGGTTATGTGGTTGCCTAGTTGTATCATGCATTTGTCACTACCTTCATGCATCATCATTACCAAAAATACTATAATATTTATTTTAACAAATATTTCTTAATAAAGGGGTAGAAAAAGGTCATGTGTAAATAATATATGGTATGATATATATGACGATGGTTATATAATATATTTATAATAATCCTATATTTATAATAATGGAGGTTTGAATGAATACCAGGAAAGTCAAGACTTGAGTTAAGATATTTTCATCACACTTCTATTTTTGCGAGACACATGCCATATTCACCACTTGTTTCTTTTATGTTGTGTATATATTTCCCATGAATTTATTTTATGATGATTGTTATGAAATTTTTATGGATTTATATATCCATATAAGTTTCCTTCTTTGATGGGTCTTATGATTCAAAATTTACAAAATTTGTAGGGTTTTTGTCTTACAATCTCATTGTTTATCAGGATTTTTATGATTATTCTTTTGATGATGAAATATTATGTTCTATCTCTCTTGAAACTCATGAATATTATTATGCTCTAGTTATCTCTTGAAATGTCATGTTTTCATTTAATTTTCCTCTTTTATGAACTATATATACCAAAATAACATTTTTATATAAAATCAAAAAAAAATTCTCTTTTCAGTCAAAAAACAATTCTCTTTCATATCCATGTTTTCAAGAAATGTTTTCAATAATATTTTTAATATTCTATAAATATTTTTCAATGATAATTTTTCCCTTGTTAGAATTTTTTTAAAAAATTAACCGGAATATCCTTATCATTTTATAAAATGAGGCACTTTTGTTATATTTATCAAAAAATTGAAATGAATATTTTTTTTAATGTGTACTTCATGATTGATATTTTCAACTTTCAAGATTGCTAAATGATTTAAAGACTACCTTATAGGTTTCCAATGTTACTTTCAAATAAGATGTTTTCATAATTTTTTTTAAATATTTTGATTTTAATGAAGTGATTTAAAAATGGAAATGGAATTTTCCTCAGGAATTTGTTAATTATATTTTTATATAATTTATATTTATAAATGACAAAAATATTTTGTGATGCTTATGTTTTATTGGGGATATTATCCAATTTTACCATCCTAGTTTTTTATCTGAATGGTTTATGATTACGATGATGAGATGTTTATGAAACCCATTTATTTTAGATGGGTTATGCTAAGATTAGTTGGTTCCATTTTTATGAAACCTTGTTTCTTTTCATGGGTTAAGATATGATTCTATGATATTTGTTTAATGAGTTATGGAACAAAAATGTATGGTTTTCATTATATGAAGGGTTGTCCTAAAATAATATATCCCTCTAATTTATTGAGTAAATATATATAACTCATGAGTTAATTATATTATGCTCAACCTGTTTTCATGTTCAAAATGTTATGTTTGGACATGATTTCATGACTATAAAGATATTTGTGGACCTTGTTTCATGTCCATAATATTAATAATGGACCTAAATTTTGTTAGAGTTTGTGGCCTATTTCCAAATTTTATGTAGTTTATAAAAACATGTATTCATTGTTTTGAATATTGATAAAATTATTATCACATCCTGATTAATTCTTTTCATGATATGTAATTTCATAATGTAATAAGAGTAGCATTCACATTGAAAGGTCATAACAGTTCCCCTATATGATGAGAACCCATAAGTTCCCTTTTATTATTCTTAAATATATATTTTATAGCTAGATTAAATTATTTTAGGGACAGAAATGATATAGGATATCATGTGGGGGATACTTATATAATATTGATGAACATTATCATGGTGTACTCAATTGGTAATTTCTATTGTTGGAAATTTTTGAGAATCAGAGATTCCAGTACGAAATCCACATTTATTTGTGTCATTATATTTTCCTATCTAAGGATGTTGGTCTTGGTACTTATAATTTAATATTATTATTAATGAAGGTAAAGAGTCACGTACTTTGATGTATTGAAAAAACCGTTATGGAATAAATTCCTAGAGAAGTAATATACTTTGGGTGTGTCACGAGTAATATTTCATTAATGAATAATGTGAGAAAGGATTTATCTCTTCTATTATTTAGTGGAAGATGATATCTAAGGAAATTTTATAGAAATGATACAGCCTAAATAAATCCATGGACATAGAGTTATGTAGATAAGTTCAATTTTAAGAAAGTCATAGAAGGAGACATCATGCACCTAGGTTAATGGAACCAACATGCAAACTACTTCCTTAGATATATCGCGGTAAATGGATTATATTACATAGTAAGAATTTCTATGTGGTTATATATCATTGTGACATTTACTCCATTCCTTATGGGTTCGTTATCATGATTTTAGACAATAACCTTGAACTTTGGGATGCTTCACCAAGTGCCACTAAGAAAGAGGCATCGAGGGTCACTCACTAAGTGTATCCAAAACATTAGCTAAATAATAATATTATATATTATTTAACAATTTTAATAAATATTTTTATTGCATATGGTTTGCTAATTTTTTTGTTTTCTTCATTCCATATATTCCTCCACCAGTTATTCAAGAGAATATTTTATCTGAAGTATATTCAAAAATAGATTATTTTATATTTAGTGGTTGAAATATTTATTTATTTATTGAAAACAAATTTTTGATATTTATTTATTAAATAAATAGAAATTTTTTATTGTCTGAAAAATAATTTTGAGGAATTGTGGGTAATTATTAATATTCAATTTAGAAGTAATATATATTGAATATTATTTGAATAAATATTATTTAATTTATTTCATGAGTTTAATTAATTTAAAGAAATATTATTATTATTACTCACATGGTGTTTTTCTTTAATTAATAAAAATATTAAGTGTGCATGCATAATTATTATTTTCTAACCCCCATTGTATATAAACCCAATTTTATTATTTTCTTTCAGGTTCCAAATTTAATTTTGTTGTGCACTCCAATATCCGGAGACAATTCTCTTGAATCCCTAAAGAGATCCCTATTGATAAAATATCTCAAGAATAGATATAAATCATCCTTCTTGACCACTCTTGAGTTGAGATAAATCAAATAGAATATTTCATGAATTTATTTTTATGGTGATTAAACAAAAACGGTGCAAGATTTGGGATCAACCATGTTAGTACATGGAGATTCTAATTTTGATGTTTAAGGGTTTTTGGAACACATGTGGATCACTCATAGAGGAAATCTACACATGATTCCTACAATTAAAATATAGTATGACATAGATACTTTGTCAGATCCATCAATGAATATATAATTAATCACAAGTTAATTATTTTATTATTTAAATGAATAATAAATAATATGTGATGATCCTATATTGGTTCCGGAATTCAATCATCAATTGTTCTTTGATTAATTTCCATTAATCATGGTGTTTATCGTTATGTAAATCTCATATTAATCATAAATTAAGAAAAAAAATCCTAGTTTTGTTTGCACCATTTTCACTTCCACTATCCACATAACCTTTAAGTGGAATCGAGTGGTCACATTATTATTTATAATTATTTAAATATCATTGACTGATTTATGTTTTTATAATTAGTTTTCAATTATGATTTTATCATTATTTAATTAAATCATGAGATCTTCTCTTATTCTTATTCGTTTTCCTATATATAATCAAATAGATTAATTTTATTAATGAAAAGTATTTAATAAATCTTTAGGAGGTGCTAAGGATTCTGGTTGGATAACACAAGATTATACACCATTTAACATATTGATACAAGTTGTGTAACCATGTTCAATGCACTAAAAATTAATTTGATTTGGGTTCATTTATCATATGTGGCATGTATTTAAATAACCCATATATTGACGAGCATAGCCTGGTGAACGGTCAGCCGAACTACATACCATATATAATCCATACATGATGTGTAGTTTGTTAGTCCAATATAGTCTGTGTATTTCCATACATGACCTATATGACTAGTGATTATGTTACATAGAGACTTCATATCGTGTAGCCTATATACAATCACCACGTAATCCATTATTTTCCATGAAATAGTTACACACCATGTCCCTAGAATCGTTTCATGGATAGGCATTGAGAAAAATACATGTCATGTAAGTGGATTGTACACAACATATAAATTACCAAATTCATAAGAATTAAAATTAATTAATTATTCTTCTTAAACCATATTAACATGTGATCCATTTATTCATTAAGTTGATAGTAAATTTCATGTAATGGTTTATATATATATATATAATGTCCATTAAATTTCTTCATAATGTTACTAAATATCATGTATATGTCATAATACATTCATTTTTCTACAATCACAGAAACATAACACACTATATAAATACAATGTGTTCCATGTTATCATTATGTTTATAGTAAATTTCATGAAATTACATGTCAAGACATGTATGAAACATTTTGAGTGAGTAAACGGTATATGAAAATAATACTTATTGGTTATTTTAGATGGGTAATCATTTTTTTACCTAAAAGGAACATTTTTTGTACATAGTTAATTTTGAATAAATTAATTTAATTTGTTTAAAATTATGATGGATGAGAATATTAATGAAAATTAAATTGAGATTCAAGACAAATTAATTTATTAATTGAAGAAGATAGTTAATTTATTCAATCTCAATTTGTCTTAAATAAGAGTGATTAGAATCAAATTCAATATTTTATTAAATGTGTAATTTGACATATTTAGTTGGATGATCATGAGAATAAAACAGTATTTTGTATTGACGGGTTTCCTTTTTAATTTATTATTAAATTATATTGATAGTCTATGTGTCACTCCTTATCTCATTATGTAAGGGCCTATGACCCCATGGTTTCTTTTATGTAAACCGCTGAAACAATATATTGGTCCCCTTTGTTGGAGTTGGTGGCCTAGAACCAACTACTTTATACTTTATGATAAACTTGTATGAATAAATAACTTATCACATCTTTATTGTTCTTTTACATGACAACGAATGTGATAATGTTCTAAGGATAGCCGTTGCACTATAAGGTCATAGCAGATCTCTGTTATGATGAGAACCCTAAAGTCCCATAACACTATTCTTGAATATATGTTCTATAGACGGATGATTTTATTTTACGGAAACAAATAATACAGGCCATTAAAGGAGAGGACTCATAAAACGTTGAGGAAAATTATCATGGTGTGCGCCCTTGGTAATATCTAGGAGGATATAATGAGAATGAGACCCCCCTGTAAGAAATACACATTTCATTGTGTCATTGGATGTTCCTATCTGCGTCCATTTGTATTGGTACTTAGACGTTAATATTTTTATTAATGGGTATTATAACTCGTGCACTTAGATGAATTGATGAAAATGGGATGTCACATTGTTTACATCAAGGTAAGATATGTTGGGTTTATCCTGAGTAATATTTCCTTAATAGATAATGAGAGAAATGATTTTCCCTTCTGTTCCATAACGAAAGTTGATATCTCATGCCCTTAAATGGAATTTATATTGCCTAAATAAACCATGTCCATGGTTAGTAATTGGAGAGTTAAATTTTAGGAAGAGAAAGAAAGAATAATTGAGCATAGGGGTTGATGGAATTATCACGAAACCCACTTGATTGGAGATATCGTGACAAATGGATTACATTACACAGTAATAATTCGTAGGAGGTGACACATAATTGAAACCTTAAATTCATTCTTTATGGGTACCTTGGAATGTTTCTATATGATAAACTTATAATTTAAGATAGCTCTACCAAATTCCACTGAGAAAGAGGCCTAGAGGGTGACACACTAAGTATATCCAAGTATCTCAACTAAATATTCATTTAAAAAGTTGAATAAAGATTATTCTTGACTGTGGTTCAATGATTATTCAAGGATTCCCGATCACATGTATTTCGACACTTGTTATTCTATATAATTTCTTGTGGGGAAAATAATATATTTATTAGTGAGTAATTCAGCGATATTTATTTATGAAATAAATAGTCATTATTCAATGTCTAATAAAAGTGGTGGAGGAAATATTGAAAATGGAAAAAACTAAAGTACACACTGTGTATATTAATATACACTCCATGTAGTTTTTTTGGGAATTTTTGAGATATAATATTATTTAATTAATTAAATAATATTAGTTGTAATTCTCTCAGTGCATGTCAAGTGATAATAATAGTCAACTATTATTACTATACATGGGGTTTTATAAAGAATTAAATTAAATGAATAAATTATTTCTGGTAATTAATTCATTTTATTATTATAATTAATAAAATCCCAATTACATTATTCTCATCAAGCCTATCCATTCTTTGTGGTTGTCCACAACAGATCTGGAGTAATCTCTCAAGACAAGAGAAAATTCATTTCCTCCCAGAACCCTATAATGTTATGAGAGAGATCCTCCTTTACCAGATCAAGGTGAGCGCTTTGGAAGCGTCTCTCAAGGAGATCGATGTCGGACATCGCAAGAAAAGGATATTACACTCTATCACTTGGATATCCCTTTAGTGACATCCATAGATACGTGGAGCACATGTGGAGCACTGCTACAGTATGCCTAAATGTTACTTCAATAACGCAACGACGAATCACATTGGATTGTGACCGGAAACATCAATGGAGAGAGGGAATTTCATCAAGGTAATTATTTTGTTTTAATTAAATTAATTTCAACCAACATATGATGATCCTTTATATGTTCTAGGACTCCCATATTTTCATTATTTCTGCATTATATTCTAAAGATATGACGTTATATCATCGTGATAGATCTCGAATAGATCATTGTTAACGTAAAAATTAATTTTGGGTACATCCATCCACGCGCGTCCTGTGTGCCCAGAACCTACAAGTGGTATCGGAGCGGTCATAATATTGATTATAATTATTTATTTTTTTGTTGATGATTTATGAATTTAATAATTTAGTTGTTTCAATACAAGGTAATCATTCAGAAAATATGGATCTGGAGGTATGTTCCTCCTCTTTCATTTCTTGTTCACCTTACAGAAATAAATTTTCACTTAATTTTGATTAAAATAAAACATAGGATCTCATCCAATGGTTTCAAATTTTCATGTCCATAAAACACCAGAATACACGGTGTGTTGTTGCATTCATATGCTGTGTATCAAGGTTCAATGCATCTGGATTGGTCCTCCAAACCAAGCTGTGCCATTGGTGTTTTATAAGTCTTAAATACACCATGTGTTGACTAGGAACAAGTGGAATGTGATTTTTGGATTACATGCCTTGTGGCCCACTGGACACGGCGTGTAGTCCCTTTAGGTTAGGGTTGGACCATGTACCCCATACATAGATTTCCTGGTTGGAGACCATGTAACGCGAATACTACACAGCCTGTATCCCCTAGAGACATCTTGTACTCTAAGAATTTTCAAAGTACACTTACACATCATATCCCCAGGCGTGTACTTTGGAGGGATGGTGAACGACAGTACACACCGTGTTGTGAGAACTAAACATCATGTACTTATTCAAAATACATAGATTTATGAAAATTTATTACAATATTATACAAACCCTTGAGACGTGTACCATGGAATGAGTGTAAATATGAGGCACAACACGTGATTGGGTATATATATATATATGTGTTTAAATTAATATCTTTGTAATTTTCATTTCTAATCATTAGGTAGTTATTAATAGGAATTATCTCAGTTTCTTCCAAGGTACAAGTTATGTAAAAAGAAAATTTTAAATGAATTTTATTTTTTTAAAATTATTTTCAATGAGAATCTCAAGTAAATATAGAAATCTTTTTATGATTAAAGGATTGATTAATTAAATATAATTAATTGATTCAGGCATGATTTATCTTAAACAAAAATAATTAAATAATTTAATGCTAGTTTTATTTATGTGTAATTATCGTTTCATGTATAGATGATCATGAGTTATACTAAGACCCTTGTATGTGGATGGTTTCTTTTAATTTATTTATTTAAATTTAATTTGTTGGTCTATGACCCTTCTCCTCACTAATATGTAGGGTATGTTTTCTCAAGGTTTGTTTTTTGTAAAACCCATTTTTACCCCTCAATTTCATGTGACATAAAAGAATGTGAAATGGATGGAGCTCCCATGCTAGTGGAGGTAGTCCAAGTTATGAGATGAGTTGAATTCAATCCATGGACATACAAAGCTGGATAGGTGGAAAGATATATACATGAACCCAAAAGGATCAAGGTGTTTCTCCCCTAGGTCTTGGATTAGTTTATGAACATCTAGATAAACTAACAAATAGAACAAGCTCATAATCATGCCATTTAATTTATTACTGTCTATTATGTGGTTTATTTATTGTGGGTGTGTTGTTGGGATCAAACAATTAATGAATTAAACAAGCATTCAAGATGAAACTAAAATAAGACTTGATTATGCATAAATATTATCTTATACAAGTTTAATAACATATGTATATCCCGATTAATATTAAAAATCATGTAATAAATTTAATAAAATTGAAATTTTTATATAAGGAAAAAGTCCATCAAAGAAATATTAAGTTGTTATAGCTTTCCATAATCTTGGTTAGAATCAAACTATAGTTAAAAGTTTTGGACCAAGCCTAGTTGGGGTGATTTCAATTATTGGGGAATTATAATTCAATATTTGGGGTTGACTTGACTTAGATCACATTAAAGTTTGACTACCATAGCAGGAATTAGTGTATCCAATAGGAAAAGGTTGAGGAAATCCAAAAATAAAAGGATTTTAGGACTGGGGATTCCACTCAGTTGATCAAGGAGCTTCGAGTTGATGTATTTGGTATTTAGAATTCCTAACTAGAATCTTATATGTTTCCTGACCAACCCTATTTAGGGTCATGAAAAGGGAAATATGGATCATTGCCACGAGACTATTCAAGAAAAGAAATATTTTGATGTAAGTGGTGAGGGATATTGGATTTTGATAAAATAGTGGGAGACTAATAAGTATTAATTAATTTAATTTCTTTATTCATATTGTGATAAAGTAATGAATATTTTCTCATATTAATTAGTAGAAATGGAATGAAAAATAACTTCAAACATAATACTGTGAACCATACTGAAGAAGGAAAACCTTCTCACCAACACCAATTTCGAGTAATGGTAGAGGCATTTACCCGTCATCCTTCGCCACGAGAGGAAATTGTATTTACTTGGGGAGCATGTTCCAGTTTTTCTTAGAAAAAGGACCAGTAATGAAAGAATATATATCTATATGAAACATTTGGATGATTTTACCTATGTCCAATGTTTCCGGCTATCGGCCAGGTCTAATGGTCTCTTGTTGCAACATGAAATGATAGACACATATAGCATAATGTCTCACCTTAAGGGCCTATATCAAAATAAGGAGAGACATGAGAGAGATGAAATCTCCAAAGATTTGTACAAAACTAATCTTGGAGAGTCTACGCCAGCTGGACATCATATAATCAAGCTTCTTGGATACATTGATCACCTAGAAATATTAGGGATAAAGTTCCTGGATGAGTTTCATATTGATCTCATTCTGTAAACACTTACCAAGAAAATATATTGATTTATTTTCAACTACAACATGAGAAATAATTATAAGAGTCTACCAGATCTGCTGACATTGATTCTCCAAGTAGATTAGTGCATGGGGTGTTAAAAACCCGCAATTGTAATGGTGAATAAGAAGAGGAAGGACATGGAAAAGGGGCTAAGGACTTATAAACGGTCGGAATCCCCTGAGAACCATACCTCCAAGAAGTTTAAGATCCAAAGTAAGGTTAATAAATGAGAGGCAATGTGTTTTTCATGTGGTAAGCTAGGCCACTGGTGGAGAAAATACATCCAAATGTGTGGGGAATCAAAAGGTGCATTTTTATTAGGTACAATATTTCCATTTCTAAACATTGGATATTAGATTCAGCTTTTGGATCACATATGTATTCAAATGCATGAAAAAAGTAGATTTAGAAATATTTCTATAGGAGATGCAGATCTTTAAGTTTCCAATGGTGTGAGGCTGGATGCATTGGCTATTGGATATTTTGATCTATCATTGATAATTGGGATTCCTTTAGTTTTACATAACAATTATTATGTGCCTAGTGTTACCCAGAACATAATTTTTTTATCGAGTTTTCATATGGATGGACTTATTTTTATGTTTGGAAATAAGGGTTGATTATTTTATAAGAATAATAATTGTTTTGTAATGATGCATTTAAATAATGTTTTGCATGTATTAAATTATGAAAACCAAGTTTTTGCAATTGATAACGAAACAAACTCACATGACTCACACACAACCCAATTGTGGAATTTCTGTATTGGTCATGTAAATGAGAAGCACATGAAAAATAATTTACAAGGTGGTTATTTAGAATATTCTAAACAAAAACCATTTGATAGATATCATGCTTGTTTACAAGATAAAATGACTAGTCTGCCTTTCGGTAGATACGGTGAAAGGGCCACATAGCTTCAAGGATTGGTGCACACAGATGTTTGTGGACAATTTCCAGTAGAAGCTAGAGATTGATATTCTTAATTTATTACTTATAATGATGATTTGAGTAGATATTTACATATCTAATTAATGAGGTTAAAGTAAGTGTCCTTGGATAAATTTATGGAATTCAAGAATAAAGTAGAGAATCATCTTGGTAAGAAGATAAATAAGCTTTGATCATATTGAGGTAGAGAATATATGAACTAAGAGTTCGTTGACCATTGACAGGAGTCTGGAATTTTATCTCAACTCACTCCTCCTTATACACCATAGTATAATGTTGTTAGTTAAAGGAGGAACTGCACCATGTTGGATATGGTGAGGTCGATGATGAGTCATGTAGATCTTGCATTATCCTTTTGGGGATATGAATTACAAAAGATATCATACACATTAAAATAAGTACCGACAAAGGCAGAAAATGGAATTCCCTTAGAGTTATGGAATTGAAAGAAACACATTTTTCCATACACACGTGTATGGGGACGTGGAGCATTTGTTAAGGATTTCTCAGGAAACACACTAGCACATCAGGTCACAAGGTGTTTCATTATCCGATATCCCAAGGAAACGAATGGTTATTACCTATATAACCGTTGAAACAAAAACATTACTATCTCCTGAAAATCTGTCTTTCTTGAGAGGGAGAACATCCTCAAAAATTATATTGAGCGAAATATTAACTTCAATGAAGTTTATGCTCAAGATACATAGGGGTTGGTATAGGAATAAGTTCCACAGGTCACCGTGGAAGTGATTCTAGAAACACAAGTACTGAGTAAGAGCTCAAGGGAGGTAATGGAACTATAGATATTTGGTTTTCTAGTCCACAAGGATGGTGAATCATTATTGTTGGAAAATAATGAACCTATTTCCTACAAGGAAGTAGTAAAGAGATCAGAAGCTACAAGATGGCTAGAAGCTATGAATTCTGAGATGGATTCCATGTATCAAAACCACGTATGGGTTCTAGTTTATGAGCCAGTTGATGTAAAGCCTGTTAGATGCAAATGCACATTCAAGATAAAGTTGGACATGCAAGTTAAATTTAGAACCTATAAAGAAAGGCTAGTGGATAAAGGATTTATACAATATCAAGGAATTTAATATGATGAAATCTTCTCCCCTATTTCCATTTTTAAATCCATATGAATCATACTTTACATAGCTGCCTACCAGGACTATGATATTTGGAAAATGGATTTCAAAACAACATTTCTTAATGGGAACCTTCAAGAAGATGGATATACGAAACAAGCAGAAGGTTTTGTGACATCGGGTGAAGCGAAATGGGTTTCCAGGTTACAGAAATCCATTTATGGATTATGGAAAGAATCTAGGTCATGGAATATTTGATTTGATAAAGTCATAAATGAATTTGGTTTCATTAAGAATGAATGAGATGAATATGTTTATAATTAGTTTAATGGGAATGTGTTCCTTATCATAGTATTATATGTCAAAGAAATATTACATGTTGGAAATTATGTACCAGTCTTACAATCAATTAAAGATAGGTTGAACAAGTGTTTCTCCATGAAGGAATTTGGTGAAGTAGCCTACATTATAAGGATCAAGATAATTTGTGATATATCCAAGAGGATTCCTCAACTAAGTCATGGTACATACATTGACCAGATACTGAAGAGATTTAGTATAGAATAATCCAAGAGGGGATTGGTTCTAGTGTCACCTGACCTACAACTTTATAAGAGCATGTGTCCTCAGATGCAAAAGGATAAATATAGTACATGTAAGAGCCCATAATATTCGTCTATAGGATCTATCTTATATTCCATGTTATGTACCATGATCGAGGTTTCCTATGCACTGAGCATGGTAGGTAGATATCAAGAAGAACCAGGAGAACAAAATTTGACTGATGTTAAGAATATTCTTAGGTATCTACTAATAACTAAGGATATGTTCATGGTGTATGGTGGAGAAGAGGAGCTTTTCATCAGAGGGTATGCTGATGCAAGTTTTTTGATAGATCAGAATGATCTGAAGTCATAATCAGGATATGTTTTTTTGTCTCAACGGAGGATTTGTGAGATGGAAGAGTTCAAAGACACCAGTTTTCATTGATTCTATAATAGAGTTAAAATATATAGAGGCTTTTTATGCCACCAAGGAAGCCTTATAGATTCAAAACTTTTTCCAAGAACTTGATGTGGTTCCTAACAATATTGACCCTATCACATTGTATTATGATAATACTATAGTGGTGGATCTTGCAAAATAACCAAGTTCACAAGGAAATTATCTACAAGTATCACCTCTTGAGGTATTTCTATGTAACACGTGAAATTTTAGTGAGCATAGTGTCCACAGAAGATAATGTGGTAGACCCCATGACTAAAGGACCATCTCAGTAGAAGCATGAATATCATGTGAGAGATATCTGGTTAAAGGTTGTTAGTAGTTGGCTCTAGTCAAATTGTGAGTCTGTTGGAGATGGTGGCCTATAACCAACTAATTTTTACATAATGATAAACTTGTATTAATAAATAACTTATCACACATTGATTTTTCTTCTATGGGACAATGCATGTGATAATTTTATAAGGATAGCTATTTCATTAAATGGTCATAGCATATCCTTGCTAAGATGAGAACCCGGATGTTTTATAATGCTATTCTTGAATATATGTTATATGGTCATATGATTTATTTGGGGGAAAAATAATACCGACCATTAGGGGTGAAGACTCATAAATCTTTGTGGCACATTCTTATGGTGTGATCCCTTGGTAATATCCAAGAGGATATTATAAGAACGAGAACAGCCAATAGAAAATCAACATTTCCTTGTGTCATTGGATGTTCCTATCTGCGAACATGTGTACTGGTCCTTAGACTTTGAGATTATTGTTAATTGGAATTAAAACTTATTCAGTTAGATGTATTGAAAAAAATTGTAAAGACACACTATTCCTAGTGAGGTGGAATTTGTTTGGGGAATCACGAGTAATACTACATAAATTGATAATGTGAGAAAATATTAATCCCTTCTATTCCCCAACAAAAGTTGATATATCAGAAACATTGATGGAATTAATATATCCTAAATAAATCCATGGACATGGTGAGGAATGGGCGAGCTCAATTCTGGTAATCAAATAATGAATTATCGAGCACATGGGTTGATGGAAATATCATGCAACCCACTTGATTAGAGATATCACGACAAAGGGATTACATCATATAGTAAATTTTCATAGGAGGTGACACGCCATTATGACGTTAACTTATTTCTCTATGGGTTCAATGGTGTGTTTCTACATTCTAACCATCGACTTATTGCAGGATACACCTAATTCCACAAAGAAAGATTCCTAGAGGGTGACACACTAGGTGTGTCCAAGTATCTCAGTTAAATATTCATTTCAGAAGTTGAATAAAGATTATTCCCAATTGAGGTTTAATATTTATTCAAGCATTTCTGATCATATTTATTACTACACTAATTATTTGACAGAATATATTATGGAAAAAATAATATATTTAGTAGAAAGTAATGTCGTAATATTTGTTTAATAAATAAATATTCATTATTCAAGTTATAATAAATGTAGTGGAGGAAATACAAAAAATGGATAAAAAAAAGAACAGACTATGTAGTTTTTCTAGGGATTTGTGAGGAATAATATTATTTATTAAATTAAATAATATTAGGTGTAATTCAACGAGAAAATTTCAAGTGATAATAATAGTCATCTTTTATTATTATACAAGGGTTTTTAGTAAGAATTAAATGAAATGAATAAATTATTTCGGAAAGTTAATTAATTTTATTTTTCTAAGTAATAAAATCCCTATTACAGTATTGTCATCAAGCCTGACCATTCATTTTGGTTGTGCATAGTGGATCTGGAAAAATTTTTCAAGATAAGAGGGAATTAATTTCCTCCAATAAAACTCTCAAATTAAGAGATAGATCCTCCTCCACCGGATCAAGGAGATCTCTTTGGAAGAAGTTCTCAATAAGATCGCAGGAGGACATCACAAGCGAATGCTCTTCCACGCTAGCACCTAGATATCGCTTTGGTGATGTCTAGAGATACATAGAGCACATGTGGATAACCGTTAGAGGAATCCTACACTTGGATTCTATGACCCAATGATGGGTCACATTGGATCGTGACTAGAAACATCGATGGAGAGATATAATTCCATTAAGGTAATTGTTTTCATTAAATTAAATTAATTATAACCAACATATGATGATCCTATCTAAGGTTCTGAGAATCCCCACTTTTCTTCTGTTCTTCATTCTATTCTGAAGATCCTGAATTTTATCATTGTGACAGATCATCGATGGATCATTATTAACAGAAAAATTAAAGTTGGGTACACCAATCCATTACCTTCCACTATGCCCAGAACCTACACCCCTCACATGTGTGTGAGTAAAAGATTATGTAGTGGATGGAGCTCCCAAGATAGTGGAAGTGGTTTAATTTGAGATCATAGGTGATAGTAAGCCAATAGGTACATGAGTGGACAAGGGAAAATCTATAACACAAACTATAATGTGGTTAAAGGTGTTTTATCCCTAGTTTAAGGGTCAATTTATCTTCCTCTAGATATCATAAAATTAGTAAAAACTCATGAACACCACTTTGTTATTTAATTTCATTAATGTTTCATGGTTATTTCATTTTGGTTTTTTTTGTGATCACGCCAATTAATTATTTAATTATAATGAAATATTTAACTAAAATACACTGGTTTATACATAAATTTTCTCTAAGAAACTTATAATCACAGAATTAAATCAACATAATATTAAAAATAATTTAATAAATATAAAATTATAAATTAACTCATAATGATTAATACCGCAATTATATATATTAAATCAGTGTCTCATTTTAATACATTAGTTAAAATCGAACCATAGTTCAAAGTGACTGACCAACAAAATTTTGGGGTGATTCTAATTATAATGGAATTATAACATTAATTTTTGGGTTGAATTAACTTATTTTACATCAAGGGTTGACTAGAAAAGATGAATTTGGTGTAACTAAGAGGAAAAGGTTGAAGAAATCGAATTTCAGGATTTTAGGATTGGGGAGTCCACTAAACATATCAAGGAACTACAAGTTAATGAACTTTTCATTTGGATGCATACCCATCACACTTCAAATTGCTTGATCAACCGAAATCAAGGTGATGAGAATGGGAATATGGTTCTCTTACACTATAATTTCAAACAAATAGGATATTTTAAATCCAATGGTGAGGGGTATTTGGTTTCAATAAAATAGTGGGATATTTAAAAAAAATTATTTAATTATTAGTATTATTTTATCAGATAAAGACTAAAATTATGTTTTTATTATTTATAGAAATATTAATAATTATGACTTCAAAAATATTACTACAATCCATACATGATAAGGACAAACAATTTTTTGAATTTTTTTAAGAGTGGAAATTGAGCTTACATGTTATCCTACGTGATGAATGGAAATTGTGTGTACATAAAAAACTTGTTCCCGAAGCTCCTAGAAAAGATGCTAGTAGGGAAGATTTATATCTTTATTATAACCATTTGAATGATATCGTTGATGTTCTGTTTTTCATGCAATCATCAATGTCCGATGATCTTCTAAATAATCATATGTAAATGGATGTGTATTGCATGATGAATCACATCATGGATTTCAATTAATACATTGTGAGACAAGAGAGATATGTTATCTATAATGTTGTGTTTAAATCCAATCATGGATATTCCATTCATGTTGGACAAAATATAGTCAAGATTATCAGTTGCATTGAATTCTTAGACAAATTAGGTATTAAATTCCAGTTGAATTTCACAATGATATCATACTTCACTCATTACCCAATACCTAATACATTTTTATTTATAAGTTATAATATGATAAATATTAAGAAGATTTTTTTAAAACTTAATAATTTGATTCTCTAAGTTTACAAGGAAATGGGTCACCAAAACATGTATTCCATATAGTGAATAATAAAAGGAAGAACAAGGATAAGGGAACCGAGACTCATAATATGTCTAAATCACATTAGCATATTCCTCCCAAGAAGAAAAATTCTATATTTAGGGAATGTAAAAGGATATAAGTATGTTTTTCATGTGGAAAGAAAGTCCAATGGAAGAGGAACTGCACCCAAATGTAAGGGGAAGATAATTGTGCATTCGTTATGGAGTGTAATATTTCAATATCTATACATTGGGTGTTAGACACATCTTTTGGTGATCACATCTATATCCAAATGTAGGAACCAATTACATTATGAAATATTACTATAGGATGAGTTGATTTTTTAGTTGAACGTGGTGCAAGGAAAGATTCTCTATCCATGGGAGATTACCACATTTCATTTCTAGGTGGAATGATACAATTTTTAAGTGATTTTTATTATGTACTAATTGTTACCAAGAAAAAAATTTCTATATCATTCTTATATACAGATTGCTTTTTAAAAAAATTAATTTTTTTTTATTTTATAATTATGTAATGTGTTTTATTATGAAAAATATAAATAATAGTCTTTATGTATTTAATTATGAAATCCATGTGTTGTAAATTAATAACAAATCAAATTTTCACAACTCATACAACACTCAGTTGTGGCATCACCATATTTTTTATGTAAAACCACTTTAATGATATAATTATTGTTTATAAGGAAAAATGACCAAACCACCATTTAGTGGATTGGGTGAAAAGTCCCCAAAGCATATAGGATTGGTTCAAACTAATGTGTGTGGACCATTTATAATAGAAACTAGAGGTTGGTATTCTGACTTCAAAACTTTTACTAATAGCATGAGTAGTAATATTTATGTCTATATGATGAGGTGTATGTATTTTGATAAATTTAAAAAATTCAAAAATGACGCAGAGAATCAACATAGAAGAAAGACGAAGAGTCTTTGGTTCTATCAAGGTGATGAATATCTAAAATAAGATTTTATTAGCTTTCAATAGGATTTTGGTATTCTATCTCTAGTAACTCCACCTTATACACCACAATGTAATGGTGTTAGTAATAGGAGGAACCATACCTTTCTAGATATTGTATGGTTGATGGTGAGTCATGAAGTTCTTTTATCATCATTTTGAGGATATGCATTATATAATATGGAATACACACTAAAAAAATTACCAACTATAGTGGAAAATGGAATTTCCTTCAATTTATAGTGTGAAACTAAACCCGTTGTGTCACATAAACATTTATTGGGTTGAGAGGAATTTGTTAAGGCCTTATTAGGAAACAAACTAGCACCTAGGGGAAAAAGTGTATCTTCAGAGTGTATCCTATGGAAACAAAGGGATACTACCTATAAAAACCCCCACATAATAAAGTGACTATCACCATACAACCCATATTTCATGATAATAAGAATATTCATAAGAATTATTATGGGAGAAAGATCAATTTTGATGAATTTAATGCTAAAGATACACATGCGTTTTTTTAGGAACATGTTCTACTAGTCACCTAGGAATAATTGTTTTTCAAAAAACAAAAATATTATATATAATCACTAGAGGTGTTATAAAACTAGATATTGGTGGGTTTTTAGTCACTGAAAATGGTGACACAATATTGGTTGACAATAATGAACTTCTCTCCTATATAGAGGTAATAGGGAACTCTAATGCTGTAAGATGGAATGATACCCTGAATTCTGAAATTGATTCCATGTATCAAAACCAAGTTTTGGTTCAACATGATCTACCATTTGATGTAAATCCTATTTCATGAAAATGGGTATTCTATAAAAAATGGACATAGAGGGTAGGGTAAGTACCTATAAATCAAGGCTAGTGTATAAAGGGTTTCAATAATTTCAAGAAATTAATTATGATTAAACTTTTTCTCATTTTACCATACTTAAATAAATCATTAATCTACTTGTTATAAAATCTTACCATAACTGTGAAATTTGGAAGATGGATATTGAAATTGGTTTCCTTAATGGTAACCTTTAGAAAGATGTCTCCATAAGATAACCACAAGGGTTTTTGACACCAAGTGATGAAAAAAAGATATGAAAGATTCATATATCCATTTGTGGATTAAATCAGGCATCCGAGTCATGTAAAATTCAATTCAATGATAATATATATGATTTTTGTTTCATTAAGAATGAATGTGAGCCATGTGTTACAAAATATTTTTGAGGGAATGCAGTTGTTATCCTAGTAGTATATGTTGATGAAATATTACTTATTGGATGTGACATACCAGTCTTACAGTCATTTAAATAATTTGTAAACATGTATTTATCCATTGAGGACATAGGTGAAGAAGTCTACATTATAGGGATTGAGATAATTCTTTATAAAAACAAGAGGTTTCTTGGATGAATTCAAGGCACATACTTTGACCAGATAATGAATAGATTTAGTATCAAACAATCTATGAGGGGATTAGTTCTAGTGTCACATGGTATACATGTTTCTACGAAAATGTTGCATAGATACAACAAGAAAAAGAGATAATGAGTAAGATCACATAATCTTATATGAGAGGATCAATCATGACTTCCATTTTATGTATAAGGCTTTATATTACCTTTGAAAAGAGAATTATAGGTAAATATCATGCTAATCCTTGAGAATAGAATTGTCTTTCTACTAAGGATAACATGAAGCATCTGAGAAGAAATTCAGATATATTCCTAGTTTATGGAGGAGATGTGGAGATATTCATTAGAGGTTATAATGATTCTAGTTTTCAAATAGATCTGAATGATATTAAGTAAAAGTCATGAAATGGTTTTTGTCTTAACAGAGGATTTGCGAGCTGGAAGAGTTCAAACTAACCTATCATTGTCGATTCTATAGTGTATTATGAATATATATAATTTTCTTATATAAACAAAGTATATGTTTTGATACAAAAAATACTAGGATCTTGATGGGTTACCTATACGTAAATCCACAATAACATTTCGTTGTGATAATACTATAATGGTGGATCTTGAAAAAGAGACAAGGTCAGACCAACATACAATGAAAATAATCTAGAAGTATCACTTCTTGAGTGATTTTTCTAGGAGGGGTGAAGTTGTAGAAATATCTTTTTCCATGAAATAAAATTTTCTATACCACTTAACTAAAATCCTATATTATAAAAAGAATGAGTAATATGAGAGATCTTGTGGATTGATGGTTGTCAGTAGTTGGATATATTTCAAGTAGGAGTCTATTGGAGTTGATTCCCTAGAACCAACATCTCTATACTTTATTATAACATATATTAATTCTTCTGAAAATTAATAAATTCATTATCACATAATTATTGATTATATGTGTGATGTAGTATGCGATGATGTTATAAGAGTAGCAGTCTCACTGAAGGTCATTGAAGTTCCCCACTATGATGATTATCCAAAACCGCTATGATAATATTCCTAAATTTGCATTCCATATCCAATGAGATCATCTAAGGGGTATACATTATATTGGCTATAATAGGGTGGATACCCATAGGAATTGGAGGGGCCATCCCATAGTGTATTCACTTGGTAATTTTTATTGTTGTTAATTTTCAGAACAAAATCCACCAGTATGAAATCCACATTTATTTGTATCACTCAATGTTCTTATATATAGATGTGTGTATTGGTCCTTATAATTTAATATTATTATTAATGTATTTTTTGAGTCACATACTTTGATGTACTGATGAAATCCATGACAATATATATTCATAGAGAAGTGCATATATTTGGTGTTTCATGAGTAATATTTTATTAATGAATAATGAAAGAAAGGATTTTTCTCTTCTGTTCCTCAATAAAAGTTGATATGTTTGTCATGCTTATGGAAACGGAATATCCAAAATAAATCCAAGGCCATGGTGTTCTATAGTAAATTTCAATTTATTGAAAATCAAATAAAGAGACATCGAACACATAGGTTGATGGTACAAACAAGCAAACTATTTGACTAGAGATATCACAATAAAAGATTTATACTATAAAATAATTATTTTTAGGTTGTTTTATATCATTGTGGAATTAAATTATTTCTCTATGGGTTCCATGGTGCATTTCAATATGCTCACATTATAATTTGGGATACATTGGCAAATGACCCTAAGAAAGAAGCAAAGAAGGTCCCACACTAAGTATATCTATAACTTCAGTTAAATATTATTATTATTTATCATTAAAGAATTTGAAAAAAATATTATTCATACTTGTGGTTTTATAATTATTCATTTTTTATTGATCATATATTTTTTTGTCACTTGTTAGTTGAGATAATATTTTATAAGAAAAATATATAATAAATAGTTATATTTTATTTAATGAATATAATATTTATTTATTGATTGATTTAATAAATAGTTATATGTATGTGCTACACCCATATGATTATAATGTAGATTATTTTGTTATGTAATGAATATTAATATATTAATATGTGATATCTATGTTTGAAATGGGATGGTTTTTACAGTTAATATCTAAGTAAGTTTTAGTTAACCATTGAAATCAAGGATGTGAAAAATTTAGTGAGAAGCCTAGGGATTAGTCAAAGTGTAAGAAAATGTCCTAGAATTTTAGTCAAAGATAGAACATGTTATTTCCTAGAAATTACATCCATATATGGATATTATAGGTGGATTTGGCTCTCAAATAGTAGTAAAAAGGGGTAATAACTCCAAAATGGGTGTATTGGGCTTTTACTCGATCATCACCTGGTGCATGATAATGGGACTTTTTTCCCTCCTCGTTTGACACACCTGGGGGATATGCTTTAGAAATTAAAAAACAATTATAAACCATCATGAATCATTCAAATAGACGATGTCCATGAATAACCTTTGTTAAAAATATGGTGTCGTAGAATGAAAATAAGGTTCCCTGATTTAGACATCCTACAAATTGTTTTTGGTTATGATATTTCCCACTAGGATTATTATTACTCAAACTATGCTTTTTGGTTCTTATTTAAGGACTAAAATGATAAGGAATCATGTGGGAAATTAATTTAATGTATAATAAAACTTCCATCATCATGATCAACACAATCTATTAATATCTGTGAAGAAATATTTTATGACAGTTCTTACTCAACCCTCTTGGGATATAAGTGGTAACATGGGTCATGTTGAACTTACGAATTTTTCGAGGACGGTAAAATATTCCATTGGATATTTTTTATAGAAACATCCACCATCCTTCTATGTGACTACCTATCCACATATTTATTATAAAATGGATCAATGTAATGGATAATATATTTTTTGTTTTTTAGTGCTCATACCATGAAAACCTCTTCCTAGCCATTTATCATTTGGAAGGTGAAATAGAACAATAGAGGAATATTATTAAGAATGTAGGGAAAGAGGAGGAAGATGACTATAATTAATGAGATGAGTTTAAGGGGGTATTTTTTCATTAAATACTTCCATTGTATTTTACATTAAAAAATGTAATAAGAATTCATTGATCATAAGAGGAAGGATGATGATGCCATTGGTCCCTATGAAGATAATTTTCAAGACATAAAAGGTATGATTATTTTTTAATCATCCATCCTGAAAGAAAAATTGATTTATTATTTAATGGTTTCAATCCTAGTCTTCAAAATGTATTAGTTATAATGGACATTGGAATATATGAAGAAATTTTGCAGAGTGCACCCAAATTTGAAATGGAAGCTAGAAATCCTCAAGGATTTGGTGGTAAGAAATGGAAAATGGAATTTCATGGAAGATCTAGTGGAATATCTCATGGAGGGGAGAAAAAATTTCATCATCATACTTGAGAAAAATTTGGGAATGAACACTTTGGTGAATTATTTAAGGGAACAATAATACATTTCAAGTACAAAAAACCTTCCATCAAGAAAAATATAGTCAAAGTAATGTGAATTATCCAGTAAATGAAAGGAATGAAGATAGGGTTCATCAAAATAAACAACCCACACTTTTGTTATATAGATGCAATGAGTTTGGGAATTATGTGAATAAATTACCTGATACAAGGGATTATTAGTATAATAATCCTTAAAAACCATTGAAGTCAAATGAAAGGAAAGTTAATGTAATCACAAAAAAATAAAGTGAATCATGATAATTTGGTCACAATTATCCTCCACTCAAGTGTTAGTAATTTCTTGTTTTAATTTACATGAACGGGCCCTAGGAAAACCCTATTATGCATCATTTGATGAAATTTGATGTTATTATGAGAATTATTATATCTATCTAAATAGATTCTATATTACTAAAATCAAAATATATATTCCTAATTAACATATGGTAATATATCAATGTAAGGATGAACCTGAATATCTAATGGAATTTTTTTGTCTAAGATATGAGCTTATTTATTGAATAAAGTTTGAATTATCTTTTGGAACCATATATAACATTATATTTAATTTATTTTGGAAATGTATTAGGGTATATACATATTGGTATGAGACTTTATGTGTGATCAAAATTATTTTATGATCATTTTAAAGTTGATCATAGAAGGATGCAAGATCAAGTCAATCCAATCCCTGGGATTCATTTTTTTGTAGACCTATTTTGGAGGATCCTTAGGGTTAACTATTTATGGAATGCGTTAATTTGAAAATTGGGTGCTATTATTGATGTTTTATAACTTATTTCATAGTATTTATCTATAATGGATAACTTACGCTAACCATTTTGGTTATGGTAACTATTTGTATGAAAAAAATACTTTCACGCTTTTATGGATCATATGATATATTAAAAGATAATTTTGCTGCTTTATGAATAAAAAATCATCTTGAATATTCGTTTTTTTAGTAAGAGATGAAGTGGAAATTGATTAAAGAACAACCAAGTGATGAGATTTTTCTTATAAAATGGAATTAAATAAATTGATTACAGAATATCATGAAAATTACTCAAATTTAGGAAATAGATTTGGAAACAAAAATGCTAATGTATTAACTTTATTTCCAATGAATCTATGTTCTTTCCACCCATTTTAAATTTATGATTTTGTGGTTTTTATATTTCACATCACTATGTTCTCTATCAATCTCTATTAGTCCATTGGATTTTTTTCCTCCTCCATGTCCATATTTTCACATCCCACTAATGTTTCCCTATTTGAAAACATAATTGTTTGTTATTCTGGATGACCATCCTGTTTCCATTTCCCATTTTTTAATAATGTTTCATTATCCCTATGTTTGATGCATGTTTTTAAAAAAAGGTTGAGCCTTTGATTTCCAAGATAGAAATACATGGGAGAAATTTATTTAAGAGGGTTATAATTTAACACTACAAGATTTTATAAAATATATTTAGAAAATAAATTTTATTTCTTTGATAACTTGTGTGTCACGTAACATCGACTTTTAACAAACTACAATATAGTTCCCAATTATATCCTTCTATTAAATTTGTGATTAATAATATTAGTAACAAAATTATGATAATAATATGGTTTAAACTTGTATAAAATAAAATCATTTGTTATCAATTGATTAGAGACGAAAATAATAGTCATTTGAATGTAAAAGAAATTTCTTTCTGAAAAAACCTTTTATGCGCATAATGTATTTGAATATTAGTAAATTAAATTTTGGTGAATAATTTTATTTAAATTTAAATTTTATATATTGAATTAAATGTTTTATCATTAACATAATATTTTACTAGTAATTGGATAAGAATAAATCCATTTTTATGCTTACAAACAAATTTTTTTTTCTTCTAAAAAATAGTTTCATCACATTTTTTGCAATTACATTAAAATTATTTTTTGGTCTCTTTTAAAAAATGTATTTGAAAATTTTAAATTTATGTTTTGAATCAAAATTATCTTAGAGTGAATCTTTTATAAGATTCTAAAAAGATTTATTTTTTGACAAAAAGTAAAAAATTATGATTTTAATGGAAAATGCCGTTTTTTTAAAGATGTTACAAAAATCAATTTTGTTTCAAAATGGTTTGAAATTGAAATTAGTTAAAAATTATTATTATTATTAATCCAATATTTTTCTATTTAATAATTTTAATATTCAATTTCAATATAAAAATGTTTTATATTTATTAAAAAAAACTTCTTTTAAAAAACTCTTTTTTCACCATGTTTTCTTGTTTACTTTGAAATTAAATAATAACAATTCTGTAAATTGAAATTGGAAAAATTAATTCCATATTCGTAATAATGATAATTTATATTAATTAATAAGTATATATAAATTTTTTTCATAATTAATATTAAAAAAGAAAAATTAAATACTAGGATTAAAGTTAAAACGGTCATACTCATGGGTTAAAATAAAAGAATAAGGATTAAAGTGACCTAAATAAATTTCCAATTCCTATTTTCAATAAATATTTCAATCTAATATAACATAACATTCTAAAATTATACATTTTGGATGCTTTTTTGTGTATAAAACGTGGATATATTATTTTTCTTTTCAAAAATTCCAAATGTGTCCTCTCCCCCACTTATAAAAGGACACCCCATATTATCTCCAAATAACACATAAAAAAACTTGTTTTGAGAAAATACATGCAGAAATACCAAAATTAATCCACTAAACATATATTATCGGACAATTTTTTAATAAACTCTCCTATAACTTCTTTTGGTTCAAACCTAAGGAGGTTCTCTGAAGAAGATGTATATTCCTAAACCATAGATTTTTGTTTTACTTCTTATTCCACCTACATAAAATATTTTACAAATATTATGATATAATAACATAAATATCTATAATATACTTATATTTTATTATTTTGGTGTCATAACCAACATCTATCTCCACTTCCATCAAATGCTAAATGAAATCATCGATTGTGTGTACGAAGGAATACCACCTCACGAACGGATGCAATTCATTTTCCATCACCACCTCTCACACGAGAATATAATGCTATTCTTAATGTATATATATATATATATATGGAATTTATGAAATTATTAATCCTATTTAATTATAATATCACATATAACTTCTTAACTTTTAATCTTTTTGAAAATGATTATGTCGCTTATGCGTATGTGTGGACTACCACCTCCACGTAGCAATGTGATTCTTTCTTCATATTATTTTGACATGGATGATAATAATGATATATTGTTTAAAACAATATAATTTATATGATATAATTATTATTATATAAAGGTTACTTATTTTTTACCATTATTTTGTTTTATCCGTTGAAAAATGGGAACAACATTCATGCGAACGTATGGTCTACCTTCTCCATGAATAGTGCATTTCATTTTCTATCTCTAATTTTTATCGATGAATATAAATATGTAAAAAATTTATGTATATGATATTTATATCATTAAAAAAATTCTTCAAATTAATGGGAAATCATCAAAGTATAATGACCATAACTAACAAATTAAAACATAATGAAAAACAAAGAAGTTATTTCCCAAAATTGCAATTTTAACAATAAATTGTTAATCAACATGTAATAAAATGTAAAAAGTAAATCATTTGTGTTATGATATTTGTTAATATGGTTATTTAATAAATTTATAATAAAACAATAATTATTATATATTATGTTTGAATTTGTATTAATGAACTCAAGAGTTGATGTAAGATATTTTTGTCTCACTTTTATTTCTGTGAGACACATGCCATATTCACCACTGGTTTCTTTTAAGTGGTGTATATAATACCCATGAATGAATTTTATGATATTAATTTTTTATTTTATAAGAATTTACATATCCATATAAAGTTATTTATTTCATGATTCTTATGATTCAAAATTAAACAAAGTGATAAAACTTTTATGTTACAATCTTTTTATTTATCAAGATTGTTTATGATTATACTTAGGATGATGAAATTTTATGGTACATCACTAAATATAATGCCCCAAACATTTTATAGTATTATTCTCTTAAATACATTCATTTTGTAGCCTATAATTCATAAAGTAATGTGTTCCTTTGAAAAAAAACATGGTTATTTAGGGGATAGTCATAATCTTTCCATTAAACATAAATTTTCCACTTTTATGTTTTGAATTTTTAAAAATCGTCATCTATAGTTGTGACCATTAAGTCATTTGGAGTCTGATAGAACCAACATGTATTTTTATGAATAGTAACATTCCCTTATGAGTAGTAATATGAATAGTAATATGACCCTTATTAATAGTGAATAATTATAATATTTTATTTTCATATGGTAATAAGATAATAAGATCTTAATTAATTTTTCAATGTGATATAAAACTAATTATACTTTTAAAATTGTTATTTTTGGAATTAACTATGATTTTATATAAAAATTAAGTTAAAAATACATATAAAATAATTTTAAAAAAATGGAGTTCATTATTAAATTATACATGTCGAAAAATGGTTTGATTGAATTTTTTGGATTTTTCTAAAACACTTGAAATTTTCGTGAATAATAAAAATACAGTTTCGAGTTTTCGGTAGTTTAATGAAAACATAATGATGTAATAATTAAATAAAAAATTATGGTTGACTTGTGTATGGTAACATATAGAATGAGGTGTCCAAAGTGGCTAAAACCATGGGAAAATACCATTTTCAAGCCCATGGTTTTGAAAAAACCACTAATGAGGTGTCCCTTTTAATTAATAAAAAACTCCCTCTCATTTACTAAAAATACCCACTCACCCTCTTCATTTTAGTTCATTCCAAACTCATTATCCTAGATGTTCTGGTATTATTACCTAAATAGTATCCATCCCAATATGTCCTCAAACCCCCAAGGTCCCAACCATCATGTTTTGGTAGTTACTCTTCAAGGTTAGAGAATCAACCACTATTCTCTTTTCTTAAAGATTTCCTATTATGTTTTCCCTTTAAATTTTCAATTGGATTATGTTGGGATATGTAATTACACATTCTCCTTTCTATCCATATTATGTAAAATTGATGAGATAACCCCTTTTTCTCATCAAACTATTTTATGAAATGTTATGTGACGTCGTTAGGCTGCCGAATTTTCGTGGGAGATTTCTCTATTTTCTTCTATTTTGAGTTCCTTTATTTCCTAGTTCATTCCTCATATCCCCTAATCCAAATGATATGATAATTTCAGTAACTTACATGAACTGGAATTATATTATGCTAATGGAATATTTTATCATCATCTCTCTTCCCCCTCCTCTTATACTAAAAATGAAAACATCGTCCGAATGAATGAATGAAAGTTAATTTTTTTTGAAAACATATAAAGTACAACCTTGCCTCATGGAGGGAAAAAATGGCGATGAACTAGTGCATATCCATTATCAAAAACCTTATAGTCATTGGGTAAAAATCCCATATTGGTATACAAAATCAACCTATCCCCTGGAAAGCCTTTGTTGGCCAGAGCATCAGTTGCACCGTTCCCCTCCCACCACATGTGGAGAATAGAAGTGCCCTAACTTAGGAGAGTCCTTCATTTCCAAATAATATAAGTTAAATCCCGAGGTACCCTACCATAATTTGTTAACATCTTGAACTAGAACCATTGAATCAAAATCCACTTCAGAAATCTGTATGTTGAAGCTCCTACAAAGTGACAGCCCGATGTCCATGGCACGTGCCTCAGCTCCCATAGACGTGCCTGCATCATAATACGAACTGAAGGCAAGGATAATAGATCCAATGATGCCCCTTATAAGGATTTCCCCCTCATAAAACCATCCATACAAGAGCTTTCCACATTTAATTTAACACTTTACGAGGGGCATTCCAGTGTACCCATCGACCCTGATGAATCCATGCACATTTGTGTGTGCAAACCCCTTGAATAAGCTTCTGAAATGAATCAGTGTCCGACCCCGTTTAATAAGCGCACCCATTTACAATACCATCAGTTTAACCCATGTCTAAAGAAAGGTTTTATATATTTTGATATCGTCTCTTTCCTTGTTCCTTGCTTCCCAAAGTGCCCAACATGCCACCGCCAAAATCATACCCCGAACATTGATTTCAGCCTCCACCTGTCCAGCACCCAGAAACAAAAACTCCAAGAAGTTTTGAAGAAAATACCATTGTAAACTATTGTAAACACACTTCCTTAGGAAATCCCATAATTATCTCTCCCATTCCCTGGTGAATAATACATGTTCAGATGATTTTCTTGGAGGATATATGCAAAATAAATTCATTATGAACAAAACTGCCATGTTAATCCAAAAAGTTTTAATTAAATTTTAACCAATCATCATATTATATTACCCAAAATCATTATAAGATCATTTATATCTCTATAATTTCATTTGTAATATACATTAACAATTTTTTATGCTTAACCACATTTCAAACGAACTTCCATTCTTGAATACAAAAAAACGAATCATGAAAACCAAGGAAGAAAATGCTTCCAAAACAATAAAATTGAACCTCCTAAACCCTTAGAAAAGAACATGAATGAACCTAATAAGGTTATACTAAATTAATTAAATGTATATGATCTTATGCAATTTTTAAATAATGAAGCTAAATTTGATTATTCAGGTCATTAAAACAACGAAGAAAACACTCGAGCATAAAGTAAGGGGTTTCTCAGCTCACATTTAATTCCGTGAGATTTTCATTATTTTCCACTTATTTCTTGCATGTGGTGTATTTGTTTACTTCCTTTTGATATATATAATCATTATTATACTTATATTCATTGTATTTTTTTATTAATTTGGTGGTTATTAGTTTTTTTATATGATTCAACTGATTACGTTGTGGTAAGGGACCTTGTCTCAACTTCCATTTCGTTGTGACTAACTTTCTATTATACACCTAATAATCCTTATGTGGTGTACCTACTGCCCATTTGAGATACCTTTTCACTTAAAAGTGCATTTCTACTAAATATCCATATTCTCATATCATGGATATGTTTATTATCTAAACTGTATACCATTTTACATACGGTGTTTATTTGGAATATTGTTTTAACTGTGGAAATAAGGATGAATCTATATCCTCTACTGTATATATATATTGAAAAGGAATATAGATATTGTATTAAATCAATGTATAAAGAATTATTTGGGATTGCAGTGGAGGGTGGGGCCTGATATAGTCCCTTGATGCATCGACATGTCTCATGAGACAAATCAGTTGGCAATGAACCCTTAGAGTTTGTTTCTAATAATTAGATGGGTTTCTAACCATAGATCTAAACCGTTTTAGTGGTATTACAGTATCATGTGCCCGATACATGACGTCCAATTAATAATAATTCTCTTTATTCATTATCAATTTTTACTATCCATGAGGTTTTCACTACGACAAAATCTATTGATGCAGTTTCATTCTCATTTTATTAATTGCCTGAGTTTTTTATTTATTCACCATGCCATATTGATTTTTTCAAATTTTTTCTGATTCAGTTATTAATGATTCATTCTTCCACTATTTTAACCCTTAATGAGAATTTGAGCCCTCCCCTTTCAATTTTTTCTCTTCAACAGGTTTTGAAGAGGATATCATTTATTGAGTATCTGTGGATGCAATTTTTAGTTTTTGTTAAGTATTGTATCTTGTTACCTTTCACGATGTAATTTTAGTTACATCTATGTATCTGGTTTCTTCAAGACTACTAAACCGATCATTTATTTAGGATTTCATTCCTTCTAACCATGATAATATAACCAATAATGAACTAGCTCTGGTCAAGATGGGTTGGGGTGTTACAGTTATTATGAGAGGAAGTTTAGTAACAAACATAGAAACTAGATTAGAAATTGTAGATTAGGGAACTAACCCTTAAGGTAGTATTTGATGATAAATACACAAGGGCGTCCTGGAATTTTGGTAGGGAATAGATTCTGTGGATCTTTCTAGAAAATAAATCCATGTCTGGATACAAACATGTAGAGGTGGCTCTGACACAGATGTACCTAGGAGTGAAAGCTTCAACATGGTGTTTCAATCTTGATCTGGGGTATCCAGGTACATCACAATGGGTCTTCATGCTCTCTTAGTATTGACACTGCTGAGAAATATGCTTAGGATAATTCACATTTTCATTACAATCCATTATGAATTATTTTAATGGAAAATGTTCCTCAGAGAATCCATGTTTATGAGATTATTTATTCATAGAATTTCAATCTATGATAAGTGATGATCTATTTGAGATTCATAATCTAATTTAGTTTATGCCATTATTTTGAAATGGTGCCTAATTGAAGAAGGGGGATCAATACTCACGGGAAAAGTAGGGATTTACCAACTGAGTAAGTCAACACATGATGGATCATTTCATGCGGTAGAAGCCCCCATCTTTTAGTGGGACTACAAATCCAATGGTTGCTGATTAATGGATCAAGTCCCTTGGAAATATATTCATGGAATTAAGATGCAATTAAAATGAAAAGGTAGTATTTGTGGTATATTGTCTCAAGGGAGACATCTATCAATGGTGGCCCTTGATCCAGAATTCAATGGAGGAAGAAGAAATTGAAGATATGAAATGGAGTACTTTTAAGGAAATATTATTCAAAAAATATTTCCCTCATGAGAAACAAACAAAAATGAATAGGAAATTCCTTAGGATAAAGCCAAAGGAAGATGACAGTGTTGTAGAGTATGATGCTACCTTCACAAGACCAGCTAGGTATGCCATAGATTACGTATGAGACTCATAAGACAATATTGAAAATTTCTTTTAAGGTCTTAAGCCATGTCTTCGAAGGTAATTGGTGTAACAACTGAGTCCCAGTGAGAACAAAGACACCCAGCCTTTACATGGCCATCAAGTCCTGACCTACTGGGTACCACCAGTTTCCCTGAAGACACGTCATCCACACCCTGGGATGCACCCACATGCCCGAATAGGTCATATGACTAATGACTATCTCCATAGGGCAACACATGTCCTTTCGAGTTTGTTTTTCCCCACTCACACACACCCTGGGTAACTTTCCATAAGTTCACCTATCCTGACCACTACTACAAGCCAAATACGCTTAACTACGAAGTTCTAATCAAGAAGGTTCCCAAAAAGGAAGGTTCACCTTGTTGAAACGAGTCATATCATTTAGTCATTTAACAATTTATCATTATGGGGTGTTGCAACTGGGTTCTAAAACATTTTCTTCATTTTATGAAATTGTATCTTATGCCATCAAAATAGAGAAGGAATTTTCTAGATCAATTTTTCCCAGGGGAATAAAAGATAATAAGAGGTACTCTAACAACCATGGAAAAGGTGAAGCACCAAATAAGAACAAGGGAACAAAGTAATTCCAATTATGTGAGAACTATAGAAAGAATCATCTTGAGAAATTCTTGAAAGGCATGAGAGTCTGCTACAAGTGTGAAGAAAAGGGTCATTGATCTAATGAAATCAAGGGGATTAAAAAATTCAATGATGTTAAATGATTCAATTTTAGAGAGATGGGACACTATTTAAATGAGTGTCCTAAGCGCGAAGGAAACATTCCCTAGAAAATGCCTCAAGAATAAGGGAAAGCATATGCGATTACAATCACGGAGTTTGAAGTTCTGAATGATGTGGTGGAAGGAACATTAATTGTTTCCTCAATATTAGCCAACACATTATTTGATTATGGATCATCACATTCATTTATATATTCCTAGTTTTCCAAGAAAATTAGACATGTACAATTTGATTTAATAACGGAGTTGTTAGTCAAAACTGCAAAGGGATGTATCGTTGAAATAATGGCATGTAAATTAGTCCCCATCATGACACATAATTGTGCATTAGTTTCTATGATTATCATCATACCAATGGCCAAATTTGGTATAGTCCTCGGTATGAATTGGTTGTCAAAATATGATGAAAATATTTAATTTCATGAAGAAGGAAGTTACAATTTTTGAAAATGGTTTAGAATCCCTAATTTTTCGAGCAGAAACCATGAAAACTGATTCTCATATAGATCCACACCTAGTAGCTATACTAAATTCAATTGTTAGGGAGGAATATAACCCAATATCCAGGGGCGAGGAATGAAATATTCAAATTGAAGATGTGTATATAGTACAAGAATATCTTGATGTATTTAGAGAGGATTTACCTAGAAGTCCTCCAGAGAAGGAAATTGAGTTTTCCATTGAAATTATTCCCCGTTCAAGGCCTATATTAAAGAATTCTAATAGAATGGACACTGTGGAGTTAGTGGAGCTGAAGAAACAAGTAGAGGAATAGGGTGATAAATTATTTATTCACCATAGTTTTTCTCCACAGGTAGCCCCTGTTCTTTTTGTTAAGAAGAAAGATGGGTCTATGAGGTTGTGCATTGATTACAAGGAAATCAATGCTATTACAAAAAGAGAATAAGTATCCTCTTCTGAAAATTGATGATTTATTTGATCAAATTCATGGTGAAAAATATTTTTCAAAGATGGATCATTGATTTGGATATCATCAGTTTCTGGTGAGGAAGGAAGACATTCAAAAGTAGTATTTCGAACCAAGTATGGGCATTATGAGTTTATAGTAATGCCTTTTCAACTGAATAATGATCCATCTATTTTCATGGAACCGATTAATATAGTTTTAAATGAATATCTTGATTACTTTTTAGTGGTGTTTATTGAAGATATCCTGGTATACTCTAAAAGAAATTAAGATCATTATGGTCAATTATACACTATTCTGGAGACTCTTAGAATTAATGAATTATATAGGATGTTTAACAAGTGTGATTTTTGGCTCTAATAAGCTTCCTTACTAGGACACATTTCCTCTAAGGATGGTATATTTTTAGATCTTGTGAAGACAAAGGATGTGCATTAATGGCCTTCCCCAATGAACATAAATGAGGTATGTGGATTTATTAGTTTTTGAGGTTATTATCAGTGTTTCATACAGAATGTCACCCCTTTGGCCAACCCAATGACCATGCTCACACGAAAAGGGGTTATGTTCATATGGATAAAGTAATCTGAAGAATGTTTTGAAGAATTTAGGAGAATGTTATTGAATAATACAGTCTTGAATCTACTATTAGGGAATGAGGGATTTGTGAACAGTAGTGATGCATCAAAGAAAGGACTTGGTTGTGTCCTTATGAAGAATGATTGAGTGATTGTCTATGCATCTAGGTAGCTAAAAATTCAGTAAAAAAACTATCCAACTCATGATCTTGTGATGGAAGTTGTAATCATTGCTTTAAATAAAGGGAGACACTATCTCTATTGTGAAAAAATTGAGATATATACCGATCAACAGAGGTTGAAGTATATTTTCTCACAGAATGAAATCTACACGAGGCAAAGACGATGTCGTGAACTACTCAAGGATTATGATATCATTATAAAATACCACATGGGGAAGTCGAATAAGGTGATGGATGCTTTAAATAGAAATTATCATGGAGTTCTGAATAAGATGAGAGTTTATAGGGATCCTATGTTCATGGATCTAGAAAAGATGGATATGGGAATAATCATGGAAGGTGAAACATTGATACATTTTCAGATGGTTTCCAAAACTTTTTTACTGGAAAGGATAAAAAGTTCTCAGATAGATGATGAGGAGTTTTAGAAGAAAATTAAATCTATGAATGATGGGATATTGATTGAATTCATATATGAAGACAAAATTTTCAAATTTTGGAGGAGGATTTGTGTTCCCGATATACCTGATCTAAAAAGGGAATTCTTGGATGATGCTCATAGCTCCAATTTCCCTATACAAAAATGTCTCACTAATATGTTTAGATATTTGAAGGAACATTTTTGGTGGGAAAACATGAAGAGGTAGTTTGCTGATTACATGTCAAGATATTTAGTTTGTCAATAGGTTAAGGCTAGAAGAAAACATCCTATAGGAGTCGTGAAACCCCTTACTATTACTATGTGTAAATGGGATGATATTACAATGGAATTTTTCATGGGACTACCAAATAATTCAAGAAATAACGATGAAATATGGGTCATTGTTGACCATCTTACAAAATTGTCACATTTTCTTGTTATAAGGGAAGATTTACCACTTGAATGTTTAGAAAGGTGATAAATTAATGAAGTTTTAAGAATTCATAGTGTACACTTATCAATTTTTTTGATTGTGACCCCCATTTTACATCATAATTCTGGAAAAGTCTCCATAAGGCTTTGAATACTAATCTTCCTATGAGTACTGCTTATCACCACCAAATCGAAGTTCAATCTAAAAGTACTATTCAAACATTGGAAGACATACTAAGATCAAGATCTCTTGTCATTCAAGGTATGTGGGATCAATACTTTCTTTTGGTGTAATTTTCCTACAATAATAGTTTCCATTCTTGTATTCAAATGGCTCAATATGATGAATTATAAGGAAAGAGATGTTGAAATCCAACTTGTTGGGATGAAGTTGGTGAAATGAAACATACGGGCACACAGATTATTGAAGAGGCCATGAAAAATGTGAAGAAAATCCAAGCCCATACAAAAGTATCCCAATGTAGACATAATAGTTATGCTCACAACCGGAGAAGGGATTTGGAATTCCAATTGGGAGATCATGTCTTTATGAATGTATCTTCCTGGAAGGGTGTCTTAAGGATCTGTAAGAAAGGGAAACTAAGTCATCAGTTCATCAGACCATTCGAAATCCTAGGAAGAATCGGAGCTGTATCTTACTGTTTAGAAATTCAACCAAGTCTCTCTAAAGTTCATGATGTATTCCATGTGTCATTGTTCATAAATACATGCCCGATTCACAATATTCATTAACATGTTCAATTATAGTCATGAAACCATTTTTATGGTTGAACTAGATTATAATATATGTATTTCAACTCATTAATGTTCTGTAATGATTACATACTCATAATATAAATTAATATTACAAAACAAGTTCATAATGAACAAAACTGCAAAGTTAATCCAAAAAATTGTAATTAACTTTTAACTAATCATCATGGTATATAACCCGAAATCATTATAAGATCATTTATATATCTTTAATGTCATTAATAAGATATATTAACAATTCTGGATGTTTAACAACATTTTAAACGAACTTCTCTATAGGAATAGAAGTAAATGAATCATGAAAACCAAGGAAGAAAATAATTCAAAAACAATAAATGTGAACCTCTTAAACACATTAAAAAGACCATGAATGAACCTAATAAGGTTATAATAAATCAATTACATGTATATGATCTTATGGATTTCTCAAATAATGAAGCTAATTTTTTTTATTCAGGTCACTATAACAAATGAAGAACACACTCGAGCATAAGGTAAGGGGTTTCTCATATCAATTTTTATTCCGTGAGATTTCCATTGTTCGCCACTTATTTCATGCATGTGGTTTATTTTTTACTACCTTTTGATATATATTAACATGATTCGACTGATTATATTGTGGTAAGGGACTTTGTTTCAACATCCATTTCATTGTGACCAACTTTGTATTACAAAACTAATAATCCTTATGTGGTTTACCTACTTCCTATTTGATATAACTTTTCATTTGAAATTATATTTCTACTAAATATATATATATTCTAATATCATGGATATGTTTATTATCTAAACTATATACCATTTTACATACGGTGTTTATTGGGAATACTGTCTTAACTGTGGAAATACTGATGAATCTGTATCCTCTACTATGTATGGATATTGAATAGGCATGTTTCTCTTGTATTAAATAAATCTATGAAGAATGATTTGGTCTTGTAGTGGCGTTTGGGGCCCACTATAGCCCCTCAATGTATCGAAAGGTCTCATGAGAAAAATTAGTTGGTGACAAACCCTTTGAGTTTGTTTCCAAAAATCAAACGGGTTTCTATCCACAGAACTAAACCTTTTTAATGATATTATGGTATAATGTTCTAGATACATGACATCCAATAAATAAGCATTCTCTTTATTCATTATCATTTATTAATATCCATGATATTTTCACTTTGATGAAATCTATGGATGAAATTTCATTCTCAGTTTATTAATGGCGTGAGTTTTTCATTTATTCATCATGCCATATTGATTTTGTTAAATTGTTAATGATTTAGTTATTATCGATTCATTCTTCCACCATTTGTAACCCTTAAAAATCTTTTTATCCCACCCGTTTAATTTTCATACCATAAACATATTTTTAAGAGGAGATAATTTATTGAGTTTCTGTGGAAGCAATTTTAAGTTTTTGTTAGGTATTTTATATTTTTACCTTTCCCAATATAATTTGAGTTACATATATGTATCCAGTTTCTTCAAGACTACTAAACTAATCTTTTCTTTGGGATTTGATTCCTTCTAACCATGCCAATATAACATGTAATGCACCAACTCTGGTTTAGAGGGTTCGGTGTGTTACAGTAAATGAACTAATGAAATTTATTTTCCTTTGGTTATCTCTTGAAATTTAATATATTAATTTCAATTTCATATCTTTAATAATTAAATATACCAAAAGAATTTTTTAAAGGAAATAAAATTTATTTCTATTTTCGGCCAAAAATATATTCTCTTCCCTCTCCATGTTTCTGAAAATGTTGTCAAAAATATTTTTAATATTATCTAAATATTCATTAAATTCATTTTCATCCATTTTTGTTTTTTTTAAATTAGTTTTAAAGGAATATTACATTCATTTTTTTTAAATTTTGAACATTTTACTTTTTTTATAAAATGTGAAGGGAATATTTTTTTACATGTATGTCTTGAATAATACTTTTTGTTTTCATGAATGATAAATTTTATAAATCTTAACATAAAATTTTACATAGTTATTTTCAATAAAATTTAATTATTTAATATTTTATAATATTTTATATTTTAGTGATGTGATTTCAAAATGGAAAGGGTATTTACATCTATAAATTTTTAATGACTTATTATGTAATTTCTATTCATAATTGAAGTTAAATATACTTTTCATACATAGATAATACATTTTTAATAGATGATTATTCATTACCTAGTAGTTTGATCCACTATATAATCATTTAGGTCTAGTACCACTGTAAAATTTAAAACATAAAAAACTAGTTCATAAAATATACACATGGTGTCCCACTAATTTATTCAAAATTAGGACCCGTATTAGGAAAAAAAAATACTTAATACCTTTCTTTGTTACCTAGGAAAATAAATGAAAAGAAAATGGTGATATCAATTTATCGTCAAGGGTAAAGAATGGAGATATCCGTGATCACATAACTATAACATGGTCATAAGGGTATAACAACATGATATTAATGTTTGAAAATGATATGCTATATATCAATGATCATAATATTACGTCATGGAATGAATCATGAAAGTTCATAAGTCATGAATAATAAAGTAATCAAATAACATGAACAATAAGATCCAAATATAATCACAATAAATGGAATTGCGGCATATAAATGAGAATCAAAAATCATGTCCTCAGAAATTAAGGCTTATTGCTAATGATATCATAGTGGAATACGTTCACTCCCAAAACCATCATAGTAGTCAAGGATCAATCCCAATACTATCATAGTGGATAAAGTACATTACTTAACTAGGATAACTCCCCGTTATATTCTTGTTTATCTCATGAGATATTAATCCTTAGCCAATGTATTGGAGAGATATAGGTCCCAATAATTATATAATTAAAATCATAAATTTTTCTTCCACTACACCATAAAACATTCAACATATCAAAATCCATGAAAATAAATTTGATTCAAAAATATTTCATCATAACATAACCCACGAAAATGAAATGGATTTCATAAACATTTCATCGTAACATAACCCATGGAAAAGAAATGGGTTTCATAAAAATGTCATTATTTTATAACAAACATAAAACATTTTAAGAAAGAATAAAGATAATATCCTTGCCTAAAATCTCCATTTAAGCATAATTATGATTAAATAATGTTATATTGTATTGTATATTATTTTTGATGACATCTTGGAATAATTTTTGAGGAAAATAAACATTCCATTTTGAAATCATATCTTTTTAAAAAGATGTGAAATTATAATGGAAAACATTTACTTTGAAAATAGAATTGTATGATTGAAAATGAAGCTTCATGGAATAATTTAGCCTGGATTTATATAAAATTCATTCATTTTTTTGGTTAACAAAACATTCCTGTAGTATTTATATATATAAATTCATGAAGTACCTTGTTTAGAAAATGACAAAAATATTCCCTTAAAACACTTTTATAAAAAGTAATACATGGGTAAAAATGAATTTAAAAAATCATTGAACAATTATGAAAACATTTTTGAAATCATTTTTATAAAACATGTATATGTAAGATACATATTTCACATTAGAAACATAAATATAAACAATCTTGAATATTGATTAGATTGTGAAATTAACCCTTACCACTTGGGTATCTTATGAATAATAAGCCCCCTAAAATAAATAACTAAAAAATAATCTTTAAATTCTCTGAAGATAAATATATTAATGATATAATATATTAAATGGGTATTATTTACTCCATAAAAAATTAATAAGTGGACAATATGGTATATGTATCCTGAAAGTAAAAGTGAGACAAATGCCTCTTACCATGAGTTCACCATGAATCAAAAGCACTATAACCTCAAGTATAATAAATTTATATTTATTATAATTCTATACCATATTCATTTTAAATATTATAGTATCATTTAATATCCATTTAAAAAAATTAACCCACCTTTCAATAATTCATTATTATTAAAATTATTATTACGGGTCTTTAAAGTTTTTTTATCATTAGTATATCATTTCAGTAGTTTTGGCCCTTATAAATTTATCTTAGTTCTATAATATCCATAATATTTATAATTATATAAATATAATACATATTCACTATATTAATATTTATTTTCATACATAAAATTTAGATGTAGAAAAATGAATTACACGTTCATTGAGATAGTAGGTTGTACGTACGCATGAACGCTGTAGTTATTTTTTAGCAGATAGAAAAAAATAAAGTTAAATATAAATTCAACAATAAAAGGAATAAATTATATTATATATATCATATATATTAACTAAATTTTTCCTTATTAACATCTGGTTAAAATATAAATAAAAAATGTTTCACATCAATTGTTGTGGTGGTGGTCCACAATATGGACAAACGGCATTATCCTTTTTGTAAGGTTTTTTGGTAAGTTAGTAGATGTGATATTTTAATTAATGAAGTATAAATATTTTGTAAATTTAATTTTAAAATATTAAACTCATCATAATATATATCCTTAAAATATGGTGGTGAAAAGTTAATTGTATCTCTAGGTGGAGATGGTAAGCCATACGTACGCATGAGCGATACTTTCACTTATTTTTTGATAGGAAAGAGGATGTGTAATGGTTTTTTAATAATCATAATAACACTTAAGAATATTTTTGATAATTATTTTATTATTTTATGAGAAATAACATATATTTAGATGAGTTAAAGAGGAGTATAAAAGAAAGTGATATGTAAGCCTGATTACATCTTCTTTAGAACAACTCCTTTAGATCTCCCCTAAAGGGATATAGGTTTGGTATTTTTGGAATAAAAAACCTATATAATGTTTGAAGGGAAGTTTTTAAGGTAAATTTCTAGAGTTTTTTTGATATATAATGCTAAAAATTGTGTAAATAAGTTATATAAGAGGTTCCCTTTTATATAGAGTCAATTGGCACTTTGAAAATTTTAAAAAGGTTTAAATTATAATAAATTAATTCTAAAGAAAAATTCCTTCAAATGGTCATTTAATAATATATACGGTAGTATGGGGTTTTAATCCCCCAATAAAATATAATTTAGACATGTTTTTTTTTGTAATTTTAAACCTTATCATTTTGATTAACCCTTGTCCAATTTTTATGTTAATTATGGTAACACATTTTTCAATATAAAAGTTGTGTAATTTTTACTTATAAGGTGAGAATTGGACCACAAATATTCAATTTATAACCTTTTATGCCATATCATATTCAAATTGTCTTCTTTGAATCTTTTTATTATTTTTATACAATTTAATAAAATGTTATTTTGATAAAATATCATTATTATCAATTTTGACACTATTAATTTAATTTAATTTTACATATATCAAAGAAATGTAAATAAGAATATAATGCTTTGAAAATAACTGAATATTTTATATAGCTCTATAAAATTCATGGTTAATATTAAAATTTTCATACTGTAACCCTTTTAATATTTTTAAAATGAGTAATTATATATTTTTATTAAATAGATAAATATTGCATCCATTTTGTGTATGCAATTATGGTCATTATATAATTTATTGAAATTAAAAATAAAATTATATCATGAGAATAATTTTACTGTTCTCAAAATAAAGACTTATATTTCATAACTCACTTTTTTGTATGTGGACATATAAAGGATATTAAAAACAAAGAAAGTGAAATTTTGTAACTTTTTTTTATTAAAATAATAAACAAGTTATTTTTATGGAAAATTGTCCATTAAAAGATCAATTTGAAGAATATGTTGTTAAGGGTGGAATTAATTATATCAAATATGGATTTGTATAAATAATTTTGGCATTATCAGTTATTTTTAATCTAGATTATGAAGATTTACCTTTTATTGAAGTGTTAAATTTTAAAATTCTTACTATTCATATTGACAAAAAATAAAAGGTGAATATTTAACAAATTTTAACCTCTTAATTATAAATGTTTAATTTATTTTATCTAATTCAATACCTATAAAATTAAGAAATCAATTTTTATGTGAGTGCACAAAATATAACAAAAAGTCCTTTGTAGAAGAAATATATTTTAAGAATAAAAATCAATTTATTATTATCCTATATCTAGAGAAATATTTTTTGAATTTTTAAAAAAAAATTTCAAGTAAATATATTACAAATTTCATTAAAATAATTAACCATTAGAGATTAATTTAATTTATTACGATAAAAATACAGTATTTCCTAAAAACCCATTTTTTAGAAAAATTTATTTTTTCATTCAAATGACTTTTTTTTATAATAAATTGATACCCAATGAATTGTATTTATATATCTATTAGCGTAAATTTATAATTATATAGATTTTCCAATTCATACCCTCCAATAAAAAAACTAGGCAATAACATTCATTTTAAATAATAATATTTTAATAGTATATAGCGATTCATTTAATCTCAGTGTTTCTTGTAATTCAAGCTATCAAATTAATCAAAATAATTTAAGTGAAATATTTCATAGAAATCATAAGGAGTTAAAATTAAAAAACATAAACATTAGTTTTTCTTATGATTTATTTAGGATATGATCAAATGGAACCATCCATATTCTTTTCTGGATGGTTTATGTTTATAATGATGTGAGGTTTATGGGACCCATTTATTTTCCAGAGGTTATACTGTGATGTATTGATAAAATAATTATGATACCCAAATTAATTTCCCAGGTGGTGATATGATGATATTAGTAAATTTTAATGAGTTAGGACACACATATTCATGGTTTTTATTCTGTTAATGGTGGGATCAAAATTATAAATACCTCTGATACATTGGATAAAGATAGATAACTAATGAGTTAATTATGTTATACATGAACTAAATTCCATGTTGATAATGTTATGCATGGACATAGTTTCATGTCCATAAGTTTATGTGTGGACTTGGTTTCATGTCAATGAGATTAATAATGTACATGTAATTTATTTCCATAATAATATTTATGGATCTGGTTTTCATGTACATAAATTTATATGAGGGCCTAATTTCCTGTCTTTAACTTAATGAGTGGCCCTATATCTATTTACACACGTTAAAAATTTTATAATATTACATTTTTTCTAAATTTATGTGTAAGTGTTATTCTCTCATGGATTTTTTCTTTGATTCATTTATGATTTATGTTATATGAAGGACCATGATTTATTCCATGACCCAAGTCTATGATCTATGATATACAGGGTGTGGTTTTTGAATATTATTATCATGTTCTCATACCCTTATGATCTTGTTATGTGGATTTCTCTATTGTTTACACTTACCATTTAAATGAACTAACCCTTTATTATTCTTAATTTCCCTAGGTTATGAATAAATGTCTTTTGTATGAAATGTCTAATTTGGGTGCTAGTTATAAATAACTTTATGGGAGATAATGTAGTTCTCTTACAATCTAGTTGTTCATGTATCCATGTTTTCAAAGGCACTAGACATACCTGATTTTGGCATGGATCATTATTTAATGTAATTAATATATTTCTATTAATATGTGATGTTATTTTTTGAAAATGTAGGGCCGTTATATTCATCATTTTTATGATTTTTATGTAATTTAATAAAATATTATTTTCATAAAATATATTAATGTCATTTTCAATACTATTAATTTAATTTCCCTTTAAAAACTTCAAGGATAATATATAATCCAAATATAAAACTTTTAAAAAATATAATATGTAATATTTAACAACATTTTGAAACTATAACTCACCCAAAAAATATGAATTCTAATGTTTTTTAAAACCATTTAACATATTTTTTAATCCCTTGAACAAGCACTAAGTTGGAGTTGAGTGTGAATTTAAGGTAATTATTTCATAATTAAAAAATAAATATATATTACGATGATGAAAATAATAATTCTTATTTCAAATGAAAATTTATAACTAAAAATATAATTTTTTCACCTTTATAGAAAAATATTGAAGATAATATAGTCAAGAGTGTGGCATTTTGTTTTTATTATTTTCATATGGTAATATAAAGGTCAATATCAAATAAAAATAGCACTAAGTGGATACATTTTTGACACATGGATATAAGTGGATGAAATAAATTTTTCTAATAGGATAAAGGAATGTTTTGGAAAAAGTATAAATCTTTTTCTCAATGTTTTTACCCTAGTTTTCATGTTTTTCCCTTACCAAAGTGAAAAATATCCAATTAGGCTATTATTTATAATTAAAAAAATAAAAGGGATATATTTAAAAAATTAGAACCACATATTTACAAAATGGTATAAATTTTATCAAATGAAATTCGTATAATTTTTTCCAATTAATTTAAGATAAAAATTTGAAGCACAATGAAAAATAATTTTTTTGAAAAGCATGGTTTGAGTCCAAAAATGAACTTATACCAAAACTAGGTAAAATGATGATTTAAATTTAATTAATAATATAATTTATATCTAATTTTTTATTATATTAATTTATTATTAAATTAAAATAAATACGGATCTTCTTCAATTAAAATAAATGAAATTTTTATATTATATCTCAATTCACATAAACCTTGGTGTTTCCTGTTAAGAAAGCTATTAAACATTTAAATTATTTAATGATAAATACATATTAAAATAATAGGATGTCATATTATTCCGACTAAAAATAAAATATTCATTCTCATCTTTATCTCGATCATCAAAGGTTCAACCTTTGTTGAATACTCGAATCATACATTGAGATATTAATACATATTTTGAAAAGGGGAAGTGGGAAATATAAAAGTTGCCTAAAATATCACATATTTAGCTTCCTAAATAAGAATAATTTTTTTGTGAATATAAAATATTGATAAAAAGGAGAAATCTAACATCCTATAAATAATTTAGTGTGATAGAGAATATGCTCAGGAGAAATTAAATGATCACAATACCATAAATTAGTAAGGGCTGAAAGGACCATAAATTCCGAAAAATTAAGGTAAAATGATATATTTTTTTATTTCATGATCCATTTCCAAATGTTTTTATATTATTTTAATGTCAGTATAGAAAATATAATAAAATTCACTTACTTGATTTCTTTCCATTTCAGTAGAACAATTTCGACTATTGGTTATGCTTTGATGAATATATACTTTATGTCATATACCAGGAAATGAATACTAAAGATTCTTTTTTATACCCAAAGAACTAAAATTATATTTTAATGGATCTTAATATACATAAAAAATGAAAAATAATTTGTTATTTCTAAAAATACTTAACAAAACTAAAATGGTTACCATATGTTATCCAACATGGATAAATATAATATATTAATATCCAAATCATCAACAATAACCCCTAAAGTTCAATTTAATCCACTAATAAAATAGTTAACCTTAATAATCCTTAATAATTTGTTTTACCAAATTAAAAAACCAATAATCTGAAAGATTTTATCAAATATTTATTCCCATAAAATATAAATTTTCTCATAATTTTATATACCAAACATGTGAATACCTTG